>JAUPFR010000009.1:9947500-12905000 GCA_036925125.1 Oreortyx pictus | reverse complement strand
GCTCGCTTTTTCTCCTCGTTTCCCGGCTCCAAGCATGGAGGGCCCCGAAGGCAGCGCCTGCTCCCCATCCCCGCTGAGCTCCCGTCCTAGGGGGGGGTCCTCCCCGGGGAGCAGTCCCATGCGCCCCGTCCGAGCGGTCCGGCCCCTCCTTCCAGCTTCTGAGCGCCAAAGCCAATTATAAGGGCTGTGATTACAGCGATATATCTCCGGTACTCTCCGAATGCGCGGGTGTCAAGGGTGGTGGTTGAGAGAGGGTGCGGGGGGCAGCGATTCATACGGGAGAGCTGACAGCTCTTTGATGTGAAAATGATGCCCTGATTTTTACTCCGGGGCGAGCAACCGAAGAAAGATTACACTGCTTAAAAAGAGAAATTTAAACCCAGATGATAATAGTAACGAGCCAAGGAGACGAGGTAAGGAAGTCAATCTTACAACCAGAAAAGCAATCTCCGAAGGCCTTGCGCAGCCTGGTGGGTCTGGGGTGTGAAACCAAATTCCCGATCACTCATTAATCACGGGTGATCTCTGCGGCTGAAAGCATCATCCCGCGCGGATTCCGACCACCGCCCGCAGCTATGGGACACTGAGGGCACCAGGGGTTCTGTCCTCTCTGGGTCCTACCCCATACGCACATCGCGCTGCCCCGGGGGGAACACAACCCAGCCGCATAGCAGGTGCTCGCTTTGCAAAAAGACAGATTTTGGTTGGAAGACTTCCTTCTTTTTCATTTTTATTTTTATTATATATGTATATATACATGGCTAAAAGAAACCTCCTCTGTCCTTCACCCTGCCCAGCCCGAAGCGCTGCCCATGCCGTGCCCCCCCCGGTTCGGGCTCCGCCCGCCCTGCCGCGCCCCAACCACCCCCTCCCGACCAATGGGCGCGGATTATTAACACATTATTAAAAACTCAGTTCGGAGAACCTTAATGAGACCTGCACTTATTAGCGATGGGAACGTATTTCACAGGAGTGAAGTGATCGGTTAAGCCACGTCTATAGTTTCCGGACTACGCGAAAGAGGCTTTTTGCCTAATTGAATTCAACTTCTCTCGGCACGCAGAGGCCGAACTCTCTGTCTTCCAGTGCGAGGTGCCCATCAGAGTCAGTTCTGTCCAGGAACACGTGCCAGCAAGGGAACCTCACCCCGAAGCGGGAGCTCTGTGTGCGGGGTGCTGCGGTGCTTCGAGAGGGGACAGAGCCCCGGCCCCGTGCACCGCAGCACCAGGTGCTGGGACCCCTTCGTCGCACTCCGCTCTCGTAGCCCAATGAGTGTGCAGGGAAACGAAGCTTTTGCTCCCCCAGATCGCCTCTGTTTCCTACCCCTGACCAAACTGTCGCTCTCAGCCCGTGTTCGGAAGCTCCCGCGCAGCGGTGCTCAGGCAGAGGACACAACGCATCCTCCAAACAACTAAGGAAGGGACTGAAAAACTTCAGAGCAGAGAAACAGAAACAAATACGTTTTCCAGCGCAGATTTATTATGGCTGCTGTCTGTTTTGCTGAGTATGACTGAACCAGGAGGGAATATCGGCTCGGTTTGACAGTGAGCAAGTCTTGAAAATCAGGGATCGAATCCAAGTTCCAGCAGCGACTTAAGAAGGGTTCGGAGAGGCGGTGCGGAGCCGCACAGGGCCCGGGGCCGAGTCGTGTCCCAGGGAACAGCCCGGACCCGGGGGTATCCCCCGGCCCGACCTCTCTGCGAGCGCTCCCGCCCCGCTCCTCGGAGCTCGTTCTCCTGGGCCGGGTGTGCTCAGGGCCCAGCGCGGCCCTCCCTCGTCGTATTTCATTTTAGACACCAGGAAGGCGCGATTTGTTGTCGAACTAAATAGAACGTATCACCTTGCAGTTAAACGCGTAAATTATATTACGCTGCCGATTCGGCTTTGTTTTTCATCATTTAAAAAAATCTGAACGAATCAATTACATTAGCCATATGCCTTGATCATATCAGCTAATTTCCTTTATTTATTTACTTTTTAAATCTATTTTTGGAAAGTAATTGTTGTTCGAACACTGACAACTTATTAGTTAAGCTGTTTAGGAAAGATCTCTCGATCTCTCGATCTCTCCGTTCCTGTCTTAGTTAAAAGATGATTGAAACGACAATGAATACTCAAAACAAAGCCATTAAATCATCCCTTCCCGTGATTTTCACTTTCTATGTGTCAAAAGAGTTCACAACAGCAGTGGCTGAGCTCAGCCTGATTTATACTTCTGGAATGGAGGCCGAGAGACCATCAGGCTTCAATTCAATCCATTCCAGTTTGTAATGATTTGCCTAAAAGGAGCCGGGTTTTGGTATGCAGCAGGTAAGTAGTCATTTTTCTTAGTTATTTTAAAGGTGTGTAGCACTGAGAATGTACAAGTGGTTCCACTCCGGCATTTACACACTGCAAATATAAAACTTCACCCCTCAGTGATCTTAATACTTCGTCCATTAAATGTACTTACTCATTTAAATGGCAGTGTATTTAACAGCTAAACAGATGGTCTACAGTGCACACAATTATAAAGCAAGGGTTTGTGTATGTTGCTGTATTTTAGACTCCAGATTTCCTGCTTCCCTATACATTTTTCAAAGCAGTTTGTTTTTCCATACAAAATGCTAACACAGGTGGAGAAGCAGTCTGGAACTCATTTCTCCTGCTCTCGGACACCACAGAGTGCTCCTTCAAGCAACCTTCTTCATTTTCTGACAAGGATTTTAACTAGTTCCGCGCTTCAGGTTTTTCAAGCATTTCAGAAACGGTTCTGAAATACTCTGGATCATGGAAAATTCTAAAATATTTGATAGACATTTCTGGGTGTATTTACTTTGTCGAGTAAGTAATGACAAAAAATGTATTGGTTCCAAATCGGTGCATCCTGCCAGTGCAGGGCTCAGCCCACTTTCCTTACTGGACTGACTTTCCCCTGATTCCTGTCACAGTGCATCCCACAAAAATAAACAAAAATGTTCAGTATGACTCTGTAAAGTGAGGATTAACTCCATCTTCTAACTGGGACCCACAATTTGGAGACAAATGAAAACTGTACTCTGTATGGATGATACTGGGTTAATACTATCAGAATATTTAGTAATCTTATTTTCTCATTGCTTTACAAAACAAGATATTGACTGTGATTTGGAGCCCTTAAGATGGAAATTACTGTTTGTAGCCAATTATGAAAAACTAAATTTAAATGATGTGCCTGCCATTTTACACAAGTTCCGTAGCAAGGCAGTGTTCATCTATCCCACGGAACCATTCCATCCCTTGCACAGTGGAATTTCCAGGTCACAGCCTGAATCAATGGTAGAACACCAGGTGAGAAGGCGTGGCTAACCCAGGGAGCCCAGGTGCAACCAATGCACCTGAGTGATGAGAAGGGGTGGAGCCAGGAGACCTCTTCTAACCCTCATTTAAGGGTTGTCAGCCAAATGGGTAGCTCTTCTCTGGATAGATGTTGCACTTCTCTTCGGCTATTGCTGGTCATTAGAAGTGGTAAGCATGTTTTTTTTTTTCCCCATTTTACTTGCTGTTGGTCTGTAGGGATTGTATACTACAAGGTATTGCCATTGCCTTCTTTGCCATACACCTTGTTTCATAAAGTGTTTCACACATTAGTGAACTTCTCCAGGATACATTTGGGTTTTACTGATATTGAACTTGTGTGATGCAATCCTGAGGCGCTTTCAGAGGAACATGTATCAGTAATGTGCTTGGCAGCATAGATCAGGATCTTATCCATGCCTGCATCACAGTGCAGCCCTACCTAGTAGTGAGTTAAGGACTTATAAGTCACCCTAAAGGGGGCAGTTCTTAGGACCTGATTACTTGACTCCTTAGTCAGCTTTTGAAATAGCTGTTTGTATGCAGGCTTTGAGATTAGCAAATCAGCAAGTGATTCCCTCCTTCCTATACAAAGCTCTCACCGTGACCTGTCAGTCCCACACTAGAACCACAGACACCATGTCAGAACCACACTAGGTGGACACGTGAATCCAGTTTCACTGTTAAATCAGGAATTAAGTTTGCTGTGGAGGATGTTGCCCCTTCTCTTGTTTCCACCAACTTTGTCTCCTTCTGGTTATGCAAATCTTTCTTTTTTCTTTTCCCCCTGAGCTGCTGCTGCCTTTCTTCCCACTGAGTCAAGGTGGGCTTAATCACAAGAAGTCACTCCGGGCTTTGTCCAGAGTTCAATGAGTTCAATGAGATCTCTCTGATTTGGATCATGTGTGCAGCTGGGTCATGTGGCTCAACAAGAAAGCCAAGTTGCATTTTTTTTTTTGTTGACATTTTCAGTCATTTACCAGAAATCTGGTTGTGCTTCAAACAGCTTAAAGAGAGGGTATGATCCCTGGATGGGGCACCTGGGTCGGGGATGGAAGGGAAGTCTTCTGGGTAATACAACTTTTAATGGGTGTGGAAGTTATGGAGGTGATATGCTTGAGAGACCGAAGTGCTTTTATTAATACAGATAAATAAGTGAAGTGTGGACTGTCCTTTCAATTTTTCGTAGGCTCATTAATTCATGTGGTTTATTAGGAAGGATTTCTCCTCAGAACGAGTGGTGAGGTATTGGAACAGGCTGCCTGGAAAGGTGGTGGAGTCACTGTCCCTTGAGCTGTTTATGGGAGAGTTAGATGTGGCATTTAGGGACATGGTTTGGTGGGCAATGTTGATGGTGGAAGGATGATTGGAGTAATCAATTTGATGACAACTGTTTGTAGACCTGGCGGTCTATGTCTGAAGCTCTGATAAGGATGTTCAAGGAAGATACAGTCTGCCACAAATCATCTAGTATCAAAGGGCATGCTAAGGCACTAAGTGCTTGCTTGACGTTGGGAGATGCCATTGCTGATGGCTTTATCTTAGTACATCCCTTTTTGCACTGCTGGAGTACTGTGAGTGCATAGTAGATGTCTCTGGGCTTTTGTTGAAGAGGTTGCTTTTTGTGTTCTGTAAGTTTTTTTTTTTTTCCTGCCCAAACCAGAGAAATGCAAACACCGGAAGAAAGTGTGATTATCATGTGGGGGGGAAGAAGGCATTTTTAGAAAGAAGGATAAAGGCTTTGGCTCATCTAAATATGAGAAGGAAATGTAGTCAAAGGACCAAGTGAAATCTGTGTTGCAGTCTTCACCCAGATCAACAGGCTCATTGCTTCTACCTCCCAGATTTTATTCTGGCTGCACTGCAGTGTTGATCAGTCCCACCACAGTTATTCCAAACATCATCAAGAGATGTTTCATCCTTTCATATTTAAGATTTGGACAACAGAAATTGCTATGCATCAGAGGTATCATTCCAGCTTTTGGGATTTGTTCAACTCTAGGGTTTTGGGCAATTGCCATTGGAAAGACTATAACACCTTCGTTACTCTCATAAATACATCAGCTAAAAACATTCTATCAAAAACGCTAAGTTCATGTTTCTGCCCACTTGCCACTTCCTGTGTAATGTTTAGAAAATGGTTGAGAGTGGTATTACCATTCAGTGGATTTTGGGCTTCAGACAAAGCAGAGGGCAAGAGAACGGGGCTGTGTTTTAATACATGATCTGACTACACTTCTGTTTAATTATATTATTTGTACAGAGTTGCCTATCACTCATCCATTAAACACGTATGAAATAAGTATTTTGGGAATCTCTGAGATAATCTTAAAAAAAAAAAGTAGGAAAGTATAGTTCAGTTTGAAGAGGCATGATATATTTAAAGGAAGATAAGACCCTCTTTCTTTAAAGAAAATATTTATTTTTTACTGTCCCTCCTGTTCATGTCAATCTTTGTGGTCTGTTTCTCATGATAGGGCCCTTAAAACATTTGAAGGGGACTTACTCTTTTGGAAGCGTGGTTGAGAAGGAAAAAGTAGGAGTAAAATTTCTGTGAGCTAGAAGTGAATAAAAGTTGTTTTTCAGACAAGCACTGAATCATTTCTAGAGCTTTATAAAGCATTATTTGGTTGACAATGTCTCTTAAAATATCTGTTTATGAAATGTTCTTTTACTTCCAGAAATCTACCATTTTGTGCCATGAAAAATAGCCTTTTTATTCTGTTGGAAATAAATAAATAAAGAAAAAAGCAGAGTTAACAACAGGATCTTTAATGTCAAGAAATAGGCAAGATGTCAGTTTTATGCCACATCAGAAAGACAGATACATAATATATATTTCACCATTTCTCCTATCCTATTTATGATTGCTGCAATCACAAATAATGTAGCTGAGATCTCGTACCTATTTGACCTGTATGTATTGCTGCTTCTTGCTCTTAGGGTAGTAGCACTTTGTCATATCTATTTCTCTTCCTTGGGTTCCTATCTAGTAGTTAACTCTCTCTGTTCTTCGGAGCCTGGAAGCAGGACTCTGCAGTAGACAGTGCTTTGACTTAAATAGGCTCAGTGCTGTGCAAAGGCTGTAACTTACATATTAACATATGACTCACTAATTAAAAAGCTGGAGATAACCCGTTTGTCTGTGCATGTTATGGCTTGGGTGGCACCATTCAGATAATAAAGTTGGAGTGTGATGCTCTTTATTTGGGGAGAAGCTTGCTGTGTGCTTCAGTGTGTTACAGTGTCTTCTCATACACCATGTAAGTACTTTCTCTACCATGTCTTGAAGGTAGCCATTTGTTTAGCCAGAAATAATTCTTATTTAACTTAAAGTTGTGTTTAGCTTTCATTAACTTAATCTCAGTTCCCATGTCAATTTGTGGACTATTACTTGCATTCATAGTAGATCTTGGTAAATTAGAAATTCCATGTGAGTTGTCTTAGATGGTTGTAGAGTTCTGGATTGCTGGATCTTCTGATTGAATAGCTGAGTTTTCCTACAGCTCCCCAACTTATTTTGGGGGCAGATTAAGACTTTAGGAACCAAACTTGGGGGAAAGTTTATCTCCATCTTTTCCTCTTTCAATACCTCTGTATTCCAGATAAGTAGTACAGTTAAAAACCCTTCCTGATATATGGGAAATAAAGCATACAAATACCCTTTTACTCAGCCTGTTGTCAGTCTGTTGAAGAATAAAATTTTCTTTTTCTCCTGTAAAGTAGTATGAAAACATCAGCAGGAAGCTTTTCCAAATTATTGTATTTCATCTGAACAGGTGAAAATGGTTACACGTGATTCATTTTGGGTAATAAAATGTTTAAAGATTTTCCCCCAATCCTTGAGAAATATCAATACATTTGTGTAGTTCTTCTGTTCTCATGCAAGTTATTGCATATATTTTGAGGAAGTTTTCTTGTGGATTTGGAACATTACTTTTTTCTAAAAGAACCTTTGTAACTTGTTCTTGGATATTGTAAACAGCAACTGGACATGGCTAGAAAAAGAACCTTTGTAAAATGTCTATTTTGTGGCTGTACCTGTCAGAAAAAGTACCATTGACCACAAGTTGAAAACACCTCTCAATTAGAGGAAAATAAGATAAATTGTTACTTCAGTTTGTTTTTATAGATTTGTGAACAGCTGCATTCAAAACTAGTCAGAGATATTGTAGAAGAATGAATACAGTGACTGTGGCAAGGTGTTAGAGAAGTAATGCAGGTGAGGTTTGCCATGGTTTTCTTGTGTAGCGCTAAATGAAGTGAGGCTGTTTGTTGCCCTGCTGTATGCCCCAATGCTCCACCTCAGACCAGGGATCAAAGCCAAGCATGTTGCCAGCAAGTTTTCTGAGTTTCTGGAGGGATGTTTTGTGAGTTAAATGACCTACTGCCTGGCTGGGATACTGAGCAATAGTTGCACAAATACTGAAGGAAAATGTAGGAAATGAACAACAACAAAACCCTATGCACTTTGGTTATGTTTGGATCATGTGCTGTGTTTGGGACTGAGGTTCATTCCTTCTCTTGCACACTTTGTAACATGCTGAAATTCCAACCAAGTAAAATGTTTTCTTCTGAATCTATTGGCTGCCCTTCCTCATGTAAAGAAAATAAGGATTCACTGAAAAAGCAGGTGGCTGCAGCCAACTCGGGTAATGCCTGGCTTCTAGTTATTCATTATAGAAAAAGTGTTTAGATCTGTACTTGACTTGCCAACAGCATCAGCACTTGACCTACAGAAAGATCTGTCAGGGAAGACATCACCCAGGTCCATTAGCAACCCTGCGATTATAGCCTTTTAAAGGCTCATTATAACTGGTCCTGTAATGAGCTGAGACAACATGTTGCAATGTGTCTCTCACTCTGGACAATCAGAGTGACTCATTAGAGCTACATGGCGTGAATGCAAACACAAACAGCATCCTCCCACTCAGCCTTCTTTGAGCCGGGGCGGGAGTGCTGCCCTTTCTGCAGCAAGAGCAGTCACACTCTGGTGACCTTTAAACAAACCAGGGGTGTATCTGGAACAACAGTGCTGGGTGCGGAGCTGGAGCCATCCAAAAAACCTCAGCACTTACACCATCTATTGATGGAGTGGTTATGTGGTGAGCACCCTGTTGCCCTGCGTGGGCTGCCAGCTACGTTGTGAGCCTGAGGAGCTCAAAAGTAGCTCAAGAGTGCCTCCATTTGATTGCATCTTAGACATGTATTTGAAATTGCCTTTTTTTTTTTTTCCCCTGCTGGGTGAAGTATTCTGCAGTGATCCTTGTTGTCTCCCACGGAGTTACTTACGACATAACTGAGTTGCCATCTTGACTGACAAACTACACAGGTCAAGTTGTTCAATTCCATACAATTTTCCGGAGGTATGGAGTTTCTATTAGGTCTTGATTAATTTTTGGTCATCCTTGGTGTGTGTTTTCCATACATATTTCAGTCTGGCTGCGGAACAGAACTGCTGGGACTGGGACATTTGAGTGCTGATCTCATTGATGCTGTGACTGGAAATGAAATCAAGTCCTTACTTTGCCTCATTATCCCTGAGACAGAGTAGATCAATATACATCTGTATGGAAAGAAATGCCTCAGTGTTACTTAAGTGTTAAGTGGAATTCATGAGCAGAGATTGTGGAGGGATAAACAAGAATTTGGGACACAATCTGACTCCAGCACTCTTTTGAGTGGTTGGCTGTGGTGATGAAGAAGCTCAAGGAGATGCAGCCTGACAGTCATTTAGAGCGCAGGATCCTACACGAGGTGTGGACACATGTTGAGATTCACTTGGTTTGGAAGCACAGCACAAAGAGGGAGCTCTCTGTGCTGTGCTTCCAATTGCTGTCTAACCCTGAAGTGCACCTGGTTTCATTCTGGACAAATGAACTTGGCTGACAACCTCCTGCACACCCACTATAAAAGGCTTTCAGCCTATGGGCTTGAACAAGAGCTGTCAGAAGTAGGAAACCCCCGTAATATGTACGGTGCAGCTGCCAAGTCCCAGCAACATCAGCTTGAGCTGCTTGGGCATGGTGGTATGACTCACGGCTTGCTGGTGGGCAAGCAGAAGGAGAGGCCTTTGCACACCATTCAGAACTTCTGAGGGTTTTCTTTTCAGCTCATTTTGAAAATCTTTTGTTTGTTTATTGAAGTGATCTACTCTCATAGCAAGACAAAGGGACTGCATTATGATGTTGTCAGTACAGCGTGCCACTCCCTGCGTGAGCATCTATCCCCTTGGAGAAGGAACTTTGATATTCTTCCAGTCCAGCCATACAACTCAAAGTGAGCTACAGATAGCATGCACCGCTGACGGCATACATATTTCTCCATTAATTATTTAAATGTTGGTTTAGCTGTGTTGATTTGGAGGCCATCACATGTTGTGGGGTTCTCTGATGCATTTTTCATTTCAGCCAAGTGCTAACGGTTGCCATCTTGCTGCAAAGTCATCTGTGACACTTGCAGGTGAGAGGCTAATGCAGAGGCATGAAAACACTTTTCAGACATCTTCCAAACAGTTCTAACAATCAGAAGAAAAAGTTTTATTATTTAAACAGTGCTTTAATATAATTTTCATATTAAACTTTGCTTAAATAATAAAGCTTTTTCTTCTGACTGCTAAACCAATATAAAGCAGATTGAAAACCAATTCTCAGTTTCTTCCACCAGGTTCACATGCTTTTAGCATACATTTATAACTGCTCCCCTGCCTGTTTCTTTCGTGTGTCATAAACTTCTCTCATTTACTGTTGGGTGATGCTGAGTACCCCAGCTGAGAGTTCATGGGATTACCTGTACAGTAAATGAGAAAAATTTAAGACACCCTGAAGAGATGTGCAGAGAAACCATTATAACTGTCTTAAGACTCCATGCATTTCTTGCTGGTGCTGTACAGCTCTGTTACTCCTGGAAACACTGCATTCCTTGAGGTTTCCCATTGGTGTAATGGAAGCTGAGCTCACAGTCCTGGGGTGAGTAGAAGAGTTTGATCAGAACTGGTTTGGAAATAAGTGCTGTTGAAGGAGCAGTATGAAGAAAGCCTCCATGGCTTGATGTGATGAAACTTAAACAGGAAAGTGCTACTGCACTGGGGATTTGTGCAGGTGCTGTGAGGTGGTACAAACACATCACTTCCCTGTATGATGCTGCTTGTAGCCTTAGATGTGGACAGACCTCAGGTATAGCTGAAAAACATGGTAATTAAATGTATTTCATAGGTTGAAATAGCACCCTGTTCTCACTGAAGAACGTCAAACACTCATTTGGTTCCAAACTAATAGATGGTGCAAAACAACCTCATTTAGAATTGCTGCAAGAGTGTTCACATGCAATATTTTTTTCATCTTATGGAGAGATGCCATAGTAATATTTTGTCTGGTAGTAGTGTGGCTCCTTTTCTGAGAAATTAACTATTTTGCAATTATTCCAGCCTAGGTATTGCCTGGTCTGTCTTGAATTTTATTGCTTAAGTCTATCATTCTCTTATTATGTAGAGCTTACACTGACCCTATTTCAGTATCAACTGGGTCTTGTCACAAGGGCACAACTGTTTTTTTTTTTCAGTTACTATGGGATAGGATATCCTCAGTTGCTCCGTTACGTTTATGATTTGCTATAATTTCATTATTTTCTCTCTATGAAATCTGGCTGTTAAGTTCTAGTGATAATCCAGTATTCTGACTAGAATTTGCATTTCCTGAAACATGTACTAAAATGCAATCTATCATTAAAGAGGCGGTCAGTTTACCCATTGTCAGCTGCCCCTGGGAAGGGCGACATAGCAACACTGCACTGCAAGGGACCACATCACCTTTTTTGCTGCTGCCTTCTTGCCCCAGGGACTAGCTGAACTCCTCATTAGCCTGTATCTCTGAAGGATGGGTAGAACTACCTTCCTGTGTCAGTCAAGACCACTGGTCACTGTGCTTCACCTTGATGTAGTCTCAAAAATGTCAAGGATACAACCTGCCACTTAGAATTCTACTTGTAAGAATTTTTTTCCTTGGTGTTGAACAAGTAATTCCCCAGATTTCTGTACCAACCCCCCCTTTTTTCATTAGTAGACCCTGAAGACATTTTCTGACTTAAAGGTGTGGAGGCACCAGGTGCTGGAGATGCAGTAATTGAGGTCATGGCACACAGACTGACTAGAGCACCTTATGTGTGGTGCTGGGCTGCCTGTTGGGCCCAGAGCAGCTCCAGATCTGGGAGACAGCCTCTCTGGCCAGAGGGATGAGGCTGCTCACTGAAGGCCACTGTTCTGAAGACTCAGTGCTTTGTGTTAAGAGTCCTACAGCACATAGAGAAACCACACAGAATGAAAAAAGTCGTTAATAAGAAACATCACTAAGAACTTCAGATCCTGGTTATCCCGTCAGGTGGTAGGGTAAATCACCCTTTCTTTTGCTTTTCAGAAAGACAAAGCCCTTTCTCACACATGCAGGTCTGTTTCCATGTCTACAATGTGCTTCAGGAGTACTGTTTTTGATACACGAACTAGTAAACAATTGTGAAGAAAGTGATTTCAAAGGGGTAAGTAGAACAGACAATTTTTCTTAAACAGCATCTCTTTCTGCTTTATGCAGTTGATAAGCCAAAGGTATATGAGTTGGTACAAAGGCATCACTTCCTTGTAAGATGATGTTTGTAACCTTAGATGTAGAGAGACCTCAGGTACAGCTGAAGAACAAACTCTGGAAGATTAGAATTTCCTGTAAAACTGATAAGGTGACTATGCTTATCTGTCAACAATGGAAAACCAGAGACAGACACAGAGTAAATAGCTGAAGATAATCAAACTGAAATCAACCCCCAATCATTTAAACCCTAAGAGGGCTGTAGCTTCCCCTGTTAACAATCCTAAAGTTTTTTCAAATAATCCTAACATTAAGTTGTAAGGGATGAGGTGTGTACATCAGTCAGAAGACATACACTCTGTGGAAGATTTCACTGAAAATTTCATTTCTGGATCTTACTATTTTGATAGTTTCTTCAACTTCAAGGAAAACATCCTGTGTTTCTTGAAAACGTGCATTGCCATTTTGGTGGCAAATAAGGTGAAACTGGAGTTAGAAATATTTTCTAGGAAATAATAAAAGATAATTTTGCTCTTCCCAAGACACTCTACTAAAGGCAATGACCCCTTGCCTTTAGTTCTGTAAAGGCTGGTATTTAAAGTAGAGATGCTATCTGTCTAATTGTAACTTACATCGCACATTGTCATCTGATCTCCCTTAGTAGTTGCTATATTTAATTTTGTGGGATAACTTCAATTTACCTGAATTGAACTCAGGCTTCAGGGGAAACGATAGACTAAAGACACTGATCATGTGATTTGTATGTAATAATTTTCTAAATGCAAAATTAAAGAGAGCACAATGCTCTGTGCAGATGTGTGTACCTGGGAACAGATATGCCCACAAGTCATTGATACATTGATTCAGAGCCAGTGTCAGCAGCAACCAAACAAGTGATGATTTTCCTTCAGAGCAGCCTGCTGGCATTTTCCTGGGGAGTAAGTATTCTGCTCCCACAGGACATGACTTTGTGTGGGAAAACTGGTAGGGAAGAGAACTTAGAAGTCACATTCCCAAGGAAAGTTATGAGACATGGACAGAAATAGCAAACAAAAACCAAGAATCTGTCTTTCACCCAGTTTTGCAATAGAAGATTTTGTAGCAGAATCAACGCAGATGTATCTCGGAATTCAGAACGCATTCAGAGCTTGATTCTTTTTTTTTTTTTTCTTTTAAGAATCAAATGCTGTTCAGTGGCACTCAATCTTTTAAAACTGGCATTACTAGATGTATCTTTCATGGTGAACAAATGGTAGGTTTCATCTGTGGAGATACCACTTGCAGCCCATGCCTGTGGAATGCATATGTATGTTTGAAAATGTATTTTACAGAACATAAATATCAGTAGTATGTAATTGCATTTGCTTTCTAAATATGTTGTCAGTTTGCTTCCTGGCTGTGCAAGTAGCAGCTTTTCCAGCTATCCAATAACATCTATGCAACCTCTGAGTTCTTTTGTCCTTCAGGTGCTGATTTCTTCCTTGTAATCTTTCTCTGAATGTTGTTTACTTGCTGTTATCCCTTTATCAGTAAATTCTATTCTGTGGGGGTTCATTCACTAACTGAAATTAAGTGATATGCAGCTATGTGTGCTTAGGTACGTAGCCTAGGCATTAACTATGCCATGTGAAGAATTATCTCAGCATCTGTATTTCCCACGAGTTCGTCCTTGACCATAGCTGACTGTAACTCATATCTGTGAAGATTCCTTGTTTATTTACATTTTTAATGATCTAAGTTACAATTAGAAAATTCTTTTCTAGTATCTTTTTTGTATTCCTACAATAGTTATGAAAATTAATATTCAGAGTGCTGTCGGTGTTCAGATTTCCCAGCACCTCAGCATCTACCCAGTTTTGTTGTGCTGTCTTTCTGCTCTTTCCCATTAATGTGCCTCCAAAGTCTTCCAGCAGAAATTCCTGACCCACCAGGTACTTTAACTTTTGCTTTCTCATTAGAAAAAGCCAAACTTTCTCAGGACATGCTGTAGCTTCATGCATTGTTCAAGACCTCTTCTCTGACAACACTCGAAACAGAAGCAGGAATGCAAAGTATTGTGACACTTCCTGAAGTGCTTCCCTGAGATAATAGTTCCCTCAGAGAATGTTTTGCTTAATAACAGCATTTATAAATGGTTAGCTATACTTTTTCAGGAAATGCAGAAGGCCTAGTTTGGCTTTACTGCATAGGAGCTCAGTCTGTTGACCATAATAGGAGTTCCAGTTTATGGGCATAAATGTTCTTAATGACACATAGGATTTCAACATACACATTTGCTTTTGATTAAATTCTGTAACACATCAGTACACCCATGTAGAACTGACATTTGTCTTTATGAATCTCATGTAAAATGACACTTTGAGTCATGCTTAAGGAATTTACAAGAAGAACATGACAAAACAATGTCCTTTTTGTGAATAGAGCCCATATTGTAAGCTTTTATTGCTTTACCAGTAATACACAATTAAAAATGTCTACAAAGTCTGGCTTTGATCCTGGGGCTTTCTTCCCTGGGTTTAAGCTAGATACAGTTCCTGTATCCACAATATGACTACATAGTAGGTAAGGTTTATATCCAGGCTGCACTTTTAAAATCAAGTCTCTTGTGAATTCATTGTACTCTCAAAATAATCTCAAAGAACAGTTTGAAGTTACAATTGCACTAAGATTTAAAATCAAAAGGTCAATGAAGAGATTAAGGGTAGAACATGGCTGCAGATGGGCAGCAGCAGATGGGACACAGCACAAAGAGCACTCACTGTTGCTGTGAGGCAGCAGGTCTCACGCAGTGTGATCTCTGTAGAAAGCTGAGCCCAGTGCCAGCACAGAGACCTGCTTTGCAGGCGTCATGGTCGGGGGCTGACCCCGAGGCTCTGCACAGCAGATTATGGAAAAGCTGTAAAGAGGAAAGATATGTTGGAATTCTGTAGGAATACAATGAAGGATTCATTAAAAAATCATTTGCTCATGATATCTTCTTCCTTTCCACATCACTGCTTTGCCAAATCCTTCTTACAAAGGAAAATTATTAGCAGCTGACAGTTATTTTGTTTTTAGATTGTCCTGAGCAGTCTCTTATCTGAGAAATGCTATGGGCCAAATCAAAGAAATTTGATTGAAGGCAACTAACTTGATATCTTTCCAGGGAGAAGTAGTTTACTTTTAAGTACTCAGCATGTGAAGTTCCTTCATGAAACTTCTGAAGTAACAAATATCCATGTATTTTCATGACAAAATATTGTCTCCAGTTACTCCATTATGTTATCCTTTGTTATATTTGCCCTCTAAGGTTGTTTGGTTATGATTCTTTGATTGAAAATTCTTGTGCAATTAATGTTACTTAAGATCTTTGGGTATCTCCTTAGGAGACCTGATCCTCACACATACACCAACTGTGTACATTTTGCAGTGTTTACTTCCAATTCCATGTTTTGCAAACATTCCTAGGACAGTCAAGAGAGCAAGCAGAGGGGAAGGTGTGAATGCTGCCAGGGAGAATTTGCCCATTGACTGGCACATCTGCAGAACTCCCCTTCTGACCCATATTTTCAGGGCTGCTGTGTCTCACATATGACTTGAGAGGAAGCCGGGCTGTGAGGGGTGAGGTAGAGAGTAGGAGAGGCAATGACTGTGTTTTTGAGTAAAAGAAACATCTGCATAATGTATATGAAAACTGAGATGTTTGTGTCATCACAGAGCATGTTTTTAAAGGTTGGATGCTAGGTGGGGGAATTTAATAGTAGCTAGTAGATGTGCTGAGTTCTCACAGCCCTGAAAAGGAAGAACTCACGCTTGTCAGAAGAGCAGCCTTCTTGAAAGGAGTTGGTATTTGTCCTGCCTCTGTGCTGCAGGAAACGCAGGAGGGTTTGATGGAGTTAGTAACACCTTCATCTGTTTTTATAGTCCGGGTTCAGAGATTCAGTTATATTCTATGTTCAGTGCTGGTTTTTCACTTCTTCTGGAGAGAGAACCTACACCATCAGAGTGCTGCTGTTCTATGGTGTAATTTGGAGTTTAATATGTCGTCAAATGCCAAGCTTGGCAGGGATCTGATTGTAGAATAGGAAACGAGAATAAACAACAGCAAGTTAATTCATGACTACAGGAAAGCACCTGAATTTGCACAGTTACAGCCATCAAACCATCTGCACATGGGTTTTAATCCTAATTTTTCAGTATGTGAATAGCACTCTTTATAGCTATGGTTTCTAACACCTCTTAGAAGTCCTCATTGTCCATTGTCTTTGGTATCCAGGCTTGCAGTGTTCATATGGAATGCTGTGTATCTGCCTTTGATCAGCGTCAAAATGTCAGCAATGAGAGTTAAACCATTGTATTCATGAAAGACAGGTTTTTGTTTTCTTTTTTTCCCCCAAAGTAAAAAGCAAGTGAACAAACACTCTCTCTCACACACACACAAATGTTTTAAAGATTCTAGTTGCTGAGGACTTACAACTAGCAAAAGGGTTGTTCTTGAGTTAGAGATCTGGTTTTTTGTTTTTTTTTAATTCCAATTTTTCCAATAAGTCTTGTTGGGAATTTTCAAGGACAGAATAGTTAAGTTCTCATAGGTGTCCTACCTGCAGTGAAGGTGCTTTGCCCCCTCAGGGCATACAAGCTTGCTGCATGCATTTACACACCTTTAAAGAGGATTTGATCATTTTACCTTCCATTGTCTGTGCATGTAACTGTGTCACCAGGCCATGCGACTGGGACCTGACTTCTCTCAGTGTCACAAGTCACTGTGCTGTCACCTTCTGGCCATAAAGGGAGGGAGGGGTGACTAGTTTTGCAAACCTCTTTGGTACAATTACAGTGAAACTGACATCCAGAGTCCAAAGACAAATATCAATTTTAATGAGAATCTCTGTGCTACAGTTATCTTCAATGTGTTGGCACTCTTGCAATTGTATCTATCAAAGCTGTGCAAATGAACTTTGCAACTCTATAAGAAATTGAAATAAGCCTTGTGTTGCTTATCAGTTTTACAAGGGAGAAAGAAAGGTGGGGAAGGGAATAGAGATGGGCAGAGGAAGAGACCTCCAGTTTGTGCTCCAGTGCTGGTCCTGCCATGGGTCCTTTGTCTGTGAGAGTGTTCACCTAGAAGTCCTAAAGTTCTGACACCTCCCCTGAGGTTCTCTCAGACATCTTTTTATCCCTGCTAAATTTGCAGCATTTGCAATCAACAAGTTCACTGTCAACAACTGCACAGTCAAAACTCCACAATCAACAGCTCTGTTTGAATGGGGAGTTTTGGCCAAAGCAAGGCTGCCCTGTCTCCTGAGGGTTTCCTCCTCCAACCATATCTTCAGCCGTTAGTCTGTTGTCATGGTAATGTTTTTATCTTGCAACTGTTTGAGACAATTCCAGGCATACCACAGATAAAAGATTTCTCATTGGTCTGCTTCTCTCAGTTTCACGAATTGCCAGTCACTGTGCAGACAGTGTGGGACAGAAAGAGTAAGGATTTGGGAAGGACTGGAGAAGAGTTTGTGTGAGGAGGGAAGTCTGATTCAGGTCTGTTATGTCACAATTAAGTTTTCCAAAAAACCCTGAAGTGTTCACCTTCTCTCTCTAACAGCTTCCATGATATAAATGCTATCTTTAAAGTACTTTTACAGGTTCTTTCCCATCTACATCAGATCATGATATAAATGCTATCTTTAAAGTACTTTTACAGGTTCTTTCCCATCTACATCAGATCTGTATACAGCCAGAGTAACCTACTCTTATACATAGTGCTCACTCCCCACTGCACTTCCAAGGCCTGCTTCTTGCGTAGTTGTATTCTTGTTCATACTTTACTTATTGGATTCACTGTGATTTTACATTTGTTACATCCTCAAAACAGAGATCTCCCATTTATCACTCCTACCTATCAAACCAAGTCTCTTGTATTGCTGATGTATTGGGCAAACAGCAACCACTTACAAGGTTTTGATGTTACAAGCGAAGCAGAACAAGCCATGTGATCATTCTATTTTTAATAAACTCCTTTTCCAAAGATTCTTAATTCAATATGAAGCTGATCTTGAGATTATTTCCTTGAATCTCCTAAGCAATCTGATAGCATTTCGCAATGCCTTTCTTTTTGTCAGCACATAGCTTTCTTTTTTTCAAAGCTCTAGTTCAGTTTTAATTATCCTGGATGCAAAACAGTGTGTTTCTCTTCTTTAATTCTTCCCATCTCTATTACACTGACAAAGTTACATGCCAACTTACATGACAAGTGTCATGATGCGGTACATATTCTGTTAGGTGAATACTCTCTGAAGCCCAAAGGATGCTAAGCTACCCTTGTGCTTCTCCTTCACCTCATGTGGAGAACTGCCTGCCCCTGTGCTCGTGCTTCTCCTGTGATTTCAGTGTCATTGACAGAAGTATGTTTTCTTTACATTCTTTTGCACCAGAGCTATGGCAGGACATCGCTCACTTCATATTCACAAGAGTTTCTCACAATTCTCGTTTTCTCAGGTTTTGTGTGAAGGAGACAGAATATTGGAAATTACTAGGGATTTTAGGGCTGACTTTTCATAGTGTACTTGGAGGTCATTTGCTCCTATGACTTTTGACTAAAGCTAAGTTTCCTCTTAGTATCTTATCATCTTACTATCTTACAGCAGCCATAAACATAAAAGCCATAAACATAAAGCAGTAGACTACTCATTGAGAGACAGACAAGTACAGGACTTAATAGTAGCAGTATAGAGGAAGCTGCATATAAAGTTGTCTCCTTCCTCGAGACTACAAGCAGCCTGTGTGACATCCTAACATCAGTAGTTGAACTCTGTGCGCGAAGCATGAGGTCACAGTATGCTTCCAGAAAGAACATAGCTTTCTCATAGGACAGAGGACATCTTGAATCCATTAATAGCTGGCATTCAAAAATAAAGAGAATGAAATCAGGTTGGGCTCCATATTTCATTCAATATTTCTGTAGCAATACTGGTTTTTAAAAAGCTATCCCAGATAACTTGCACTGGAACTTGTAGTTAAGCCTTGTTCTGGTACTTTTTGATAGAAAGAGAACCCTACGGCTTCTTTCAAGTGAGGGTATTTCAAAGTAGATATTTGCAAACTCAGAAAAAAAGACTTTTTCATTAATCCATCATTCTGGAAACAGTCACACTAACCCACAACCACATACAAATACAAAAATCCTAATGGGACTATTTTCTTACTAAGCTTGTAATAGTTTACATTCACCTAATGGCCTGGGGTTATAAGCAAACTGCTCAATTAGAGAATTTAGGCTGGTTGCCCACATATTTTAGAGCAAATTATCCCTTCACAGACGCAGAACCCCCTATATAAAATGCCTAAACAGTATTTCCTGTCTAAAAAACAGAAAAAGAAAAAAAAAAAAGCTATTCCCTAAATTCTTAACCTAAGCCTACCAAGATTTTTTTTTTTTTAATGCCAGTATAGCCATTTTTATGGAGAAATATTTGTTTCTGCCTCACATAACTCAATCTAGACCCTTTTGCTGGAATGTTTTTAACCATCTGAGCAGCTAAACAATGCTAATTCAACTTTTTTTTTTTTTGCATGTCTGTGAGAAGCAGCTTCTCGCTCTCCTTATCAGCAGTAGCAAAACACAGAGGTCTTCTGGAATTATTCTGACCTCCCATAGCTTCAGGGATAATAGATCTTCCCCTTCAAAGGACAGTCTGATTTTGCTGTTATCTTTTAGCTCTAGTACTAGTGCTGTTTTTTTTCCACTGCTTCTTTTGTTTAAAAGAGAGGCTGATGATTTCAACCTATAAACACCTATTAAAAGTTCCTCACCCTATTATGCCAAGCTGCTGCATTTAATTGTATGCAGCTGGGTGGATCATTGAATTCTTCTTTCAAATACAAAGTTTTTAAAACTAGAGTGATTCCAGTTATCAACTCATATCACACTCACTTCTGGAATCAAGATAAATGTGACTCTGTATGCAGAGAGCCAGTATCTTTCTCTGAGGGCTCTGGAAGCTGCTGAGACACAGTCCCCTTCACAAATGGAAATATCTTACATTTGTGCTGTGTGTGACTTGTCTGTTGTGAGCATCAGTACAGTGACTTTTCTCCTGTCTGACATCCAGGCTAAAGAATCAGGTTGCTGCTACCTTTTGCCTTGCTGCTATGTTCTGAAGAATACGAAGGCTTTATCCCATAATTTCAGCCAAGACAGGAACTCAGCCCTCTAGCACAGAGTAGGTAGATATAATTGCACAACATTCTGCTCAAGTGAAGAGTGGGTTGTGTTCATTGGAAGACAGAACTGAACCCAAATATGAACCTATACGTAATATTAAAAAAAGAACAAAATTAAAAGGCAATAAGACAGTGAGAAAACATTTGAACATCCAAGGATATCTTAGAGCAGATGTGCCCGCTATTTTTGGCATGCTTAACATTTTCAGTTCTAACTGCCTTGAGCATTGAAAAGCTTTACATATTCTGGTCTTTTGAAAAAGAAGTCAGAATCTGTGGGATTTCTCCAGTGTGGCACCCAACAAGAGCTGTCACTTTTGAAGGTATAGTTGTTACAAAATTTGGAGAACAGAACAATATCCCGGGCATGCACACAGCTCAGATAATGCAGAAGCAATGAGAAATGAAGAAACACATACGTTTCCTTGCAACCTTGCTTGTCTGCAAAAATTGTGAAGGGAAATGGAAGAAAAATAAACTAAAATTGCCAAGTAATATATGAGATATGTGTTACAGAAGCATTAGAGGAAGTAGACATTGAAAATACAAGGTTTTTTTTTTTTTTTAGTTCTATTTCTCCTCAGGATATACACAACTGTGCAGAACCCCAGCAGTGTTCTGGGAAAGCACCCAGCTACAAAATGTTCCATTTAGACAACGATGAAGGCAGAGGACCTAAATTTGCTCAAAGAATAGAGAAGCTGCAAATTCAAGAGTAAGTATACTGAAAGATGAAGGTGATACCAGTTCCATACAAATGGTTGAGCACAGCATAAAGATAAAAGGAATTATTTTAGATGTAAAACAATGAAATAATAGATGTCAATGCACATACTTTCATAAGAATTGCTAAAGGAGGAGAAATTCAGAATCAGTGGACTGCAGTTGGATATTCCTCTAATAGGACAGTCATGTTCTTAGGGGGACTGGTAAAGAATAACACTCCAGAAAACTCTGAACTAGGAAGACAAAAGGCAAACAGCCACTGGTTTTCTCAGATGTTCCTGTTAAGCAGGGTTTCTTCTATTAGTATGAAATTTCCTTGTTAAAAAACAGATTCCTTCTAGAACATATCAAAGGAATATGCTAGTATAATAGGACTCAGGATCAAACCAGAAATTCTGTAGCAACCTGAGTAAAACCGAAATGCCCAATCTCTCTGTGTGATAGAATTTGATTAAGGTTTATTGGCTTTTTACTACAATTTCCAATTTGACAGGCCCTACTAAAGCTAAAATTGAATTTCATATACAAAGCTTATGTGGTTATGTTTGTTATTAGCATTGTCTTCCCCAGAGATATTTGGATTTTGTTTAACTGAAAAATAAACAAGTTAAATAAACGAATTGCCTGACTAAGACAGTTATATGATGTGGTCTTTTCCTTTCATTCTAGAGATTGTGAGTTTTGGGATACACGTTTAGGAGTTCGTGGTTGCTTTACTTTAAATCTAATACTATGGACTTATAATGTTTTTGTTCAATGTTCTGCTCTTTTCATATAAAGTTCCGTGTCCTGGCCAATTTATGACCAGACTTACCTAATAAACAAGTTTGTAGGAATTCATTTATAGATTGTTAGAAATATGTGTGGTGCCTGCGCTTTTCCCAGCAATAATGTAATGATTTATTTTTACTGTTAATTTTAAGTTATATTACAACAGCAACAAAAAAAAAAAAAAAAAAAAAAAAGAGGGAGGGAAATAATTTGCATACATCAGAAGTTACTTTCCTACATATACTGGGAAAAAAATTAGGAAGATGCATACAGGTCAAGGCTGAAATAATACCCACTGAGTATGGAAGGACTCCTCCACTTTTGGATGCCCCTGAAATATTTAAAGGAAACTTAATTTCAAAACTTCAGACACTTGGTACTTTCTTAAGATGAGATCCCTTGCAGTATTTCAGCCGAACCCACTGAACTTCTTTGAAAGTTTTCTGTGGAAAGTAAATTGGAAAGTTAGCAAGCAAACCAAGTAGAGAAGATTATGATCTGTAAAGATGTTTATTAGATCAGTATATTTCAGTATGTTATGGAGTAGGAGGCATATATTTGTCCTGTGGAAGTTTTCAGGATCCAATTTGCTAGCCATGAGGTATTCAAGTGCAGAACAGAGACAGGATCACTGTTTATAGCTTACATAAGGGAAACAAACAAAAGACAGATGGCCATGAATAAGATAAAAGATAAAATTGTCTTTTTCCCCAAATAATTTTTTTCAGTGATCTTCTCTGTGCACAGTGGTGCTGGATCTTTTGTGAAAATGAAGAGGTTGTGATGTTTTGGAGAACAAACTCTGAAGAGAAAGAACTAGCACAATGAGAAAAAGTGCATTTCCACTGTATGTTAGATTACGATGTTCAAGATCAGCAGCTATCTGTCTTAAAGATAATTGAATGTGTAAAGATTGCCCATTGTAAAAAAAAAAAAAAAAGTCACTGTAGCATAAAAAGCATTATAACAAATCTTTCATGTCGGAATAGCATAAAAAACTGATCTACTACTGGGAAACAAAACAAAACCCTAAATAAAATAACTCAGCCCCCCTCCCCCCCCCCCCCCAAAACATACTTTGCCTTAAAGCAAAATTCCTGGACTTTACCATGTAGTATTTTCCATATCCCAGTAAACTCTCTTCTTCTCAAGAGGACTCAATTTGAGGTGCTGCCTGTGTTGATAAATGAATCTAATCTAATGCATTTTATTCTGGATTATGTTACTTAAAGAATGTAAACCTTATTTCATATATATATTTTTCCCAACATCCTATCTGCAGTATGCCTTTGACTTTTTACAGCTTGCTCTTACTTTTCACTGTCTTATCCACCAGGTGACTACATGTCAGTTTATGAGTGGAACATGAAGAGCACCCAAACAATTTTCAGTTGAAAATGAAATACCCCCAAATGCAAGTTTCCAAGTGTATTTTGAAATCTTGAGACATATCAGTTTTACTGAAACACTTATGTGTCATCAAAGTAGCCTTGGAGTGACCTTGAATCCTATCATTTGATAGGATTTGAAGTTATTGAAGTTTTCATTATTTTAGGGAATATTCTTTTTTCTTGTTCATCTCCTACATGTATTTAAAGAAATTGCTTCATATTAAGAAAATAAGCACATTTGACATCTTATTAACAAAATTAATTCAAGCATTGTTTCAGACATTTACTGATATGTTATAATAAAAGAAAGTCATGTTGAATTCACTGGGATTTCACATGTGAAGGTGTTGTAAATTCAGAACTCATCTAAAGTTCACAACTGTAATAATTTTGCCAAAGAATAGTAGCTGAACTACATTCTGAAATTCTAAGTGTTTTTAAATTCCAGTTTTTTTGAAAGAGATTTGAAAACACTGTATGAAAAGACTAACAGAGGTTATTTAATTAAATATAACACAAAACAATTGCTTTTTGTCCTTCTGCTTGCAAGACACTAATTTGCTTTCATGGGGAGCTCTATTATTTGTCATCTTTAACCAAATGAAATCACAGATAGTTTTACGTGTGGATTTTGTTATATGAATTGTTTATAAGCCCACTATTTAACATGATTATATGAATTACAAACTGTGATTTTATTTCTTTCATAATCTTTGTAGAACTTGCCATTACTTTCACTTGTCTATGTCTGGTAATACACACCTTTGAAACTTTGCCAAAAATATTTATTGTCCTATTTCAGGCATTCTGGGACTATGTGGTTCTGTTTGGTTTCCAGCCAGAACAAAGACTATTAGAAGATCCAGTACTGGGTACTTTGCTGAACACAACTGTATATGCAAATTTAATACTTCATTAAAGTAAGCTTTTGTAACAATCAGTAGTATGTACGAAATGCTTTTAATGTAGGTAATGTTCTATCTACTATTTTGAACAGTTATCAAAAGCAAAATATATGTACTAATTAGAACTTTCCTTCTCATTGCTTGTCTCCTCCAGCTTGACTAATCGGCAAGCACTAAAATGCAGTCAGGTTGAATGGAAATGGCATGCTGCTCCTGCACTTGCCTGTGCTCCATACACACAGCTCCCTGGAAGGGAGGCATGCTGATGAAAGAGCAGCACATTCCCTTTCACCCCTTGGATCACATTCACTTGTTTCCAAATTCCATTATTCTTAATCAAGTAAAAATCCTCTTAAGGTCAAAGGAAGTTTCACTCAAATTACTTCATAATTTGGCCCTCATTTTGTTGGGTTAGTTCCCACTTTGCCCAGTAGGCATAGCCACATTTAAAAGGCTATTGGGTAGCATTCTTTATTTTATTTAGCTTCAAGGAAATGCATGTTAATAAAATGTAAGGATGTACTTAGGTGTTTACTGAAGAGGAGGAATCCCATTGAATCAGAACCTTAATTTGTTTAAAGAGTAAACTGCTCCAGGAAACAAAAATAATAGAGCTGAGTTAGGTATTAGTACAGCTTGAATACTTGCAGTGAGAATAATCAGGCTTTCACTGGAAGACTAGAGAAAATGATTTAGTATTTTTTTTTCCCCTACAGAACATTGACTTATGGTTTATACAGTCTTTTTTCTACTTATAAACATATATTACTCATTACAACCATGAAAGAGTCAGATGCTTGAAGTTATGCCCATCAGGGAAGGGTATGCATTTCTATGTATATCACAACTGCTTCTAAAACTCTGTAGATGATTTGAAGCATAGCTTATGTTAAATACATGCAAAACCATCTTCCTGCTTATCATGTGTTAATTTCATACTAGGCTTCTTCTGTTTGTTCATGAGATGCTGGTGACAGAATAAACACATATGTCAGTATTTTATGAGTAATTACTTTCCCGATTAATTGTGCCACAAAAATAATCCACAGTTTTACCATGTTTCCAAACACACTGACAGAGACTTACAGTAGTCAAATGAAGATGACAGTGCCATTCCTATTTTAAACTTGACAGAAAAATTCATATTCTAGGGCACCAACTAAGAACCACAAAAGTGTTCTTTTTTATACATTTTATTTTATTTAGATCTTTCAAACGGTTATATATTTTTTACTACAGAACAATAACAAGCAAAAGAATAATGGTTTCCCAGATTGGTAAAAATTAAAATGTTCCCATGTAGCTATATCAAATATTTTTTTTTCCTAAATTGGAATTAGATAAAACATTTACAGATTCCCAATAATTACTATGTGTTTTTTGTTTATGAAATGCCACATGCACCCATTCTATTCAGGATGCTAAGGAAGCAGAGTCTGGTCTCCAAGAAATGTGGTCCACTGCTGGCTTGATTCAGTTTGGCTTCTGCCATCACAGTTGGCTGGGTACATTCTGCTGGGGATGGCATACAAGGAAGCTCCAGCAATCCAGTGCTGACAGCTTCACTTGGTTGGCCTTGTAGAGTAGCTGTGCAGGTGGAAGCCAGAGCTGAGAGGTGAGTGCCTGGACAGTGTTTCTGGCAGCTCAGGCTCGCTTTAATTACTGAAGCGCCTACAGTACGTTAGGAAGTGACCTGAAGAGAAGCTGTGCTGTTGAGGAAGTCCCTGTGGCGTATGGCAGTGAACACAAGACTGGTTAAGAGAAACAGAGGAGCTGGGGCATTCTGCCTGCTTTGCTCAGAGCAATGTGGCACACTGGCATGTAATTCTCAAACTCTCTGTCACTGACAGCACTGTGTACTGGTGAGTTGGGAGGACATGCAGACCACATTCAACAGCACTATGGATTAGTAGAGTCAGTGAACTTAAAGCTAGCTGCATACACTAGTTTACTGCAGTGACATTTCAGACCGCAATGTAGACAACGTTGCACTTTCAATATCTAAATGAGTCAAACTAAGTGGCCTCACTTAGTCTGCTTAGTTCACTTAGGGTCTGCTTTCAGAGAATGCAAGGGATAATTTGGAAGCCTAATAAAAAACTTCAAGTAAACACAAATTAGCAACGCTGAGCTTCTCTTAACCAAATAGTGTTTTCCTAGGGATGTATAGGACCTTATATTTATTGAGAAAATAAATCAGATTACTCAGACTCCATTTGTTGCTGACCTATTTGTGCTACAAGTGTTATCACTTCCAAAGGCAAGAAACAGGGTGTGAGATGAAAACATTTAGGAGGAGTTTATTACTGATTGTTTAGTATTCTGGGTGAGGAGGGGCTAAAGGTGCTAAATACTATGATGATGAGGAAAATTCTGGAGATGTTCTCTGCTGTTAGAGTGGTTATACAGAATCATGTCCAACACCAATCCCACTGATACTGAAGGATTTGAAAAGGAATAGATTTAGAGTTTTAATACTCTGTAGGGGGCAGTTTTGAACCAGATTAATTAAAATTTTAGTCTAACTGATTTGAAGTTATGGTGCTATACTCAAATCAGTTATGCTCACCAGCTACATGGGCACAATTTCTTCTTTTAGGTAGATCTGAGCTAGTTACACTCCGAAGCAAACAGGTCACTGCATACTATCATGTGATGTCACGTAGCTGAAAGACTCCTCTGTTTGAAAGGTTCAATAATGGTAGCTATCAACACCTTTTTAAACCTACCAGTTAAAGAGATTAATGATTGTATAGCACTGATTAGAACTTAATGGAGGTCTGCTTCAAAATAGCTTTTATGGCAGGGCTCAAGGACAAAGTACAGTCTGGGATGCCCCTCACGATTCTGGTTCAACCTGAGTTGGGGCTGGTTCTTGTGGCAACTTCAAGTTTATGTCAATAAAAAAGGTGGAGAGGTCTCTTGGAGATCGTGCTATTTGCTATAGCATTATAAAAACAGGCAACAAACTCTTCAAAGCAAACACCACAAAACATGGTACCATCACTATCTAGGTTTATTTTAAAGTGGATACTTTGCTAGACCTTTGAAAAAAGATGTCAGTGTGCTGAAAGATTTTAGCTGAAGATTTAAATCAGCTGCTCTCCAGCAACAGACCACACTGAGGTATGAAAACGAGGAGTAGACTACAGCTGTGCTCATCAGAAAGCAAATAAAAAAACAAAGACATTCTGTCAGAAAGATAGTAATAGCTACAAGGATATAAGCAGATGTGGCTCTGGAGAATAAGCTGAAGAGAAGGTACCCAGCCTTTCTCCTCTTGGAAAGGAAGGGTCTCACAGTGACGAAAACAAAGCTGGATATGTAGCTTACAGCTGTGACCTCTGCAGCTGGTAGCAAAGCAACTTCAGTTCATCCACTGGCTCTGCACTGTCTGGTAATATTTTGCTTTGAAATCCATTCTAGACTGTCACTGACAGTGAAAGCTGTTAGTTAGCTGATACTGTAACTGATAACGTAGAGTAGCGGGATTCACTGTGAACACTGGCAGAAGCTAAAATAATTAATTTCCTAATGTCAGAACTAAAAAAGGATGCCTGGCAGATGACCAGACACAACAACTCCACTATCAGCCCAAAGCTGATCAATTGTCTGAAAAGCAACAGGAATATCTTGTTTGTCTTCCTCCAACCTTGTTTATTTTCCATGACATTTAAAATTGGTGAACTGCATCTGGCTAGGATGGAGTTAGCTTTTGTCCCAGCAGCTCTGATGTTTTTGTTTTGGATTTTTTTACTTCAAAAGCATCGATAACACACTAGTGTTTTGGCTATTGCTGAAAAGCACTTGCACAGCTTTCTTTTTTTTGCATTCTGCCCCTCAGTGAAAAGGCTCTGGTGGGCAAGAATGTAGGAGAGCACATGGGTTACCGGCCAAAGGGATAATCCATATCAGAGGACGTCACGGTTAGCAACAGAACTGGGATAACAGAAGGTGAGAGACTTTGTCTTCCAAGTAGACATCGCTTGGAGACCGGCGGGGCAACGCAACAAAGCAGCACCCCCAGGCCCTGGGTCGCCTCTGCACCGCCTGTACCCGCCCGCAAAGCCGCTTCCCGCCCCCCCCCGCTGCAGCGCGCTCCGCGGCGGCGCGGCGCTGATTGGCTGCCGGGGCCGCGCGGGGGCTGATGGGAACGCCGCCGGGGCGGCCGGGCCCCTCCTTCGGCGGGCGGCGGCGGGATGAGCGGGCCGGCGCGCCGCAGGTACGTGGGGTGGGGAGGAGCGCCCGGCCCGGCTCCGCGGTGGGGACTCATTCACCTAAGGGGCGGACGGGACGCCCGGCGCTTCCCACGTGCCGGGACGGGAGCCACTGGCACGGCCCCCGCCCTCCCCTCGCCCGCTGACAGCCGGCGGCCCCTGGGGAGCGCGGCGGCGCAGGCTCGGAAGGGGAACCGCGGGCGGGAGGAGCGCGCGGGGCTTCCCCGCGGCAGCGGGATGGGGGCCGGGAGGGAGTTGCCCCCAGTCCGCCCTGTGCGGCCCCGAGCTCGCTATGGGGCCCGGAGCGCCCCTCCGAGGCTCCAGGGCCGCCGCCCCGTGCTCTGTGTCCTTTTGGGGAGGCGTGCTTCGTTTCGGTTTAGAAGCACGGCGCCGTGGGGTGCTTCCAAGCAGAGGGTGATGGAGCTTGGAGCTAACAGAAGTCCGTGTCTCGCTCTAACAGAGGTACCAAGGCAGGGAGCAGTGCGTGGCAGGTGATGCTCTCGGTTTACGTTCACCTGTCTGAGGCGTTCAGAGCTTCTGCTGCTCGTTGCGGGCATCTGAAGCGGGAGCGTGGGCTCTGGGTGTAAACGGAGAGAGCAGACCCGGACGTGCGGTTTGGAGGTGGCACTTCCATCTATTGGTGTGATGATGAGCACCTGAGGAAGTCTGTGCTGGAACAAATTAGTAGGCTTGCAGAATATCCAATTTAAATGACGCTCCCCTTTAGGGTGCAATGCCTGCGTGTCTGTGCGCTGAGTCCTGCCTGCGACTTTCCGGGTCTCCCTTCCTTTCAGTGTGGCTCAGTTTGATGTTATTTAGTCATGAATTTCAGCGTGTTAGTTCTTAACATTCAATTTGGGAATTTTAACTAACTTCTTTGAACTTAGCTTGAACAAATTTGAAAGTGGTGGTGATGTTCTGCACGCTTATGGGCCTTTGCTGAGGGGAGCCCTCAGGGTACCTGGTGTTGTTTGGACCCTGTGTTAGCTCTGAAATGGAGTGGTGTTTGTGCTGCTAGCTATAGGAGGCAGTCTGCCTGCCTGTGCAACTTGGTGAGGTGTAATGAGATCATCAAACCATTTTCTCCTTCTTAAGAGTAGATTGTTGGGTGACTTTTGTAATGGTGTGTGATCCACCCTCTTTTCAAAAGAAAAGCTTTTTCTGCTCTAGCAGTCCTCCTGTGGCTTGTCTGCTTTTTCCTAATTAAGTTGCATGTTTTTGGAGTAGAAAACATGATTTTTTTTTGTTTTGAGACATAGGTTATATAAATCAGTGATAGTGTTTTCATGAGCTTCTGTGTTGTTTCCATGCTTTTATTGTTGATCTTTTTTAAAGCCTAGGGTTCAGCTATCTTATTTGTGCATTAAACCAGTGGAAATGTGTGCGGAATTGATTGGACGCAGAAAAATCTTCTGGTAACTAAGGATTAATTGACTAAATTGTAAATGTGAATTCAGTGGCCCTAATCCTCTTTGAAAAAGGGTTTTGGTAATACTGGCTCACAGAGCAGTATCCGTAAAGCCTGTCGCTCTTGTGGTTCATATGGAATTATGCATGTGATGACACTTGTCAAACCTGTTTCCCTTTCAGATATTTGCCAGATAGTTCGAAAGACATATGGATAGGTACCGCTGTGAATGTGTTACTGACAGACGTCTGCAACACCAATGGCTCATGAATAATCTTTGCTCACAGGGCCCTCTAAATAGTTTTCTGTGAGAGGTTCTTCAACTGTGGTGTGAAGGAAAATGGTCCCAGAAGGCCACGTGAACATAAAAGAGCTACCTGTGCTCCTAATGCCAGTGGCAGTATTACTGAAGCAAACTGGATTTGGGAACCACGTGCTAGGTTTACAAGCTTCTTAATTGGCTAGTCAGCAGCATTCATTTTGTTTAGCAATAATGACACTATCTCAATGTGGAAGTACTCGTGAAGGAAGTGTCATCTCAGATCTACTTGGTGCGTGTCAAAATCTTTCTACACATATCTGGGAAAATGAGAATGGTGTAAAATTTTTCATGTTAGAGAACAGTAGCATTGAATGTTGAAAAGTGGAAATGTCACTGTTGTTTTACTGGGATGAGTTACTGTAACAGTGATTGTTTGGAGAATTTATGCAGAGGACCAAGGGGTAATAGTGCTTTTTCTGCAGCTCTCCTGCTCTGTGCTAGTAATTTGGCAACAGCAGAGCTCATGTGTCCATCTGTTCTAGCTTTGCTTTGGCTGTGTTTCAAATACAGATTTGCTTATCTTCAAGGATGGATTTTCAAAATCATAGGGCCTACAGTTCTGGGTTCTGAAGTCCTTGGCTCTCTTACAAGGTGAAGAGGAGACCGTAATACAGTAGTGTTAGTGAGCAGTGCATATCCTATATGTTGCATATCCTTCTGACATCATCAGGCAGTTTGGGGGAACAGCTTTGAACTGAGATGAGATTTCTTTAACTTTCAGTCTTTGGCCAAAAATAACTTAATAAACAAACTAGTAGTCACTTATTTCTGCCTACCTGGGCAGTGCTTTGTTTTTTTGTTCTACTGTTTCATTCCAGACTGGAGAGAAATTCTGTCATCCTTAGATTCCAAGTCCATTTGTTCCATGTACTTATAGAAGGCTGCAACACTTCTATTTCAGGAACCTAGGCCCAGCTTATTACATTAGTGCTGTTCGTGGGTTCTGGATTTGTGTAGACTGAACTAATTTTGCATGCCTGGAATTGCTTTTAGAGCCATTTAATGTGTTGGTATCTGCTCTGTGTTGTGTTCAGGGAACACCTGCCAATGTAGTGCTTTCCAAGAGCATGTGAAATCTCTATAGCTTGCTTTGAACCTTAAACTGATCATTCAAAGAAAGAATAATTATGCTATCTGAAAAGTTCTTGTTGATGAAGGTGAAAAGGAGGGAAGTCTATGGAAGAAAACCTCTTTCTCCTGAATAATAGGATGTAAATTGTGGATTTTGTGAGTGTCAACTAAAAAGGAACATGAAGAGTTTGAGCTTGTGAGGCATTAATTAGAAATCAGTTTTGTAAAGTATCCTGCTTAATAAGTTCCAAAACTTTTTTTTTTTTGTGCTGGAGGATTTTGGCTTGTTGGTGATTATTTTGTCTCTTTTTGAGGGCCCATCTCTCTTTAAATACTTAGAAAGCAGAAAGTTGTCCACATTCAGGCTGATAAACAGACCTACAATGGGCCTATGAAGCAAAGACTTGTTGCAGTAACAAGTAGGTAGATAACTATTCGGTGATCTTATGCACTACATTGATTTATTTATATATTAGAATGCATTATTGCTCTTGTAGAATGCTGTTAGATTGGTCTTATGTGCTTAATGCTTTACTTCTAGCTGTGAATTCTTGTAGAAGATTAATAGCTCTACCAGCATTTGTCCACTACAGAAGATGGGTGGATTATTTTCAAGATGGAGGGTAAGTAAAATTTTAACAATGGATAATCTTTTGTTAGCTTGGAAGATTGGCGTTTGCAGGGTATGATTCTTAATGCCTATTTGTTGACTTTAATGCTGGTTGAAAGTTAAATCTGGAGCTTTATTTTCTTCGTGGTACCAGACCTGGCAGGGTTTGGTTGATTTATAAAATTACTCTTTTGACTCTAAAGGGTATTTTGTTATTCTATCAGGATAGATACAGCAGTATCTGTAACTTTGAAGATTAGTAGCTATTCTCAAAGTGGATACATTCAGAATATTATTCCATGTCTGTATTTTATTTTTAATAATTTGGTGTCTGCTTTGCAGATCTTTCTTCCTAATTGTTTCTATTGGCTTATGTATAACTGAATAATATACTGAGTTTGCAAAAGTCATGAAACTTTTGCCTACTCTTTCTACTAGCAGATGTGAGTTGTTGAGTCTGGGTTTACATCTTCCTGTGTTTTTAGAGGGAAAAAAAAATAATTTAAAGGTGAGAATGTAGTTAAAATTGTCAGTCTTGCTTAATAGAGGGGGGGAAAAAGTCTTTCAAATTCTACAGTGATTTTTGTATTGGCCTTAGTCTTAAAATATGTGGTCCAATGAGTTTGGAAGGATAATTAGTACCTTCCTTGTTCTCAGAAATCAGGGAAGATTCTTAGTAGGTAGGTTCCAGGTTGTTTGTAAGTGGGATTTTAGTGGTGGTGAGAGTGCTTGCTTTCTGTTGCTTATATGTAATTATTTAGAGTGTGTCGTTGTGTGGAATGAGTATTGGTAAAGAAGCTTAAAAGTTCTTAGATTGAAGCTTCTTGCCTATGTTTTCTTAATTTTGCCTCTCCCTTCTGCTCATCAGTTTGCTTCTCATTTTACTTCCTACCCACACACCCATTATTACTGTACACACGTGGGTTTTCATCTTTTGTGGTGTAGGAGTGAAGCCTTCATGCAGTAGTCATGACAACTGTAAGACAACAGTGTGTTAGTGTCTTCTATTTGTCACGGCTGAAGTAGGAAAGATTCACATCTTTGTGTGGAATAGATGAAATATTAATTTATTACACGTCCTTCTGTTAGGAAACTGTTAATATACACTGGAGTATTGGTTTAGTCAAATTAATGTCTTCATTCTTTCCCTTGTAAGCAGGCAAAGCCTTCTACTGTAGAAGTACTAGAAAAAATTGATAAGGTATGTATTTGCCTCTTGGTGACTTGTTTTTGTTTGGAAATATGTCCTGTTTGGTCACGCTTTTATTCTTAGTAAAATAATGTCATGGAATTTTAAATTGTTGATTATTCCCTTTGGTTGTCATAGATTGAGTTTCATATGGGCTGCTGTGCTTCCTTTTTTCAAAAAAAAAAGGAAGCAAGCCCAAACCATGCCAAAATGCTGTATGATAATTATTGAGGAACTATAGTTAAAGCATTTATTTAGAAAGCCTGGAATGGGTTTGAATGTGAGCTTTTGGCATAACTGCACAAATTTTATTGTAACTAATAGTTAAACTCCCATGTTATGGAAAATGTCACTTGAGGAAAGTTCTGTTTATCAGGCTCACTAGGAAAGTTTAAAGTGCTGAAACAGGTACTATAGTGGTAGTAAGGTCAGAGCCCAAATAACAGAGCAGCCAAGTTAATTAATCAGTTGTGATTTTTAACTAGATTTTGAGACACGTGTCTATATTGCATGTGGATACTAACTTACGCTGTTGATACTTTTTAATTCCTTTAAATTGAAGTGTAGGTACTTCTGTTGTCACTAGAAATGCAATTGAAATTGTTAAACCGTTTAGAGGATAGCTTGATTGCTTTACTGATGCCAGAAGCATCATTTAGGTTTTCAAGATTTCACTCTTAGCATGAGAAAATATTGAGATGGAAACATGTGAAGTGACTGGGAAGTTTCAGCAGTTTCCCACGTTAGTAGGAAAGCAGCAGACACATTTTAAATTCCACATGTCTGATGGAAGTTTTAGAATGCAAAATATACTTGGTACAGACTTCCGTGGTCCTAAAGACAGCCATTCATAAGATATGGAGCATTTTCCATTTGTCCCAAACATGCTAAATCATTATTTAGGAAAAAGTAATAATTGTCAATAGTTCTGATTTTAGTGGTAGTGATATGTCACTGCTAATACAATGCAAGTGGCACTTGTAACTAGAGTTCTGTGACATTTATGCTATGGAAGTTATCTCTGGGTAAATAAGTTCATTTATCAAAAGTACGCTTAGCAAGATCAATACCTGCATAGAAAAAGTTAACTTTAGCGAGCACTTAAAAGTGGCTTAGTAAAAGCCGCAGATACATTATATTAATAAAGTTGAACCTATTTATTTACAGGAAATACAGACGTTAGAAGAATTTAGAGAAAAAAATCAGAGACTACAGAAACTATGGGTTGGAAGGCTACTCTTCTACTCTTCACTTCTTTATCTTGCCACTTGCTTAATTGTGTATTTGTGGTGCCTTCCTGATGAATGGACAGCAAGGTTTTTTATGACACTTCCATTTTTTGCATTTCCACTGATGTAAGTAAAAGTCTTTTTTTTCCCTAAAGTTTGTCCCTTTGATAGGAGACGGAGAATACTTTGTGGCAAGGGTTTAGCTTTGTTTTTGATGATGTTTGGATTGTTGTAACTTGAAGTTTTTCTTTTGAAGTAAATCCAAATAGTTAGACTCTTTCTTTAAGGGAAGTATTTCTCTTGGGTCTACATTTAATATTGAATAAAGTCTTATGAAAAGATGTTAGCTTCTGAATTTGCTTGGCTTGTTAAAATTATACCAGAGCTAGAGTGAGAGCTGGATGTGAGCAGCTGCCAGTTAGCGTAATATGACCAGAAGAGTGCTATCTAGGGTTTTATTTCTGCTGCCATTTTGGAAAAGAAACACTACTGTATGGAAGTGGCACAAGGTATTTTGCCTCTGTGTGAAATGAACCACAGAAAATTGGAGGAAAAAGTTCAAGACTGAATGGGAAACTGAATTTTAGACGTTAGCTGAATGTTAATACTGAAGTGATGTGAAAGATTGTGAGCCTAAATATGCTGAGGATCAGTTGTATTTAGATAGCTTTTTTTTCCCTTTTTGGCCATTTGTCCTCATGAGTGACTTGTTTTCTAAGTTGACTTTCTTCTATTGGAAAACAAACATTGAGTTCCTACCTCACCAGCCAGTGCCTTTACTTCTTCCCTCCTTGCCCCAGCCATCAGTGAGGAGACTTGGTCTTCTGAAGTTGACTGATTTACATCGTATGAATTTATATAATCTCAGATGAACGTGATAAATACTGTCTATATTTGTGCAGCACAATTGTATGGAAACCTGATTTGCCAGTGTGCTTGCTCTGGACTTGAAAGGAAGAGTCAAACATATAAATTGGTGTGGATAACATAACATGTTAAAGACATGTGAAGTTATTCTCTGTATGTCATATTGTGTTATATGTACTGTAATCAAGTGTTGCTGTTATAGAATCCTGTGGAGAAGATAGATGGACAGTGCTGTCTTTCTGGGGAAGAATTAATTCGTAAATTAATCCTTGACAGCAATATGAATTTTGTTCTTAAATACAATGGTTTGAAAGCTTTTGTTGTTAGCGTGCAAAGCTTGCTTATGCTACCACTGAAAGTATGTAGAAAAGGGAACTTCTCTTGAATAAGATAGGAGGGCTTGTGCAGGAATGAAAAATTTACAACTGAAGGTGATGGCTTCTAGTGCTCTGATGTGAATTTTCACTTTGGATTTTCTCTAGCTTGTCTTCCCAATTCTTTCTTCAGTTTTTTGGAGTGGTGGGATTTCTGAATTCAAATTAGAAGTTCACAGCTAGACTTGTTTTTTTCATCATTTGTGACAGTTCATTTGATTATTATTTTTTTTTATTTTTATTTTTCTATTGAAATATTACTCGTCAGGTTTTTTGACAGATGCGAATGGCAAACAATGGCCAGCTTGTCTTTGCTCTCGGTGAGGGTATGCCACCCAGCAGTAGCTCTGGAGATTTTTTCAAGACCTAATGAAACTGGAATATCTCTGCCTTTTCCACTTGCAGTCAGTCACCAGCTTATTCCTGCCTTAGGTCATTCCCTCAGTTTTGGCATGTTACTGGTAGGGTGAGTTAACTGCAAGGTTCAATTTAAAATGTGTAATGATACATCTGAGAAGCTTTGTGTTTTAGAGAGATAAGCCTGAAATAGAATCTAATTTAAATGAAAACTATTTCATCTTGCCCTGTTTCTCATGTAAATGTTTTTCATTTTAAACCTGTTATATTTGTGTGAGAAGATCTTTTTTCCAACTTTCACCTCAAAGTTTCATGAATCTTCTGCTTCATGAAATCCCACGTCTTTGCTTAGGGTACAACTTTAGGTGGGAGAAAACTCTTTTCTGTATTATGCATAGGTAAAATAAAGAAGTGTACTGTAGTCATCTTACTTCATGGGAAGATGCATCTTACATTGTTAAGAGGCAAAACTGTATTCTTAAGATGTTGCAATATGCTTTCGGATGTAGAATAGTTACGCTTGTTTCTCTTACCTTGGATATGTTGCTTTCACATTCCATTTGCTTTGTCTTAGTTATCTAATTGATGTTTTGTTTATTGCTGCTTAAAAGCATTTAAAACTAAGTAGCCATTGTATGAATACAAAATATGTGTTTACGTATTACTCAAAAAGTAAGTATTTTAAAAATCTTGTGTGATTTTGCTTGCAAGTTATTTAGAGAATGTTTCTAGCCTTTAGTATTTTTTTTTTTTTTGCTAACTGAAACATTGCAACTTGATTATAATTGTAAACAGTTCTAAGCTTAAAATATCTTACGGATTGTCAAAGGATTGTAGGAAGCCTTTCAAATGTAAGACAGACATAGATCAGTAATTTTATCTTGAGCACAGATAAAGCTGCTGCATTGTTTGGGCTAAGTCATCTGAAACTGTCCAGAATGTGACTGGATTCAGAGCTCTGTAAAATCAATAGGAGTCAGGACAGTTACCTTTGTTTGGGAGAGCATTTACACAATAGCTATATCTCTTGCCTTTCATTGGTATTGAATTCTTTCTACAAACCTCCTGTGTCTTAATTTTGGGAGGTAGCTGATAGGCTTGTTTTTTTTGGCTGACTTGCTTAATTTATCAAACAAGTAATGAATAAGTAGTTTTCAGCTAGCTGCACAGACCTTGCGTTTCCAAAAATTCTCATTGAGCATCTAAGCAAGCAGTGATGTTACTGCTGCTGTTTCCTTAGTATTTTTACCCATAGTAGTATTTGATTAACTATTATTCCAGTTTAGTTTTATTTAGACCAATGTTGATGTCTTGTTGGCAATACAGTAATTTCACTTTTAGCTATCTGCTTAAATGTTGTTTGAAGTTTTGTTCTTTGCATTTGCAGAATTAAGTCTCATGTGGTAAGTCTTCTGTGGTAAACTGTCTGCTTTACTAAATGACTTCATAAATGATTACTGTAATGTTTTAATTAATATAACTCTTCTTTCTCTTTTAAAGAATCTGGTTTATAAGAACACTGCTCATTTTTTTCTTTTCCAGAAGGACAGAAAGGAATAGTAAGTATTTTTTGTCTTTTTTAGTGTATGGAGCTTGTTGTGAATTTATGCTTGCAATGAGAAAGTGAATATTTTGAATAATTTGGTGCTTCTAGCGATAGCTTTTTGATGCTAAAATGAGTAGCATTAGCTACACTGTTGTTTCTACCACAACTGTTTAGAGAACATTAAGGAAATTGCTTAATCTCTCTCTCACTTTGCTTGGGAAATGGTTATTTTTTCCACTCTTTGGATGCTTGGAAGTGTAATGGAATAAAATGAAGCATAGAAATGGAGAGAAGGAAAAAATAAAAATAGTAGGAGTGACTTCTTTAATACTTGCATTTTGCAACTGTTCTTGCAGTCCCAATTTGTGGTCTTTATGTAGAAGAGGGGAGATGTATAGCATGTGTTACATTTATTTGTCAATATGGCTTCCTCCCCCACCAAATTCTCCAAAGTATGCATACGCTTTCTGAGTGTATAAAGAGACAGTTGTGTGGTGGTTTTTTTTTTTTTGAAAGCTAAGGAAAATTGGGTGCCATGTAACCTAAAATAAAATGTTGGTGTTGAAATAGATGTGTATGTAGTTGCTAAAGTACATGTACATTCATTCTAATGTGTATTCGAAAGACTGCATCAGTGGCACCGGCGTTAGACTTCATCTGAGATTTTCTTTGAGAGGAATCCAGCCTGTAACAACATCTCACGGCCATATGAACAATAATACAGAAGAACTTCAGTACTACTACTTACAGGGCAACAAGATGGTTTTAATTCGAGTTAAACATAACTTTTGGAGTTTCTTCACTGCTTACTTTCTGTATGTAGGGACATATAGAAAGATATAGACACTTCCTAAATGTAGGGACATACAATTTTATGTACAGATAAAATTGTCCATATGTTTTGTGATGCTGTGTTGGCAACTGAGTGGCTCAAGTACAGTCTTTCTTTTATTCTGGGATAAATTAGTATAACATATGATTCATTAGAATTATAAATTAATGCAGTGAAAAGTCTACATTGAATAAATGCACCAGTTTTGTGAGCCATGCTCTGAATGAGGAAAAATTCCTAGTGAAACAGGAGGAGGATGGGTGGTGTAGAGAGATAAGGGAATTTCAGTTTTTAAGATAAGTTAGTCAGAAAGGTGTTGAGGAAGATTTAGGCTGATCTATCCCAAAGCATGGAGAAAATAAATGAGGTACCTTGCAGGTATTGACTTCCCTGATATGAATTCTTTTTCAGTAGGCTTAATTAAGATAAGATACGTTGGTTTCTGGAGAGTGCGTTCCAGTACTTGCCATTTGTCCACCTTGGGAAGGGGCAAGCATGAGATGCTTGTCAGAAGCAGGAGGTAAAGAAACAAATGCCCCCTCTATAAACTTACTATGTTGCTTCGTGGGTGGCTGTTCTCAAGAGATGTTCTTGGTGGTCATGTACCAAATTCAGCCTCCATTTCTTAAGTAATTGTTAATAACTGGCACTGCTATTTGTTTGGCTGTCTGATCCCATACCATTACAGTGCAAGCTGTTAATCTATATGGGTCTATCCGAGAGGCTTTTCTAATATAAATATCAAATATGGTGAAAGGAGGTGCATTAGTTTCTTTGTTTGAAGGTAAAGAATTCCTGGAATTGTCTTTGACCTGGCCTGACACTAAGTAGATCTTGCTCTAAGTTGTGTCTCTTTTACTGGTGATGGTAATAGGTATTTTTTGTTAGCATTCAACATTACAGTTTTGTATGTGCCAGGTTCTGTTATGCTCTCCTGAGTGTATAAGGAGATAGGTGTGTTATTTTATACATACAGTAGAATTTGTATGGTTGTGTAAAATATATTCTACATGTATACATACATTTAGTAGGATGGCTTATTACATCAAAATGGGTTCCTACGTTCTGGAAACGTTCAAGTTGTTAAGTGTTCCTTAAACTTATTTTCTGAAATAAGTTCTCAAAAGTATTTAATATATCTAATAAATATACATAGATTAATGCAAATGTATGTATATAAATAGAAGTATGTGTTACATTTAATATTGATCTTGTTTTTTTTGTGTAAATTTATACTTTTTTGGAAAACTGAAAAGTTGACAAAAAACATGATATTGTTCAAGTGAATTGCTAGTGTCCAGTAATAATGAGAAAGGGGAAGAGTTTTTAAACAGGTTTTTGTGTGTGTTAAGCTCTTCTTGCTGTGAAGGATGCAGTGGAAAGTTGATGTTACCAAGAAAATATTTTCTATACTAGGTGATGGTTTATTGCAGTGAGTTTTCCACGAGTGCCAAGCTGTAAGCAATGACTTAGGGAGAATCCCATTGCATTTGACCTTTCCTCTCTATTCCTACTAGAGATAAGAGCTTAAGTGTAGCACTTATTACCTGTGGCAAAGTCTATTACATTTAGTGGTAAAGTGACCTGGTTATTCAACAGAACTATTTTTTTCTTCTGTAGTCTCAAAGTAATGGAAGTATGAAATAGATTCAGATCTTAAGTTCAGAATTCATCTGGCTTTTGAAACTAGCATGTGTAAGAGGCTTACATGAAATATTGAAGCCAGTAAATCTGATGCTCAGATATATTAATACTTGGACTTCAAGCATTTTTTTCAATGATTTGACTGCTGAGATTAAATGCATTTGGTCCATTGTTGTAGCGGTTTTAATGTAGGTCAATGCAGGGCACTAGCTAGAATTGGTTCTCTTAATGAGGAAATGGTACATAAAACTTTTTGAGTAGTTATAACTGTAAAATGATAAGTAGACTGTAATTTATGAGCAGCTTCAGGTAATTTATTTTCACTTTTTTTTTTTTTAAGTTTACTGATTTAGGTTTGGTTGTGGTCAGTAAACTTCCATCTCACTGGGCAAATCAGTGCAGAGGGTGCTGAAATTCACTTGTATTTTAAAACTAATATATGTTTTTCTTTTAGATGATGCGCTGGAAGATTTGAAATCTCAAAAGAAAAAAATAGTAAGTAAAACATAAAGAAAAAATAGTTGTTGTGGTACAATAAAATGATTTTGCATCTGTCCAAGTTCAGTTTGATGCTGCTGCGTAGATTAAAATCAGAGTGAGGCAGGGAAGAGGGGAAACTGTTAACGTTTCTCTGTTTTCTTGTGTTTCCTAGTACTTCTGCCACTCAGTAGTACTGAAATGCTTCCATGCAAGAATAAATGTTGTCCTTGTAGTTCAATTTAAAGCTCCTGTTTTATTGTTCCTAGGTCTTTTAAGTGATTTAGTCAAAAAATGAAAATGTTCTTTAAACTGCTTATTGCTGACTATTTGTTATTTTAAGATTATAAAGCATTAGATACGCTGATTCAAGAACATAGAGTCCAACTGAATTTTTAATAGTTACTGTCATTTAATTTCTTGTTTATAAATAGCAAAAACGACTTTCATCTGGATTTGCTTTTTCATCAAGTTGCACATTGTTTGTATATCAAATGCTTCACCATTATTTTCCATCCTCTTCCATCATATTTATATACTATATGTTTCTTCCATTATCTTTTTTTTTCGCTTGAAAAATGTATGCTGTCTTGTATTAGTTCAGTTAATTGTCTTGTGATGGTCTATTTTGGTTGGCTGTGTGGATGAGTTAACTTTATGAAACTGGTGTATGCTAGATCTTTGTATCAATTGGATCAGCGCTTGATCTGGAAACAAATTCTGGATGGAGAAGCTTCTAAGTCTTGAGTAACTTGCTCTGTTTGCGAAGTTCGTAATGCTGAAAGGTGTTTCATCTCTGACTAGTCACTCTATAAGGAAGCTGTGTGTCTGCATCTCAAGTCTCTCAGGGCAAAACTTAATAAAACAAACAAACAAAAACCCCCCAAACCTCCAGCCAATCAACAACAAAACCACAAATACAGTCCCTTCCCTCAAAACATCCTCCTGAGATTGCATTATGTGCCTCTGTTAATGATTTTTTCAAAGTGTTTACTTTGTGCCTTCTGGATTGTTTGTTCTACTAGCTAAATTAACAGAAAACCCGCAGCAAAGCTACTAAAAAGGTGTCTGGTAAGTGTCTGAAGTCATATGGTGTCCACAAGGCAAACAGAATTCACTGATCTTCCACATGTGTGGAAGTACTTTGTAAATGTATAAGTGGCACAGTAAACTGTAACCTAATTATGTCATTGTCCTTTAGTAAAGAGGATTTGCTAATTTATATCTGCTAATCTTTATTTTTAAGGAATCTATTAAATGGAAGTGTCCTTTGGCTGGAGAGGTGATTAAAGAGGGTTGGAGATGCTTAAATTTTGTAGGAATGAAATAAATTAATGTGGCAGATATATTTTTAATCTTAATTTAATAGAAATGACAACCAAAGTTAGTTAATGTTTTCAGTTTACACAGTTATTGAGTTGTTTTGAAGGGAAATTCCTGAGAACAGGAAAAGCTCAATGGAGAACAAAAGAGCTTTGGAATCTTGAGTATAAAACTCTCAATTCGTTTGAATAAATAGTTTTTTGTGATCATGATCTTCATATTCTTGAAGAAATAATCATGCTGATCTCATCTGTGAGTTTCTTTTTCTTCTTCTTTTAGATGAGACAAAACCAGGTAGATTAGTCAGGATGAAAAAAAAAAAGGGAGGTTTTTTTTACTTGGAATTGATGTCTCTGAAATGTGATGTGTCTTGACTTTGCATATGCAAAATGTATAACATTAAAAAAAAAAACCCACAGTCAGAACAATAGCAGAAGTGCCAACCTGTAATAATTGAAGACAAACTTCTGTTTAGAACTTTAGCTCAACTAATTTTCAGTCTGAGGACAATAATAAGTCTGTGATAATCTCCTGAGCTTGTGGGTGCCTGCTTCCTTGCTAGGAAGCAGAATGGCCTATTGAATCCATGTGGTGTTGGTATTTCGGACTCAAAAGATTTTCTTGGGAGTTTTGTCATAGTTTAAAGGTATTTAATTAAGCTCAAATCCTACTGAGTTGAAATGAGCTGAAAATGGATGCAGGTAATAAGATATGGCGAGTATTTTTATTTTAGAGAAAAACATTTTTTAAATTGTTATGTAACAATTGAGCAATAATATGATTTTCGATTATATTTCGGATTTAGTTTTGGTTTTGTGTAAATTTTCTAAGTCCTATCTATGTTAAAAAGTACCTGTAGTGACACCTACTTTGAAATGAAAACAAACCAGCCAACCAACCAACCAACCAAAAGCACTCAAGCAAAGTGATGGGAAGGGAGAAGATAATATTTTTTTTTCTGTTGTATTCTGGTTAGCTGATGTATTTGCTAATAACAATTAGTTACTGAGGTATTAACATAGTGATCTTCAAACAACTTTGGAATACATAAATGAAGTATTTCCTGTTTATTAGCAATGTTGGTTGTGCAGGCACTGTGAGCCTGCCACAGTAGCTATGGATTTGCAATTTATTGAAGCTCAACTGCCTGATTGCTGGAGAGTCTTTAGACATTTGGCCTTTTGAGAAGAGTTACAGTACTTGAGTTTTTCTGGTCTGTGGTTTATCTTTTCCCTGGTGATTCTCCTTGATTTCTGAAGGGTGCCAACAGCAGAGTAAGCTTCTCACCTACTAGATGGAAAGCCCTGGTGATTGTGCTTTGTGAGCTGCCAAATGGGCCCTTTAGTTCTACCAAAGACTGAACGCTTCTGAGAAGCATTATTGTGCAGGTGGTAATCTGGGTGAAATATGTGACAAACATTTCATCTTGAAATAGTCATTAATGTTGTCTGTTGATACGAAGTACACGGTATGTATAACGTGTTGCATGGAGTTGAGTCTGTATGCTATTGTTTCCTTAATGGTCTAAAGCATGTTGTGACTCTCTGTGATATGGGGGTAAGAATAGAGTGCATTAGCTACAATTAAGGGACTACTTCCAGGTACAGCTTTTTCCATCGTTGATCATAAGGGATACTCTGGTTGTGTTTGTGATACTGTAACTTCTCTGGCCTTAGTTCTTTGTCAGTTAATGAAGTTGTCATCCCTTAAGCCTGAATGTGTTTAGATGAGCAAATTCAGAGGGTTAAGTAGATTAAAAGCAAGGGCACAGGACATGTATTAAGCTGCTAGAAGTGGGAATTAACAGAGACTTTACCTGGAGTAGCGGTCTTAAGGATGGGATAATTCTTAGCCTGAGGACAGAGTTGCTAAGATAGCATAGTAATTACTGACCACTGTGTGAGCCCAGCCGTGCCTGCTCAATATATGTTAGAGTACAATGCTCACAATAGGAAGCTCAAAGTGCGATAAAAATTAATTCTATTGATGAATGATCAGGGTGTTTTTATTGTAGATGTGTTGCAGTGTTCATACAAAGCAGTTACTATTGTGACTTAAATTATTTTGAATTTTAAAGTTGCTTTTGTGTGTGCATGCAAATCATATACTGTAGATTGAAATTAATCTTTACCTTTGCATAAATATAGAGAAATATTTATCTATAGTGAAATTTGATGTACCAAATAATCCAGTTTAATAACTCTCAAGGTAGTGTGGTGGTAAAGTAGCTTGCACTCTGATAATACATGAAATTTCCATTTGCTAAGTCACCTTTACAAGATGCTTAAAATACTCATATTACTTTTCAATATAGGTAACTGGTGTAGTTTCTGCAGGAATTGTTTGTTTACCATTGGGAAAGAGGCTACCCATGCCATTACTAATAGGAGAGAAAGTGGAAAATGACCATGCTTCTTTAGTAAGATGTGGCTAATTCTGTAGGTTAGTTTGAAAATCCATGATTAGGGTGGTATTAGGCTTTATAGAGAATTCACTTGTGATTCTGGTTACTCAGCATTTTAGCTTGACAAACTGAATTTTCTTTTGGTAGGAGGTGGAAAATGTTTTTGTGAGGGGAAAAAAATTTTTATCTCCGAAAGTTATTATGGAGAAGAGCAGAGTTTTAGGGCAGTTTGCTGTGTTTTTGAACCATTGTTCAGCACTGGGTAAATCTTTTCTGGGGTTGTTTCAAAGTAGTGAATGATCCAGAAGTCAGTCATTTGATTTGCATTCATAAATGAATTTGGTAGTGCACAAGCAAGTTTCTTCTGTAATGCAAACTTATAGCATTCTAAGCTTATGTACACAAGCCATTATTTGCTGCTAGTAAATATACTAATTTGCTCAAACAATAAGGAAAGTTTGAACTCCTTACTACTACTTTTGATATTGTCAGCCAAGTTTAACTGATCTCAGGAAAATACACTCATAAGTGGAACTATGAGATTTGTGAGCTTGCCTACAGGAATCTTGACAATTTTTAGAACCTTTTAAGAAATTTCTAAGAGATTGACTGTAGATTTGAGTTCTCATTCAGTTTCAGCTTTACTCGATGTATAAGACTAGGTATAAACTTCAAAATATGAAGAATAATTTATTGGACAATTCAGCGATTTGATAATGTGAGAATGACTGTGACATCTGAATCTTGTGACAAGAAAGTTTCATGTGATGGTGGAACGTTCTGTTTTTTCTTTACCTAGAAGTCATCTTGCCTTGCTGAGGTTTTCTCATTTTCCTGGGCTGCTATGAAGACAAATGCATACGTTATGTGTTGTTTATGTGAGATGACTTGGGGCTCTTCCTTTTGATTTGGGGTCTGGATGTTGACGCTGATTGTTAACGTTTCCCTACTTTCCCTCGCTAACATCACCCCTTCATGTGAAGGGTTGCCTCATGGTTTGTACTTTTATAAGCAATAAATGCTTTATTTTTCCTATCAGACTCTTAATTCTGATCTAATTGCATACTGTGTGGCATTTCTTTTATAAGTTAGTGGGTTAACTCCAGAGTGTTTCAGAAATAAAACTTCAGGAAACATTTTTTTTTTACTTCCCTATTTGTACCCTTTTTGTTTCAACAGTCCTTAATTATTAGCTTGTATAGTATTCCTTGCCTTGAACTTCTGGTAGTGTGTGTGTGTAGGAGTGAGCTGTTAAATGGGTACTGTGTGTCTGTTAAATGGAGTGGAATTTATTTATCTTCTGAGGTCTATTTGTGATTCTGAGGTTTCCCTAATGGTAAAACTGGTGCAAGGACTGTATATACAGTAAGGCTGAGATCTTAGTTTCTCACTAGTGAAATACTTGCCTAAAAGTCATGTTAATGTACACCATTTGTTATTTTAGCAGTGATAAATGACTTCGAGGGAACATAATTTTTTGACCACTGACCTTTACAGTTTTGCTGCTTATCCCAACAGCAAATTTAACAAACAAACAAGACCACTTTTAGCTGAACGTGGCCATTAGTCAGCATATCTAAGAGAAAAGGTCTGCTTAGGATACTGTAAAATGCGTTATAATTTCTATGTATATTTGCTATTTGTCATAACTTTATCTGTTTTAAAGTTAAGCTACATCTGATCTTGACTGTTAACCACTAAAATGATACTTTACTAGTGATTACTTTTTTAATTAAGCCCATGTATTAGCTATAAAGCCACTTGAGTGCATTGTAAATAAAATGCTGTAATAATGAAGTGCTTTAATTACAGTCTCTGAAGTATGCATAGTTCTCAGTAAATTTTTTTATTTAAATTCTTAACATATTCCTTTTTTTCTGAAAAGCAGTTTGAATTGCTGTAAAGATGGAGTTCTAGCCTTTAAAGTCATTTGACCAAATTCCATGGCTTTTCTCTAGTTAGTGAGTTTTCACAGCGTTTGCAGTGAGCTAATTGCTTCTGCTAATAAATAATCTAAAATCGATGCTGACAGCGGTTAATTGGCACAGAGACTTTATTCTGTAAAGCACTTGGTTAACGACCTTCCTTAAATTAATAGCATTAAGTGCTATGAGGAAATAAATCTAAGGAATTGCCTGTCATTTGCTTGTCATGTCTAATAACTTCCAATAATGATGGCTGATAGATTTTTGCACATTCCATTATTGAAGTTGGTGCATGTAATTATTCTCCTCATTATATGTAAACAATTAGCAGTATTTGGTACTTCCTTGCAATAAAGCTGTTAAATAGAAGTAGCCCGTTAGAGTTGCTAAACTTTTGGAAACAAAATTTCATATCCATTGTATGCACCAGATCTGCAGTTAGCTGAACGTGTAATGTGAGTTAATCTGAATGTGGCTCATTGAGTAGAGTTTCACAGTTTGGTAACTTCTGTATGTTGTTTGTAAATAGGAGTGTGGAGAAAATGCTGAAATAATTCTGTTTTGATATATGGAACCTTTTGTTTCTAGCTTGAGGAAGTGATGGAGAAGGAAACATACAAAACTGCTAAACTAATTCTTGAAAGGTTTGATCCAGAATCAAATGTAAAGGTAAGAATCTTTATTGATACTGATTTAATGTGGAAGGTACCATGGAACTGTACATTCAGATGATGTTATTTATAATTAATTGGCAGGAGGCTGAGCTGCCATCTGCAGGAACATCTGCAAGTCCAAGACCTGGACAAGGTAATAGCCCTTTAAAACGGCTGCTCTTTAGCAGAGATGCTCATCTTTCATTGCAGTTTTCACTCTTGGAAGTCTCTCTGTAGCAAAATGTGTAGATTGATTGACCTTTATTTAGGGTTAATAGACTGTTTATTAGACTATGTTTGTGAATATTTTTTTTTTCATGCCATGGATCTGTTAGTAAATACTGATGCACTGTCTAGAAAGACAGTGTTAACATCAGCAGTAGATACTGAGGCATTAAAATCAAGTTCTTGTGTCATATACTTTTTTTGTTTGAATACTAAGTGTCTGAAATCTCATACAGTTTTCCTTGACGTCACTTTTTAGTTGTACTACGATATCTGTATAGTCAGATATTTCATAAGGCAGCACTTAATTTTTGTGGCAGATGGGTAGATTCCTCAAAGCTACTGCAGAAATGGTATTTATGTAGGTGCTAAAAATGGACTTTATAGTTTGTCACAAAGTATACTTGGATTTTTCTTAAAGTTGAGGGTAACATGCTATACTTGTACTTTATTAACGGTATCATTTTCAGTCTAAAGGACACCTGGTATAGTGTTATTGAAGATGGCTTACCTATAAAAAAAATTGTTTTGAGAAAGTGTGAAAAGTAATTTAACAATATACCAACTCAGACTTGTGGGAACTCATACTCAAACTAAACTGCAGGATTTGATGTACATTATTTTCCATGAAAGGAACGCTTCTGTAGAGCACGTGCTAAAACTCTAAACTTTTGTCTAATTCTTGTGAGAAGAATTTGAAATAAACAAGCCTGTATTTCTTTCATTTTTTGCTTTTGAAATTGAGATTTTGGTAGGTGCACAGCACTTCTATTTTTTGCTGTTTGGTTTTATCTTCTGAAATCTTGGAGACTTATTTTCTCAATACCCCATTTTTTGTATGTGCAGTAATTCGTTCATTCAATTTTTAGATATCTAAAGTGTTAGCTTATTTTTCATACTAAATATCTGCCCCAAACGAACACGCTACACAAAACAGAACCTAACTTAACTTACTGCAAGTAGGTGGCACCTTAATGTGGTTGTGGTACAACTTCTTGTATCTAATCACAGTAGAATTAGTGATTTGAAATTAATAAAATAGCTGATAAGTTAACATGTATACTTCGTTGGGCTACTTTTGTCTCATTTTGCAAACAAACTGGTCAGGGAGCAGAATTATTATCTTAAGCTATCTTAGATAGATAATGACCAATCAGATTGGACTTGAAGTTGTGTGTGGCAGTTAGTGAGAGGTTAGTTTTTAGGTGTTTTTAACTTGCAAGTTGGAGTAGAAATTCACATCTCACAAATTATTTAGTTAAAAGATTTTTATCATTCAGCTTTGCATATTAGTTAACTCTCAGGAAACCACTCAGCAGCTTCATCATATACAAAGCTCTTTTTGAAGTTTTTGTGATTTTTTTTTTTACATACTTCTTAAATAACTGTAATTTTACGAGATGATTTGTATTACTCTTGAGATTTTATATTAGAAGATCTTGTAAATTCAGAAGGAAGGGAATTTGAAAACTTAAGTGCAGTTTTGTCTGTTAAATGCCTAGAGAGATGGAGTTAATAAGCATTCATATGGACATACTCTGTCCATATGAAGAAAACAGGGTAAGTGGGGGGAAAAAAATATAGCAGTAATATCCTATTGTTACCTGTTCCCTACAACGTGCTGATACAGCTGTTAGTAGGGCTCTGTTGTAATTGAGATCACTGCATGACCTGAATTAAAAATAATGTAATAACAGATGGTTGCAAGCTGTGGGTTGGGTACATACAGCAAGGGTAAAGAAATTCTTGGTTCATCTTTACCACTACAGCCAACAAGCATGTGTACTATGTGTTGACTGGCATTGTGCTCTAGATATTTTAAAAACTATGTACAAAAATCAAGCAGTTTTGAAGGATGAAATACTTTTGCTTGTAAACATGAAAGCTGCAACTGTCTCACCAGTAGCAATATCTTAAAAATATTCAAGGGATCATACTCAATCATGTGTTAGGAGTAGCCTATTATCCTGTGTGCGTATGTATCCATATTGTTCAATGCCAATAACTGCAGAATTTGAACTGAAGCACACCTGAAGGATAAAAGGGCCGTTTGCAAGTTATTCCTCTGTCTTCATACAGTTTGCAGATATAATGAAATCATTTATGCGGGCTAGGGAAAGAAAACCTTTAAAAACTGCAAAATTTCATTCAAGCTACTTCAGCGGTCGCTTTATGTTGATAGAATAGAGGCAAAGTGGACACTTTACCCAGTTAACTTGTAGGACTTTAATTATGGAAACCTGGAAGTTTACAAGAGGTTCATAATTAACATGCAGTATATTATTGATAGATATGTTATACTTGTTGGGCAGAATTTTAGAGTTGCAAATGAATAAATGGAGAGGGTAGTTATTCTAGTACAGGTTTATTTGAAATGTTGTTAGTAACATTTCCCACAAAAAAACTTTCCACGTCAGTGACGATGTTCATCATAGTAGGCAAGAACATACCTAGTGCTATGGAATTGCAACATGTGGGCTGTTGGCAATTGACAAACTGAACTTTAGTTTGACCTAATGCATGGGTGATAGCAACTCTTCCTTGGCTAGTGTAAGCTCATGTTACACACTCACCATTATGATAGCTCATACAAAAGCTTAGTGGAGTAGTGTTTTACTTCCCAGGTACAGAGGTCACTCCTTCAGAATTCAGCATGCCCATCTCCCTGTACCTGCACGGTTGCTAATGGACTTGCAAAATATCTGTTAGGAACTGACAGTCTTCCGGCCTGTCAGAAAGTCAGCATAAGTTAAAATCTCTCTTGAGACTCAGGGAGATGATTTTGAAGTCCAAATCAGATGTTAAATTTTTTCTTTTTTATTTTTTTTGTGAAGATAACTTAAGCAAGTTCATTCAAAATATCGTTGAGTGCTAGAAACTAATTCTGGAGGTTGCTGTAACCTCAGGTGTAGGCATTCTGGGGGTATAGCTTTTAGCCTGAGCCACCATGTATTAAGAATGTTGATCTTCTGGAGTCCTGAAGTGAAGGTTAATTTTAATTTATCCTCTTACAGCAGAGTATTTCAAAGGTTCTCTGAAGGTAATAAGATGCAGATAGGATGAGAAATAGTTAAGTGGTTGCTGTTCCTGGTCGCTGTTCCTGACTTGCTTTGGTGAACAAACTCTTATATAAATGTAATGGAACTTCAAATTTTCATGATTTTATAAAATACCCATTCCACGTTGTATTACTGGGATGGTATTCCTATTCTTGTTAACGAGAACTTTCTATTCATACAAGAGGAGGTGAAGGAATGTGTAAGGGTCTTCATAGAAATAACTTAATAGTAATTCTGTGGTTGAGGACTGAGAAAAAGGTAGAAGTTAATGATGCAGTAGAACCTTTAACTGCGTTGTGAAAATCTAAGCATGTGGCTTCTTGGTACATTTACTGAAAAGAATGAACGAAACTTTATTATCTGCTTAAGGTAAGCTGTGTAGAGTCTTACTGACATTCTAGAATTTTCATTTATATAATCTGTGATTATTTAATGTGGAAGTTTCTTAATAGCACTACATATTTTAGGCAGTGACTGAATAGTTTTTATTCCAATGGAAAACTAAATGCTTGGAAGCATGTTTAAATCATAGAGTAAAACAGTAGTCTGTTCTATCTGTGCTTTCTGGTTTGAACCTTATCTGTCCAACATTCTGCCTTAGAATACAAAATTGTAAGGTAGGCATCTACTTATTTTCTTCTGGAAGTCTTTTACCCGAAGTGTACAGTTAATCATCATTACCATTGAAAACATAGCGTTCTAGCGTTCTGTACAGACTTTATTTTTTTGATGCACTCAGCCATTCAGTTGGCAATCTTTAGTTATAGACCTTTCTGGTTTATTTTTTGCTTATAATGCTAGATGTTAAAATAAATGTGTATATCTTGTCAGAAATTCGTCAGAGGACTGCAGCTCAAAGAAATGCTTCTACACCCATGCCTGCTACTCCTAAACAAGGCTCTCCGAAATCACTTGTTCCAGTAACACCATCTCCTAATCTTCAGAGGGATGCATCTGCTCTTAGTGGACCACCAGAAAGAACTGTTGTGCCACCCTTGCAGTCAAATATTCCACCAAGACGCCCCGGATCCCCAGCTACTTCAGTGCCTGGAATGGGTAAACAGAATGCTTACTGTTATTTACAGTTTATATTGTTTTCTCTGGTTACCAATAAAATAGGCCATTTTCAGACAGTATGGAAATGGCATTTCATTTGGAGATTGCAGAGCAGTTATCTGATTAAGCAGGAGTTCCATATTCAATTAGCCATAACTCTTTACAGCTGGCACCTCTTGATGCTGAAACCTATTGCCTGAGCTCATTTAACTGTTATGGCTCCTTTGTTTAAATGGCAATAAAACTTTGCAGTATTCTGTAGTCAACAATATAGCACACCTTTTTATGTTCTTAGTTTAGAAGAACTCTACAGTTATATAAATCAGATACAGAGGAGAACACTTTTAGAATACATTCATGTTTCTCACTAAACCTTGCACATATTTTTTTAACATGCATCTTGACATTTATTTAAATTTTTACGCCAGGAGGTATATTCAGGCGATCTATATTCATAGATTTTAAGTATGAAATACCAAATATGCTAGAAAAATTGTCTGTGTTTTAGCTGAATTTTTTTCTAAAATTGCATGTTATTTTGGTACAGTAGTCAAAAGTTTACCAACAGGTCAAAATCTTGTAGAAATGAATACTCCTTAAAACTTGGTTTCATATCCATAAAATGTTTTTTCCTTTGGTTTCTGGTTTCCTTTTGTGATAGGGTGGACTTCATAAAATTGAACGTGTGCAATTTGGTTCCAGAGGAATGCTAAAACTTGGGAGATCTTGAGAGGAGAGATCTTGTTCTGTTCATTGAGGGTGAAGCAGTAGGGGGCAGATTCAGGGCATCCCTCTGCTGCAGGATATTTAGCAAGCTGGATCTCAAGACAGTGAAGGAGATAAGAGCACGGTCTTGAAAACTGAATCGTGGAGTCCTTAGAGTTGTAAGAGACCTTTAAAAGTCATCTAGTCCAACTCCCTGCAATGAACAGTGACATTCACAGCTAAAGCAACTTGCCTAGGTCCTGATCCAGCTTTGCCTTGAAAGTCACCAGGAACAGGGGAATCCACCACATCTCTGGGCAGTCTGTTCTGGTGCTTCACTACCCTCACTGTAAAAGACTTTGTCCTCGGATCCAACCTAAATCTGCCCTCTTTGGGATTGAAAGAATTTCCCCTTGTTTTGTCACCACAGACCCTGCTAAAGAGTCTGTCCCCTTCTTTCCTGTATCTCCCTTTAGGCAGTGAAAGGCTGCTCTCAGGTTACCATGTTCAGTAGTTCCCAGGGTCATCCTTTCTACCCTCCTTAAAAATAGGAATGACATTGCCTTTAACTTCACCTTTTTGCCATGGCTTTTCAAGTGTCATTGAGATTAACTTGGTGACTCCATCTGCTAATCTCCTCTCCTCAGGACTGATGCATCTCATTGAGACCCATAGACCTGTGAATGTTCAGGTTCCTCAGGTGGTCATGGGGATGCAACTGGCCAAGAATATTTTCAGTACTGCTGTAATCTGGTGCAATGTTCTTGAGTAGTGATCTATTTTCTGCAGTTTGTTATGCCTTATTACTGCTTAGTAATTGTTTACCTTTATTATGAAACTGCTGAATTAGTTCACTTCGGGGATAAAAACAATAATGGCATGATATTAATACTGCTCGATTATCTTGAAGTACTGTAAATTAGCTTGGCACACCAAGTAAGTGGTCGTTTAAGTTTAGAAGGTGTTTACTGAAACCTGCTTATTGAAAATTCTTTAATGAGTTTAAAATCACACATTCCTTCCTAGTTAAGATGCTGGCTTTATAATGAAGTATCATAACTGCTAGTTTTCTTATTGGAAAAGGAATCCAGTATGATGAATAAGCTGGGTGAATGTTAGCCTTTACTTCCAGAAAAGGTTTAGAGGTGTAAAAAAATTAGCTTGTGTAAAAGGACAATTGCCAAGATTGTTAATTAAAATACTTAATGTAATTTTCATGATAATGCTTTATATGCACATACATTTTGTTCTTCTTAAATGTGGTATTCTGTTGTATGCTGTAACTGTCAATGTGAGAGCCTTCTTTTCTCTTGAATTTTCCCAAACCTTTCAAGCATATAAAATCTTAGTTATGTAGCTGTAGTGGGAAGTATGTAAATTCACTATCTGTAAGAGTAATATCGTTGCCTCTGAGTTTATGCATGGCTTGCAACAAATGTGAATAGCCTTAATTATCTCTAAAGTAGAGAAGATTAATAATTCATTTTCATTATACTATATTTTGTAGAGGAGAATCAATTTAACGTGTATTACCACGGAGCTCCCATATGTTTGAAAATTAATAACCAGCAGGTAGTTGAGAGTTTGCCAAGCTTTGCAAAAATGACCAGTCTTTCTACAATGATTGCTTTTGATGTTCGTATTAATTACTGGTGTCCGTAACAGCATGAGAACTAAGATGGTTGGTTTGAGTTATTAGTAGGCAGGTAATTGAAGTTTTCCTTGGAGCATGTTATAATGCTATGTAGTTTTCCTTAATTTTTACCTTTTTTAACTACTGAAAACTTCTTTATGATATGTGGCACATATAAAAATTTGAGCTTTTGGTTATTAATTGGTGTTTGAATACTAACCAGCTACTGGGGAAAAAAAATATTGTAGAGTTTTAGTTTTATTGCAGATTATATCAGTCTTCCAAATTTATGCCATTGCACTTGTGTTAAATATTGACCATTCACTTTTTTTTAATGAAGCACTGAGTTTTTTTCAGTTTTTGGTGAAGCCATAGTAAACACATTTCACTTAAAGCTTCCTGGAGGAAACTTCTGAAAACATCTTTAAAATGTAGGGTTCTGCCTTGCTAATATTGCAGTGAATTTGTTCTGGCGATTGCTTTGAGGTTTTTCTTAGTCTTAAGTACCACTTGTTTGCAGAACTTGTGAATAACTTGATAATGCTGACTTATATCTCCTGATTTCACTGCTCTTGTTTGCGAAATTGAGGATGATTGTAACAAATAAACCAACCAAAAAAGCACATGTATGTTAAGCTAGAAACTATGTGCTTATTGGAGGAATGTAAATTGCAGTGTATTCTGATCAAATCCTATTGTGCATGTGTAGATCAAAACAGACCATTTAGGTCAATTTTCCAGGACTAATGAGGGGCATTTCTTTCAGAAACATTGCACCCTTAATGGCAAGATTTATCTCATTCTCTGTGGGATATGCTAGAGGAGGTGCTTGGAATGTTTGAGACCTCCTCCTTGAAACAATGTTTCTGATTTTTACCTTAGGAGATGCAGATATGACTACTGAACTTGGGGTTTACAGCTGATTGTAGCACGTTTTGGCATAGTAACTTTTTGTTTCCTTGGCTTCCATCTGTGGAGGTAAAAAGATGCAAGGTTTGAGAGATAATTGCTGTTGGTTACATTTAGTGCCGTTTAAACAGAAAGCCTATCTTTAATCAGCTTACTAAATGGCAAGACCTGTCTTTGTCTTTACCTGTGTGTACTCATGGTATACATGTTGCTTCTGTGTATGCTTATGAAGGAGTATCTGCCAGAAATTGAATAACTGGAAGGAATGACTTCAGATAGAGACAGCACCAGGACATACATAAGAGGGCTACAGGAATGGTGAATTTTTCTTCTGTGAAGCTTGAAGTCTTTTTTTTCCGTAGTGTCTTTCAATTAAATGTTCTTCTGAATTAGTTCAGCTAATCCAATATGTGAAACACATCTTTCCAAGAAGAATACTGCAAAAAAAGAGTATCAAAAGCAAAATGTGTGGTCACTGAAAGCCCTTCGATGCTATGCATTTTATATATGTTTTTTTAATTGGATAGATTGAGTAGTTACAGGCCAGAACTCTTCCCTGTGAGAGTATTAGTTGCTTTTTGGACCTTGAGAATTTTGCTCCTAAGGATTAAATATACTTAGTTCTTGCACTGGTTCAGATTACCACATGTTGATTTCTTTCTTCTTGGCACTGAGCAAAATCATAGCAACATGACAAGTTGTCTGGAACTGATACTGTGTGTGTGGCTGCAAGTATTTTTTCCTCTGTGATGTGGTAGAGGTTTAGTTAATGAGCTGCCAAATACGATTTCAAATGCTGTAGTAGCTTTCTCAACTCTTGAATGTGCTTTCAAGTATAGATATTAGTCTATTGTGTTAAGTCAGTGTAGCGTGGTCTTTGTCTCAGGTATGTGATACTGGAAGGAATTTCTCCTTATCATTAGCGTGGATGAACTCTGGATTGAATAATCTTTGGAAACCTTTTTCATCTAAAGAGTCATTTCAGGTCAGAATTTAGGAGACAGTGCTTTGGGGAATAGGAATCGTGTGTGTATTCTCACAACTCTGCAGAATGCTCGAGCTGTGGAGCAGACTGCAGTTACTGCCACCTCTGAAAATCTGAAGGATGGGGACATTAGCCTTAGACAGTGTAAAGGGTCTCTGAAGGACATGTGCTCAGGTTCTGTCCTTTAAGGTGAAGAATCAGATATTTTCAGTTGGTAACACTTATGTGAACTTAGCCTGATGTGGATGGTGACTGATGACTGCACATCCAGTTAAGAGATATAACTAAAACTAACTGATCTTGCAGTTTTTCGAACTATGAAGCATTGCCTGTGGCCTGCAAATATGACAGTATGATATGCCAGTTCTGGGAGGCATACAGCTTATTGCATAGAATTACTGTGGATTAAAAGCAGTGTTTCCTTTAAAATAGTAACTATTAACCAACAGGGAAGTGGAGGGCAGTATAGGTTGCCACATGATCTCCTAAATGTATTAAATTTATGAATGTACTGTAGCTTACTTAACTCTTGTTGTCTAAAATGGCTTTTGACCAGGAGTGTCCTTGGGAAGAGATTGTAAATGATATTTGAGTGGTCAGGTCTGAATGATTTTTGTTTTGTTCACTATGCCTAACTTCTGTGTTAAAACTAGAAAGGAAGACAGAGAAGTATGGATGTAAGGGACATAAGTGGAAATTGGTAGTCCGTAATACTCTTTGAGTAGACCAGAGGTTTTCAAATTTTGTTGAAAGACAAGTGTGTGCCATTGATGTGTTTCCATTGCTATATGCAAATAGAGGTGAAGATGGTAGCAGTTAATGTTACTTGTTTTTAAAGGAGTTTTATTTTGGTAGTAGCTAGATGCATGGAATATAAAAATATTTTGATATCACTTGAGGTCTTTTGACTACTTTCACTAAGCAGAGATCTGAAAATAATCCAACTTTCCAGCAGATGTATGATTACCAATGTATCAGATGGCTAGGTATGTGTGGACTGAAGGGGTGTGTTTTCTGTTAGGCTCCTGCTGCCTAGTGACTGCAGAAACCAGTGGATGCTTCTTTGCTAACATCCTTAGTTATTCTTTTGCTATTGTAATTGATTTTTTAAATCAGATTTGTTGTTGTGAACATGGGAACTTACATATACAGAGTTGAAAGTGTATAAAGAAAACTCAAAAAAGAGAAGAACTTTTCTTAAAAGGTCTATAATTGAGTCATTAAATATTGCTGATAACATTACTTTTTTTTAGAAATCATAAATTTTATGATGTATTTAACATGTAAAAGTAGAGTGAGTTAATACAAGCTGAAGGAGCAGATTTCAACTGTTGTGGGTTGAAAAAAAAAGTTACAGCTTTCCTAGTGAATTGAGGAATATGCATTTGTATGGTGTAGGTGGAATTTTAATGGCACTAACATGCACAGTTGACAGATTGCATACAGTATAGTTGAAAATCCATTTGATTTAGTTCCTGTCTTCCTAGGTCTTCATCCTCCAGGCCCTCCTTTAGCAAGACCTATTCTTCCTCGAGAAAGAGGAGTTGTGGATAGAGTTATTGAATATTTGGTTGGTGATGGTCCTCAGAACAGGTAAAACATTGCTTAAGGGAGTGTGCAGATACTTGAGTTAGGGAACTTAACTTTTTTTTAATCAGAAGAGTCGATTCAAGTATTGCAAATTTATTAATGAAATGGCTGCTTCTTAGTGCTTCATGAAATCTGTCTGTAGGGAAAACAGTAACCACTTTGATGGTTACTATGGTGCTAGCCACGATACAGAAATAAAAAAAAAAAAACCTTGATACTCAAGTAGGTGAATAAATTGTTCAAGAAGCCCAACCATTTAATATCTTAGCACTTCAGCTTTATTACCATTATAAATGCTTTGAATGCCTTCAGAACTGTGCAGACATATCAGAACTCCCATATTAACTGTGGTCATTAATGTAGTACAAACATTTAAGTGTTAAATGCTGGTGTTACAGGTCTGTTCAACTAGGAGGTTTAAATTGTAGCTGTTTCTAAACCAATTTTAAAAATTAAGTATACAGATTTAGTTGGCCTTAAATAGTAACGATTTCACTGTGTGAATTAATTTTTAAGAGTAAATAACTAAGCTATTAGTGCCTAAAGTAAAATGCTTCTCTTGCATCAGTGTGCTATTACTTAAAGGTATGAAATTGTGTATTAATGTTTTCTAGGTATGCCCTTATATGTCAGCAATGTTGTTCTCACAATGGTATGGCTCTGAAGGAGGAGTTTGAATATGTAGGTAAGAAATCATCTGTAGTAGACTATTATAGTTAGACTGTGTTTTTTAACAAGCATGCATCAATACTTTGTTTTGATTATGGTTAAATACTCAACTGACATTGTGAAATGCCACTTCATATGGGAACGGTTTTCTGGTAACTTCATTTTAAGGTTTAAAGAAGTATTTTATGCAACCTCCAGGCCAAGGATTCTGTGCAGAAAACTATTCAGTGGAAATAAGCCTCCTCCAATACATCCCTGAGAATTGCTACTGACTTTGAATGGTTCTCGGAAGGGTTTTATGTTGAGAAATGATCTGACATTAAAGTATTCCTCTTTTACCAGAACTTAAAATTTTGCTTTGTCAAGAAGATCTTGGGGAGATATCGGAAAAGGAGTGGGAACAAGCCCTAGGAGGCTATATGTGAATTTATGGTTGACAATAACTTAAGACAGTCACAGCTCTTTATTGAGCACAGATGTTTTATTTTGCCTCCTTTCTATCACAAGTGTAAGCCTGATGTTTGAAAAATGAGGGAATGCTAGATAAGTCTATTTAATCTTGTTTCCCTTAATTTTGTGAGAAAATATACAGCACTGTAAAAGAATAAGATGATAGATAAGTTTCCTCCAAGTCTGAATATATTTATTATATATTATTATATATAATATAATAATATTATATATATATAATTATTATAATATATTTAGTATATATGTCATCCTAGCTCAAGCGTATTCACAGTTGTAGTGTGCAGGAGCTGACCATTTCCCCCTGCTTTTGTCTTGGTGAAAATACGCATTTATGTGGTATATGGTACTTCTTCAGAAGAAAATTGCCTTTTCTTAATTAAGCATCACTGAAGCAGAATGCACCTCAAAGAGCAAATAGTGAGGAAATTTGTTAGAGTCCGCAGCATCCCTTTACTTGAAAGATGAGCACAGTGACATCATAAGGAAAAAAGTAATCTGCCAGCTCAGGTCTTTAGGTCTTGTGTAGGAAAGAATAGAACAACATTTGACAACGTCTCATGGTACTGAATTGCATTATTTTGTTGTTGTCAAATATTTCACAATTATGGGCAAAAATACCCACGCGGAAGTGCAGCAGAGCTGAAAGCAAACAGGTATTTAATAAATGTATGCTGAAGGGAATAAGAAAAGGGGGGGGGAGGAGCTTCATAGAATACTTTGTATAAACTTGATGGGAAGAAGCTTAGGTATTGATTGTCGTTTAACTCTTTATAATGTTTTGGACAGAAAAGATATTGTGCAGGAGTGGGGTGAAACAAGAAATCTGTTAGTGAGGCTATTGACTGCATGTGCTTTTGTGCAGCATTTAGGTGTGCCTACTGCTTTTTCCTGAATCCTGCAAGAAAAACGAGACCTCGGGCTCCACGGCTACCAGATTTCAGTTTTGAGAAAAAGCAACTTCCAGAATTGCAGTCGGAAACAGAGCGTCCAGAATCGAGAGAGAGAGAACCACAGGGGAATCAGCAGACAGAAGGTACGTGCTAATCTCGTCAAGTCTGCTCTTATTTAATGTCCAGTGAAATCTCCATGCATGCTGGTATTAAATCTCCCAACTTTTATTGATAGTATAGTATCTATGTTTGTCTTTACTGTACATTTAGAGTTTTGTGTGATTTTTTTCTATAGAAATGGCTTCATAGTAGGTAGTCTATAATTTTTTCCAAGCTTTTTGTCACTGCTTCTAGCGAAATTTGTTGATGCTGTTTTTGATTCCAAACTCCGAAGTTACTTGGTATAATGCAGTATGTCCTGTGCAAATGATGGCACAGCAAAGTCATTCATACCATTGTTACTGATAAACACACAGAACAGCAGTGTAAATTAGTTGAGGAGGGAATTTGTCCTGAAGTGGTTAACTGTGTTCAGCAGGTCATTTGATGAAGTTGCATTGGAATTTCTGCCTTTGTTCCTTTTGCTGTTTTCCTCAGGGCAGGAAAATCTAGTAAAAACCACCTTGTTTAAAATCAGGGAGTTCAAAGACAAATTGTCAATTTTAATTTAACGTAGTTTCTTTTGAGACATTTTATAGTCTGCAGATACAGTAGGCATCTGGTGTACAGCCAACAGGAAGATGCAGTGTTTTAAAAGACTTAGGAAATTACAATTCTGAACCAGAGAGAAGATAAGACTGAGAAAGGATCTGATCCAAGTCTGTAAATATCTAAGGTGGGGGGGGACAAGGGGGACAAAGCCAGACTCTTTTCAGTGGTGTGTGGTGATAGGATGAGGGTAGGTGGCTGAACATTGAAGCATAGGAAATTTTGCATCAGGATGTGAAGGAACTTCTTCGTGGTAAGTGTGACAGACACTGCAACAGGCTGCATGGAGAGGCTGTGGATTCTACTTCTCTGGAGATGTTAAAGAACTGCCTGGATGCCTACCTGTGCTACTTGGTCTAGGGAATCTGCTTTGGCAGGGAAGTTGGACTGGATGGTCTCTAGAGGTCCTGTAGCCCCTACAATTCTGTGTTTCTGTGAAGGAATCTCCAGTTGGCTACATTCTTGAATAATTACTGGCATTTTGCATTAGTTCAAATTAGGGCATGTATAGGAAAATATTATCTAAGTTGCTGCAGACCTGATATTCAGGCAGGAAGCTCACCATCTGTAGCAGACTGTCAGATTGTAATAGAATACTTGTTTAATCTCTAAGTACAAAATAGTATCAGAATTCTGGCATGGGAATGCTGATTGAGACTGGTAGGGAAGATTTATCTAGCTGTAGCCATCTCTGTGGGTGTGGTCTGATGAAAGGTGCATTGCAGGGAAAACTTGCTTGGCTGCTTTTTCTGTCAAAGCAATGTTTGTAACAGGGCAGCTTGCCTCAGCTAGTTTCAGTGTAGTTCCCCAACCAGCTGTCGGCTCCCCTGAAAGAATAATGCCTGGTTTGTATGTATCATGGAATAACATGCAGGAGGGAAGAAATTCCTTCTGACATAGATTGGAAAAGCTCCACATTCAAGTATTTGTTGGCTGAGACAGCATATTTTTTCTCTCTCTCTCTTCTGTTTGCCTCTATGCCACAGGTTACAGTCTGCCTTAAGTATGTAAATATAGCTATGTCTATGGAGAATTGTGGTAGAATGGCAACAGATATACTTAACTATTTAAATGTACTTTCATGTACTGAAACAAGAACTATATCAGATGTGTGAAGCCAGACCATGCAAAGGTGAAATTTGCCCTCTAATTATCTGATCTTTAAAGTGAATAGTGGATGGACTGATAAATTCATGGCTACTTTTAAAGGTGGAAGATAGTTGTAGATAAGACATTGTTTGTTACTGAGGTCTTCCAAACTCAGATATTCTTCTTTATGAATCAAATGAAGAAGCCTCTGCAAACTGATCTTTAACTCTTGGAGATGTGTGCCTTGGTGAGGGTATCTGAGTAGTGTTCAGCTGCAAGCTTTTAAAGGTTTTGAAAGAGGGTGTGCTAATTAGGCTGGCATTATCTTTGAAGTAATGCTTATCAAACTATACTTTTAATGGGTCTCAGCTGCTGTGTCAGTTTATAGATGTTGTAAAAAAAAAAAAAAGCTTTCAGAATTAGTGTGAGGTTTTCATTAGGCAGTTGAAATGTGGAAGTGAAAGTTCTGTGAAATACTTCTTTTTTTTGAAAGTGGAATTTTCAGAAAAAACAGCTTTTTTTTTTTTTTTTTTTGTAAAAGTGGTATTTTCAATTTACCTTTAACACTGAAAATTACTCTTTTTTGGATTTTGGTGTGCATCTTTAATTAAAACGTCAAAAACAACAAACATTTAGCCACTGTGGGGATTAATTCCCTGGTTGTCTTTTCCTGCTGAGAAGTATACGCTGAAAATTTTTGGAGAAGTAACTTGGTATGCTGACTTTTGTTTCTGTGTGGTTAAAATACCTGATCTTTTCTGAATATTTCATCTACAATGTGTGAATCATTCTGTTTTGATAATTGGTAAGCAGCCAGGAATAGAGTCTGCGTTAAATATTAACGTAACTAATATCTGTGGAATGTCTTGCTGATGCAATGTATGGTACTCTGTTTGTCACTGTGCATTAACTGCCTGTGTCCTGACACAAAGTAATCTCTTATGAATGAGAAGATATCATTTTCAATAAATCACTTCTTCCATCAGAATCCTAATTTGTAACATAACTCTGCTTACAGGCAGTTGGGCTTTATTAATAAATGAGCATCTTCCTTGATTGTAATTTTAAGTTGTGAAGGTATAGCTCTGGGGAAGGCTTTAGTTCACTGTAGTAATACAAATGCTGTCATAACATCAACTGAAGATATCCTATTCTTGCTAATGTTTGTTCACATCGGAGAAACCAAACTCACCACAATGTTGAAAACATAAGGATATCCACCTCTTATATGTAATATGTTTAAAACCATAGCTAGAAGAAACTGCAAGCTGATGTGATGCACAAGTGCTATAAATATTTTTTACCCATCAGCTCCTTTACTAATGAATAGAGCATGAAGCTCAATGCTTTTTCTGCTGTGTGCTCACGCAGTGACAAACCTGCTACATGCTACTCCTATGGATAAGAGATCTGAAGAATGGTTATGTGGAGTGCTACTGGCTGAACCTTGGATTTTGTAATCCTCTGGAAATATGAAATCATCAGCTGTCAATCTGATTCAAGATTACTGGCACAAACATGCTTTGCTACTCAGTAGTGTAACTTGGGAGATTTTAGTACCAGAATGAAACAAAGTACTTCAGTTTTTAAGAAAAGGATTTTTTTTTTTCCTGTAAAAGGCAGGTCTCTTCTGAACCTCTAGAAGTATTCATGTTTGGATGTTATATGGGAGAGGGAATGCACTGGGGATTACTTTTGCCTTTGTGATTAATTCTGCCTTTCCTGTGTTAGGTACTTCTGCACTGTTCTTGATGTAGGTTTACCATTTAGCATCATTTTGAAAGCTAATATAACAGTTTGACAGATTAGTATTTTGTGGTGGTTATCCGGTGCTGGTGTTCATTAGATGCCTTTGAACTTCAGATTTCATTGTAGTGGTCAGGAGTTGATCATCAGATAGCTTTTCTTGCATCTCCAGATCTGCATAGAGTTCCCTGGCTATCTTAAAATACTTTACAATTACTTAATGCTCAAGGCATATAGCAACTGTTGGTATGTTTGAAAAGATCTCAGTTTACAAGGCAGATGCAGAAACTTGGTTTGCACTTCAACAGAAGTGTTCACAGTGATACTGTTCTCAAAAAACACTGTTCTGAGCATATGCTTGAGTCCTACCAAAAGTAGAGATTGGCTTTGAGCAAGTGTTTCACATGGAGCCAGAAAGAGTGGTCAGTTGGGATGGATGATCTTGTAGGTCTTTTCCAACCTTGGTGATTTTATGATTAGAGGAATAAAACTGGTAGAGAACAAAATTAAGGAGTAAGTTGGTCAAAATGGTCTGTTTACTGTGTTTTTAAAAATTGAATGAACAAATACTAATCGAGATGTGGCTTCTTTGTTAAATACGCTCTGCTTTCACAAGCCACTCTGAATGTGCCATGTCTTTGTAAGCAGATATGTATCTTAAAATACATGAAATTCTGCCTGCTATGTTTTTTTTTCTCCGTTTTACATGGCTAATCCATTTAATGGATTAATGAATCCGTTTAACATGGCTAGAGTTCTATGATTTCTAAGCAGAACTGGGTCATCTTGCCTGAAGTTTAATGAATTTTTCACGATTCTTTTAGTTTAATATTCTGTTTTTGTCTGTAACATGAGTATTCAAATCTTCCACTTAATCTAGTAGTGATACAATGTTGTGATTATTGCTTGGTTATACAATTAAGTACCTTCTAAAAAAGAGGGCTAGGTGATCTCATATAGTGTGAAGTGCATGTTTTGTAAGCATTAAGCAGAAATGTTAGGAAAAGGGGAACTGCTGTAGCCAAAAACAGGGCTTTTAGAGTTGCAACAGTACAGTTCTTAAACTTGCCTTAGGGCATCATAGAGATGTTTGCTGTTGATCGTATGTGTAGCTGCGTTCTTCAATTAAATCATGGATTAATGATTAATCATCAAGAATACTACCTTTCTTTTGTCATCTTTAGCTCTAGAGGTATTTCTTAGCTACTGTTACTACAATAATTTAAAATACTCAGTATTAAGTTCAAATTCCACTAATTGCTGTATTTAAAATGGAATCATTGTATATAATTAATAAAGATTTATCATGGTTTTTAAGTGGAGTTAGCACTTACTAAGACTGCCATAGCTTCCTGTTTTAAGAACCCACTCTTCAGTTCCTTAACTTTGTCAGATCTTTAATTCTTGTACTAGCTTTCCAGGTAAGATTTTCTTTTTTAAACTGTACGGTTTGGAGAGTTTCAGCTGCTTCACTAAGTTTCTTTAAAACAAAGCGAAGGGAGAAGTCATGTAAAATAACTGATTATTTTATTTAGGGAAAGTGCCTCTGTTTTTTGGAAGGCTAGAAACAAGGTACTTCTGCAGTACATTCAGTGTTGTTCTGTTAAGGGCTACAGGACTGGGTAGATAAGTAATGATTGGGCTATACTACAGAAGAATTGAGGGCATGAAGTTCTTTTCTTCTCATCCTCTCCCTTCTTTGTCACTCAAGCTTCAATAGCTGCAATAAAAAACTGATGTTAACTTGAGTTTGGATGGGTTGGAGCTAAAAAGGCATAAATTCATTCAAAGTATGAGGCTGAAGAAAACAAGAGAGGTGAGACAAATAGCAAGAACAAGAATATTCAATTTTTTTATTGGCTGTTTTCAAGTGTTGAACTTAGATCGTTCTATTTTTTTCTAATTTTCTAATTACCTGTCTCTTTGTGTTTTAAGTAGTTTCCACCAAGTAGAATATTTTAAAATCACAGAATTGTAGGGGTTGGAATTTATTTCTATGGGGGTTCGACTCAAAAAAAGCTGTATGGTTTGTATTGTTTCCATTACTAAGAATAAAGAAGCTGAATTACTGTAATATGAGACATTGTTAGAAGTAGATAATAAATGAAGAAGCCTAGAAAGGTTCTGTTGAGTATGAATGTACACAAATAGTATGTAGTATTTTCAGTGCTGTCTTAACTTTTTAATTGTAGTCTTTCTTCTTTATAAGTTTTACTTTCGGCAGTTGAGAACTTAATGTAGTGACTAGTTGAAACGTGTATAAGATTGCAAAATATTTTCACGTGCACTTCAGAAATATTAGCTGATCTTCATTTCTGAAAATAGTTATTTGTTTTCTTCCCACAGAATCTGAGGAAGTGGCTCAGATCATTGAGACAAATAAGACAGATGAGAAAGCACCAAGTGCTGAGCAGTTGAATGATAGTCTTGTTGAAGAAAAAGAGTCATCAGAAAATATTTCGACAACTGAAGACTCCATTTCAGATTCTGCTATTTCAACTGAACAAAGTGAAGAATCTTTAGTGAAAGCGGAATAAAGTACTTCAAGTGCCTTCTGTAGCTAGTTTTTGGCTTTGTTCATGCCTGTTGTTACTATTCAGGTGAGCTTTTTTAAATGGTACAACTTAAAAATCTCGCTTGAGCTTCGACTGCCTCAACTGCCACAGTATGTCAAAGCTTTGTGTAAAAGTGGGTATTGTAAATTAAGCATGTCTTTAAGTTAACTCACAGAATGTATAGTTGGTTGAAGTCTAACAGTCATAGACATTGTTCACTTTGCATATTTGAAAAATTAAACTTTTAAGTTTTATTAAAGGTGACCTGTAACTTGGCATCTCTTTAGCTGTCAGAGAACAACTACTGGCCCACAGCTGATCTAGTTAAGTTTGGTTTAGTGAACTTAGATACCTTTTAATGTTTCCCTGTTGAAGTAAATTGAGTACATCTTAAATACAGATGTTTACAAGCTGAAGTGTCATCAGACATTTGACTGAAGTGTATGGAAAGTGTCATTACAGTAGTGTTGATGTTATTCATAGTTTAACTTTTTGACAGAATTCAGTTAAATGACACTCAAAAATGGCATCTCCTTTGGTATTTGCATTGCAGATGAACCAGAGGCACATACATACTGATCTGTTTTGTGTTTACATGAAATATAGAAAGTCTCTGCACTTGATTGTACTTGAATACGAAGCACTATTTATACCTGTAAAATAATGACAAGATATAAGTATATCTTGTGCCTTTGTGTATTTTGTTAAAGGAAAATAAAGATATCTAGCAGCAAACTTGCTTTGTGGTTCCTAGAACAGTGTATCCATGCAGTCGTTCCCATTAACTGTTTCAGAGTGTGTAGAAAAGATGTTAATGATCACAGATTAAAAGAGTGGCTTGCTTGAAAGGGACTTTAAGTTGAAGTTTCAACCCGTATTTTTGTAGAGAAAGATCCTTTTTTAACTTTGTATAATTTTTCAAGGATTAAAATTATGGGAGATTAATTTGCAAGTCAATTCAGACTCAAGGATATGGATATATATATATATGATACTAAGATGACTCTAGGCTTTCCTGACTTTACAGTAAGCATTTACACATTACTCGTGCCAAGTATGTGTGCTCTAGTCCGGACACACTTGAGAGGAGATTTTGTTTCTGCAGCAGGTGCATCTTGACTTCCATTTACAGCAATAGAGGCAATATAAGAAAAAAAAGCACCTATCCAAGAAGACTTGGATCAAAATGAGTGTCAAGGAAACAAAGTTTATATTTTGAGTCATGTGTCTTTGACCCCAAAAAACCTGAAGGAGGTTTATGTAAAGCAAAATTTGGTAATTTAGCTATTATCAGTGTTACTTAATTCAGTTGCAAACTGACTCTAAAAAGATGAGAGGAGATAGAAAGGGAAAATAAATACTACAATTTGATTGTATTCTGACTTTCTAATAGATACTTGAATCTGATTTTATTTCAGAAATACTTGAAAGTCTGATCCTGTGAATGCCTCACGTAATTATGAGAGCTTATATGCATTCCCCCTTTTGTTGTGTGGGTAGGTGGAGAGCAAAACCTTGAAGTGGTGTAATAAACAGTTGTGAAGGTTATGGATGTTGGGTTTTTGTCTTCAGAAACACTGAAAATATGATTTGCCAGAAACTTTCTAAATTATTTGACCAGTACATCAAAAGTTCTCAAGCAAAATCTGAGCTCTCACTTCCTTTTATGTCTTGCTCATTTTTTTCGTGTGTGTAGTACCTCTCAGCTGTTCTTTCCTGTTTGTTTACCTGCTTGAAAATTAGCACTTCAGCGCCTCATTGCCTTCTGGAATTAAGTGTAAACCTGTCCAGGTTCCTGACATAATGAGCTGCTGAAGTTTCACATAGGTTATGTATTTGTAGTGTACAGATTACTTAATGGACAAACAAAATCCTACAAGTACAGCATATAGTATGCAAAAACTAGGAAGAAAATGAGTTGACAGTGAATAACCTCAGGCTGAAAGTTTGGATGTTCCTGATTTGGACTAAGTCTTGCAGCGGTCAAAGGTTCCAAATGGAGATTGAGGAGTCAAAAGATTATTCAGTGATCACTGGATCTTTTTTCATGTGTTTTTCCTGTTGTCTTAAGAATGTATTAGATGATGGGACCTTTGTTATAATTCATGACAGAGGAAGCTTCAATACAATGAAAACTTTTGGAGAACTGTTTATTACCAATCTGTGGCAGTGGTCTAATTTTCCAGTTCTTGTTCTTTAAGTGGAGTTGGCAGTTTTTCAGGTTTGTGGAGGATAAAGGGAGGTGAGGAATTATAACCAACTCCTTCCCATAGTTGTCCCTACTGGGCTGATTGGCACAGGATTTTGCCTTCCAGGTTTTGTTGTGTAATAATGCATCACATAATCTGGTAGGGGAAATTGTGAACTTCCATCAGGAATGTTCCGTGCTTGACCAACAGTTTAGTACTCTGAAGTCTGGTTCGTCAGAGGAGAAAGATGGTATTCTGAGTAGGGTGGAACTGTTTGGTGTTTGGTCTTTATTGGCAATTTGTTTATGCAATGAATAGAATAAGTTACAGTAGCTTTTAACAACAAAAACTGCTTCCCTCTGTCATTTAAAAGTAAATACGTTGAGTTGTCCCTTAAGATCCTGAGTCACATGGAATTTGACTTCTCTCCCCCATTGCTTTTGATTTGTGAACCTCTCTAGGGTCCTGTCAGGTCACATTCAATCTTTCCTCTGCAAGAATAAGACCTACAGAGGTGTATGATGGGCAGGATAGAGAGATGGGTTTTAAAATGAAACATATTGATTATACAATAATTTGCTCCCAAACCATGAGGTTTTGAGATTAAAGCAAACACTTTTAAGATTCTTGATAGATTATCTAACCTGGCAACAGTGCAAAATCCAAGGCACTGAATCATAATATAGCCCTTTCAAGGTTGCATAAAATCAATTTGATTGCAACTTAATTTTTACATAGAAGGGAGGGTCCTGACCAATTCCTGTAATGCTGGTTATTTCTTACCATAATCACCGTGGGAACAAACATGCCTCAGTGCTGCTTCTGGGCTGACCTAGCACCATGCTGCTAAGCATTCTGTGTACAATTACTGGTGCTTACAAGGGTTTAGTAACCCTTTTCCACTGTGAAATCATACGTTCTCCTGTTGTATGATGAGAATTATATATAAAAGCAAGATTGCAATGGCCAGGGAGTAGTACATGCAATAAAAATTCTGAAATAATTGCATGTGGGAGAAAACATGGTGCAAATAATGGAGATCTGGCAATTTTGGATATTCAATTTGTAAATTCAACTTCAGCTCTAGATTTGTAACATATTGAAATAATACTTCTTTCTCTTGCTTTCTTCATTTTGCTGCCTAAATGAAAATAGAGATGCTGCATATGTAGAAGATTCAAGCAACAAAGACCTTCTTCCTATCCTAAAATGGTCTGCTCCTTAATTCCTTGCATTGCTCCTGGGAGTTCTGCTTAGTTGAAGCAGCTTAATTTTGAATTGCTCTGCGCACAACATTTTGCAAGAACACCACGAAAGTTATTTTTAAGAAAAATATTTTACATGATGGAAATTTGAAAGTTAGTGTTTCTTAAGGATTATTTGTGCTCGTATCATATATATTTTGTAAATAGAACTTTATCATGTGTATTTATGGCCTTTCTATTAATTGTAATGGCCTTGTTGTTGCCTGTGTAGTATGTAGTATAACTAGTGTCCTTATTCAGGAGTATCCTGAATAAAGGATATAGTAGAGTTCTAGCAGTGTTCTTGGTGAGCAGTTGCGTTGCCTGCAGTTGAACCTCCATTAATGCCAATGGCAAAGTGTGAATTTTTAGGGTCCAATAGACTTCATGAAATGTTTCCTATAGGGCAGCATTTATTGTTCTTTGCTTTCCTGCTTGTAAGTGGGAAATACTTTAACTTCTGCTCTCTCTTTTGGAATCTGATATTTTCCCAATTAGATAAATTTTCTTAGACCTATGAAATTATGTGGATTGCTCTGAAAGTAATGCCTCCTATTTATTTCCGTGAAAACTACACCTATGAAGAGCATAATAACACTATTTGTTAAAGCCAACAGTGACCTTCAAAATACTGTTTTTCAACACGGTCACCACCATTAACTATCTATTTTCATCAGTGATGTACAAGAGCCAGCCTGCATGCTGCACTTGTAAAAATGCTCCAGTGGAGGTGGCCCACTGTTAGTGCTGCTGAAACACACCACTCACTGCCTCAGTGTGCTCGCATCTGCTGGTTGGTCTCCATCAACATTCCACAAACATCGATGGATGACAGTGGGTGCAATTTTTTCCACATGGTAGAATTTAATTCCACATCTTTGCCTCCATGTGCACTTCCATGTCAGAGGCCATGTTGTCAGACTGTCCTCCCTTCTCTCTTCCTCCCCCCTGCCATCTGTCACAGGGCAACAAAACGGAATGGAATATGAGCTGGAAGGTTCAACCTCTACTGTCGTACCACCAGTGCTACCTTTGCTGTTATGGGCCAACAGAATAAAATAGGAGGCAGTATTTTCGGAGCAGCCCTTGTCTATAGATAGTTGTTAAAACTTAAATTGCCTCTGCTGTTTATGTAATTTCTTAAGGGATAAAAAAAAAAATTCTGAAAAAGCTATTTTATATTCACTGGATTCGGTTTATGATGGTGGCTGGAGCCAGGGCAGGTTGCTCTGCGTAGGATTGACACGTGCTTTTAAGGCAGTGATACTTTCTAGTGGTTCACTCTGTGATGAGTGTACTGAATCAACCTGGGTTTAATGTTTTGTTACATAAGGCCCTTGTATGATGGCAAAAAAACGATGACATTGTCACTGCATTTTTAGTGCAACTGTATCCTCACAGCTGGAGGGGCGTAGGTAGAAAGGTTGCTTGGGGTTAAGTTCTGATGAGACCCATTTATCTGTGCTACTAACAGTTGTGAGGGTTCCTGGCTGATGGCATCCAGAGCCAGCTACCCTCAGAGGTCAGGCTGGTGTGCGGCTGCAGAGCGCTGTGTGTGCTGTGCAGGAGAGGTGCTGATAACCTGCCTTGACTCAGTATAAAAAAATTGAGTGGCAACACCAACAAGGCAGGGGACTGTGGAGTTGTGAAGATGCTGGCTTTTGCCTGTGCTTCCAAAGACATGTTTCAGGGTGGGTAGTGCAGGTTTTATTGTATCCAAATGGTGATTTATGTCCTTACTCTTGCATTATTGTCCACAAGGTACTGCCCTGTGTCACAGGCCTGTATTACCTAATTTTTTCAGACTGTTTCATTTTCATTAGTACAGCTGCTTTAGCTTGTGATCAGTGTACTGCCCCTCATTGATAATCTGAGGGAGTATTAGCTGCACAGAACTGACACCTAACCCTGTCAGTCTGCCTGATTGACCCCTCAGCTTCCAAAACATGGGTTCATTTTTTAAAAAAACCCGAGTTAGCCCTACATCCATTTTCACACACATTCTGGGCAGTTTAAAGGTTGGTCAGGATCGAATATTGCTCTTTCAAATTTGATAATGTATGAGTACAGAACTGTGACCTTTGATACATAGTAATACATCAACATGACGTGAGCAGTAAGTGCAGCAATTACCTTTACTACGCTTGAGATTGTGCTGTAGTTCTCATCTTGTAAGCAATTATTTCAAGGAAAGAAAAGGATGCTTCTAAGTTAAATATATTTTGCAAATAGTATAAATGCAGAAATTGATCTTTGGACAGGTTTTGACTTACAGGTGGATGTTTTCAAATGAATCTTGGCTTTTAAATTAATAGTAGATAAGTGACAGTTTCATGGTACTTTTTCCTGAGAGAGTACCTTTAACCCTTTTTGTTGTGCTCCAGTGTGATCTATTTTGTGTTCTGATTTATGGTGCAAGAACCTGATTCTGCAAGCAGTTAGCACATTGCGTTCCCGTCACTCATAATAATATTCATAAAAGTTACATGCATGATGATAATGTTAATCTGCATGCTTTTAAATCTCTTTCAGTCACCTTGTATTGAAGGCTGAGTTAGCTTCTCCATCAGTACTTCATCTGTTTCCTGAACGTAAACAAGTTTTCTTCCTCACCTGTTGTTACGTGCCATTGCATAATGGCAGCGCCAACCTGGCAGACACTGTGAAAACCCAAACCAATACTCCTCCACAGAGAGCCAAAAGCCTCTGGAAATCTGAGGAAGGGAGTGCTGATAACAGTTGTCTTTTCTGCTCTGTTAGGGTAAAAACCAGAGTAAAATTACTGTGTTATTCTCAGCAAGCAGCTGAATTACCATTGCGTGGTGACTTTGGATCAGTGCTGTCTGTCATGAGCAAAACTCAAAGGAATAACTTAGAGCAGAACTCTTTGTTCTAGAAGACCTGCTTCCTCAGCAGCCGGGTGCTGAGCTTGGATGCCTTGCTGGAGTTGTGCGCTGAACTTTCTCCCCTGTGAAGATCATAATTTGTAATTCAGAAGCTGAGAAGAGTTCTGCTCTATACTGAGGTTGCTAGAAAAAAGGGGAGGAACAACCTTTCTGACAGCAGTTAAAAAACTTGACTCCATAGGGTTGTTCCTCCTCCAAGAGGAACAGCAAAACAAGTGCATTAGATCGTTATATAAATTAGTTCTGCTCTTGATCATGCAGCTGTATTGCAAAGCCCCCTTTTTGGTTGGGTCTGTTTCCACAGGGAGTTCCCCTGGCCGAGGGATGCCATGGCACGGGCGGGCGGCTGGCCGCAAGCTACTGTGGCAGCCCCTGTATGTGGCCACACGTTGCTGTCTGTTGAGTCTTGTTTGCTCGTTCTGAATTTATTACTTCTCGTAACAACTTAGGCATCTCTTATTCCTCTCTGTAAACAATATTGTATAATACTAATCCTTTTTTAATTGTTACTATTTTTTAAAGAACTGACAGCGCATTATTCCCCAATGGCAGAGTCCCGCTCAGAATCTGGAAAATATTCCCTTTCATATTTTAGAGAGGGGAGTGAAAGTAATATATATTTTTTTCATTGTTGTGGCTCTAACAGTGAGTGGAAGTATTCTATTTATTTTTAAAGCTAAGATTTTTGTTTGTTTCAGCTATTTGGTTTTGTGTTGCTGGGGCCCTTTTAAAGGGACAGGGAATGAAAGCATGGTTGTGGAACGTATTTTCTCCGCAAGGCTTATCTTTAGACTTGTCCTGTAGGTTTGCAATGGTGAAAACTTCCGGGAAGGAGCCTGTTAATTTACTGACCAAATGGTGAGCAGTTGAAATGTAGGGACGCTTGATGAAAACTACTCAACTATGTACAGTGTATTGAGAATACCCCTGGTACACTATAAAAAGGCATCATGCTCATCTAGACATGGGAGCCTGATCTATTTGGTTTCAAAATCTCAGATGGTTTAAGAACTTTCAGAAGGTGTGTTGTAAGTAAGTGCAGTGATTTGGGGGGATGGAATATTGTTATCCATTGTGAGCGGTAGTGAAGGGGTCTTAGGAAGTATAATGTGATAGATGCAATTTTGTTGGATTTTTTTTCCTAGGCCAATTTAATTTTGATTTATTTGCCTCATTAACCCAAGGATTCAGAAAATTGAATGCCACCTGAGTGAGGTATTATTAACGCTAGTGAAATATCTTCAAAATTGCTCTATGCTTATAAATTGCTCTTTTGAAAGCATTTTAAAGGCATAATGATACTGTTGTGAAAGTGTACAGCATCATTTAAAAATAGCAAAACGCTTATTTGATTCCTGAAATAAAACGTGGTCACCTGATTTAAATGTATACTGATCTATTATTTATGCTTTAAAAATAGAGCTGATAAAAAACATAAGTGTTCTTGATATTATATTTTGTCATATCTAGCTAGAAAGATTGAAATCCAGAGAAACAATTTTCTGAAGAAATGAAATAGTATGCCCTCCTGAACCCCTGGGGAAAATAGCCTCTCTGTTTACTCAGAGTACGAAGCAGTAAAATCATATAAGTAAAACAGACAGCCCATGTCACATTCCTATTTGTGCTGTTTGGAATGATGCTTTAAAAACATTTTCTAGTTATTTTTGATAAATAAATGGTGCAAATAACATCTGCAAGCCAACCCTGCTGATGTAAGATTTTTCAAATCAAGTTTGTTTGTCAGTGTAAGTCAGAAAATTGCTTTGCAAAAGTAAAGTTGTATAACTCCCCCAAAATATGCATAACAAATGTACGTGAATGCCTTGCTCTCCTTTTACCTTGCCTCAAAGATGGTAACAGTGATTCTCTATCATTGTGTTTGGTCTTGGAAAGTAACTTGATGAAGGATCAAAAAGCTCAGTTGCTAAATGCAGGTGTGTGTGTGTGTATGCTAAATATGTGAATGCTCAAACTGGTGCTTAGATGTCCAGCATTCCTTTTGGAATAGTGTGTGCTGCATCAAGCCTTGAGATTTCCTCTTGAGCCAGTTGTGCCCTGGAGAAAGATTGTAGGGGTTGTCAGATCCTTACATAGGTGATAGGCTGGGAGGAGCAAAGGGAACAATAAGCACGTGGTGTTTCCTGGCTGCTGCTCTGTGCAGGTTGTGCCAAAAGCTGTTGTACTGAAGGTGAATGAGGAGTATTCTGGTGGCTTCTGCAAGTGCATTCATCAGTGAGTGAACATTGACTCCACTTTTATTTCCTTCACAGAGGTAAAAACTGAGATGGGAAAAAATTCCCTGGCAGCAAGATTAAAGTCTGACATTCCAACTCTATGGATGCCCTGCTGCCCAGTACTGAGTGTGTCTGGACACCACCTGAAATGTGGCTCATTTGTGGGAGTGGGATTTCAGCTGCCTTCAAGGGGTGTATGTAATCAAGGCAAATTGTATTTGGACAGATTTTATTTTGTGATGCTTGAGACTTCTGCTGTCCACAGAATTGCTTAAAAATATAACTTCAGTAATGTTTTTGATAAAGATTCTCAAAGGACTGAATTCTGATGTATCTGCGGAGTACAAGAGGCATGTGTTCAATAGAGACCAAAAAAGAAATTTTTGTAAGCTTTTACAGATACAATGGTTTAATAAAGTCTACCATTTGAACCTATACAAAACTGGGATATTTTATTTTGATACATGAACAAAACCCATACCCTTAAGGGGCTGGTTTAGTTTAACAGCATTTTATTGGGTGTATTTCTCTTCATTGAATGAGAAAGGCCTCAAACAGGGAGTCATTGTCAGGGTCAGGGGTTGAATTCTAGGAAAGTTATTTTTGTGTTATAGTTATGAATGTTCACCGCTGTATATAACAGTAGTGTTGATAACAGAGAATGTGACACTTCAAATCTGTGTACAGCAAATGCAAGAAGAGTTGAACACAGTAATACTAGATCCTGGAAATTCCAGCATTATTTATACACCTAAGATTGATTTCGGGTTTCTCTTTGGCAGAAGGCTCAAATGCTTTAATAAAACATACGTCTACCCATAATTTTTCATTTCTTAATGGCAAGGACATTATATATAGTCATGAAAGGGTATCACCAGGATTTTATTGAACCTCTTTTTATTAAACTGTTTATTTCCTTGGAAATTTTGTTTTTAATGTGTTTGTCCAAATTTTTCATTCATCTTTTTTGATAAAAACGCTCGATGGTTTTTACAGTGTTTAGTAGGCAAGTCCTTGGTGGTAGGCAGGTCATTTTGCTCCTGGCCATGAGAACTCTTGCACAGGGCGTGGCTAGGTCTTGTCTGCTCTGCTTATCCTTGCTTCCTTATCTTAGTATAGTATTAAACAGTGTTACATCATCCTTCCATCCAGAAGATCTTCAAGGGAAAGGACAGTTTTCATCAGTTTTATTCTATTCTGAAGCATACTAGAACTGTAGGTAAGTTTTTGTTTTGGAATTATTATTATTATTATTACTCATTAGAGAGGCTCCTTTGCAGTCCAGAAGACTTAACTGAATGAATGTTTTTGTTGAAAGAAAAAATGACTGGTAGGGATTAGAAGAAGAACAGGAAGAAGTAACAGGCCACAAAATAAAAAAGAAAACCCAAACAAAGCAGTCTGGACTTCTCTGAACAAGGTAAGGGAAACAAGATTAATTGGGGGGCCTGAGATTCTTCTCCTGGAAGCAGTTCATTCTACACAGGCTGGGACTTAGGTGGGTACTTGCAGAACCTGTCAGTCCTCTGCCACACAGACATTACCTTGGCCATATATGGTATTCAGGCTATAATTATCACAGCTGAATCGTTTATGACTAACAAATTGTTAAAACACCCATAATATAAAGTATTATATATATAAAGCTAGCAATATAGTATTGACTCAGAAGTATTAATTATAAATGTTGCAAAAAAAAAAATTCCCAATGAAATTACAAAACATACTTCTGTCTACAACGGATTAATTTATTGAAGTGCCTTTCAACAATCTTTATTTCCCAGATCTCTTGGGCATCTGTAGTAATGTGGAGTGAAACCACCAATGGTTAAGTATCTGAATGTCAACAGAGAATCTGAAAATCTTTTTGGTGGGTCCCATTTGCTAACAATCTGTGAAAAGTAATTAAATCCTCCAGAAGATTTCTTCTTGCCTACTCTTATTCTACTTGCTAGGGAAGCACAGTGGGGGGTGGAAAGAAAGCCTTGAGGCAGTGCAAACTCTGCTCAGCAACAGCCAAACATTGCTGTTATCAGTGCTATTTTAGCCACAAATCCAAACCAGCACAGCATATGCTCTGCTATGAAGGAAGTTAACTCCATCCCTGCCAGGCCCTGTTTGGGTATTTCTGAATGCACTTAGGTGCTCTCAGGAGGTTGAACATAGAGACAGCATGGGCTGGAGAAGGCTGGCTGTCAATTGGCAATCTTCTACTGGAAGAAAAAATTACGATCTGTGTAAAAGTTGCTGCACAGAGAATCTTAGCCAAGGCATCGCAGGAAGCTCTGGGAAATGCAGTGACTGAGGGAAGTTCTCATCTGTCAACCATTACATGGTAAGTGGGGTGGTTGTTGCAGAATGAGAAAGTGTTTGCGCTGGACAAAGATAAGATTCTGGTTTATATTGCAGTGGGAAAATGCAGGACTTGGCTCTTGTTTCAGCTATGCGGGCTGGCAGCTGCAGCATGGGACAGGATAAAACCCCAGGGTGTGCTTGTGCTGTCTGCAGGCGCTTGACTGGTGCTGAGTTTCATTCTATCAGGCCCTTGCTTATGGGCAGTGTATGCTGCCGGGGGTGCCCCTCACTGACTACAACGCAGGGGCATTTATAAATAGTGCCTTGAAATGGCATGAGCTGTCTTTAGCTCTCACGAACAGACAGCTGGGAGCTGTAAGGGATGTAGGCTGCCCGAGTGGCAAGGGGGCCTGTCTGCCCTGTGCCATCTGCCCCATGCACCGTGCTGTGCATCCTTTTGCTAGCTCCAGGGGCTTGCTCCCTTGGTTTGCCTTGATCTGGGCTTCAACAATGAGAGCACCCAAACAAATTAACGCGTTCCTCCCACCCTGACCTAAAGTAGCAAATGTGCTGGGTGAAGAATCAAACTTACAGCTGTCTGAGAGACTGGAGCAATAAAGTGTGTGCAAATAGATGGGAACTTGGACAGCAAGAAAAAAATAGAGTACATACAAAATGCGCATCTGTGATGAGCTACAGTTGTTACAATGAAGCAACCTCATTCCCATCTTCTCTTTTGTGCTAGTCAAGCTATTTCACCTTCTATTTTAATTCCTGTTATGATCCCTATTTTACAGAGTGTAGGCTGGACTTAGGGAGAAGGCTTTGAGGAAATGTTTTTGAGAATGTCTAATTTACTCCTTAGTGATATTTTCTCACAGAGTATTTAATAAATGTTATTCCTGGTCCAACATTAAATTCTTATCGCAGTTTCTGCTTTTCCCATTTCCTTGAAGCACCAGACCTCTGGCTTATGTGTCTCATGGTCCTTCATGCTCAACCTGGATGCTCATCTGGTTCTAGTGTTCCTGCTCTATGCAACTGCAGCTGCCTACAACGTTTATCCTCTGGAAGAGGAAATACTTACATTTTTTCCAAATTAGTAGACATAAATAATTTCAACTTAAGTTCTACAATATGAGCTCCAGGTTTACACAGATGAAAAGCCATGGAGGCACTCAGTGTTGTGTTGAAGCCCCTTCAGTGAAGCTCCTACAAATAGCTGTGGCCAAAAATATCTCATTCTCAGCCTCCTCCTACCATGGAATGCAGAGTTCATTTCTGCTGTTCGTTCGTTCTCTTTTTTTTTTTTTCCTTTTTAGTATCTGTTTTAGCATAACAGATTAAAAGGTGATGATAATAATTTAGTGCCGTTCTAAGCCTGGCCATGCTATCAAGTCCTCCATTATCTCTTCCTTCAGGAGATGAAGACAAGCTCATGTCTCCTTTTAGTCTGTGTGTGTGCCAGTAATGTGATCGCAGTAATGAGCAACCTTTTAAAGCAAATAATCCATGTGGTTTTGATAAGTAAACAACAAACAAGCTGGTGAGAGGCTCCTTTGACTTTCAGGAAAGGTGAGATGTTATAGGTTCATTAATATGTAAACGGTAGTATGTAGATCTCAATGAAAGTGACAAACAAGTGCCACAGTGGGTATTGCTGAACACAGGAAATGGTTGGTTTGAGCTAATATATACTTTTGGCACTACTTCATCTTAAAATCATACATAGCATCTAGCACCAGCAGGTTGGTTTTATAGCTTCATCTATTACTTTACTGTCACTGTTAATTGTCTTCTTTTACCTCTGCAGTATTCTACAAATTGGGCCTATCCAAAGTGACAGGAGGAAGAACATTAAGCATCTGACAAGATGATATCTAAGTTCAATTTCCTACTCTTTACCTGATTTATATCTGCAGAAGATAATTTTCCTTTCTGTCATAAACAGCCCTATAAATCAGCAGTGCTTATGGAACAACTGCATAGAGAGCCCCCAGCTTTGTATCCTCTGTGTTTCCTATTAGGAAGCCATTACTGCAGAATTTTCCTCCTTCAAACAAAAATGATGAAATTTAATACCACTGAGATTACAAAGATTAAGAGCTGAAGTACTACTGGGGCTTTTCAATTGAAGCAGCTATCTGAGCAATCTTTGCAAAACTCAATAAAAACAGGGTTTCTGCCTTTGACATCATTATCCATCTGTTTGGATGAAATTGCTGTATCATGGTATAAATCTGTGATACAAGTGACATAACCTCTGAAATAAAAGGGAACATTAACTGCTCTATCTTCTAGAGGCCCTGGGACAGGCTGGCTATAAGCTCACTCAAGTGTGATGGCAGTTATTCTGTGTTTTACTAGACTGCAGACAATTATCCTTTGCTCTCCTCCCCTCTTATGACAAACTGCCAGAGCTTCTGCCGAAATGATCTCAAATAGATTTTCTAAAATGCTTAGTACTAGATTGCCTCCATACATTATTTCTTTTCAATGGGCTGAAAATAAAAACCTAATCCACAAATCAATTGCTGCATCTATCAGATGCACATTGGTGCACATTTTATTTTGTTCTATCAAGGTTTTATACAGCTTATATCCTCTCTACAGCATCTTACATAGATGTACGTGGTGCAGAGAGGATATTTATACTGGGGGTTCAATGGGAGTCAAGAGACAGTTAGCCTTATAAAAGGGAAATGTTGTGGCTGGGCTTTAGAATGATGATAATGTGAAACATGACTACTACTTCATGCTTACATGTTTGGTTTTTTTTTTCTTTTTTCTTTTTTTTTTTTTTTTCCCTCTTGCTAGAATATTTGCAGCATCCCTCTTGGACATGTGAATTGCCCCCCTATGATCCATGTGGAGTTATAGAGAGGCCACCTGTCCCAGCTACCTGCAGATCTGGGGAAGGGTTTGGCTCCGTGAGCTTCTGTCAGTATATGGCTTCCCAGGTATGTTTATATGAAGATAACATGAGTAAGCCCCAGCCAACATGTATGTTGAGGACTGTGCTTCTTTGTGCACAGCCATGGAGCTTGTGCTGAAGCTCTGGGATGAGATGGTAGTGCTGATGTCCAGGCATGAGTGGTGTCATTCTCCCTGCTAGAGTACAGCATGGTGGTGCAGGGACCCTTCCTGGTGGCTCTGTGTGGACATGGCACACTCAGCACACATCTCTCTGAAAGGCTTTGTCTCAACAGCTGTGGCAGTCACTGAGCACAAATGTGGCCAACACATTTTTCTGGAAGAGCATCCTCTCAGTCCTTGCTGAAATGTTTCACAATAGCATTTCTCATTTCATTGACGTTTTCTGACAGGAAAAGGTTGGTATGTGCTATTTGGGTAGTGTTGAAGTATGTAATCTGGGATGGTATAGACACATAATGTTCTAATTGAGAAGGATTGAAATAAAACACTTATTAAAACAAGAGGTTGCAGCACTGTCAGGATGAAATATGGCAGTTCCAAATCAATATACTCTTTTTTTTTTTTTTTTCCCACAGGAAATATCAAATTTTTTGTTGTGCCAGAAGAGTGCTTTTTTAAATGCCAGAATTTTACATGTAACAGTAATCCACGTTCTTCACTCTGCCCTTTCCATGGTGCTTTGTGCCATTAGTTATAACAGAGGGTGGTAATTAACCCTCTTCACTTGAGCTTTGGGAACAAAGGAATGCACAAAAAGTGGATCCAGCCTGACCAAATGACTGCTTTTATCCCAGCTAGGGCCATGCACTGTGAGTGCTGCCTGACTGCACTAGGTGATGCCCATGGATGGAATGGCACTATCAAGCTGCATGCAACAGGTCACTTCTCAAGTAAAGAGTGATGAAAACCTCATCCAAGCCACCTCTGAGCTGCACAGGTAGTGCTGTAATATGGGTTTCCCAGAGCCATAGGTAATGGTAGCAAAGATGCCAGTGCTGATGGGTACACAGAGTCAGCTGTGTGGCAGCATGTGTGCCTACCTGTCCTGTTCTATTAGGAGAAGGTTGTAACAGTATGCTTGTTATATTTAGGGTATTTAAGTCAGTTCTATGCACATACATACAGCATTATAGAAGGGCAATGATTTCAGAAAGATGCGATTTATGAATGAACCAACTTCTCAACTAATTATGCTCTTACATTTTGGAAAGATCACAATAGATAGCTGTTTTTTTTTTTTTTTTTCTGGATGTGGTTATAATACCACCTTGAGTATACACCTCCCTTACCTGTTTTGTTATTGAGTACAATCCATCCACAGTGAAGTATATATGGAAATAAACAGATTTAAAAGTCAATTTGAAGCATTTGTTTTATATGACCACAATCTGGATATATATATTTTCTAATTATGAGCTTCCCATTAGTAAAGGCCAAGTTCTCTTGTGTTTCGTGCGTAGAGCTGATTGCCAGTCTAGGTCTCAACACCTCTCTGGACATAAAATATCATTTTCTAGATCTTTGTTGCAGAACCTGCTGAAAACATAGTGCCTAAGTCTGGGAAATGAGGAACTTAGAAAACAGCATTCTTAAGGCATGTGTGGCCTTGGTTGTGTTTAAGTATGGAATTATAAGCAGTAAGGTCTGGTTGTTTCAGGAGATCCAGGCTGGTAATTCAGAGGGATGGTGGCTAACATGAGCTTTGCAGCAGGATAAGGCTTGGAGTCATGCAGCAGCTGGTGAGAACAGGGGAGAGAGCTCTTATCTATGAAAACTAATTTCACAGAAAGTAATGCTTCAGTGTGAGAGCTTTGAAGAATCATTGAGACTTTAGGGAGGAGTGGTGAGACTTTTTTCTGACACACTTAGATCTTGCTGAGAATATTTGCTAACGTGCCACCACAAAGAGCTGTGTCCTTTATTGTTAGGCATAGTTCAGCTTTTAAAAACTCAAATATTATGGCAGTAACTCACATTTTCTTACCCAATAGAAGTTATGGAAATTGATAGCACCACCTATTGATGTGACTACAAAACTACAGCTTGTCGCGCTGATATGCATAAATTTAAAATCCAAGGGAATGTAGTACAGGTGCATGATATTTGCTATTGTAGTTTAGAAGCAGATAATTCTACAGCTGATCAGTTCAGATACTCAGATGAATAGTGAATGCTATTTAGAAATGTTATCAAGTAAATTTCAAATAGTAATTTTGACAAGTATGAATAGAGACGGGACTGTGCTGCTTTGCTTGTGCCAGAGCCACACTACATGGTGCACTGAGAACCGGGCATTGCATTTAGAAAATTTAAGAAACCCAGGTAGCTCACAGGAATGGCTTCTTGGAAAGAAGTGCTTTGGTAATGCATGTCCACCCTTGCACAGCATGTGCTGAATTTGGTCCAAGCAATGTTGCTTTCCCATGACAGCAGTGCAAGGCTGTAAGAGCTGCATGTTGGGCACCTTGGAGCATGAGGGAGCTGCTGAAATCACTGGGCGTCTGCTGGTGCAGATAGGATTGCGAGACCAAGGTATGGGATGCCAGATTTATAGACCTATTACTTCCAACCTCATTTTTGTATCCTTTCTTTACTAGCCTGTAGTACAGCTATTTCAGTTGTTTCACTAACACCTTTCTCTTGCACAATAGGAAAATAAATAAACTCTTAGTATGTAAATAATTCTCAGCTTTAATCTCCTGTAACACATGCAAGTTTAACTCTTTGCTGCCTGCAGCAGCATTGAAGGTGCTCCAGCCCAAATCTGTGAATGGAGAGGGAAAAGTACAGGAACAAGCGTGTCACCCAGTGTACTCTCAGAGCCCTGCCAGCAGTCAGCATACCTTAGAGAAGAATGAGGCTGTGCCCAGAATGGGTTTCCTGAGATCAAATCTGGATGTAATTTGGCTGTTCACTTCCTCATGAGATTTGCTCCTTGCACCGATTCCCACAGACAGTGAAGGTGACAGGAGGAAAGTGAGATGGGGTAGAGCCCACTGTGCCTGACACCCAGTGAAAATCTTTGTCTACTCTGCCCTGTCCTAACTATGGTCTCATTCTGTGCATGTGGGATAAATTCTGATTCAGTTCTCTGTACCTGTTTTTTAATCTTCAAGATTTACTTTGCTTTTAGGTAGTTTTCTTTGGTGTATCTGTCAAGCAGCTGTTTGTGTGTGCTTGTGGGAATGCAGCATTCATTTCCCAGAACACTGATCTGCACCAGGTCGCACCTCAAGCTAATAAAAACTTAGTGAGAGAACCTTGCTTGTAACTGAGACTAATGATGTGTTTTGCTTGGCAATATCAGTGTCATCTGGCAGGCTTTTGAATATTCTGTTTGTTGTTTAGTCAGGATTTTCATCGATGTTAAGCTCAAAATCCATCCAGGATTACTATGGGTTAATGTTTTAATTGCTCTCCTGACTCATTCTATCATATAAAGTCATAAATTGTTTGAATTAAGAGGTGCTTCTTTTCTTCAGTGTGATGTGAGTAGTATAGTTCCAAAAGGTTTGTGTACAGCATATGGTGGAAGATCATCCATCAAATCATCAGCTTAAAAGAAGTTAGGAAAAAGTGCACCAATTAAGTAACTTTTGGGATTGAGACACCACTAAGTGACCATAATGGTACTTGTCGTGGTTTTATGATTTTCAGCATTGGTATTCCACATCATAACATTATGTAGTGCATTAAGAGTTAAAGAGTTAATGCTCTTGGTCTAGTGGTTAGGAGCTATCTTCTGTTTCAGAAGATTTTTCGTCATGAAAGAATAAGTATATAAAGAGGAAAGCCAAGTGAAAACAGAGCAAGACCATTCAAAAAGCAAAGTACCTAATCTGAGAAAGGAGAACAATAATATTCACTCTTTCTGATCTTTTCGTGTTTTCCTTTTCAGAAGCCTGGCCGAATATGAGATGAATTTCAAATGGATGTTATAATATTAACTGTGCAGCATGTTACGGTTCATCTGGCTTTGCCTAACAGAAAGAGTGGCAGGATGCCTGTACTGTCCTCTTCTCTGTAAGCTTTTAGTCCTTTTTTTAATTGTTATTATTATATGTTGTGCAAGTCTGTCATGCAAAAAACAACCCACCACCCATTGTCCAACAACTCAAATTCCTGAAGAAAAATAAAGATTTTATTTTCCCATCTAGTTCTGGAAATGTTCATGAATACAAATAACAAATGCACATGGCACAGGGACAGTGGTATTAGGAACTGAAATGCCCACAGTGTATTTTGTACAAATGGATTCATTATGCTAGAAATGCATGATGACTGAGAGATAGTCCCTGTTGGTCAGTTGTGGCTAGAGTTGATGGATATAGATGATTAAATTTTATTTTAATAAAGGTAGTGGCAAAGAGGCTCAGAGCCAAAGAATACATACAGATATCTGCAATGTAAACATGTGCAAATCTATTTTTGTACCAGTCAATAGAACATTATTACTTCTTTTAAGCTCTAGGATGGAGTTGATATGAGTCCACATGCATCTAAAAGGATATGAAGTTAGGATAATGGAGCAATTGTTTGGTGGGTAATTCAATCTGGTTTTCCTTATATACTCAAGAAGGCCAATGCATGGTTTCTGAGGAAAACAACTTTGCTGGGTATGAGTGATGACAGTTTGCAGATGTTGCACCAAAGGATGGTCCACTACCTTGGAAAGCAGTTCTGGTGGCACCAAACTCCACCACAACAGGATGCTCCTGTGGTCACGAGTGCTGTGAGTGAGGCATACAGCTGAGGCAGCTTGATTTGTATAGCTCAGAGCAGAGGAGGTAGGGGGAAGGCCTCATGGTGCCCGACAGCAACCTCATAGAGGACTGAAGGGGCAGTGCTGTTCTCTGTTCTCTGGTGACACCAACAAGAATAGCATGCGGCTGTGCCTGAGAAGGGTCAGATGGGTGTCAAAAAACAATTCTTCACTGGAGAGTGGTGGGAATGGAACAGGGAGTATCTTTCCACAGCTCTTGATGCTCTCTGTCCCCTGTCAGAGCAATGCTCCCCCTAGGCACATATCCCACAGCAGTGCCATTAGGCACAACCAGAGTGTCAGGGTTTGCTGCTAGATGTGGGCTGGGAATTCTGTCCAGGCACTAGGGAGACTGGGAGGGGTAACAGGAGTCCCAGTGGAGACTAATGTACCAGAAAGAGAGAGGCAGAGGCACTTACTCGTTTTGCTTTTATTTTATTTTTTTTTAATTATTATTGTGATTGTGTATTGTTCATTTAAGGTGGTTCATTGTCTAATTGTGTAAGTCCTAAAGGATCAAGTGGAATGAGCCTTCATGCTGACTGCAAGTCCTTCTTTCCATACAAACCACTGTCCTCTGCTTCACCAAAGGAACAACTGCATATGGAACTTCTCTGACAACACTTGGAGTGCCTCAGGGTGCTTGGGGTCATTGAACGGACTCTTCTTGTCCCAGCACATCTCAGTGAGCACCAGTTCCAGTCCTGCCCTCATCCTCAGGGCTCTCACATGGTTGAAGGCCACATAGACTTGGGGCTTTCTGGTGAACTCTTCCCATTGTTCCAGTACAGCAACTCAGAGGACCCAGTCCTGCCCTCTTCCTCAGGGCTCACCTGGAGGCTGCAGGAAGCTCATAGCTGTCTGGTGGGTTCTTGTTGTGGAGCAGCAGCTCAGAGGACCCAGTCTGAGTCTTTCGCTTTTCCTCAGAACTCGGGAAAGAAGAGGTGAGAGGTCTTGGGGAAGAAGGAGGAGGTGGAATGGGGAAGGAAGGGTGATGGAGAGCAGCGGCTGGACCAGGGACAATTTGGCAGATGAAGATATTTTAATGCCAAGATGGAAATTGTGAGCCCCTTGCAGGCTGGTTGATATAGCACTGTCTCCAGGCACACACAGTGTTGTGGTGCCTGCTCCACCCTGAGTGAGGTGGGTCCGCCTCCATGGGCTTGATGGTGTCATCTACATGAATCAACATCCATCATCCTCCGGTTGGTTGCTGCTCCCCATTAGACAAAGCTTTTTCATTGGAGGAGGATCCATCTTCCTTCACAGAAGTTAGGAATGCTGCGAGGGAAGGCTCAATCTAAATTGCTCCCTGTCTCAACAAGGTGCTTCCAAGACACAGGTCAGTCAGCGACTGATATTCTGTTAACCAGATCTCTGCATTTATAGTGGTTGTCAGGGAGGTCGCTGGTGACATCGGAAAGATGTTCTCATGTGTGACCCTCAAAATGTCCCGAATGTCCCAAACGTCCACCAGAATGTGGCTGTGTTGGGCAAGGGGAGGCTATAGCCTGAGTTGCCCTAGTTACTACTGGTGGGATTCCTCGGGGATCTGTGTTCAGATCAGGTCTTTTTAATGTTTTTTGGTAATTATTTCAATACAAGTCTTGAGGTTATATTAAGTGAATTTGTGTGTGATGCTGCCCAAGGCAGTGGGCACAGCCCTGACCTACTGGCATTCAAAGAGCATTTGAATTTTGGTGGTATTGTGTATAGTCTGGAGTTCTCCTCTGTGATCTTTGTGCGTTCTTTCCAGCTTAGGTGTTTCTATGATTCTAAGACCTCTGACTTAATGTAGGCAGTGACAACCAAAGCATAGCATCTATCGGGGGAGAGAGTCCCTATTGACATGCTGTGGGCCAACCCAGCCTTGGCGCTGCCCGGAAGCAACCTGAAAACCTGCAGAGTAGGAGAGGTGGGGATCTGCAGAGTAGTGAGATGCCATGCCAATTGTCTGACAATAAACAGCCTGCAGTTTCCACTTTCCCCTTCCTCCAACCTCAGTCCCATGCTCATTTCAAGTAGGGTCTGAGCCTTGTGGTTTGAAGGTTCAGTCTCCTTGCTCTCACAATCTCCAACTGCTTTTAGGAGAAGTTTGATTTAATATACGGACTCAAATCCTCTGGGCTTGTCTTTGGGAGAGCAGTAAATGTAATCAGCTGCTTCAGTTTGACAGAATGAATAAACAGTGTTTTGGGGCACCTGCGGTAGCAGGGCTGCCAGAGGTTATGAGGGAAGATCTGGATCACATCACTGGCTCCAAATTCACCCTGACCACTTGTGATGGAATCTGGGCATCATCCTGGACAGCCCAGCAAGGAGCTCCCCTCAGTTACTTGCAGTGGTTAAAAAGAAAATGAAAGGTTTCCACTGGGAGAATGAAATGACAGTGAGAATATTAGAACAGCGTTATTATAAAAGACTTTCTTTGCATTCAGTTCTCATTACTCTAACTCACAAAGGAAAAAGCAGAAATAATGGGCTTTGTACTAGGATGATGGAAATCTGGAGAGATGTGAAAAGACTTCAGAATGAGAAAAGAGTGGAAGAATTGGCACTATTTAATTTAGAAAGAACATAAACAAGAAGGGACATGACAGGGATATATGGAGTAGAAGATGCTTTTCAGAAGGTAAATCCAGAACTAGTGTCTGCCTCTTCTCATGGCACCTGGATGAAGGGGAAGCCAGTGAAAAGGATTAAATGCATGTTTCAAACTAAAGAAAGAGGTATTTGAACTCATTTTATGAGATTTATTTCCATGCAGTACAGCCCAGGGAAAATAGATAGTGAATCTTGAAAAAGAGCTAGATGTATGAACTTTTTCAAGTTATAGTAGGGAAAATGCACATGGCTTTAGGAGCGACATTAACTTGCAGGCTTCACTGGTTGATCATGGGAATGGTCAGGAGGTACTGGGAGGTGATGTCCCATGTTCACATTACCTTCTTTCCCTATCATGGACTTGCACTTCCCCTAAAAATTTTGAAACTTTGGTAGGACCTCTCCCTAACTGCATTAGATGGACCCTTGCTTTGAATTGATGTAGCAATAAACTCATAGAAATTTGGGTTAAAAAGTAAAGGATATTACTTTTGGCTGTTGCAGTCCTGCCTAGCTATACATTAAACATCTAGGTCTGATCCAAAGAAATACCAGTAGAGTTGATTACATTACTCCTGGCTAGATGAGATCAGCCGTCCAGCCTCACCTCAATGTCAGCCCTTGGCTGTACTTCACTCGAGGTTTCTTCTCTTCCGTAGCATATTTCAGGAGAGTATCTAGACTCTGAAATCCTTGGTCTTGGGAGTTGCACGAACACAAGTTGTAGGTGGGCTGGAGGCAGGGCCACTTGCTGAGTTCTTTTTGGTTTTCATACCTTTTTTTCCTCAGGAATTAATGTGTTCTGGACCATTCCCTTGTGTGAACTGAAATGAATGTTTCAAGCTCACATACTCAGTCCTCTAATTGCTGTAGGTTACGAGCAGGTAGAAATACTGCTGCTCAGCTAGTGAGCAGTAACTAGTTAAAGCACTAGTTTAAGCACAGAATTCACTTGCTGTCTCTATACACATGTACTCTGTCTAACTGGGGCTTTAACTTATTGGTAAGCTTCAAACAAAATAAATAAAGGTGTGAAAGAAAATGTTTCCTTATAATGTCTTCTGCTAAGCTGATACACTGTCTCTTCTTTCAGTTACAATGAGGTAAGAGAAGTCTACAGCCTATTCATTACTGAAGTAAGTAGCAAACGCATGTGGAGAGATTTTAGTTATGATGACCAGTAATAAGTCTTGGAAAAAGAAACAAAATATGAGGAAACATTATTATAACTTGAATGGCTTCATGGAGGAACCTTAGCTGGATGCTCAACTGATGCTTTTCCTTTTGCAGGGAGGAGTCAGAATTACCTGTTAACATATTTTAGAGGTACCTGATCAATTTCGGGTAGGGAGAAGAGTATTTTTTCTCCTTCTCCCCTTCTTCCCTTCTCTCTGAGAAAGTGTGGAATGTTGACTTCCTCTGTGAAGTTACTGTTATTCTTGTGAATGCCTAGTGAGTTGTACTTTAGCACTTTCCTGCCTGAGTTGTGGTAAGCACCGAAGTTTGTCTTTTCACTTCTCTGTAGCTGAACTATGTGAGTGCTACTCCGCAGGAGTCATGCTGCCTATTATGTGATTATATGGCAAACAGAGTATTTCTTAAGGTCCATGTGGGAAAAAGAGAGCTGAAGAATGAGAAAATCTCTAAGAAAGCTATCAAAATAAAGAAATATTTGTTGTAGCTTAATGTAGTACAGTGTTCATTGCATCCAATTGTGTAAAATTAAGTGATTTTAGGTTTTATTCATGGAAACATGGTTATTTGTCTCTGCAGTGGTGACAAGGACTTGATGGCGCCTGCATGTGAGTGTGCTATAGGTAAGCCAGTAGCAGTCTAGAGAAGGCCTATGGAGTGGGATTTCTTGGCATTACTGCCATTCAGAGGCTTGGCTTTCCTTAGGCCTTTTGCTGAACAGACGATAGACTTGCCTTTTATGTACTTCAGCTCCAGTCTCCTGAGTGAAAAGCAGAACTTGCAGCAGCTCCTGTTCTTTTTACATAGATCTTCCCTTAGTATTAGCACCAGAACCCCCATGAAATTGTTCTGTGTAGTAACTGAAGGACCTCTGGGGCTGCTTGGAGGTGTGTGGTCAGATTTGGTTGAAGTAAAGCTCCAGAGATCTTTCCAAAAGAGCTCAAAGCCAGGTTATTTATTTTTCTTATATATTTATTTACTGCATTTGGCACCATGGCTTGGAAATCTCTTGGTGTCCTGTATGCTATGCTTGGTATTTTTACTTCTTATTTTTATTTTTGCAAATCTGGTGTCACAGCCGAGGTAGGGACCTCTTGCAAAACAAGCTCTACAGCTCAGAATACTTACTGTTGTTGCTGTTCATCTTTGATGATTTGGGAATGCAAGGGCTGAAACAAAGGCAATCAATGTGATTTGGGATTTTATGTCTAAAGATATTACATTAGAATGACAATAGCTTTGATATGTGTCAGTCTGAAGCCATACCTGTGAAACTGTATGAAATCCTGGAAAAAGTATCAGTACAAACATATTGACAAACTGTTTAGAAGTCAAGAGTAGCAACAAAGCAATCAGGGCAGAAGAGACAAAATGATGAGAAAAGACTTAAATAAATAAATAAAAAGCTAACTGCCGTATCTGTGACTTTGCTAGAAGATGATTGATGGGAAACACAGCTGTGTTTGAAGGGAGCCTGAACTCCAAAAAGAGATCGAGTGAGGATAGTTAGGATGGTACAGGAAGGTATAACTAAGAGTGATGGGGTGAAATTAAGCAAGAGAAAATTTAAGCTGAATCTTAGGAAAAAATCATTACTGAAACATATTAGGCTGCTGAGCTATTGCCCATGGGGAGGAGTGCAAACTGCTGCCTTTAGGTTGTTTAGCTTGGGAAGAAGACTTTCAAGGCATGCAGTTGCAGGAGAGAGACGTATATACATTTCTTCAGTGTCTTAACTTTTAATGTGTGTCATTTACAGGCATGATTTGCTTAAACCTAGAGCTTCAAAGAGACTCTGTTCACTCAGCTCTGTTAAAATTGGTTGGAGCTGAAAAATGAAAGTTGCCTGTGGATGCTGGCAACTTCAGATATCACTGGTATCTTGATGAGGGGTTGAGGGCCTCACTTCTAAGTAACTGGGGCAACCAAGTCCCAGGGTCTGTGTAGTCGGAAGTCCTGCAGGTGAAAAGGAGTGTTTCCTTGTCATGTGGGGTTTCTGCAACTATTGCCTTACATTTGCACGGGAAACAAGTAGAAAATTAGCCTCAAAGGAAACAGGCCTAACCATTTATGTCACTTTCCTCAGTTAGCAGTTCTGTTCCATAAGCTTCTTACTGCTTTTAGAGTTCTGGTTCTGTTTTTGTAACTCTTCTAAATAGAAGAAAAAGTCAAAACTACTGCTCTCCTCTGCCTTTTATTCTGTGTATTCAGTACTCCCTATCTAAAGAGATTCTGCCTAAATTCCTTGAGGGTCTGACCCTTCCCTTAGCTTTAGTTTATGCTCCTTTGTTCTTGTGTTTGACATTAGCTCGAACAGCCTTGTAAAATCTCATTTCTGTTCCCTTCAGGATTGTGTATTCCTCCATGAAATATTTCCCCCACCCTCCTAGCCTGCCTCTGCCTAGAGAAGTGCTTCTGTTTTAGTAATGGTTTTGTACAGTTAATAGCTGGTGTTCTCAGTTGTTTCCTTGCTTTCTCCTTTATTGTCTCAGTTTCATGTTATTGTTCTACACTACATTTCAATTAAAAAAAAAAGTTTTACTTATTTTTTGGATACCTCATACTCTGTCTTAATTTCCTTGCATTCTCATAATTTTTCTCTCTGTCCATTCAGTACAGAGCTTAACAAACTGTAGGATATTTGCATTATATTCTGACCTCAGAAAGATGTATTCTGGTCTGAATTTGATCCTGCTCACAAGTGGAAGATGAAGTCCCTCTTCACTGAAAGCTTTGTTCTGTGCTTAATTAAATGAAATAATCTTATGCAACAATCTAGGTTACAAATTCCATAAGTGGAAATGGAAAATTAATTTTTGTGAAGTCTGTTAAACTGTTCCTTTGGTAAGAATTACATTTTTGAGCCTGTACATTAGACTAGTTCTGTAAACTGCCCTGCTATTCATAATATACTAAAATTATATTTAGACCAGCACATGATCATAAACAGTGCTAAGTAGTCACACTGTTGATTTCAAACAAGTATATTGCTGCAGATAGTGTGAAATGAAGAGGAATTCGGCAAGATGAAAGTTGATTGAGGAGGGGAATGAAAATTTGCAGCAAAAAGTGTTTGCTAGTCATACAAGGAGAGCTGAAGTTTTCTGCAAGACATCTCTCAAACAATTCAGACCGCTCTTTAGAACACAATTTTCAAGTGTCTTTTCCCTGGAGTGTGCCATTAGCTCCAATCTTCCATTAAGTTTCTTGGTAACTTCTTAAAGGAACTCTCTAGAGAGGATCTCATCTCTGGAGAGCCAAATACCAGCTTGATGAAATTGAACAAATGAGTGATCTTACCAGTAGGCAATTTTGCTGTTTGTCTTTTTTATTTTGAGTGCAATCAGGGAATAGAAAATCTGTGATTTTTATATTTTATGATATACAGAATAGGCATTAATCTAAACAGCTCATGATTTGTTTACATGCTATACTGGCCAGGAAGGAAAAAAGAAAACGTAAACTTTAGCATTTAAAGGAGGTATTATTCATGAAATGAGATCTTATACTTTGCAATTCTGATTGTAAACTTTAGTTACTTCCTGTTGCTTGAATTGTCTACAAAAGTTTCCCAAAATGAAATGCAAAATTAAACAATTTTTTTTGTGCAGACATAGACATTTCTAGGGTTGAGCTTCATAGACAATTTAGCTGATGTCTTATATTATTTCTCACCTATATCAAAAGTAAGGGCAGATAGTGGAGATAAAAATATTTCATCTTTTCAAGCAATATTATCCTAGACTATTGTACAATGTTTTCTAGCAAATGTTTTCAACTCACAGATTCTTAAGATATTTAATAATGAGTTAAAAGCATTCTTTGTTAGCTGCTAAAATCCATCGTAGTTTTTGTACCTTGAATGAGCTTATGGGTTCCAGGGTTCTTGTTGGCACATCTCAAACAGTTTTCTGAGAAGACAGTGATGCTTTAGAGTAGTTTAGGCTTCAGGACAGCCTTGCTTGAGCAATGCTGTGGCAGTTCCCCTGGTGCATTCAGGGCTCTGTTCTAGCAATCACATGTGCACTCTTTTGCCCTAAAAGATAGATTATCTGCTGTTTGTGAGTGATGGTGAGGGTGAAGGGCCGGCCATCCTTGTGCTTTGTGAAGCTGGTGTCTCCACAAAGCTCGGTCAAAATGGAGCTTTTGGGGTGTTCAAGGCCAGGCTGGATGGAGATCTGGGCAACACGATCTAGTGGGTGGCAGTCATGACCACAGTTTGAATGTTGGAACTAGATGGTCTTTAAGGTTTCTCCCAACCCAAGCCATTCTAAGACTCTCTGAAAAACATGTGCTGCAAGGGAAGGCATATCTTGCATCCAAATGTCATCTTTCTGGGAACTGTGCAAGGGTTCCTGAGCATCGTCCAGCCTTGTTTGATGCACCAGGCAGTGGTGACAACTTCTGTGGCCAGGAAATACCCCAGCAACAGCCCCAGATTTGGGCCAGATCCCCAGAGATCAGAGCCAAGGCCCCTTGCTCCTTCCAGATCCTGCATTAAAGCAAATGAAGCCAGATGGCTGAACATTGTTAAAGCTGTTCTGCTTCCAGACTTCTGCTTTTATGGTATGCTCTCATGATGTGTGGTTATGTCAGGGCACCAGACAGTAAAGAGCCTGCCAAAAAGCAGTGGAGGGCTTTCTGGGTAGAGGGAACGAAATCTGGCACGGGTTGTGTTTGGACGCTCTACTAGTGATGTTGTCTCCTATTTTTTTTCTTTCACTTGCGTTGTTTTATATTGGCACACAAGAGCAAACAAATGTATGATTGACGATTTCCTTTAGTTAAGCCTTACCAAATAGGTAATTACTGACCTGCTGAATTGTGAGTGGCAGTAGTCTATGGGCAAAGCCTGCCCTGGTCATATAGCACAGGGCAGACCACGGTGTTGCAGGTAAAAAAATGGATATAAGCAGACCAAAACTAGTAGGACCAAAGACAGATGAGTGTGCTTACAGTTAATCATAACATGCTATATTTCACATGAAGGAAATTGTCACAAACAAGAAAACTTCTCCATGTTCTATTTTTCATTTTTTAACAGAATTTTTAGTCAAAGGATTTTCTTTGACTTCTACAGCTAGCCAATACAGAAACAAAAAGTAGCTTGACATTCAGTACAAACCATTGGATCTAGGGAGAAAGGTAAAGAAGTCCCCTGTTTCCAAATAAAATAGTCTGAGTAAGCCATCCACGAAAGACATGGAGATTTCTCTTTGCAAAGATCAGGGAGATCACTGCTGTCAGGGTGTAATTTTTCAAGAAACAGCGTATTTGTTCTTTTCCACTTCACATGCACTGATCAGAAATATGTTTTCCAGGCTTTAACTGCAGAAAGTTTCCAGTAAAAATGATTGCAGTGACAAATGAGACTGAAATTTTGAACTTCTGTTTTACTATTTAACAATTATCCAGTAGATTTAGATTTCCAATAAAGCCAATTACCTACTCATTTTGAGTATACATTACCAGTTTCATGCTGGGTGGCTGCAGTAAGTATCTTTTTTTGGTGGGATGACAGCCATCTCTTTGCTGCACAGTAAAAAAAATGTTGATGGTTTGTTTGTTTGTTTACTTTCAGTTTGACGAAGGCAAAATTGAGCCTTGAAGTATGGAGCTAAAACAACAACAGGGACTGGCCACCAGCAAGCTATCAAAGTGGCGCAGGAAAGACAGACATAGCACCTTTCCAGCATTCCCTAGTTTATTTTATCACTTTAAAGAAAGCAGATGCAAATACAATGGCTTGTATAGTGCTATGCTTTTGTATTGCAGATAGAATAAGTGTTTTTATAATGTCTACATTAGATCATAGCTGCAGTATGCCAGGGTGCATAGCACTTGCCAATTCAAACACCATGTTGGAATCTCATCCCTATAAAAACCTCTGTGCTCCCCACTAATAATTTTGGTCCTTATCACTGTGCAGCTATTGCACAGTCCACGAGCTTAGCTGAGCTCTTGTGGTAGCTTAACTTTCTTTATTGACAATCAGAAAACAAGTCTTATCATTGCGATAGGAACTGATCTTAATCTTGCAGTTTGCTGGGCATTTGTTAGTACAGCACCACACATATTCTGGAGGCTTTATAGTCTCTGCCCCAAGGAATTTGCACTCAAAATACAAGGTGACACAGAGCTGGAAAGAGAAAACAAAGAACTGGAGAGGAGGGTTAGGAATAAAACTTCAAGTTGTAGAGCAATATCGAAACTAATGTTGGGAATACTGAAGTCACAAAATAAGCTGCTGTTTTTGTCAGTTGTGGGTTTTGTTTTTTTTTTTAATTATTTACTCTTACAGTGATGCTAAGCAGTAACTGCTAGGAGACCCTGTAGGCAGCAGTTGCTGGAGGCCTGAGACTGCATGCCAGCGCTCGCATCGCAGTGCTTTGACCTGGCCAAGCAGCCAAGGAGTACAAAGCGCAGGGCAGTGTATTAACGTGACCATGCTGCTGCCGCATTGCTTCCAGGCAGGGATACTCATTTTGGGATGCGCTGCCAAATCTATCACTACAGTGTGTGAAAGGGTTTTCCCTTTGTCACTGAATGGTTCTAAGCGTACAGTTCAGTGCAGCAGGGCTGTAGTCCTGTTTATTCTTCACAGAAATTACACAGCACTCTTAAAGCCTCTGAGATTATCATCCCCTGTTGTTGTAGCAGGTATGTACTCAGTAATCTCCCTGTGCTAATTGTTAAGAAAATGTGGTTGGTAGTCCTTCACAGGCAGAATCCCAATTGCCAAGGTAATTAATAGTATTACAGACTTCAAGGCCATAATGCTCATCAGTTATTAATTAGCAATTCATTTTGCTGAATAAATAATACTTATGATCGATGATGGAACTTGTAATTGGGCACTAGTAGTGTTTCTCAAGGGAACAGTTTTTCCACAAGTATTAACTGTGACAGTAACAGCTAAGAAAACCAGGGTCACTTAAGAAAATCTACTCTAAACAACTCTGATGCAGCCAGGGCACTTGCAAGCAGTGTCAGAGAAGTAGGTCTTAAAGAACTGATTCTGTCTGTGGTAACCAAATGCTGTGATTTTTGTCTGTTTTTCTTTTTTCCTTTAAGTGTTACCTCCTTTTAAGGAAGTGTCCTCTATCATTATATTGCTCACATTATATTGTCTTTATGATCTTTCATATGCATTCATCACAAATTCAAAAGATAGTATAATAAAGGAAATACTTTACCAAGCACAGTAACCAATTTCCAGGGAATTTACTCAAATTAGATCTATTTGAGATTAATAGATTGTGGAAAATCAATGTTATTTTATATCAGTTAACACAGTGCTTTGGCGTAAATAAAGTTGAGCTTAGCCCTCCACCCCCTGAATGGAAGGAAGAGCTGGCAGAGAAAGCAAATAAGCTGTTAGTTTTAACTGGTAGCCAACAAAGACGACAAGTAGGGGAGGTCAGCTGCTGACCAGATGCTGCCTTCAATTAATATGCCAACCCTAAAAGACATTTATCGTTCGATTTAGAAGGCAGAGCAGCTGAGTCATAAAAGCAGCCCACAAAAGATATTTAAAAGCATTTATAATGGCTAAATTGCTTGAAATAAATTGGCCCTGAAAATAAACATATTTTGTGCCGTCTATGTAAACCCAATTTCTTCTCTCTGTAAACTGTGTGGGTTAAGTGGGAGTTTGTGTTTGACAAGAATATGCATTTGCTTCATTACTCCATGTGGGTTATTTTTTCCTGCAAAAAGGGTTAACAAGATATCAGATATCATTGCCAACTAAGTGAGTCCCGCATCCTTTTAAGCATGGAAGATGCTGCGGAAGAACAAGTTAAAAAGAAAGGCAGAGACTGTGTTGTAATGCTAACAGGCAATTAACAAACTCATGGGTGTTAATTATCTTCATACTGTATCATGTTCAATTAGCTCAGCCCCTGCAACAAAGGCAACCATGAGCAATTGCTTTGATAGGCGTACAGTACTTCATTTGTAGTTAATCGGTTTAAGCCTTGCAGTTGCTAGGCTACACCGGTCTCCAGAGGTAAAAAGCTGCACAGATGCACTATGTTTAAATGACTACAGAGAACTGTTTAAACTCAAACCATGTATAACTCTTTATTGATTTTTCACAGAAGATCTCAGCTCTGATGATAAGGTTTTGATATATTTTCCTGCTACCATCAGTTCCTTGGAGTATTGCAGAAAAAAACCTGTCAATATGCTTCTATTATGATCTCTTGATCTGTGGCTATAAAAACCTTTAGCTGCAGCCCTTATTATAAAATAATGGAAGAAGCAATATTTGATTTCCCCCCCACACTCTGCAATACGTAGAGATTTTTTTTTCCCTGCTGCTTCTGGAACTAAATTACAGTATGTTCCTTCTGTATTTCTGTGTTAGAATAATACAGAAGAATTTCTAGCACTAATTAATTTGATTGACTCTCAGCAGGAAAGGATCAGCTGTAGCATCATGAACTTTAACAATAACTACCGACTGATGGGCAGTTCACATCAATAAGACCATCACTAGCCTCCTTCACCTGTCACCAGGCAGGGAATGAGCAATAACCACCCCCTGCAGATGCGCTGCTTAGCACTTTCTGCCCGATTAGCAATTTATAATGGTGATCAAGAAACAGTCAGCGGCAAATCAAGACAACTGTCTGGCTGCCTGTTTAATTGGCCTTGTTTGCTTTTTGATAAATGGCTCGTGACTGCTATAGGCCCCTGTATTTTGACTTTTAATAGGCCACTGTGATTAGACTACCAACAGATACTAGGTCAAAACGGAGGGAAGGTGCAAAAAATGTTAATTAATATCAATAATAGGCAATTATTAGTTAGACAGAAGGACCTACTAGCTGCGTGCACTAATGACTCAGAGCTAACTTGAAGGGAAACAGTGCCAAATTAGCATAACTGTGTATGCAGGCTGCATGGTGGATCCTAGCAAACATCTGTTATGTGAGCAATTCAAACAGAATTTTTGCTTTTTGCACAATACCCACAAAACCATCAATTCTTTTTGATAATTTCAAGTTGCTAATTATCCCCTTATGGCTCGCGATCTTGCAATTGAACTTTGTGTCAATCCCTCCTTTCAAAAGAAAGGAAGAGCTGTTTCAGAGATGTTCAGGTTAGTAACACTCTATATAAATGTTCCTAATACTGTACTTGGAGGAGCATATACTAAGGGCCTACATTAACCCAAGTGTTACTCACACTGATAATTTCTTTTCTCTTTATCACTAGTAGGGAATAAGAGAATAACAACATAAACACAGACAAAACAACAAACCTTGCAAGTGAATAGTGATGGGCAGTGAAATGTTTGCACACTGTTGCTAATCCATTTGGATGTAGAATGTGATACGAGGGTCAGAACTCTTACATATGGAGATCATGGAATTGTAGAACAGCTTAGATTGGAAGGGACCTTAAAGATCCTCTAGTTCCATCCCCCCTGCCATTGGCAGGGCTGCCACCCACTGGATCAGGCTGCCCAGGGCCCCACACAACTGGCCTTGGAAGCCTACAGGGATAGGGCACCCACAGCTTCTCTGAGCAACCTGTTTCAGCGCCAGATGAGACACTGAAGTCTCACCAAGTGGTTGTCTATATGTGTGTGTTGTTTTTCAGGATGCTGGGAACGTCACCATTGCAAATACAGAGCAAGCAAAGCATACACAAGTAGTAATGCTTCACTTAAATGTAGCATTTTAAATACACTATGTGTAGAAGGGTAATGGGACCAGATTTCAGGGAACAGTTCATTCTTGCAAGCTTAAAAGTCTAAGCAAGCAGAAACCTTTGGATAGCAGAGTCTAGAGGAGTCTTGTTCAATGTGTTATCCTGTAAACAGTTTTATTGTGCTATTGGTGTAAGTAAGTCTCCCTTTCACTGAAATAATTATAATTCCATTTTAATATGGTTATTTATAATATATGCTTCCTGATGCTGTTCTGCCTATTTGTTTCCTTTCCACATGCACACATAATCTGATAATGAGTAAGGGCCAGTGGCTGGCATTGCTCTGTAGTAGGTATTTCTGAGACAGCTCATGTCCCCCCAGTGTGACACTGTTTATTTATCATGACAAAGATGCACTGATGCAAACAGAGTCGAGACCTCTTATAAAGTTCAACAAATGTCTGTGACTGATGTTGCTAGTTCCTGTAAATGACTGGTCATGATGGAGATGGAAAAACCTCCCTTGTTAATGAATGTCTTTTTTTTTCTTTCTTTCTTTCTTTTTTTTTTTTTAAATACATACAACATGAGCAGCACAAAGATCAGGTTGATAGTCTAATTTGAACAGAAACTGGCTTTTTGCTGCTGATGTGATCTGATATATAACTTTTTGGAGCAGGAAATGTTTGTGCAGATCTTTCTTCTGGTAGTTCAGAATTATTATATGAACTATATTCTTAAGTTAAAGGGAAACACAGACTCTTGGTAGCTGAGAGCTCACTTCTAGTGACAGGATGAGAGGTACGTTGTTTCAGATGTCTTAAAAACAGTGTTTGGGAAAGAGAACATGCTCCTGGCATATCCTCTTTCGTAGGATTCAGGTGTCTGGCTGCTGAGAACCCGCAGTGCTGACTGACAGAGGAGGGAAAATTCTACTTAACAACACTTCACTTGTCAAAGGAAACTTTGCTGGAATCCGAACCCCTCCATTCACAAGAGGAAAATATGGGAGACTGAAGGATGTAGGAAAAAGATGTAAGTTTGCTTGTAGGACTGGAGTAATGGCGCTGCACTTAGCACAGTGTGGGATGTGGACTTAAGGAAACACCCTGGACTTCTAACATAAACAGTTGGCAGGAAGCATAAATGCTCATTTCCCTCGTTTTTCTCTTTTGATTAACCTCTGCTTTTCATCAGCGTCCTTTGTAGTGTATGTGGACCTTCCCAGTTTTACAGCTTGGGGGATAGTGCTGTGTGAATGTGACAGTTTAACTTCTCAGCAGCAGTGATTCTACTTAAAAGGCAACTGCAGTAGGTGCAGGCACAAATAACTCCACCTGTTATGACTGGTTTTTCAATGTTGTGTTGTTTATTTGCAATAGAACAGTACACAGGGGCCCCAGAGGAGATTACTGTGTATTACAGTGGTGAAAATATCTGTCCCAAAGAATTTAAGAGCTGAACAAAAGAGATGGGGAAAGATATCTTTTCCACTTCCTTGCTGGAAGCGTGAGAGATGAGAGGTGTTGACCAAGGCAGGCTTTGCCTTGCCATCTCCTGAGCTCCAGCCCTGTGTTACCTGCAGAACTGTTTTCCTAGATACTCTGAAAATTTCCTATCAGGCTTTAAAAAGTATTTGTATATGATGTTTGGTGGGTGCGCACATTGCCTACAATCATACAGGTTTTTTTTCTGCTATAATGTACACAGACTTTTATTTTGGATTACAGTTATAGCAAAATGAGAATGGAAATTGTGACTCTGAAGTATTATCTTCCCACTCTAAATTGAGGAGCAGGACCAATCTGAACCACTGGCAAAAAAAAGCGAAACAAAAAGCAACAGCTGTGTTCCAGGCAGTCATGTCCACTATATCTTCTATAACTTAGAGGAAAGATACTGTAATGTTCATCACTCATGCAACAAGAGAAACACTTTATACTTTTGGCTTTTGTAGACAAAATACACCATAAGATGCAAATCAGCCTAAAGAGTTGTACCCAGTGATACTATGTGAATTTTGAAAGTTGAGTGATATCAAATGGAACCATCATGGATTTACCATGAAAAGAAAACAAGCACTTCCATACTTTAAACTTTTTTTTTTTTTTTCCCTAAAGGTCGTTTTTGTTCTCGATATAAGTAAACATTAAAGGTAAAGATGGATGCATACTGCAAAGCATTTATATGCTTCATATCTTTTGTTATTACTTTCAGCAATGACTGTCAAATTGTTACAGATACTGCTGTTTAAACAAAATTAACAGAATGTATTAGGTGTTGATTTTTTTTTTTTGTATGAGTTCCTCTGTTTTGGTCATAATTTCTTAATATTCTCTTTAAATGAAATATCTTCCATTATCTACAGCTGAATTTTCTTATATTTTTTCTCCATGTGAAATATCTGAAGACACGACAAGCAGTAAAATCTTCTTAGCTTCAAATTTTCAGGCAGAATTTGTCTTGAAAGTAATTTACTTAAAATGAAGGAGTTCTGAAATCTTAAGGGGATCTGACTCCAGCTCAGATGTTGTTTGTTATCTATTTCTCTTAAGTATTCTCGATAGCTAGAGACTGAACCAGTCATCTGGAGGAAATAAAAAGAAAACCAAACCCCATCCTGTAGTCGAGGTACCCTGATTAACCTTTCTCTTTTCTCATTTATTTTACATAAATTATTTTACTAACCTCATTGGGGAAAGAGTTGTGGAAATCAAAGCTATATACAGTGTGGTAACATTGCACAGAAACTCATGCATGGTAGAATACGTTTTAGTACATAAGGGCCATCATCTGAAAGAGCTTCAAGAGGTTTTCATTTCAGAAGGAGAGAAAACTTTGCCCCAGCTGTTATGCTGTATTGTTTTGTTTTTCCTGTTCCTTTGAATTATTCAGGTGCTTGGAGAATTCTTTTCTCTAACAGAAGCGAATAACATGAGTGGGGAGAAGTTGCTTTTGGTCTTGATTTCTGCTGAAAGCCAAAGCAGCAAAGCCTGTTGCTGGAGGATCACACTTCTGCCCTGAGCTCTAGTACTTTTTCTCCCAGATCTAGTCTGACTTGATCTCTTCTGGAGTGTTTTGAATGGGGATGCTCTCTTCATCACACACAGCCCCAAGAAGTTACTCATAGAAAGTGAGTAGCATAGAATGATTGGTTTCTTTCCCTCTCTTTCCCCTCTCTCAAAATTTTTGTTTCACGTTGTTTTCATCGAGTTCAAGAGGGAATATTTTTCCTATTGGTATATGAACTTAGTAGAAGGCAGGAGGAACTAGTATGCTGCTGGGAAAACTACAATACGCTGTGATTTTACATCATGAAGCAGAAAGGACTGAGCACCCTTTCCAGCCTCAGAGTAGTATAGAAGCTTCTTGTGGCACTGAAATTGAATAGCTGTTTCTATTGCAGGACTTCCCCGTACTAAAAATTAGGTTGAAATATCTTTACTTTAGTTTTTGTAGAAACACGATCTTGTAGTGAAATGCAGCCCTTATTTATTATTATTTTTTTTAATTTTAAAGACATAAGAAACACCTCAAATCCAACAGTCTTCATTTACAAATCTGGGACTCCAATTCTGCTTCATGAATGGCTTTTGAGCATGAAAACTTCTGGAAAGTTGTAAGCTCAAGGGTGTTGATTGTATGGATTATAAACATGTATTATTAGCATTATTAGTAGAAAAACAGCAATGGGAGCAACACTAATATTGCTGATGTCTGGGAGCTGCTTTTGGCTAGATTAACACAGGAATGATAGCAATGAAGAAGAGAGTGATGGGTGGAGTCACACAGTCGCACTCAGACTGTACTAATACTGTGGGTGTAGAGGACACATCTGGGAGGAAAGTAAAAATTCCGTTCTCATCTGAGCTCAAATCTTGTAAGACTCATTGAAAACATAATACTTCAAGTATAATCATTTAATCTGTGAGACCAGATAAAAGATCAACTTAAATGTATGGCTAATCTAGAGGTCTCTAAGCACAGCAGTTCCCCACAGGGGCTTCCTGAGACCCTGCCTGACATGGTGATGCTCGTGCAGCTTGCTGTCTGAGTGGCTGAGCTCCACATACCCACGTTGGTTCAAAACTGCTTTGTCATTATTTTTGACTCAGACTGTATAGCATGAGGGCCTGAGTGTACTTCTGATTTTTATCTATGGAGCTGGCAGAGCAGGAGAGCGACCCCAGTGTCTTGGATTGACTACTCTCTTCTCTTAAGTAAAAATCAAACTCATCACTGTCAGAAGGAAAGGTTCGTTATTCAGCTTTCTGAAAACTTCCACCCTGTCAACCCAAACCTGCAGCTTCCTTAAGTAAGTCTGTTGCTAGTGAGGAAGTAGGACTTCAAGGGAAGCAGAACAGCCTCTTTGAATGTGCAGTTTGATATTATCAGACTAAGGATAATAGATCCTGTTCTCGACCAAGAGCTGAGTATTTGAATTATCTAGCATCACTTATATTCACACAGAAAACACAAACCTCTAAGGCAATGAAAAGACTTTCTGATTTTCTGACAGAAAAATATTCTCCCGTTGACCAGCCCCAAGCAGGTTTCTTCCCTTACCATTTCTGTGTCTTGTGTTTTTATATACTTGTGGAAAATTAAAATTCAGCTACTTCTTGAAACAAAATGCTCACTCAGGGTTTTTTTAATGAAGCTTTTTCAAGATGAATCTCAGATTGAAAATGGAGGCAAATATAGAAGCTTCACTGTTCCACTATGTTAGAAAACAAAAAAGAATAAGACTTTGCTTTACTCTTATAAGTTTTTCTTATAGATATATTCAATGTAAACTGAATCATTTATCCCATAGAAAACAGCAAAATGAAAGAAATTCTTTTATTTCATTCAACATTTTTCATGGTGTTTAAATATGACAGTACCTGATGCAGTGTGGGAACTCAGATGTAATAGACTTTGCTTACGGGCAAGTCACCTTTTGAGATTGCCTGGTGTGAAAGGCTTGTCGCTAAGGATGGGTGCCTCCCCTAAGGATGGGTGCCTCCCCAGTGTTAAATAGACCTGATGATGTCCGGTACGCTCTCACAGGTATACTGGGAGCTACATTGCTGAGATCCAGACTGTCTGATATAATTCCTCCCTTATCTGTGTGCCTTCTGTTCCCAGTCTCAGGCTGATCCTTGGCAGATTTTAATAGTACGGTAGTTCAGCAATAAGAACAAAGTAAGGCTGTTTTTTCTCCTTTCGCTCATCTTGCTTAAATTTCTGTGGAAGACGGCATACTTCTCTTCCTGTCCTGGCTTGAGTAAGGCCAGCAGCCAAAGCAGGGTAATGTGAAGCTGGTCTTGCAGAGTCTAGACTTGCAAATAAAACCTGATATTTAATGTGCACCCAAAAAGCAGGAAGAAAACAGAGAGCTTGTATGTTAGCTGGAGTGAGGCAGTTGCTCAGTGCTTGCTTTCTTCTTCCTTTGCCCCTTACCACTCTCTTCCTCTGTAAGTCATCTCTATACTAAATAAAAATAAAGATAAACCATAAGTTATCATGAAACCTACTGGTACAATCATAATTTGTGCGTTCAGCCATAGATTGTGCTCTAAATAATTGTCCTTTACTTGACTCTGTTTTCACTAGTCAGTCTGTAGCTGTGTATTTCCTCAGGATTTGTTCACTACATTAAAAATTACCACACAGTTAACTAATGTTCTGCTTAGCATTTTTGCAAAGAATAATTGACATAGATGCACAATCAATGTTGTCTATACCAACTTAAATTTAGCTGCTTCAGCTCTCATTAATGCAAAAAGTTGCATAAAATGCTATATTCTGTTGGTAAAAAGTTTAATAAATGAAGCACAATTCTGCTTTTCTGTTTTCTATGTTATGCAAAATAAACGAGGACTTGTTCTGGGGGGGGGGGGGGGGAAGAAGGATTTTTTTCTTTCTTTTTTTTTTTTTCGAAAGGGTGAGGAAATATAAAGGAAAGCTTTGAAAGAGCCACATCCATGACCAAATTTTCAATGAACCTCACAGGATTTCTTTTTATTTAATGTTATTTCATTGTAATTTTGAATTCTGTTCCTTACTTTTTAATGGATAATCTATTTTAAAACTATAGAAGCTTAATTGTGACATATGAAAGTTCTTATTTAGGGTAGATTTTTAATTTGATTGCTGCCTTTCCTGCTGTGTAAATAGTCTCTTGAGAACAGATTTTTAAGAGTGTGTGTTCTCCTTTACATTTCACTGTGTAACAATTCCTCTTTACCCATTCTCTCCATCCTATGAGCAAGCCAAAAGCAGACAATAGATACATACTAATGGAGCTGTGTACTTGCCATCTGTAAGAGCAGCTGCTCTCCTGCATCTGTACAATATGTTGGAACTGAGAGCTTCACTAATCTGCATAATAAGGAGAAGGCTTATCCCACTCTAGCTAATAATCGCAAGAAATCGATGCACTTCATTCCCTCACTGTAGAACACAACAAAGTTTCAATATGTTTACAAATTCTCCAGATATACAGAGGTCAAGCAAAAGAATGGACTGCTTATTCTGCCTCCAGCAAACAAAAAAGAAAAAGTTAAAAAAAAAATCTTCACTGTCATTTTTGAAACTGTTATCAACAAAATTCAGTATCATATTCTTATTTTGCAATTCAAATGGAAAATTAAGTTTCTTAAGAATCAAATTAAAATATCAGTGCATTCAGTCAAGCATAGCTTTTAAGCTGTCTGTAGTATTGAACATTTTGGTTTTGTACTGTGACCCCTCTCCCTAACTCTGACTTCTATGAAAATATTAAATGAGCCATCCCATCATTTCCTCACCCTATGTACCACTGGATATAATCCAACTAGAGAAGTGCTGGTAATTAATTGTTCTTGGTACTAACTCATTACGAAAGAGCCCTCGCAGTTGACTGTACACATGTCCTTCTTGTAGCTATTGTGTGCGTACAGAATTTGATATTCACAGCCACTGTAGAATGGGAATTCTGCCCATGACTCCCATATTGGCAGAAATAGTTGCAGTGCTGTATTACACTGTGGAGGAACAGCGAGCAGGAAAATAAGCTGGGGTAAGTGATAAGTAGTATTTATTTTTGTTTATTTACAACACTAGGGTAAGATGTACATCTCTACCAGCATCCTTTAGGCAGCAATGCTGAGAGTAAACAATGATTGCATGAAGGAAAAATAAACATAAGTGAAGAGAGAATCTACATTCCTGTTATAAATACATCAAAATAAAAGCAATTCTTAGGTTTCTTGGAAGGTGGTTGCAGTTGTACGTTTTGTAACATTCACAACTTACTTTAGATGAAATAAAGGGTATGATTTTGAAATGGAATGGAAGGAGACAGTGCACACAGCACTAGGTCAGCACACAGTTGCTCCACACTCAGCCCCATTTCCTGGTGGGCAGCCTGCCTCCTTCCTTCCTGCTGGAGCATCCTGGTGGTACTCATGGGGCTGCCAGGAGAATTCCCTGTTCTAACACACCACACATGGTAAAAACTGGTTCAGGAGCAATAATCTGCTGACAAGGCTTACAGGTAACAAGGTAATTCTGAAAGCCTTTCTGTGTATTACTGTAGAGCTAAAAGGAGAACAAACAAAACATGAATGACATATTTTGGTACAGCTCATGCTAGGCAAACCAGTCAGCTAGCTGTCTGGAGATACCATGAGCAATATCTGCTACAATGAACACTAAAGCCCAGTGTTATTAAGACTCATTTTAAGTCAAAGTACAAGAAGCACATCTTAGTTGTTATTTCTTAACAAATACAATAGTGGAATAAAAAGATGTGATAGTTCATCCACCCTCTGACATGGCTGTGGTTAGTGTTTTAAATCATCATTGCTCTTCACTGCCCAATTCTTTGTATTTTTTTCAGTTAGTATTTGGAAAACTGAATGGCAAGCAGCACAATAAAGAAATGTTTGTTTCACGTGTATCTTGTGAGCTATGAGCAGTAGGAAGCAAAACATTTTAAAATACTTGATCACAAAATCTCTAAGCAAGTTGTCATCTGAAAAACCACATGGAAGATGTGAAAAACTTGTGTGTGTGTGCTATACTCAACTATATACTGAAGTAACAATTCACCTTCAACAGAGTTGAATTTTTATGGTTGGGCTGGAGTCAGTTATGTCTCTCTGAATTTTGGTTGTAAGACTAAGTCACTTCTCCTATGAACTAAATATACACTTCTCATTTGGCTAGAATCTCATGCCCAAATCAATACATTATTTTTAGTCACCCCAAAAGTCATAGTAAAACTATGAATGTTTGATAATATGTTGCCGGTGATTCTGGAGTAATATCATACTTGTGAGAACTCTTCTATTTGCCATTGTGCAGTCAGTAAATACTAAGTGACAAAAAGATAATTTTCTGTAGAATATCAATGAATATCAACTCCTTGGTTCCAGAGTCTGTGCAGGCAGCCCCAGTGCACACCCACCCCATGTACAACAACTGTTTAAACAGAATTTATGGGAAGAACTTAAATCACCTCATTTTTCCCCCACAAATCTGGGGTTTTGTGGCGCCGAGTACTTTGTAGTATTACAGCTTAATGTTGTATTGCCTGTAATCCTATAGCCACTCATGCCACAAAGTAGCATTAGACTGACATTTTTACATGTTGCAGTTTTCTTGCTCTGAGCTCTATGAAGTGGAAGGAAGCTTGTGAGAAAAGTCAGACCCTGAGGGCCTGGAGGTAATGTCAGATTCACCCACCTTCCCACTCACAGTGGTCAGCCAGGCTTTTTGCTCACATCACGCTTAAAAAGGAAACAGTGGCTCTAAAGGGGAAAAATCAACACAAATCAGTGACATCCCCAGATGTCCAGCCTCCATTCGGTGGCTGACAAATGTGCAGCAGATGGTATGAGTGCTCCCGAATGTATTTATGGATCAATGTGAGAGTACGTAAATAAAGAACCAACAACAAATGCAAGCCACCTACCTTACTGCCAGTGCCTTGGTGACACTAATGAGGCTGACCTGGCTGGAAACATGGAGGAAAAATAAAGGAGCTATTTTTAAATTTACCTGTGTTGGTGTGCAGAAGGGAAATGCCAAATTCCCTGTTGAGCTGCCTGTATCTTAGGACAAACCCCTTTCTCTCCTAAGGAGAAATTCAGAGGAGTGGGTACATTAATCAGATTATTGTCACCTTCTCTGTAGGAATAGAGATCCCACCCTGGTTCAAGGGAGGATCTAACCTCTTTCATCCTCCATACACACAGGAGTTCTGAGAGCCCGGCTGTATCCTCTGGGGTGACTTGTGGCCATTACTTGCTGGTTGTTTTCCCTCTGCAGCAAGTTATTCTTTATTCAAAATACTTGAGACAAAGAGCAAAGTATGCCTGGAGCTTTATTCCCCCATACAACATGAGCAGTGGTCTTATTGATGTATTAGTGGGAGTCAGACCATGTTTCCTTGTAAAGGAGGTGAGAGGGCAGTTGGGGCAGTGGGGTTTCCCTGACTTCTGTCCCCTTGTCCCACCGGGCTGTGGTGCTGGGTGCTGGAGCAGGAGTAGATCCAGTGATGTTATTCTAACAGCCATGTTATGATGTGCTCTATGAACAATAATGGGCAGCACACATCTGTCCTTGAAAGATCTCACAGTCTAAAGAAAAATCTCCTTGAGGCTTCCTGCCATGCAGATGTAGCACAGATATTCCCTCACTGCCCTTAAAAGCAAACCAGCCAGCCTCACCTGCTACTCTATTCTCTGCTAAGTTTTGGTGCTGATGATGAGTGCATCTCTTCTAAAACACACACACACTCATAGGAGTCAGTACTAAGCATGTTACTTGTGAGATGTATCACATCTGTGAAGCACTTTATTAAAGGCTGTTAAAAACATTATTTTCCGGAAAGCTTGGTTGAAATTTTTGCCCTGTGAAGTCCATGACAATAAGTTCCTCAGACAAATGAAGCGTGGCTGAATGAGGGAATGCTTTGCGCTTGCATACCATTTGCAGTTAGCTACCAGCTAACGACCAGAAGCCTTTTAGAAACAGTTCTCCCCAGAAAGGATTTATTATTATTCTACTGTTATTTGCCCCACAGTATTTCTTTTTGCCTTCCTGCTAACTCCTCTCTGTAGTACACTCTTGCATGCACAGGTTTTCTTCTTTTTATGTTGGCATTGTCTCTTGCATGTGATAATTTTGTGATTTTGATCGCTTCTCTTATAACATCCTTTTCACAGGAGGGCTTTTTTTTCAGTGTAAGATGTTTTCCTTGAGTTTCTGGATGCCATTTTTGTTTTAGCTGGCAAAACTGAAGTGTATATGTCCAGCATTATGCACACTGGCTTTGTGTCTTGACACTTCTTTAGGAAATTAGAGAAATTGCACCGTTTTTGAATCAAGAAAGTCTAATCTTTGAACTGTGACATTGCACTATGTCTCTTTGGCCATATGCAGCCAAAGGCACAACTCAAGAAGTGGTACCTGAAGTGCATAGCTAAGCAGTGATCCCTCCCCAGGGCCTGGATGCACAGCTCCCACACCACAGCACATTGCAGATTGTTTGCTGGCACAGCCGCATGTGAGCGAGCAGCAACTGGGTGTTCAACAGAAATAGAGCCACAGGCATTTTGATGGTCCTGGGTGACCACATTTGGTGCTCTGTTTCTACTTCTTTATTTGCCAATTGAGAGTATAGATGTTTTGTTATAGGGGTAGTGTGCAGTTAGGGACTGAATCGGTACAGTGCTCTCGATTTATGAAGTGCTGAACCATGCCAAATTTTGCTCTTGATAGAAGTTTGCATTTGCAAAAAATCAAATTCTTACAAAGATTAATTAAATTTCCTGTAACACGTACATTTTGTATAAAACTGCAGAAGAACTGCAGTGGATATATGGGCATAGTTAAACCCCTCTACTGGTTCAATAAGGGTTATTTTCAAAAACTGAAATGGATACAAACTGAAGTGAATATATCATCCACTGCTGATTGTATGCTAAAAAAAAATGACTCCAGGTGCACTCCAGATGTCCTGACATCTTTTGTACGAAAACTTACTTACTGGTACCCTGTGTAAGAAAATGGCATTTGGTGTTCAATACCAATTTTAAAATGTAAGAGGACAAAGAAATACAATCATGTAGCAACAAGTATAACATTGCCAAAATTAAATACCTACAGAAAATAAAGTATATTTTCAGTTCTATAATAACCAGCATGTGCTCACAATAACAGACACTGGCATGTCTTTGAATTAGTGTTGAAGGTTTCCACTCAACAGATGAGTGGACATTTTTGGTTTAATAAATGTTATTACCATCACCACCAACAATAACAAAAATTAGACCTTCTTGCTTTTGACTTGGAGTAAGGAAAAAATGCATTAGGTAAGAAAGACTTAAAGACTTTGACTAATTGGTAAAGTCAAATTAGATTTTAAAATATGTTGGGTCTCCTGCCTATAAATGCAATGGACCATTTTTTTCCTCCTTTACATCATTACTATGCCAGCTGAAATAAATGATGTTGCTCCTTTTAGTCTATGATATTGCAGCAATGCCATTTCACACATCTGAGTGAGAGCAGATTTTGCTTGAATAAGCCTATTAAAAAAATTCCTTGTTTTTGTTGTACCGATGTATGCTGCGTGTGACAGCACAGCAGGTGGCTGTATCGAGGTGAACTCTAATTAATTCAAATCAAAAAGTGAGACCCAGCTAACAAGCTCCACAATTAGCAAATTACATCAAGTGTATGCAAGCATCTATCAGCAAGTGGCTGACTGGCCACTGGTGTCCTCGTGGTAGATCCAGCCAATGTGTTATTCATGACTGCAGTGAGTGCTGATCCTCTCAGACCAATGGGAGCTTTGTGGGTAACTTTCAAGCACAGCCATCAGCACATGGCCAGAAGCCTGTCCCACAGGGACAAAGTGCTTGTGGGAGCCAGGAGTACAGGGTGTATAGCCTGAGCTGCGCTGGGCAGCAGTTTGTCCTGTTGCTGCCACCAACATTTTGCTATGGAATAAAATAACCTATGAGAATATTAGATAAAATGGGTGGTCTTGTTTTGTTACTGTGTGGGAGTCTGGAGCCATACAGCGTATTTATGAATAGCGCAGCCTTATGCCTACTTTTAGAAGCTGTGCTGCATGTATTTCACTGTGCTTTTCAAAGTAGCTATAAAACATAGGAAAGGCTTAGGGGAAAAAGATTCTGCTCCCACAGTAAATCAAAAGTGAGCAGACAAAGGTCAAAATACCAAAAGCCACAAGAACATTAACACTTAGGATATAAAGATTTCCTAAGAAACTAATGCTTGCTCTTTCCCCAGATAATGCAGACACCTTATCTTTGGGAGTTTACAAAATGGAGCCAAGCTATACAAGTAACCACTTAACTGAACCGAGGCCTGGATCTTTTAGCAGTCTGCAGTCATTAAAGCTCTCAGAAAGTCTCCCAGGAGCCAATGTGCTTGCTTAAGTATATGCTGTAAAAGGTCCCTGAGATTTACAAGGAACCGCTCCATGCTAAGCTAGGCACCATCTGATAAACAAGCAATTTTAGCTCCAGGCTAAATGATGCTCTTTGAGGCTTTGATTTACAAGGCTGCCGATGATATATTTGTAGTTCTAGGGTAGGTTCTGCTGTGGACCTGCTGTGATTACTCATCCATGAACCAAGTTAGGGCTCAGATCTTCAACCATGAGGTCAGAAAATTGTCAGTGGAGAATGAAATGTTTGATAAGGTTTATTTAGATGCTAACAACATTAAAAAAATTAAATTAGTTGAACAGTGGTGGACAATTCTTAGGCTTTCTAGGGACCAATTTTTTTCCTTTTTTTCTTTCCCTTTTTATTTTTTAATATTAATGTAAAATGTATTTTGAGTCAAAAAGATATGAGAGTAAGTCCAAAATTGACTTTCTTGACTGATTTTACTTTCATTAGTTGATCTTTTGGAAAGAAGAGTACACTTAGTTTAACACCTTGAAATAGAAAGTACTAACTTAAGGTCCATGAAATTTATCAGCCCTTTTATACCTCTACCCAGCATCTAAAAAAATAGCCTGGAAATAAACAATATGAGAGAATTCATATAAACATAAGAAATTTAGATTAAAAACACAAACAGCCTCAGGAGAAGGAGAGCAGAACCCAGCATTTCAGGAATGTGTTGCTTTCATCGTTCTTTCACCGCTCCAAGACCTGTGGGCCCAAACCTGCATGCTGCTGAGTTCCTCCTGAGAAGTGGTGAGTAGGCTCAACTGCTGCTAAAAGTGGGGATTTCTTAGAAGCTTCTCTAACCTTGCTCTCAGAAATACACTATTCATAGAATAATAATAAAAAAAAGTAAAATGTGATTTTAACCTCATGGCTACAACAGTTACAGAGACCAAGCCTTGTTAAAGGCTGTATAAACACAAAAGCTTTAGTTAGGGACAAATGCAGCATTAATTTATTGCTTTTAAACAGAACTCATGTTTTCTGGAGTTTAGAAATGTTCTGTAGCACTAACAGTTGAGCTTATTTAATTAATGTCACTGGAAAATGCTGGAATTTTGTTATCTCAAAAACTGTAGACAATTTAAAAATGCATATTTAAAATTCTGCTATATTTTTCCAGATTGTTTTCAAATTTAATGTCTATATTTTTGTAACTTTTGATCTAATTATTTCCAAAAATGCTTTTCTTTTAAAGTGAACTCTGCAAAAAGCCTTCTGAATACCCAGCTTTTTTTAACCTCTGTGTCTACCTTGATTTGCCTCCTTTAAACACTTTTTCCATTATGCTCTTCACTTTGCAAGTGTCATACGACATGTAATCCACTGCTCTGGCTTCTTCCAAAGTTTAACTCAATTCCTCCTGAGGTTTACAATTTCATAATGCAGAGAACACTTTTATCAAATGGTAAAATGACAGTAAGAAAACAGCATACTGTTCCTGAAGGCGCCTGGGACCCAGCGGAAGGGGCTGCTGCCAGTTGTACTGTGCTCCCTGTTTTGGGGCACACAAAACAAGGTGTTTGCACAAATACTGTGCAAATTCTGCATGCTCAGGGCAGTACTGGGTGACTCTGCTGGGCAGCAGCACTCTGCTTGCCCTGCTCAGTACCAGCAATAACGTCCTGCATCATCTGCAAATAGTGTGTGTGGTACACACTCAGCTGTGTCAATAGCCTGATAATGCAGATGTCCCGTGGGAGATTTCCACTTCACAAAGCTTCCTATTGAAGTTTTAACAGCGTCAGGAAAATGGCTTTTAATTGAGACAGCCTTGATGCTGTGCACTGGCTGCCTTCCAGTGAGTGCTTGTGTTAGTCCTGGGACGCAAATGGGATTTATGAATGTTGTGTGTACATAGAATCATAGAATGGTTTGGTTTGGAAGGGACCTTTAAGATAATCTAGTTCCAACCCTCCTGCTATAGGCAGGGACATCTCCCTCTGCATGGATCTGTTTAGATGCGCAATAGGCATGGAATATGGTGTCAAGGTTCAGTTAACAATGCAGAAGGTCACTTAAAGGGAGTCTGACTTTTGAAGCAGTTTGTAAGAGCAGTGCTGGTCAATTTGGTTTCAAGCCGATATTTAAAATCAAATATTTATTAAATAAGATAAATGCTAGAAAACACATCTTTGACTGTCATCGTTTTTTATCTGACTTTTTATAGAGAGGACCTCTGTGGGATCAGGTTATCTAAAAGTGGACATGAATGTATGAATGCAGAAGTGAGACTTCTGAGACAGCCACTACCAGGAGAAACTTGGTGTAAGAGATCACAGATGGTTGTTTGTGGCATTTCTAAGGCAAAGACCATGAATATTTGGACTTCTCCTTACCCCAGCCTGTTCCACTGTCCACTCAAGCCCATGTTTGTGTGTTGGTTTCTCTGTCCTGTCTCAGGATATTGTACTGACAAACCCAAAGCAGGTTGTTTCCACCCTGCTCTGCTCCAGGGGCTTTTCTCACCCCTGGAGGTAGACTTTGAGCCCCTCTGGCCTTGTCCTGATTGTCAAGGTCAGATGAATGTGGAATCTGAATCTTCATGAATAACATTATGTCCCAGAATTTTCCCAAATTCTGAATGCTGGGACCTTTTCCAGTCCTTTGCAAGGCTACTCATCTTGAAAAATAAAATAAATTGGTAAATCTCCATTCCAATTCCGGAAGATAGAATCTAGGCAGCTCACAAAAAATGTGAAAATATGCAAAGTAAACAGATTGTTTCTGACAGTAACAACTCTGCGATTGCATAAAGCATCATCAAATTGCAACATGCACGTATTAAGCTTTGAGAACAACTGAATTCGCAGTGACACATTCTCTGCTCTTGAATTCATTATCACACATGCTCAGCTTGGAGATTTGCAGTATTGCACCTTGTTCTCAAAGGTGGTCTCCAAAGGAGCTCTCTATTATCAAGGTAATCTCATTTAGGTTCAATTTTCTCAAGTTCTTTGTGAGTCATAAGGAGAACTGTAGCGAGGGTGGGACAAAAGGGTGTCAAATAGAGATGTGTTCAAGCCCTCCTTTTGGTGCCACCATCTGGAAAATACCCACAGCAAATCTGTAAGAGGTATTGGAACGAGCCAGTGAAGGGGTGAGAGGCACTGTACTGCAGTGCCCCAACACTCTGTCATGAGCATCTGGCCTGATCCACAAGTATTTTTCCCTTTGAGACGGATACTTCATTAAGTAGAAATTCTTTGGTAAAACAAAACAAAACAAAAACAAACCAAATAATTTCATTCATTCCGCAAATGGTAATAACAACTTGCCAGAAAACAGTAAAAAGAGAGAGATAAATACTTACAGACATTAAAGCTGGGCTGTCATCCCCCCTAATAAGCACCCTAATAAATTTTCATTCAAGTACAAAGAAGTGCATACAGTATGACAGTGATACAGTCTTGACTCTGGCCATTCTGCTGGGGATTCTTTAAATCAACATGCTAATGGACACTCTTATGGGCATTTTTAATAGACTAATATATTATCAGGATGTAGAATTTTCAAGTATTCTTAATTGATGTGGCTTCTGTTAGTTCTACTGGACAGTCAATTAAAGTATTTTTCCACTTATTCTGAGAAAATATATACATGCAGACATGCATTTGGTGCTGGTCAGTAGACACGATTAATGCATATATAAATAATTTTTTATGGTTGTCTTTTCCAGAAGTAGTTATTTTTGTTATGTTTAGAATCTGAGAGCTCTCTTGGAATAATATTTATTTAAGGTCAGAATAAAGGTTATGTTGTGATAGAATACATTCTCTATAAAACACACATGCTAAAGCAGCACACAATTTATTATCTATTTACATTCATTTCCTTAATTTTATAGAATTGATATTTGAAGATGACAAAATTGATGCTCTATTTATTAAAAATAATTTTAGCTGTTAAAGGGTTTTCATTTTTGTTTGTTTGGCTTCAATATAATATGTTTACTTACAGAACTCATTCCTTTAGTTCTCATGGATGTGCTAAATTACATCTTCCAGCAAGAACATTATTTCCTTTCCAGAGAGGCACCATGCTTTCATAGCATGGGCTGCAGAGCAGCCAAAGCCAACAATGGCTGCAGACAGATGGATCTCCATGGTGGTTTGCCCAGGTCCTGCAGAGTGTTGGGCAGAGGGCAGTCACTTGGGCACTGCTCTGAGCAGACATTGGGATGGTGTGAAAGCAGAGCTGCCAGTGGGTCCAGTAGCACTGCCTAGCAGCATGTGCCCTGCCACACCTTCTGCTCCTCTGTACAATCATATGTATGCATATATATATATATATATGCTATTATATATGTATACACATACGCTATTTTATATATATATATGCACCTATACACATACACACGCACACATATATACACACACACACGACCACTGGCTAGCTTCACCTCAGTGCCACAAAATGATGCTACATACCTCTTCTAGGTGCACAGCAAAGAGACCCAGATGTATTTTTGTAAGGACTAAATAATTTAATCAGTCTCTTCTCCTTTGCCCCTAATTCTGCATTATAAATCACCAGGGCTGTCTATCAAGAAAAATGTTTTGCCACAACTATGCTTGATGTTTTTGCACTGAGAGATACGTTTCCAGATGACTGTCTGAGAGGACAGCAGAGATACCTACCGACAAATCAGACTTGCATTTATTGTAGTATTCTGGCTCCTATTAGCATTCAAGAGGCTTTTTGGCAGTGTACTCAGTGTACTCACTAGGTCTGCAGTGAACTGTTTTAGTCCATGATTCAAATGATTATCAGCAATAATAGCATTTCTAAAGCAATAGCGCTTCTGTAAAAAGACAAAGACCTATTCAAAGAGTATGCTGCACAGTATGGACTGTATTTTGAGACTATTCCTTGTAACATAAATGCTTCTTTAATCTTTGGGCCAGCTGTGCTCTCATGTTAGTGCAGATCTGCCATAGTGTGATAAAACTAAATCAGGCATTTAACTCCATCTAACAATACTTTAGAAGCATCTTGCATGTATATACCTTCATGCAGGCTTTTTTACACTGTGTGACTCACTCTTGACAAGCAAGTGTGCGCAGGAAAAGCTCCCACACTCACCTGCCAGAGCTAGGCACTGCATGAGCGTGGTGCCAAGCAGAGCCCAGCTGCAGGGAGGAGCCTTCAGCCCCTAAGGCAGGCAGGCAGCTGTGCTGGTGGCGGGTTGTGGGAGCAGGTGGGGTGGGTTACCCAGATCAGGAGCTACATAATGTCCAGTGGCTGTTTTGGCCTGTAAGTGAAGGGTTTGCGCTTACTCCCAGGTGGTGTTTTTTTTTTTTTTTTGGGCGTGTTTCCAATTTTACTGTTTGTTTGCCGTGGTGTGGTTTAGTATAGATTTAGGGTCAGGACTCTTCTTGGCCTGTAGGAATTGAAGATCTGTATCTCTTATGGAGTTTCTGGAAGAAGAACCTGTGGTTTTTTTTCCTTTGCTAAATAGCCTGGTTCCCAGTATTTGTTTGTTGCTATTTGCAGTGTGCTTGGCACTCTCTTCTTCCCATTCTAGAATTAAGGGGTGTTCTCACAGTATTGTTTGTATGCTAAAGAAGTTAGGGTGAGACTTGACTGATTCAGCTCAGTAAAGTAAAACTCCAGAAGGAACTCTGCAAATAACTGTACGCAGTGAGACTGTCTCTGTGTCAGCTAGCACAGCTGATCTAAGTGGAGGCTGTTATGAGGGAAATGCCCCTGTTCTCTTGCTGATTTAAATTTCCTGGCTTCTTTAGACTTAGCTCTAATTTGCCTGTGACTATCACAAAAACTTTCTTGAGGTATGTGTTCCTGTGTTATCTGCCAATTCAGTAGTTGGTTGCTGATGAAACTGCCAATACAGGCAAGGAAAGTTGCATTTGGTGTTGGTGAAGCTTGCTGTGAGTTCAAGCAGGTGGTGAAGTCTTCTGATAGCTGTGGTTTCATCTTTTGTCTGTGCTTCAGGTTTATGCTAAATTATCCATGTATGGATTTGAATGTTAGTTATTCAAACTCACAGAAATCCCTGAGTAGGTGAGGGCTAAGCATCAGTGCCTGTTAGCAGAATATTTGGTCAATTCTTCTAACAGGGAGAGTAAAAGGACTGTGTTGCCTTTTTTTTTTTTTCCCCCAGCTACTTTCATATGCTGCTGTTACTTTGAAAATTTAATTTTTCAAATTTTTTAATCCTAGGAGACATGTCTTCATGAAGAAGGCAAATGAGAAAGCACTCCTGTCAAGTGACATAAAACTAATGCTTGGTTACCAGGAGAAGTGAGTGTGGTGAGTAACAGAACTGGAACTATTCTGCCTTGTGTTTACTTATATTTTCTGCAGTAAAGTATGCAAAAATAAGTCAAATATATCTACCTTTCCTGAATGCACATTTAAAAACAGTGGGTCTCACAGAGGCTCTTTAGACTATTACTCAATGATACTAGAAGTTTATTAGCATTGAAACTGGGATCCACACCTGAAGTGAAGTTACAGCTGCAGTCCTGGAAGGGCATTTGAATGAATCATTAAAAAAAAAGTTAAAAAAAAAATTCAAACCAGATAAAAAGAGGAGAAGCTAGCAGGAGGGAAAATATACAGGAATTTAAGAGCTATGTGGAAAAAATAAAAATGAAGAGAATAAGGAAGGAAAAAGAAATGTAAAAACTGAATGACAGTTAAAAAGAAAATAAAAGGCTAAATTGTCTTAACAACTGCTATAAATGAGCACTGAATTATGATGTGTTTGCAGAGGTCTGGATTTTTCCTATAGTAAAATCACATCGTAGCAAGTCACAGCCTAGTTCTGCTCTTGTGGAAGTGGGCTGAATTTGGGATTTGGGGGTGTTTTCCAATGCCTCTGTGTGCTGCCTTGCTAGTGGGAATAGCTTTGATGCTTTTAACTGAAGGTGGAGTGTTGTGCAATGGGCATCTTGGGCAAAAATTCTCTTGGTATTCATTGAGAATTGTTAGGGTGGAGTTGGGGAAAAAATTAAGTGATGAATAGAACACACAGAACACCAGGAGAAATTGGATGAGTATTTGACTAGAAATACTGGATGTTGCAAAACTGAGTATGCTTCTGTGATGCTAAGTGATTAGTGATAGGACTCAGTAGATCTGCTTGATGGTATTGAAGGTCTTTTCCCGCTATAAATGAGTTTATCATTCTGTATTTTGGCTTTTGTCCTCATGCATTGAATATACTGTCTTTATTTATGGGGAATGCAAAATGAATTGGTTACTGGGAACCAAGTATAACCTGAAATAAGAATGCTTAATAGTGTATTGGAATATTTTGAGAGATGAGGGGAGAAATTCAGTGTATAACTTAGAAAATATTTTGCTAGTTCTTCTAAAGGTTTGGCTCATGTGGCAGTATTTAGTTTGTTTATCAGTAGGAAGGTGATTATATCCTTTGGAAAAAATGAGTGTGCTTTCCATGGTCTTTATGAATAACTAACTTAAACACAAGCCATCCTATGATTTGAAGGGACAGCTAAGATTGCCCAGTTCCAGCTCCCTGCCATGGGCAGGTCTGCCACACACTGAATCAGGCTGCCCAGGCCCCATCCAACCTAGCCCTGAATGCCTACAAGGATGGGGCACCCACAGCTTCTTTGGGCAGTCTGATTCTGTGCATCTCACTGCCCTCTCAGTAAAGAGTTCCTTTCTAGCATCTGATAAATTGTTTGTCCAATTTACATCAGCAGAGGATGTGATGGCATTTCAGCGTTATCTCTGAGAAGATTGCCGTTTGGTTTCTTATTTGCTCAAATGAATGATCTCAAAAGGTACTTAATCTCAATCCTATTTCTTTGCATTATTTGCAACCCTGGACTTGGAGAGGGGGATCATTAAAAAAAAAAAAAAAAAAAAAAAAAGGGTCCTCTATTAATCTGCAAGTGTGACAGATGGCTTTTAAACATGAGAGGTCTTTGCTCTCAGTTTTGTTTTTGTTGAAAACTCTAATCGACAAGAGAGAGCAGAGAAGCTGAGGTTTGTTCATGTTAATCCTACCCCTGGTTAAGACAGTGTATGTTGTGTTATCAGTCCCAGAACTTTGACCGGAACCTGTGAGTCCTCATCTCCGTTTTCTGATTAATTTAGGAAAAGTTGCCTGAAAGCCTTTAGATATATATGCAACAGATGCTTTAGATGTGTTTTTAATGACCAAGGCAGAAACTAAAAAATGAATGCATGGAACTGGATGCTTTTTGAAGTGCAGAACCTGATTTAGATGGAGATACAGCAGTGTGTATGGAGCCCTGCAGCAAAGTGGCTTGAAAACCTTGCTTTCTTGACTCTCACATATGATTGTTGGGTCATACAGCCAGGACGTAATAGCTGTGTCCTCAGAGTGGGTCCTGCCAGAAACTGTAATTCAGTCCTACAGCTGCTATCCGTCTGATTAATGTTTGCAACAATAACTGATAGTACTGAGCTGAGTGCTCCAAAGCATTCCCAGTTTGAAGTATCTGCGACAGCAAGTACACGGTTTTGGATATATAATCAGGAGAGGGGAATAATTTCCAGGTATTGGATGGGAAAATACATTTCTTCCGTGGAAGAATACTTCAGTTAAAAGGAAGTAGGATTTTAGGTGCCAAAGACATTTATTTCTACCTTGAGCACCCAAGTGAGATACTGAGAATAAGTAGCAGAAATTGGTGTGTTTCATCTTGAGGTGATGGCGGGTACTTTTAGTCATAGAGTGGGAGCACCTTAGTGATTAAGAATATATGACTTAGGGAAGGATCTAAGTGTGCAATTTTCTTTGCATAGTTATGTATAGAAATGCAGGCCAGTTGTGTGTTGGGGTTAAACAAGTTTCGGTGAATTGCAATGTAGTATACAATAGTCATATCTCAGACTGATGAATTGATAAGAATAAGAGAAATATGTACATATCACACTTTCAACAATTTTAAAATAGTGCTGTGCTATAATGAACCAAGTTACTCTCTTCTATTACCTGCCTTATTAGAGCAATAATGCACAGATCTTGTTTCACAATACAGTTATAAAATTTTTTTGGCATGTAAATTCACTGATGTTTTCAAGCTTGTATTGATTTTTATAAAAAAAGAATTGTTTTATTTGCCTTACCTTGCTTCGATTTTATTTTTTTTCCCCTCCAGGAAAATCAATATAATAAAATAATTCTTTCCTGCTGTACTCTTCTTCACTAAGCTCTTTTGAGAACAGTCAAAATCTTTCCTTCAATTATTTCAGACTTGTTTGTATTAAATCCTTTCAACGGGACCCATGTAAATGTACTACTCTAATAAGGACATCTCCCTATGATAGAAGCTAAATAAAATTTTACATTTAAGGTGAGTAAGAACCAGTTATGGAGAAAATTGTTCAATATATGTTCCGCCCTAATTTCTTTTTCCATGCAAAACCTGCTGCAGCTATAAAGTAGGAGAGGAGTTTAACAATACAGTATGCATAATTCATACTTTTGGCCTTCTGTCTGCATTTCTTTTTCTGGAATCCTACATATTTAGATTAAGTAAAATTATTCTTGCCTACTATCAATACAGTTTGTTTTCAAGGAATATAATGCAACATATAACAGACACTGCTTGGAACAAAATACCATTTTCAGTTCTGCATGACAGATCCTGACTTAACGTTCTTGGAGTTCTGCATGTTAGAATAATAGGGCTTTGAAAAGTGTTTTTCTATATTGTAGTGATTCAGTTAATATTCAGTAGAGGTTTAGGTGACTTTTCACATAGTTATTTTTGAAGTTTTGCCAGCTGTTGGATCAAAGTTCACTTTAGCTGCTGCTCATTACTGATTTAAAAACAATCTACTACTTTTATGCTTTAGATGTCATTTCCATGGCATCAACTGAGTCCTAAACTTCCATTTAGGATATTATTATAGTATTTATTATCTTCCATTTAGCAATAACAGGGCTGAATTTCTCATTAAGCTTTTCCATAGTCAAGCTTAAGGAATAACACTGGCCTACTCATGCAACTGGATACTTGATGTACTGAATTAGAGAATAATTCAATATTTCCCAGTTTCTTATACAGAGAACAGAGTGTGTGAGCTTGAGCATCACAGCTGAAACTGAGTTGTCTACAGATGCACCTGCAAGGTGTTCTTCCAAATACTTTCTCAAATGTTTCAGTGTTTTCCCCCTTGCTTCAGGTTATGCTTACAGAAGGAAAATGAAAACATAAATATTTCTACACTTGTAAAATGAAAATTCTCCCTCCTTGGTGTATTGTAGTTGCTGGTGTTTCAGGTGTTGCAAGCTAGGGCTGGAAAATGGCTGGGAGGAGACTTTCTGCTCTTAAAAATGTGAAATTTACCTTTATCTCTCTGAAAATACTTACCAAAAGACAGGAATTGGTCCCTGATGGTTAATTCACTGTCACAGACAGTACCAGCCCATCCTTCCTGAACTGTTTTCATTTACCCATACCATTAATTGAAAAGAATATTACTGTGAGTGCAACTTCCCCAGAGGTCTCCTACTTTGATATAGATCCAAAGTCTCAATTTGTATCAGAAATCCCAATGTGCAAGTTCTCCTGGTTTTGTCTGCAGTTACTTATTTGTCCTAGGAAGTTAAGTAATCCAGTACTGTATCAGTTGGTCTATGCATCGCTATGATGTGTTTTGGTTGCTACATCCAAATTCCTAAGTCTATCTACAAGTTATTCATTCTCTACTGGGTTCAGTATTACTTTTGGAGGAACTCTTACTGGCTTGTTTATACCAATGCATTGTACTTGACACTGTGCCACACAGCATCTCTTTGACAATCACGAGTGCCCAGCTCTGTGCATGAGGCTCCGTTCCCAGCTGTACTACTGCTTTGAGGAGAGCTTTCGTGGCTGTGTGAGGCTCCCACAGTTTCTTTTGTGCTGTGAACTCCTGAAACAGCTCTCTTCCTATGCATGTACTCTTGAGTTTTCCTCTTTCCCTGATAAAGATTTCTTTGCTTCCAAGGTAGAAATCCATTAGGTGTGGAGAAGTTTAAGTAACTGAAAGGTACAGTTCATGCTGCTCTTCTCAAAGGTATTCCCTGTTGTCATAGACCTCTGTAGTAAATATAGCTAGAGTAGCACTGAAAAAGGGCAAAATATGGAATATGATTAAATTCGTGGTGAGTACAAAAAGTAAAGCTTCTAATCAGTGTAATTCCTGATTGCCATCATAATGCAAATGGTAAAAACTTAGTGTTTCTCATGAATTTGTATGTTCATACGTATCTCTGTAGTTATTTTAGTCTTTCACCTTCAATACTGTATTGTGTTATTCCTCTGATTGCATCAGGTGAGATTTAAGTAGGGGTAGGAATGGCTGGTTTTGATTGGGAGTAATTACAGACTGTAAATGAAGTGAAAAACTCATCTGTTGAACCAAGATGAATTCTTGGGAGAAAGATTTGTTCTCTGTAGCCTGAGTGGAGTTGAGGCAGTGCATGTGTGCACAGGAGTTCCAAAGCAACAGAGGATGGTGTTTGCAACTATAGCAGTGAGTACCTTGGAAAACTTCTATTGAATAGTTCAAAACTGCCCATGTGGATGGGTCAGAAATGGCAGAAAAAGGATCAACAGTATTATAAACTAAACAAATAGATGTTTGCTTAGCAAGTAAAAACATTGGAAGGGATCGGTTCTGGAACATCTTGAAAGGTTTTGTATATCACTTAACAGTGACAGTGGGATCAGCCTCTAGAGACTTGATGCAGCCTAACACATCTCATGTTAAGGGGTGATTTGTCCATCACCGAGGAGTATTCCAGGTCTCAGCTAAAGATTTTTGCATTGTGTCCTCCACAGACTCACTGTGATGTCGGACTATGGGGCATGTTCAATTCTGGAGCAGGAGGAGCTCTACAACTGGTTGCTGGAGCCTCTGCAGATGGGGTCAGCAAAGGTGCAGCCAATTCTGGACTTAGTCTGAATCTTGGTCTGGAAGGTGTTTTGACTCTATTACTTCTGCTGTACGGCTTGCATAGTTTTTTTCCGTCGTATTTTACTTCTGCAGTTCTGGAGTTCAGCAGTCTATTTTTACATGGAAATCACTGTTGTAATTTATGCTGCATGCTTGCTGAATTTAGTACTTTGTAAAGGCAATAATCCTAAGTATGAATAAAAATTCAGCACTCCAGGCAGTAATAGAAGCAATTCTTGTATTCCTAATATACTGTAGCATTTTTAAAGGTTTAAAAAAAAAATTGTTTTCAGTTTGCCTTTAAATTGTTTCTGAATTATAGTCTTCTTCAGCTGATTGCTTCCTTGACATCCAAATGACATCCTGTGTTGCACATTCATAATTTAGGATATGAAATGTGTTGCAAAGGAAAGAATGAAAATTGAGTTTGAAGTTAAATATATTGCTCTTATGGTAAATTAGCAAGAAATAATGCACACAATCTTAGTCTTTATGTTTACTTAGCACATACACAGGGTAGGAATGAATATATTATATTGTGATGTATACATTCTCATACATAAAATGGGATCTGTAAATATTTGCTGCTTTATATGTAGTGCACTTATTGGAATTCAGTGGGTCTACTGTGTTTAAATATGCAATTTTACTTTGAAGACCAAACCCATCTTGGTTTTTACTGGAGATAGTGGGGCTAGCTGCTGATGAATTTCAAGTTCTTCACAGTTAAGCCTGTCATCTGTACTTATCTAACTCAATTTGCAAGGTTTCTTCTTGGCTTAGTCCTGCTGACTAGTGTGGCATATTTATGCAATATATTTCTGCTAGACCTTCTGGCACAGATGGAATTCAAGGAGGGTGTATGTTTTTAATTTTTTTGTGGAATGTACCCCTGCAAACTATTCTGGGGTGTAGGGGTGGATAAGTAGCACTGTGGAACAATACAAGCAATATAAACTTACGCATAAACTGGTAGAAGTTTGTAAATACACTGCGTTACTCCTCATTGTACCTCCTGTAGATGTCAGTTGAACTTTCAAAATCAGTGTCATTCCATGAAGGTAATTTTAGATTATGAATGTTAAGAGCAGCTCAGCTTGTGCAAACCCATGGGTAGTGGCTTTGGTGATTTCAGAGGAACAAAACATGTCATTACCTTTCTGTTGCTGTGGGCTGGGGTGGGGGGGGAATCCCATTGCCTTACCTTTCATAACCTCACACTAGTACAGGTGTTTCTGGCCTGGCAGCAGCTCCAGCTACACTGTGTCACCTCCTTGTGAACCTACCAAGGTGGTGGGAGGTTGAATGGGGGATGGGAGGGGCACAGGAACCGGGGAGAGAGTGGGAGTGAGGGAGAAGAAGGGAGGAGACAGTCCTCTCCCTGAATTTTGTGCTAAGGAGCTCTTGGGCCCTCCCACCAGTCTTGGATACTGCAATACCTGGGGCATCTGATGGCATCCGAGGAACTGGTTGAATTACCTTCTCCTTTCATTCATCTTCTGCTTCCTATTGCTATCACTTATGAGATCTGGCATTCAGATTTGAAGATCTTTGTGAAGTTTTAATGCTACTGTATGAAAAGTCATGGAACTTCCTTTCTGTATCTATTGTTACCTATGGAGTAATGCTATTCAGTCCTTGTATCTTCAGTTGTTTTCTCTTCCTGCATATAGAAGATTAAAAATGACTGTTTTCACAGGAACATTCTTTCTTTTTCTGCCTTTAGATTCAGGCATGGTTTCTGTTAGAGGTCTGCAAAATTCAGGAGTAGTAAAGAGCGAAAATCTTTTCTTGGATCTGCTTGCTTTGATCAAGATCTAACTTGTCTTTTTGCCTGCAGTCTTTTGTCTGTAGTTATTAATTATAGTCAGGGAAACATTTTCAGTGATTAATTGACTACTGCTTAAAACAATAAGGCTGCTTAATAAGCAAAACACAGTGCAATCTTCTGCATTGTTGTCTATTTTTGTGAGATCTTTGGCAACAAAGCTCTTATATGCGCTAGAAATTTTGACACTATAAAATGAGAGGAAAGGTTTCTTGTAGCTGTATGTTCTTTAGACTAATACACAGAGTGTTTTCAAGAGGCCTTCACCCAGGTCGCCACATGTTTCTTGATTGAACTCCCGATTAAAACTTAAAATTATTGGCATTCTTTGAAAAGGGGGGGAAAAACACATCAAGACATCAAGAGTTAGTTCATCTCTTTCTGCCAAATCTACTAAACCTATCTCTTTAGAAAAGCAGGCTCCATAAAACCCTAGAGAGGAGCAGTAATGTTCAAATGAAAGAAAGTAATCTTCAAATGAAAGAAGGATGTGATTGATCCAAACCTATTCTTAATTTTTTCATGAGACTGAATTCAAGCTACTGAAATTATGTGCATCCCTCATTGTCCTCCTCCAAGTTGTGGTGTGTTCCATCACTTTTTGGATATTGTTGCCTTTCACTCACTGTATAAGAGTAGCTGTGTGCTTATAGGAAGTTATATGCATTTTTGATCTCTCAGATGTCTAAATATACCATCAAGATATTGTCAAAGTTCTCAGGGATGAAGTTGAATCGCCTGCAGGTGGTGCTGGCTAAAGGTGAAACCTGCAGATAGATGATTCAAGTCAGCAAATTGGAATTTCCATGCCAAAGATTCCTCCCCTATCACTTGCTTCCTGTCCCTGTACTTTCTATACATCATGGATTAGCAGAATAAGTATTTTTTGACTAGCTGAGAGGAGACCTGAGTTGCCTGAGGGATTATAATCTCCCACACTCTTTCTAAAATTAAATACCTTAAATAGCTGTTCCCATGTACTTTACTTTTCATCTAAGTGTTTAGCTCTTTGTTTTTGATTTTATTCTTTCACTGCCTTTTCTGTGTCCATCTGTTACAATTTATCTTACCATCTTTCTGCTATTTGCACACAGTCTCTAGTAACTGGAGTGCTAATGTGTTAAATATGATATTGCAGTGCTACTTGAAATCAGGCAAATGAATTCTGTCTTCTCAAATTCCAACAGTTCAACTCCTTGTGATGTCATAGTTTCCATTAAAAATAGCCTTTAAGACATGCCCGTTTCTCTGTTATTTTGACCCATCTTGCATCACTCCTTTTCTTATTTTGGAAGAGCACAAGATGGAAGTGTTTGTAGCCAGTGAGAAGGATGAGATTTTTGTACTGATAGAGATGTTTGTGTGTAACACAGATAATGGCAGGCATGGTGACACCTGTTCTGATTTTTGTTTGCAAGCTCGTATGTCATTTTTTAATAGTGTTCTCCATAATATGGAAGATGAAGGCACTAAACATCTCTCCCAGGAAGATGTCAGGGATGCTATTTGTTTTCTTGAGTACTTTTTTGCAGCTTTTCAGCATTTTCCTTTTCTGCTTTACAATTGCAAAATAAAACTGATTACACGATTTAGAAGTATATTTAGAGATTAAAAGAATCAAAGTTCATCTGCTTTCATGGCATCTAGTAAAAGAGAGACTCCCTTGGAAGCTCTATGAATAAAATTATCACTATAATAAACCCAGACTTTTGTCACTGCCTTGATGGAAACAATGGCATCTTCAGGTCCCTAACCATAACACAGAGAGTGCACATTAAATATAACAAGGAACAAAACTCAGAAGTATGCTGTTTTAAGAATATTGTAGCCACTTAGTTTGAATGTTAGCAAGAAGAAAAAACTGTGGTCAGTTGAATTTAGCAGTCCTTTACTGGGCCAGTTTAAAACTGCTACAATTTTACTGGTAAGATGTGAATGCAATAAACAGCATTTAAATTCTCTTCCTTGAAGAAGAAAACTTTACCATATACTTAAATTAAATGATCTGTATCAATACGCAGTAACTATTTTTATGCTAGGGTTCTTTGTGGCACCCTTTTCTGGTTCTTGAAAGGAATAGGGATTAGGGGACAGCAAAAATATCCTTACAGCTGTGCTTTTAGTTCTCTCTCTGTAAACTTTCATGTAATCCCTAATATATTGCAGATAATGCTCTTTATCAATAAGATTGACTTAAACTTCTTAAATCAAACCCTCAATTAGACTAAAATTGGCATTGCTAATATATGTTAGTAATAGAGTGGGAATCTTATTTTGTGAAACAATAATGATTTGTACTAGTTTGCAAATTAAACTTCTAGTGTTATAATTGGCCTACTAATGTACTGTTGTTAATGCCTGAAGCAAGTTAAGCTGATCTATTGATAGGCAATAAAACTCTTAGAAATAAATTGTGAAAATAAAGCAGTTTTGTGAAGGGTGTTGTTTCTTTTTGTTGTTGCTTTTAGGTTAATGCCACAGGATTGGCTGTTAGTAATGGTGTGAGAGAATACTACTTGCAACGCTCTGTAGCTGTAATGTAGAGAACGGTGGTGTTAAGACTTGTGCTGAGCACAGCAAGAAGATGACCTATCTAGGGTTTTCTTGAAAGATGTGTGCGATGAGGGAAAACACAAACACAGCATCTGTTATAAGTGTGGTGGATACCACAAGTATTCTTGGGAAGAGGATTAAATGTATTAAATGATGATATTTTTAAGTTTAAAAAGTACAAAAGCCCCTTCATTTAGGAGTTTGGGGGAAAAAATATTTGGCAGAGAATTATCATCTTGGCATTCAGTGTTGTTGTGTTCCTAAGTACACATCAAGCATCAGGAAGGACTTTAATGTGGAAAGTGATTATGTGGTTGCTTACATGTAAGCTATGATACGGTGTCATCAGGCTCAAGCAAGAAAATTCTTTTGACCCTGCAAGGCAATAGCCACCAGTGGAAGTTCAGAACTGGGCACTGGGCCACATGGACAGATCTAGTGAGAGAAAATCTATGGGGAGTCCAGCAAAAAAATCAGCGGTCTTTGTAATGTTATCGTTTCCCCATAATATATATCCATTCATACCAATACTGTCAACACCACAGGTATATTTTTTTTAATTAGGAATGTTTGAAATGAGTGCAAGTGACAATATTTCACCATTGCAGTGTATGGAGGTTGTTGTATTTACCTAAATGGTACTCAGAAAAATGAAAAGTCCTGATAAGAGTTGCTTTCAGTTTTTAACTTGCATATTTTTAAATGTAGGAGTTGTTTATTAGAAATGCGATTCACGTAACTCAATGTATTAGTTGACAATGCCGTGTTTAGTAGTAAATAAAAATCTTCACTTTCTACTGACTTGACATTGTCATGTAAGTGCAATAAACTTCCATTTCAAATCCCTAACATAATGAATTTTGTTGATAACTTCTTCCTGCTACAGTTGCATACCTCAGTTATAATTAATTTCTGTGCTATGAGTTCAAGTTGTATCTTATGATGAAACCCACAAAAACAAAAAAAGTAATGCATTAATGGCAGTTAAAAGAATTCTTGCAATCCTGCATCCTATTGTAGGTAACCAGGTGATATGCTTGGGTAGTGTAGTTCTTTTGGGAGATGAGTTATGATGTTATTCAAACAAATAGGATTTCCTTTTACAATGGAAGTTGTTCCTGAATGCTGGAAAAAATCCTTCCAAATATTTTCTCAACCCTGAGGGTAAAATTACCATGGAGGTAAAATTCTGACTTGATTGGAGCTATGCATCTGATGGTGGTAATCATTCAATTCTAAAAGGATTTAGGTTTTGGAGTAAAATTTTCCTGCATCAAGAGAATATCAGTGCTTTACATCAGTATACCAAGAACAACTTGAATCTACGACCTTGTAGGGCTCCTTTTCCTACTGTGCAGTCTTTGCAGTCTGTTACGTTATTGGAGTGGCATAATTATGATTTGAATTAAGGGGTGGTCTGTAACAACAACGAGCAGCCAAGTAACAGTTACAGCTAGGTAAAAACAACTTCAATGAAGATAAATCAAGTGGAAATAAATTTCTCTTGAGTCCTTCAGAAGATTGTGAAGAGTTTTACTGGTATACCTCTGCAAGTTAAAATGCTAATGCATATGGTATTTTTCTTTATCAGCTTTGAGGCGTGTAAATAATAGTGAAAAAGTGATATAAATGCTTGGAGTGGGATATGGCATATTCCCCTGGAGTTCTCTTACTCAAATTCTGTGGAACTTGGAGAGCATTAGGGAAGACTTGCACATTTGAAAGTAGAGCTTGTTTGAAATGCCACTGCATTTCTAGAATAAGAATGTTGGAGAAAGGAGGTGGGACTGGAAGGAGGGGAGGAGCGAGCAGCAGGCTACAGGTACTTGAAATGGTAGCTCAAAGGATTTCCAAATGTAAATGGTATGACTCTTGTGTGACTCACACCAAATGACAATAGAAGTGGAGGTGAGAAGAGAAAATGACAAAAGCTGATGGACTAGTAATGATATAATGTGCATTTAGTCAGAAAGATTTTGGAAGTGGGGTAGAGCCATGAAAAGAAATCAGGGGAAGTAAGAGAGCTAAGGGATGTGCAAGTCCTAATCAACTCAGAGTGTGTTAAATGTGTGTTCTAGAGATGCTAGGTCACTAGTGTCAAATCGTGAAAGTCATTAGACAAAATAGAGAACGCCAAAGGCGCTTGGATGAAGACAAGTAGAATACAGTGCTTGAAATAACAAGGTAGAGCTGTTGAACATGGTCATTTTTAAATCCTTTAGACTTATGAGTCCAACCTGGAAGTTCTCCTTTAGAGCTGCTGCTCTCCAGCCTGATGATAAAATTTTCCAAGTTCGTACTAACCTTCCCATTGCCCTAAACTCACTCATGAGAAGGGGATTAACAAAAAAACAGACAAACAAAAAAAAGCAATTTGCATTCAATATTTAGGTGAATCAAGTAGGAAGATGCTAGATTTGAGATGGCAAACTGAAATGGTCATGTTCTTCAAATGCTAGGGATGTCCCTCTTGTCATATGTGTACCACGTGAGATGAAATCAGAGCAGAGAGGGAAAACGGTATAAAAGACTAGCAAGAACTTTATTCTGAGCTGGAGAAATAAGCATTCCTTAAAGAAGAAATATGAACAGAAGAGTTCCTAAAATAAGAGTTCTGGAGAAGTGTGTTTCTTATATTCTCCTCAGACTTGGTTTTTACCAGATTATCTTTTTATCAATGTGAGTGAAAATACAGAAGCAAAAGTAAGAAGCTGAGAAAATGTAGCAGTCAGAACATGGGAGCTGAATACTCACCACGCATCAGTAGGAAGCTGAAGGAAGTATCCAGCCAGCTTTTTGTGCAGTATCTGGAAATGGAGGGGTGTCTGATTCCTTCCTGCTGAGTGTATCTCCTCAGGTTAGTGCTAGCTGCTGTAGCTCTTAATTGCCACTGTTATTTTTCTCTTTTTGCATATGTGCAGTATGGAGGTTTGAAAGAAATGCATGAAGAAAACCTAAGGGACGAATTCTACCTTCTGATGCCTTGCTAATAATCAGTTAACAGAGTTTGAGGCATTTTGTTCAACAATAAAAGTTATGACCTTATAAATCAATGTGTTACAGATGGAATTTTTAAGAAATCCTTCAAAACTTCATGATAAAACTTCACTGGTCTGTTCTGGGCTTGTTTGCTGTGATAAGCACAGAACTCAATAGCTGTAGGGGAAGTCCAAAAGTGTTGCACAATGACAGTCATAGAATTGTAGGGGCTGGAAGGGATCTCTAGGGATCATCTAGTCCAACCCTGTGTCCAATATCTTGCTGCAGTGTTTCCCTGGGTCTGATAATGAGTGTGCCATTGTAGGATTGCCTCCGATGAAGGGAAAGGTTTCCAACAATATGTATGTAAATTATTATCAGCTTATCTGCAGGCTGAAATGTTCAAAGGACTAATTACAGCATGTTCCAGCTGTGTGTCAATTGCCCAATCACACTGCTGCATTGCTGATAGGTACTGTGCTATGGCTTTGCTTTGGGTTGGAGATAGACTCATGAGGAGATGTAGGGCACCCTGAAGAGTGTACCAAATGTGCTCAGATTTGGATAGTAAGGCTTGACCTGCACAAGGGGAACAACTTCTCTGCAGTTGTAAAAGCCTAATTATGTGTCTAAAGTTAACTTATTGGCATATGTTTTTGCAAGAGTATGACTCAAACTTTCCTATCATGGGTGGATGCACTGTAAGAGAGGAAGAGCAAATATTCTGAACTTTATTTTTTTGCAAGAGAGAGGGAAAGGACATAGCCAAGGTTACAGCAGCTGGTAATTTCGTTACTTGCACCTTTTAATAACTAGAAGATAAGCTCTCTTTAAGTTAATCGTTTCTCCTTAGAGATGGTACTGTTGCTCCTGTATGTCTCTAGGTTTCCCTTTGAAACCATATTGTTTGGAAATGTTTTTCCCAGTTTGTAGTAACCTCAGTGTAGTCCTTGCTCTCAGTGCAGTTCTTGGTACTGCTCTCCATCCTCATGTCTCTCTTGGCACATGTGGTGCTACAACTCCCTGTGGCCTGTGTATGTGCCTGTCTCCTGCTTTTATGGCCCTCCCCCGTCTGTCTCCCAAAAGCTCTGAACTATGTGTGTACAAATGTAATTCATACTAAGTACAGCTTTCCAGTTCAGATTTATGAATTTGCCAGAAGTGGGTATTTATAGGTACTCCCTGTTTATTCTTTCATGCAGTTGATGACTGCTGCTGTTTTGGTGTAGTGCCACAGGAGTAAATGAAGCCTTGAGTGAGTAACTGCATGTCACTCTCAACAGATCAGCCCTTGTGTACTTCGTCTGCAAAATATTCATACAACTGGAAAGGCAGCATCATAACAACCAGCAGAACAGCTGAGGGCACTGGCATCAGAAGGCTTCTGTAGCTGTCTCCTGTGTGTCTTAGTCTGTCTCTTGTGCTTTCTTCCCAAAAAAAAAAAAAAAAAAAAAAAGGCAAAGAAAGAAAGACTTAAATGACATCAGTGTCTACAGAAAATATTATTTCAGCATCAATGTAAGTTTTTGATCTGTCATCATCCAATGTCAAATGTTCAATTATTTGCGCTCTCATTATTTTTGTCCACATCAGTACTTCACGGTTAAACTTCAGTTTTGGCTTCCTAGATCTGATGCAGCAGATTAGAGCAGGGCTCTGCCCAGACTGGCTGAAAGCTGGAGGTACATGAAGCCACAAGCGGAATGGAAACATCTTGGTCACTAGCTTAAACCTATATTTGAGTATAAGGTGGAGAGCTCCCACCCTGTTTCCCATTGTTAAGGTTGCAGTTAAGGCTGTGGGCAGATGAGGATGCTTGGCGCACTGCAGGCTGACACTGCTGTCATTAAGAGCCACTTCTGGAGGCTTGGAGGAGAGTGCTCATGAGAGGTAGAGAGGAAGGATTTGGGCAGATTTATCTCGGAATCTTACTGGTGGTGGGTGAAAGAAAGGGATTCAGATGTGTCCCTGGTATGGGAGAGAGAAGCAGTGGGAGAACTGAGAAATGCCTTCAGAGTCTGGGTGTGAAGAGGCAGACAAGATCTGAATGAGTTTAAGAGATGAGGAAGAGAATGACAGCAGATTTGACATGCTTTCCTGACTGTCCATTACCCTTCTAAAATACTCCAGAACTGATCTATTCATTTTGCATGATTTTTCATGTATTGTGGGCTGCTATCTCTGTTTCCTGCATCTTCTGGGCAAAATATGCAATTGTCATTTGTTCCATGTGGAGAAAAACCTCAGCCTCTATAGCGTTGAGTCTGGACAGACATATGCTAGTTCTTCTCCTGAGAGGATACCATCTCCAAAGGAAAAAAAATAAAACAAAAGGGAATTTATAACTTTATCTGTTTAAAATATGCTTCATGTCCTTAAACAGATAATGTTATCCCAATCAAAAATGCAACAAAAAAGCCTAAGATCTTTTCCTGTTTTTTTTTTTTTTTTTTTTTTTGGGGGGGGGGGTGGTGGGGTGGAATGGAGGAGTGAGGAAAGGGAGGAGGAATAAATACTGCCAGGAAAAAAAAAAAAAAAAAAACCTGCAGATACATATTTGGCAAATAAGTCCTTTTTTTCATCCTGTGTCTCATAAAGTAAAAACAGCACAGCCAACCACCATTCTGTGTTAGCACATCTACTTCTTTTTCTTTTTTTTTTTTTTTCACTGTCTTCTGTTTTCTTAAGAAGAATAAACATTATAAGATAAAAATACATTCAAGTGATGTAGCATTTTAGTATTCTGCAGGTTGGACCCTTCACCAATGATTTTCTTCTTTAGCTCTAATTTGCAGAGTTGCAATCTCTCTCCACAATGAGGATTAAATACTCCCCTGTGAGTGCTCTTTAGCCCTTGGGCATTCGCCACAATCTTTGATTCCTCCAAGGAGCACAAACATGTTCTATATGAAGTCACGTCCACTTGCACACATTCATCTTTCTCTGTGGCTACATCACTGACTACAAAAACCTTGCTTCCTGACGCAAGGATTTCTTCTGATCCCATGAACCAACTTAACCTGTGAAGCTCTGTTACTGTTATCAGCTGTGTTATTGTTGACAGAACTTGATACATGTTTCCAAGCTTCAGAAGTCTGTTCTTATTAGAAACATGGAAACAAGGTTTACTTGACCTTTTTTTCTATCTCCTCTTTCTTCTCTGTGTTCTAAGACTGTAGAAGGAAGTTCAGCTCCTTTAGGTATGCATGTGCTTATATGAGCTGAGAGGGATGAGGACCCTTTGCATGCAAAGAACAATAAAAAGAGCTTTTTCTTTTACTGCCAGTGGGTTAAACCCTTTTTTTCGCTTGACTGTTGTAGTAGTGACTTCTGTAGATGAAATTTTAGGAAAGCTCTTCTGTGCTCTGGAGATTTCTGCTTGACAGTCATTTCTGGGCTTGAATGGAATTGGGCATTTAAAGATGCTTGTCATACTGGAGGGAAAGAGCCAAGGAAGGCCTTGGAATGAAGCTCAACAGTTGCATTGATGCATCAAGCTCAGTTCATGTGAACGATGAAATCATGTTTAAAATATTAGTATTGTGAATCTCATAGAAGAAACTACTAATCTTTGGGTACTACAAACTAAATTTTCCCCATCCTTGATACTGTGTTGTTACTGATGCTTCAACAAATATCACGTCTTCCCATGTTTTTTTTTTTTTTTTTTTTTTTTTCCAGGGGCATTTTTCTGTGTTTGAAGATTTGGATTTCAAATAACATTTTAGTTGTGACTGTTACAGAATTCAATAATAACAATACATTTTATACTTCAATGTTTTCATTCTTTTATTCCGATAAGACGAGTGGAGGGGAAAAACATCTGTACATACAGATGAGTGTACATTGTTTCATCTTTGCCTAAAATAAAATCTCATAGGAATTACATTTCATATCTAGAATTATGTCTTCTCTATATGGTTAATTCTAATTTCAAAAGACTGGATTTTTATGCTTTTTTTTGATGTCTTTTTCCATGCTTTCAGAATATTGAAATTATTCATTCTTAGTCCAAAAAACCTCTGTCCATACATATTTGAGAATAATTTTCATCCATTGTTATTTCTCATATGTATGAGAAGACGGGCTTAGTTTCTGTCTGTGACTTTCTGCTCTTTGGAAAAAGGCCCCAGAAATTACCAGGTCAGTAAGTTCATCTTCTGAAGCTGCCTTTGAGTGCTGTAGTTTTAAGTGCTTGTTTGAAAGTAAGAACTGTATTCCCTCACTGTGTGAACAGTATCATACTGTGAGATTTACAAGCAAGCAGCTTAATGCCTTCGCCAGCATCGTCTTCAAGGTATTCCACAGCCTTTATTTTCCTTCTTCAGTAAATAAGGCTGCAAGTTTCAAATCAGATGCTTAAAATTAGGCTGTTAGATCTGTAGCTGGGTTTTTAAATAGCAGTGTCTGCATTTGCAAAAGTGAAACCAGGTTGATTTTGGAAGCCTACAGAAGAATTAGATAAAAAAGTTGAAAGGACAGCTTTGGCATTTTTTTTTTTTTTAGCATCAAATGTAAGGCTATCATTGTGGTATTTTCCTCTAATCATGGAGAGCGATATAGTCCTCTTCACACAGTAGCGAACTCTGAACTAAACTGTTTCTGTGCAAAGAATTGGTGTCTATTATGGCCACTGAGCAGAGTTGTCAGATTTATGATCGCCTTTAATTTATTTAACATCTTAGTTATCCCATGCTGGTATGCCAGAACTGAGTGAGCTGCTTTGTGTGTGAAATGAATTCTTTATTCTCTTGAAATTATCATTAAAGTTTGAATGATTCAAATATGAAAACACAGTTGCCACCTTGTAAAACTGTGTTTCAGTTCTCTCCCAGGGTCATGTTGCTTAGATCTGTAGTCAGTCTCTCTGCTCTGCTCTTTGTGATGCTTGGAGCTGGTGGATTCCTACAGCCAAGGAGCGGGGACCCTGCAGCCTGTTTCATTCCTCATAGACCAAAGCTTGACTTAGACTACTGTAAGTCTGCTTGAAGATAGCTGGATTGAATCCAGCTCCATGTGTGTGTAACTCCACAAGCTCAGTGGCTGTGTATTACTTCTCCCTGCCAATGTTCTCTCTGAAGGTAAATTTATGACTGTGTTTGTCAGTTCTGTGGCTGGGTCAAAGTAATAACCTTCCCTCATAAGCAAGCCCAACATTCTTATTGTAAGAAAGATTTCCAAAAGAATAATGTGGAGAAATCAGCATGGCCACTTTGCTTAAATGAAATTGCAAATAGGTGCCCTTAGTAGCTGGACACGGCTTCATTTAGCCAGATAAATCCTGCGTTGCCATGTCAAAGTGAGACTGGATCAGTGCACACTGGAAAAGATTCTTGCCAGCTTATTTAATGTCCAGAAAGTCATGAAAGCCCTTAAATGTTTATCCTGTGTAAACAACCATTCTTATTATTTTATAGCCAATTTGGGATATGTGAGCAAATATATAAATAACTATATAAATAATTTATAATATATAAATAACAGAATGTGCCAAGTGTTTTCAGAGGAGTCCACTGTATATTATATTAGAAATGTTTATTTATTTCTAATATATATATATATAGTTTTCCTGAGATATTTTATTCCTCTTAATTAACCTTTAAGAAGACCTATACAACTACTTTGTGTCCTCCCATCACTCCTTTAGCTACAGAGGAAATGTTGTTGCTGAGACGGAGAATGGCATTTGCATTCTTGGGGAGATTCAGCAGGCAGGTTCACTTCTGCTGCTTTCATGGTGGGTCATGAGGTAATGGAGGAAGGTGAGCCCAACAGAGCTCTAAACATTGTGTGTTGCTGAGGTTGGTCAGAAATATATAATTTGGAAACTGGACTGCATCAGGTCCAGTAAGTGCTGGAAAAGCTCTTGTAGTTCAAGTAGTAAAGGAAGATACCTGCAAGGTTACCTGGTCAGATTTCATTCTAGAGGCGACACAAGGTTTTCTGCCTCTTTACTTTCATCTGATTTTGTCTTGAATATCTCAAAATTGAGGTGCATCGGGAAAGCAAATAAATTTAAAAGGACCTTTTTTTCTATGGACAGATATTCATGGAAGACAATGTTTAGAGCTCTTTATCTGAAGGAGTTGATAATCTTAAGGAAGGGGCAACTCAATCACCATCTATCTGAAATTCCATTTGGGAAATTAAGAAGCTTTTGGATAAGGCAGGGGGAGAAGGTTTCAGAGGGCAGAGACAGCTAAGGCTGAGTGGTTTCTGCAGCAGAGGGGTTCACCGGTGGAACTATGCAAGGTTGTGCTGTACTTAAGCAAGCATATAAGTGGGCTTGAAAAGTGGGGAGAGAAATGAGCTGAGATTGTTGTTGGTACAGAATTATTCAAGGTAGTGAGGAGGAGAGCAGACTGTGAAGAATTACCCAAGGATCTGAGGAGACTATGTGACTGGGCAATAAAATAGTGGATGAAATTCAGCGTAGAGGAGCGTGAAGTGATGCATGTGGGGGAAAAACAATCCTAGCTTCACATTTAAATGATTGGCTCTGAGCTGTCTGTTGCCACTCTAGAGTGAGACCTTGGCTTATGATGGATGGTTCCATGAAAACTTCAGCCTGTGCTCAACAGCAGGCTAAAAAGCAAATCAGATTTTAGGAATTATGAGGAAAGGACCAGAGAGCAAAACAGATACCATCATTATACCACCATATAAATCTATGGTTCACCTGCACCTTGGATATTGCACATAGATCTGACTTGTTCATCTCAATGACATTGCACTAAGACTGGGAAGATGCAGAAGCAAAAAAATATGTAAGTGAGGAGCTGAGTGTTTTGGGACTCTTACCTGGAAAAAAGACAATAGATGGTGATAGAGGTCTAAAAATCATGAATGAATGGGAAGGGTAGATCTATCACTATCTGTTTCAGCATGAGAGCTATGGGCCATCAGATGAAGCTTGTAGGTGACTGGTTCAGATCAGCAGGAGAGGTCTTCTTCAAAAGTGAATATTGTTTCTTGCCAAAAGTTTGTAGAGGCTCCAGGGGAGATTAGGCAAATAGCTGTATGAAACGCCTGGTCAAGGATTGCAAGATGTACAAATAGCAGCTAGCCTGAAAAATCTCCTGAAGAAGTGCTGAAGAGTTCTAGGTTATGCATACCACATGCTTGTCTGTTTCTTTCTGGTGTGCCACCTGTTAGTCTCTGAGGTGGAGAAGTACATTTGTAATGAGGGTCTACAGATCAACTATTTAATTCCATCTGTGAAGTGTATGTATGAAGGCAGTCCATACATTGAATACCACTAGGACTGCAATCTTTTCTTGTCTGTGAATTACCTTTGTGAATACAAAGGTAACAGAAAAAGCAGCCTGATTTTGGTGACACAGCAAGCCAATTGTACAAGTCTAACAAAAACTGATCATGTTAATGCATCAAAAAAATGCTTGTAGCACAAATTCAAATGTAATTGATGCTGGAATCTCTGAGCATATGTTATATGAATGTATACCTTGTGAATTCAAGGGCATCAACTAGTTATTGAAATTATGCATGAAGGTACTTACCGGTGGGAGTTGACGATTTTGGTTGGATCTTCCTTCAAATATACTGAGTTGTAAAACTTGGAAGAATAGTAAATACATTTCCCCTTTCCATGTTTTAAGCTTTTTCTGAAGTCAGTGCTCTATTTACATTTGCTTCTTGTACTGGATATATGCATTTTTTCCACCATATACTCATTCATTTAAAGAACAGAAGTATTGTGCAGAAAAATGAATAAATGGTGTAAAAGCGTAATGGCTGTGGTGGATCAGGTACTCATTCTCTTACTTGTCTTCCAAGGAGCACAGTGATTTACTTGAGAAGTTGCTGCTTGAGACTGAAGAGAAACTTAATAGTTATGAATGAGGAAAACAAAGCAGAATAATGTGTATAGCAAATAAGAATGCAAATTTTAGGAAGATACATAGTAAGAAAAAGAGATGTGCACAACAGTTAAGCGCATAAAGCTGGTGAAACAGTAACTCAGGTGACTGAAGAGTTTCTTTGAATTCCTCTGCTATCACATATTTCATGTCTTCTGTTCTCCAGATAAAAAAGAATCTGATGAATAAAATAGAAAGAGGAGTACTGAATTTGCTATTGCTAAACCAGACGTGCTTGTATTTATTTACTTCTTTTTATACACTTAGGAGGAAAATCATAGTTTACATTCTGGGAGGAATCTTAATGATCTAAAAGGTCTTTTCTGTTCTATAAAAGCTCATGGAAGGATTTCCAGTAGGGGTAAATAGTGTATTGATAAGCAGAGATGTGAACATTTTAGGTGTGAGAGGTGTCGGATGGATGCTTCTGTATGCTCATGGAGCAGGGAGGGATGTGGGGGAAGGTTCAGGCTCAGCAGAACTACACTTGTTTTCGGGGTGAGAACAGGTGAAGGATGGAGCCATGTGACTGTGTATGGGTGCCCCAACACAGTGGGGAAGAGGTAGTGAATTGGTGACAGGGTTCTACATCAGGTCAAGTAGCACTCTGGATCAGGGCAGACACAGGCACCCTTTCTACTAGACTGACTACTGCTTGGAGAGATGTGCAGAGATCCTCTGTCCTGCCAGAGCTGTGGCACAAGCTTAGTGAGAAGCATCTCCCTGAGACTGTGCACAAACTTTACAGAATCCTCTTGTCCCTTTATTTGAAAGTTCAAGGTGTTCTGGTACCTGTTATGTACTGGAGGCTGTTGTCAAAATTATGAAAGAAAATCATGTTGGTCATCAGAGGTGTGGGGATTGTATGTTAGATGTTCATGGGGAGAGGAAAGGGCTGAGCCTAAGTTAGAAATCCTATGGGCAATTGCCAAAAAACCTCTAGGAACTTTTCTTTAGCACAAGAAAATATTCTTGCTGAGTAGTTCTCTTAAATAGGCAGAAAGATCAAATCTAAAATGCCTGCAGTATATAGGTTGCTGGGAAAGTAGGCAGAGTATTTTCATCTCAGTGTTCATTTATCATTTTATGTCTGTAAGGCTGCATTATACTGCCAGAAGTATTATGACCTATTTAAATGCTCTCCTAGAGTATTGGCTAATATATATATAGTTCAGTATTATCCTGAAAGATATGAAGAATGGGCATTTATTTTTAAATATATTGTTAGTACAGTGTAAGGTTCCAATGGCAACTATTTTGTTCAAGCAACACATCATCTTTCTTTCTGTAAATGATGACCCTAACTCCAGAAAATATAGGAAGCAGCCTGTTCCAACACTACTTCTGTGTTAGTGCGTCTATTAAAGTCTTTTAAAAATACAGTTGTTCTAGCAGTCCCTGTCAGCCCATGAATACGTTGTTCTTGTTTTGATTACTCAACCCTCCACAAAACAATTTGAAACCGTGGAAAGTATGGGTGTGAAGTACAGATGCCATTCATAAAAATATACTGGAACTGCTTAGTTACTTCTAAAGGAAAATTTCTTGTAAAAAGAGAATCCCTTTCTTGTAGAGAAAAGATAACTTGTATCTGGCATCAGCTGTTCAGAGCAACAGTGGCTGCAGCAGCAGTCAGCTGTGCATCTCTGTAACTCTTGAAGCAATTGCTGGCTTCTTCTTAAAAAAAAAAAAAAAAAAAAAAAAAAAATTCCTGCTGGGCTTTTGGCTTTTCCTATGACCTCGTTTGATCTTACCACTTTTTTTTACTTTTTGTTTCATACACCATATAGCAATAGTGATAAGGGGGAAAACTAGAAGCTTTTCATCTGTTAGAGTTAATCTGTATATTTTCATAGCTCTACATATATTTTGAGTGCTAACTTTCAAGTCATCTTGAACTCCTTGATGCTAAACCTCATTTTGCATCCTACAGCTTGTGTTGGATGGTGCGACTGTGATAATGTATTCATGTGATTGTGTTTTATTGTGGCAATCAGCCACAATGGCATGACTACAGCATGGTTTTCTATTCAGCAAGGTTTAGCGCTTCCAGTGGGTTGTTGGAAGTCTTGAAGAATTCTAATATTTCATAGCAAGCTGTAAAGTAGTAACTTTGGCTTTGTTGATTTCCAGTCTAACCTGTTGGACAGACTGGGATGTTTCTGCAGAGTGTTTATTAAAGATGCTTCAAGTAGTTAATGGTGCTTGCTACAATAGGGATAATGGCACAATGGTGGGTGCTTTCACTTGATTTTGCTGTTGAGTTCTTTTTGGCCAGAGATATAGAATCATTTTTATTTTTACATAGATAAACCTTAAATATTAGGTGCAGCTTTCAAAATAAGTTTCTTTGAATGCTTAATATCTCACTGGCTGAGTTAGCACTTTTTGTGGTCCAGCATTATTTTATCTGAATATGTCTGTCCAGAGGTCTGTCGTTATATGTTCCTTTTATGGCAGGTTTTTTGAACTTTAAGATGTAGTTACTAAGATACTGAACAGTACTGAGATGACTTCTGCAGTACTGAGAGTTACAAAGGTAAATGGTCAGAAGGTTACATTTCCTTTACTAGCTTCCTGCTTCCATTAGAAAAAGGTACGGATGTTCACCAAGGACAATCGTCAGGTTTTGCAATGACTTAGTTTTGCAGTCAGATGAAGATGTCACTTCAGGGCTCAATGCTGATCTGAATTCTGGGATTAGTTCAACCAGAAGCTGGTTGTCATTCCCAGCTGAAGGTTCCTCCCTGCCTTTTTGCAGGGCCATGTTAACAGATTGAACTCAGAAGAGAAGATGCTTCCTGAGCATTCATGTCTCTGTGGTAGAGTTACAACTGGTAATTTGAGTTTGTGACCTAAATTGCTTTGTTAAAAATTGAATATGATACATGCTTTAAATTTTTCATTCTGACCTTTCTAAATGCCCCATAGTTCTAAGTAGAGTGAGAAGAAAGTTACGTAATCAAAAGAATAGATGGTTTTTCTTTTTGTCACAATTAGAATCATTTAAGTACAATGATAGTTTTTTTTTTCCTTTCCTTTTTTTCCTACAGGAAAATAATAGTAGTTTATCTTGACTTTGCCTTGTGATATTGTTTCTCTGCATATATGAAACAACAGAACTTTAATTTCTTATCCTTTTTCAGCAGATAAAATCAAAATATAAGATAAATGTATCCTTGGCACCATTATAAGAACTTGTAAACCATGGAGAGTGTCCTTGAACCAGTTAACCTAAACATTTTAGAGCTTTACATGTACCTTTGTAGGATGATGCTTCCAAATGAAATATAATTTCTGATATTGCTGTACAGACCTGACACTTTAATTCTACATCTTTGCTGGACTACATAACCTAGGATAGGTTAGGTGACGGAGGTCAGATTTGAAATCTATAAGAAGGTAAACTTTGTTGCATCCTGTGGATACGTGAGTGATACATGCTCAGTTTGTTGCATTTTGTTGGGTTGTGTTGATGCTCATGAAGCTTATGCTTTCTTTAGAATCACTAACCTTGGTTTCTACTTCAGCTACTACCTCAGGAATCAACTCATCCTCATTCCAGATCTGTTCTATGTCACTGTAGGAATAAAACTAAACTTATGACAGTGACTGCCATAAAGAGCTGGAACGATCCACCTGAAAGTAAAATATTACAGATCTCCTTGCCACTGTTCTGAAGTCCTTTAAATGAAAGCAAATACATGAAAAATGTCATGTATAGATGAATGCTTTGGGATCTGAAAGTGGAACTGGATGGGCTGCTAGTAATATAGCTTCAGTAGTGTGTGCAGAATTGTGTGTGTGTGTGTGTGTATAAAACTAAAGATCTTTTCTACCTCTAGGAACTAGAAAATTCCTCTTGTTTCTCTGAGTTTATTTCTGGTTTTATTTCTTCACGATCTTACTTAAAAAGTGGATTCCAGAACCTGCCAATATTTTCTGAAGGATAAATCCACATTTTGGTCCAGTCTGTCACTTGTGTATTGCTATATATTGGTGTAGCAAGTACCTGAGAACTTTCTGATGCTGACCTGTTAGGCTGCAAGGCCCTGTATGCATGGAAGGGGCATCCCTGATTAATAGTCCTGCTGTGAGTGTGACATATCTGTGCTGCTGTGTAACTTTCCATATGCTAGACACTTGTTTAATGATATTTGCCACTTCAGTAGGAGGAAAAGTATTGAGATGATGTTAAATTGCTTTTCTCAATGTGTGTAGTGTAGAAAGGGAAATGAAACATTAATTCAATGTTCTTTTTGGTCTTTTATGCATGTTTGTGAAGTGAGGGCTTTGATTTTAACCCTTTGGTCTGCATACAGGCAACTCTGACTTATCTGTGCCTCATATGAGAGGGGTAAATCCTGCCTGAGCACTGCAGTGTATCCTTATGCTATCTGAGATGGCCAACCAAGGGCAGTCCTGGGCAGTCACAGCTTCCCTTTGCAGTAGAAAAGCCCTCCTCTAACTTTGGGTAACTCTCCCAACAGCCTGAGACTCAGTCAAGCTCTGAAACACAGTTGCCTGATTTTGAGTTCTGGGTTTCTCGGGCTCTTTGCCTGAAAGGTATTACTGTCCATTACAGCCTGAGGCCTCCGAGAAGATCGTTTTTCGAAAAAGATACCGCTAAAGCCCCCCAAAATATATTGTTTTCACATAATACTTAGTATTGCCTCTGTGCGGAAGGCTATGGGTAGAGCTCAGTGGCGTGACTGCCACCTACTGCCCGCTGCTCAGCACGCCTGCACTGGTCCCGGGAGTGGGACCGAGAGTGGTTTGTCAAAGGGAAAAACTATTTATTACAGAGGTAGTTTTGATCTAAAAGGTGGATTTAGTTGCGTTTGCAAGTTTTAAATGTTGCTCGTAGGTTGTAATATATAGATTTCAAGCATGAAAGAAGCTGAAGTATTTGAGAGGTGTATTTAGCATATGGTGATGGCAAAAAACGTTGGAGAAATTTGATGTTAGAAAGTCAAACCCTACAAAGCTAAACAAGGGGAAATACTTGATTTAGAAGCCTCCTGGGATTTAAAATGGCATGTATGTGTTTTTATCGTATTTTGTTGTCTAGTTGGTGGCTGTCAGTTAACTCATTTCACCCAGTGTTAATTCTGGGCTAATTAGAAACGAAGGGGCTTCCTTCTCAATTCCCTGCTTCACCAAAGGCCGTGTCCTGCATGGTGCAGAACTACCCTCGTGGGGACATGGCACTGCTTCCCACCAGCACCTTGTGTTATATCTGCACAACTCCAAATCTGAAGTCTCAGGACACTTCAAACCATTTTGATGGCAGCATTTCTGAAACCCCATTCTAAGGACTGTGATCTAGTCTATAGCCTTGTACCTTCACTTTAAAAACTGTCTAGATCTTTTTCTATCACTTGGCATCCTGAGGTCTCATGCATAAGGTTATTAAAACAGATAATGATGCCAAAATATTAGGAGCACAAATATAGCTTGATAAAATGAGGAGAAAACTGTATAACCGTACTAGTATTTACTGATAGGATTAAGATAAGAGGTAAAATAGAGATTTCTTCACAAGAATTATAGAGTAATCTTTCAGATGTGCTCACCATAAAATACACGTGGAGAGCTCTTTTATGTAATAGTCTTTCTGATGACAAGCAGTTTGTTACCTCTGGGATTTCACTTACACCGTGCCTCTTTACACTTTATGTGCTGGTGATGGGTGATGGATTTAATTATAATGAAAACATTTTGCTCTGTCCGGAAAAACCCCAAAGCTCATCCACCCTCAGTGTGCAATGCTGATGGAAAGCAAAGAGATGCTGAGGTACTGCTCACAAGGTTCAAAGAGGGCCATGTAGGCTAACCTAGGGGAAATAAAAAGCTATTTAATAACTCCAAAAAAATTAACCATTAGGGTATCTTCCATGGGAACAAACCAGTAGTGTATTTGCAGTGCTCATATCATCAAATTAGGTAACAGAAAAAGTAAACTCTGTGATTTACGTGACCAATCAAATTATGCAAACAATGAGTATCGAACAGCCACTTTGAATGAGCTGCTTGGAAAGTATTCTCAGCCTAAAATTCCTTCCAACAGATTTTTTCACAGAGGAAAATGTCCAATATTCAATGTCTTTGCAATAATTGCAATCTACCTATGGGGTTTTCAGGAACCAAAAGTTGCAAATAATATATAAGTTGAATTTAGCTCACTGAACAAGTTAGCCAGCTCTACTCATAACTTCAGGGAGGAGTTATTTAAGTTTTGACTGGACACCATCTGAGGATAAATGTTATTTAAAGATTCAGAGAAATGATTTTTGATCTGGTAACACCTACTTTCTAAATAGGAAAAAAGACTGGTGACTTTCTCCTTTGCTGTACTAAGTCAGAAACTCTGGTGACTCTTGAAATTTGATTTGGACAATTAAAGGTGTCTTATGGGCAATTAATTTGTTGACTCTACCTTCATGAAGATAGTGAAGATGTACAAAACCAATGGGCAAAGCTAGAAGGGTTAAAATATTTCTAAGTATGCAGCCAAATAGTTAAAGGGATTTTGAATTTACCCTGTAAGTTTCAAAATCTAAATTCAAACAAACAATATCCAGCTGAGAAAGTACTGCTGAATAAAGGCAGGTAGTGCAGAGCTGTCGGTGGTTTTACAGCACCTAAAGCTTTGTGAGACCCCTCACAGCCCAATGGAAGCATGCAAAGAGCTCACCATTTAATTTTGTCTGACAAAATGAGAAGACAAAGCAGAATAGGTTGTATTAAGAAGTTGGCATGGTTATTCAGCAGCATCCATCCACCAGATGATTCAGCTGCTGTTTTGGGGCATAATTTATGTATATATTAAAATAAAAGTACTTTGGTTGACTCATTCCCTGGGATGTGGCAGAGTGATGGCTTTTAAAGGGCACTTTGGTGTCTGGCAAACCTGTTCAATGCACAGTCAGAGGCAGTGTCTCTAAGAGCACTGTCTGCAGGCAGGCTTTGGGGATCAGGTCCTTTTGTATCATTGTACAAAGTTATCAGCTCAAATTCTGGGCTGGCCGTGTTCCTCAGGAGTGAATTACACGTTTCATTCCAAACCAGTGCCAATGAATCCTTTAAATGTGAGTTGCCAAGAGGTAGCATAATGGCAAAACTGACACATACTTGATAGCTGTAACCTTATTTACATTGACAGAACTCATCACATTAGAACAGACTATTACTAGCATGTTAATTGAACTACTAATTGTCATTGCCCAGTAATGCTATAGGTTTTATGTAGCTTCAGTCAACCAATACGTTATTCACCAGAAGCAAGAGGAAAAAAAAAGCTTAAAATATTGGTAAAGAAGCGGGACGAATAAAATTAAGCTGACCTTTTGATAGATGTCTGTTTATTGATTTAAATTCACCATTTTGTGAACAATGTCGAAGAGGTCTGTTAGAATAGAAGCATGTATTATAACATGAGCCAAACAATTCTTATTTCTTTGTGTGTCATTATGGGGAGATTGAAGTGAGCTTCACCTAAGTGTAGTGATGCAAAAAAAATAATAGTACCCGGTCTGGATGTGCAAAAGCAGAGGAAAACAAGAGCTTCATATTAAAGTGCCTTCTAGGTAGCTGACATGACGCATCTAGTCAGACGTAAATAATGACAGACGGAAACTATCATGAGGTCTGTGAAGCATCAACATGCTGCCATCATTTTCTTTCTAACCTTGCCTTGCCAGCAGCTCTCAGACGTACAGGCTGAGAGATCATTTAAAAAGCAAATCCTAATGATGCTGCCCACCGTAACAACAGGCAGCGAGATTGGCACCAATTTAGCTGGGTTTGGGAGCAGGGTTGGCAGCCTCGCTGCTCCGGCACCCGCACTGGGCACTGCCCGCCTGCTCCAGGTCTGCACACCCCAGGGAATGGATGCAGCTCTATGGGCACAGCAGAGCTGCTTCCCCTGCAGCTCCCCTGACTTTTTATTGCATTGGTTCATTTGGGTGCAGGATGCCTGGGATGTGCTTTTCTCTGTATGCTTTTCGTTTTTTCTTTTTCAGTATGTGCATGCAGGAGAAGAGAGGGAGCAAGGTGCCACTGTCCCCATAGTTTCAGCTGAGTGGTATTGTCGTTGGGGTAAATACATTTGAACGTGGCTGCCATAATGTGGAGTGGCAGAGAGGTTTTACAGATGCAACTTGAGGGAAAAAAAGTGAAAGACAAAAACCTCACCCCAGTTATCTGTCTTGACCGGCTCAGTAGACTCTATTTGTCACCACCACCAACAGTAAAGCAGTTGCACGTTTCATTTAAGCTGGTGACTTCATTGTAAACCACTGGGAAACAAAGCTGATGCACAATAACATAATGGCATGATCACTTTGCAAATCAGCATGTGGCTTAGCTTTGGTGCTAGCGGGGCACAAGGGCTCGGAGAGAGACAGATGACAATGTGGGGGAAAAAGCAAGTAGCTCAGGCTGCTTGTTTCTGATTGTAAACATTATTTTCGTATACAACAATGAATCTCATCCTGTTTGGTAAGCCTGACCCCAGGCTGCATAACTGTATTTCCATTGTTTGTATGTAAATTAAAACACGACCAAAATTCCTCCCCAGCCCTCCCCTTCAGAAGGCTATTTACGCTTCACGGATCTTTCCAGTACTTTAAGCACAACTAAGCAGCTAGCTCAGGTAAAGGAGACGCTGCCTTTTCAAGGAGGCATTTTAAAAGATTTCCCCACACGCATTTCTGAATGCTCCAAATACTAATGCAGAATTCGTGACTCTCAAAGTAAATAGATGGCACTTAATTATGCTGGTGATGGCAGGTACTGTATAGGTTGATTTCCCAAGGCGTAAGTGAAAAATGTACTATTTGGTCTTAAATTTAGACTTAATAAATAGCTAATTTAGGATCTTGTTCTATATGCAAGGATATAATCACAAGGCATTCATTTTTAAGAGGTTTCATTTATTCTTGTGAGCTTAATTATTGCAAGGAAACTGTGAGCAATTTGTTTTTTTACCAGTGTCTGATTTCTGAGAATGGTTATTAAATATTAAATGGATGCATAATTCAGGCAATTAAGAAAGTAATCACACAAAGTAATGTAATGGAAGTTAATTATTACTGCATAAGCAAATAGTTCATTAATGCTAGTAGTTGCTATGGCTGCATTCTTAATACATGCAGAACTGAAGCATGAATCCTCTGTGTATTCAGAGGTACTACAAGTACGGTGCTGCAGAAAGAGTGCTTCTAATGAATGGCGCAGGCAAATAAGGTCATATTGACCTTTGACTTGTCTGAATGCTGTAGGATCATCATTACTTAAGAGAGTTTTATCAAAACCGTGGCTGCTTCAGACGCGTATAATCTCTCCTGTTTGTAAGACAGAGCGTGGCTTAAATCAAGGAAGAAGGTGGGGAATTCAGCTTGTTTTAAAGAAGAAAAATAAAAAATCTTCAGTCCTGTTTCCCCTGTTAAAATCCTACCCAGTGGTGCTCCTCTTGTTAAAAGGCTATAAAATCATTATATGTAACTTAAAAGGATTGTACAGTTTTTTCAGTACAAAAGCATAATAGCTGACAACCACCTTGTTAGATTTTGTTCTTCAACTAGAGCAAAATCTGACATTTCCTTGCTAATGTTATTTCCCTAAAGCATAGTACTTCATAAAGACTATTTTAAGTTGAGAGACACTGATGCAACTGTATTCCACCCAGTGGGCTGCGATGCAGTGGTATTAACCTTACAGCCACACTGTTCAGCCGAGGATGGGAGGATGTGACTGAGGGATGGAAGGGGCTAAAGCAATAATGAAGGTCTTGTTGCAACCTCAAGAGTCGTGAAGGCAGAGCTACTGGGGCCTTTTTTTATTTTGTTTGCAGCTTTGGAGATGGGCAGAATGTCACTTGTCCTTTTTTTTTTTTTTTTTTTTTTTTTTGTCCATACGGTATTAGTGTGCAAGGGAAAGGAAAGAGTGAGATGGAGTAGTGCTCATGATAGCAGCAATTACTGCTCTGGGCAACGGTTGCAGAGTACCGTGCTTATCTGCATGCCCACTTCTGCCAACTGCTATTTCTCTCTTATCATAGCTCAAAATAGACCCATGCTGGGCAAAGAGGGTGGATTTACTTGCTAGCTTTGCACTGTTGGTAAGGAAAAGCGGGGTCGGACAAGTTAGCATGGTCTGCTCTGAGCTGCCTGGGATGTTGTAGCCCCAGAGATCTGTCTGGTGAGTCAGAACACTGAGATTCACGGTTCTTAGTCAAGTAGTCCTCATCTCAGAACATCTCACAAAAGGACTGTGAGGACAGAAGCAGGTAAAAGCCAGCTGCATGCATGCTGGTTTTTTTTTGTTTTTTTTCTTTTTTTTTTTTTTTTCTTCCGTGGAAATCTTCAGACGGTAGCTTTATGGTTACCCATGTATATAGCACTTGATCAGGGTAGGGAATCCAAGGAGAGGAGGGAAAGCGCTGTGGTGGCTGATCAGCACTATGTGCTATGGTCCTCCCAAGGATCTGGGTCAATCTGCTGGAGTAGTCATATGATAAATCTGGAAATAAAGCACTGTAAGCCCCTGTGGCTGACCAGGGGAGAAAAAACATTACTCCTTTGGACTGAAAATGCACTCTTGTGCACACATGCACAATGCCATTTTTTAATTTCTTTTTAGGACCCTTTGTCCTGTGAAATTGTTCATTATTTTGAAATTCTAAATGCAGTTTCAGGATGAAAACGAATGTTGAAGTATAGGAAATCCCCATGGGACAGAAGTTTTTTTTTTTTTTTTTTTTTTTTCTAACCAGCTCTAATAACCAACAACTCAACAGCATGAGCAGTCAATCAAACAGGAACTGAGCCAGCGCAGCCCCAGGAAAGTTCCTTTCATCCCTTCTTTATTTGAGAAGCAAACCCTTAGTCTTTTTGCAAGCCCTATTAAATGTCCAGCTTTTGCAGAATGTCTGGGAAGGCTTGAGAGTTAGCTGCACAGGGTTGAGTGTGAGGGGACAAGTCCCAGACTCCCGCAGCCCCACAAACAACACCTTGCTGGGGCCATCTGAAGCTTTCCCTGCCTGTGGAGCAGCAGGGTCCCTCTGTGAGCAGTCAGCACTGTGTATGGCTCAGAGCCAGCCCTCTGAAATCTCACCGCATCACCCACACCTATTCTGAAGCCTTGCTATCATATACTCAACAAAAAGACTGTCATGGTGAATAGGCTGTTGGCTGGGACATATTTGCACCCAACTTGTTTCAGTGTGCGGCCTTATGTGGTACTACCACCCAGGGGAAAAAGAGAGCAGAGGTGGTTTTTTGATCAAGTGGTCATTCAAAATGATGCCTTGGTCAGTAAGCGCTTTTACCAGCACACACTGAGTGTGCCTCTGGACACAGTATCGCTCCTCCCTTTTTTGGGGAGAGATCTCATTCTTGAATGTACATTTCAGGGCAGCTGCCTTAGGAGCTGTGATCATTGTGGTGATATTGTCTTAATCATCATGTGCACTGCTTATCCATCCTTTGAACAGATGAATGTGTGATCAGTGTACTTGGAGGCTGTGTACACAGGGATGTGCACAAACCATTCCTAGTACTGATTTTATTTTTTATCACAATGGCACCACAAAAGAAGCAGATTTCTGGAATGAACATGCAAAAAGCAAAGAGTTGATTAAAACTGTGTTTCTCTGAAATGAGAGAATTCAGTGTACCTTTTAAACAATTTGTTCTGAATAAAAAGTTTACTAACGAAATCTTCTCAACACTGTGCACTTAATTCTCTATATTTTTTTTAATACTGTAGTTGCAACTTACTCCAGACACAAATTTTAAGTCTCATTTGTATTGCAGAAATATCCTTCAAGGATTTCCTTTAACAGCAATGACACTAACCGCTGTTTTTTAAAACAATAACAACTGGTCTTTTCTGAAGCAGAATCAGCAGTTAGAGCTGCTAGAGCTGATTTTTATTGTAAGTTATGCTGTAATCTTTCAGAGTTCTGGTTTAATATGGAAAACTGGTAGATTTTTTTTTTTTCGCATTTCACATGACAAAGATTACAGATTCCCAAATGCAGAAGAAGTTATTGAACTTTATGTACAAAAATAAATGAAAATTTTGGCTTTCAGGTGTTCAAGACAGCTATAAAATTAACTCATTTTACATTTTTTAGAAACTTTAATTCCCTCTGTAGAAATATTCTTCAGTCTCTCTGAAAGGTAATGCTAACTGACAGTTACATGATGGAGAAGACAGAGTTACTAGAGCGTTTTGAAAGGAGGGGAAAATGCCTAAATTGTGGCAAAAACTCAGCACTTTAATGTCTGAGATTTTTGATAGTGTACCAATTGGCAGGAAGAATTCATGATCACATCTACCTGGTGCTGTATATCTTTTTTCCAAGCATTCTTGCCAACTGCATGTAAGAAATGGAGAGTATTTAAATCATGCAGTGAATGGTGTGGATTTTTTTTAAATGATACACTGATGAGGCTCTTCAGGCATTTTTTAACTTTCAGTTGAGTGTAATCAGATCAGAAGTACAGAAATAGTTGAGTGTACCTACCTTACCGCTGACAACACTAACTACCTCTGAACAAAATTTGTTATGAAATAAGTAAAAAGAGGGAGAGAGGTGGAAAAACTGAATGAAGAAAATGAGGGTGACTTCATTGTTAGTAGAGTTGTAGTGAGGTGGCTTGCTGATAAACTTCTCTAACCAGGAATTCATACCTCCTCCTCTTCTTTGTGTCAGCTACCTACTTGTTTTAATATTATATGCTTAAAAATCATAATAAATGAAGGTCTATGACATTTCTTCCTGGTTAAAACTAAGAGTTTTAGCAATAGATTAATTAGCATAAAAACTCTTCAGTTTTCAGCAGCTTTTTGACCTCAAAAGTGATACTATTTGAACTGCTGGCTCTTCTGTTTTTAAAACAACTTCATTAAGGTGATGGACCAGCTGCTGCAACTGGTCTTGATGCCTTTTTGGCCTCCTGCAGCCACACTGGATGTTGCATTTGCAAAATGCTAATATATCTTTTGTCCTCGACCAATTGTTTAATAAACAGGCTATTAATGCCATCAAGCATAGCAGAGATTGGGGAATGGGGGATCACAAGCACAATTTCATAGTTCTCAAGAAGCTGTTGTAAATGGATGAGGAAATTTAAAAATATTACCTGTGAGAACAGATTTGCAGTAAAACTGAATTGAGTGATACGGTAGAAAAGAGAATGAAAGGTGGTTTGAGCTGAGAAACAGTCTAGCAGAACCAAGTTGTGGTGAGGGAAAACACTATACACTCTGGAGTCAGAATATCTGAAGTAAAATTCCCTTTTTTATCCGTGAAACCAATTTCCTATGAATGAAAGTCTGGGATGATGTTTCAAATGGTATGGGGAGAACTTCAGAAGATAGAGTTGAGCATTTAAGAGATGGTAGTTCTTGTAAAAAGTACCAAACAACATCAAGGTGTGCAGAATCTTCACAGCAGATAGTTCAGGAATTTTTTCATGACTAGCTCTGACAAGTTACCACGGAGTGGCTTATTTTGAGTGATTCTTCTTTATTTCCTCAATAGTCCTGTTGATTTAACTTGGTATAGTCATACAATAAACATTTCAATAACCAGGTCAACATGCAGTATTCATAAATTCTTGCGGAGCAGCTCTACATCCATCATGCAGTATAGTATAAGGTTGAACACCAGGCTTATCCTATTTTTCATTTTCCTTAAGCATATGCACATACGTTTTCAAATCATACCACACTGTTATTTATAGATTCTGGGAGGCTGTCATGAAAAGTGAATAAGAAAGCTGTACATATAATTGTATGGACTCTGATAACAGATAACAATGAAAAGTTGAAGATTCAAGTATTTCTTTGAGTTTTGGGTCTAGAAAATATTTTCCTTTCTCTCTTTGTTGCACAAGTGTAAAAGTAACAAATGAGCAGCTGTAGACTGACTGTATAGGCACTGTGAAGTTTTCTATTATCTGTCGTCATTGTGTCCGAATACACTGTATTTGATCTCATTGTGATAGATATTACAATCAAACGCAGGAAATCCTGAAGACCTTCCACCTAACTGTTAACAGAAAATATCACTAACTTCAAATGGGCCTGGAGTGGAAGGTTTGCCCAGAAGTTGAAAAAGTATGCGGCTGTGATGGTTCATAATCAGCTGCTTATTTTGTACATGGGTTTTGTTTTAAATATAGTAGCCCTTCATCAGAGTATAATTTCATGCTGCTTTGGTGTGATTTTTCTTTTTTTCCCTCTACCTGTTCAATTAATTTATTTGATGTAATAATGAGCAGAAAGCTTTCTCATTTGCTGTTGCCAGTGTCTTTATTTTTCATTGTTTTATTCAAATAACTTAACCAGCTCAGTCAACCACTTGCTTACTTGTGCTATCATTCCTGCTCCCTCCATCCAGTTTGTCCTTCTCTTGGGAAAATCTGGTGATGCTCTGGGAGGAGATGGGCCTTGGTCAGGGAGCATGCGGGCTGATCTTATGGGTTATGAATATCCTGGCCATGAGTCAGCTCCTTGCTTACTGGGAATGGTGTTACTGAAGCACAGCCTTTCCCTTGAACTGGTTGCTGCAGGAGCCTGAACACTGCGTGGCCTTGATGCTGCCATGGAATATCACTGCCTTAACATAATATTTCATCTAGTCAATGGAATTACAAAAGGGAATTTAAGGGAGCAGAAAAGTGGAATTGTACAAAAGTGCAAATAAAAGGTGTTAGAAAAGAGCTGAAAGCAAATGAGGTGAACTTGTTGAATGTGAATGGGGTACTTGTAGGTTTGTGATGGGGATTTAGTGGTGTGTTTGTGTAATGGAAAGAAATCTGTGGACGTAGAAATTTAGATAATCTTATAAAGCTAATTAATATCTGAGATTAAGCTCTTACTTCAAAATTGGTTCATAAGATAATAGGAATAGATTTATGCTGAATAGTTATCAGATAGTTTCTAATGTCTTTCTTCCAAATACAGTCTGAAATACCTTGATAGTATTCTGTAGAAAAATAAAACAACAATCAAAATCATTTAGATGAAATTTCTTACTGCTTACTGCCCACATGTACTGTGAGTCCTATAATAAATACAGAAAATGAGGGTATTTCCAACATGGAAAAGATTAGGCTGAGGAGGAAAAGTGAAGAATATAGGGTACTGGTTGAAAACTAAAGCATAGCCTGGTTAATTTTTTTTGAAGGTAACTTCATACTCACAAAAGATTCATAACAGGCATCAAATGTTTTGGCACAGCATTGGGAACCACTGTGATTTTCAGGGCAACACAGCTCCTTGTGGAGCCAGATAGCTGCAAAACCCCCTCAGCTGGGATAGTCAGCAACTGCTGATTTCAAGTGGAAAGAGAAAAAAAAGCTGTTGACTTGTCTGAGGGAGAAAAGCTCTACCTGTATTGCCTGAGTGCGTACCACTTCAGTGAAGTGATACTTACATTTTGCTCTGAGCCTCGGTGGAGTGGGATCTGTGTTGAACCTGTGATTCCTAACTGGTAACCCTATACTGCCCTGACAAAGCAACAGATTAAGTCACTCTCACGCTAGTATTTTGTGTTATGCACTGTTTACCTAGAGTAAACTGAGAGGCAGAACATCTTGAAAATCACTTCTGGACCCTTACTTGTATATTCAAATCAGTTAGCAGAGGTGGTTTTTATGTTGTGAAGAGTTAGCACTAACATTTCATAGAAACTATTTTCTAGATTCAGAAATAATTAGTGGGCTCCTAATAGATTCATCTCAGTGTTTACCCCTGAACTGATGGGTTGCCAAGGCTTGTTCAGCAGAGGACTCCCAGGGAAATTTTCAGGAGTACAAGATCTATGCATGCTGACTCTTTCCCTTTGTCTTGGTAAAAATATAAAAACCATTTTAATTCTTCTGACGTTAGGATTTGTTACTTAAAAATAAATAAATAAATATTAGAACAGTACAAGGTTTTTTCCTGCTCTGTGTACACAACTGCACAGGGGTGCTGCTTTCTGCGGTCACCTCCTTTCCAGAAACAGTTCAGCTCTGTAGATAGGCTCCTAGCAGCAGTGACATTACTCTAGGGATATTTAAATATTTAGCTGGACATTAGCCATTTTATTAATACAATGTAAATGAGTCGGTACTTTTGAATCGAAGTTGTCATTAAATGAAAAACTGAAGTTAGTTATGCCTTCAAATTTTAAGTGGGAATCTAAATATTTCTTTTTTTTTTTTTAAATTTATTTATTTTTAAATCCTTTTACATAAATTTGCAAAATGTTCCCAGAAAAAAAGAAAAAATAACATGAGAATTCTTTGTTTTTAGGTACTATGGTATTGCTAAAATTTTGAGCCTGCTTGTAGTGGAAATGCTGAGTCACAGCTTGAACCAGAGACTGAGCACCTGGTGGGAAGGCAGGGCCAACCCAGGGGAGCTCAGGTGTATGCAACGAACCTGAGTGACTGAAAGGGGTGCAGCCAAGATCCACTCCTTCTCAGACTTCATTTAAGGGTTGGCAGTGGAGGTGAGGTTATCTTTCTGGATGTCCCTGTCTATCTGAAGGCTTCTAAAGGTAAGTAGCTTCTTTCCTTTGTTTCTGTGTCAAAGGCTGCTGTGTTTGGGCTTGTTGGTCATATGCTGCAGCTTTGGCTTTGCTACCCTGCTGTTATCACTGTACTTTTCATCGCAATAAGTTGTCTCATCACTAAAATACATGGGAAGATGTATTGCCTTTTAAGAGCTATAAAATTTGGATGAACTCTGGGAGAGTTTTAAATACTTTTACCTTAAACTTATAAATGTTCTTTTTTTGTATGTAAGGCTATTTTCTTTCAGTCAGTCTTGTTAATACGCTGTACAGCACTGCACACTTTGTCACTTGCCAATTATGGAGTGTGAATAATAAGTATATATTTGTAGTTTTTATTTAGGAATTCTGTTTATTGTTTGATACGTGCAATGAATTTAACATTTCTACATCTAAGAAATTATCATACAATATTTTCTCCTTTTCTTATGTAATACAATAGTACATCCTTAGGAAATCATAAGGAATAGGAAAACAAACTGAAGGGATACAAGTGTGCTTCCGTTTTCACTAAACATCTTTACAGCCATACTTTAGCAAATGGCATTTTAAGATAAGTAACTGTTAAGATAGGTTTGTGAATAGGATGTGAAAGATACAAAATATTGTTTAGAAATTGAATGTGATAGGGTCATTTGGAAATAACGTACTATAATTTTTTGGCTCAAGGAGTTACAGTAAAGTTAAGCAAGAAAAAGAGCAAAAATACATTTTGTTCAGCTAACGCTTCAGTATGAAAAATATATTCAGTCCTGGAAAACTTTGTTTCCAACTTCAGCTTGTTGAGGTCAGATTGTGAGTTCATGCTTTCTAGGGCAGTTTAGGGCAGTTCCAGTTTAGTCAAAGTATTATTTGTGGAAATAACTGATTGGTGTACACAGACCTGTGGTTATTTCATCCATGAATTTATGTCTATTCCAAGGCCTTCAAAAACATTGGTACCTTCTTATTGAAAGAGTATCCTACCTGACCTGTAATATTATGCTTCAGTATTCTCACTGAACAGAAGAGTGAAAGGACACTTTTCCTCTTAGAACAGCAAGCCTAAAGTGCTTGTGATTCTGAAGTGCTGACAATGTCCTTGGCTACCTTGGTCTCAATCCTGAGCTCAGTGAAATTAAAAGAAGGTGACTCCTATGAGTTTGGAGCACCTTGGGCTGGACTCATTGTGACGTTCTTACTAAGAACCTGGTGCTGTTCCTACAATGTTTACTGCAGCTAACTCCAGTATGTAAATTAATTCAAAAACTCCATAACCAGCGTGAAATCTATTGTATGTTGCAATAGCTACTTTAGGATAATTATAAATCTCTGCAAAGACAGTAAGTGTGAAAGTCTCTGCAGATGCTGTCTGGGACATTCCTGAGCAGGAGAGAGAGCTTGGCGCCATTTTTATAGTTATGCCTGTTAAGATTTAATAGATGGAATGTTTCATTAGTGAACTCTGTTGCAATTAACTTGAAGGAGGTTCCAGCTTACTGTATGCAGTCCTTCCTCAGAGAAAATTGTTTACGTTTCCTTTTATAATAATTTACTGGCTTTTCAGCACTTGAATGTTAACCAATAGCAAAGACAATGATTAAAAACAAACAAACGAAAAAAAACAGCAACAACATACAACATGATTTTCTAATTACTCTAGGAGGCGATTAGGTCAGTTGCATAACTTTTTTTTAAGTTCTCAATGAACGTACCAGTTGCTGAAAGACAAGACTGCGTTGGCCCAAGGGCAAGGGGGTTAACACAGAAATACAAATTTAATGGAATAGTTTCCTTCTTGGTAATAAGGAATAGTGGGGTAATAGCTTCGGTTTTGTCTGTCTTTTTACCAGTCCCTACTGAGGCCAGATCCTGCTTGCTTCATACAGTATTTTCATTGCAAGAATACTTTGAGATTTAGGTTATCTCAGTATTGAAGGTGACCTGCCACAGGTGAGAGAGCAGGCATGCAATTCCTACTAACTTTAGAGCTACTGCAGACTTCTCAGTGTGTTTAGTGCAGGGCAACTCCCCGTACTATTCAAAGAGGAATAAGTGGTTGCTCAAAGCTGGTAGGTGATGGTAGTGGTGGAAGATCATATCCCCTGAACTTTCTGGGACTGCTTACAAAACAGTTCTATCATAGCTAACTTTCCTTTTTTTGCTGCTTAGAAAAATGCTGTCAGAGGTAGTGCCTTCTCACAGGCAGGGCTGGGGCAGGACAGTGAGAAGGCACTGCTGTGGTGGCTGAAATGAGCCTGATTGCTGACACCTGCAAGTTCTGTCATAGTGCACAGCCTTGCTGCTCACCAGAGCTGCAAGACATTGTTGGTGAGATGTCTGGAGGATGCCTTTTCCCTTTGAGAGGCTTTCGTACTCCTGCTGACATCTCCAGACGTGAAATGAAGGCAGCTTATTGTCCCATGAACTGCACTGTTCTGGTGGGAGAATTTTTCTTCTCTTTTCCTTCTCTTGTTCTGTTGTAAAGTGCTCTGGAAGGTCTTAGTTCTGTTGGGGGAAAGACCAGGAGAAAATATGAAAGCTCAAAAAAAGAAACTCCTGTTGTGCTTCACATGTGATTGCAATTGTGAAGGCTGTGGGGTAGTTTTGAACATATATGTATCTCTCTGTACTTCTTAATCTGATAAAGGATAAAATAAGGTAATTAATGTGTAATTGAGAGAATGGACAAGTTACGCCCCTTCAAACAGGTAAGATGTGTTGCAATGATGCTAGGTGCGGGATATCTGCATGTTTGCACAGACTGCAGCTGTGGTTTGATAATGAGGAAGTCATCAACTTCTTAATTTTGGATCTTCCTACTTCATTTAATAAATGTGATCTCAATAATCAACGTGAAAATTAGAGTCAGAGTCAGATGAAATAGTGTGAGGAAAGCAACAGGCTTGGGTCACTGTTAATGTGATAAAGGACATTTTCCTGTGCCTTGCCCATGCACTAGTGACAGATGTAGAGCTGCTCTGAAATGAGAGTGAGGGTGATGATCTCACTGCTGTGGGTTTTGTATTACTGAAAGTGTTTGAGATTGCCCAGGAGGGGTCAGCTGGGACTGTGGTGGTGCGGCTGCAACTCAGTGAGACAGCAATGCATTAAGTCACAGCGCAGATCAACCTTCCAGAATCCTTGTATCTCACCACTCTACTGAATTATTATTTGCATTTGAGTACTGTAATCCTCAAAAGAATAATTTCAAGTGGCATAAAACGAATACAATGCAACCTTTATTAGTTTGTCACTACAGCAGAAACTCCTCTGACCTTCTTTGATTTAGAGACATAACCTGTGGTTAAAAGCTTTAGGCAAGGCCACACACATGCAAACAAGGACTGGTGATTTGGATAATTGGTAGGAATGGCAAAGCCCTGTCTGTTTTTGAGAATGTTAGCAATGATATGCAATTAAAAATGAACTGTAAAAGGTAAAATCTTGTACACATATGCAATGCAATAGAAGAGGTTGAGAAAAGAGACAAAAGTACAAAAATAAAAAAGCTTATGTGTCCTAATTTTGAGTGTTTTCAGTGAAAGCATTTCTAAGGATGAAGTGGGAAAGATTTCTTGGTGGCTTCTCTGCAAACAGGGGTAGCTCCCATTGCATAATGGGTGTCCTGATTTTCATAGGCTTTGCTTTCCTGGAGCTTTTGTCAGGTGTTAGAGTTGTGTGAATTGGGTACACTGGCAAAAAATAAAAATAGAATTAACCAGAAAAGAATGATGTGCATTAATATTTTCTCTTGTGTTTTTTCCTACTTCTTATGTTTCTCATTGACTTTTGAAGCGCTTGGCCTTGCCATCAGTGTTCTTTGCATTGTATAGAAACTTCAGGTTGGCCATAGAATTATTTATGTTTCAAAAAATATTGGCTGCATTTAATTTTCTGCTTATCTACTCTTCCTCATTTGTCTTCTGAAACTAAATTTCTGACTGGGTTGCTTTTCCTTGGCAATAGTCCAGGATTCTTGTTACCGGAACACACAATCTACTTGTCTGCTTACCCACAGAGAAATGATTAGTTGTTGAAAATTATTTGAATTCACAGATTTTTTTTTTTTCTTAATATGCTTTCTCATATAAAAGCATGGGAAAAATCTGTGCCTCTTGGTTGTGGTTATTTTTAGAATTGTTATTCATAAAATGATTTTTCTTTTCTTCCAAAAGTATTCATAACAAAATTTGGTATTTACTTTTTACTTTTTACTTTTGGTATTTATTCACTTTCCTCATGTTTCTAATTCTAAAACTGCATGTGCTGTAGACATGCACAAAAGTAATGTAACTGAATGTGCAGAATAGGAGGACAGATAATGATTTAAAAGTAGAAACTAACAGCATACAGGCTGTGCATGTACTGAAAGCATTTGTCAAAATAACTCAGTAAGCACAGCAATGTCCTGAGGAGACTTCCAAACAGAATGGAATTTCTGTCTGGAGTCTTTCAGGGAAGAGCTCAAGAGGCACCTGCCAGGGTTGTTGGACGCAATTAACTCTGCTCATGACTGATGCACAATGATATTGTGGTCATACTGAGTTACTGAGTACAGGGAAGGACTGCCAGGATCTGTGGAAGTGAAGTGCTCCGGAGAGCACTGAGTATCCCAGCCAAATCCAGTACGGCTTTCCTTTGGCATGGCAGTAAGGCCATGCAGTGCAAAAATCTGTTTCTTTGTGTGCCTTGGCATTGTCTGGGTGCTTGCTGCACAGTGCATTTGAGTTCTCATTGTGGTCTGTGTATGGTTATAACAAAAAAAAAAAAAAAGTGAAGCATGGAAGAAAGTAGTTATGAACTTGTCCATCCTTTGTGTACATTCTTGTATACACATACTTTTTGTTTGCGTGGTGCTGCTCTGAAACTGTGTTCTCCCATGAGGATGATGAAATCTTCAGGGGGATGTCTAACAGCTGTATATCAAAGAAGTTACTGAGAAGAATAAAAGCAGTTCGTTGAGACTGTCATTCCAGCTGAACTGGTCTGTAAATATTGGTTATGCAGTTTTGTTGTCCTGGAAGTAAGTCTGTTCTCTCAACAACAGGAACACAGTTCAGCAAGTTTTATCTTTGATTTATGTCCAAGAAACCAAAACAGAATTCCCATCAGAATGTGGATTTCTTAATCTAGAATAGAGTAAGAATATTACCTTATGTGGAAGACAAGAACAGCAAGCATTTTTGTATCTACTGCCTCTGAAAATCATAGTCAGAGCACTTATTTAAACTGAACAGCTGGTTGTTTAAAGATCAACTGTACTTCAATGCATACTCCATTTCAGAGTACAAAGCTTTTACAGCTGCTTTATTTTTCCTTTGGCCATGTGCATCTTCACTTCTTTTGGTGAGCATATTTGGAGGAAACAGGGAGGTCTTGATTGTGCTACGTAACTGCTTTCAGTGTGGTTTGGCAAAATAGCAAACTCAAGTGTTAAGAGTCTAGCAGTTTAGTTAGGAAAAAATGCCTATGGCAGCCTTGGTGACCTTGGAAGAAGAAATTGCCTTGCTCAGCATAGAAGAACGCAGTGGAGAAGCTGTCACTTACATTCTGTTAGAGAAAACATGAAGATAGTTATCATGTATTTCTAATAAATCAGAATGACTTCACCGTATTTTGTATACTGCATATTTATTAAACACCTCTAAATCTTTGGAATGAGGTAGGCTGCAATACTTGCTGTCACTGTCTAATCTGTCTATCAGATGATATAATACAGAGGTCTTGACGGTTGAGGTTACTAAAGATCCCCTAACATGTCTCACAGAAGAATCTTTAACCTCATTCTTTTTGAAAAGTAGATTTTTAGATATTTCTGGTATAATTGTATTCTGCTGAAGTAAGTTCTTTCTATAGATTTGATTTTACTTAGTGCTTTACCTCATTTCTGTCCATGGTTGTGAACTGCTGACTATATGGTGTCACACAGATATATAGCTACTTGGTAAAGTGTTGCACAATTTTAGTAGCTGGTGGATATGTTCATTTTGTATTTCAAAATGCAGCAGATAATTATTAGATAATGAAGATTAACTTTTGCCTTTTTAGTATGTAAAGGTTCCTAGGTAATTTTTTTTCATTTTTTAAATATATAGTTTTCTAGCACTATGCACTGTTCTTTCTAATTTTGTCAGTTTCTTGTCACTTTAAGCATGAGTTAGTCAAATACCTTCATGCAGCCTTTTAATTTTTTTTTAATATTCTGAATAGTCAACTAATGTTAACATGATACCTTTTCTAAGGGAAAGCTGTAAAGCAGAGGTACAAAAGAGTTACTTTCCCTTTCCAAGTATTGTTTGTATAGCCTGCTTTCTTTTTGTCTTGATGTCATCAGTGGAAGGGTGTACCTCACAGGAATGCCACCATTCAGGCAGGTGCGATGGAAGCATTTTTTTTCTAGATGATAATGTGTAGCTATCAGCATTTGAAATACTCATCCAAGAGAAAGAAGTTATATCCATTCTGAAAGCGTTTATATTTGTTTTTTGTATCTCAGAACTAAAGATGAAAGAGATTTAAATAGGATTAGGATGAAATCTATTTGGTGACTATAAACTAATCCTTTTTGGGTATGCGTTTGCAAAACAAACACTCAAAATGTTTGCTGCTCCACTCCAAGCCTGTAGCATTGCATGGATGTTCATTTGGACCAAGTTTCATTGGCTTGATTTCTAGTTTTGTTCTTCTCAGAATAAAATTTCAATCTGCAGTAAGACCATTAAGTAGAGTAGATCATACTTGTCCAACCTGCTAGTTTTAAGTTTCTCTTGGCCTCTTCTTTTTTGTTTTTAATAAAAAATCATTGAGAGAAGTTTTTTTTTCTGATATGCATAAACTATATCACACGCTTTAATCATAGCCCAAGATAATTCCTCTTTGATCACTGTGACCTAGGCAACCAGAAGGTTGTGTTGTGGGGTTAAAAACTTTCCCTACAGACTGCATCTTTTGCAATAAATACTGTAACTAATTGTAGCATTGCTCAAAACACAATATTGTTCAGCGCTACAATAGGGTTGCACTTCTTGGGGGTGTTACCTGATTTGCAGAATGGCTGCTCAGTGAGATTGCACAGAGTAAGATTGAAGACCCACATCTGTATTTGAAAAAGTGTACATAGTGCTTAAAATAGAGGCATTCTGTTCCATAGAAATTACTGTGATGACAGTAGTTGACTAAGAAACTTGGCTTTTGAGCTAAATCTCGCATCAGCAGGGTGTTGTGTGGGCTTTTTTTTTTTAATATATTTAAAGAAATTGATCATTTAGTGCAGGGCCTCTAAGATCTCTCTTTTCACATCCCTTCTGAGGATTATTTTTTATTAGATGGATACATTATATTTTACGTAAGAGCTGTTGTGGGTGAATCTAAACTTGCATCTGAACAGCTTGATGGCATTTTTCCTCTGTTTCTGTGGATGAATTTACCACTTTTCTTTCAGAAAATGTACAGCTCTGACTTGTGTAAATGAATAAGAAATGCTATGAGGTTGCAGTGATCAGTCGATTTGAGTATTTAGTTGAAAGGAAATTCTAGCTAATTAATGGACTACACTCATTTTAATTTAAATAAGCAAGCCTAGAAGTCACTTCTGCACCTCTGTTTGTTTTAGTTGGCTTTGTCTCTTTGAACTTACGTTAACATACCTTAATGGCAGGTAATGATTGATAATGGTGTATTGTAAAGTTCAGGTAATAAATAGTGTTTTACTCATAATAATGCTGAATAATGTACTTTTTATGACCCAGTTTGATGGAAAATTTCCTTGTCAACTCTGCCTAATTGTCCAAACAAAACCACCCATTACTTAAAGAACTGCATGTCTAACCTAGACACATTAATTAGGGTCATGACTGAGCTACGCAAAGAAATATAGTAACACTTCAGTTATCTTTAAGTATGATCTTTAGACAGCGGACCTAATGTTAAACTGAAGTTTAATGGGGAGCTGTTGTTTACACTACCCTTTGTAGCTCACAGACACATGTTGGAATCCATCCATAGCCACTGGGTGGTGGAAAAACAACATCTCCCTGAAGGTCTTTAGAGGTCATAAACAATATTAGTTTGAACATCAGAAATCACAAAATCAAGTAAGCCTGGATGAAAAGGGAGGAAAAGAGGTTTCTGGGTTTTCATCCAGTCAGAAACTGAAGTCAGTAAATATCATGTTCCATCAAGCTGAGGGTTAAAAAGGGGTTTAATCTTCAGCTGTCAACATCCTGGAATCCTGTACATCAAAGTGCTGTGCCAAGCCCTCCGTGATTGCTGCTGCTCTCTCAGTACTTCATCTGCTTTGAAGTTTCAGGGATTTTTGCTGATTATGTAGTTAGTGAGGCTCCAGAAGTACCAGAACAACCTTGGAAATGAAAGTTGAAATTTCAGAAAATTCTCAGCTCAGAACAGACCATGTTCAAAACAATTCTTAGGTATGTCATGTTTGTTATTTAGTTATTTATTTTTTCCCTGCACTGAAGATTCAGCACATGCTTAATGCTTGAGACTCTACAACTACTGGTTTTATCCGTATTAAGAAAACTATGTCCAACTACTTGAAGAAATATTTCCCCCTGTATGTGATGGAACAGAGGGTGCAGGACTATTTTTTTTCAGATCTGCTTGTGGATTTACAACTGATTTGCTGGTTGTACCCCAGAGTCAGTGGGGAACTCATTCAGACAGCATTCCTTTCAGACCTAGAGAGATGATAGCTAGAAGGCAGAAGGGGAACTTCGTGGAGTCTTGGTGGCTTTTTGTCATTGCATTTTTTTCCCTCTGAGAATTTAAGGGCTGATGAACCAGGTGGTTCATTTAATAGTATTATTTCTGAAGTAATAGATGAGTCAAAGAAATGTATGTGCAAGTTTGTAATATAGGTAGTTCAAGACAACTGTTAACTACACTTTCTCATTATGCAAAATACCCACCTTTTTTCCTGTGTCATATCTCCTATAGTTTAATGCTGGTGGAAGAAAAGCAGCACAAAAACAGACAAAGCCCTCAAACAACAACAAACAATGTTATCATGTAGTTTCATTCTCCTCAACCTAAGTCTTTCTGTGATTCTTAATTTGACTACTATAATTGTTGAAGAAAATAAAAGTACGAATAAAATATACATAAATAATGCTTAAATGAGAGAGAGATTTTGTCTTCACAAATGTATGTCTTACGATTCTTATAATCTTATGCTGACCTCCAAACAGAATTACTCTATGATTCATTCACAGAAATTGTCTGAAGGTTGTTTTAGCATAGACTGTTCCCAGATCATATTCACTTGCAGTTCTTAGGTTTAATAAAGTTTGTTCTGTACTGTATTCAGTCACTTTGTTTGATTTTTGGGTGATACTGTGTGGAGCCAAATGTTGGACTCAGTGATCCTTATGGGTTCCTTCCAACTCAGAAAATTCTACGGTTCTGTGATCGGTGGCTCTTGAGGTAACAAAGGCAATACTACATGAACTCAGATTAAATTTTATTTCAACCAGTTCTTGTTATGAGTGAAGATAAGAAGGTATAAATTTTTCTAGCCCAATATGAATGTGATTCTTGATGAAGCATGTGTTTAAAAATATGATATCGAACCTATAATGGTTTACTTAAAATTATAATTAAAAAAAAGGTAATTCTGTGAAAACCTTATCTTCTAATAGTGGGTGTGGGACTAAGTAACTTTCTAATGAAGTTGTCCCTTGATGTTAAGTTCAGGACTCTTTGAGAAAATAGTGTCTCGTCCTCTATGTATTGTACAAGGATGTGTGTGATGCTGCTGATTTAAGAAAATTAGTATTCTCTCCCCATGGTACCCATGCAATGGAAAATTCCCTAGGTCTTGGAAATACTGCAGCCTCAGTGCAAGACTGAGTGTAGAGGCATGCTTGGAATAAATCAAAAAGCACCTCCAGAAAAATAGCTGTCCTTTTCCTCTGTTGTTTTCATTCAGCATTAAAAGTATATAAGATGTTATGCCAAAAGGGATTTGTCCTTTTTATCTAGTAAGGGAAACGCTTTTGTTATTTGCATTTCTGAATTGCTTAGCTGCCCAAGCATGCTTTATGTGTGCTGCTTGAAATGTGTCATTGGATCACGTGAGCACTGTTCTCTAGCTGATGTTGGACGTTCTCCAACAAATATGGATTATGTTAAAGTAGGTTCTGAATTGACGAGGATATGTTAATAACTCCCAGATGGGCATCTTTGCTCAGGGAAATACAAGCGGTGTATGGCAGGAGCTAGTATTTGGCAGGTCCATCATTCCGTCATTAAAGGCCACATTATTACTTACAACTCTACTTGCATGACAATTGCTTCCATAAACTCAGTCTCCCAATAACAAATACACACAACTTGCTTTTAGATACATTTTCCTCTTGCAAGGTTTTTATAATATGCCAGCTGGTATTTCCTCCAGTTTAAAATATGTGTTTTTGAAAATGAAATAATAGTATGAAATAAACACTTGGGTTCCACAAATTCATGGTTAAGATCTCTTTTTTCTTTCGAGTGTGTGATAAAAATACATACTCAAAGTACATGCACCTTCATGTTTTTGCAGTCTGTATTATTCAGTGTTAAAGGCCAACTAAAAAATACTGTTGAGTTGACAATTTAAATTGTGACATAACTGTATATGCTATATTTAAAAAGAAAATAGTGTTTATTTCATGCTTTAAGGGGATTTGTAGTCTTTCTAGGAGCAGTTAAAAACAATGTTGTTTTTTTACAGTTTCATGGATGGAGTTATGATTAGAAAACAATATAGACAGTATACATGAGTGTGAATTATGTGATCAAAATGTATTCATTATTCATCTTGATCACTGAACTTAATCTGTTAATCCATTCCATTAAAGGATTTCAAAGCTCCGTTTGTCCAACAAACATCTGAAAAATGTGACTGGTTGGAAAACCTTCCTTCCTCCTGCTTCACTCAACTTTTCAAAATCTTACACTTCCCAACTATCCAGATATAAACTGGAAAAAAAAAAAAAGCAGAAGCCATATCGTTTTTTGAACAATGTAAAATAAGTAATGAATTCTAACCTTCACTGCTGTCTAGAAGTTGGAATAAAGGCTTCATGTTTTGAGAATAGAATGCTTTGAAATTTCTAGATTTTATTCTTTAGCTCTGGAACTCTGACTCCAGGAGCTTAAACTTACAAAGCTGGACCTCTGGTGATGACATGGTGGAGTAGTTACCAGGTAAGATACCATAAATAGTACAGACAATAAACATTTTTTAGGAATCTTCATAAAATATTTTTTTAAGATGTAGCAAATAAGTTACAAATAATTTTTATCAATTGCCTCGGTTATTCTATCCCAAAGTCAGATCTGTACTTCATTTTAACAATTTCTCACCAATGTACATCTGTATTTTTTTTCCACTTATTTATATTCAAACTTGGATTTTGACTGGCGTATCAATGATAATGATTACTTTATAGTTCTTAATAGTGAAAAGGCAAAGTATATATTTTGCAATAATCTCATTGAGCCGGCTGATGTGAATTTGCATTTTGCAGTATATTTTGGAGAATACTGCTCTGTTGGGGCAGTGTTTTCTGTTGATGACCCAAAACATCAATACCATCCGGTGCCTGGAGCTGACCCAAGCAACAAAGATACCATGAGGGTATATTTTTGTACTTCTCCAGTCTCCTTCTGCATGTTATGATATTATTACTCTCAATCTGGCACTTAATTTTCTTGGCTCTTAAAATGTGTGTTGTAAGAGTAGTTGAATGTAATATGTGGTATTTTAATATTGTGACTCTTAATGCTACATAAAACCTTTGTTTCCTACAGGTTTATTGAGCTGGTGTATTAGATTTCCTGCTGCATGAGCAAGAAGATTATGGTGGCTTACGTCTAAGTGTACTTTTGGGAGGCATTTTGTATTTTCTCTATAAATAGTCTTTCTAAAACACAATTTTGAAACTATTAATGTTTATATCGCATTATACATCTAAGTTTACTGTCCTGAGTATACAGTATGGTTGCAAGAGGAAATCTTTTAGTCTAGGAAACGTGTTCAGAATTATCATTATTAAACGAGTAGTAAAAAGTAGGTTTGCTACTAAAAGGCAGGTTTGTTATATTTATCTTTTTATCCGCATGGTATTTTTGGCCTATTACACTGAGTCATTCCTGTTTTCAACAATAGTAAAATTGCATCTTTTAAGCACTTCAGTAGAAATTACAAATGTTAAGTTCCTAGCAGCAGCAGGGGCAACCTGTCTATCCTGTCTGCGTCAGAAAAATGTCAGATGAGTTGATTGCTACTATAAGCTATTCACAGACTAAACTTAGATTTGAGGATGAGTGTAAAGCTTGTGTCTCACACTGCGTAAGCATTTTTTTTTCATCTTAAGCAAGAAAATACACCCTTTATAGAACTTAAAGGAAGAAACCCTGGAAAGATCGTTCATCCTAAGATAAATGGGGGTGGGGGGGGTAGCTTGGGGAAGCAGAGGTAGTTTCTATGTATAGTTATCTCACTGATGTGTATTCTGTTTTGAGAATAATTTAATGAGCAATTTCTCTACAATTTATAAGAAGATGCCATAGGCCTAACTCTGGAAGGTCCCCTGGAGCCATTTATGCATCCACACATGAACGGCCAGTTTCATTATTTTTAAAAATGGTACATGAGTGAAACAAAAGGTTAGTGTAGTTCTGTCCAGTGCAATGAGAGATTATCATCTTAAGCCATAGTTGTCAGGTGGGCTGAGCCCAGCTCCACATCCTCCTTGGGTTCAGATGCGGGTGCCATGCGGGTAATCCCCAATTTACTGGGGGCATTGTTAGCTGGCTGTGCCTCAGGGAAGGATTTGAGGCAGGCCTAGAGCAGCTGCAGGCCAGGATGGACACTCAGTGCCCTCTGTCAGCACTGGAGCTGGTGCTGAAAACCCAGTGATGTGGAGAAGGCATTAGCTCAGATGAGTTACACTAAGTGGCAAGTGATAAATTCAAGATGACAATCTGAAACAATAGTATTCCTTGCAGTAATTGATTCCAGTGATGCCCGAGGCAGTGCTGACTTGTTGCAACCAGTGTGGCCAGAGCTGAGCAGCTAATGAGAAACCAGCCCCCAGTCGTCACTGTAATGCTGTGTTCTGGCAGGATGAGGTCACTATGAGTAGAAAGCATTAATGCAAGCTTCATGTGATAAACTATGACAAAGAAACCTTGTGTTGTTTTGAGTGGTTAAAATGCAACCATCTGTTGTTGTTGTTTGCCTGTACAGTGGCACCGCGCCTCGCCTTGGTGCTGGCTCACACACATCATGCCTAAGCTGGTTAGCTGTTGCAGCCACAGTTACTTTCCTCTCTTTCATTTGTTCTAATTACTGTCATCAGGTAGCACTGACTGCTCAGCTTAGAGGAAGGAAGCTTCATTGGTGTTACTGATGAATGGAAAGAATGGTGAGAAAATAACACTTTGGCACTCATCCTTAGTCAGCAGTAGAGATGCGACTGGCTTGCCAAAGCCAAGTGCTTCCTAACATTTCAACTATGCCAGGTGTGGGGCAAGGACACTTAAGAACTGACTTGTATAATGACTGTCCTGCCCTGTTGCTGCAGCAGCACAGGTCTCACCGAGTCATGTGGGAACTAAAATCGACAATAGAAATAAAAATAAAATAAATGTTTCTCAGCTTTCCCCAGGCTGTTATTCCCTGTAGCTGTCAGATTTCCATTATGAATAACTACAGGTGCCATCTTAACAGAAACATGGATTACAAAGTGCTTATTAAGGGTGTTATCAACAAACCTCAGAAAGTGTTCTACTAATTATGGAGTGATACTTACTTCATAACTGCTTCCCATTAATTGTGAGGATTTAAATGAGATGGACCACACATTTTGGTATTAACATTTTTGTCTAAAGCCTACAAGTTATTTTCACGTTTTTGCTTTGTTTCCTCATTTCATATTTAGGCAATAATTGCTTTTTTTTCTGAAAGCATTGCATCTGCTTCAGTACAAATACTTGTATAGGGTAGATAAATACAGTATTTAATAAGATCCGTAAGACGTCATTTAGTCTCAAATGTCAAGTAGCGTAATTAGTTGGCATGTTTGTAATCAAATCCTTATATTATCTCTGAATATATTGGACTATTGTGAATATTTTCACACAACTTATCTTCCAATACATACCTCTATCTTTTAAAACCAACTTTAAAAATATATTTCAGCAAAACATGATGCATTTTTTTCTGTATTTCACTCACATCTTACCTTTTAAAACAATTCCCAGAATTCTCATAGAAGAAAACAAATTACCATACAATCTTTCTCTAATTCAGTTGTTTTTATAAAGTATTGAACTAAAATAGTGAAAATATCTACACTCTGATATAAAACTTGAAAGTGATATTTGAGTTGCAGAAGATCATCATCATAATAATAAAAGTATTAAACACACTGACCGTTTCAGTAATCAGGTTTGTAACAACACTATTTCTCTGATGAACAATGAAAGAATCGTCAAGGGTAATATGCAGTAATATGAGCTGTGATCTAGCAAGTGACAATTGTTTCCATGGTATTAAAATCTTTCTGGTATGTTCGCTTCTTCTGTTTGTGTAACAAGCTTGTCAGATTTCTCAGGCTTTATTTATTTCTGTAGTTATAAAGAGAACAATTATTTTGTCTTCATTTTCAGGAAAAAAGAAAAATATTCCATAGTTTAATCTATGTTACACAGTCTTAGAATTTCCATTAATTAAATGGTGACTCAAAAACTGTTGCTAAAATGTACTAAATGCAACAATTAGGTACTGTTGCCATTTCTTTCTAATGCTTAAAACACAAGCCAAGCGCAATAAGGGTTAATTAAATTCTAAGCAGGATAGTGAAGACCTATAAAGTTATAGATAAATTTAGGGATTTCTGTAGGTTCTTATAAAGTCTCTGAAGTGTTGATGGTAACAGGTGGTTATGTAATACTTACATTTCAGAGTTGAATATGTATTTTCATTGAAGGCATGGGGAAATGCTTTTTGTCTGCCCATTTCAGCTCATCTTGGATCCTGCCATGTGAAGAGATTCTAATGTATCCATATTGGTGTTCAGATGAGTAAATGTGCACTCACCAGGTCAGTAGGCAAGATTTATGTAGTACTAATTGCCAATAATTTACAACCCACATTAGATCTATTTATTTGCTCATCAGAGATTTGTGAGCATATGTAAAAATTTTGCATGGGATTTTTACCCACAAAATATAAGTGTAGCAGTAGTTTTCAATTTTGTAGAAGGCATCCTTAATTGTCCTATATGGCAGGAAGGCTTCTGAGTGTAATCATAGAGTGATGAAGGTTGGAAAATACCACTAAGATCATCTAATCCTGCTGTCAACCCATCTCCACTGTGCCCACTAACCCATGTTCCCAAGTGCCACATCTGCATGGTTGTTGTATGTCTTCAGGGACAGTAACTCCATCACTCCCACGGGCAGTCTGTTCCAATAATTCACTGCTCTTTCTGAGAAGAAATGTTTCTTAATATCTAGCCTGAAATGGGGAGGGAAATGCCTACAGATTGTATTGTTTAAAAGAGAAAAAAAAATTAGTTTATGAAGTATGTTATTACCTGATTTTCATGACATCTGTAATTGTGTAATTAGAGAAGGTTGCTGTGTTTTGTTACTGCTTAGGTGATAAACTTTTTGGAAAGTTTATTGTTGGGGATGGTTCATACTGGTTGAGGATGTAAAGTGCTAGGCTCTAAATGGGTTATTAAGTTCTGTTTCATATTTTATAAGGGATATTTCTTGTTAAACTGGAGTGCCTGGAAATATACTTGCTGTAAATTTCTGAGAACTAAATTATTATAACTAAAAGCTATTCCAAAATGTCTCATTAATGTTCATATCAAATCGTGTTGGTATGACTTCCAGTTCTAAATAGGAGTTATTGGGTTGGAATTAAAAGTAATACACATTAAAACTTTAAAAATAGATTTTCACTATGGCTTCACACTGGAAGATAGCCAATGAATATTTGGGTTTTAATTTTGATAAAATAAGCCATAATAGGGTTTAAATAGTTTTTTTTTTTTCCTTTAATTGCAACTACTGAATTTCACAGCATCAGAAGAAATGTTTTATTTCAAAAAGTTTTTTGAAAGTCTTTGTGGTTTTATTTCATCATAACAAACCCACAGATTTATTGATAGATTTTACTTCAGGTCCTAGAGCCAAACCCATATAGTTGGTAGGAGAAGAGTCGCTTGGAAACCTTTTTTGCTTTGCTGACCCCTTAGCTTATGCTAACCAACACTTGTGTTTTTGTATTCTTCCATCCCTTAGTACCTGTGCAGTGAGTGTGTGGCTAGCTGAACATTAACACTGGGGGATGACAGGGTTTTGCTGCAGTGGGAAGCCAGGGGATATATAATTGCATCGTTGGCTCTTGTTTTGTTCCCACGTGCAGCTTGGTTAAATGTCACTTCAGGCTGCAGTTCCCACTCCCCCTTTGGCCATGGGCCTTCCTGCAAGCTGTGCTCAGGCAGCATGAGTGCAGGTCTGAGCCAGGCCCACTGGGATTTATCTTGTCTCCAGGTCTCACCAATCTTTGACCCGACTGTTGTTGTTTGTGATACTTACTGGTAAACTTTCACAATCAATACAACATCACCCTGTGCAGCTCCTGGGAATGAAAATCTGCAGCAGCCCTTTTAATCTTGAGGCTGGCTGCTGCTCTCTGCTCTTCTGTTAACAGGGCAGTTGGCCTCTGAGATGCAATGTGATTGCTGAAGGGTCACGAGCGGTGGGTGTGATAAATGGCTGCTCCTGGTATAGCACCTCTCCAGCCAGCTGGAAGTGGTAATAGAAATGTACCACAACTGTGCACACAAGAATCTTTGTAGCTCACTTACAGTGAGTGCTGGAGGATGCAGAACTTTGGAGCAAGTCTTTGGGAAGAAAAGTAATGAAGAAAGTGAGAACTTGTTGAAAGCTGACTGAACTTTGTAACAAAATCAGGACAGTTTTTGCAAACATGTTGCCATATGTGTTATTTTCATGCCATTCTAATTATATTGAGTGTTTTCCCTGCATTTCAGTAGCAACAAGCATTTTGCAAATGAACGTAAACAGGAAATTATCTCGAAAGTCAAAGAATAGCAGCATTTCTTGAAGTCATTGCATGAACCAAAAGTGTCCTCCATTTGAAACAGGGATCTGTTTGACATTTCATTCAATACATAGGAAGATGATGCAACTAACACTATGAATCTATGCTAATACACAGAAACAGCACTAATTGAGAGAAGATAACCCAAGGAAGCATTATTTACTAAATGAGTCCGGTTGTTCTTAGTCTTCAAGACAATGAAAATGTGTGAAGGAAAAACAAACCAACTAATCTAGACATTACCTTGCTAAGTGCTCCTCATCATCTGTTGGTAACTGATATATCGTACCAATCTGGGAATCATAACCCCCCTAAAAATGCTTCTGATTGTTTTATCTCTGTAGGTTCTGCTTAACAGGGGAAATTTTTAGTCTTTTTAATTTTAGTCTTTTTTCTTAAGTAATTATATGTTATGTCTGTGTATATTATATTATAATTACAAGAATGGCTAGAAAGAGAAGACTTAAAGGAGTTTGTAAGAAATATCTGAAAATCATGTATAGTTTTCTTTTCAAAAAGTCCTTATACTCTGCCTAAGCTTCTCACAGCTGGCTCTAAACTACCAGTGGAAATTAATATTTTCTATTCTTCATCTTGTTACATAACACAGGAACTGTCCTCCATGTGGTTGTTCCCAGCACTGCTGTCACAGCATGCTCTGATATTGTTGTTCTGGGTATGTTTTACTTATCATGTACAATCCACACAACTGCATATGTTTTACCATAATCATGTGTTCAGAAAAGAAATATTTCACAAATCACCTTCTTGTGCTGTCTTCGTGCATTAGTTTTTCCCTACCATGACTAGAAACATAATGTTAATTGTTAACTTTTCTTCAAAATCATCTTCTTCTGTTCTTCTTCATTACTATTGTATTCCAGCTGAGTATAGGTCCCATTCTCCTGGCACATCTCCTTATTCAGAAGATAAGTGTGGACATTTTAAAAACTATTTTCAATTATGCAGAGTATATATTCAGTAACAGTAAGCCTCCTTGTCATCTTGCTTCTGTTGAGTGAAAATCGTCCCTGGCTAAGAATCATCTCCCCTTCTTCTCATACAAGCTTTGAGTCCTCTTTTGGTGGCCTGTCATAATCAGTAAGTCCTGCAAAAAATGTTAATAGAAGAAATTCTTCACTGTCAAAGTGACAGAGCACTGGAACATGTCGCCCAGAGATGCTGTGGAGTCTCTGTCTACAGAGGTATTGAAGATCTTTCTGGCTACCTATCTTAGGGAACCTGCTTTGTCAGGGGGGTTGGACTCCGTGATCTCCAGAGGGCTCTTCCTACCCCTATATTTCTGTGAATTAAAATTAACACAAATTATCTCTCCATTAATTTATTCAAACTGAATGCTCCATTTCCAAATATTATGTTTTGCTTGAAAGTGGTGGTCTGAAGGTTGATAAGAGGTATTTTGGTCTAAAAAAAAAAATTGTTTCTCCTCTCTAGAAAGAGGAGAAATGTCTGTGAATGAAATGAATTGCAGAAAAGCTCATCTCCTACCACCAACAGCTTTACAAGGTTTTTATCTTGAAAAAAGTTTGCATAACTGAATGTCATTTCTGAGTACATCTAGGTTGGCGCATACATTATTTTATCCCCCTCAAAGGGATTGTCATCCAATGCTTTTACTGTATAGATTTTTCATAACTCATCTCCCCTCACTCTTACAGATATAGATTGCAATATCAGTGTGCCTTGCCCCAAAAAGACATCCCTTAAAATCCAAATCAAACTTACTAAATAAAGTCACAATGCTAAAACAATAGGCCTGCAAGACCTTAGTAACCTCTTTATTGTTCCATTCTGCAGCAGATTCAAGCAAAGTAGGCAAAAGAGTTTGCTGATCAGGGTATTTACAGCTGTGGAAACACTCCATAAAGATGCAGAACACCACTGGAAATCTGTGGGTAAGCACTTCTGTGTTTACTGGCATTCCATGATACGTTAAGCAGTCCTGGGTAAGTTGCTGTCTGCAGTGGGGAAGATGTAAAAGCTGGTGAAGTACTTCCAGCACCCTTGGTTTTTAATCCAAACCCTTCCTGCAGACAAGCATCACTCAGAGGAAAGTACATGGTTGCTTAGAAATCTCAGTCCTGCAAGTTAATGTTTTGCAACTGAAAATTCAGCTGTACTGAAGTATCCATTTCAAATCCTTGCACTTCTTTGATTGAAGTATTTAAGGCACTTGAAAATTCTTCTGTAAGAGGCAAGAGTGTTGCTCCAGACCTCTGCAGGTATCCTGTTTCTTTCCAATAATTTGATATCTAAATCAAGCTCAAACGCTGTTTCTAAAAAAAGATTAAATACTCTGATTATTAAAATAACGTGTGATGTTCCTAGTTCTGTGGCAATGCTACGTTGATAGTTTTATCATAAAAATCCAATGCAGATATACTTACTAACAGTAGATTTCTGGAAATGTAAGGGTCGGAAGGCAGAGTTGACTGATAAGTGAAAGAAGCAAAAAAAAGTCCAATTGTCTTCAGCTGGATGTAGGCCACATTGTTCTTGGTCATGACTAGACGCATGGCTGTGACTTTGCAGCACATCTCTGGAGTGTGACTCACCAGTGGTGATTGTGCAGGTGCCTCTGGTGCTTGGTAGTTTTGTTTTCTTGTGTGGCATGTGGCAGATCTGAGCAGGTTTTGTAAAAAGAAAACAAAGGACAGATTATTATTTTTTTTAAATTATTTCATGTTACTGATGCTTTATCTTGATAAAGAAATGTGTGTTAATTTGTTTGTTTTTACTCTTTTGAAATTTTGGTTCCATTTTTGTGTATGAAAGCAATGCAGACTGTGAGTAATAAGCTACTGTGTTTGGTCACTTGAGCCAAGGTTGGGGACAAACAGATGGATGAATTTTGACCAGGAAATGGACCACTACATGTAATAACACAGATGAAGGTGCTGCTTCTGCAGCAGTTTTTAGTTTTGTTGCTTGCTACTCCTACTGTAATACTGCTGCTCATTTGGCATTGATGCTCTGAAATGTCTGAAAACAAACACTTAACAAAATTTCATTCACTGTCAAAAACAAACAACAAATAAAAATCCCCGAAGACCTCCTCCTAAACATGATCTTGCAAAGGAGGATTCGCTTTATTTCTTATTGAAGTACGTTTTTCTTGAGCAAGAGCTCAAAGCCAGACTGCTTGTCTGTGGTTTCTCCATGAGATAGGTAGGAGCATATGCAGCTTTTCACTCTGGAAATTTTAATGAAAAATGAGAAATGAATAAAATGAATAATGAAATGAGAAATGGTTGGATGATACCTTGTGCCTGTTTTTAGTAAATAGGCACATAGCGAGACGTGTTCCTCCCTCCTGCACTGTGACAGCTGTGTCCAGCAGCGATGACTGCAGGTTTTACATGTGATGTAATGTAGGGCTCCCCAGTAGTAATATTCATAGGCCTGAGCCCTTCCAGCCAAATGGCAAAAGCAAACCTGTTCACATGAAAAGCAAATTAAAAAAGCAACAATCAAAACAAACAAAATACCTGCTTCTGAAGATGAACTATGGCAGAAGATGTTGCTTTGTCTAAAGTAGGACTTCTGCCAGCAAATTGACAGAAAAGGTGAGATAAAGCAACAACTCTATGCCACCATTGTCCAGGGAAAGATGTGCTCTCTGCACAGGAGTGAAAGCCCAACTAGTGTGGGAGAAGGGAGAGAGTGTGTCTACCACCCATAGAAAATTGGAAGGGTGCAACGGTTGGGAAGGATATTGGTATGGTCTTTAGAGAGAATGAAGGAGACTCAATCAAAATAAAACTGAGCATCACAGAAATGTACTTAAATGTAAGGTCTATTAGGTTAGGGAACAATTGTAGAAAAGAAATTGTGAAAGCCCCATTTCTTGAGACTTTTGAAATTGAGCAATTCAAGACCCTGGAAAATATAATGTTGATAGTGTAATATTATTATAGAAGGATAGAGTTACTCTAATAGGCCTACTTCATTTCTAATTCCTATGAGTTTGTTAAGCTATTTATGCTTAATTTTACATAGTTATGACTACAGAGTATGATCATCCAAACTGTAATAAAATCCTTATAACAGATAAAAATAAAAAAGTGATGCCTCATTTTGCTCAAATGAGCTAATCTACTTCAAAACTGAATGACAATCCGCACTGCTAGGGCAGCAGAGGGGTCACCAATTATGCTTCTAAGTAATTCTAAGTTCTGTGCAGAATTATATTTCTGTATTTTGTTTGTCCAGTAGTAAAACTGACCTAGAAACTATGCAATCAACTGGGAGGGACATGCAGAGCACCTTGCTGCCAGGTGAGAAAGTGGCTGTGGGTCCATGCCCCCCAAGCACGTGGTGGTGCCTATGTCTGTCTGGTCCCATGCTACTGTGTGAGGAGTGGCAGAATGAATCCCTACTGTTGTGAGTTAGTACACCTCCCTTCCCTCTCCTCACAACCGTCTAAATGTATTGATACAAAAATGTGTATGTTTATATGCATAGGTTTTCATTCAACTCCACAGTTTTACTCTGTGATGGCTCTTCCTCAAACTCTATCCCTGCTTTACTTTCAGTATGGGTATGGACTATAAATGCTCATGAGTTTTTTTTGTTTTTTTTTTTGCTCTTTCTCAAATGTAAATGCAGCAAGCTCTTCCTTGGAGTCACATTTACAGCTACTCAGAAAGAATTTCTTGTGTTCTGCTGGATACTTTTTGTTGCTGCTTAACTCAGAGATTTAGAGTCCATTTTGTTTTTCTCAAAGTCCCCATTCTGAATTTCCAACAAGTGAAAACACGTTTTTAACAATTAACATGGAAAAGTGTTCTAAATTTGTAATGGGAACAATTTCAGTGCTTGTAACCATCTCATGTATTATATTTTTAATTTCCATCTGGCCAATCATACCCATGCACAAGATGTATCATCCTGTGAATGGTCATTAAATTTAGCACTAAACCACCTGATTATGACAAGAAGAGAGAAATCTGAGCACTATAAATTTCATTTGGTTAGGAAATAATTTTATTCATTGCATTTACTTTAATTAAAATAGAAAATATTGTGAAATTCCTTATTTTAGAATACAATAAACTATTATCTCCTAATGGGTTAAAAATAAACAGAAGCCATCATAGAGGAGAAAAAAAAATGAAGAAAAAGAGAAACGGTAATGACAGTTTTGAAGTATCCAGTACCTGTTGTGACAGGAATAACAAATTAATTGGGACTATAACGGATTCTTTGTAAAGGTGAAGTAAACACACTTGACTGTATATTTTTCACCATCAGTTAAGTCTCAATTGGTTCTAAAAATAAACAGAAGACATTGAACAGTTTTAATGGATTTTGACACCTAGGTATTATGCTGTCACTCCAGTATAAATGAATCATAACTTTAGACTGCGCCAAGGAATTACTACACATTTGGAGAAAATTTATGGTGCACCAGGCTTTGAATCGTGATGTGATATCAAAACTAAAGTCACAAGAGGAAAAAATTCTGGCATAAATTATTATTTATCCAAACCACGTGTACTCATAAACTCAACAAGTATGAATTACAGGGATAGCTGGAAGTGTCACTGTCACTCCAAGGTGTTGCCACCTGTCAAAGCTCTATGTGAGCTGTGTCCAGGGGGTAACTGAGCATGCGCTGTGCCAAGCAGGAGGGCAGAGGTTTGCTGCTTCTCAGGGCTCAACCTTATTGAGGCTAAAGGAATGGAGAAATTTGGCAGTTGACAGTATAGTTACATTGGGCTTAAATTTGTTTTTATCTAACTCAGGCCTGGTAGATAGTGAAGCTCTTACTCTTGGCTTGAAGATGTTCATCTGTCCATGAAGTGAGGAGCATCTGCAGTCCCTGGGCTTCAGGTTGGTCACTAGCTTGGTCTTACTTGCTGTACACAGAGGTAAGCACATAAAATGTATTATACAGGCATAAATACAATATTTGATGAAATTCCCTGTTAAATTTTATTTGTGGAAAAAAAAACAACAACCAAACCTCCACACAAAAAAAGGCAACCAATAATTCTAAAGCTATAATGTGGACAGTTGCTTAGATGATGTGTGTTTTTCATGTTTTAAATGAAGGGTGGGATAAACATTTTTCTATAAATTCTCTAAAATATTCTTTAGTAGGTTGGATTGCATTCAATGCACAAATGTGCACTGAAAATTAGAATCTTCTTAAAAATGTCTTTATTCAAATCAAAGGTAACTTTTAAATATTTAATTTGCAGTATTTCTCCAACTTTCTGTGCTGTTCTTCTTGAGAAGCTCACCTCTTCTAGCCCTTTGCCTTAAAATTTATCTACTTCAGAGATTATTACAAAGTACTATAAAGAAAATATCTAGCTTTAAGTCTCTATTAAGTGAAAAGGAACAAATCCAAAGATTATAAGCAGACAGAGAGAGTAGGTTTTATTTGGAAGCCCACAGTGTATCAGTTTAGAAAGCTTCTCTACATTCTAGACAGTGCATTGCAAGTCTGGACTGATTTGTTATTTTTGCCTACTGGAACACTGATCATCCTCTTAATGGCTTTGGTGCTCTTCCCTTTGAGCTGTAGCATGGCACTGAGCTATCCGCTACTGGCCTCAAGGCTTGAGGCCAAGTCCACAAGCAGTACCAGTTGGAGGAAGGGCTGAGTCTGGAAGGGAACCTCTCGGGGTTGTCTTCTCCAGATCCCTGCATAACGTGATCCACTCATAACATCATGGAATATTCTGTGTTGAAAGGGGCCCATGAGGATAAAGTCCAACTTCGTATTCAGCCCATTTCCCAAAAGACTCCAGCTAAGACCTTCCCACACAGCACACAGCCATTCCTTAGGATTGGCAAGGATGGAAAGTCTCAGCTAATCAGAAATATGCGAAAGTAGATAAAATATCCATTACCTCAAGCTGGATCATCTTGGATGCAATCATGCTAGCACATCAGCTTCTGGTGTGCAAACCTGAGAAATGGCTCTGCAGTATGTTTGAGAAGTTGCATTCTGCTGGGAGAATTTGATCTTCTCCTCTCCGCTTGTAGCCAGTGCCAGAAAGCACATGGAGGAAGACATGGGAAGGACACATACTGTGAGTGTACTGGGCTTTAGTGCTGCCTGGGAAAATGGGATGGTAGGTGGCATGTGCTGAGGTGCCCAAGATTGGGGTGCAGGTGGGGTGCTGTATGGTTTCACCAGCCTGCCTGGAGCTGGCAGCATCCCAAATGGGATGTAGGGCTCTGCAGTGGCTTTCAGCACCTGTTTGCCTGTTTCTAATATGGTATTTTTTTTTAATATGGGAAAATACTCCTTTTGAGATATCGTAATATTTAAATTCTCAAGTCAGTCTATCTTAATTCCTATCAAATTATACTAGCTTTAACAATATTTTATTAACAATATTAATTTAAAGAGATCTCTAAGTGCTCCCCTGTAAGGGAGCTGAAAACATCCTTGCAGCGTGATTACTTTGAAGATATTTCATTTTATATCTTTCCTCACTTCATGTTTATCTGGGGCTTGGCGGCCTGAGAGATATGTTCTGCATTTCATTTTGCATAGAGTGCCATACTTAAGGAATGTCAGTTAATTCTGGATGTATGTCCTCTGTTTTTTCTGCAAGTTGTGCTGGTAATAGAGATGTATTGTTAAGATAAGCATCCTAGGGACTATTTTCCTGTAAGGGGACTATCCTGAAATTTTTATTCTAGTGTTCTACAAACTCTAAGGTATTTTGTTTTCATAAATTATGAAAGGAAAATGTCACAAGCTATCACTGTTTCTGTGCTCTGCCTTTGCTGACAGCTGTATGATGCTCATTCAGTGCAGCAGATTGGGAGCTGAAAGTTTCATCAATAAATATGACTCTGATGGCTTCATGTCAGCGGTCAAGGTAATGGCCTTTTATCATCCTGGAAACATTTCCACAAGGCACATGTTTATTTTTTCTCAAACTCATAAAAAAAAAAATATATATATATATATATTACTTACAATTGTAGTCACTCTGCTTTGCAAGTGGCATAAGGAATTTTGAATAGGAGAAAAATACATAATTATTTTTACTACTATATCATTATATGCAGAAAAATGAAAAAATGAACGAAGACAGTGCTGGATCATCTTATTGTAAACTTTTTGTGATGACTTTAGAAGCATTCTTAGAATATTTTGAAACCTATTAAAATAAATAGAAACATGGAACAGGCCTATTTGGAAAAGTAGAAAATGCATAACTGAAAGGTGTGCAGTGTTAAAAATTGTAAAACAACATCATTCAGGATTAGTTGGATAAGACACAGTTCTGTGTTCAGTTGAATATGTTATTGTTAATGTTTAAAATACTGAATTCTAAATTTAGCTTTCTAGTTCATTGTCCTACTGAAGAATTTTTATAAATCATATAGATACTGTCAGGAATAACATGCATTAATTTTGGAAATAATTGAGCATTACAATATTTCAGACTTTAACTGCTCTTGTTTTATTTTTACACTGTTTTATAATTGCACATTGAATACTTTCTAGTACCTAAGTTGATTTTCAAGTTTTAATTTATCGCTTTCTAAGTGGTCTATTAAACATATTTATTGTTAATAAAATAACAATTATTTACAATCACAAATGTTTATTTTCTTTTCATTTCTTAGATGATAATCGATGCTTTGTCCTCAGGACTTTCACTGTAAGTAAAGATCTAGAAAAGGATATGCTCCTGTTAAATATTTGTCATTCATTGGCTGTATGATGCTTTTATATTTTCTCTGAGATTTAACATACAAATGTAGAGTTTTTTAAACATCTGCCCAGTTTTAATGTGTATATGGTATCAAAATGCTACGTAATTTGCAAAAATTTGCATGTAATAGTAATACCTATGGAAGCAGCTTATCAGGTGACTTTGTCCTATCCAGTAAAACAGTAATTTCTTTGACGTATTTTGCACCTGACATCCTTATCCCCATGTAGCATTTTAAATATCAGTACCCAATTAGTGCTCAGATAATTTGCAATCCCTAAGGCCCTTGGTGCTGGGTTTGTCCCAAGGCTCCTTGTGAGCTCTCGGAAGCTGAGCCCTCCCTGTGGAGGGAGCACTGTTTACAGGGGGGCCTTGGCCCCAGCAGGACTCAGGCATTGCCTTGTCTGTCCGAAGTAAAACCGTATTTAGCTCTGCTCATTGTGGCAGTTGTATATATGAAGTACTATTCACTGTAAAGAATGCGAAAATACCAAAAGTTATTTTATGAGCTATATCTGTCTTCCCTGATCACTCACTTAAATAGATGAGGAGCATCCATTTGGAGAGAGCCATCAGTTGGGCACTGTGGTCCTGCTTAGTTCCAGCAGCACCAGGCAGGCTTCCTGCTCCTCTGCTGGTGGCAGAACTGAGCTGTTAAAATTCCCATCCTTGCATGCTAACTTTCTTCAAAAAGTAGAGATATGAAGCAGAGAAAGCAACATTTTACTGAAAGTTCATTCATCAAATAGCTGCATATTTTGAAAAGGGTAAAAGTACTACTAGACCCATCAGGGATAAGTAAAGGCTATATACTATAGATTATTTTAATCCCCTTGCTAGATATAAAAGGGATAATTACATATTTGTGGTTGAAGCCATGCGGTGGAAAAATCAATACAACTTTTTTGTATGACACTTCATTAGTGTGAAAAATTTTAAAAGCTGAGAAGAACTGCCTTGCAATTAAATGCCTCTGCTACTTCGGATTCAGTAATGGGTTTGTATTATTATCTAGTTTATTTGAAATAGTGGTTGCACTATAGCAGTAATTGGAAAACATTGATTATGCACTTGTATATAGAAAACCTGGCAAATCATTACAGGGCATAGCAACAGTTAGTTAGCCTTACTAATGAAGCACTAATTGCTGTAAGTAGGTTAACATGTTAGTGAAACTATAGGGAGATACAGCCTTGGAATTTTTTATCTGTTCAGTGCAATGTACTTTTTTTTAATGGCATTTTAAGAAATTTCATTTTGCAAATACAAACCACAAGACATTCTTGGTGCTGCATATGGAATAATTTTAGAGATTTCTTTATGCGTTTTGATATTTTTTCCTTTAATATAATGTGCAGTGCATTTAAGTCATATTTATGCTACTCCTATCAATGCTGTGACTTTAGTGTATGTAAATGGCTAACTGGAGTAAAAAGCTGGTCAACTCCATTGATTTTCTTATTCTAATGCTATTATGTCATCCATGCTATGTGCTCCTTTAACAATCTAAAAAAAAACCAACTGATTTATGTTTTAACTGATATTATAACATATGACCAATTCGGATAACCTTTTTTTTATTTTTATTTTTTTGCAAAAATCTTCGTGTTGTGAAAATCTGAAGATCTATTCTATCTAATCTATTTAGTAAAATTTATTAGAACTAGGAGTATTAATAAATAAAGTATTTTAATTTACTGTAACTATTGACTGGGGGAGCCATGACAATTTCCTTATTTGGTTGTTCTAGATTAGCACGTTCCATTGGAGAGCTGTACGATTAAAGCATCGTTATGTCTGCATTAAAAAAATAAAGTTTCTGAACAGGCTTATTTAAAGCTAAAAAGCTTCAAATTTTTTCTATGGAAATTAGTCACTTATCTCTGGAGCAGAAATTAGAAAATAAATTTAAGTAGAATATACATATTCAATCAATAAGCTCACATAAATCTGAATTTAAAAGCACAGAAGTTTTTGCAAACCAACTGTGGAGAGGTGAAGGCCTTTCTAACAGCTTGCCATAAGATGTATTGGTCCTGAAACAGGATGAAGTCTTTATCTGTTTAATGCAGTGAATGCCAGCGAGCTGACAGTGTTACCCAAGGAAACACTTCTGTGCTGTGCAGGTGCTGGAGCCTTGGCACAGGCTGTACAGGGGCTGTGAGGCTTCTATCTCAGAGACCTTCAGAAGATGTGGATGTGGCCCTGCTGGGGCAGTGGCTGGGCCAGGTTACCTCCTAAGTCCCTCCCAGCCACAACCTTTCAATTGTACTGATGTTGCAGACAGATGTGCATGCACTGGAGGTGCGGGATAGGATCTGTTTATCTAGTTACTGTTGTGCCCAAGTTGCGGGGCTGTGGCTGTTTCCAGATGTGGGCTCAGGACTCTGCTTGGGCTCAGGCAGCCGGCAGGGCTGATGCACTTCCTAAGGGCCAAACCTACCACACGGGAAGAGGTTGAAAATGTTGAACGTATTTCTTTCTCTAGTCTGGCAGAAGATGTCTCTCAGTGCTGACTAATGCATTTCATTTGCAGAGAGCTGATGTGAGACTGGAGTCTGATTCTGAGTGAAATAAAGCAAAATCCTAGAATGAAGCTGCTGCCTGAGGAACAGCTGGAAGAGTGACATCCTGGAAGCCAGGACACTTACTGCTTCTACTCTTAATGCCGCTTTCCAAAGGCTGCTCCATGTCAGCCTTCCTACACAGTGAGATGTTCTCTGTCCTGGAAGCAAGAGAGCTGGTGGGTTCCCGCAGTCTGCCCAAGGTGTTTCTTTGGGAATGCAAGCGCAGGGCTTGGCTTTGTGGGACAGAATCACAGAATCGTAGGTGTTGGAAGGAACTTCTGAACATAGAGTCCGACACCCTGCTAAAGCATGATCCCTGTAGCAGGTCACACAGGTAGGCATCCACACAGGTCTTGAATATCTCCAGAGAAGCTGACTTTATAACTTCTCTGTGGAGCCCATTCTGGTGCTCCATTGCTCTGACAATGTTCTGCATTCTGCCTGTTGCTCCTTTAATTGCCTTGAATTAATCACCATCAAAAAGAGTCCCTCCGCATAGACTTGACTCCCACTCTTCAGATAAACGGTTATACAGTTATATTATATATTATATATTAGTTATTATATATTAATTATATATTATTATTATATTATTATATATTATTAATTATATATTATTATATATTATATTATATATAATATATATATATTATATTATTATATTATATATTATATTATTACAGTTATAAACGGTAATGTGATCTGACAGGTTGCAATGTTCCCAGCATCTCCCCTTCCTGGCTCCCTCCCACCGTGAGATGCAGCAGTTCCATTGCATTTTGATAGTGCTTGGCTGCAAAAAGTGTGGGGCAGGATTTCCTTGTTTAAGTAGGTGTTAAATTCACTCTCAGATTCACAGGAATGAAGAGTGGCCCCCCTAAGCAGTTGCATAACGACCACAACTTAAAGAACATCTTGGAACAATTCTTACACTGAAACGTAAATGAATAACAACACATAAAGTTTACTGGGCAAGTGTTAGAAAATGCGGGTTGTGATTCTTGCCACATTCCAATCTTTAAAAAATAAGCGTTTGTGTTTTTTGATAAATTTTAAAGGGAAGGAGGGATGTTTTAAAGGGAAAACTGCTTCCAGTTGGGAGCTAACCTCAACTATTTCTCCTTTGACTCAGCTTTCCAAAGAACTTAACAATATTATAGCCCTCTGTTCATAATAATGAGCTGTTTTGTGCAAAGCAGCTCATTATTATGAATGTAAGGGTATGTTTCGAATAGTAAAGCAAATCATAAAAATTGCTGCCCATGTCATGCTTTTCTTTGTCAATAAAGGTCTTTCCTCAGGGTCAGAAACCATTATTGACCAGAGAAAAAATTCAAGTCCTATTTGGAAATTTTAAACAGCAAATGTGAAAGTAGGGGAGAGAAGTTACAAAACTAAAAGTATGTGTGGTGAACATTATCTGCAAGGTCTTTTATGTTAAAGAAATCATGACATCTGCCAATCTTTCAAATTCCAAAGGGTAAAGAATGAGGTCTGTTAGGCTGTCATTGAACATGACAGGCTTAATGTCAAGTTTATAACAGAAAAAGGGCAATCTTATTGTGGTTTATTCAGTTTTATGTTGCTTGTTGAGTAGAAAAGCTCATTTTTTTATCTAATTTATAGCATTTGAAATACCAAACAGATTTTTTACATATCTCCTGAGCTCACAGCTCCTCTTGACTACCCCTTAGTCGTTCCTTTAGGGAGCAGTCTTAAATCCTTCCAATTTAGCATCTATGTGAGACCAGACAATTGTTTTACTTGAGCATATCCTTCAGTTGTTATAGAGCTGTTTCTAACTCCAAACATTTTAGTTTAATTACTGCTTAGAATATTTGCTATATTTTTTATCTAGGTTGCCTCTCAGTTGAGCCCATTGGGCTGAAGAAAGAATTACTCCCCGTGCTGTTCTGTAGCCCTTCTTGTTCGGGTCTGTAATTGGCCCTGTGTTTTTGACTTTTTGCTAATAAGCAGCTTACTTGCTCTCCCACTAGACTCAACCCACCACTTTTGTTTCATGAATTTTACAAAGGATTTTAATAGATGCTTTAGGCTATGCAAAATGTTATATGAAGGAAAGCATTAATGCTCTAGCCTTGACACAAAGGACGTGTGAATGGCTGCTTATCATTACCGTCAGGTATCAAAATTTTCATTAGGAGTTCTGGAGGACAAAAGGGGAAAAAGTGTAGCTATATGAAAGAATATTAACCTATACTGTGTAACCAACCACAATTGCTTAGCATTTTACATTAACTCTCCTCAGACACTGGCTCTCATTATTTTTACACATACATAATAACTGCTTATTATAGCGGTACAGTTCACAGTGATATATTGTAGATAAGGTTGTGTCAGCACTTCCATTATAAACCCTATTTTCAGAGGTTTAAAAGGCAGCTGTAAAAATTTACTCCAGACAGAAGATTGGTTTTCTAGTTTTCTGCCTCAAGCAATTTTTTTTAAACCAATTAAAAACAATTGGCTGTTTTTTAAGCTATAGAAGTAAACAAAACAAATTAAGAGGTTTAAAGCACTTCTTGCACTTCTGTAACTCACAGGGCTTTATTAAAACAAACAAACAAACAAAAAAAAAAAACAGAGAGAAAGAAATTTAGATGGCAATCCGTTAATATGTTATACTTGCCAGTAGTGTTATTAAACGAAATATATAGTGGGCATTGTAAGAGAGAGTTTGTAAACCAGGATACCTCAGCTTAGTATTATTTCTGAGTTCAGCAGATACTGTTAACAAAAGCATTACTTTTAGATGTGAAATATAAGTCCATAGTTTACTGTCACCAAACATCGATTTTTTCTCAGGTCCTCAGTCTTGCAGGAGATGAGCAGAATTGTTTTGTGTTAAGCTTCAACTTGGGCTCACTGAGAAGCTGAGGCATGATTTGCAGTCACATGGATTATCAGGAGACCCAAGTGGTCTGGGATGTTGAGGATCACTTCTCAAGGCTTTCCAAACCCCAGTGGCAAAGCACTGGCTGGGAGATTGTAGCAGCACAGAAGACTTCTGGAAACGTGATGTATTTCCATTTCTGGCACTGCCACCTTTGCAGATGGTTAACTCTTTTCTATGCTTTGCATTAGGTAGTTGCCTACAGAAGCAGCCTTGCTGATGAAGGACTCATTGAGAAGTTTACACAGGCAGTCTCCATATGACGTCTAGGTTCAGTTTTCTGGTATGAGGCATTGCAGCAGTTTTCACCTGCAGTGACATGAGTACATGTGTAGCTCATGGTGGAGAGCAGCGAACCAAAAAATAAGTTGGTGAGCAGTGGAGGGATGTGTCCCCAGGTGGATCTTCCTTGACCTCAGTTGGGTTTAAAGAAGATTCTGTGGCATGTCAGAGATGTGACATCTCCTTGTGCTGTGAAGAGGAATGCGCGGCTGTTGTTCGCAGACCTCTTCCCTTAGTTTGCTTAATTCTGTGAATGATGTCCAGGTGCTGCTTGTGGTGAATGGAGGAGCACTGTTGGATTTTGCTCTGTAACTGTACCTGGCAGTCACAGAGAAAAATAACAGCACACCCATGGTTATGGAGGTTACTTGGGAGGTACCCAAATTAGTCAGTTTGATATCCCAACATTTCAGCCCATCTGTTCAAAAAGGGATTTACCCACTACTGTGAATTGTGTCTTGCTATCTACTGGGTAATATTATGCATTAATTTCTGCAAATGGATTTAAGTATGACATTTCTGACAGTTGTTCAGCTGAATTGGATTAATAATGAATTTTTATAACCTTAATTTCACTTAAAAATATATTACAGTGAAATGTTTTGAGAACCACTAGAATTAAAATAAATATTTTAAGTATATTTAACTAAAGTTGGCTCATTGCAGCAGACATCATCAAAAGAAAACAATTCCCATGCATGTTCTTGAAACCTTGTTTCAAATTTGGAGGTGCTTGTTATCTTTTCCTGTAACTGAATTAATGAGGGAGTGCTCTGTTCCAGAAATGTGGCTGGGAAATGTCAGTGCTCTATCTTTTATCATGAGATCAAGAGGCTAAATCCTGAAGTTCTTACAAAGTATTGGCTCAGTTTCCAATATGGTAAACTCCCAATTGGAGAACCAAGGAAAGTACTTGGAACTTAAGAAGGAGTTTAATGGCACTTAATGCTTTGACAAGTACTTCTGTGATGTGTTTTGAGGTGACAGCTTGTACAAATCAGAAAAACATGCATGGCAAACCCTATGTTTACTTGCTTGTCTTATCTTAGTGTAACATATTGATAACAGCCCAGTCTGTTTCTTAATGAAAATAGCTTAGTAAGATATTGAACTTCTGACACTATCAGCTTCTGCTAGTTCCTCTTCTAGCAAATAGATGGCCATCAAGCCGAATGTCAATAATTATCTGCATCCTGATAGTAACTGGGGCATCTGTGTACAGAGCGGTACTCACCCAGAGGATGGCTGTCACAGGGTGTGCTCACACTGTCTGCTCAAGTCCTGCAAGGGCTCCTGCAGGCTGCTCTGCACCCAGGCTGCTGCAGTGGCATGCATACTCCTGGAGGCACTGTGATCTGAATTACTCAGCTTCTGGTTTCAGTAAAAAAACAACTGACTTCCTGGTAGTAAAGTTAGAGGAGGTGTGGAGTATCCATAATCACATCTATCTGCCTTAAAAGGCAGTAGCTGCACACGCATGAAATGTAATAAGAAAGAAAACACTGAAAAGAAATTCAAAAACGGTAGAAAAGTTTGTGTCATAATGGGATTTCTATCTAAATAAAAAAAAAATCAAATTCAGTTCTAAATTTGAAACAGTCTTGTTTGTTGAAGATCTATTAGAATACCTACAAAGTTCATTACGTATAAGCCATCTTATTTAAATTTGCACTTTTTTATTAAAATAAAAGCTCCTTGTGTTTGCAGTCTTGCAGAAGAGTTGCAAATTAAAAATAGAGCTACGCTCAGGTGGGTTTCATCTGAAACAAAGAATTTTTGTTGTATTTCAGTGTTTTGAGATCTCTTAAAAAAGCTGTTTGAATACCACATATAGTAGAGCTGAATACCACATGTAGTAGAGCTAAGCTGGCAAGTCTGGGACTGCTGTACCTATGGCATTGAATAGGAGGATGGGGTGAGTGGGAACAAAATCCCTCCGCACAAATTGTGCAAGCCAGTCTCCCAGGTTTCTGTAAGGCTGTACAGCCTTACAGATTGCCTTAAATGACCCTTATGTTGCAGACTACCTGCCTTACACAACACCTACACTTAGTACTAAATGGAAAGAATGGTGCTTATGATAATCCAGAACCTGTTCTTTTTCTTCTGTAGGTTACTCGTGCTATTTTGTGCAAATCAGAGACTACCTCTTGCCCTGCATGGAAGTGTTCCCACAAGAATTTCACATAATTAGATACTAAGAATGTTGCTGGAGTTATATTACAGGTTCCAATTATCTTGAAGCAAACAACAAAATCTTTAAAATATTGTTGGAGAATTGAACTTCCTTTTTTAAAAATAAATTTAAATTTTAAATTTTTGCAAGGGAGATATGTGTACTAATTCCTGCCAGCTTTGACAGATGTGTGCTGTCTTCTGCCACTGTAGTGGTTCTCAGTGTTCTTCACCTTACTTCCCTGAAAGCTTACAAAAGCATTACTTAAAATAGGTTTTTTTATTTTTTTTATTTTAATCAAGACAGCGGATGAAAACTGTTTTTGACTGTCTAGCTGGCTGTCATCAGTGGGAGGCCAAATACAGATTTAGCTCAGCGAACAGTCCGTGTCCCCAGGGAGGTAAAAGAGCAAGGTAACCAACTCTGGACAAACAGATTAAGAGGTGTCCCTCAAAGTGAATACACAGTTGAAGTGTGTGAGTATGACTATTTCTGGTCCTAAATAATATTTTTAAACTATTTTAAATTGTTGGTTCTAGTTTGCATATGGAAGATAGGAAAAACTTGCCCATCAACTGTGGAATGTGAAATACAAGGCAGGTTCTATAGAGTTGTTATAAGGCATGCTACATCTGAAAACTGTAATCTGTTCACAAAATAGCCTATCCTGTAACCCTTTGAGAGTAGAGCTGGAGAAGGACTGGGGTGGTAGAACATACAAAATATATGGGGACTAAAACTTTCCAGCTCACTTGACTAAAGGTAGACAAAACAGCGAAGAGATCTCCAAACACAGAGGCAGTTTGTGGAAATGACATCATTATGACAGAGACCTGAGAAGATTTTCTCCACTCATAAATTAGCAAAATTTTAGAAATGGTATTTGATAGCACGTCTGAAAAAGGCAGAGCAGCCCCAAAGAGCAGTCAGAGGTGAGTGCAAAACTTACCCTGCTGGTGACAACATTTATTGTTTAACTTCAGCAGATGGATCCACCTTAAGAAAGGTCCAAGGAACTCGATGGAAACCAAATGCAGCAAAAGGAAGTTGGGGATGTGGGTGTCAGGTTGTCAGTAATCTGACAGCTGTGGTAACTACCCTCTAATCCAGCAGCTCCAGCCACGCTCTCAGCTGACACTGCAAGGACTGACTGACAGCTGAAGAGCAGGCACTTCGTACAGGCAGAAGTGACATCCAGTCTATTAAGGCTGACAAGCACAAAGCAGAGATTTGCCCTGAATGGTTTGGTACTGAAGCCTAGTAAAGGGGTTATTTGAAAGGTCTTAGAGAAAGTGTCAGACTCAAGCTCAGATGATAACAATATTGTAATGATAGCACTGGACAATGAAGTGCTATGATTGCCCACACAGGCCGGGAAGATTGCATGTGGATAGTGAGCTCTGGAAGCCAGTTTACAGCAGCAGATTCTCAAAAGAAAATGAGCCACCCCTTGAGGACCACTGTTTGTCAGACTCATAAAGGCTTTTTTTTTTTTTTTTTTTTTTTCAGTGTAATGATGTACTTGTGCCTTTGCTTTTTTTTTCTTTTTTTTTTTTTTTTTGCTCTGATGCTAGGGAATAAAGTTAACAGTAGGAGCAAAGATTGCAGAAACCATCTGAAGATGCAAATGGTGAAGCAGAGTTGTTCTTTAACTGTGACTCGTAGGTTAAAACAAGGCACGCAGACTAATGTACTTAGCATTAAAAATAAATCTACAGTAATGATGGAAATAGCAGGATTTTAGTCCAAATGTTATGTTTAAATTCAGAAGTTGTTGAGCAATCTCAGTCTAGTACTGCAATGCAAAGTCATACAGGGAGACATGCTGCACAAAACGGAGTTCAATCCATAAAGAAATACGAAGATTTAGCATTGTATAAAGGTTGAGTAGCTAGTAAATGCAGGAGCTGTGAGATTCCAGAAGGAAATATTGGCATGAGGTCATTTGTAATAGCAGGATCTGTGTCTACGGTTGAGTAGAATTTAAAGAAAACTTCTTCCTTATTCAACAAAGCTCCTAATTTTATTTTGTTTTCCTTTCTGTATTCTAGTATTTAATCAAATACTTTAGTTCTTTCTTAAGTGAAAGCATAATTTTATAGACAGCTGATGCTTAGTCCTTCCTTCCCCCAAAAACATTCTTCAGGTCTCTCATTTAGTACCTCTGGCCTATGATTTAGTTTGGCTTTCCAAACAGAAGCTGCACCATTCTACAGCTAACCCATCCTGTATCATTTACTGCATCTCAGAAACAGTCATTAAATATCTCACCAATTATCTTTACAATATAAAAATGATCCTGAAGTATATTTCTTCCCAGATAAGTTCAGGACATTATCCTCTTTTTTTTTTCCTCCCATTATGTTGTTCTTTACAGCTCCAATCTAATAATTGAATCTTGTCTGATAGAGATGAGGCTCGGTTTTACACCTATTCTACATTTTCTGAGGAATGAAAATTTACAAAATAGTAAGATAAACCAAATGAGATTTAGAAGCAATTCATACTCTCCTCACCAAGAAACAAGTATGGCTGAATCATGGTCTTGGCCTGAGGAAGAGGTGACAGGAAAAAAACATCCTAAGCCCCGTATGTTGTTTGATTGACAGTGAGTGAACTGCCAAGGCTGTATTCAAAATACCAGAGAATTGATATAACATACTTACAGTTGATACAATTTTAAATCTTCACTTACTGTCATTAGCCAGAAATTGAAAAATCAAAGAACAACAACAAAAAAAATGACAGCAGATGGACACAGATCACCCAAAATAATGAGGTTTTGGCACTGAAACTGGCTCAATTTAACCAGTTTATGATATGGCTGTGCTAACGCTACATAAGTTTTTGCATCCAAACATGTCCTTAACTCAGCATGGGCTTCTCAGAAACCTGCCTGATATGCTATGCCATGCTTTGCAGTGGGACTTTGTGTCAAAGGAATAGCAAAATATGGCAGTACTGGAGGCTAGCGTAACTGCTGTTCTTTGGTGGCTTTTACCCTAAAGATGTCTTACTGCCTATTTCTCAGTGACTTATTTATTTATTTATTTTGGTGTTTAGTATAGAGTGTTACACAGTCCTCATCCAGAGATGGAAAAGATGCACCTGAGTACTTGCTCACAAATAGCAGTTTAACTGTCTAGCTCCTTCTTTCGTTTGATGAGCTGGCATCATCGTGATTTCTTTTCTCAAGTCCTTTATGCTATCAATGAAATAACCAGAAGAATTCTATCTTCAACTGTCCGAATAATCTGTTTTTGTTTTTTTTTTCTCCCATATTTTCTGGATTTCTTTAACATGTTGGAGGAGGTTTCAATTAGTTGAACCAATGAAAACAATGAAAAGGACCTGGTCTCTGAGTTAACATATGCTGTCTGAAGGTTAAAGCACACTCTTTTAAAGATGTCCCTACCACTCAACAGGAAATAAAGGTAAATGTAGTTGCCCTTCCTATAAAATATGCAGTCTCCCTCCATACATCTGTTCAACTTTACTAATATCTAGTGAGTGTTTTTCTGTTTCATGGGTTTTTGGTTTATTTTGGTTTGTTTGCATTATTTTATTTTCCTTTTTGGAAGTCTAAGACATGAAATTTTCCAAATTTCCAAATGCCAAAAATTCCTTTTTTTCAGTTTCACATTTTGACAGATAATCATATGTGCTTCTGAGAAAATGTATTTCTTTATATGTTTTATTTGAATGCCAATTTAATGCCATTTTTTGTTACTCTGTGTATTACTAAAGACAACCAAACCCATTGCAGATTTTATATTTTCAGAAGCAGGACAAAAATACATCATTTTTGGCAAGAGTTCAGTAGAAAGAATAATCTGAAACTTGGTGCCAATGTATTCAAGTATTTGCTGTCCTAGACTAAAAAACCGCTCACTTACTGTATAGTAGCAATCTGTCATTTACAAAATGACACATCCAATTTAAAACCACTTGGAAACAAAATGTTTAATCAGAATTTTAGGAATGCTTGCTAACCGTGAATCTTGGAGGCCTAATGCCTTCACTGTTACAGTGCAATTTGCCTGACAAGCTGTGTGGTCCACTGCAAAGGACGTGCAAGTCAGCTGTCACCTTGGGCAGGTTGTGTTACTTGTCCTTTGCTCCCTTTTCCAGTCTGTGGAACAGGAAACAGATATTTTACCATTTATAGGAAAGATACAGATGGGAGAAAAAGTCCATACAAGCTACTTACATCTAAGATTCCCATTAGATTTTTATTACATTTTCTTGCCAAAGATTTTAGAAAATAATTTCAATTTTTATATGTTAATGTTAGCTTTATTTTACAGCATAATTATTTGATGCGATAGGTTTGACGTGGTAGGAAGCCGGTTTTAGTTGCAAGTTGCTGGGAAATAACTACAATATATTTGTACAGACCATGGTAATAGAAATCTTAGTGATGAAAATCTTGGCCAAAAATTTACATGGAGGTTGTCTTTTCCTTGACCATCAACCTTGGTCCTCTTGCACGTTGTCATGCTGTATTTTTTACTCATGTTCTGTGCCTGGTTTCCATTATCACCTTAAATTTCTGAGTTAAAATATAACTAACATAAATAGATGCATAAATACACAAAGCAAAATAAAAGCCCTGCCCAGAGGAGTTCAGTCTAAACAGATGAGACAGATGGAGATGTGAAATGATTCACCCAGGACTGCAGCAGTAACAGGAGGTCAGTCACAGGTGAAGGTCTGCGGACTCCAGACAGACCCTAGATCTTCTCTGTGCCTCTTTAGAGAATGCTCTCCTCCAGCCGCTGTCCCGTGTATATTCCTTCATTTCTTCAGAACAGAAAATACAACGTGATATGGATATTAAGTTTTAAATATGAGTTCAGTTTACAATGGGAAACAGAAATGCCTGATGATAAAAACCAGAAGCTGGTTGCATTATTTCCCGGGTGTGTTTCAAAAGACACAGCTCTGATGGTGTTGTAAGCTGTTGTTTAAATCATGGATGCAGCCAAGAGAAATGTTAAATCTTTGTTAGCATCATTCCTTTGCTGTATTTCCCGTTAACAGTAGCTTTTCAAACATAGTAAGTGAATCCATTTTCCATACATTAGTTGTGGGAAGCTTGGTAGACAAGCAAAACAAGATAAAGAGACAATGACCTCTGAAGACCTGAAAAAAACATAAAAAATTGGGTAATAAGCATTCAGTCAGTTTGAGCTATTTTGTAAATCAGACCACTTTTATTTGGATATACTATTGTTTAACAGCCAGTTTAAATTGGGACCAGCATCCTGATTCTGGATGACATGGCTTTTATTGGAAGTCCCTGCCACTTTTAAACATCTTTAATACATTTTGAATATAGAACTGTAAAATCGAGCAACCAGACTTCAAAGAGAAGACATGTTGTGCCAGAATTGCAAAGCTGGTGCTGATTTCCACTGGTTGTAAAGCCTTGGGGGGGTGCTCTGTGGTCTGTCCCATGGTGATGAACAAGTGCTGGCAACTGGCATAGGAGCAGCACGTAGTGTGGCACAGCCCTCAGGAGATTGAGGTTATAGTGGGATTCTACACTGGGTGTGACCAAAATCTGTGAGAGGGTGCTGGGAGAAATAATTGAGGGAGGGCACAATCCCTTCATTGTGTGAGTGATTGGTAGGTGATGTTTTCTGTGAGCTGAAGTGAAGAAAGATGTTCTCTTGGGTTAATTGGCACTAGTCAGCTGGAGCTCTATGAACCTGGGTTGAGGATTGCAGAATTAGCCCTGAAGTTGTGTAATTTTAACCTGCACTGCTAGAGGATTGGACCTTGGCATTTTTTTTACTTTTTCAGTGGTGATCGTACCTTAGTTACACCGAGATGCCTGGTTTTTCTTCAGTAGCAAGTGAGCTAAATATGTTCTGGAGAAATTTTATCCTTGTTGGTAACAGGATTACTTCTAAACCACTCCCAATACCTGTCTGCTTTTTCTCTTGCACAAGTAGGTCCTTTAGAAGTATAACAATTCATTGGCAACTTTACCATGTTTGTTGTTATCACTGTTACACCCTTTTGATAAAAGAAGTCCTGCATCAGGGTATTATTCATCCACATGGGCCTTCCTCAGTGGGGTGTGTACCAGCACCACCAGCGCTGGAGCATGGGAAGGTATTGCTGAAACACAGCTTTAGGAATCAGTTTGAAGTATGAAGGCAGCGACAACTGGTTTATTGCTACCTCTAAATAGACAGGGATGTGAAAGGGACTCTCCAGTGACATATCTGCAGAGAATGTTCACCTGGGAATGGGCTAATTGCACATTTGATGTCACAGCAAACCCACCTATGCATAACTAAAATGAGCATGTATCTGACAACTGCATTGAATTTTTAAAGAAATTTAAAAATACAGTGATTATAGAACTCCAGGGCCTAAGACAGATCTGTTCAGCGCTGAAAATTTTATTTATTACAGATCGGCTCAGTATCAAATTTTGGGAAAATTAAGATCCAAAGGTGTGCTTCACAAAATGTTTAGTGGAAGAGCTTCTGGCAGAATATAAATTCATGACCATGTTAGGAGTATCTCTGGCTATAGCTTTTGGCTCAGGCTCTTTTCAGTTTTACTGTTAGAGGGAGTTACAGCTTTTGTTGTGTACCAGAATCCTTTTTAAAAATTGGTAGCTGTTTGTTGGTATCCCTTGCAAAAAAATAAAAAAATCTTGAATAAGTGGTTTCTGACAAACTGAGCTATTTTATATTTCCTTGTGACCGTAATTAAGGTTTCAGATCCTCTTGCAAAACTTAAATAAGGTGCCCAAATAGCCTACACAGAATCCTTTATTTGCTTTGCCTAGAGGAAGTCCATGTTGGTTACAGTGCTATTTCTTCTTAGTTTTTATTTCCCAGCAGGGCTGTATCGGTTCAAATCTGTTAAGACACAGAAATCTTAGAGTTCAGTTAATTCTAATGCTGCTGCTGTTGTTGTGGTGCGTAGGCTGCTGGCAGCGCCCTGGGAGCCAGGAAGGCTGTGCAATGTCCTTGTGGCTGTGAGGAAGGGGTACCTGGCTCTCCCTGTACAAGGGGAGATTTGCTCTGGGTGCTGCTGACCACACACAGGCAGCAGCGCCCTCTGATCCTGAGATCACAGTGCTGAGTGCCACTGCTGCACAGTGCATGGCTATATCTTGACAGGGGCTGAACTGCCTTGGAAGGGATTGCTGACTGCATGCTTGGCAAAGGAGCTTTTGGGGGAAGACAACAAACCTCACCAGATCTTCTACTGGTTTTCTTTACTCCCATGCTGAATTACTGCGGAGCTTCCTGTATGGGACTGCTCTGGAAAGCACTTCTGCAGCTCCAGCTGATGCAAGCAGTGGCTGTCCTCCTGCTAATTGGGTTTTCATGTCTGCAGTCATGATGACATCCACAATACCCTCAAACTGGACATTCAACAGGGAATGCAATGAGCAGTGCTATCCACTTCTCTGAGAACGAGAGTAGGAACACAGTGTGTGGGGGCTCCTCAGTAGCCTGTGGCTGTGTGTTTGGATGTACTCCTGGGTCAGGGCACAGGAAAGAAAAGTTTAAGGGAATATAGAATAATGAGAAGTGGCAGCTAGGAGAGCATTTTTTACTTCTGAGTTTCTCTGATTTTGATAGCATATTATTTTGTCTACCAAAATTTCCCTGTAGCCCAGCTTTACCTAGCTGATGGATTTCTTGCAGGTTTCACATCAAGAGCACAGAATCAGGAGTGAAGAGAGGACCTCTAGAGATCAGCTGATCTTACCTTTTGTATGGAGGTGGAATCAGGATGGTGGCTTGACCTTTACAGGGATACTTGTGCTAGAGGCTGGTTCCCACACACATTACACACTTGTGCATGATCCCATTCAGACTCCCCATCAGTTACAAGCAAGGTGTATGGGCAGTGGACTGCATGGTGAGCTGGAGGGGCCTTTGGAGTCACTGTTTTTCACGGGCAACTATTAGCACATCGGGGGTGAAAACTCCAGTTTGAGGAATTTTACAGCTGTGGACAAATAGCTAAAGGATTTGGCTCATTAAGCATTAGCAACAAATTGCACAGGAATGCCTGAATATATTTTAAAGACAAATTAAGTGTGCGTTAAATACACAGAGGGCTTTCCATTCACTGAGAACATAAATGAGAATTTTCTTATCTCTTGTGAAAGGTCTGCATGCGTGAGCTTTAATGAAGTTCAGGAAATTTTGCTCTTTTTAACATAATGGAAAAATACTTATTTGTGAAAAATAGATAATCTGTGTATGTGTGAACAAGATGGTGCTGTTAAGCTCCTGAAATGACATATTCTCTGGCATCTGATATGTGGCATCAGGACAGTTCTTGCCTAGCACCTTTCTAGAATAGTCCAACACCATAGAAAAATACAAAATGATGATTTTGTGTAAATTATAAATGCTTGAACAGTTTTACAGCTACTTGTCTGACATATTTTCAGTCAAAAAAGTAAATAGTACTTAGTGATTCCATTCAATGTGCTGCAAAAATGTTCTATTACAGTATAGTGAAATGCAAATTTATATATGTGATCATTCTTTCACTGACTCCTGATAGCTATTTAAAAAAAAACTGCGCAAGCTTGGCTAATTATGAATCAGTGCACCTTCCCTCTGTCCTCCCTTTGTATACCAAATGGAGTTCTGCATCTGCGTTACATTGTTAGCTGTATATGGTCGGCATATTCCAGTTATTTTAATTCATTCAGTCTATTTTCTGTTGTTCTAGAAGGACAGCTCAATAAAGAAGGCACTGCAGTTTATGTTGGTAAGTGCTACTTATGTATGCATTGAATTTAATCATAAATGAAGATAACTCTTCTGACTTAAAGAGACAATATTAGAGATTTATACAATTTCAACTGTGAACAGAATATTGCCGATATAAACTCAGTCAGAAGTCCGAGTCTTGGAATTTCTAACATAGAAATTAGGCTCTTTCAGCAGACAAGCATACGAATAAATGCAGATTATTTACTTCAGAGTCTCAGTTCATTTTTGCAGGAGTTAGAGCCTTCTATACAATACTTTCTTTGTTTCAGCAGTGTTTTCTGGAACACTGCCCAGCACTGTTTGTTCTTACAGTAGGTGGGTATTAAAAGGACATAAAGGTGCCAAGACTGATTATTTTCTTTCTAGCAATTTAATCATTCAAGACTCAAACTTTTCTTGCCTAGCAGACCTGTTTGGGTGTGTAGTCTAAAGTAAGCACCCATTATATTTCTCAAAATATAATAGTAAAGTACTAATAAATATTTTCCTCTTATTTAACAAGAAAACTGGAAGAAATCTCTAACTTAAAGAAAACTTACATTTTTGCTTGAACAGTTTCTGATTTGTGGAACAAAGTCTTCCATTGCACTTGGAAGGCTCAGGTATGATGAAGATCCTCACAGTGCTCATGAATTTGTGAAGATTCCTGGCTCCTGTTTTGAGGTACAGGTATCCCCTTGTGAGATGTTAGTGGATGTCCTGGGCGCACAGACATTCCTAACAGCAGTGGCCTAAACATTGTTGAAAATTAACTGATGGTGAACTGCAACCTTCTCTGCAACTGTTTTGCACAATGGCTATAGCAAAAATACATCTGCCAACTGTGGAAAAACAGGAAAAGTGAGGTAGAAAATCAACCAACCCAAACCACTGAAAACTGACAGAGTATTGCCTTAATTGTTAGGAATTGGTGGGGGTGAGGCACGGAGAAGAAAGGAAGTTGATAAGAAAAATAACCACAACAGGAAAGAGAGAGTTAAAAATGACAGGTTAGTTTTTGGAGTACCCTAAACCCTTGGGCGGTACCTTTCTAGTGACTGCTTGGTCTGAGTTTCCTCCTGTCATTTTGTAGGTGGGAAGAATACCTTGCATTATCTGCCATGGTCAGCATGAAAAGTCTTGTGTTTTTGCGTTTGTTTTGGAGCCTGTTCAGTGAATTTCCTTGAAATCAGCAAGGTTCATACAGGTCGCTAATCTCAGATAATTAATTCTGGAGTTAAGCCAGCTGCAGGCAGCTTGTATTTCTCTTAAAGGCAGTTATACAATACAAGGAGGGAGAGATTTGTTGATCTGTGCCTTGATGCTTGCTTTTGAGATCTGAATTTTGGATGTGTTATGTAAGAAAAGATACCAGGTCAGATCCACATCAGAGGGAGATTTGCCTATGTGAGAATTTCAGAACGGGGCTTTGGGAAACTCTCACTTCTTGCTGATGAATGCTCACTTACCTGAGTGGTACTGTGAGACCAGTGCTTGTGCTACTGGCTTAATTTGACCCAAGTGAGTCTTTTTTTTTTCCTGAAGAGCGGGTAATTCTGAGCACCTCAGAGTTTGTGTTTTGACTCTGCTTTTAGAATTATTGTACAACCTTAAGTGCCACTGATTTTTGGATTAATTTGCATGTGCCATAGATCTGAGGACCAATCTGAAGTCTTAGGGTAGACTGCCAGCAAGGAGATTCCCGGAACAAGAGATTCCTCTGATAGCAGTGACTGGATTCTCTGAGGGGACGATGTTGGCATTCTTTTTGCAGTAGATTACCTACAGAAAACAAGTTTGCAAATTAAGTAGTCAGACACCTCTGGAGATGACAATTAAGGAAATTAGAACGTATATCTGATACAGCAGATCAAAAAAAAGGTACATGAAACCTTCTGTTGCTGAATGAGCAAATTCCGATGCACATCTGAAAGTCTATCACTACGCTGTGCAATTTTCTTTCCACAGAATTGAGGCTCATAAATTGGTAGTGAATCGGAGCGCTGTTGTGTTCTCGCTCCCAGTTCATCTGGTTTGTGATAACATACATCTCTTGGTGACCATGGGATAATCATCTTCATTAGTTAATTGCATCAGGGAGCAAACGTTGGATCAGTTCCTCTGTGAGTGATTGGTGAGACTGGATGTGTGAAGAGACTGATAGCTTTTCACTTGTACACAAAGCACACTCTTATGGAGGTGGAAGACTTGTTCTTTGACTCCTCTCCATTGACTGTTAAAATATTTGACCTCATTGTAGGAAAAGGCAAAACTTTGAGACCAGAGTGAAGGGTGTTTTGCTTGATGTTGAGCATCCCTAATCACATGTATGGGTGACCACACTTGTAGATCTGTGTGTCAAGTCATGGTGGTTGTTACCTCAGAAAGTGAAACATCAGAAATCTAGCTCTGAGTCTCAAATCACTATGGATATCATGAGTTAATTAATTAGCTTTTAATGTGTATTTGGCCCTTCTTGTGATATATTGAATAAAAGAGCTTCCTTTAATCGTTTATAAGCAGTATTAGTTCTGAATTCTACAAACTTGATCTCTTGTCTGCGTGCATACAGTGTGCGTTTACAGTGCCTCTGCTAATGCAAAGGCATACGTTATTTTTGACATTCTTAATTATAGTGTGTTTAATGTACCAGCAGTATTTCTTCTGCATTAATAAACAGTGTTTATTTCTTTATAATGTGTATCAGTTTGGGTCTGAATACCCAAATAAGCAAGTTTAAACTTCAATTTCCACCACTGTATTTACAAGCAAAATATTTAATAGAAAATTAACAATTAGGCATGGCAGTAGGCATATTTAGCTTCAAATATAGGACAGCTTATGTCACTAAAAGATTTACAAAAGCTGTTTGCATCTAATTAGCCTTATGCTGAGGCCCTAATATTTCAAAGGCTTGGATACATGTTAAATCGATGGAAATATTTGTATATGAAAAGTTAAGTGAATGCATAAATGTCACAATTGGGATGTAATTAGGGGGAGTGATAAAAAGTACCTTTCTAAGGTTATCTAATCTAAAAGTGTGTAGTATAAATGTTTTCTATTTTGGCTGGTTGTATGTGTGCCACTTTCCCACTTATTTTTATATACGAAAATATGGGTATTTTCAAGAGAAATATGTTACCACACTGAATTGAAAACATACCTTGAAAAAAAAAGGGAGGGGGGAATTCTTGTCAGTTACTAATGACGTTACTAGTACTAAAGTATTGGTATTTTTTCTGAAGAGCGGAGGAAATTAAACTCTCAGCAAAGGAAATCTGGGAAAGATGAAGAAGTTGTGCTGTCAAGAGCTAAGTCATAACCAGGAACCAAAAGCTGCATTACTCATTAGATGTGCAAATTTTTATCTCCGTTTTTAGCTGTTCATAGACGATTTTTTAAAAACTATTTAAAGTTTATGAATGTCAGTTTAAACAGTATATAACTGTCCATCATTGAATAGTGCTACAGAAATGCAATCTTGTTATCTTCTATATAGGAAGTTAATAATAAGATTTTCTTTTAATACTTATTAGCCAGCTTCTTAAATGGTAACTCTCTATTAAGTGTAGAATGTTAGCCATCAAGAAAACATCTTCCTGAAAACTGAATATCTTTCAAGTTTGAGGAACAGAAAAGCAATTGTAGGCTTTTGTTTTGCTTCTATTTTCTGATTTCTTTTGTGTTTACAAGTGTAGTGGGTGCTATGTTCTGCTAACTCTGATTTGAAGGGATCTGGCTAAAGTGATGGCGTGTGTTTCAAATATGTATGCATTCATGATATGAGCAAGGTTGTTTCCCTGCTATTAACTGAGCACATTAGACACATGATCTTGCCTTTCTACTGCTAAAACAGAGTGAAGATTTGGCAACAGTGTTGTAGGTTTAAAAAATGGCTAGCTGATGATAATGTGTATCACCACCTAATAGCTTTCACTCCATCCCTGTATGACCTGCTTACACTTATTGAAATGATTTGTGCTGCTTTGGTTTGAAAGTGTGCCATGTGTATCTGCGTATCTGCGGCCGACATATTGTTTAAACATAACTGTGTTTAAAGATGTGTGCAAATCCTGTAATATGTAATATGCAGCAGTTGATAAAGCAAGCTCTTCAGGATACATTTTAAATGTTCTGAGCCCCATCCTCCTGGAAAAAGCATTTTAGTTAGTGGTGTGACACTTCTGAGGAGGTTTCTCCCTAAATCTCAAAAATAAGCACACATTTCCCACTTCATCGGCGTTATTCTGTGAGAGCTGGTGGTGAGCACAAGCTCATTAGGTGCTGAGCAGAACTGGGATTTGTCTCAGAGACTGCCCCTTAGATAAACAGAGCATGTTTCCTGGGGACAGTCAGTGGTGTGGAAGTGGTTACTGATCACTCTCTTACTCCAGGGTTGTTTTCTGCTGCTTGTTATGTATTAGCAATGTGTTTTACTTCAACCTTTTGTGTAACGAAAATATGGATTGTTAGTCTAATTTACTTATTTCAAGTCATTGAAACAGTCATTTCAAAGTCACTTTTATGCCAACTACATTTCAAATAAAAAATTTTAAAACTAAATTTCAATGGATTAATATCTAAAAAAAGATTTTAGTATTGTAAAAGTTTTCAGAAGTGTCAATATAACTGGCATAGGTAAAATGTATTTTTTCTTCAGCTATAGCAAATACAGTTATTTAGCTCTTGAAATCTGAAAAACGTGAACAAGTGTGAAAGAACTGCTCTCGAGCTGCAGTTTGTGCTCATTTACCTGTATGTAACATTGCTATAACACTGATTTGGAAATGCTCTGAAGATTTAAAAATTTAGAACTAGAGCACAAATCCTACAAGGGACTGAAAAACTACATGTCATATATTAGAGCCTGTTAGTCCTATTTCCACAAATGGGAATATGTCTTGGGTCGATCATGGTTTGTGTTGTTGACAAAACTGCTTTTTCCATCAGAAAATGACAGGTCATCAAAACAGACTTTTTTTTCATGGCAGTTTTCCACTTGAATTAAATGTTTTTAAAAAGATTTTGCATGGGATGGAATTCTTTAGGACAAGAGGAATTAAAGACATTATGAATAAGGCACCCACTTAAAGGGGTTGGAAAGAACAGTTTATGTCTTGTTTGACTTGAGTCTGTGTTGGATTTTGTTATATTGTTGAATAGAGATTAGTTTCAAAACCTCAGCATTTTCAGAAAACACAATTGTTTTCCAGTACATTCTGGGTTCAGGGGCTCTGGGTAAATGCAAAACGTATTCTCAAGCTTGTAAGACAGGAGTGAATGTGTATATTGATGCCCTTGAGAATAATGTTGTGCAGCAAGGATTGGCAAAGTGAATAATCAAAATGTAGAAACATTTAAATACATATACAAAATTCTGTGCGTGTATCCTCAGTCTGGGGCATGGGTTTGATAGTAAATATTGCAAACTATTTTAAAATGAAAATTGAACTTGATTGAATCTCAGCATGAAGATGCCAACATTCAAATTGATTCATTAGCTGGCCTGAATTCTGTGATAAAATTTACCAATGTGCACAGGCGAAGGATTTATTTTGGATGATGTTTGTGCCATGAACAAGGACTACCTGTTAATATGTTACAATGGCAACATACAAATAATTTGAGAACAGAAAAGGATTACAAACAAATAACAAAGCTGAAATCCCCTCAAAACAAACAAACAACAAAAAAAGAGCAAATGATTCACAGTTACTTGGAAAAAAAAAGAAAAAGAAAAAAGCTGTATCAGGTTTAAATAATTTTAGTTACAATCTTGTGATCAGTATAATAGCCAGAAGGTAGTATAATGGAAGTTTTTGTTGAGCAGAGTATGCTTGCTTCAAGAAACTGGTGTGCCAATAGAGGCACACATGAAGTGAAGCTAACACACTGGGTGAATTATGTGTCCCATCACACCAATGACTGCAGAGCCATAAAACCACCCTGAGTGTTCTAGTTACAATCAATTACATCATGCTTTAATCACATTTTAATGATGTATTAACCAAGATTTCAACAGCAATTAGTTTAATGGGTGTTCGCTTTTTTCAAACTATTTTAACTATGACTATATCCAGTAAGATTAGAAAAATAATAATAAAGCATTGATTGTAACCTCTTTCTTCTCCAGTAGTTCTCCATTATGGGACTGAAAAGAAAGTTTTTTTTATTTACTAAACATTCATGAGCCTTAAGTAATAGCGTGCTCAATGTGAGGTGATATACTGTGATATTTTCTCATCTAGAAAGATTTTATAAAATGTAATGTGCCACACTGGAAATAATTAATGTCTCATGTTTTAGGACAGAAAGTATTGTGCTGCCTATTGATATTTAGGCAAAAAAAAAAAAAAATCTGAGAAACACAGTGAAAAATCATTAATCATACTAATTTTTAATAGAGAGGTTTAGAAAAGTTCCCAGAATCTCCATGGTGTTTTTGTTGATGTGCATTCTCCTTATAGAAACCTGAAAAATGTCTCTGAGCATTCAGTTTCTTGTAATGCACCCCTAAGAATATTAACAGATAAAGAAAAGAGATTTCACAGTTAAACCCACATAAAAACCCATATTAGGAATGATATCAAACTTAAAGAATGTTGTAAAATGAGCATGGAAAAATGTACAAAATGAATTCATGCCCATTTACATGCTTTCAGTCAGGCTACCAGATAACAAAGCCTCTGTCTTTGTGTTAACACTGCAGATTAGGTCAAGTTTTTACCCCTCTGAGCTCTTTTCCTGTAAATGACGGGTTTTGATGTGAAACAAGCAACATGTCAAAGCAAGTTGAAAGATGTAGGCATTTTATGCCATGTCACAATGACAGGCCGGTGAATATTTGGGCCATTAGGGGCTTATTAGTGAATAAATGACCAGATGGTTCAGTGATGCACAGAGATGGACAGAACTGGATGCTACTAATCAGCACTGTCTGTACTTGATGTCAAATCACATGACACAGTAACCCATGGATACCGAATAAAAGTTACCATTAGCAAGTCAATTTGATATCTGTGTGGTGTAAACAGACTTATAACTGCACTTCAGAGCTGCCTGTTGTTAAGAAGAAATAATGGTAGAGTATTTAAATAAACACACTCTCCTCTTATCAAGTTATGATAAATATAAATAGAATTTCAATTCCTAGGACCTTCTTTTTATTCTGGAGAGACTGTGGAAGGACATTTACATATTAGACCATTTTCAAAGACAAAAAGGCTGAACTGGAAATGCTGTAAAGGAGAAACACGAGACACTTTCTTCGAACAACATGGTTAGCAACATAAAGTGATGTTTTTTTTGTGTATTTGTCACAGAAATGCAAACTTGGAGGATAGGATCTGTTTTCTGGGGGAATGCTGTTTGTGTGTCAGTATATTTATTCTTTGATTTGTCGGTATATGTTCACTTGCTACTACCTTAAATTTTTCCCATGGGTTTTTGAAAATTTATTTTGACAAACCCTTGTTAGCAAGTCATATCCAAAGCATTGCACTAGGTTAGAGGCATTGGGGATCTGACAAGGACTGGATCTTGTACCACTGTGCAGGAGAGATGGTACCAGGCTGCATGGAGGAGTTGAGCCAAGGCTGGGGTGAGGGCAAGAGAGGGTGCAGTACCACTGTGCTAAGTCTCTGCGATCTTAAAGGAAATTGTGCTTAGAATTCAGTGGAAGCACTCTTATAAAACTGTAGAGGCTTGGACTGTGTCCCCCTCTCCGAGTCCATGACTAACATGCCAGCAAATGCATGTTATTTAGGCAAATAAGTATGCTTTTCTGGGATACTTGTTACTTATCTCTCATGATTCTTTATGGCGAATGGGAGCAAATATACTGTTATGACCAGTGGTGTTATGACCAGGTGTGAACTAATGTGATTTACAAAGTGTTTTGAAACGCTGAAGAACACTTGCTTGAATTTTTCCTTCTCAGAGAAGCATTGTAAGTGCATGTTCCTCTTTTCTGTATGGTCAATGATGTTACTATACACATTTTAGATAGGATAATAATAATGCATAATATTTGGCAGCTCTAGTCATGGTTAACCATTAGTTCCCTTTCATCATGATTCTCTCTCTTCCACCTACTTAGTGAAAAAAGTATGGAATGAGTTGTTTTTTGGTATTTTTTTTTCTGTGAGTGGCCATAGAAACTGTAGCTGTGATGCCATATTTAATCATTCTCCTGCCAAAGAAGCACTATTGTGTGAGAAATAAAAATAAAGTAAAATAAAAAAAATACTGAGGTTTTGAGCATACTGCAAACTTGAATTAGCAGGAAATTCAATGGATTGGATTAGAATTGAGGAATATGTTGCCTATTTTAAAACCCCAGTTATAACATGAATACTTTTTTATCAAGACAGCACAAAGTTAATAGAATATGAAGTGTGTTTTAACTGCCTAGCCTTGTATTGTAGGAAATGTATGTTGTATTGCTTGAACTGCCATAATAACCACTGCAATGATGAATTTTTACACTAATATTTTTAACTGCATCTGATTCAGTGATCATCTGAAAGTGTCTGGGGATAAAAACATCAGGAAACCAGACATGCACCTAGGGACCTTTTGACTGGAATTTGCAGTCATGGGATATTGTGGAGAATGAAAATCAAAATGGATTTGAGGTGGGTATGTAAGGGATCAAAAATATTAAGCTGGAGAAACTGTTAGGTGTGTACTGGCATGCTTCTGTCAATTACATCAGTAAATTTTTTCAGTATTAAATTCTTCACTGATGGATTTTTAAAATTACTCTATTTGTGGGAGAAAGGGCTTTCTACGTTATCTTTTTTCCATTCTTTGTGATAATAAACATGAAAATAAAGTACACCTGCAAGCTTTAACAGAATTCTGAAAAGTGCAGTGGTTCATGCTCTGCTTCTGTTAAAAACTTGAATTCTGGAGTTAAGAGTCTAGAAAGAGCTGAAGATAAGTGTCGCATAAACTTTTGTGGCTTTAAGAGGCTTCAGTTATAACTTGATAACTTGTGAATGCTCAATCAACAGAATAGCATTCCTTCCTTTTATTGTCTGATCTTGAGGGAACTCTGCTTTTGGGAGTTGTTACTGAGGTCACTAATGAGCACATTTTTAGTTACGTTAATTTATTTCCATAATGTTTGACTTCAGCTGTGACCAATGTGAAATCTGAAGCAGAGAGGATACTACAAACTAGTTTGATGCTGATTTTCCTATTCTTGTGAAGGACTTTTTTATGCCTATGGTTTTCTCTGGTTTACATGGCCATTTGACTACAGATTGATGGTCTAATTTAATTCTCTGCAGATGTCAGAATGTTCACAGAGCATTTTCTTTCTCAAAATAAGGACCTGATTGTGTTTTCTGCTGATGACAATGCTTAAAAGTAAATGCAGCTTTCATGGATCAGCTACTCTTTATGTAAGGATCTTGTTTTAAGAAAAAACATTTTTGTATGGAAATATATTTATTTTCAGCAAATTCCATGGTAAGTTTTTTCTCTTGGAATATAAAATATTTGAGAACTGTTGTATTTTGTGGTGGTAGTTATGTTAGGTAATGGTTGATATGCTTTAACATTTTCTTAGCTCAGGAGTGATCAGACTCAGTGATCTTTGTAGGTCCCTTCTAAATGAGTTATTCTAATTCTATAAACCCTTAGCCAAAACAAAGAGCAGCACATCTCAAATGCTGGGTATCTGCAACCTCACTGCAAAACATAGGTGTCTGACAAGTGGTTCATAAGAAAAGATTAACGTAGATATGCTCTCAAATGTGTCATGTTGCTTTTCCTCTGATTGTCATGTTTGAAAGCACACAGTGTTATCATTCCTGGCAGAAAACTATTCAGAGTCATCAGCATTCCCCAGGCAAAATTTTTCCCTGTCCTGCCTTGCAGTGCCAGCTTTCCATCTCTTCCTGCAGTTCAGATGAAGATTTGCTCTGTGGATTGCTGGACATGGACAATGATGCTCCGAGGACATGGAGGACATGAAGTGTTCAGGAGCCCAGGTTTTGCTCCACCTTTGGGTGAAGACTGCCTTGCATTTCAGTTGTCTTAACTCACCTCTAAGACAAACTAATCTAAGGTAAAACAAATAATTTAACATATATTTGAAAGCGTATCACACTCTACAATCCAGACAAAAATCTTCCAGATTTTTGTACAGATACTTAGCAGAAAATTTTAAAATGTAACTTTACATTTACAAAATTTAAATTTACATGAAACAGACACTTTAAAATTATAGTGTGTATTCAATGTTCAACAAGACAATATTCAAAGATTAGACAAGTATTTTGGAGGACGAAATCTTATGATGTAATAACAGCCTTAGAGAAAGATGACAAAGAATGTTTGAGGTAATTGTGTTAAATTCTATGTCTTAGAGGACATGGAAGAAAATCTTGTTGCACTCTTAAGGGCCATTTCTGTTCCCATTGAAGTCAAATGGAGTTTTGACATTGCCCTTTGCTGAAAAAGCATGACCCCATATTTAGTGCATTACACTGAATAATTGCAACATAGCTGCAGAATGACAAGGAAAAAAATTATGTCTTTGACCTGCTGCCTCTAGTGGCTTTGTTATAAGTTTGCTGAGGATGCAGCAGAATCACATAAGCTGCTGCTTATTTACTAATTAATTTACCTGTGTATGAATAGCTCTTTTGCAGTGGTTTCCTAGCAATTCTGTTCTGATATGCTTCCTTTGTTTTCAGTGACAGGATGTGTGGGTGACTGGGTGTGCGTGACCATGGGCTTCCCTGTCATCAAGTGTTGGGATAATTTCATGATTACCTGTTCTTTTGGCAAATTAATTTGAGTAAGTCTCCCATTTGTCTATACCTTCAGGGGTTTGGGATTTGAGTCAAACTCCTATCAGAAAAGCAAAGCAGCTGATGATTACATCTCTATTGCATATTTCAGTTCATTTTAACAAAGTTTATGAAGGAAGGTTTTAAGCACTTTTAAAACAAATTGAACTTAATTCTATTATGACAGAGGGAACATTCACTGCCAGAACTGACCCAGTAACCTTTCTTCTAACCATCAAGTTCTAGTCAGGAGTCTATTTCAGCATCATAATGTGTGTGCGTTTGTAAGTGTTCATGCTGCAGTTGGTAAGCTGCACATAGGCAATGTATATTGCCTTCCGGTTGTGTCTGAAAAGCACTCACTAAAACTATTGTTTTAAACAGAAGGTGTTTTGTCAAATTCTCTCAATATTTTTAGGTGCTGAGATGAGTAATCTGTAATCTTCTTGTTAATCTATTTGTCATTTCTGAATTAACCTACTGACCAAACCCAGAGGGCCATATCCCCCACAGCAAGTCATAGCCTGCTTATGATGTCACTGCTGGTCTTTGCTATGCTGGCATGGTGGAGCAGCATTTACATTTGTGACAGTTAAAATAATCTGAATGAGGAAGGAATCTTCCCCACTTGAAGTGCTCTATTCGCATACACCAAGTGGTGTAGCTTTTTACGGTCTTGCAGTGACAGAGAGCAATCTGTAAATGAATGGAGGAAGGTCAGTTTTCAAGAGGAATGAGACACCTCAGGCAGCCTCCATCCTATGAATGCCCTGGATCCCCTGAAGCTTCACAATATCTCATGCAAGAGCACTTCTATAGCTATTTCTTGCATTGCTGTGCTTCAGATTTTCCAGACTAAGAAGTTTCAGTATTAATTTTAACTCAGGCTGGAACAAGAGCAGATACCTGAAAATATCAATGTACCAGAAAAAAAAGAATTATCAACTTCGAACGAACAGATGATCAAAAAAAAAAAAAAAAAAAACCCTTCGGTTTTCTTATCCTGTTCTTATTCTCTGCTTTCTTCTGCATCTTCTCATGTGCTCTATCCTGAATTAATGATCTCCTCGACTGACCAAGAATTACCAAGAAGCAAGTATGACTGTGGAAGGGTGCAGTGCTCTCTTTTTCAGTCTCTTTGAGCAAAACACCAAACAAACTCTAATCATCAAAGCACTTAAAATCTTGACCAAGCCATAAAAGGTTCCTCCCTTCTTATCCATCTTTTGTCCAACATTTGGGCATCCTAATGCCAGACTGCTTTAAACTTTATCATTAACATACTGCTTTCAGCAGGTGTTACTTCCTAAACACATTGAGCACTGAAAACAAAAATTCAGATTGTCTGAAAAATGTCAAAGTTCTCTAAATTTTTGCTGTTTGTTTACAAAGTTTATATGTATGTATCTGAAACTTGCATATAATAGGATGGTAGGGGTGCCCCAAGTAATAGGTAGGGGTAGCATTGATTTCTACCTTGAAATAGCTACTTAGTTCAGAATATATTAAAATACTTGGGTCATGTCTCAAAAATATTAATAAACAAACAAACAAACAAAAATCCATAAACAACCCAAAACACCTGGTCATCATGTAGATATAATTTATTTTATTTTAAATGATTATTTAGTTAAACTGCAACAAAGAAATATTGATATGTGTTTAGTATTATGTAATTATAACATTGATTGCACTGGTGAGGTTGACTTTTAGACTATGAGTAGTATCATAATGAAAACTAGCTTAAAATTCTGATTTATGGTTAACAAGATACCTGGCTGTTAAGATGAGAGCCTGATGTTATAAATATCCTTAACTGATGACCTATCAAGAAAGACAGTAAACCTAAAAATCCAGCCATATATCTTAAAGTCTAATAACTTCAGCTTTTAAAAGTTGCCTTTTATTTACTTATCCCAATCTGAGAATAAATAATTATTGTATTTTCCATTATTTCTCAGCTGGAAAAGCCATATTAATGTTACTATTTTTGGTAAATATTTTTTTGCACAAATTGATTACACTCATCCTCTCAGCAGAAATCCAGGCATCACTTCTAGGGGCAAAATTTCAAAGGGGTTGTCTTTGGAGGAGGAGGAAAATGCTCTGTCTTCCAGGGAAGATGATGAGAACATGGAACATGACTGGAAAATTAATCACTTAGTATTCTTTTGAGTTACAGGGTATGGTTCCTTTGAGTGAAGTCTCTGCACTGTACCACGTGCGTCCAAAAGCATGCACAGAGTTCAGGATCTGTAGAAATGATGTTTATGTTACTGCATCTTAGAAGGACAAAGCTACAAAAAGCTGTTTCATACACTCTGTTTGAAGCAACTAACTTTGTTCAGAGTCCTCTGGGACTCCATACAGAAGGCTTACCTTCATATGTAGGCATGCATGCTTGATGTTTAATGTGACATGGGAAAAAAGAACAAACACTGCCAGTGCTGGGCTATCGTTACAGGACGGAGCTGTGAGCCTTGCCCACGATACTGAATGTTTTTCATTTGTTCACTGAAATGATTGGCAAAGGGCAAAGAATTTATGGTAAATTAACGAGAAAGAAGGAATGCAGAGATTTGTTGTAGAGCAGATGGAATTCCTCAGCAGTAGTGTCTTCTGTTCTCTCTTACAGTCAGTTTGGAATGAATAAGTCCTTAAATTAAGCCCTCATTTCTTACATTACCTTTCATACTGTAATTAGCTGTTATAAAAAAATATATTTCTTAAATGTGTTTGCCTGTAGTTATTTGGGCAGTGCACTTTCATCTGTGTGTGGACAGTGGAGTTAAATAACTGAAAAAATTTTCTTTAAGGTAAAGGAAAAAAAAACACTTGTATTTTCTTTTTTCCAAGAGAAAACATGGAATCATTTTTAAATTCAGAGGGATTTTGAGACTGAGCTTTAAAATCCTAGGGTATATGTGTAAAATAATCTATCAACTAAAAGCTATGGGCTGGTCAGCTGACCTACAACCTCTGCTACTCCACTACTCTCCAGTGTGCAGTAGTATATGATTCATATGCACTTATTTCTGACTGTGTTCATCTTAGAAATAATCACTTCATTCTAGATAAATGTATTCAGTGCTATGACTGCTCCATCCATCATATTAGGTAGGGTTGTGCAGCTGAATGCAGCACTGTTCCAAATAATGATGGTCTCTAATATTTTTCTGAAAATGTGGGTAATTTATTATCATAGGCTAATTATGCCCAATACGGCTGCAGGCTGACATTTATAGCGAGAGGTGGGCTGGAGGGAGTCAGGAGGCATTGCGTTGTCACCAGACCAGTTTCTGGGAAGGAATTTAGCTGCTTGTCCAGCATTTCTGCCAGAGCCTTGGGATGCAGCTCCCTCCCTGCAGAGCTTCTTGAATGCATTCTCTTCTTTCCCATTTTGGACAGGATTGATGGCTCCTGGTACCTTTCCTTGCCTGGAGACCTCAAAGGCTTCTCCTCTCCCCATATTGGCTCTTGGGCAGAAGTGCAGATGCTTTGTTTCAATGACAGACCCCTTCCACCTAAGCTAGATCAGTTACTGGCTTTGCAGGATGCTGATTTCTGCACTCATGGCATTGGTTTCAAGACCAAGTGTCAACTTCCAATGATTTCTCCTCCCCATCTATGAATGCACAGATGAGGTATGCAGAGCAGTAAAACCCTAGTTTACTGCCTTATGCCTCTCATTTGGGACAGATTCAGCTCTGTGTATGCTCAGGAAAACTCAGACCTAAGTACTTAACTCTAGATGTGATCTCCCAAGCAGAAAGAAGAAATATCACCCAGCCTTTCCATTGTAATGCCACATTTGTGGTGCTTCTCTTATGTTGCTGTTCTTTGCTCAGAAGTTAACAGCTAAGTGAAGCATCATTTTTATTCCTATGCAATATGTTTTTATTTGTCTGAGGGATTATTCTATAATAGCTCTTCTTTTTTCCAGAATAAGGACATTTTATTTGTTGACCTAAGTGGGAGTGAATAGTATATTTATTTTCTATCTACTATCTGTGCATGAAATAGTTCAGTTCTCTGATTTTTTTTCTTGAATCCCAGTTTTATAATCTTTATCCTTCTCTTTTTGTAAATATCTTGCACTGTAACCCAAGATATTGCTAAGAATTTTATCGTAGCCTTTCCATAATTTTGAAAACTTCTTTTAGGTTACATCTGTGGTAGTTATTTTCCAGGGAGTCAAGTCCCTTACTCAAGTCCCTTACTCTTTTCTTACAGCTTAGATTTTGGAGACCTGATATTATCTTTGTTGCTCTACAGCATGTCCTTTGCAAGGCAGTGCTGTGCTCTCTGCATTGCTGTGTTCAGCCCTGCAAAGAGACCTAAGCATACACCATATGCATTATAGCTATTCAGGATCTTTTTATAAAGGAAGTGTATCACCCCTTCTTCATCATCCTATCCCCTTGCTAATGCCACTTTATTTCTTGTTTGCCTCTCTTACTGCTGCTGTGCACTATGTTGATGGTTTTGATGATTTTTCTATAGTAATTCCTCAAAGCCACTGATTATGGTAGGGTGCCTCACCTGGGAAGGGACTTGGCAATTTCAGCACCAGGGAATTTATGCTGGGTAGTCCTGAGGAGTAAAGGAACCATATTATTCAAAGTGCTTTGAGACAAAATTAACTGTTCATGAAAGCAAACACTGCAGAGCACGTAATGACATTTTCAGCCAGAGAATAAAAATACATCAAGATAGTGATTCATTGTGTCAAAACCAAAACTGCAGGAAGCATTTTCCATTATTGTTGTCTTTGTGGAGCTGTTAAGGTGCAGCAATAGCATCTGCAGAGAGCAGTGCTTCTTTATTAAAGGTGTAGGTCAGAGTGGTGTAATACTGAGGTTCATATAAAGAGATCAGCCAAGATGGCAGAGAGCAGTTTTTGGTCTGTTAAACTGCAGAGATGTTCAGACAGCAGTCAGCAACTTCTGGGTCTGTGATCAATTATGTGAGAGTTTGGACAGGACAGTTTGTTCATGATCACAGGAGGCCAGAAACAAGCTGGAGGTTTCTAAGCAGGTTATTACATGTTTGTTTGGGAGGTAGGGATTCTTCTTGGTTTTGTGGTTTGTACTGGAAAACAAAAGGCATAATCACATTTTAGCCTGATTAAGTGTGCTCATCTAATTACTAGAATGCAAAGAATTTGCTACCATCATGCCAGGTTGCATTGCAGGAGTCCAGGTCCACATCTGGATGATGGTGCTGGCATAGTACTTTAATCTGCAGAAGATAGAGGATTTCTGAATATGTACAGCTAATGAGAAATCTTAAGTACTATATCAATAAAGACATTAATGAGGTGATGGAAAACAAGAGAGGCAGGAGTCCTCCTGTTCATTGCTTGACCCAGGACTGCTGTGGTATTGGTGAGCACTGATGTGTTTCACCACTGTGCCCACATCCCCAATGTGATGCGATGTGGAGATGTTGATCCTGAACAAGGCATTGGCCAATTCATTAGAAAATGATTATTCCAAGCCAGCAAGCTGTTGCAGAGTAAGATATTCAATAGTGTGACTACTCAGCAGAAATGTTGTTTTAAAGCAGCACAAACTGCTACTAACTGTATGCCTGAGAACCCATGGAGGGCAGTAACACCAGATGTGCACCAGCCCCACCAGCTTTGGGCTTCTCAGGCAGAGGGAAGCTGCAGGGTCTCTCCTAAGCCTTCCATGGGCATCACAGCCTGCACTGGCACCAAGTTGGGGTGCAGAGCCTTAGGGGAGGTATCCCATAGCTTAGCGTGGTACATTTCTTGTGGAAATACCACCAAGAACAAGACTTCTCTGCAAGTTACTCAGAACAAAAGTAGTTTATTTTTTGCACTGTAGGAAAACCTCTCCATTAGTGGCAAGTGATTTCTCTCCTCTGCCTACCTTCAAATTCCAGGAGTCTGACTGAGATCTATGTAGCTTGGCGGTTTTCTCTATATTCTTCCAAGACTATCAAGGATAAAATGGACTTAACGCAAATTAGAAATGTGATAACAATAGAGTAAATATGTTTTTAGTGAATGATTTACTGGGAGATTTGCTATTTTAATTAATCAATTAGTTAATGAGATATTGTCCACAGGAATCTGTCATGCAAAAATCCAAACCAAACCAAAACAAAAAAAACCCTGACTTTGCTGCAATCCCACCTTTTTCAAATGAATTTCATTGCCATCAAATAAAGAACAGGTTTGTGTTTGTTTTCTCTGTTTACATTCTGCTTCCTCCTTGTGAAACTGTTAATATGGTAGGGCTCTGCACTGAAATTGCCTGCAAACTCTTAAAAACATAGTTAATTACATATTGCCCAATTTAAACTTTACAGCAGTCTTGATACATGCAGAATATATGAAAGGTTTTTTTATGTCAACCACCAAGAAGAAATGCATTGTACTCCTTCTGTGCACTTGGAGATCAAGCAAGAAGGGGGTCCTTCTGCCAACAGCAGCAGTGATGCTCACTAAATACAACCAGGAAGAAAAATGTACAACATTCTTATGATAATGTAGATGAAATCTATTCAACCTCTGTACAATGCTGAATGAATTCTATATAGATTTGCATTCAAGCTTCAAACTGCTTCAAACTGCAAAAAGGCCTGAATGAAGTGCTATAACCTTGTAGTGCTGTAGTACTATATTCCTGCAGGATCAGCAAGTAACCTACTCCTAAATGTGGCTTTTGGCTTCTTTTATTTCTTTGAGGAGGCTGTTGCTAGAAGACGTGGAATGAGGCATAAAGGTTGCAGAGCAACAGAGGTGGGAAAGTGGGAAGATGGACCATCTTCTGGGTCTGCAACAACGTGAGTAGGTCAGTGAAGTTGTTTTCTTCATCCCAATTGATGAAAGACTTAAAGATGTAGTAGATCTGCCTTCAGTGTTTGCAGATGAGAAGTATTCTGCAAGTGTTGGTTATTGCTACTAAGCACTTTGGTGGCACAGATGTGCAGTGAGAAAAGGGCACAATAGCACAATGCTATTAGATCATATGGGAACTGGCAGCCATCTTGGAGCACATTTCCATCACAAGAACTTTAGAATCACAGAAAATTGTGGTATCTGAAGAGCTGTAAAATGCAAAACTTCTGGATGGAGATCATACTAATTTAACTTATGGTCTTAACCCTGTTAACAATGTAAAGTTAGTTAGCCTTTCAACTCAAAAAGTCTTAAGTCATTCCTGTGACTCATCCCAAGACTTGCCAGAATTATGAAATGTGTTGAATCAACCTGTGGCACCTGCTGGTAAGGAATAAGGAGAGTGAGGCATCTTGAACTTCTGTAGTGTATATGGGCTTAAATAATTTTCTGGAAGTGTGTATGTATACCCTCAGAAAGGGAAGACTTGTGATGGAGAGCAGCATTTTCAATGGGCTCCCTATGTTAAAAAGGAGGATATTAGGTCCTGGGTGTGTGAGTTTTGTGGAACAGAGGTGCTCTCTGCTCCTTACTGCTCTGACCCTGGCACCCAGTCTCTTTTTAATTTTTTTTCCTCCACATTTCTATGGGAAGAACAGAAGGGCTTGCTCCAGCTCCACATGGATGTCCCCAAGCTGCCAGATCCTTCTGCTCTGTCCCAACTCCTTGTGCTGCAGATGTCCTGCAGGCATGCTCAGGGCACTCTGCCATTCAGACAACCTGAGATGCTGGAGAATTACTTGGGCGCATCAAAGATGGCACTCAACAAGAGACATGCAAGGTAAGAGAGGCTGGCATGTCCTGAGTAAACAAGAACTGAGGCTGTTGCTAAGTAATTTTGGAGATAAATGCATCTTGGTGGGGATCACCTGACATTTTCTTCAGATACCTCAGAAGGGGAAACACAATGTAAAACATCCCTATCTTGTTGTATGTCACTTTTTTTACGTGACAGCTGATTACATTTTAGAGATGTTTTCTCATTTTCTGAATTAAATCAGTTTGGCATTCTGTAGCAGATAGTACTCATTAACCTTTTAAGGATTGCCAAAATGGTTTGAAGCATTTGTGGAAAAATGAAGAAAGGAAAAAAAAAATTAAACATCACAAACATAACCTGATGCTTTTAGAAGCCACAGGTAGCAAAGACCTGGTCTTCTTCTTGTGGTAACTTATTAGATATGACACTTGTTTATGTTATACTTAAGCAGGTTTGAAGAGGGTCCTATATATAAACAAATCTTTTGACTTACAGTATGGATGATATTTATTACCTTAACAATCTTTGATGTTTACAATGATTCTAGCTTTCATAATTAATGACTTCATATTTATTCTTCTAGATGACAGAAAATAGAAAATGAAAGTTTTCTTTCTAAGCCTCAGTAAACATGCACAGGAAGAAAAGAATGGCTTGATTTTAAACCACTGCTGGTGACATCTTGGGAATATGTAAGTAAAAACTAAATAAGAATTTTAATGTTATTCTGTAGGCATCTGTCTTCCCTTACCTCCCTCATCACTCAAAATACATTGCGGAGAGGAACTGGTTGATATCCAAGCCATGACGTTTTCTATAATGTATGTATTGTGTTGGGAAACGACAGGATTGTTTTTTTTTTAATTCTGGTATATATATATATATACATATATATACAATTTTGATCTGAGTGTGGGTCTGACCGATGTATTTGATGTTTATGGTCTTGGATAGACCGCTTACAGTAACTGTTGTTCCCTGATACTTTAGTATCTTAAACAGTTCATAATATCCCCATTTTAGTGATGTAGAACTCAGGCTAAATAAGAAGCTAAGATTATACAAATTAATCTGCTACTTCATTTGCATTATTACAACTCTCCTGTAAGCCAGGAAGGTTCATTGCAACTTCTTCCAGTAATGTTTTTCTTCCGTGTAGGGTAGATATCCCATAGTAATGTAACATCCATGTGTTATTTTTGGTGGTTTTAAAAAAACACAAAAACATTCTGACACAACCTTCTTTTCAAGAGAGAAGAATTGCTCATGTTCTTCACTTGGGGGCAGGTCATTTTCCACAGCAGGTTTATGTCTATTAAGTCCCCAGATCTTAACTTCTTAGCAGGGGCTTTGGTTTCTCCCCAGTCCATTGCAGATGGTGGCTTTGTCACCTTATAATGCAAAGACAATTAGACAATCACTCAGCCTCATGCAGAGCCCAGGTCTTAGAATAAGTTTGCTGGAGCTTTGATACCAGCCAGCTGGCTGTTATAAAACCAGCCACAGCAACTGGAAGTCAGCTTGGAGAAACCACCCAAATCTGAGCTGCTCCTGGTAAATTAAAGTGCAAGATTCCCCAAAACATCCGGGTTTCTTTAAGTTACACAGCTTGCCAAACACTACTACCCTATCTTTCCTCTTCAGGAATGGATAAAACAGGGAAGTGAATAGAACAGTGAGAATGCTAACTTGTTCATTCTATCACCCCCCCTATTTCCAGATAACTTGGAGGAGAAAAAATTACAGAAAATAGCAGGATGTCCTATAAATCAGTCTGTTCAGAGTCATAATGGAGAAAACATTTTTGAGAGACTTCTGATCAACCAGCAGCTATTTCAGCTGCTGTGCGTTTAGGGTGTATACTGAGCTAGTAATTGTGAATTTTGGAAGAGTAGGAACTCTTGATGCAAGGAAGTTTCATAGCTCTTTTAGCTATGTCCTTATGAAGTAACATGGAAGAGAACTTAAGTTCTGGAATTGTGCATTGAATCCTTATAGGACGTGCCCATGCAAATAGAAGATGTGTTTCATCTTACTGAGAGTAGACAGGTGTAAAACCACAACCAAGCATTTGCAGTGGAAGGTCTGTTGGGGTCAGGGTGTTTTCACCTCTCTTGCAGCAAGTGTTTCTCATTGTGTGGGCACCAGCAACCTGTCATGCCTGATGTGCATTGGATTTAGACCAGATCTCTCTGAAGGGAAACCTGCCTCCTGCCTCTTCTGGTGCCCATGTACTACACATGTAGTCAGCATGAAGGAAGTGAGGGAGTTGAGGGCCAGACTTTTTTAGGCTCAATTTCCTGTCCTACAACACAAGATGTGTTGGATGACATGACATCTGTCAAGCAACAACTCTTCCTGAGCTTGGGTGGAGGTTGCAGGCTCCCAGAACATATCAGCTAATTAGCACTTGAACCTCTGTGTAGCAAAGACTATGCATGTATGAGCATTTTATTTTATGCTTAAATTATTGCATGCATTTTTAACTCATGAGAGTGCAGTTGATATTGTTTCTAGAATTTCCAGGCTCCAGAGATGAGTTTTACTTGAATATATAAAACCAACAGAAATATAGGGGTTTAAATTTCTTTCCTTGCCTTAAGTAAAACAAAACAAAAACGAAAAACAGAGGACTACAAAAGCTCAGAAAGCATGGTTAGGAAGCCAAAACATCCTGTGGTCTTGTTTCCTATATGGTTCCTATCCCAGAGCTGGTTTGGACCAACCATAGTACATTGTGCTGCCCTCTCTGGTCCCTTCTTGCCAGAGCTTGAAGCTATAGTAAGAAAGGTACAGCTGGAGAAGGTTTAAAGAAGGTCATAACTGTTTCTTAACCACATTTCACCTTTCCTCACATGTGGAGCTTTGTAAGCAGCAGCTTTTGGATGGTGTTGGTGCTTGCAGCGCACCTGCGCCTGTCCGCGCGTTAAACCTTGACTGCGGGACTCTCGTCACAAATGAACTGTCAAATCATTACTACGTTTGATGCAGCATAATCTGTCTTGAAATTAGAACTGGTCCATCCAGGATCGGATTTCACTTGCTACTGAGGCTAATACAATGTTTTGAATATGCATTCATGGAGATTCACATCCACTGGGATCCGGAGGGAGTACAAGTTAAGAGCAGATTTTCTGAATTAGCATGTCGAGAGGGAAAGGTCTTTCATTTACACTGCTGCAGATGCCTCTCCCTCTTGTTCATTACAATTGCATTTCATCAGCTTTATGATGTCCACATGTCAATTGAGTGTGAGGATTTTGCACACAAAAGAGCCTCAGGGAAAACGACTTCACTAGCTAATCAGCTGATTATCATACCTCAAATGGGCTGCAGTATGCTGCTCCAAATACTACATCAGCAAGAGTGGAATTGAAGATTAAGACAGCAAAAAGAAAGCTCTACAGCCCAGTTTAAAGAAATCAAACAGGAATTTGTCAGGGATGGAAAGAAGAGAATATAGTTGGGACAAGAGCCCTTGAAATATCTCGAGGCTTATTACAAAAAATAACAATTGCCTTTCTTCAAAAGGTGTTGGGAGGTGAAAGGTTAATTAACTGTATTATCTGCCTGTTTATGCCCAGCTGTGTAAAGCTCAATAACACAAACTCCCACCCTGGTTTTAACATTGCTTCCAAGAATCCAGACCAGTAGCAAGAACAACCTCTCCTAGTAATTGAATTAGCCTCAGAGCGAGCTGGAGGTGCACAGCACACAGCGTGGCTCTCATGCTGCTTCCTGCCCCTCCTCTGTGCCTTCTATTTGGATAGGCTTCTGTAATGTCTGGTTTTTAGCAGCTACTCTCCCTAAATGACCAAAACAACAATAGAGGGTCCTGTGGAGAGTCTGACACAATGCCTGGTGGCAGCCGTATGTGTGTGGGTTCCCCCAGCCTCGGAATGCAGATCTCAAAGAAGTAACATTTAATGGCTAGTATGGGCTTTTTCTTTTTGTCTGAAATTTACCAAAGTTTTATCCCAGCTCCCTGGAGCCTTCTCCAAGCCTATCTAAAATGCAGTTAGAGCAGAGGCTGTCTTTTGCTTCACAGAGCGTCTGCCTTATGCTTTCATCAGAGTAGTCTAACTCACACAGATGCACTATTTAACAATGCCATCCCCTGCTTTCATCAGAAGGGGGAAGGTTGCAGAGCTGAGCCCTGAAGAATAAGGGGGGCAGGTCCCCTGTGATCGGCGAAAGCTGAACATCGGTGCCAGTTTCCATCTGTCATGATAGCCTATCTCCGAACCTTCAATCTGTCAAAAGCTTGCTGCCTAGCTGAAGGCTCCAGGAGATTTGGTGCACTAAACACATTTGACAACAGCATTATCACTGCAAGGAGCCCAGCAAAATGCCATCAATGTGTTAATTGTAGCTGGCTATGTAAAATGTCACTTCCCATATCATTTTACAGCAGCTTTGCCTATTTCACAGCTCCTAATTTTCCACGCTTTATGAATGCGTGGATTGTTCGTGTAGAAATGTGGTTCATTTTCATGTCAGCTGTGGGTCGTGGATTGTTTTGTTTTGGTTTGGTTTTTTGTGTGTTTGTTTTGCTTTTTAAATAGAGGCTTAATTTGGGTTTAATGCTTTGCTCCAAGAAAGCAGTAGCATCCACAGAAAAATAAATAAATAAAACTCACCAGTGAAAATGAATTGTCCGTACATTGCTGCTGTTTTAATTTAATATCTCATTGGAGATTTATTTCTGGGTTTGTACGTTCTTTAGTGTATAAATGATTCATTTTGCTGCTGCTGCTGCAGCAAACTGCCTTTATGAAGTGCACAGTATTTTTACATCCCTGGGAGTTTTCCTCCATCATGATGTAAGAACACTTTCATAATGATAAACATGAGAGTATAGCATAAATAAATGAAAAATCCCCCTTGAAGATATGAATGTGCTTTTTAGCACCCAAGTAGCTAATATTCAATTTCTGGTACAACCAGTGCCAGGTGTTAAATTTCTCTAGTTACTGTCACTAATGCAAATTAGATTCTTTTTGTGCTCGTAAAAAATCAAATCCACATTAGAAATTAGCTATAAAATGTAATGACTTAAATGCTATAGTGTTTTACAAATCTCCCTGCATTTCTGTAGCAGATAATGCTATAAAACTAGGAAAGGATAATAAAATATGGTAGAAAGTTGAGTTATTTAAAGGTCTTTTGTGACTGCTTACTCAGGGATTTGATGTATTATTTCGCTTTCTTTCCTTCTTGGAAGAAATAAGCATGCTTATGATTTCATTTCTTTACCAGATTAGATGTAATCAAAGTCTCCTTCGAATTTCATGTTACCCTTGCTGCTGAGGCAGTTTGCATTATTGGAAAATATCATGTGGTGAAGTTTATACTTGCAACTTTTAATCATCGCAATTGTAAATGTCTGACAGCTATTAAGAAAGTTGCGGCGATCTTGTTAGAGGCTGTAATACTGAGATATGTGGGGACCTGTGGACATTTTCCATACGGAATTTTATTTTTGCACTTCACAGAAGATCTTTCAAAAGCAAACAGGGAAAAAATGAATGTTCTGAGCAAACAAAACCAGTGCAATGCTCATTGAAAAGGACTTTTCCTGCTACAGAAAGGTAGTCTTCAAAATTGATGAGCAGCAAAGCCACATTTTTCCATATTGAATTCTAGCAAACATTATATGCTTGTTCAACACAGATATTTTTGCTAAATACTTAACATATTAAAATTGCAATGAACAGTGTGTATCCTGTGTACTAATGAAAGATCTTACTAAAACTAACATTTCTGATATCCTGTATTATTGGCAGAGTGAATTCAGATGCTGTGGTTTGTATTCTGCATCTTTTTTGCAGGAAGCACAGATGAAATTTCACACCACTCAGCTCCAGCTGCTGCCATGGGATGTGACCAGGGCATGGTGCTTCCTTGCAGAGCTCAGGTTCTTGCTCATTTTGAAAACATTTTCCCTCTTTTCTGTGTTCCTGAAACAGAAGTTGCTGGAAATGTTTATTACTTTGGTTATGTATACAGCCTGTCAGACATTCCAATCTGCATTTCTTCTCAACCTGCAGTGACTGTGGCACAGCAATTAGTTCAATTATCTGCAATGGGACATAGGATAAGAGGGGGAGGATGTTGACTGTTCACAGGGCAATGAGGGTCATGAGGGTTTTTTAGAGAAAGTTTCTGCTCAGGATTGAGACTACTGAAAAGACGTTACCTTGATGTCATTAACTGAAATAGTGCAACTATAATGATTGTTGTCTCTGTAATCTGGATCACACTGCTCCTTTCTTTAGGTCCAGGTTTTTAGAGAGGAGATTAGGTGTTCTGGACACAATCTTTTTAGAAAGTGTCATGGACCTTCTCTCGAAAGCCCATCTCAAATGCTTCAAGGTAAAAAAAGATAAAGCATGTTGTCTCTTGAAAATTTTGGCTCAAGAATTCAGCTGGAAAACAGTCAGAGAAGAGACTATGCTCTCCTTGGATACTTGGCTGATGATTCTGTCAAGCACTTCTTCTCCCCATTATGGGAGGCGCTGCGTTTAACAACCAAATCCATCTTAAATATAAGCAATAACATAAAGCAAAACGCAGAGGTACTGAAATGTGAGGGGCAGTATCTGCTATGGTGGTATCTCAGCTTCACCAACCCCCTGGCACATTTGTGACCAAGAATGAGCTCAAGGGATGAGGATGGGCAGTGTGCTGCTGCTCTGTGCCAGCTTCTCCTTGTCCCTCCTGCCCCACCTGTGTACACAGGTGCTTCTCAGGCAAAGGGAATTTGCCACACCCAGGAGGGACCTGCAGGCAGACTCTGAGACTCAAAGACTTCATGTATTCCTTGGGATGAGGGAATGCTGAGCCCTCAACAGAAAACTGCATCCTGTGGCCCTAAATTTTCCCTTTCAAAGCAGCTCAATCTGCAGCTCAATCATGTGAGAAGGTAAGTATTTTAGACCATGAGTATTTCTAATTTAAATGCTTGAACCTCTTGGTGAATTGCTTTAAGTAGAAATAGTGTTGTGTTTTCTTTTTTAGTTTGTTTCTTTTTGTTGTATGTGTGTGTTATTTGAGAATTTTAACCATGTCAGAAGATTTCCAGTAAAACTTTCACATTTTCAGTAGCCTCTACATTTCCATATCAGGACACCAACAGCCAATGCCTTGATCCAATACTTTATGTTCAAGGACAGCTTGCAAGATGGGGTCTTGTCTCACACACTGTTATATGAAGTGTGTGTAACCCCAAATTAAGTGACCAGCCATTATGCCAGGCAATTAGACTCTTCTATAAACACTGTGGGAGCCAGATCTCCCTGAGATCTGGGGCACCACAAAGTCATGAAATATCATTATACTATTCATTTTCTGTTCTTTTCCATCTTTTCTCAGCATCGTTTATTTCTGTATGGCTAGCTGATATCAGAGAAAATACTGGAAGCTAATTTGTTCCTGATCTCTCAACTTGAAAGGAGCACTTGGTAAAGTGTATTTCTAGAAGAAAATAGTATTCTAACATTTATTTGTTGATTCTCTGGTAATTTTCATTTATATACTTAGCCCCTCTGTTTAACTCCAATATATTGATACACTGCAAATTAAAAATTAAACTAATGGAAAAAGGGAAAAGATCTCTTGCATCATCTTCTCCATGAGGAGCCTTTATCACTGAGAGCCTTTTTGCACATGGACTGGTTTCCAGACTAGAACTTAAGTTGAATCCAAACCAATGACTGAAATAAATGAGCATGATATAGGCAGCAAATGCTTGTCTGGGCTGCCAGTACCAAACTCTGAAAATACCTGCGGGTTAAGGTAGCTTCACATCTGACACACCTCCAGCCTTCCTGCCTAATAACCCAGCTTCTCTGTGTACACACAGACTGGGGCCTCTTGTGGAATCGCTGAAAGCAGCTCTTGGTTTAATGCAGTTACATGTCTATTGATGCACCATGTACCATAGACAGCAGAGGGGAACCAAACAATCTTTTAGAAACCTCATTGTGTGAGTACCGATTTGGCAAAAGAAATCAACACAAGTTATTATTTGGGTTAGACTCTAATTCTAACCAAACCTTTCTAAGCCTTGTTTTCAAATATGTGTAGTCAGGTCCTTCACTGACATAGACTTCGCTGCACACTATCAGTAGGTCTACACTACCAAATATTTGTCTAACAGACTGACTTTTGTAAGATTTTGCAATAGTCAGGATTTAGTTCTAACTGCAAGATCTGGAAATTTAGTTTACCCATCTGCAATTGCTTCTGAGCCTTCAAAGCTTGAACAATGGGAATAAAGGGGTTCCAGTTTTACTCTGTATTCAATATGGAGTATTTTCCTTTTGCAGCACTAGAGCTATGTACAATACGTTTTCTCAAGATAGCACCGGGGGAAATAACTATGAACAAATATTAAATTCATTTTTTTCTTTATTTTTACAGTTGTTCAAGCAGATTGACAAAAAGGCATGCTTCAGCATTAACAACAGGTAAGTAAACTGAGTCATACAAGAAAGTTTTTTGAAATTGAAGTAAGAGTAGCAGAACTCTAATTGTAAAAATTGTTCTATCAAAGCATGAAATGTAAAAAACAGCGTGTAATCTACTATGCAAGTAAGAAGAATGAATAACTCTTGCATTTTCAACATCAAGTATTCTACATGTCTTTTTTTTTTCATGTATAGGTGTGTTTTAGTAAGATACATCTGCAATAATTTTAAAGTCTTTAAATAACTTGCTGAACAATGAAATGATGACGTTCACTGAGTATTACATTTGCTGGAGGTTCCTTTTTTCTGTATCGATATCACTGAGGTAGTGTCAAGCAGGTGCACTAGGGTCACCAAATTGGTATCTGGACTGAATTAATTGTTCCCCATTGCAAGAAAGTGATGGCACTTTCTTGTTCAGTGTACTTGGCATGTAGGGTGGACCTACAACATCTGGTAAATCGTCACAATGAAAATGTCATCCCTGTCTTCATAGGAGCAACTGCCACTGTGGTTTTTGGAAGATTTCTGAATTGCTTGAAACTTGACAGGAAAAGAAGGAATTGTTTTCCCCATCTGGATTTAGGCTTAGTTACAAAGAGAAAAAGAGTGTGAATCCTATGTATGAAGAATTTACTGTAGTTTTCCACAGGTGTTGCAATTAAGAGCTTGTCCATCTGTTGAGCAAGTCGATCCTGATGGCCTGGGTTTCCTTCAGGTCAGCAGACCGCGTCCCCTTCCACAGCCCCTCACCAGATGGGGTGACATGGCACTTGTAAATGTCTAATGTTCTGTTGAATGCCATGAAAAACTGCAATGTCTGAGTTGGCCTGAACAGCAGTCGGTCAGCAATATGGCTGTGAGTGGAAGATTGATTGGAGGGGCTACTTTCTGGTATGAGGGAAAATGAAAGTAGGGAAAGTCCTGTGTAGTAACAAATAGCAGTTTCTAAGTCTTGCAGTTAAGAGCAGAGTGGCACACCAATAGACTTGGGCAGGACATGGCTAACTACCACGCTGCTTGTTGAAGCCTTTATTTGTGTTCTTCTGCTGTCTTGGGAATACCTCATCTTCATCAAAATGAGATTTTTGTATCCTACCTTCACCTTTCCTTTTCTAAAGATATTTCTACTTTGCAGAAACTGTATTTTTCAAAATGCAATAACTGGTAATGTAAGGAAGGGAGATTTCTGCTTTCAGAGCTCCTTAGGGGCAGTTTCATGAGATAACTATATACGTATTTACCACCACTGCCCATACTATTCTTTGTTATTTGCTGAGCAGAATTTTTTTTTTTTCTCAGCGATGTATAAAGCAGGCAGATGGCTGCTCATCTCCTTGTTATTTTTTCCCCCAAGAATGTTCTACATCCAATTCTCTCCTGGCTAATGGCTCCTTCTATTGTCCATGATTTATCATTGTCAGGATTCTTTACATTTTCCTCTTTATCCCTTTTGCTGTCCATTTTAAATGGAAAGCTTGGATTTAATTAGCCTATACAGCATAATCTCACATAGACTAAAGTGTATACTGTTTTGGAACATGTAAGGATATAACTTTTATCAGTATGATTTTGCTCCAGTTCTTTCTATTTTTTTTCCCTCTCCATGGTTTTTTTTTTCTTTTTTTAAAAAATTTTTTATTTTTTAAAAAATTCTCCTAAACCGTTATAAAGTAAGTATCAAAGGTATCCTGGGTAATTAGCCATTACGGTACTGTCACAGAGTCTTCTACAGTCAATACAGAGATAATTTGGGCAATGGTGAATGACAGCGTTGTCCAGACTTTTGGGATAATCAAGGACACATCCAGCTGTACCAGACATCTGTCAGACCCATGAATCATTTCAAGTAGCTCTGCGATAGCCAGGCAACTCGAGCTAAGATAAACATTCCAGCAGCATGCAGCCACAGAAAAAATACTGCTCTGAGCAGAAAGCATTTACCCACTTGGTGCTGCAGGCCCGTATCTCCAAGCAGAATGGATCTTTCTCACATGTTTCTTTCTCAGATATTTTGAAGGACACAAACCTTAGTAAAATTTTCTTCTTTAGTAAGATGACTGTTGCTCTAAATGCACATTGGGATTAACAAGAAGCACATAACTCACTTGTACTTCCCTGCTGCTTGTCCCTTCACTCATGTATGTGTTCTGGAGTGCTGGAAGAAGGCAGGTTCAGTGCTGTCCTTGGGTGTCCCAGGGAATACCCAAGTGCTGCCAGGAGCTGTGGGATCGAGCTCCACCTTTGTGGCTGTGGGCAGGCTCTTCCTGTCATTGTGGTGTGGATTCATTCTCCAATTAGGCAGCCCCAACATCGGTCTGTTGGGTTAAGCAGTCCTATACATAGGGGGGAGTGCTGCTCTGCCTAGCACATCGACTTGCAGAGATGAGTGAAAATGAAGGGAAAACAGCAGGTAAAGTGAGGTAAGCCAAGTTCTTCTCCCTGCTTGAGGTGATCACATGGAACACAGCAGCGAGCAAGGGCTAGGCCGGCTTATCTCCAGGCAGTGTGGGGTTTGCTGCTCTCTGCAGGCAGCAAAACCATATGGAATTTCTTTCAATAATTACACGAAAAAGCTATCATTGCACTGTGCAGTGAAGGAGATTTCTGAACTGTGAGGCATCTGTCATACAAATACTTGCTGTAGGCTTTGAAATGTCATCTTTACATGGGCTTTGAAGTTGTTTAGATGTCTCCTTGGATTGTTTGAATCACAGTGAATGGGAGAGAGCTTTATTAAGCTCCTCCTGAGAGCCTGAGGGCAGAGCAGCACTGACAAGGTCCCCTGAAGTCATCACAACCAGTGGAGGGGTGGCCTGGGAGGAGGAGCTGAGCTGGGGGAGCTGGAAGCAGCTGGTGAGTTGCATAGAACGCAGATTGATTTGCTGCGAGTGGTGTGAAGGCAGCAATTGCTTTTGGAAAGTGAGAGGAAGAATTACTGGTGAGACATCAGAGGTTGTGACTGACAGATTGGTAGCTTTCCAGTGACAAACGAAGGGTCATGAAAGTATTTGGGGAGAAAGAGTGTACCCACCACAGAGAAAATGCCATGCTTTGAGGTTGCTTCTCATTATGAAGATGAATAATTGCATCTTGAGACATTGACAGAGATATTGACAAACTGTTGCTGCATCCTCCAAACTTGCATTTGCCTTTGTCCCCTACTTTGGCTTTTCTATCTCCCATCATTCCTAGCTGCTGCCATAGTTCAGTGCCACTGTCACTCAGCTCTGAAGACTGGGTGATTTAGGAACCTGTGCCCCTTTTTAGCAACAAAGGTCTTTCTCTAATTTTCATATACAACATATTTTTCTTGTGATACTGTGGTAGATTGCTAGCTTCCAGAGATCCTTGCTTATATGAAGTACTCACTCAGGGCAATCAGTTGCAATAAAATAGTACTCTCAAGTCCTCGTGCTCTGTTTGATTTCTGAGTTCTCCAGGCATCAATTTCTGATAGCTCTGTACCAAGATACAGTGAGTTTAACTCTGATTCCTAATCTATAATGCAGTGCTCACACTGTTTTGATACAACGTTAGTTCTTTAAGTTTTTTTTCTCAGTGATTAAATGCTTCATCTGCACAAAAGAAACCATCAGATCCAGTTTTCCTTTTGTGGCGTGATGGTTTCTCAGGTTTGTTATTCCCTGTACCAGTGGAAAATGATGTAGCTGTTAGTGAACTCAGCATCCCTCCAGTGGTATTGTTCCCTAATGTCACTATTTGCATTGCTAAATAATTTGATCACTGATAAGAGGGAGTAGTTATTGACTGCAGCAGACAGAAATAGCAGCCCCCTCTTTACATCTATGTGATTTGTAGGGTGTATCTGCTATTTCAGTTTCCGGAGTTATGTTTGGAAATACATTGTTGAGTCCAAATATCTGGCTGAGGATTTGATTTATTTTGAAGTTCTTAATCTCTCACAGCTATCTCCCCAGATTGTTGCCTACTCTGTCACTCTGAAGATTTCTTTCAGTATCTTTATGAAACAGCTCAGACCGTTTTTTGCCTTAAAAGAATCGCTAGCTGTTTAATTACAATTCTTTTCCCTATTATATTCTTCAAGCATTTGCATCATGTGCAGACCTCCAGAACCACATCTTTTCCTGCAGCCAAGAGCCCTCAGCATGTTCATTATTTCTGTGCTGAAAGCACTTCTCTAATTTTGCCGCGTTGCAGCAGGGAACCTTTAACTCTATTTGCTTTTATATGTGGCTTTACACAGTCATGTTCATTCATAAATGTGAAAACTCACTTCTCTTTCTTCCTAAAACGTACTTATAAATCTTCTACAGGAAACTGTCTGCAAACGGCCTGGTTATTTTTGGCTTCTTATGCAGATTACCTACTTTAAATACACCGCTAATATATGATAGGTTCTCTAAGACTGTCATTGTTCGTGTGGTTTGATTTCAGGCTAGTTTACTTCAAGTTGCTGGGTCAGATCCTTTGTGCTGGCTGAGCCCCATCATCCCGAGGAACTCATTGACTCAGGATATCCTGGAGGCCAAAATTATAAATGAGTTTTAAAAATGATTAGACAAATTCATAGATACTTGAGCAATTTGGTAGAGATTAAATGCAGTGATCCAGAGAAACATTCTGTACAGCAAGTCCATAATGAGCTGATTACAGGAATGTAGGTTAATATATCTGAGGAAGAATGGTTCTGAATACATCTTACACTCTCTTCTTAAAGAATGAGAGCCTTTTTAGAAAAAGTAGTCATAGGTGGATGTCTGTCTTAACCTACCTTGTGCCTTCAGGCTTGTGGCTTCAAATACTTGTGGCTTTCAGATTCTTGTAAAACCATTCTCAGAAAAGGCTAACCAAGGGCACATTAAATCTGACTCAACCTATCCTAAAAAGTCAGAAGAATTGTCATAGTAATATATCCTATCTCAGCATGGGTAGCTGAGTTGTCGAATACGTAGTATCAAAGGAGTTGCAATAGCCTAAACACCCTGCCAGTTATTACAGTGATCTTCTGTCAGGAACAGACCTAATGTCCTCTGGAAATGAGAGAACACGCATCATTTAGAGCTACCATCTCCAACTAATAAGAATGGAGGAAGATTCTGGCCCGGTGTCTTTAGCTTACTTAAATCCCATAAAGACTTAACTATCTGCTATTGCTTTTTCATAATCCACTTTAATTGTCATTGATTTGTATGCTCAGAAAGCACCCTGAGCTGACCAAAGAGTTTTGTGTATGATTGTGGCTGACTGCCTGCTCTGCAGTCCCAAACTGCTCTGTACAGGGACCTTGCTGAGAGCCTTTCTTGGGCAAGATCTACACATTTTCCAGGCAGGATTTTGCTTGCAATGGAAGGATTACACCAGACATATCCCTTCTGTGTGCATATTCAGCTGTCATGTTATTATCTTCCTTCTGGCTTCCACTCTCTAAGGTCACCTACTTTAACAAAAAATACCCAAACACATTTTACCTAGATGAACTAGCAAAGGGTTATTTAATCAATTACGCAGGAGCAGATTTATTGCTGAGAACAATCTGTAGAACTACATCACACAGAAATCACATTTAACAGAAAAGACTCATTACTTACTGTAATGCAGAGAGAAATAGTGTTTAATTGCTTGAACTCTGTGAGGAGACTGCTCTTGTGGAGACTCCAACAAGCTCAAGAAACAATTTAACACATGAAAATATATTTCATGTTCTGTAGCTTTCAAAAGCTTGAAACACTGCTATAATTTTCAGTTGAACTGCTGGACATTTGAATAATACACAGTTTGGAACTTAGGAAGAAAATTCCCAGGTTTGTATATTAAAATAATAGAATACTAGAACAAATAAAGAATAGAGTATTTAAAAGTAAGGTAGCAGGCAAAAATTCTGTTCAAATAAAGGATGGACGAAAGGGACAGCAAGGTTATTTTCTCTAAATGCCATGGTGATCAGGCAGGTTGAGTATCAGAAGGAGTGTCACATGCTGGTCTGGTTGAGTATGTTTCCACCACAGCAGCTTCAAAAGAAGAGCCATTGCCCCCAGTAGATCAGTGAGGATAAGCCTTACACAGCATGAGGCAGGAAGATGGGAACCAGGTGAACTATAGAAAGCTAAGAGCAAAAGGATTGTGTTGTTGAGAGAGATGGATGCTTGGAGCTCTTGTTCTAATAAACATTTCAGGTAGTGATATGAGTGTCTTTTTCATTTTATTTCTATACAGATTTTCCCTCCTTGGTAAAAATTCTTTTTAATCTTTGAAGTTTTTTCACAGTTACCAGTGTTTATTGGCAGAAGTTGAAGCCCTTCCTTTGTTCATAATGATTCTTCTTCATCCATTGTAGTGAATGAGAGTCAAAGGTCTTAACCTGCTTCAAGAGTATAAATCCCTCCAAGAGAAAGCTGTTGTGATTGCTAAGCTAGGAAATCCTTCCTCATGACCATGTCTGGAACATGTACCCTACACTGAGGACTGAATTTACAGCCTGTTTCAGTTGTGTGAAATGGATAGGATTCAATTTATGCCTTGTCTGAGTAAGCTGAGGAGCAGTGAAGCATTTTGATGAGGACATCTCACGATGGTTATATATGGAATCCCCAGTGCCACCCCGTGCTCAGAGGTGGTGGTCTGGCTCAAGGCAGTCAAGAACAACATGGCTGGCTTGAGCCTCCAGGTGCAGAGCATGGCCTGAAACATCTGTTGGATTCTCAGAAGCAGATAGAGCAGTTAGTGGGACTACAAGTAACTCACTTCTCAAAAGAGAATGAGGCAGAAGAATGCCCACAGGCACCTATCACTAAATAACACAGCCATGACAGCTCAGGACAGTCTGGAATGCCATCTTCTGCACTAGCAGAATGTCTCAGGGGGTAGTTCAGATCATGTGAGCCCACAAATATTAATTAACAGATCTTGATCTTTTGTGTGAAAACAATAACAAAAGAACACATAGGTTAAGAACAGAGGAAGTTCAAAGACGTTTTTTGATTACCATCACTCTTAATAAATTCTATATTTACTCCTATAATGAAAAAATCAAAGGACAAGAGTGGAGTAACTAATGTCTGGTTAGAAGGCAGAAAAAAGATCTTGTTTTTCATTTGTATAAAGAAAGTTTAAATATTAGGAAAAAGAATACAGATACAGATAACCAGTAGGTTTAGTCATGTTGGTCTCTTCTTCAGGAGAGACGAATGTCAGAGATGACTGAGAGCAGCAGCTTCCAACATTCTGAATTTTTTCCAGGTCTTCATCCCTGATTGAAATGCAGGAAATGTTGAGACAGAAAGGCGATGCTGGCACTCTGAAGACCTCTCATAGTCCATCGTGTTGTAAAGTGGGAGGAAGCTCAGAAGGTGGGAAGTTCTTTCTTCACAGCACCCTTCAGGGTGAGTTTTGTAGGAGATCTCAAGAAAGGGGAATAAGGGTGGGAGGAGTTCTTTAAGGACCTTTTATTTTCATGTGAAGCGCTAAGGGACTAGGGCTTGCTGTGTAATGACTTCTTGCCATAGACACCAAGACTAATGACAATTTACAGGACAAGATTGCAGAAATAAATCTAGTAGACAGAGCAGCCTGAGAACTGGACAAACTCTGCTTTAAACTATTCCATTTTTGTCCAAGGATGCAATGAGTATTTTCAACCTCTTAACTGTGACTTACGCAATTACTGTGCTAGTCCAGTGAACCTAAGGGAAAACAAACAAACACAAAAGAACCTATCAGTTTTAAGAGAGTTTTCCATCATTATTTAATGAAGGCAGTACTGTGGCTGTAAGCCCCCAAAGGTCTGACAATTGAGAGCTACTGTCCAAGTCTATAATAATTACAATGGTCTAACATTATCACCTTTGCATCTTTTCCAGGGACAGTTCATCTGAACTTCCTGAGGGATTCTGAAGTTATCCTTTCATTCAGTAGTGTCATTTCATATAAATATATTAAGTATACATTCTCAACATATACCTTCTTTGTATATGCACCCTAGTCATTTACCTTTGTATTAATTAACATCACAGCTAATCCTCGGTTTATAAGGCATTTGAAGAAAAAAAGTATCTGTATGTATCTTTTAGTGTTCTTCCACTTTTTGTATTTTTATAACTTTACTTTTATGTTGTAGATAGCGTCATCTGTGTCAGCTAAATTGAACATGTGGTCTGAAGTTACCTCACTGGCTTGAACTAAAATAAATGGTGTTTATTTAATTAAAGCACAACAGGAGCTGTTGCATGTGCACATCCAAGGGCAGGATTTGGATCATAACCCGTATTTGTCCATCAGCAGGACATGGACGATAAGGAACATTCATTTAGTGTGAAGGACTTGCTGAATACATACGCTGCTTGGCATGCATTTTCATAAGCCTTCGTTCCCAATGTACCCCATCCTGTGAAGGTTGCTGATAACATCCAACAACAAGCTGGATTTCTCTGAAATGCAATTGAGTTTTTGAATTTCCATTCATTGAAAAAGAGTTGAACCATAGTTTTGTTAAGAAATATTGAAAGTATTACAATTTTTCTATGAAATATGCTTTGAGCACAATTTAGTTATGTGAAAAATAACCCTGTATAGTTCATATATTAGTTCTAAATTCTGTAGGCAAATATTATTATTATGGTTTCTGTAATGTAATTTTTTCCCCCTCACGCTATACAGGCTCTCCCTGTGCTTTTCACAGTAAAGCTCTTAGCTTGGTCTTTAGCAGACCAGATAAGAAAAGACACTTGAAGATCTCATGGGCATGGTCTCACATCTTCAGGTTACAGGTATCTGATCAGAGTACTGATATTTTCAAAAGAGTGCTTTCCTCTCCCTTGGTGAGAGTATTTCTAGGTCAGTGTACCAAGACCCTCAGTCAAAGGAAGCTTGGATCTTTCTTTCAAGTGACTTATAGATCAGTCTGCTTTTTACAGAGGTATCTTTCCTGAAATTCTCACCAGTATGTCCTTTGTTTACACGTAAAGAATACATTCACTTGTAAGCATGTATCTGCATATTTGCATTTGTGCAAATATGTCTCTATAGGTTTTACTTAGAATGGTGACCACTTTAAGCAGTGTGTAATTGATCTGCCATGGAAATTAGTTGTTTATTATGTAAGTATGTCTTTTATTAAAACTGCTTTGTGAAAATCTAATTGCTGCTATAGTAATATAGCAAAACAGACCCCCACATAAATACATGATTATTATGTACAGTCACTTATCTGTGAACGAGCTCTGCAAGTACTTTCCTTAATTAAGGATACAAAGGGCTCCTTCATCTTTGCATATTCCCCTGCTAGGACATTGATACTCATTATTTCCTAAGTCCAAACACTGAAACTGTGTCAAGAATGCATCTATCACTAGACGGGTACTTATAGTCAGCGGAATTTTCAACTGCATCAGCAAATTCAGCAATTTGCAATTTCTGTATGTCTGACGTGTTTTTATTGGTGAAGATCACTTTCAAATACCAAGATCATGAGAATGATTCTGTGGTTAGTCTCCTCAGCAGTCGAATGTAATGACAGTAATTAACAACCTGTGATTAGCAGCCACTCCAGAAAGTCTTTGAATGTTAATTTGCTTCAACTAATATGCAGCACTTCTGTGTAATGAGATCTATGCTATAGGTTCAGAGTGAAAGCAAATTATTTTCCAGCATTTAATCATACAAATGATTCTCAGTTAATCACTTGAACAGTAAACCTCAGTGGTCTAATAAGTGACATTTGTTTTTCTGTCATTTGATTTATTGCAAATATAGGTGATGGTATGTTATATCAAGCACTATTTCTTCAAAAAAGTTCGTGAACATACTTAAGACATTTCTCTGGATCATAGTGTAACAAAGGTGATCTGATTTTTTTCAGAGCAAGCAATCTTCAGCCTCCTCTTTGTCCTCTTCTTTTTGTTTCTTTACCCTCTTGTTTTCTTTGAGGTACCTTTCAGTGTGGCCCAGTTACCACCAAACTTTTGCTCTCTTTTCAGGCTGTAGATTCCCAGGAAAAACAAACCAGTATCAATTCAGTGTTGTATCCCAATGCACTTGAACAGAATTGAAAAGAAGTAAGACAAAAGAGTTGCTATTGCCTACGAATGGAAGAGAACATGAGGAAATCACAGCAGTAAGACAATACCCATGCAAGTTACTAAATCTGTTTTTATTACTACATATGCTAATAACTATTCTCCTTTTTGAAGAATGATTAGCCTATGCCCTAATGGAGAATTCCAATATGATAGAAAAGTGTTTAATACAAGAGTATAAACTGGGGAGCAAACGTTTTCTGTTTCCTTCCAGCTGCTAGGTCAAATATTTACCATAGGCAGTGATACTAAGAATTGCTTTCCTCCACTGATATGCTTTGAAATCCATGACAAGTGCCTTCCAGCCTTCCTGTTGCCATGAGAGGATCACTAAAATCTTCAGATGTCTGAGTGCCAGAGAGATACCTGCATACCTGAAAGGGAAGGGAGTTGCAGTCACAGGGGACAGGTAATAGGTGACAGTGGCCATCTGACCAATGCTGTCAGCTCAGGGTTGCTGGTGGTCTGCCCACTTTCTCTTTCTAGAGCCCTCTGCATCAGCATAATCCCACTGTAAGCCCTAAGGCAATCACCTTCTCAGTAAAGAAGTAGGTAATTAGGAGTACTGAGTATTGAAGGTTTGTCCATCCTTATTCTGGATACTCTCTCTTCCCGGTAGCCTTGCTCCATGTTAGCTGCTTTGCTTTGAAATACTGCAGCAAAATTCAGACCTGGAATAAATGTAACTAACTTCAGCTTTAGCTGGAGTCAAGGCATATGCTAACCCTAAATGTTTTAAGAAATCTCTACAGTTTATTATAATTTAATTGTTGGTCCAAACGTCCCGCCTGGAACTGAAAACCAAAAGCAAAGCATAGGGTAGCAGCGCAGTCTCTTTTTACTTCAATCACCCTTGGCACTGCACAGGAAACTTTACCTGACATGGTGTAGAGCCCGATTCTTGGTTTGGGAAGGGACGGGTGGGAAGCACAGATCTGCTCTGCAGACTGGAGGCTGCCAATAGGGATGGGTCTCTGGCTTTTTTTTAGCATCTGCCAGACAACACAAGGAAGCGAGGAATCTGAAAGTCAGCATTCCTGCAGATAGGTAAAATGAAGGGGAATGGATTCTAATCTAATTGTAAATGCTCTGTTTTTAAAGCACCTCTTGTCAATAAATCCTTCAATTAACAGAGATGCTGACAGCCCAAAGTATGGTAAATCAGTAGACTGCCTCCAGTCGTGATATATTTTCACTTCTCAGTGAATGTACAAAAATTTGCAGAAAGTAATACACTGTCTTGGCTGATGTAAAAATGCATTCAGACTTCAAGAGCTCATTTTGGTAGGAATACACAGAGTTTCATAGGCTGTGGCATGTTTTAATCATTCTGCCTTTTCTATTAAACTTAATACCTATAAAAGATCCTATCCAGAAACCTAACTAGAGATTAGAAGCATTGAGACTCCAAGATCTTGCGACACAGTTACATTTTTTTTTTTTTTTTTTTTTATCATTGAGTTGCTGGGTGGGTTTGAGCAAGACATTTTCCAGTCATGTACTGAAGGAATTTATGCTACTCCATCCTAAGAAATAAATAACATTGACTAATTATTAGTTTATATTTTTCCACGTTTGGATCAAGCTATGAAGATATAAGCACCATCTTTTTTCCCCACTATATTTCCTTTCAATCCCCTATGAGGTCAGTTATAGGAGTTGAGCTGAGTTATGTTTCTGGCAAATGTTACCTTGTATTTCTGCCCACTGTCCTACTTCCTTTAAACTTCTGCCAGTCTTGTGCAGGTAAGGAATAGTGGCAACTTTGTATTTCTTTGCTGCTGTCTAGTCCTCAGTCTCCTTCCATTTTTCTAATTGTGGCCTTATACAGACTACTATGTTCTCTCTGGATACTGAAAATTGGTACTACATCTTCCTTAATCCCCATATTAAACTAATTTCTAAATAAATCTCCTGGGTTGTATTCAGATTACTCAAGAGTAAATCTTTTTTTTTTTTTTTTTAATTAAAAAAGATAAAGAAAAACTGTTTCTAAAATAGTTTAGCACCTGAGACAATCGTTTCTTGTTTCTTCTTTCCATTTATTTCTTCTGTTTGTAATCTTTTTATTACAGGCATGCAGCTCCATCCACTTGTAGCAGCATTCCTCCAGTGCTATCATGAGATTCACTGGTGATGTTCTGTAAATGCCAGCCAAAATCTATCTGCAAGAACATCTGCTCAACAGTGCAAAACTGATGTAATTACCAACCATCATCTTTTATCCTCCTGCTGGGGCAACTGCTCCAAAGCATGACTTTTTGCCCTGAGCTAACAAGATCCAGAGGCTCGCTGCAATGTACAAATCCCACCGCTGAAAACTAACATGGCTGATACACAAATTCTCACAGGATCTTTCAGCTGCAAGGGGTAACAAGTACCCAAGTGAGGTGGGTCTTGTGAAAATATTTAATGTTTTGTGTTCTTATCTGTTGCTTGGCAATGTATGTACTGAAGAATTATTTTCCCATAAACAGGATTATGGTAACACAAAGGTTGCCATATACGCTCAAATTTGTCTAATTAAAATGATAGCAGGTTGTCTTCTATATGTGAGTGTGTAAGCAGATGTCAGATACTAGGAACTGGATACACTGTATTTATTAACGTGCACAATAATTACTGGCTGTTTTTCCTGTCAGCAAAGCACAAATTGTGGCTCTGCTAATGGATGTGACATGCTGCAGAAAGATGCAATAGATAACCCTATATATTTCTGCAACTTCTTTCTCGTGCTCTCAGAAATGTTTCTAAAATTTCAAATCTCTGAGAGCTTTCAATTAATTATCATTTTCACTCTACATTAAGCTGATAAAGAGATGCTTCCGTTCTTCTTGTGATATCAAACTGACTACAGAGGAGATCCCATTCTGACAATGGGTTTCACACTCAATGCCTCTCGGTAACTGTTCAGTCATCAAGAGTGTAATGTGCAGCCAGAGTGTGTCACTCTGAGGACCTCAGGCAACAGAGCAGATAGCTGTAGAGCCATATATTTCTCAAATAATATTGTTTTTGCCTCACTTCTGGTTCAGGGAGCTCTCCTTCCTGAGCTGATTGAGCTCCTCCCCACCATTGCATTGGGAAGAGGATGCAAAACGTTGTACTTCAGCGCAGGGAAGATCACCTAGACTATAGTCTACCTGTTGATATTTTTATTTCTTTGGACAGCCTTTCCATCTCCACATGTCTGCACTTCATCATCTGAGGAAAGATGCAATTGCAATGACAGAATGAGACCTTGTTATGCTATGAGTAATATTACACGCAATCCAGCACTTCTGGAGGGAATCTTGAGCACTGGTGCTGTATATACATGATAAACAAGGGGAATTTGGTTTGCATTTGAGATAATTTATTGTACATGCTGCTTCCTGTGTAGCTGCTGCTGTGCTGTTCTTTTATGCCAAGTTTCATTATGTGTAATGGCTTAGCTAACATCTCTGGGACTCCTTAGAAGATGTGTTAAAAAGCCCTAAAAGAAAAGTATGTAGATTATAGCCTTCCACGTTTTCCATTATTTTTTTTAAATGTTTTAAACATTTGGAACGTGTCATTAAAATTTTAACAGAAGGAATGCACAGTAGTATTTGCTTCTTTCTACTCATTTTTGGAGTAATTAATTTTCTGCTTATTGTAGCATATTTTGTCTGCTGTTCTCTCTCTATTGATTAACACGGGGCTAGAACAGTTATCCTACCAGTCAGTATGTAGCACTGGATGTGTATTTCAGGGAATCATGACTTAAATTTTTTTGTTTGTGTATGTTACAGAGATGGAGGGTATATGTGAAGTAGAGGGGGAAGTCCATTAGATCAGAATGGTGTGCTTCCAGTGCTTCCTTTGCAAACGGATAAGTGTTAAGGAAAGGGTAGGTTGGGAGAGTCACATTGTAAAAACAATATGTACTCTGGACAACTTACAGTCTTGTACATAAATGAGGTTAAATTCCAGGTACTGTGCAGATACAGGTCTAATATACATCAAAAAGGTGAGAATTGCTCCAAGAGTAAAATTTGCAAGTTGTCCAAGTTTTGCAGGAACACCTTTTGCTCTGGACATCAGTAAGCTTTGGGGTGCAAGGAACAGAATTGCTTCAATGAGTTATCCCACAGGGCACAAGGTGTTTCAGCTATAGTGCATGTTCTTACATTGCTGTATAAACATAATTGTGCTAGTTTCAGTCCTAAACTGGTAAACCTACAGGGGCTAGCAGTCCATCATCTGGACACTGTGGCTATGTTCTGCTGGGGAGCCCAATTGTGAGCTCTGTTAGTAGGGCAGACAAGGGTCATTTTTAGGTATCTTTATGCAGCATCTCCTGTTTTGGGCTGCCTCTCTTTCCCCTGGGTCTTAGAGGCCCCACTGCTCAATTGGCCCTATGCACAGCCACATGCAACTTCCAAATCCGATTTGTATTGGTTGAATCTTTCATCCATTATCACTGGAACTCATATGTGCAGAGCTACTGTTGGTAATCACTCTGGTATTCCTAGCTCCTGGTGTTTTATTCGAGTTTATGGCTACTGGTCCTTAATTTTTAGAGTGAGCCTTTGAGGCTTCACTACACCATTCCTAATAGAGGATTCAGTACTTATATTTTATTTAAAACTCAGGGCTTGTTACTACAGTGCTTTTAACATTCTAATACACACATAAAAATTTTATAGCTCACACTCTTCCTGAGAAGTAGCAAGTATAAAACAAATTTTCAAGGAAGAAAAAAAGCGTGTAACTTGCCCTGCTTTGCTTTAATTTTGTGTCCACAAAAGCATCTTGCTATGTGTGATAGATACCAGTGAAAGCAGAAGATACATCTCCAAGAACAAACTAATGGAACATTTTAAATAGCAGCTTATTTCTCTACTGCCCTCTCTGCTGGTTGGTGCCTTACAGATCACAAGGTCTGCAGAAGGCTGGGCTGATGACATCTCCTGATGTCCCATGGGGATATTTCTATATGAGAGCTCTTGCTGTCTTACCAGTCTCACCCCTTAAAGAGAATTTGTTTCCACTCTTTTTTTCTGCCAAATAAAAGTTCCCGCTATGCCTCTTTTACCTGGGAAATGGTGCTGTCAGCATGCACCTAATGGGCTCATCTCTATCATGGGTCACCCTGAATTCAGCTGAGATCAGTTACAAGCCAGACTGAACCTTGGTTGAAAGTGAGTCAAACAGGATTCACTCTTAATGTTTGAGATTCTGATTTGTGATTTGTTGTTATATTAAAATGTTTCATATAATTCATCATTGCTTATTTAATCATGTTTTTCATCTGCTGTAACAGTATACTGCAGTAAAAATCCTAATTATTATGACTCTCACTAGTTGGATCTGGAAGAGTAAATAGCATGGGAAAGCTGCTTATAGCATATTTCCACATGGCTGAGATCAGGAATTACTGGAAATCTCACATGAACTTCTCCTCCTATGAGATTTCCAGACTAAAGATATTTAGACACGTTAAGTTGTAACTTACAGATTTTTAGAATAGATTGGCTGAATTTTATGAGATTTGTTCTTCACTAGGAGACAAGAACTGGTACACCTTGAAATTAATTATGTGTGCTTATAAATATGTGGGTGAACACCCTCAAAATCTATATACGGATTAGATTTATAGAGTAAAATTCAATAATATTTTATAAAGCAATAAAAGCATTTGCCAATTCTCTCAAAAAATAACAACATATTTGAGTTTTAATAATGAAAACATTTAATAAATAAGATCCAATTATCAGCTTCATGGATAACATAACAGAAAATATTTTCTCATGTCTGTGTGTTTTATATGTGGTTTTATCAGTATTCTCAATTCAATTTTAATAGCATTTCATCTCATTTTATTTCTTTATTTTGACAGTAGACCTTGGGCAAATGCTTCACTCCTCCTACTCTGGATTTCAGGATATTTATTTTTGTGAGCAAGTCTGACAAGGAAATGCGTGTTGTACAGTTTGGTCTACTTGCATGTAGTAAGTAACACTATTTTTTTTTAGATCTCTTGTTTGAAAGAAAGCCTTGTGATCTGCTGTCACAGAAATCTGCTATATTGAATATTTTCTTGTACTAACCCCGGAAATGCAGAGCCAAATTTCAGTGTGTTGTAAACTGATGTAGAATAATCCCGTTTATGTTCATGGATGCTCTCATACCAGACAAGTGTCTTTTACATAGTGCTTAACGTTAAATGGCAAATACAGCATTTAAGAATAACTTCTTTGTCAATGAGGGTGCTTCTTTCCTCTAAATGAGATGACATTGGATCCTCTAAAAGAAAGTACTACTGATTCTTTCTGTTTCATAAGTTAAGTACACATTAACACCAAAAATAATTATTCTCCTTTGCTAGAATTCCTTCATCCTTTGAAAGAAATCTTTAGTTCATTTCCATCTCCTCCAAGTTCAAAGGAGGAGCTCATAATTCAGCAGTGGGCAGACATCTCTATATGATTACTTTTGGGCAGAGTATTTGGATGAACATTGCTGTGCATAATTTTGGGTGGATTTTAAAATGTACCTGTGCATTGGAGCTGAGACAAGAGGGATCATGTGTTGGTAGGACCACCACTGACCCACAGAGGATCCACATGTGGCCTTGACAGCAGTCCCTTTGTAAATAATAATTGGGTTCTTTGAAGGTATTTTTTATTATTGTTGTATTGATGCTGTGTTTGGGAACATGGATTAAGTTAAACACTGTGCTGGCTTGCAGCCAGTGCCACTCTGCCTCACCAGAGCCACAAGAACTAGTGGACATGTTGTTTTCTGCTTTGTTAAGTGACCCAAAGGTCAGAGCATCAAAATGGCAATTTCAATCAGAGCCAGCCTGGTTTCTCAGCAGAGTGAGTTACTGTATGTTGTAGATCTTAATGCATTCAGTGATGGTGATCTAATTCTTAACACTGTTATCTGTTGGGTCAGATCTGGTTGAGTCAAATTGTGATGCTTCTACCCATCAGGTCATTCCTGAGAGGCTGCCTCCTGTGGCAAATGAAATACAAGGAAGGAAGGAAACGGAGACCTTGCTTTGATGAACAAACACAATTTACCATGTTAAGGATTACCACTTGGAATATAATCCGCTGTTGCCTTTAGTGTAATCTCAACAAACATGCTAAATTTGTCACTGAAGCCTTTGCAGTACTGTCAAGTACTGGTCATGTATTCCTTGCAAATGGATGGGGAAAAAAGCAGCGACTGGAAGGAAGAGAATGGGTTAATTTCTGTAACACTGAGTATAACATTGTTGATGATAACAGGAGGTGCTGTAATGAATTTGGAGTTGTATCCTGAAATGAAGGAGCAGTTTACCATGGCTTGATTTGAGGTATAGGCTGTATAATAATTAATAGAAATTTGTAGGAACTTTATGTAAAAATTATATATTTAACACAAATATACAGGGCTGTTTAGAACCTTAATGTGACCCCCCTGATGGGCACAGTAGAAACAATGGCAGTTATGTGGGTAATATTTTTCAATACATTATAGATACCGTATTAGGGGAAGTAAAATGTGGTTGTCCCATCTTCAGAGAAATGACTGTTCTATTTTTGCAAGTTGTAGGGTGGTCAGCACAGTGGAGTGCAGGACAATAGGGTGCATAATAACAGTCCTAGTTTACAAACAATCAACTGATGCTGAAAGGATGGCAAAGCATAGATGTTGCCAGAGCACAGAGACACTGTGACAGCCTTGCAGCAACAAATGGTTGTATGGTGGGCTAAATGGCCTCTGCCATCATCAGCAAAAACAAGGGCACCAGCCCAGGTAGGTGTATTTACCAGCGGAGATGAGGGAGTGTAGGTGGTGGGGAGTAGTAGTAACATGATGCGTTTTATGCAGCTGCTATCCTGTCTTTTATTTACTTTTGTCTGCTGGCAGGATGTTTCTCTGTAAACATTACCACAAAACACTTTATTGGGAATAAAAGTAGCATTCATTGAAGGAATTTAAAAGTAGACTCTGGAAAACATGCAAGAAACACCATGTGGACTCCACATCTTCTTCAAAGTAGATTGAACACAGCAGGAATCTGCTACTGTCACCAAAACAAACCCAAACTGCACTTTTTAATATTTCTATAATTGAAAGTACAAATCAAGATTGCTGCTCGAAAGCCCTCACATTTCATGACAGTAAAAGGGTCCACACTGCCTTTTCAAACTTGTAATAGAATATGTAACACCAAATTAAGCCCACAGTTCTGGCTTAAACCAGCAACATCAGGACAATAGTGCTTACCACATATTGCAAAATATAACTTTCCATTCTTTGGACTAATTAGAAAGGGAGCCAGTAGCACCACTCTGGTTCTGTCAGCATTTCCATAATAAAACCCCCTTTTCAGGGCTTTATAACTTGGCTGTAAAAATTAGCTTCAGGCTGCAGCTTGGCATGCCACGGCTCACCCCAGCATCACGTCGAGCTGTGCATGTGGTTATGTGTGTGGTTTGTTGATTGTTTCCTAAATACAAATTTTCATTAAAATCAGTTTTGCTACTTCTTGGAAGACAGCAATAAAATGAACCAATTTTTACATGAGTGCAGTTACATTCTTTGGCAATCTCTGCAGCGAGTTAATTGTTAAAAGTATCAAGATTTGAGGTGAAAAGCATACAGCCTTGTGATGCTTTTTTTGCTTTAAATTATAACCTCTTAAAGAAAGTCTGAAAGCAGGTTGCTGCACTTGCATGTTGATCTTATTTCACAGGGTGTGATCCTGGCTCTGAGCAACATCCAGTAGCCTTTATGGAAAGGTCCTTAAAGAGAAGCTCCCATGAGGGCACTGGAATTCAGAGTCCCCAGAACAACTGTGCCCCAGGATCAGTGTCCCCCTGAGCTGCAGCAGCATATGGATCAGGTAGGAAAGCCATCAGTGGATTGAACCAAATGGCCTCTCAGAGCTGTGGATCAACCAGTGTTAGTTAAATTTCCATATTGTGGATGAACACATTGCTGGGAAGTGTGGCATACCCCCTCTACACCCATAGACATTGAAGTGAACCAAGCAGTGTTAATAACCTTATTGTAGACTGTTCTCTTCCAGCTTCATGGTGCTCAGTAGAGGATCCCCAAACCTACAACACTCACCTGGAAATACTGCGGCATGGAGAGAGAAGTGGAAATGTTTGAAAGGAGACCTGAAAGACGGGTAAGATTGGTATAGCTGTCTCATTTTTCTTCAAGGGAGTCTTCTTCATTTTAACTCACAAGCTTTGAAATTCTTTGATTTTTTTTTAAACATTTCATTATTAGAAAAGATGTCTAGAAAGGCAAAAAAAAAAAAAAAAAAAAAAAAAAAACAAGCCACAGAAGCTAGTTTCACTTTTTCCAGGGCAACAAATAATAAAAAAAAAAATAAAAAACACTCTAAAAACAGATAGGAGATGGAAAACATTATCAATAGGCACTAACACATTCTCCAAATCATTCTTCAATATGTGTGTCATGAAGAAAACTAACAATCCACATCCAGTATTCTTCAATCAGTGAACAGTTGCAGATGAAAATTAATATTATAGAGTAGAATAACCAATTATAAGCCAATTCAAAAATCTATTCATCACAGATTTTTTAATTTTTTTTATTTTTTTGCAAAGGGTAGATGTGATCTGAAAGGAGAGAAAGAGAAGGAGAGGGCAGCCCTAAGCCAGCTTCCTGAGCACAGAGTTTTGCCACCACCTCAAAAAGAGAGGTGAACAAGTAGGATAGCTGGGCTCAGCCCACCTCTGTGAGTGCAAGGAGCCAGAGTTGGCTCTCATGCAGAGATGCTCTCAGGCTCTCCATCAGATCAGCAGAATTTTGTTCCAGCTTTAATTTTCTCCAAGAGCAGTAAGCCTCTTTCCTTGCCAGGATATCCTTGAACACATAAACCCAATTAAGCCAAGGTAAACTGATAATTAGGCTTTCAAATACGCGTCTGCTGATGTTTTATAAGGCCGTAGTACTTAAAGCTTCACCTCCTGCAGCCACCCAAGGTTGGCCCTGGGAGCTCACTGGAACAACAGACTTCTGAATTTCTGGGAGAGCCTTGGAGTGTCTCGCAATTACTGAGGCTGCCCAGATCACTGTAGCTGTTGGGAGCTTCCAGCTGCTGAAGGAGCAGCGCTCTGAAGAACTGCTGTGGGTATCCTAATGGCATTCCAGGGCAGAAGTGTGAGGGGGCACAGGGAATGCAGTGTGCTGATTTAGGCACATACTCCAGTTGTGACCTTGAGGAATTATTTAAATTTTCTGTGTTTTCTCCATTTGCAGGAAGTTGCTGTGACCACACAGTTACTCATCAAGTACCAGCACAGGCTGGGGGGCAAACAAACCCGGTGCACTATGCATTTCTTTATGCTTTAGCATATATTCAGTGGTAGAAAATACCCCGTGTGCTGTTTTATTTGAAGAGGTATTTGCTCCTGTTGATTTGCTTTCAGCAGTACTCAGCATCCTGTGTGCTTCTGTCCTGCTTTCTTAAATCTTAGAGTGTGCTGACTAAATGAACTGACTGACTACCTGCAGTTAGGGACAGAGGTGGCCCAGCTCTTTGTGGCAGATAGTCAAAAAATGAAGGAAACTTGAGGCTTTATTACCACATCCCACTTGAAGAAGATGTAAAAGTGCAACAATTGATGTAATATAATTCACTATAGTTTATGAAAATCTTTTGTTCATTAGCAGATCTTCCAGGTTGCCAATATCTATTTGATTGTGCTGATACTTCCCAGGACTTCCTGGCCTCTGGGGCTCCATGCACTGGATAAGCACTCCCAAGTATTTCAAGGTATCTTTTTTTCCTGTTTGGAGTCCATTCACTTGCTCTGTTCCATCTGAAAGTTGCTGTCTGACCCTTTTCATTTCACTTGCCCTGCTCATGTTTTTAGTGAATCAAAAACTGTGGACAGCAGTTCTGATTTTTGTATTTCAGGAAGAATTTCCCCTGATTTCTGCAAGGTTGCACACAACTGCCTGGACAGGAACCCAAAATCTGCTATCAGTGCCTTTGCTGTGATCACAGGAGACTAAAAGGAGACAAAGATCAATCTGCACCCCAGCTGCACGATGCTGGCTGCCGGGGGGGATGCTTGCACCGTGCTGACATCAGGGGCACAAGAGGTGAGCAGGGCACACACCTGTGTAGTAAACAGGTCTGACTTCAATGACTAGAAAGGAGGATGGAGCCTGAAAAAGCAAATGGAGCAAAGGATAGGACAAAGTATATTCCATATTGCATCTCAGCTTCAAACTACTGTTTAGCAATAGTACTGCATACTGTAGGCTGGATGTGACCCTGCCTGATGCAGGCTGGACAGAGACACCACAACCTGCTTTCCTGTGACCAGAAAGCAGGAGATTTAAAAAGGTATATGTTGGTATTTAAATATCCCATAATACTGCCTATCAGAAACCAATCATTTCAAACCTGCAAGTATGGAGGGTATATGTGTAAATCAGTGCCTGCAAGCAATGTGAATGTAGTTAATAATAGTGCCTTCAGTGTTACAGTTACCCACTGCTTCCTTGGCACACCTGACACCGAGGCCATCAGGAGGTTGGTGCCACTGTGTCAGCCAGCAGGCAGCAGCACAACACATCACCTCACAGTTCTGCTTGCCTCTACTGGAGTTTTGCATGCCTGTGATGCACCAACCACATCACCCTAAGGTCCACTGTGAGTTTGGCCCTCTGTAAGGGGAAGCATCCCTCTTTTGCCTCTCTTTAATGTGGAATTCCCATTTCCAGTATAGTGACTCATACAACTCCTTCATCTCGTTACCTGAAGCTCTCAGTCTTCCAGTGATGAACAAAAGGTAAATTACAGAAAGCAAGAAGAAGGGAATGCCAGTTACGATTAGGCTAAATTTAACGCACCCTCCATGCCTGTTAATGCTTTATGCATAGCTACGTGTGCAGCTGAAGGGATAATGGGAATGGACAACAGGAAAACAGGAAAAATGGGAGGACAGGAAGTTTGTAGCAAGAGCTTTGTTGCACCAAATGGAAAGCATTTAGAGATGGAGGATTGCCTCCTTCTTTCACCCACGTTTCCCTCCCAGCTCTACCAACCAACTCTCTACTAACTCGCGCTCTGCTTTTAGTTATCCACTCACTTTTTTTACCCTGTCCGTAGGAAAAGAAAGCAAGCAGGCATGAATGAAAAACAGAATTAGATAAATAACTGACAGTGCTTCAGGAGAAACCTATCCTATCCCAGAGAGCAACAACAACTCCGGTAAGGTTCAACTTATCCGTGTGCTTGTTTTCAGAGCAGTTGTTTGGCAGCCCCGCACTCCCCGCATGTGCTTTGCAGTCTATGTACAAATGTAAACTTCCTCCCCTGTGAATCATCTCACCAAGAAAAAAATAATAACAGGGAGAAGTTTGGGGAGGGGGGGGGGTGTTATTTGTAAACAGTAAAAATCTTACGCATCCACAGTAACCTGTTTTGTATAAAGATTGTAAAGCACCCTTTTTACTCTTACATATGCATGAAATTTAAACCTCCAGTTACTTTTTTCATGACCAGTAAATGCACAGATAGGTGCACAGGGACAGGAGGGGCGCACAAACAGATGACAGATCTGTGTGGAGAACTGTTAGTATGCCAGACCTTATTATGGAGCCGTGGGAGGCCTTGTTCTCTACGTCCCAGCTCTATGGGGACCTCCATATTTAAAACAAGATGAAAAAAATGTGATTTGAAAAACCCCTCATGAGCAGCCTTCAAAGGCACAGACAGGTTCTGACTGGATTAACATTTATTGACTGTTTAAGCCTGCTTTTTTGCTTCAGGACAGAGATACACTAGTTTAATTGAGGAGGCTGTTCTGCCAACTGATCACCAGAGTGGCAACCAAAGCTTTACTAATCGGTCCTTCGTTAAAGAAAAGTCTCTATTACAAAACAAATTAAGCATGCTCTGATCCTAACCTACAGGTCCAATGGCATTACAGCAAAGTTTAAGCTGTTAGAGCACTGAAAAACTTATTAAGGTTTAGCGCTGAGATAGCACTTTTGTATTGATTTTACAATACACAGGTATTATGATTTATGGAGTGCTGGTGTCACTCTAACAAGCTGAAGGACACACAATATCATCTCCAACATCATTAAAATTCAGAAGCCTCTAGAACTAACTCATCAACCACCGTGCATTGTCACAGACTATAGAGCTGTTCCCCACTTGGAAAATGCCCGGAGCTTTCTGGACAGTCATCTTCCCAAATCATTTAATTAAAAAGATAGAAAAATAAAGAAAGAAAGAAAGAAAGAAAGAAAAGGAAAAGGAAGAGACAGAGAAGCCAAACTCCATGTACCTTTTAGAAATAAGGGAACTGCAAAAGTTTCATTTGTATAACGGAGTGGTGCTATGAGTTAATATCACCTACAACAAAATGAGTTATTCTGCGGTCTTCTGTTGCTCGAATACTGCAGTCCCGGTAAGCAGGAAGTGCCCTGGAAATAGCTGGTCTGATCTAACTGCAACCATAACGCTGCGACACGACAAGCAACAGCCATGCATTATTTTAGCTCATGCTGTACCACGAAACTTCTCTTTGAAGTTCAGCTGCACGCCCTGCCTCACCTGTCCTTCCCTCCCAGGCGCCTGCTTCTCCCCTGTTTCCTCAGAAAAAGACCAAACCCGCGCTCCCAGCGCTGCGGTCCGACAGAGGTTAAAGTAGAACGGACGCGGTCTCCCTGCGCCCCGGCCCGGCCCCGTGCCCCCGGCCCGGCCCCGGCTGCACCCCCGGAGCGCGCGGTTCCGCGGTGCGCGGGCGCCCCCTGTCGGCGTCCGAGGGCATGGCGGGGAGCGGACGGCTGTCACAGCGGGGGGGGGGGGGGGGGGGGGGAACGTCCAGAAGGCGAGGAGGGTTGTACCGCAAGCTGCCAGGATGCGCCTCAAAAAAAATCTTTGTTTATATATTCATTAATTCCTTTCTTTCTAGATGCGTGCCTACAGTTCCCTTAAGGCGGCTGTTATTTCTTACATCAGTTCGTGGGAAGTAGTGTACCGTCGCACTGTTTGTTATACGAATACAATCAAACATAGAAACGCGCAGGGTGCACGCAGCTCCCCTTCCGAGCTGCGGGAATGCCCCGTGTGAAAGGACTGCCAGGCTGCGCTTGTTAGAGAGAGGTTACCTGATGAGCTCCAAATGGGCCCGGTGCACGGTGTTAGACGCACAGTGCTCCTGTTTGGCAAAGATGTATCCATATTCCCTCAGAACTGGGAAATGCCTAAAAATTAAAAAAAAAAAAAAAAAAAAAAACTTTAAACACCCTTGAAAATTTCACTTGAAGATACAAAGTATTCCCTAAGTTATTTTTTTAATTAGATTCCGAGTATAGTTTATAGATTACTTTTATCTCAAGTGACCCTATAGGAGCTCCCCAGATTTACCTTTTACACTGAAGCAAGTCTTAATTCAAGGAGATCTGTCTCCTGACCCCAGCTTGCACTGATGCACAACAGAAGTACTCTCAGAGTAAACAGGGTCAGAGTAACACCTGGAGGACCTTCAGTGAAAACCACCACTGAAGTACAGTCTATCTGCTGAACGCTGCATTCCCCTGTTGTCTGGGTGGCATACGGATCTACTAAGTATCTTGCAGGGCTCCAGCAGCCCTGCAAAATGCTGCTCCACTGCGCATGGTAGAGTGAAACCTAAAAGAATGAATTATTTTAAGCTGTTTAAAATGATTGTAATGTACGTATCAAAAATATGAGATATTTTCCATCGGTCAGTGGCTTGTAAAAGCAGCTGAAGTTGTTTACAGTTTGTTGCTTGTATTTTTAATAGCACCTTATTTAATAGAACTGAGGAAGGGCTTTGCTTTCCAGCATCACCAAAAAATGCCTGACTCCTAAAATTAAAATTAGGAGACAAGACCAAAATGAAAGTAATTCCATTGTAAGTCAGTGTTCAGATGTTATTGATAGAAAAGCTAACACAATATGTTTTGCTCTGTCACCCGCTCCCAGCCCAAAGCAATTTGCCGAGCATCAAACTACCTCGGCATTGGCACTGGGGAGCCCCGCCGGGCCTGGAAATCCCACTTGTCTGCAAGTGCACAACATACACGGCAGATTTCCATAACGCACAGTGCCACAGTTGAATACAAACACTCCTCAGGTCCTGCTGTGACTTGGCACACCCCATTGGACAGCTGGAAACTGAGAGGAAGAGAGCTGCTGCCAATAACGCCGTACACAGGATTTTCAGCACAAAGTTTCATGGAAACAGGCAGCAATTGACATAATTATTTTGCTGGAGGATATTGGTGTGGTGCATCAGATGTATACAATGATCTGTGGTTGCCCTTGTTATATATTAGACATTATATATGGTAAAGCAGAGTGCCTTTCTAGGATGATCTGTGCGCTTGGGCTGAGAATTAAACCCTGTGCAAAACGAACAGAACTCATCCCAACCTTACGTATGGCCTCATATAATTCTGGAGATCAGATATTGCTCTAAGTGACATTTTATGATGCGTATCAAAAAGATGTAGCTTGCTGAGGGCCAAGATTGTGTATCTCACACCTCTGCAGCTGCGGTTTACTGTAGATAGATTGCATACAGTAATACTTTCATTTTCCTTGGAGCCCCTCACAATGAAGTGCTACTGGCGATCATTAAAACAAGATTGCACTTTTTATGTAGCTTGAATACATAAATGGTGCTTATCTGCATTCCAGGATAAAGAATGCTTGAAAGACAATTTGCAGATAGAAATGAAACAGCTAAATTAGGGCTTGGCACACTCTGTCATAATTAGTCTAATGTGATATAATTTTTAATGTAAAGAAGCTATGTTTTCCAACTCTGCCTAAAAGCCCAGCACTCTCTATGTGCTGTAATAAATTAATGCAATAAAATCAGGTATGCTTATCCTGTAAAGAAGCTTATTAACCAGGCTGCTGGTGCTGCAAAATTGAATGTCCAGCCAACAATACTTTTTTTGTTAGAGCAACGACACACAGTTTATTCTTTTATACCTTGCAGCACTTGGGGATCTCATCCATTTACCAAAATAATACCAAATTAGTACTGCAAATATTGAAATCAGACCTTTCAGACTAACCAGTGGCCTAATTTTCTCTTCAATCTGCTCTTAATCTCAATTCATCAATAACACTGCCTTATTATAGGACTTTGACAGCAAGCTAGGGCTTTTGATAAATTATACATCTCAAGCCAGATTTAAAATTTGAAGCTCAAGTGCTAATTATCTGTACAGGCCTAGTTAATAACGAGATTTCTTGTTAAGTATCTGATCACAGCATGGGCATCATTTGTCAAGAACCTCAAGACTACCTTGGAGACTAGCTCTTCGAATTCTCCCTTGCCTACCATATGTAAAATTGGGATCTTTGTTTCTATAATAACCTTTTATTAGGAAGCTGACATAATGATTAAGTTCGCTGTAGACACATACAATGAGTTAGACAATTACCCTTGCTGCTTTAAACTACTCAGGCTCCTAGCAAGACAAAATAATTAATATTGAATTTTAATTTGATGTGTTCCACATTTAAACCCCAATTTGCAAAGTACACCTGGAAGGCTGCTGCTGGTTCCTTGCCGTTTGTGCTGATGAAATAAAGGCTCCTGCCGCTTGGATGTAAAAGCACAGAAGGCATGATGCACCACAATCACTTCTCAGTGGAGCAAAGAATTTTCTGGCATTAATGGGAAAGGTAATTACCTAGGTCTAACTTTATAGCCTTTTCTCTAATGAAACTATAATCTCCCAGGCCTACGCGGTTTAAGCATTTACATGATTTTAACGATTTCACTGCCATAACTGTTGTCGCACATGGCAATTTAAAAACTCGGCGCCTCAAAACAAAGATGCTAATTATATTTCTATATTTTTATTATTGAAATAAAACTGGGCTGTGTGAAGTGACAGAGCTATAGCAAAACAGTCCTGCGCTGTGTTGCCGAAGTGGGAGGGGGCCATGTCTGTCTACGGGAGGAAAGGTACCCGGGAGCTTTCCCCACCAAACCTGTGAGCCACAGAATGTTTCAGTTCCTCCAAGCGTTGTCAACAGGGCAACATGCAATGTGCTTGGTCACTCCAAGGACAGGCAAAACCCTGTTGTGCCAAGTGTGTCATCAGCCCCTTATGGAAACACAAGTGGTGTTCCAGCATCACCCCTAGTATGTCCTGGCCCCCGTGCTCCTGCACAGCAGCACCACAATTCTGATGACAAAACCTGCACTACATCTGGCAACAGCCTCCTGCATGCAGTTGAGTCTGAGTGTGGGATGCCTGGGAAGGGGCCTGCAGGGCTGGGCTGCCCCACGATCTGCAGGGTGTAACCAGAACACGGTTCCAGATTTCCAGAGCAGTGCTGGGCTACTGCCAGGGCTGGGCTGGGATTCCCACCCAGCTCACATCATCTGCTATTCTCAGCAGTATCCCCTGTATATTTCTCTATTAGGCTCTGCTTTCATCGTATGGGATGTTTTGGGGGCATGTTGCACCATCAGTAAATCTGCATTACCAGGGACACCAGGGGCAGGGACCCCATTGGGTGTACTGCTTGGATCAGATCTGGTAGGGATGGGTGTCTGACCTCAGCCTTGGCTGATGTTTGCATTTGAACACCTCAATCCCCCTACAGAACTGAAGTCATCACTGCTGCAGTTTCCAGGATAATCTAATTTGGTGTTCATCAGTATAATACGGAGGTATTTGCCAATACACTAACTAGAAGCAGAGATTGCATCCACATCAAAACACATATTTCCCAAAAAGGCAGGTGTGCTAATGCCTAATGCAGATACCTTCTAATTGTTATCAGCTTGTAAGAGACCCGAAGTTAGAATTTTTTAACAGAAAAATCAGAAGCCACTTTGCTAATACAGAAGTGAGGCCCACTGCCCATTTAAAGTGTGAATAGGCAGCCAGAATTTCCATTCTGTGAAAAATTCAGACACTTAATTTTTTGCTGGACTGAAAAGTCCCAAAGATAAAAAATAAAAAATAAAAAAAAATCCAAATTATTTTTCTGGCAGAGTTGCTCATACTAGAATCATAGAATCATATGATCACTAAAATTGGAAGAAACCACTAGGGTCATCTAGTCCAACCATCAATCCATTCCTACCATGTCCATTAGAACATTTTCCCAAGTGCCACATATACCCTTTTCTTCAGCGCTTCTATTTTCATTTCAGCTGCTGATTATACTAAAATATTATCTTTTGCAATTATTTTTGCTATGATGTATTATTAATAATGCTTTTTATTACTTTGATAAGTTTAAAAATTTGAGGGACATGCACTAAAACAGTGTATTTAAGAAGATATATTTGTACAATCATCCATCAACTATCATTTGGGAGGTGAAAATGATACCCATAAAATGTTTGTATTGGGCTCCTTTCATGAAATCTGGTGAAAGGTCTGGAGCACAAGCTTTATGAGGAGCGGCTGAGGGAATGGGATTGTTCAGTCTGGAGAAGAGGAGGCCTGAGGGAAACTTTGTCTCTCTCTACAATTTCCTGAAAAAATGTTGCGGTGAGGTGGTGGTTGGCCCCTTCTCCCAGGTAAGAGTGACTGGATGAGAAGGAATGGCCTTAAGTTATGCCTTATAACATATGAGAATGAGAGGTAAAAGCTTCTTTCAAAAACAAACAAACAAACAAACAAAAACTTTAAACTCAGAAAGATAAATTCCTGACTTCCAAAATTCACAGGTTCTCTCTGATCTACTTACAAGGAACAATCTTTTTTGTAACGCTCTCATGGTGACTTTCCAGCAGTGTCACAGCTGCTTTCACTTTACATCAACTACAGTGTAGACAGACCAACAAGTGGCATGGGGTGGGTAAGGCTGTCAGCTGCTTATGGTGCTGGCAGTTGATGCTGCAGGAACTGGCATATTCAGGAAGGTCACTTACTCATCTTTTTCAACTGATGAACGGCCAGAGCTCAGAGGATTCTGAACAGCAGCACAGTCAAGTTGGAGGTCCCCAACTAGAGGAGTTGCCCAGGGGTCAGCACTGGGTTAAGGTCAGTATTGTTTAACGCATTCATTAGTGACCTGGATGGAGGGAAAGAGCGCACCCTCAGCAAGTTTGGTGATGACACAAAGCTGGGAGGAGTGACTGCTGCACCAGAAGCCATTCAGAGACCTCGACAAGCTGGAAGCTGGGTGGGAGGAACCTCATGATGTTCAAAAGACAAAAGCAGGGTCCCGTACCTCTTTGTTTTGAAAACTGCTGCATTCACAAAACTTTGCAGAGCACAGTACAGCTCCACTCTTCTACTGTCAGTTGAGCATTACTTTTCATGTAAATGCATGAAGTATGTGTCTCTGGCAAGAGAGGCAGCTGAATGACCTTCACATGGTGCAAGATGGAGAGTTACAAACACCTGTAATTCAAACAAGCTATGGACTCCTGCAGTTTTGCCCACTAATTTGCTCACAACGAAAAACTTGCACAAGCTGTACTGATCACTAGAAGGCAGGTCTTGTAAACAGATATTTGTGTTCCCAGCTTCTGAACTGTGCTGCATAATTTAGGGGAAAAGACCAGTGAGTCACTTCCTCTTTTAGCACAGTGAAGGAATACACACCTTGTATCTAGTTTTAGAAATATCTGCACTGGGAAAATCAAATACTTTGTCAGTTTTGTCATTAGAAGATATTTTATATTGCAGAGTTTTATTTTGTTTTGTTTTTATCTTTTTTCATTTCAAAGCATAGTTATACAGTAATTGAGAGATGTTAGGAAAGATGCAATAAGAGGTGGACTATTAAGATGGCAAGCAATGACAAGTATCTTCCTTAGCGACTCTACTGTAGCCCCGCACTGAATACTCTGCCTAATTAGCTTCCACCGCTTACCCCAGGGAGGGGGAGCTCTGAGATCTGCTGCTTTCCTGCTCCTCCTCTTCAGAACAGCAACTAAAAGCAGCCAGACCAGCTGGATCCTTCAGAGCCTGGGCAGAGCAAACTTACTACTGCTTACTCTTGGTTTATAAATAATATATTACCAGATTTCCTCCATATTCTCTAAAACATCTCAATTACCTTTGAGAACAAATACATTAGGTAGTAGATTACTACCTTTTGTAGATGATTTGGTAACCTCATGAGTCTGTCTGAGAAATATGAAAACTTCTTAGTAGATTCAAGACTATTTCATTGCTCTTATAGGAAGAAATGAAATTATATATATGTATTCTATTAAGAATGCAACTCAAATTGGGCTGCTCAGCACAGGAAATTTCTAAGAAAGAATATTTATAGTTTTGGAATAAGCTGCTTTTCAGGGTTTCCATCACAATTAAAAATTTCTTCAAACCCAATCTACTGACATGGATAAATGGGGCGTAACTCCTGTGTAAGAAGTTCTACAATAACACAGAGATAAAGCCTGTTTTAACTATATGAAAAAAAATAGTAGAATTTTGAAAGCATGAATCAATATATAAAATTCACAAATGCTTACTAATGCACACAGGCAACACAAATCAAGGATCCCTATTTTTCTTCAGACATGCATTGGGTTTTTCAGACATAATATTACCGTGCAATAAAAAAAGCCCAAATCACTTATCAAAAACACTGTCAATGAAAAAACAGGATTGCCACTTTGCTGGTGGTCTTAGCAGATAAAGCAAAATTGCTACTATACATCATCCTTAAAAGAAAGACAATACCAAAGGGGAAGCTGCCAGAAGGTGCCATTTTCAGATGTCAAGATAAGGGATGGACGTGTGAATTAATGCAAGACTTGTTGCATGTTGTCTGTAACAGGCAACCTGGTGCCCTGCTAAAGCAGACAGCAACACTTCTGCTTGGATGCCTTTCTAGGGTGTATAACTGAAGGAACCTAAAAGAAACTTGAGTAAACAAATTCTTGTCTTCACAGTGTTCCTGGAGGCAACTGCTTTGGTTTCTTGATGGTGCTGTAAGATGTTTCTTAAGAATGAAATAGTGAAATAATGTAGATGGGTTCTAGAACAGTTACTGGAAGAAAACGACAACCCTAATAAGACACCTGTGGCCTTCCTAGGATGAGGTAGTCTAGGAAGAAATCACTGGTGTCTTTGTGGTGAAAAGGCTGTGTAAGGGTCATAATTCAGAAACCAAAGGTGGGAAAAAGACAGAGATCTCCTTTAAGAGTACAGCAGAGGGCTACAAAGATGATAAAGGATGTGGAACACCTCTCTTATGAAGAAAGGCTGAGAGACCTGGGTCTGTTCAGCCTTGAAAAAAAAAAAGACACAGAGGGTGTCTGATCCACATCTATAAGTATCTGAGGAGCGCAAGGCAAAGGAATGAGGCTCCACTCTTCTCAGCAGTGTGTGGTGGTAGGACAACGTCAAATGGCCACAAACTGATGCACGGGAAGTTCTGCACAAATGTGCGTAGGAACTTCTTCACAGTGAGGGTGATGGAGCACTGGCACAGGCTGCACAGAGAAGTGGTGGAGTGTCCTTCTCTGGAGACATTCAAGACCTGCCTGGATACCTACCCGTGCAACCTGGGCTAGGAGCTGCTTTGGCAGAGGGGCTGTATTCAATGATCTCTAGAGGTCCCTTCCAACTCCTACAATTCTATGACTGTAATTTCAGTGTTATTAAGCAGGAGAACATAGTCAATGGGAAATGCAAAATTAATGACAAAATTAACAATAATGCTAAGAACTGCAGTGATCATGGCTAAGTGTTTCACATGTAAAACAAGTACCATCGTATTCCTGTCAGCACATAAGGACAGAGAGTTGCAGTTCTGTACCATATATAATTAAGTGCTGAGATTGCAAGGAGTGGTTGTCTGCAGAGCTGGCTGGGTTCCTGAGAGCAAGGAAATGATCAATGGGAAGGCTGTGATGCAGTTTTCGGTTCTCCTGGGCAGTACACAGCAGCACCTGAACCTCTGTTTGTGGCTAGCACTTGGGTTTGCTGGACTTAAATGCGTTAACCAAGATTGTCTTAAACCTGAGCTACATTTAGGGGTAAACCTGCACCAATTATGTACTCAGAAAGTGGATGGGAATGAATAGACCCGATTTCCATCGGTAAATAAGCTTGACTCAGTGTCTGAGAAATTAATATTGGTATACTTCTGTTTAATTACATTTCAAAGAATTCTTTGCAGTGCACAAGACAATCCTCCTTGAACATGTCATTAAGTGGAAGAGTGTGTCTATCCCACTTTGTCCTCCAAAGACTCTAGCTGGTTATGTTTTCTACTTGTGCTTCCTCTCTCTGCCAGAGCTGTACTTCTGGCACACAGACATGCTGCCAGCTGCTCATCTTGCACCATCACATGGAATCTCTCTAAGTTCTCTGTGTGCTTGCCCTATTCAAACAACTGCAGTGCTGCAGTGTTTGGAGGAGAGTTGTTTGCCAGCAGGATGCCTTCATATCCTTGTGCAGGGTTCAGAGCCACATGTGCACTGCTGGCCATGTCACCAGGGCACTGCAGAGCTCCCAGACTCCTTGACTATTGGGAGTGGGGCTGGGAATACTGAAAGCAGAATTAAAATGTCAGTCCTAGAGCTTCACCCATGCCATGACCAGGTTCTGCAGCCTCCCAGTGGTTGTAAGAAAGGAGCGCTGTAGAGATAAATGTATTTAACTGCTAAATCTTCCACTGAATTTTCAGTGGTCATGTACAAAACCCAAGCAGTACCTGAATTACGTTTCTCCTGACTTACACTCTTCACAGCTGAAAGCAGGTGAGCTGACATGCTAACTGGTGCTGTAATTAATCTTCAAGAGGGTAGAAGATACAGCAATAAATTGGAGCTCAGGTTGCAGAGAGGAAATCAAACGAACAAGTTCAGTGTCTCTAATATCATACCACTTATTCCACAAGCTGTCTCAGTACATCAAGAGATTTAATTAATTCCGAGTTCCCCCGATCAGTTGCAGAAAAAAGACAAAACACAGTGTATGGCAAAAGAGCCCTAATCAGAGTGACCTGCTATGTGGTACCAGAATTATTGTGCACCATACGTGCGCAGTGTCGATGATAGACTGTCGGTGTGCTGGGCTGTGGAGGAGCACAGGGTTGAACCACGAGCTCCTGTGCACAGAAGGGCACTGGGAAGAACACGAGGAGGGCTTAACCGATCAATTTGTCGAGGAAAAAATTTTGCCATAACACTTAAATACAAAAAAGAGTTTCTCAGAAGAACAAGGCTCCTTCAGCACATGCAGCTGGCTTTTTCAGATTAGAGAAGTCTCTGTGCTTCTCATCCCTTCCAGCACCAGTCAGGGACAGGCCCCACAGCTCAGGGCTGGAGGAAGAGCAGTGAATTCTGCAAATGAGTGGCAGGATTTCCAAAGATGCCGTGTTCAGAGAGAAATCACCGTGTGCTGCAGAGTCTAAGTGCGGCTGGCCTTGCGTAATTCTCTCTTACTGCATCACAGCTGGGCTGCCTGTCCCAGCTAATTTAGGTAGGAAGCTTGTTTTTATTCCATTAACTTGCAGTATGAATGTGACCAGCCCTAGCAGATAGCAGTGACCACTGCCAGAAAGTCATCAACGTTTTTGTGCCTGCACATTTGCAGTGCTCCTTATTATGCCTGAAGACCACATAGCAGTGGACTTGCACAATTTATTCTAGAGCAGAAGGTACTTAATGCTCCACTATGTTGAAAATGGAAAAGTGGGAAAAAACAGATCCCACCTAAGCCATTCTGACAGTGGCCATTGCTGGAGAAGGACAAATTCAGAGCCTGATGCAGGGCTTTCTGCTGGACTGTTGGCTCACCAGGGTCCCCCCATCTCCAGTGCATGAGTAAACAGGACCCTATGTGCTGAATGATACTGGGGCTTGTTTGTCACAAAGATGGCAAGATGGCAAAGTAGTGATCTGAATTTTTACTGATCTTTTGATTTCGGAAGAGCTGTGGTAGCTCAGAATATGTCCAGGTTTCTACATTATGTCGATTGCCTAAGGACCAGACAGAATATTGTTTTTTCTTTAGAGGTTGATGAGTTCAATCCTCTGAAGAAGCTGTTGACTACCATTAGTAGTGGGTTCATTTGTTCTCTGCTGGACACTGTCAGCCAGCAGGGGTTTAGGCTGTTGTGCAGCTCCCAGCTCAATTATTTCTGAGGGCTCTTTGTTTAATATAATGGGGTCAAATTCAGACTGTAGGTGGCTGATGATTTTTGGTCCAATTTAGTATAACCTGTCTGTGAGCCCACCTTGAATGCAGTTAATCTCTTTTGTGAAAGAAAGTGAAAACTCTGCAAAGTATTTGGTGTTCAATCCAATGTTTAGTTTTTATAATGTGAGCTGATTAACAATTTTTCTGCTCAGAGTGGCTTTATATCTTTATGCAGCTATGATGATAAACTAGTTTTATTTCTGATATTGTTATGCACTGCCATGGAAATGCAGAATTCAGAAATGGAAATAGATTTAAAACTCCGATATCTACCATCGCCTATTCTACAAAATTAAAGTTCACAACAAACTGAATGATTTTGGTCACTGTTAGAATCATGATATGGTCTTTAGGAGGCATTTAGTGGCTTGGCAGTGTACAGGCATTGTCGATTACCAGTTGGCTTTTTAGATCCTGCATTAAACTGCCACCTTGGCTGACTCTCAGCTATTGGGCTGGGCTGGGAGCTTTTGTGCTGTAGCTCAGCTTTGATATTTCTGTCTGAAGAACACAAGGACTTCTGGGTGTCCATGGCAGACAGCTTGGCACTCACCCTGGAGGACCATGCAGAAACCTAGAATAAACTGTTTCATTTATTTCCAGTTTTTTATGGGATGGCTAAGACAGAAGTCCTCTATCTCACTCTGTCTAAATGCAGTTGTGATGATGGGACTGCTTCTCTTCTTCATCATTAAAACCATAATCCCAAATGTAATTCAGTGTGGAGAAATCCAGGGAACACTTAACATTTTGTGATTTTAGTACTTGGGCAAATAGGGCAGATATAGCCGGAGAAGGCCAGTGCTAGTGATACAGTACGTGGGATTCACCCCATAGCCTGCCACAAATCTTGGTTTTCCTATAACAGTAAAATCTGAGTTCAGAGACTACTTATGGCAGATTTTGTAAATGGACCTAGTGGCAGACTGCAGATTGCAAAGACGAAGCAGGAAGGATGTGCAGTTTTCTGCAAAGTTTTCTGCAGCTGCTTTTACTCTTTATCAGTGTTTTTCTTTCTATTACTGTCGAAGTAGTAGAGACAACATTGTAGCACAAAGACATCTCTGTTTAATCTTCAAGTTATCATTCCATGTTTTGTATTGTACCTGTTTTGACCCACGTACATTAGTTTCTTTGTTGCACGTGCAGATCTGCGAGCACTTGCATGATCCCACAAGAGACTCACTAGCTGTTTATTGTGATGCCTGAGAAAGTGCTGGACATTCTGCTTAAATTAAAGTTGCCTGGATTTACATGCTCACAAACAGAAATGCCTAATTGTAATTGTTATGTCAGGATCTCTGCAATCTAGATATGCTTTTCAGATATAAACAAACAAACAAAAACTGTTACCAGAGTAACAGAGTAGGTCATTTAACAGAGTAAGTCAGTTAAAATGCAAAGTAGAATAATTACAGAATTATAAATATGATTGAATTTGTCATAAAATGAAGGCCCATTAGATGATTCTGTGATTGGTGAAAAGGAAAAAAAACTATTTCCTCTTTGTTTCTCTTTGTAGGCATAGACATGATTGTTGATTTTTGCTCCTGAGATAAACCTTTGTTGAGGCAGAAATGGATGCATCTTGCAGCCAGGAAAGGAGGTAAGTGAGGAAAACACAAAGCTTGTGATTCAGAAGGAAATCTAAAAGCAGTATTTTATCTTTGAAAGTTATCTCATGCTGAGTAAATGAGATGTCAAAACTAACTACAGTTCTGAGTTGTTTTTTGTTAATTTCTCAAAAAACTGAATAAAAAGTTGAAATGGAGTTTAAGTTATCAGAAGGCAGCAAGCTTGGAAAAATGCTCAAGAAGTTTTTAGGTGACTATATATTTGATATTTATACTTGATGTTTCCTTATTTCTTATCTTAAATAATAACCTTATTCCTTACTTTCACAGTTCTACCTTGAGCAGTCATATTTGAGTTATGCTCAAATTTCAGAATTTTGAAGAAACAATATTTCCTACCTTTCTTGTCCCCCACTTTTTTTCATCAGGTGAGCCTGCATCTATTGTTCTCTCACTCTTCTCTGCCACGATAACTAAAAAAGGTACTTTTATTGAAACTGAAATCAAAACCAAGACTTTCTCACAATCACAAACCGTTAGAAAAATCTGCCAGAACACCTCCCACTGTGCAAACATACTAAAGCAAAGCTTGTTGGAGTTCAGTTGCTTTTTTTTTTTGTTTTGTTTTTGAGGAAGGTTTAGGAGAATAAAATGCAGTCATAGAAGCAGGAGAAAACATCAGAGAGCTGGTGGCAGGTAGAAATTCCAGTAAATGATGCACAAGAAGTACGTAAGAGCATTAAGAAATGTTGAGAATGCCTGAAAGATTGTGTGGGACTGCAAGTAAAATGACTGGAATACTCAGCTCAGTTAATAATTTGGTATGGTGTTTCACATACATGTTAATTAATATTGCACTGGAAAATGATGATAAGCTGAGCAAAAACCTGGCTAAACAGGAGATAATTAGATGAGGTGAATGGGGAAGTTTTTGGAAGGATGGTATTGGTTAAAGGCTGAGGACATCTGAGGAGCTGAAACAGTGTTTTCATTATGACCTTGCCAGAAACCAGGTGTGTTAATGAACTCTGCAGCTGAAGAAAATTTGGAAGAGATTGCTGATTTGGAACAAGACTGGAATATTATATGGGAATAATTCAGGGGGAAAAATATGCAAGCTTGAAATCTATTAAAAATAAATGTAACATTAAAAAGAATTCTGGCTGCTAACTGAAATTTCATCAGAAGCCTCAGATGAAGTGAAAGTCATCTCTTAATCAGCTGCCTTATACAACTTTCAGCCACCTGTGCCTCAGATCTGGGAAGGAGGTAAACAGTTGGGCCCATCTCTACGTTTCAAGACCTCATTGTATTTCAGAATATAGGTATGCTCCAGGTGTACATGACTTGGTTAACCTGGTAATAAAAAGGCTGGAAAGGGTACAGGATAATGGCTTTGCATACAGAAAAGAAATAGAGAAAAAGCCATTCCATTTAAAGATTGGTGCTAAATGAAAAAGACCATTTCAGGCCAATCTAAAATTTAAGGGGCTAGTTAGAAGTCAATTTTTAAAATGGAAAAAAAAAAATGGAAAAAAGAAGTTGTTGTTCATCTGAAGTACTGAGTGACCTTTCAGGCACTCAGTGGAGATAAACTTCTCAAATGCCAGAAAAACTGCCGGACCTCTTGGTACAAAAGATCATCCTCTTAAGGATACTTAATAGCTGGGTAGCAGTCTCCCGTGTAAATGTATCCTAGTAATTATAGCTTGAAGTTGTACTAATCACTCCTAATAGAGATGGACTGCTCCTCCTGCTGTGTCCCTCACTGCTCCCAGATGAGAACTATCCCAACAACTTGGGATTAGCAAAAACACTTGTTATACTATTAGCTTCATAACTTTATTAATCTTTGATTATAGAACAGATGGATCAATCTTAATCATTCTACAATGGAAGATTAAATAGCTTAAATTATATCAATCATATTTAAGTCTTTACTTAATAAAACAACAATTTAAGTTGGGTCATCAGTAGGGCTTGAACCCGGGGCCTTCAGATTAGCAGCCAAGACTTCCTCCATTAAAGGAGTAAACCTATTAGCTGCTAGCTGTTACACACTTGTATCTATGTACACTGGCCATTAAAAGATATGACTCACGCTGTGCAGGTGGATTACACATTGAATGTTGGGATTAAGAATTCCTAGGTTCCATTTGTGCCTCTCAAAAGGAGTTTTGTCCATGAAATAGAGCAGGCAATGAGAAATGGGTCAGCTGGTGACAGCGTTTAGCTGTATATTTGTGTAAAGTAAGAGTTACTGTATCTAAAGATGCCTGATTCAAGTATTTTAAGACATGTAAGAGCTTAACAGTCAGATAAGGAACATGCACTTTGGGAACCAGAAGAAAAAGAGAATTACATACTCCCTGTACTGTCATTATAAGATGGATGTAACTACATGAATACAGTAAACATTGCAGGGATCAATAACAGTATACTTTCTGCCACCTCTTTCAGGCAAACTGGTGCACTGTGAGCAACAGTTTAGAGGATCTTTTTCTTCTGCATCATTTTTGCAGTGTTGCCTAAACCTCAGGTAACCTCAGACACTCTTCGTGACCTCTCTGAGGTCAGCAGTGATTTGTACTGACCCAAAATCCTAACTGTAGCTTATCAATGCCCTCTATCTGCAACCATATCAGAGACAACACAAAACTTTATTAAAGGTGGAAAATGACATTGCTGACTGGAGATAATATGTATTGTACTCTGAATATTTAATGAAAGATGCAAAGGAGAATGGCTGAACAAATTTAGTGTGAAAAAGAGATCCTCAACCTTAACTCTTAATTTGAATGCACTATGTTTATAACGCAATCCTTCTGCAAGCTGCACTTCAATAACAGCATGTAGAGAACAGCTTTGCTAGTATTTGTAAGCAGTGTTGGACTTATAAAAATGGCTATTACTTGAAACTACTAATTCTTATTGCATCTTTTTGTTTCCTTGGTGGGTCTGAAGTAATGTCAAGCGCTGATTAACTCTGGAAAATTTCCAACAAAAGGTACTCAGTAGTTCCTCAGCTGTAAAGTAAGTGCTGTGATTCTGCAAACTTTGCAAGTTCACATATCAGTCTTCTTCAAAAGTTTACCTACATACTTAAGATAAAAATTTTATTTGGAGATGTCATTTCGTTTTGCTGTGAATAAGTACATCAGCTCTTCTGTAAGTGCACTCAGTTGCTCCCCAAAGAGAGAGAAACTTAGCAGTGGTGTTTATATTTCCTGCTCATTACACTGTAAAAACCCTTGGAGAACTGATACATTGATTAGCACATGTTAGAAGTGCATCTTTGACTTGATCAATACATTTGTGTGTTGCAGACTGGCTAATGGCAAGTGTCAGAGTGCCCACCTGTTTGAAATAATTGCAGCATGCAAGCATTAACCTATTAAAAGAGTGCATTTATTGGGCACAAAGAAAAATTTATGACCTTCAACTACAGAGTCTGTGCAATAACAGTGACTGCCAAGAAGAGAAGAGATAGTTTAGCTATATTAAAATAGGTAAATCTGGAGTCTGGGGTTTGCTCCAGGTATTTAAAGACCTGAGCAGAGCATAATGAAGGAACAGATGTACCACTTGAAGCCAGTATGGTACATGAGTAGCCTCAAAGGAGCGCTGGAACATAGAATGAAAAAAGGTACAACAGCAATCAAAACTAGATATCCAAATGTTCAAAAAATATACAGGTCTCTTAACAGACACCCTATCTATGGAGTCTCCAAAACATGATATAGATGTGTCATAACTTCACATCACTCACTCATGATAGTTGTATGTAGTCATGCTGTTGTAAATAGTTTTATTTTCAAAATAGCTTTTCCAGTTAACCTGGAATGATTTGTGAACTGTTTTTAAGTACACTGGTACTTCTAACTGGCAATATTTTTCATTTTAAGGTCACAGAATGAAAGAGGATGTTCTTCCACTTTTTAAATCCTATAAACCAGTAGATAAAATTATCTCTAGAGATTAAGTTAGGTTCCTTTGTTTGTGTGCAAGAATGAAATGTTTTTTTGGGTAAGTATCATCTCCCGTCTTAAGCTTGCTCTAGGATGAACTGTTTTCTACTCCTGCTGATGTACTCCAAAATGCAGATTTATGTCCTTTACAGGAGCTAAGTATTGTCTGGTGTTTCCACATCTCATTTTGTCCAACTTCTGGTACTCCAGGGAACAAATATGCATGACTTTCAAAGCAGAACAAAGGAGGCTCAGAACAGGAAAGGTGCATGGAGCCTTAATATGGTGCAGCCAGACCACACCTTCTCACTGGCTGTGCTTGGAGGGGAGAAGACTTGACCAAATGTGTCCTGCCACATAGAGATGGAGTGGGAATGACTTCCAAAATCAGCTGGCATATGTTACACTGAACTACCATAGATACCACATATGGTTTTAGGGCTGAGTCCTGAAATTCTGGAGCTGCACAGGATGAATCACTGAGACCTGAGAAACATGCATTATGGGAAATGAGTCACTATAAGGAAGTGTCTGATCCAGCGCTTGCATCTTGAGTGTCCTGGCTTCCTTCGGGTGTGTCTGACTCCTAAACGTAGAACAATTTGATCTGAAATCGACTCCATTTTTGTTGCTGCATGAGGATCTCTTTACATTTTGGAGTAGCTAAGCTTCTTTCTTTCCAGACCTGTTCAAGACCTGGCTCAGAGGCCATAATGCTTGGTTTTATACTGTCTCACTCAGTTGAATTACACTGCCAGTACAGAGCAGGAAGCCAAAGACTTACCTAATGGTCTCAGTTTTCACTCTAATTACCATCAGAATTTAGCACCTAAATTTGTCACGTGCCTTTGACAGGCAGGAGCATTTGAGGTCCTTCAATGGAACTCAGTATACTGGTATTTTGTATTAGTTCCACAGAGATGGAAGTAAAACCTGGGCTTAGAAGGAACTCACTTAATTAGTAGTTAAATGCTACCACCTGACTTCACCTTGCACCTTGATTTAGTCCTTGAAATAAAGCCAAATGAGGAACAGCAGTCCTAAAAGAGAAGATGGTCAGAGGGTTTGGTCTTTCTGTTAAGGTGAGATAGTCGTGCTTTAAAAGTGTGATGTAGCCTTTCTCTTGTTCAGTTTCTGTAGTGCTGAATATGCAGAGAACAGAATATGGTCTTTTAGGGAGCTTGGGAAGTGTTTTTAAGTGTCTTTCTAACATACCTGGAAAAGTCTGGAAACATTTTTTTACCATGGACTAAGACTGGTAGGGTTTTTTTGTTTGCTTGTTTTGTTTTTCAACTCCCACAAATATTCTAATATTATTTGAAATTATTATATTTTATATTATCTTACATATATGTGTGTGTGTTTAATATTATTTATATTATTATCTATCTATTATTATTTTAAATTGTTATATTATTTTTTTAATTTTCTATTTTTTTAAAAGAATATTAGAATATTATTCACTTTTAAAGTTTGCTATCATTTTACAGAGGCTAGTTGTATTCTGAGGCAGGAACTAACGATAAGGTATCTTCTAATCTCCTAAAAAACTACTAAACTTCAAGGTGCTGATGCTATGACACAGAAAATCAACATACTGCCATTATGAACGTTTTTAATGTGCTCAATTTTTAAGACTTTAAACAATGATTAAAGGAGAGTAGTGAACTGATAAAGCTGCAGAGTTTTGAGTTTTTTTTCCTCCTTACTTTCGCTGTTTATGTGCTAGTCCTCTTAAATACTAGTGTTGATCTTGTTCTGTCTTCTGTATCTGTAGGCTGATGTATTCATTATTAAGCAAAAGCCATCCCTCTTGGAGTGCTGTGGCAAGTGCCCCTGTTAATTGAAAAGAGCCCTTTGGGCTCATTCTCAGTAGAATACCAACTGGTTGCCCTTGATACAAAATATTTTGAGGCGTTAGGTGTAAAAATGTTTCAGGAAAGTAGTGATACAGCATGTTGTGGTCTTCACTACTCATCCTCTGATCCCATGCCAAAATGTTTCCCCATGGATCCAGGAAGAGCAGTGTTAGGGAGGACACTTGGCAATGTGGGTTCTGGGAAAGCGTTTTAGATTCTCTCTTTAGTCAGTGGATTCTGCTGAAGCATTCAACTTCTCATAGTAGTATATCTAGTACATAAGCTGTAATAGTGGCTTAGTAATGCAGTTGTTCATATGCACTTTAATGTTCTGTTTGGATTTTCTGTCTTATGCTCATAACTTCAGATGGGAGCTTTGTTGTCCCAGTGGACACTGAATATATGATGTATCTTCTGCATCCCAAACTTATTCAAAACCAACAATGGTTGCAGGATAGAAAGATCTGAGCTCAGAAGATAGCATTTTGGGTGTGGTAGTTAGATACAGCGTACCTACTCTTTCCCAAAGAGGAGCTGACTGATCAGTTTGTCACATACATGATTCTTTGGTTACCTTTGCAGTCTGGTCTGTGCATGCTGGCTTGAGGAAGACCTTGACAGTCCATATTGGAAAGCGGTTAAGTATCCAGGGAAGTGTAGCTTAGAAGCTGAGTTTGGACCAATCAGAATGTATAACTCTGAAATACCTATTACACCAGTGGTCATGGGTAATATCAGCCCAAGGAGAAGTCAATCTATGGGCATAGCTCTTTGTGGGAAGAAGGTGGAAAGGGTGCTTGCAACTTCTTATCAAGGAAACAGGCATTACCTGCTTGATGAGCACTGGCTATGGAAAGGCCTATTATATACATTATGAAGCTGTTATGACAATATCTACATATATATAGAGTGCTTGCCAATGGTACTTAGCTGCTCAGTGTTAGCACAGTACTTAGCTGTTAGGGAATGCAAATGGGAGCTGATGACACTGTAGGCTTGACCTTTTTTGCAGCCTGTGCCATGTTAGAATATCTTGCATTACATTATCTTCCATGACACTTTCTTACGTACCTCTTACATGAAACTCCAGTTTCATTGGATGAATGGTTCCTGGGAACCAATCAAGTGCTTAATGTCAGCTTTTAGCCTCACTACTGACTGTGAGAGTCAATGTTAGTCTGCCTGATGCTCATATGCTGAACTGAATGAGGTGGCATTGCCATAGGGATATTACTGCTAATATATTCATACTGTAAGTCTGATACCTTGGGACACTTTGGGGCATCCTGTGTTACAGAGACTTTGACTACATTCTTGCATAATGTTCACACTGAACTCCAATCCCATTGGGTGTATTCTTCCCAGGAAGTGGGGCAAGTACTTAATGAGGGAATCATTGCCATCAGAGTTTTGCAGAGATAGTGCTTACTGACATTAAAGTGTTCAGCTTTGCAATTGCATTTTACTGTACATGCAGATAGACTAAAAAAAAAAAAAAAGTGAGATTGAATCTGGATTATTTTGACCACTTCAGAAAGATCATTCTTAGGAAATGCAGAATGCTTCTGTCTAAGCAAACCTTTTGAAAGTCTTAGCCTGTTTATGCACTGCTTGAACATTAATTATTTAAGCTGCAAGATACTCCCGAAGTACATTTTCATAAGCATTACTTTTCTCAGTTCATACACTTGTGTACTTCTCAGCAAGTCCAAGCTTTTTTGTACAATAGATGTGCAGCAAAAAGCTTGAAGTTGAAGTTGAGGCCTCCTGTTCCTGGTATTTTCTGCCCTTCTTGTAGATCTTTTGGCTCCAATTGCACATTTGGAATTTGCATGGTTAAAAAATGAAAAATGACTAAAAGAAATTTGTGTTTACTAGTGGAGAGGTTTTTCTTTATTGAGTCACATTGTTTTTTAGTATATTTGGATTTCCTGCCTAATTAGTTACCATTAGAGACAGGTTACTGAATTTAATAGTGACCCATAGTAGATGCTCAGGACAGAAATAATCTCATCTAACAAATTAACCTGCACAAGCACTCCTTAAGACAAATCTTTTTTGATAGATACTGCATAATTCAAAAGTAAACTAAGGTGCCATCAATCAGATTGTTTCTCAAATGTGTGTAGAAGAAGATATATCACATATAAACAGTTTCTCCCTCTTGATCTTTGTGTTTTTTACCTTCTGAGCTTACAAGTGACAGCCACTCATTTTGAATACCAGGCATGAGCTCTTGATCAGGCTCCTAGATTAGAGGGCCACTCCTGCAGTCACAAGTCCAGCATACCAAAGTGCCCTGAAGTAGGTGCTTTGCCCCTTGCCACTCAGCATCAGTTGCTTATGTTTTGTGGAAGATGCTGCCTGGGGTCCAGCAGAGCTGTAGGTGGTGGAAGCTTAATGCAGAGGGCCTTAGGATTTGTGCCCTCTTTCACAAGGTGAGCTGCTCTGCCAGGAACCATGTGGTGCTTTTAGCATGTATGAGAACAATCTCCCTCAAAGGTGGTTGTCATGGTTATATGAATGAAGGATTTGGGAAGACTTTTTTTTTTCAGACAAATATTCCTTTTATGTTTGCCTTCCTGGTTTTGTTTCCTTTTCATGAAAAGCCATTTTCAGTCTAACCCTAGTGGTTACACTGTAAGCTGCTTGGAAAATAGATGATGGAAAATGTTCTCCAGGATGACCTTGGTCAGAGATACAAATAGGCAGTGCTTCTCACCTGGCAGCATTTCCAGTTGGTGTTTGCTGTCGCTGAGTTTTTCTCTCTGCCATACTCCAGTGTTGCATTTAGTGGAGTGGTAGAGCTCTCAGCTGCAATACTATTTCCATTTCTCCCCAGCATGAGAGAAACAACCAGACTCCTAGCTTGCAATCTGTCTCACTAATGCTTAAGCTGGTGTTCACAGCCCTAAGGGCCTGTAGGCAATTTAATTACATTATTACATTCATTCCATAATTTCAAGTGATGGTATTTTGTAAGCTTTTTTTAATGTATTGTCATTAATATGCTAAGGGAAGAAATCTATTTCTGCCAGGAAAACTGGAAATAAATCTTCACTATCTCTTTGGTCCACTAGTTTACATTTAGAATAGAACACCTTTTTCTGAAAAGCTGTTGGGGACATATGCTCCCATTATTATCTCACAGTGATTTATCACTAACTGTAAAATAAACATTATATCCAAGTTACCTGCTTCCTACTGCCCTCACTGTGCCATTTCAGAATATTTTAAAGGACCAGCATATGAACGCCACGGTGGAGTTCTTGTGTAGTTGGTTTTTCTTTTGTTTGTTGGTTTTGTCCACTGAATTTTTGTACTGCTGCCATTTCTTTTGTTAAATTGTATCAAGAAAGTAGGGAAACAAAGACAAAACTGCTGATGAGGTAGAGAAGGTGAACTGCTGCATGAAAAGCAGCTCTGAAATGGCCTGGTTAAATAGATGCTGATCCAAAAATTGTTTGTGTTCTAAGGGAACGGGAAAACTCGCTGAATGAAATAGCTTTAGTATAGCACTTCTAATAAGAGGGCCTTCTTATCCTGTGTATTTGGGGCTGGCTGAGGAGCCCTCTGTAGCTTGAAGAAGGTATGGACCATGGCCCAAGCTGTAATTCTGTTGTAAGCAGCCCAGAGCACCTGTGTGACCTGGGGCATGTGCTCTGCGCTTCCCATCAATTTCTGCGTGCAATGAATAACATTGTTTCCAGCACAGTTGAGAAGAAGGTTCTTTCTTGTAGCCCTTCTAAGCGCAGGCTAAGATAGAGCGTAACCAAGAGCAGTATGAGGGGGAAAGTCATACAATTGCACGGATACATTTTAAAAGAAGAAAAAAGAAAAAAAAAAAGGATAACTAGAAGTCTCTTCAGTCGTATTTTCTGAACCCTTAATCTTTTTACTCTTTTTATTTTGCAAGTTCTACATAACAAACTTAATTCTGTACAGGGTGAAAGAACTAAGGTGTAACTAAGGACTTCAGTCATGAGATGTATTGTTGTCCCAACCTGAAAGATAAGGGGAAGGAAGGAGAGAGAAAGGTCACACCCAGCTGTTCACTGCTGTACTATTTGCTCTTTTGCTTCTGGCAGTCACTGCTGCAGTAAAAATTGTTAGTAGCTGCATGAGGGAAGCTAGCCAAACTGGGGTGTCTCTTCTCTTTCACCAAGAATTTCATCCAGTGTCAGTGATTTTCCCTTTCAGCACTCTTGTTTAATGTCCTAGGTGGTGGATGAATTCTGAGCATTTAAGATAACTGTCTACCTCTTGGAGATGGCGCTTTACAATTGCGAATACTTACCACTGCATAATGCTCTTAAATCCTGCTGCCACTGTGTTCAGTGCTTCCTGTGGTTATTCTGAGATTGTGCAGTGGTGAAATGGTACAAAAATTCTGGTTATTAAAAAATTTAGAAAAGGTGTCAGAAATAAAATGCTCATTGACTATAGTGAGGAATGCTACTTCAGAATGAAGGAGTAGCACTCCTTGGTTGTAAAGTATTAAGGGGTTTTTGTTTGTTTGTTTGATTTTATTTTATTTTTTAACTTGTCCATAAACTGACTTACTGAAATTCACAACCTGAAGGATCATAGCTAGCTGGTGAATATGGTGTAATTAGTGTTGCACAATACAAAAGCTACATTGTGTTTTATTCCGTGTAAATAAGCCTTACAAAAATATTTCCTCCAAATTCTATATTTTTCAACATAATCTCTCTAGTTGATTTTTATCTGGTGATTTTTTAATATAAAAAAAATTACAACTAGTGCAGAATATCTATATATATTATATATATCTATATATATAATATACACACATATATAGATGTATATAATATACATACATATATACATACACATACTTTTTTTCCCCTGACAAAAAATGTATGTATCCTGCTAGAAGAGAAAAGCTAGGGTAAAAATTAGTTAGCATGTCACAATGCAAGATTGGGGTTTGGGGCTCTAAGAACCATTCTAATTATTCACTAGGCCACTATGCTTCTGTCATCTTCACCAATTCAGAATAACACTCAGAAAAAACAAGTGACCCTCACTATCATACATAATGTGGCAGCTTAATTGGCAAGAAGGGGTGAAAAGTAGGCTAGAGAAACCCTTTGAGACTGATGGAGCATATTTCAGTGGCTTCATCAAGGTAATGTCCCCCAGGTGATTAGAGGCAGCAAATATTTCATCGAGAGAAATATATAAAGGTGCTTTAACCACAGAACACAAAACATATTGTTACAAACACGTTTAAGAGCCTTTCATATGCTCTGTGTGTAGAGGAAAAAAATAGGAAAATTGAAAGAATGTTAAATTTAATACCCATAGTTATAGTGTGAGCATACTTAAAATAACTTGTTTGCATTGAGTGAACTAAAGTGGGCTTTTAGTTCTAAAATATATATAGAGTGCCTCCTCCCTTTGATTTAAGTAGATATATATATATATATATTTGTGCATGTTTGTACATAGCAGTGTGCTGCTTTGCATATATGCCCAAACCAGTAACAATACTGATGTACCCTTAATTTCCTAGTCACACAGCCTATTTAGATCCATCTAGCTCACAAAAGCTCAAATTTATTCAACATTCAGTTTAAAAAACGTTTATAGAATCCAACTGTGAAGTGGAAAGTAATGTAACTGCCATAGGGAGAATTTTGGATAAAAAGTATCACAAATTGAGTAAAGACACTTTTATTTTCTGTTATCGCTGACTCTCTGGAAGGCATACTAAAACTACAGGAAAAGGAGCTTCCAAAACTAATGCTCTTCCTCTGTAATGTCAGAGCAATAGAATTAAGAACATTTAGACACTTTGGAGTAAAGTTTTGACTATTTATTTTGAATATAATCCATAGCTCCCAATTTATATGTTCTCAGATCAATATGATATTTTTTTTCTCATTAGTCTTTTCTCTTGGAAATTATTGGATGACTTCACTTTATTTTTTTTTTCTCCCTAATGCTAATACCATGTGCCTTGGCAGTTAACACATGCTTCTGTTTTAATTTAACAAAACCCATAGGCAACTGGAGAACATTCTCCTGTCATAATCAGGGCACAAAATAGAGGTTGTTATCAACAAGGATCCCACAATAGCATGAGAAGACTTAATGCTTCAGATTAAGCTGCATACAGTTTTAAATGACTTAATCATATTTTTAAAATGGAAGTGTCGTAGTGATGTACTGACAGTTAAAACAGCTCTTGAGCAGCAGTAGAAATACATCTTTGAAAGTAATGGTGTTAGTTCCAGTCTTCTGGACATCACATACTCAAATATGTCCTTACGTACCTACTATACAGATACAGTAGCTAAATGGGTCTGACCAGGGTTGTCTGTTTGGTTTTTAAGACTGGACCGTGGAACACGCATGGCTACAATCTATGCTACTGGAAAAAGAAGAATCTGATCACACATACTTCCAAAGAAAAAAAAAAGTGAACAGTAGCTGTTTATGAGATGTGAGTTTAGCATTCGGGTATTGGAAATAAATTATTTATACTTTTTATAAATGGTTGTCATATTCAATACCTAAAGTTGAGAGCTGAAAGAGTGTTGTTACAAGGGACCACATAAGGTCAGAGATCTCTTCCTAGAGTTTGTTGTTCTAGCAGTTGATAATATTAATTCCTGAATCCAATGAATAAAAAATATAGGGGGATGTTTCAATCACAGTAGTCTGTCAGACTCTACAAAAAGTGTAACATTTCTTAAACTGACTGCTGTATTATATGTTAATTATTTATCACTGGAGAATGAAAGGCTCCATTAGCAGGCAGGTGCACGTGAGATGGTGCTAAAGGAATATATGTGTACAGGTTCTTGAGACTAACCATCTTATTTGCAATCTGTTACCGATCTGGAATTTAGTTAAACATCTTGAAGATATACTGAATAGCTTGTAGAGAAGACACTGACTCTTAAGTAATTGGCAGCAGCTCTCGCTCATTAGAATAGTCTCTTGTTTGACATGCCAAATGTGCCCTGTGTTGAGCTGTTCAATAATCAACAACCAGTTGTTTCTTTTTTCACATCACTCAGCATGACAAATCAGTGATATTAACTACATGGGTTAAGGCCAATGCCAGTCATTGTTTACATCTCAGGTTAGTCATTTCTCTTTCAATCAATACAATGACTCTAACAATACACTGCAAATAGACCAGCACTGTAGTCTTCATAAAAAAATCACATGACTTCCACCCATTTTAAAAAGGAAACAATCATGCTTGTGCAATGCAAATGGGGATATTAAATTAATTCAGTTTTAGAATAGGAACTGAGCTGTTGAAAGGAACAAGCTGTCTGATACCTCACCTGGAGGAGATACCAAACCAAACTTCTCTGAAAATGTAGTGGTCAAGAAGTGAGCAGTACTGACTGGAGATACAGAAATCCCAGATTCTCCTTGTCACTATTTTTATAAGTGATACCAATGGAAATCCAGAAAGAACTGTGATGATAGCAAAATTAAAATGCTGATAACATGCATATGAGCTAGGTGTGTTGAATCCTGTTTGTTTGTTTGTTTCTGAAGCGCTTTGAGTCAAGTGGAGCAGTGTGACACACTCTGAAAGTATCTAATGGGACATCAGTTACGTATTTAAAGAGGGAGGCTGGAGAAAAACTTAAGGAAATGTAGCTGATAGTATTGGACAATTCTTGATTGCTCAGCTCCTGATCAAGAAGTGCAAGATCTGACAAAAAGGTGTTCCTCTTGCTCTGCATAGGACACTTGCTGATCTGTCTAGCTGTGGATCTTATTGCTGAAGTCTGCCTGCTTCAGTCTCTGACCTTCTCTTTGTAGCTGAAGGTATATTTTGTAGCAACTGCAGCTGACTAACTGATTAATTAGTGAAAGTCCCTCACTGCATCTTTTGTTGTCTCTTTTTCCTATTTCTTTCTTTTTCATTATGTGTAGTCATAGGAATTTAAATCCAGTAATTTTAGTAATATCAAACTTTGTCTGAGTCTTCATGTTCTCTTGTTTCATTTGTGACACTTGATGTTTTTCTTTTGTCCATTTTATTTATTTTATTCAGAAGACCTTAAACATCTTAAGATTGTATTTAAAGTAAATATTTTTGTATTACAGATGCTAGATAAATTAGATTGCAGGCTAAGCAAGATTCACTACTCAAAAGATTCAGTAAATATGCTTAGTGTCAGTCATTAAATCTATATTCAACCAGATTCCCACTGGTCTGTCCAGGCATGGCTAGGCTCCCTTGTGCAGTATGTGCTATACCACTCTGAGCCAACACTGGGGGTGAAATTCATCACTTACAATGGGAATTGCAAAATAATTATCCCCTGAGATAGTTGAATAGCTATTCCCATGCCTTGGCAAGCTTGCTTATTTGAATGTTTAATTATTATTTTTCTTTTAATGGCTCATTTTATATACAGTATACCACTGTACCGCTGACATTTTCTGTTCCAGCATGCATGGATGACATCACAAGAATGGCAAGTAAAGATGGAAATAGGTGCTTATTGTCATACAAATAAGCAAAGATTTGGCAGCTCTAGAGCATGATGGACAACTGAATCTGCTTTAGAATACATGAAGGGACTGCATCCCAGCAGTGGAAACTGGCAATCAGTGCAAAAGGCTGCTTTCCTGTGAGCCACTCTTGGTGTGAAAGCATCTAGATGAAAATGCTTAATTATAATTTATCATAATTTTAACTGAATGTTTTAATATACCAATGTTTACCAACTTTGATAGATAAACAATGTATTTGCAACAGCTAGCACCTGCTTTAAATATAGAGTTCACTAATATTTTCCAGGTTGAACTTCAGTAATGACTTCCAGATAACAACCTCTCCCACTTATTTTAATTCTTTTATTTCGTTTTATGTTTATAGTAAGTCCTGACATGCTCTAATTGTATTTCACAGTGGTTTTGAACTTTTAATAAGCATGTGGGACTTTTGTACTATCATTTGAAATACACTGGTATTCCTGAGATATTGTGATGCACTCTGGCAACACAGTTAGGCCTGTAGCAAAGCTTTCTTAGTTGATTTTATATGTATTTAAAATTAAATGTGCTCTTAGTATACTGCCTTGGGATTTGGGGTGAAGAACTATGCTGATTTACTCGGACAGTTATAGATTAACCTAAGTAGTTGAATGGATGTCAGCTAGGTTAGAGGTATGAAAGATCAAATAAAAATGAATGCTTATTTTATTACAATGGCTATGATAGGAATGAAAATGATATTTTGAGTTGTTTCTCATTTAACTATTCCTACAAAACAAAGAAAGAAAGAAACAACAACAAAACACAACTCACAACTAAATTGATTACTTTTCTGTTTGCAAAGTTGTTTTCTGATTATTATCAGAAGTTTCTGGTAACTATGCAATAGATTGGGTACTGATTAGACTACACTGAGTTATTTCAGGACCGGTCAGTTGTAGCAGGTATTTGCATAATGTTTTGATGACTGTAGGTGAAGAAGCAGATTTTGCTTTTCTTGATAATGGTATTGTAATGCTTTGGTTTTATTTCAGTGGTCTTACACCTGCTGAGAATGATGGATTTTTACCATTCATTGATGGGTAAATTTCTCTGTAAATACTTTTTAAAAATGTTTTCCTTTTATAATTAAGAACATAATAATAGTAGCTCAAGATTCAGACTGATGGATGGAGAGTGGGCACAATCATGCACACAGTAAAAAAAAAAAAAAAAAAAAAATTGCCTTGGGAAGTCGGAGTAATAATAAAGTGCATATCCTTCAATGTGTATTGTGATTTTAGGGGAATAATTATTACAGAACCAATAAGGATAGTCCTGAATAGAATATGCTGTAGTATTGTTTTGATCTGTGTTCCCTCCTCTCTTGTGGATTGTGTATGAGGCATTAGCAAGAGTGCATGAGTTGTTTTGGGTAGCCTAATGCTCTATCTTTATCATCACTAAAAGATGGAAGAATACAATCTGCTTCTCTGACTGCAAGCATCCTAGTGCTTTATCTATATGTACATAGCTGAAGGCTATACTGGATCTCTTTGCTCTTGTGGCTACATAATTCCAGTGGTGGATACCTCTGGCAGTGATTTATATCCACGATGATACCTATGATTCCTCTGAGAAGTGGGTACATCCATTTCTATCCACAATCCCTTTACTCTAATGGAATTACTGGACTACAGTAGCCTTAAAATTGACTCAGAAGCTACAGGCAAGGTGACTGCCTTCATGACAATGTACCATGTCATGGTTTTCCTACTGCTTCTGGGTCTTGCTGCAAGTATCTGAAGAAATTTATAGGCACCCTTCTTGGGCTGATATCTACCTGGAAGGTAGCTTCATAGTTTCTCAGATGTGTAGACCTATAAAAGGAGAAGCAGAGCAAAGCTGTTTTTTGTTTTGTTTTGTTTTTGTTTTTTTTTTTTTAAGAGACAGCTGTTTTGAAATAAGCAGATACTTTTTTTTTTTTCTCCCCAATCAGTGAAAATGGAGGTTTATCCTCCAAATCCTGTTCCTGTTTCTCAAGTTGTGAAATGACTCTTCCAGCAGTCGCAATCCCTCCTGAGTTTTATATTATTATTTTTCTGAGCAGGAAGCTAAAAATGAGCTAGCTATTGCTATGCAAAAATAAATAAATAAAATAACCTTATCATTACTTTTAGTCTTATTAGTAATAAGACTGGTAAGATAAAATGGAGTTATCGTGAATCACCAGAGTACTGTAGCAAGGAAACCTCCAAATCCCCCAGTACACATAAGCTAACAACTTTTAGAAAATGAGTGTCCAATCCTGCTGCACTCCTCCCTTTCTGAACTTAGTCAGATTTACTTCTTGGTTAAGGTACTTACAATGGCATGTATGGAAATCTAGTGCAGAGTACTCTGGTTTCTCGTTCTATATCTAATGAGGAGAAATTTCTGTTTGTTATTCAGCTGTCTTAGGAAAAGGGTGGATGTGCCTCTCATGCCATCACATTCCATCTAGGCAGCCTGGACTGCCTCACTTCTCAGGCTAGCATTAGGCTTGGAGATCTCTTGAATTTATGTCTTGCAAAGATCCTATTGCACTATCAGCACTTAACACCAGATAATAATTCTGCAGCCAGACGCTCCCATCATAGGCCAGAAGTCTCTTCTATTGATTTCAAATACAGTGCTTATTCTACCTCCTCTCATTCAGGAAAGAGTGTGGTTTGATCACCCTCACTATATATTATATTGTTCGAGTAGTACAAGAAAAATAACCTACTGAAGGAATATGTAATGTGAAGTAACATACCTGTATGGAGGCAACATTGCTTTATACTCTTATGCAGTTAAATAAAAGTCCCAATGATATGACAAATTGTTACTGACCTATATGTAAGTAGGAGAAGATACATTTTCCCCTTCAGTTTTTAAGCGGCCTGAGCACCTGGTTAATAGTTACTACCATTCATTAATAGCACCTAGTTAGCTGTAATGTCTTAGCCCCAAATTAACTGTATAAAAAGTAAGCAAACAGTTTCATTGAATACTGACTCTAATGCAACTAATGTGATCACTTAGTAACAAGATTCCAGACTGTGACATGTGTCAGTGTGAATGCTGAGGAGAGCAGACGCTAGGACTTTGCACCTAGCTTGCTTTTGAATCAAACTGCGTGCAATATTTGACAAGCTTTATGAAGGAGTTGTTATAAATAAATAGAAGTAAAAGGAAAGATGTTATTAATTGCATCAGTCAAAACTTAAGTCACAGACAGACTTCAGACATGGCTGCTTGTATCGGGTCGCAGATGCTAAACTAGAAAATATTCAAAGTGCTTCCCCTAGCAGCATCTGGATTTTTGGCAGTCTGTGCATTTGGGCACTGATGACTCTGGATTTGCTTCTTAGTCTTTCAAACTGTTGGACTGTAGTAGCCCTGGGCAGAACGGCAGAACCCTTCCCTTCATAGCACATTTCACATAGCATTTCTCTTTTCCTGAACAAATTTCCCATGATTACATAAGCAAAAATAAAGCTGCCTACTTCATTAATGCAAAATAATAATAATAATGCTACAAAAAGCAGAACCTTAAATGCTTGTTCACATCTTTGTGTGTGTGTATCACAGATCAGCCACTGATTGTGACTGTGTAGAAAGATTTGGGAAATATCCAATGTGAGTATGCTCTGCCTGTAAATGAGGAAAGGGCTCAAAGTGTGAATGTATTCCTGCATATTCTTAATGGATTTAAGCTAGCAGTATGTCAAAGTAAAATATGTTATACTAATATATAATGAAGCTCTCTCTTAAAGCAAGTTACAGTAAAGGAGGGAATTACTGTGTTTTCATTCTATACCTTTCACCAAAGGCTTTTACAATGATATTAAATATTAACTCTGTATAGGTTTAATCCCAAGCCACAGCAGCAGCCTTAAGGTTAATAGTCCTTTTAATTAAAGGATAAGTCAGTTATTGAACACAGAAGCTAATCACAAAAGGATTACCACTGAAAATGAACATAGTCTGTGCAATTAGTCTGATAATTAAGACTTAAGTACTGGACAGAGATCAAAGTGCTTGTAATCTGCAATAAAGTTCCTAGAGTTGTAAGGATTTTCAAAATGTTAGCTTGTGCTTTATTGCACCTTCCATTTATTGTGTACCCATGATAGCAGCAAACACATTTTCCCAATGGATATCAGCATGTATAACTGCAACAGCTGTTACTACATAAGCCTGGTGTTTCTCACAATATGATTACTCTGTCAACGACTACCATAAAAGGTGGCATCTGTATTCATCAAACAGAGTTATCAATAAATGTAAAGCCATACAACAATTAGAGATCTCCAAGGAAGAACAAATCCAACAAAAAAAAAATGTCAACCACACTATTTAATTACTAAGATTGTTAATCAATAAAATGCCTTCATAACTTTTAATTAAATTTTTATTTGAACTGGATGTTTAGAGAATCTGATTCTTTGTTTTCATTTTTTTTTTCTAACAGTTGCGCTACAAAAGTACTGGTGGCATCTGCAAGCAACCGTCCTCAAGAGGGCACTTCATGTCTGTAATTGCATTTTGTCACCTACAGAGGGTGTTAAGAATCTTGTTAAAAATAACGGAAATAGTTAAGAGACATCTCACTGTAGCCATTACTATAGTGCAAATTACCAGGTAGAGCAATCCAGAAGCTGTCAGAAAAGGTTAGTAAGAAAGAGTGTCGGGAAATCAAACATTCAGCAATTCATCATAACCTAACAGTAGCTCTAAAATGAAAGCTTTAAAATGGTGTTGTTTTATGAAGTAACGGACATTATCTTTTTTATTTTTTTTTCTTTTTCTTTTTATTCTGCAGCGGTGAATAAAGATAACAAGGAGAGTGGTTCTCTTATGAAGGAGATAAAGACATAAGGATGAAAAATGTAGATTACTTTACCACACATATTTGCAGGCAAGGTAAAAATGAGAGGGAAGTTGTTAGAATAGAAGGAGAGCATTGCTGTGTATTACTTCTCCATCATTTTATTTTTATTTTGGAATATGGATCTAATTTTGCAACCTTTTCTCAGGTGAAGACTAACAGGTTTTCCAAGTTACTAGTTTGTGTTTGAAATCTCTGTAAGGCATCATGAAAAGAGATAAAATTTGCTTTTCAGGAAGTTTTACAAGCGTTTTTTGATGCTGGTTGTAACATGGATTACCTTTGTTAGGGGATACTGGAAGAGCTTGTTAGCATTTGTCTCACTAGAGATAAGTTGAAGGAAGAGAGAGATAACATTTCAGGACCTATCTAGTCAGTAAGCACCTTTTGATGTTGATGACTGAAGGTGGGCTCCACAGGTCACTGAGCTGAAATCAGTACAGTGCAAAAGTCCTTAACCATTTCATGCTCAATCAATGGCCCTATGTAAAAAGATTCCATGTTGTAGCTGCTGCCCTACTGGGCGTGTGGAGACTCTATGTCCACTGTGAAAGTTGAAATTGTCAGCCTTGGATGCTGAACTGCCTTCTCAGTTCTCAAAGAAGCATCAAGGTGCTGAACAAAGCACAGCAGAGCCATGTGAGTAATGCTGTGATGCTGCTGTGGCAGTCTTTTCTGTTTTATGCAGCTGCTGGTATGATTTGCTCTCTGAGGAATACCACTGCTGTTAGTCTGGGTTTTTTGCTGCTTTGTGTTTTGCTGTAATTATGGAAAATAATTGAGTCAAAGAAATTATGTACGTTTTACAAATTCAGGTAACTGAGCATTTATCGAGCATCAGAGCAAAACAAAGGAGAGTGTTTTTTATATCATTATGTTACTAAAGGACATGAAAAAGAAGATAGATTTAATTAAGAAGCCCATGCAAAGTGATTGGTTACATTTGTAGTTTCTTCTGGATTCAGTCCTAGGGATGGACAAACAGTCCTCAAACCATCCTTCTTGCTTTAGCACCCAAATAGGAATTAAAGGCAAACAAGGGAGCCTGGAACAATATGATGATCAATACAGTTACTTAGGAAAATTCCAATTTGCTCAGTTCAGTGAGGATGGAGACAAAACAAAAGTATCAAGGAAGCTATGAAGTCAGCAAGCATTACACTGAATTTCTGAAGGAAAGAAAGTGGCTGAATTGGGGGAGAAAAAAATCAAAAGCTAATCAGGGGACTATTTTCATATTTCATAGTGACCTTATGCAGTCTCTTCTCTAGATCTGTTGCCACTGTGGCCATGACACCTTCTTGCCTGATAGATAGTGCAAATGTAAAAATTCAAACTTTCTGTGAATAGGATGTGCTGAACATTATAAATGTCTGAATCTGTAGTATCTTCCTTGGTTTTCTCAGCCCCCATATGGATATAAAGGGTAAGAATATATTTAAACCAAGAAGTCAGAATTGCCTCATAAATTTAACTAGCATATTTTCTTGTATGTCTGAAGATATTCACCAACATGTATTATTCTGTGGAAAATCAACAGTTGCTTGGCAATTTCTTAGTCCTTTCTCAGAAACAAATCACAGCACTTAGCTAATTTTTAAACTAATTTTTAAATTTTTATTATTGAACTATAAAAACATGAAAAATGTTTTGTTGTTATTAGTAGAAAATCAATCAAATCCAAAACCAAAATTATGTTGTCAGTGACTTGAATTGCACAAATTAAATCAGTTTATCTCCTGATTTAAGATTAAATGATATAGAAGTACTCCTAAATGTACGTATACATATGCACACACATATCAGTACTTTGGGAACAAACAAACTTTTTGGACACAAGAATATCTATGGACTGCTGTATGGAGTTTACTTATGTCACTGTGATGTGAAAAGGTGTTACAGTTGCCTACATTGTTTATAACCTAATTTTATTGTTTCTGTGAAACAGGAAGGGTATCAACTTAAAGATATATCTCTGTCTGTTTCCTACTGACTTGAGTGGCACAGTTCCCACTCATTTCAGTGGTGGAAGATTGGATTCTTTGCTGATAATTCTGCTTTGGTTTTGTGGGCTAATCCAGCTGCCACTGAAGTTGATGACAAAGTTTTACTGACATCTAGAGGAGTGGAAGTTTAGGTTAAACACTGGCATTTGTGTAACACCTGTGCTTTGCGTTTCCTTTTGCTAGGAGAATAATCAGACAAAGCCAAATTCTGAACGCATTGTTTAGAGACTAGGTTGTTTGCCAACATCATGTAGCTCTAAAATAACTTTTTAACGCATAATTTAAGAAGCAGAAACTCTGGCAGAAAAGGTGATTGATAATGTGTCCTTGTTTTCCATATGAAAATGTCACAAGGACCACCAACAGAAGGGTAATGCACTGTATTTCAAAGACATACAAGAGATAAAAGGCAGTTGTTTCTGATTGAGGGCATCCTATAACTTTGTTAGCTGGAAGATACGTGAGGGTGATAAATGGAAATACTAGCAAGCAGAAGGTGGAATAAGACATCAGGCTGACGCGCTCCAACTTTACTGAAGTCTCTGAAAGCTCTTGGTGTGATTTGTTGTCCTGTACAAAATGTTGTGTTTAAATGGAGATGACTGATGCTTAAATGGCGAGAGGTTTAACTATGATCACAAGCTTAAGCTGGTTGGTGCTGATGAAATAGCGTTGTATTTATACCTAGCCTTCATGCACTACCAAGAGCTAGTGTTTGTAATGTTAGTCGTATTCACTGAAGACTTGTCAAAATCAAGTGCTCGCTTCTCATAGGTATGAAAATATCCTTAAAACAGATAGTAGTATCAATCACTTTTAATATTTGGATATCAGGCATGCATGAAAACCCTGCTAACTACCTTAAATAAAGAATTTTTAAAATTACTCCTCAAAATATATATACATTTATTTTAATTTGTAGGAGGACAGATTAGAAGAATGCTCTTTCCTTGACACATTGGATGAGAATTTGTCTTGTTGAAATGCTAAAAATTCTCTATCCATCAATTAAATGCAGATTCAGGGTACCGTCTCATATTTCGTTGTCAAATAAATAATGTCTTACATCAAAGACCACACAGGTTCCTACTCCACAAAACAGGAGTATGTCTGAGCATATCATAAATGTGAAATATGAAAGAGAACAAAATGAGACAGCCAATAAAATCCAAGATTTGTTAGATAGCATATACCTTAGAAAACAGTGATACCAGTGCTCTGAATTTGATTAAAGAAACGTTCTTAATGTCACTAGTTTTCCCCACAGACTAGAAATTTTATTACACAAAACAGCAAAAATCTGAGAAATTAAAAGAAGATAAATAGAAGATTAAATGTTTTTAAATGTATACGTTTCTAAAGTTAGAAAAAAAATCTTTTCTTTTTCCTTCTCCATCTCTTCCCTGTAAAACTTGAATTTGGAGAAGCATGTATCATGTCAAATGACAACTTTGAAGATAATAAAAATTTGCAGGGTATTCAAATCTGAAGCTGTAAGTAGAAATAGCCAGTGAGTTGCATAACTGTCTGGGTAATAAAACTGTAACAGATATTCATATTGCTAGGAATAAAATAACATGGTGAAAAGAAGTTTTGTGAAAGATCATCTCTGAGCAAACTACTACCACTCAAGAAAGAGAATTTGGATTGATTATGTTTATTAAAGCACAAATCTGGTTGTCCTCAGTTTTCATAAAGTGAACACTGTCAAGATTAATTCAGAAAGAGATTTCTAACCAAACAGTGAGAAGATTGGACATCTGATGTGTTCACAGTTTGGTTGCCGCTGATCATTCTGGTTAGAGTACAACAGAAAATTACTGCAGAATTAGAATTTAAAGGGAGTACAGCAGGATGGTCAGACGCAGAGAAGTTCCATGCAAATTACAGGTTAGAGGGGGACTTCTTAAGTATTTAATTCCTTATAAAAGTTTTTGAAGTTTCCTTAAAGGATGACTAAAGGTCTGAAAATTGATAATGTGCATTCTGCTTCCAGAATGAACGTTGTTCATTTGGTTTTCATTTATTAGGAGCTCAGCATATGGAAACAGCTGTCACAGAAGAAGACTCTGGAGAAACTCTATCCAAACAAGAGAAGCAGCTAAGAGGTGACATTTATAAGGTAGGTAGGTAATTATTTTTGTTGATAATGATGTTTCTTTTGGGGTTTTTGTTTGTTTTTAGTATTGTATTAATGGACTAAGCCATATGGTGCAATTTATGGACATTATCTTCTTTCAATAGACTTGCACGTTGATGTTAAGAATATATCAGTGTATATCTTATTTTCTGATTCAAAAAGAAGCTTTACTGGCTATAACTGACTCAACTCTTCATTCAGAAAAGCCAATAGACATTCTAAGAACCATTGTTTTAATCTCAATATGGATAGACAGTCACCAGCTCATTCCCTAGGAACTCAGTTTTAGCAACAGCCACAAGCTGCAGCAAGTCCACACTAACCTGTTATCAAATATGCTGAATAGAACAGGCAGTAGAAATTCACCTCACAATAAGTGAAACAGGCCTCTAAATTCTTGGTGAGCCATTTTGTTTCTTTAGACTGACATGGAGTATGGTATGAAGTCTTCAGATGCAGATGAGTCTACCATGTGGAAATAGTTCTGGTGCTTAAGTACCCTTTGTACATACTACTCGCACTATGTCTTTCAGTCTTTTTTTCAATCATTGAATCTTCCTAGGCCTGTGTGACTAGCTTAGCTGGCTTACAAGTAGCAAAATTCTTCACTTGTAGGTAATTGTGGAACCCCAATTTCTAGGGAAGGGTAGGGTACTACTTTTCCAGGTTTTTTTGCTCTGAGGTTTTATGATATGTCAATACATTCTCAAAGTATGTGTACACTCCATACTGAACACTCTACCTCAGAAATAGGCTTGATGACATGTCTATTTCTGTTACTGATATCTTAGTTTTTCTCTGCATTTTTGTCTACATCTTGAAGAATAACATTAGAGTTTTTTCCACTATTTCCTTTGCTTCTATTCCTTATTACTCCATATATCAAAGTAAAATAAAAGTAAATCAGTGTGTGGTATTTGACCTTACTCATTGAAATGCAATCAGAATTTCTATGTACCTCTGGCATTACAGCAATACCTTCCAGCTGAAAAGGAGTTATGATCCAACTTGTGATGTATTTTTTTTTTTTGTAAAAAAACCACTTCATTTCTTAATTACGCTGTGAAGTTTTTTGCAGTTGACAATTCTCCTCCCAAGAGAAATAGCTAGCATAAGACAAGCTGTGCCTAGCTAGATGAGCAAGCACAGCATACATATATTTACAAACATAGGAGAAGCATATGAATTGTAATAATGATAGTGGCAGTGGGAATATAAAGGGGATGGCAGTTCATGACACAGATTCATTAATCAAAACTGGCTGAGCTCATGTCTGTGGGCTCCCTCTGGCCACCTGATTTTAGTGTAAGCTTCGTGTATGAAATGGGTGAACTGTTTTCCTCAATCTGATCAGACATCAGTGATGATGATTTTTCTGCCTTTGAGTGAGGCAGTTATTAAATTAACGTAAGTAATGCCACAGGTCACAAGGACGTGTCAATGAAACAGATTGGAAGCATTGTGACACTGAGGGACATGATTTAGTGTGCATGATGATGATGTGTTGATGGTTGCATGAGATGATCTTAGCAGTAATTTTCAACTTTAATGATTCTACGATAAATGGTTCCGCAAAATGCACTATGTCAGCTTAGTATTTTCAATCATATCAAAAATTCAAAATCTTTTGCCTCAGAAGACAGTAATGTACTCTCAGATATAGTGGAGATGAAGAAAGTGGGGTGAATAGTTACATAACTTCCATTTTAGTTTATGGTATAATGCACGTCTACAATTTCAGGAGTCGGCTGCCTTCTGGTCAGTCAGCCAGAATACACCAACGTTCTTTCACAGAGTTTATTTCTGTTCCATTGCTTTATCTCTAATCTGGAGTTACAGTTACCATGCTGACAGAGAGAAACATTTTCATCTCTGTAGGGAAAAATATGAATAAAAGCATAACAACTTTATCATGATGTGATGAAAGCCCTATCTCATCAGCTGTAAATGAAGTTAAGCCGATGAAGAACTTTTATGTAAGAGGAACTTCTATCCAGCACTTTAAAGCAGACACGTGGCAAGCCCCAGCAGCAGTGCTGGCAGGCAGGAATGGTGTGGGCTGTGATGGAGCTGATGGCTCTGCCTGTGGCTCTCCCAGCCCACACACTTGGACCGCCAACTTGCTGCATGGCCCACCAAACTTACTGTAGTCATAAACCAAGAGGAAACCTCACTATTTTTCCTTTTTCTATTTAGAGAGTCTATGCACAATGGGCTTTCCTTGTGAGTTTGTTAAGAGAGATTAAATGAAAAAACATCAGCCATTTGTATGTAAAACATCTTTTAAAATCCTCAGTTAAAAATTTACTTAATCATCCAAACCAGAGTAGATCCTTAAATTGGTTTTGAGTGCTCCTAACTTCAATATGAATACAGTTTGTTTTCCATGTGCAACCTATTCTGAGGAAAGAAAAGTTCGGCTGGTATGCTTCCTGCTTTTGTTTTTCCACCAGAGTCATAGCCTTTCCTTCTGCCCATTCTTTAATTGCGAAATGTCATATTACTGCTTATCATTTTATTCAAGTCTGAACTAGAGAAATTAATGGAGAAAATTTAAATGTAACACAAACAATTTTTATTATTATTTACTTGTTAACCAAACATATGTGACAGAGAATATTTGTGGACCAAGAAGAATTAATTCATCTTAAAATCTGCCAAAATAGTAGCCCAGAACTACCCAGATGGGCAATCTGACTAAATTACAGACATGAAATGCTTCCTAAAATCTTTTGAAATATCTTCCCTTTCTCTTAAATTTGTAAGGTCTCTGGAAGGAATAGCATTGAGCCATGAACACACACAAGCGAAGGTGAGAAAAAACACCCAAAAAAATGGAACAGATGTTCTTTCTTTCTGAATTAAATTATTTCTTTCTTGATAGAGTTATGCATTTAGGAAATCTTTTTTTCCCCCCCTTTTTATTTGTCTATGGATATAAAAATAATGTAACATTGCGCTCCTATCACATAATGCTGAATTGTAGAATAGGAATGAAGTATCTGGATTGAGAATCAGCATTGCTGTTTTTTCTGAATCTTAACTACTCCTAGTTACTTCTGTATCATTAATAAAAAAATCAAGTAGATTAAAAGGACTTTGTCAAAACAGTACTTGATTTTTTTTTTTCCATCAATTTTGCAGAGTAATTCTATCCCTGTATAAATGCTAAGGTATCGTGTAGGGAGGTTTTCTTTTGACTGAATATGCACCAAAGAAATTAACCAAACAGGTGACTCAATTACTAGCCTGTGCATCATGAGGTCTTTAGGAGAAGTGTGTCATTCTGTTTTTTGCATTGATATATACAATATAAGTATGTTGGAATGTGATTATCAGCACTGCTGAAAAATAACATTGTAGGCCTGCAGAGAAGTGACATTCTTACACTGTGAAGAATGAGTGCCACCAGCACTGTAGGGCAGCATCTATGTGCTCTCTTCATCTCCCTCAGTACCTGGAAGCTTAAATTTTGAAGAGACAGATGAGAAAAATGTATAATTTTGAGGACTGATTACTTATAAAAAAGGTATTTTCATTCTACTTCTTTTACCAGAGATCTCAAAGGGATATAAGATCCAGGGAATCAAGATTAAGATTTTCAAAGAAGCCAAAATTTGTTAACAACTAACTCTTTGGGTCTCTTATGAAAATTCTGGCTCAAGAAAAGGTACAAATTCCATTTCATGGTGTCTCTGGTAAGGCCGCATACACGGCTACTTGTTTGATTTGATAACTGAAATGTGGGTATACCCACAGTTCAGTACACTGAAGCATTCATCGCAAAATAAGTAAGTACTATACTGTTTAAGTTTTAAGCATACAAAAATCTATCAGAAAACTCTCAGGGTCTGAACTAAACTACCTTCTAATTAAGTTTCCATAACTTGGCTTTAGGAATCTATTGATAAACGAGCATCCTACAGCATACACTAGAAGCAACTTTTGTTTGGGTTTTTTGTTTTTGTAAAGTGTGTTAAGGGGATTAAGTGGGATTTAAATAAATTATTTTAGCAACTGGAGATGACTAATAGTAGAAATTGCAAAGCAGATTTCTTATATTACTCAACACTACTGTTACAGAATTTTTCTCACAATATATTATCTTGGATTTTTCTGCACATTGGCAATTAATGACAAAGTATCTGTCCCCCAAGTTCACCATTGTAAGTAACCTGAAACGTGTGACTTTTTTGCTGTATTAAACAGGAGTAATATCATGTTAAAGAGATTCCACCACTTATGGATTCACTGTAGACCACTGTCCATGCAGACTTAGATGATGGTGAGCCACAAAATTAATAATAATTAGGACTCCTAACCGAGGTGAAAAGCTATTGCCTCATGGAACTATTTTCCAATCATCCTCTTTCCAGCTGAGTTGGACTAGTGACACTATAAACTCGCAATTAAAAGACTCAAGTTTAAAAATACCTTCAGCTTCCCAGGTTCCACAATGGCAAAGGTTAAGTGGATTATGTGGAGATAATTCACTCAGCTCCAGGGGGAGGGTGCTGATTGCTGTTGGTTACCTCCCTCCTCACTTGCTAAAGCAATGATTGTGACAGCGGTGTTAACTTTGCAAAGGTAAAAGAAGGGGGAGAGGAAAGGCCTAGAAAACTTTCCCAAGGGATACAGCAATTATCAACTGACATCGAATGATACTTGTAAATTTTTACTTTGATACAGCCTTGAAAACTGAGCCAGGAAGTGGTCTCTATTCCTTGGCTAACATCTTCACATTGCTAAATGTTGACCACTCACATAGATCTTCCAGTAAATACTCTATTTGTCCAAGGGAAACAAAATATGAATAAGATTGTTGGCCTTAACACGAACAACTACTATCCCCTGTGCTCCAACTGAATTAAAACCACCAGTTACACCTCTAGTTGTGTGGCAACACCTACGCAGTGTTTCCAATTAAGTTTGTAAGTTTCTAATCAGTGACAAATGCATTTTTGTAAATTCAATTTGCCTTTTATTGCAGCACCTATAAAATGTCTTGCAGCATTCCGGAACTTTGTGAAGGTTTTACTTGCTACTGACATAACGCAGCTGTCGGACCTACAACAAAGGCTAAGGTTTATGAGCAACTTGAATTAGGATGTAGGTTAAGCAATTAAAGTTCAAGGAGGGGGAGGGAGAGAAAACTGTCCAAAATTTGCACTTGCCAATGTGAAAAAGCACACCAAAAACACTCTGTGTACCAAGGCAGGCAAAGCTGAAGTTGCCGAGAAAGCCATACTCTGCTTTAAACTTGCTATTTCAAGAGAGTTCTTTAAGTGAAAAGGTCACGAAGAATTCGTTAATAAATCTGCCCTGCTATTTGTTTCTTTTTTAATCAAACTCAAATGCACACTGTTAAAGGACTGAGTGATTAGATCGTAAATCTGAATGTCCTTGAAGATGATGAAGAAACTGCTTATCTGTAAAGCAATCATCATACTGCCAGTTCTGTCATTTGCACATTTTTACAGGTGCTAGGAAAATAGTTTAATTTTATATCATTTGAATTGCTAGGTAAGAAAAGAGTACTCATGGAATTTACAGTTAAAAGAGCAACTGGGTTACTTGTGACATATGGGAACAATCCATTAGATCCAATTTTCTGTTGCTAAATTCAGAGTATTAACACAGTCAACATTCAGAAGAAACATAAATTAATATTTCATTTTGTGTAACAACGCTCAGTACATTAACTTCTGCTTCCAGTTATATGATGCTGTACTCCTAAATTCAACAGCTCTGAAATTAGTGGGTTTTAATGGGGCCAGAACATTAATTTGCCTCAATAGGTTTTAAAAATATAGCCAGTCCAAATAAGATTACTAACTCTAATGCAAGTAATCGTTATTCTGTGGGGTCCAAACCAGTATATACTGTGCTAGTTTTCTTCTTTTTCTTTTTTTCCTGTTTTATTTATTTCTTGATTTTCCTTAATTTCTCAAGTGTTTATTCATTATTTTTGGCATTATATTTTTCTATCATAAGCAAATTTAGGATCTTGCTGCAAGTTTTCTGCGTTTTGTGCTTATTTGTCACTTTGTCTGAGGCCAGGCTGTGGACATGGCTGTGACTAACACCAGCAGCAGTTTTGCTTTTGCAGTGCTAGAAGGAGATTGGGAAATCGATGTTTCTTTAGAAATTTCTGAAAACAGTGAATGTGAAAAATAAGTTTCTTGGGTTTATTTACATTCTTAAGAAAGGAATGAGATGTGGAGCAAGATTTTGAGGTGGGTAAAACGCATTTTGCAATTTCTTAGCTGACTGCACGACCTTTTTTCATTTTAACCCAAATCCCATACAGTTTGATCAAATAAAGGAGTTTTGATTTTTGAAGACTTGAGATCTGTTCAAGTTAAGAGCTGCAAGATACACATACGTGACATCAAGGCTCATGCCAGAATTTGTCTCAGTGGAAATTATTTCACTGACTTAGTTCAATGCGTATTATCTGATGACAGTGGAAGTGTTGCATTATTTACTGCATAGAATGTCCACCCTTCAAAGATTTATGTGTTTGTTTAACTTTGTTCTCTCTGGTTAATTGATTGAATTCTCTGATAATCCTGTGCATAGGTTGTAACATTGGTCTGCTTTATTTTCAATGTGTATTTATTACTACTTTCTAGATAGTTCAGTAGTTGAAAAAGCATTATGATGAAAGTTTATTGTACTTATACAATGGTCTAATATTTCTGAATTATGTTTTCCCAAAGATCCTAGTGAACAGAAAGACTGAAAGCATCATTAAATAAGATGCCTGAATTTTTTTTGCCTGTCACATGACGTTATGACATGGAATACTGATAAAACCAGGACACTTCAATTTGTATGATTTTCTCTAACTTACTCTGATAAACATTGTTCTTATTTGTTCTGTTGTAGATCCTGCAATCCCTTGCTCATGAACACAAACAGGAGCTTAAAATTGAGTTCAATAAGTCAGTTTTGATCTGCATGCAGAGATTAAAAGAAATAGTACCAAATCCTCCCCTGGGAAAGATCAAATGGTTACTAAAATGAAAACATCCTAAAACTGGAGGATTTGGCCCAGAGGGCAAAGGGGAATTGAACATTTAGCTATAATTAACACCTTCTACTTAGAATCTCTTGTGTTCCAAAGAGATTTTTTTCCCACTATGGGTAGTTCTTCAGAAATCTGAAATCACTTTGATTTTAAAATAAATAAATGAAGAAAAATTGCTATAAACTAACATTGCTATATTAAAGAATTCTGCAGTCTTCATACACCTTCAGAGAGACATAAATACTTCAAGCAATAATACACATAATACATGTGTGTTTTCTATATGCCTCTGTGACTGCAAAGAAAACCAGATTCTTCCCTGCTTCCTAAGGAACTTATATTGAAGTTTTGCTAGGTCCAGGACAATATCAGTTTGCCTGAAATTGAGATTAGCAGCTTTATCCAGGACAAGATTCTTGTAAGATTCTTGGTGCTATTTCTTCATTCCTCCATTATTTCAGCCAATGTATCTTAAAAAAGAATATCTCCAAACAGCAACCTGGAAAACTTTGAAAGAAGATGTTGTAGCTCTTCTTTATTTTTATTGCTAGAGCACAAAAAGAAAAAGAAAAAGAAGAAAGCTTTTAGAATTTTTTACTTGCCTTTCACACACTACTCTGTGTTTTTGGTGTATTGCATTATGAAGTCTGAAAAACAGCTTCTTTCCTCTCCCTCTCTTCCATCATTAATGTACCCTTACCAGGACAGTGACTACAGTCCATTCCCACAAAATCCTTGCTGTTTCCCCAAACTGTAAATACAGCGCTTTTCTGTATCAGCTGATTCAAAGAAGGATATTTCCTGGCTTTGTGAACTTGGACTTGTATGTTGCTGCTACTAAACTCCTTTGGCATCTATAGATTCATATCCCATGTAGATTCATATGCATGGCTTTCTAATGAATTGGAGGTTGTTAACATACTTCTTAAACTTGCAGAGATAGACACAGGTAAGTATGTCAATAAAAATAAATTCTGATTCTTATTGTAATTAAGGAAAATATAGTCTGCATATTGCAAGATAACAAAGAAATGGAACTGGTTATGTAATCTTCCCCTAGCTGCAAAGTGCCTCAAGATCACCATGTTTCATTTTGCTTTCATTTAAGGAACATTAAACCAGCAAACAGAGAACAAATGTAGCCTTCCGATTTCACTGCTCACCACTGATCTACCGCTGCACAAAATATCTCGAGGTTCTGACTGTTTTATGCATATTTTTATGCACATAGCCACATAAGATTCTGCATGTTTTCTCTGTGTTAGGCTAAGAAGATCCAGAATGCAAGCAGTTCTGGGAGAAAGTGATGTTTATTATAGAATCATAGAATGATTTGTCTTGGTAGGGACCTTTAAGATCATCTAGTTCCCACCCCTCTGATATAAGCAGGGACATCTCCCACTAGCCCAGGTTGCTCAAAGCCCATCCAACCTGGCCTTGAATGCTTCCAGGGAGAGGGCATTTACAGCCTCACTGGCACTGTCTCACCATCCTCACTGTAAAGAATTCCTTCCTAGTATCTAGTCTAGTCTAGGTGTGGAGGATTAGCAAATAGCACTTCAGTCCTTGATTTCAAATGTCTGCTGCAGTGCACTGTTACAGATTTGAGTGTGTAAGAGGAAATACGGTGTTCAAGAAAGAAGATTTTAAATCTGTGATTGTCAGGTTGGCTCTTTTCTTCTCTGAGATCTTGAGATAATTGTTTCCAGGTGTTGATTTGTTTTGTTTTGTTTCTAAAGGCTGTTGTGACTATAAACTCATTTGAAACAATTCCTTCTTTTGCAGATGAGGCAAACACTTTCTGTCTAACTTGTTCTTTCATGCCTAAGGGGTGTAACACATATGGCAAGTAACAATAAAATACTGATCTGACTGTACAACTTTATGTAGGGCATGTGTGACTAAAACCTGAGCAATAAAATTTCCTTTCCTGCTCAGGCAGAATCGTATATGCCTGTCATATTTTATTGGTTGTTAAATGGCACATTCACTTATGGATTGCAACAAAAAGCAGACAACCTATAGTATCATTCTCTACTTGTTATTTTCAGTGAAAATGCTGTAGATTTCCCTATATTTGGGCAAACTGCACTATAAGGAAGTAAACAATCATGCGTATGTATCTATGTAAATCACAGATAAACCACACTAACAGTTCTGTATTAGAGGCAAAGCAATGTTTCTGATTTAGCTAAGCAAAGAGAGGCATCCAATGATCAAAAAGCAAGATTGTAGAGCAGCAAATTTTAAGGAGAAATAATTACTGTATATTTTCGGAATACAGAGTAAAGTAGCATACAAATCCAACCATTCAAACTGCTGGAAAGAGAATCCTGCTCTGTTACAATACTGAGCTACTTGCTTTGTTGGCCAGGTGGATTCTGTAAGTGTGGCTGCTTTTCCTGTGTAGTAAACAATTTCTGTACATGATAAAAGTTGTAAGTAATTTCTAACAGGAGTCAAATATAGCAAAGTGGAAAATGTACATGTCAAATATGCAGTGAAAGTATGCTCAGAATTCCCTTTCAAAGAATCCAGTGACCAAATACTCTTGAGCATGAATGAATGTGAGTTAATGATACTGCACACTGCAAACCAAACTGCCCTGGTGTTTTCAGGAATATCTTTTTAGGAATGTGTGAACATTTTGTCAATTAGGCTAAGAATGGGGGGGGTGCAGTAAGGGTGATAATCAGAAAGCATGCTCTAGCCTCACTGACAATCTATCCTCTGCCCTTTCCTCAGGGATATGATGGTATTTGTCCAGCAGAATAAAGCTCTGCGCCTTTTGATTTGTCCATGTGGCAGCACAGCACAGTGAATAAGCTCTTTGGATGCAGAAATTTTGACCCTTCTGAGAGAAAATTTGGTGGTAAAAGATATGAATATTTGAGTTCTTTCTTTGCAGGTACTAGAAATGTTTGATCCCTCAACTACAGTAGTCACTGCAAAAACCATCCTCTCTGGCTAGCAAAGAGTGCTTTCTCATTCTGAAGTCACTTGAGGAAAGAAGATCCAATTTTGTCAAATTCTCAACAACCAGTAAGTAAAAACTGCAACAGTTACTGCAGCATGTAAGCAAATGGAGAGTGTGTATGTGGACTGGTTTTTGGTGACTGAGTATAATTTACTTACACAACACCAGATGCTTCAGATGGCTTGTGTCCACCTCCCACACACCAGGATTTTTAACTGGTTCTTTAGCAGGTTACATGGGTTGATTTAGAGTATCTGTCAGTAATGTTTCTTGAGACACTTCCTTGAAAAGCTGGATGTGTGATACTGTAGCATTGAAGAACTCAGACTCTAGGATCCCTCACTTCTTTTCAAGCAAGACCACCGGCAAACTCTGGATAGTGTTTCTGCCTGTAATATGAATTCCCCATAAATGCCATTTTCCCTGTTTTGCTGCTTTGCATTCAGTAGAAATCACAATTAGGTTTTCAGTTTTGGACATCTATCTTGGAGATGAACTGAAGTGTTAGGCTTGTTTTCACTGGAATCATAGGCAGGTAAGGTTTGTAAAGAGAGAGGGGATCTTCCATAAGGCAAGCAGTGCTGAGAGAAAAAGGTTTCACATGCACAGCCTCAGGAAGTCTGGAATGTCTTTGTTAGGGCGTATATGTTGGCTTAGATCTGGGATTCCTTACTGTTATATACTTCTGCTGCTGTGAAAAAAACATGGGAGAACAGGCTAAAATCCAAGTCAATGCAAGGATCTTTTGTGCTTGTAGCTGCATATTGCTTTATATGAAGTGGTAACAGTGTAGGTGTTGGCGTGTAGTAAAGACAATTGTTGAATTGGGTAAAAACTTTCACAGTCACCAAAGGAGTTCTCTGTCATACTAAAACCCAGAGATTCTCTGTGCTTCTTTCCTCTAGCAGAAAGGAAAGGTAAAAGATAATTGTTTGGAGAGGAGCTAGGCTGCTTTTTATCCTCTTTCCCACACTTTTTCAACAGCTGTGAAGCTCCTTTTTTATTTTTTCTGGTAGAATGAAGATTCTAAAGCATCTGTTGAGGTCTGATACAATAATTCTGAAACATTTTAGTACTGGCTGAAAGTCGATATGGCATATTAGACATGTACCACAAATGTTAACTTTGAAATGCATTCCAACATCTTACAAAATCTTAGCTTGAGTAACTTTAGCTTTCATTTTTGAAGTGCATTTTCCACAGAACTGTGGTTTAAGTTGCAAAATAAGAAATAAGGTTCACTAAACATCTTCGGAGCATGCCCTCAGCCTCCAAAATGTGCTGACCGTGCTTTGTGTAGGCAAATCTCACACCATACTGCTGCGTGGCATGTATTTTACGGGTGGACAACAGTCTAATTTGGTGGGTGTACGAATACCTGACGGCACTCGAGGCCCTCTCCTGGTCCCGGCTCTCCTCCTTCAGTTGCGCTGCGCGGAGCGCAGACCTGAGCCTCGGGGTTGGCGCAGTTTTGTCGCTGCTGCTCCCTCTGCTGGTCGTCACCGAGAGAAACTCAAATGACAATCTACACTTTCATTGTATGAAAGAACATATCCCGAGTTCATATATGCAAGTTAGTTAACGTACATAGGTTTTTGCATCAAAATGAGCTCTATTTCATCTGACTTGTTCAGTGGGATATAGCTACCGCCATGTCATCTATTTTCAAAAGCGAAATTACTCAGGGTACCGTATGTGAAACAAACAGCTTGCTCTAGAAGTACACGTGCTGCGTTGCATTCATATATTTTCACATTCAAGACCGCTCCGTGACTCCTGTTAAATCTGCCTTTACACCATAGACCTTCTATTCCACATAATATGAATAAGGTAAAGAGCTAAAGCACTGAATTACGGTTCAGAAGTATCTGATCATTTGTCTGGTGTTCAGCACACAGCTTGTAGCTGTACACATGTGTGATAAATGTATTGGTCAAACTCATGGCAGGTGCAACTGTGTTGCCCAGTCACTATTCTCTAAACGGGAGCAGGTAGATAACTACAGTCAAATGCCTTTAGGACACAAGAAAATGTATTTCCCCTCGTTTAATTTTTCAGAGATAAGCGACCTTTCAGAAAAATATAAAAACAAAGATCTCTATCAATGACGAGCATTTTGGAATTAAATAATACATAGATCTACATGACTGAACTACTTTCACCTCAAAAGATACTATCAAGGGTACAGTTAAATACAGTGGCATGATAGTAGGAGTGTAGACTACACAGTTGCACATAGGCACCTAAAGAGTCAGTCTTAGAACAGTGATGAGAGCTAATAGCAATGTAATCCAGGTTTCTGACAAATACAAATAGACCTTCCATTGACCTGTAATTCTTTCAGTAGTATTCCAGCACAAAAAAACACCAGCAGCAGTGACAGTATTTTTGAAAAGGAATACAGTAAAAGTGATGACAGCATAATTCCAGCTTCTCAAGTTTTCCTCTAATAAGAAAGGACAATATGCACTGATTCCAATGCAATTTCCTTGTCAGCAGTGATCCTCCAAGAGAACATTTTCACAATCACAAAAGAATGGCAGGCACTTAAAAAACAAAACAAACTAAAGCAGTAACAACAGAAGTTTAACTGAGTTTAAACACTCAGCATAATGAAAGATAATTCATACAGTCTGGGATTTTTATTTAGGCAGAATACTTGTCAACAAAAATTCAAGACTACTCAGTTCTGTAGCAGAATTAAATTAAAGTAATAAAAGCTTGGAAACAATCAGTTTTCTATACAGTGTTTAAAAATATTTAGAGGAATCTTGCCCAATCTGATAATTCCTGTGTAATAAAAAGGAATAAGGGAGAGATGATACTATGAAAGCTTTGTCTCATCTGCACTCTGGACTAAGACACCACTTTACTGCACTTCCTGTTAGGTAGAATTTGTATGATTGGCAGTCCCTTAGTTTATCTCACTGAGGAAAAAAAACAAAAACCCTCCCTCATAAAACTTCATACCATGGAGCTTTGCACATCTTAACTCTAATTAGATGTCAATCTTCTGTGTACTTTTGTAAATGAATAAATAAAACAAGCTTTTCCTTGTCAGACTGAGCAAAAAAAAAAAAAAACCTGAATGAAGTTCCATTTAAAAAAAAAAAGTATCTAGGAGACAAGATTTTCAAGGGCATGCAGAGAAATCCCCTATATCAATGAAACCTGACTTCCTTGGATTATTAACCCTTACTGATGTAAAAATAAACATTTTGTACAGCTCATGAACAGAAAAATGACTCACAAGCAGATTGATTTTGTTATGCACAGAAATGTGAGTTATGATCAGAACCTCACGCTAGGAATAGGAGGAGCAGGATATTTTGCACTCCAGGAATGATGCTTCTGAAGATTAATCTTTGGGGCTGACTATGTTCCAGCTGTAATCCCATTGAGTAATGTTTCCTGAGTGAAGTCATGTTATTACCTCAGGGAGGATTTCAGCCCTGGAACTTGGTCTTTTTACTGTTTTAAATTAGATGAATCTATTTATTTAACACACTTCTACTATGACTGCTGTTTACTCGCTTCCAAAATTTGACTGGTTAGTTATTCCTGACGTTTACTAAATGCCTGGTTGCAGTTTAATGTATTTTTTTTATTTCTTCTTGTTGAGGTATCATGGAAACATTCAGGGAAAACAGAAGAAAATGTCAGAGAGATGGGCTTTTCTGTAAAGAAGCAGCTAACAACATGCAGTGGGATGGAGAAGGCCGGCTCTGTTCTGACTTTAGGAGAATGGCAGGCCTCTTATTCCTGTACCAACTCAGTCACAACAGGTCTTCCTATGCACCCAGCGTCTCCCTGTGCTCAGCCATCTGCACAGCATCCTGCACGTGCCAGGCAGCATTCTTCCTGCACTTCCTTACACACAGAATAAACAAGAGAAACTAAATTCTCAAAATGGAAGAAAAACTTGGCTTCCCTCCAGGCAGGCACCTGGTCCAAATTTAGTAATTGTGTTTGCAATTTAGTAATTAATTGTAAAGTGATTCTATCGTATGACATACAGTTTAATGACTTCAGCTTTTTTTTTTTTTTCCCATGCTATGCGGTTCTGTTTGGTAAAGATTTTAAACACCAACAGTTTCAGCTAAAGATTAAAAATGCAAACCATGACACAAGGATAGCAGGTACAAAAGCAGTTCTTCAGTGTTCTTATGTGCTCTTCATGAGCTAGGTGTGAGCAATGTAATCAGTGCCTGTGAGATTCTAGTGTAACACAGCAGTGTGACTTCCCATACTGGTCCTTGGCAGAAGCAGTGCTACTTTACACTGCTACTTATTTTTCTCTGACATTGTTCTTTCTGAGAAATTTGCTTTGCTGTGTTCCTCTCGGCTGGTACTGCAGCTTGGGTGCCTGCTCCTCAGAAAAGCCTTCTGGTTGAAAATCAAATGCAAATGACATTCTGACTAAAAGCATTTCTTACTGATACCACTCAATTGAAACATAGTTTTTTTATGAAAACTTTTTTTCAATATGGGACCTGTTAGTTTACTTCTAGTAGTTAATGTATAAATTAATATTAGGTTTTAGTTAGCTTTGTTTTTTAACTCTACTGGTGTGCTTGTTTATTGTGTGCTCCAACAGAATGTTACACTGATATAAAAAGAAATGAATTGTGCAAAGACAGTATGTAGTTATGGACAGCCAGAGGAAGTCCTACCTATAATTTGTCTAGAAACTACATTCACTGTCCTGTAACAGAAACAGTGCACTCAACATTACTTAGTAAATGTGTATTTCCAGACCAATGTCAGCAGGAACACATATAGACAACAGTTGGCCTCATCCATGAAAGTGTGCAATAGAGAGCAGTGAGTTGTCTGCTCTAGCTGCTGCTGAACCGTACGTTTTTCTGTTGTTTCTAGTTTGTAGTAAAGTTCATTCATTTGAATTTCCCTTTCCTGTTCAAATTGCTATTAGCACATCACTGAACTCATGGGAAAAATATATTAATACCTATTATTTATTTTTTTGCAGTGATCTTAAAACCTGCATGTTCTCTAGCAGTCCAATGATTTTCTTAACTTTCTGATTTGTCAGTAGCATAGTCAATGCTTCCCAGAATTGCTACCTTATCTTTAAAAAAATTAAATTTTTTCCTAAGCAAACATTCCTTGAGGACACTTCTGAACTTATACACCCTATGCTTCACCATAAAATGAATAGGTTAAAAAATACATTTGAATGTTTGTGCAACGCACAATTGTCCCAGGTCCCTTGCCTAATGCAAAAGTGCATGCTGGTTCTAAACAGTTTGTAACTGAAGTGAAAGTATAGAAAAGAAGACAGAATGTGGAAGGCAAGCAAAGCGACTACTTTGTGTGGTCAAATGAGATTGCCAAGCTGGTTAGCGTTTGATTTCCCAGTCTGATTATCTTCAGTTTAGATGATCATTTTAAAAAGATTTCAGGGCTGGAAACTGAAATAGAAAGAAATTTTCAGCATTTCAGAGTTGAAATTCAATGCTGTAGATGAGAAGGAGCTCACTAAGATGACAAAGCTAATGCCCATTACTCAGGAATAAAATTATAATGACTTGAAACCAGTCCTTACCTGTGAATACACTAGAAGCTGGCTAAAGAAAAACAGAAAAAGAAATAGCCTACTGTTAAAACTGATAGAGTGCAGAGTGATGGAGAGTACTTATGGGTGTCTATTGTTAGCCTTAATTTTTTCCAATACGGTGTAGAAATGTTTTTTAAAAATAAATACTAATAAATACAATAGAAACATTAATGTACAATTCATGAAGGACAGGTTCTAAAAACATAAGCATGTAAACACATATATGGTTTTCTATTCATCTTACAGTACACTTAAAATTCATTTTCCAAATTAAAATCAAAACCTCACTTAGGAATTTCACTTTCTATGAAAACTATTAAGAATACTCATGAGCTACATCTGTAGCTTTCTTCCAGCACAGAGCTATAATCTACAAAAAGTTTCCTCCTCTCTTCAGGGACTGGTTCTCTCCTGAAGCCTGGAGAAAATCACTCTGATAGCACCTGAAGGATCAGTAGAGGATAGCGCTTCAATTACAGACAAGAAGCCGGGCCAAGAAGGAGCTCTTGTAATACTCATGGTGCTCATTACCTTTGGCTTTCTGCCTTAACAACTGGTGTATGCTTTATCAGGTGTATAAATGCTCTATATGGTTGCTACATAGTCTCCATGCTCTAACTTGGCAGTCCTCTACTCTCTCCTATGCTCCTTTTAACCTTCTAAAATCATTATGGCATTTACATTTATGTAAAGCAGATCCACACTGCTTCTGAGTTACAAATCCCATGCGTGGTACTCTCTTTGCAAAGGTGTCAGTGGCTACACCTGGGGCAAAGACACAGAATGAGGATTTCTGAGCTGTAGTAATCTCAGTTTTTGTAGGTGAATGTTTTAATAAAAGTTGTGCCACTAAAGCAAATGCTGCTGAGAGTTCTATCTATATCAGAACAGTACAAATCTGGAGACATCCAAAGGATAAATTCAAATAACATTCTGATTTTGCATCTGGCTTTTGCTAGTCAATGGTACATAATGTGATTGTATAATAGAAGAGCGTATGGAGGGATTCTAACACTCAGTTATCACATCTGTCTCTCTACATTATCATCATTAGAGCGTTTAGATGCAATTTATCTCCCTTTCCATGTGAAACATTCATGTTCCCTTCTATGAGCTGGGCACCAGCCCAACCACGATGGGCTGTGTCCATGGGGGAACACCTCCACTTTGACACCTGCTATTAGCCATCATCAGCCCAGCAAGCTCTGTTTTGATCACTTCTATGTTTGCAGACTTCAGCCAAGCAGGGTAGGAAACAGTGAATGTTTTTCTGGTGTGGAAATAGGCGAGGAAACCAAGGGAGAAAAAAAAGGTATGTCCAGTTTTCCACAGCTGACAGATTTTACAGCTCAGACATATGGAAATTCAGCAAAGCTGGACTCTCCTGCCATTTTAATTAAATATAAATAGAGAAGAAGGATGCTGCTGGGGTTAAGGCCATTGGCTAAGGCACAAGAGATCAGGAGTGAGTCACTAGCAACTGCCACGGTCTGACAGTGGGCAAATCAACCTCTTGTGTCCCAGATTTACAAAATAGCTCAAGTATTTAGACTTCACGTTCCTCTCTGCAGGGTCTGGCTTTTAAGACATTTTTTCCAGCATCTAGTACCCTGAGGCCCTGATCTCAGTGAGGTCATCTGGTTATTATCATAACACAGTCCCATCTACTCCTTCACTGTCTGGCTTAGATATTTCCCAAAGAAACTGCATGTAAAAAGGAACCAAGGAGAAATAGTTAGCTGAAGCACAGAAAATTTTCCTTTTGGATCAAATTTTAAAGTAAAATGTCGTAGCTATTTCTGTTATGATAAAACTGCATTACTAGCTGCTAATGAAGCTGTAACAGGAAGAACGGAAGCTAAAGCAACTCCCTTTGTTGTTCAGCTTCCAAGCTATCAGCACTAAGATGATAAGAAAGTCCTTACAATTGAGTTCTCTTACTCCCATTTATAACTCTGTGCACACTACAGTGCATACTTTGTCATATCTGGAGCCTTGTTTTGGAGGTGGCTTTTCATACCTGCTTTGGCAGAAGATGCAAGGGCCCCTGTTTTCGCTGTTGTCCACCAGGGAGGAAACTGAAAGATGCTCTGCACTTTCTCTGTGCTCATATTCCTGAGGTGCACCAGCAGTGTGAAATCCTCCCATGAGCCCTAATCCAGGATGTCCTCTATGCTGGCCACAATGACACACCCAGTTGCAGTATACACACATGCTGAATACAAAAGAAGCCTAATCTGAATCAGGAGATCTGGGTTCTGTTAGTGGCTCTGCTACATATTTCCTGTCTTGCTCCAGGCAAGACATTCAGGACCTGATCCAGCCCCCATTTAATTCAACAGCAATCCTTCCTCTGGCAGAACAGTGAGCTGGATTCAACTTCTATTCCATCACTTTCCCAGGCTCTCTATATTCCTCAATGGTGCAAAATTACCTGCGCACTCCATAGGTATCTGATAAGAATTAAACCATTTGCTAGTAAAGCAATTTGCTACTTAGGCATAGCATGATTGTACAATTGAAGTAAATTCTTGATTCAGCAAAATGCCCAAACCTCTAGTAGGCTTAAATCAAGTAAATATATAATGGAGCATTTCAGGCTGTGTCAAGAGGTGTTAATATGTAGTCCTAAACGCAGAGGAGGTAAGTAAATTCATGGGAACTTCTCCAGGACCTAACATGAAGAACATGCCAAGCATCTTTTCGGAGACATTATTACTGTTAGCCATACTCATCTGCTCTAAGCTGAGTATCTGCCTAAGTGCATTGCTAGAACAATCCCTAAAAACATAACCTTCATGCTATATAGTACTGCACATACAAACAAGGCAGCCTAGAGAATATCAAAGGTGATTTGCATTTTATTATAAAAAATGTCACAAATTAGTACCTTTTCTTTTATTTTTTTAATGTTTTTAATACAACTGAAGAAACATATAAAAATAAATAAATAAAATAGAGCTGTTTAGACCATGCTCATCTCCAGGAACGTCATCTACTCTGTAACCCTTTACTTTTGCATAACACTGAAATCACAGCATGGATGTATATTTTGAAGTAATTGTGTTGGTGGTCCCTTCGTGCTTTCTGAACATCTAACAGTTAGCTAAGCAAACACACGTGACTGATTAAAAGAAGAAAGGGAACTATTTTTACAGGGACCATTAAACTTTAACTACCATCTGGCAGGGAATGATTAGAGAAGATCAAAATTAAGGCAGTCAACACAAATACTGTGTGGATACCTCAGGGAATTAATGTGGATGGAAGACAGTGAACTTGTGGCTATGTTAAGAGACAGACAGAGAAGGAAGTAGAGAACACATCCTTTATGACTGCTGCCTTAATGGCCACATTCACAGCAGAGAAAGAATAAATCAGGAGCACCTGGGAATAATCAGACAGTTGCTGTCATAAAAGAGAAAGTAAAGCATTATACAAGAGCCACACCATTTTTGTTCCCCAACAAGTCAGGAAGGAAATTTTTATTGTGGAGGTGTGTTGAAGTTAGCAGGTAGTTAATATTCAGATTAGCCTAGTATCTTTACACAGGCATTTTAAATAGGGTCTGCAATAAATCTTTTAATTGAATGACCTTACAGAGCGCAGACCTGTGGTTGATCTGACTGAACACTGGATGTCACTATAAATACACACTATTAGTCATTTTAAAGACACTAAAAACACTATCTAGCAAGCTAGATGTGTCATTTTCAAATTAGCAAGCATATGTATCTCTAATTATTGCTATTCCTAAGATAGTTTCAACAAGGTGAAGCTCATGAGCTGTAGGAGTGCAGGTCAGTTCTCCCAGCAGCTACCCTGCTACCTAGGGTTATGCTGCCTTGTGGTACTCCCTGGCTGGAGTGCAGTAGACCATCTCAGTTCTAGTGAAAAAGATGAGGTTTGGGTGGAGGGATAATGAGCTGGTTGCTCACTGCAGCCCTCACAGCTGACACATTACCAGGCAGCCCTGCTATCATTTATTTGCTGTTGTGTTGGAGTTTATCAATCAAATTACAGCTCACCCAAAACTGCAAGAGATCCCAGGAGCCAGATCCCCCATATGACACTGGTGGTCTCCAAGGAACACATTAACCAAGACCCTGGATGGGGTGCTGCTGGGAAGATAACTTTCTAGTTGTGATATCAGAAGCACCCCTCTAAACGAACGCAAAATTTTGTGAGTCAATTGGGAGTGCTAACATCTGCGTGGATGTCAAGCCATTAATAGCACTAAGAGGGAACGCATTTAGGAGCTAGAGGAAAGGAAAAGTGGGGAGTGCCTCTGAGATCAGGTGGAAACAAAACACTGCTCTGCTCCAGAATGCCAGGTGAACTGTCAAAAACTAAGGGAAGACAGGTGAGGAGGATAAATGCTGGGGGCAAATGATAGAGCAATGTGCTCTGAAATAATATTAGCTACTTTCATTTCTTGAGATCAGTGTAGTGTTTGGAAGTTTGACTTTTCAGTATCCTAGGAAATATATGCTAAGTATGGTTTAAAGCCTACAAAGTCTTGTTAACTGTACCTGATTTCATAAACACACATTGAAGAAAATAGGTTCAGAAATATATATTACTGCCCCAAACTGTACACTTAGTACAAATATTTTGTAACTTTAGACCTTGATTCTCAATAGAATTTGCCAATTTTGATGTCTTCTTGTTACTCTTACCCTTGAAAACCCTAAGAGCTTCAAAAAAATTAACTCTTCTATGCTCTCTTAAATTCTTTGTTGATTCAGAGAGATGTAAAATATAGTTTAAAAATAGCCTTAGGTTCTTAGATAGCTTGGGGGAGATGGGTTTTTGGGTTTCTTGGCTGCAGGTTCTGGCTGGACAGCAAAATGTCTAGAAGTCAGTACTTAGAACTGGAAGAGTCTGTCTGGAAATTATCTGCACCAGATCTTATTTTATTTCAAAAATTCATTTTGGAGAACTCTGGGCAAAGTATACTTTTGCTTAGCTGTTAAGTAGTATTTTAAATATGAGCATGGTGATCTGTAGAAGTGAAACTCAGGAACAGATTTTGCACTTTCCTAAGCCATTTCTGGCTTCATAGGAAAATTCTGCGAACACAAGTAACCTCTTCAGGCAAGGGGAAAGGAGTCAGGTGCAGCTATAGTATACTGCTAAGGTGTTAATGTAGTAATATATTATTATAGAATTTTTAAGTCATATACAGTCTCCTTAAACATAATATATTGTTTACTAAGCAGTGTTAACTTTGTCTTATGTATGTGCTGCTTTGGAACTGGGTGGAGCTCAGATACGCCTTTTGAAAATTCGTCCAGAATCTGGAAAAGGCAAAAGCTGCAGTGCAAAAAGGCAACCTTTTGTCATCCTGTCCTCAGGCACAAAGCAATCAGAGGAAACTGGAAAGAGTAGTGCAGCCCTCCTAAGCTCCTGCAATTTGCTGCAGAGCCCTGCTAAGACTGCTTGCAGTGTGCAGAATGTAGCAGCTGATGGCTCTCTCCTGTTAACAAGGCACAGAGCAGTCACTCTCCACACGCAGAATTCCAAGCACCACCCTAAAGTGAAAGAGAAATACAAAAGACATTTGTTGATATATATATATATATTTAATAATGCCCCTAAGCATTTGCAGATGTGATCCCATGTAATGAAGCATGTGGTCTTAAGCTGGAATTATTTGCAAACAGCAGGATCTGCTGGCAAAAGGGATGGCTCTCACTGTGCTCTGAAAGCTGTCCCTCTATAGTCATGTTTGGTTAGCACCTCTGCCCTGCTGAAATTGGCATAGTTAATTCTGAGTGGGAACATGGCCAGCACGGCAGATGGGGCTGAGCACAGGCATGCCAGGGACTGGTGTGCACCTCGGGTCTGAGCACTGGGGGCAGGACACAGGCAGGGCGGGCTGTCTGAGTCCCTGTTTTTTAGGTACAGGGTATAACAATATACAATCTCTGTTGTAGCTGTGAGGAAAATTCATTATAGCGATTTAAAAATAGCCTGCCTGAGCCATGCAAAGCATGGCAGTTGCCAGCTGAAGGAAAACTATTTTGGCAGGCTCAGACTGGCGGCAGCGTTGCAGGGCAGGACTCGAGCTCTCTGTCATCCTACAGGCTTTCTGCTGGGCCATCAGACTGAGGGCTTTGGGTTGTTTATGAATGTTCTGTCTTCTTTCTGGGCAGTGATCCCAAAGTAGTCTGCAAGCATGAGAGAGTTGAGACTCGTCCTTGGGAGATACCTCAGTTACAATTAAGCAGGTGAATCTTGCATGCACTAATGGCTCTGGTCCCCCCTTCCTTTTCACCAGAGACTATAAACTGGATCTACTCTCTCTGTAGAGAGTGAGAAACAGCCCAGAGTTGCTTATTATGTACATTATAGCTGTAACAAGTTATTTAAAAACAGATTTAATGCCTAAACAGAAATTGGTAAGTCCTATGTTTCTGAGAACTGGACAGCTACCTTTTCTGTTTCTCTTTTCACCTTATCAACAACAAAAATGTAGTCCACACAAAGACTTGCCCAGAGCCGAATGATTCTGAGAAGCACCAAGTACAAAATCTCACAAACAGCTTAGGTACTATCATTAAAAACTATGAATCTGATGCTGCCGCTCTTGCTGCATAAAAAGCCCATGCTTCCGAAAGCGCCCACTGGTGAAATATCCTTCTGCTTAGGGTGTCTTCAACTTCAGCAGCCAAAGTTGATGGGTACTTTTGCAACTAGTGGCTCTACTACAGAGAAAATCTTGGCTGCCTGCGTTGTTCTCTGGATCTGTGATGTAATTGTGTTGCGAGCTTCATGCTCTAAACCATGCAGTTAATGCTGCCAACTTACAGCTGTGTTTTCTGTTAGAAAAGGTGTTTAATGCATGACTGAACTTATTCTAATGTAATCTTAGTGACATGCTGTAAACTAGCAATGTATCTGTGTGTGCTATCCACTCACCCAAGTGACCATCTCAGGTGTCAGCTGGGCTACTTTGTAGCACAGCACAGAGACAGACTGAACCAGCCATGGTGAATCATCTGAGGGAAACACGTTCTTGTTCTGAGAGCTACTTCAATTCAATTCAATTCAATAATTCAAATTCAATTCAAATCAAACAGGTTTTGAATCTTCTTTGTATTTATAATAAATAATTTGATTAAACATTAGAAGATTATTTTTGATGAAAAACAGTAACAAAACAAATTCCAAAATAATAGAGTGGATACTTTCATGTGTTTAAATACATGAAAATGTGACCTGAAGGTGGCGACCGTAACACATGTGGACTAATGGGAAACATACAGAAATAATATTTGTGAGCCTGTCATCATCTTGAATTGAAAATAAAAATGTATAATCAGATTTTTATTATAGAAAATTGATAATTTTTCTTGACATGTAAAATATTTTTTTAGGTCTTTCACCTCATGACAAGGTGTGCTTTATAACAGGGGGGCCGCATCACTCGAATATTTTTACTGGGGTACAGTATCCTGAAACCAACAAGCAGGATGTGAATGCAGGACAACAGGGCTTTATTGTCCAAAGTGAGAGTGATTCTACCCACCTTTCCTGTTAGGGCTGCTTTGGAGCCTTGGTCTCACTTTCCAATAGAATCCTTTGCACAGTTTCTGCTGTAGCAGAGTAGTTTCCTTCTTGACAACACTTCGTTTTGATATGTAATGGCTATTGTAGTAGAAGGCCATACACATATAATCATTCTGTAATTTAAAGCAGATCATAGAGACCCAAATATGACATAGCTGGGATTATTATTATTTTTTATTCAAATTGTACTAGAGTTCTTATTAGGATTTGTCTATGTACAGAATCTTGCTTAGTACATACATGGCCTGCTGTTTCGTTCTGTGGCTCGTGTCATCAGTTTCTAGGACTTTGGTGTTAAAATAATCTATGAATGGTTGAGCAGAATGTTCTACAATCTAAATTAGTCCTACGTTACTAATTGCCTTCTTTGCTGAGCAGAGCTATTGAGGCTAAAAGAAAATGAATCTAAGCAAAAAAGTATCTTAGCTAAGTACTCAGACACAAAGGTCACACAAGAAGCAGATTCTTCCTTTCTTCTGTTAAAGAGAACTTTACAATGACGAGAAGAAAAAAAAACAAAACTTCCACTGCCTGTTTTCCTGTGAAATATAAATCCCAATCTGTCCAAATCAGTTATTAAATCTTCCAGCACTGCTCATAGCAATATTTGCCAACTACCGATAATTAATTAAGCAAACAGGTCTGAACAGTATACTACCAGGAGAAATTCTACTTAAAGCAGAGTCATGTAATAATGGCTTAATCCCTTCTTTCCATAGCTAAGTCAGTTTAAATATCCCAAAGCGTATTAATTGTGCTCTACATAGTTTCCTCCCACAAGCTATTGCTCCAGTTATCTGTTGTGACCGATAAGAGTCAACCATGCAGCAGATTATGGGAGAGGTATGAGATACTCTGTATTGAAACATGGGCCAGACAGTGAAAAACCCCAACGGTACATCAGTAGCAACCAGTGCCCTGCATAAATACAGAATCCCTAGACAGCCAACCCTGAGGTAGTAACATCATTTCACATTTCAAAGCATTTCGCAAACGTTAGGACATTTTCAGGAAGCTTTTGATCCAGTTTTACCTTTTTGTGTTCTTTCAGCTGCTAAGGATTAAGGACTATTGGAATATATTTGTTTGTTTGTTTGTTTGCTTGTTTGTTTCATTAGTTTTGTTTGTTTGTTTTTAAAGACTAGTGTGCATATGTGACATGCTTGGAGGTACTAATCACCTGCCGGGAGGTAAAAATTAACCTGAAGGAATAGGTTTTGATCTAGAAGAACTATCTACTTAGACTTTGTATGGTGGGATTTCTCCTGACTAGACAAGATTTCTCCTTCAGTACGTATAGAACAGACATTCATATCTTATAAGCTATTAGTAAGGAAGGTAGGATACTGATAGAGCAAAGCACTATGGACACAGGCATATATTTGACACTGTATAGCATGTGACTTGTTGAATTTCTAGGTGCATTATTCTGACCCACTTTGCAACTGCCAGCATTTGGCTGTCTACAGGGAAACCAGCCCAGCCGCCCCAGACAGAAATGCCACTTTACAGGTACTTTGCCCATGCCAGATCAAGCTCCCTGTAGAACTTAAGGTTTTAAATACATGGTGAGCAAACAGAAATTTCACAGTTTTCTGGTACACCAGAGCACCTCACTGGGGACCTAGAAGTGTTTTGTACAGGTAGAAAACAGAGTGAGATTAACAGAAGTCTTTTTTAATGGAGACCTGCTTGAATTAAGCTGAATGTGGTCCCTGGAGATCAATATCTGCTCTTCTGACCTTTACTGAAAGCAACAGCTGAGCTGGATATAAAATGTAGTATCAGCTGTTATGCCTTAAGTGCAACAATAAACAGGTGCTTAATGGTGGTGTTGATGCTGCTCAGACCAAGCAGCTTGTGAATGGGTTTTTGCACAGCATTCTAGCGTGAGAATCGTGTCGGAAAACGCACAGCACCGCTGAGACCGCAGCTTGGTTGTAGGAGCTGACAGAAAAATACGCGATGAGAAAAGGCACGGTGTCATCTGGAGGATGGGAATAACACCCCAGCAAGGATGCAGGAGACAAGTATGAAATGTGCCGTTCTGTTGCTGGAGCTCCGTGTAACACAGGGCAGCCCCTGAGACAGAGAGCACGCGGCCAGCCAACACGCACCCACACTGCAGGGGAAACCGCATGGGGGGCGTGGCTAGAGAGGGGCGTGGCTAGAGAGGGGGCGTGGCAGGGCTCTCGCCCCCCTCCGCTGCCAATGGCGTCGGCACAAAGTGACCTTGGCGCCGCTCCCTCCTCTTCCGCCGCGCCGCATCCGGGCGCCCGCCGCCGCCGGCCCCTCCACGCCTGCGCACAGCCGCGCTCAGCCCGCCAGCCTTGGGGAGCGGCAGCTACAGGCGGTGAGTTCCTTTCGCGGCATCCGTCGCCATCGCCGCCGCCGCGGCCCGCTCACCGTTTCGGTCTCTCCGCAGAGACGCCGGATCGTGGTCCCGGGGACGCCTCCCGCCCGCAAAGATGTTCGCTTGCGCTAAGCTCGCCGCTTCGCCCGCCCTGGTGAGTGGGTCGCCCTCGGCCCCGCGGGCGGGCTCGTTCCTCCTCGCCGCAGGCACTGCCGCAGGGTGATGTCGCGGGGCGCCCGGGCCGGGAGGGCTCCTTGGAGCGAGGCGGGGCGGGGGCTTCGCGGCCACGGGGCCGCGCTCTCCTTCCCGCATCCTTGATGGGGCCCTCGGCCAAGGTGAGGGGCGCGGAGCGGGGGGGGGCTGCGGTGCTGTTGGGCCCGGTGCGCCGCTCTAGGTCAAACTCCAGGCCGAGGCCCGGCCCGCGCTGGGCTGGGCTTCTTGTCCTTGGGAGACGAGGGGTTCTTCTCCTTCACAGCGTCCTCTCGCGCTGCAGAACGTGTCCGCTCGCGAGGTGCGGGCAGGGCTCTCCTACAGGGAGAGCTTTGTGCGAGGGCCGCTGTGACCTTAGAGTGCTGGCAGCCCAAGGGCACGCGCAGGCCTCTTGTGGAAGAGCCTTCATTCATTTGTGCCTCACGGCGTTTCAAAGTCTGGGCCACGCCTGTGCATTTAGTGGCTCAGGAATTCATTTTGGTGGCTTTTATTTTTCCATTCTAAAATGTATGCCTCTACCTGTCTGTCTGTTTGGCTCTTATTTGGTTGCTGATTTGTTTCCTTTTCTGCCAGTGTACTGCATGCACAGGTTCACTGAACGGTCTAGCTATTTACAGTAATGGCTTTGGAAAACAGCACTATCAAAATGCATGCAGAGTTTGCTTTTGTGTAGTCTTCTGTATATCCAGCTATGCAAAGATTGTTGCCTTTCTAATAAGGCAAATAGCTTAGCAGATAATAGCCTAAATATCTTAAGAAAGATCTTATGGGGACAACTGTAACTAAGTTGTTTTTTTTGTTTGTTTGTTTGTTTTTGTTTTTTTAACTTTTTTCCTCCTCCTACAGATCCGTGCTGGCTCAAGAATCTTGTACAGACCAATTTCAGCATCTATGTTTTCTAGGCCAGAGGTCAGGACTGGAGAGGTACCTTATAAACAAAATTCTGTATCTTCCTAAATTACCTGGTGAGCCTAAATGTTCTCAACCTAGAGTTCACTTGTACTAACACAAATATCTCTGCTCTGAAGCTTGCTTTAAATCAGACCTTTATATAATACTTGTTACTGTCCTGCTATCTCCCTCAAGAAAGAGTGTTGCATTTAATGTTCATTGCTTTCTGGTGAACAGGTAACATTCTGAAGTCTTTAACTCTTATAGTCTCCTTACTTGCAATAGTAACTGGACTCTGGTTTGAGTGCAACTTTTGTAACTATGAAACAGCACTGTAGCAAAGTGATCATGAAAAACAGTCTGTGTCTGAATCTAACATTTTCTTTTTTCGTGTCTTGTTTTCATAGGGCAAATCCACATTTAATGGGGCCCAAAACACTGTCTCCCAGCTAGCACTTAGAGAATTCCAGACTAGTGCTGTCAGCAGGGACATTGACACTGCTGCCAAATTCATTGGTGCTGGTGCTGCCACAGTAGGTGTGGCTGGATCTGGTGCTGGTATTGGAACAGTCTTCGGTAGTCTAATCATTGGCTACGCGAGGTAATCAGTTTCTCTCATATAAGTGTTGAATTGCATGTAGTTGTATGCAGTTTCCACTAAGCTTAATTGTAGTAGGGATGATGGGATTGTAATAGGTTCTGTTAATAATTGTTAGTGTTAAATGTGGCTAAATGGAGTAGTGTGAAGCTGCAGTATATTCAACAAGATGGCACTGTTGTTAAATTCAGAACTTGATGCAGTCCATGTGGAGAAGAGAAATGAAAGGAAAGAGTTAATCTTTGCCAGTGCTTTGGGTCACTGAAGTGCAGTGTTCAGTTCCAGAATTGAATTCAAAGTCTAGCCTAGGGACTCCCCCATAAGAAGGGAGATATCCTAAAGAGGAACTGTATGAAACAGGCATTAAAAAAATATTTGCTCTGTTTATTCTTTCTAGCAGTCAAGACATTAGATTCTTGTCTTAATAAAGGTTGTGGGTTTTTTTTTTTAACCCTACTGAGGACAGGGAAGTTCACCTTTGACTTGAAGAAACATAAGTGATTTTTCATACAAAATGAATATGTCAGTATGAGTTTGTGGACTGTTACTTCATACTGCTGTGCTAAAGAGTCTTCCCTGTGCCCTGGAATAATGAGTTGCTTTTTTTATTATTATTAACAAGCTGCTGCATACTTATTTCTTTTATCTAGATGGTTTCAGTTCCTGGATTTTTCTGAGAGCTACTTAATGTTTTCAGCTTCCTTGGAATATAGTTGTAATGTCAAAGACATGAAATAAACTTATAAACAGTAAACCTAATGGCTCCCATATGGGATGAAAGTAAATGCAAAAGGTGAATATAGTCATAAAAGCTATACTCACTTGGAAAAGGCATATATAATCTGCATGACTTGAATTTAGTCATAATAACCAAGTCATTTGTCTTCCATGAAATACTTGCTTATAAAAAGCTTATGCTTGGATTTACTGAATTTCCTGTTATGAAATCTGTTTAAGGGAAAGTATGAGATTCTAAATCTGTGACAAATATTAAGCTGAGTATTAAAAACTTCTTAAAGATAAAAAGATCTTACACCTTTACTTTCTTCTAGAAATCCTTCTCTGAAGCAGCAGCTGTTCTCATATGCTATCCTGGGATTCGCCCTGTCTGAAGCTATGGGTCTCTTCTGTCTGATGGTTGCTTTCTTGATCCTATTTGCCATGTGAAAGGAGATCTGCCTGTAATACTGGCATTGGAATGTAATTCTCCATATTTTATGGGACTCCCAAAATGTTGGTGTCATGGAAATTGATGCTATTTCCAAAGTCATTTCATTAAAGATAACAACTTTAACTGTCAAACTGTTGCTTGTATTTATTTTTTATTTGGGTATGACTTTATCTTGTGATAACGACATACGTAGGACCCTTAAAACAATGACTTCAAGTCAAGCGTATCTGTGGGAGTTTCACTTGTTTGGTAAAATCAGTGTGATTAATCTTAGGAAGATCAAAAGATGCACTGACATAGTGTGAGAAGTTATTCTTCTGGCCTTGTTCCTTTACCTATTTTGAACTTATCCGGAGCTATTTCTGTGTACAGTTTTGTGTGGTTTCTTCCCCCCTGTCAGATTACCTGGCACATGGTGTTTTGGCACGCCATGGTAGAATGAGCTAAACAATTCACAAATGGTGATAAGGAAGTTATGTTTGCATCTGTTGTTGATTCCACTATGAATTTTGATCACCCTTGTAAAAATGTTCTGCTTGGTTCTGTTCAGGTTGAACTAAACTATTGGTTGAGACTGGTCCAAACCATTTAGTTGTGGCACACGGACATTATACACCTACTTAATTACAACGTTCTTGGCATTGCCTAACTAAGAGGGAGCAGGATGTCCAGCTTTCTAATTTAGTAAAGACTTGTTATCTACCTCATTTTTTTTTTTTTTAGTAGTAGGATTGAAGCACTTCTAAGTAACAAAATGCCTGCAGTGCAAGCTTTGCTTCTCATGGTTTCTGTCTTCTAAAAACCTAAAGTGTTGTACACATTTACAGCAACATACTGTGTACTACTGTACACTAATTTGCTGGGTGGCTTTGAATATTAAATAATAGATCTGATCAGTTGACAACTACAAGCTGACCTTTGGAAGAAGATGAACAAGCTTACGAGCTTTGCTCTCCTGCTGTTACGGAATTAAATCTAGGGAACAGTCTACTACGAGCTGTAAGAAGGCTGTCCTTGGGTGTATGGAGGAAATGATTTGTGGCTCTCCGGCGTGTGCACTATGCAGGTAAATTCTTTGCTTTAATTTGAACTTAAATACCAAATAGGTGTTCACTTAGCCTGATTAGAATTTAGCATAAGAAATTACTTTCTCTGTATGATCTTCAGAGGAAATTTTAATTCTTCTGCAAAGCTTACTAGCTGCTTTGTAAATATGGAAAGCAACTGTTGATTTTACTCAGATTTGAGCCTAAAATACATAGCACCTTTAAATGTTCAGATCTAGCATGTTAGTAGTGCTCTGTATGACTAGATCTGGACATGATTTGGTATGGAGGAATAGTAGGAGATAAAGCATGTTGTAGCATGTTACTATCATCTGTAGTCGTGCTAACACAGCATTTTGTTTTTCGTTTTTAATACACTTATCTATTCTCATAAGTTGTTACAGAGCTGAAATTCAGTGTATTTGCCTTGAACAAAAGGTAGATAATTAGAATTCTAGCCCAAATCTCATCTGTGCTGCTATCTTTTTGTATGATGAGATTTTGAGGTTTAACTGTGTTTAGTGTAGGGAGAAGTTCTGACTAGCTGTTATTCTGGAGCTTCTGTAAGAACGCTGTCTGAGTCACGGCAGTTGCTGAATGTACACCCTGTCTTTCCCATTGTGGTTCACCCTGTCAGCATGATCCCTATGATCAGCCTTGTCTGAAAGGCAGCACACGCTTCCACATTTCATGTGTGAAGCCTGTCTTAGTAGTAGCATATCCTCAAGTTTGACAGATTTTAAATCACTCTGACACTGCTGAACATGGTCCAAAATTGATGTTAAGTAATGCCAAATTTGGATGAATTGGATCTTAGTGTTAGACAGATCATGATCTTACAAAACATGGAAACTAACTTTCATGTGGGAAGTCACCTTCCTCATTGGCAATATTGTCCTCATTGACAATATAGCAAATGACTGATAGGTGGATTCTTACACCTGAATAATCCTGGGGCACATGGACTCCCTTTCTCTATTCGTCTTTTTTCCCTGTTCTTTGAAACAACTTGGTTTCACTGGTTATTTGGTCACTTCAACAGTACAGTCAGTTTGATCTTAAAAAAAAACACATGACGTGTCTCTTATGAGAGCATTTGAGGAACAACTGTAAATGTGTAGATAAATGTGTCTTTGGCTTCTGATAATTTTTTGCTGTGATTGGGCAGTGGTGAGCTAACTGAAAGGACTTGATCCTCTTTATATGAGCTCACACATCAGGAAATGTTTTTTCATAGGTGAGAGAAATTAGATATCAAGCACAATGCTGTAGGCTTTACTTTTCCTGCAATTTGTCATGCTTTCTTCTGACGTGAGCTATGGTGATGTTAGAGACCACCGGTTTGAGGAAAATGAGTATTCTGCAGATCCAGAGACTCCTGTTCATGGTTCAGATGGAAGATGGAGCTAAGTACCAGTGGGGTTTGAATATCTTTCCATCTCTGAAAGTGATCTGCGAAGGTGTGTTATCCTAATGTATAGCAGAAGGAACATTTGGAACATGAGTTACATTCTTATGTTATTGCTGCAGGTAAAGCAAGGAACTTGCATCTCTGCAGTTCAGGACTATTGCTGCAATGAGATGGTAGATCTGTACATTTCTTTCCTATATGGATCTTAGTTGTTCTGTGAGGAAAGCTCGTAGCTGCATAGGCATAAGGTCTCTTCCTTGCTGCAGTCTGAGCCATCTATGACACTTAGTTTTGAGTAATTCTGCCTTTAAGTAAACAGCGTTGTGGCATTTTTCTATCCTACTTTGTCTCAAAAAATGTCCACATAATACAGAGTCGACAAAGCAATTACAAGAAACAAAGCTTCTTGTGTTTTCTTGCCCAAATTCAAAGGAACAGATGGAATGTAATTAAATGTTATGTCACTGAGCGGAGCCCTTGCAGCAGCTCCCTGCAGGACAGGACTTCGAGGGTGAGTTTTTGCGCGAGTCCTTTCTGAGCTGCGCTGCCAAGTGTGCCAGGCTGTGGAACAAGCACCGTTTTGGCTTGGAAATCCTGGCACATGTGCTGTCCAGATGTGGCCTCTGGAACGTTAAGCAGGCCCTACATGCTCAACGCCCTTACCTAGAAAGAAGGGTTGTAACTACTCTGAACGTTGGTCAGCCGTACCTCTCGCGCACCCAGCGGCACCTGCTTAACCGCAGCCACACCCGGACACCGGCCGCTTCCGGCCATACACGCGTCTTCCCCCGCCCCGTCGGCGGCGTCCAATCCGCGGCGTCCCCGCCCTTTGCCCCACCCCTCTGAGCCACGTGACTTGCGTTCCACCGGGGCAGCGGAGATGTCTGCGGTGCTCTCGCGAGAAGTGACGGAAGCCTGTGGGGGACCCGGCCTTTCATGTGCGGCGCGGCCCGCGTTCCCGGGTGAGTTTGTAAACAGGAGCGCGGCACGGCCGGGCGCGGTGCCGGCTCCGCCCTCCGCGGTGCGCACGGGCCCGGGCGGCGGGGAGCGCCCCGAGGGCGGAGAGGAGGGAGCGGCTCCGCCGAGCGGTAGGCGGGGGTTCCCGGGAGGCGGTAATATGGCGCCGGGGCTCCGCGCCGCCGTAGCCCCCTCCCCCACCGAGGCCTGCGGCTCCCGCCGCCCCTAGAACCGGGCGGGAGGGTGCCGGCGCCGCCGCAGGTATGGGCTGAGAGGGTAGGGACGGCGGGCGGCTGCTGCGCCAGCTTTCTCCCCATCTCCGGCAGCGGCCGCAACGCCGGTCGCTGCCCAGGGCTCGGCCTGAGCCCCGGCCCCGAGGAGGCCTCTCCGCGTCCATCCGCGGCTCCAGGGGGCTTCGGGTTGGGGGGGGGGGTACGAGCACCTCTTGTGCGAGCGCAGCCTGTGCCTCCCGGGTTGTCCTAATGAAAGGTCTCTGAAGCTGTCAGCATTAAAAACAAGCAGCACGGCACGGGCCCTCAGGCGCTGGAGGTTGTGTGCTGTTTCAGGTGCGGATATTTCATGCCCCTGTGCTATTTGGTTGTGGGCTTGGGGTGCAGGTGCTATCTTGCTGCCGCTGCAGCTTCCTGCACTCCTGTGTTTGGAAGGGGTTCTATCAGAACGTTGCCCACCCCTGTGCCTATGTCACTCGTTTGCTTTTTATTGCGTTTTTTTCCAGAAATGATCTTTCTCTTTGAATAAGGATGCTCTCACCTGCCTTACAGTAGGATTAAAAACCCTACTAGAGCTGGAAATTGTGAATCATCCACTGCTTTGCAAACAGCTAATGCGAACTGAACTTTCTCCTGCAATTTTCACTTGTGCCTTTTAGAATGTGTTTGTCATCATCTTGTCACACTGTACTCAGAACTGTGAATGTCTTCAAGCTCTTATTTAAGAAAAATAAAGAAAAAAACAAGTGCGCCTGAAGTTAAGGTTAAGTAGTGGCTGTACCTGTGTTAGATGCCTTTGGTTTAGAGGGTGGGGAAAACTTCATGGTCCTAGGTTTCTAGTGTGGTAGGCATGTAGACATGTGTTCAGCCTTCCACTGAAACATAAGTTGCTCTCTGTTAATGGAAGTCTAGTTACAGGCATCTCCTCAGAGGCAGAAACTAGTGAAGTGTAGCATTCGCTTAGATCCTCTTGGTGTTTTTAATTTCCTAATTGAAGCTGTATTGGAAAAAAAAAAACAAAAAAAAAACAACAGCAGCTTTGTCATAAGCTGCTTCTTATGTAATGCATCCAAAGAAATGTGAAATGAAAAGTAACTTCATGTGCATGTAGGGTGAAGCTGCTTTCAAAAAAACTCACTGAGTTTGTTTCACAGTTGATATTGCATGCTAACACCTAATCAGCTATTTGGGTTTTCGATCTTTTTCATTGTGTGGTTGTATTTCTATCCTGACTTGAATTCTAGAAATACAAACATTTTCTGTGCATCTTTTTTCCAGAAAATTCTTGAATGTGCTGTGTGTAACATAAGGTGCTTTCAGGTCCTGAATTAATCGTGCATATCTTTATGAATAATATTTGTTTTTATGCTACTTCTCTTGTGGTCTTGTGGTTTCAGCAGCCTGAAATATGGTGTTCTTTTAATCTTATTAATTTGGGTTCATCTACTGGCTTAAAGTTCCTTTTGTTGGCTATTTTTTCTTCCCCCCCACCATTAATTATTTTAAACTTACAAATGCATGTTCAAAGCTCCAATCAGCTTTACTAACATTTAATTTTTCTCTTATTTTTGCAATGTTTAAAATTGATTTGAAATTTCTGTATTAAAATAATGCACGGACTGTTTTTAGAGGAGAAAACATGGTGCAGTTGCATTAACTTCTTTTTGTAATAATGAATAGGCTTGGAGTTATCATGTCCTGCATAACTTAACTGCATTTGTTTCAAATCAATAGAGTGCATTCTGAGACACTGAGTATAGCTGGTGATGGAAATACAAGTCGATATTTTATAGCTATGCTCATACTTTTGTTTCAAGTTGATGCCATACTGTATTTGATTTTTTTTTTCCTGTGCCAGTTGCTGTTTAGCAGGAGCTCAACCTCAGAACTTTTCTATTAGCTCTAGTTCAGACTGGTGTTCGTCTTCAGTAAGTTAATGAGAACAATTCAGTGCGTTTCGACTTCTGGGTAGGTGCCAGTGGTCATTTACCTTGTTTCTTATGGGAAAAAAATGCACCACTCTTTTTTAATGAGCAACAAGAGTGCTTCAGTGGTATAGTCCTTGGTGTATCTTAAGGATTTTAAATCAAACCCTTAATTACTCTATTCAGTTATGTATCCGAAGGATGTGATATGTAAAAATGAAGTATCTTTGTTAAGATTTTTTTAGTTTGCTGAAAATAAAGTTGTGAAAGTCTAGATTTCTAGTGTCTGTTAGGTTGATGCACATTATTAGAACCTTCGAATTTAGGTTATTGAATTGTTGAAGGTGTAAAAGCTAATATCTTGCTAAGCAAGTTGCAAACAGATCTGGGGAATATTAACTCCTGTATATTTCTATTTCTGAGGTTCCCTGGCTTTCTATTTGTCTGTGAGAGCTGCATTCATGTAGCACAAGTTTCCACTAATCCAAGCCCCTCTGAGAAATATCCAAGCTAGGGAGCTGACGTAGGAGCTGTCGTATTCCATCTTCTTATGCAAAAAGTTTGCTCCTTTAGCAAAACTGAAATATTTTCACCCGTTTGTTTCTGTGCACATGACTACTTGGCCGGTGGATTTCTTATTCTCATTTGAAATTGTGAAGTCAATCATCTTCACTTCTCATGTGTTTTTCCTCTTATCCAGATATTCTCCCTCTTATTTATTTCAGTTTAATTCCATACCTTCCTAAATTTGTCTTAGACATTGGTTATAGACAGGTAACTGACAGCATCAACGTTAGACCTGTTTTGAAAAGAAGAAAGCTTGATGCAACAGGCATTGCCTTCTTCCTCCCCAAAACTCTCTGAAACAGACCCCGTGACTTCAAGGAAGTGGAACAACAGCTCTAGTAAGCAGTAGAGCGGCAGTATTGAAGAAGGAACTTCTGTTTTTCTCTTTGCCAATTTGACAGATTTGTATCCTTTAAAAGCTCAGGACGACAGCCTTTAGTTATCTTGCAGAGTCTACTGAATCTGTTACAGAATCTACCTTCTGGTGATTCTGCTTCCTTTATAAGGAGGAATTTTTTTTGTTTTGGTTTGGGGTTTTTTTTGTTTTTTCCTCCTTCAGTCTCTTCATTTATCACCTTTTGTTTTTAGGAATGTTAAATTCTATGGTGGCATTACAGAAATGCACTCAGTCAGAACACTTCTGAAAGCGGTCTGTAATGGTGAATGTTAATTACACCACTTCTGCTTCACTTTTCTTTTTTTGTGTACAGGAAACTGAAAAGAAAAAAAGAAGTTGTTCCAGTCCTTCTGGGTAAGTGAAGTGATGACTTTTCTTCTAAAACCCTAATGCTGACTTTATTTTACTTTTTTAGTAAGTTAGAAGTATATTCTGCCCACAAACTTCTGGTTTCTACTGAAAGCAAAATTTGCAAGTCTGACTCTCCCTGTAGAAAATTTTAAAACTTAGTATTAAAGATAGGAGATGACTAAAATGTATGCCATTTGATGCTGTTGTCAGGTATTGGAAGTATAAGAGGTACCCTTTGTTTATGTTGATTTGCACTGACTTGCTCAGGTGCATCGGAGACAGCTCTTTTAATTTTGGAGTGGTTAAGTTTGGAAAAGTAAAACAGTTTGGTTTTTTTTCATCTAAAGAAGCATTTATACTGACATTTTTGTGTGGAGCCAAGCAAATCATTAAATTAGGCTCTTCAAGTACCTGTTAAGAGAATGTTATTCTTTACTGTGCAAATATATTCAGTCCACTTGACTTGACTTTAAATGCAGACAAGGAGATGAAGTTACACACCTCAAGTAGAACTTGTGAATCGATAAAAACTTTGAAAATTCTTGCCCTTGCCCTTTTATGCTTCAATTTTCTTTTATAGGGACATTAAAGTAAGATATTGAAACCCTAATGCTGGAAGCAGTTACATACTATGATGAGATCTACATTAAAGGTTACTAAGAGTTAGTAACTCTGTATACATTAAGAGTTTATTATGCAGTAAAAAGGGACACAATCCCAGATCAAATGTAAAGAACGAGAAGAAATGTTTAGCATACATGATTAATCTTGAGAAAAAGCAAACATCTGTAGAAAAATACATCTCTAATGCTTTAGCTTAAGCACTTTGTGAAGTACAGACTTAGGAGAGCCTTAATGCTGACAGACTGCCATAATTCTGATTTGTGACAAAAGCCTATTTTGTGTTGTATACATCTTTCTCATTTTTTTTTGAACAAGAATGTATAGATGTTTCTTGAGTTGGGGCCATGTGCAGGTGCTCAGCCTAGCTGCAAAACTTGGGTTTGCAAAACATGCAAGCAGTAGTAGATTAATCAGCTATTGTAGTAGCTGGTAGGCTCAGGTTGTCCTCTGTGGACTGTCTGATTTAGGAATGGGTTGGCACTTGCCAGAATGTGCATTTCTTCTTTGTTTCTGTGCAGCAGAAGGGTGATGAAATAGTGTTGTAGGTTTTTTGTCTTCCAGATTTCATTTGTTTGTAGTCGTCTGTCTTCTCAGCAAATCATATCCTTCTGTATTCAATTAAGAATGTCGTCTTCCATGCTGTTCGTGTCAGCTTTGAAATTACAAGAGAGCAGTCTATTGCTACAGGATTTAGAATAAGAGATTGCAGGGGAAGCCTGCATAGCTGATGAGCAAATTAGGGCATAAGGGTCTTTTGACATCTAGCATGCTTGAAAATGTTGAGACGCTTTAGCAGCAAGTCTGAGAAATCATTATAGGTATGTGTGAATGATTTTTCTCAGCGAATTTGGAGGTATTTTTGAGGGGATTGTTAATATACATGTGTTCATTTTAAACAACTGTTTCTATGTTTAATAGAAAAAAATTGAATTGAGATGTTGTTTGAGTTTTCCATGTTCCTGCTGTACAGGCAATTAAGAGAGAAAACAAAAGAACCTTTATCACTAAAATAAGCCATCAAGATACTGTTCAAGTCTGCGGTTCCCTTCTTTTACAAGTTGTCTCCAGGAAGGTGTTGTACAGGCAAACCTCAGAAGATGCAGCCATAGTTTCTTGAAAGTGTACTTCACATATTTACTCAATCTCATAGCTTCAACAATCATTTGTATATTTTTAATTTTTATGTCATGTTTAGATTAACACTGGTTTGATATGTCATAGAAACGCCTTATTTTTTTAAATAAGCATGCTGTCTTAAACATCAGTGAATTATCTGTAGATGCTACTGTATTTATTTTGCTCTGTAATAAATGTGTTCTAAGCAATTGTATTTATTTACAAGTACATATTTTACGGTATTGCTTGCTTTCCAAAAGTGATGAGACTAATGGCATTTAAATACTCTCACATCATTCTGGTTTATCTTTGTGTTGAAATGTGGAGCAAATGAACACCAAAAATGAGAGACTGCATTCCGATTTAAGTACCCAAGTTGACTGTACTGCTGAGATTACTTGATGCTGTTCCCATGTTCACTTCTGATACTGTTTCTCCCTGAGAATTATGCTGAGAATCTGCAGGTTTCTCTGTGTTAATGACTGAGCGTAGGGTAGGAAGACTTGTAGGAAAATGTTGTACTTCAGTGAGCTATAATAAGAATTATTTAATTGAAGTGCTCTGTTCATCTAAGGAGTTTAAGTTGAGGCTGGAGGTTCAAATTCAAATTGAATCACTTCAGGAGCTGTCTTTTCTTTCTTTTTTTTTTTTTTTGTTTCTTTTATTTATTTATTTTTTGTTTGTTTCTTCTGTGTGACAAGGTTTCTTTGCTTGTTACCTGGCTAACAAAGAAAAGCACCTATAATTCATTTCTGGCCATTGGGTTTGAAGTTCACCTACTTTATTTCTCATTGTGTTGGGTGGGGAACATTTTTGTCAAGGTGGTATGTAGGTTACTAGGGAAAAGGTATTTTTTTTAAGTTTTTATTTTTTACTGTGGTATTCTCTCCTCGTGCAGTCTCCAATAGCTTTTTGAAATCAGAGTGCGCAAAAATCCAGGAGGGGGTCAGACAGAGGACGTCTCTTGTGGGCTGTTTGTTTTAGCAAAGCATCTACAGTTCCAGGTGGTAGGCTGTAAACTACAACGTTACTCAGGTTTGAATGTGGTGTCTCCTTCTTTCCTTGTGCACTTCCCAGAATCTGGATCTGTCTTCTCTATAGTAGCACACTACGATAGCTTAAGAAAGTAGATCTTTCCTTAGCCTTCCTTTTCTAAACTGAACAAGTTTAGCTCCTCTCTGCTGCTCTTGCATGTAATAATCCAGCCCCATAACTGTTCTGGTGGGGCCCCTACTGGTTTCTCTTATAGTTTGTAATTTTTCTTGCCTGTAAGGGCTTGAAATTGAACACAGTATTCCAGCTGCAGATCCCTGAATGCCAAATGAAGGAGAACAGTCACTTCCCTTGATCTGCTTGCTATGCTTTTTCTAATTCAGCCCAGAATGCTGTTAGCTTTTGGTGCTCTGAGTGACTTGCTGATGAATTGTATTCAGTTTGTTGTCCATCAGGAGTTCCAAGTTCTTCCCGAAAGCTGCTTGACAGTTATTTGACCCTCAGCATGCAGAGTTGCCTGGGATTATTTTGTTCTAGGTGCAGGCTTTGCATTTGTCTCTGTAATAGGTAAATACAATCCTTACTGATGTGGCTAGACTAATGAATATGAGCCCTTTGTTTTCCTGTCCTGTCAGATTTGATTTCTGTTTGGATTTATAATGTCCAAGGTCTTGCTGGAATGGATGAGTGAACTTCTTTTCTCTTTTAAGCTCCAAAAATTTAGCACTTCAAGAGACTTTTCCTTTTTTCCTTAGATGTTAGTTGGAATCTCTTTACAAAGGCATTATCTATCAGAATTCCTTGTAATTTGCAGACAAGCAATAGAAAGTTCAGAATTTGAGCATTTTCTCCAACTTTTCTCCATGAAGTTATTCAGGAGAACAACAATTTAATTTTTTTTATAAACAGGATGTCAGAAATTTCAGGCTTCACAAACTAAAATGTGAAACTGGGTAACTGCTTAATATGTAAATGCATGCTTTGGTAATATTCCCTTAAAAGAGAAAATGAGCAGACAAGAAAAAAAGAACCTTTACAGCTTATGACCTAAGAAAAATGCTAACAGTGTGGGTGTAGCAGATTTTTGTCTAATACTAAGAATTTTCAATGATTCCCAACAAGCTATATTGACAGGTATAGTGTTGTATATGCCCCTTTGTTAATCAAAATCTAAATTTCTTAAGATTCTTTTAGGAAAAAAATGATATACCTTCAGTCTGGTATGGAAATAACTGAGTATATTGCAGTCGTATTTAAGTATGTGTTGCCTCATGATCAAGATTTAATAAAGCTAATTCCTTTTGAGACTTGAAGGAGACTGTCCCTGCTAGTTTGAACCCATAATTAAAAAAAAAAAAAAAATCTGCTTTACACAGCTGAACGAAGGTACAGTGTTTGGGAGGGGTGACCTCTGAGTGTCTGTTTAAATGGCAGGTAGTATAAAGATGGACTCTTAAGGCTTCAGTGGGAACAACCTTAATTGTGAAGCCTAAGTCATGAATATTAAACTTGCCCATGACATTGTTAATACCCTTTAATGTTGATAGTACCAAGTTCACAGTTGTAATAATTCAAGAAATATTTTGCCTCTTCAGAAAGTTGAGACAGGTTATGAACTCTTTGCAAAGAATGGGAGAGCAGTCTCTCTCCGTGATTTGCTTTGGCATCTTGTCTGTAGGACACGATTGTTTCTCTGAGTTGTTAGTGCCAAAGAATCTAAAGTTTCTGGCAGCCATTCATCTCTTCTTGGCTTGTGATCTCAGTCTCAGTATCCTCATTCTGTTGAATATGTATATTTAGAAGTGACACTGGAATCTCTTTCTCTCCATGATTTGCTTCTTAGCTATTTGGTGCCTGTATCCAAGGACACTGGACTCTCCTCCCTAAAGTATATCCAAAATTCTATGCGATAGCTTTTACTATTCAGTCTAAGGCAAAAGGATCAGATAATGTGTTCCCTACAGATATGAATTTCTCAGGGATTATGTCTTAGATGGCTTGCCTAGGCTTACTTGAAACTGTTTTGTCTCTAATGGTAAGTGATATTCTTAGTCTAGTTAAGCAGATTCCAAAGCTTTGCACCTTTTCATGACTACTCCTCAGGGGAGAGATGAATTTGTTCTGCTTGTGATCATTAATCACAGAGATGTATTTATTCATCAAGCCAAGCAGAGGTCAGAACTAATGTTAGATCTTCATACGAATATCCATACTTAAAGATGAATTTGTTTCCTTTGGTGGGGAAACCCACAGTGGGGCTAAGAATGCTTGTCATGTTTGGGTTAGTGAGCTACGTTGGTGCTTTTTTTTTTCTCCTCCTTCTGTTACTTGAACTTAAAACAAGGTAACTTTAATAATGAGAGTAGTTCCTCATCACTAATTCCTGATGTGACAATACTATATTTTTGCATGTTCAGTGTATCTGATCTTTTGTGATTTCCAGTCATTGATGTCACAGCTTCTGCATACATATCTTGTGTACTGTCCAACACAGTTTGACCCAATCCCATCTATGTCCCTTTTTCCCAAAGTGCCATTCTCTGTAGAATGAGAGTGTAGCTGAGAAATTTACTCTCCTTTCTCTTCTCCCACCCAGAAAACAGTCAGAGCAGACTTACCGTGCCAGAGGATTAATTTTGGTTTGCTAGAAGCCATAAAAGAAGGGGTCAAAGGAAAGGTTTGCACTAAGGTCCAATAACCAGGAAAGTGTAAAAAGTAGCGGAGCTCAGAATGAACTTGAGAGAACTTCCAGCCAAATGGTTCAGTAGCCGAGAGCTCATAGTGATGAGGCGAGAGACAGTTTCACCTGCTGTCCCCAGCTTATTAAGTCCACCTTGACCACTTATTCCAAAAAGTTAGTACAGCATTCTTGACACTTCGTAGAATTGTAATACTTTTTGTAGTCGTATTGTGAGAGATTCAGGTAGGTCACATTTGTTTCTGAGTGTATGGCAGAAATGTCCTGCTCTTAGCAAGGTGGGAGGGAACATCACAACAGATCTGTCTGAAATTGTTTCCTTTGCTCTGATGTGAGAAAAAAAAACCTGTGTCTTTATTGTCTGCTTTACCTAAAGCTTCATTGTGTGCTTTAGAATATCTTATCTTGGAGCATCTGAAATGTGGAGACCTTTGCTTCTGAAACTTCTTTGATGCAAAAATGTGTTGCAGACATCCAGCTATGGAAAGATTAATTTGGAAAAATGTTTAGTTCTTCAGCATTTTAATTTTCCCCAGTGCTGTCTCTGAAACTACTGGGATTTTTGTAACTTTGTTTAATTTGAGAAATGATTTTACTTTTGTATTAGAGTTCTCGCTTCAGAAATACGGAGTACTTGTTTGTTTGTTCGTTTTTTACAAGAAAAGTATTAATCAGGTGAATTATCCAAAAAATGTAACTTAGAAGCAGCTTTTACTGAGGGAAGGCAAGACTTAAGATGTGGATTCGTTCCAAATTCATTTGGGAAAGCTATAATGTTTCTGGTTGAATTATATATAATGAACATTGTATCAGTTTTCTTTACAAAACCATGCATTATTTCATATTTAACAAGCATAGTAATGAATATCTTCTTTCACAATTACAGTTCATTGCCATGAAAAGGAGGATATGATAGTTTGCCCTATGAAACAGGTTTATATGTGAAATCTGACAGGTATGTGTGTCAGTATGCATGGTGAGTAAGCAAAACAGCACAAAGCAGAATAGCATTAGTATCCATTACTTCATTCTTAAATATTTTTTAACTTCCTTTTAATTCAGTTGTATGGCTGATATGCTACTGAAGTATGTGTATGTTTTTGCAGTTACATCTGTAAAAGAGTACGTTATGGGCTATCTGCTAACCTTGCTTTCTGTGAATAAAAATACATTATTATTTAAAAAAAAATAAAAAAACTAGGTAATCAACCACTTTCATTTGTTGGCACTGTGGTCTTGAGTGCTCATTATCTGCTGCTTTGTCCTTTTCTCGGCAAGGTAATTATTGCAAGATAGTTTTGTTTCAGTAGTAGACTGTCTCACTAAGTTTTTACGTGTCCTTCACAGTAGCTCACATTATGTACAAACACATCTTTGCAATTGAGATGCACATTTAAAATCTCTGTCTCTATTTGATTTTGACTACAAGCTTACTGAGTTTGTAGTCCAGATGCTACTCGTGTGCTGGATATTCAGATTCGTAGAGCAGTCAAAAGGCGGAAGTTCTTGCTCATAGAATATTAAACTTTTCCATGGATGTTGTTATATTGATAACTTGTTGCAATATTTGTAAAATGCTTTCCACTGTCATTTCAATTCAGGTAGCACAACGACCTGTGGAATATGAGTGATGACAAACCCTTTTTATGCACTGCCCCTGGATGTGGCCAGGTAATGGTCTGGTTTGAAGTTATTAACATTGATTGAGTAAAAGTAGAACTGTGAAATGTATTTCCTGAGTCTGAAGAAAGGAGACGTAATGGTTACAAAGTATCAGTGTTGTCCTGTTCTGCTTTAAAGCATGTGGCAGCTGGAATTTTTGGCATGTGAGTTGTCAGTTTATTCAGAAAAGTACTGTAAAACGAAGACCATTTCCTTTCTTAGCCTTGTCTTATTTGTTGTCATAAAAAACACTGTGTGTGTGTATATATCCCAAAAATGGGCAGGTAACCTATGTTTTTCAGTATATTTCAGTGTTAATGGGGAGCTTACTGTGAAACTTGCAGGTATTCTGTGTTTTATAGGTCTGTTAAAAATTTCAGTTTCCTTTGACTTCACAGTAGTTTAAAACTGATTAATCTTCCCATCTGTGGTGACTGCAGATTTTTAATTGATTCATATTTATTTATGTATTTCTGGTATAAGGGAAAGTGTTAGTATTATGCATGCCACAAAATATGGTTCAAATCCTATAGCATTTCTAATACATTCTATTAAATAGCATTAGTAGATGTAGCACTACATGAGCAGGAAAGAAAAAAATATTGTTAATGAATACTTCAATAGATAGTTGCTTGAAATGAATGTCTTAACACTTTTAATTTAGTAAACTCACTCATTTTCAGGTTATGTTATCTGCTGTGTGAGATTGACATTCCTCTTGCCTTTGTATAGAGCCAATTTCTTAAACCAGCTGCATTTTTTCCATTATATTGATGTACTTGTATTGATTTGGATTTTGTGGTCAAAATATTTTCATTCTTGTTCTGAAAACTTATTTTTATAACGTGTGACAGCATTAATGTTACATTAATGGAGCATTTTGTACATAGAAAGGACTCCGATTTGTTATCATGTCTAGTATGTTCAGAGACATCAGAAGAAATAGGAGTTGAATGCCTTCTCCTAAGCAATATGTTTGTCCCCACCCCATCCAAATCTCATTTTGATGTAAGCTCTGTCAGACCTAAATCTCATAGAAGATGCATCATGGGCTACAGCTATCCTTTATTCAAATGAAGGAGAAGAATGAAGTTTGTGTTTCAGAAAATGGGCAGTTTCTCCAGATGCCAGATCATAGTATAGGATAGAGATCCTGTTCCCTTCAAAGAAGTCTGTCTGACATGTAGTAGGATGTAGAGATGTGTTTGAGTCTTAGTGTGATAGAAAAACAACATTTCTGCCTGAAGGCAAAATGTCTTATCTGTAGTTAAGACTGGATAGTGGCGTTTGGAAACATTGTTCTAACAGAAGAGCTTGGCCTGTATTACACTGCTTTCAGTAGTCTTGCATTTTTAAATCTTCACCCAACTCCACATATACATGTCTCTTCTCACATAAATATTCTAATGACAATACTTGGAGGTCAGTTAAGCTTTCTGTGAAGTTTTGACAGATGATGTTTGGTGGGTATCTCTTGCTAGTTATACGTGAAGTGACTTAAGAGACTGGGGAAAATTCAGAAACGTTATGTGGGTCCCAAACATTCACAAAGAAAAGTAAGGATTCGAATATTTCATAGAATGTGGAAATGTTTGATAAGACTTTACTTAGTTTATCTCAGTTGTTTCACTAACTCAACCCACAATCAAAGAGGCATAGCAAGATTCAAGTTAATAAAAATGTTTTACAGCACATAGTTTGTCTGTTTGCTGCTCCCTTCATGGGGTGTATCCTAAATCATGGAAAAGTGTGCAAAATGCTCCTGGGGTACTTCTGTAAACTTGGGAGCTTTTTAAATTGATGATTAGTTTTGTTTGTTTGCAGCCTTTCAGTGGTTTGATGATAAACCAATATTTCCCATTCTGTCTGCCTCACGTTTGATAGCAGCCTGTCAGGGGCAGGAGTTAGATTTTGTTATTACACTGTTAAATACAGTAAATCTATGTTTGTGATTACAGATCAGTTCTCATTATTGTGATCATACAAACAATGCAGGTATCAAATAGTGATAATCAGTTACTAAATATTATCAAGATCGTTTGCTAGTGGTTGAAGTCTGCAGCTCTCTGAAATATTATCATGGACTTTTGATGAGTACAGATACTTATGCTGCCATTTCCCCAGTACTGTTGTAGTTTGGTTTCTGTGAACATTATTTGAGTTTTATCAAATTTTTTGCCTGGTACTGTTGACCAACAAAGAAGATATTCCTAAGAGTTGTCTGTTAACTTAGTAACAACTGTTTTACATGTTGTAGAAGTGACTTTCTGTAGAGTTGTATTTATATATATTTGTGTTCACATTCAAAATTACATTTCTTAAAACTTTCTGCCACAGCGTTTTACCAATGAGGATCATTTGGCTGTCCATAAACATAAACATGAGATGACACTGAAATTTGGTCCGGCTCGTAATGATAGTGTCATTGTGGCTGGTTAGTATATAATTTTATAACTAGTTTATTCATTTTTCTGGTGGAATGTGCATACATTTTTGGTTTGTTTTCTGTACTTAATGCATAGGTGTGCATTATGAGAGTGAAATATTATCTTCATTATAGTTGTCTGCAAGGTGTTTCGTAAATGTTTTTCTTCATTATTAACTTCTGTTAAAATCTGTTTTTTTCTTAAACTTAGATCTGGTAAGTGATTAAATATTATTCAGATATCATACTTTAACAATTGATTAAATTGCGTAGTAAGTGTTCAGTTATAACAGACACTAATAAGGGCTATGCCGTACAGATCTGTCACTTGATTGTGCCTTATTAAGGCTTACAATTTAACTGGGGTTTCTTGTCCCTGAAATTTTAAATACGTTGTTTTTATGTGCTGTGATGATATTAGGAGAGTAAGTTAGTAACTTCAAGGAAGAAAACAATAGCTTTTGTTTGAAGCATTCTTAAATTCTAACTACTTTCATTGTATTTCCACCTCTAAATTTGTGGCATATTCGTGGTCAGTTGTAAGTAACTTTTGTTTGTCTAGGATCAGAAGTAGTTGCCAATGGATCATAATATACTTTAAAGCTCTTCAGTGAAGATAGCACATGCTAATTATTGTTACAGTCTATAGAACGGTATAAATGAATGCTGCAAAGACTTTCAGATGTTTTCAGAGTGTTTTTGTTTTAGGAAGCTAACTTGTTAGGACAAACAGACAAAAAAAAAAAAAGTTACTTTTACACTAGCAGTTACTTTTTAATATTCTAAACACAGTACTCAACTATTAAACCTTAAGAAAGAGAACCTGCCCATTATCAGGTGTGTGAGAGTGTAATTGTGATGTCATTCTGTCTCTTTGCAACTACATTCCAGTGTGTGAATCATAAATGCTAGGTTGTATTAGTAAAGATGCACATAATAACGCTACAACTATTTCAAATGAAGTTACATTGTAGCAAATGACCTGGTAATAATAGTGAAAAAGTCTTTCTGTAAATTTACTATGTAAATTCCTTTCTTTTGAAACTCCCTCAGGCATTATTAAGCAGGATGCCAGAAGTCTTAGAACTTCAGCTCAATTGTACAGACATTACAGGAGCCAATAAAGTCTTGTGTACAATGTCACATCTCCTGCTATTGTGTTTCACACACCTGGTATTGATTACTCTCATTTTCACAATGTTAGAAGGAAGAAAGAAACTATATCTTTTGATATCTGTTAGCTGTGAATGCTCTTTTAAAAAAAATTTAAGCCTTTGGTTTCAAAAGCAAGACCTACACAGAGCCTACTAGCTCACCAAAGTGATATGCTATGCTAGACTAGCACTTGAGAAAAGCTCCCTCTAGTTGATGGACATGGACAGAAGAAATCTTTGATATCCTTCCAACACTGTAAGGGGTTAGTGGTCTGCAAACTCAAACTGCTTGTCTCCAGCAGGTGGAGTATGCCTTGTGGCTGATTTTACTGCAAGACAGAAAGGAGTGCACTTTGAAGGCATAACAATGTTCTTAACCACATCATCTATTCCTTCTCACAACCTGTATTTCTCAAAATGAAAGAGTTTTCTCTGTTTCTAATCAGTAGTCTGGTTTTCTATGAAAACAACAGCAAAATGACAGAGAAAAAACAAGCATGATGATGTAAATGCCATATGTTACTATGTTTTGTAATGCAGCTGCTTTTTAATAATATCTATGTGGTGTTGGCTGGCCAAGAATGAGAAGATAATTCTGTCCGAAATGAGCAAATTTTCTGAAAGGCTATTAGGAAAAGTGAACTGCTATATAACCACAACCATGAGATCTGGGGTTTATGCTTTCATTACAAGTAGATGCACTGAAATACTTGCTATGAAAGCACTTATTTGGCCATTCATTTTGTTCTGCGCTTCATTTTTTGAGAATGTTACTGAAGTATACATCATGAGAAAATCACATCTTTTAAGGTTTTCATCTTTTAATTGGTCTTCAAAATATGTACCTAATTAACAGTTTACAAGCAACTGAATGCAAGAGCAATGCAAAAATACCCTTGCTTTTCCTGCATTTAATTTTCTGAACAAAGTGAAGTAATTTTGAAGTGAATTACTAAGTAACTTGAAGTATTAATACATTCATCAACTATAAAGCTGTTTAAAATAACCATATTGGTATCATCTTTATGTAGGCTAAATATGGATTTCTTAAATTTATAGATCTCCCTGGTATCATCCTGTTTGTAAGTTAGAAGAAATCCTTTGTTGCGTCAAACCCACTGAGGTTCATAAATAATTATCTTGAAGAAATTCAGATTTTTTTTGAGTGTACTTTAGTTAGCCTGGATTAGTTTTAGTGAAAGTTATGTATTCATGTAATTACAAATCACTATCTTGATATATTGGTGCTGTCTCCGTTTACTCTGAAAATTATTTGGAATTAATGTGTTCTCAAATAGTATTTTAAAAGTAAAATTGTGGGGTTTGTGTAAACTTTTATTTCAGATCAGACACCAACACCAACTCGATTCTTGAAGAACTGTGAAGAAGTGGGCTTATTCAATGAATTAGCAAGTCCTTTTGAAAATGAGTTTAAAAAGGCTTCTGAAGATGACATTAAGAAAGTATGTTCATATATATGTTCATTCAGTTGAGAAAAGCAATCTTGAATTTATATGTTGTCTTTTAAACTTAAACCAGTAGTCACTGGCCAGCTGCTTCCGTCTTCTATGAAGAAAATACAAGGTTAAGTTTACTTTTCTGAAGGTTAGTTTACTTCAATTTATGTAAGTAAAGTGGACAGTGGAGCACATTAGCACATTGACTTTGTCTGAATTCTTTAAGTATCAGCTAATATCTGTTGAAGTTCATCGCTACTTTGATTGAAATTTCATTGGGCCCCAAATTATTTTTAAAAGTCTGAAAACTGATGGATTTTTGCAGAAAAACTTCTGAGAAGAAGTGAAAGTAACAGTATTGTATGTATTATTATATGCATTATTTTTGAATGTGTTTAGTTTTAAAATAACCTTGCTATTCTCTGGATCTGCAATAATGATAATGAGATCAAATAGTCTAAAAAAACCAGCTAAATTTCGAGATGCCAGTAATTTGATAACAATTACATTTGCTTTGTCAGTTATATAGTCATTTTTACCTAGAAATTCCTGATAACAACCCGAAGACCTACATTGCAATTTTTTACTGTAGATTAAAATTTAAGCAGAATTCACAGTTTCTGTTGAGCAGTTTTTCTTTTGTGAGAATCTATCAATGAGTTTAAATGTGTTTTGTTCTGTTTACCTGGTGCAGGGAACCTGCTTTGGGTAGGGGAGTTGGACTCGATGATCTCTTTAGGTCCCTTCCAACCCCTATGATTCTATGATTTATTTTATAACTTCCTGGTCATAACTCGTTTCTGGCCAAAATGTATAAAATGTTCTCCAAATGAAAATTTGTATTGTGTACCCTTTTGAATAGTTTTACCTTTGACTGATTATGTGCTTTAACTTCCACGGACAGTGACATTAAAAACTAAATAGTTTTTTTTTTTATGCATAGATTTTACAGAGTCAGTGTCTGTTATTCTCTGTTTCAGTAAAGGTATTAGTAGACATTTGTGAATAGGACTAATTTCTATGTCTTCTTGATGAAGATTCACCTTTGCTTTACTCTCACAACTATGCCAAATCTTTTTTAATTGATAACTTATCTTAAAATCGTACGTATTATAATACCAATTCTGGCATCACTACTTGATTTTCTGTGTAATTCACCACTTTCTTGGAGGAGGTTATAGTTATCACAAAGCATTTAAAACATTTAAACAGCTTTTAAATTTGATATTAATTTTCTAAGCTGACAAATAAAAGAACACAGCAATATAAAACTATTTCAGTAGTTGTTAGCTGCACTATGTTTGAAATGTCAAGTTCATGATAGCTTTTTTCCTACTTTGAAAATTAAGATTTTACACTTTGCAGCATGTGATGTACTTTATAGAAGGATGGTGTTGTAAGAGTAGCCTTTAAGTGTAGTGCTGTCCTCCCCCAATTACGACATTCCTGTGGATCTTGCAAAAGAAATATTCAGAAGAATTTTTAACCTGGCAGTGGGAATTGAAACAGCAAGTCTTACTGTAAGTTGGTATTTATACAGATGCTGGAAAAAATTATACATAACTACTGACACATCTGCATCTAGATCTTCCAGACATCAGCATCTCACTGTGTTTGTTACAATAAGGCTAATATTTCTCCTGAGTTATTTATATTTTCTTACATATTTTCCTTTTTTAGTGATTGATTTTTTTTTTTGCACTGTTACTTTTAGATGCCTCTAGATCTGTCTCCTCTTGCAACACCCATTATAAGAAACAAAATTGAAGAACCTTCTGTTGTAGAGACAACTCATCAAGATAGTCCTTTACCTCATCCAGAGTCTACTACCAATGATGAAAAGGTCAGGGTTGTTTTTTCTTTTTGGAATTCATTATCTGAATCTTTCAGTGGTCTTTAGGTTTCTTGAACATGTTGATACTCACGCTACTTAACTCGTTGAAAGTAAAAGACTTTTTGTTGATATTTCCTGAATACATACTTAATTTGTTCAGTTCTTTACTTAGCTTTGTTCAGCGCAATTCTGTTTGCCTCATGATGATAATTCAGTAAAGCTAGAAAGGAGATCAGATTTAGTATTTCTGCTATGCTTAAAAAAAGTCTTAATTGGACTCCTTATTTTTTTTATACATCATTGGGCAGAAGTCATGAAAAAGCAAATAAGAGCGTAGTTTGAGACTGTCCATGTGAACGCTTCTGTGGTTTATCCTGTGTTTTCTCATGAATAGTTTTGTGCAACAGCATGGGATGTTCTATAAACATGTACGAGGTTGAATGGGCAGTCTTTCAAAATTAAGCAGGAAAACTTTGTTTTGAAATTCATACCCTGTCAGCTAAATCAGTGTGTTCAAAAGTAGTGGTCTTGGGCAGTTTTTACCTGGAGGTATTGCCTGTCTTGAGAATCTTGTGATTAAATCAATTTCAGAACTACTGCTGTGGTAGTAGTAGGAAGAAATAGTTTGATAATAAGATTGATGCTTTTCTTGCTGTGTTTTCATCATGCAAAGCTCTCTTGGAGAGCACAAAACTGAGCAAAATTAATGGAATGAGTGAATTATTTCTATTTCTACTTCATTAAATAAGAATACAAGGAGCAGAGCATAGTAAGCAGCATAGTTGCTCTGGTCAGGTTTTCTATGTGCATACTTATTGAGCAGTTTGCATTTGTGGGACTTAAATACCATGTTTCCAAAAATTAGTAGACCTTTTTTGGGATTACGAGAATTCATGTTGAAAGGGACTGTAAGGTTCCTGTTCTAACCTCCTGCTCAAAGCAGGGATTAGATCTGAGACCAGACCAAGAAACTCAGGTGAATGAAGTCCAACCTTGACACCTCCAAGAAGGGAGAATGTGCAGCATCTCTGCTTGACATGTTCCAATGTCAGACCGTTCTTGGAAATGTTTTTTTTTTGTATCCAGTTTACTGTTTCCACTTGCATTGCTTCTCTTGTCCTCCTGACAGACACTGTATGTGGCAGAAAGGCAAGGGAGTTTTGGCAGCAATTTGTCTTCAGAAGTTTGTGCTGATTTTTATAAGTTAGCTAAGTTAGTTAAGTTAGTTATTATAAGAATCATGGCTTATCAAAGTGATCATGTAGTCAAAAATAGTAAAACTGGTTTAAAAGAATACACATAAAGAGCCGCTCTGGTCAAGCAAATCATAGTCCAGATCTTAAATCTTTTTTATTTCATAGTTTGGAGAGGTTAGTTTGTTTTTCTCTGCAAATAATTGTTCTAAGTACTCAAGTTTTTGCAGGAGAAACTATTAATGTCTTACTTTACAGTAGTGCTTCAGTGTATCATTGGCATCATTACAGGCACAAATTGTATCTAAATGCCTGGCAGTGCTTATGAACTTATTCATTGTGTAATTTCAGTGTTGTCACTGTAACAGCGCTGAAGTGAGAAGCTGCTGCAGCTTAATGTTTTGATGTCTGATTGTAGAGACAAGCTGAGCAAGGATGAGGGTGCTTCTTGGAGTGTGCTGCTGCTGATTGTGGCCTGCAGAAGTTGAGAAATGTGAGCGGAGTGTTGCTGTTTTCTCAGTTAGATTTTTATGTTCTCCTTCTGTAGGTGTATTAAAGGAGGGAAGGTTTCTTGATTTTCTTTAGGGCACAGGTGATTTTAAAATTATCCAGCCAAGGAGGTGGTTACAGTGGATGTATATGTTTTAGTGGTCTTAAATGTCACAGCCTGTTAATGTAAGAAGGTTCTCATTTTCTTTGTAGTTGACAAAGGAATTTCTTAGAGACTCTTGAAAATCATGCTTCATTCTATTTTTAGTATTCTGGGAGAGTTTTCTTAGTTCCACATGGCTTCAGTAACAGTTGTTACTCCATGTTGAATAGACTGTGATACCACTAGAAGGACCTAAAACCTTTTAGCCGTAAAATAATAAGCAAATAAAGCTTAATTTATTATTTCAGAGTTTCAAGCTCATTATAGTTTCTTATTAATTATATTTTAGAAGGAGACCCTCAACAGAGTTTCTCAAGTTGTTGTTCTTGTTGCAGGGTAGCTAATTCCCTAAACTAATTATTTCAAAACTATTTGTTTTCTTACAGTGCTAATCAATTACAGGAATAATTCAGGCCATCTGCCTTTCTGTGTAAAGAATTCCAAGTATTCACTGATTGCATTAGGAAGTTGTTGCATACTTACTTTTAGATTCAAAATACTCACAAATATGCATCTCTTGAAAACAGACATAAAAATGCAATTACCATTTTTCTGTATTTTCTGACTTCAGTGGTTTTTAGTTTCAAAAATAAAAGGATTGGAGAGGTCCTTTCAATAAATCTTTAACATCTTCGAATAAGCTTAAACCTTTTCTTTTACAGGTGGGTAAAATCTCTGAAGGCCATGGTTCTGCCAATTTATCTTTTTTTTTTGTCAGTGTTCTTTAGCAGAATTAACAAACTATCCCATTTTAGACAAAATTTACACTTCCTAAGAACAGTTCTTTGGCCATTGAGTATTTTTACTGGACTGGTGTGTCTGTGGGTTTTTATGTGTTAATAAATATCAGTTTCCTGTAGATCCAATAAATCTCCAGCTTATGTTATTGCAACATTTTTTTAATTAGCACATGCATATGTTTTTCAGAGTTTAGCTAAATGCGTGTTAGTGTGAGAAGGTGAAATTGAAAATACTTTGTTTTTGACCAAGTAAACGTATTGTTCTTTTAAATTTGGTGATCATTTCTGTTCTTCTAAACAAAGCACTCTATTTAGAATATGCTGTATTTAATAGAAAGAAATAAGTTCACCTGAGGTTTCTGTTTTCAGAATTTTATGATTAAGTTAGCATTACTAGATTAATCTTCTGATGGTCGCTGAAGTACATTTATCATGGAGTATTTGGCATGAAAGTTAAAAATTACCTTTCTCCAGGTAGAGAATCAAGCTTGAGAGAGACTCAGTTTATGGTCAGTATTTATTAGGATGCTCATCAGTTAAGTTGTTATCCACAGCCGAAATTCACACAGTGCTGTAGCTTACTGCATTACATAGTTGAAGCAAAAGTTGGGAGGCCGGTCCCAGCTGCTTGCTCAGAAGTGGAAGGTTGTAGTGGTGAAAGGTTAGTTCTAGGTGGGTGTTTGGGAAGTCCTTTAGGGGTCCATTGTTTCATCGAGTCCATATGTAATTCTGTAGTCATTGCTTGCACATAGCATCTACCATGTTGGTGGACGTTACCTGAATCATGCAGCATGTTGATGTTAGTGTCTGTGCTTACACTAGTGACCATGTGTAAATTCAACTGCTCATCCGAGTGTTTCCATTATTACAAATTCAGCAGGACTGTTTTATTCTGGAGCTTATCAGTCTTTCACATGCTGCCTCTGAGTGTGTGCTTCTCTCTTTGGACTGTTATACTCTAGCAGCTATTGTCCCATCTGCTCACACAAGTTCTTAACTGCTCCCACAGACCCATACTGTAAAGGGCCTGTTATGGCATTGCTGTTACTTGAGAATGTGTAAATATCTGGTTAGTTTGCATTTTTGGCTTAAAGCTATGGCTGTAGCTACCTGTTTGGTGTTTTTCCCCTTTTTATAAAGTAATATTACTTTGTCATGGGTGTTCATTCTGTGGTGTTCACCTTTCAGAATTTATATTTTTATATACATATTTATGTGGTTGTTATGTATAAAGATGTTGGGTTTTTTGGCTCTTTCACTGGAAACAACTCTTAGAGCTGTTGATTCTGCTAGGGGCAAAGATGGGAGTTCCTGTGTCAGAGCCCTACAACAAGGAATAGACTTGTTATTCCTTGTTAACCTGTTTGGTTGCAATAAAAACACAGATACTGGTGTCAAGCAGCAGATAATAAAGAATGAAGCTGAAATGATTGAAGAATGGCACAATACTAATTTTTCAATTAACCCTCGCTAGATTCAGGGCAAACGTTCTCCCCTTCTGCCTTCCTCTCATTTCTCACAGTCAAGAAGTTAGTTTCCTTTATGATTTTTCTGTGGCTCTTCTCACCAAGTAAGATCTGTGTAACTGTTACACCAAATTCCTTATTTGTAAAGAAATGTTTAAACCTGTCCTAAGAACATGCCTCTTCCAATTCCTTTCTGTTTCTGTAATTCTGTAATACACTTCTGTCTTTGACTGGATACTTATCTTTGATCCTAAGTACTGTTATAGCATGTATATACCAGTGTTATAACGTGTATAATTTCACTAGATCTGTTTGTTATTAGCATCATTAAAAAAAAAAAAAACAACAAAACAAAAAAACACATTCTTGTCATGCTTGCTATAGTTCTGTTATTCTCCCAAAACTCAGTTGCTGTGAATAGGATCTTTTAGTTCCTTTTTGGAAAAAGATGAATGAAGTAATGAACCATGATGTCAAATCTGGCCTCTGAACTTCAAATGGGAGGAAATTTCATTATCGAAAGTCCTTTCTTTTTTAAAAGCTCACAGTTTACCACCCTGTATAGAGTTCTCTAAGTTGCTCAGAATAGTATGCTTATTTTCCAGTGCATGTACAAAAACAAAACAAGATGGCTAAGACCCTAGTACTTTAAGCTTTGTTGATAAACATTAAGATCTTGAGTTGATTTCAGAACAGTTGATAATCAATATAGCTTAAGTGATAACAGGTGTGACTATAATAAGTTAGTCTGAAGAGTGTAGCTTTGTGCCCTTGACTGTAGAGTTATTGTAAAAATGCTAAATAACTTGGAAGAGTCCTGTGTAAAAACAAGTCTGAAGTCTGACCACATGAAAGGTTTCCTAAGAAGGCACATGTTGATTTTGGTAAGGTGCTTCTGCTTCGCTACATTCTAATTCATAATATGTGTTACCTTATTGCCAAGCTAAGAATTGTAGTGAGCTTTGTGTACTGTCTAGTTTTAGCTAAGGAAATTCAATTCCTGTGCTCAGATCATTTTCTCTGTGTTGGGATACCCAAATATTTTGCAAAGCTGCTTATGTAACATTCCAGGAAGTTGTTGCTGCATAACAGTCTGTTTATAAACCGTACATGAGTCAGTTGTAAAGGATTATAAATGTTTTTCCCTTTTTACTAAGAAGTAAACCTTTTTGTGTTTTTGTTTAAATATGCAACTGAATTTGAAATATACATCAGGACACCATGAAATGTTTTCTTTGTTGTGGGTACGATGAAGCAGATAGCACTGTGGGTTCTTGGTATAAAAATAATTAACTAATAATTAGATTTGATCGGGTATTAATAGTAAAATTATGATAAATTGAGCCAAGATTGATCATAAAACTAAAATAACACTGGAACAATTTCATTTTAGTGATATAAATGTTTAATCTGAAGGTTTTTAGTTTTTTTTAACGTACAACTGATTCTTCTTGCCAGTTCAACTGTTAGAGAACTTCTGATGTCTTCTGTTAAATTACTTTCCTTTTGCAGTGAGAATTACTGGTGTATAACTGTATTTTACAAACTGACTAATCTTTGGTTTCTCCTCAGGAAGTGTCACTGCAGCAGACTGCACAGCCCACATCAACAATAGTTCGTCCAGCATCGCTACAGGTTCCTAACGTACTACTTACAAGTTCTGACTCAAGTGTTATTATTCAGCAGGCAATACCATCACCAACGTCTAGTACTGTTATTACCCAGGCTCCATCCTCTAACAGACCAATTGTGTAAGTTACATAAATCTCAATGTAATGCTTTCTTACAGATTCTGGGAAGATTGTCTTGTTAACTGTCAGTTACTGTTTCTATAATTATTATACAAATTTGAGATGCTTGGGTGAAAGCGGTGCTTTGCTACCTCTGAAACAGTATTTTGTATTCTTCGCATCACCAAGTTCATATTTTTAATCTACTAAATATCACATTACAACTGCTTTTATATGTAGATAATGTATGTATTTATGCAATGAATAAGCTTGTTCTCTTCACTGGATAAGTTTTCACTATCTATGTAATTTGTTTTTCAGTCCTGTTCCAGGCCCTTTTCCACTGCTGTTGCATCTTCCTAATGGACAAACCATGCCTGTTGCTATTCCTGCATCTATTACAAATTCTAATGTGCACGTCCCTGCTGCAGTTCCAGTAAGTAAGCATGATGTTATATTAATTTGAAAATGTAGCAGGTTTTCATAAGTGCAGCATTAGAACTTTAAACAACTGTTTTGGTTTCAGAGGGTAGTGGTGTCATATACTCTGTATTATGATAACATACTCAGGCTTTCTTCATTTTTATACTTTATCTGGTCAGCTTGTTAGACCTGTCACCATGGTGCCTAGTATCCCAGGAATCCCAGGGCCTTCCTCCCCACAGCCAGTGCAGTCTGAGGCTAAATTGGTAAGTGAAAAACTCCATTGTTCCTCAAGAAGACTAACTTGAGAAATTGATTAAATTTTATTGCTTTTTAAAATGGCTTTAGTTTACTTTTGGTAGTTTAAAATCCGCAACTACAAATTTAATGAAAATGAAAAATAGCTGCATTTGGATTTTAATTTTTTCAAATTCCAGTGTGTGTCATTCTTTTAAATTATGAACTCTTTCTTGCTTCTTGTGTTGGAGGATAAGAAATGTTAGTAGTTAAAAGAAAGAGAGGTATAGTAGCTTGTCAGTGGTGAACACCCCCTTCAGAGAACCAGAATAGTTCCTTCTAAAAGATGTGATGTTTCTCGGTCTTAAAAAAAATTCTAGAAAAATAAAACATTGTTAATGATGTTTTCAAAATCTCACATGTACTCCAATTGACAAGTTTGTTTCTAATGCACATTACTGACTTTAGAAATTGAACTGTGTGTTTTCTGTTGTGTGGGGGCTGTTTTGTTAAGGGCACATTATAAGGGGAAATTATGAGTAAAATGGGCAAAGATTTGTAAAGAAAAAAACAAACAGTAATCAAGTTATGTCGGTGGTTTGAATTAATTTAAAACCCATCAGTTGCTGTGGTGTTTTTGTTGGCTTTTTCTTACTGCCCCAAGCTGTGGTGTTTTTGCTGGCTTTTTCTTATTGCCCCAGCTATTTCAAAAGCATGTTATTAAAAATAATCAACCCACTTAGCCTAGGTGTCAACAAAAATGTAATTTGCATTTGTCTTGTGAAGGTCTTTTGAGGAACTAAAAAGGAATCAAGAACGACTACCAGATTTTTTTTTAGTTTATACTTTTGTACAGCAGTGTTATTGAGTGGGAGGATTATTAACTTATTAACGCTTCTACCATTCTTTGTCTTATTTCTCTTTACCTTTTCTTACCCATTTTCTCCTCCCAGACATTTCCTAATTTTGTCAGGTTATCCTTTCAGTTTCATTAAAATAGTGTAGAGAGGGAAAAGAAATGATAGTGCATCCTTATTCTACTACTAATGGAGTCAGAGTTACAGAATTACTTGGTTTGGAAGGAAACTTAAAGCCCATTCAGTTCCGTATGTGGGCAGGATTATTACCTACAAGATCAGAGCCTGGCCTTAAACATCTCCAGGGATGCAGAATCGCTCTGGGAAGCCTCTTGTACCACCCTCTGAATGAAGAATGTCCTCCTAACATTTAACATAAATGTGCCCTCTTTTAGGGTAAAATAATTTCCCTTGTTTTAAATCAGACCATGTAACAATTTCATCTCCCTCTGTTTATGAGCTGTCTTTGATAACTTAAACAGTCCTCTCCATGCTGAACAAGCCCAGCTTCCTCAGCCTTTTTTCGCAGGAAAGGTGCTCCAGCACTCTGTTCATTTTTGTGAAAAAGGCCCTGTTTTGTGATCAGGTCCTATTCTTGACCTGCTTCAAAAGCTCTGCTTCTTTCTTGTACTGGAGGCCTTGGGGCTGCTAATGACTTCAGTGAAATGATTCATCTTAAATATGGGAGAGAAAAAGGTTTAAAAAAAAAAAAGTTTTTTCCCACAGATATTGCACTTCTGTAGTTATTAGGAGACTTGTGTGTTAAGTTTTGCTTTATGAAATAAGGATAAATTATTACCTAATACATAGTTTGTATTGTTAGACAGGAAATTAGGTTCTTAAGTGTATTACTCTTGAGTGATGATTCTGCCATTTTGAAGCTTTAAAGCAGGGGAGAAAATACACGTATGTAGTGAAGATTTTGATCTCTTATTGAAGAAACAGTCACTTGGATGGAAAGAAAAACAAAGATCATTGGACTTAAAATTTAATAGTCTCATTAGTCTTCTCGTTAGAATTTAGCTAATATATGCACTTCAGTGATTGCCTTTTTTTTTTAAACGAGACTGTAAAAAGTATATTTGCAGTAATTTCTTCTTTCCTTCCTTGTTTCCTAATACAATGCATGAGCAGAATTCAAGGATATCAGAATTATGTGTATTTCTTATGCTCATTTACTTTATATAGTGCCTATTCACAAAAATAAAAATCTTAATTTCTTATCGCTCCTCAAGTAGAGGCAACTTAATGAGAATTTTAATGTTTGTGCAGAGAACCTTCTGAAAGGAAGCTCACTATGCCGTGTGATGCACTGTTGACAGATACATTATAGTTTACTAACTGTAAAGTTCCATTTAATTTTAAAAATCCAAACCTTTTATGATGCCAAGTACTTTTTTTATTTTGATTTTCTCTTACATCTCTTGAAAAATATTTTTGCTTGCTACAGACCAAATTCTTCAAAGATATTGTATCAGTTTTATTTTTCATTTGTGTTCCTGGATAAGCCACAAGATGACTTAATATCTATTTTTACAACTACTTGTTTTATTTTTACTTTGATAGTTCTCTTGAAAGGTGAAATATAAGCTGTTCTATTGAGTTGAATTTAAAAACTGAGCAAATGATATATGTTTCATCTACTAAGAGTAGACTCCAATTTATGGGCTTGTTGGTATGTATAAATAAACAGAATAAAGGAATGGTTCCTGCATCTTTTTTGTACTGCATCCACTTCTCAGGATGAAGTCTGTCAGCCTATTATTCTTACTGTTTTTTAAATGGAGTACTGAGTGAAGGGGGGCAGCTGTGATGTTGCTCTCTCAGCACTCAGGGTGTAGGAGTGGTGGATTTTTATAGATCTTTGCAATTCTCTTGTCTGGCTTTCTTCTTCCTAATTATTTATTATTGGAGATATTTTTGTTGTTCTTTACAGACAAATGTTGCAGTCTCTCAGATTTTTTTTGTATTGTTATAAAAAGTAGGTACAGAATGCGTAGCAGATATTTAAAAATAAATAAATAAATGCTCATATGTCTTCCTAACATTGCATCTACTCTGCAGTTATGGTAAGTTTCATAATGTTAAGTTGCAGAACAGGGCAAGTTCATGTGTTTAATGCAACTCCAAATGGTTTTACATAGGCTTTTGGCCATAATTGTTTAGATCTTTCTTTTCTTTAAAGGCCATACTTTCCTAATGCAGTAGTCTGCGTTTTCTACTGTGTGTCTGTAGGTGTGATGATACTATTTTGAGGTATTCTTAAGACAGATCTATTTGCTTCAAAGATTAAGTAAAATTCTTTAAGAGGTGTTAGAAGCTACTTTTTCACTTGAAGATGCAATAGCCTCACATCACAGAACTATATCAAGTACTGAGCTGTCTTGTGTAGCAGACAGAGCTCTGTATGTTTTGGATTACATACTTTGCACAAAACAACATGGGAAACAGGTGCTTCCCTTTGTTTATTCTTTGTGCCTTTCTTTACTCAGGTCATTTCTGCCATTCTTTTTTTGCAGGAAGTTCCAAGAAACTGGTGTATGTTAGAGTATGATCAGAAAGTATATTGTGCTCTAATTTAATTTCTCATCTCTGTTATTAGTTTTGCTTAACTGTTCATAAATGACTACTGCTTTAGACATTCTTTTTTTTTTTTTTTTTTGAAGTGAAGGTGAGAGCTTTGACCTTTACAAAAAAAAAAAATTATTTTTGCTGTTGTTTTCAATGATTGTAGAGATTTGGCATTTAAATATGGGTTTGGGTACTGAATTTCTACCGATTGATGTAAAAATATCCAAATTTTCTTATAACTCGATGAATATTTTTTATGAACAACTTAGGAGTTGCATATTCCAAATTATATATACAATATCATATGATTGTTTATATAAAATATGAGCGAACTACAATAAAAACACATTGACTTTCTGATTTCTAAAAGCTGAAGGCTAATATAACTTGTAGAAGTCTTGTTTCATAGTGGTTTGTCAACGGTTTACCGGGCTGGATCAGCCCGGTTCCGTGACGATTGGTGTGGGGGACCCACAGACCCACGCCCCAGGAAAGGGGAAGGGGGAAAGGGAAAAGGGAGATGGGCCTAGAAACAAAACAGCGGCAACGATCTGAGGAGGAAAGCTAATTTACTAAATAAGATATCAGAAAGCAAAATAACACAATATAATACAATATAATTGGAATTGAAGCTAATAAATCAAATAAAATGAGCAAGAGAGAGTGTCCGATAAACCGAAGGCCTTACGCTAACGCTGAAGGCGATACGGCAGCGAGCACCCACTGCTGAGTCGATCCCGAAGGAAAGAGAGTGTCCCGTGACCGCAGAGGGTTTTTATCTTTTCCCTCTGAGCGGAAAATACGTAAAAATGCAAAGCATCACAAAGTCCTCTGGGGAGTGTAGTTCTTCTCTTCTGAGACAGGTATACCCAGAAATATCAATGATCTATGGAGTTGGAGTATTAACTCTTTAACTCTTAATGCTCTACATGTTGTTATGATGTGGAATACCAATACCAGAAATCATAAAACCATGACATGGGTGTAGCGTGCATTCCTGGAGCACAATTAAAGTTTTCCTTCAGCTGTCCTAGGAGTTTATATAACCCTTACGAGATCTAATATAGTTGCTGAATAACTCCCCCCCACCTCACCCCAAAAATGGACAGCTTTTTGATGTCAGTTTCTAAGTGTGCTCTCTTTTCATTTATATTACAGTGTCCCAGCTTAGTGCACAATAATATGAACTATATTTGATAGAGTTTTCAATCTAATGTCAAAGTCCTTCAGAATGACAGTTTTGATTTTTCGTGTGAGGAGAGTTATTGAGTCATCACTTTGTGAACTCTGTTCTCTGTTAAATTTTCTGGGCATTAAAAAATCACATGAATTCTGAGGAGGGACAGTCACATATGAGAACAGGTTCACTGAGTGAAATAGCAGACAAAAATATCACAGTTGCAAAGCAGATAAGATAAAAGCTATGGGACAAAAAAAGTTTATATTGTTTGTGTAATGATCCACATCCTTACAGCTGGTAACCTTGTTGCTCAATGCTCTCAACTCAGACAGCTTAAATGTAGAGGAAGAAGAATGTGTTAAGCACAGTCTTTTGTGTCTGCTTCATTGCTGAAACCTATACAATGTTACACATACAGTGTGAAGTAAGATTTTATTTTATTGTACACTGTTAAGCTACTGTAGCAAATGTGTTCTATCTGCATATGTTAACAGGCATTGTTACTGTAGTTTTGAATATGATTGGAACCTGTAACTCTTGTTGCTTGGAGAATTGACTGAAATATGACTAGAGATTTCATTCAGGTGCATTGGTCTTCTGGTATTCTTTTGAATGTATCCTTGTAAATGTACTGAGAATGACAGTAGGAGTGAAAATGAGTTTCAGATTTCTGCAGCACATTTAACAAATTGTCCAATTTTATGGCATGATTTCATATTTGTTGTGCTGAGGAAACTAAATGCTACATAGTTTAGTAAAATAAAATGTACAGATGAGTCTTCTAATATTTTAGAGAGTCTCAGAAGTAGCTGTTAAACAAACAAGCTTCTCAAGTAAAGGGTGCTCAGGGGTTAACAAGATGCTGTTTCATGATTCGTTCCAACCCAAACCATTCTGTGATGAAAAAAAAAAAAAGTGCAATTCTAATAACTGTATAATTGCTTCTGACCTGTTTGTGAAAAGATCTGAAACTGTATTCCTTCAGGTATTAAATCTCAGCAGTGAGCTGTTCCTAGTTGTAATGCACCCCTTTTTCCTGAGTGTTTGCATTGTGGCTGCAGTGCTCATACACTTCTGCATGGATTGTAGAAGTTTTGCAGTAGAAGAAAAGTTGTTCTAACTTCTACACTGAATGATCCCTCTGTCTCCTCCCCCTCCCCATGTGAAATCTTTTGTCACAAACTGAGAAATACATTGCATGCAGTGGGCAGCCAGTAGGCTTTCTGCAGGAGGATTCTACTGAGAATTGACAGGGCAGCTTGGCAAATGTTCAGGAGCCTGCATTAACTTGCTTGAGCCTGGCATGGGACGCTGTGTTCAGCAGAATTCTTCTGACCTGTCTCTCTGCATGCTGAGCTAATCAGCAAACACCTAATGAGCCTACTCTAAAGAAACAGACCTTCTCACAACCTACTTCATTTTCATGTGTTCTCTGGGGGTGGAGAGGCAAGTCTTCATAAGGACTGATGATGCTGCAAAGACCACAATAATGATAATTAACTTGCTGAATTTAGAAGATTATGCTGTTAATTAGTTGCAAAATAAAGATAAGTAATAGAGCAGCAGATGGTAGGATAACACCCAGGAGAAGGAGGGTTATTACTCTGATGAGCTTTTGTGGCAGATATGAAATATGGATCTGAGTTTTTCATGAATTGTTTCTGGAGAATATTATCTTGTTTCTGTGAGCTCTTGATGGAATCATCTAGTCCTACCAAATTTTGACAAATGTAGTGAGGATTTGTTTTCAGAGATATACTTGAACCTTAAAACCTTGCAAAGAAAGACTTTAAAAGCTATTGAGCTATTTGAAAGTACCACTTCTAGTTTGCCTGTAATAAGAAAAAAAATGTAAAACCTAGTTTATCAACTTTCCCCACACATGTTTACATATATTTATTTGGATATTTGTTTGGATATGGTTGCTTTTTTTAAAACAGATTCCCAAGATTCCCATAGTGTTTGATTTCTCACTATTCACAGGAGGTACAACATACACATAGTATTTTGTTCCAGCATTACTTTCTGAGATACGAAATGCTTAAATTGAATATTTCCTTGGGAGAATGTGTAATAATATTTGTTTTTCTCACTATTTCTCACTTGTTTGATAGTTTGAATCATAACTATTTCAACTTTGAAACTGTGATTTAAAGCTAAGGCATTTCTTTTTCCAAAAGCCTCCACTTTGATTTAAGTTTAACTTTTGGAAAAAGCTTATTTACTTACAAACGTTCAAAACTATAATATTTAAATGTTAGCATTACAATATAGAAAACCCTGCTTTATTTGTATATTCCTATGCCTTTATGTTTTATAGCAGTTTGGAATTTACTTCATTTTGTCCATTTTCAAATGAAATGGACAGCATATGAATTTGAAAATGTTAACTTTTAGTTTAACTTTGTTACAGACTTTTTTTTTTCAGAAATGAAGAGTTGAAGTGTGAACCTAGACAATAACAAATTATTTGCCTTATGTGAGAAAAACAAAAAAACAAACAACAAAAAACAAAACCCATCCAAATACTAATTACTTCTATTTAATCTCCCTAATTTTCTGAACTTAGCCAGTCTTTCACTAGAGAAGTGGATATACTAAGTGAAACTTTCTTAAAAAGCTGGATTTATGCAAGTGCTACATAGCATTTCTAGTGGTTCACACAGTTTGTTTTTTACGTGCTTGATGCTTACATCAAAGTTTGTTCATACAGCCACAATCAGAATTGAATAGGTATGCTGGCCATTCACATTCTATTTAAGTGTTATTGCTCCACAGCTGTAAACATTAGAATTTAGCTTCTTGTTGCTGAACTTACATGTCCAGACAGTTAAGCTGGATGAAACCTAATCACAGTGGAAGAGGAGAATGCCTCTGTATGTTAAGTTACTATCTTCTGGTTGAATAATTATTAATAGATGGTAACACCTGGAGCAGTTTGCTCAATGAAGCTGTGGATACCCCATTTCTAGAATTGTGCAAAGATCTAGTGGTTTGATTAAGAAGATCATCATGTCGACATTTTTATTTTTATGATTCGATCATGGACTTTGTTCTAGTAGTTTCAGTTAGAAAGTACTGGGACCTTTCTATTCTTGTTCAACTGTAGGCATGGTTGGTTTTTTTAGCTTGTGTTTCCAAGGCGAGCTAGGAAGGTACAAGTTGGTTGTCACCAGTTTGCTTTGCTTTTGTGAAGGAGTAGTTAAAAACTTTTAATGCTTTAGGATTTTCGGAGTACTGTGCACATACTAAGAATTGTGAGCATGTTGTCTTTAAAAGTTGCGTCATCCTGCCCAAAAGCCTGCTTCATTAGAGGTTCCGCACATAATGTTCATCTGTTTCCTTTTTTATGTTAAGTATCAACCAGCATTAAGAAAGTGTTGGCAAATCTGTAGACAATTTGATGTCTTGGTAATTTTACCACAAAAAAGCAAACCAGCCCAAAACTTATGTCTCTATATTTCTATAGGTTGGCTTTGTTTGTTGTTCATACTCTTAATAATTAATAGTTCAAAGATCAAACTTTTCAATTTGAAATAACCACAATGCATAAAGAATGTGTGCAGCTCTTAATTTTGAGTGTCAAGCTTTTGAATGATTTAACTCTATTTTGCTAGTGTATAGCATCCTGTATTCTTAAATGATGCAAGTGCTTGAAAGGTCCTACTTTAATGAATCCAGTCCTTGGATTATCAGCCAGAACTAGGCTGTTAGAGGCCAACTATTTATGTGATGGAGAAATGCATAAAGGTTGACAAAGAGTGTCCTTACAGAGCTGTAGGGATCTCTTAGATTCTTCTTTTTAAGAACTTCTATTTGGAACTTGTGTGGTCCCTAGATGGAGTAATGTGTATTAAGTTGTCAACATTTAAAATACGGATTCAAAATGGAAATTTATTAGCCAGCTTCAGACCGAAGTATTGCAGCTGAGTACTTGGGCAGTATTCCTAGTTTTGCGTATGTGTAGTAATGTAATATAACACTAGTTTCAACAACTATCTTTTCATGGCTTTCAACTCATCTCTTTGTGGGAACTGTTCATCACCAAGTAAGCTTTCTGTTTATTTTTCCATGCAACTTACAGCCCTTTCTGAGATGCTGTTACAATGATAGTAAGCAGTTAGTGATTGCACATAGATGTATGTCAAGACTGCTGTTGAAAGCCTGTAAAAGACAAACGAAAAATCCAGTAGTGATAATGATGGAGTTCCTGTTTGCCGAGTGAAGTGAAACTAACTAATATAAATCACTCATAAATCCTCAAGTTATCATGTGATTATGTAATTATTTTATAATATTTCCATTGTGTTGAGGGGGAAAAAAGGTTTTATTTTCTTTCAGAGATTGAAAGCAGCCTTGACCCAGCAGCACCCTCAGGTAACAAATGGAGATACTGCCAAGGGACAGCCAAGTGGGTTGGTTAGAACTCAGTCAGAAGAGCCACGACCACAATCACTACAGCAACCTGCAACTTCAACAACTGAAACACCGGTATGGCAACAAAGTGGAAGTGTATTTCCTGTCTCATTCCTTGTTGTATAATTTTTTTTCTTGACTAAAGCAGAGGTTAATAAGTACTATAGAATACTCTTAGAGCTAGAAGTTTGAGGGACAAATCGACTGCCCTGATAAAATACTGGCAACATTTTATTATATATAGATATAGTTATGCAGCAGATTGCTTTTTCTAGATGATTATATGTAATTTTGCAAGATTGCTGTGTCTGTACTGTGTGTGTTCTACTGTCGTATCAATATTTGTGTGGTAACGAAGTGCTTATAATGATGTTCTTTCTACAGTGCATTATTCAAGATGATAATTTCAAAATAGGTATTATCTGTCTGCTTAGATTTAAAACTAGCTTCAGATTTCTGGAGTGTGCTAACAAGAATTTTTGCGGTGTGAAAATTATACCTCTGGTTTATATATAATTTAAAATAAACAGCTTACTTTATTTTGCATTTATACTACATCTGTCTACTGTATTTTCTATCATAAGCACTCTTCTGAACTTTTTAACTGCATCAAGGGTAACACTTGTGTTAATTGCTTTAAGGATCCTTTTTGGGCTTCCACAAGAAGAGTTTCAGTACTGTGTCTTTCTGAACACTGAAAGGAGGTTAGTGAGCTTAGAAGTGGTAGTCTTTTCATGTGGGCTGACAGGTGAAAACAGAAAACTAAAGGACAAGAGCTCCAAGTCAGACTAGAAGCACTGCTGGAAGAGGTGTTTCCAAAGGTGAATCCCAGGCAACTGCTATTGTACTTCTAAGAAACCTGTTAGAAAAGCAGTTTCTTAAGAAAATACTTATAGATGACAGTGGAAACAGTCAGTACCCTTACACAGAAGGCCACTGAAACAGATGTGAAGGTTTATCATAAGACTTTGATGTGTTTTAGGGTTGTTTTGTAGTGCTTTCAAAAACTTAAAGAAGTTATCACCATAATAATCTTAATACCTGTTGCTGTTTTCAGGCATCACCAGCTCAGCCTACACAACAAGCACCAAATACAGGTGGTCGGCGAAGAAGAGCTGCTAATGAAGATCCTGATGAAAAAAGAAGAAAGTTTCTGGAGCGAAACCGAGCTGCTGCTTCCAGATGCCGACAGAAACGGAAAGTCTGGGTGCAGTCATTGGAGAAAAAGGCTGAGGACCTGAGCTCACTAAATGGCCAGTTACAGGTATACTTTTTATTTCAAGTAAAAGTGATTAAATTGCTCTTGGTCAGTGATTCTGGATTGATGGATCTTAAACTTTGCATAAAATCTGAAATATAAGCTATGTTTAAATGATGTCTCAGGTCAGAATTGAAAATACACCATTGACTTGCATATTCCAGCCAAGTAAGAATATAAAAGAGTGTTCTGATTTTAAGATGTGTAAACTTAGGATCGTTCCCATTTGTCCTTAGTTCCATTTTAAATAACTTTCAGACAGTGATACTAAATTACTTGATTTGATGGAGTAAAGGCTTGATAGCCTTACCTTAAACACCCTGCACTTATCAATTTCTATCACAGTCTGAGTTATTTAAATAACATTTGGTTTTATTTCCTTTGGTTCTTTTTAACTTCACTGTTTTTTCCTTTAAAGTGAATGTAGTGCTCGTGAAAGGTGCCAGATTGACATCATTGGAAACTGAAGGCCTCTTTTGTCCACAGAACAGGTACAGCACAGGCAGTGTCAGTGCAAATTTCACCACGCTGCCCTTCCAGTGTGCATAAATCTTAGAGGGAGAGATGTATACTGTAAGAGGGTGGTCTGGTACATATTACCAGTTATTTCTCCACCCCATCCAAGGTTACCAGTCATTGGAAAGTTGTCGTGTTTTTCCCCTTAAACAATCCACGATCCTTTTGTTTAAATTGCTACTACTGTTAATATATACTTTCTTAATCTTTTACTGCAGTGCACAAGAACTGGCAGGAAGTACTGTTTCAAAACAAAAGGTCTAAAAGCATCATTTTAAGAATTATGGAAAGGAAAGCTTGATGTTGTTTCCTGTCAAACGGTTTACAGGCTGGTTTGTCCCAGTTCTGTGACAGCTGATAGGGGGGACCCATGCCTTGGGAAAGGGGAAGGGGGAAAAGGAAAAGGGAAAAAGGGAAATGGACTGAAAAACAAAACAGTGGCAACAATCTCAGGAGGAAAGCTAATTTACTAAATAAGATATTGGAAAGCAAAATGACACAATATAATACAATATAATTGGAATTAAAGCTAATAAATCAAATAAAATGAGCAAGAGAGAGTGTCTGATAACCTGAAGCCCTTATGCTAAACGCTGAAGGCGAGACGGCAGCGAGCACCCACTGCTGAGTCAATCCCCAAAGAAAACAGGGTGTCTTGTGACATGGGGACAGTTTTTATCTTTCTCTCTGAGTGGAAAAATGTAAAAACATAAAGCAACATGAAGTCCTCTGGGGAATGTAGTTCTTCTTCTCTTCTGAGACAGGTGTACCCATAACTATCGATGATCCACAGAGCTGGAGCATTAACTGTTCAGTTCTTACTGCACTACATGATGTTATGGTGTGGAATACCAATACTAAAAATCATAAAACCGTGACATTTCCTAAATGAAGCAATTGTTTAGAAAATGTAATAAAGTGTTTTGGTATTTTAAAGTTTATCTTTTTTTCTGGGAGTCGTTCAGTGAGTCAAACTCACAGATCATTCCTATTAAAAACCTTATTTGGCACTACTAATGAAGATATCCCAGCTCAACCAACAGAATAGTAGGGCATGTTTTACCTTGTAATCAACATGAAGTATTGGTCATCTTCAGCTTCCTGACTAGAATGGAATAGTGCATTTAAAAGGGACTTGCAAAGGTCATTGAGTCCAACTGAGACTGCTTCAAGGGTAACTAAAAGTTAAAGCATGTTATTAAGAGCATTTTCCAAGTGCTTCTTGAATGCTGACAGGCACAAAGCACCAATCACCTTACTAAGAATTCTGTTCCAGTGTTTGTCTAAACTTAAAGAAATTTTTTCTAAAAAGAAAAAATACATCTAGTTCGTCTTTAAAAGTTCTCAGCATCTCAGACTGTAAAACATAAGAAATTCAAAGGGAAGCACATAACATGAAATTATTACTTGTGTTCTGGAATCACTACGTGACATCATGGCGTTACTTAAATTACTTGCTAATACATAACCTTCTCATCCCTGTTCACTGTCTGAGGTCTTGATTTCTATGTAGTCACGGCTCTCACTGTAAATCCATTCATTGCAAAATGACATGTAGCACTACAGCTTAAAGAATCTAAGAAAAAAGTGAAGGTAGAATTTGGTTTTCTTTCTGTCAGAAAAACAAAGAACAGAAACAATTGACTGTATTTCCATTTTTCTTAATGAAAATAGTTTTTGGCAAGATACGAACTACCTTTAGCTTGTACATATCCATTTTTAGAATTGAAAACTATGAGAGTACCATATCATCATTGGTAACATTCATTGTGTGCATGTTCAAACACCCATATAATAGATAAAATGTAGAATCAGACTTGTTTGCAGATATTTTATTTAAAATAATGCATCCCTATAAAGGTATGTAAATATTGTTGTATTTATTTGTGTGCATTGCTTAGACCGATAGTTGCATCTAAATCTTGATTGTGGTTTTTAATTATTTGTTTATGTATCTGGAAACCAAAACATTTCCAGATTTCCAATGAATAATTCTGTAATAATTCAAGAAAAAGGAATTTCTTAGTATGCCAAAAGCAAAACTGTTAACTGTGAAGAACAGAATGATTTGAAGAGTGTTGAATGTCAGAAAAATAAACTCTTATGTGAAAGCATTCATCCATCCTGAATTTCCATAGTAATATTTTACTTCATAATCTAACACAGCTGATCAGCGTAGTGGGCAGAAACGACCCATGGTTACTTACAAATTTACTATTAAGTATAATGTTACATTTGGAGTTTTGCCTTAGTACAGCTCTACAGACTGGGTGGTAGCGTTTAGCAGGGCTTTTTTACTATCTAAATGACCTGCTGAGATTTCATAATTATAAAATTAGGTTAATACCAAAATGACTAGAAATTACAGTGCTTTGCATAACACTTTCAGCTTCTTTCTACACAGTAGTTTTCATGTTATATTTGTGTCAAATCTTTTGATATAAATGTTAACGCTTTTAAATCTGTAAGCTCTCTAACAGTACATATAGATTTGAAGAGCCATAGTTGGTTGATAAATATTCCTTTGTTCAACAATTTTCAGCTTTCTGTAGATAAATTTGCTTAAGAGAATGTAATTTATTCAAGCTTTTTTCTTTTTTTTTTTTTTTTTTTTACTGAAGTGAAGATTTTAGTGAAATCATGTCAGTAACATTTATTAGAGTGGCTTTTATCAATCTATACTATAGGATACATGTTATTTCATTCTTCCAACTTTTTAAAGTATATTTACTGTTTTCTTTTCGTGTTTTCTACTCACATATTAACTTGTTTTATGATCTGAGACTTGTTATACCTTGTTGTGTTGCCTCTGTGCCTTGCCTGGGTGTGGTATGCTGTGTAACATGTTCTTAAGGAGCTACTGACAATGTGTGCCAGCAGCTGCTTAGTGGTAATGCAGTATCAGATACCAAAATCCATAGCATGTTCCCTATTTGTTCTCTATCACTTTAAAAACTTCAGAGGGCAAAGAGTTAGTGAGTTTATGTTAGTTCTGTGTAGTAGAAGAATGGTCTGTCTTCCTTAGGAGGTCTTTCTGGGCTTTAGGAGATGTCCGTTGTCAGCAGTTGGTGGCTTGTGCTAGTACTACAGAAACTGCTTTAGGAAAACTATATAAAAATAAATGCACAATCCACTATCCCCATAACTGTCACGTCTGCCTGTCTCCAGTAATAGGCCTGGTAAATATACCTCACAAATGTTGCCCAGCACCCTACTTAGTAAGGATTAATCTGGTCCCACTATTACATGTACATTTTGAATACAGGGAAAACAGACAGATACAGAAGAACATATTGTGCACAGTGTGATATATTTTCCCTTTTGTATATCACAGTATCTTTTGAAAAATGGAGTACAGGTGGAAATAGATGTGCTTTCCTCCAGGATCCTGCTTTCCCATCTTAGCACATGTTTGAAATGTGTGAACATAAAGATTCTTCCAGGTAGTATATGAAGTATATTTCATGCTTGTTTAAGGAAACGCGGATACCTGCTCTTCACTTGATAAATGAAGGGGGCTGTTCATCTTCTGTGTGCAGAAAGTCTCAATCTTTCTTCATGCCAACTGTTGAATTGTTTGTTCTATGTGTTTCTTCTTGTTAGCCTGTTTTCCATAAAGGCCACCTGTTAACATATTTTGAAAGAGCTGGAAGGATGTGATATTGTCAGATGCATGATAAGAAAACTGCAAGGTATATAGAAGTTGATTCTAACAACCTGCTTTTATTACCAATCCAAAGTGGCTCCTACTGGTAGCATGTAAATGGCAGTAATTTATTTGTCTTTCCTTCACATTCTACATACCAAGTGTGTCTGGGACTTATTCTCCTTATTGTCTTCTACTTTCAAGAATGGTTTGTAAATTGAATATGATGCTATTGGCACAGTGTTGATGTACTAACAGTGCTAGCTATGTTTTCAGGGATTATGCCTCAACTTTTTAGTTTAGTATAGGAACACTCTTCCATTTATTTTATTTTTTTCAAATCTACTTTTTTATATTCCTTTTAGCAGAGCACTGCCTTTTCAGCTATTTTACTTGAATACTAGATTTATTTATGCTGGTAAACAGCTGCTTCGTTTTTGTTTATTCTGTTTGTGTATGAAATTCTTCCTTAAATGGGGGAGATGAAGGTAGAAACTTTCTGAATACTTTTTCCTGATATGATCATTTATTTTGCCAGTGTTCCTTTAAACTAACAGAAGTATGATTCATGTTCTTGGACATCGCTGCTTCTGTATATTATCAAGAAGTGTCTCAAAACTGCATCAGCACTTTTCTCTATCAATTCTGTGCAGCTGCCTGCTTGGCATCCAGACACTAGATCCTCAGTAAATAACGTGGTGAACTAAGAGAACTGAGAGCTGGAGACACAAGTAGAGTGCTCTCTTAACAGCCCAGGATTTCAGGACGTGCAATTCCAGATGGTAGATAATTTGTAGGTGATATGTTTTTTTCTTTTTCGTTGTAATCACAGTTTTCTTTTATTAGAAACGTCAGTAAAGTCAAATTTCTCTCTTTCATCTCCTGTTTTTGTTTCAAAGTTTCTGCAAAGAATTTTTGGTACAATGAAATAACTGAACAGCAAATTAGTCCTGTATAGTTTTTAAGAAGATTTTGCAAATATAAACTCTTAAAATCAGTCTTCTAATTTGAGGGAAAGGGCATAAAGAAAAGCTGTCTTACAAGTCTGATACTTTAGTTACAGTATTTTTAAATTATATTGCTTAGTGTAAGTAAAGCAAATAAATCCTGTTCTTGAAAATGTTCTCATTATTTTAGAATCCTTCTAGTTATCATTCATCTCTTCTGACTGCACTACCTTAGGTTACAGGGGCAGATTGACATTTGCATGGTTGTTTTCTTTTTTCCACCTAATTTTATTTGTAATCTAATTTTCCTATGTTTGCTTTTCTTTAAGTTGCTTACAAATGCATAAACAAATGCATTCATGGGTAATATATATTTTACTTATGTGCACAGGTTCATATGGTTTAAATAACTTCACGTATTTCTTATCAGTGGAAAAGACTTATATTTAAAATAAACTACCTCCTGAAAAGAAATCACATATCAAGAGGTGAGGGTCAAAAAGCATTACAGATAATCTGATTCAGTAGTTGCCTACATGTTTTTCTAGTGTTCTATGTGAAAATTAATCTATCACCATGCCATGCTGTTCTTAATTTGGAGTGTCACTGTAGTTATGTACCACTTCTCATCCATAGATATCAAATTGTTTTACAGGGAAGGTAAGTATCATTGTCCTCCATCTTACAAATGGGGAGATAGAAGCACAAAGAAGAAAAATGACCTTCCTCAAGGTCACCCAGTAGAGAAAAGGCATAGCCTGAGAATGAGCACTGTCACTAGATTCTGCAAGTGCTGTCTCTTAGATTACATTCCACTTTAGCTGTATAGACTGACAGTTCAGATTTTGACACTGTTTTTAATTATTCCTTCATACGATACTTGGTTTATACATGACTATTTCAGAGAAAGGAAATGTGAAAAATCAACAGATATTTTCTAAATGATTTTCTATTACTTGATATTTTTGAAGTCCAAGTATGAATCTTGTTCCCAAAACCAGTACTGGATAGGCTTACTTAAAAAGTGTGTGTATTACTGGCTGTGGCATCTGTTGAATGTGAGTAGCTAAGTGTAGATTTACTCTGATGAGAATTCATAAACTCCATGGAAGAGTCTTACAGTAGCTGGATCATGTGAATGAGACTATATGTAGACTTGCATCTGCAAACTGAAAAACATGATGCATTTTCTATAAACGCGTTTCCTAAATTAAGAAAATCAAGAAATTAGTCAAGTATCAGGTAAGATTTAAGTATTATAGGATAAAATAAATGCATACTTTTTTTCTATACGTACACCAAGTGGAAAATTTTTGTGTTTACCCTTAAATGGTCAACTAAAAATCATATAAAACTTAATACTTACTTTCAAAATGTGTTTAGTTTGAGCCTGGTGAAGTACATAACTTTCTTCTCCTTTAGAATGAAGTCACCCTGCTGAGAAATGAAGTGGCACAGCTGAAACAGCTTCTTCTGGCTCATAAAGATTGCCCTGTAACCGCCATGCAGAAGAAATCTGGCTATCATAGTGAGTAATGTTCCATTACCTATAGCCTTAGTCTGCATCTATGAAATACTGCCGAAGTGAACTGAATCAACATTAAAAATAAGAAGTGTAGTTCTAATATTACATTTTAGGTGTTTTTTTTTTTAATCTCAAAGGTTATTAAAAGACAGGAATGAATATGGAATGTTTAAGGGAATATATTTTTAAGTCCTTTCAGTTGAATTGTTGCATAACATTGAGGGTTTTATGTTGGTTTAATAAATGCATATGGTAATTAGCATGTATGGACTGTAGGCTACTACATCTGCTTTGGAAAATATAATTAAAGTATTAAGAGCGCATGATAAACCATTTTTGTACACTTTATCTTAGCCTAGTACGGAGAAAGGTCCTTGTGGGTTTTTTCTTTATCGTAATGAGATTTCAGTAAAGGTAATATAACAGCTGTCCTCATTTACCATAACATCCAGGATCAGTCAAGCTGTTAAAGTAATCAGATGCAGGTTTGTGGCTCCTACTGTACAATGTCTTCTAGGTTGTTTTGATTTCCATGTTTAACAACCTCTTTTAACAGGGTATCTTAAAAAGGGAATATGAAGAGAATACCAAGAGCTTCGGTTAGCATTTCTTTTGCAATACATATTTTTGCTGAAAGTTGCTTATTTCATTTTTATCCTTCCAGCATTTTAAAGGTTAATTATGCTTTCCTGACTTGTAACTTCATTTTTGGATATGATACACAGTGCTAGAACCAGCTGCTGCTGCTGTAGAATAAATGGCCAATTTTGTCCATTGTACACAAATTTGTTACAAATAACTGAGCCGGGAATGCATTAGGCAACATTCATAATATATAACCCACAGCTTTCGTTTTTATGATTTAGTGATATTTCAGGATATTTGTAAATGTGAAGATTGTTTCTGCCATATGTAGCCACTTCATTTTAATTTGCCAGTGTCAGTAATTCAGGAGAATAAAGGAACATTTTGTATTGCGTGCAAACGGATCCTCAGGTGCTTGCGATAAAACTTAATGGCCACCATCTTTACTTGTAGTCATTGTAAGCAGTTTCATCAGAATGGGCAATATTTTTTAATTTAAAAGATTCAGGAGATTTAGCAACTCTCTCTTGCCACATCTATTTAGAATACTGATTTTGTCAGTTTTGTGCTTATAAATCTTGGTCCTTTGATCTCCAGTCATTTTGACAAGACAGAAAATAGCATCTTGGAGCAAATTGGAACAGTATGGAAATATGTTTGGGATTTATATTAACAATGATTGCTGCAGGGATGAGGCCATTATGGCTCCCATCTGACAGCACAACATAATTTCATACAGAAGGTACTAGGGAATGACATTATGCGTGTAAGATTTTCTGAAAATAAATAAATAAAAACCTAACAGTCCCCTTTCCCCCCCCCCCCAAAAAGAAAAAAACAACAACTGTGAGCTTCTTGAATTTTGATGTTTTGAGGAAACATGTTTAAATATTTTTTTTTATGTGAACTTGGGAATATGAGCCTTAAACTGGCAAGCTAATTACATGCTAAGGGTTTCTTGTTAAAGTATTAATGGCAGACTTTTGAGTAACACTAAATTTTCTGCCCTCTGAAAAGGGATTGTAACATTCCTAATCGACTTAAGCAAACAACATGAATATGTGCTACAATGCTAACGGGTGGAAAAAGACTGTGCTTTAGAAAAAGGATGAAAATGGGCAGCATGGCTCACTTAGATTCTTTCGGATTTATTTTGTTTGTCTTAGTTTAGTTTGGTGTTTAAAACTTATCTAAAGCCAAAGTTCAGCATGAAGGATGGTTGTAGTGACGTCTGTCTGAAAGAATTCTGTCACATCATCTTCATAGGAAAACATATTAGCTAACTGATTTACCTACAGTATAATTTATGGGTGGAAAAAATAGTTTCAGCTAACATACATGATCATGAAAATGGTATAGACAAAGTATTTTTTAAAAAAACCTATTAAGTATATCAGGTCATGTGAGTTCAACTGCTTAAGAAAGTATTGTGTGGTTTAACAGTATCTCTGTGGAAGAAACTGATGACACCAGATTACAGTGCTCCTGCAGTGCTGAATATTATGCACAGCTGAGATGGTGCTACTTTATACTGGGCAGGCTGTTTTTTAACAGCTAAGCCCGCAATTCAGTAGAGTTTCACTTACAATGCAGTTAAATAGACAGAAATAATCTATTGCTTTGCAGGATGTTTCTGACACCTACTTACATATCTTGTAAGATCTTTTGGATTTTCCAGGCACATTGTTGCCTTTTTGCCTCAGGGCAAAAAGTGAAGAAAGCATAATGGTGAAGAAATACCTTCTCTGAAAATTGCTCTTGAAGTCATATATTCATTATTTAAAAAGTCTGTGGCCTACTTAAAAAAACAGAAGGAGAGGAAAAAAAAATACATATATTACGGTGCTTTGAGATACTATGGACAAAATTTCAATTTTTATGTTTTCAGATGGTTTAAGCTTGTTTTAATCCCAAGGAAGAATAGTACTGTTTCTGAATTTATCTTTAAACACTGGGGTGTTGCAACATATAAACAGTGTTTAGATTCTTTGTATTTTTTATTTTACTTTTTCAAAACCAGATTATTTCTAAAAGTTTTCTGCAATATGCAGATATTTGTTTTATTTTTTATTTTTTGAACTTGAAGCAAGGTTAAAACTTGTGAAAAGAAAATGTGAAAATTCCTGTTGGAGGGAAAAAATGTTTCAGATATTTTTCAAAAGGATGTCATAATCTTCAAGAGCAAAGTTCTATACAAAACGGAATATAAAAGATTATAGAGACTGTAGCACAGATGGTATTGGATGAAATTTTTGTGTGTTCTTTTTCAAGTTAGTTTTAAAAAAACAGTAGCTGGTGACTAACCATTTACAGACCTTGGATAACCCAAACTACTCAAATGTTCCTAAAGTCTGTTTTGTATAGGCAACAATCCTTCAGTAAATTGTGAATATGCATTTGCAGGGTTACAGCAAATTCAAGCCTAGAAATGATAATTTTCCAGGGAGTTCCTCTATAGTCCCTCTGTAGTTGACAGTTACCATGACGTTTCCTTTCTAGAGATTATCGGAGGACTAGATCTGGATAAGGGAATTAATATTTGGGTTTTTATTCTCAAGTTGCAACTCCCTCTTTGCTTACATCACTGAAAGCTGCCTGTAAGCAATGGTAAGAAGTAAACAATAGCAAGATGTTACTTCTGTAGATTCACTTCTACTTTGGATCTTGCATTTTCCTTGGTTTAAGGCAAAACTAGGGGAGACATTGAAAAGTCCAGGCTCTCTTCTACGTTGTTAGCTACGTTATGATTTTGATATGCATCAGTTGCACTCTTGAATTTCAACCACGTGCAAGAAAATTCTCTGAATTTAAATGTGTTTTCCATTGTTCTTCTGAGAGTCTTTGTTTTTTTATCATCTATCTTTGAGCTTAAGAAGACAAATCACTTTTGTAATGAGGTGACTCTAAGGATACTCTGTATTCATTGCATAAATTTTCTTCTTTTGTTTTGATTCTTCAAATGAATTTCTGTGTTCAGTTTTTGGCTGCTGTTCCTGTTAATTTAAGACTATTAGGAATAAAAGCTATTCTTAAGGACAGCACCTCATTTCAAAAATTGTTTTTGCAATTATTTCAAGGACTTACACCTCCAGTCAAACTCATTACTATAAACTAGCATTAGGTCTGTATCTTACATAGTTGTCTGACTGTAAGCTCCCTGCCACAACCACAGTGTCTGAAAATAACTGAACTACATCCTTTTATCTCTTCACTACAGTATATTCAACTTCTCAACGATATGAAAGTTTTATGTTGGTGGTCATAAGTATTCTCCTAACTATTCTCTAATAACTCTATTGCACTTAAGGTCATCTTCCAACCAGAATCAGAAAGTCAACTATTTTCACGCTCTTTGCTGCTGGGATGCTATTACAAACATTTACTTTGAATTAAGGGCATATATATTAAAAGATACAGAACAATGGAAGGTTTTTCCTCTGACTGAAAGATGATCTTATTTGCGTCTCTGACTTGCAGCATATAAATTGTGCCCTTTTTTGAGGATTTTGCCACCAAGAAGATTGGGGATCAGCAAAAAAGAAAGGATGATAGGAAAGTTGAGTTTCATAGAAGAACAACAGTCTGAAGAGGAGTATCAGGTGTGATAGCGGGGAGACTTTATCCTACAAGCCTCCTAGTTGTGGCTGTTGCATTCTGTCTGAAGGGAAAAACATGCTGCTCTCATAATTAGTAATTTCAGTTAGTATTTTTCAATTCATTAGTATTTTTCAGGAGGTGGCACTAGAATTCCTTTCTGTTATTAAGGAAGTTTGCATGTGTTCCTTTTTATTTGTTTTTGCATCAGGTCCTGCAAGTCTCAGCTAAGTGTAGTGAAAGCTAAATCCCGTAGAATAGTGTGAACTGAATTGATCCTGACCTGTTCTTCCTTTTCTTGAATGGACAAATCCTATAAAGGATCATGAACATGTTTCGGAAGTACTTCACTTGGCTTCTTGCTGTACTCAATTGCCATGTAATTATGTAGTAGTTGTCAGCAGACGTACCTCAATATTATCTATCTAATGCTTTGAACGTACAGCCATTTTGCTTACTAACATATCTTCTTTGACCTTAACTATTCTTTTCTAAAAGCATTTGATAAGAAACAGTGACAAGGAGCTGGTTCTTAGTATGCATAGGGTTGCTTCAAATATGTTTATGTTGTGGGCTTGACTTGCTAATTTACAGAGTTTTCTAGTATGTCATATAAACCCCAGTACATCGTAAACTTGTTCATTGTTTCTTCGTGCCTTATTTTCATTTTAGTTACTGCTGTTAGCCTGGTTTTGTATGGTAATGAGGCTATGGTATCTTTCATTGTTAGTGTCATTTTCTCCCATCTCTTCTACCCGGTGTAGCTCAACTTTGTAGGCCAATCTCTAGCAAATCTGAAGAGCATTACAAAAACAAGTAGTGAAATCTTGCTTTCAATTGCTGTGTCACCCACAATGCGTCTTGCTTCTTCTGTCTGTCTATATCTATGTTATTAGATTTTACCATGGTTAGTAGTGGTTTAAAAAGGTCTTCCCAGTCTTTCATCTGTATGTTCAGGTTTTTTTTCACAAATGCTTTATGCGGTGACCTTAAGAACAGTAAGCACCACCAAGTGGTACAGAAGAGTTCTAATTTTGAGTCAAGATCAAATTTAATTATAAGTGTGAACAACAGTAGATTTATTTTCTTTTTGATTTTTAGTCTTTAACTCAGCTTTTTACTTGCTGGTGTTAGCATAATGTCTTGGCTAAGTTGAAATTCTGAGGAAAAATTGGATAATTTTAGCATGTTATGTGAGAGACATTTTATTAATCTTGCTCACTTTGTAAGTTCTAATTTTGCATAGTAAAAATTTTTTTGAACCTTTACCCTCTGTCAAGAGGAAAAAGTGAGGCAATTGTGTGGCAAATTCACATCAGTCAAACTGAATTATTCTTAAAAGATACTAGGAATAAATACTTCTAAATAAATTAGAACTTTTATTTAAAAACAATTTTAAATCCTAATGAGAGACATCTGTGCACTAAAAAGGTTACTGAACTTTAATGTACTATAAGAATGAGGTCTGAAAACTTGTGGAAATATTCTCTAGTGTATAAAGTTATAAATGCCACCTTTTCCAGAGAAGATATTTATGATCTTTGGTCACAGAACCAGTCTCTCGATTACTGAACAAAATGAAGTAAGTGGCATGTGTTAAAAATTAAGGCTAGTTAATATAGCAGCAGCAGACCTGGTAGCATTTTCAGTCTTACTGCTTATTGACATGACATGGGCCCAACTGTTCATTTACTAGGTGGGAAATCAGATGGCATTGATCATGATTTTGAAGATGTGGAAATGTTCTTGTTTGCTGAATAATCCATAATGCAATTTATATCTTTGCTTATGAAGTAGTGTTTAAAAAAAAAAAAGTAATGAAAATTAGATTGTTTTACAATTTGCTGTGCTGTGTGATACCATGAATGCTAATTGATTAGCAGGCGACCACTGTCATGTGGAAAGTCGTTTTGTGTAATGAGGGGGAATGAAAACTAACCCAATTTCTCTTGTGAAGCTGCAGATAAAGATGACAGTTCAGAAGACATCTCAGTGCCAAGCAGCCCACACACAGAAGCTATTCAGCACAGCTCCGTCAGCACTTCCAATGGTGTCAGCTCCACTTCCAAGGCAGAGGCAGTGGCCACCTCGGTGCTCACGCAGCTGGCGGACCAGAGCTCGGAGCCTGGGATTCCCCAGGTCGGTGTGGCACCGCCCTCCCAGGCGCAGCCCTCGGGAAGTTGATTAGGAACTTGGTTGCATCCTTTTCTTAGGTATTCGTTTGTGACTTTAAAGGGAAATCAACGAAAGACCAGACTCCACCTAGGAGAAATTGTAGCTTAAAATTACTTGGTTTTAAAATTCAAACCCAAATTTGGCTTTAACGATTGGCAGGTGAAGGTGAGACAGAACACCAGTTACAAGTCTCTTTGTAAAAGACTTTTTTTTTTTTTCACTTAAGTGTTAGGTTTACTAGTTATTTTTTGTGCTTAATGTGTAAAGTGTATGTACAGTACAATGTGGTTTATTTCATTTTTAATTTGGTATTATTTCAACAAACGTTGGGGTGAGTTACTAAAGTTCATCCCCCAGACTGTGATAGTAATATTGTGTGACATTTTATACCAAAGTTCTGCATAGTCCCTATTGACTTTGTAACATGAGCAAGGTCATAAAGCACTAGGCAAGAGAAAGACAGTAACAGTAAATTTGCTTTTAGTCTTTTTGCCTTTTTGTTGTTTTGCACATTATGAGGAAGAACATTGGGAGAATTTTTTTTTTTTTTAAGAATAACGTTTTGGTTGGCTTTTTAACTGTTGGGTTTTTAATTTGTTTAATAGGGCCAGTACAGTATATGAGATACAGTACTCTTATGCACATACCTATCCTAAATGAGGATCATTACTAAGTAGATTTTTTTTCTTAATTTGTCAGGTGTTTTTTTTCCCCCTCCAACACTTTCATTACGAGGGGAGGAGAGCTTTATTTCTCCAGTAAGCATAGGTATCTGTAACTACCCATTGTTGTTTGGCTGAAACCAGTAAGCATATTGTAAAATACGGGGTTATCAAGTATGGAATACTTAGTATTCCAAAGTAGGATGATATTTTGTGGATTTTTGAGTCGCAGACTGAGTTTACTCATGGTTTTGGATGCCAGAAAAGCCTAAAATCCTTCAGACAACTCAAGACTTTTTTTTGTCATTGTCTTGTATTTGCAAGCTAACTTGTACTTAATTCTTGTGTAAGCACTGTCATCTTTTAGTAGCAAAAATTTTGATACCTTTCTTGTGGGAAAAAAAAAAATCAGTATCTACCGTATCTTGGAAACAATGTAATTATAATGTGGTGTGTGTGGTGTGTGCGTGAGAATGGTTCAGTAGTTAATGCCAGCAGTCTTTTGCTTGAATGTTTAAAGATGCCTTCAATGTGATGCTGGCTGATAGGTGATTGCAGTTTTAAAATGTTATTTACTGTGCAAACTTGGATAACTAACATTCCATGATGTAGTTTGTTTCTGATGAAATGATTGTAGGTACACTTTTTCTCATTATCCAATCATCTGTAGGATATTGAGTTTTTTAAATGTGCCATTATCTATTTTGATTCTGTACTCATGTTCAAAATACAGTACAATATTTTACAATAGATTAAGTTGTTTAAAAAAATATAGATGTGTGCTTTCAGGTCGGAAAACTTTGTATAATAGCAAAAACGGATGCATAGTAGCAACTGGCAGTAAAACAGGATTCCATTATGTATATAACAAAGATTTAATGCATTTATAATGGGTTGTGTACTTCATTTGTTCTTCCTTCTCCACACTATACAACGTGTTTTCAAGTGTCGGTGCCATCAGATTTCTATTTGATTCAGTTTAAAATCTGAAAAATGTAATTGATCCGCAGGAAAATGATGATTTCTACAATATATATACAACCGTACTATGATGAAACTGGACAAAGAGATATCTAGGTCATATATGTATTGTTGCAGGGCTTTAAGCATGCAAATAACAAGGATTCTAAATATTTTGTCTTGTAAACTAAGAAAGTTGAATTGATATCCTCATGTGTTTAGAAGTCTTACTTTCCCAATTTCAGGAATAAACAGTAAGTTCTTGATCGTTTCCAGGATGGGTAACACACAATGGGCATCTTGTGAGAAGGAAATGATTGCAAAGGCACAAAATGTGAATTCTGCAGGAAAGCTATACAGTCACTTTTCATTGTAGTTTTGGTGGACTAGGCACGGCCTTATTGATCGCGCTATAATTTGCTCTCCTAAACACAAAGGCTTTTTAAATCATATTTATATAAGTGGAGTTTTTTTTATAACAGCTATCACGCTTGTAAAATAGATCTTCATAAGTGTATAGGAGACATGTAAGCAGTAAATGAATTTAACAGTGGGGCTGGAAAAAGAACCATTAAAATCTGTGTTCAGCAAATAGAAAACAGTTATTAGCCGTACTACCATGGATTCTGTTTGGAGACGTATGTCACACTAATTCTGTACTTAGCATTTTGGGTCTTTACATTTGACATGTTCACAAACTGTACTGTTTCCTTTTATGTGCAGTTTGCATGAGTAAATCATCAAAGAGAATAAAATCTATCTTTAAGTTATGTTCCTATTTTAATGAAATTATAATTGTTCTAAAAGGCAGTGGCGTCTTCGAACTTATTTCTTTATCACTACACTTAGTAGGATTTGTTTGGAAGTTATTAATATAATGTCAAAATAACATCACGAGAATACGTTATTTTGAAAATAAACCTAATTTTTTGCTTTGCAGTTGACACGCAGCACCTTTTGAGGAGTTGGGCATATATCTTTAATTCTGTGAGCCTAAGTAATCCACAGAAGGAGTCTACATGCAGCTTGGTGATCATAGGCATTGCTCTGCCAGCTCTTGTTGCCGTGAGTGCCACTGCAAAAGTGTTATGTATAATTAGAATTTCCAGCTAGCATTCAGGTATCTCAGTCTCAACATATGCCAAGCTAAGAAATAGAAGATGAACTGCTGACAGTTTTGTTGTGGCAGATTGAGAAGAAATAATGTGAAAAGTAGTTTGGTCTTATTTCTGAATGTTGGAAACCTGATAGATGGGGTGCCACACCCTGTTATTGTTTGAAAAGGTCTTGACTGGTCTGCAGTACAGAGACATTGGGAGGAAAAAAGAAGTACTTGAAATCATCACCTGTTTTAAACAAAGGAAATCAAATATATACTGCATGCAACTTTGAGTTTATTGTAAGAATATTACACAGGGCGTCTTCTTGATCTGGAAGTCAGCAACCCTGCCCACAGCTAGGGGTTGGAACTAGACAATGTTTCAGGTCCCTTCCAAGCCAAAGCATTCTATGATTTTATAGTTTTTTCTTTAACTATGAATTATGGTCATTTCAAGGAAGAATCATGAAGACTGTGTGACAGAGGGCAACAGCTGAGGGGGGAAAAAATATCCACTCTTTACTGTTTCCACTGTTTAAAAAAATAATAAAAAAGAAGAAACAGAAAAAACATCTATTCTGATTTTACATGTAAATATCCAATCCAAATAAGCTTTTTCTTTTTTAAAATGTTAATATAGGCTGGGCAAATAAAGATAGGAAGATACTACACTGATGGAAGTAGATGACAAGTGTTGCATGAGTGGTGATTTCAGCTACTGGAATTACAGGAGTAATTTGCCTAGAGGCAGATACAAACATTTTAATTGGTCATCATAAATGATAATGAGGAGAAAACATGGTGAAATTAAGTGCATCCTAATAAAGTAAGGTATGTTAAATTGTGCTGAAGGAAACTCCAGCAATGCTTCTTGACATGATTAATATACTCATGACAATGTGTCTAATGAAGGTTGTTTGCATTTATGTGCTGCCTGTTGCCTCCCTCAGTAGAGATAATTTGGGCTGCTCTCATTTACATTGCAGAGCATGAAGTGTAATATAGCTTATACAGTATTTTTTTCCTTTACATTTATTTTTATCCACAGTGTCAACAGTCGTGTAGGTAGGATTTAACTGGCCTGGTATAGCACTGAGTAGGGTAGGTCTAAATGATACCATCATGAAAAATAAATTGGATTTTCAAAGTTTTTTATTCTTTAATTAAGAAGACATTTCTTGTCCTTATAATTGCACTTTTTAATGTGACTTCTTTAATTCTTTTAACTCCCAAAATTTATAACCATGACCTTTCTTGTTTTTCACTTTCTTTATCTCCAAAATATTTTTCTTAATGACAAGCCCATGAAAGTGCATGTAGATATTTAGTATGGATTTTCTTGGTTTTACACATGACTTCTTCCCTCTATAACAAACTTTAAACATTGCTTAAAGTCCTGTCCATCATCTATTGTCGTTTTTATAATGGCATATGCTTTTTCCAAGCACTTCTTTCTATTTGTTTTTGGGGTTAGGGGAGGGAAAAAGTTTTAAAATAAAATACATGTTGCAGATTTATTCTGGAACTGAACAGTTAATCAGAAGAGTGTTGTGAAGTGATAATTTTAAATATCCCTAGAACACAGAGTAGGGAGCTGGTGGTATTTGCTGGCTTTGGCCAATAGGGCCTGGTGGTGCTCCCAGCTTATGATTAATGAGCTTAAAGGATAGAACTGTGCAGCTTAGGGAGATCAGTCAGCATTCGACGGAGCAGATGAGCTTCAGGAACAAGAGCTGTCATGTAGATGGCTTTGGAGGAGTAGAATTGCAGGGAAGCAAGTTTTCCTTGTGTAACTCCTGCCTGTGGTGAGCTTAATATATCAAAGTGCAAGCATGAGCTGTTACACATCCATCTACTGCAGTCTGTCCCCAGGTGTCCTGAATACTGTGATGTGTGTCTTTTGAGCTATTCATAAGGCAAAAGTTAACTTAGGTTTTCTTTTTGCTATCTGAAAAGTTCTTTCTCTTGTTTCGCAGCAAGCTATAGGCTTGGTACCTAAGTAGTATTTTTCTCCCCTTGTCTGAACTGCTCATCCAAGACTGTTACAGAGGCAGAATACTGTCCAATAAATCCCTGAGCTGATAACATCTTTAGAAATTGAAGAATTCAAGAAAACTAGTCATTTGTTTTATTATCATTAGAAGTGAAATGAAAAATCACATCGGGGTCATGCATCTCAAGTTTCTCATGAGCAGAAGAGAGGGGTGAGTGAAGAGAACGAGCATTTGGCATTAGCAGCAAACACAATAAATTGGCCTTTCTGAATAAATTGCAAAAATGAAATGGAGAAAAACTAATTTCAACTTGCTAACTGTTTCCTGTGGGGAAAAAAAAAATTGTATGTTTCACTTCTTATTTATACCACCCTATATCTCTGATCATAAGATACATTCTGTGATTATTTGTTTCTTCAATATGTTTACAACGTTGTTACTAAATGTTTTGATCCCACATGGGGTAAGTAGTAAGAGCATGGCATTGCTCTTAAGGGTTACATAATGTATATATAGTACAGCCATTCTAGTTATTTATAAAAGGCCAACAAACTATAATCAGCATGGCTATGATTTCAAAACCAGGCCACTGTTTTACTTTTCATGCTTTCTATGTCTCTTTCACCAGAGTTATTTTAAAGAACTAATGATATGCTGAAAAAAAAAAAAGGAATAGATAATCCTTGTAAATGAAGAACAGATGCTGTGTGTTTAACTCTGTGATAGGAATGTTTCTAACACTTGATCATTTACTGACTGTCAAGGTAGTAAGGTCACATTTTATGATTTTCATGTATGTGTGAATACATAATAGGTTTCATTATGCTGTCTCTTACAGTTTACCCAAACTTTCTGGAGCCCTTTTTCTAATAGGACTTAACTCCTTTTTGTTCTGTAAACTATACAGCAGTCTCCTGCATGCTGTGTAAAAGTTGTTATCCGAGGATCTGTTACAGCTCTGCTGCCAGTTACCATGCAACTGGAGTGCAGTTTGAGTTGCCAGCATAGTTGTGGTTGCTGTTTCTGCCTATCGTATGTCACAGCATAGGTTTCCTTGGGATGTTTCTTTTCTACATTCTCTTTGAAGCACAAGTACCACTTAGTGATAGATTCTGTCCTTTTCTTTTCTCTGGACGCCTGGCAAAGCTGTTTTGTTGAAAGAAGGATGTGCACAGTCTTCCTGCTCTTGTAACTTAGTGTGTGGCTTTTGTGGGATTTTTTTTGCAGTTGTATTCACCTGTCGGGTAGGGGTGCACACACCCCATTGATAGAATAGACCAGGCACTAGGAGCACAAAATACTGGGGATCTTGTCTACTTAAGAAAATGTCACTGCTTTGGCATAGTTAAACTGGTGTAAACACAGACCTTTGGAGAATTTTCTTTTGATGTTTGCTGATTGATTTCAGTCCAGCACGTGTTGATTGAAAATAGAATAATAGTACTTAGCTGAAGTTGAAGAAAAAATAAAATAAAATAAAACCATATGTCCTTACTAAACCATTATAAAGACACTTAAATTTTTTGCAGTACAGTTTTTAAAACTATTTAACTTAAGCTAAGGCAACTTCTTTAATCAGTGTTTCCCAAATAAGAGTTCAGAACATGGTTTAACCAGTTGCTAATCACTGTCTGTGCTTCTGTCTTTCTTGTAAACAATAATTCAGTAAAAGAAAATGTAAAGGATTTCTGTTTATCATCATCATATGTTTCTTCTTGTAACTCAAGATTGCACTTCTTTCCTCAAAAGTAACTGATCTACCTGGAACCTTGTAATGGCTCAGTGTAAGCAGGGAAGCCTTTTTTAGAAATCTAGGAGATGAGCATCTGTGGGTTGAGTGCTGCCATAAGGCTCCACCCTTAAGGATTTTGATACCTTCCCTTGTCAGCAGCAGCGCTGATTGCTGTGGCTGCTGGTGCCGGAGCTGAAGAGCTGGTGTGAAATGTATGATTCAGATGCACTGAGTGTATACCAAAGACAAACAAACAAAAAGCCTGGCAGTTAAGTATTTCTGAAGTATGCTGGAGTGCAGTTTTACATTACTTGGCAGGGAGGTTGGAGCCAGATGATCTTTAAGGTCCCTTCCAACTCAAGCTATTCTATGGGTATTATTACACCTTATTTGTCTTTCAAACATGATGTGTGGAATATCTTTTGGGTTTTATTTCGGGATTGCTTTTTTCTTTCAGAATTCCGTTGGAAAATTAAGTTAATTGCAGAAACAGTGCTTACCAGAAGGCAATTTTATGGGGCTAATTTACAGTGCTGAGGAGGGATGCTGGATGGCAGAGGGATATCAGCCCTCTCCGAGCAGGTCTTATATTATGGAGGGCCAAGACTTTGTTCTCTGCCATAGAAAATGCTTTATGTAGTAGATAAAGAGCTTGGTTCAGGGATTGCTTTTGACGTGAAATGCTTTGCTACCAGAAATTGATTTTATTTTTTCCCTAACTTTGCCTGGGAACTCATTGCAGCCTAGCTGACTCTGGGCATCCAGCAAGCAGCCCTTCCTTCATTCCTGTCCCCTCTAGCATTTCTTTCCTTCACAGGTTTTGCGGTGTTGCTATATCAGTATTCAGCTGAACACCAGTCAGTATTCAGGCTGCTGAATTTTGCTCTGATTAACTGTTGAACAAATTGCACATAGTGCAGTGGTGCTTACGATCATCTAATGACAAAATAAATAAATAAATAAATCCCCAGGATATTCCATAGATTTGCATGCAAGCAACATTTAATTATGTTTATTGGTTTTCTTTTGACATTCCACAAGTAAGAATTAAATGTGCTCGTCTTTCTCCTTCAAAGTTGGTAATTCACCTCCTAAGTCGTCTGTTTCGCTGTACATTGAAGGGAATCTTGTTTTGTTTTCATCTAGTACCGAGCAACTTGTGGACACTGAACAAACCATCCCCACCCCATTCCTGGGGATGGGAAGTACAACTGCACTGCACATCTGAGCACAGTGTCTTTTACCATGCGGAGATGGAGAACGGAAGTGTCATCTTGTGCATCACAGCTTGCTTCTCCGTGTTGGAATTCAAATGACCTGGCTCAAAGTATAATGTCTGTAACTGGGGCTTGTAACAGCTCTAATTCTAAGTGGGAATTATTTTTGTACTGCAGTTTGTATTGAGGCTTTATCCAAAAATAACACAGGAAGTGCAATGCACAGTTACTGAAGCAGAGCATTTCTGGCAGATGTCTGTGGCATGCTCCAACTCTGAGGACTGTCTTACATTTTGTGTTTCATTTAAAAACATGGTAAAGACTTTTGGTAAGTGCTGACTGTAGCTTTGCTCCTCACCTACTGAGCAGAGGGGGCTGGAGGGGATCTGCAGTCTATAGTTAAAGGAGATTTATAAATTTGCAAGTAAAGTTATCTTGTATTAGTGATGTCTTCCTTATACAAGACGATGGATAATAAATTATTAATCAAATGAGGTAAGTAATTTCATTTCCTACTATTTCCTGCAGTCTGTAACAAGTAATTCAAAATCTGGGAGTTTCTAATTTCTCAGGAACAAAATGCCATCTAGTGGTAACTGCTAAATGTTTTTGAGAAAATACGTTCTTTGTATGATCAAAAAGTTTTTAGGTATTTTTCTGTACTTGAGAGGAGCAGAAGAAGAGGCTGGGCAGCAGCACCTATGGGGCAGTGCTGCCTGTCTTGGTGCTTCTGGGAAGCTCACTCCCTTCCTCTGTCCTGCTGTAAGTAGCTAAGCTTTCCCCTGCTAAGGGTCAGATAAGCTTCCAAGCACAGCCGGCAGGCTGCATCTCATTGTTACCTGATGGTAACATACAGCACTTAGTCTGGCACTGTTAGGGTGGCCTGGGCAGGGAGCTCTTGAGAAAGGTCACTGCCACAAACAAGCCACTGGTTTTGAATAACTTTTCTATCACAGCAGGAACAGGTAATACTTTTTTTCCTGAAGTGATACTGAAATGTATTCATGTCTATAGGATTGGGGCTGGACCCATCAGTCACACTCTACCTGAGCCCACACATGGAAGAACTTGCACGTTACAGACAGAGCTGCAGTGTTTCATCTGGTTGTTTTTCTCTACATCATGATAAGGTTTTTCTCCTTTTGTTTATGCATCTCTTTTGTTGTTGTTGTTGTTGTTGTTGTTGTTTTTGGGTTTTTTTCCCCACATACAGTTTGAATTTCTCCATCTACTGTTACCCTGCTTTCCAGTTACCACAAACATCACCCAGGTATGTTGTGCCAGGAGAGCCAGCAGTAGCTCATGTCTCCTTGGTTAGCAGAGGAGCAGGGCCTGGTGGCTGGCAGGTAGCCCGGGACTCAGGAGCTCTGTGCAGGAGGTGAAAGGTCATCATTTGGAGCAAGCAAGTGGCATTTGCTGGGCTCCTGGCAGCAGCAGCTGGTGAGAGCCGAAGTCCTCATCTCCAAGGGACGTGGGCCCAAGCTCCGTGCTACATCTTGTACCTGCATGAGCCCTGCCATTACAGTGCAAAGGTCCAGCAGGCTTCAGGTACAGAGCTGAACTTCATCCAGGCGCCACTGCCATCATTGGGGAAGTCATTGCTGACTTGTGTTGGTCCCTGGGTACCACACCTGGAAGGTGAGAGCCAGAATTCTAATGCTACCCCCATCTCCCATGAGAGAACAAGGGGGATCAGAGTAAGGGTGGGTTCTGGTTAACAAGGATAACAGGTAGCATAGTGTGCTGCTTTGTCACCTCAGAACAGAAACCTACTCATTCTTTTGCAGTTATGGTCGCACACAAACCATCACGATAGCCAGCTTTCCTTGTGTCTTAAAACCACCTTGCTTTTCTTGTGCTGCAGAGTTGTCGAAATAACCAGTACATTTTATAGTCCTATCAAGAGAATCGATAACGCAAAAAGTCTTAGTAATTGTTTCTGGCACTGCCAATTTAGGGCCTGGATATCTGCTAATTTACTTCTGCTTTGTGAGGTACTTTCCACATAAGTAAAACGTTCACATAGTCAAGGGATGCACCTATTTTATTTGTAAAGAAAAAGGAAATAACATTCATTTCTCCCCTTTCCCTGCCCTCCTCTCCCCAGCATAGTGGTGACATCAGTTACGGAAGTTTCTCTCTGTGGAAACCACCTAATAAATTATGCTTTTTGGCACAGATAAAAGGGCTTCAAAGGGATCAGATTATTTTGTCCCCTCCTAAGGAGTCTTACTGCTGTAATTTGCAGTTCACTAAAACTATTCTGAAACTGGCAAATCAATTAACAAAAAGTGAAAATCTCAAATCCTAATTATCCCCCTATTATTTTCAAGAGTGGCTTGTCTCCTCTTTAGGAATAATACTTGATTTAAACAGCTTGTTTGTTTAACAGGAGAAGCTATTGATCCCTCCAGTAACACTTTAGTCATTATGAGAAAAACTTCACTCTGTTCCAGCTCTTTGAAGTTGCTTTAGTTAATACCGTCTCCCTGTGAGGCAGAAGAGCTAACACAGGACTTGAAAGTCATTTCCAATGTTAATCTGTGCTTGTTGTGCTCTGCTGCTGTTAACGTGACTTCTTGCAGAGCTGCCTGTGCTATGTGCAGCAAAGCTGAAAGCTACCAGTGGTGTGTTTGCTTTTTTTGCTCAGTTTGAGAGGTTTTTTTGCTCAGTTTGAGAGGTTTTATGCTCTCCTTTTAAAAGTCGTTGAATTGAGTTGGAACAAACCTTTGAAGGCCATCTAGTCCAAGTCTCCTGCAACGAACAAGGATGTGTACAGCTTGATCAGTTGCTCAGAGCCCTGTCCGGCCTGACCTCAAATGTCTCCAGGGACAGGGCATCCACCATCTCTCTGGGCAACCTGTGCCAGCATAAAAACAACTTTTCCCTTATGCTCATTCTAAATATCCCCTCTTATAGTTTGAAACCATTTGAACAACTCACCACAGACCCTGTTAGTCTGTCTCCTTCTTTCTTATAGATCCCATTTAGGTACTGAAAGGATGCTGTCAGATCTCCCCGGAGCTTTCTCTTCTAGAGGCTGAGCAGCTCCAGCTCACTCTGATCCTCCTCATAGGAGAGGTGTTCCACCCTGGGGTTGTTTTTGTGCCACTCCTCTGGACGTACTCCAACAGGTCCACATCTCTCCTGTACTGAGGACTCCACATCTGGATGCAGTGCTCCAGGTGAGGCCTCACCAGCACAGAGTGGAGGGGCAGGATCACTCTCTCAGCTTGCTGGCTGTGCTTCTTTCAATGCAGCCCAAGTTGCAGACTCTTAATGCATTCTTCTTGGTAGAATGCATGGAAAACATGGCTGAACTGTGGATCAGTTCTCTAAGGCTTTTGTTATTTAAGTAGTCTGAGATTTGGACTTATAAGCATCTTCAGCTCATTAAAGTTCATTCTACAAGGGCAGTTGATGTGTTTCCACTTGACAGCTAGACTGTAACTTGTGTAGTAGGAAATTCTCAGAACATTCTTAAAGTTCAGTTCTCCCAAGGACCATTTTATATAGTAGTACAAAATCTGCATTGGATTTGGAGCTGAGTTTTGACTTAACAGGGCCTACCCACCCTTGTTCATATAAAGCAAATTACTGAGCTTTAAAATACCCTTCAACATTTCATGTGCTCTTAAGCTTGAACATTCTTTCATAGACCCCTAAGTGCTCAGGAGGTGCAGCTCTGGGAGGCAAGATGTGTGAGTATTGCCTGACAACTAATTCCATGATTAAAAATGTTCTGTTTTTGTTATTGAATGGCTTCAGCAGCATTGGATTATCTCAGAATGTAGAAATGATTTTAAGGGCTCAGGTATTAGAAGAATTACTAAGAAGTATTAAAAAATAAAAGTTGCCCTAAAGCAGTTAAACAGAGTTTTCCAGCATTTACTGGGAATGAAAACTTCCAGTTGAAGATTAGTACAAAATATTTCTCTCTAGTGAATGTTCTACACAGCACTTCAGAACTGCAGTTCTCAGTTGCTAATGAGAGTGTTTAATACCTTTGGCAAGTCTTCAAAGCCATCCAGTAGATCTGGAAGTGGATGTAGAAGCTTCAATTTATTGTATAAAGAGCCACTTCCATTTCTGTGGCATAGTTTATGGCTTCAACTAAGAGCTCATCTGCTGAGGGTTAAAGGCATTTTCAAAGTCAGGACTAGAAATATCTTGCAGATTTCTGAATCCAGCTTTTTCTTGGATTCTGGTGTTTATGGATAAAATTGTAACAGTTTATTCCCCAAACTATCTTGCACATGGCTTACCTTCTGTTTTTTTTAAATTGTAATTACCTTTTTTTTTTTTTTAAATGCATACAAGCACTCTTTCAATTAATGCCTGAATTGTTCTAAACATGATATAAAAAGGAAATATGAAAGTTAAATAGAACCTATAAGCTGCATTTTATTGGTAATATAAACACACTTGGGTGTTTTACAGCCGTTGGTGTTATCTCCTTTGATGCTTGAGGCTTGCCCCTAGGAGACAGAAAGCAGAAACTTCCTGGAACTTCTTTAATTAGCTTGTTCATTTCACTTAATAAAACAAGCAATCAAAAACATATTGTGTTTCATATGCAGGCCTCTTATTTTTTAAGAGGACATACCATTCTGCACACATCTGAGCAAGTACAAGCAGTTTTGAAACTTCATTGGATTTTATTAACATCATGAATCTTATATTAGATGTATCTGCTGATAAAATACACTAGTGAGTGTACACGTGAGCAATAACAAAACTCACACAGAAACACAGAATGGCTTGGGTTGGAAGGGGCCCTAAGTCCAAACGTCCCCACCATAGGCAGGGACATCAGTCTCCAGATCTGGTACTAGACCAAGTTGCCCAGGGCCCCATCCAACCTGGTCCTGAAGGCCTCCAGGGTTGGAGCATCCGCAGCCTGTTCCAGCACCTCACCACTCTCTCTGTGAAGAACTTCCCCCTGCCATCCAATCTAAACTTTCCCTCCTTGAGTTTAAAGCCGTTCACCCTTGTCCTATCGATGTCTACTCTTGTAAAAAGTTGTTTCCCTCATCTTTATAATCCCCTTTTAAATACTGGAAGGCTGCAATGGGGTTTCCTCACAGCTTCTCTTCTCTTGGCTGAACAAACCCATATCCCTCAGCCTGTCTTTGTAGGGGAGGTGCTCCATAAAGTCCAATGCTGAAGTGTATTCTGACCAGCTGCAAATACTAATGTTTTTTGCAGCTCTAAGTGGTTTGGTTGCTTGCCCATTCTTGTGCCGCTTGCTCCCAATGTTCCCTGGAAGCTGCTGTGGGAGGAAGCTCCATGGCTCATGCTGGCCATCCTTCTGGGCTCCAACCTCATTTCCAAGCTCATACCCTCATGAAGATTGTGACCTAGTGAGAGGTAAGTTTGGGTCAGTGTTGGTCAATTTATGTGATAATGGTAATTTTTAATGATTAAAAATGTGTATAGTTTTTCCTTACATTTTCCCTTCATTTTTCAGTATTTTTCTGTCAGAAAAGCAGAAATAATAAGAGTGTGCTCTGCAGAGCTGTATTGGAAGTACTTTTAAACTCATGCTTGAAAGTGTTAGAGGAGTTTCGGTGATGTTAATTGAACAAAGGGGTCAAAAACTAAAGAGGTGATTTTAGGAATCTGCATCATTAATTCCAATGCACGAGAATCATTTTTAATCTCACTGTTAACGCTGCTCTTAAAATCAAAGATACTAAAGGTGAAAGCTTGGAAAAGATGGGGATGAGGTGGTACTTGATATGGAGATGTGATCTCTGAACTGGAAGACAGGGAAGAACCACTTAACTGAGAAGCTGAAAGTAGCCACACAATGCAGAGCAAAAGGAGTTGTTGTTCATTGCAGCCGGCTCTGCACCTGCAGTGCTGCATGCATCATTGGTGTGGATGTGAAGAGGGCAAATGTGCACACTGTTGCAGCTGTTGTCATACACTGCGTGGGAAAAGCTGTCTGTGAAGAGTAATTTGGGTGCACGTTTTCTTTTTAATGGGAATTACATAGAGAGTAAGATAATTTTTCCAAGATCCACAGGTGGTGTTTACTACATGTCGCTCATAGTTCATAGGGTAATTCTCATCATGTTTGTGCAGATGACTTGAAAATCCCATTACGTGGCAGCCATAATGCGAAAGCCCTAAAGAAGTGTCTTGGAAAGGGCTTTGCTCAGGTGGCATAGAGGAGAATGAGCTTTTCTCTTTGATGCCATCAAAGTCTAAAATGGCATCATGTCTCATAACATCCATCTAAAAATTGAGCAAATCTCTTAGATGTGATTCACTTATCTGGACAGCTTTAAAATATAATAATGTCACAGAAATCCCCGGAGTAGCACCGATGTGAGCAAGACACTGACTGTGTCTGGTTTGTGAAGGTCACTGACTGCTGCTGTGCTTCGATCAGGCCTCCTGTCTCCCTCTGTGCCTGTGCAGAACTGGATAATATTATGTTTAAGTGCCTTGGCCATTGGTAATGAACAACAGCACTGGAAAGATAAGTTCAACTGCCAGTTCTCTCATCAAAGCGAAGAACGTTATTCAAAATACTGGTAGCATGCAGTGACAATTCCATATTTGTGGTAGGCCTGATGTTATGCTGAAGTAGCTGTGCTTACTAAATGTTAATTTTAACGAGAAAGCTTAAGAAAGCTCAGCAGTCAGTCTTCCAGCTTTTCATTGATGACCTGTAAATTAGGTGGAACCACGGAGCTATCTCACTGAGCAAGTGCTAGAAACCTGCCTTGGCTTTTCCAGGGAGGATATGCTGCTCTGCAAAGGATTGGAGCCATGGAGGTGCTGGGTAATGCAGCCACTGGCAATTATGCATTATGTTTCTGCTGAGCTGCCCTCCTGCTGCCGAGGGAGCCGCTGTCGTGGGATGCTACCCCTATTCATCAGGTAACATTTCACCATGTCTTCTCTTTTACTGTTCCCCATTAATACAGGACAGCTTTAATTTATGTTTATTTTCCTTCACCTAATATCAGATTTATAAGCTGGAAACTTTTCTTTACAGTTGGGTATAAATCTTTATAGATGTCAATAATTTTAAAATCTCATTTATCAATATATGATGAGTGAATTAGTTCAGGTTTGAAGAATAAGCGTCTGGTAATTAGATGCAGTTTTGTATCAGGCCCTCAGACAAGCAGCTGTGTCAAGGAAGGACCACAGTGGGTAATGGGCTGCACCCTGTGCCTGCAGCAGAAGCGAGGGGCATGGGGCAGGGGCCATAGGGAAGAGGTAGACATTGGCAGCCAGCCCTAAATCCCAGTAAGGAGATTTAAAGCAGAGAATGAAGCAGTGGTTACTGCCTCTGGAATGTAAAGAGCCATGAGTCTCAGGGGAGGAGGTGAGAAAGCAGCTGAAGGACATAGAGTGGAGCAGAGAATAGCATCCTGTGTCTGTATTGCTCTTCCGGAGAGCGCAACCTTAGTGCGTGCACCCTGAACATTGCTGTCAGGTGGCAAGGGTATTAATGCTTCTCCTACAGAACATGGTGCTAAAAAACACTCCTTAAAGGGGAACCAAATACCAAGATCATCCTTGCTTCCACGTGAAGCAATGGCAAACTGCCTCAGTAGTGCTCACTAAGGAAATTCCCAGAATAGTTGCATTATTGCCAGTGCTCTGAGGTGTGCTGGATTGCTAAGGTATTATGTAACTGTAAGATACTGTTGTTGTTAAATGGGAATAGCCCATGATGATTTTTAGGTCTGTTCAAAAGCAGGGCGTGGGAGGCCTTTGCTTGAGAGGACTCTGGGGTGTTCGGGTGCTTCTTCCTTCTGATTTGCACCTCTGATTTCTTCCTGGCGCATCAAAGCATTGCTTTCCCTGAACAAGAAAACATTTCGAATATAAACAAGTAGTTATCGGGCAAAGAAGCTGCAGTAGCGGAATAGAAAAAGCTGGCGGTGGGTCTGCACAGCTGCCACTGACCGAAGTTGAGGAAAGGTTTTGTGCTGCGCGCACTGGAGGTGGATTCGAATTGCGGGCGTGCGAGCGGCAAAGCGGCGCTGACAGGCGGGCAGCCATCGCGTCACCCGTGTGTGCGAGAACCAGCCCTTGCTATAAGCGTTTATTCCCGCAGCTGGCGTTGACAACTGGCGGCCGCGGAGCTTTGTCCTCGGAGCGCTCTCAGCGCGGCGGGCGGAGGACGAAGGCTGCCCGGCCGACCCCCGGGGCTCCGCGCCCGCCGCTCCTTTGTGCCTCGGCGGCGGCGGGGCGGCCGCGTTGCCATGGGAACGGCCCCGCCGGCTGCGGCAGGAGGGCGGGAGGCGGGTCGAGTGGCGGCGCAAGATGGCTCCCCGAGGCGGCGGGCCGCACTGAGAGCGCGGGCGGGCGGCAGGGAGGGCGGGAGGAGCGGCCGCAGCCGGCAGCTCCGCGGCCGCGAGCGTTGCGGGCGCGCCCTGCCGCCGCCGCGCCAATGCCAGCCCCGCCCGTGCCATGGCTCTGACCTTGTTCGGTGAGTAGCGGCCCGCGCCCATTGTCTGCGGCGGGGCGGGGAGGGGCGGTACGGGCACCGCGTCTGCGGCAACGAACGAGTCGCTTACGTTCGTCCCGCGCCGCTCCGTGAAAGAAAGAGCGTGGTGTTCCGTCCCTTATCCTCGAGAGCTGGCGCCAGGGATGTTGTTCCGGCACGCCGGCCCCGTCCCACAACAAGTTGAGCACGTGTTGAGGAATAGTTCCCGGGGTTTGCCGCGGTGCTGCGCGGGTCCGCGCGGTCCCGGCCGGGCTGCGGACGTCGGGCGGGGCCGGCCCCGGGGGGGCCGCGCACAGCGCCTGCTGCTGAAAGCACGCGCGGGCGGCACGGTGAGTGGCCGATGTATCCTTGCAGTCTTTGGCTACAAAGTTACGAGTGTTCGAAGTTCGGCTTTTAAACGAAGTAGCGCTGTTCTTAGCGGGGGAGTTGGACCGGGCGACCTGTAGGGTCGGGCTCCAACCTCGCCCCTTAATGATTCCCCGACACCTGCAAGTCAAGCGCCCGTTAGGCTTACCCGCGTATTTTTTAGCGTATGAGCGTTTTACCTCAATGGCGTTCTTCTCTCAATAAATTGGGTTGCATAGTAAACTGAATCAGGTGTTTGTTGCGTGCTCTCGCATCTCCCCGTAAGAGTAAATGACGCTGATGCGTTTTAAAACTAAGGAGCAGGCAGAGGATGGAGCAGAGTGCCCTGCTGTGCTGAGGTGCTAAATAAAATGTTGCCAAAGGTAAATAAATAATTTTAAGATTGCATCCCTTTCAGGATCCGCAGGGGGACAGTAAAGTGATGCTGCGTGTAAGACTGCTATACGTTAATAAATTAATGTGAAACCTTTCACGAGTGTAAAAGCCGTCCTTAACTATGAGCTCAGGAGCATGAGGGGAGCTGAGTTAACGCAGGAAGCGCACGTTATGTACGCACATGTAGCTGTGATTCCACTTACAGCTGAGTTATCACGGCTTTGCTTGGTGCTGCGTCCTCTGAGCTGCTGTAGCTTGCTGCACGCTCTCTCTGAACATAACAGCAGCAACGGACCCAAAGATGTTTGCATTAAAGTAGAAGAACAGCCATCAGCTGCTATTTTGGATGTGGCTGCCTGTGAATGGACATGTTTCTAGTTACCACGCTGCCTCTGTCCCATAGTAATTCAGTGCAAAAATATGCTACACAGGAATTTAAATTTTTTTAACCTATTTCAGTGTTATTTTCTCCCAGATACAGATCAGCAAATCTGGGGAAAAAAAAAAAAAAAAAACAGAGAAGGCATACCTAAATGAGTATGTGTGTTCCTGGGCTTTAAACATATATAATTTTACTATTTTAAATTCACACCCCTGTTATGCTAGTGAAAGTATCCTGAGTGGAGCACTCCTTCAGGACTTCTTTGCTGTGATTCTGCACCTTCGTGTAAATTCTAGGCTCCAGACTGTATGTTTTTCTAAGTATCTCAGCCTAATTTTGCATATTCTGGGGCCGCTTCTAATAGGATGTGCCATAAAGAGAATAAAACCTGAGATAAATTATTGTGTCAGCTTGGGAGGAAAATCCACCGAATTCAGTGGGTTCCTTTCAATTAATGTGCTTATGTGTCAGCAAGGGTGAGGAGAGGGATGGGAAATGGTACAACATGCCTTCTGCAAGCTGTTGATATTGATTTATGGTTATTTCAGTGCATAGGCAAAAGGCTCCTCTAAAAGGGGATGGGACTAGAGAGCACGGTGACATCATAGGTTCCAGCTCAAAATGGGCCTGTGCTTATCAGGCAGTTGGAAGGGGGGGGGGGTATGCTGTGTTTTATCTCCTTGGTAGAGTGGCAGAGAGTTCTCTGCTCCTGTTGGAATCTGCCCTTCGCTGCAGAATGCCAAGCAACACTGTGTAGCCACTGGAACGCTAGCTGCAGGTGGGGCCTTCAGGGTGGCACTTGGAGGCTCCCGGGAGGTTGGCTGTACGTTCAGTCATCACAGCCTTGTCAGCAGCCTTTTTTTCCTCTCTGCAACCATTTCTTCCTGTCTGTTGCAGCAGCTGAATGGAGTTTAAGCTGTGTCCATCCCTGCCATTTCAGCACAGAGCCCGTGGCTTCGTGCACGAATATGTGCAGAGACTGCACGCCTGGCTTAGCTGGGAATCAGCTGAAGGAACTCACGGGTTCTGCTTTGTTGCATCTGTGGATCCTTTTGGAGAAAAACAGAGCACACAGATGTGTTTCTGTGCCTGGATTTCCTGAGGCCTGTCTGTTAATAGCTGAAGCTGTGGGATGCTGCAGAGGCAAAGCTGAGGTGTGTGCTGTCACTCCATTTGAATGGCTGAAGTATGGGAAAGATAACAAACAACTTAGAGGGTAAAGGGGAAAATGTGAAGATGGGCTATTGCTGCAGCTGTTTGCTGAGAGTGCTTTTGTCTCTGGGTGTCCTGAGAAGTGTTTAAAGCAAGCCAGCATTGTTTGGAAGAATTTTTTGTTATGTCTGTTTGCTTACTGTTTGCTAATAAACTACCGTGTGCAAACTATTATCTCAAAATCACCAGGAGAACTCTTCATGACTGTATTTATCATTAGTTATTCACACCGCTGCCTTTTTGTTCAGAGCACGTGAGTGGATGAGAACTCCCCTCTGAACACTGGTGGTAAGAATTGAGATATGAAACTGCACATAATTAACCTCCTCTCAATCTATCTGTTGCTGTGGGTATGAGGTAAGCCTTTGGAAATAGATTGTTTCATAGCTGAGGTACTTGTGAACAAGTGACCGTTTTCAGTTCTGTGCATTTGTGATTGCTGCTGTCTGTGCAAACCGCACTGTGTCACTGCTGCCCAGAAAGGTGGGATGTGCTTCTGCTGGCATAGTACATCTTTTCTGTTGTTACAATCATCAAGAAAGGGTACTTAGAATATAGAACTTAATGATACGGAAGTTAAATCAATTCACTGTTCTCTAAGTAAATGTTTTGTCTGCATGAGGAGGGCTTTAATTCTGCTGCTTGGTTGGCTTTGTGAAAAGAATCTGGAAAGCCAAAGTTCCTCTCAGGATGGCTTCCCTACTGGTAATGCCTATGGGTTCACTACAGGTTTGGAAGCACTCAGAAATGAATGTGATTGTTTCTTGCTGCCTGCACAGAGCCACTAGGAATGGGGTAAGTAGATGGTGCACAGCTGAAGTTGTTCTCCTCTGGGTAGCCTTGAACTACTCCTAAAACTTGTGGTGAGCTGTCATGGCAAGTGTTTACAACAGTAATGTAGCTAAAGAAACGATTTGTACCAGAAGAGTGTTCTTTCAGTCTGTTCCTGCACAGAAAGAGGTGGTGAAGGTTTTCTCAAGGAATCAGTGAGTTATGATGGGATTTTTATCACTACCAGGATTAGAAGTGTGTTGAGGTGAAGAGTAGCCTCAGGCTGATTAATTTTAAGGAAGGTTTAAACGAGTCAACATCTAGTCATGAAAGGAACTTGAAATTATTCAATTAGACAAAGCAGCAGATAAGAGCAGTGGTTTTTTGTCTGTCTTTTTTGTTTGTTTTATTTTTAAGCAAGATTTAGAAGTGTTTAAGATTTGTTAAGTGTGGGTGAAAACCATGTTAGAGGTGAATTTGATTGATCTTCCAAATCATGTAGGTGGGAAGGAGAGTGTCTAAGTGCTGGGAATCATAAAATTATTTTCTCCTAGGTGCTGTGCTAACCCTACCTAATGTGTAAGACCTAACGAGGCAAGTAAGGACGGCAGTCTTGAAAAGCTTTTGCTGGCAATGCAGTCTCAAGGAAAAATGGAAACAAAAACGTACTTAGGAGCAGGGAAAAGAAGATGGATCTATTAAGTGGGAAATGGATACCAATTGATCCAACTATTAGAGAAGCAACGGTAATGCTTATAAATGAGGTGGAAAATTTTCACTCGTGGCTTCCCAGCTTAGTGCTTGGAGTTGTGCTTCAGGCAGTGGCTAGCATAAAACTGTGTTTTTTATAACTATGAATACTGTAGGAAATACTGTGGGGATGACTGCTGAAGCTGTAAAGGTCAGGTCTAGTTGTGTGCCTGTGAAATTAATACAGGGTTTTGGAATGTTCTGAAAGAGATAGGGGTTGGTGAAGAAAATGTTACTGCTGTGCCTTGTGCTCTCTAGGGATGTATCTGTTCTTAGAATAAGTCAAAGCACCTGCCCTGATACCAGAGGGTAGAATTAGGTCAAGATTTGCGTCTAATAGTCGCCTTGCCTTCTTATAAGTAAACAAAAGAAGAGAGGAAAGAGTATACAGATAAGCAAAATGGAACATGGAAAGATTTTATTTCCTGCCAGCTAAAGCACACTCCCTCTGAATTTGTCCCCTCCCAATGATTCTCTGCAGTCAGTCTTTTATCCTGTGGAAATCCTCTTGCAATGTGGTCAGCTCAGGCACACCACAGAAGTGCATCCCTTTCCTGCTTGCCATCAGATGAGCTGCTCACACATGGAGGCAGTCTGCACAGCATGGACTCTCACCTGGTGCTGTCAAGGGGACTGAGTTGTCAGATCAAGAAGGAGTTCCCAGGTTCTGCTGATGGAGGCTCCAGATCAACCAAAGATTCATGTTTCTGTAGGTTTTCTTCTGTTTGATTTGGACTCAGCTGATTCTTTCTGCCTTGTTGGATATGGTGACTTTGTTTTCTCACCACCTCTCTCCAGGAGTTCTTAACTGCCTTTTTTTTTTTTAGGAATACTAAAAGATTTTTATGTGATAGAAAACATCTCAGTGTCCAGAATGCATTTACATATAGAGTACTATACTTTAATACTGTCTTAATCAGTAATCTCAGAGCATAAGCCTAGTACAAACCCTTTGGAAGATCGTGTTACTTGTGCCAAATGAAAGCACGTGTATCAGAATCCTTCAGGAGCACTGGTAATTTCTCAGTAAGCCCTTTCTCTGGCAGACGATCTTGGTTTCTTTTCTTCCAGAACTCGAGGCTTAGTGTGCACGTCTCGAGCTATTCAGCTGCTCCACCTCGTGGACAGATATTGCAGTTCCACAGAAGCAGGTTCCAGATAAAGCAGAACAAGACAAACCCAAGAGCTGCCCGAAGAGCTTTGCAAACGTATAAACAACGTAATTATAAAATGGCACAAGGGCTCCTGGCCAAGAATTCTGCAGCCACTCAGAATCTGTAATTTCTATGGAATGCATTGTATCGGTCTTACACATCTTCATGAATGATGGCAGAAAATTAAAAGCCCTCTAGGTTTTGCCTTTCCAGATCTGTCTTGAAACAAATAAAAATGTGGTTTAAAGTCACTGAAATATTTGGTCTGCTAAAGCTAAGTGCTAGACTCTGGGAGGAAGGCTAGTTGCCTTCAGCTGGGCATCCTGCAATGTGATGTGCCACAGCCTCTGCCAGCATGGTAGAACTGATTGGCTTTCGACATTTCCATCGTTCAAAGTTCACCTTATATCTTAATTGGGAAAAAAAAAAAAAAAAAGAAACTTACGAGGTAATTTCAGAATTTCTGGAAAACATGCTTACCAAATCCTGTTTATTCCTGGGGCCCTGTTTCCTAAATGCAGCAGCAGTTTGGTTACACACTGAATGGTGTTGTGCTATGGTGGCATGCAGAGCCACAACTGCAAGCATTTAAATGATGTAGCAAATACAATAGGGCACCGACTAGCAAAGTATTGAGCAGCAGTGCTGCAGCAAAAAAAGACTTACCAAATTATTCTGTCTGCGGAGTAGGTGGGAGACTGTGAAATTTGGAGTAATAGTACAGGTAGAAAATATAGGAAAAAAAAGCAAAGCTGTGGTTAGTGCTGTACCTAATAGTTCCTGGCTCTCATGTGGCGGGGTACGACAGTCTCCTCAGTGCTGAATTAATATCTGATAACTATACAAGCCAGAGCAGACTATAAAAGTTGCTGATAGTTATTTGAAAGAGGCAGTGTTCCATACTTATTCATGTGCACTTTATGGCTTCCATGTGAATCTGGACACAATACTTCAGCACAGAGTTCACTGGAAAACAAAACAAAAACCCCAACAGGATATAGCTCATCCTTGCCTCCGCCTTGCTCACTGAACGTACACGCAGTAAAGAAAGCACGCTTTTGACACAGCGATTAATTTTACTGATTTCCTTTTCAGGATTTCCAAAGAGTATGCTTATAAATGTAATCATGAAGGCATTGAAACAATCTTCCGTGTTTCAACAGGAGCAGAGAAATATTTAAAAATGTAGTGATGAAATAAAATTATTGTTTTATTTCTGTTGAGGAGATATTAGGGAACTTTGTGCTGGATGTCATTTCAGAGCTAAAAGACTTCCCTCACCCATTCTAGGCCAGCTCTAACCCTGCGCTGGCCTGGGATGGTGGTTCTGCCTCAGCTTGCTCCTTGCAGGGTCAGCCTTGGCGACAGGTGACTTGCAGTCTCTGTGTGCTGGCCGAATCAGAGGGTGTGGTGCTGTTGGGAGATGGCACAGGTACCATCCGGATATGTCTGAGGTAACTGGTGATGGACTGCTGTAATGGAGAACTTGTAGCTCACTGTGTCTGCCCTGTTTCTGTGCTGTGATCTGTGACAGTTGTGTGCAGCATTCTGCATCCCCATCTAGCCACGTAGATTGGCCAGAACCATTTTTAAACTGGAATCTGGGGTCTTGATCTGTCACATCCTATGGCTTTCCTTGTTGTCTATTTTTGTGTTTTTCCATGCTGCAAACTGCTACAATGGAACTCTTATTATAAAGTCAGAGTAGAGCTAAGTACATCAGAAGAGGGCTATGCTGAAAGGGAGTGCTGCTTAGGGCATTGTTGGGTTGGCAGAACTCGTACTAGTTTTTCATCTATAGAATGATTTAATCTATGTGAGCCTCTGCTGCTCTTGCCAGCAGCTGTTCTTATTTTCTATCTAGGAATTGTGTTCCATAGGACAAAGTCTCCTCTGCCTGTGGGTATTACCATGGGCTTTTGATTCCCATAAGGATGGGTTGATATCCCAAAAAAAAAGTTCAGAATGGGTAAGATAGCCATCCAAATGAAGTACACGGAGAGGAAAATAATAAAGTGGAGTTACCCAAAAAGAAGACTTGGGGCTACCTTCAAGCACTGATCATATGGAGCTTTGCCAACAGCATTTCTGTTCCCTGGGGACAGTAGCCAAGCTCTGTGCTGAGCTGCTCATTCTCATCTTCAGAGCTCAGCCTTCATCCTCAGAAGTGCAGCAAGAGCTAAGGACAAATGGAAGGCACCTCTCATGCCTCACAGTGCTTCCATAGCCACAGGAGAATCTACAGAGAAGGAGAAGATTTATGAAAAATATATATCTAATGCTATAAACAGGGAGAGGCTGATAGATAAATATTTTCTGCTGTAGTTCTTTGACTGCAGTTATATTGATGAGGCATGAAACTGCCAAAAAGAAAGGTGAGGTTTTCATCTGCTCTACATGGAACATCCTATTTTGAATCCTTGGAGAGCTCTTGAAGGCTTTGTACAAAATGAGGAAGAGGTAAGAAATGATATTTCCAGTTTTTAGGTTGGACAAAAGCTTACAGCATCTGGGGAATAACATTTGGAGGAAAAAAGCCTAATTCCAACTCAAGAAAAGGCATTCCACCACATTATGTCCATTTCCCTTCCTCTGACATTGCCAATAATGCATTTTAGGAGTTTCCCTCATAATACTATAAAGTGATCCTGGTTCCAGGCTAGAGGACTTAGAAAATTGTCCTCCTTCCATCCATGAGCATTGATGTGTTGCATCTGTTCTGGAAATAAGAACACAAACACAAGCCATATTTTTGTATGAGCAATGGCTTGTGTTATTGACAACTGTTTTAGAAAATGAAAAATCTGTTTGTAATAAGAATCATAATAGGTTTGTTATAACTCTGATGGTCAAGGAATGTAAATGGGTCAAGTTTGGGAAAGGAGAGGCAACAGCATCTATTACACTGTGACAGGCAGAGACATGCTTTGCAGCAGGAGTCCATATTGAGACTGTTGTGTCAGCAGTCAGAAATCAGATCTGCTCTTAATTTTCTCTTGTGTGACTCTGGTTTTGCCTGGGCTGCTAATGGGTGGTTTTGTTTTGTTTGTGTTTTTCCACAGGAGGCTAATGAATTCACAGCAGCTATCTTGGTCTGAAATGGAAGGGGGGACAAGTTCTCAGCAGATTTTTACCAATGCATGGGGAGGCAGGAGCATCATTGTGCTCTTTTATTGTAGTTCTGCTTTTAGTAAAGCCACAATGCTTTGTTTTAGAGCAGGGAAGTGAATGTATGTTCATTATTTCAGTGCTGGTTGTGAAAAACATTTGAAGCAACCAAGCAAATAGTGATAAAACATGCCTCTCAGTTCAGTAAATTAGGGCATTATGCAATTGATGGAGGGATTGTATTTCAAAAGTGCCTGAAAGCTCTTCCTTTATTTAGGGTCTCCTCTATGCAACCTTGACTTGACAGGTTTCTTATTCGGGGGAAGAGATTAATTTAGAGCAAGAAGACACTTCTGTAACATCATATTGGATTTTTTTGCTATTAGAGTGACTGGTCAGAATATTTGTGTAATCAGGTTTCACTCAAAATTAGTCTTTGGAGAATATGTGAGAGAAATTGAGTCAAAAATTATTTTTGTGAATGCCTTTAGGCTGTGATTATAGAAGTTGTCACTGGCTGGAAGTTAAGGTAAAAGTGATTGTGCCTTTGCTGGCACAAGCATTTGGAAGAACTAAAACAAGTGATGGGATGTGAGCTTGGTACCCAAGCAGGAAGATTTTTAAAATAGGAGACAAAGAAGGAATTGTGGAAATAAATCATAAGAAGGGAAATACAGAAAGGTAAATACTTCCTCCTATGTTTTGTCTTGCTCTGACTAGAGTGAAACCTGTGTAAGAGCAATAGCTTTGACAGGGATTGCTGCCTACTTCCAAACAAACTCATCTGACCATGTTCAAAGCAGTGAGCAGTGTATCTGATGAAAACCAGCCTGGATTTACACTAGGGAAACTTGATTATAGTGTTTAAGTTCGTGTTACTTGATGTTACTTCAAATTGCTCTGAGTCTTTACTGTCCTAACATAGAATTTATTTGGACAAATGATCTGTTGGACCTAGAAGATGTGATTCATCCAACAAAGGCATATTTTTGTTAACTTTGATCTTGCAAAATTTGTTAGCAAAAGGCTGTTCATGTACCCATAGGAAATTGTAGGGAACCGCCCATCTCATTGTTCCAGCAACTTGGGGCAGCAGACAATGCATTCAGCCTCAGCACAGTGGGTTAAATAAATAATTGACAGGCTGTTCTTTGCTGAAATGGAAAAACAGAAGTGGAAAATTTGATTTTGACAGCATTATTTTGACAGATAGTTGAAAGATCTATCGTCAGCCTTACAGTGGTCTGCATCAGAGGGTCAGAGACAGCTACCAGTTGGGCTCCCGTGTCAGCACTCCCAGCTAGCCCAGTTTGTGTCGGGTAGTGATGCCATTGAATGGCTTTTCTTTTCTTATGCTGAGAAGATGATGTACCCAGAAATGCTGGAAATTCCCTGCAGCCTGTTGTCAGAAGGCAGAGGGAGACCTCAAAAAAGAGAAAATAAAATTAAATTCTGTTTGTTAAATGTCCACAAGATGGCACTTGGCATCTTTTTTGCTTCTCTGAATTCTGCTTTTTATGCGTATTGTAATACTGAGAAATAATTTTAGAGATGTTGAAACTTCTCCTAAACAGTTAGCTAACTGCTTTCATGGAACTTTATTCTTTCCCATTTAAACTACTGCAGGAAAAGGACAGCAGCAGCGGCGTACTTTGCTTGCTATTGCAGACGTGAAAATTCCAGTTGCTACAAACCCCAAAGTAAATTTTTTTATATCAGTATATATGTATATATTTACTTAATTTTTATTCATCATCATCATTCTTGTCATCAGATGCCACAGTATTTGTGCGGTGAAAAGGAAGAAAACAAGTATTTGCTTTCCATACTTCAGTTCAGGGAAAATCTACAAACAGATTAGCTGCAGCCTGGTCTAATCACGTATCAAATGGTTCCATTTAGCAGCAGCAGTGCCAGTGATAGGTAAAATATCAAATGGTTTCATTTAGCAGCAGCAGTGCCAATGATAGGTAAAATATTTTGCCTTAAAGTTTTCCCGTTATTCATTAAGAGGCAGTAATAGCATACCTGATGAGAAAAGTCACTGGAATCTAGCTGTTTTCAGTGAATGTCTCATTCTAACCCATTAGAAGGACTTCCACTGAATTTGTCATCTTCAGAAAAGGCATTTGTAGACACTGGGGTTGCAGTGTGATTTATTTTATTTTTCTCTCCCCTTTAGGGCTATTATTAGAGTGTGGCCTTCTTTAGGACCTTCCACTTTTGCTGAGTGTACTTAATTTTGTTCCACAGGCAAAGCCATCTCTTGGTTGCATCAGGGGACTGGAAGTAGCCCTTCTAGCTTTCTTGGGTATAGTTCACAGCTGCTTTCTCTTAATTATTTTACTTAAGTAAAAGTTAGAAACCTAATTATACTTGTTTGGAGATACAAGCAAAAACATGTGAGGACAAAAGGGTGAAGGAAAATAACTAAATGTTGTCCTACTACAACATTCCTAGGTCAGAGTTGTAGTGTGACTTAGTGCTGTGCCACAGCTGCTCAGAGTGTGGGGCTGCCCAGGGGGCTGGTGGAGTCCCCGTTTCTGGTGGCCTTCGTGAACAGAGTAGGTGTGGCATGGAGGGTCATGGGCTTGTGGGCACAGTGGGGATGGGTTGGTGGCTGAACTCAGGTGAGCTTAGTGGTCTTTTCCAACCTTTATGATTCTAGAAGGGATGCTTTATTCCTGTGGGGACAAGAAGGAAACCAGAGGTGATTTATTTGGGAGCGTTTGCACTGCAGCTCTTCTCAGTATGCAGCAGTGCCTTGTCTGAAGAACAGCACTGATGCGTCTGAAAGTTTTCAAAGCTTTTTTTTTTTTTTTTTCTTCTGAATTCAAAGGAATTATCCTGCCAAGGATAATTTGAAAATAGCATCAAAGACTCAGTAGCGGTCTAGAAGTGTCAGTCATCATGGCTGAGTGTCAAACAGCATATCGTATGTTCTGGAGTGATGAGAAAAGGCCAAGAATAGCTGCTACCCTGCAGGAATCATCCTGTCCCCTGACAGACCCTGTAATGTCCTGTCGCGGCTTGTGAAACCCTGTGTGTTCCAGTTGGGTGTGGGCCATCTGTACCCCAAGGATCTTGGTCATTTCTCTTTTCATGTTCACACAGAGGAGCTACATGCTAATAAAAAGTCTTCGTTCTTAGGAGCACATTGATGCAAGGCAGGAGAGCAGACCACAGCTGTCTCCACTGCTCACTGAGCTTGGGCTGAAGTGAACCTCTTTGCAGCCTTTGGTGCCTGTTGCCTGCTGGAGGGGCTGGCTCCTCTCAGGAGCCGCTGCAGCAGCCATCACCACACCATGCAGCTTGCTGTTCACACTGAGACTCTGCCCACAGCCCATTTTGTTCACTGACTGCTAGTAACACAGGTAGTAGAGGGATGGAGGCTTTGTGTAGAAAGCTTTGGTCTCATCTGGCAGTGGCAAAGGACCCTTGGCATGTTCCATTTCTGCCACAGCACACATGTGAGGGCTTCTGCAAAATGCTATGTGCTGCCAGGTGCTGGCAGAGGCAGAGACCAGCATCTCCTATCTACACTGAAGCCATGGTGCTGCATCCATCTGTTTTACTACTGCTGCCTAGAGCGGTGGCTGTACTTATCCTTTAATTACTTTGATCCTATTTGAGTTCTATTTTGTTTGGAGTACATAAAAGCCCAAACTGCTTGGGCCTGTTTGTCGCTTAAAGCATTTTGTGATGGCTAGATTTTAGTTTCTGAAAGGCTGTTGGCACCTGCTCTCTGAGAACGGGGATGAAATGACATTCTCTGTTCAACTCTGATGTTTTTGTGACTTGAGATCTCACCAGCAATATAAATTATAGCTTTATTTCTGTAAGTCGAGTAAACACTTTTGGGCATATAGAAGGTGCTAATAAGCAACATTTTGAAGCTGAGGTGGAATTTTCTAGAAGCTTTTTCAGGGGCACAAGGGGGAGTCTGTTTAATGGGTCAGCAAACAGCCATGGCTGCTTGTCATCCAGCTCTCTGGGAGATAAAATTGACCCAAACTGCTGCCAAATAAAGCATGATCTAGTATCTTAAAACAGATGCTAATGCTTACTAGGCCATAGCATACAGAAGAAGGTTTTATACTTTCTTGCATCTTTTCATATTTATGACATACCATTCCTTGGGCCTAGAGCTGTTCAGAAAACATGAAATTAGATTTACTTCTCCTAATCATATTGAGGTTTTCTGCACGTGGTGAAGAGTCAGCCTCTTCCACAAGGTTTGCCATTTGAGGCCTCACCTCTGTTTGACAGGGTTATTGCCAAACGCTACCCAGGTCTGAGGCAAGAGCTGCTGTGCCAGCAGATAGCTGGTTATTTCCTTCCAGACAGCAATAAACTAATCCCCTCCACGAGATTACAGATCACCATGTGGCAGGAGATGACATACAGTAAAAGAAACACAAAACTGAATTCTCTGTAGCAAGCCTCACAGCAACCCCTAAATTACTTGATAGAGTTACCATGCATGGTTACACTGTTGCTGCTCTACCCCGGGGCTGGCTGGCCTTCAGTGGGGGAGATAGAAGGAGCCATTTCAAGCAGAGGTAAATATTTTTATTCTTTCTATAAAAGGAATACACAGAGACAAGCAGTCTAAACAGTTTGAGGCAATAGTAACAGTTTTCATATCTGCAGTTAAAACATGCACCCAGAGTACTAAAATTGCCCAGATTTATCTCATGGACAAAATGGCAGCCAGTAAGAAAGAAGAAAATAATGGAGGGAAATGCTGCCTTGTAAAGTCACAGTTAGCCAAAATTATGGAACAATTTGAGCTGCTCTCACAGTACTTTTGTCTATTTGTGAACTTCTTAATGGCTGCGTGATTTTCTATTGACAGAAACCCTCTTCTGGTGCAAGCATGGATTTCTGGCAGTCATCCTGCACTTTTCACTTCTGAATTGCGAGCAGTTCTTGCACAAGTTTGCTTAGTTTCCTTTTTCTTTCATTGATGTGTGCATTCCAAAGAGGTCAGTCTGGGCACAGAAGGCTGTGCTCCCATCTCACTGCAGTATTTCTGCATGGGAGGGATCTGCTGCAGAGTGAGTACTGAAGAAACAGTCAGGGATCCCAAACCAGAGGCACCGCAGCGTTACAGGTCTGCAATAAGCTACTCGCTTTGCAGACTGGTCTTGTTTTGCTATGGGTTTGAGTAAGAACTGATATATAGGATAGAGAATTAATTTTCACCTGTCCTGTGGCATTATTTCCCCTTACCCTTATAACTTTCCTTTGCTTTGAGATTTAAAGAGGTTTATCATAGAATCACAGTTTTAAGATCAGAATCAGTTTGAGATATTCTTACTCTTTCTGTATGGATATGTATTTATAATATGACTAGTCTGTTGAGAAACTTGAAAGTACAGGTTTTAAGCAGTCATCTGTTTCTTTTCTCATCTAGTCTAGAGTGAAAATGATTAAAGATCAGTATGGATTTAAGGTATAGAATTGGAAGAAGTCCTGATAAATCATACAAAAACAAAATCTTATACCTTTCTAATCGAAGTGAAGTCCTGATGAATTCAAGATGTCTCATTGCTTGGGGTAGTGGGAAGTTATCAAACATTTTCCTTTCTAAAGGTTAGGAAGGAAATTCAGCTCCAGCGCCTGCCAGCTTTAACAGGCCAAGTTTAAAACTGCAGTTTCTGTACATGGACAGCGTACCTCATAGAAAATGATTTGATTTTATCATGGAAACACTTAGCAGTGTTGAGATACTGATGGGTGCTGTTTGAAGATTTGAGAACTGACAGCATGGAGTTCATTGTGTTAGTTGGAAGGTGATGCTGTGAATGCGAGAAAATGTATTTTGGGTTCAGGATCTTCTGTGTTTTACTGATCATGCCTTAAAGTGCTTTTTGGGTGCTTTAGGTGCCTCATTGGAGGTATATACACAGAGGCCTGCAATGTCTGAGAATCGAGCCCTTGGTAGATGGGACCACCTCAGTGAGTCTTTAAAAATAGGAGCTGACAGGCCAATTCAATGCATGTACTCGATACTTTCAGTGTAGCAGAGTGATTTTAGAACTAGAAACATCCTTGCACTTAAAGGAACACTACACACCCTCACTTTCACTGTTGGTGCTGCACTATTCTTGCTGCTACACTATTTGTATCAGATATCATTTTTTTTTTCTCTTGAATCACAATGGGAATGACCTTTTGTTTTTTCATGTGGGATGGCCTGGGGGCGTCCTAACACTGGTAAGGCGGTAAAGCTTACGGATGGATTTTCTAACAAAATACTTGTGCACAGCTGCATAACATAAATCTTTCAATTTCTGAACGTTACGTGTTTGTTATATGAAAGTTACTGCTGTTCTTGTCTGACTTTAACAAGGCTTGGATTTTTTTTTTTTGTTTGGCACAAATAATGCTGCTTTTCAGTTTTATAATCGTGCTTCCTATACCCTAACAATTACACGGCCTGAGTGTGAGTAAGTCGAGGTTAGAATGCCAAAATGTTTTATCTTCATATTTTACAAGTGCAGTGTGTGTTGTCCTTCACTTACGTTACATATTTGTCAACAGAAATGGTGCCAATGTTGCGAAAAATAAACTATAGCAGGAGGGAATCCAGCTAGGGAGATAAGAATCCTCTCCTGGGACTAAACCCATTATTTTCTCTTTCATGTTTTGCCCTTTTTCCACGTGGCAGTGCAGTGTGAAGGGGTCTTATTACAATCCTTCTGGAATTAATCGATTTGCACTGCCTTAATTAAAAATACTGAAGTAGGAGTGGGTGACCACTGCTGCATCTGTTGTTGCTGATCTTCCATCTCTGACGGGCAGCTGAGGATCTCTGCAGTTGTGGGTGCTTTGTTGGGTCCCCAGGACATGATGGCACATTACCAGGGCCTTCCAAAGTTGCACTGGTCTGAGCAATGGCAGTTTGACCAAGTGCTGCCTTAGTGATAAAGGAATAGTGAATTGTGTTTGAAAACCCCACTTACACTGAGAGTGGAAAATATCTCCTTCTGCTTAGCTCTGCAGTAGAGAGGTTTTGAGATGTCTCTGTGTGAGAGGGGTGGACTTTGAAGAGGGCAGGTTGCTTTACTCTTGCGGAAGATAAAGGAGAGACCCTTCCCAGCTTAAGGCCTGATTTAAGGGGCCTTAAGGAATTTTGAGGCCAGAATTCAAGGGCCAGGTTTCCAAGTTGCCAGATATAAATATGTAACCTCATAAGAAAGCCTGCAAAGTGGGGTTGAACTGGAGGCAGTAGGTAGCTGCAGTGAGCAGATGATTGCAGAAAGCTGTGAGGAGAGATGTGGCACAACATGGCTGTGTCTGGCCTGGGGACTCCGTGCTCCATGGGACCTCAGCACCTGGTGGGGTAGAGCAGTGATCAGGGATGGAGCTTGTGGCAGAGCTGTGAGCAATGTGCCAGAGCAGCAGGGAGCAGTTTCAAAAGGGAGATGGAAAACACCAATGTTTTTGGTGTTTTTTTTTCTTTTTGTGAGAATTAGAATTATGAATTGGAAATATCTTCAATACGCACTGACCACTTCCAAGCAAAGCGTGATCAGTATGGAAAAGTCTCTTTTTGCAAAACATGGACTCCCATGTTGGATTTTATTGCAGAAGTTAACTGCTGTCCAGAAGGGGAAGCAGCTAATGGCAGGAGTGCATTGGGTGAAGGCTGATTTATCAGTATTAATTGAGACTGAAAAAATCTTTCTCTTGTAACTTAAAATGGAAGTTGAAGTATATTAGGAAGAAATTCTTTACTGTGAGGTGGTGAGACACTGGAGCAGGTTGCCTATAAAGGTAATTGCCCCCTCCCTGGAAGCATTCATGGCCAGGCTGAATGGGCTGCAAGCAACCTGGGCTAGTGGGGGCTGTCTCTGCCTATAGCAGGGGATTGGAACTAGATGTACCGTTCTGTGATTTTATGTACATAATAAAACACTACACATTACCTGTCCCCTCTGATGTTTTGGCTTATGATCTGCATGTTTGCCATTTTGCAAATAGTTTTGTTTTTATATAAGGACAATATCTTTCCATGTATTCCATTAAAGTAAAGAGAATGAACTTCTGTCAGGCTTCTCTATTCTTCACTTCTAAAAATAATTATAGAGTCCAGGTGCAGTATTTATCTTCATACTGCAAACACTTCTGTGGCATTATTTCTGTGTTAAAATGTTTCTAACACAACATTAAAAACTGCCATTGTTCTTCCAGATACTGATGAATACAGACCACCTGTTTGGAAATCTTACTGTAAGTATCTAAACTTTTAATTTTTTCAAGTCAGAACTAAAAAAGTTTCAGCCAGGTGCCTTAGAAAAAGACTCATTTTTTCTTTTCATCTGAGTTTAAGATGCACCAAAAGCAAAGGAGCTGGTTACTAGGCAGAGAGAGATGCAGTTGTTCATCCCCACTGGCAGTGCATGCAGATGAAGTGGTTCAGAGAGCAGCCTTGCTCCTGTGTAGGACTGCCTACTGTTGGTGTGACTCCATTCCCACCTTATGGCTAGTAGCACTGGGGAATTTTTGGGGCTCCTTTGTCTTAGTAACTTGCATTGCTGGAGCTGAGACTAGAGCTGATTAGATTAACTCAGAAGAAAGTTTTTCCTTGGAACTTGCTAATGTAGCAAAATGAGGGCATTTGTTTAGCATGGAGTGAAGCCAAAAGCAGGTTTTCTGAAGCCCGAGGGGGCATGGTTACTTTCCATCTGTAATGTGACAGGGAGGACTGGAACCCAAGTCTGTTTGAATCACCATGTGTTGTACCAGTCAGCATAGAATGTGACTCAAGCAAACCTTTCCCATAGCTCAGAATTAAGTGCACAGTCACAGGGTTTGCTTGTATTTCTGTCTCCTGATGGATGAAGGGGAATGGCTTGTTTGACTTCCCTAGTGATAATTGCAGCAAGGAAACTGATGTTGAAATTTGAAGTGCATACATCAATTAGAGGAGAAGAAAAACACATCCTGTTTTGTCACTTAACTAGGGTACCTGCTGTGCCTCTGACTGGAAGAGAAAAGGTACTGTCTTCTGGGAGAAGGAATTTCTTTCCAGAAAACCTTTTCAAACCTGCTTGAAGTAATGTGGGGAAAAAATCATAATTTTTAGCCAATTTCTGCAAAACATGTTGATTCTGCTGTGCTTTTCTTTGAAATTCAGAGACACCCATATTCACTTTGTGATTTTTGGTTTTTTTTAAACTGACTCTGTGGTTCTCAGAATTGGATGCAGATGAAGGTCAGTGCTGTCAGAAATGGCTTTTTACAATGGAAGCTTGAGAATCTGTGTGCTAGGCAAATAAAGGATCGTGCTATGCTCGGAAAGAAGATTGCTGTTTTATGTGTGTGCATGTTGGTTTTCATCAATTGCATAAATCATTTTTGTAATACCGATGCAGAATGGTTAGGATTGATTTTTAGTAACATCAGGAAAAAAAAAAACATTGGCTTTTTTTGTTTGGAACAAATGGAGTCAGTTTTTCCAGTTGATCTTATGATTGTCAAATCGTTGGGCACTTTGCCATTTTTTCCATTCTCATGTAATTTTTCACATAAATACACTTATTTGTCAGTGGAAAAGCCTCATCATCAAATGAGAAGTGTGATGACCTCAAACCTTACTGGATAAAGTAATGTGTTGCTTTGTTACCTGAAGAAAGTGACAGTATGCGTTGTTAGCCCTTGGTGTTAGTACTCATGATTGAAAGTTAATTTAATTTAAAAAATATTACAATTCCAAATACCTGTTTTGTTGGTTCTGGTCCTGTTCAAACAATACTTTCGTGCTGACAGCCTTGCTCTGAAGGTGACTTACCAAACCAAACTGGTTTTGTGATAGAAGTTGACAGTCACTCAGCTGGTGTTAACTATTAAGTTTCCGTGAGCTCCTATTACTTATTTTGGATTAATGAGTCTCAGAAGTAAAAATAAAAGAGGTTTGGAAGATACTAGTAAGCATATGTTATAGTTTATGCCTTAAGTGTTTTGTATGCTATTTCATCCCCAGTGTCTTTAGATCTGCAAGTGCAAAGGCCATTTTTCCCCTTATTCAGAAAGGTCACCACTGAGTTGTGGCAAAAGCATATAGTTCTGCAAAGTTCTGAATGCCTCCTGTAAACTCACTGCATTTCAGGGGACCAAATAAGGGTCTACTCATTGCAGGAATTGTGGTAGCTGCCTGATTTGACATATAATAAACTTTAATTTGCAATTATCCTATTTCCTTCTCTGATCTGTTTGGCTAGAGACTCCTTAGTACTTGAGAAACTAACTGTAGAAGTAATCAATAATCTTTGTTTGCCTAGAAACATTCTCTTTTCCGACACCTTGTAAGTAATTTTGAGACCTTGATATATATGCATTCACATTAAACCTTGCAGTAAGTCTTCTTTTAAACAGAAAATATACACGAAAATGCCTAACATGTATGGTGATTCAGTATTAACCAGAACGTAACTTCTGCCTTCTCTCAGTGTATCAGCTGCAACAGGAAGCTCCCCATCCTAGAAGGATAACCTGTACTTGCGAGGTAGGTATTATTAATGTTCAGTTTTATAGAGTCCAGTAATTCTAAGTCTGTATGTAATGCTGTGCAACTCAAACAGTGATTCATAGGAGATATGGCAGTGTGACTGGAGTAAGTGATAAATCAACAAGCAGAAGTCTGTTGAGTCTCAGTACTTATATGGCTTGTGTGTACTAGTAGCTAAGCTACACAGAGCCACAGCTTATAAGGATCCAAACAGAAACAATGGGCCCCACTGAGATGCTGTGACAGAGAAGCACCTGCTCCTGGCCAGGGTTGGGTTTTGTAACAGACCCTGAATTGCCAGCACATCCTGCACAGTGTTGGAGCAAACCCACACCTCTTCAGAGCTGTGGTGCTGGCAGCTGTGGCTGGTACTGATACCCTTGCCAGCAAGGGTCTGCTTGTGGCTGCATCTCTCTTGCAGCTTCAGTTAGGAACCTGGGATACATTGATTTCAGTTACAAAAATACCAAAATGTTAGCCTTAAACAGTATTACAAAGCATAACTGCATAACCACTGAAAATTATTACATTGCTGCAATAAAACTTGAGCATTTTTATCATGTGCCAAGGGAAAGGAAATTAATCCTTGAAATATGTTAGTCATTTTGACACAGTATTAAATACAGAGGGACATAGCACTGTCAGAAACACTGCTAGCTTGCAGTTTAGATCAGAAGGAGGATTATTTTACACAATTAAACAGGCGTTTTGCTGTCATCTTTTCAAATGCCCAATTGTGATTCCATGAAATAGCCTGTCAGCTTTTAAGATAAAAGGTAGAGATTTAACAGAAACAAAATATTTTATTTACTGGAAGCACTCCTGACTTCTGTTAATTTGATGGATTTGTATTTTTATGAATGATGTAACAATAGCTGATTGCACTTAAGCAAAATTTAGCTCTAAGTAAGAGTGCATTAATTTTACAAGAAGCATTGTAGTCCTGGGTGATGGAAAGTCACAAGCAAATTTTACACAGTGTTCTTCATCACAGTATTCTTAGAATGCAATTAGTTGGGTGAATTCAGGCAAACAAGCAGAGATATAAACATGTATATTTGACCATTAAAAAAAAAAAGTTTCCTCCCTCTGGGGTGATGGAAATCCTTCAGATCCAGTATTTATCAGGTATTTATAGCGGCAGCAAGTTGAAAAATTGGACCAGTAGAACTCTAAAAGAAGGGAGACATTCCATGTTTTAAAATAACTTTATCCCAGCCCTTGAACTGCTGAGCAAAGCCGTGTCTGCACCATGAACATTGCTGTAGAAACTGAGAAATGAAATTTGCAGGGTTTAGAAATCAGTAAGGGCTTAACTAAGTATAAGAGCTATGAAAGAATCAGTCCTTTGCAGACATTTAGCTGCAGAGTAGCACATTTTAAGTACATTTTGTCCCTTTATGGTATCCATTAATCAGGAAAAAAAAAAACAAAAACCCTCTTTGGAGGTTATTTTTACCTAATGAAGGTGAAATTGAAATAACGCATTACAACACAGATAAGTGTTTTTCGTTATAAACACTGAATGGTTTTTGCAGCTGCTTCAGATTAGATGTGGAAATGTATTCATTGAGCAGTAACATGTTTAACCTTTCTCTGTGGTCTCAGCCTCTCCTGCTAGTGTTGAGCTTTGTGATCTGCTCTTTCGCAGCTGGGTTACTATTAGCAGCCATGCATGAGTCAGTGGGGAGCAGAGTCTTTTCCTAAGTGGTTGAATTATTCAGCTGTATAAACAAATTCTTGAATATTAGGAAGAGAATTCTGGTCCAGAGAATATCAAAGAGGTCAGTGGGAGGGAACAACGTGTAATTTGGTAAGGTATTAGCACCTAAATTGCTCCCCTTGTGTTACTGTATTCCACTTGTTGAAAAAAAAAAAAAGAAAAGCAAGAATGATGGTTAGAGGAAAAGCACTTGTTAACGAATAATTGGATGTCACACTTTAAAATAAATAAATCCCACTCTTATTTTAGGTGCAAAGGCACGTAGTGTACAAGTGCTGATACTGGGAGGTGTATTCAGCAGAATGACCTACTTAACACAAAACGTTTCTCAAATACAGAGAGTTTGAGCTGCTGCACCAGTTTTGTATCAGAGCAACACGCAGATCAGCGGAGTTACGCTGAGCTACAAAGAGCCGTGCTTCCTCTGGGGATTTTTGTTGTGAACGTGCAATACAGCCAAGCCTTTAAACACAGTGTGATGTTCATTTGTAAACTTCAGAGTTGGTGGTTCCATAGCATGGTGAGGATGTGGGATTTCTGTGTGAGAATTGCATCAATATTACAATACTGTTTGTCCAGTTAACACTGAATTACCTATCTGGAACCTTATTTTTATTGTGTATATCTTCTGCATACATATGTGTGTGCATGCACATGCAGGCATATGTAGGGCATCCTTAACTACCATCTGAAGGCATTCCATGATACATTTTAAATAATTAGGAATGGAAAATTATAAAACAGTCAAATGGAGGAGATATTTAAGATCGCTGCCCTTTCCTGCCCTATTAACAAAGCTTTATTTTCAGTGCTGGTAGTAAACAAGCAGTTAAACAGCATCTCTTAGTAGCCTTGTGAAAATAGCCTCTGCACGCAGACTGGGCATATATGCCTCTGGGCAGACTGGGCACATCCATGTTAGAGCTGTTCACAGAGGTGGCTTTGTCTGAGTCATACTCACCCAGAAGGATGTCACAGCCTTCGTGGTATGTAGGCTTTTCTACAAAGGAGTTGTTCCTGTAAGGTAATTTCCTTTATCTGTTCCTACACTTGGTTATATTAGCCTCACCTCAATATGTGGGGGGGAAAAAGTCAGAAACAAAGCAGTGGTAGATAATTACATTCACCTTTGGGTTTCTTGTGGGTCTTGTAAGAGCAAATTCCACACTTTCTTTTAGGCCTAGGTTATTATGAGCAAAGTTGCTGCAGTGATACTCACAGAAGTGTTGTAGAAAGCTGAAGCATGGTGCTAATTGTCTGACATGATAGATGTGGTTTACAAGAACTGTTTCTTTTCATATGTTCACATGGACTGCACTGAGTGTGTAGCCCAGCTAGTGCAGTGAAGAAGGCCCCTCCTGAGCTCAGATGGAGTTGCCTTAGAATCTAAATGTACGCATTCAGTCTAGGTGACAAAAAGCTAATATTATGATAAGTAAAAAAGTTATTGAAAAAGCACACAGATGCATGCACGGAAAACCAGGCTGTAAAGCTAAGCCACAGTCTGAAGTGGGTTCCTGTTGCCCAGGATCTTATAAAAGCAATCTGTGTTGCACATGAACATTTGCACTGACGTTTTTACGCAGTTCATAAAACTGATCAGTAGAGACTCAGTGTCAACCAAATAGTTATTTTGCTCTCCAACTCACAGTCCACCAAGGTGAGCTGCAAACCCAACTCGGATTGCCTGGAGGCCCAGTGAGCTCCTGTCATCTGCCAATTCACGTTTTCAAGTTATCTCACAGAATGCAATGTTACAGTTTCTCTTATGATTTGCGATTATTCTGAGGGTGACCTGTCACCTTACTAATCCACTGCTGAAATGGAATGCTTTTGCCTATGTAAACTTTCCAGATCTGTCTTACAAATTCCCTGTGTTGGCTGAGATAAAACCACATCAGACAGAAAACCAAATCGTAAACAGCATTCTTTTCTGAAAACTGCCCGAGACCAGTGTCTTTCCTTGAGGGTTATAAAGTTAGCTGTGCAAAGATAGGAATTGTTGCAAGTTTCTATAGTAACTGCAAAATAATTTAACTTTCTCTGATTCCATATTGTTTTCCTTTTAATAAAATAGCCTAATTTTAACAACAAAATAAAAAAGACTTTTTTTTTCCTTTTTTTGAAGTGATCTTTTTGACTTTTCAGTATAGTTATTGCACCAGTCAACTCCTGTTTGGTTTTATGGGGGAAAAGGAAATATTTTTAGAACATTTTAATCTTTCCAGTGACTGAATGTTTTCACAGAAATGATGAACCATCACAACAGCTTTTTATTTGCTGGAGGTATGGAAGAGTTGTCACTGGACTGTATATCAGGTTGTATTTTTCTGACGTTTTGGATGTATGAAGTATTTATTTATACTCCACTGAGGTAACTGGAGAGGAGTGCTAATTTTAATAGGCAGCTCTCTTAAAGATGGGGAAAGGAAACTAGAGTGGCAGTTTACTGCAACTGCTTTTTATTTTATTGTAGTTGGGTCATTTTAGACTCTCATAGTTCATGTTATATAACTAAGTGTTGAATTTTATTTTCCAAAGATTTCCCTCCTTTCAATTTGGCTAAGAAGGATAACCTGGTGAGTTGGATTACTGAGCTTACTTGAAGGAGGTTTGCAGTCCCTCTCTTGTCAAAAACTTGCCAGACCATTGCAAATGAGTTGCTTCATCCAAAATAGCAGGCAAATTAACTCCTGCCACCCTTTGCTTGGAGTATCCATTCACAATGTAGGGTCTCTGGAGAATGGGATGCCTTGTGTTACCCAGTTGGACACTTTCATATGTGATGCTGTGGTCTTTTAGGTGATGCTGCAGGTCACGGTTCAGTGAAGTAGTACATGAGTTAGGCACTTGCTAATGATCCTTTAATCTGCCATGTGTCTTCACTGGGTGTGACAGTGGCTTCATTTCCACTGCCAGTGACAGCAACAGCTGTGTGATGGAAGATACTGTGTGCATTTAAGAGTTTTGCAGACGTTTCACTTAATATAGTACATTTCTGTGAAATCAATATTTCATTTGTTGACAATTTTCACTAGCAACACTGAATGACATCAGTTTGTGTTAATGGAGCCCTGTGGCAGCTCACTCCTTCTCACCCCATGTTAATCCTTATGGAAGTACAGTTTTCTCCTGAAACTCCACCTTTGTTTCCCTGTATTCCATCCACAGGGATGGCCAGTGATTTTGATCCGTACTTCACTTTCATGTTCCTTCCTATTTATAATACTCTATTAAAGATGATGATACACTTGTAGACATGAAACATTACAGTTTCCATCTGTGTTTTTTTTTCTAGGTAGAGAACCGTCCCAAATATTATGGAAGAGAGTAAGTAACATGTACCTCAACATGCTTTATCTCCCTGATGTTTTGGTTGATAACGTTTACAGAAAAGCCTGAAAGTGTTTGCTGTGTGGGCACCCTGTTCTTCAGCATGGTTTGCACAGAAGCACAGAGGCTGGATGTGCCATTGTGCCTGTCAGAGGCAGCTTCCTCCTCAACAGGTGACTTTGCAGTGCTTTGCTCCAGTGTCTGCCCAGCTGCCACTGTGTAAGACCTTGGTGAGGTCAAAAGTTGAATTTTGCTGGCTGTAGATCAGCAGTCACTGCATTTGCACCTCAGCCCTGTTGTTTCTGCCAGGCTGCGGATTTTGCTTTTGCAGCAAGAGCCTTTGCTACATTTCCTTGCAGCAAACGCTCGCCATCACATTATTATTCAGTACCGCCATTTTTGTCTACCAGAAATTACTGCTGCTCTTTCTGATGGCTGTAGATGTTATTGAGTGATAACTTAATTAAGAAAGCCATATATTTCTGCACTTTCAGAGAGTAGTCTCTTTTTACTCCACCCTTCAGTTGGCTTTTGCAAAATACGTTTGCACGTGAGAAAAAGATTTGAAACACAAATGTAATACAGATGGATATCTTACATGTGTATTTGTTTTCAGACTGATAAGACAAAGATGGTTAGTTTTACTGTGGGGGAGGGAAAACAGATCTAACTTGTGTATATTTTGGAAAAAGATGCCTAGCTGGGTACTTACACCAGGAGTTACTAAGACATTTTGCCGTCCCCAGGATTTTAGCAAGTTGCTGCAATATCCCTGAATGTTGCAAAATATTGGATCACACAACTCTGGCACAAAACATTTGAAGCCAAGAGGAGAAAATTGATTTTTTTTTTCTGCATATTAGATTTATGGATGCAGATTATAAAAGTAATATGCTTATTTCATAGATAAAGAGAAGCCTTCTTGAACCATTCAAAGCAACTTGAAATACAGGGAGATGTATGTTGCTGCGAAACAAACATTTTTATGTCAGTTTCTTTTTCAAATACCATGGCTGGTGTTTTTCAAGGAGAAGGTGATTTAAAAGATAAAAGGCATGTGTTGTTTCAAAATGCCTTTGTTCCTCAGATTTCATGGCATGATCTCAAGGGAAGAAGCTGACCAGTTATTAAGTGTTGCAGAGGGAAGCTATCTCATTCGTGAAAGCCAACGGCAACCTGGAACCTACACTTTGGCATTAAGGTTGGTAATTAATATTTCATTTTATAATTTATAAAATATTCAAAAGAGTGTACTCTGTTGCTGACCTTAATGCTTAAATTTTCTTGTAATTCTTTTAATTTTTTAAAAATCATGGCAAGCATTTAAGGAACCCGCACTTTTTTACCCTGATTACAGATTTGGTATCTTTAGCCTTGCGAAGTGCCTTAGCCATTTCTGAAGTGCTAACGGACCTTTTTTTTTGGCTTGCCAAGGTTGTGGCAGTTGTGTTACTGCTGGTTTTCCTTTGTTTTGCTTTTCTCCCCCAACCTTCCAGATGTGACCCCATTTAGACACTAAGGGAGCAGTCAAGAAACAGAAGGCATCTTACGAGTTCCCATGAGTAGTCTAATCTGGAGGTTACTTACTAGCTAGCGAGCTGTGCTGAAAAGCAGTTTGTTCTCTCTAGCGCCTCTGTGGAACAGCCAACAAATCAGTTCTTTTTGTTTGAACCTCTCCTAATTGGCAGTGTTTTCAGATCTGCTTCCTTGCTCTGCAAAATCCTAGCAGGTAGATCAGATAATACTCTCACCAAAACAAAAAAAATAACTTAAATAGTTGTAAATCTATATAGTTTAATTTCTTTGAATGTAATACTGTTTATTCTGCTCTAAACTGTTATACCTAAGAGGTCAAATGGGAAGTAGTGTTACTAGCACAGTTTTAAATCAAAGTTTTTCTGTTAAAAAGCATTGAAAGAGAAGATAGTTACTGAAAGCTTTATATGGGCAAAATAAGTTTATGATTCAAATAATAATATCCTGAAATAACAGATTCTCAGAAGTTAGTTTTCCTTCTCAGGAAAAACTAAAGGTGTGTTGTACTGAGATACTTGTTTGTGTAAAAATGAGATTCCAGGTAGAGACCATCATTTGTGTACGTGTCACTATACTGTCAGAAAGAAGAGGTAGCTGCAGCTTAGATAACTGCAGAAACAATTTGGGAATGTAATTTTCTTGTCCAGAGAGGAAATTTGTCAGTAGGATAGCATGAATGGGCAAAACCTTTCAAAGTTTGAAAGAAGATTTTGATTGACTTTAGGGTCTCCAACTTCATCCTCTCTTTTTCAAGCTGTGTGAAACAGTGTGATCTTCTCGGATGATGCATAAATGCTACTACATCATTCCTGGAGTCATACAAATTCTAAGATCACTTCAATGTAATTATTACTTTCTTCTTGCTGTCTGCTGTTGTTTTACTCTTGAGGAGATGTAAAAGGAAAGAAAACTTGGTCAGCTATTAGAAACAGCTAAAAGAAACATCCACAGAACAGTTTTCACCTTATTTTAATAAGCTAACCCAGCAGTGCCAGAGAAGAGCTCCAATCCTGCAGTAAGTAACAGCTTAGTTCCAACTGTAAAACATTTTCAAGTTCATTCTTACATTTCAGTTTAGTGTTACTAAATGAAGTGAAGGTGTTATATACCTGTGCAGAATTCAAAAGGAAAATATTCTGTTGTTTGGAATGTTTACTTTACTTTTTAATATATTCAATCCTATTTAATCTACTCCAACATCTGATCTATGCTGTGTTGTTAAAGATTCTAACATAGTTGAATTGAAAGAAAAAAAAAAAAAAGCAAGCTAGATCAAGAGATAGGGATAAAACTGCTTATTATCTCTACCCAAACATAATTTTGAACGTATCATTCTCTATACTGCAAATCTGATAGAGATTAATGAATCCTAGCTCATCTTTGTACTATGATTACTACAGAAGATCACCTCACAGAGAGCTATATCTTATGTCAAAAGCACCCACTTTCTCTCGTTTTATCTGCATCCTCATGGCTCGTTCTCCTCTACACTGTAGATAGAGTGGGCACCTTCCAGAGATAGTCATTGTCTGCTCTGCATTGAAGGTTTCCACTTGTCAAACAGCTTAATCTTCCTAGAAGATACCCAATAAGCTATTAACACGATAAATCGTAACTTTTTTATTGGCAGTAGAAAAGCATGTTCTTGTGAAATCTGGAACAGATTGAACAATCACATAAAGTTGTAGCTTCAACTATAGCTGAGTGCACAGAATCCACATGCAGTTGATGCGTGATGGTTCTTGCTGGTGTTCTTCCGTTCCTAACACAGGTCTTCCACAATTATTATTTTTTTTTTTAACATATTCTAAGGGATACCTTGTCATCATAAAAGGGGCAGATCTGAGGTCTCATTAATTGTTTGCAAATAATTTACCTCCCTCAGTTTGTATAGCATTATTATTATATCAGCAAGTTGAAGATTTCTTCTCAGAATTACACTTGATGCTCCTTAGTTTTTGTATTATAAGAAACGTGAACAACTGATCTCCATTTACTTTCTCAATGCCAGTCAAGTCCTCATTATTCTTTGCTTGACAGGTCAATTGTGCCCTAGGCCATATATTTGGATTCTGTAGGGAAGCTGTTCCATACCTCTCATCATCTCACTCATCTTTCTGTGCACCTTCCTTTTTCTCTGTGGTGATTTTTGGAGGTGAGGAGACCAGAACTGCACAGAACTCCTGCTCAGAATGAAATGGACCATGAAGTTTTCTTTCTTTGTTCTCCCTGCCCTTTCAAATTATTATTGCTGCTGCTGCTACTACTACTACTATTATTATTATTATTATTACTACTACTACTACTGTGGAGCATTAGGCTCTGATGCTTTATAGAACTAGCTTTAGTAAATCTAGAGGCCTTGCTTCTGAGCTGCAAGAACTATAGATATAGCCTTGTACAGATGAAATGATCACATATAGGACAGGGCTACCAATAGCTTTTACAAACATAGCCAAGTCAGTCACATATTCTTAGTGCAACGCTGTGGAACAGTTAACCGAGTTTAAAATCAAAGTTAGGAATATTTCTTCTTTAATACGATAGAGCAAGTGATTGTCAACCCCAAGAACTTCTCAAGTTATGCTGTCTGTGAGTTACTGAAGAATCTGCTTGTCGCTTATATAAGAAGCTGCATTTTGATCATCTTCTGATGAGCTATTTTTGTCTGCTTTCATCCATTATCATGCAATTAGTTTGCTTCATGACTTTATTAAGATAGAGTGCCTTTTACATCTAACCTTGAAACAAAAGGGTTTTGTTTTCAGAAAACATTTTTTTTTCAAAATTTGTAACAGAATAGGAATATGTCGTTAAGGAAAAAGAAAATGATGATTTGAATATTGTTTTAAGCATGTGACTTAAATATTCAAAGCTGTCCTTCAAATAAAATTGATGTTCAGAGCCCGACAAGGCCTGTGAAATTGTATGAGTTCAGACACCGGATGAAATAGAACGAAACATAAACACACACGAGAGCATCAAATCAGCACCCTGCTATCTTTAATGCCTGTACTTAATCATGGATACATTTTTCCATAGTTTGTTTATTTATTTATTTTTTAAAGACCGTCAGAGACCACCAGTGTTTACTAATTATTCAGAGAGTGCCACTGAATTTTTTTTGCATCCCTGAGGTTTAAGAAGAACTACTAACACAAGTAGATTATTGTAGATATGTTTGTGTGTCCATACGTATCGGGGTGTCTCTAAGCCTATAAAACATATAAAAGTACATTTTGATGTTAATTAAATGTTTGAAACAGATGAAAGGAACTGAAAATTCCTAATTAACTCCTGGAGGTATTAGATCTGCTTTTAAAATTGGCAAAACAGTAGTACAGTGCTTAATGCTAGGACCTATAGCAAATGACAGTAACAATAAGACATAGTTTGCAATGTAGCCTTTTGTGGTTGAGAGCTTGTTTAATAATTAGGGTGAGGATAAAGAGGAAATGGGTAGAGATTGTACTAGCGGTAGGCGTTGAAGTGTGATGGTACTGCATGTTCTTTTGAGCAGATATCTGCTGTAGCACATTTAGTTGGTTACCATGGTTTCCCTTCCTGCAAATTCTATTGTTGTGATACATAGAATGAATTGAAATAAGGTTCTGCTGCAGGATTTTTAAAAAAGGTAATAATGTTAGCTGTGATTATGAGTCATGTTTTCTTTGTGTTTGGGGGCTAGGGCACACTCAAGATTATTTGGCATCAGGGGAGAATTCTTAAGGCAAAATAAATGTCAAAAATTAGTAATGCTTAGCTTAGTCAACCAACTACATGTATTGTACAAGAAATTGATCCATGTATCCTCTCTCCTAAATATGAAATTGCATTAAGAAACTAGACACTGATATTTTAAAAGGCAGTATAACTGGCAGGCTATTAGATTATAATGCTGCAAATGAACCTTTTTAATTTCAGCAGGCAATTGTTTTAATAGCTGAATGGTGCTCATTTTCAGTGGGCTCTTTTGGGACATACATGCCATGCTCTTCCAGAAGATTCACTGATAGCCCTGGGATTCCTTACACATCTAAAACTGAACATTTGTAAAAGGTTTCTTGAATGCAAAGGTCAGAACTGAGTGTGTGTGTACTGCTGGAAAGCCAGCTCTTGGAGACTGGGGCACAGGTATGGAACTGGGGAAAGAGAATCCTTTGAAACAACTTTCCATGTAATAATAGATGAATTACATTTTTTCATCATGAATGTTGCAAAATCCAGAGCTGATCTACAAGCAGTCTGAGAGAGGGAGCCTGGCAGAACAGAGCTGACTTTACCTTAGTGACAGTGTTCTGACATGTTAGTTGGTAGGGAAGAAAACATCATAAAGACATTTTTCAAGACTAAACTTTGCAGGTCTTTCTGTATATTTTTATCTAACTTGTACCTCTGCACCAGATAATGAGTGGCAGTAGTAAGGACTGAATTCAGTTTCTAGAAACCTTTCCAGAATATTTACACAATATCCCTTGGTCCCCAGCTGAGAAACCTGGGTAACTGTGTTTACCTGTGTGTCTGTGTATGCATATGCATAAACACACAGCCCTAATTTTAGCTGGGTTAAAAAAAACTGCTCCAAAACATGACTAAACTTACCTGTGGAGTATACATGTTTCAGCCTGGCCCATTTTGATCAGTTTTCTTTATTCTGCATGAAATGGCAAAAGAGTGTTCCTTCCTTAGTGTTGAGCTGAAGCTCTCAGGGAAAAAGGCTTTCTTTTCCCCCCAGGCTTAGCCTGTCACACTTCCATAGGCACAGAATTCAGGTGAGTGTTTCAGAAATTGGCCACTAAGGTACCTGAGGCTTCTTTTTAAGATGAAAGAAACAGTTCAGGCTTAAAACTATTTTAATAGGCTAACATAACAGGTATGCCAGCTGATATGCTGGGCTTTCCTTTCTTCCTTGTGAATGGCCAAATATTTCTTTTATGAAGGCTTAAATTCTACTGAAACTAAAGCTGTCATCCTGTTGGCTGCATAAATAGCAAGAGCTAGAGCTAGCCCCAGGGAAAGCAGCATGCTGATAAATTTTGGATTTCACTTTTATGCTCTGAAATAAAACAATTGGACCTCTATTTAAATGATCTTCCCTGTAAAAGAAGTTTATTTTTCTATATAAAATTTTGTACTGAATAATATACTCTATTACTCTGTCAATAAAGTGGGATGTTCAGTTCCCAGTAAATAACATAGCTGTCCTGCTTGTTATCAGTCTTAAGTAAGTGCAGCTGGGCACTACTAAAATGCCTTCACTGAAGTATTTAGAATAATAAATAGCTACTAACCTTAATGAGTAATTAACTGGCTACCTAAGCCCTCCCACAGGCTAGAATGCTTTTTTCCTTATGGTTCATGTCTTCTTGCTGTGTTCCTGTTCTCCAACCCTCCTCTTCCCATCTGTTGTTGTTGTCAGCTCCGTTTTCTTCTGACTAGTGTCTAATTTATCTCTGGCAATTTGTTTCACTGCAGACTTTCTCTTGCTCATCTAAGTTCTTGGAGTATTCTCCGCTGTGGTAGCAGTGTAAACTTTGTTACTTGTCCAAAAGCTGTCTGGGTTCAGTGCTTGTAGCTCATGTACATTTTATAGCATACCCTTCACCTCCAACTATAGCTTCTGCTGAGCCACAGAGATCTCTGGAATTCTGGTGCACAGTGAGGGCACCGAGTTTCTGTTGACCTCCACTCTCACAGAGCTCAGAAGACCTGAGTTCACCTCTTGGTTTCCCCTGTGACTTAGATCAAGGCTTTTACAATTCTCCATGTCTCACTTCTTCATTGGAGACAGTACTTTTCCTATATTGTCTCACATACCTGCTTAGTACATAAGCTTAGTATCTCTTAAAAATGGCCTAGGCTAAGAATAGGAAAGTTGTACCCCAGCTCTGAGGGCACCTCCATTAGAGCTCTTGAGCAAGAATCTGTACTGTATTGTGCTGTTCTTAGTGTCTGCCTGGCCAGAAGCTTCTGAGCACTATCAGAGTTGAATCAATAAAAGAAATCAAGTTATAACACAATCGGTTGAATGTACATAGCATACACGGCTCTATTTTTCCTCCCTTTCCTTTCAGAGATGCATGCCTTTCTGTCATTGACAAGTACTGCTGAAGTGCCTTCTTGCTCTATCACCCTTAGAAAGTGACAGTCAGAGATCTATCTTCACGTTAGTCCTCTGGTTGGTCTCTTCTTCTGTGTGCTTTTGAAATACATACTTAGAGATCTTTGTGTTTGGAGAAAAAATTCTTTTCCTGTGTCTCATCAGTAAGCATAAAAAGTCCTTCAGCTGTAGATACTATGGGCGCTTTATAAATATGTTTTCAAAATAGCACACAATATCCTCACATTGCTGTTTAATCTCATAATTGTTTTTATCAAAGCATTTATGAATTATTCAAACACGGAAAGAACTGACAGAAATAACTGTTATCTGGCCCACTTTTCCCTCTCTCTCACATACTTTGACGTAACTTTGCTGAGTTTTGTATAGTTCGTCCTGATTTCATTGATTCTAGGAAGAGCATCAAGCAAATTTTTTTTTTTTTTTTTTTTTTGTAGCTTGAGTTCAGAAATAAATAGAAACCTGGCCTACCTACTGCTGCACTTGCACCAAGGAAGAAATTGTAGTCTAGAAAAAAGTTATTCTGTGTTGCAGAGTCCCATTAAATAAAAAAATAATAATGTGCGTATTATTTTACAAAGCTTTTTTTTATCATCTATTTTCTTCCACTGTAAATTCAGAAATACTTTAATGGCAGATTGGGCATCAACCTAAGATAATTAAATAATCAGAGATTGCAAAATGCAGCAATCTAGTAATTAAACTATTCTCCTGACATTTATTTATGTAGTCATGGCCAAGAGACATTACGGGGAATTGCCTGCATTGAGCAGTTATTTTTGTCATTACCAACACAACGCTGTTTTGAAAATAAAAGACACTATTGAATATATTGCTCTGTATAGTTTATGGATTTTAGTCTAATGCATTAAAATGAAACTTCATCTGAAAAGATTTCCTGGTACAAATTGTTCTTTGTGCAGATGTCACAAATCACAGTATGCCATCAGTTCCCTCTGCGTGCTGTTGCGACCTGACAAAAAGAGCACAGGTCTCTGGCTCTGTCTGAAGTTTCTGTACCACCTTGATGTGCCAGTTGTACACATGTGCTGCAGGCTGAGCATGTCCAACAGCGCATACTGCACGTGAGGGTCCTGCTCTGTGATATCGGTGGCCCACTGTCACTGCAATTCATGTAACCACACTCCATGTGAGCAGAGACAGCAAGCGCTCAACTCTGTAGATGGAAAAAATACTATTTTAGACTTTTATTTTCCATTCAGTACACTGAAAAAACAGCTTTTAAGAAAGTAGCAAATGACGTAATAACTTTAGTTGAGTAAAACCTACTTGGAAAGTTGGGATTAACAGTGATTTTAGACAAATCGGATTTGGCAAAATCTCTCTGGAACAGAAATCTTACTGTACTTATTTTTAATCTGAAGAAAACTTTTAAGAAATCCTACTTTGTTTTTAATATGAACTTTGAGATGTGAAATAATATCTTGTAAAATATATGTAAATAAAACAAACAATTCAGAAACAGCGAAACAGCATTTCTCCACTCTCCTTTCCATAGTCAGCCAAGTAAGTATCAATAAGTTAATTGCACTTTGCAAAGCTATTTAATAATACAGACATTTCCTCAGTTTTCACTTTGTCTTCCACTTGTGTTTTCCTTATATAATGAACTAAAATATGTGTGTTGTCTTAGTAAGATCAGTTAAGACCAGTTTACTATTAGGATGAGAATATCTGTAGAAGCATCTGAAGTAAGGTGGTTATGAACTTCTCAGGAAGAAAGTGGTATAAATGAATCAAAAATGAACATTATGCTATGGCAGTTCTCTCTGAATGATTACAGTCGAATTTCCATTATAGACCTGACGTTGTTCTACTTCTAAATTTACCAGCCAATGACCATCTGATATGATGTAAAATGAGAATGTTATGCATAGGCCAGGTAAAATTTGTACACATGTTTTGAAATTTGCAGAGCAGACACTGAGGAGATTTGATACTTAAGTAAAAAATTAAAATGCAGTTCTACTTTAAAGAAGTACAGGAACCATGGAGTTGTACTGTGAAGTTAACACTCAGAGGGAGGTGTTATGGCTTTTGTGTTTTTATTTTTATTTATTTATTAAGAAGATCTGCTTAATATGAAGCTGTGAAAGTTACTTATATTCCTGCTAGTAACAGTTCCAAAAGGAATTTTTTCCAGGCACCGTGTGTATATATAGATTTCAAACATGTCTTAATTGCTAACCATACTGATTCTTTTCCCAAGAAGCACCAAGGTCTTACCAGGTAAAAAGCTGTAAAACATTGCCCAAAACATTGGTATTGATTCTGATTGAGTCATCAGAGCAAACCCAGAGATGTCTTATCAAGTTTAAATAGAATAGGGCATGCAACTGCAGCACTAAGAAAGGTAATACTTCTGTACAGCAGTTTCACGTCAGAACCAGAAGTTAATTTCAGTTTATCACTGATAAGGAACACTGAGAGTGGTTCTACGTGTTAAGTCATCTTTCTGCACACTAATGGCATACATGGTTATCAGTAGATCAGTTGGCCTTTGTTCTGAATCTGAGATGGTGAGAATCAGCTGTTAAAAATAAGACATGGAGACAAAAGAAAAAAAAATCCTGTTAATTTACTTGGATTTATTTATGAAACAAATTATTACAGTACCTAAGGCTGATAACAGTTTCAGAGTTCATTGTTTTCAGCAGCTGTTATCTCCTGCTGATGCCCTAAAGCAATTGTATCTCACTTGTGCTGTCTGTGACACAGCTCAAGATCTACAGGACATTGCCATTGCTCTGGTTCCCCCTCCTGCCACGCTACTTGCACAGTGCTGTTTTATTTTTGGACAAGGAAGTTTGGGGAACAATACAGTAAAATAATCTTCAGCCTCATTTGATAGAGTAGAGGCTGTTGTCAAGAACGCAGCACCAGTTTACAATTATTTTACCTGATCTTAAGTGAGTTAAAGCTTTTGTCTACGCTGGTGTAGAGTAGCCACATTTCAGTTCCAGCTCTGGGATTTGTTTTCTCTTCTGAAGGATGCCACATTTTTTTCCATGTTAATCTACATTTTCATATGTTCATCCAGCTCATGGGTCTGATGAGATTTCAGGGATAACTTTACACCTAATTAATGATGATCAAGCTATAGTCAGTCAGCCAGCAAGTATTGCCCTTCCAGATGGCACAGGAAAATTGCCTCAGATGACTGTATTCTGCCACTTTTCCCAGCCTCAGCAGACAGTAGTGATTTTTTTGTCTCCGCTTTTATTAAAAGCACCTTTATTTTCAACTCCTAATGCATTTGATTTCTTTTATGCATCTTATGTTTTTGAGAATTACTGCTGGTTTTGGATTTTTGGAGCTGATACTGTTCCTCTAGAGAGTACTCTGGGAAGAAGGTACATTCCACAGCTCCCTGGCCATCCTCGGAAATACTGGCAATAAATAATAAAACATTAATAAATGAAAACAAAAGTTAGCCGGTCTCAGGAGTCAGAGACCTTCTGGATTGACTGTGTAGGTTTTGGCAGCATGCAAGATCTGCATTTTTTGACCAGGGAGTTGGCCAAGAAGGGATCTGTGGAATAATTTGTTTTCTTTCACATGAACACAGCATGATCAGGAGACATTCAACATTGCTTACATTTCTGTAGCTTTTTATGGAGTGTCAAGACTCTTAAGTATTGAATGAGAGTTTTCAGAAGTTAGAGCTGAAATTATGACATGTAATTTTAAGCAAGACTTCTACCTCCTGACCACAACGTGCATTAAGATGCTTTTCTCCAAGGGAAGATTAAGTCCAAGCAATCTTCCGTCACGTGCACAGAACTTAAGATTTCTGAGTTCAAAGTATGAAGATGACAATGTCACAACTAATTTAAGAATCACTGTGGTGTGCTAACTTTAAACCCTTAGCTGCCACCATACCATAAACAGCTCTTTTGTCTTTAGGTAGGGGCTAGATACTCTTCTCATCATAAAATAGCCTGTGAAAGAGGTGAATAGCTACTGTACTGTTCTGTGTTTGGACTGTAAAATCCATCATCTTCAATGGTACGAAAGCGCAGATGGGCTCTCAGTCCTTCACTTCTTCCTTTTGTTAGATCAATGAATGCTGCTTACAGAGTAGGTGGTGTAGTCTGAAGGCTGCCTTTCTCATGCTATGTTACCTAATTCAACTCTTCGGTCCTTTATTACTAGCCACATTTACTCTACCATTTAATCCATTTTCCCACGTTGTATCCACTCTGCCCCACTGGAAACCAAGGGGACTAGACAGAGTGATTGCTTTTCAGACAACTTGGAATAAGAAAAGTCTTTTATCTGTAGTCCTGCTGCTTGCAAACAAATGCACAATAGATACAATGAGACTGTTTGACGTGTCAGAGGTCTATTTCTTTTTCTTGGAAAAACATCTAATGTTCTCTTGTTTAAACCAAAAGAGAACATACATTATTTGTGTCCTAAAACAAAAAAACAGCTGGTACTAATGCTTGCCTTTAGAAAGAGACCATCAGGAAGCTGAAATATCAAATCTTGGCTCTACTTATTTTCCACAGTGATGTATAAAGTAGGCTGCAGTAATGTTATGGAAGGTAAACATAAGGAAATATTCTTGCTAATGGAAAAATTTAAACTATAACATTAAATGAGACTGAAGATTAACTTTGGGTTGATCATTTGCAAATGGACGTGTATGTTTGCATTTATATTGTAATTTCATCAAAATAATATCTTTGTATGGCAGAAACTTAGATGAGTTTGAGAAATGGAAAATGAAAATTTACTAGACCTGATACTGATGGCACAATCTTTGTAAGAATCCTTGGTGCATTGATTTGTGTGGATTTTTCTTCCTTGTTGCTAATACCACTCAATTTAAAAAACAAGGCATTTACCCACAGTGTTTCCAATAAGGAATGAATAGAGAGAAAACAGCTCATGTGGAACAAATGGAAAAGCAGATAAAGACAAACCATTCATTTTTCACCTCTTGCAACACCTTTTCGGATTTAACAGACACTGACACAGAGTAACATGTTTGTCTAAATACCCTTCCTTAAGAGCTAATTGTTAAATTATCTTAAGGCATTCTGACCTGAGGTGGTTGAGTGCACCTTCAAAAGGCCATGCGTACAGGAAGAGATGAATGTGCTGCTCCCCAGATCCATATGGAAAGAGGTTTCAGCCTGCTTGCAAGGTTTAAAAGATAAGTTTAGGTATGGTTGCAAATGTTAAAGAATTAAAACTGTGTACTTGTGTGTTGAAATATGGGTCAGTAGTGGGACAGAGATTATGCCCTTTAGGGAATCCTATTCCTTGTAGTATCTTTCATGTTTTACAGGCAGCAGTATGAAAAGTTGTACAGCATAAGGGGTGTTCAGTAAAACAGCTGGGGTACAACAATGCACCTACTGACCCCAGTTCAAGGAAGATAAATCCTTCAAAAACTTTTTGATCATTCTGTGCATTTGGCCATCCTGTTCTTCAGAACTTTGTTTTAGACTCTGACGGATGTTATTAAAGCCAAGACACCATGGGTAATAATCAGCCCTGAGAAGCTTTCCTGTGCCTTATCTTTTCTTGATAAGATTAGTGTAATACTTTCTCTTCTTGAAAAGCTAAGAGCCGTAAGTGACCTTCTGCTTCTTTAAAGCTCTGCTGTAAGTACTGTCAGAGCATATGTTACTGATTAGAACAGCAATTCACCTGACACATCTCTTAATAAAAATAATTCTGTTGGATATTATTATTTAGGCTCATTATTCTTCACCTTCAAACTTACTTTGTTTTTGTTAAATTTTAACGTTGTCTGTGATCCATGTGTTCCCACTGATTTGAGCAGGAGGTAGAGAAGGTTGCACTTGCTTTGGCACTGCGCATCACTGAGCACTCTGAGCTCATATTGACCTTATGGACAGTGGAGGACATACAAGGAAAATGAGTCATGGGGAAAATTTCTGTGCCACATTCTAAGCTGAGTCGCTTTTGCCACTTTATCCAGTAAAGCATTTGTGTTGCTGTGCCACTCATGAGATCCAGGATAGGCTAATCCCTTATTGCAGATTGACACTGTGTGAATAAACAACTTGCAAACACTACACACCTTAGAAAGCTTACTATTGGCAGGGAAGGAAGTAAAATTGGTGGAAGTAGAGATAGGGAGCTTGAGGAGATGCTGGGATGATACTGGTCACATCCAACTTCTGGATATAACCAATAAAAATAATGTGTGAGAGGGAAGAAAAAGTTCATTAGTGAATCAACAGTCCAGTTAAAACTGATTTATGCCCAGTCTTCTAAAAAATGTTGCCTGGTGTGTGCTTGGAAGAAAGATGTTTTGAAGAGTGAGACTGAACATGCTCCTACCCCTTCTGCTTTAACTTAGGACTTATCTTTCTGCTTTCTCAATGTCCCATTTTCACTCCAAATTGTGTTTGTGATCGAATTGTTGTTGGGTAAAAATGCATTTTTTTCCTGTTGTTTTGTAATGTCTTGGTTTTCTGTTTGATGTGGTGAACATTTTGTTTGCATGGTATAAAAATGTGAATATATGTTCCAATTAATTTTCAGTAAAATGCCATATAGTTTCTACACAACATGTTCTCTTTTATTAGTGAGCCAGATGTGGATTCCTGAGAGCTCCCTAGGAGTGTATTGTTTCACAATTAAGTGTACTTCAAACGTAGTAGCTCCTGAAATTACAGCCACTGTCAAGTTTGGCATTTTGATTCAGAAAACAGGAGAAAAAATTACACATCAAAAAACAAATGATTTTGCCCGTATTTGTTGGAAGATTGTATATATATCTCAACTGAAGGAAGGTCTAATATGTTTTCTGTTGTTGGGCAAGGCCCCTTTGAAAAGAAATCACTTCAGAGAGCACGAGTGTTTTCTTTGTTTCTTAACACCTTCTATGAAACTTTTGATTGTAAAATGAAAGCAATCCATTCTTTCAAATTTGGCTGATCTGACCTCACAGAGGGGCCCAGTACCCTGGGCAGCACCCTTGCTGCTGTCTGACCAAGGAATAACATTGAAGAGAACTATGAAAGCAGCTCTTTGCTTCCATCTTCTCTGCAAGAAATGCATTGGTTGTTTCTGAGCGCAAACACTGGTGTGTTTTCACAAGTTGAGATTACTTTCAGGCAGCAAATTGGTGCAGGTTCAAAGCATGGATTTTGAAAAGATGCTGGTATGTGGGTAAAATCAGTTTTCCTGCTCGTGGTTGCCTAAAGACTGCACTGAAGTCCAATTGCATCCAAACTGCAGAATTGTTAGCATCAGATAGCTTACGTGTTATGTATATTTCTTGTTACAAAGATTTGCTTGAAGCTCTGGACTTAACAACCATAACACAGAAGGAGTTTTGTACAAAGCTTGAAGAGTTAGTCCTTGGCCCTTGGCCAGGAATAAAGAATGCTTGCCCTTGTGCCACTTCGTCCTGTGCTGCTCCACTGCTGGCAGAAGTTCTGCTTCAGTGTAATTGTTGGCACCAAAGCCAAGCTGAGACCTGAATGGACCCTTCCAGCAAGAAACCAGGGGTGCAGAGGTCTGAGACTGCATCAAAACTCCATATTGATCAACCATAAAGAGGACTCTTATTTTGAGAACCCTACATATTAGAGCCAGGCAAATTGACTACAGTGGTGCAGTAGTGAAGTACTAAAAAAGAGCCATTAAAAATGTGAAGTAATTTTCAGTTTTTCCACAGGATAATTAGAAGGCTAAAAGAATACAAGAACAGTCTCTTCTGGGACAGTTACTGTTTTGGCTATCTATCTGTAGCTGTTAATTTCTCCTTCCTATCTGCCCCAAGTAGGAGTTGAGTTTTTTAGTCATGCCTGAATTGGACTTAGCTTAGTCACAGCTTTAAGTGATAACGTATTTTTTATTGTTTGCAAAGACTTGATTACTCTTCTTTATTCTTGCTTACTGTTATTTAAAAAAAAATACTTTCCCATTTCATTGAGGCAGATTTGGAAGTCAAACCAGAAACTTCAGACTCTACTACGATGGAAAGCACTTTGTGGGGGAGAAACGTTTTGAGTCCATCCATGACCTGGTGACAGATGGATTGATTACTCTTTATATTGAAACCAAGGCAGCAGAATACATTGCCAAGATGACAATAAATCCAATTTATGAACACATAGGATATACAACTTTAAACAGAGAACCAGCACACAAAAAACACATGCCAACCCTGAGAGATGCACAAGATGGCAAAGACTCAACAGGAGAGGATGAGGTAGCAGAAAAGAGGGTAAGCAATTGTTAACCCACACTCTTCTTTCTGTTAGATTTTTTATTTTATACTTTTGATCCTCCCATCCTGCAATGAAGTACATACAGCTATAAAGTAAAGGTATCTGTAGATATTTATTCTGTGCAACTATTTCTAGTATTGCATTTGTAATAATAATTTATCTTGTTTCGGGATTTTTTTTTTTGATGGTGTGCTTGTGCATATTACAAATTTCAGATTCAGTGATTTGTTATTTTTCATTGTAAGGTCCCTTCCTTCAGATTTTTTTCACAATTATAGATGTTTCCATTAAGTCATTCCTTTATTTAAAGTACACTAAGAGTATTCCATCTTAAGATTGTTTACAGTGTCTAAAACAATTGCCCATTGGCCCAAAAATGTATTCCTTAGTATATTCAGCATTCCCCAAACAAAATACATTCTATGATCTCTTCCACAGTTGGCATACAATGACAGTAAAGTTGTCCACATTATAAATAAGCCTGTTCATTAAGATGATAAAAAGTTAAAACATTTCACTTGGCTAAGTTCAGCCTGTCAGAAGCTGACAGAGCTATTTTTGGCCGCAGCCAGACTTATGAAGAAAGATTGCTCTCTTCACAGAGTTGCATTATCAGCTGAGAACTGACTGCATCATGGATTAAAAAAAGACAAACGAACATCAAAGAAATCTTAGAACCAGTGAAAACAAATATTAAAGGATGTTGGAAGGTATCAGGCAGACAAAGCAGCTGCTTGAAACATTATTCACTTGATGGAGATTTCTTTAAAGAAAGCAAAATATAAATTCCACCATGTTAAACTAATTACTCTGTTTATTGAAAAGTCAGCATGTTAAAGTCTTTTTAAAGTGTATTCTTACGTATGTTTATGTGTGAATGCATGTATAATAATCTGATATGCTCCCCTACTTCACTGAGTTAACAATGACATTAGGAGTATCTAATATGCTTTTAATGCTTAGAAGAAATACTAACCTCAGTTTGGGACATGTGTTTGTTTTTCCAATCAGAAATATGTCTGTGATCTCATTTTGTCCTGAGGGGAAGAAAGGGTCTCACTAATGATTTTTGACATACTTTGAGCATCATAATGAAACTAAGTTGTGTTCAGAGTCCATGGAGAGGTTGTAGTTTAGGTCCTTCAAATCCTTCTCCAGCAGTCTGGAGCACCAGGCCCACACTGAATTTGCTGAGAGACGGAGTACCCAACTTGGTTTGAGAATGAATCTCAGTTTGCCCTACTGTGATCAGATCATTTTAACAAAAGAAATACCGATGGCCATATTGATTCTAATTGACCATATTAAATATTGGATTTGTTACCTGTTAAGTACTAGTGGTAGAGGTGTGACAGCTCCTGAGAGCCACTGACTTGCAGCATGCTGTTTCAAAAGAATTTCTTTACATGTTATCATATAGGGTTTGTTGTAATGCAAAGCCTAGGTAAAAATCTTCTGTACGAGTTCTGGACGTCACCACCACAGCTTGGTTTGTAAAAATGACTCTTACTGCATTTAGTAGCTTTCAAGCAACAGTATGGCTCACTTCTGTCACAACATTTTTTAGACTGATGAAAAAGGGATTTTTAATTACTATTACTGAAGGATGCTGGGTTTTTTGCACAATTCATGGTGTTATGTCAGACTCAGTAAAGTATGAATATTGTTTCAAATATTTTTCCTTAGATAGTTCAATACCTATTATTTCTTACATATTGAAATTTTAGGTGAAAAACCTTTAGAGAGCTCAGTTGTGTGTAATTGCAACATCCCACAGTGTTTGGAAGTTACAAGCAACACAAGTTGCTTCGTCTGCATTGCGGCTGAACTGCAGTGGTAGTAGCCAGCCTGAAGCCTAGCTGTTGAATCTCTTCACTTTTATCTGCTTTGGAACCATGTTGATGTGGATACAGTGAGGCGTGCAGTTAAATGTGGAGATTCCAATTTAATTTAAAGTCATTGCCAGTTAGGATCACTACCCTTGGCTACACAGGATAGGCACAGTGTGGTCCTTTTACTGTGGAGTGTCAGAGAGGTAGCACCTTTGCTGACTCCCAAGTGTCATCCCAGCAAATCTCCAAAAGAAACGAGACATTCAGCCATGTGACCAGTATCTGGTCCCAACAGCAACTTCAACATTTACAGTGAGCCCTGTGGTCCAGCTAAAGCTTCCCAAATCTTTCCTATGTCCTCTGTAAGTAGTAGGATATGGGGAGGGAGAGAAATGCAGCAGTGGCCTTGCCCAGTGTCTCATGCAGGGGATGTGTGCACTGCAGGAGTGCTGGGGAAAGGAGACCTGCTAGATTATGAGCTTTTTGTTGCTGTATGTCCTCTACTAAATTGCTTAGAAAGTCACCATACCCTTTTTGTGCAGGCTCCTGCTTATTGATATTTACTTGAAAACTTCAATCTATAATCACATTCTCCTGGCTTTATTATGAACAATCATTTGAATAATTTAGCCATGGTAGAAGGAAGCTTTCTTGCAGAATGTTGATAAATTGGTCAAGTATTTTCTATTTATCTTTGACAAGAAGAATTATTCAATACAAAGAGTATATCACTGAACCAATGTTGGCTATTCTAGCAGAGGATGCAAAGAAAATTGTCCAAAATCTAACAAGAAAAAAAAAGTTGTCTTATCGACTGCAAAGGAAAAGCTGTGTACTACAATACTGACTCAGGAATGGTGAGAAAGAAAATTTTTGCACAGTGCAATTAATTCACCTTGCCTTCATACTGTAGTCAGGGAGCTTCTCCCTCAATTTTCACTGGATGTTCTTCCTCTGTAAACAGAGAAAAAAGTCGAGGTCTTGAATACTGAGACTAAATATGCTCCCAGATTTGCAGATTCTGGGGATGTTCAGATACAAATTTGAGATTTGTGACTGTTTCCCAATTCCGTGTGAGTGGTGTACAAAAGATAAATCCTTCAGAAGAAGAAAAGGCAAGACGTGTGCTGCCTGAGGAACAGCTGGTGGGAGTGTAATTTCACTTCCTGACATAAAACCAAGTGGAGGAAATTGGTCAGACAGAGAACACGCCTCCAACTTGAGAATTAAATATTAAAGAGCACTTTGCCTAGCCATGAATTTGATATGGGGCTTTGGCAGAGAATGCCACTGATGTATGTTAGATTCCTCCTGGCATGCACTAATACTACTTCATTTGTTCTCCACTCTTTCCAGCTATTAATCTGTATCAGAAGAGCCCATTGTATGCTGGGCGACCTGTTATATTCATACATTAAAAATGAGTTTTAGTAAAGGGGAAGTATTTAAAGACCATAAAGTTGAAAAGACAAAAATTACACAATCAGTAGATGTGAACTATAGGGCACAAGTAAATACTCCTAAATACTGAGTCCTACAAAAGACTGCATTGTGGACTGATTTAAGATGCAGCTTTTAATAGAAAAGCATGAGAATATAATCCCTGGTTATGAGGAAGATTTTTACTGTTTACTTTGTACAAGTTGAAAATAAAATTACTGGGTACTGATTTATGATTTTCATAACCTGTGCAAGAATTAAATAGATAACTGGAGGAATGGAGACTGAAAATGGGAGAGGGCTTGACATGCTCCAGTGCCCTGAATAGATATTTTACCTGACATTCTATAATGGTATTGCTGGTTCCCAAAACAGTCTGCAGATTGTTCAGGACTCAATTGTGCAGCCATTGTGGTCTGTCTGTTAAGAGAGAGGCTGGGATTCATTTGAAAGGGGCTTCCCATGTGGATTCAGTCAGTCTGGCCTAATGTGGGGACGGAAATAATACCCACTATCACAAGATTTACTGTTCCTCTCGTGCCTTGAATACTGATGGATTTCTGAGCATTTTCCTCTCTCAAAGGTAATTATGGCCTTGAAAGAGATGACTTGATTTAGTTAAATACCTTATAAAAATGGTAGCTCTATGAAATTAATAAATAACTAGATATATACATCAAACTCCTTCTTGAAAGCCCTGCAAAACATGAAATTATTTTTTCACTTTGACGTGCTTTTGAGATATGAATGTAAGAAGGTGTATGATTTATCCAAAATTTAACATTTGTTATAAGAAAACAGAATTATCAGTTATGAGATCTCCTGTCTTTCAGAATGAAATACTGATGTTAATGTTATGGTAGCAACTGAATCATATCTATTCTTGTTTATACTGGTGACAAGTGCTGTTTCTTCAAGAAGCTGCAGTAACAGCAAATCAGCTGAAGCCCCCTTTCTAGACTGTGCTACATTCAGTTCAGTTCCTAAAGACAGAAAGAATTGGGAGGTCTGTGCAGCAGTCATCCACAAAAATCACCCTTTTGTTCCATTTTTAAAGGTCTGAGTGGTGATACCATTTATTTTCCTCTGTAGTGATAAAGACTGATTGTCTGTAACTCTCTTCAAGGAGATTTGGAAATGTAAATCTGTGTCATTTTAGTAGGAAACATGCTTTTAAGCCTGCCTCCAAAGATAATTCAGAGCACAAAGTTAATTGCAATATCTGTGTACATTTCTAATGGATTCATACCAGCCTCCGCGTACAAAATGAAGGGTCACCGTTATGGTTGCTCCCAGAGGACCAGTCTCATTTCCCAACATTGAGCCAGTACTGGTATTTTCATTAAGAACACTGCTGCTTATCTGCTCTTGTTCTCACTCAGATCTGTTAGTAAGATCTGCTCGAAACCACCCTGCACCAAGGCTAGTTTTATTTTCAGGGAAAGAATATCAGAAAATGTAACTGTTGTAGAAGCATAATCCCCCTTAGGGAAGTCTGTAATGGAAGGAGGCAGCTTTGAATGTTACTTGGCACCCAGTAATGCCAATGCTGGGAGCAGTGGGGGCTTGGAAGAAGACACGGTCTTAATGATCATAGAGGAAGGTGTGCTTTGGGAGTGAGGATGCTGGAAGCTGTTTGAAATATTTCCACTTAATCAAATTAACTATTTTATCAGAAAAGATGGATGTGTAAGGTATGACACCCTAGACAAGCTGTAGCTAGATCAAGGGTAGCATCAAAGCAATAATACTGTTAGATGTACGGCTTATAAATGTTTACCGCAAAGTACATTTAAAGATACATGAGGCTGAGCACTGAAGAATCCCAGGGGTTAACTTGAGGAGATTGTCAACTCTTTTCTCACAAATGTTCTTCCCCAGTCCCTGCGCGGGTGTCTGTGACAATCATTCTGTAAGTTTAATGTAATTTATAAATAAAACATAACTCTGTGGAAGGCAAAAACTATTTATTTCTTCTGGGCTTAGCCCATCTTTCAGCAGAGGCTTCAAAGCACAGACAATTTTGTCAATACCAAGAAAGTTCCTAATGAAACGATGGATGAGTCTGCTTTTTAGGTAGCTGTTGCAGCACATCAGCAATGTTATACTCCCAGGGGTTACCTCAGCCTTCCTTCCCTTCCCTTCACGTCATTGGCATTTCTGGTGGTAGCGACCTAGTATCAAGTATATGCCATTACATTCAGCAAACGCAGTTCAAAGTAAGACTGTAAATGGCAGCACTTTATTTTTATAAGCATGTATGTTTTCAACTTAACTGTATGTTTATTAAGACCTGAGAAAGATGAGTTAATTGCATGTGCTGTTCAGGCATCAGTATGAGGTGTCTTTCTGCAGGGTGCTTTTTCTGCTTACAGTCACTGAGAGTAGCTTAAACCCTTATTCATGTTCAGTGTGGCAGTAAAATTGATACACTAAAAAGATTATATAAACTGATCTTGTTTTAAGATTCAAGGCTTCCAAATGAAGCATAAACTTTGCTAATTGAATCCCCAGGTCACAGAATTGTTTTCCTCTCATTAGTGCTTTCTGCTTGCTTAAGGTATACTAGCAAGCCAGATTCTTTTCAAGGGTCTCAAGCTGGACCAGTATCTCAGCTGTAATGCTAAACACAGTTCCTTGGCTAAACTGATTTTCCCAGGCGAAGTGTCATCTTCTTTCCTTGCTAGTCCTGTTGGCACTCAGCTGTGCCTATTAGTTCTGTGCTTTGCAAATGGCATCCCAGCTGATTCCAGTTAACCTTCCAGGACCTCACCCACATGTGCCTCTAAAGCACATTAATGCAATGGCCACACAATGATGTGGGGAACTGCTGTGGAGTGAAAGCTGTGAGTCTGCATTGGTAGCCTGACTGGATGCTGCTGGTCTAGTATCGTGAAGTTAGAAGCAATTAAGGCCACACAAACTTCAGAAAGTGAAGAATGGCTTGGGTCACGTTGCATTTTAAATGCACAGCACGCCTCCCATCTCATTGCTGTGAGTATGTATAGCTGAGGATCAGTATCCTACTTCAGCCTTGCTACGTAGGTGCAAGTTGCTTGGCTGCTCACTGAGAAGAGTTGCCTCATTACCTTCTGCTTTGTCACGTAAGTGTCGGTTTTTTGTGATCTGGCATGTGAGGTCTATACACAAAGGTGGAGTTTTTGTAAAGTCCAGTGTTTAATTACACCAAGGGGCCAACTGCCATGTGAAATTAGGGGCAGTCCCTCAGGCTCATGGACCAGGCTCTCCATAAAAGCATAGGGAGTAATTGCTCTCAGTGTATTCCTGTGTCTGCTCAAGCCTTTGTGAAATGAATGCTGAACAAATCCGTTAAGAAGGCTGTAAAGCAGTATGATTGCTGTGCAATTAAGTCTGAAGAATACTGGTTGTGTTGTTGCTGATAAAATGAAGCCATTAGTGATGAATTAGGTGCTTTTCTTTTCCTGTGTTTTCAGTGTTGATAGAGGTAAATCTGTGTGAAGCCCTCGCTAGTAAAATGCAGTTCTTTCCGGGGTTTCTGACATTTGATAGTTTGGATCTGGTTACATTTTTACTGCCTTTCTTACCTGACCACAGCTTCTCTGTTGACTGGAAGGCATTTCCTTCCTTTTTCATTGGCCTAGCACAGGGAGGGAGGAAGCTCCGTCAGCTCACGAGAATCCAGAGAGGTTGGCTTGATCTGGGCTATCTTCACATGGATTTCTCATGGATCTTAAGAGGTGGGGCATAGAAATAGAGAGGTCTGGCTCGAGATAGAGATCGTGGCTTCCACTCCAGAAGGAGCCTGTTGCTTCCCATCTCTGGGGGCTGCATACCTGTGGCTTCCAGAATGGCTGCTGAGATGTATGGCGTGGAAGCACCACATCCATAAAAGTGGAAATGAAGGCCCTTTCTTTAAAGTTGGTTTTCCTTGACTGTTCTTCTGTTCTCACAGCTTCATAGTCCTTCCAGTGATCACAGAAATGAGCTGGCATGTGATTGCCACTTCTCACTCATGCCACAAGCTTCCTGGACAGTGAGGGACTGCAGTGGGTTGCTAGCTGGCAGCTCTGTCATTTGTTGTTCCGTTTCCATAGCTGTGTGTTGGGTCTTTATGTATTTCTTTTTTTTTTCTTTTTTAAAACTCCTCCTTCCATCTGGCATCTCCTAATTATTTTCTATTACTAATCACTTCTACAGGAAACAAGGCTGGACTGCTGAATAAACAGGCCTATAAAGGGATAATTTTATTATTTACAGGTTTCTTACCTCACTTAGACTTTATAATGTGACATTCTATGGCTGGTGATAATCACCTTGGGCTGTGATTGTGTCTAATTTCATAAACTAGGCAGGGTCAGATCTGGTCACTCGTTGAATATGAGACTCCCCAAGGCAGTGGGAAGTGGTGTCAGTAGCACCTTTTGCTGTGAACTAATATCCAAGATGTCTTGTGTTTTATACCCTCTACAACTCTGTGTACCTTGCATAGCTCAGCACTGAGAGTCAGATAACCAGGGATTTTCTCTACTTGCTTCTATCTCAGTTCTGTTAAGCTTCGTGTTTGCAGTGTGGGGTTGATTTTTATGTAGACAGGAGGGGGGAAAAGCATTTTATGTTGGTCACTATTTACAAGCTCACCAGTACTAATAGGTATCAGTTGTTTTTTGTACAAAGATGGAAAGGATGAGGAACTGTGGAGGTCTGGTCTGTCGTTACCCGTTCGTTTGGATAGTCCCATGTCAGGCATGCACATCTGCTCCACTAATAATTGCCCATTCATAAGTGGTTACCAAATTTGTAAGACTCCTGAAGAGTGAAATATCTAAGTCCTAGCAGAACAAGTAGTAGTTAGGGTGCCTAAATGAAGTATTTGGAAGTATTGGACTATGAAAAAAGAAAAAAGAGCAATCCTTTATCCCATGGTTAATGCTGCAAAAGTAGATCTGTTTGAACCTTTGCTTCTTTCCTTCTGATCTTCCACAAGCAGATGATATATTTTCAGATAAAAATTTCTCATGCTTAGTTTTAGCCTCTAGCTGAATATTTTTCTCTTCAGAATTTTAACTAAGAAAGGAGAGCGGTTTTTGCTAAGCTCAAAAAGCTACTTGCTCTTATTGCTTCAAACCTGTCACACTAGTTAGTGGTAAAGGCAGCAACTCTTGACAGTCTTGTAAAGTCTTCCTTATATCATTAACTTTGAGAATGTTACACTTTTCCATATTTAACTTTTTTTTTTTTGTGCATGGAATCAGCAGTTAGAAATAGTGTTGTTTCTGGCATTTGCTGTTACTACGGTCCTAATGTTTAAGAAAGCATCAAGCTGAAAAATCTGGCTGTTGATGAATGAATGTTCCTCTGACCTTTGTTATCTTAGTGCTAGTATTCCTCACACCTGTACAACTTCAAATATAACTATGGGATGATGTTTCTTACAATGGAGAAAGTATAATAACACACTTAAGCTATATGTTTTCCAGTGGAGATTATTGTATTTGTGTAGAGCTAGTAATTGAAATAGTTTGCATAAGAACTGTTGAGCTCATGTCACATAGTAAACTTTATTCATATGTGTATCTGAATTGGTAAATTTTCTTATGGCTTCCAATGCTGATTAAGGCAAATGTTTTTTCCCCCTTGCTAACTGAGGGAAGAGAGAGTGAATGCTGTGAAGATACAGAAGGCCATATTCCCAGTTTCTATTTCACGTGTAGTGGTGAAATACTTGAAAAGCTCTATGTGTTATGTATCCAAGAGCTTATTGCTTAAAAATTTCTGGTGATTTTGTATTACTACAGAAGCCTTGGAGCATTTACTAAACTTAGTATGACAAGGGATTAGGTGTGCTTTCAGGCATTTCTGGGAATTGCCTGATGATTAGAGTAACAATGTGTTTCAAATAAATGCACAAAAGTTTTGAGAAGTATCAGGTGTTTTCATCTTTCAGTCTGAAATTCTTTGGTGACAGCTTCCCATTCGCTTCAGCCCCTAAACCTCTGTTAAGGTTTGTCACAGAGCTACAGCCGTGCTTGGAAACAGCGAGTCACCCTTATCATAGCCTGGTTGTAAGGTGGACTCACTGCTCAGCAGGCCAACAGGGCTGGGAGCTCACTGGGAAACTTTGTGAGCCTTCTTTTGAGCTGCACTTGCTGATAATTCAAACAACATTAGCAATCTTCTGAGCGGTACCACTAGTTGGGGGGGGGGGGGGGAGTCTAAATAAAAAATTGCTACTGAAGATGGAAAACATGACTAAGAAGAAAGCAGTTATGCTAGATAAATATTTACTTGCCAAAGTCAGTAAATTAATTTAAGAGATAAAACTATACCCCAGACTTAGTGTTTTATATTTATCATGCTCTATGCTTAAGAGAAGAGCTTCTGTTCAAAGATTATACACCTCTAAAATTCCAACTGTCAGGTCTTTGACTTACTTAATGGGACCTGAGACTAGTGTATTTCAGCTGAGAATAGACACCACCTGAAAACTGCGTAGCAAAAAACTACAGACTTGCTGAATGTAAAAAATGAACTAAACTAAAGCAAAGTTAATGGAAGTCATACACGCTGATTCCTGCTTCTCCCCCAGAGGATAAATAATCCACATTTATAATGGATACTTGCACTGCCCACTTTGAGTCATTCAAAATGATTCAATTTTCAAATCGAGATGTTAAGTTTGCTTGCAGGATGCTGATTTTGGCCATTCGATACAATGGTTATTTGAGTGCTTGTTTCAAATAAGAAATTTTAATAGCTTTAGCTTCCTCTAGGGAAATGGAAAGCTTCCTGCCTTTATGCAAGAATTTTCATGACAGAAGCATTTAAAAATGTTAATTAGGAAACTTAGAGGGAATAAATAGGAAAGATGAACCATATGTGAGAAAGGAGAAGTAAGAAAATTGGAATAATTGGAAATTGTTCAAAGGGATGTAAAACAATGTTTGTTGTTTTTTTTCTGAGTCTCTAATCAGGGATTAGATTTTATGGGTGGCAATAAACTGATAATTTGACTTAGGGACTTTTCAGAGTGCAATTCCACTCTGGTTTCCTCCATTGCCAGTTTTAAATCAATCCCGATTTAAATAGGGATGGAAATAGCAAGTAAACAAGGGGCCGACGTGAGAGGCTCATTTGAAGAATGATCGGCCTTCCTCACTTTCTCAGTCTGCCTAATTACATTGTGTAAAATGAATGTCGGCCTTGACCCACTGCAGCTCTGCCCACAGACACAGATGAAGCTAGATAATTGTTAATCAGGGTCTGCCAGAAGTGCTGATGGACACTTGGGATTACCGCGTTTTGCAATTTTTCTGCAGTGAGATGGTCCATAAGCAGATTTTTGCCATTGCAAATTGTGTGTGAATGTTTCTGTCAATGTCACAACTCTAGTATTCTTTTAGAGTAAAGAAAAATATTTTCACCTTGATCCACAGAGTTGAATTAGGTGTTATTTAAAGAAGGATTAGGAGGCTTTGCACTTCCTTATTTTTGCTAAATAAGTATGATTATGGTCTGGAAGTACGTTGAAGAAAGAAACTGACAGCACATGTATCATAGCAACATAGCCTATTCATGAAGGAGTGGATGAATTCAAAATAGAGGATGCGCCAAAGGAACAGGTGTGGTCTGAAATACAGAGAGTGTTTAGAAATTAATGAGCTGCGGTTTTCAATTATAACATATATTGAATCATTCTAAATTGAATTACTATGTAGAAGAAAAAATGTAATATTAGAAGCGTTAGGCTGCAAGAGAAGACTAATGTGAAATGAATATTATACATCAGGTAAGAGAATGTTAATGAGACATAAAAAGAGACTTCCACACTGCTTGCCCGTGCTATACCAGTATCCAAGGCTCCCATTCCATGAGGAATAAATAAAAAATACCTAGTAAATGTAATAATAGAAAGACCTTGTGGGTTATGTGAGTATCATTACCCGTGAGTCTATGAATTTCCAGTTACAAAAAGTTACAGGAGTTTATTATAAAGCCTGCTTTTAACAATGTGATTCTTAAATGGGTGTGATAGAGAAGTTTTTAGGAGACAGGCCAGGTCCCGTATCAGTGAGTATGATTAGGGTTCTTATGTGTCTTCTCTCTCTTAGGAAAACCTTCAAACAGTGTGGATCAGATAAAAAAAAATAAAATAAAATAAACTATCATCAGTTACCTGTGGCTTCAAAATATTAGCCTGATGGTCTGTTTTTCCTTGTAATACTTACATGCGGTAACAAAATACTTACATGTTAGTAACAAAAAGCATTTGCCATTAGAGTAACTCTCATGCAACTGCTGTTTTGCATTACATTTTTACTATTATTGCTCCAATACAGCACATTGTCTTGGGGTGTTTTTAAATTACTTCAAATTTATTTTTGGAATAAGATTTGCCTTGAAGTGTCACAAGTCAAGGGATTTTTTGCTGGAGCAATGTCTCGCTGTAGCAAGCACCAGTCGTGCCTTGGTCAGGAAGGCACAGCTCCCTGAAGGCCAGCAGGGCCCACAGGCAGCCTCCTTGCTGCACCAACTGCGCATCCTGCAGCCCTGATCTAGCAGAGCCTGTTGGTTTAAGCATGGGCTGAAACCCTGTGAGTAGTCCTCCTCATCGCCTTGCTGCTGTCTTTCCCCCATCGGGGTCCCTGATGCTGAGCTTGTGTCTGGAGGAACTTAGAGGTTTTTATTTTATTTATACCATTGGTGAAGCCATGGTTATGTGCCAAAATAGCCCCTTCCTTTGGAAGGGAAATTGTTGGTCACTGAAAAGCTTCTTGCTCCATCACTATCCAGAGAAATACATTTTTATTTTTTTATCCATCATACTTTAAAGCAAGCCAGAGATTCATGTAAACTAAACTTTGTGTTAAGGTTGTCATTAAAAAATGTTTTAGTTAAAAAAAAAAAAAAAGATTTAACTTCAGTTAAAACATTTTAATTTTACTTTAAATTTGTTTCGAATTCTAGATGTAAAAATGTTTAATGCTACCTCCTGTGGGAATAGTATATGGTGTTGTCATAAAAATAATTTGTAAAACCATTAAAGTTTCAAAAATAGCCATTGCTTTAGCTTCAAAAAAGAGTATATTGGGGGGAAAAGGTCCTATTTAATCAGGAGCCAGTCCACTTGGAGAATTCTGTTATGAAAACCAGGGTTTTTTTCAGTGATAGGATTTCATTGTTCCCCTGTGTCTTCAACCCAAACTTAGCAGTGGGTGTTGCTTCCTGGCACACACGTTGCTTGTTGAATGGGGATCTCTGTTGCTTTGAAGCAGTCTGCAGGCCTTGTGCATGTGGCTGGTAGCCGAGAGACGAGCTGGTCTTTCCCATTGCCTTTCTGAAATATCAGCGCTGGGGCTGCACTCATGAATAGCATTCCTACTCTCTGCTCACACAGTTTACCTGGGGATGGAGGCTCTGCCTGGCATTACTTGTCTAGAAGTGAAGGTTTGGTTTTCAAATATGTTGTTCCCTGAGATGTGTACAATAGGCTGCGATTCTCAAAAAGTGCATGTAGTGTAACTGCTGGTTATTATTATTATTAAATTACATTCCTTAGAGGGAAGAGATTGTATTACATATAAAGTCTGAAACAGTAAAGGCATATTTAGTCATTGCAACATGAAAATACCATATGAGAATGAAAAACCTGCTGTGCGCTGTACGTGCATTCCCAAGAAGGATGAAAACGTGATACTGTGCTTGAGAGAGGAGCCAGGTGGTCATGAAAAAAAACATTTTTGTCCTGGAAATGTGTGTGGGGTTCAGGATGTCTGAGCAAGCCCAGCCTTTTTTTAGGGCTTGTGAGATTAACCTGATGTTTCCATCTTCTGGTTTTTGTTTTGTTTTGTTTTTCCCTGGAGTGATTTCAGTTTATTCCTCAACAAATGGGAAAGGCATTGATTTGCCTTTCTAGAAAGATAATTTGCCTGATGTAGACTGAATTGTATGACTGGATTAAACTTGCATAATGTGACTTTCAGAGAATGACTAATTGGGATTTACTGCAAGCCATGGATGACTTTAAAATCAATTCTGTAGAGTCTTCATAATAAGACTTACTAATTGTGAGATTAGCACCAGAAAATATGCATATATTTTCTAAATAACAAGGAGAACAAATAGTGCTCAAGAAAATAGCTGCTTCCACCGCACTATGGAGGAATGCTACAGGGAGAAGTGAGGAAAGTGGTGTCTCTGTAGGACCCCTGGACTGGAGCCCTGTAATGCCTGAGGTTTTAGGGCATATGAGAACATTTGAAATAGCAGGTTATGGTCTTCAGTTTTCCTTTATTTTTTTTTTTCCCCTTTAGTCTATGTGTACAATGTGCAACCTCTGAACAGGTGTCTTGTTTAATGGTTGTTGTGTTTCTGGGCTTGATTTTTCTTAGTGTTCATTTTAGTCGCTAAAATGATCAGGGCTGAGAGGCTGCTCTGCTGGGATTGTCCTGCCTATTATTTCTAGTCATTCTGTTTTCAGTTCACCTCAGTCCTGTGGAGTCATGTCCTCCAGTCTCCGTCCTCCAGTCTCCATCCTCCTGCAGTGTGCCCAGCGTATTGCTTCCTAAGCATGCAACGACTGCACTGCCACAAACTAATAAAAAATAATGTAGCGTCAAGACTTGACTCTGAGAAGTGGAAAGGGGAAGAATTTGCTTCTTGAATTTCTACCTCTGGACAATGGAAACGTTGTGGGTGGGCATGCAGGAGCCACAATGGAGCAGGTCTTGAATCAAGAACTAGCCAAGGGTATAGGAGGAGCAGCATGGGCTGACCAGAGCAGAAGAGAGTGTCAGGAGAGAAATCACATCCTGCGTGACTTGAGCCGAGCCGTGCCTGTGCTCTCAGTGGTGGTGGCTCAACTGTAGGGGCTGGAGCACCAGGAGGTGCTCCCTGCACTGTATTAGTTCATGTACAGGTAAGCCATGGATCTGGACCCACAGGGTGAATAATTAGGTGCATGCAACAGAAATTTTATATTTCAGTTCAGTTTTTGAAGCAGAGGAAGAGGGTTATGCAAAGAGTGCTGTCTTGCAATGGCAAACCTCCCACGTTAGGGAATGGCAGAAAAAAAGTTGTATGATGATGTCATCTGAAGGCAGTTTTCTCATGATGGTTTCTGTTAGGAAGATATGCATAAGAAATTGGTAATACTGTCTCTTGTGATTTTTTTTTAATGGCAACTTTATGGTTTTCTCTTTACTTCAGTCTAGGTTTTTGGTATGCACAAATACAGCACAAGCAGCACGTGTTAGGGGGTGTTTGCAGTATGTGTGTGCAGCTTTCCTGTATCTGTGAACAGCAGAAAACGCTTTGCACTGAACAGTAGGAAATAGATTTATGCAAAACCAATCAGTGGTCTTAGTTAGATTACTGTAACGTGAAGCAATGTTAGAATTGGAATTCATAATCTTATAACTACTTTTCAGATTGTAATGTGTTTTCATAATTAGAGCCATGAGATATGACCTTTCCCTGTTGGGTAGTTGTGCTTACCCTTTTATTGGCAATCTCAAGATTTAATTTTCCAGGATCTAGAGATCGGTTTCTACTAATGTGACTCTAAAGTGCAATTGAAAATAAATCATTTATTCAGCTTTGGAAAGAAGAAAGCTGATAATTAAGGAATAAATGTGTCAAACAAACAAACAAAAAAAAAAACCAATCCCACAAATATGCCCTCTACCAATGACTGAAAGGAAAATTCAGGATGCTTTATCTTGCTTCATAAGTGAAACCATGCAGATACTAGTACAAGTCAATTCTGATAGTAAATATATTCTGGAACAAAACGGCTGGGTTATTCCAACAAATTCAGTTTTCAAGGGGTTTATTTTCTAGCATGAAGTGTTGTTGTTTTTTCCCTTTCAGAAGTAAAAGCAGAGGGTTTTGGGTCTTGGAGCAGGTGGCCCCTCTGGGCCAGGTGCTGATCCACCTTATTCCATGGGGATTTTCACCCAACGTGGTCTTTGGGAATGAAACCCTGGAGTTTCTCGGTAGGGCAGATCATGCTGCCTCCTGTGTGTTCTGAGACAGTCCTAAGGCCCTGTGTATGAGCAGTTTTGTCCTATGTTTGGCCAGGCTCTGGGTTATTACCTGCTGACTTGCAATATGTATGGTTGGTGAAGCAGATAAGGACCAGGTTCTGAGCAACCCGATTGAGTTGCAGATGTCCCGTTCATTGCAGGGGAGTCAGTCTAGATGATCTTTAAGGGTCCCTTCCGACTCAAACTATTCTATCATATGTTGAACTTCGATCTCTGCAGCTCGCCCCTCTGTGGGCTGCTGACGCCCAGGGGCAGGGTAGCAGTGGCTGTTCAGGAATGCCTGGGGCTCGCGGCCAGCAGTACTTGCTGAGCTGTACGGTGATACCGCGATCCAGCTGCAGAACACTATTTCCACCCAGAAGCCTGCGACACACTGCGCTTGTCTTTGGTTGTTACTGAGTCATGAGAGATAAAAATACCTTTGCTGCAGGAGGGAGAGCGGCTGCAGTGCTGCCGCTTGAGCCGAGCGGTGAGAGCTGCCTTCGGCAGGCACGTTGTGCACGGGGAAAGGTCCTCGTGGTGCCAACGTGCGTAGGGGACACGGCGGTCAGTCCTGTGGCGTGGGTCGCTGCAATAAGATGCAGTGCGGTTCTGCTGCCGGGATGAGAACTGTTCGGGAACGCGTGGCGGGACTCGGTCGGTGTGCTGGCAGCCCTACGGGAGGGCGGCTGGGGTCCTAGGGCTGCGGCGGGAGGGGGGCACGGGCTGAGCTTCAGTTGGCATCCGCGCTCACAGCCCGCTGGAGTTTGACGAGCGTCCCGTTTCCGTGAAGAACACTGACAAACGTGACTTTACAAGAGTAGGGACGAGCATCACCGCACGGGTCGGCAGCCCCAGCTCCCACGCAGCGGTGCCCACTCGCCGCTACAGCCGCGCCCCATTGGCTGCGGGGCGGGGGCTGCGGGGCGGTGCCGGCCGCACGGCTCTGCCCTACGCGGGGCGGCGGGAGCGGCTGCGGGCGGAGGGAGAGCTGCGGGCCGGTGCTGCCATGCCGGCGCCGAGCATCCCGCAGCGCCGCGTCCCGCCGAGCTAGCCGTGCCCGCGGCGGGCCGCTGCTGCCATGCCCCTCCCGGCGCCGTCAGAGCGAGCCTGACAGGCGGTAGCGCGGCCGGCTCTCCTGCCGTCGGTTCCAAAATGCCGTCCAAAGAGTCGTGGCCGGGGCACAGAGCTCACAGATCGGCGGTGCGCAACTCCAAGCGAGAGGGCCGCCAGCCAGACCTGCTGATAGCAGCCCTGGGGATGAAGCTGGGCACGCAAAAGTCGTCGGTGACGATCTGGCAACCTCTGAAACTCTTTGCTTATTCGCAGCTGACGTCGCTCGTCAGAAGAGCAACGCTGAAAGAAAACGAGCATGTCCCCAAATACGAGAAGATTCATAACTTCAAGGTAAGAAATTCCACTGCTTATTCCTTTTAAAGGTACCGTGGGGATTGCGTTTTACTTTGATTTGCTCCGGTGTTGCAATGTCAACGTACATCTGCAGGCTGTGACTTGGGGAACTTAACCTGCTCTTGTTACGTCTCACTGCCGGTCACAGCAACTGGGCGTCTTCCATTACTGGTTGCTGATGTGCGTGTGTGTTTAGCTCTGGGTCAGATCCAGGTTATCTGTTCCATTTATGCTTGTTGGGTACTGAGAGATGCCAGTGGTGCTGAAACCTGCCAACTTTTCTTTCCATTCAAGTCACTGCAGTTCATTTTTACTTATGGTGATGTGATGCTGAAAAGTCGTTTAGATCTGATTAAAGGATTAAAGAGATCTCAGTTTGTCACTGGTAAATAGCTTTGGAGGTAAGAAGCATGCATCTGGACGGAGCAGATGGTCTGTGTTTCCCTTCATTCCTGGCTGCTCTCCTGTTTTAATGAACTGAGCACGACGAGAGAGCTTACACGGGGCTGCTGACATGGGCAGCTACCTTGTGGTGTAACCAAATCTGCCTGGCCTCCTATGTCGCTTCTCACCACTGTGCTGATTAAAACAAACGAATGGCAAATGCCTTGTGTTCTTTATTAGGACGTGTGTGTTTTGTGTCTCCCTGTAATGAGCGTCCAGTAAAGATTCAGTAACTCAACCTTTGGCAGTCAGATGCGTCGCATGATGCGCAGTCCTGGTTTGTGGGGCTGAGTGAGTTGATGTCATCCCACATTTCTGCAGCAGCCGGTATGAACTTCACAGGCAGGACGTGAAGCACACTTGTGTTTTTGGTGATTTTTTTACTCCCTCTAACTTCTGCTTTTATCAACTTTAGGAGAAGGGGAAGCCATTCATGTCACATTGGTGTCTGATGTTTTAATTAATCATAAATCTTTTAATCATTTCAGGCTGTCAGTTTTCATTTCTGTTGCACGTACATGCGTGTGTGAATGTGCACGTATGTGCACATATGCATTCTCACCTCCAGGCTGTTTGATTTCATTTCTATTTCCTTTTAGCTTTTCAGTTCAGATGATGACAAAAATTGGAAGCTGTGGGCGATCAGGATGTTGTGGTGCACTTCTTCACTGAAGCACAAGTTTGAAGATAAAAAAAAAAAAACAGCATTTGATACGGGCTGTTGGCATGGACTGACCCAGCTGCCTGTCAGTTAAATGCGGAGCCTTTTTTTTTCCAGCCAGACCATGAGTTGTCTTAGAGATCTGAGACACTTTTATTCGTTCCTTAAAATCTGAAGGTGATTCCTGCAGATGCCAGCAGGCAGTGACTTCCCATGTGCCGCAGCCTATGTAGGGTAATGCGTATTTAGTTTTGCAGATCTCTGTTCCTTTAACAGTCTGAAACGCAGCTGCTTTAAAAATAACCTGATAATTTGATTTTCATTCGTTTGGGTTTAGTTACTGTGTGTATTTTTTTTTTTTTACCCTGAAGCTGTTTCTGAATGGTTGTGTAGCTGTGAATTTTCCAGTTCTAGTTCTGAAACATGTCTGATCCAAGGTCGTAGCTACTGCACAGGCTTTCCATGCAGGTTGCATTCTTCATAATAGTCGTGCTGTAGTTCCTTTACACATACAGCTGGTTGGAGAGTTTACCTTTAAAAACAGCTTGTTTCTCAGGTTGGTGAGATGCAGTCAGCTTGCACAGGTAACTTTGCTTTAAAGAATGGAATGGAGCACTCACACCTGGAGGGGTGTGCAGCAACGTGCTGAGGGTGTGCTGCTAAGCATGGCTCCTCTCCTTTCTGTAAGAAATACCTGCAAGCCCTTCAGGGCTTATTTTGGCCATGCAGGAACGAGGCAATACAAGACCTGACACTTTGCCCAGCTGCTGCTTGGAGCAGTCACGCTGATCAACTGAAGAAATGACAGACTCTTAGAGATCCTTTCATACTGGAGGTGCTATGGCATCTCAGTGGAGGAAGGAAGAATGGAAAATGCACAGTGACTAGTGCTGGTTTCATAGAGCAGAGGAGATGGCAGCAGGCACCCAGGAGCAGGTCTGGGATTAGGGTGCTGTGCTTGCTTGGCCACCTGTGGGTGTTTCTTTGGTCACCTGTGGCTGTGATGGCACTTGCATGAGTTTTGTAGTTGCTGACACTCCCAGGCCCAGATGCCTCATGCTGTGCAGAAGCCAGAATGCACCTGTACCCATGAGAGACAGCGGGTGGAAAGTGCAGAAGAAATGCTGCAAGAAGACCTGAAACTGCATCGAGCCAAGTCATTTTTCTGTGACTTCTGACATGTACTCATTTCTATTTCTGATCTTCCCAAAAGTGGGGCAGATGCCAATTTGGGGTGTGTTGGTCTATCTCCACTGAAGAGAGTGTGCTGCTTTTGATGAAGGCCAGCTCTGGCAATGAGAAGATTTTCAAAACATCTTTAAATGAGTCACTGCACTCAAATGAATATTCAGAAGGAGAGCTGGGCGCTGCTAACGTAGTCCCCAGAGAGAGCCTCTGCATGTACTCAGAGATAAGAAAGCCTCGGGAAACTGGAGGTTTCTTTTGGGCTCCTGGTACTTGGGGAAAACATGTTCAAAGGCAGTGGCAGTGTCTAGAGAACAAAAACAGGAGAAAATCCTCCACAAAACTTCTCAGAAGATCTTGTCAGTTCTGTGTAGCTGCTTCTGAAACTCGTGGTGTATTATGCGGCAGTTCAAGCCAGAAAAGCTTTTAGGCATGGATGGATTTAGTTTTTTCCTCTTCTGGTATTTATTTAATGCTTCTTTTTAGCTTTTTTTTTGTTTTTTAAACCCTTGGCTTTTCTGAAGCAGATTCCCAATAGTGCATTATTATTTAACCCTCTCTGGTTTTTGGATGCTACTCCCTGGATTCAAGATCTGCCACTGTTTTGGGGGATATTTATTTATTTATTTGTTTGTTTGTTTATTTATTTTCCTAAATCAGTATTTCAGCTGTAATTCCATCCCACCTTGCTGGTAGCTTTCTAAGTCATCAACTGTGACTCTTGTGAGTCTCCCCTATGCATGGCCAGAGGAACGAAGCAGCCTGTGAGTGGCAAGGCTCAGAAATGCTCTGTACTAAGCAGTAGTGCCTCCAGGGGCAGAGAGCACTGCTTCTGCTCTCATCAATGCTTTTTTCCTCTATATTAGATGTAGCATTGGAGCAAAAGCACTTCTTTAGGGATCTGTTGAGGTTTTGTATTATGTATGTCATTATATGGAATGTGTATGGCATGTATATGTATATACTATTTCAAGTGTAAAGATTTTATTTGATTTTTTCACCTATAGATTCTGAATCTTGTATATAGACACAGGTGTTAAGTAGCTTAGACCTGGGATGAAATGGATAGTGTTCCAGTTTCTACATATTGATTAAAAAATATATCTGTCCATCCATTCAGAAAGAAAGGTGATCAGTTTCATTGCATTTACAAGGAAAAAAAGCATGCAGCCTGCTACTCTCTGTGCCATTTTTTGCCTTGACTCTTTTAGAGCAGAACCTAACCCCATTTTCCAGTTGTTCTCATTTCTGCTGACATGATCTGCACAAACCAGGAAGTCAACGCGACGTGACAGCGCTTCGGGCTCTGGGTGAGTCTGTGCCCACAGCCCATAGCCATGCTATTTATACTTGATGCTCGGAACCAGAGCCCCCTTCTCTGGAGCTGGTGGATGAAGTCGTTGCCCTGGTCCCAGGCTGGCTTCACGTGTGTAACACTGCAGCTGGGTTAGGCAGCCAGCTCTGCTTTTGGTGGTTTGTTCCAATACTCTCATTACACTAATTTCTGCTACACCTTCACGTGATAGTGAATTATCTTACAGCTGTGCTGTGCCGTGTGTGTTGTCATGGCAGTCTTCTTGTTTCTGAGATTACTCATCAGCTGCAACATTTGCCTCACAGTAGGAAAGTCGTTCTGTAATGTTTGGAATGTTTGAGACCCTTGTTTTAGAGGGCCTGCCTAATGTTAATATATGCAAGCAGTGAATTGAGGCATTGGCCAAACCAATAGTTGAGACAGTTTGTTTTCTCACTGATCTCTCTTCTATGCCCTTCACATCCAGACAAGCTTTATCTGGACCTGGGGTACATAAAGAGAGCATGCCTACTGGGTGCCAGCATGGGTACACCTAGTGCCTGATGAAATCAGCTGTGACTGAGGAGACAGACATTAATAATACAGGCTGAGTTATCATTTTAATTGAGACTTACAATGCCTCCTGCATCCAATTAAAAGCTTGGTAGAGTCCCAACAGGCAGAATTTTGTTGATGGAATTGCAATTCAGCAAGGACCACTGAGCTGACAGGCTTCATCAGCAGCATCCCACGATCCTTGGGCGTTTGTGTGGAAGACACTGCTATAGCCAGCAGAACCATACCTTGAGAGCACCATGCAGTGCAGGTGCCTCGTGTGTGCCATTGCTCAGCCCACAGCCAGCTTTGGCTCCTCCCCAAGCACCAAGGCAATCCATAGCAGGGGACTCTGGGAGAAGGTAAAGATGCAACACTTTTTCCATCTGCTCTTTAGTCAGTATATTTCATCCCAGTGACGTTGCCTAGATTTTCCAAACCCCATTCTTCGTGCCAGCAGCTCAATGTGGAGGACTATGGAAGAGGTTACACTGCTCTGTATGGAGCATGGGTCCTGATGGAGCTGCTGTCCAGGGAGAGCATGGCAGCCTATAATGGGTGGGTTTGTTGTGCTGTCAGAAAGACTGTTTTCTGAGTTTAGTGTTTATTTTACATGTATGTAATTTGTCAGATCCAGCCTTGCTTTCTGCCCTGTTAAAGCTGCACAGATCCATCGTGTTCTTGTGTGCCGCATTTCCAAAGCACTCTGCTGATGTTCTCTTGTTCTTCTTGTCCCTGGCTTGACAAGTTATATAATGCAATTCCCCCAGTTTTGAATGCTTATTATCTTCTGGCTCATTCCTGGTAGCAGTCAAAGAACTGCCCAGTAGAAGCATTAAGAAGTAGGTGGATTTATGAGATACGTAGGTAACTTCAGCAGTGACTACTACAGAGCCTGAGAATTATCAGATCTGCTCGAGGAGCTCCCAGCTTGTGGTGTAGACTGTCGTCAGTCAGCACATCGTTTTTTAATTTGCTTCTCTTGAGTTTGCCTCTTTTCTGCATTTAATTAAAATGTTGCTTATAAGAAACAAATAATATTCTGTAACATGCGTAATCACTAATCAACAGCAGTGAGATATTTTTCCTTGTGTGTGAGAAAATGTCTTTTAAGCCTGAAAAAACACTTTCCTCCTACATGAGATCACAATCCCTTTTATTGTAACCTGCTGGCATTGTGGGAGAGTTCAAAATAAAAATGCCAATGTGAGGTTCCTCTATTATCCTCAGACTTACAGGACAGCCTAATAATTGGATTTTATCTCACTTTCAAAGTAGGTATTTTCCCTTAAAATTGTCTAGAATTAGATTTTTCTTTTAAATTTCATATTCCCCCTAGAAATTTATAGGTGAAGATTAAAAACAATTTATCTTGTTCTCCCACTCAACCATTTTTTTCCCTTTTTAAAAAATCACTCATACTTGAAACCTTGTGGGAAGAAGGAGAGAAGAGGATTTTTGGGACGAGAGTGAGAATGGGATTTGGGAGATAGGAAGCCTAAGTTGGCAGTTTTGTGCTCTCACATTTTATAAGGCAGCTGCATATGGCAGATGCTCTTTTTACAAGGGGAAAGACACACCTTGTAATTTAAGTCAGGATCTCTGGAAATCTGCTGGGTGTGTTGTCAGAAGGCTTTGTGGAAAGGCATGTTTTAGTTTTGAAATAAGTTACTTGGCAGGTTTTTAGAACGGGGAATTGAATATAAAAATCAGAATGCTATATTAAAGGGTCATGCGATAGACTCAATATTGTTTGCAGGTGCTGGCCCTCTTGCTAGCAATGGGATGCAAACATGTTCCTCACTAGCATACTGCTTGGCCCCATGCTGCAGGGTGAAGCAGTTGGGGAGCTGTTCAGGCCTCAGAAGACCACTTCTTGCTGTTTTCTGGCATGGCTTAATGCCTCTGACTTCATTTCTAGTGGTCTGTGCATTCAGCTTGTGCAGGGCTGGACCTCTAGTTCCACTCCATGGTGAATGTTCTGGCACTGCTGGCCTCTGTGTAAAGGCAGCAGCACTTGCAGATCCCAAAAGAGGCATCAGAGCTGATCCTGTGTGGTCGCATACACCAGGGCTGAATGGGCATCGTGGGCCAGAGGGCCCCTAAATTAATATTGCTGGGGAACATCCCTTCGCATGTCAGAGAAAGGTCAAGGCAAGAGAGAGCGTTACAGAAAGTAGAAAAACCCACCCATAGTTCTTATTTCATTTTAATTTTGCATTCAGAATAATAAATAAGGAAATCATTTGAATGGGACAGCATAAAGCTAAGCATGCTCAGGACAAATGTTCACCTGAGAGGGTAGTATCCTCAGGAAATGATACAGCAAGGCATTGCAGCATTTGGATGGAGGCTGGCTGCATGGGATGAGAGCAGTGATCCCAAGACAGTGATCCTGAAGGACAGAGGCTGGGTGGGGACTCATGAAAGGACCAATACTCTCTGTGCTGGAAGGAAAGATGGGAGCAGAGGAGTCTGTCTTGTCCCTGTTGTTTTGAGTTGCTTCTGGGTCACAGCAGCCACCACCACTGGGACAGGCAGCCTGAGACCAACCCTTGCTGGTGACTGCAAGTCAGGTTTTGTTTCCTGCAGAAACTGTGTTAGTCCCACAGGCATTAAAGCACAGCATTTTGCTTGAGGAGATTAGAACGTGCTTATTCTGAGAAGGGAAGGCTGCCAAAGTCTGAGAAAAAAGCACGGGGCTGAGCAAGAAAGCCAGGAGGATGTGGGTAGCGCAGGTGGGTAATGGAGAAGAAGGTGTGAAAAATCTCTTTGTGTGGAGTGGGAACAAGAAAATAGAGATTGCAGCTGCTGACAGGCTTGTCATCATCATGGAAGTCAGCTGGAGCTGTGAGGAGGGAGCAATCCCACCTTCAGAGCTGGTGGGGGTGGCACTGCACTGCTGGAGCTGCTGGGCTGGGACACACAGCACCCTGCACTGCCTCCAGAGATGCTCATGGCACAGAGTGAGCAGGGCTGGGAGTTACCCAGTGCCTTGGGGAATTGAGAGCAGCTCTCTGCAGCAGTGCAGCAACCTGCCCACTGCCACTGCTTGGCAGGCAGCAAATGCAGGAAAGTCTGCAGCCAAAGCAGGACCTTGCCTGGGCTGCTGGACAATTGTTAGAAGTGAGTGTTACACAGGGTCCAGCTGCTGGGTGCACCTGGTGAAAGGGGTGCTCTGAGAATTCAGAGCAAAGTGGCTCTGAAAACTAATCCTCATGCATTTTTATTGTATTTCACTGCAAATTTAATTACTTCACGATTACCAATTTCTTGCAAGACACGCAAAGTCTTGCACACTGGCTACGAAGTGATGGTTAACTCTGCAGAGCATCCCATGGTCTCCTACAGCAGACATTTTATCAGAATAAAGCCCAAAGCAGTTTGTGGTGTCTGCAGGATTTGCAGCTCACATGTGAGCTTGGACTGAAAGCAGCATTGGCTTTTTCTTTCCCCAGTGTTGAATTTCTTACTGGGTCAGTGGGTTCTTGTTTTCACTTAGTAGATTCACTTAGATTTACCAATACGTGGCATTAGTCTGAAGAGAATTAATTTCCTTTCAGAGCCATTCCGAACTGGAAAGCCCTCGAGGTGTTCGTGGGATGTCCATGCAGCACTGGTGCTTTGCCAGGCTGGATTCTTTCTACCCAGGGCTACTCCAGCACTCCTGTGCATCCCTCATGGAGAGGTGTGCTCTGTGCTATCACTTCTTGGGTCTGGAATCCTGCTCGGACAGAGGGGTGCTGGCAGGCAGGATAGGAGCACCATCACTGCTCATCCTGCAGCAGCACAGAGCGTAGACCCCAGCCCCAGTCCTGCTGCTCCAGGTGGCATGGGATGGGCAACACCTTCCCACAGTACTGCAGGCCCCTCAGCTGTTCAGTCCTTCAGATACTTCTTCCTCTACTGCAATGGTAAAGAGAAACTTCCAGCGAATACATGCAGTGCCTTCTAAGAGGAGTTCTGACTTGCTGAGACGCATTGCTGTTGATGTTTATTAAACAGTTGGGTTATTCTCTGTAATTTTCCTTTCTCTACTGTCTTCCAGGTGCACACGTTCAGGGGCCCGCACTGGTGTGAGTACTGCGCCAACTTTATGTGGGGCCTCATTGCTCAGGGAGTCAAGTGTGCAGGTAATGCTCATTCCTTTACTTAAGTCAGCCCGAATGTTGTCACTGTTGTATTTGCAGCATGTTTATGATACCCCTGTGTGGCAAGGGTGTGATCTGATCCCTGCCAAAATCCATGGAGACATATTCCTGATGCTGCTCGGAGTTTCAGGTCCCTGTGTTGGTAAGAGCAGAGCACCTCTGGAGTGCCTGTGGGGGAAACAGCAGCAGTTGGGTTTTTTTTTTATTTTCATTTCAGAATGGGGGACAAAATAGATGTTCTTCACCTTATCACCTTTATAACGCATTATGTTTACTGGTAGGTGTGAGACTCACCAAGAATCTTTGTATGCAGGGTGGGCAAGCAGCAAATATCACATCGCAGTTGCAAAATGGGCATTTGGGTTCATTTTCTGTCTAGTGCAGTGGACTCTCAGTGTGCCATACACCCTAAGTCACGTCGTGGGCCTGCAAACTTAATACAGTAGTAAGAAAGAGGATGATGCATAACGGATGCGAACAGAAATGTTGCATAACTGTGCAGGTGCTGATATAAATGTCTTATACACGTGGCTGTCACTGCAGGCATTTCTAGGATTAAGGCTTTCCAAAGTAAAACATTTTAGCAATTTTATTGATGTGGTTCTTCTAAAAAGGAAGGACGGTCAGCTTTTTTCAAAGGCAAGAAAGGATCAAAGTGATCAGAATAGTTTACTGAATTTAAAAGTATGACATTCTAGCAGCCGCATTTATATAAGTGGTGCAAAGAAATGTTGTTGTATAAAGACCTGCATATGTTGCCCTGGAAACTGAATTTTCAAGCTAATTTAAGAAAATCTGCTCTTCTAAAGGTTTCTGAAATCTTGTCTCAAGCAAATAAAGGAGCTCTTTATCACAGAACTCCAAAATAAAATACAAATTAATTAATAGAAAAACAAGATCAATATATTTTAAAATCTTTCCCCCAGAATTATTTGAAACACAGTATTCTGTCATTATCAACAATCTCTGCACTGTCCAGGAAACAATGCTTATTTAAGAAGTGGTTTGGTGAAATTTTTTTTTTTCCTTTTTTGGTATTTCCGCCTCCTGAATATTTATTTGCAGCTCTGTCCTTCACTGCTGCATTAAGACTCTCACTACTTCTCACTGCTTTTAACATTGCACAGGATGTATGTGCAGTGCTAAGAGAGAAAGAGGAAACATTATTTTATTCTTCAGGGATTTTCTGAATAAAGCATTTATTTTTTGCCCATATATGAACCTGTAAATGTGCCATCTTCCTCTCTCAACTAATGTAGAATGCAAAGTTTTGGTTTGTAGGAAAAACACACTAGGCATTTTGAGATTCCTCATACGTGAGATTGAGCTGGAATACCAATAAAACCAAACAGTGTGAAGGCTCACAATGCTCCGTGGGAGTGTGAAAGTAACAAACAATACTGTTTTTATAATTAAATCTGAAGTGTTCATGATGCTTTTTAAAATTTTATCTACAATGGAGCTGATTTGCTGGTTTTACGCAGATTTTTCTAAAAACTTCTGAGGAGCAGTTTTCTTTCCTCCTTACAGGGATGATAATAAGTACTGCCTGCCTTCTTTTTTCCTCCTTGACAGTCTAGAGGAACATGTATGTATTAGATGACTTCATAGTTTCAGAGACTCTAATTAAGGCTTTCTGTGTTCTGTAAGATTTCATGTTGGTGTGGGTAGCTTCCAGCACCTTTGATGACCTTTTCCATAGTTTAAACTCTCACATTGCACAACCACGCTTGCTGTCTGGGGTGGCTGATGTGGAAGAGTTGGCCCTGGTACTGCTCAGCCAGCCCTACAGCCACTGAGGGGCAAATGCTCTTTGAGCAGAGGCTGAATCTTGTCCTCCACAGCACGATGAGTTGTGGCCAGGGAAGGCACACTCTGAGACAGGATGGTTTTTCTTGGGAGACAGTGCAGTGGGACGTCCATTGCAGTTATGGAGTGTTGATGTTGGATGGATGTGGAGATGCCTTCGAGCTCCTATTCAAATGGCCTGGGGAGCCACCACTGCCAGCATAGCGTGGAATAGCCTGGGCCAGAGTGCCACCCCTTGTGCAGAGTGTGCACGAGTCTCAGTTTAATAAAAAAAAACAACAAGGTAATAATTTTGCTTCTGAGCTAAGCTAATGTGGAAATAATAAGGCACATACATAGGGTGCTACGCAAGGCCATTGCTTTCTGGAGTAAGTTCATGCTTCAAAGAAAAATTACAGTTTATTAGCAGGAGGCAGCCCACTTGCGTTCAAATGGGTTTCGATGCCACTCCAGGGAAAGCCACAAAATCTATTTTGTGGTGTATGTAATCATTTTATTGAAAATACCTATGAGCAAAGCTGCACCGATCATATGTAATTTTGCATTTTTAAAGTATTTGCTTTTTATAGCAGACAGTTGCGCATCTCAAGAGGAATCTGTTGTCTGTATAGAAGTGATAAGTTTAACAAATGTAAAGGGATTACTGCATGGGCTACACTCAACCATTCCTTCACAAAAACATGCTGCCATAGGCATGTGGGACAGTCCAAGATCTGACAAGAGAGATCAGTGTCATCCATTTGAGAACAGAAGAGGAGGAGCTGGAGGAAAAAGTGGAGCTTATTTGTAATGGCTGATGGATTAGCTTTTGTTACGCAAACAAGCCAATCCTTTGAAAAATAATAAACCAGAACCAAACACTTGTAACTGTATGCATACCATAGCAACCAGCGAGGATGCCTTAGCAACCTGAACTGCCCTGGTTCAGTCTTTCTGTCAGGCCAGCATGACTGAATGTGTCCCCAAAATACAACCTTGAGAGCATTCTGTTCCTTTTCAGGCACTGCTTGGTGTGCTTAGTCTCTGGGAGGTGGCTCTCCGTAGCTCATCCGAGGTCAGACTTTATTGGAGATGGAGGAGTATGTCTTTTTCCTTCCAGAATGATCAGAGACAACTGTAGCCACCATTCGTGCCACCTGGGCCATCGTTATGAGCTGAAGCAAGGCACTGGATCCTGTCTAGACTACGAGGCTTTTGGGATTAGTGCTTGTAATGAAAACATGTCAAGATTTTATCTTCCAGAATTAAGACTCAGGGCTGTGTCCGGGTTTTGGATCCTGTAGAAAATGAATTGGTGGACTTGGTCTGATTTCTGCTGCAAATACATCCAGAGCAAAAGAAGAGTCATTTCTTTTTCCTTCAATTTTGTTCTCTGAAATTTTATCTTTATTTCCTCAGCTTCTTGAAAGAAAAGTTTGCTTGTTTAGAGCAAATCCTTGCCACAGGCATCTACAGGGTCATGATTCCAATTTTTGCATCCTAGCCACAGGCCCCTAGAATTCTTTTGAGCTGAAGTCTCATCTGTATGCAAGGAGTGTGCATTTTCTGATGACGTGCTCCGTCTCCAGCGTGCTTTCCTTTGGGCTTTTGCCGTAAGTAGAACTGAAGAAGTGTTTGAAATTATAATGCCAGCAGCTTGTGTAAACATCGAAGCTCAGCAGAAGCTAATGAAGACTTAAGAGTATCTCCCACTCCAAATCCAATACAAAAACTTAAAAAATGTGTTCTTAATTGTATTCCTCCTATGTAAGTCTCCTTGTGCTTACTGTGCTCAGCACTTTGCCTGGAATGTGTTCAAAAGAGAACATAGAACAGTATCCAAAGAAAATTTTCAGATAAGCAACAGGGTGTTAATTTTGTGAATTGTATAAACATATAAGACTCAGAAACATTGATGGAGACTGGTGTGTTATCAGAGCCTAGAGTAAGGCATTACTGCTGCACTGGTGTAATTCGAAACAAGCTTGTAAACTAGCGGACTTGTCAAGGGCTGTGTTTGCACTGTCCCCTCCACAGCCCATCAGAAATATTCAAGGCGCTGTATAATCAGCTCCTTCCTCCATACCCTTTTGCTTATTGTTCTTAAGAAGTGATTTAATCAGCAGGTTTTTTAAAACAGACTTATGTGAGATCATTAATTAGCTAGACATTCTCTGGGCCATCTTACTCTGCCTGCCACCCATGGAGCAGCTGCTTGTCTTCTGCTTTCCTTGGAGTTGGTGACCTTTCTCTGAAGAGCTGATTGAGGTAAACTTGCAACTGGACCATCACTGCAGGGGCAACCAGCTTATGCTGGCTGAGCAATTGTTTAGCCTTGCTACTAAATCCCTTTTGGTGGACAGCCCCCAGTTGCCCCACTGGTGCATGAAGATGAAGGAGACCCTAAAGGAGGCTGCCCATCCTCAGGCAGCAGTTGTGGAAGCACAATGCTTGTGCTTTTTATGGCTAGAAGAATAATTGATGCACTTGTGGTATAATTCAGCAAAGGGGAAGGCAGGGAAATTGCCCTGTTATTGTATTGCCCATTCTCAGGGTAGCTGGCATGCCTTGGGCATGACAAACTTCCATTCTGCCTGCACTTGTTCCTTAAAAAACACATCTAGAGTTGAGATGCACACCCTTGACTGTGCAGAGCCCAAAGCCAGAACAAGACTGAAGCAGAGCTGCAAGAGGCAGAGTTCAGGGCCAGGGGCTGTGGGAAGGAGGCTCTTTGGAGAGCAGCCTCTGCCCGCCTCATGTGGATGGTGATGCTCTTGGAGGAGATGCACAGGTTCTGGTGGTGTTCCTGTAAGGAATTAGCTGTAACGTTTTGAAATGCTAATCAGGCAACAGAGCCTTGCCTCAGAGCCATTCCTATGGGGAAGCTGTTCCCATGGGGAAGCTGAAGCCGTAAGTCCTAAAAACGGCTTTATCTCCAAGCCCACACAGACCTGGGAGCCTCAAGCAAGCCAGCGGCCCAGCAGGGAAGCTGTGGAGGAGGTAGGCAGGTGTCATGGCCCGCAGCCAGGGAAGTTTCTGACCAAATTGGCTGTGATCTTTCTAAACTTCAATAAAAATCCAACCTCCTCCACCAAATGTATTCTCTAGAAAGAACATCTCACCTCTGTTCTGCAGTCGGTTTTTGCAGCACAGGCGTACGTGTTCTTCTGGTTGGGGTGGGGGGAGATTGGCTTAGTTTGAGAGGCTTTTTTTCTTACTGTGTTTCATAAGCCTAGATTTTTCTGTAGTATTAGGAAAATTTGTTGCCAAGTAACCAGCTGCCCTCTAGAAATTGCTTCCTAAAGAATAATGTACCCTTATCGTGCACCATAGAGTGGTATGATTGCTTGCAGGTTTCAGATATCCTATACATATGTCTAAAGCAGTTTTGTAATTACATTGCTTAGGACTCTGGTGGGACATAGGCTGCCCCAAGATGTGTGTTGTAGGTTGACAAATGGCATGTGTGAGGCAGGGCAGTACAGCAGGCAAGTTGTCTGCTGGGTGAGAACCCTACTGTGGAGGGCAGACCCTCATAGCACAGCCGTGTGCCCTGTGCTTGAAGCACAAAGTGCAGCTCATAATGCTGCTGGGGCACCAACATGGTTCTTCACACACACTGGGTCTGTGGGAATAGAAAACATTGCTTTCCCTACTCCAGAAAAAGGCACTGAATTATTAAAGGAAAGCTACTACCTCATGACTGATTGATGAGAGCAAATTCCTTTCCAGCCTCTTCACCCTTGCAAAAGTAACAACACCAATGATTTGTGTGAGTAGAGCCCATCACCTGCAGTTCAGGGAGCTTCCTGCAGCTGGTGGCATGGCCACAGCCATCGGGTGCTACAGCAAGTGGTCCTGCACAAGGCATTGTGCTGTGCCACCACTCCCACCCTTACTGCTCATTTCTAGCAAATCTTGCAGGCTTTTTGCAGGTAAGATACGTCTACCTTTGGGCTCATAAAGCTGTTTATCACAGTGGCCAAGTGCATGAATTTTTCTTTGGGATAATTCAGAAATCTAATTAGAATGATGTATGTAGTGTATGGTATAATTCCAGAGGAGCACGATCAGCAACCATGTTACCCAGTATATCATAAACCAAAGAAAATCTAAAACTGACTAACATCGAATCAGCCCGATAACAAAAAGTGACAGCTCAGTATATTTTAGTCTCTGCAAATATTTATGATGCATGCTCATGGGGTGATATTACAGTACATATATCTTTTGGTTGTGCTCATGCGTTAATATGAACACCTTATTTGTCCTTTCAGCCCAGTGGACTAACAACAGTATAAGCTGTTTCTTAAACATTGCAAAACCTTTTTCTGGGCATCATGGGAAAGTATTGTCTGGCTGGTTTTAGATTTAATAGCTCTCACAGAAGCAATGTCACAGCCCACCTGAGCTCCTAGATCAATATGCTATTAAAGTCAGGGTAGCTTATCACTGACTTTTAAAGCTGACTCTTTTTTTCCTAAGTTTCCAGACTTCCTATGTGCTCTTGAATTTACGACTGCATTTTTTTGGTTGCACTGTGTATATCTGAAAGGTGGCCACAATTTGCTAGCCTTATGGAAAGGAATGGCACACATGACTTATGGTTCAAATCGGGAGAAATCATCTCAGTGAAGGTGGAATTCTGATTAACTGAAGTCAGGGGAAGTTTTCCTGTTGACCTGTCGGGAGTCATGACTGCATATTTTAAATTTGCCCTGTGTTATCATAGGTTTTATTGGCAGATAATGATGCTTATGAGAGTTTTTCTTTCACTCCTCTCCAATTTATGCAGCTGGTCAGTGGGTAGGCTCTGATGAACTCTGTAAGAAATGGATAAGGTTCTTTGTTACTTTGCAGTAGTTAGGGAGTAAAGCTGTTAATGCCAACTTAGCCACTCTGGATTTATTAGACATAAATAGACCTTAAAAGTGAAATCAAAAGAATCTTGGTCTTACTGGACAAATCCAGCCAGGTCATGCAGATACATGTGAACAAGGCAGGCAGACCCAAGGTTTCACTATGCAGAAGCACACAGAGAGAATCAGGTCTAGGCTTTCCTGTTCCTTTCCAGCAGATGCTCAAGTAATGGTTTTCAAAACTTTGATGAAGCATCTGCAATGAGAGTAGAGGGCAGTTGTATTTAGTAATACGCAATTTGCAGTGTAACTGCAGTCTTTCAGTACTAACAAGTAATCTGGATATTGTTAGAGCAGAAGGTTGGTGCATTGCACACAGCTCTGTGGAGCGAAGGGCTGACCTTCTGCCCGTGCGCTTTCTACCTTGTCTGAGTTAGTGAGACAGACAGACGGTCGTCCTTCAGCCGTGCGTGACTCTGGCTGTCAGCTTGGTCAGAGACCAGTGACTGAGACATGACTGTTAGCTCAGGAGAGGGATCCACCTAATAGAAACCACAGCACTGGGGACTTTCAGCTCATCTGTTGAAAGAAATAGCATTTTTTCCATTGCAAATACACTGAAATTTCTTACAAATAAATATTGCTGTCAAGTTGCTTAAGTAAGTGAGTCTCCTACATTTACGTAAGAGCTGAAGAGCCTTGACTTTTAGAAAGATACTGCGCAGCCCAATGATGTTATTGAAAGCAGTGCTCATGTGCTTTGTAAGCATTCAGTATCTGAAGTATTTCTAGGTTTAAATGTTTCTCAGGAGTGTTTGTAAGCCCTTAAGCAGTGGGTCAGTACATAAAATCCAATCAAGTGTAAAGGAGGAACAGAAGACAGAGAAAGAAAGTTGACATTTTCTGTTGTAATTCTGGCATTAATGAGGTCAGATCCAAAGCCTATTTGAGTCTGTGGGATTAGCAATAACAATTATTTTCAGAAGCAAGGTTTCCACATAGGAAACATCTCTGTAAATTAGATATTTTAATGAAATAAAACTTTCTTGTATGTAAATATAATTAGGATGAGCTCAGTGAATGTGATAATTGCTTTAAGTCAAGTATAAGATGCTTGGAAGCATGTTTTTCTATTTTTATGTATTTTAGTTTTAATTAGCCTTGGTTTCCCAGAAACATAACTCTAAGCTATATTGCTGTTTATGCGAAGTGGCTAATTTGCACTCAGGAAATAACTAGTGAGTCTTCATGAGCAAGATGGAGCCTTTCCAGTCTTGTAGACAGCAGTTTTGACAGATGTTGGCAGCATTTCTGAGAAATGTTTTAATATTCCAAACTTTTCACCCTGATGGAGTAGGTGCTCCTTGTGGCAGCCTTAAGAATTTGTGTACCATCGTGATACTCACCTTCATAAATTCTATTTCTACTGCAAATTTAGGGTTTCAAAACAAGAGAAATCAAGGATTATTTCCTGTGGGATGTCAGGATGCTTCCCTTCTGTGCGTGCTTCAAAGGCATTGCCCCTCATTCTTTGGCTCCATGTTATTTTGCATCCACTGCCAATCCTTGTTCTGGAAGTAGAATGGATGGTTCTGGCTTGCTCACACTACTCAGAATTTTGTTTTCTCTTTGCTGTTGAAAGTGGAGCCATTGCTCCCCCTGACAGCACAGCGTTCAAACCCTGCTCCAAAAGGTGAGGAACTTCTCTGTGTTCCCTCAAACAGCCATTGAATGTCTATGCCAGAGAAAACCAGAGCATCCCCTTCCCATTTTAGAGCTGAAGCACTGAGGATTATGCTGCAGGATTCAGGTCACAGGCTTCCAAAGAGTTTTGGGCTCCCTATTTATAGCCCTGATGGAGCTGCAGAGCTCTGTTGAAATGGAGCGCTGGTGGTATTTAAAGCCTGGGCAGAGCCACCCACATCCCTCTGGCCGATGTGCTCCAAGGTAATGTGAATAAACTGCCAGCAGAATCCAAGGGGAGTCTCTGCAGAGAGCTGTTCAGTACTGAAGTGGGAAATTACAGATTGCCATTGTGGTGTTGATGCCTCAGATGTCCGCATCCCTTCATTCCATTGCTGTGAAGGCACAGAGCTGGGCCCAGCAGCAGAGCCACATGGAGGCAATGGGCAGGGCTGGGGGCTTGCTGAATGCTGACTGCAGCTTGCATTTGGCCTCAACTGCACTGTGCCACTTTTCCTGCTGGCTGCCATTTCCTCCCACGTGTCTGCAAGGCTCCATTGCAGAACTGGAGAACTTGCAGTGAGTTCAGGGCTCTGGGAGCTGGCTGCTGGCTGGGCACTACTGCTGGCAGAGGTAGTCTGTGCTTAGCCGGAAAGGGGCTGTGCTGTGTCATCAGTGTTGGTTTCCTGTATAAACGTGGTATTTTTTTTTTCCCAAACCCTGGTTAGTGTGTTCCGTGTGGTTTTGAACAGACCAAACATTTTTCCATAATCTGATTACAACTGAGTTTCACTTATGCTAAATCTTATCCTCCTTTTGCTGTGGAGTAGTTTGTTTACATGTAAAAAATAAAAAAGTAAGAAGGGAATGAATGAACGAATGAATAAATAAATAAATGGAATATCAGGTCAGGATCCCCGCATACTCAGCAGCCCTGACCTCAGGATCCATCTTCATCAAACACCAGCCTAATTGTCCTTTCATTTTTCCCTCAGATTGTGGTTTAAATGTGCACAAGCAGTGTTCCAAGATGGTCCCAAATGACTGCAAGCCAGACCTGAAGCACGTCAAAAAAGTGTACAGCTGTGACCTTACCACGCTCGTCAAAGCGCACTTCACAAAAAGACCCATGGTGGTAGACATGTGCATTAGGGAGATTGAATCCCGAGGTAAGGCGTAGTTAATGGGCTCTTGTTGCTTTACTGATAATCCGTTTAGATTGATCTGGGTCATCTGGGTTTCTGCTGAGCGTATGATTGCTCAAAACAGATTTGCACAAGACATTTTATGACTGCCACTTACCCTACACTGTTAACATTATACTTCGTATCATTTCATGGTTCGTAGTCGTTTATAATTTTATAGATTTTGCTAGAACCTGCTTAATGGACAATTACTACTTTACTGTTACATATTGGCACCTGTCTTTCCAGTGATATTTTTACTAGGAAAGCAAGTGAATCAGAATCAAAGCCAGTTAGCAAGGGTGTGTTTCCTCTTGCTAGTTCCTGCAGTCCACAGATATCCATTTCTAGAATTAAAATATTTGTTTTCACTCTAAAATGATGACAGAACATCTCATACATTAATCTCAGATATTTCTAAGTCAGCTGTAATTGTCTTAATATGTTTCTTCAGCTCTGAAACTGTTTTATAAACATAATTTGGTTCTGATATAAGGAAGCAGCTAATGCAAGGATCAGGGTTAAAAGGGCAGGGTAAGATTTCATTCCGAAAGAAAAGTCTGATCAGGCTGTTAACTGATCTGCTTTTCTTCCCTTAAATGAAAAGCCTGACAAAGAAAGGACTGGGTGGAAGGAAACTGTAAAATTAATACTGATTTTAATCTTGTTGAAATGTTCCCTGCAGGTCTTAATTCTGAAGGACTGTACAGAGTCTCAGGATTTAGTGATCTTATTGAAGATGTCAAAATGGCATTTGACAGAGGTATGTTCTTCCCTTGTGTTGCCACGTTAAGTAGATACGGCCTTTCTGCAGCCCCTGCCTGCTTCATGCTCTGCTGTGCCAGCGGTCAGAGAGAGTCAAGGGCTGTGCTGGCAGAAGGGCAGGGAGGTCTGCTCCATCAGAAAAGCATATCAGATTCTCTTTGGCCTTTATTACCGAATCTGCTCTTCTCCTTCCATCAGTATCTGTGCTTCAGTGACCACGTACATAGGAAATGGTAAAGCTTTCTGAACTAGTGCCCTAGTTTGCAAGTAAAACTGCGCTCAGCAGGATGGGGGAAGGACAGGGCACGTGATGAAGTGCCTTAAGAGGGCTGTGCAATTTAAATGCATCTTTCTGGATGAAAGCTTCAAAATAATAAGATAAATACAATCATGCAAACAAAGTTTGAATTATTACACTCTAAAGGAAGTCAGTGAGAACAAACTCTGAGAAAAGGCAGTAGGAAAATTACAGGCTTTACAGCTGCAGTCCCCCTATCCCAGCAGAAATCAAGGCCAAAAGCCATTCTGTAAACTCTCCTTCTTGCTTCAGCGGAGAACTGGACCTATTCACACAACATCTGCCTCCTCTGCATCCTTAGCAGGGTGGGGTTGTGCTGCAGAAGCCAAATTTTGGATCCATGTCCGCTGCAGTCAGGAGTAGGTACTGTGCTGTAGCTAAATGGTGAACACATGTTTTTCTTATGAAACCGGGAGGCTGTGGATAAAGATGGTTTCATTTGCCCTTTTTTTTTTTTTTCTCAGACTTTCCCTACTTTCTCATGCAGTGCTGACAAATGTGTTGTTTGGCAATGCAGTGTGTACAGAAATAGCTCAACTTCCACACGTTTCTACAACACAGTGCTAGAAGAGGCAGGCAGGTTTTTTTTTTTTTTTTCTGGGGAGAAAAAAACATTTTAAAATCATTTTAAGTGAATAAACAATAAGTTTCTTTGTGAAATGATGAACTTTGCATCCCAGTAACACACTGTTTTGCTTATAAACCCAAAGTTTTGTCCAGTTTAATAATGTTTGCTTAGGCAAGATATGCTTTTTCTTTTGAATGCTGTTTTACATCTGTTTATATTTCTAAGGTTTTAATGTCCTTGCCTTCTCCACACAGATGGGGAGAAGGCTGATATTTCTGTGAATATGTATGAAGATATCAATATTATCACTGGTGCACTTAAACTGTACTTCAGGGATTTGCCAATTCCACTCATCACGTATGATGCCTACCCAAAGTTTATAGAGTCTGCAAGTATGTATAATGTATTTTCCTTCCTTTCTTTTCCTTGCATGACTTGCCTATTGATTTAATGGCTGTCTGTACAAATCTTGTGCTGCACGCCCTATTTAGTAAGGATTGCAGGAGTACAAGTGTGCTGCACATTATGACACAGTCGCATGGCGGTACGTGGCTGTGGGCACATTTGTCTTCCCCTTTGTCGCCAGCGATGCTTCCTTTCTCTCACACATCATGGATTCCATTGCTTTGCATGTGTTCCATGAGTTCCTAGTTGTTGACAGTGATATTTAAAGTCTTTGGTTTTGTCTTGCTAGAAAGGAAGCAATTTATGAAAATGCTTAAAAATAAGAAACTGTTTGTTTCTACAGGCTGATGAGTGTGTACCATAAGGCCACTGTCAAAGCTGGTCTCGTAGATGATGAGCCTCCAAGTGGGCCACTAAGCCCAGCTGGAGCATCTCAGTCCAGCTGCACGAGCCATCTCTGCCAGTTAGCAGGCTCACCAGCACACCTGGAGAGGTGTGAGAGAGCTGTGGGAAGAAGGGAAGGGCCGGATGCTGGGCTTGCTGCCGCCCCGAAGAAGGCTCTTCCCAAGCAGAATAAAGACAGCCAGGGAAGCTAATGGCAAAGTTCCTTGTAGTTCTGCTGTTCCAGGGCTGCACCTGTGGATTACGTGTGAAAAACTTGTCCAGTCAGCAAGATCTGCAGGGGGAATTCTTTTTAGTAAGCTGTGTGGAATCATTTAGTGGAGCGCAATTTGAGGGGAGCTTTCTTTGCCCAAAACAATCACATCCTGACTGTGCTCTGAGCTTCAGATGAGTAAATCTATTCCGTTCGGATAGGTCCAGTAAATGAACAGGCCAAGAGAGCTGTGAGGTCCTGCTCTCCTGCAGGCTGCCATTCCTGTCCTGCTGTGCGTGAGTTCTGGCCACGCATCTGGTGACCATGAACATCTGTGTTTCAGAAACCACCGATCCAGATGAACAGCTGGAAATTCTCCACGAGGCGCTGAAACTGCTGCCGCCTGCACACTGTGAAACACTGAGGTATCTCATGGCGCATTTGAAGAGGTAGGTAGACTGTCTGCTAAGCAAAGACCATGTCAGGACCTCTAGAAAAGTCTGGGCAAGGCACACCAAGTTCTGCAAAGCAGATTTGGAGTTGCTTCTGGAGGCTGGCTGTGGTGGAGAGTATTCACTGCGGTGCAGTCTATCCCCCAGGCACTGGTTTTTACCCCCATTTAAAGCAGTCACAAAGTATTTGAAGGATGTAAGTCAAAAAAGACCACTGCTTTGAAGCAGAAGAGTTGCCTGCCTGATGAATATGTGCTATTTTTTAAGGTACAGTGAATATTTCAGTTTCTCTGATAACTCAAACTTCTGTCAGTGTATGAGAATGATTCCCTTTCCTTAGGAAAATAAAAAACAAAAAAACTTGATTTTAAGCTCTTCTATCTTTCTTTTGTTCTTGCACAAGTAGGAGTACACTGACTACAGAGGACTTGAGGCAGAATTCAGCTACAGGGCTTCCGCCTGATTTGCCCATTTATTCATTTATTCCAGTGACACGTCAGGTGGAAGTTTTAGAACAGAGAGGCACGAACAAAAAAAAAAAAAAAACACCCACCTGACTGCTTGTGACGAGCAAAGATAATTTTTCCTTACCTCGCTCAGGAGCTGCAGTTGCTGCTCCAGTTAGCAAGTCGACATTGCATGTTGTATTTGTGGTATAGGTGAATGATAAAGTAGGAGGGTGATGAAATGCACTCGTTTTTATACTTGCACTTAATACATCAGATCAAAAAAGCGGTTCCCAGCTTCTCCTTCCCAGTGCTCTTTAAGGCTACACGGTCAATATTTGCTCAGGAAGCATCTCCCTCACAGGAAGTGAAAAACCTCTGTCCTTTCTTACAGAGTGACGCTTCATGAAAAGGAAAATCTCATGAGTGCGGAGAACCTGGGCATCGTTTTTGGACCAACTCTTATGAGAGCGCCAGAACTGGATGCAATGGCTGCCTTGAATGACATCCGTTATCAGAGACTTGTGGTGGAGATGCTTATAAAAAATGAAGACATTTTATTTTGAATATTTTGGGGGTTTTGTAATAAAAAAAAAGAAGGAAGCGACAGTGTTCTATGGATGAAGGAATATTTTAAGTAATTTAATGGCTCTTGTCGTTGAATTCCATGTTTGCTAGAGCTTTCGATGTATTCGGGATAAAAATGAAGGAACTCTTTGTCATTTCTGTAGTGCCATTCAGCTGATGTTGAAAAAGTTGAACACATACTTTCCAGTACTAGTAATCCTGGGTGTTTATCATGTGAAAATAAAAAACAAACAAACTGAGAAGCCTGCAGCTCTTGCATGATCTGCTCCCTGTTCTCCCTGCTCTGGTGAGAATCATTCCATGAAGAAAACAACAGACCTGGTGCGGCATCTTTGTTCTGGATAGTTTGTGGTTGTAATTCAGCATGTTTCTCAGTGTAAACCTGTTGTGAATTTGCTTTTATGTTCTATGTAATTGGTTTCTGATACTAAAAAGAAAGCCAACTTATGTGAAATGGAGCCTCTAGCAGTGTATTGGCATTTCATATCATTCTCTGCCACTGTTTTGGCTGATTTTTTCTTGGGTTTCTTTCAGGTTTTTTTTTCATCATATAGTAATTTGTTTTTAACGGAAACAAAATGTGTACTTTTTTAAGTAATTCTCCATGATGTTTATGGTGGTTGCAGCAAAATCTGCAATGCTGAGCAGTGTTCCTTTATTATTATTGCTATTTCAATTGTAATTTTGTATTTTTATCTGGCATGCGTGTATTAATTTATTAAATTTTGCCTTTAGAACTCTAACAACTCAAGTTATTTCTTTTTAATTTGTGAGTGCATTTCAGAAATACTGTTTGTTTCATTCTCATCACCTTTTGCTCTGAACGGCCTCTGAATTACAAGCAGCAGGTTATGGCACTGCTGGTTCTGATGAGACTGCTGATGTAAACGCTTTGGAGCCTGACACTTTGCTAAGGTTCCTTTTCCTTCCCTTTATATTTTGTTTGAAAATTTCTATCTACATTGCCAAGGATACTTCTCAGGAGTGCTTCAGAATTCTTAAATAAACCGAATGAGTGCCATCAAGTCATCTCCTACTTCACAGATTACACACACTGCTGTAATTGCCTGTACACAAATTGGTGTTGTGGTTTGCCACTATACAGTTGTAGATGCCCTGAATAGATGGATACACCACTGAATGTCAAATGCAAATATATCCCAGAGCACGTGTTTCACATTGAAGGTGTGAAACAGCAGAAAAAGGGCAGAAAGGCTTGAAGGACTGGTTGTAAAAGAAGGACAGAAGGAGGAAGGGATCAGTCTTTGGGGCACATAGATGCTAGAGCTAGGGAAGTGCTTTGCTTGGGCACATTCTCTGCTGCCCACCCCAAAGGAGAGCAGCCAGGTGAGGCTACCTGGGGCTTCACTCAGCTCTCCCCTCAGGCAGCCAGGAGGAGAAAGAATCACCTCAGGATTGCAACCAGCTGCTCTCTTCTGGAAGCAGTCAGCTGCCTCCCTGCATCACATACTTCCCTCTCATGCTCAGGCAGGAAGCATCTCTCCTGGAAGGAAGAAGGTGAAGCTGGTGTGCCTTCAGGTAAAATGCATGGGGACTGCTGATGGAGAGGCTTGATCTCTGCAGCTGGTGAGTTGACCTGAGGGTTTGCAGTACTGCAAACTGGCAGACGAATGGCTGTGTTGGAGCTGCCCAAGTGGCACTGAGCAGAGCAGAGCACAGCTGGGAGCAGCAGTGAGCAGAGGGAGAACCTCCCTCTTTGGCCTTCCCACAGAGAAGAGGGAGCCCTGCAAACAAGTATGGGGGATGGTGGACAGGGGATACAAGTGGAGTCTGGGGGAAAGCAGATCTTCCAGAGAAGATAAAACAGGATAAGATTAATCCTTAAAATGTGATTGAGGCAGGGAATTACTGACTGAAAGATTAAGTACTGGAATTGTAGGAAAAACGCATATTTAGGACAGTGCATGGGGTGTGATTGGGAGCTTTGGGGAAAAATCTTATGTTGATTAGAGATCTGTCCATGCATAGTTAGTGCCTATGATGCTGGGATAGAAGCTTGGCTTCACCTCATTACCTGACAGGATGGAAAACCTACTGCATATGGGTTCGTGTTATATCAAGCTTCCACCTCCTGTAATAGCAAAGGAGGAAGTGAAGGCTCCTAGAAGGCAGCTTTGGTGTGCTTACTCTGTTCTCAGCCTGGTTATCCCTGTTGATGTACCTTCTGCAGTGTTTGTATTTAGCTGCAATTACATTGCAATAAGGGAAAAAAATATATATATATTGAACCTAGTAATCATGGATTGCTTTTTTAGTCATGCAAAATTACTGCTTAGCAACTGCAGAACAGACCTGGAAAGCTTATGTAATGTATGAGAATGGGGTTTAGGAAACACATTGTGGGTAAAAATGATTGCTGAGCAAGCTGTGTGAAGAAAGGGCCCCTCATCCTCTGTCCCATGCTGAGAGCAGCAATGAGTGGCCAAGAAGTGCCAGAGATGGGATATGGACAGCCAGGTTGGGGGTGTGCCAGCAGCAGCTCCTGTGGGGCCATCAGGCTCCTGGCTGCTCCAGCTGGGGCCATGAGTGCTGTTACCCACTGAGAAGCCCTGGCACTGATGCCATCCTCTTCTGTGTATCAGTTTGACAACAGAGTTATGAGCTGCCCTAATTCCTATTGCTGGCTCAGAGCGCTGGTTGTTCTGACTGGACCTCTCCCAAGTACGATGTCAATAAGCTGCTTGAGGAGAGAGCTCTTGGTTGGGATCCCTCCCTTTTCTTCCTGTAAGTGTTGCATTTCAAGGACGCATGCAGCTCCTTGTATTGCCCAGGTCTGTATTGCTCTGTCTCGGTGGACTGTGGAAAATGATTCTTGGGCTTCAGGGACCCTTTGATTAATGCATTTCCTGAGGCAATTAGGCATTGCTTGAACAAAAAGCTTGGCAGCCAACCAGGATTCATTTCCAAGCACTGTGTAGTCTATGGGTTTTTTTTTTTCCTCCTCACTATGATTTTTTTACAATATGAACGTAGAGTTTTTTACTCCTTTTTCTGTGCTTTACTGCTAACTGTGTTACTAATGCAAAGAGGGTTGCCCAAAATATTAAAATTATGCATTTTTTGGGATGAGAATTTGGCGGCATACTGCAAGGCCTGCTGGAAGGATCTCACCAAGCCCAGCACTTAGCACAGACGGGAAGCAGCCATGGGCCTGCAGGGTGCTGGGGCCTGATGCTCTCTTTCTAGTGAGAGGGAGGGAATCCCCCCACACACACTCCCTCATTCCATCTGCAGTGCAGGCAGTGGATCTGGCCTTGTTCCTAAACTGTCACGTTGGTTTGCTAATAGTGTTAATTAAGAACAAAGCTGTTCTGCTGTGAGAGCTGCACCTGAATCTTCTTCAGTTATGAGCGACTTTCAGAGCCAGCCTTGGCCTGGCTGAGTGCGGTTTGCTGGAATGACTGCGGGCAGCCCTGAGGGGTGCTCCCCTGTTTCAGGGAAGGGTTAGGGAGCTCTGCAGGCATCTCCCAGGCACTGTGTAGGTGGGTGTGAGCACATGCCGTGGCCTTTAAAACACAGTGCTCTGTGATGCCTCTGCATGGATGTGGCTGCGATCTGCAAGGGAGACGGACTTCATGATGAGGCTAACTTGAGAAATAGGTGTTGTTTGGACTGGTTCAGCCGGAGCTCTTTATTTCAGTTCCAGTTTCTCTTGTGCTGCTTTTGTTCCTGTTTTGCTTATAGAATCATAGAATCATTAGTGTTGGAAAAGACCACTGAGATCACCTAGTCTGATCACCAACCCTTCCCCACCACACCCACTAACCCATGTTCCCAAGTGCCACAGCACACTGAAGCAGCCCCTGCAATCTGGTGCTCAGTTCCACCTGGACGGGATGCTGGACTGCAGAGCCATGCTGGCTGCAGCTGTAATCCAGCACCTTGCTGATGTTATTTTCATGCTTTAGTTTTGGCTTGGAAGGTGTTTCTTCAGTTGAGGGCATGGTATTGGCTTTTCTGCTTCCTTGGTTACAAACGCGAGCCTGTAAGCTGGCTGTTGGCCAACGCAGCGGACAAATGTGGCTGAGATCTTCCAGCCTGCAAGGGGGCAAAATCAACCTGGAGCGAGGCAGGTGAGAGGTACACAACAGGGACCACAGAAGTCAGTATTTTCCATTAATTACAAACACAACGCGGTGCATGCGCTGGCAGAGCTCCCAAGGCAAGCGATAGAAGTGCACGCTGTGGCATGCAGTCAGCAGCTGCTGAGGCACACTGACAGGGCAGCGGTGCTGTGGGACCGAGCTGAGCCCACCAGGGGCTCTGCTCAGTGAGCAGTGCTTCCCGAGGTGAGATGGATGCTTTGCAGAGCCCTGCTACGTGTGCTCCGCCACTCTGTGTAGTTTCAGAGCTAGAAGAAAAATAAACTCTCCTCTGTGTGTTTGCTCAGTTAAGGCTGGCCATGAAAGACTCACTGCCACAAAGCTAGGAGCCATGGGGCTCCCGTGGGGTCGTAGAGGCATTTTCAAGTGCTAGGTCTTATCCTGGCTGCATTAGGAATGTCTGAGGGACAAGCCAGGGGTGACAGTGTGTAAGGGCAGTGTCAGTGGTCTCCTTGTGGGCCAGCACTCTGTGTCCTGTGTCCTAACAGAGCTGAGGGGATGTGACTATTCCTTCTAGACTGGGTAAGAAAAGGCAACCAGTGAAACATGCTGCCCACGCTGCCAGCTCCCCTTTCCCAGAGCTGTGTGATGAGGCTTCCCCAAAACATCTGGAGACCTCTGAAGTCCACATGGTCAAAGTGCATCGCCCCTCACAGGAAGTGGGCAAGGAGTTTGCTTTGTGTAGAGCTGGAAGCAACGGTCTGCACTGCAGTTACTCCAACAGAGAGCCGATTCTTTTTTAAAACAATGTATTTAAGAACCATAAGTGTGAGCACGTCCCTTAGGGTGAGCATTGTCTGCGGTCCCACTTGGGAAAGCTGCTGCATGAAGTGGGATGTGGGTAAGGTGATACCAGAAGTTGGGAAGCACACGTTCTTCTTTCCATTCTCCTCGGAACTCAGCTTTGTCCTTTCAAAAGCAAATTTGCATCAGGTATGTATCCAAATTACAAAAGGAAGATGCCATGCCATCTCCAGAGGCAGGGGAATGGGAAAAGCTGGTGCTGATGGCGTTATTCAAGGTGATCGTTATTCTTTGGATTAATCTCTATCCCACATCCCCTGTGCAGCCTTCAGGGCTGTGACAGGGTGCCCGCAGGCCAATGCATTGCTGGCGGCGCTGCCGTGCCTGCAGCAGCTGCACACTGCCCTCTGCAATGGGATCAGGGACAATGGGAGCTGCCGGCAGACCGGTTATATGTGAGGGAAAATGAAATGCGGAGGCTGGGTGTTGGTTTAGTGGGAGAAAGTGGGGGGGGGGGGGGGGGGGGGGGAGAGGGATTTCAGAACAAAATACACATAAAAAAATAAAATTAAGGTATCCATCTTGGCGCAGCTGGCAGGCAGCGCAGAGGACAGCCCTGAGAAATACAAATACAGCTGGTGTCACCCAGAGGCGAAGCTGGGAAAAAGCTCTCCGTGGGAATGCTTTCTGGATAGGGATGCTCACGGCACCATGTGCGGTGGGTATGGCCAGGAGCCAGGTGGCAGCCCATCTCCAGAGCAGATATGAGGAAAGTACACAAGGATGCGCTGTGCAGTGCTCTCCAAAGTGTGATCCCAGCACCCGTGTCTCATGGCTATGGGGCTTCAATGGCAGAGCTCTGTGCCGTATGTAATGGAATGAGACTCATTCACCCAAATGTTTTCTGCCCTTCTTCAGGCTATTTTAAAGATGCCACCAAAACCCCTTCTCTCTTTGGTTTCTCCTCCAGGTTTAAGGGCCATACTTGCACCTCGCGTGGAGGTGACTTTGTTGTTTGTCCTGTGTCTTCTCCATACCACCCTTAGAGCAAATCCATGAGCAGAACTCAGGACATAATGGCTTTATAGCACCTGCCCTGACATGGAAGCCATTTCCACTTCCCTGCCCTTTGCCTTTGCACAGCTTATTAAGTCCAGAGGCATCTGCAGGAGGGTTCTCCTTCCCATCACAGTTATTTAGATTAGCTCAGAGCTTTCAAGGCAGGGACGCTACCATGTGCCTCCTGAACATCCCAGGAGATTCAATGCTCATGAATGTATTTATTCACACTGAAGTTCCACCCATGGAGCAGAAGGAACATCATCCCAACGCCTGCACAAAGCCGGTGTGTGCTCAGGGTGCACCAGGAATAGCTGATCTGTTTGCCCTGGGAAGAGAGAGATCCCAAGCTGTGCAAGCTTCTCTGGTCGCAGGGTGATGTGTGGCCTTGTTCCCAGCTTGGGATGTCTGTTGTGTGGGTTTTTTTTTTTTTTAACTGCAGCTCACAGTGCCGCTCAGAAAAAAATGGCCTTTGGTGAACATTAGGAGCCATGTGAGCGGTGAAAGCATTGTGCTCGCATTCCGCAGCCGGTGTGGCGGCCCTCAGCTGTCATGCCTAGAACAGGTGGTGTAAGACAATCCCTGGGCAGCCATGCTCCCCGCCCCCCCCCCCCCAGGCAGACCTTAAAGGCACTGTGCATGCCTCAGCTCCACAGTGCTGAGAGGAGTGGGCTCAGGTGATGGAGCTGTGTCTTGTGCTGCTCCTGATCTTCTCCACAGGTAAACAGCACATTTTGGCCACCACCTTGGGCATGTTGGTTCCTCCCCATGGGTGTGGGACTATGGTTTGCATGTGCATGGTGTGGGTTTGTGATCTGGGAGCAGTCTGTCCCAAGACAGACTGTATGGGCACAGTGTGTTGCTTAATAAGAGCTCTGGCATGTGCTGATAGCAGCTACAATATTCCTAATTTCAGCCACCAGATATTTCACATTGAGGAGTTTGTGTGTCGTTGTTTTCATCTTTGTCTCCCATCTTCCTGCCGTGTTCCCATTTATGCTTGGGCTAAATTTATTTCAAAATGTGTGAGAGGCTGTAGCAAACATGGCTTGACATGTAAAACTTCATCATCTGTGGGACTGCTGACGAGGACACAAGATTGTTTTGCAGCTGCTTGTATTGTACTAGAATAATTCTCTGTGAACTGTCCTTTGAAAGAATAACGACTTTGTGATGCCAGACCTTTTCCACTAAATCCCACTGATGCCACATCGTCATCCCACAGCCAGGCCGGCCCTGTGCTACGAGCAAGAGACGCGCCTCGTCAACGACCTGTTCCGGGACTACAACAAGGTGGTGCGCCCCGTTGAGAACCACCGCGATGTCGTTGTCGTCACCGTCGGGCTGCAGCTCATTCAGCTCATCAATGTGGTATGCAGTGGGCAGGCAGATCTGCCGCTTCACGTGTTGTTGCCAAATGTCATTGCTCTCCTCATTTAATCCCAGTGCTTGCTACTAGTGTCTCCTTTCTTTTTTATTATTTTTTTTTTCTCCTTTCAAGGATGAAGTAAATCAGATTGTAACAACCAATGTACGCCTGAAGCAGGTAACCGTAAATATTTCTAACCATTCCTTCCCACGCAAATAAAAACACCAGACATAGCCAGGAGTGAGGTACTTTTGGGGCACCCTGAACCGATGGGTCAGCTAGTACGGTATTTCTTTGTTCTGTGGCCTCAAGAACAAACAAGAACTTTGCAGCTGATCATTCCTTCTCTGACAGCACTTGAAAAAGCAGGTTTCAAATATATTAAATTTGGATTGGGTGTCTTAAACTGGTATTTAATTTCATGTAAAAACAAAAATAAGCCAGGGGGCAGATAGTACGTGTCAATACTTTTCTGCGTGGCCCTAGCAAGGAGGCAAGTGTCCCTAGGAAGTGTCAAGTAGTGCTGGATGAGATTTTTACCAGCTGCTACCCTCCCTTTGCAGCAATGGACAGACATCAACCTGAAGTGGAACCCAGATGACTACGGTGGTGTGAAACAAATCCGCATCCCATCAGATGACATCTGGCGCCCAGATCTTGTCCTTTACAACAAGTAAGCAGCAGGGAGCAGAGCCAGTGGGACCGGAGCCTGGGCAGCAGCTGCTTTGTGCTTTGCCTGGTCAGCCTGGCTGCCCCCAGGCCACTGGGCAGCTGTGAGCATCCTTCTTTCTACTGCAGTGCAGATGGCGATTTTGCCATTGTTAAATACACCAAGGTCCTTCTGGAGCACACTGGAAAGATCACCTGGACACCTCCTGCTATCTTCAAAAGTTACTGTGAAATCATAGTCACGCACTTCCCTTTTGATCAGCAGAACTGTAGCATGAAGCTGGGAACATGGACATATGACGGTACAGTGGTGGTTATCAACCCGGTAAGCAATGGTAACTGGGAAAAGCAGCAGAGAACTGGGTATGCTTTTAGGGAATCCTTGGGTTTAAAATGGAATATAACCTTGGTTTGACTGAAAAACAAGGCACTCTCAGTAAAATATAAAAGCCCCATATGCAGGTGTCATACAAAATCGCCCAGTTTGACTTCTGAAATTCTGCATATGCTTACTTCCTGTGCTTCTGCTTCCCCAAAACTTCTGCCTGCCTATCCTCTTTACAGCCTCATGCCACTGTTTCTGGTACTGCCCATTCTGCTTTTGTTTTCCTTTTTTTGTGGGGGTGATTTTTCTCTGCTCGTGACTGCATTTACTTTCTGCCTCCTCAGGTATGTCTCGTAACTGTAAATATTTAAGCTGCTTTTCCCATTACCAGACTATCCCTAAGTCCTTCAGTAAAATATTTAGTTGAACACTGCACAAAGGATGATGTTCTTAAGCAAAATCATGCAAATAAGAATGGATAATTGAGTTATAAACATGCACAAAGCACCTGAGTTATTGGAAATTCTGTTTCTGACAGACTGCACCATGTGAGTTTTGTTCTGAACGCCTAGTAGTAATAATACATTGATCTGTGGTGTTGTGCGTTTTCTTGCTGTCAGGAGAGTGATCGCCCCGACCTGAGTAACTTCATGGAGAGTGGCGAGTGGGTGATGAAAGACTACCGTGGCTGGAAGCACTGGGTTTACTATGCCTGCTGCCCCGATACTCCCTACCTGGACATCACGTACCACTTCCTCATGCAGCGCCTGCCACTCTACTTCATTGTCAATGTCATCATCCCCTGCCTGCTCTTCTCCTTTTTGACTGGGTTTGTTTTTTATCTACCCACAGATTCAGGTTTGTGAGTTCAGTCTTTCTTCTGGTATAGAAATAGCTCTTCTAACAAGTTTTGGAGAAATTCTGAACGCTTGAAGTCGGCGGCCAACTTGAAGGGTGACATGTGATAAATCGGTGTTTCAGCTCAAAGCAGCAGCTCTAAACATGCTGCAAATTAAGCTGAAACTATTTGTACAGATAGATTGGGTGGATTTCCCATGGGAAACACTGATTAACCATCCAATTGACTTCTGCAAAGCAAAGAGTTGTCTTGCTGATGTTCTGATTTTGTCCCTCAGGCCAGAATGGTTGTACGTCAGACAGTACGTGAGCAACAGGGGGCAGAGGCCCCTCACACCGTGTTGGAGCCAAGACCTTGTGGTCTGTGCGCACGTGGGCTCATTGACAGAGTAATTCTGTCCTCTTCTGGCCTGCTTTGTCTCTGCTGTGCAGCTCTGTTGCAGAAAGCTTGTGCTCCTTGCAACCATTCCATGCTTTATTCATTTTACTTGGCATCAGCTTTTTGCCCTGCTTAATTGCGTCGAGCCCCTTCTGTGGAAGACCTCAGATGCACAACTTTTTGGTGGAGGACTTTACGGCAGGTTGAAGCGGATAGAAAAAAGCTGTTCAAATCATGCCCTGTGGTTCGGTTCTGACATCCTACACACTGAAAGCTGATCCCTGGCGCCAGATGCACTTTTTGTCAGCTCACGTTGTGCTGAGGCAGCCAGCCCCAGGAGGCTGTGGAACCATTAACCAGGTGCATGCACCTCATCAATCAAATCCCACAGTCCACGGGGTTCTCCTGGCAAAGAAGCTTTCCACACACACAACCTGTACCTCAGTCCAGTCATACCTGGTGATTTGCACCCCAGTGCTGGTGTTGGTGCAGTGTGAGGTGCCGGGGTCTGTCTCGGTCCAGTGCTGTTTTGGGATCTAGATTCTGGATTCATGAAAACGTATGTGTGTGAATAGCCATCATCCACATGCAGACTTCTCAGACTGACTCAGTACTGAATGATGTCAATGTACCCAGGGCTATTGTCTTCTTTTTGCATTGCAGGTGAGAAAATGACCCTCAGCATCTCTGTCTTGCTGTCACTGACAGTGTTCCTGCTTGTCATCGTGGAGCTGATTCCCTCCACCTCCAGCGCAGTGCCTCTGATAGGCAAATACATGTTGTTTACCATGGTGTTTGTTATCGCTTCCATCATTATCACAGTCATCGTCATCAACACCCACCACCGCTCCCCCAGCACTCACACCATGCCACACTGGGTCAGGAAGGTGAGCTCCAGGGCTTTGTATGTTTTTTTTTTCCACAGAGTGCTGTGTGTCTTGTGTGCGTACCAAGCCGGATGGGGGTCACTGGAGCCATGGCAGCTGGCAGCAATGCAAGCCTGGCCAGTGGCGGCACAGCCCTTGTCTCCATGTATAGGCTACACAGATAGACAAAGCTGCTTTTGGAAAGCGTGTGGCAGGCTGTGGGGTGACCCTGCCTGCCCCAGGACACGAGGCAGACAAGATGCTCAGTGTGATTACAGCATGTGGCATGACATACTCCAAAGCGGAATTTCTAGCGAGTCCAGGAGAGGAAGTTATCTGCGACTGGCTCAGCTCCCCTCTGTTTATTGCAGAGCTGCATCTGCACAGCAACCCCTCCAAACAGGAGCCTTGCTTTTCTGCCTCTTTTTTTTTTTTTTTTTTTTCCAGATCTTTATTGACACAATCCCAAACATCATGTTTTTCTCTACAATGAAACGACCATCCAGGGATAAACCAGAAAAGAAAATTTTTGCAGAAGATATTGATATTTCTGAAATTTCTGGAAAGCAAGGTCCTGTGCCTGTCAATTTCTACTCCCCACTTACGAAAAATCCAGATGTGAAAAACGCTATAGAGGGAATCAAATACATTGCGGAAACGATGAAGGCAGACCAAGAATCGAGTAATGTAAGGCATTCTTTGTGCATGATTCATTTCTTGCTTTCATACTGCTGCATCTTTTTATTTATTTATTTTTCTTTAATTACCCAGACCTCACAAAAACACTCTTAACCCTGTTTTGGCTTTAGTAGGAGACAGTCTCCTGCCCGTGGCGTGATCATTAAGGAGTGGCAGAAAATTGTCACAGGTGGTAAATGAATCTCAGTTTGAAAAAGAGGAGAGGAAAAAAAAGTAGCAATGTTAAAGTTTTCTTAATGGGGTATGTGAAGCCACAGAGGTGCTACAGAAGTAGCAAAGCAGTTTCCAGAACTGTGAGCAATTCCACAACACATTCCTCCTGTCCCCTGCTCAGGCATCCTTCCCCAGGGATAAACCACCTTCCTTGCTTTTGAAAAGCCAGAAGGTAGTGCAGGTGTAGTTTTATTTGAGAACCCTGAAGTGTGAGCTGCAGATGACAATTCTAGCTTTGATAAGGTTTTGTGTTGATCCATGTATGCTACAAGCAGTTCGTGCAAGTGAGGCACTTTACAATCTGCTGTGATTACTGACTTTTTCCACATTGTAAACCAAAGGAAGGATAAATGCATGCAGAGTCACATATGGCAGTGTTCCACAGGAAAACCTAGCTCTTCCTCTGAGCACATTCAGTGCAATTAACCCCCTCTTTCATTTCAATTTTTGCAGCTTACACAGCTTTTAAATGGATACTTCAGGATCAGTCCTTCACTTTTCTTACCGCTGTTTAGCAGCCGATGGCCAGTGGTGACAGGCTGCAGATGGGGAGGAGCCTCTGTGGGACAATAATCTGTCCTCTCCTTCACCCAGGCAGAATTTACACCATGGTGTTTGTTCCTGTGGCCACGATCCAGGAGTGTGTGAAATGGCTCCGGTTGGAGTCTCATGTTCCCAATGGCTCCTGCGCAGATCAGGCGCTACCTTCAGCAGGGCTGGCGTGGTTTCAGTGCCTCTGGGCTCCGCTTCCTTCTGTGCATACAAGGAGGGTCTTCAGTTACTGGCAAGTGCTCCCTTCGGAAGTGGAGCCAGCTGTTTGTGTCATCTAGACTTCACTGATATCACTTCCAGAGGATTTCAAAACTCGCATTCCCAAAATAAACCAAAGGCCATGGCTTCTGAAGGCTGTCACGTCACTGCCTTCACTTACAAGCTGCCTCAAAGCAGTAATGGATTAGCAGTGTTTTCTAGATGAATTCCAGCAGCTTCTTGCACTTGTGGTGCACCTAAGGCAAAAGAAGAGGGAGATTAGGGATGGGATAGGTTGGTCCTTAGGGCAGAGTAACAGGGTGGAAGTGTGCTCAGGCCCAATTGTACCCATTACAAACATAGCTCTGCAGAAATCTTACTGTCTCCTTTCTTTCTTCTTCAGGCAGCTGATGAGTGGAAGTTTGTTGCAATGGTGCTCGATCATCTTCTCCTCGTGATATTTATGCTAGTCTGCATTATTGGAACATTAGCTGTATTTGCTGGTCGCCTGATTGAATTAAATCAACAAGGATGAACATCAAATGGAAACTATTCACTGCCCGGGTCAGTGTTGGAAAGCATCTTAACTGCTAAAACCTGGCCAGCCCTGGAAGTTTCTGCCAGGACCAAGCAGGGATACTAAAATGTGCTTAGCACCTTGGAGCTGCTGCTTGGTGCCATTTCACTGCCAAAATGACATGCTAGAGCACTAGCATACTAGAGCATTACTGCTAGGCTGAATGGCAGTTAGCCAGATTTGGGTCCATTTTACCATTTATTTGAAATGTTAATGTGTTAATAAGACTGTCTAACTTTGTTATCCACAAATACGATTCTAGTGACATCAATAGCAGTAATAAGCTTCATCTGGGCTGTAAATCTGTATCCAACTTCAGCTTTCTAGCTGGCTTCAATATCTGCTCTGTGGTTTTTGCACTGGCAGAGCCACAAATGACTGTTCTTGTAACAGCAACTGTAACCAGCAGAAGTGTCTCAAGCTCCTTGGTTAAGCATCTGATTTCTGTCTACAAATCAGAAATGAATGACTATCATGCGAGGCTCTATCTGCAGAACTCTTGCTCCAGCAAAGAGAGGAGAAGGATCCTTGTTGTGAAATGGATCCACAGTTGTTTCTTGCTATGCCGGCCCAGGGTAAAGGACTTGTAGAACATGATTTTTCACCCTTCTCTATCACCAAGCTCTATAGACAGACATCAAGCATACCTCAGTGTCCCCCTTCTCACTGTGCGCTGAGTAATGTGAGAGCAGCTTCACATCTGGGGGCGCTCAGTACATCTTAACCGCACCTCTGTTCCCTGAAAAGTGCCTCCTGCCCTGCTGAAATGCATCACGAGCAGCAGACAGACACTGCACCACAACACTCGTTCCGATGTGTGTACGATAAAAGGAGTTAGGACCTCCCTCTTTACAGCTGCCAGTTTAAACAAGCTTCCTCCAAATGTTGAGCAGCAGCTCACTCTAGTGACAAAAGTAGGTAGCTGCTTTCGTTCAAAAACCTCTGGTACTGTAACGTTGATTTTTGTTTTTGTTTTTTGTTAGTAAATATTCAACCCAAGAAACAAGCTTGTGTTTGTTTCAGTAGTACAGTGTGAAAGTACAAGTAGTTCTATTACTCTCAAAAACAGACTAGCAGAAGTGAGGCAAATGATACAAATTACCTATCTTCCAAGCTGCTTGCCCAAACCAGTAGGACTACTTTGCTAACATCAGTAAAAATAATTTGCTGTGAGTTTAATAAAATAACGTGTATAATGTTTGTGCTCTACAAGAATGTGTCGTGTCTGCAGGGGACAGGGATTTGAAATGCTCTGTGGGGAAAATTGGGCAGTTGTGTAATACTTCTGTTCGTGAGTAGGGCTGTTTAGGAATGTTTTGATGAGCTGCAGCCCTCACCAAAACACTTTGTTCAGGTCGGTCAACCACTTGTAGCACTGTGCTCGCTTGTAGCACTCTGCTCGGCTCTTTTGGTTTTGATGCTGGTAACGTTTGCCTCCCTGGATGATCATTAACCTTGTAAACACTGGCTGGAGATATATGCTGAGGTAAACCTCTGCTGACAGATAGAGTGCTTGCTGCAGCTCTGCTTAACTTCAGCAAAGCTTCCAGCCCTTGGATGGAGCCGTGCTGCTAACCAGCTTGTCAGGAGCTGAGCTGCACTGCAGTAGCACCCGCGATGCTTATGTTGGAAGATAGTGACTGACACTGAAATGGCAGGACAATCCTTTTATGGGAACCTGTGTTTGAATCTTGGAGTTAAAAACAAACAAGTAACAGGAGTTGTTGGTAAGCAGCTGCATTCCTTTGCTCAGCTTCCTCAAGGCACACCTCTGGGCACTGTTCTCCAAATTTCACCTGTGTGTGTGTGTGTGTGCTCACCACTCCGGCTCTGGCTCTCTCCATGTACAGCTTGCTGTCATGCTGTAGTCATTTCCTTTCCCTTCCTCAGAGAAAGCTCTGAAATTACTTATTTAAAACATTTTATTTGTGATAGACTGTTCAATCTTACAGGCACGGTAATTCTGCCTTCCCATCTTAGTCTTAATGAACTAGGCAAGTCTCAAAGGTGTGGCACTGGGAGGGAATAGCAAATGCTTTCCCATCCTGGGCTGCGGAATCTGTCTCCTGACTCTCTATGCAGCTGGTCCACCAAACACCAACAGGGTGCCTCTGGGGGGAGTTTACATGCACCTCTTTTTTGGCTTTGGATATTCATGCTGTGCAAGTCACCTTTCACTTCTGTTCTGTCATACCTTTGTGATAACTTTTCTTTCAGGTATCACTAATAGTCTCTGTTACCAATATACATTCACTGAAACAGAGCACGCTTACCCATATCTGGTCTGTCTTCTTATCTGCCACTGTCCCTTTAAATTGTCAGCATGTCCATGCATCTGTTAGAATAGCAGCTTTGGAGCTTCAAGATGGGCTGTCTCAGTCGCTGTCAAAGCTAATTTGCTGTTGAAGTGTAAGTACATGTTGCCTGACAACTTCTCATTTGCAGTGCTGTAGCCTCTTCCTGCCCCTGTAGCGCTGAGCTGAGGGCTCTCCCACTTGTGTCTCAACAGAGCTTCAGGGAGGGGGCCCTGCACACCACCTGGGCAATCACACGTGCATGGCCCAGCAGGAAAAGTTCAGATCTGAGCTTCAACTAGCAATTCTGCTGATCGACAGCTTCGCTGACTGTGACATTACTCTAGTAAGCGCAAGATGAAATGCCATCCAAGCACTGTGGCACTGCACTGAGCAGCCCCAGTTTAGCTGAATGCTGGCATGAGGGGTGAGGTGTCAACAGCGTGACAGCATTCCCAGCAGTTCTCCCTCTTTTAGCTGCCAGCTTCTTGCTGCTAGAGGTGGTTTTGTTCACTTTGATCTCGTGGATAACACCCTATTTATATCCTTAATAGAATGGCTCTCTGGAACGTCTCCATCTTCTTAACTCTGATTCTCTTTCCAATTTTTTAACAGTTTGGCAATTAACTTTCCCCTTCACGTCTCTTTAGCTGACCTTCAGCTACTCTCTACTGTACCGTGGACAATTTGCCCTTTGAGATGCAGTCATCCCAAATTTCTTTCCCCTTTTGTACTTGCACAGCTCAGGAGGCTTGACTCTTCTGAGGGGGTTACTTGAATTTTTAAAAGTCCATTACCTTGTACTGGTTCCAAGGGAGCAATTTCACCTCTGCGTGTGTCTAATCAGAACAGGCTGCTGCTCTCTATCGGCACCAGACAGATGAGCCAAATGTGATGGCCTTGTTCTGTCTGTTCAGCCAGCTGCATCTTGGCTTCTCAAAAATATAACTGAGTTGTTAACAGAGCAAACAGAAAAATGACATCCAACCAAACTCTAACTGCTTGATCATGAGCACGCGTTTGCCAGATCTGATTATTCCCTTCACATTTACATTTTGGGTTCTGCTACCTCCTTGCAGTCTGAGAGTTTTTAAGAAATTATTTTTTCAGGCCACTGTAAGAGAATGCAAGTACTTGTTTTCCTGCAGATCGTGAGCTGCTGCCAGCCCCCTTGCTGCAGCCCTCTCCCCATGAGAGCAGTGTGAGTTTCACCAGCACGCTGACTCAGCAGTTCCTGTTTCCACAGCTGAAGCAAACCACAGGGGCAGGGGACAGCAGGGTGAGAGCGTAACACAGGCCTGCAGAATACTGTGCTGCTGTTGGGTGAAGGACATATCCTATGCTCCTGGAAAGTTTGCTTTCTTGTATGGTGGCATGTGAGATGTCACCTTTAAAGTCACCAGTAGTTTGGCACATCAGAAATGTTTGTGACAGCAACTACTTTTAAAAGGTTGCTGCATGTGGATTCAGTTACAATACTTTGTGTTCTTGTGCACTAACTCGGGCTGGACAAAGTCTAGCACAACCTTCAGGCTCCTGAGCTGTAAATTCTACCCCACTTTGTTTCTTTCCCTTCCTGAAAAATGGGAGTTATGTGTTTTGCCCTTGTGAAATTGGAGCAAAGTCTCCCAGGCTTCTCACGTGAATGAGACATAGACCTGGGCTTGTAACAAAACTCTGGAGCAATTTCTCCCTTTCTGGAAATCAAGTCCCAGTCATAGGCAATCCTACCAATTCATGCCAGGCTGACCAGCGATCAAGACTGCAGAGTAGCTTGTTGGTTATGACAGCACGGTGATGATAGATCACTTGGTGAGCTCCGCAAAAGGGGAGGACACTGTCCTTGCAAGGGCTGTTACTAGGTCCCTCACCTCGGTGCAGATCTCCTGCACAGCTGGCTTCCAGCAAACAAGCACATCTGGGTGAGCTCTTCTTCTGTATGTCATATAAAGCTTGGAATAAACACATCAGTGATATTTCTCTACCTAGTCAAAAGGAAGCTGTTCGCCGGTATGTGACTTCAGAATTGTTTTCAAGTAACCAGTGACCCAAATGCAGCATGCAGTGTTTAGGAACCCCATGTGGATTTGTGAGCCCCTTTAGAGAGCTTTAGGTCTGTGTGTCCATAAAGGCAGTAAGCATAGAGTACCTGCAGCTTTCCCATTTGTGAGCTCCATAATTTTTGCTTGCAAGCTAATCTAGGTCATGCACCTAGGGCAGAAGAGAGTAGAGGAAAAAGATAAAACCATAGTACCTGTTTTTCTATCTTGTAGTCCCCCAAGTATGAGGTGACACAAAAACAAAGACATGACCTACATAAAAGGCTGGCAAGGTTTGAAGCCTTACAACAAACACAAATCAGCAGTGACTTGGTGAGCGCATCTCACCTTAATGCTGTCTTTGCACCTAGTAATCTCTTGGTCAAAAACCAAAAAGCAAATTGTACGAGGTTGGCTCAGCACTCATATTGCTTAGGCTTTGACCTCGCTGGGACATATTGCAACAGAGGAACAGAACAAACTCCAGTTTTTCAGGACACCTGTCTGTAATGTGCATGTTTTAGACAGTGGTCATGCACAAAAACCATCCAAATGCCTCCAAGATGTGAAAGGAACACAGGATGAGTACTGGCTTCAACAGGCAGCCAGCTACAGCCCTGCTGCCCTGCAGACCACACTGCTATCCGAGCTGCTCCATCACTGACGCTTCAGGCATTTTTCCATTCAAGAGTTCAGCACTGCACCCAAAGACATTAACAGAAGTTTTCTTTTTAGACAGTTCAGTCTCACTTAGAAGGAACGGGAAGCAGCCTCGATTGCTTGCCTGGCAAAACCATTTCTGTGTGAGTTAATTGAGATAAGAAGCACAGATCCCTTCGGGGGCATCACGTGCAGAGAGGTAATTGACCTTCCCACACCTCTGCGTACTGCAGGTCTTAATAGGGATGCAGCAAGTACCGCTATTCCCACTGTTTAACGACGCCTGCACTCCCCTGCCTGCACCCCTGCCGCGCCACGGCCGCTCCCCAGCCCCCGCCGGCTGCCATCAGGGCGGCAGGCACCGGGGGAGGCGACGGGGCAGCTGGGACCAGCGCTCGGCCATGGGCTCTGGGCAGCCCGCGGCGCCACGCGTCCCGCAGCCCCTTCCCCGTCTGCACGCAGCCGGCCCGGCCTGCCCGCTGCCCGCGGCCGGGGCCATGCGCAGCGCGCGGGGCGGCGGGGAGCGGCGCCCCAGAGCCGCGGCGCGGCGCTTCCTGCCGCTATAAATAGCGCCCGGCCCAACATGCCCCGGCCGCGCCGCGGCTGGAGCGCCGCCGGCAGCCGCCGCCTCGCCCGACGGAGCGCGGTAAGGGGCGCGGGGAGCGGAGCGGAGCGCTCGGGCAGGGGCTGTCCGGCGGTGGCCCCCGCTCGGCGCCCCGGGGTAAACGCGGCACGGCGAGCCGGGAGCCGCGGCTCGCTTCGTGCCCGCTCTCTTCCTCTCCGTCTCTCTCTTTTCTTCCAGACTGCTCTGTCTCGGGCTGGGACGCGCTCTGCCTTCTGAAGCTGCTCCTGCATCCCTCCCCGCTTTCCTCTGGCTTTCCTGTGCTCCTCGGGTTGGAGGATGGCGTGGGACGAGGCCTGGCCTCCGGGGGCACCCTGGTCCCTGCGGGGCCGTGACTCTGCCCTGCCCCGTTGGGGTGGCGGTACGGCTCCCGGCACGTGGCCCCGAACTGCGGCACCCAGCTCGGGGCGGCGGTGAGGCAGTGCCCGAGGGTCCTGCCCTCTGAGCGGGGCTGGGGGCCTCGTGTAAGCAGTCCGAAGGTGTTAGGTTAGCCTTCCTCCTGGTTTTGTGCCCCCGCTGCCCTGTGGTTCCTGTCTCTTTAGGAAAACCCCTCCTGTTGGGCAGGGTTGTCGCTCCTCTGCGAGTGCTTCTCGTTGCTACCGCGTGTTCTCCCCGGGCCTCGCCAATGAAGAATGGCACAGAGCAGATCTCTGGTGCTGAGTATAATGTGTCTATCCAGGAGAATGCAGAGGGGTGGCTTCAAATTGTTTTATTATTATTATTGTGGTGCATCCTCAAAGAAAGGGCTGTTATCAGTAACTGCTCTTAGCTACTTCTGCCCTCCCTCACGCCCTGTGCTCTGTCCTCTTCCACCTCCATCTCTGACAACAGGCAAATCTTGGAGGTCACCACCCTTGGGCAACTAGCTGAGCAGCTGTGGCTTACGGAAGGGCATGAAAGATGGCTGTGCCAGCAGCATGGCCATGGAGGAAAGCTGTCCCCATCTCATGTGCTGTGAAAAGCAGTGAGTGGTGGTGTTGGTCCTGGCAGAGCTCAGAGGACCCTCTGCTGTGTGCTCCCCTCTGCCAGAGAGGCCTGGAGCATGTGAGGAGGAAATGCAGCTGCTGCAGAACACTTCTGCCTGCTGTGCTGCCGGAGCACGTGAGGGGAGGGAGGGACTGGGACCGCATGAGTAGGTGTTGAGTGGAGAGAACACGCTTAGGTTCATGCAGGCTGTTTAAGGCCTTTTTAGCAAGGGTGACAGCATCAAGCCTAAGAATGAGAGGTTGTGTCTCTGAGTCCCTGTTAGTGCTCCACCAGAAACACTGATTTTAGCTTCTCTGGCACTGTGTGTGTCCCCTGAGCTCCTCAGCATCCGCTGACCTCCAGCAGGACACTGCCCTTAGCCCATCCTGTCAGACTGCAGCCCCTCACAGGGAGGCAAATGTTCCTGAAGCCAGACCCCAGGGAATGGTGAGGGGCACACTGGATCCTGGCTGGTATCAGTGTGACTGAACACAACTCATGGCAGAGCTGAGGGACTGCTGTCCCCGCCCTCCCTTATCTCCTCCTGCTGCTTACCTGCCCTTGCCCTGTGCTAGTTATCTGTGGGGTGTGCTGATGAGTTCAGCAGTCCAGGGTAATGCTGCCCAGAAAGGAGAGGGGAAGAGGAGTGGCTCTTGCAGCCTGGGCTGCCTCTTGCTATGATAGCACTCGTTTCTCTCTGGGTGATGCTGCTGCCTTCAGTCTCTACCGAAACTGGACTTCTTACAGCATCACGTTGCTCTCTGGGTGGCCACAGGAAACAAGATGCTGTGGGGCTGTGTTGCTACAGGAGTGCTGTAGGTGTTGTTCCTATTTTCTTATTTCTTACAAACTCAGAGTTATTACAACATTACGTCAGGCTATTAATGTTTTGTCTCGTGCAGCAGAGGCAGAAATGGAAGTGCTTCTTTAGAGGAGTGAAAGGAATGATTTCTTATCTACAGTCTTCACACCAGGTGGCCTCTAGTCTTCTCAGCGAAGGTTGCTGATTGACAGGACAAATGCAGATAGCTTTGTGAAGGAAATGCTTTTCAGTATTGCTCTCCATTACTGACAGTGCAATAAGTTTTAACAGCCATTTGCTTTCTGCTTCATTCATGTAAACATCAGACTTTTTTTGGAGGAGGAAAAGAGGACACGTTGTAGTGGTCTGATAAATGGAACATGAGGGCAGAGCTTCATACGTGTCCTTTCACAGCACGCATATTGTTCTTGGGATGTGTGTGTATGTAAGTATGTATATTGTTAAAGTATCTCTGCATAGCCATTAGACATGTTCTGTGCTCATATTACACTGAATCTATGTCTGGATAATTGACTTAGTGCTTAGGAATGATGAGAAATAAGGAAACAGTGCCCAGGGTAGGGGGTGGGGTGGGATTTCTTTAGTTATACTCTTGGCAACATGAATGTCTTAATTATAGCCATTTCACAACAATGTAAAACCTTGTAAAAGTTCAAATCTAGTGAAATGTTTGTGTTGTTTTTTTTTTTTTTTTTTTTTTTTTACAGACTCCTCTTATTCTTTGTTTTAATGCAAATGCTTTTTCTTCATGTGGTGCACTCCTGACACTTGGCCAGTAGCATCCACCACCATAAAGGATGGGCACGCTTCCCTGTTTGGAACCCCTGGCTCCAGGGTTTGAGCTGGGGAGGGTGGAGGCAGCATTCTTTATATGGGGAGAAAGGTGAGGATGTTGGAGGTGGCCACAAATCTTCGAGAGAGCTGTTTGCTCTGGGTGCCACTGAATATGTAACTGCCTGCATGCTAGTTAGCTGCTGGCCTCACAGGTGTACATGGAAATCTGTTGCTGAACAATGACTGCAGAACTGTTGGCTGGCATGTACCCCCCAAAAGGGATTATTAAAATTTTTTTTTTTAATTATTTTATCAGAATTTGTTTAAAATACTTTGGATGCTGGCACTGATCAGTGTGGTAGTGGTGGTGTGCTTTTGTGTAGTATCAGCTCCATGTGCAGTTTATCTAGGAAATTTAATAAACTGTTAGTGTCTACTGTGACTCCTTGCAAGTAGTAGGCAGCTGCTGCTGTGTTGTCAGTGAAGCGTGAATGGGGAAAAGATGACATTTTTTTTCCAGTGGCATTAACCCTGGGGGTGAGGACTCTGACTTGCTGTTGCTGCTCAGCTCTGCAGGCCTTGCAGAGCAGCTGTGCTGGGGTCCCCTCCAGCACAGGTCACTGTGGTGCAGTGCCTGTAAGCTGGGACACGAGCAGCAAGGGAGCAGTTCCATCGAAATCTGAGATCAAAGGCATTCAGAATAGAAAGCTTCCTTGTTCCTGGAAGGAGATGGACAGGAAGCACAAGGAGCACTTTGAGAATCTGTTTTGTAACTCTAAACTCTGCTGTAACCCCTTCAGGAGTCATCTACATTTGGATCCAATCACACAAAAGCGTGCTTTGGAGTTATCGTTTCATTTTGTACCTTCTTAAACTGCTGCTGTTACAGAAGCAAAGTTCCCAACATTTAAGCTGCTTTTGTGGTGCCCCTGGTCTCCACTCTCTCCCAGCGAGTGTAGCTTCTGCCACTTCCCTCCTCCTACGGCCAGGTCTGGGTGAGCAGCACTCTTGGCTTCCACGCATGCGTTCCCATGGGAACCTCCTCTAAACTGTAGCATCTCTTCTGCTACAGAAATCAGAGGGAGCTCTTTAATGGGAAGCAATATGGAGTCTAACATAAATTCACGTAGAAGCTTCATCAAACCCAAATTAGCTTGTTCATGTTTCTCTTGTGATAATGTCAGGAAATGGGGGTGATTCCCTCTTCCTCCTGAATGTTTTTGATGAATGCTATGCTTGAATGCTGAGATCTGTTGCTGTGAGGAACTGGCAGAGTGGAGCAAACTGCTGTCCCCCAGAATATATGGGAGTAAGTGGTCTCGGAACAGCTGAAAATGGTCTTGAAGTGTGAATAAAGGCTTCTAAAAGCAGAGTGAGTAGAGAAGCACAGTGTGGGGAAATGGCTTTGCCTGAAGTCTCATAGCAGCAGGTCAGTAATAGTGCTGGGAAGGGATCGTAAATCTCTTGACTAGTGGGCTGGTGCCATTGCAGCTAAAAGATGTTATAGATGTTATTTTTAAACAGAAAAACTTTTTCACTTACTCAACTGCTTTCAGATCACTCAGAAACAGAATAGCAGCCCCCAAAAACATATATACATATATATAGTGTGTGTGTATATATATATATTAATCTGTCACTTAGAGGGATTTGTGTACTAACAAACAGTTAATTACATTTTCTCAGGCAACACTGAAAACATCAGATCTAGAAAAGAATTTCTGAAATGAAGACGAGCTGCAAAGGAAATTTTTAGAAAATGATGTTATTCCCAGTTTGCTGCATAACAGTCTCTTATTTTTAAGAGAGGATGAGAGCAGAGGAAGCTGTACACTGAATTCAAGTTTGATTCTCTGTTTAACAAAATAAATCACTTGAAGAAAGGTTGCTGGTTTTGTTTTCCTAACGTGGAAGCTCAGAAAACAGATCGGCACTTTAGAGAGTATGATAGAAGGCATTAAGCAGTGTCTTAACTGCATCTGCGTTCCAAATGCTACGAACAAGGCGCCATTCAGATCGTCAGTTATAAGTTATGCTGAATTCATTATGCTGAGTTTGAATTCTGTTGGGAGAAGAAAAATAAGTCATAGGAGATCTGTTAAAAATCTCTATTCCCATTTTGCCAGCTCATTCTTGCAGAGATGAAGAAGGGTTCTCCTTTTCCATCTCCCTGTATTTGTCTAGCACTTATGCAGGTCATCTGCTAATTATTAGCAGCTGTGAAGCTATTGAGTTACATAAGCATAGCTAGCAGTCAGCAGAGCCTTCTATCGTACTGCAGATCTGTCTAATGCTCTTTCACAGCAACAACAGATAGGTTTTGTAAGTTGCTTGACATGTGTATCAAACTATTCAAGAGAGCATCAGCAGGCATGGGAGGTCGGGAAATCCTTTATGTCATAGAAATGAGATAGAATAATGTGCTGTTGTGTTGTCACAGCAGCCACGTGTGTTGTTGGCAGGATGTGAGGAGGGTTGTGTTGGGCTGATCCCTGACAGCTGAGCTCTGGCTGCACAAAGCCAGATTGTCTGGGCCCAGAGATAGGCAGTAGTAGCAGGGCAGGTGTGAGGGCTTTGAGGCATGTTGCAGGTTAGCCCTGCTCTCCGATATGGCTGCATACAGCAAACTGTCCTCAGCACTAGAGAAGGTTTCTTTAAATCAGGAGTGCACACAGCTGAGAACGTGAGGTTTCCCATCCATGGAAAAACTTCACTCTCAGTGAAGGAGAGTGTGTTGGTGCAGGCAGCCTGAGGCTGGCAGAGCTGGGTTCTGCCTCTGGGTTTGGGGTTTGTAATGCTGTCAGCACACTGTGGGATTTGGTTAGCAGCTTGAGTTCCTTCCTACAGAACCTTGAGGGAATATGGAAGACTTAATCCCCTGCAGTTCTGGGTATTAAGTCACAGACTGCGTAATGAGCTCTGTGATCCAGGCTTTGATTTTGTTTTCAGGTTACTCTTGTCTTGTTCTCTCATGTGCTGGTTGAAAGACCTCTGTAGGCAAGAATCTGTAAAATGATGAATACTGTGTTACTGAATCTGTGAAATGCATGATCCTTAACGTATTTCTCTGTAACTGAAATGGTAAGGTGAGTTCCAGGAAATAGGGTGTCCCTCCAGATTACAGTCTCTGTTAGTGGCTCAGATACATGCCCTGGCACAGAAAGCCTAAAGAGGAGTTTGCTTGAGCTTCCATTCTCTTCTTTCTTTGATTTATCAGTTTTCTTTAAAGCAGCGGTGTGAATGGTGGAGTCTGAGATTCATTGCCCTAAATCAGTAATCTCTCCCCGCTTCTGCTGCCAGAACAGTGGATGGAGCCTCATGAGCTCGCTGTCTGGCAGCCTGAGGTACACTGGGCACACAGTGTAGCCCTCAGGTACTCCCCAGCAGCCTGGGGGTAGGTGGGTAGTGCCAGGCGGTACTATGGCAGCACTGCAGGACTTGAGGACACTGGTGCCATCTGTGACTGTCCTTGTGCAAGCAGCCGGTGCAGTATGGTGCTAGGCTTGTAATTAGCATCAGCAAGTCACTTCTTTTTATCACTATGGATGATTAGACACTTTTTTTTTCTTGGAGGAAGTGGGTGGAATTGGTTACTCTCTCCCCCGTCTCCTACCTAGGAAATGCTTCTTAGAAAACAGCTAGTATTCTATATTGCTATGTGGAAATCCTTTTGCATCCTCCATGCAGTACTAAGCTCTGCAGTCCTCAGTTTCCCATTTCATCAATCCTCCTACAGCAGTTGCTTTAGTCACTACTCTCCTCAGGTCATGATTTGCCTTGCACATGAAGAGCCATAGTTGTAGCATTTCTAAAGCCTAGTATCTGCCTTCAGTTTGCATGGCCTGTGGCTTTCTGTTCACCTCATCTCCTGGGCCCTTACCAGGCTCTCTCTAACTTGAGCCTTGTCCCAGCTTTGCAGTGGAGTGTCTCCTGTTCTGTTCTGGGATGTCCCACATTTCCAGCAGTCCCTGCACAGACTCTGCAGAACATCAAGTATGCTGGGTATAAGCTGAGCTTTGTCAGCTCCTACCAAACCTGTGCTCATCACAGATGTTACAGACTGGGGCAGATTGCTTTTACAAAGCACTTCGCTGGTCTCTTGAGAGCCTCCTCTGATCAAAACAAGAGGCCCAGGGTATTTCCAAATGTTTGTTTGTTTTGTATTTGTATGCAGGGAAAATCAAAAATAGAGAATTTTCTTCCTTACTTGCACATTTGAAGTTACTTGAAGCTCTTTTTAAAGGAAGCATCGAATGTAAACCAAAAAGGGTGTTCTGTGTGTGTTGCAAGTAAGCAAAGCCCTTGGTTGTACGCATAGTGAGTTTATGTGATTCAATGTGTTGACCTTTTAATCTGCATCTCCATTCAGTTGCATGCTTTTTTATTTATTTATTCATTTTTGTTTTAAGCCATACATCTTGCCTTAGATTCAAGACTTCTAAGACAGGAATGCATTTTCTTAATGTTCCATAAAATACGTTTTCTATTCCAGCAGGATGAAATGAAATTCAAATGATAGCAATGTCCTGGGAAGGAATATATACAAGTATGTCAGTGTTAGAGAATATAATTTATCTGAGGCCACTGAGGCAGCATCTACCAGAATATCATGTGCTCTGTCTGCAGGTTACACTTTCAAACCATGCCAGACTGATAATGCCTTGAAACTGAGAGTAAGGTATTACCAAAGCATACAACTTTTCTTGAGAGCAGCTGTGGTGTCATATTGGAGCCAGAAGTTCTGAAATGGAGACAGTCCCAAGGCTTTATTTAATACTGGAAAGTAGCAAACTACAAAGAAATAATTCTCCTATGGACTTTTCTACTGGATTTTCAGATGCAAGTTCTGCCTTCATTCTAAATATGTGTTTTAGGGTATTTTTCAGTTCCAAGGTTGCTTTAAAAGTACACTTAATAGATTATTGAGACAATGTGGAATTTTGAATTTTAAATTTTAATTCTCTAAACATTCTTCAAAGTGAAGAATCTTATTCTGGAAAGTTACTGCATACTTACTTTTACTTGCCCTCTTAAGTGGGCAGTTAAATGGGTATTTAATTACTCATCTTTTGGTTTTTCTCTTTCTAGCAGATCTTTACAGGCTTGATATCTCCAGGACTTACTGTAGCTTTCTCTTTTCCATTTATATATATATTCATGGATGCTGATTGGAGTTGGAGGAAGACGTTAGCTGCCACAGGGAACTAGAAAATGGGATATTCCATGACTGACAAACTGGACGAGTTCCTCCTTTATTCTTCTAAAATGTGCCAGTTGTTTAGCAGAACATCCCTGATAATGCAAGTGAATTGCAGGGTAAAAGCCAGTTGGATGTCATCAGTACTTAAAGGAAAACACTGCGGGAGGTTGTGCTTCTAGGGGAAAGGACTGTCACTGTTGTCTTCTGGTTTTTGTTACTCAAAAGTTTGCCAGGAAAGTTTCCTCTTAGGAGCAATAGCGGAGTTAACATTTGTTTACAATAAAAGTGGTATAACACTGCTCTTTGCTTAGACTAGGAGCTTTTATTCCTCTTGCAAGTGTGTTTGTGCACTGTCTGTTTGCTAATCAGTGAGACTGATTAGGCATTAAAGAACTTGTGGTTGTGATGCTGTATACCATGGTGTTTAACAGCTCCCAAGGCCTTCTACTGTCAGCTATGCACAGTAGGAAGTAAAAACACAATGGAAAAATCCTGCAAGAAGGGAAAGTAAAAAGAACGTAGTGTATTTTTACCTTCTTCCTTTTATCTCGAGATAAGGAAGTGTCCCACTGCCATCTCATAACTAAACATTACTCTGTGCCCTAGGAAGTGAGGAGAGGCCAAAAAACGCCACCAGTGAACTTGCGAAATGGCAGGCAGTGGCGCTCTTTGGTCCCATTGTGCCCCCAGTATGGTATGATGATGCAGGATGGCAGTGCTGGAACAAGATCACCCTGGGCAGTGTCAGGGTACCTCTTCCCTGGGCTCCACAGGGCTGCTGTTTCTTATGCATGTGTGTGGCATTGCTCCCTTGGGCAGAGGCAGCTGCTTATTTTTGGAAATCACCATTCTGAAAGCAGAACCTCTTTCTTCCTGCAGCAAAGCTCCAGCACTCTCAACATCTTTCTTCTAAGGGCTTGGGCTAACGCTGTGGTGTGTGACTTCTTTGGGGGAGGAACTACTGTCTGCGTACATGTTTGATGCATTACACTTCAGCGCTATCCAGTAAAATTCTCACTGATACAGTCTCACTTCTCTGTATTTAGTTCTGGTGTGTTCAGGTCCTCATTTCTTCATTTCTCAACAGAGCATGTGATCCTGGTTGCACTGGAGTTCTCTGTAGTGCATGCCAGTGCAGGATCTCTGACCCTGTCGCTAGGGAATCCTTCCTGATGTAGAGCTAGAAACTTTTTTTTTTTATTCTTCTTAAGAATATAATTATGGAAGCAGTTAGTCTGATGAGTGTTCAAAGGTCTCTGAAACCAGTGTTCCCAAGAGCACCACAGTGCACTAGCTTTCTCATTAAAAGTCAGGAGAACTGTCCCTCTTAGCAGCAAAAGGCCTGAAGTTAAACATGTCACAAAGTTTACTTAGTTCGAAACTGCTAACAGTGGAACCTGAAGCAGGAGCAAACAGCCTGTGTAACAGCTGCTGTAGTCAAGCCCCTGCTGGTAGCGCAGGAGGTGGCTGCAGCAGCACCTTTGGGCTCATGCAGCGTGCTGTGGTGCACAGCATCACCTCCCTGTGCTGCCTGATATTCCTGCTCTGTGGCAGGCTGGCTCTGCTGGGACATGGCCCACAGGCAAATGCTCTATCAAAACAACTAAAAGTGATTAAAAGTACAGTTGTAGCATTCTGTATAGCCTTTTATGGGATTTCTGCTATTTCAAGCTAGAGCACTAAGCTGCTGCCCTTGCTTTTACTTTCAGCTAGGGAACCTGGGGGCTTATCCTGATCACCGTGGTCAGGACTTTAGCAACCCAGTTCATCTTAATGTGGCAAGCCATGAAGACAACTGGCATCCCCATGCCTGCTTAGAGGCAGAGGTGCTGCTTTGTGTCTGGTCAGTATAGCCTCCTGATAGCGTCCAGGCTGCAGCAGTATAGGGGACTAATTTCTAGACTGGCAGTTTCACTCTAAGCCAGGTGAGTAAGAAATAAACATCGCTGTTTTCTATTAGTGTAGTGTGATTGCAGTAAGTCAATAATCCTAGGTCTGTGATGATTCCTGCCTAAAACAGCATTGAGCAGCTTCTGGCTGGAAGGCACTGTGGAGTAGCCAGGTGATGGGTCTTAGAAAAGTTGAAAAAGATTGATGTTGCACCCTAATGGCTCCAGGATCACTGGGTACAGTGGACTGTCCTGGATACAGCCCCTGAAACTGCCCAATGCACATGAGGGAAAAGGGCAGGACTGGCCTTCCTGAGCCAACAGGGAGCTTCAGACTCAAGGCTTGTCTCTGTGTGCGTCTCATGGAGCCTGAAATTCCCTGTTAGCTTGGCTAGTGCTCTCCTCATTCACAGTGATAAACTCCACTAATTCCTAGGGGTAGAACAGGTAATTAAATGAGTGTGGCAAGCAGTGGGTATACATATTCATAATCTGAGCCTCTCTTTTTCCTGTTTATTCTTGGGAGAAAATTCTTTTTTGATAAATATTAACGAAAGAAAAATCCATTATCTCATCTTGTGTATAATGTGATCTTGTTCTCCTTGCTTGGGTGCAGCTCTGGTCAGCATGGAGCTGCTGGCACTTGGGCCTGTGTGAAGAGTAACAAGACTCATCCACTACACAGCAGAGGAGCTGGTAATGTTTTATAGTCACCCAGCAAGTATGTACAGACTCTGATCTGTGTCTATATTTGGCATCTAGATACTCCTGATGTGGAAAATACCGCCCATGGGAAAAATGCAAAAAATTGACTGAAGTTTCTGCTCATGAGGACTTATTTTAAAAAACAAACAACAAAACAAAGAAACAGACATAAGCTTTGAGTAGGATGCTGCTACTGTAAAATGGTGCACAACTCTTTACTCCATTTAAATAATGCTAGTAAGTACACCTGTATTACTACTTGTTAGCTCCCTTTCTAGTTCGTAGATGATCACAAATTTTCAGAGCTTCTTTTATGAGTACTCAGAATGTAAACGAGGAAATAAATTAGATAAAAGTAGTTGACCTCTTTCAAAAATGAAGCTAGTTGCTCAGATTTCTCAGCTGCACATGTTGAGCTGATGATAGAGGAAAAAAGGGTCTTGGTTTACAATTAAAGATATTAGGCAAAATCCTCCTAAGAAATCAAAATATAAGGATCTTGGATTCAGAATTTAATAGCTAATATTTTGCAAAATATTTGTTTGTCATGCATTTTAATTAATAATCTGGGATTCATAGTTTAAGCTCCAGTTTGTCCTTTAGCAACAGACATTTGATTACTCACTTTCCATGGAGAGGTTCTCCTGTTGAAGAGAAAATGCACACTTGATACAGAAGTAACACTTTGAGACTGTATGGCCTTGTCAGATGGAAAACTTGTCTCATCAAAAAATGCTGTTTCTGCAGCTTTAGAATGTGTGGCTGTTGTAGTAGATCATGATTTCTAAGGTACAGATTTATTTTGCTTTGTTCCCTTCTGTGTATGTGTATGCGCACAAATGCCGATGGGAAGTTGAGTATAAAGTATTACTCAATTTAACTGTGGTTTTTAAAACAGTATTTTCTACTGAAATAACCAAGTATATAAAAACTCTTCATCATGTGGTTCATACCTGAAGCTACATAAACATTTGACAATACTAATAGCTAGAGACAAATAGCTCAATAATAAATATCTTATAATATTACCATCATAGCAGTGCTCATATATCGAGGAAGATAATTAGAGAGTAGGCATGCCACTGGTGAGGTGTAATACACTGTTCTGGAACAGAGGCTAGGCAGCTTTTACTGGGCAAAAATTGTTGAAAATACTCTTTGGAAAGACAGCAAATGTTTGTTTGTTTGTGTGTCTGTTGAGTAATCTCATGCTCTTTGATCAATTCCAAGAGAAACCATGTCTCAAGGTTATTGTGTAAAAAGGCCACAAACTGAGAAATGAGGTGTTATGTGAAATCAAGTATTATAAGCAACCAACAGTAATGTTCCTTTTAATAGAAGTTTGTTTTTTTTCCTCTGAACAAACTGGTTATATGAATTCTCTGTAATAATATGAAGAAACTTCTACAGAATAGTTATCTTCTTACAAATGTATCTTGTCATTCCTTTATCCTAATTAAGGAAGCAGTGCAGGACTTCTCCTCAGGAGTCTGTTAATATCAGTACTGCCAGGGGCACTGGGGCCCAGACAAGTGTATAACTTTGAGAGCATGGTTTGTCGATTCAGTAGTTCTCACTCAAGTCAAGAAATTCGTAGGCGTTTCTAGGCGTATTATGTTCTCTTAGTAATGGCTTTTATTTACATAGCTGCCTTCTGAAAGGGTAATGTGTGGCTATAGCTAAGGGTGATAGCTGAATATGTAATATGTCACACACACACAGCTGTTAGTGTTGTGTAGACTGGAGAACATGAATATAAAACACAATATTTTTGAACTTTTCTAATTCTTCAGATTCTTCTTCAAAATCGCTAATACATCAATGTAGGGGAGTGTTGTTCTTTGTTATAGTTAGTAACATGTTAATTTTATTTTGATACTTAAAATTACAGCTTAAATCAGATTTTGGGAGTGAGAAGAGAGAAAATCTTTTCTAAGACTGTTCCTTAAAGTAGTGGGCAAAGAGAAGGAATAGAAGAATCTACTTAAAAAGTAAATGCTTAAAGAAAAGTAGAATAATTTCTAATTGTGCTACTAGTTTGCTTGCCTTTGCATTTGTCATCTAGGTGTAATGGTCCTAAAAACCCCATACCCTAGCTGGTTGGAAACCTCTTAAGATTTCACTGGAAGTTTTTTTTTTTTTTTTCTATATTCAGAAGAAGAAAAATTCTTTATAGTAAGGCTTTTGTCACAGAGTTCGCTGTTTCTGGTTTTATATAGGATAGGAGCAGTGTGAGTGAGAAGCCTTCATCTTCCCCACAGATGGCTATGGAGAGGGAAGTTTTGGCTGTAAGATTTTGTTCATATCCTAGATGAAGGTCAAGATAATTTTTTTTCTTTTTTTAATCTGATAAGATTCTCCAGTCATCGTTACCTCCAAGTGACTTGTTAATATTTCATAGTTCTGAAGAGACATAGTGGGCACCATTAAATATTTACATCTCTCTGTGAAGTCACGCTGATGCCACCAGGATAGCAAGCTCTATATCACACATGCTCTAATTCACCCTAAACACCCACTGTTTACTAATCTTCAGCCCCCGTCTGTGCTGATAATGAGGAAGAGGAAATGGAAACAGCAGGGATTACATGCTACTGAGAAGTCCCAGTTTCCATGCCTGGTTGTAATTCTTTCAACAAACTCTTGCTGACTGTGCTCCTGCTTTGAAGTTTGAACACCTCTGTGTTACTGCTGAGCTCTTGTGATTTGGCAAGCAGATTTGGGATTTTTGTGGTTGTTTTAGCAGCTCCATATGACGATGTGCTCTTGTGCTCACAGGTGTTATGCTCACTCAAGGTCATGAGCAGTACAGATTGTATTGCCCAGTCACTGGGATGTTAATAGCTCGTATTTGCTGGTGACAAGTACCAGATGGAAAATGTTCTTCACAATATCCACCGTTGTGTGTGAGTACAGATATGGCCATATCAGTGAGGGAGGTGAGATTCCGTATAATAAATTGTGCCCATTTTTGTAAGGCCAGTGACGTGTATAGGTTTGAATTGTGGCATTCAGCATGCTCAGTTAGCCTGCATCATCTGTACAAGAATCATCAAATGTGTTGAGATTGAGCTTTGCATGTTTCTAATCTGAGCCAGAAACTTCTGAGCCCACGGTTGCTTTTCTAAACCCTATAGCTGTCAAAGGACAGCAAATTATTTGTGTAAAAGGCCCTACAGCCACAACCATTAACATCCTGGTGTAGTTCATCTGTCAGGTCACTGTGTAACTTATTGCTGCTGGGGTGGTCCTCTTTAGTAATTCAGATTCTGTTTGATTCAGTCACAAGTGATGGGGAGTCAATTTAGAGTCTTAAAAACAACTTGTGCCCCTAACATTGTAAATGACAAATCTTCATTAGTCACCCAGGTGTGCAAAAGGAAGAGGTTCAGGTGGGTTTTCCACTCAAGATAAAATGGTTTTGCCCCGCGTACATGAAGTGAGATCCAACATCAGTTACAAGCAGTTGGCTTACCACCTAATATAGCTGCCAGAAATCCCAGAGGGGCTGCAGTCCTCCAAAAGGTGCAAGTCAGCAGAGTCCTTATCTGTGACAAGCCCCCTGTTGCAGTGTTCTGTGGTCAGAACTGGCAGATCCCTTAGTGTTTGTGGTGGCTCAGACAACAAGAAACTTACCAGAACAGACCTTGTGAGGGCTGTGGGGGCTTGGTGAATTCTCCAGTTGTCACACACCTGCAATGTGAAGACCATCGAGCCACAGTGAGGTGCTGTGGCTGCAGTGACACCCTCAGAGGGCATTTTGCTTGGCATAGCTTACAAAGGAGATAGCTAGGAGTTGTTCACTGAGTGATTGCATTCCCTGCACCTTGAACAACGTGGAGTGAGGTATGTGGGGGAGTATAGAATTACATTTGCCCCATCTGGGGCTCCAAGCACTGTTCTGGTATGATGCAGTATAAGTCACCAGGTCCTCACGCAGCGTTAACACATTAAAAGTGATTTTGTAAACATAGCCCCTTGAGAAGAAGAGCAATAAACTGTCCCCTTGTCAGTGACAACTGTTAGCCCAGGAGCTGCTGGGTGAGCAGCTGAAGACGAGCACAATGAAGCTGTGTGTTGTGAACAAACACAGCAACTTCCTGAACTCTTCAACTTCCCCTCTGTGCCTCTGAAGCCTAGGGTCCAGCATATAACAGCTCTGCATGCTCAGTGCCAGAAAGTGCTTAAGCCGCATGCATCTTGCAGTGCTCTCAAGTGTCTTCCAGTGTAAATAATACCCTGATCACTCTTTGGCCAGTTGGCTCGAAGTTGTAAATTGGGGCAGAGCAGGTGCATCTGTGGACACATGTTTGTACATGCACTCAGACTGCAAAAAAACAAGCTCAGAGGTACATGTTCAAGTAGGCTTTTGTGCACCCAAGAAATCTCACACAGGAGCACCCATCTTGTGGAGCAGTGCTTTCTTCACTTGTGTATTTCCTTTTGTGTGGGAAGGTGCATGTTTGCATTTAAAGTACTTATGTCTTTTATTAGACAGATGCAATTTGTGCAGTATGTAGCTGCAGTACTTCCTTGAATTTGAGAGGTTTGTACTGGTCTTACCTTGTCATGCTGGACAGATTTTTTCCTTTTTGGAGCCCTTCCCTCCATATTCATCTGTATCTTTGATGGTATCTGCCAGCTTTCAGGGAAGGTGAGATTCTCTTTGTGTGGTTGTTGTAGCACAAGCACAGAACTTGGCAGTCTATGAAGTCCCAGTGCTGGTTGCTACCTTTTTGCCACCGCTCGGTCCTCTCACCACTCTATGGGAAGGAAGGGTCCTGCAGCCGTTTCTTCTCATTTTCTATTACAACTAGTCACATTAACCACAGATAGAAGGAATTGGAGCTTGTTTTGTCAAAGTAAGAAGCCTGTGAGGAACAGGCTGGGAGGTGACCCCTGGCTGTTGGTCACTGGAGACTGCTCACAACAACCAGGTCTTCATCTAGCACGTTTCAATTTAGAAGATGAGATTTTTAGTGGAAATTTCATAATGCACTTAGATATTGTGTAAAATGCACCAAACAATCTGTACAAAGGTACCCTGTCTTGGTTTGCTCTGGGCTTCTCTGTGAAAGCTTTTGTGTTGCATCCTGGTGGCATCGCTGACAGCTTCATGTCAGCAGTTGTCCTCTGCTGACTGAGAGTGACAATACCAGGGGTTAAAAAAGAAGAATCAGAAAGTCTTAATTTCTGAAGGCTTGATCTGCTTCATCTGCTAAAATAGCAGCCGTTGACTAATGCTGTAAACATACTCATCTGATCCATGACTTTACCATCCATTCTTTCATGACCTATGTTCAGGCTCATTTATCCCATCCTTAGATGACAACATGTGGATACATACCAATGAGAAGAGTATCTTTGCTCTTCCAAAGTCATAAACCCTTTCCCATGGGACTGAAACTCCTGTGAAAATTGTTTGCCATGTTCAAATGAAAAATATTTCTAAAAATGGACACTAACTACAACTATTCAAAGTAGGTACATCAGTATTTTACCGCTTTGACAGCATGGTAAAGCGATTATCCTTGGGCTAAAATTTCTCATGCGTACAGTGTAATTGCATTCTCCACTATTGTGTTTTTTTTCCTCTTTAAAAAGAGGGTAGCAGGAATTGAACATACTGTAATGGAATCACATTTAGGATTTGATATTAATACATAGAAATGGTACAAAAAGGACCATTGAATCATGTAGTGACTCAGAAGGAAACGGAGGAGGGCTCTTTCTGGATATGCAGAAATGTCATGGTTCAACACTGACATGCCGTGGGAGCAGAAGTCTCTTAAACATGCTGTGGAAGACAGCTTCTTTGTTGGGTTTTAAAAAGTAAATGAAGCAAGTCTAGCAAGGTGCGGTGAGGAAGTGTAGGGTCACGTGTTGCTCTACAGGAAACGAGATTGAAGCGACTGGGGAAGTTCAGAGCTCCGTCACCTCTACCGAATTCATATAGCACAGGTTAGTCCTTTTAAAATGACTCTTAACCATCTTAAATGGGGTCCATGTGTGGATTTTCACTGTTCTGTAGGACTGGGGAGCTTGTAAGCCATTAGCGTGGCACTTGTGTTAGCAGCTAGCAGGTAAGGTGGGCTTCTTCGGCAGGGCCTTACAGAGGCAAAAATAGGAAGAAGGTTTTCTGTGAGTTTGTGAGAAGCTGGGAGCCTGCCTTGCTGTTTGACAGCAGCATGGGGCTGAATCCTCTTAGAAATACGAATGATCTCTCTGACATTTTAAAGATTTTTGTGTAGTCAGTAGATGGCTGCTTGTTTCTTGTGTTTGTTTTGTTTTTTGTTTTTTTTTTCCAAACACGTTAAAACTTTGTAGCTTATAACTTTTCATTTTGACTGGTACCAAGTTTATAGCTGTTCTGTTTGATTTTACTGATGTAGTCTCTTTTTAAAACTTTTTCTCATTCTTTGTGATATCTGTTGAGGAATTCCATCTCAGCCCTGCTGTGGTAGAGGCTTTTTGGCCTGGGAACCCCCTATGTTGGGCAGGAAACAGCACTGGTTTGGTGCTGCAGCACTTGGAGCTCTCATGATGAGCACATTTGGAGGGATGCATATTTTGTTTTCCTACAAAAAATGCATTCATTATTTTTAAATATTACTCAAAAATTGTGATTAATTAAAATTGCTGAACGTGAAGTTGAAATTAAAGTTAAAAAGAAGATAAACTTTAGGTTGACAAAATATAGAGTACTGTAGTAGTACTTTACAGAATCTTGTGGTAGAGGGTTTAGCTATGCAGCTCTCCATCTCTATTGTGCTAACAGGAGAGATCCCTGGAAATGAATGAATGAAAGAAATCTTTCCTCCTGTGCACATGAACTTTGGCAACAACGTAACGTGGTCCTTCATCCCATAAGTCTGGTTAGACTGGGTGGTGCCTATCCTAGCAGTGATTATAATATGGTATGAGCTCCATGGGACAAATCCCACAGGCAAGAACCTCCACACTGCTAGCTGCAGGTACACATGCTCCTGGCAGAGCAGATGGGCGGAGGAAGTGACACAGGATGTGCACATAGAGCATCCTTGCCCCTGATGTGGGCTTACTTGGAAACGGCAGAGCCTGGTGTCTGGGCAGCCTTGCAGAGCTTGCTGTTAAGTTTTAAGCTTTAGAGTTTTGCAAGCAGCAGTCTCTGGCCTTTGCTGGGCCCCTCTGCTTCTGTGAAACTGCCATGTTTTGTAAGGAGTGCCACAGATCTGTCCCACAGCAGTCTTTTTGCTCTGTTAAGACTTCTAATCTTCAGCTCTGTATTTCTAAGAATGCAATTTAAAACCAATTTAATAAAATCCCACTGTAGACATTTTAATTTCAGCCTAATCCTGCTTTATAGTCACTCATCTCATACAGATTAGGAATTGTTTTAAACTACATACAATGGCTTGTAAATAATATATTTGACCTTCCACACAGCGGTTCATACCAGGGGTTTGAAACTGAATTCCAAAATAGACTAGTATACTTTTCTAAATAAAGAAAGCCCCCAGTTTCTCCCCTTATACCAAGAGCAAGCCAGGACTGCAAGAGGAAGAAGGCATGGGAGAGAAAGCTCCTGACAGGCCCCCTGCACCAGCTTGTGTTAGGGAAAGCAGGGCAAGAATGTTTCTTTCCCAAACAAATTAAAAAGGAAATCTGCAAAAAGAGAAAAGGGAGTAAAGAGTACAGACTAAACAAAAGGAAATAAATATGGGTTGGAATGGGAGAGAAGGAAACCAGGATAAGAAAGTAGTAAAAAATGGAACCAGATGGGGACAAGTTCTGTACTTGGGAAAATAAAACTGCTCTTTCACTGAAGTTCAGAAGGAAGGGGGAATGGGTATATGTGTGTGTGCACGTGTTCATAACATCTATGGAAGAAACATTCCTTTTTCTGTATGTTGTTTTTTTTTTAAATGATTTATTTTGGTTTCTTTCCCTTGGGCAGTATTAGTAATTCTGAGATAGCTGACTTCACCTTACTGAAGCTCTAAAGTTCCCTTAATTCTGCAAGTAAACAGAACAAACAACACTCACAGTGCCACTTTAATCACTAGCCAGCTTTGCTTCCCTTAATATGCTGGGCTGCAGTGCACTGTTGGCTTCATGTCCATGGTGCACGTGGGCCCACAGCACTGCGTTGTCCTTTTCTGCAGAAGGGAAAGTATGAGTTAAGGTGTGCAATGCCAGCTCATGCAAACCCAAATTGTAATGGCAGCTTTTACCAGGCTCCCCGTGTGGGTTTCATTTCACTGTGTAGTGTAGGCATGAGTTTCATACTAGTGAGGCATTGGAGTCTGGAGACTCTGATCTCTAAATGTAAGTAAATCCATAAAATGCAGAACAGTTACTGTTTTTATACTTTGCTTTAGATTGACTGGGTTGTTAAAGACATTTTGCTGTTTATTATTAAGTACCTCAGATTGGACAAGGATGTCTTTTGCTACAACATCATTTGCAGTACGTCCCGCTGACGTCTTGCTGACCGGCCCTTCCTCCCTTCCCCTCACTTGAATGGAAGTTCTGCAAATCATTTCTGTAGTTAACTGTTAAAACCGTCTCGAGGTTGAAGGAGGTTGCTTTTACTTTTATTTAGTTGATTTGTTTCAGATTTTGCATACGTTTCTTTTCTAGCCTAAACTATAGAAACCTTCCTTACAACACTGGTCAACAGACCGTGGCTCTTTTTTAAGGGGAGCAGTAGGTAACTCCAGTCTTCCTGAAATACTCATCCGCGTATGTTTTTAGGCTTTTCTGCTTTCATTTCACCATTTATACTGGCTTTTACAATGCTCTGTTGAAATCAAGGCAGTTATCTCAAACTTGTTTGAAAACAAATTGGGGCTTTTTGCCTTAGGAGCTGATACTGAGAGCATAATCAGTGTATTTTCCTTTTATTTTCTTCTTTAGACGGAGTCAGCTTTCTCTCTAGACACTGCCAGCTCTCCTGCAGAGTTTATGCCTACACAGGGAAATGCCCAGCAGAAATGTACCCAGGCTCCGTGGTCCCCACCATTTGCAATTAATAATGTCATGGGTGTTTTTTTCTTCCTTGCAGGAATGTACAGCCTGGGAAATGTTCCTGCGATCTAATTAACTTCAGCAAGTGCCTTGTGGAGTGGATTTGTCAGGCCTTGTGTTCTGCCCAAGCATCTCCAGCTGCTGAGGAGGTACAGAGCCCTGGGGTCTGCACAGGGAGGAGCGGGATAGTATTACTGTGTGAGTAGCAGTGCAGGAAACATGTCTCCAGCATGCGTAATCTCCAGGCTGTAAAATGCCTGCTGCAGTCAGAAGGCATAGAGCCATCTCATAAGTACTACTAAAGGTGTCTACTTACAATGTGGTAATTGCAAAAGATTATTTTTTGCAAAAGTCACTTTTTTTCCTTGGTAGGATTAGTGGCAATGCCAGTTTACTGGTGTGATCTGATGTAGCACACCTTTCCTAATGTCAGATTTAAGTGCTTAGGTTATTCTAGTTTTTCACCAAATCCACAGGCTTTTAACACATGTAGTGCTTTTTATTCATTAAGTAGCACAGGGCTAGCAGCAGGTTTTAAGGCTTCACAGGTGGGGCTGCTCATGGGTGATATGGTTTGATCAGGTACTGTGAATTTGTAGTTGTCTTCATCTAGAGAAAGTAATGTTACTTTTGAAATCTGCACAGTGAAGTCTGGGATGGAATACTGGAAAAAATTTCACTAGCCATACAACTAACAAAGTACTAGAATAGCTGACTGAAGGGTATTGCAGAATTTCTCTCTCTGGAGATTTTTAAGAAGAGGTAAATACCCGCCAGGAGTGTATTGTGGCTGGGAGGAAGAAGAAGGATATTCTCTTCCAGCCTTTATTTCAGTCTCTTTGTTGTCATTAACTTTATATTTTGCTGGCTACTGATGAAAGTTGGTTAGTTATTTTAAAGACAGTAAACAGTTTCACATGCATGGTACAATATATCCCATGCTCCACTTTCTATGGAAAGCAGGTGATGTGCTGCTCCCAGATTTCTTGAGATTTTGCTCTTTTCATTGTAGCATCACCAGCTGAAGTGAGTTTATGTTGTGTACTGTGAGAGAATATTGAGTTATCACTAGCAGCTGGTGAGGTCTGCTGCTGGTATGAAAGGGAGGCCTGGAAAGCTAGGCTGTGCAGCTTTCTTGAGTGAGAGACAGAGAACAGCTCATTTTTATCTTGGACCTCAAAACTCTGGTACTAATGGCAAACTTCACTTTCACACTGGCTGTGCAAAACCAGTTTGTTTTTTGTTGAATAAAATTTCCTAGTGGCAAGTTTTGATGGATCAGGGCTCACCTGAAACAGCACTTGACTGCAGGCTTGGCTCACATAACAGGCACCTTTGACAGATACGCAAGAAAATTATGATCTTTGCAAAATCGCTTGTTTGCGGATTGCCAGTCATCAGGACTGCAGCTGAAGAGAGAGTGTAGACTTTATGAGAGTAATAATGTCTTATGACCTGATAAAACCAACACAAAGCTTCCTTACAGCTGTGGATTTGATCCAGATACAAAAACTTGCAGAGCTTCTACAGATGAGTTCTGTTAAGGTGTTCTTTTTGCTAGAAGCTTATGACCTCAGATTTGAAGTGATTCTTAACTCTACATTTCATTACTAATTCTGGTCCTGGAAACAAGAGATGCTGGGAGTCTTATTTCAGTCTGCCATGTGCTAAACTTAAGCCTCCAAACTTACTTAAACCTGATTTGGTTTTGCCCCACGTTGCTGACCAAACCATTCAGACAGATTGAACAAAGTTTCAGCCACGTTTTAAAGGATTCAGCAAGTACGATGCTAATTTTAGCTAGGGTTTAACAACTGGGACAGCCACTCTTGTTAAAAGAAATTAAAGGGGAAATTGGCTGCCAACCCCAAATACCTGCTGTGTCAGGGCAGCTGCCCTGTGCAGACCAGCCTGAAGCTTTTTTCTCTGAGCTTTTCTTAGATTGGCATTAATGAAGATGAATTTGAACAGTTGCGTGGAGTAAGAGGACCTGCCAGTTAAGAGTGTGCTAAAAAGGAAATACAAATGTTGAATGGATAGTATGTGTTTGCTCTTGGTTTTGTGGGTATGGTTTTTTTCACAGGGGTGGCGTGGCATGTATACATGCTTTGTAGCACCAAACTACTACATTTTGTGTAAAAAAAAAAAAAAAAAAAAAAAATCACTCTGAGTACCAGCAGCAGCATGGCTAGATCTGCTCACTTGCATGGAGGCAAATTATCTCTAAAATAGCTGCTCCTTGGGCACCCTGCATGGGGAGGATACATGCGCAGTCAACTAGATGTGAACCTGCGTGTGATGTTACACATCACAGTGGAACACCTTGCTATATGGGAACACTTGGTTGTCAAAGGTCCTGGGGAATGGATGGAGTATAAGTAAGTGTTAGTAGTAAGTTAGTCAGGTAGCTGAATGAAATTGCTTTTGTTTAAAATGTCAGTGACTCAGGCAGAGACTCTGCTTTAATGTGTTGGATCTACCAGCTTTGGAGTGTGGCTTGAACTGTTAAACTGGGTGCAGGGACAGCAGGATTGCCACAGCATATAGTCTGGTCACGCTGTTTCCTTCCCAGAAGGGCACTGTAGAACTTGCTCCCTCTTTGTTTATGGGAAGATTGGCTAGTGGTTGCTGTTAATCCATGGAACACGTTGCCCTGCCTTCCTTTTTTTTTTTTTTTCTCAGCAGAATCCGTTTATATTCACTCTTTCCAACTTATCTTTGCTTGCTAGCTGAGTAAGTGCTTGCCATCTGCAGCTGTAAAATGTTGTTTCCAAAGTGAAATAAATTGGAGCAGAGACTTCTAAGGAAAGCAGAAGGGTGCTTTTTACTTCGTTGTCCTTGGTTGGTTTGGTTTTGATTTGTGCCAAGCTTTAAACAAGTCCCCTCTACAGGACACTGGGACCCCTTGCTTGTCCCCATCTGTGTCCTTCCACTGCCAGCTCTAGTGGCACTAGCTCACCTCAAGTCCCTCGCAGTACCAGGTAGTGATAGATCTGCGCAATCAGTGGGAGAGCTTTGAGCTGGGAAGAGTGCGGTAACTTCCCATTTGTCCCTATTATTTTCATTTTCCAAGAACACGTTATTGAATACTGCAGAATACCAACACAAAAATAAAGGATTTAATCCTCTCTAGGTAGAATAAGGAACCTAAATTCATAGGCTGAGAAGTCTTTAATATAATGTTAGAATTGCTTTGAGCTTTTAAGAACCACAGACTGATACTAAACAGAACTTTGTCATCTATTAGATAATTGCCAAAATAAGTAAAGAAGCATATGTCATAAATAAAGTCGTCAGAAACTGTACTTAATTACGGGGCTTTTAACTGGACAATGAAAATGTTTGAATAAGTATGGACAGCTTAACTATTCACCCTTGCCGTGGGTGTTTAAATTGGCATAATCCACTGCAAATGTGTCCTGTGAGTACCCAGGTGCATATGTGCAAATTTCATAACCCCAACATCAAGGCTGAGTCTTCAGTTGAAGTGCCAGGGATAAACACTGAATCTGCTGTTTGAGTGTTATCGCACCTCATGGGGCTTTATTTCATGCAGTCAAGTCCTGCTGCAAGAGTAGACCAGGCTCCAAGATGTTCGTAAAAACAGCTTTACAAGGCTATTTTGAGTTGAATTTTGTTATAGCTGTACTCTAGAAAGTGAATTAAAAGGCACTTGTGGTTGGTCAGTGCTCTGATCTCTACTTAGCTTATGGTGGTATAAATATGAAGAAATACTTGTGTTGCTTGGATTTTGCTCTTTGCATTTTGGCAGCTTATTTGTAAAATAACTGAAACATCTCTTTGCTGTGCCTTCCCTTTCCAAGTAACTATTGATGTTTTTTCTTGCCAAAAAGCAGCATTGGAAATATTTAACAGAAAAATTCATCCTTGTATTACTCAGGATGTTTTCCAGATTGGACCAAATGGAAATTGTTGGTGATAGGAACAGAACACAAGTGCCACACCTACATAAGTGCACAGCATACATGCAGGCTTAGACACTGAGAGCTAGCATCTCTCGTTGCACATGTAAAGGCATTCAGTACACTGTGGATTGGTTTTGATTGATTCACACATACTCAAACCAAAACCAAACAGAAATCTAGCCTTCCGCCAGTCCCCTGAATGGCAATCTGCAAGAGCAGCCTGGGGCTGCAGGCTCCTTGCCTGTTGATCTCCAGTAGTACCACTCCTCCCATTCCACCTCCCACATATGGTTTCAGTTCATGAGGCTGATCTGGAACTCACTCTCCTGCTGGTCAAGCAGTCAGCATGCATTGGGCACCTCTTGCCTTTGCTCCTCCACGCAGGATGGCCCACGTGCTGGTGGTGACTGTCAGGACAATCACCAAACCCCTAATTCACTCTGGAGCTGCTCTTCACAAGAAGCCTAGCCCATGTAGGCAGGAGATCCTCTGCAGGCATTCTGCATGTATTTCCACTGGGGAGCAGTTCATTTTGTCCTATAACTAGTCTGAGAGGTGGGTAATTGCTGGCCAGTTCAGAGCAAGACGTGTGATGGGCTCAGTATTGCAGGAGAACAGAGTTCTTCATCTTGCCTGCCAGTATGCTGTATTATTCCCAGAGCTTGAACCAGCAGTCCTAATAATTTATCATGCATATTCTCTTCACTCCTTTTGGGCCCTGCTTTCTTTTGGTAAAAGTCTCTGTAGGTCTGCAGTGAAACCACAGCAGTTCCTATCAGCTGAGGAGAGCTGATGGATCTTTATAAAAAGGATCTTCATAAAAATTTGGACTTTTAAAATAAATCTTTTCTTGATGTGGCAATAAAAGCAATGGATTAACACAGTTAATATGGGTATGTCATAAAATCTGTTGGTTTTTAATAGAGAAAAAAGATGGTCTGGTTTAGTAGGATTTATATGTAATACAAAGAATCAAGCAATATAGAGATAATGGCAACCTTAAATCTACTTTATTTAATGGTTATCTGGTCTATTCATTTTGTGCAGGGCATATAAATGTAGTTTTTGAGTTTTCTTACTGTACAATATTTTAATAGCAATAATTTATTGCTTCCTCTATCTGCTTCTCTGAAATAAGTTGCAGGAGAAGTTTCTTGCTGGCTTCCAACCAGGCAAATAATCCGATAGTGCAGGAACATAACATTTTGAACTTGTTTTTAAATGGGTTGGAATGAGACACCATTTGCCTGTACTGGCAGGATATTAGATGATCATGTAAATTCGCACCTGAAATTGTATGTTTTCAATAACACTGTTGCTTTTCTTTTTGTTTTTAAATGTATCCATTTCAAACAAAAAACAGGTAGGGTAGGATATTGAAAACTTAAATGAGTCTCTTATCCTCAGTTCACCTTGGACTTTGGGGTTTGTTTTGTTTTGTTTTTATTGGGCAGAGCTTTTAAAGCTTTGTAGATCCTTCTGGAAAGATGATCACCTTTGGGCCATGGTATCTGCGTAGGTTGGGCTGAGCTACAGCTGGCTCCAGCATGCAGAAGAGGTGACTGGGAGGGGCACAGGAGGCTGCTTGCTAAAGCAGACCCCGTTTGTTTCAGAATACTTTTTGCTTCTCCTTTTCCCTCGCCTTAGTGTTTCCACCCTGATGTTAAAATCCTTTCCACAGATTTGTTTTTATATTGCTGAGAACCTTTTAAAATAATTACTGAAACCGTAGCAGCCCAGCTGAAAGCTTTCTGAGACTTAACACAAAATACACAGCAGGCCAAACCTCAGAGGGCAGAGGCCCTCTTCCAAGAGAGCAAGAACGGATGCTGAGAGCTGCTTTGATGGCTTGTGCAAATGGACACTTTGTCATCCAACTCCCTGCATGTGCACATACCCAGTATACATTGCACAGCTTCAGAATGCTTCAGGCTTTAAAAGTGATATTTGTTTTTAATAACTGGATGTTAGTTATTACATACATTATATGCGAAAAAGTTTCCTTTCATAGCTATTCTCAGAGGAGGATCTGTAATAAAATACCAATCACAGTAAATACTTAAAACACTTAAGTGTTCAAAGAAATGGTATTGTTTTGTTTATATTCATTTCTACCTTAATAAGCTGAAAAAGTCCGTTTTTTACTTGGCTTTATTATTTTCAAACTTTCATCAGTCCCTTTGGGAATTAGAAAAGAATTTCTTTGGAAGGACCCAAAAGAGTCTACCAAAAAAAAAAAAAAAAACCTAAACTTTTCACAGTCATATTATTAAAATAAGCATTTAAATGGCAGAGCAAATGCTATTTTGCAGCTCTTTGCAGGTCAGAGAAGGTTTGCAAGCATGGGATATAAGTCGTATGCAGATTGAGTCCTCATTTAGTATCAGGTCGGTCTGTAAGGCCTGATGTGACTTTCTTTTTGGTTTGTGGTCTGTTTTTCAGTAGGTCTTGATCCACTGAGACAGATGACAGTGTGCTTTGCAGTTTGCTCTCTCCAGAAGCGGGGTGCCAGCAATGCTGAACACAAGTGATGGCATTTCTGTGCAGGCTGTGGCTGTGGTCCTTCCCCCCTAGCCACATGCATCCACAAGATGGTGTTGCAGGTGCCAGCACGAACCTTGATTGCTGAGTGCAGCATTCCTCAAATGTGTTCCTTATGTGCAAATATGATTCATGGCCTCACAAATGATCCCAAGCTACAGTGCAAAGCCTTGCATGGCAGAGAAAGTCAGGAGGTTTATTGGGGTGTACTCTTGTTAAGTCTGATCATCCTGAACCATTCAAACGCTTTCAGCAAAGTTGTAAGGCACAGTAGGTCTCATCCAGCCCCCTCCGAAAACTGAGCCTGAGCCTTTCCATTAACTCATGAGTCTAAAATCAGACTCTCCATCTCCACCCATTTTAGTGAAGATTTGAAGCCTCAGTGCTTTGCAGCTTCAAATCATCCAAAATTAACTCTTGGAATGGAAAATGTATATTTTTTCTTTTTAATTAAAATCTCTACCAGACCTAGTCGCCTGTTTCTCGCAAAACTGATTTATGGGGCTGGCTACACTGAGCAGAGGCTCTTTCTGACGGAAATCTGGCTCTGAGGCAGTACTCGTTTTTCTGAGCTGTCTGTGGCTGATGGGCTGCCTTACATTATGCAGATCTGGGGCTGTGTTTTGTTTTGTTTTTCCCACACTCTGGACAGATCAGTCTTTGACTGCTCCTCTAAGGACAGGTATTTGAGTTACCTTCTAATTCATGTCGACACCTGGATTGTAAAAACTCTAATGCAGCCTGGCTTGTGTGGTTGTCTTTCCGTGCCGACTGTCCTGGCCACTTTGTGTTTTGTTTGGGCTTTTGATGTGAAATCTGAACTAATGACACTGTAGTTTTTCAGCATTCTTATAGGAATATTGCAATATTTACATTAGAGTGGGATTGGAAAACAGTGTTTTAAATTCATACCATGTGTCTGGCCCTCGTGTGCTTCAGCTATTTCCCCTTTAGAGGGAGTCACCATTTTAATATTATTTTATAGATGCTGGCTTTAGTCGACCAGTCACAGTTCACTGCAGGTTTAGTTGGAATTAGCTGATCATGATAAAGGAAACAGTTTATATTAAAAAAAGAAAAAAGAAAACCCTATTGGAAACCTAAAGCCAATTGAATTCTAGACTTAGGCCTAGGGAGGAGTAATAATGATTTGACAGTGTGAGATCCTTGATCTTTTCCTGTGTGCCTTCATTACAGTAAAATGCTTCCTACTGTTAGTCACAGTGTGAGTGAGGAAAGCTTGGTAACAGCCCTATAGCTTCTGTGGCCTGAGCATGGCAGAGAATGCAGCAGAGGTCCTAGAGCTCCTGACACATAACCCGCGCCTCCAGACAGGAGCCACCTTTCAACCCAGCCTTGAAACTGACAGGTGGAGAAGCCCCTCACCTTGCAGGCACCACTGCAAAGTGGATACGTGGCACCCTGATGTGCAACCACAGTCAGCAGAAGTCCTCCAGCAGCATCCCAGAGCTCACTCACTAAATTTGGTTCCTGTCACTTCCTTCCGTGCTGGCTGAAAGGTGCAGCAGTTCAGACTAACTCCTAATTCCTGGTACTTTTTGGCTTGTTATACCACAAAACAGTGGAGAGAAGGGGGAAAAAAGTCTTCCAGGCTTCTGTCAGTTTGATTCAAACGGCGGAATTTCCTTCTTACTTCGCAAAGCAAACAAGTGTTCAGGTGTGCAGCATCCTAAAACGTACAGAAAAAGCTTGATATAATGTATATGTACTTGGATTTCCTCTGTATGTTGTATGTATTTGGGCCAAAAGTCAAAATGCAGGGAAGCCAGTGTAAAAAGATGTTGTTTTCCCTGTTAATAAGGTTGGAAAGCTGAGCAACACTGTGTGGTGAGAATATGTCGACAGGTTTTATGCTGGCAGAAGTGATTCTATTTTTCAAGTGGATAACTTAGCATAGTGCTCTTTTTATGACTTAGAGTTGGTTGAAGCTGGAGGCAGTTCTGAAAAGCCTTAACTTCTGAGCCAGACTGTTCACCCTACCGACAGCTCCTTGTGCCTAGAGCCACTAACATTTCTCAGAGAAAGCTGCGTGGCGCAGCGCATGCTGTTGAGCATCTTCTGACACTGAGTGATCACTTCCGTAGTAATGATGTGTTGGAAAAAGCAGCCCCATCAGAGAGAAGGTCTTAGACTGTATTAGGAGCGCTGTTATGTATACACAGTGTGCACAAGGAGGAGCAGATGAGGGAGTAGGATGGAGAAAGATATCAGGTCCTTGTTCCCCTTCATTATGTTGTGCCCAGGTAGACAGTGTATCCCCATGCACCCACTGCAGAGAACCAAAACAAAACCAAAACCAAAACAAGCATCCCTTTCTTTAGAATGTTGTACTGAGGCTTACTTACCTCAAGCCTGAGTGAATCCCACATTTGCTGTGTTGGGCAACATGCCTAGGATAATACAATCTTTTGCATTGTGTTGAACATCTGGGCTGGCCAAAAACTCTGTTGGATGATTGATGGTTGAATGTTGCAGACAACTGTGCTCTGGGCAGCTGAAGTAGGAGCTCAGATACCAGCAGCTTGATCCTCAAGCATCACTTCAGCCCAGGAGAGAAGCTGTTTGTTGTTAGGCATTTCCTTCTCTAGGGGTCTAGGGGAAAAAGCTTCTCTTTCCTTGTGAGAGAGTGAGGTGCAGGGTCACAGGTGATATTCTGCGTGCATCAGGGCTGGGATATGTCCCATAACTGGAAACATCCTGGCTGCATTGGCCCCATCTCCTGCTGGGGATGGCACCTGGGCATGTGTGCTCATTGTGGATTAGCCATGAGCATGGGGGTAGAAATCATCTCACAGAGTCCCAGCAGGCAGAAGTATTTCTGTGAGTACTAGTGAAAGAGGTTCCAGTAGTATGGGCTGGATGGAATTACTGCTATTTTCTGAGAGGTACTTTCTGCTATAGTGTATTTGCTCTTAAATTGTCTTTTCTCAAGTTAACACCCAAACACTTCAGATGATCAAATGCTTTACTTTTATCTTCCATGTAGCAACTGTAGTGGTGAAGGGGGCACTCCTCCACAGCTCACTATTGCCAGTGATCCTCCACGTGTCTTGAAAAATGTGTCACTGAGAAGCAAAAAAACTTCTTAAAATACTTGGATTAAAACAACATTCTGACACCACAGTGGCCTAGTTCTTAGCTGTAATTTTCCATGGATGCAGCACTGCTGGCTCTTTGCAGCATAACTCCTGGGTTATGACAGAGGACGCCTGCTGCATACAACTTGCCATAGGCAACAAGCACACAAGGCTGCTCTTGGCATCGCATAGTTGTGCACTGGTGTTTGTCCCTGATAAAATGGACTGTCTCTCTGGAGATGGCATCACCACAAAATTTTCCTGGGCCTCATCCTTCTAGAGTAATTTCTCCTGTCAGTTTCTCTTTGGACCCTCAATTTCTCTGCAAGTGGTTGTAAGGGTGAAACATTGGTGCTTCCTCACCTACCTCAGCTTCCTCTGGAGAGGGTGAGAAAACCAACCTTCTCGCACCCTGTGCCATTCTCTGCAGGCCTGTACCCCCTGCACTAAGGGCAGCACAGTTTCAGTGACGAACCACCCCCAAAAGAGCAGTTAAAGGACCCAGAAATACTGAGAGGGGCATTTCTGGTGTCACTTGCCTCCTTTATCCCAGTTAAGATGAGGAAGACCCAGTTCTTCTGCTGGAGCTGAATAAGGGTTGGATACAAAGCATCCCAATGCTGTCTCAGTTGCATCTGTATGGGATCACTTAAGCACCTGTCAGAGGCTTAGCCAAATTTCTGTTTGTGTGAGTGACAGGTCAGGGAGGCTCTATAGGCTCCTCCTCCACCATGTAGGGGAGTTCCTCTGTGGTGTGTTCTGGTAACTTCATGCTGCAATGCGTTTGGTTAATGCTGAACCCTTCACGGGGTTAAAACCATCTATTTATACATATTTACAAGTTTCTATTTGTTTAGAAACTGAGCTCTTGCTATAATAAAATGTTGAGAAGAAAAACATGCCTTGTTTTGTGGGTGGCGTTTACTGGCATGGTGTTGTGCAGGGTGGGTACCTACGGCATCCTGTGGAGCTCTCCTTACATCCATCTCCACTCTTGCACTCCTGCTGCATAGGACTGCAGTGTGGGATATGTGTATTCTCAGTGTCACCCCCACTGACGGCAAGGGGAGCAGCAAGGGATGTGCATGAATTGAAGCAGTTCAATAGTTGTATGTTTTGTTAGACAATGGTTTATGAAAAAGCTTTTTTTTCTGTGTGGTACTGATTTTTTTCTTTTTCCCATGGAAAAACAATTATTTGTATACTATTTCCCAACTATTTTGTTGTGTGGTTAGTTAGCTGTCCTTTTTGTGCTGAGAGCTACCTTGGCAAAATACTTGGTGATCAAACCTGATTTCCTTAAATTCTCATCTCTTTCTCATTTTTCTTTTTCTTCCATAAGTGGAAGCAATACGTTTTGAAAGAGCCACGTCAATAATGTTATAGATTTTGAGCCCTTTTGCACAGAGGGACAATCAGCGTTTAATCGGTGACTACATATTTTTCCCCTTGAGTTCTATAATTTCTGTTTTATATCTGCAGTTGTTTGTTCCTCTTTTTCTGCTTGGAAATTAATCATGCAGGAAGCGATTAACCGCAGCGAGCTGTCTGCCTGCCTGTGACTCAGTGCATGTGAGGGGTGCCTGGACCGCCTTGAAATGGCTGACTGCAGGCGAGCCGTGCAGCTGCAGCCCAGTTGTTCACGCTGTGAATCCCATGCAAAATGTCCCTCTTTGGCACTTGTCATGCTTCTGAGGAGATCTCTGAGGTACTGAATTAAATCTGAAATGCCCAGAACTTGTATTTTGGAGTAGTGCCACTTTTGCGTGTGGGTTGCTTGGCAGGGCAAGAGTGGCTCTTTGCCAAATGTGGCACACTCTGTGTCTCTCCTGAGCTTTGCTTTTTTTTTTTTTTTTTTTTTTTTTGGGGTGCTGTTAGTTCTTATCAAGATGGGTTGCATATCATAACGTGCTCCATCTTTGGAGCTCAGAGGTTTGCATTTTGATGATAGTTACCTTAATTCTTGCTGCTGCACTACCAGAATTTATTTAAACCTAATACTTTCATATAGCACTGATAACGGACCCTACTGACTAGAAAATGCCCAGGAGCATATTAGGTTTCAAAGTTCTGATACTCCTTCCAACTTTCTTTAGGACTGAGTTCTTTTTCAGTACGCTGTGACACTGAATGTTACAAGTAGCTCTGCAAAATTTATCGGTTACTGTTGCAGGTATTTTATGGTGTCAGCTGACAGCAATCACAGTTAATGTCTGTTCCATAAACTAGGCTCTTTCCCACTGACTGAGAGCAGATAATGAACTCTGAGTCCATTGCTGATGTATAAGACGAAAGCCAAAGCTTCCCTCTAGCTGCAGAGTTGCACTTAGCATCCTGGGACACCTCTGTGCTTTGTGCAAAGCAGTGGTGAACAAAGCAGCAGCCAGATGTGAGTCCTGTGCTGTGCAGCCAAGCCCTGCGTGCTGCCCTGGGCAGCACCCTACCACTCTTCTTTGCCGGCTTGCTCTGTTCAACAGATGGATCCAGAGAAACGCTTTCCTTTGCTTGCAGAAGAACACCAGTCAAAGATCACAAAAAAAATCTATCAGCCCAACAGCACAGATGAGTTAGAGCTTCAAAAGCAGCGGGTGCTGTTTCTTGCTGCATTTTGAGTTTCTGATGCTCTTTTATTTTCTCTGCAGCAGGAGCAGAGTTGGGGAGGGGCAAAAGTAAGAGTGAAGCAGTGTCATATCAAGTGTACGTAGAACCCTTTGTATCTGTTGGAGCTTCTGTGGATGTAAATAGGAAGCATTTACTTTCAGACCGACTACATGTGTACGTATCTATACACATACAGATCTATCCAACTATATATAGAAAGAGATGCGTAGCTCTTTACTAGGTAGATATTGATATATCCCTGGAGGAAGGGATAGGCAAACAGAAGGCACCAGTGCTCTTCTCCCCCTTCACCTCCTTCCAAGCAATGTGTCAGGGAGGGTTTTGGAGTGACAGGATGCTTCCGTGAGCAGCAGCTTCTCTTCAGAGAGCCTGGGCTTCGAGTGCTACCCTGCTCCCCCTCTGTCCCCACCAATTTCTTAAGAAACTCATGCAAAACAACACAGTGAAGGAAAGGAAGGAGAAAAGAATGGGATAAGCATGCAGAAAGTAGTAGTTTAACAGACAGGGAGGTAGGTGAGTTACGCCTTCGCAAAAATGCTGTTTTTTGGAGAGGACGTTATGTAGACCAGCTTAGTTGGCTTGCTGCATGCAGTTTTGAGCTGCCTTAAGGAATTAATTTAAAAGTCTGATAAAAAAACAAACTTTATCCTCCCTTCTCAAGGAGCTCTTCCTTGGCACATGGAACACCAAGAAGATTCAAGGTGCATTTTCTGGACCGCTTCAGCCTCAGCAGTGCAGAGAGCAGCTTCTCATTTTGATCAGTTGAAGGAGTTAAAAGCTTGGTGAAGTAGCTTACTGGCACAGTTACGCTAGAGACAACTGCAGCTGTGAAAAGACTGTGTTAAGAAACAGGATGGTTGTGGTCTGCTGCAAGAAATAATTTTCCTGTTGACTATTTTTTTAAACAGGAAGTTGAACAAAGCAGCATTAGTCTTAGTTCTTTTAATAGAGTTCAGATTTTAAGTACTGACTTTAGGATAATAAGATGAGGAAAGGATAGGGCTCAGCAGAGTTTCTCGTAGGGACTGATTGCTGGGAACATGGAAGTCCGAAATACAAGTGGATTCAGGCAGATCCTGGGAACCCGAAAGCTGTGCCTGTCTGGCGATGCTTCCATAGCAGAGGTAACTCCTGCAGGGTGAGTGGGTGGGAAACTTGTGTCAGAGTGCAGGGTTTGTGACAGCAGTGTTTGCACAGCGCTGCGCAGACTTGGCTTCAGACAGTTTCCTTTGTCAGACTGTCCATCCGCCAGCTTCCTCTCTGCTCTGCTTGTGCTTTCTCAGTAACAGGAAAGAGCAACAGCTTCTGCAGCAGGGGAAAATAAAACCTCCCCGCACCACAGCAAGCCGTAATGCCTTCTGACTGCCCCACGCCACACTGCTCTAAGCTCCTTGTCAGCTAGAGCTAGGGGTGATGTGCTCATTTCCTTTCCAAGCTCCTTTCTCGATGAAGATTTCAGGCAAAATCCATCCACGTCTCCTTTCAGACAAGCTCTTTTCTAGGATGGCAGCTCAGCCATTTTTTTGTATGGGTTTATAATAGTATTCTAATTCTGTCAAAGCAGGAACATTTGATGGGATACAGCTGTCCTTCCAACCTTTTATTTTTCTGTATCACGGAACATCTCAGAGCCACTTAGACCTTATAGGTGGTGATGCACCTCAAATGAGAACTGCAAATGCCATTTTGTTTTATTCAGAACATTTTTTTTTATGTTCATCTTAGCTCTTAAGTGTGCTGTAACTAGCATGAAGCAGATTTGGCAGGGAATGTGTTACTGCACTGGGGACATCAGCACACAAGGCTGTCTGGAGAATAACCTGTATTCATCTCATGTTGACCTGTCGTGCAAAAAAACAAGATGCACAGTGGCCAACCAATTGCAGCTGGGTCCCTGCCTCCAACATGGGATGCTCTGTGCATCTCCTGCACAAGCTCAGGGCTGAGCCTGTCAGCAGGTCCCTCAAAGCAGAAGTATTTTTAGGAGCAGGCAGCACAGCAAACAAACTGAAATGTCACAGCACCATCAGGGAAACCCCAGAGCTTCCAGTAGGCATATTTCCCACTAGAAGTGTGCTAAAATGCCACTAAAATCCCTTGTGACTTGCAAAAAAAAAAAAAAAAGAAGTCCACAGTGCTTTTCAATTTCACTGAATTTCTACATCCTGCATGTGCATGTCCTGGAATTGGTGAAGTTCTGCTCGGGCTGAGGAAAAACAGGAGCCTGGTCTCAGGCAACAGAGCTGGAGAAGTGGTCTTTGGCTGCCAGGCTTTGCCACAGCAGCCTGCTTGTTCTTCCTCCTCAGGACATGTGTATAGAGCATGGCTGCATTTGCTGCTTCTGGGAGGAAGGAGGGTGTATTCAGTCATGGTGGTGGAGCCTGGCTTCTACAGAAAAAGCAGGAGGAGGGAAGGTGCATGAGTATTTCCTAGAGGTCTGCCTTTGCACCCTACGCAGAGTAGTAAGGGAATGTTGTCTTCCAGTGGCTGAGTGACTTCAAAAGGTCAACATCTCTTTCTGAGTACAATCCTAAAGGGATGGCCCATTGTTGAAATAGGGGTTGATGGTTTACCAAAGGCATTATCCTACCATAATTCCACAGGAACAAGATTGCTGGATTAAACAGAGTTCAGTTTTGTAATTTGTTGTTGCATTTTTATGCACTGCCATAGCAAAGAGTATGCAAGGGTTGTGTGTGTGTGTGTGTGTGTGTGTGTGTGTGTATACACAACTAGATGTGTGTGTCTGAGAGTTTTCATGGCTATGGCAATCATGCAGGGAGCTCTTATTTAAGGATGCAACTCTTATCCATACAATTAAAAATTAAGCGCTTTTTACCGACTATTTAATCTTAAAAAAATTTATCAGATGAGCCTGATAGGTGCAGGATTGGTTTGAGGAAAGTACTCCCCAAAAGTGACAGATTTATTAATCTCTGGGTTTTCGCATTTTGTGTTTTGTTGTGCAGATTTCTTAGCAAGATCAGCTGGAGCTCAGCCTTCCACCATGCCTGTGCCTCCCCCTCCAGCACCCCCACCGCCCCCAACACTGGCCTTGGTAAGTTTTGCAGGAGGTGGATGCACTGTATATGCTGTCCTATCTTGCTGCCTTTTGAAAGGGATATACAGATACACTGATGGACAATGGTGTGTATGGTATCGGTGTGGTTTTCCTACATTTTTTTATGATTGATTGATCTTGCAAGAGGGTTTGTTGCTTCCATTCCCTTTTAGTGTCCATTTGAATGTCACTAGCCACACTCACTTCCTCCCATACTGTTTGTTTGCCTTGGAGCAGAGATCCTCGGTGGAAAGGCACAGCTTGTCTAACTTGGAGGAACTGAAGTCCTTGCTCTCTCCTCTTGCTTTTACCCAGCCAGTCGCTCTCACTTTCTCATTTGTCCCTCTCTAATGCTTACATGACCTGGCAGTGAACTGATTCAGAGAACCTGAGGCAAAAATCAATATCATTCTTTACTTTTTATAAGAACAGTTCTTAGCCAGCTTAGCTCCCTCAGCCAGTCTGTGGTATGAAGGTATGAGAACCAGTGCTGGCACAAGGTAGTGGGTGAAACTACACTGGACCTGGTTTCAATCAGCCTAAGCTGGAACAGAGCCTGGCCTGTGTTTGCTCTCCATCAGGCAGGCAAGAAAGAAAAAGATTCTGGGAATGCTGTTGTAAAGTACTCAAATGCTTTCATACCAAAGCCTTAGCTGGTTACCCAGATTGACAGCATGGCATAGTCTTTCCCTCACTGCCGACCACGAGCAAAATACAGGCTCTGTGCTCAGACCCTCTATGGCAGCTCTCACCACCTTTCATGAAACTTCCGTGACTCTGATCTGATTGGTTAGAAATCTTTTCAGGAACCACCATTTCCTAGAAGAAGTAACAATATATAAATGTGTGCATGTAGCCAGAACTCTATCTTTCTTCTGATTTATCCAGAATTTGTGTATTTCCAGTTTCTCTACAACTTTCAGAAATGTCCATCTTTTTCTATAATCAAATTGCGTTAGTAGTCTGTCCAGGCTCAGTCTCCAAAATGGTAATTTTCCACAGATGTGCTTTGGCTTTAAAAAATCAGAGACTCTTGAATTTAAAAAAAATAGATGAATTCAAACAAAAATGTTCTGTTTCCAGTAAGCTGTGAGTAGCAGCAGTGTCTGGGGCTTGGAGTCAGTAACAAGGACAGTTACTTACAGCATAATTCACAAATTATTCACAAATTCACAGATTCAGCATACTACCATAATGTGCTGTTAGAATAGAAATTAAGGTCTAAGGTAACTACCGTATTTGAGCAGACCTGTGTATCTGAACTTTGAGGTTTATTTCACCTCCTCATTTTTAATTTTATTTTGCAGGCAAATACTGAAAAGCCAACCCTAAGCAGGTCGGAACAGGCAGGGCGAAATGCTCTGTTATCTGACATCACCAAAGGAAAAAAGCTAAAGAAGACTGTTACTAATGACAGAAGTGCTCCAATTCTAGACAGTAAGTATGATTCTGCATGTATGAGTTTGTGTACTTGAATGATTCTATAAATCTGAATGCAGAAAATTATTTATTTCTCATCTGATGAACTGCCATGGGAGATGCAGGTAAAACAAAATGCCCGGAGTTGGTATATATGAAAATAAATTCTGTTTTTTATGGATCAAGTAAGCTGAGAAATCAAGTACTGCTTATGAAATGTGAGCATCAGTTTGCTTGCTTACTCTCACAAAGCAATTCATTTTCTCATTTGCTTAAACCAGAACACTATGGAGACCCTACTAGGAGACCTGCTGAGAAGCTATAGTAGCTCAGGCAGAGAAACTCCCTTCAGTACTGAGGACAGCGGGGAGAAGAAAGTGCACAAAAATAAGGGCAGCCGTGGTATGGCACTATTGGTTTATTAATGAACCCATGCTGCTGGAAGCGGTCAGTGCCTCAGCCCCAGCTGGGTGCTGCTGTGCTGCACGTAGCCTGACTGCTGCCTGAGCGACTCAGGGGTGTTATCTTTTTGGCTGAGCCTCATTGCTCAGCCTGCCAGGCAATGCTCTGGCACAGCACAGCAGCTCAGCTTGCCTGTGTGGAGGAAAGATCTCCATCCAGCTGAGGTGCTGCTGGCTCTTGCTGTGCACCATGGCGTGTGCTGAGAGAAAGCTGGAAAAGCCCCCGTAGCAAAAATCAGGAAGAGAGAACAGAAGCAGGAGGTAGGCAAGGAACAAAGGCCTGCCGTGGTGGTGGCATAGCATTTATTGTCTAGGGAGAGAAGAGATTTCTACAGACAGATTAACAAATGTGATATGGCTCAGTCCAGGTCTGGCCATGCAATTAAAGGTGATGGGAGGGTGATGAGGAAAGAAGGAGACACCAACAGACGTGTGACCAAATAGGAATTTAAAAAAAGAAATAGATACAGTCCATCATCAGCCAGATGCCCAGCTTTAAATGCTTGAGTATCATCTCTGAACGCCAGGTTACATGTTCTAGCTATTCTAATGAGCTGGAAAAAAGCAGTTAAGGGGTTTAAAGGAAGGCTAAAGAGTAAGATTCAAATGATATATCCTATTATCTTGTTTACGTGAATTAACAAATCATGAAGAAAGACTAAAACACAGTAGAAGCATTTCTCCAGAGGTTCACACCCTGTGTGAGTCAGAGCTGAACTGAGCTAACATGCTTAAGAACAGAGGGATGATGTGAAATGTTCCCCCACAAACACATTCTTCCTCCTTTATTCTGGGTGGGATTATTAGAGGTGCTTTTCATCTGCAGGTTTTAATTACTTTACAGTCAATGAAACTTCTACCCAACCAAAGTTGTGGAAATCAAGAGGCCAAGAAATTAAGCAATCGGTCCTCAGCCATGTAGCCTGTCACTGGGGAGCTGATCTTCACAGATATCCCAACCTGTGTGCCTGTTTGTTTTGCAGTGATGTTCTAAGTAGTGTTCTTCCCTGTATTCATCACTGAAAATGCTTTTGTTGTACTTTTAGTGCCTCGACACTGTCACAACAGAGGTGTTGAGGAGAGGCGCCAATGGTGGAAAATATTAGAGAAAAACAGGAGAGGAAACAGAGAATGATAAAACAGTTCCTTTATATTGGAATAGAATAGCAGCTAATGATCATCTCGCTGCATTTCTGGGCATAGGGGAAAGTCATAAGAAATAAAATCTCTTACCCATTTCTGTGCATTCACCAGAGATGCCCCCAAGGGGCAGAACACCTCTGTCATCCTCCCTCATTTCTCATTTTCTCATTTGCTGTCTTTCACTTGGCTTATGGAGAAATGAAGGTGAAGGATAAGGGAGCAATGGTATGAAGAAATGGAAAGCAGCTACACAGATGTTAACAAAGACAACATGGTATTCTCAGAGGTTCCATCCATTTTTCAGTTCCAGATTCTCCAGAGTGACTGTTTCTCTGCTTTCCAGTCCAGAGCAGCCAAAATGAAAGTGATGGCTTAATAAAACTTGATAGCTATGTTTATTGCACCACCTTTTCCACGGCACAGCAGTGGTGGTGGTAGCTGTGACAATCCGGCCTGAACAAAGGCTTGCTTATGTGTTTTGAAAGCTTGTCCTTTTTTCCCCCCACTTACATGTGTTGCTGTAATGAAAGAGAATACTTTGTAGTATCATCCTTACTTCTCTGCATAACATAGGGGACCTTTTTTCCAACAGAACCCAAAGGAAGCAGTGGAGGTGGCGGTGGCTTTGGAGGAGGTGGCAGTGGCAGCAGTGGGGGTTTTGGCGCTGGTAGTGGTGGTTGTGGCTTCGGTGGCGGTGGACCACCTGGTCTTGGAGGCCTTTTTCAAGCGGGAATACCAAAGCTCAGATCTGCTGCGAGTCGAGATGCTGGTAAGAAAGATTTTGCCATTTCGGTGCACACAAGTATATGACACATTACTTATATTAATTGCACACCACAGCGATAAATTACCTGATGGGACTGAGAATGCCTTCAAATATCTTAGGCTAGTAAGCAGTGAAGTTTTCATCTTGAATCTTGTTTCATTCTTAATACTGGGTTTCATGAAGGGAAAGTGAGATCCCTCTTTCCACTCCTAATGGTGAGAGCTAAAGAGATCTCAGCAGTGTTGAGTGACTGCTTGCAAAGTAGAGTCAGGTCCTGCCTTAGCTATGGGTGTGCAGGACCAGACGGGAGCACAAGAGGATTCTGGATTATTTCTCCCTTCTGCACCAGGAAAAAAGATCAAATTTCCATTTGGAAAGTACGTCTGCGTCAGCTCCTCAAGAGTGTGATTTACCACTTAGGGAGTGCATGAGGCATCCCAGCTGGCTGCTGCGCGTGCTGCAGTTGGAGGGCACACACTGTGTTCTTCTAGCTGGCCAGACAGCTGCCCAGAGCCCCATGCCCCTTTAAACAATGGAGATCTGGAGCTATTGAGTTTCCTAAATCTAAGGATGTAGCATTTCACACTCCTTGAAGGAGGGCTGGACAGCAGGGGTCACAAAATACTATGAATCTTGCATATTTTATGGACTAACGTAATTTTTCAGCACATTTGTACAAAACAGTCTCTTGGAGCTGGTATTTTCTATTGTGTCATGGTCTATTTTGGGAGCTTGTATAAATGCAAAAGTTCCTGGCACAACAGGACAGTGTTTCATCAACTGCAAGGCTGGCTGCCTTCTTGCTGACATACACAAGTACACAAGTAGATCATAAATACTAGAAAGGGCTGAAAAGTCCTTTCACTGGACAGCAGTTGTTGTTAAATATCATTTCAAAGCTACAGCTTTTGAGTTGCTGGTATTAAATACTTGTTCTTTGCCAATTCTTCTCTTCCCTCCCAACATTATTGCTTGCTCCATAAGGGCTGCATACTTGGGTTGCCTTGCAGTTACTCTGGTCCCCCACAGGCCATTCCTCATGAGCTGGAAGGGACTCACTGCAGTGGTGCAGATCCCAGATAACACCGAGATTGCTACTGGCTGTTCCTGCAGAGCATCCCTGAACACTTGAGCAGCTGTGTCCCAGTACACAGTGTTGCTATGTGAGGCAGCCCCTCTCCATGGATGCTGATGCCCTTTTCCTGTCTCTCTTCTTCCTTTGCAGATTCTGGTGCAGCCCGCCCGCCTGCACTCCCGCCTGGAGCCCGCTCTGCTGCTGCCAAGCCATTCTCAGCACCAAGCGGCCCACCTCGCTTCCCAGGGCCACCCCCAGGGCAGCGGAGCCCAGCTGCTGACCCTCAGAGGAACCGCCTGCCGCCACCCAGGCCCGATATGGGTTCCAAGCCTGAGGCCACGCCGCCACCCGTGCCCAGCACACCCCGGCCCATTGCCTCCAGCCTGCATGGCCGGGGCTCAACACCAGTGCCAGTCCTCAACCGCCAGCCCAGCCTGGGGCCAACACCACCGCCATTCCCAGGCAGCCGAGGTGCAGGGTCAGCTGGCTCCCTGAGGCAGCCTGGCCCAGGCCCAGCAGCCCCCTACTCAGGCAGACCACCACTGCCACCCACACCCGGCCGCTCACCGGTGGATGAGAAGCCACCGCCACCACCACCTCCCTCCGGGCACCGGCCGCCTGCCAGCCGGGACATGGCCCTGCCACCACCACCACCACAGAACAGCAAGCCACCTGTGCCTGCTTCACCGCGGCCACCCGTTGGTGTCCCTGCCCCCCCGCTGCCCCCCAGCAGGCCAGGTCCACCCCCCGTGCCCCCTGGTCCCAACAACAGTGATGAGATGCCACGACTGCCCCAGAGGAACCTGTCTCTGGTGCCCCCTGCTGCACCCAGCTCTGGGGGTGGCCGCTCTGGCCCCCTGCCACCACCGCCCAGCGAGAGGCCCCCACCACCCATCAGGGATCCCCCCAGCCGAGCAGGTAGGGGCATTGGGCTGTTGGGCACAAGGGATGCTGTGATTGAAAAATGGGCATGTGGGCACCACCATGGCTTGAGGGACATCACTGTGCATTCCTGACTAACACAGATCTGGGCAGGTTTGGTGTAGTTGCTTTAACAAGAACGGCCCTGCCCACCAGGTTTTGTATCAGCAGGGATCTGTTGTACCCAGCTCCCGTGAGGTGACAACATTCACCTTCCTGAGTCAGCCAACGCGAGTCAATGGCAATGTTGTCATGAGTGGAGAGCCCGACCTTCTACGTGTTGGAAGGCACAAGCACGACAAAATACAAATTACTTTAATAGAAGGCCGATCTGACAGTTGTTAAACAGGAGGCAGTTGCTGCAGCGTGACTAACCATCGTTACCTGCTAGACATGAATTCCAAATGAGACTGAAAATAGCGTTGTCTCCATCAGGTTGTTTCATCACATGTTTTGTCCTCTGACAATCACTGTTTGGAGCTTTTAAGAATTCTGTCTCATTACTCTTAGTGCCTGATGGCTTTCCTTGTACAGCTGGAGGTGCTGGAGCACAAATGGGCCCCATAGCACAAGGAAGCTGCACCTCAGCCCACTTTCAGAAGCTGGCATGTGGAATGGTTTCACATTTGTTGAGGAGCACAGAGCAGTGTTGCAGAGTACAGTTCTGTTTGGACGCTGCAGGAACTTCTCCTGTGACAACCTCTGCTTCCACAGGAGATTCCTATTCAGCTCTTCTCTGTTGAGGATATTAGTAAATGTACACTACCTTTCTGCTGACTCAGTGAGCAGAAGGAAGCTAGAGATATAAATGTAAATACTGTTCTGCAATGGTTTGAGGTAAATTATGGGTTTTAGTAAGGTTTAGAGAGCAAAACTATTTTGGAAGCTTTCCAGTATGAGTCTGTAACTAGATTTCAAAAGAACAAGGAAGCGTTTATGAAAATGATCATAATTGTCAATTGCCCAACTGCCCTAAGCAGAGCTGCTGAGATCTTTGGCCATGTGCAGCCCTCCACACCCTCTTTGTGGTCTCCTCCTGTCCGAGCCATGGATTATTCTCCTGTCCCAATTTAGTGCTGCTAAGGAGTGTCATTCTCCCAGGCTGTGCATTCACGTCACCGTGCAGAGCTTTTCTTCTTCACTGTGAGGGCACATGGGGAGTTGGTGGGGTATGGCCTGGATCCCCAGTCCCCGAAGTTCCTGCTGTAACTTCTCGTTGAAATCAGTGTAATTTAGAGTGGTTTGAAATTGGTTTCAGGGGCCAACACCTCAACAGAGCTACTGCATCTGAGGGAGGCAGAAGTATGTGTGCTGATTGTTTTTAGGTATACCTGCTCCTCTGACTTTTGCAAGTTTGGAGCTCCCCATTGAGCCCTGGGAGCGGGGAGGTGGGCCTGGGGTCTGCTCTTCCTGGGTCCCAAACTGTCCTGTGCTTTGTTTGTGGGAGGCCACAGGACACAGGCAGCAGTGTACCACTGTAGAACAGTTCAGGGCATACAGTGTTTTTGTGCTCATCTCTGTTCTCTCTCCAGGCCCACTGCCACCACCTCCTCCCATCAGCAGGAATGGAAGCACCTCAAGGGCTTTGCCTGCTGCTCCCCAGCTGCCTTCCCGGGCTGGGATGGAAAACCATAGGGGTGGGCCCCGGCCACCGCTTCCCCCAGACCGGCCGGGAACGGGTGCACCACCGCCACCGCCACCACCTTCATCAGCGCTCCGGAATGGCTTCCAGGACTCGGGTGATGGTAAGCCATGATCCCAGCTTCTTGCTGGGATAGCGTAGCAGCTTTTGGCCTTAATGTGGCAAAAAAACGTGGGGCAGAGGATAGAACAGAGGATCACAAAGCTGTTAATACAGGCTTAAAAGTAACCCTTTGAAATGTAGCCTGAAAAAGAAGAAAATAAAAAAAGGAAAAAGAAACACTTCTCCATACTTAGCTTTGCTACAGTGCATGAAGAAGTCCTACAGGGACTGTTCTGGATGCAGTATGAATTCAAGTCATAGCTACGCTAAGACTCCTTGTAAGTCAGAACAAGTTAGAGGATGACTCAAAAACTGAAAGCTGAAAGACAGAGGAGGGAGGAGATTGTCAGAACACTGCTGAAGATGTCAAGTTTCTCTCTTCTTGCTGGTGTTTATTGAAAAGGTGAGATTTTAAAGGTGCATTATACTTTTCTTTTGAGTTGTTGCCTATTTGCAAAGGATAGATAAATCTTTTGGCTAATTATGGATAGCCAAAGTTGATGTTTCTGTCATTATAAGGTTAGAGAAAGCAAGCAGAAAATTAAACTGTAACTCTCACTTTTGAATCATCTTTGCACTTCAGATAAGGCAGATGGGTTTTCAAATGTATTTGTCTTCCCTGAGTGGTTTGCAGGGTTTAGAACCTGCAGAGCCTTTACATGCTGGTTTCTAACTGCAATCATTGGCAATAAACATATTAAATCTGGATCACATCAAATAACCTGATAGGATGCTGGCTCAGTATTCAGCTGTCAAAGCATTTTGCAATATAAAACATGTAAGAAATTCAATATTAGTATCAGTTGATTTTTCTGAAGCTGAATCACACAACTAACCAGTAAAATGCATCCTGGTGTTTTTTTTGTTTGTTTGTTTGGTTGTTTCTTTTTGTGTGTGTGTGTTTTGTTGTTGTTCTTTCAGATGAGTGGGAAAGCAGATTTTCTTTTCATCCTATATCTGATTTGCCACCTCCAGAGCCATATGTACCCGTGAATAGAAGTTATCCCAGCAAACTAGCAAGAAATGAAAACCGAGGTAAGTTTGTTCTACCTGTGTTGTTGGAATTTCAGCATATCTAGATAGAAACAGTGTGGATGGGGAAGAGAGAGGCTCCTGAAGTTTCAGAACTCATCCAACATCCTGTTTTCTCCTCTCCACCACACAGAAAATGCTAACTACAGCCCTATTATACTTGTACTTCAGAGCAGGCTGGACAGAGGATTGTGTAGTTCCGAAGTTGTAACCTATATTGTAAGATACCACTTTGGCCATAATATTCAGCCCCCTTCTGCTACAGGCAGCCAGAGCTGCAAAATCCCAGCTTCATCTTTAATTCTTGTTTGTCTAGTTTTGTCCCTGTTAACTCCTCTTGGAACACTCTTCTAGGACTTCTTTCTCATTCCCCATCTAAATCTATGTATGATTCATTTATTTGTGTGCCAAAATCATCCTTGAGTTTTAGTTATTCTCCCTTGTTGGTGTGTTAAGCTCCTGCTATTTTTTTTTTAAAGACAAGTCATACTCTCCCCTCAGCTTTTAGTTTGCTGAGCTTATTAAATCAGGATGTATTATGCTCTTCTTCCAAGCTAAATTCTGTTTCTCTGATCATTGATGTTGCTGCTGTTTTAATTTGATTTTGTCTTTTCTGATCAATGTTACATGCTGTTCCAGTTGAGATCTCAGGCATTACATTTGTTAGTGCTGTTTGGCCTGGTACACCCAAGGATTAATTCACTTCTTTCACAATAGGTCACATCAGTGCTCATAGTTATCCTGTAATCATCTGTACACTCACATGTTTCTCTGTCTGTCCTGTTTCCAAATTACGAGGTTTTGGTGTGGAGCAGAAATTCCTGTTGGTCTCTGACCCTTCTCTTTGGCTCTTACCTTTCTTCCCATTCCTATTACCACACAAATAAAGTCAAAGAAATCTGTGTATTTATTTATTTATTATATTTTATGAGTTATGAATGAAAATCTTCACTTTGGGAAATACGTGGGGAGCTTTGAAACGTTCCTACTAGAGCTTGCTACTTTAATTGAAATGTACACATGCTGAAAGTAGCACTGAGACCATGTGTGTTTTATATAGAGCAGTTTATATAGAGCAACTGATCTGCTTTCAAAAGGGAATGAAGGACCGAAGTGCATATAGTTCCTAAGCATTTGGAGACAATAGTAGTTACAAACTTTATTTTACATTGTTATGAAGTTCTTACATTGTTTAGTAAACTAACCAGAAACTCTACGAAGATCTTTTCTAAAATGGTTGGACAAGGAAACGAGTAGATCTTCTGGCTTGGATGTAAGCTCCCACCTATAAAAAGAACCCAAGAGTAACAGAAAACTTTCTTCTTTTTTCAGGAGGCTCTGGTCGAAAAGAAAGAGGTGTCCCCCCGCTTCCACCCATACCAAGGTGAAGTGGGTTCTGGCCCATTTTTGGGCAACATCTGTTTCACAAGGTTTCCTTCAAGTCAGCTCTCCTGCTCACGTTGTTGGAAAGTTGTCTGTTTTGCTCTGTTTTCACTTTTGGCTTGTCAGCTGGAATAAACTTCAGTTTATTACAGAAGTAATAGATACAGCTTATGAACTATAGTTGCTCAAAGCTATACATTTTGTTTGCTTATGCTGCAGGCTGTCCTGAAAGGCATTTTATGGAAAGTGCCCAACATACATGCATCATGCTTACCAGGTCCAGCCCTGTCCTCTTGAGAATTCCACAGAGTCTGGCTTTGAATTTAACAGGAGCTGAAACAAAGCTGTTTCATTCATGTGGGGTACAGTGGCTGTATTATTTGAACAATCAAGTACAATCTGTTTTTTATAAACCAACTGCCAGGGAATACTGCGTAGCTGAGAGTCCCCTGGAGCCTTCTTTGAATGCCTGACCTGGTCCATCTGCTTCTGCAAGCCATAGTCCTACTATATGGGGACCGAAAGTTCATCTTTAATCTTTTCACCTCAGCTTAGCCAACAAAAGATGACATGTACTGTCCTGAGGATGGAGTGTGTCTGGCCTTGTTTTTATCTGCTGAGAATCTTCCAAAGAAAAGCACAAGTGAAGAATTCAGCAGCACAAAAATCTTTTTTTACAACTCGTTACAACTCTTGTTTGTAGTAACATTACAGTTTTAATTACTTAATGCTTTTCTACTCTGATGTGGACCATCCCACACTCATCCGTGTCCTGGATTATCGTAATGCACTCTACCTGAGACTACATGCAAAGAGTTCTCTGAAAGTAGTCTTAGTGGAAATGCAGCAGTTTTTGTAATTGTTCTTTCTGTTAAACGTTTCTAACACCTGTACTCCACAGACTGCTTTCCATTTGTTTCTTTGGTACAATTAAATGATGGGTTTTTAACTTAACAGGCTTCCTGGTGCTCAGGTGACAGTCTCAGAGAGATCGTATTTGACTCATGTATGAGCAGAGGTCAAAAATGTGCATAGGTGAAAGCTCTTTGATGTCGTGAAGGAGGTCTGGTGTTTGTGTCTTCAATTGGGGCATGAGCTCCAAAATTTGCTATCCTGCACTGGTTCAAGAGGAATGGGAAAATTTGGCAGTTTACTATGAAGCCTGTCCTTTTAGCCTCCACTGAAAGGAGCCTCAGCAGAGGCTTATGCTAATAGAAGAAAAACTATTCTAGCATTGTGACAACTGGTTTATATGTTTATTGGCTTCTGAATTTTGTGTTTGAGAAAAGAGTTCATTGAATGAGTGTGTTTTGTGAAGGGACCCAAATGTATGTAAAGTGCCTTTGAAAATTAGAGGAAGATTTTAATTCTGAATTTTTGAATATTGGCAAATAATAGCTCTTTGTTAATTGGACTTCCAAAGTTTAACCCTGACAAATTTCTCCTCTGTCTCCTCAACAACATTTCTACAGCATACTCCTGGGGATTCCTACAAAGCTTGTAGCAGCAGCCATGTTTCACAGGGTACAAAAAAATAAAAATAAAAAAGAAGAAAAATTGGTCATGTTGGTTAAGAAAATGTTTCTCTAGTATGTGAGATGTGATCCTAAGCTGAGGCTAGAATGAGGCTAGCCCTAGAAAATCCAGGGATTGTAGCTGAAGAGAGTTTGAACCCCACTGCAATGTCTGCGTGTGGGGCTTCTTGCCCATCAGTGGGCTTGGAGGGGCAGTCACCATGAAGAGCATGGGGCAGAGCTGGGTGTGGCCACATCAACATAACTTCTTGGCCTTTTCAGTATTTGTTTACAAAATCCTGTTAGCTGTGATAGCATTTGATTACATACAGGTTTTTACATTTTTGTATCTAATGACATATTTTAAGATACTGTCTATGGTCTTGAACCTGCAATTGAGTGCGCAGGCGCAGGGATGTATCTACATCGAGTTGCAGGGTTGTGGCTGTAAGAGTTTCTTAAAGAAATATTAATGGGACCTCCATGTGACAGGTGCACCTTGGGATCAAGCCTAGCTTAGTACTGAATTTGTATCTATTTTATGGATGTCACTTAAATGTATGCACTATGCAAAGTGCCTGTCTCTTTGGCATATTGTTATGTGAATAGAAGTCCAAATAAGATTTTTAGGATAATAACTTAAAGGATAAATTATTGTATTCGTGTTATTAAGCTGAAGCACTTACAACTTTGAGGAGCAACATTCTGAATTTAAGAATACAATATTTTCAATACGCTGACCTGCCAAATCCTTAATATCCAAATAGCTATGCAGCCAAAAAAAGAAAAAAAAAACCTGGAAAAAATAAAATCCAAGAGCTGTACTGTGTCTTGTAACCTACCTGCTTCCAGCACAACTGTTTTACTTCAAGTAAAATGCTGCATATTGTTCTGCCAACCTTCTGCATCATTCAGAATATCCTGTAGTTGATCTTTTCAGTAAGGTTTGCTGACCAGAAAGTTTGGTCCTCAACTAGTGACTTGACAATTCAGCTTCATTCCCACTGTAAAATGTGCTGTGTAAAAAGGCCCTCAGTCATCAGGCCAAGGAACCCTAGCTACCTGTTAGTTTCAGCACTTCCTTGTACTGTAGAAACCTCCTCCTCCTCCATTTAGCTGTTGGAATACATGTAAAGTACCTTAAAAATGCAGAAAGGTATTTTTTTGACCTAGCAATAACTTGACTATTTCTATCTTTTGCAGTAAAATTCCCTAGTATATTCCAGAACAGTGCAGCATTTTATCTTCCATATATTGCTTCACGTATCAGTAACTTTTTACAGTATTAAGGTATTTATTTCACTATGAAGTCTTAAAAAGAGAAAGAAAGATACAGAACAGGTTGATCCAGTGGTGCCTTATGACTTTTTTAGTCAACTTTTCTGTGTCTCAGAAGGCAAATGCAGTTCTTGCACATTCCAGTGTAAATAGTGCTGACAGCAGCGCTGCACCAAGTCTGCTGTTGTCATGCACTCAGTGTGCTATGAATGTGAGGAGAGGTGTGGTCAGCCTCCAGGTGAGATGTGGTGGCACTGGTGCCGTTGCTGGCATTGCTTTGGAATCCTCTCCCTTTTCCACGTAGCCCACTGCCTTCAGTGTGCTTGTACAGGGCGTTAAAGGACTAAGCTGTTTTTTCTGCATGGATTAAGTTGGGTTCTCTGCTTGCATCTGACAGTTACTGTTTTTAATGGTGTTGTCTTAAAAACATTCACACCTCAAAGCTTTTTATGTTGTCACCGAGACCTGCATTGTGTGGCAGTGGCCACAAATGTCCATTTTTGTTTGACTAAGTAAATAAAATGGGAATAACTTTTGTAGTAATTTCTGCTCAGTATTTCTGTAAGGAAAGCACATGCTATGTCTGCCCTGACTTTGTGCAGCAGCTGCTGGGAGAAGAGGTCCCAGTGATTTGTGTTGAGAGTTGTTGAAGGAAGCTCAGCGTGGGGCACAGGAAGCATGTATTTCTGTAAATGAACCACTTCTTGAATAAGGCTGCAAGGTCCTCCTTTAGAAGCCACCATTTCCCAACACTAAAAGAGTCATAGAAGTCATTCTTTTCTACAAGACTGAACTGTTAGAGAAGTTCCTTCAGTTGCCATTCTAAAAAGATGGCAGCAGTTTGTCTGCTTACAGCAGTGACCACTTGCGTGTCATTTGTACAAGTAGGTCTCTGCTGGAGGACAGAGCTGCTGTTGTGATTCACATAGTTTGCAAGACAACATTTTTCTGTGCAGAAATATGAAAATAGGAAAGGTACCTTTACCCTTGGATGCAAAAAAGTGGAGCTGGATGTTCAAAATGGGGTTGTTTCAAGCAGGATGTTGACTGCCAGGAGAGGGCCCACACCTGCAGGGTGCTGGGGAGAAGTGAGTCCACGGAGGATAACTCAGTTGGCTGAGTGGGGGCACTCTATGAAAGCACAGAGCTAGGAGGAGTATGTGCAAGTATGAGGTCATGAACGCCGTCCGTCAGCACACTCAGCCTGTTACTGCGGTACTTTGTACAGTATGTCTTGTATGAACTTTAATCTTTCAGATTGTACTCATGAGAAAATAAGGCTAATCTCTTACCAGAGGTGCTCAGTAAGACATAAAGGGTGGCTGGCTTGTGGAAAGCTCCGCATGTCCCTGAGAGAACGTGGGGTCACTCAGCCTGCCAGGTGGCACTGCTACCAGTCATGAACAGGGCACTTGGCACTGCAGGGAGCATATGGATGTGTGTGACAGGGGGAGGCTGAGGGAAACCAGGGGTGCTGCGTGTCCTGTGCGAGGGAGTGGCACGTCGGCATGCTGGCGTTTTGTTGTACGTGATAGAGGTTCTGGAGCATAAACTTGTGTGTGATAAGAAGGCACTCCAAGTTCAGACTCAAAGTCACACAGGACTATGAAAGAGAAAAATGACTGCTCAGGCTGAGCAGAAAGTAACATGTTCTTTCCAGACGCTTACAGTTTGAACTTTTATGCAATATTAATGGAGTTCTGTGAATGTTTTTCTGCTTAACATTTATTTCTTATGTGATTTTTTTTCTCCTTATTTTTCTGTCCTATGCCAAATAAATTTTACTTTTATTTACTTACTGGTGCGGCCTGTTGCATTGAGAATGAGGTGTGGGGAAGGCTGGATATTTGTGGGGAAAGAGAAGCCACAGTTTAGTTTGGTATAAAGAATATTAGATAAGAAGTGTGGCCAGTGTTGTGTGTATACTACAGCCAGTGGCTGTACTTGTTAGGTAGACCTTGCTTTAGTCGTCGTTTGGTGGGCAGATTCTCAAGGTGCTGGTTCTCAGCTAGGCGAGCCTAGTACTTGCTATGAGGAGATGATATGGAAAATGCAGCCCTTGATGTTAACCGCAGTTTTGTTATCTCCACTCATTTGGCAAGAGGTTTCCAGAGCATATCACATGTTTGCAAACAATTGAAGCCTTTCTTTATATTTTAGAGCCCTGTTCTTGGTTTTGGACTTTAAACTTTTCAGGAGATTAGAACCAGATTCCACCTAGGAAGGTTCTGATAGAAGTCCAGAGAAGACTCCAATTCAGGCTGCAGTTCTGGTGTCTCCTCCAAAATTAGAAAGGTCATTTGAAACCCTGATTTTAAAACCTCCATGCAGAAATTCATTGACGTTGTTAGATGTAACCCACAGGTTTGTTCTTATGCAGCAGTGGGTTCTTTGGCAGCTATGAGGACCAGTTGTTGATGCTTCCATTTTAAAGACTGGCCGGGACAGAGGTTTCCACATTCTCCAGAGGTCACCAACAACCCAGGCTTGTCTGTATTCAGAAGCCCACTGGTGCCTGGGCCCTGGGTAGCAGGGCCACTAAGAGGGTGGAGGCTGTGGGCGTATGGGCTGTGGAGGACCTGGTTCTGCAGGCTGAGCTTGGCTGCAGCAATCCTGAACCAGGTCCCAGAGGTATGAACCTAGGATCAGCTAGCAGAACCACCTCTTTTGAGTTCAGTCAAAGGAAATGCCTCTTTCTGGGTTTTGCTTGACTTTGGGAAGAAGGAACTGAACTGAGCCATAACCACAGCACAGTCTGCTTCAAAAAGAAAACAAAACAAAAACCAGAATACTTTGTAATTCTTGTAAATGCTCTCCAGCACTGTAGGAAGGCTCCAGGCTCCCCTGAGCAGCCCAGCAGCTCCCACAGCCGTCCTCCCCTGCTACAGTCTGACTGCATTGTGCATTGCTGTTAGCAAATTGGTCCTGGCCAATCCATTATCAGTTTAGGGACTAAATGTTGGTCCACACATGCCTGTACAACAACTCTATCTTTTTCAGGTTAGCTAATGAAACAGAACCCTTCAGGGTAGGGTTTTCTGTGGCTGATAGCAAGTGTAACAAGTGATTCCTAACAGCTGCTTCAGCTCTGGTACAGTTCTCTGAAAAGCAACCACACATGTAACATGATGTGAGCTTCATACCAAGATGTTTCATTTTCAGTTGCACTCTTAGAGTGCCTATAAATGTTATTTCATACATAAAGAAGCTGTGTTTTACACTTTTACGAGTGCTTATCCTTTAACTTGTCAGATAGGGCACTGTAACCCTCCAGAGAAGTTCTGCTTGCTCTGGCAAGCTGAGAGGGGCTGGTGAGTACATACCCTTGCCAGCTTTAAAACCAAGTTCTTTTGTTGTAAACCAAGATGTTTCTCCCTGTGGGCGTTATATGCTGTCTGCAAGCAGCTGTGCCTGTGCTCCACCCCCTCTTGTGGAGATGTCACGAGAAACATTTTGTGCAGCAGATAGGGCCCCTGGAGACCTTTCCTGTAAGTTGTTTATTACACCTTTGTGGTATCTGTGCAACTTATTCTGTGTGCATCACCACAAATACAGACTACCGATCTTAAATGTTGGTGAAGCATAAAAGCAACAGAATGGCACTTTGTCTCCAGACTGTAGGTTTTGCAATGATATGAATAATTTCTGTCACTGATGTGGGCTAGTAAAAGCCTCTCAGCACAGAGATTGTAGTCATCAACTCATGTACTGATCTAAAAGGCAGCTTGGGGCAGTGCCTGCTGAAGGTGGACGGAGCAGTTAGTTGATGCTTAACTCCACCAGCTGTGTCTTGTCTTTCTGTAACCTTTGAAAGAAATCACTAATACTGCCCTATGCCTCAGGAAGTGTTTATTAGGTATCCCCCTCCCATTGCCTGCCTGGCGTTCAAGAAGTCCTCTGGCACAACCATCCTTCCTCCAGTCAGCAGCAGCCCAGCTGTTTTGGTGCACTCTCCCTCTCAAGCAGCCCCGTGCTATGCAACCCTTTCACGGCTTCCTCTAGTGAAGCCAAAAGCTTCTTGTCTGCCTTACAGCCCCACAGGCCACGAGGTGGCAGCTTGATGGGATAGGAAATGTGACAGCTGTCTGTGAATCCTTCAGCTCTGACAGATTTCCTTCCTAATGAAGGGAAAAATTGATTTGAATTTTTCAAATTAAAAAAAAAAAAAGCTACAAGTTCATTCTGTTTTTCCATAGCTGATGAAAGCATACTTAGATGTTAATTTTTTTTAATCTTTTATAAGGCTATTTATTTCAACAGTTAGAGCACAGTCATTTGAAATAGATATGGTGCTGTAATTTTTTCTTCCTGCATTCACAGTGAGGCTCATAATGTACCACATTTCAGCGGCAGCCCAGATGCCGAGGTAATCTTGAGGAAAGGATGACTGCCACGAAAATAGTTGGATTAGAACAGCAAACATGTTCTGTGGCTGCTGCCAGTGCTGCCTGTGTCCAGTGTCAGTGTCTATAGAACAAAAATGTTACAGTGGAGAGACAGACAGACTTCAGAGAACCTGGTAGGTAACTCGTACTTCAATCTTAAAACACATTTGTGGCTTAAGATACAGCTTCCACAGAAGCTGCATTACGAATCTGAATCGGAAACCTATCACAAATCTTGTCTATGTGGCAGTCACACCACCTACTCCATTACAACGTGTCCCTTTTTCATTTTAGTGTGTTTTCCTCTGCTTTTACCATTCTTTTATTTTTCTTCCTTGAATAAAATTTACTTCTCAGGCTTGCCGAGTTACCTAAATACCTTCCTCAATTGCAAAATGGAACTGTTCCTTTTTTTTTTTTTTTCCTTTTTTGTTATGAGTGGAGCAGATAAGCAAAGAAATGTCTGCCAGCAGCCTCTGAGTTCAGGGCAGAGACAGGGGCTGAGAAAATGGGGCTCCTTGTTGCTGGTCCCCTTGCTGCAGCACAAACCACTGCTGCTCCCTGCAGCTGGGCAGCAGTTTATCACTGTGAGGCAAAAGTGTTCTGTATGTGTGACCACAGTCTTCCTGATGGGGCTCTGTGGTCACATGAGGACGAGTGTTTGCTTTTATCATTCTCCCCAATTAAAACACCAGCTTTCACTTCCCCTCCTTGCCAGCAGCTTGGGCTCCTTCTGAAAGCGGGGGACCCTCGTGTGAACATGTGCAGAGTTCCTGCTGCTGGAGTTCTTTGGGGTCCATGTGTATTCTCCTCAGCTGTGCTGCAGGGTTGCTGCTGTGCCCTTATGTGCTTTTCAAATGGTCTCTTGTTTTTTGTTGTGTTTTCATGTATTTTACAGATAGGAATTGAGGTGTGTGCTGTGAGTTGATGCCCACACACCTGTCTGTGTGCTCTCATCCTCCCTGCATACTGCCGGGCACTGCTGCAGCAGAGGTGAAAACAGCAGACACATTTCTTTCAAGCTGCAAACTGTTGATTCGTGTTCAAGTGTATTATACAATGAGCAACCTTCTTGGAGAGTGTCTGGTTTGGGCAGCAGGCAGGTGGGCCAGGCGAGCAGTTTCCCCATGCTGAGAACTGCCCAGCTCAGCGCAGAAGCCATGCCGCTGGCTGAGCGCTGTGCCCCAGGCAGCCCGGTCTATGAGGAAGGGCATGCCACACAGCAAGGTGACACTAAGGATGTTCCTGCCGCCTTTACAGGGCGTTTCACTTTATCTTTCCACCAGTTTCTCCTCTCCCTGTGCCTCCCAGCCAGTGGCCGGGCCGGCGCTAGGTGGCACTTTGTGCTTGGCCGAAATTTCGCTCTTTGTGGAGGGCGACAGTAAAGTCAATGCAAGAACTCGAGTTTTGTGTCAGTGAGAGTTGTTTTGCCTCCGCCGTGCTGCCAGGAGGATGAGTAGTTCCCGGTTCCTGCTGTGTAGCTGTTGGAAATGTAATTGTGTGCTTTGTGCTGTGGTACGTCACTTTGGGAACACTGTGCGCTTTATGACTGCTGGGCAAGAGCTTGTTTACTCAGGACGTATACAGCCTCATTCCCTCGTGCAGTTACACAACTCTTAGGCAAGTAAAATGCCAGTATTGGCATAAAAATGATGCAAGAGAACAACATCTGTGACTCTGCCCTGTTTCTGTTCAACCTGAATGCGGCGTGCTATTAGGGCTGAACTAAGTCTTCACCTGTAGCTGGAGAAGGAGGTAAGAATTAGCACCAAATACCTTTTATTTGTTAAAAAAAGTCAAGTGACAATAGCAGGTAGTTGTATGGAAGCCACCCTGACAATATTCCAGTCTTAAAATAAAGATTTGCTCAAATATTTGGGAGAAGAAATTCCTTCCCATCATGAGCCAGAGAAAATGAAAACACAGTCAGACCAAGATCCACACAAACATAGGAATGAAATGCTGGCCATGAAGCTAGGAGAAATGCTAAACTGCTGGAAGTGATCAGGAAAAGATATAGGGAAGAATCTAGAAATTACGGAGAGAGAAGTACAAAAACAGAGCATGGGGGAAAATATCTGCAGCAGCTGAAGAGCTCAGCAAGGAGAGGGCTTATCTGTCACAGACTGTGACAGGGGACCAACAGAGGGAGAATGCTATAGCAGAGATGACATAGTGAAGAAATGAGAGAACAAATAAACTGTTGGGTTTCTACTGGGGGAGATAATACATCAAATTCAATACATATTTTAAAGTAATGTTTAAAAATGTTAGTACAGATGTTTGTATGGGTGGGATATGGTGTGATCACAAATGGAAACTCAATAAGTGGTGAATGTTTTACAGAAACTTGGGTCACATTCTGAACGTGTCTCCAGAGCTCTCCCTTTGTGTTACATTCTCCCTACCCGCCAAACCAATTATGCACTGAATAACCAACAGGTGCAGCAGATTGCATATCAGAAAGAGCTTATTTCTTCAAGGCAGCCTGCTTTAACAGCTTCCTGAGCAAAGCAGCATTTATATTTGCTTGTGTGCATATGGATAACTGTTATTATATATGTATATTCGTTTTTTTGTTCTTTGGAAGCATCAAGGTGAAACCTGTATGGTGTTCCAGTGACTGAGAACATGTAAGAGGTTGTGCAGCTCCATAGGAGTGTGTGAGTATTTTCAGGTCAAAAAGAACCATGGTTCTTGCATCCTATTTTTAATAATTTTACCACCTACTGTTAGCATTGTGAATATGTGGAAATGTAAGATGTGTCGTAAGATTCTGTGTGTGGCAGATGCACTACTAACTAGTATATGAGACAAATGAGCAAGACTTGATAATTTCTTTCCAGGTAAAGCAATGAAAAACACTACATTAAAATAGTGATTAATTTGTTTGTTTGCCATGTGATACTCATTTTTTTTCTATCCTGAGTGGTTAACTTGGAAGCTCCTCTGTGACTGAGTCAATTCCTAAGCTGATATGCTCTTGCTAGAGAACAAGTGTACGCTTGTAGGATCTCCTTGCTTTCAGAGGAGACAGAGCAAAGCTGCCATTTCAGAAGAAAATATCTTCCTATTGAAATCAGCTAGAGATATTCTAAGTTCCATTAAATTCAATGCAATGTAATTTGAACTTTTATTTCCCAGTTTTTGCTTCAATGAGGTGAATTTTAGTATTTGTACCATTTATTTTGTTTGCTGATTAGGTCAGTTTCTTTCACCAGGCTTGAATGAACATACACATTGCTGAAGCTTTGGTCTGATGTTCTGCAAGCTGGCTGTGTTAGCTTCATTTATTGTTTTCTATCAGGTGCAGTGCTGGGAAGGGTACAGTTGCACCTTTAGGTGCTTGAAGTGCCAGTAACAGGTAAACAGGTGCCCATGTCTCAGCTGCAGAACCATGGGTTGTGGGCAAGGTGCAGCAGTAGTGGGCTTTGCAGTGCCAACTCCAATGCACACATTATCATATAAAAGGTACTGTGTCAAAAACACCACTTATATAAGCTGTCATAACCAATGCAGATAAGGAAGAGTACTGCTGCACAACCATAGGTGAGTGAATAAATGAGTTTCTGAAGGAGGAAGAATTTTATGAAAGGATTCCAGTTGACAGTCATCCTGTCCCCCTCCTCACTTTTGTTGTGACCAGCTTCAGGCTTAGAGACAGCAGCGCTCGGCAAAGTGCTTTGCAGGCCTCGGGGTTAGAGTGTTCCTAGCACCAGAGAGGCTGAAACTGTCAAGCCTCAGAAGTCAGGGAACTTCTCTTCCAGAAGTCTGTTAATCAGTTTCTCTTTACTCCCTCTCCGGAGAAGAAATCCTGGGGCCTGTTGTCTTTCTATGAACAGATTTTTCTCAGGTTTTCTTTACTGCTTAACTACCTCTCCAAACACGTGTACATTGTAAGCTGTAGTTTATTTTGCAGTAACTATGTGAATCAGTGTAAGTGATCAGACGATCTAGATACAGATAAGTGCTTCGAGTTGTTCCTGAATGCTCCACTCACAACTGCTAGAGAACAGATGCTAGAAAACAGCAAACTTTTTGAGCCCTGAACTAGTGCCTCATCTGTGGGCAGTGCTGCCAGTTCTCACATAAAATATGGCTTGTTCTCAGACCAATCCAAAGAGCATTGGGTAAGTATTTTTCCTGTAATTCAATATAGGGAGATTACATAAGAAATGCTTGCCTCTCCACCCGTTGTTGTAATTGCTTTGTTAGTAAGATGCTCAGATGTTTCCATGCTGTTGAAAGCTAGGTGCACAGCTGTCTGGAAATGACACAGAGATTGTACTTGTAGATTTGTAGATACATTGCACCCTGATTCATCCTCATTTACCAGCATTATTGCTGTCTTCCACCTTCCATAATCGTATCTAACTCTTGGTAAAGTCACTTTTTGGCAGTATTTGCTTAGCAGTTATTTAGAGAGGTGCTAAATTTTCATTTGATAGTGCTGCTTTGAAGCTCAGCTGGCACTTTTTCATGTAAGGTAGGGTTTTCTTTTACTTAACACCACCCCTTAGCAATTTGGGTCCAGTTTCTGTGTCCTCTCTGTTTCTAGAAAGGCAAAAAAAAAAAAAAAAAAACAACAACAAAAAAAAACAGTTAACTTCAGTGTTTTCAGAAACAGGCAAAATGCAATTGCTTACAGTAAGTTCTTGAGGGTTTTTCTTTAAAATACTCTGGCAGTCTTTTCAGCTTTTAAGCAAGTGCTTGGGATTTACCCAAATAGTCTTTGCATCAAGTACAAAGACACATTTGTGTTCCCCTGAAAATCCGCCTTAATTGGCTCAGTTGTATGTCTTCAAAAATATGTCTGCATGTGGTCACTGCTAGACCTTAAAGCTAAATTACCTTATGCCTGGTGGCACTGAGAGGGCTAACCTTGCAGAGCCATTGTGGGTCCAGACTTATTACTGTCTGAGGGTAATGCCTTCGATCAAGGCTGCAGGTCAGCAGGGAGACATGCATAGCAGCCATTCCTGGCTGCTTCTCGCTGCTGGGGCTGCTGCCCAGGTCAAAAAGCAGGCACTACCTTTTCCATACAAGATGAGTTCACTGCCTTGGTGGCCTATGAATGGATGGAAACAGCTGATTAGAGTGAAAACAGAACAAAAATCAAGGGGAAAGCATTTCATGTTTATGTGTGGTATGGGAATACTGACAGGATCAAATAAAGATTTCAGGGACAGATTTTAGTCTTAAGTTTACTTTGTATTGGAAAGCCTGGCTTTCCATCCCTGGGATACTAAGTCCTCTGTCACCCTTTGTTTACCAGCACCTTAACAAGAAGAGGGCGAGGCTAAAGGAGCTGGGATCGTTGAGTTTGGAGAAGAGGAAGCTCAGGGGAAGCCTTGTTGCTCTCTGCAATGACCTGAAAGGAGGTTGTGGTGAGGTGGGGTCAGCTTCTTCTCCCAGGTTACAGTGATAGGATGAGAGGCAATGGTTGTAATTTGCACAAGAAAGATTCAGGGTGGGTGTAAGGGAACATTTTTTCTCAGGAAGGCTGGTGAGTGAGGTATCAGAACAGGCAGTCCAGGGGCTGTGGTGGAGTCACCGTCCCTGGAGGTGTTGAAGGGGATGATAGATTTATTGCTTAGGGACATGGTTTAGGTGGGCAGTGTTAGCAGTAGGTGAATGGTCAGAATAGATGATCTTAGTGGTCTTTTCCAGCCTTAATTATTTTATGATTGTAAACTGAAGCTGCTAGAAGGAGAGGAGTCTCCACACAAACCAAAGCTATATTTGAGGCCAGAGGAGAACATGTGGCTCAAATAAAAAGTCTGGTGGCTTTGATTAGGCATTATGGGAGTAAGGAAGGGGTACTGAACAAACAAGGTACTGTCCTCTGCTGTTTGGCATTTTCTTGTTTTTCATCTCATCACATGCCTTGGGTATTACAATACAATTGCGTGTGTCCATTCCTCAGGGCTCCCCAGAAGAAATTGCCAGACCCAGGTTAAGTGCACTATCCTGATCTGCAGTGTGTATGTGACCACTGAGATGGAAACAGCCCAGCTTCCCACAACTGCTCATGCTTTAGAAAAGAATCATGCTTGCTTGCTGATGAATATTAACTGCAATCAGCAAGCAGCCTATTCAGCCAAACTTTTTTTTTTTTTTTAAAGTACTGAAGTGTGATAATATTTAAAGTACTTTATCAAATGCTGTATTATTAGTGATCTCTTAAAAGGAGGAGAATGGAAAGCATAATATCTTACAAGGACTCTTTACTGCAGTCTGGCAAGCCTGCCTTGCTACTTCCCAGAGCTTGTCCCTCCAAGGCATGCTGTTTCTACAGGGAAGAGTGCTAGGCAGAAAGCCAAAAAATCTGAAAGATCCCATTATACTTTGTACTTCCGAGAGCTAATTCGAATCCATTTGAGTGGTCTTTGTATGGTGCCAAAGAGAGAAAACTTAACAACAAATAAATTAACAAAAGCATCTCCCTGAACAATCTTAGCCCCAAAAACTCTCAACCTGAAGTTATACAGGTGGGTGTTACCCAAATGGCATTACCATGTAGCAGTGGTAAATGTGCATTTGTTAGCCTAGGTTATGCACATCCTACCTGGTCTTTTGGTCAGTTTGTTATCAGGAGGATTGGATGGGAGCAGGAACGGATGGATGCTGGTTTCTGAGTTGGCATTGCTGCTGAATGTTTGTCTGGGTCTGCACTAACAGTCTGCATTTGTGATGCAGTAGCACAAAAATAATCTCATTCAACATTGGTGCATGTAGCTTTTTTATTTAAAAGAGAAACCTCTGCACACTTAAATACCTGTCTGCATTGTCTACGGGATTTTATTTTTAACCCTTTTCTGGTATTTTTATTTTCCTTTAATATAACTGTATACATAGTTGTCACTATATTGATAATGTTATTATATACTGATTTGTTTCTGGTAAGTTTTCTGTAAGTATTTTTACAGTAGAGCTTGTAAATTGAACCCACTATGGGTGAATTTATTAGGCATATCCGAAAGGTTACTCATATATCAGTTGTCAGTACTTTTGGGTTAAGGTCATTGTTCCTTTCCCTTTGTTTTGATTCCTCTGAATGATACTTAAAAGGGGAAGGAGAGTGGTTCTCTTTTAGTCAAAGTTTCTAGTTTGACGGGGAAACTAATCAGGGTGCTGTCTATGGGCACTGCACATTGAGTTATGTGGGACAAGTTGACTTCCTTCAGTAAGGACACCTGTTGCCAGCCATCTGCTACATGTAACAAGACAGGCTTGTTTGGACCAAATAAAACAATGGAAGAGGTTGGGTGATACGAAGAAATGCGCTTTTGCTCTCTTTGTGACAGCAGTATCTGGCTGAATTCCTAGAAAATGGGCAGCTCGAAACAACTGCTGTCTCCTCAGCTACATCCAAAACTGGAAACCACGAGAAAGCTGCATCCTCTTTATCATCGTGAAGACCCTCGGCTATTGCCAGTGCTTATGTTTTAATGGGGAAGCAGTTAACTGTGCAGCCTTGGGCAACGGCTGCTGCGTGGAAAATGGGGCTGCTTTTGCTTCTGAGCTCTAACTGCTTTAAAAAATAAATACGAAAGTTGATATTCCTGCAGTGAGCTTGGCACGTTGACACAAACTTCCGAGTCCCGAAGGGGAAAATCGGTTTTGAGTGTTTCCCAACGCTGATGTGCGGCAGACCTATTTGTGTAACTTTTTTGTTCTGCCTTTCTATAACGTACCAAGAACCAAAAAAAGAAGCCGGAGCTACGGCTCTTCGCTTCCCCCGGGAGGCGGCAGCCCCGGGCAGGGACAGGCCCCGCTATCCGCCGAGCCCGAGCCCGGGATGACGGCCCTGCGAGGGGAGATAAAGCCGACTTCGCCCCGCAGCCGCCATTTTGCGGGCCCCGCTCCCCCCGCGGCGGTCGGGCCGATCCCTCCCATCCGCTGGGCCGGGCCAGCTCTGCGCTCCGCTCCCCGGCCTCGGTACCGCGCCTCGGCCTTGGGAGCTTCTGAGCTCGGCCCTCTGTCCGCACAGCGGTGCCTACCAAACGCTAAGTAGGTAAGCGGCCCCCACCTCCCTCACCCTGCTGGTGTGTTTATTTTTCCCTGGGGCGGCTGTCACAAGGGGTAGCGCCGCTATTTTGCTGCGTCTACGGGTGTTTCCAGGTGGCCGAGGAAAGGAGGGCAGCGGGGAGGTTTGGTGTTTTCGCTGAATGATGGGAGATGCTGCATCCCTTCAGCGCGGCAGCGAGCCGCCCTTTGGGGCTGCTGACTGCAATGTGTAGCGTGTCTGCTAGCGAGCCCTCGGCTGAGCCTGCGTGAAAATTAAGGGACGGAGCGGTATTTTGTACTGTAGGCAACTGTTGCATCGTTCTGTTGAGCCCGACCGGCTGCACAGACTGTTGTTCCTCGGGGCTTTGGGCTAACACTGCCGTGAAACCGCAGCACAGGAGAGTGCTGGGGATGGAGGATGGCCTTGTTCAGGTGCTCAGAGATGTTCGCAGCCTCAGACCTCTTGTGGCAATGTTCAGGTTGTGTGCCAGGGTGGGCGCATGCTGTTGGGGTTATTGTCTGTCTGTTTTCTTGACTCGATTAAGAGAAAGGCAACTTGTGGTTAACTTGCAAGAATAGGAACTATAATAATCACATCTTTCCACTTCTTTTTATCTTTGTAACTCTCTGATGTTACTTCCTCTTTGCTTTACAGTAAAAGCCGTTATTAAAAAAACACTTATCCAGTTAAGGGCGAGGTGAACTGTAATTTTTCTTGCCCCTAGCTGACTTTCAGCCTCCCGAATAAGTTGTCACCCTTGGGATGCTCCTTCATCACAATAAGGTAGCATGTAAGGTCACAATGTGGGATATAATTTATGAGTGGTCTGTGCAGACTTGCCAGTGCTACCAGAATTATCCTGAAAGTGATAAGCAAGACCCATCAAGGAGATGTGCACTGAAGTGTCCCCTACAGTCTCTTGTATGGTCTTTAATAATAATAATAGAAAAGAAAAAAAAAAGGGGGGGGGGGGTCTTTTCTTGCTGGAAAAGGAGTTTCTCTACTTTGGTATTCCAAGTAGTGCTTGATTATGTTTCTCAACTCACAGCTACTGCAGAACTGAGTTTCTGGTCTGGTGAATTTTAACACTTTACAAATATTGACAACCTACAGGAGACATAGACAAATGTCAGTGCTCCAGTTTATTTCAGGAGACTTGTAAGCTGCACTAGTTCCTTGATTTCTGTCTGTTATCAGTCCTCATGCCAGCTTTCTGCTGGTGATGCCAGAACTGTCTGTCCTTCTGAATGCAGGCTGGTGGTGGGCTGCAGGCAGCTCCTCCTGATGCAGCCAATAGCAGATGAGGCAGCTATTCTTAAAAGCTTCGTGCCTGCAGTTCCCACCAATGCAGCTGTGACTGAACTTCGAAGGATCCAAATCTTCAGTCCTGGAATAGAAAATGATATATTATATGCAGTCAAAGCCAAACTCTTGCCTTTCAGATGTATGTACTCTTTTTCACAGAATCACAGTATTGTAGGGGTTTTAAGAGACCTCTAGAGATCATTGAGTTATTTTAGTGCTGTTTGGCTAGTTGTTATGTATACTGTGAGAACAGAATTCTGTGTACAATATACAAGGTTTTAGTTTTGCATCCATTCAGCATTGTTGATTGCCTTAAAAACAGTGAACTGAAGACATTTCTGCTCACTTGAGAGGCCAGTTTGAATTCAGCCCTAGGTGTGATAAGGCTGTTTGCCGAATCTGTGATTGGTTAGGTAATCCCACTGCAGTTATGTAATGCATGCATCTCATTGCAGATGGGACTGAGGTAAATATTTGCTGTGACACGCAGCCCCACCATGCAAGAGCCTGCACTTTTGGACAGTGCCCATCACTCTGTGATAGACAACCTGTGGTACATGTAAATGTTGTGGGCCATGAGCTGCTCTGCAGCTGAAGGGGTGACTCACACCTCAGCCCTCCAAGGCGCACCAGCAGCAGCTTTGCCACACTGTGCCATTTCTCTTATTGAAACTCATGTGGTTCACCAAAAACTGTGCCTGTCTGACTTTTACAGGAGCCCTTGGAATGAATTTCAAGGTGAGGATAGCCTGGAGGGAAGCACGGGAATGTTTGTGGCATTCTATAAGAGATGACTGTAGGCAGTGTGGGTGTATATCCATGTTAGTTTTGATCTAGCCTTGGAGATAAGGATTGAGCACGTGCTGCTGACTGGTACAGCCAGAGTCTGCTTACTGCACGCTTGTTTGAGTGAGTCCCGAGTTATGAAACAGGAGCAACTCTGTAAATGATTCAAATAGGGAGGGAATGCAGGTATTTAAACAATTCTGGTACAATTTTGTTTTAGAAGTATTTGCTTGCGGAACTGTATTGGTAGTCTTGCCTGCGAAGGCCTGGTCTGTGAGAGCAAACAGCCTGCATGGCTCAAACCGCTTCTCAGGAAGGAGACAGGGGAAAAAGCTGTGACTGCAGTTAGCTACTATATAGCTGTGTGAGGCTGTGGCTTCTACAGGGAGCATGTTGAACAGGTTGAGTTACACAAAGTCTCACCTCTGTGCAGTGCTGAAAGCTGGAGGAATTTTAGGTAGGGCTGTGCCAAAACAGCTGCATTTCACCCTGCAGCTAGGGGTAGAATGTGGCTGGTTTCCTTCAGGAATTGGGCCCTGGAAATATCTGCATGTGTCACAACAAAGTTTGATTCTCTTTTGAACAATTTGCAAGTCCCAACTACTTTCTTAAATTTTGCTAGCTGAAGTGGTTTGTCATCTGCTTTACTTACTGCTATTTTTTTCATTGTTCTCTACTAGATAATTATTTGAGTTGATGTCCTAAATAAATCTAGGTGGATATATATTTTTTTATGGTTTTTGTTTTTTTTTTAATTTAAAACATACAACATTAATAGCAAGCCCTACTTGGAGCAACATTTTTTTCCTGGGAAAAAGTGGTAGCCAAGGCTGCTGGACAGATCTGAATGCTGCAGCTGCTCAGGCCGGGTGAATTACAACAGCATCACCGTGTTGTTTACTATAAGCTTAGGGTGTAAATAAATGTTGTGAGTCAAAGGGTTTACACTACACATGAATGTGTGTAAGCTGGATGCAAGGGTGTGAGGTAGGGCATTCAAGATTTCACCTTTGCTCTAAGTTGATGTATTTGCTTCTGTAGATGGCTGTCATATGTTCTCTGCTCCCTGTGGACAAGAAAAGAGAGGCTGGGGAGGCTCCTAAACCCATTAGTGGTGTGCATGAATCTAGACAGAGTGCTGTATGAGGTACTGGTTTGAGAATGGGGAATCTCCACTTTGCCATTGACCTCTTAGATTGTTTACAGCAGGCAAGTCTCTCTGCCTTTCCTTCTGCTGCTCTCTCTACAAAATGGGATAAAATCATCTTCACTTTCTTTCCAGAGTACTTAAGGACTTAGTCTCATCAAAAATTAACGTGCAGAGTTAGCACTAGTGTGCTGAATTGGATCATTGGTTGTTGTCTCATATGGGTCCCTCACTAACTGGAAAGTGCAGCATTAGCACGTGATAATGAGAAACTGGGAGGGGTCAGAGTTGCACAAGGCAAGATGCAAGCCTGAAGGGTGCTAAGATGATTTATTTCCCATACATCTTTCTTGAGGGCAGGGATCACTTTGCAAATATTTTTGTGCCGGCGTGGAGAAGCTACAATCCTTGATCAAATTCATCTGCCTTGCAAAACACATAGTTTTTGTAAGGGCTATTCCTTCTATGTCTGTTGTAAGGAAAACCAGGAATGGTAGGAAATGCAGACTGCTTTCCAGTAATGTTAGGAGAAGATGTAAAAGCACTTTCCAGAGACAACACTTTTTATCAGTAGGGTGTGTCTTATGTTGATGCAAGCTCAACTATGTTAGTGTGGAGACCTGGAGTAAATTGGGCAACTCCTTGCATCCATGTAACTACTCTGGAAATTGTTTGGAGGTGAGAAGTAGTTTTACACTGTAACAAATTACAAGAGTAACATCCCTGTGGATTCACAGACTGAGGTTCTTACCCTGTCTGTATTGGCAGCCCTGCATGTCAGGGCTAATTCTGGGTCTGAACATTGGACTTCTTTCCAGGAGAAGCTACATATAAATCAGTTGTCATGTGTAATGAGGCAGTAGAAGTTGCCCTTACAGGTAGTGTATTGTTAGCCCAGTAAATGGTGTTCCTTGTATAGGTATCAGTACCAAAAAAGGATCCTAGTACTGGTTAGAAATAAGTAGGGCAGTTTTTCTGAGTCTTTGATGGGTGATGAGCTGCTTTTAAACATGAGCATCTGCAAAAGGAAGAAGCACAATTTACAAAGGAAGAATTGATACTGATGTACTATGAACATTTTCCCTGCAGCAGTATTATAGATAAATATGAGCTTGGTAAGTTTGTATTCACCCTGAAGCAGAGGGTTTTGTAATTTTTGTCCCTCACTCCTAAAAAATAGATAAGCAGCCCTGAGTAACTGGGGAAACATATTTTTGGGAGAGTAGGGAAACTGTTTCAGGCTCATTGGACTTCAATTTACAGCAGAGTATTCACAAAAGAAGCCTTGGAGACAGGCTGCAATGATAGGTCTGGATTAGAGCAAGAGCTCTTTGAGTCATCTGTTTATAATTGAATAATACTTATGAAAGTACAGAGGCAGAGGATGTAGTGAAACAAAAGAGGAATGAGGAAGGAGCACCCACAGAACTTTGAGGGATCCTCCCATGTAAATGCTATAGGAACAAGTGGAGATGGGAGGAGAATTAGGAGGAGCTCTAATTGCAAAAGGTATAGGAAGGTAAGATCAAGAAGAAAAGGATGATTAAAATGGATGTTGGTCACAAAGGATGAACTTGGAGGAACAATTCTGAAAGTTTAAGATTTTGGCCTCTTAAGTTTTTGGTAAGAGCTGTTTCAGAACCTGGGTTAAATGAGATCTGAAAAGAGAAGTAAAGGAGGACTCTTGACCATGCTTGGAGCTGTGTGTATGGAAGCAAAGATGAAATAGCCATACGTAAAGGGAAATAGAGGGTAGGGTTTTAATAATGGAAGTTTAATATATATTTTTATTGCAACGGTAAAAGAACCAAGAAAGACATGATTCATGGAGGACATAAGATTTCATAGAGCAAGCACAGGCAATTAGAAATGAAAATTATCAACTTGATAGTTGGAAGCAAAAAAAATGTGAGACTGTATGTGGGATATGAATTGAGGAGGTAAATAAAATTACAAGTTATAAGTAAGCTAATGAATGTGTGAAGAGTCATGTGCTGTCCTTGTAGGGGTTTAACTTGACTTCTAATTATAGTGTGGCAAGGTAAGGAATATACATCGAGGGCTTAGCCATTGCTGTTTTCTGACTGGAAAGGACTGAACACAGTTTCAGAAGTTAATGAGTATCTTTTTTTCTTTTGCAGATGAGATCACTGAATGTTCTTTTTTTGCAAGAGGTGATCAAAGGAAATGGATAGCTATCCAGACTTCAGTGCAAAGAACCTCTCATCTTCATCTAATATGTCTACTTCTTTACCTGGACAAATTGGACTCAATGCCACCGGTGGTCCTCCTTCTATGTCAATAAGCAGGCTTTTTCCAGCCCTATTAGAATGCTTTGGAATAATTCTTTGTGGCTACATAGCTGGAAGAGCCAACATCATCACATCAACTCAGGCCAAAGGACTAGGAAATTTTGTCTCCCGTTTTGCACTCCCAGCTTTGCTGTTCAAAAACATGGTGGTACTTAACTTTTCTGATGTAAATTGGTCCTTCCTGTACAGTATCTTAGTTGCCAAAGCTGCTGTGTTTTTCTTAGTCTGTGTTCTAACATTGTTGGTGGCCAGTCCTGAGAATCGATTTAGCAAAGCAGGTTTGTTCCCTATTTTTGCTACACAAAGCAATGACTTTGCACTGGGATACCCAATAGGTAAGTAGTTCCTTATGCTTTCTTTTTCAAAAGTATTTTTAGTGTTGTAGATGTTTTTGCTTTTCTTTTATTTTCCATTATTTGAAATTAACTTTAGAACTGAAGTTAGGAGCTACCTAAACTCTCTCTCAATTTACATTTCTTGATGGAGCTCATTTTAAAAAGGAAGAACTAATCCTTAGGCCATGTATTAGTGTGTTTGTTGGGGTGGGTGGGACAAAGTTTTCTGCTAGTGTGACCGAAACAATTCAAAACAATCTGACTTCTGTTGTCTAGCACTAGGTAACTTTATATATATATTTATTTCAAAATCGGTATAAATTACATCCTTACATGTGGTTTAGGTTAAGATATCCTAATGGGTAATTGTCATTTACCCTCCAGAACAAAATTAATTGCACTGCAAAGTAGGAGTCTGCCTGTAGCCTCAGAAATAGCTGCAGTGGGGTATGGTACTAATTTAGGATTAACTCTTGTTCTACCTCAGAGAAGACTCTTAGTGAGAATGTTGATGTCTACTGGCTGAGAAGTGTCTGACAGACTTCTAATCACTACAGAGCAAACTTTTGTGTTAGCTAATTTATGTGGCCAATCAAATTCTGTCCCTTAGTCTTTGTTTTCTTACAACCAATAGATGTTTCTTAGGATATGATCTTGGAAGAAGTCAGTCTTTTAAAAGGAAGATTACTGCGTGATTTTTGGTAATTTCCTATTTCCTCAAATAGGAATTTTATGCAGCCATGATACCTTTTTCAGTAAGTGTGACAAAGCAGCAGTCCAGTGGAGTTAAATGGGGGGAAAAATAAATAGGAAGGGGGTGGAATACAAAGTGACGTTCATAGTATGTCTTGTAGAGCTGTGTACTTTTGTTGTTGTAAGCCTACATTTGGAATTCCAAGCAATATCAGTTATTAAACTTTATTTTTATCTAAATCTGCAAGACTTATTTTCTTCCCTTTTTCTAAACAATATATTATTTTCCTTATTATAGGTTTTCTTAAGGGCATATTAATATGCTTTTTAGCCATGTATATTATGATTCTTGGGAAATGCTCTGAAGTTATTGCAAGCTTCTCCCACCTGCTGCTGTCTGACTTGCAGTGCTTTTTACCTGCTTTGGGAAGGTTCTGTGTGCCAGTGCTGATTTCAGTCCTGCCTTTCCGCAGGCTGACCTGTGTGACTGGTGCCAAAACTACCCTGCAGGTATCAGGAGTTTCAAAATACACCTTGAGTGCATGGTGTTTGGAGAGGGTGACTGGGTTCAGTGGTATTTGTTTGCTCCTTCCTGCGGAGAGAGTGCTCTGTGCCACTTAAGTTCTCTTGATTACAGAATGGAAAATACACATACAAAAGGAAAGCCCAAACATTCTAGATTATCAATGACAACAAGCAGTGCCATATTTTAGGTAACTTGAAGAGCTGGCAGCTTTGTTCACTTGGTTTCAGGCAGCATGCTGTAGAGAAAACTGAACCTTTGTTCTTTTCACACTTGCTGGATGTGTATAAAATACAGGCAAATGCAATTGCAGCCCTTTTCTTCCATAGATGAAAGAACGTTTTCCCTCAGTTGCCCCTCCTGAGACTTATTCCTCTTGTGGGAAGTCTGAAGTATGTCCCAAGCAGGGCTGTGAGGATTACCTTTTTGTTTGTTGACACTGGATTAAAATGCCAGCTAGGGTTTCTCTGAGGCTCTCAGAATGTATTTCCATTGCCTTCCTCTACTTAAAACATTCCTTCTACTTTGAATGACTTTCTTGTCAGATTACATTTTCTTTAAATTTTCCTCATTTTACAAGATATGATTCCTCTCTGTGCAATCTATCCAAGTTCACAACATCTGGTTCATTAGGAGTTTTACTGGCAAGCCCTACACAACAGTGGCACTGTAGGCACTTGAGAGTTCTTTGTTTCTTAGTGCTCTTTATTTCCTTTCTCCCCCTTTCAGTGTTCTCCCATCCCAAACTTTTACCAGTTTTCAGTTCATTCTGCTTATATGTAAACAATTCACCATTAATGTCTCAACTCTGAAGTGTGTGCAGGGCTGGTCTCACAGGGTGCCTTGCTTGTTTCTTTTTACTTGTGCATTAAGTAGCGTTTTGAGCAAGTCTTTATCTTTTAATGAAAATCTCTTTGTAATTATGCCTTTCCAAAATCCTATGCTTCAGTTTTAAATTGTATAGAAAAAAGTATTGACAAATCTACGTATAATTTTAAAGACAATTTGAATGCTTAAAAAAAAAATTTGATTTTTTTTATCCAGTGTTATTTTTTTCCTTCAGTAATTTTTCTTATTAAAAAAAAAAAAAACATGCATGGGGGAAAAATAACTAAATGTATAGGAAAATAAAAATGAAGATTTAATTTGCAGAGCTCATCACCTTGGTTTTCTCTAATCCCTATTACAACAGTTCTGCACTACAAAGTGATGTTGTTTTGGGGTGAAAAACAACCGGTACTGGAGTTTGCTAGAATTGCTAGGAGAGAAAGTTCTGTTTGGTTCCTCTTTCTGAAAACCTGAGATGGTACAACTCTGGCAGATCAGATACATCTACTCTCAGGTACTCTGCTGTTAAAGAACAGGTGGAGCAGAAGCACTGTGTTTATGATGGCTCAGTTACAGCAGCTGTAATGGTGCTAAGTGCAGTAAGCATAAACTGCTGTGATAAAAGTGTTTTTCAGCAGCTGAGATGTGGAGAATTGGGTGGGGGGGGAAAGCCAGCTATCATTGTGGTTGTTGGGAAATTGACATATTTCCTATATATGTGTGTGCCTACACAGATTAGCCTAGCTAACAGCCCAGAATCACAGGAAGCTGTGAAGTCAGAGAGTTGAAGTAAAAGGATTCGGATTATGAATTCTTTCACAGTGCTATGAAGATGGTGAATAATGAATGAATAATGGTGCTCCCCTGCTGCATCTTGTCTCTTATGGAACCTCTTTCTGCCAGTGCTGTCAATATATGGATTAGCAAAATAGAACCAGGACTATTACTTTTTAAATCTGCAATATATATATTCACAACTCCTGTCTGTAAAACTCCCAGGAATCACTTCTCATTCATGTGATTACTACTTTGTGAAACTTAGGAACAGTGAGAAATACTTGGAAGAACCTTGTTCACAGGGAAGTCTGGTCCAAAAAAAATATTTGGATGAATCAAAGGACATGTAGAGTTATTTTTGTTTCATTTCTCTTCTTATCCATAAATGCTGAATATTTGTAGAATCACTAAATAATGTTGGATAAGTTTATGTTTGGGCTTTAATGTGTTCATTACAACATCTGTGGGCTAACAGTAATGTCACTTTGTATCGATTGTAAGTTCTGTTACTTCTGAGGGATAATGAAATAACTTTTCTCCAGTTTTAAGGCAACAAAAATTAATTGCAGTATTAATGTGCTTTAGTACTAAAATATTATCAGTTATCTCTCATTTCCTGTCTTTTAGTTGAAGCTCTGTACCAAACCACTTACCCAGAGTATCTCCAGTACATTTACCTCGTGGCTCCAATATCTCTTATGATGCTAAACCCTCTGGGATTTATCTTCTGTGAAATCCAGAAGTGGAGAGACAATCGCACTGTGTCCCACAGCAAAATCAAAATAGTGGGTCTCGCACTCCTTCGAGTTCTGCAGAACCCTATCGTATTCATGGTCTTCATAGGAATTGCCTCAAACTTTGTTCTTGGCCAGAAAATTCCTGAATACCTTGAAAATTTCCTTGATGGACTGGGCAGTTCATTTTCTGGCTCTGCACTTTTTTACCTTGGACTAACTATGGTGGGACAAACAAAAAAACTGACAAAGGGTATGTTTGTTGCACTGATTCTTCTCATCACAGCTAAACTGTAAGTTCAATTTATGTACTTCTATAATCTTGCTTTGTAAAGTGTTGCCAGATGTTTTAAGCTCTGAGTATACTGGTCATATGACTGAGTATATTGGTCATAAGCCTATGCAAGTCTTACATAGTAAGTCCATGTAAGATCTGGGATATTGCTAAAGCTAGGCAGAAAATCATGAATGGAGGGTTTTTTTATTCTAGGATAAAACTTTTAATGTGGGTTACTTGAGCCTGTTACTTGAGCCTTGTTCCATATCAGCTCACACAAGCTGATCTGATTTTCAAGGTTGCTGACTTCTTTATGGCTACTGTTACTACAACAGTTGAAAATTAAGTTTTGCTTTTATATTTTGCCTTTCTAAATCTGAAGTTATTGAAAGAATGTTTCTGCACAAATGTGAAGTAAATTGTGTTGATAACCCAGTGATCAATGTAATTTCTAACATTTTCATGTATGTTTTATTTGTGACCAGAAATTTTGAAGTAGCTTAGAGTCTAATGCTCTGACTTGAATGACTTAATGATTTCTTTCCCCTTCTCTTTTCAGACTTATGATGCCGTTTCTCTGTAGAGAAATGGTGGAACTCCTGGACAAGAGCAGCAGCGCAGTCAACCACACCAGTTTATCAAACTATGCATTTCTTTATGGAGTTTTTCCAGCAGCACCTGGTGTTGCAATATTTGCAAGTCAATTTAATATGGAAGTAGGAATTGTATGTAGTCAGTGTTTTCCAAACTTGTGCAAACTTTGGGCTTGACTTTGTTGATTAAATACTTCTAAGTGTGGTAGAGTATTTAATAAATGCTTTCCCAAGGAGCTGCCTCCTTAGATTTCAAGTCTGAGATGTACTGCAAGTTAATAGTTAACCAAAGTACTGTTTCCTGGTGTCTTAAGTGTCTTGACAGTACACGTTCTTAAATAAGTCCTTACATTTTTCTTATTCATGACAACAGAAGGAAGAACTAGAATAATTTTAAGTAAGAAATAATTTTCATCTTTGTTTTGTTTTCTTTTTTCAAAGGTCTTATTTTTGGTCTACTCTTTTTGTCAGAAATAGAACAGGAGTGCAATCATTGATTTCAGTGACAAAGAGAAAGGAATTAGCTTCATGCTCACAGAATAAATTTTGCTTTAACTGATTATTTTGTGTAGTGCTTCAATTAAATCTTATGGTAGAAATATATTTTTAAATAGAGGGTATCAAATACACAATCAACTTACAAAACAGTTAAAAACTTTATTTATTTATTTATTTCCTGCTTGAAGACAGTGAAAGTAAAACATTACAAGGTAGAATTTTGTGTCCAAGCAACTCACAAAATCTCTTTAAAATAGTGATCTGAAGAGTGAGTATAAACTCACACTTCCACCACTGCAAATTCTAGAGTTCTAGAAGGCAGAAAGGCAATAAGAAGCCTAAACAGAAACAATTGAAATGTAAAAATGTGATTTATTCCCATGAATTTATACATATTACTTTAACATAACAATACTTAATTATTTATGGTGTGAGTTTTTACACCCAAAAGCATATTGTGACATTGTAAATTCCTCTGGGTTGGAGTCATTAGTATCTTTAACACCCATGAAGGAACTCTGTAAGAGTTTGCAGTCAAGAACTCTGTATTCCCACTACTTCAGAATTTTGTTGAAATGTATGTACAAAATGGATACTTCCTCACTCAAATGCTAACTCCTTTGTCAGGGAAACAACTCAATTGTTTATTTAAAGCTCTGTGCTTAAGGTGAAGTTACAATTTTGCTAGTGGTTGTATTTAATTAAGAAAAAAATACATTTAACTTGTGATCTGCTTAACTCTGTTTCTGTTCTGCTCTTTGCAGATTACCTCAGGCATGGTGATAAGCACTTTTGTGTCTGCACCTATTATGTATGTATCTGCATGGCTTTTGACCATTCCATCTATGGATCCCAACCCACTGGCAGCTGCGCTCCAGAATGTTAGCTTTGACATTAGTATTGTCAGCCTCGTTTCTCTGGTAGGTGTTGGCAAAGTGAAGGTCAGGGAAGCTTTCGTACGTAAGCAGCAAATTGAGTCATGATATAAGATGACCCTGACATTTCATTATTGGATCCTGTTGCAGAAGGATGAGGGAGGAGTTGGGTTAAAAAAAAAATCTGAATGTAGCAATTGGTCAGCTGAAAAGCTTCACTGTGGGGAAAAACAACATGAAGTGCTTGGGTATCACAGTAATGCAAGCTACATAAGAACTTCTACTGAAATTGAATGTAAATTCCTGGAATGTTAATGAATATTTAATTAAGTACCATTTTCACTTGGAATTTTTAATTTAACTTTATCAAATTTCCTAGTAGTTCTGTGCATCTAGTCCTCAAAAAGAACTCTGAAATCTCTAAAGTCCAATGTGAAATGTGTTTTGGCTTCACAGGCATTATAGATAATGTGCTTAGTCTTTTTAACTTTAAATTAAAGCTTTCATGTTGGAGAGAGCTGAAAGCCTCTTAAGTTGGTATCTCACTGAACCTTTTATCACAAAACTATTCCCTAAGAGAAGCAGCAAGTAAAAACTGCCTTTTGCCATCACTAATCATGTTGGGAGTTTTAGAAAGAGTGGGATGAAAAGACTTTTAGATTCCAAACTTCAAAGCTATTCTATGTCTGTCTATGTCTTGGAGAACAACCAGGCTTCTGCACGCAATAGGCAAACCCTTGGTACTCCCTAGAAATATTTCACCATTGTGAGAACACAACAACGTATTGCTTTTTCTGTTGATTTTTCTAAGGCATACAGATTGGCAGCAGATGGTGTCAGGCTGACTGTGATAGTCATATTGCTAAGAAACTTGTCAAGAAGATTTGTTATATACTTAATTTCAACAAAGTTTGCCAAAATATTCATCTTGCTCATTTGTTGTTATTGTTGATTTGTGTGTGTGTTAGTCTCACAATCAATTTTATCTTGTCCGTTACAGATTTGGTCTCTTATTGTTGTTATTCTGAGTAAGAAATACAAACAGCTTCCTCATATGATTACAACAAATCTACTCGTTGCTCAGGTCAGTAGTAAATATATATATATACATATTTTCTTTCTTTTTATGTGTCTTATTTTTAATACATTTGCAATTTGGATTCTCCAGTGTATCTTAATAGTCATATAAAGTGAGCAGAGGACTCTAATGTGTGACTTATCTGAACAGTTTCTGTGACTTAGGAGATATAGCCTTGAAGAAAATGGTGAGGTGATAGTTTTGGTTGCAGAGCAGCATCTGATTCTGATCTATTAGCAATCAGAATTGCAAATGGCTTCTGCAATATATTTTTAGCTTTATAAGCTACTGCCAAATAACAGCACTGAGTGCACTTCAGGTTCAGTTTATGCCAGTGTAAAGTCAGCAATGCCATGACAGGCAGCAGTGTGCATCTGACCCTTGGTGACCTGGTTCAAGGAGTTCAGTAGGAAACAAATTGGTTTAGCTCCCTGAAGTGACTCTCTGAGGGATCAGACAAGTGCCAGTGCTGATGCAAGGAAGGGGCATGGGAATGCATGGCTGGTGGCTAGGGAACAGCAAAGCCAAATAGCTCTGACTTGGATTAATTTTAATTGTTATTTAAGATGAGAGAAAACTATACAGTTCATTCTGCTCCATTCTTTGAAGACATCAGCACGACTATTAGAATCAGTGAGCGTAATTTACCTGTGCAGTAGATGCTTTTTTTCTTTTTGTTTTTTGTTTTTTAATAGTAAAGTGAACTCAGATCTGGTTGCAGTCACGTTTCAGAGAAGAAAATCACACGTTAGAGTTGCAGGTGGTTCTTGTATACAAGAACATAAAGTTTGCTATAAGAATATTTTTAAGCCCTTGTATTAGTATTTTTGTAGTATTTCAGTCTATTTTTTCAGACATTGCTTCAGTAGTAAAACTCTCACGTGAGGCTGAAAACTTGTATAATTCTTTGCTGATCTGTTGACCTCAGCTCTCACCCTCATGTTCAGATCATTTCAGATGAATGGTTTGTACCTGGCAAAAGCTTTGCATTTGAACTTAATATTTATATGTCTTGCAATAATTACATGTACTTTCTTTCCTGACCTGTCTTATTCCTAGTTTATCTGAGCTTTATAACTGCTGTTTAAAAAAAAAAAAAAAAAAAGGTGGAGGAAGGATGCCCTTGTCAGTGACATAACTGTAATTTTGAGTTTACTGCTATGATAACTATCTAGTTCATAAAATTACATTGCAATGGCTCTGGCAATGGTGTTTAAAAACTTACTGTAACTATATTACACTGTTCAGGTTTGAGTTTTTGTGTGTGTGTTTGTCATCCTGCTTTCTGAATGTAAATGATGTCATCTTCCCTTTCTTTTCAGTTTATTACTTGCATTGGAATGGTGATATGGAATTTCACTGTTAAACAGAAAGATGTAACTGTGCAGATCCTAGTATTTATATTCCTCTACAGTTCACTTTATAGCACCTACCTGTGGACAGGTATGATTTTTCTAGGCAGAACTAGGTATGTTAGAAACAGTTGGTGATCTGACATAGTTTGATTGTGTTCTTCAGAGTAATTGTTCCATTCACGGGTATACAATTCCACAGACACACCCTTAAAAGCTGTGCCAAGATGAAGCTCTAGCAGTGCAAGGCATTATGTCAGGTGTCTGCTATTCAAAGCTCATATATAGGCAAGTCTTGTTTCTCTTTGCCAGTCACAGTACGAGCCTTGCTCTCTTATAACAACAGTCAAGAGCCTGATCTTAAAGCAGAGGCAGTTACAAATATAATAAATGGGATGGGTGCCCTTCAGCTACTCAAAAGCTTACTGCCAATTTTTAATTAATGCAGAATGTGAAACTTTAATTTATTCAGCATTAAGGAGATCTTCAAACCTTATGCCTCAAAAAGCAGGAAAACCAGAATGTAGGGAGATACCAAAGGAGCTTTAACATTTCTTCCCTGTGACAACTGCAGTTTCCAAAAACAATGTATGTGTTCTGCAAGTGCAGGTGATTAACGAAGAGGTTAGTTAAAGTAGGCAGAATTGGAAGATGTATTAAGGAACTTGGGGAACTACTTGAGTGCAATTAAAATGAACTTCCTATATCATTCCTGAGTCCAGAAGTGGAAAGGTTTATTTTGTGTGATGTTTTTGTGGAGTAGGTTGTGTTTGTTTAGCTGAGATGGAAGATTGCATATGATTAGTATAACCTAGTGTAAATACTAGCTTTGCTTCAACAAGGAAAGTGTTAATGAGCTTGGGAATGGAATAGACATTCCCAGAAGATACTCCCCTGTATAGTTACTCCTGTAAAAACAAATTAAACATTTTTCTGATATTTAGGATTGGCTGTAATGAACTCATCTTTTTTAACCTTAACGAAATAGTCACTTGTGTCCTAACTATTCTTATGGCACTTTTAAATACTTGTAAACCTTCCTAAGTATTTGTAGGTAGAATCAAATTGTGATAGAATTTCTTCAAAGATTCATTATTCGTATGATTTATTTTTGAAGATAGGTGTTTCTTTTGTTCTTTCTCAGAATGTAACTAGAAAAAAAAAAGACTATTTTGGAATATTGGAGGCCTGAGAGGCACACTTTGGTTATTAAGCAGCTCACACTCGAATCTGTAGAGTCTGTAATTTTCTGTTCTCTCTTTAATAATAAACAAGGCATTTCTTTTGTTCTTTGTAGGTTTTCTGTCTTTCTCTTTGTTTCTGTTGAGGAAGAGAGAAACAGTAAAGATTCCCATTGGGTTTATTATCATAGCTGGATGGGGGTAAGTTAGTAAAGATGTTTAGCTTGCTCTCACTAATCCTACAGGTTTGCAGGTTACATTGTTCATATTTTGCTCTTTCAGAGTCCCAACGCTTCTGGTGGGTATCTTGTTAATAGTTGGTGAACGTAACAGCACTAGCATTGACTCTGCCTTTTTCTATGGAAAACATCAGGTATGAATATGTTCTGTCCTCGTCTCTCCTGACTTTTGCCATATCCAATACCTCATAAAGAAACTGAGTTCTCTATTTGATTCTTATGTACGTAGCTTTCAGTCATAGTGCAGGCTACTGTAACAGTATCATTATACAGTGCTTACAGATTGCTATAAAAATATTTCTGTATTGAAACATTAGAAAAACTTGTTTGAGCAATGACCTTCAAGTTTAAGCAGCTATGACTAAGAAAAAGAGGGAGTTGTCTTCCAAAAGAAGTGTCTTAGGAGTAGTAATGAATTGCAGAGCTCTCATCTTGGTGACTAATTTGTAGTCTAGCTTGATAATTATCTAAAATTGACACCATCCAATAGCTAATTAATGTTTTTTAGCCTGTAGTAGGTAGGATCTATGTTACACAGGTAGCAGTGACTGCTTGCACTATGGGAGACTTCTCTGTGCAGTCAGGAGTTGAAAGTCCCTAAGCCTGAAATAGTGTCCTTACCAATAAGTAGTCTGTCTTTACTAGAAGATGTGATGTGTACTAGAGTAGCTAGTTGTTTGTTTTCCCTCTGCCTTTCTTATGGATAGAGGGACTATGAATTGCTCAGGCCTTATTCATGTGGTGCTTTCACAAGTAACAAAATAGTCCCAATGGACTGTGGGTATTGGTGGCAGATGATTAGAATGAAAGGTTAATTAGTGGGATATTCCCAGTTGGATACAGCATGGAAATGTGAGCTGAGCTGGAGGGCTGGAGGGTGGGTGTTGAGTGCATTCCTCTTTGGGAATTAAAAGGTACCTAAACAGAACTTAAAATGCAACAGTAATAGTCCTGAGAGGAATGAATGTAATGAAAAGAGGACATTTTTTCATCTCATGGGAAATAGGAGTTCCCATGAAAAACTGGATAGGAGGGGATAAAATGATATCTATTTATCTATTCATTTATCTATTTTTAGAGGGGGAAGAGAAAAAAGGAAAAGAGGGGAAAAAAAAAAGCTGGCTTACTCATGAAAAGAAAACTAATTTCATGTATGAAGTGCTCATTCAGTACTTGAAGATGGAAGAGCAAAAAGCTGTCTCTGCAGATGCATTGTTTGTGTATCTAGGAAGCTGCAGAAGTTAGGAAGATATGTGCAACTATTCTTTAGTTTCTGTTTATGTGTACTTTTTCTCTCTTTTTACTTAACAGATAATCACCACAGCAGTGGTCCTGTTCATCAGCATCTTGATGTCAGGCATCTCACTTATGTGTATGAACAGAAATAGACAAGAATCAAACTATGAGGTACTGAACCCATATTCACCTCATGGCCAAGTGGAAGGGAATGAGGGGAATCAAGTTTCAGCCACTGTGCCTCAACCTTCTGCAGGGTCTTCTGCACAACCTTCTCCTGCACAATCTTCTGCAGGTTCTTCTGCACAGCTCTCTGCAGAAAGAGGTATAGAATGTAGCTTTGTGAAAGCAAACAAACATAACTGTTCCAAATTGAATTCTGACCTGGGAGGGATTGCTGTTTACAACTTCAAATGCAAAGTTAGTGAGAAAGAGAAATCTAGATATAGCTGTCCAAGGGCTTAGGTTTATTTTTCTAGGGAAGGTTTGATTATTATCACTGTAGACTGGGGGAAGACGACGGGGGAAAAAAATAGTATGTGGTATGTGTGTGGGTTTTCTTATGTGACAGTGTCTTCATAAGCATATGATAAATGCTGTCCAGATGGTGTCATAGGTTATTTACCCAATAAACTTTCTGAGAATGAGTTATATGTCTACAACATCGCTACTCCTACAGCACTGCTACTCCTTGTTTTTGTTTTTGTTTTAATCACTTCCCTTGTGTTTTCCTTCTAGCTAAAAGTACTTTGTGATGCTTCCATGGTAGTAGCACTACATTAATACTTCTGTGTATTTGTAATATAATACATATGCTCTCTCAGCAAATTGGAACTGTTATCTGCTTTCCCCTTTCAGATTATTTGTTAACATCATGGAGTATAACATATATTGTTAGACTTTGAAAATAAATTATGATAGTGAAGGGAACTAACAATCTTATTCTGCTTAATAGGTTGCTGTTCCTGTCAAACAACAAATGGGGAAATATCCTGTGCTAAAGAGGGTAAAGCAGTGCCAAATGCTGTTGAAAAAAAGGTTCCGTCAATTGAGACAGGTAAAGCAGTAGTGTATCCTTGTTTTAATAACACAAACTGGAATGGTTTGCCCAGAGGAGCTGTGGATACCCTGTTTCCTGGCAGTGTTCAAGACCAGGGTTGGATGGAGATTTGGGCAACCTGATCTGAAGGAAGATCTCCCTGCCTGTGGCAGGAGGATGTGGTGGTTTCACACCAGTGGTCAACTGAACTCTACCACAACACTCGCTCACTTCCCCTTCCTCAGAGGAAGGTGAGGGAGAGAAAATGTGGCATAAAGGGGGAAGAACAGTCTCAAAGTTTCAGATAAGGATAGCTTCAAATAAAGGGAAAAGAAACATGAGAAGAAGAAAGGGGAAAAAAAACCACAACACAAAGTAAGCAAAGAGAGATGGAAAAAAAACAATTATTTTCCACTTCCTATTACCAAGTGATATTAAGTCACATCATGTGGGAATCAGGACCTCAATATGTGTGGCAGTTGTTCAAGTGGACAGACGTTTTTATAACAAGAGCAGGCCTGGCCATATCCACTCCTGGTCTGCTGGGTTTAGGAGCTTGGAGAGAGCCTTGGTGCTGTGCCATAGGCACTGAGATGGTATTGAGGTTGTTCCAGCTACAAGTGCAGAGCACAGCACTGGGTGGGGCTGCTGTGGGGAAAATGAACTCCGTATCAGTTGGACCCAGTACAGGGGATTGAAACTAGACAGTCTCTAAGGCCCCTTCCAACCCAAACCGTTCTATGATTTTATGGTTGACTCTCTTCCGCAGCATTTGTGTGTGTTGCATTCACAATGAAACTATTTGTTCTTTCAACTTGTGTTGAAAACAGTTGTTCTCTCAACTCTGCTTGAATAATTCGTATTTCATATTAAATACAAGTGTTGATGTGTACATTGGTATTCTGTTCTTGATGTTCATTATGAATCTTTAATTGCATAAGAATGACAGTTTTGTGTGTGTTCGGTAGATTTGCTTTTTTGGGAGGAGTGAGATTGCTAAATGTTCAACTGCTAAAGTTGAGACAAGGTAGGACTAAAGTGCACTTTTTATATACTCGTATTCAAATCTTTTTCCACCCCAAAAGGTCTTTAAAGGTTTTCTGTAATTATGCACAGGTTTTGAATAAGAAACTTTAGATCTAGAAGAGCAAGTACTTACTGCAGACTAGATCAAATGTCCATGCTGCTGTATTATCCAAATCTAGGGGAGAGACATGGAGAAAATTGACTGAGGGGGCCTTAGGCATCACTGAAATAGAAAAATGGATCAAAGTGGTTGTTCAGCACCTACTGGAAAATTGCATGCTCAGCCCATTCTCACCATACATCACTTTCAACAAAGAAAGCTATCTGCAGAGCATCCTTTCTTGTTTTCCTGTTTTTTTTTCCATCTTTAACAAGGCAGTCCATATCCATATGCTTTATTTGAATGCAGCATAACTTCAAATAAATCTATATATTTCATGCTGAAACATACCTTGTTCTATCTCCTTTCATGGTATGTAGTTTTCTACTTATTGCCAACTATTTTTCCTATGAAATAGTTCAGACAAACATTGTAACAAGGTCTTCCAGTAATAGGGAAAGGGCAGCTTAATTTGCTTATCATAAGAGACAAGGTATTTTGAATCTTACAATTCAGTGGAATTTTTTTCTGCCTATGGAGTGAACAGTCCAAAAACCATAAATCCCTAAAAGCAAACTGTAGTGGATACACTTGTGTAACTGAATGCAGTCATTACTAATTCCTCTGTTATCCCACTGAACTATGAAAAGTATTTGGTATTAAGTCTTTATGTCCTTGACTGTAAGTTTTTCACTGCCATCTAGAGGAATATGCTTAGGATCGCTGAGAACTCTAGCTGGAAGAAAAGCATCCATTCTCTGTGTATTTGGCTCTTTTGATTAATAGAATTATGGTAATTGCCTGTTATACCATGTTAGAAATACAGTAGCATAGCTGAAATAAATATGGTTGCTTTTCTGAGGTGGCAGCACTGAGATACAGAGTATGAATGTTGCAGCTGCAGTATACTTTGAGTATTTATTCCATATGTTTATTCTAGGTTAAAAAACAGAAAATGTGTTCTGAGAAAATTACTAATATTTTATTACTGCTACTTGTTAACCTCCATTTCTGTTAAGCCTTTGAAGAAAGAATTCTGCTGTGAAAAGTTTCTTCGTTTTAGGAACATGCATAAACTGTAATAATAAGGATAATAATAATGAGGATAGATGTCTGTACTGGTTGTTGTCAAAGCTAAAATTATGTGCATAGGGCTTTGGTACAAACACGAAGTGATTTAACTCAGCAAGTTATAGGCACGTTTACACATTGGTTTAGCGATGGTAAGTTAGCCTTATGAGAACTAAGAGAAATAAAATAAGAACTTATGAGCCTAATGAGAACTTCTGGTTTGTTTTTCAGCTGATCAGTGTGTGAATCAGTGTAGCACTCAGACCTGTGTACTGGCCCAGGAAGAACAGCTTCTACAAACTGGAGACAAACAGCTGGCCAGACATGTGCTGCTCTGCTTGCTTCTTGTTGTTGGCCTTTTTGCTGTAAGAACTTCTTTTCTCCTTGTTCCTCTCATTGAGATGGGACCATTGTTAGGAAAGTTATGTAGACAGTTCAGTAAAAAAAATCTTCCAATTCATATTTTTTATAGCAATATATAAAATACATAATATAAATCAGAGTTGTGTTTTTTTGGTTTTGGTTTTGTTTGTTGTAGGAGATGTAGTAGATTAATTTATTATGTGGCATAGAAAAATAAAAGGCAAGTTAAGGCCAACAGTGTCAGTGAGCAAGCTTCACTGGAGAACCCGAAAGGGACTGGAAAAAATTGGAATCACATCATTGGGTAATTAATTCATCACTACCACTCTTTGTCCTATTTTTTCTCAAAAGCTAGTCATCTTCTCTAGACACAGATTAAAAGTATGAAGAGGATTTGACTTCTGGCAGAGACAGTACAAAAATTGTTCCATTCAATCCTGGTTGAATTTGGACTTCATAGAGGTGTTTTAGTGAAGAAGATAGTGTATGACAGTACTGGAAATGGAAGAATGTGATTTCATTGCTTTTAATGCTTCTTTGGGAACTAAGCTGGTATTCCCTATTAAATTAAGAAAGGGAGTGTTCTCTGAAACCTGCAATGTCAAGTATTCTGTTCTGATGTTTTTTATATTTTCTGTGTTACAGTGGTGTCCCAAATTTTACCGTCTATTTTCAACTGAATCCAAATGAATACTTTGATACAATGAAATGAGACAGATTACATTGGTTCATTATCCTTTTCGCCCAAAGGGGTTAACTTTGGAGGTTTTATTTCCTTTAATCAGGCATCTGAGATAGCTGAAGTGTGAAGTGCTTCAACTTAATGCAATCTTAGCTATGTAGAAAGTATGTAGAAAGCAATGGTGTCAGCTGAACAGGCCTCAGGACAAATATTGCAAGTGTGTCTGGGCTAATATTGTCTGTGTTAGCTTGAATACCTGAGAATGCTTAAAGCAAGTTCCTCGTATAAATGTGTGAACGGGCAGGACCTCTGTGCTGATATACTTTCTATTAGTTTCTATAAGAACAAATAAGCTCATTTGTTTACTCCCTGCTATTATGTGAATGATTTACTGAATAAAGACAGGTGAAAAGCATGGAAGTGCTTTTGATTTTAACGTTTGGTTTGTAGTATTTTATTTTTCTTGTTTGTTTTGTGTTTTTAACAGAATCTTTCCAGTTGTTTATGGTGGCTGTTCAACCAAGAACCTGGAAGACTATATGTGGAGTTGCAGTTCTTTTGTGCTGTGTTTAATTTTGGTCAGGTACTTATGATGTTTATTTTGAAATTAGCTTTGTTGGTAAATATTGCAGCTCATGCTGTTACAAGCTTTGTAAGATGAAATCCTCAAATAATACTGAAGACACCAGTTCCTTAAGCTCTTTGTCCTTTTCTTCCCCCGAGTATTTTCTTTTTATTGTCGTCTTATTGTAATACAATTGTTTTGAGTGTGAGCACTTCAAAAGATACAAATGGCAACTGAGTGCCAAACGACCATGGAGGCAGAGTAAGATTTTAGCCTTGTTTTTAGCAGAAAGTTTCAATACAGCTGAGTAGGTACAAGGTAGCTACATAGATAACTGTGGCTGTACAGCTTTAAGTTATTACCTGTGCCATTTCAGTTACTTCGCTATTGAGTAATACCAACACAATTAGATGTACGAATGTTACAGCTGCACATAGCTTATTTCAGTGTATACTGACATGTTAGATTTGTCATCTATGAAGGTGAAAACAAAACAGCGTTAGTAGTTACCAGAGGAGTATTTCACAGGTCTGTGGACAAGTGCATCTCTGAGATACAGTGCAGTATAAAGTAATGATACTCTGACTTTGATACAAAAGCAGTGTAGAATAATAGAACATTCTAGCATGTAAATTGTAATCAGTTCTTTTCTTGACATTAACAAAGACAGATTTAGATAACTGGCTGTGTAAGGACACTGACATTTTGTTCATTAGAGAACTTATTTACTGAACTGTTTCTTTGAGAATTTCTTTGACAGGCTGCTATATATTAATCTGTCAATTAAACAAAGCAGAAACAAAATGAAGAGAGATACTTATAATTTGTGTTTTGGCAATTAGTGATTAACATTTTATTTCTGTTCTTCAGAAGTCAAAAGCTTTTGCTTAATCTTCTGCTTTCTCTGTGTTTTTCCTTTAGGGCTTCATTTCCTTTGGTATTTTTGGCTTAGATAAGCATTTAATCATTCTGCCATTCAAGCGAAGGTAAGTAGAATGTTTACATTTATATGTAAAAGCTTAATTATTAACAATAATAATTTAAAAAGGAGTTTGAGTGTTCTGTGCCATAGCATTCAATTCCCTATTTGTTTTATTTTTCAAATTTCTCTCCCGGCTATGGAGAGCTAATTGCTGTTCACTATACATGAGTTTTTATTGCTGTTCTGATACACTCACACTGACAAAAATCTCACAGGCTTCCTGTAGACAAAATCCTAGTCTAATGACAGTAAAGCATGTAATAACAGATCTTCTAAATAATTCCAGCTGAGGAACAAAAATTTATTTGTGAATGTTGGGCCAGATTCTATTAGGACTGTTTCGAAGTCCTTTATTAATTAGCTCATGCAAGTTCTTTGTGCGGATGGAGACTTTCATTGGTACCTCACTTTGGAGGAGAAGTTGTACAAAGCCATCTTTAAATTAGAGCTAGCTAGCTGCGTTGTGAATCTAGCAGCTAGGGCTGGCTCCCAGCTACTCTCTGTCTTTCCTTCTGCTTGAGCCCAGTGTGAAATTTCTCAGTGTTCAAGGGGCATACAAGTATATTAGGAAGATTATATAAGAAACATTTGCAGAAAAGCAATAAAAAGCTGTGATAAGCTTCCTGTGAGTTCCATTTTGTTATTTTCAGTTTCCTTAGATGTGCCTTTGTTTGATTTGATTTTTTTTATTGTTGTTCCCACCCCCTGCCCCAGGCTTGAATTTCTCTGGGGAGGCAGAGGAGCATCAGGGCATACAGATCCCACTCTACCTGAGGAAATCAGGATGACCTGTCAACAGTTTGTTCATTATCATAGAGATCACTGTGTCAAAAGCATTGTCAAAGGCAGAAGGTAAGATTTTCGTATTTAACCTGTTAACAAAGCTCACTGCTCACCTTGTGGAAATAATGAAATGTAGTGTAGTCATTCTGTGGGTGATTTCTGTTCTGATGTAGTTACTCAAACCGCCAAGTGATGATTAAGAATTTTGCAATAATATGTAGAAAGTATTTCTTGTCTAAGACTGAAACACTGAGGTACAAATTATCATGTTACCTCATCTGGGTTTGATGGTTTTGTAGCACCTCATTAAAACCTGTCCCCAGCTCTGGTGGCACAAGCAAGAGTTTGGGAACAAAATCACTCTGAAGAAGTGTGTGTCAATGCCTGTAATAGTGTGTGTGGTGCTTCATTTTTGTCTAATTAAGGAGGTATTGGTATTTGTGGTTGCAAATGTTACTAATAGCTGTTGCAGAAGGCAAAACTATTGCAACAGAACCACGTGCTGTGTGAGACTATAACATCTTTAGGACTTCACACCTTTTGTGTTCATACAGTTTCTTTTGCTGATTCCTCTCAGAAAGCCTAATCCCCAAATTGTGAGATTGACAAAGCTTGCAGACCTGAATTATGATAGCTAGATCAAAGGTTGCGTATTCAGTTATGTTCAGGTGGATGAGTATAGAAATGCAGACAGAAACATCAGGAATAAGAAAAAATAAATGCAGGCAAGAATCTATATCTACTGTATAAAGCAGAGAGGTGTAGAGTTGTCTGAACAGGACGCTTTTACTTCTCTTGGCATGGAAGCTCTCAAGAAGGGCTAGTTCTGCAGGGGGAAATTCTTTCAATACTTTCTTCAAGATAACCTTGAAACCATGTTCCAGAGCTATTTCTTTGGCAGTAGTGTTCCATAAGAAGTGAAAGCAGAGACAATGTAATTTATTTCAGAAAAATGAGCTATGGCAGTGCAAGGACTTGCCATACAGAAATGAAGCATCAGAGACTATTTTGAAGTAAAACAGATTTTAAAGCTCTGTGTTTCCTGTACTTCTGCGCTATTGCATTTTCTTGTGTTTGTGGCTGTTTATTTGGTTGGTTTTAGTGTTCTATTGCTTTCTTTTTTATTTTTAATTAGATATCATCCGAGAATACATCAAAATCTGACTTTCACTGCTTCGTTGTTTTCATATGATGTTTTTACTGAACAAGTTTCATGTCTTTTTTTTTTCTCCTTGTGGATTAAAATAAAGCATTTATACTTATGTAACTTGATCCTATCCTCTTTGATTTAAACATTCTGTAACTGAGACCTTCTGATCGCAGATTTTTGTTTATTTTAGATTTTTTCTCTGCCATTATATTAACGTGCTATATATTACTGCTGCTTTTAACTTAGGAAAAAAAGAAAGAGAAAAGTTGTTATTTTTTGCTATCCTGTGCAATCATTGATCATCTTCAGGAACCCTGTGTTTGTGTTCCATAGAGCACAATTTAGATAATATATGTAAGATAGATATTCATTTCTGCAGGTAAATTTCAGAATGGTATTTTTTACTGGAACTAGACAAAATGTTAGTGGAATTACTTCATAAATCTATTACATACATTATTAAATTAGTTTAGTTTTCTTTGAAGTGTTTCATTTATAGTTAATACTGCCTGCTGTAGTAAATATTTAACCAGGTATTCAAGTTAAATGGTCTTTGTTTATGATACATGTAAGCAGCTGTTGTCTACTTGAAGCTGCATAGAAGTTATAGAATGGTATTGAAGTGCACATGGAGGTCCTGCTGCTGCAGGCATGCTGCACTCAAATCATACTTCGTTGCAGAAATGGCCATGCTAATGAGTACATGGGAAGTAAGTGTCCTAAATAGGCTTGTATTGTGTGCACTAGTTCATGCTTCTGTTCACTGATTTTTATATACACAGGCCTAAAATAACTTGATATGTAAATTTTGCTTTTCACTGAAGTGTTTGTAGGGAAAGGTAGTGAACACTGGCATGTCCCTAATATGCAAAATTAGCAAATTCTCCTCTAACTTGCTCTTAACTATCATGATGTCTTTCCTTGTTTCCTGCTATTTTTCCTTGCCTTTCCCCATCGTGCAGTGATACCAGATTTACAGAACATGTGGGTGAATCATTCCTTTGACATACAGGTGTGGTGCAAAGATCTCCACTGGCATCTTCTTTGGCTGTGACCTGGTGAACTGGCTCATCCAAGTTGGCCTTGCCTCTGACCGTGGTGAAGCTGTGATGTATGGAGACAGACTGATGAAAGGAGGTGTCATCCAGCATATTACGAATGAGTTTGAATTTCGGGATGAATATCTATATTACCGCTTTATTCAAAAGAGAGCAACTACAGCTGAGAGCCAATGACCTGAGCATGTAGACAGAGGCAGGTAGGGTTAAATCTTGATGATCTCCTCTGGGTTTGATGCTGAAAATGGAAGTGTTTCTTTCTCAGGGCTCCTGCAGGGTCATGTCACTCTCTCTTGTGAAGTTAAGAAATGTGGTTCTACTTCTGTCTATTCTGAAGAAAATGGTAGCCATTCTCAGTGAGCATTCAAACCAGAAGGCCACTAGAACATAACAAGATACTCTGGATTTCTTCCGTTTTCAGCAAAACAAATAGTATGTGTCACTGACATATTATACATGCACTTATAACAGCAACTTTAGTGACTGGTGCCACAATGAAAAAAAACAAAATTATGTGAGGGGAATATTTCATGTTGCTGTGTGTTTGTAAGTATTTCAGTGTGAGGCAATTTTGATCCTTGTTTTAAGGTCAGGCTCCCACTAACTTCATAGAAATAAGACTTCTTCCACTGTACCTCAGTTTTTACTACTGTATACTCTTGTATGACACCAGAACCCTTCTCTGTCTGTTTACTCTTCAGACCAGGCAGTTTGTTTCCCCTCTATTACAAATGGTGGATTTTATATTTAAGAGAATTTTTGTGATGAGATTACAATGTCATAGAATTAAAGCTGGGGTGGAGTGGATTAAAAAATGTCTTTCTACGAAGGTACTGCAGAGACATACAAAAATAATCCCCACTCCTCAAATTAGGAAACAGTATGATGTATTCTTACACAAACAGCTGGTTCTGAAGTTTTACCTATTAGTGGTGGTAACAAACTAATCAAGTATGTCAAGGATGGATTTTTATTTTCTGGAGTAAACCTCCATTTTAATTCAGAAGTCCCAGTCTCAAATAGAGAACTTGTATAAGCCTAGAACACCAGTGCAAGTCAAGACTCAGCATTTTATCAAGCCATAAAATCTTTTCAATAACGTACATTGACTTCTAAGTCTTTTCTATGAACAACCCTAATGGAGCATTCAAGTTAAGGTTTAGAAAAGCTGAAGGTCTTAGAATGTTATTATTGGGTGCATAATAGAGTTTCAAAGTGGGCCTCAGGTATCCTTCTGTGGTGTTAAGTGGTTAACCCAGCGTTGTTCAGATTCCTGTGCACTGCAAGCAGAATCTTCGAGAGTATTTTGAAGAGGTCAAAAACTAACTGTAGTATCCAATAGCCATCACACTGCTAGGAAAAGCAGTTCTAACGCTGCAAGAATGGCATTTGTCTGTAAAAAATGTTATATAATGAGGGAATGCAACACAGATACTGAAAAGTATTTGCTCATCTGGAATAGTCAAGCAAATGACTTTTTAAAAAAGCATCCTGAATTTTAATTTTTCTTAATACAGATTTTATTACAGCTACTTATGTGTCTACTTTGTATTAAGAATTGAAAGTGATTTTAGCAGTATAAACTACTGTTCAGGAAAAAGTCATTTTATGGTAGCTCTTACTCTGTAAAAGATTTCAGTCTTATTGCATATCTGCAGTGTGCACTGAAACATAACTGTGTACGTATGCTACACAAACTGACATATTTAAATGTTTCCAGCAACTAAATAATTGATGTTTCTATCAGGCTGTGGCCACAAAGGAAAACAATAGCTTTATTTCCCTTAGAACTGCTGAAGACAGCATCGGATATTTTGGAAATTAATAGATATACATGTCTAAAGAGTAGAAGCTGTATGTCTGGCTTCTAAATGTTGTAACTTATTAATAAATCTGATATTGGTCTCAGAGTTGTGAGTTTGGTGTGATGTAAGGCATGCAAGGGTTATGTGTGCACGTGAGTTTTATGAGAAGTGCATCTTTTTGAGAGAATTGTTCAAGTGGCTCTTGGATTTCAGATTTGCTGCGTCTCGAGACTGTCCTTGATGCTTTTTGAGTATGTAGAGGAGTTGTGGGCATCCAATAACTGGTTTTGATGGCGTGCCTGCTCCTGATGCCAGCAAGGAGCCAGTTCAATGTTGTGTATTATCATCTCCTTATCAAATACTTTTTTTATTTTAGAAAATCCTTAAAATGTTCAAGTTTAACTAAGCTCGGTTTTATGGTCCTAAGTGTAGTCATCATTCCTGCCCTCAACTCTTCCATGTTTTCATCATAACATCCTTGCCTTGGCCTCTTAATAATGGCTCTGATACTCCCTGGATTTGAAAACAGCATATCTGTTTTAAACAAGGAATTGCTGAAAATGTTTGCTTAGAGGCGGCTCCCTTTTTAAAAGCCTAATGAGACGGAATATCTTTTAATGACAACTGACAAAAAAAAATCTGGTTAGATGAACTGTTACAACACTGTGATTGCTGATGTCATACAGTTGGTCTGATGAGAGTCTGTGATGGTTAACAAATTGAAGAAACTGTAAAACAAATATGGGACATGCTAATACATTTCTAAATCAATGGATACTTTTGGAAGCAAAGAACAGGTTTAGAATAACATTAGAAAGTTATTAAACTCTTAAACCTGACAAATATTTGATTTTATAAGGGAGCACCAGTATGCTTTGAAAATAGTTGGCAGTTCAATATATTCAGCTACTGCTGTACATTGATGTGTGAGTTTTTGGTAAATAGCTTTGCTTTAAAGACTCGGTCAGTGATGCAATGAGCTAATTTTGAAGGTTGATTAGCTTGGGATAGATATCAGTTAACTTGGAAGCTGCATTGTTTTTTTTAAATTATAAGTTTTTAAATAACATTCCTTAATTAAAATCTAGATTGAAAATAATAAAACAAAAAAAACTGTAAGACATTTCTAGGTGAAATATGTGCAAAGATTGCCCTCTAGAGGACATTCTGAGACATCCATCTAGCAGATATTTTGTTTTTTAGTATGGATGTGGGAGGGTTCTTCTTTTTGGTACCATCTTTATCTTGTGTTTTGTACTGCATGTGTAGTGGGAAGATGAAATCCCAAGTACCAAAGTATATTCTGCTCTACTGGCCATGACTTGATATATTTGAACACATCACATTATTTTTAGTGTGTACTCTGTAGACGAATAACTGAAAGACAACACAGAAACTAGAATAGTTGGCCTGTATCTGCCTATGTGACAGTCTGACCAATGTGTGTTTAACCTGATAACCTGGTTAAACTGCCATCCTGTGATTAAGTGGCCATGAGATTTGTTTATGGCCTACTCAACTACCTTCGCTACTTCCTTTCTTTTGTAGCTTTACTATATTTGCAGTGTAGCATAAAATTGCAAATCTCATTGTGCTATGCTGCTTGTAAACTCAGCTCTTACCTTGTTTCCTGCACAGTTTTACATGGGTTTTTATTGCTGCTTTCAAGTTATCATGGAGCTAGTGTGGAAAAGCTGATCCAAAATAGGTCACCGATGCAAATGTATTGTCAGACACAAACATTCATGAGGAAAATGGGTAAATACAGCATATTTTTATTAAATATACCTTCTAGTTCACAAGTATTCACTGTACTATTGAATTTCTAAGAAATGGTGTTGGTAAGACATGCACAAAAGGTTCACAGATGACTCAGCTTGCTTGTTACTGCCACTCAGTCAGTATATGGTCTCTAGAACAGGAAGCTGAAGAACTGTTACTGACCCATTCTTTTCTTGGTGTGGATCTGAAGATGTTACCACCATGTTAATCAAGAAGAACAAATTTTATCAAGCTTTCTTAATCTTATTTGTTTGGCAGCATACTATAAAACTCATTTTAGGAAGTGTAGTTTCAGTGCTCCATTTCATGTCACACATTCTTGTATGAAGATCCACAGAAGTACTGAGATTTCTTTTCCTTCCAGTTGTGATTTTTATCCTGCTTGATCACATTGCAAAGTCAGAACCTTCCTTCTTTTTCTTGCTCTTTATCCCTTGCTCTGGTTAATCAAAGTATTGTCACAGCTTGATCACTGCTTTTAGCAGGACTGGGGAGGAAAAGCTTCATTAAATCAACTTAGTCTAGCAATTTTAGCACAAGGTATGGTTAAAATAAAGTGAAAAAATGTGAAGAATTAAGTACTCCAGTGAATATATGTATATATGCTTATGTACCTTGACCTATTCATTTCCAGTTGCCTGATTTAAAACAAACAAACAAAAAGGTAATGATAAAGGAAGTATTTAAAAAAACTTCCAGACAACATTATAAAATTAATTTACAGTAATTATATTGTATGTAAATAAATTACTTTTTGGTATCAGTGGGAAAAATAGGGAAGTAAAAATTTGTGTGGCAACATGCAAGATGCTTGCTCTGTTGAATTTCAGGTAATCAGATTTCACAACAAACCATGCTAAGGTTATGATTTGGATTCAGTATAGTTTAATCTCTTAGCCTCATCCTATGTTAACAGAGCAGAAAGAACGCATTGAGGAGATGAACATTGATCTTACTTAACCTGCATACCACTTTCTTTTTTATTGAGGGAAAGCAATACTTTCTACATTTTACGAAGTCTTCTAGCCTGGCCATTTAAATTCAGGGCAAGGAGAAATTCTGTTGCAATTATTACCTTGACTATAGAAGTTATATGTATGTAACATGGGGTTGATCTGCAACTCAGTCAAGCTATTGGATTCTAATTGCATCAGTCTGTTGGCAAATCGATCTCTGCTGACAGCCTTTTGCCACTTGTAAAGGTACCACCTTGCTCTGAAGAGGCTTTTCTGCCTTGCTTCCTACAACCAAAAGCTGTTTGTCCTGAACAGAAATCTGCATCTTTAAAACTGTCTGTACTAAATAACTGGTATACTGAAAACAGGAGGTAATCTATAGAGCCACTCCATTAGAAGAGGAAATATAAAAGTGATCCACTCAAATAGTAATTTTAACCATATATTTTGAGTTCTTCCTCTACACACTGTGCAAAAAGGTTAACCATTTGGTTAATGTCAGGACATCCATTTTGCAGGATTGATTCCATTTCACTTATCTTCCTTTTCTCCAGCATCTGTATCTTTTCCAGCATTTCTTTCCCTTTGCCCTGCAAAAAAAAAAAAAAAAAGTGTGTTTCACTAGAGGCTATATAGGGAATGTAGCGTTCACCCCCACAAAATGATGATGTACTGTCCTTATTTAACCCCATAATCATTTCTAGACTACAAGTTAGTGTTGGTAGAAGCTAGCACTATGGTAAATTTTCTTAGATCTTTTCTAATACCTAGCACTCTCTCCCCTTTCCTTGCATCCTTTGACTAATGTGCTGTGGAGGGGAGCTGCTCCAGGATTTTATGTTAACAAAATGTCAGTGGGCTTATGTCTGTTTTTTTCAGAACACGTTAACTGTGTAAACAGGAGAAACACTACTGTTTGAAGTACCTGCCTCCCTGTTTTACCTCTATGCCCAACTATCTTTGTGATCTTGTTTCCTCTCCCTTGTCCAGGGAAATTCCTGGATATAAACTGCTTCATGCTGTGTTGTTTTGGCTGCCTCAGAGTAACTTCTGTGTATTTCAGTATGCTGGTATCCTGAGACGTACTAGTGGCAGTGTTGCAATGATTGTCAGCGAGATGCTAATTTTGTGGGGAAAGGAGCTCTGTGGGAAGGAGAATAAGAGGAAAAAACAAACAGAATTTGGACTATTCAGTATGTGACTTCAGTAACTGGCTTTATGGCAGGAGGTGAAGTTGTTGTAGGTAAGGACAAATCAGCTGTTCACATAAAGAAAAGCTATTTCCATTGCTTCATCAGGGAGGAGGTGGGGAATGTCTGGGGGTTAGTTCTGGGGTTAGTTGTTAATGTTGTACCTAATGTCCTCACTGGGATTACTCAGAGTTTAGCTGAAGGATGTATCTAACCTGGGGCACTTGCAGAAATTAAGTAAAATACAAAACTGAGGTTCGTTCCTAAGGTTGTCAGATATGACATGGATAAGAGAGTTAGTCTATCCATACCAAGCAATGGTTAAAGGCATGATCTCCTTGCTGGCAGAGCCCAAAGCCCAGAAGAGTTTTAAGAACTTGTATCAAGAGCTGTATATTTGCCTGCAGCTGCTTAGCCACTTCCCTGTTGTCTGACTAGGACAGGCATATGTATGGCCTGCTTCTTTACAAGATAAGCAGTACAAATACTTGTCTGGGGCTACAGCTAGTTTCAGTTCTTAGTGTTAGAGAGACATGCTACCAAGATGACTGGCTTCTGGAGCACTACTGTGTTCTTCACTATCCATCAAAGGGCATTTAATGATATCACATTAACAAAATGTAAGCAAGAAGCCTATATAAACCACCTGCTTGGACTGAAATCTAATGTACTCAACATACCTTCATAGTTTCCATAACTACAGCAGCACTTTCATGTTTTTTATAGAGCTCATGTCTTCGATCTGGCTTACTCTGAAAACGTGGTTGCTTCTTGACCGGATCATCAGGACCAAATGTAGGGGACCTAGTTTTTAATAACTCCGTAATACCAGGCACAAAAATGAAAGGCTTGAACACAGACCTAGGAAGAGAAAATAGAACAGAGATCTTTTACTGTCACAGCTGTGTTAAAAAGATGGCTGTATTTTCCCCATGCTTTTACTTCCTTCTCTCCAGGAAGAAGCTTTTTAAAAGAAAAATTCTCCTAATGTGTTTTTAAGTCAGTGCGATAGCAGCATGTTTCACTAAGTAAGCTGGTAAAGGGTATTAATGTACATCATGAACGTTACATTCCCCCTACTATTTGACTGTGGGTTTTTTGGAAATCAAAACAAAAAGGGACAGAGTTAGACAAACTGATCATTTATTAGAACGACTTGCTGCTGTATCACCTTGCAGGGTCTGGAGTTCCCGTAAAGAAGTGAATGCATGGCAGATTAGGGTCCTGAGGCAGCACAGACACCATGCTTCCAGTTGTCATGAAACCACCTTCCATATTAATGCCACTCTCTTTGTCACGAAGAATTTCCATCATTGTTTCAGAAGTGATAGAGCCTATTTCAGATACAAAACAATTATTTACACACAGTGCTGCTGATACTGTCAGCTGGTACATCTTCTGTAACTGTCTACTTTTACCTTTAGTAGGCATTGCCAACCTCATTTTGTATTGCCAAAAAGAAAACATCAAAACATACCTTAGATGTAACACTTAAAAATCTGAGGGGAAACAGTGATATTTTTAACTTGAGTAGGTGATAATGAGCTATAACACTTCAAGAAGGAAAAGGGAGGAGGGTGATGATTCCCAGAAAGGTAAGGTGTATATGGCTTGCAAATGGTAATCTGCACAGTAACTTTTCAGGTGAAAATGAGTACCTTGGATTAAAGGCTGAAGTTTCTAATTATTGTGCTGGAGTCAAGAACACGTGCAGTCATACTGCTCATTGCGTTTGGTACACGGGTAATGCCACTAGGCTGCTTTGAAACATGAAAAGTAACTGTGCATGGACTTTGTATACCTTTGAAATGAAGCCCTAAGATTTCTTTTGTGCTAACATCTGACCTTCCAAAGCACTAAAGCTTCAAGTTGACAGTCAGAACGATGAACTTCAGTAACTTATTTTATACACAGAATCAACAGAAACTACAATAGTAAATCCATTTTTTCAAGAAGTTCTAACTGCCTATGAGAGGTATAGTACCAAATGTCTTTCTTTATGATAGTAGTTCTTTCTTCTGTACAAGGTGAGCCTCTAGATGCTCAGCATCTAGTCTTCACATGCTGCTGCTGTTCATATATACCATATACTGAAGCTGAAGCCCTGGCATGGTAGCCCTAGGCAATCCAATATTCCAACAGAGGCAGCACGTGCAATATTTCTTTCAAATCTGTTGTACCAGTTGAGCATATGCTTAGTTAATTCACTGCGTTTTTTTTCTGCTGGGGGGCACCATCTACATTTAGCCTCTTTGTGGCTGCCTCAGTAAAGCTCTGGCTGCATAAAGATACATGTTTTATACTGTCTTGCTGTTTGATCTTAAAATACACTGTTGCTAAGTCATATGTAGGCAGTACAAATTGTCTGTAGACAGGCCTACAGGAAAATAATCTTTTCTTAGTATTCTCACAGTTGCCTGGGCGAGTCAGAGAATAAAAATCAGCAAGCCAGACAAATCAAAGAAATTAAGCAGCAGTCAGTTTGTGAGCTGCAAAGCTAGCAACTGTTGAGCAGAAAAGGTGTTGCCTGTTTTCCACTAGATCTTTTTTTTTTATTATTATTTAAATTACTCTATATTCCTAAAATACATTCCTTATTATTTGAAATGTGAATAATGTTTATCTAAAAATGGTCTTCATATGGTAGGAAGCCTGGGAAAAAAAAAATGTAATGCCATGGAAGGAAAAAGCTGGGCAGGATGGATTAAGAAACCAGTGATTTTACTGCTGCTTTGAACCAAATAGCTTCTAGTTAGGACACCTATTTAAAATAAATCTAAACAAAACTGAAACCATGTGAGGCTGATAACCCGAACACCTAGTGTGATTGTTAAAATGGCTCAGGTAAATGCCTGAAAATGGGGATTTAGAATGAAAACACTGATAGAATCTCAGCATTGTTATCATACAGGTAAATACAGGTATTATGAAAATGCTTTCAGTATTCAGAACCTGCAATTCCCCAAATGAATGCAGGATTTACATGATCACTAAAGTAGGGAAAGCAAAAAGTAATTCATTCTGATGCATGAACTAACTGCTCAACTTGGTCTGACAGAGCTCAGCCAAATAAGTAAAAATCGCTGGGGTGTGGGGTTACTGGAGTTCAAATTAATTACTTCAAATGAGCAAAGTGAAGGCAGATGAATCAAAAAGCTGCCAGGTGGATGCAGTTTGAAGTAATAGCTTCTCTCTGGAGAGGTCTGAAAAATAAATAAGTTGGTGATTAGGAGCACCTGCTTAGAGTACAGAAAATTCTTTTATTCTGCTCTCAGTGTTTCATTAGTCTGCATAAGGTTAGAGTAGCAGTTACAGCGAGATCACAAAGATTTGTGTTTATTTTTGAGATTGTTTTTTAAGATTAGGTACGTGAGCACTATGCTGCTGAATGGGGTCAGATTAAAGGTGATCATAGGATTCTTTACAGCTGCCAACCTCTGGGAGTCTGTTTTAACCTTTGCTTTTAGTTACAGGGACAGTAGTAATACACAGCATATCAGAACAATTCAGAAAGAGGTCTTATGGGCCCTTCAGCAGAACTGTCATAATGTGACCTCTCAGTGATGTTACTGTAGCTGAGTGTTGGATACTGGATGCTTGGTTTAGTTTTTTCCCTCATCACCTAAGTGGCAAAAATAGCTAAAAGTCTCCAAAGTTCACTGTTTTTCTTTTAGAAAATATATGGTTCTAAAAAGTTTTGGCTCACCAGATCATATGAAAGACTGCCCACACTGGAGGTTTAATCATTTACGATTTAAAATAATGTAGCTCACCAAAGAGTCTTTTAAAAAATACCAAAAACGATACCTTTATGTTTGTTCAGAAGTTTGTAGCCTTCACAATAGCGGCTCCTGGATGTAGTCATTCTGGCAGTATTTACATAAGAATACGTGGCAGCAAAATCAAATTCCTTTTCCCCATCCCACCAGCCCTTGCTTTTGGCATATTCCTTCATCTCCGGATGTTCTCTGTCAATCTTGGTTGTGATAGAGAGCTGGTTGGAAATATTCCGTACGCCTCCTATTTGCAAGGTCAAGAAAGAATCCTTTTAATACATTGAATGCTTTTTCCTGTCCCTCTGTTTCCCTTTAGTTCCACTGCTACTATCACGTTTCAGGCTCTGTCCTGATTGTTCCCATCCCTACGTTCTCAGACCTCAAAAGACATAGTGCAACACTTCAGCACTGACCTGTTACCAAACTGAATTTAACTGATTGCCTTAAGACTGTATATACTGCTGCTGTTCTCATCCTGGGGCGCAAGTCCCAGTGCCTACAGGCACACATCCATGTCCTGAGGCTAGTTTTGTGCCTTCATGTAGTGGTAAGTGAAAACTGGAAAACTGCCAATTGTCACCACATTCAAAATACTCAGAGAGCATCATCCATACCTTCAACTTTTTCTGCTGCCCAATGTTTTCCTGATGTCTCCAGCACCCACGCTTCCTTTCTGTCAGCTATCAGAAAGCTGTTATGGTACGTAAAGGCCATGTGGCTCTCCATGCAGTTTCCTCCTTGTCCGTATTTTTCTAGTAAATCAACTATGACAGTAAGAGCCTTTTCGGCTGTGTCCGCCCTCTCAAGTCCAAGCCTAAAACAGAAGGAAGATGGAATTACAAGCTTTATAATGTAACTATTCAGCACGAGTGTTCAGACTGAACTGAAATGCTGTTTTTACTCGTACCCAATGCCTGTGTGCCCCAGTGAGAGAGCAAAAAGTAAGTAATTACAAATTGCTTGTTTGAAGTGACTCTACTGTGGCTCTGCGGTGGGGAAGAGCAACCAAATTGAAATAGAGAAGGACAGGGAGCTCCTAGGGCACTGCTCTGGGAGGGGGGGAGGGGGGGGAGAAGAGCTGGCTGCTGCCATAAGGCAATGAGTTATCCTGGTACCCAGCAAGATAGGCACAAGTACTTATCATTACTTACACAGAGATGTAGGGCTAAGTCTGACAGTTAAAGAGGAAAATAGGGAGTGAGTCCTTAGGAAAGGCCCGTGCGTGGGGTCCTGAAGTCCAGCTGTGCTCTTGTTAAAGTTTTGTTTCAGATTAGCTTTGTAGAGAAAGAACACTCTGGATAACTTCCTTGTCAGGCTCAATTTCAGTGTGCGATACCTCTCCAACCCCCAGCTCCTGGCAGAGAGGAACGAGCTAACAGCTGTGCCAGTAGATACTTATTTTTAACCACGGCAAGAAGGGCAGAAGACGCGCTGCGTCACCCGCCCGCAAAGGCGCGTTATTTCCCCGCGTAACTCAAAAAACAAACGTTCTGAAATCCAAGTTCCGAACGCAGTCCCATTTACCAAAGCGGCGCGTGCAGACCTTACGAGATCCATGCCCAGGAGCGCCTCGGCATCGCGCACCTCCTCGCGGCCCCACACGGCCTCGTTGCCGATGCACACCCCGTGCTCGTTGGCACCCATCTCCGCGCCCCACAGCCAGGACGGGCGGCTCAGCACCACGGCGTACGTTCGCTCCACTTGCTCAACCGTGATGTAAGTGCACTGCAACGAGCAGCGGCGAAGACGTCGCCTTAAAACCCGCTACCGAGCGCATCCCAACCCCCCCCCGCGTTCCGCCCCGTCTGAGCGGCCGCACATCGGCTCACCTCCAGCGGGGCGCCGGCCGTGTGCGCGGCGGCAGGGACGTACAGCACTTCCTGCACCTCGTCCGACGGCCGGTCCGAGTTCTTCCCGAACACCAGCCGGGCCCCGGCGGCGGCAGGCGGCAGCGCCACGAAGGTATCGCAGGAGCGGGGCGGCGCGCGGGCGGCCATGCTGGCGGCGGGGCGGGGCGGAGCGGCACCGCGCCCCGCAGGAAGGTCCGCCCGCCGGCCCGGAAGGCCCGCGGAGAGCGGCCGGGGCCGAGCGGTTGGAGGGCGGTTCGCCTCTCGACGCCGCCGCCATGGGGAAGTCGTTCGCCAACTTCATGTGCAAGAAGGACTTCCACCCCGCCTCCAAGTCCAACATCAAAAAGGTGAGCGACCGCAGCGGAGCCCGGAGCGAGCCGGGCTCGAACGGCTTCCTCCATTCCCGGCTCCGTCCGCAGCCGTGGCCGCCCTGTGTTCCTGCCCGCAGTGGCCCCTGCGTGTTGTCTGAGCTGAATTCTCCCTCTTCGTTACTCAGCTTCCCCGCCTCTGTTCTCGAATGGTGTGGAAGTTTTAACTTATCAAAATAGTATTTTGGTGAAAGCTGATTTTCGGTGTGCTCAACAAGCGAAGCGGTTATACGTGGGTGTGTTTTGCAGTATGCTCTTGTTCGCTTGTAGCAGAGACCTATTTGTTTTTACTAGGTATGGATGGCGGAACAGAAAATATCCTATGATAAGAAGAAACAAGAAGAATTAATGCAACAGTATCTTAAAGAACAGGAGTCCTATGATAACAGGTGAGAGCCAGCTCTTTGGGAGCTGAAGTGCTGTCTCCCTCTGACCATGGCAGTAGGTGAGGACGCTGACTTGAAAACTGGTGTCTGATTAAGCAGAACTGACAAGATCTGCTTTCAGATCACAGAATTGCAGAGGCCAGAAGGGGCCTCAAGAGATCGTTGCTAAAGCAGGTTCCCTACAATAGGTTGCACAGACGGACATCCAGGCAGAATATCTCTTGAATATCTCCATAGAAAGAAACTCCACAAGCTCTCTGGGCAGCCTGTTCCAGTGCTCTGTCACCCTGACTGTAAAGAAGTTCTTCTGCTTGTTTGTATGGAACTTCCTTTGTGCAAGTTTTAGGCCATTGCTCCTTGTCCTGTAACTGCACATCACTGAGAAGTGCCTGTCCTCATCCATTTCCATCCTACCTTCCTTTAGATGTTTATAAACATCAGTCAAATTTCCCCTCAGTCAATGCTACAGAGAACAGAAGAGCAGGTGACCTGGTACAGCAACATCCTGATCTCATGGGAATCTATCTTCTGTGATTCTGTGGATGCAGAACTGCATTTCAGCATGCAAAAGCGTTGACCAGTCCCTTGGGTTTTTTTAACGTTCAGCTTTTGGTATGCTGATTAACAGATGGAAATTTTTCAGTTATTATAACGGTTTTCTGCTGTGTTTCTTTTATTTTTTTTTTAATAACCAATAGCAAGATGAATGCTTTGTGTGTAACACTCCAAACTCTGTCCTTTTCATTTAGGTTGCTTATGGGAGATGAGCGTGTGAAGAATGGCCTTAACTTCATGTACGAGGCCCCACCTGGAGCAAAGAAAGGTAGTGGGAGTCCTGTTTGTGGGCAGGCAGCACCGCAGGTCTAATGTGGCTCTGAACAAATAAAAATGGTCATTTATCTATTAAAACAGCATGGTCTTACAGAGGGGGAATGCTAGAAGGGATCGGTTTTTGTTTTTCCACTGGAAATACGCAGGTCTGCATCATATTTAATGATTTTGATCGCACAGTACTTTAATTTCACTCAAACTGAGGAATACTTTTTAAGCAACAGTTCGGTATGAAGGGAAGATGTGGCAATATCAGAAGTTCTGTCTTTAAGGTGTTTCTTTAAGGCATTTTAAAGCACTGGGTGAGGAAGACTAGACCTTACCAGCACAGTGACTCCAGCAGCACGGACTGTTTTGGCCAGCTCTCCTTTGTAGAAATAACAAGGTAGCTTTTGCTTAACACTTCTTCCCGAAATTCATCTTGATCCATGTCAGGCATGGGAACTACCAAAGCAAGAAGTTAATTACCTGGTATCTTATGAATAATAAATGCTGGAGGACCTAACTGTGGTGGGTCTGTCTGTGACTGTATTTAGTACAGCTGTGAGCAGGAGTTGCTGAAGGCCTGGTGGACACGTTGACATTGTTAAGTTTTAGTGACCAATAGGTGTAAGTGCAGGAGTAAGAAAACATAATTTGGAAGAATTTCCCCCTTAAAATGCACTTTTCCTGTTTGAACTAAAGCCCTTGGCAGTGCTTGCATTAGCTCATTGTAGAGCAGATTTTGTAGTTATTAAACTTCAAAAACTCTCGAAGTAATCCCTTAAGTTCAGAGCAAATGTAATTTTAAACCAATGACTTTTGTTAGAATATCTTTTGTTCAGATTTTACCACAAAGTATGGTTGTCAGTTTGGGAAATAGGTGAAAAACAAGTTGTCCTGTAGCTGCTGTGCTGACCTGCTGAGGCAGGAGGACTCAGTAAAACCCAGAAGGCTGATTGGCCTTCAGAGGTGGCTCAGACTCTGTTCACTTCTCACAAGCCCAGAAATACCATCTCCTCCAAGCTGAAATTGTATTTTTGATTTTTTTTTTCAATTATTACGCATGCAAAATATAGAACAGAAGTATTTTACCATTTTTTTCCCTTAAATGTGGCCTTTTCAAAACATGAAACTGAAATGATAGGTGTGGGCCTACAGGACTGACGCAGTGAATGACACAGTAATGTTTAGTAAGTAATTTTTAGGGTATTTTTGAGATTCTGCTACCTAAAGAATTAAGTTTAATACGAACAGAACTTGCTGTGCAGTAAACCTGTGCCTGCTAGGAGTTGCATTAAACCTTGTGAGAGGAAAAGCTTTCATAAATGACAGTTTACATTTGATGAAATAGTTAGTGAAGAAACACGTTTTAACAGTACTGCAGTCTAGGAAGCACTCATTCTGAGAAGCATTGAGTTAGATTTCTCTACTAGACTTCCTCCATTGAATTCTGAATGGGCATATTAATGAAGTTGATGATAACCATCTGACAGGGTGAGTCCCTCTATAACTGCCATGGCAGACACAGTGACTAGGAAACAAACTCTTCTCTCTCTGAAAAGCATCGAGAACTTTTCAGCATTCCTGTCTGACCCCATGCTATCATACAGAGTTTGCCTGGCAAGTTTTTGTGCTTGTGTATCACAGCAATTTTAACATGATTAGGTTTTAGAGGATTTGCAACTGCGTATACTAGAGGCTGGTCGTTTGTGTTCTCTGTTTTAATGAAGCTGCTGTTGTATTAGTGTACACTTCAACATGTTTTGCTTCCAGATTAGGTAGCAGATGCATTTTACATATATATATTTAATGTATTGTCTCTTTTCTTTTCATGATTTCTGAAAATTCGAAGAGGAAGCTAAAGAGGTATTTCATTACATCATTTTGTTGTGTTTTCCTCTTGCTTACTGGGAGTGCACGGAGAAAGCTCAAACTTGCCATGCTTTGTGTTTTGTAGCAAGAAGGAGAGACCGAATACAAATTTGAATGGCAAAAAGTCGCCCCTCGAGAAAAGTAAGATGTTGGACTTTATCCAGAGGAAATCTATGTTTTTCTTATTTACCGTCCATAGCCATTTCCTTTTCTTCTTTCTCTTCAGTTTCATATGTTTTAGTGGGTCATTTGTGTAATCCTTCATGTCTGTGCAGTTAATTAGTAAAAGATATAAACCTGGAACCGTTTCCCTGATGAGCTTATTTTGGCTCGAATTTTACATCCGTATTTCCAAATGTATCACATCTAATGTTTACTATTAAAATGAGTGCTTACCAGAAGTACACCTCTGAAATGGGTCTGTTTAGCAGTAGGAGGTCTCAGGGTAGTTTGGTAAGGGATGGTTTAAAAAAAGGAAAAAAAAAAAAAAAGTGAATTTAGGATGCGTCTGCTTTTTGTGTTTGTGTAACAGATACGCTAAGGATGACATGAATATCAGAGACCAGCCCTTTGGCATCCAGGCAAGTTACAAACATTTTACTCTGTGGAGATCTTGAGTGTACTGCAAGTATTATCTAACTGCAGAACGTTCACGTGGACTCTCTTAATTTTACCATGTTTCTCAGTGAGTTTAAAAGCATTTCTTCTGCTTAATAACACAAACGTTTCTGTAAATGTTAAGTGGTATTGTTTGCTAACTTCTGCCAATGTTGTTTGGGTTCTTTTTATACCTTTTAGGTGCGGAACGTGCGATGCATTAAGTGCCACAAGTGGGGCCATGTAAACACTGATCGAGAGTGTCCTCTGTTTGGCCTTTCTGGAATTAATGCAAGTTCAGTGTCCAGTGATGGTTCAGGTAGGCAGCAAATGCCTTTCTGAGGGTCTGGATAAAAATGTGGGGAAAACTTATCAGGTTTGATTTTGCAAGTTTTAAGGTTTATCTTCTTTTGAAGGGTTGATGAAATGGGGAAGAGGTTTCTTATTTTGTACGTTCTGTCCAACATTTCAGATCTTTTCAAATGCTAGGGATCTAATGTTCTGGTTAGTAACTCATTTTTAAAAGAATCTCTAAAGACTGTTGCTGTTGATTCCTGCTGTGACACAGAGTGTTTACATCAGAATGAGAATACCTGTTGCCAAGTAAACAATCGTGTAATGTATTATTGTCAAAGGCTGTCCTAGCTCAGGCAGAGTAGCTCTGCTCTGAGTAGCTATAGTGCATCATTATATTTTTGTTAATCATTTGGAAAAATTGAGATATTTATTTAATAGATATGATTGCGCTTGGATAAATGGACACGTACCTGGAACAGAGCTTTCCAAGGCCTGGTTTCCTTTCAGCTGGCTTCGGATTACTTTGTGGACTTTTTTTTTTTTTTTAATTAGTTTTTAGCATTAGATGTGATTAAATAAGTGGGTGTAAGCGTTCAAATTAAATGTTGTTTGCCTACCGCATTGTAAGTTGACTTAAGTTTGTAATGCTTTTAATGTTTTCAAAAATCTTGGTCTGTTAAGAAACACCTGGAGATGTGGGTGAGCCTTCAGATTTGCTACTGCACTTTGAGATCACGATCATTCAGTTTTGCAGGGATGTCACTATGATTGCACGCTTGCTAACATCTATTCTGTTTCTGCTCAGGATGTCTGTTTCAGGTCGTAGCTCTTAGTTTTATTTCATGTTGGGCCTACCAAGAGTCTTGCCATTTGGAATTACACCACACAGATATTTCGTTTCTCTGGGATGAGGCATAGAAGACATAAGTTGAAGGAAACAGTGCCTCTTACGCTCCTCTGCTTTTAGGCATTGTCTGATGATTATACCATTGTGTTAGCAATCCCACCGTTGACATTTCTCAGCCTTCATACTCAATAGGCTATTACATTAAATCATTTTCTTACCTCATTCCTTCCTTAGACAAAACTGTGCTTGGAGCATTAGGTGGGGGTAGAATTATATAGTGCGGCTGTTAAACGTCAGATGTGCCTTTATGCTGCAGAACTTTTTTTTTTCTTTTCTTCCAGTTAAATGATGTGAGTAATTTTTAGGAGTGCTTGGCTGGGAAAATTGAAAATATTTGGTGCATGCTTGCACCAGCTTGAAAATGGAGTCATTATTTCTAACACGGACACTTTGCAGTGTCAATGTAAGGCTAACTGCTTGCTTCAAACCCAACTGAACTAATTATTTAGATGCAGGAAAGTTGGAATGCTGCATGGAGAGAGATGCTCTCCGGGCAGCTTTCCAAACAGTCATGCTAAGCCTAAGGGAGGAATTTAGTGCACAGGATGAATGTTGTGTTTAGGAAAAAGCCGTAAAACTGTTCATATGTACTCAGACTGTGCAAATGACCTCACATTTTCAAGTTAGAAGGCAGTGTGCTATGCTGAGCACAGTCTTCAGCAGGCTTAGAGGAAGGATTTCAGCAGGTAGGGGTGGCTGACAGATTGGGGTTTGTATATATAATTTGTAAGACACCGTGATCTTGGGTTTGAATAGTCAGCTGTAATGATACTACTGCCTTCTCATTCTTTCTTTCAAGAAAACTATATGTAAAAACACTGGTGGTAAAATTTAAAACAATTGTTAGTTCTTCATTTAATAACAGATAAGAGGTTTATAGGAACTGGTAATATCGTTAATTAGATCAGCGATAAAAGGTTGTCTGCTTTTTCTAACCTCAGGCGTGCAATCCTTTCATCAACTTTTCTAAATCTTCATCTAATTTAATAACAAGCTAAGTTATGCTCCTTTGAGGACTTCTGGAGTTTCAGTGACTGTAAATGAAGTATGCAGTTATGCGAGAACACAAATTACTGAATTCAGTAATTCTCTTAAGACTCACAATTTATGCACGTGTTAGGTGAAGCTTACATCTCACATAAATACAATTGTTTTTTAAATAAATCCTAAAGCCAGTCCTGTGTTGTCTGAGATGGGGGATTAAATCCTTGTCTGTGTGGTGCTGAGAGCCTACCCAGGTGTTATTGTGCAGATCTACATTCAGCTCTGTAAATGTAGCCTTAACTGAGGGTACAGTCAGTTTGTCAGAACTGTGTTTTTACATTTCCTGTCAGGGTACTCCAGTACTAAAAAGCCAAAAATCTGTCATGTTCTGATCAATACACCCCCACGTGCACAGTATAATCTTGCTTTAACTATTTTTCTTCGTTACCGTTTCCTTTCATTACATCTACCCAGTGCCTTAATGCTGAACCAGTCTGCTCCTCTGTGAACGTTCTTGTCTTCCTCTATAAAATGCATCTCACTGAGCTCTGCTTCTTCCTGCTTCTCTTTATCAGTAATTATATCCGTTACTACTCCTAAGCTGCTTTTATGTCTTTAGCCTAAATTCCTAGTTTTGTTTTTTTTTTTCTGATTATTTTGTAGTATGTTGAAAATCTGTGCTGCTATGCTTTTCTTACTTTGATTAACCTAGACGGCAGAAAATATTGCTTAAAGTAAGTAATACTTTGAAAGGTTACAACTGTTTCCTTCTGTAGGCTTTCCATCTCTGAAAGCTTGTTCCGACTTTGTGTATTATGAAATTTGAAATGTAAGTATTGTCTCATAAATGAAGAGTATAATGATCTAAGAAATGGAGATATAATAATAATTAAAAAAAAAAAAAAAAGTATAATAGTATTCCAGGACTGCATATAGCTTATGTTACTAATTTTCTTACAAGGATCCAATTTAGCCTATTGTCCTGGTTTCAGCTGGAACAGGGTGAGTTAGTTTTTGCTGTAATGTCTGCTAAGGTGCTGTGCACTGTGTAGGAAAAAAAAACATTGATCGCATACTGATGTTTTAGTTGTTGCTGAGCAGTGCTGTGCAGAGCAAAGGATGTTTCAGCTTTTCAGCTTCTCATACTGCCCTGACTGCGAAGGGCTGGGGGCCACAGGGAGCTGGGAGTGGATAGGCCAGGCACAAGTGATCCAACCTGGCCAAAGGGCTGTTCCATACCACATGGCATCTTGCAGAACTGTTAAACTAGGGGAGTTGGCTGGGGACTGCCACTGCTAGGGGTCTGGTTGGGCTTTGGTTGAGAGATGGTGAGCAATTTTGTTGCTCATCGTTTTCCTTTTCTGTCTTAGTAAATTCTCTTCATCTCAACCCACGAGGCTTTTCCTTTTTTTTCCTGATTCTCTTCCCCTTTCCACTGGGAGGAGTGAGTGAATGGCTGTGTGGTTCTGAGCTGCCTGCCAGGTTAGACCACAACTGTCCTTTTTGGTGTCCAACAGCATGCTTGAGAAGGGTTGAGATGATGGACCTGACAAGAACGGGTTAAAACTGTTACAAGCTTTATAGCAGCATAGTAGTTGCTGGTTACAGTGTTGATTCTTTCACTCCCAATGTGGTTTTATTTGCTTTCAGGTTTGCTTTTCTTAGTTCCTGTCTTGTTTGTCATTGCTGGGAGTTGGCCTAAGATTACGACTGGTTTTGCCAATTTGTAGATAGCACACACTCATATTACACTGACCAAGAACTTAATTTGGTATTTATACTCGGTACTGCCATCATTCTAGCAATTTGGGAATCTTACTGTGAAAACTATTAATAAGATCTTTACTACAGGCAAATGAGAACAGGGTTTGAAAGCTTTGAATACAGCTAGGATGTTCAAACTGGCACAATCCTATTGCTGTGTATTCTGTATGTGTGTCTGGTTTAATCTATGGTTAAACAACAACTGCAAAACACCAGCTAGAGATGTGCCCTGGGGCAGGATGGCTGTGGGTGGCAAGCTGTGTGGGAGCAGATGGGCAGACATCTATTGTGGTAATCGTCTCTGAATGGTTTGGAATTCACCCTTTATCAAGTGCAGAATCCTAAAAAGCTAACAGAATGTTTCAAACAAGTTGTGCCTTGTTCCTGGCCATGGATGAGAGTTACACCTCATTGCACTGTGTTGAGGCCTGGCCTCTGCCTAGCAGACGCTTTTCTATGTTATTCTGTGCCCTCTAAAGGAAGAGAATGTTTCTGGGTCTATCCCAGCCTCTGCAACTGGTCCTGTGGCTGGACCAGAAAGCCAACATGAAGCAGATGCAGCCTGTCCCTATATTTCCTTTTCTTCCTTCAGAAATTAAAATGCCTTAAAATTGAAGGGGTTGGAAGGGGCCTCTAGAGGTCATCTGGTCCAACCCCACTGCTCCCTAGATCTCGTTGCACAAGGGTAGGTGTCCAAGTAGTCTTCTTTGAATGGCATCTTCCATTTAATAAAAGCACAGAGGAATAATGTGCATCTTTAAATGCTCATTAAATGCATCTTTAAATGCTCATCATTTTTTTTAAGTAAGTTTCAATAGGATTTTAAATTAAAATAAAGTAATGCACAAGTGAGTAGGTCATGTTAAGGGGAAAGAAATCACATGCAAAACTGTGAACTAGTGCTTTGGATGGTGATCTGCCAAGAAGCACAGTTACTGCATTCCAACATTCTGTGTTTCTTAATGTTTTGTTGCCTGAAGTTTTCCGGAGTAGTCTGTTCTGTTCTTAGGAAGACCTTCTGCTACAGGTATGAGAAATGTACGTTTCACTCTTAATTGCCAGTATTTTTCCTTTGATACAGTGTAAATGATGCATCTCAACACACAGAGGAAATACTGAATAGCGCTTAATGCAGGTGCAGTAGGTGTCCTGTTCTAATATTCTCCTTCAGGAACGGAGCAGAGTTAAAATATCTTATTTGGACTCAGGCTTTCCAGCCTCAGGGGGAATGTTTTAAGATAAAGTGGATGAAAACAAAACTTGGTCAGGTTTAGCTGGGTGATCTGAAGTTCTGCTCTGTTTCCCTTTGAGGAAAGAGGTACCATTTTTCGAGCATCATAAATAACCACCAACAGACACTGCGTCTTTCCCCTAACACTGCAAACTGCTGTTCTCTGAGTTCAGCAGAAAGGCACTGGTCTTTGCATCCATCTCATGTGATGGCTGCATTGTCCTCTTCCTTTCTGCTTGGACTCCAAAACAGCAATGGCTGAGCGGTTTCAGTGTTGAGTATCTCAGGCAAAGACCAGTAGCTGACTGCTCTTCTCAGGTGGAACCGATGTCAGGCTGCAGCATGTTTGGCATGCAGCCCCGTTCTGTTTCAAAGAGGATCTCTGTCTTTCAAGATCTGAAATACTCCACAGTGTGCCAGCAAACAGCAAAATAATTACAATCAGTCCCTTAGCTTAGGCTTGGTTATTTTGCTTCTGGGACTATTTTACTAATCTAGCCAGTAATTCATACTGGAAAAAAAAATAATAATCTTACCATTAGAAAAGCGCCTTTTGAATAATATCTCACCGGTGAATAGAGATTATTTCTGCAATAAGGCAATTTCAGTGGATGTGGTTAGCATGGGATAATCACACCCCTGGGGTACAGCCTTGTCTGTAATCTCCCAGGAGTGTAATTATTTCATGATAACTGCACCCCCTGATGTTGCATTATTTCCATTATGAAATTCTTAGTTTTAGATATAAAGTAACTTACTTTGATCACTGGAAACTGCGAAGTAGTGTTAGAATGCTCCAGCTGTGACGCGTACAGAGACCAACTTATAAGATTTACTTCTCCTTTACGAAGTTAAATTAGGCAATCAAAATGCTGCTTTGGGCTAAACTGCTTTACCTTTTTTTTTTTAACCAATAAAGTCGTAACTTTCAAAGTTCAGACGAGATGAAAGGGTCTCTTGTGGCTCTGATTTTATATGCAACTGTGCATATGTGTGTATATGTGCACACACAGAATATGCAGTATTGAGAGCAGAAAAGCATGTCAGTAGCATCTGAAAGTTTGCTGCGTAATCTTTTATTTTAGTTGTTAACTACCAGCAGCTGTTGGTTTTGGTGCTTTCCTGTGCTCGTTGTTTGGCATTATTAGAGCAGAGACTCATGGGTTTTACGTGTGAGAACTTTTGGAGTAATTTTGTTAATTCACTTTGACATTGCCTGTAAGTGCCACAGTGAACTAAATACTCAATTTCTGGATTTTTGGTTTTTATTTTTCTGCAAGCAATCTATTGGTTTGTTTGTTTGTTTGTTTGTTTTTCAACCACATTTGGGGGCCGGTGTTCACATGATGAGGTAATCTTGTGGATACTCTAATTAGAAAAAGTGGACTGCTAAAATTTAAAATAAATCAATCCAACCCTTTGCCCTTGGCCTATTAAACCTAAGCTGGAGGGTACTTGACATCTTTCTTTGCTGTGCACTGCTTTCAGTGTGTTACGGTCCATACATATTCTGTCCAATGAAGAAATGATTCTGCAAAGTGATTTACATGATTTATGGAAAATTGAGGCAAATATCACTCAGACACATTTTGAGTTTTATCTATGTGTCTGACATTCTACCAAGATGAAAAAACTCCTGGTGTGTCAGTGTAAATGCAGCCTTGTAAAGGCTCGTCGTCACCTCCTAAAGTTTGTGCTGCCACTTTCCATTACCCAAGTGCCCCTGGACTAACTGTGGTTGTCTGTCACTTGCTGATCTCCATCTTCTTTGGGGTGTGAAATCCCTTGCCTTAGTGATCATCGAAGTCATCAGCTATACCAAGGCAAAAAAAAAATGAGATTTATGTCTATATTATTTTACGAGTAGAATCCCCCTTGGTGTTTTCCAGTGGCAGATGTGGTACCATTTTGTTTTTCCACAGATAAAAAAAAAAAAAGTGCATTGTATTGGGAATGCAGGAATGGATGTAAGTGTTCTCTTGAATCTGTATTAACAAAGGAAAGGTATTTGAATATGCTAACTGTGACCATTTGTATAAATGGTCATCTGCAGAAATGCAGCGCGTATGAAACTTTCCTTTATGGTCTGCAGCTGAGACCTTTGATTGCGAACAGTAGGAGCCCTAACAGAATCTTCACGTAGTTCAAGAACTGTCGCATTTCAGAATAATCCTCCATTTATGCTTCAGAAGCCTCTGTATTTGGTGTGAATGGCATTTGAGTAATAAATATGGATTCCTGTAGCAGTTTGATTTAAATTTTTTTTTGTTGTTTTTTTTTTTACTTCTTAAAAATTCAGGATTCTCTGAAATAGCCTGTGACAAAAGCACGGCAATGTGTTACATTCAGTTAAACTGCAGACGCTCTGAAGAAAAGCTAATTAAAAGCCAGAGGTTTTGTATTCGTTGGTTTCTCTCAATACCAACTGCAGCAGTTGCTTTGAAGTGTAAATACGGTCTGAATGTAGTCATCCCAGAAAGAGCTGGAAAAATTATCAGTAAAAAATGATCAGTTCTGAATTAGTGGAGGCAGCATAAACTTGCTGGGTTCTTCACGACCAGGGTCACGATCACATAATTAGGATAATAGCTCTTTGTCCTTTAGATAAATGAGACGTGTCTACTCTTATCTCTGTCACAACCATGGTGAAACTTCACAGAAGATACGGTGTGATTAGGCTCAGTCTGTAATTCTTTTCCATTTTTGTTCCATTCCCTTTTAAGCCATCCGAAACGGAACCCACAAAACTGTGTGGAGAGCATAAAAAGTATATGAGTATATTATTGACAAACCCGTCTCCTGTAATTTTGAAGTTAGGTTGCCTTTTAAAGCAAAACCCAAAAAGCCTTGCATCTAAATGGTAAGCCCTGTCGCCACGCAGACAAAGTAACGTTCTGATTTCAGCCTGTATTTGCCCTTCTTGTGATCATCTGCCAAGGAAAAGAAAGAACTGATAGCAAACTTCCTGGGGTATGCAGGTCTACAGTCCTCTACCTGCAGACGCAACAGTACCAGGAGCTGTTCCTTTCCTTTATATTCCTGTTTGGAAACTGTTGCATGCAGCTATGTTGTCCTCAGTTCTGTTGCTTGTGAGCTTATGGTGTGCTGGACAATTCAATAAATTTCTATTTGTTTTGCTTAAAGATCACTAATAAGGTTTTAAAATGTGAGCGGGAGTTGCCAGTGTGTTTGATTGATTTAGCAGCAGAGCATGGCCTTAATGTTGCTATCATACAGCAAATCAAATTTCTATTTGGAAGAACTATGGCATCGTGGTGTCCCAGATGTGTGTGAGAAAGAAAGGTGATGACATCCTTAGGCCTACTTTTTTAGTGAAAATTAACTTTTTAGTAATAGATAAGCCTTGTGAGCATCTTGTCATTGATTTGTGACTTTTTAAGCATAGATAGGAGAATACTGAATGTGAAGTGTACTGAAGAACGGGTAGCAGATAGGCCAGCGTGCTTTTTGTTTGTGTTGATACACGCTTCATCTCCATTAGCAAATGAGGAGATGGCTGATGGTATGGTGAAAAAGCTCAAACACGTTCTGAATATTCTGTTTTGATGGCACAAAAAATGAGCATCGATTGAAATGAAGGTTAAAACGTAGTTAAAATGGCACCATGAAGAGTATACTGCCTTCCATATTTTTTTTTCTGCATGAAATAGCCTGTTTCGGTCCATAACAAAATGTAACTGCATCTACAGTGTACTGGCTAGGATTGTTTCCCCTGCCACAGGTTAGGAATACTGGTTACAGTATCGCTGCCTCTTACCTCTTTGCTTTTCATGTGTATTCCATAATACAGATAAGAACTTTGTTGGTGGCAAAGAACAAATGGGTTTGTTTACTGGTGACAGTAGTGAAAGCTTTTATTGGTAAGTTGAGCTGACGCTGTCAAGAGTATGCAGCACAAGCAGATAGATGTGAAAGTGCTATCTTGGTGATACTGGCAGTCACAGTATTATGGTCTGTCCTTACTGCCACGGAAGCTGTTGTAGAAAAAGCGATATTTAATCACAGTTGTTATGAAAAGAGGTTTTAGCATCCTGTTCGTTAATATTGGATAATTTGAAAAATGTGCTTTAGACATTTTAATGGAGGTCTGCTGGGTGGCACATTACAGCTAGCATTGTTCTCCCAGAGAGGAGTCCTTTGCCCGTGCTCATTAGAGGAAACATTCTGGCAACAACAAAGCATTACACACGCTCTTTGCATTTGTGGCTTTGTGAAAAGTACAGACTGAATTGAAAATGACAGTTTCGGCCATAGGTTTCTCTTGTTTCTGGGCTGAGAGTGGGGGTAATAACGTGGGGTAGGAGAGCCTGCTGTAAGCTAGGCGGTCAGTAATTGAAATCCAGAATTATATTGCCCCCTGGTTGTTTAATAGAAGCAGAATTGATTCTGTTAAATTGATCTCAGTAAAGTGCAATAGGAAATTGGAGTGCTCTTTGTTATAGAAACAAATTGACAATATGTTGTAGAAATCTTTGTATGATACCCTTGTGAAATCCAGCATAATTGACGCTCACGTGGGCTTCAGAAGAATTCTACTTACAGCTCTTCTGTTTATTTAATCGCATGAATATTATGGAGATGCACCAACAGCTGTCAAGCTAAGGTTGCACTCAGGTTGTACTTCATGAACACTAGAATCCTTCTTTTCACACTTCACTGAACGGTTTGGGTGTTCAGATTTAATGTCCCAACCCTGAGTTAACTGAGCCATCTATTTTTTTCTTTTTCCTTAAACAGAAGATAATAGGGAGTGAAGGTATTTAGAACTCTGAGAAGCAAGAAGCAGGAAGAAATAGTAGCCTATTTGCTTGAAAACAGTATTTCTTAAGGCCGTGAAAAAGGTAAAAATCCTCTGGTGTGTCTTTACCTATGGAACCTCTTTTGTGCAGGCCCTTAATATCATTTTAAGTACCTGTAGGTGCAGACAACAACTTGTCCTAATGTACAGAAATAAGATATCAGTGTGTAATTAATTCCAGTATGTGATAAAAAGCTTTTCTGAGACTACGGATTTTACAAAAGATAAATGTTTTAGTTTTGAACAAGTGTCATCAGGAAATGTTTTTGCTTTTGTTGGTTTTTTTTTTTTTTTTCCCTGTCATAATGTGAATTCTGGAAAATAAGCTTGACATATTTAAAAATTGCTATTTAAAAATAGCAAGGTACTCTTTTTGACTTGTTTCGGAAAGAATAAGAAACAGATGATGAAACATTATAACTTTGAGCTTATTTTTAGTTAGCTGATGGAGGAATGCTGAGAGACTTCTGTTAGAAGTCCTAACAATCAGCTATTTTTACAGAATCCCTACATCTAGCTTGCTATTAACACATGACATAATGTCATCTCCAGTCATTTTCACCTGTGTGAGATCATTGAGCTAGCTTCTGCGTGGACAACCTCACAAGTCCCGAAGGAATGCATGTATCAGGATGTCGTGGTTTCAGTCACGACAGGGAGAGGGGGTCCCTTTTGGGGAGAAGGAAAGGGAAACCACCCAGGAGAGATAACAAGGTAGCACTGCTGTGCAGTGCAGCATGCTATGCCTCTGTACCCAATAGCCTGCCCCATGGTGTCATGATATGGAGTACTGATAGAGGACAGAGGACATCCATTTGCACAGTACACAAAGTATGTTCCTGTTCTAATGTAGGAATGACTGAAAATTGATGGATGCCATCCATGGAATACTTAGGTAGCATCATTTGCCAAGATCTTAGCAAACTGGAAGCCTCTTGGCCCAACAAGCTTACATTTTGTTCTTAACATACAGTTTTAAAGGGAGAGCAAACTGAAGCAATTGCATTAATAAACAGCTTTAGTCTCAAGGTCCTGTAGTATGTTTGATGTAACTTGGCTACCAGACAGGACCAACAGTGATCTGTCAGCTGTCCTTGTTACAGGAGTACCATGTTATGACTGAAGCATTGCAGATGGAGCTATGAACGTGTCTCCTTGATGTCATCAATAAACGTGGAAGCAGGGCTTCTATAGACTTGTTTTAGCCACGTTCACTTTGCTTTTTAGCATACGTAGTATGTGTGTGACTGTGCTGATCCTGGTGTGAGCAGGCACTCTAACAGACTACCTCTTGTGTTCATCTGTGCTTTACAACTGCAGTCAGTTGCATGAAAATCAGTAACGTCGTGCATTTCTGATCAACTTTTTATGTAGGAGAGAAAATGACTTTGCTTACCTCTTCCCAGCATTGCTGTGAACAAAGAATGCCTGAAAGGTTTGTTTCTAGAAAAGAGAAAATGAGTTATTGGTAAAAATGCATCTGTAGGGAAAAAGACGAGCTCCTACTTAATAGACTGCGTGGTCTGAAATAAAGACTAAGAGGGAATCTGTCATCAGAAAATCCTTTTGCTCAGAGATATAGGAAACTGGTGAAAAAATGCAAGGGATCCTGAAACCATTTCCGAAGTGTTGTTATCTTCATTCTTTCTTTACATATAGGCCTGTTTGTTTCTGCGAACAGTGTGTTATACAAGAAAACTCAAAAACAGTCCAAGCTGATTTTTTTTTTGAGAAAGTGCTATTTTATGTTTTCCTTAATAAAAATTTCCACTTTCTGTACTTTTCCAAATTAAAAATAAATTAAAAAGAGTTTTCCATAGCCCAGAAGCTCTAAAAACCACAAAGCAGGATTGATGTGTTCTGTAAGGGTAAATTGATTTTATCATTTACGTTCGGTTCAGTGAAATACTAGTAATTACTCTGTACTCAGTGTAACATGCCTTCACATTTTACGTTGAGTGCCTTCTCCATTTGCCTTACGCAGCCATTGGTGATGAGGTTAGTGAATGAAGTGGTATGGGGATTTACAGAAAGGGACCTACCGAAAGCAAGTGTGTTTAGGATGAAGAGAAAATGCCTATCCAAGGATTTATGCGATACATTGATAATGGTAGTATTCATTTCAAGCCAAAGAGCAAGATACGGGGCATGTAAGTTACAGCAAAGCCAGCACGATGCAAACAAAGCTCATGTGCCTAATCTTAAACACCTCCGTTAATGTGACATACTGCATGCTTTTGAAACTGAAACTTGTGAGGGGACTTGGAGTAACAGCACAGATACCCAGCACATCTGACGGGCACTAGAACAAGTAAGGACATAACTAGTTTGTTCATGTATTTATTTTCCATCAGCATACCAAGTTTGTGATGATGGTTGCTTTCTATGTTTGAGTTCAAAAATGTGTGAAAAAATTATGAGAAATACTTAATTAGTGGCATAGTAGCAATGCATTTTCCCGTTGTGTTAGGGGAGAAGAGGAAATTAAAAGTCTTGTTCTATATTTTTTCTTTCAGGTTCCTGTGCTTTTTCTACTATAGCAGAAATGCACTTACCTAAATATATTGTTTTCAACATGACAAAGTTACATAAGAGAATCTCCTTGTACTTAAAGAAAAATGCAATTATTTTCTATTCTGAATCTCCAGACTGCTGTTTTAGAAAATCATATCTGATTATTTGCTCAGCAGAAGATTATTGAGTTGATTTAGCTGTGATTTTACTTAACAAAGCTTCAACTGAATTCCTACTGTGGAGTCCAAAAAAGGTAGAGAGATATAAATGATACATTCAAACTGTGATTTTTGTGAACAGGGCCATCAATGCACCCCTCGGAGCTAATAGCGGAGATGAGAAACAGTGGGTTTGCACTGAAACAAAATGTACTGGGGAGAAACTTGACCGCAAATGATCCATCACAGGTAATGATCTTTTTACCAGTAAGCTGAAAATGTCTATAAATCTAAATGTGATTGCTTGTGAATTGCTGCTTAATGTTTTCCAATATGCATATCCATAGGAAAGCTGAATAGCTATACCAGTGGAAAATCTCCGGAAACTTACTGTGTTTTCCAGCTCTTTTTTAGTCAGAATGATGAATCATAAGTTACGTTTCTTTTTTTTTTTTTTTTTTTTTTTTTAAATCTATTTGTAATAATTTAAATACCTCCTTTGGGTGACTAGAAATTAACGTTTTCATAAAGGAGTGGTTACAGGTTTTGCTACGTACTCGTGATGCATTCTGCATGAATGTTTGAGAAAGTATGCCCAAGTAGTGCCAGGAGTGCTATAGCTGAAAATGTTTTTGGTCAGCTGAATATTGTTATGAGGGAGAAAACATTTAATTGTTATTACTTAGACTGCACAAGGTTTATTTCTAGTGAAGGCAAATTGATAAAAACGTAAAGTGAAAAATTCACACGGGTTTCTTGAGTGAGACACTGTGCAATAACCTTTGTTCCTGTGGGAGGATAGTCTAATTGCCATGTCACCAAGTTTAAACTAGGGACAGGACATCAGCCCTCAGCTGCTGTAGAAACACAGGACCAAATCAACAGTTCCTTCTGTCTCCACAGTTGGATGCATGTGGGCTGCTCCGAAAGTAATGCTTCCTTTTTCCCCCCCCCCCCCCCATTGAAACAACAACAGATACAAAGAACACTGTTTAATAGAGTGAATTCTCAGCTACAAAGCACTATTTGTCAGCGTGGTCACCACCATTAGCTGATTTGCACTGATGAGCTGAGTGAGATGCTCTTATTTTGTGGAGTGACAGCTGGGCATGGCCATCTGGAGCATGACTTGTCTTCACATCACGGTCAACACTGCTGAAACACCACCCACCTCCTCACTGCACTAACATCCACTGTTTGGTCTCCATAAACATCCAGCAAACATTGCTGAGTGTCAGTAGATGCAATTTTTTCTGCTTGGAGGAATTCAGTGACACACCTTTATGCACACTTCCATGTCAGATGCTGTTCTGTCAGACTGCCCCTCTTCTGCCATCTGTCACGTGTCAGCAACGTGGAATGGAGTATTGGTGGGAAGGTTCAACCTTTACTGCCACACCACCCACGTCTGCCTCTGACGTTGTGGACCAACATAATAAAATGGGAGACAGTACTTTTGGAACAGTCCTTGTACCTGCATTTTACAAAGCTGAGTACTGCAGGAAAAATGTAGCATCTGGGAACTGTCAAACGGAACACAGCGATGCAGGACTTCAGCCTTACGTTAGGTGTGCTGTTTCTTGGTTTGGGGTTGGTTTTTCTTTTTCATTCTTCTTCTTTTTATTGATTTATTTTGGAAGAGCATTTTAATCTTTATTTCTTCTTTCCCCTCCTAAGTGTGGGTAAAATCAAAAACGTTGTGGTGGAGAACTGTATTTTACCAGATGTACATAATTTGAAGAATTCGGGGTCATAAAGTAGCTATGCTTTGTTGATTGCAGTACTGTATGCAGATTGTATGATTACAGTATTTTGCATTGCTAGAACACTTTATGAGCATTTAAACACTAATAGCACAACAGTAAGGTAGATATGTTAATAGCCATTTTCCTAATGACAAAACTGAGACAGAAAAGTAATTTGCCTAAATTACTCCGGGTTCGAGCAGGACTAGCATCGTACCTATTCATCCAAGCATGATAAAAATGAGGTGACTTATCTTAAGGAATCATGTGGGCTCCAAAATTGGCTCATTTTTATTAACTGTTTCAGAAATGTTTCTTTCCCTGGCAGTGATTTTTCATATGTTACTAATAACTTCTGTTGTATAACCCCCACATTACAGCACCTACTCAGCTCAGAGACAGAATGTGGGTGGGTGGTTTGTTTTTTTTCCCCTTACAGCAAGTATGTTGCTTTTCCCAAAGAGTCTTCAGTTGACTTGGTAATGCAAGCATATTTGTGCCTGTGCAAAAATAAGGTACACGCAGATGCATCGCTTTTAATGCAGTAGTCTGAACTGAGAGGTTATCTTCATCCAAGGACTTAATGTCATCACTGCATTTTTCTAGGAATTTGTTGCAAGTGAAGATGATGATCCAGAAGTTGAATTTTTAAAATCGCTGTCAACCAAACAGAAACAGAAACTTCTAAGGTAAGTGTGGTGTGTAGTGGAAGGGATCTGTGTCAGCTCTAGCACTGATTCCATAGTTGTCTTGCATTTCTTTGTCCCTCTACTTCTTCTGTGTCATTGAAGAGCTTAGCACTGTCACTGCAGAAGAAGGTGAGTTTTGTTTAATATGCACTTGACCACAAATAGCACTACACAGCGTGGTTGTTTGCCTAGCTTTGGTGTTTTAATCTCTCCATCCTAATCTAATTGGGATGCCACTGCATTCTGCCCTATTTCTCACCGAACTGGCATTCTGTAATAATAATTGGCTCACTGAAGATGTTGACAATTTCGGTTTTAAAACATTATTTTGTACTCCATTGCTGTCAGTATTTTCTTCCGGGATTGAATATTATATTCGTTGGCTTACTGGTTTACAGCTTGGCCAAGTATGATGTTTTGTTCCATGCAACTGAAGTGAACTTGACCTTGCACCTCGTTGTCTCGGTTGAGGTGTGTCAGTGTGCTTTAGGATCGAGGGTTCATAGATCGCTGCTTCAGCTAAGCCAGCAGAGGGAGCTTCTCGTATTTCTGTACTCCTGATAGCAAGTTAATGAGGTTTTCATTATTTGCTTCTGTCCTACTGATTTTGTATGTCAGGTGACTCGCAGTATTTTCCTCTGTTGATATGCAACATTATCTTGAAGTAACGTGAACGTGTGTAAGAGGTACTGCCAGAGAGCTCCCATACACATAGCACTGGTTAAAACTGCAGTCAGCATTCGAGGCTAAAAAAAAACCTTGTGACAAAAGGCAACGTTTAAAGTATCGGCATTATTTGCCTGGAGAACTCTGAGACGGAGACTTCAAAATCTCCATTTCCATCGTTGATAGGAAGTGAATGCTAATTGCTTTTTTACATTTTCAAAATGTCTTATGAGAATGCACAAATAAAAGTGGCAGCGATTTTCCAAACTGTCTCCAGCAGACTGACAGGAAGAGAGCACTACTGATTAATTATCTGTATTCCTGGTGGTAAGGCCAAAGTGTACTTCTCTTTTTTTAAGATTAAGGAATTGAAAAACCATACTCTAACTATGCTTAGCTCAAGGTTAGAAGCTTAAAATAATTTTAAATTGAAATTCAACGTGCTTTTTATGGAAAATAGTGTATTTGATGTGTAGGACGTGTGAAGTAGTCAACTTTAAAAGACAATGACTGTAATTTGGAGTATGTTAACAAGTCTGATTGCGCTACTCTCTTATTTTGAAAATAAAAGGAAATTGGATCGTCTGGAGAAGAAAAAGAAAAAGAAAGACAGAAAGAAGAAAAAGCAGCAGAAGAAAAAAGGCAAAAGTAAACACAAGAAACGTAAGATGAGCTCCTCTTCCTCATCCTCCAGTGAGACTTCAGGAAGCAGCAGCGACAGTGAGACTGACAGCAGAGATAAAGCGACACAAAAGAAGATGTATTCTAAGAAAAGAAAAAAAGACAAGTTTTCAGAGGCTAGCAGCAGCGATTCAGAAGGAAAGGCAAAGACTAGGAAGGAAAAACTTTATGAAGATCTCTCCAGTAGTCACGGTAACAAGGACAAAGATAGAGAGAAGTATAGACTTTTAAAGCAAGATAGTTGCGCGGAGAACAGCAAACGGAGCTCCTGTGAGGGGGAAAGAAAGTCCAAAAGCAGATACCAGAGAGAGACTGAAAGAAAGGAGAGGGATAGCAGGAGCCAGAGCGCGGATGGCAGGAGAGGGAGAAGCCCTTGCACAAGTCACAGCAGTCACAGGCAAAGGCTAACGAGAAAAAGCCCAAGTCAAAGCCCCGGTGCAGAGCGTCACAGGAAAAATGAAACCAGAAGCCCCAGCGCAGATGGGCACAGAAAGGAGAAAAAATACAGAGGGAGCAATGGCGACAAGTGCAGTAAGGTGGAATGCAGAGAAAGGAGCAGACGCAGTAGAAGCAGAAGCCGAGAGAGGAAAAAAAACAGATAGTGTGGGGGACAGGTGCAAACAAAAACGTCTCCCCTTTGATGAAAACCTGTAACAAGGGCTCAGTTACATGTTGCTGATCATTTTCCAACCTTTGTAACTAGCGTTTCCTTAATAAAGCCAACAGCGTCATTTCTGTAATGGTATAAATCTGTAAATTAGGACAAATGTTATGGTATTTTTCTTACTGCTTAAATTTTATTGTTGTACATGCAGTAATTCTTAAGCCTGAGTTCAGCGTTTAAAAATATTTCAGGGCAGTGCTTGATATTCTTGATTTTTGTCAGTGGTGATTTTTGTTTGGATGCAACTGTGAGGGGAAGCAGAAAGTAATCGGGAAGAATCCTGGGGGCGTGGTAAACGGTAACAAACGTTTGGGGTAGCAGGGATTTAATCCAGAGCTTCCAGTATCGAAACGTTATGTTGTAGAGGGTTTTTTGTTGTTGTTGTTGTTGTTTTTTATGCTGCGCCATTTTTCCTAAAGTTCCCCGTAAGAGATCAATTTCATGAGTTAAAACAACAGAGAGACATAGTTCACATAAGTGTGTAGCCAACATTTTTTGACCTCCTGCAGTGTACAGCTTGGTCAGGGCTATCTAAACGTCTTGAACCCCTGTTGGTATGTGTCAGTACAATGTCAAGTTATTGTTCGATAAGCTCGCAAGACATGAAAAGAATATTTACTGCCTCAACTGCTCCGGGTGTTTCATTGTTTGCAGTAGGAAGTGAATGTAAATATCCATCCTCTTGTTTTTGTGGAACAGACTATCGTTCTTCACACGCTGTTACGAAGATGAACTTCGATAATAAAATACTTTGTTATTTAAAAGCAGCGAGAACTGCCTTCTTCTCCGGAGTTCTGAGTCAGTACAAACGCAGGAGGCGATGTCTTGTAAAGGGAACGCTGCTTTCTTGTTTTGGGGCGGCAGGTGGACGGGTGAAGGTGTCACTGAGCTGACGGGCAGCTTCCTTCCCCTCTCGGCTGGGAGGGCGAAGAACAGCGCTTTATTAGCAGTCCACTTCTACTTCTTAAACCTGTCACGCCGTGTTTCAGTATCGCGCAGAGTATAATGTATGGTGGAAGTGACCTGGCTTATCTTTTAAGCACGTGTGAATGAGTTCGAAAGGATGAGCCATTAAGCGATGTCACCTTCTTCTAAATGCTTTTCGCGTGAGGTTGCTCGGAGCGTTCTTGGTGAAGTGGCCGGGAGTTAAAGCGGAGTCGAGCCTTACGCTAACGCGTGTGAGAGAGGGAAATCCCGAGGGGTAACAAACGAGCGTTCCCAAAGCGGGGGCTGTTGCTGGCGGGGCTGCGCGTGGCCGGGTTCTGGTGCCCACCTGGGAGGGGCAGCCGATGGCTGCAGCTGCGGGCACTTCGCTGGGCCCCGCCTGAGCGCACGTGGCAGGATGGGAAGGGGCTGCGAATAAAAGTTCAGAGATCGGGAACGGTGCCGGTTCGGACGCGTCCACTCAGAGACCTCCAGCTGAGCAACCGGCCTCGCTCCGGAGGTTCTCCCTGCTGAAGGTCCGGGCGGCCTGCGGGAGTCTTGCAGTACACGCGTGGCACGGGGACCCCACGTGCGGTGGGGGTGACGGGAGTGCGACCGGGACCCCGGGAAGCGAGGGCTGCGTGGAAGGGCGTCGGGTGCGCGGCGTAGCCCTGTAGGAGGTGCTGTCGGTTCACGGATGACGGTAAGAGCTTCTTTCTATCGTCGTCGTTATCCAAAGGAAAAAAAAAAAAAAAAACACGGGACGTGGTCAGAGGTGGCGAGGCCAGCTCGAGTTCCCCCCCCCCCCCCCAATCCTACCCGAAGGAATGCTCTCTATTTATGTTGTCATTGATTAATTCCCGCTACCTCATTTGATTCCGATTTAGAACGATTTGATTCTAATTTAATTAGCATGTAATTTGGGTGCACGTAATTACTGTAATTACGGCGTTCAGGTAAAGGCAGCTTTCGGCTTTTCGGAAAGGCGGATTTTCAAACGTTCTTTTTTTTTTTTTTCCGTTTGTGTGCGTGCGCGTGTCTCCGTCCCCGAGCGGACGGAGACTCCGCTAGCCCGCGTAGGCAATTAGAGCATCTCGCAGGCGGCTCGAAAGCACCGGATGAAACAACGAAGCCGAGAAGAGAGGGCGGCACGGCTTCGCCCGGTGCCCGCCGGCGGGGTCCCCCGCCGGCGGGCACCGGGCGAAACCGTGCCGCCCAAGGCAGCCCCCCAACCTCGCCCCGCCACTTTCCATCTTCGCCGCTAGGTGGCGCCCGAGAGCCGCCGTCGGGATCTCGAAGCCGGGCTTTTAAACCCTCCCCCCCCCCCCCCTTCTTTTCTCCCTCCGTTATTATTATTTCTTTCCCCCCCCCCCCCCTTTTTTTTTTTTTATTTCCTTCCCCTCTTTCCGATGAGTGTTATCCCTTGAGGAAATCTGTCGCTAAGCGATTCGCGCTTCAGTCGGAGCGCCAATGAGGCGGAGGGGCGGGATTTGCCTTTGGGAGACGGACGGAGGAGAGCGGATAAAGTTTCCGTTCGAACTGGGGGGGAAAAAAAAAAAAAAAAAAAAAAAAAAAACAGTGTAGTTAAGGGCCCGGGACGGCTGGCTGCGTGTTATCTCATAAGAACGCTTTCGCTGTAACGGGTGACAGCGGCGGAACGATTTCCCCCGGCTCTTCTCCTCCTCCTCCTCCCCGCTCCTCGGTCGGTGATACTCGTTGCGTTTGCAGCTTTCCGCAGACAAACGCTAAAAACCGACATCCTCTTTGCCCCGAAGCGATGGGGGGGCTGTGCGGAGCCGCCTCCGTCCGGCTCGGCTCCCTCCAGGCGCGGTGTGTTTCGGGGCTGAGGTTGGAAGAGGGAAACGAGATTTTATTCTGCTTTTCTCGCGCCGTCCGTTCTTTACTTTGTTTTGTTTTTCCTTTGTGTCAAAGTTCCCCAGACCATATAATTATCGCCAACATGTACGAAAGAATGGTGTCATTTATTCTTAAAAAGGTGACATGCGTTCTATTTTCCCGGTTAAACGAACCGGCTCCGCGGCCCGGAGCTGCTCCCTTCTTCGTTTCGGGGGAGCCCGCCGGTGATGGACGTTTTCTGACCCGAAGGGGCAAAGGCAATGCAAAGAGGTCCTTGATCACTGAGCTGAGAATTGTAACCCCGGCCCGCCAGAAACTGGACCCGGATGGCTCCCTTTGATGTGTTTTATTATAAATGGAAAACAAAACCGCCTCCCGCCCCGCATTCCGGGGCAGTCCCGCATCCCTCGCATCCCTCCCGCATCATGCGGTGCGGGGCTGGGCCGGCAGCGCCCGCGGCCGCTGCGTTTTCCTTGAGGCGACGTCTTTATTCCGCTCCGTGGCCGATAGCAGAATCCGTTTCCCCGCGTTATTAGCATTCCCTATTTTATGGCGGATTACAATATTTGTGTCCCTCCGATCTGTAGCGGGCGGGATAAATTAACTTTTTTTTTTTTCCCTCTCCTTTTCTTTTTCTCTTTCTTTTTTTCTTTTTTTTTTTTTTTAATAACGCAATTATCTCATTTAACAATTTGCCTTTAAAAAAAATAATAATAATAATAATACCGTGGCTGTTAGGTTGGTGGTCAGGAGACAAAGGGAGTGAAAATAATTTTCATTTCAATAATTGCCTTCTGGTCAATTTAACTGTGCCTTATTTTGAAAGAGGCTGCCTAAATGAGATTCCTGTCCCAAATGTGTTCCCAGGCCTTAGCCCGGCCTTTAATTATTCCCGAGTTTTTTTTTCTTCGGCATAAGACGCTGCACTGAGTAATCACAAAGAAGTCAGAGAGCATCCTTGAACCTTTTCAATAGCAGAGCCACTGATATTCAAATACCGCGCAAGGACCATTTGACTGCATGGGGACATAAGCATTTCCAATTCGCTATTTGCATAGATCAACCGGCTTTGAAAAGGAAAGGAGCAGTTGTCTTCCCGAACATTAAAAAGCCTCGTTATCAAATCGAGTGCTCGGTTTGGGGCTTTTAAAACGTTTACATTTTATCTCAGGTTGCCCTTTACCGTTTGACATGCAAATTCGGCGCAGTTAATTTGGACAATTAAAAGGAGCTTCAAGGGAGCTTTGTCACCGAGCATATCCCGGCTTTTCCCCGCGGACCGGCGGAGATAAAGTTGGCCAGAACAAATGATGTCTGGGAGATTAATTAGATATTTGATAAGACATGAATCCCTAATAAGGGAATACAAGGCACAGGGGGCTGCTGTGTGCTCTAAGTCAAAATTAATAACATTTAACAAGATTTTCATTTAGGCATGAAATGTCTTTTCCGGAGTATTGACTCGAGCGCTTTATTCCCCCGAGATTCCCCCCAGCAGCAGCCGCCGTCGGCGTGCAGCGACGACCCCGATCCGCTCCGCACGGCGGCTTTCCCCACGAGCCCGCAGCCGGGCGGGCCCCGAGCGCCGGCAGCCAGCCCAGCCCCGCTCCCCGTGAGCGACCCGAGGCGCTGCCCCGGCCCCCTGCCCCACCGTGGGCACGAAGAAGGACAGAGCCGCGAGCGCATGGTTCGGAGTCCTTTAATAATACCAAAATGAAAATATGTCGAGAATTTTTTTTTTTTCTCCATACAGATAAACGCATTTAATTTCTTTAAGCGACCTTAACTTACGTGTGTTTGAGTGAAATGTTAACTCAACGTTTTAAATATCTTTTACATATATACTGACTTCCACAAAGTGCATCAGAAATTTAAAATAAAATAATAATTATTAAAAAAAAAAAAAAGTAACCGAAGCCCCAAAACCTCCCTGAATTTCAGGAATTCACCGATAAAATAAAAAGGATATCCCCGACCCCCCCATCAGATTCCACATTTACAGGGGAAAAAAAAAGAAAAAAAAGAAAAAAAAAAAAACAAGCGAGCACACTCGGGTTGGGTTTTGTTTCGTCGCCGACCCCTATTTGTACAGATGGTTATGAGATACAGAGGAACCGTCTCGGCCTGCCGCCTTAGTTTCTCACCTTCAGCCTCTCAGGATGCTTTCTTTTCAACAGAAAGAAGAGAAAAAGGAAACGGGGGAAAGAAAAACAAAACAACAACAATAACAAAAAAAAAAAATTAAAAGAACAAACGAAAAATCGCAGAAGCGTCCCTCGGGGCGGGGTTGGGGGGAAGGGGCCGGGGAGCCGCCGTCCCTCCCGGGCCGGGCCGGGCCGGGCCGGGCCGGGCCGCGCTGCGGGCGGCGATCCCTAGGAGTCGCCGGGCCCGCCCGGGGGTTCCTTGCCCGGGCCGCGGGCGGCGGCCGCCCCGTCGTGCAGGAGGAGGTCGGGGGACTCGGAGCGCGGCGTCTCCAGGTTGCTGGCGTCCGTGTCGCTGTCGCTGCCCTTTTTGCCCCCGCCGCCCCCGTTGTGCGTTTTGATGTGTTTGCTCAGGTGGTCGCTGCGCATGAAGCGCTTGTTGCAGACGGGGCAGGCGAAGCGCTTCTCGCCCGTGTGAGTCCGCAGGTGCCGCTGCAGCTCGTCGGAGCGGGTGAAGCGCTTGCCGCAGAAGAGCCAGTTGCAGACGAAGGGCCGCTCGCCCGTGTGCCAGCGCAGGTGCGCCTTCAGGTGCGAGGTCTTGCCGTACACCTTGCCGCAGCCCGGGATGTGGCAGCTGTGCAGCCCCTTGCGACGCAGGCTGGCCCCCGCCGGCCCCAGCCGCTCGGCCTCCTGGCAGTTGGGGCAGTCGCAGGTGGCACGGCCCGAATAACGGCGGGCCGAGCGCGCCGAGCCGCCCCCCGCCGCCGCCGCGGCCGCCCCCGAGATCATGGCGCTGGCCGCCGCCACCGCCGCGCTGGAGTCCGTGTAGGAGGGCAGCACGGGCTTGAAGCCCTCCTGAGCGAGCAGGTGCTGGCCGGTGGAGAGCAGGTGCGAGGCGGCCGTGGAGCCCAGGCCGGTGGAGCTGAAGGCGGAGTGGGTGAGCGAGCTGAAGTCGGGGTTGTAGGTGCCCAGCTGGGAGTGCAGCGAGGCCTGGGGGGCGCCCGAGTGCAGCGAGCCCTGCAGCCCCCCCGCCGGGTTCTGCACCTCCAGCCACGAGCCCGGGTTGGCGTGCACGTCCCACCACGGCGAGGCCGCGCCGTTGGCCACCTCGCCGGCCGACAGCGTGGAGTGGAAGCCCGACTTGTACCAGGACTCGTAGGGGTGCGCCATGCCCACCCGCGGGTACAGGCCGTCGGCCGCCGCGCCGTGCACCTTGGAGATGAAGGCCGACTGCCCGGCCGGCTCCTGCGGGGACACGCCCGCCGCCGCCGCGGCCGCCGAGTTGGAGAAGAGCCCGCCGTAGTCGCTGCTGAAGGCCGAGGAGGTGGGCGAGGTGGAGGCCAGGCAGAAGGCGCTGTTGGCCGCGCCCGTGCCGCTGCCCAGTCCGCCGGAGCCCCTGCTCGTAGCCACCGCGAAGCCCGACAGGCTGGAGCCCAGGTTGCAGCTGGACGCCGAGCGTTTCCAGGGGTGGAAGCCCCCCTTGGCGAAGGCGCTGGATTCGGGCAGCGTGGTCAGCGGGCTGGTGTTGCCGATCTTGTTGCAGGTGGCGGCCAGCATGGCCAGGGGGGTCGTTCCGAACCGCGGCTCCTCCTAGGACAGAGACAAAGCCGCCGTCAGCCTCGCCCTGCGCCCGGCCGCCGACCGGCAGCGGGGGACGGGCGCCCGCCCCCCCCCCCCCTCCCCTCCGCCCCGCTTCGCTTCGCCGACGCGCTCCTGGAGGCCTCGGCCCCTCCGAGCCGGCGCACGTCGAGCGTCCGCCGAGGGTCCCGGGGCAGCGCACGGCGTCGGGCGGAAACGCCGCGGCGGGGCTGCGGCGCGGGGCAGGCACGCGGTACCGGCGGCGAGCTGAGCCGAGGCGAGAACGCTCTGAAAGCGAGCGACACGCGTCCCGGCTCCGTCGGAAAAAAAAAAAAAAAAAAAAAAACGAAAACTAATAGGAGGAAAACAAGGCAGCGCCGCTGCTCCCGTCCGGCCACCGCGCGCCTTCGGTCGGAGCGGCCCGACGGCTGCCGAGCGGCCGCACACACCCCCACCCCACCCCCCCCCCGCGCGCGCGCGGCCCCGCGCCACGGCGGTCCGCGGCGCCGGCGAGGATTCCGGGGGCAGCGGCCGCGCTCCCGTGCGGCCGCGAGGAAACGCGCGGCCCCGACTTACCCCGAGGATCGACGTAGCCATAGCACGTCCCTGGGCGGGCTGCGGCGGAACGCGAGGGGACGGGGTTCGGTGCACGCCCGCGCTGCCCCGGCGGCGCCAAGGACACTCAGGCTCGGCGGGGCTAAACTCTGCCTAAGTGCAGGGCGCGCCCGCTTTGAAGTACCGCTGGCTGCCGCGCTCGCCCAATGAGGGCGCGGGCGGAGCGGGCCGGAGCGGCCCCGCAGCCAATCAGGCGCGCGGAGGTGCCGGCGCCGGGGCGCGGGGCGCGTGCCAGTCAGAGCGCGCGGAGGGCGCTCCGCTCCGGGCTGCGGGGCCGCTCCGCAATTAGCGCCGCGCCGCCCTGCCCTCCTCGGGACGCGGCGTGGAGCGGGGCCGGGGCGCGCGGAGCCGGCGGAGCGCGGCCGCGGCGCTTCGCGCGACGGGGCCCGCGTGGGTGCGCGCGGCGGGACGGCGCTCGGCGACGTTGTGCGGGATCGCCTCGGCTTGTCCGCGCCGGCAAGGGCGAGAGGCGGGCGCGGGCACGGCGCGTTCGTTCCTTTCCGTGCGAGAGGAGCGAGGGAGGCCCTCGGTTAATGTCAAACCCCACGAACCCCCGGGGGCGGGCGCCGCGCGGAGCCGCGCCGCCGCTCTCCCGCAGGGCCGGCGTTCCCGCGGCGTTCCCGGCTCGGAGCCCCGTCGCCGCTCGTCACGGCTGCGGGGCGCCGCGGGCTCCCGGAGGGACGGGGGCAACTTTGTTTCGTCTCGGCCGTGTCCGTGGCCGGGTGTCCCGCCGTGCCCCCGAGTGTCCCCGCGCGACGGCCCCTAATCGCTTCCTCCTCGATTCCGCCCCAGCGCGAAGCCCCGGAGGGAGACACGCGGGCTATCGATGCGTTTCGCTATCGATGCGTTTCGCTTTTCTCTACTTGGTTTCCATCGCTCCCTTTCCGTCCGCCTCCGAGCCCCGCAGCCGCACCGCGCGCCGCACCGAGGGCTCCCCGGGACGGTTCCACGCCCAGCGCCCGAGGCCGCTCCCCGCTCCCCGGGGCCGCCCGCCTCTCCCCGCCGAGCGCACCCCCGGCCGCGGCGGGGGCTCGGCCCGGGGGGGCGGCCCCGGGGGCAGCCAACAGGTGCCCGCCCGGGGAGCGGGGCCGCGCGGCCCTGCCGGGCCCGCACCGAAGGCATCCGCGGTCCGGCCGGGACGGAGGGAAGGGGGACGGGGTGCGCCGTTAGTAGCTTTCGGGGGTCAAGTGCGCTCCGACGGGTTTCGTACCGTGCTCCAAAAACGGGAGTTTTTAAACAAAGATCGGCGTGTTATGCTCAAGTGTTGAGCTGACTGTTAAAACATTTGGGGGGATAATGACAACGTAACAAAGGCCCGGTTCACAGTGAATCATCACCCTTTTAAAAGTTAAAGCAATTTTCAGGAGAATGGCTTTCAGCAAACGCTTTACATTATTCAAAACGGCCAAATAAGGCTCTATTATAGCGCCTGAATGCTGCCAGTCAGCCCCTAAGTGCAATTTGCGCGAAGGCTCCGTGCCTTATCTCCACTTCTTTATAAAGAGGTGAATATAAAACAATTTCTTCCAAACCCAGACGGAGAGCACGAAAATTGCTTCCCTTTCTGCAATCAGGGCAATTTAACTGGAGTGCAATTAGCACTATTAAATGTCGATTCTGCATAAACAAATCTGACTAAGAAGCGAAAGTGGGGTGAGAACCTCATATAAACTGAAACTGATTTTTTAAAATTATGTATCCGGGTCCTTCACAATTGATCCGTGACGTTTCCATTTCGGAATATATTTACATCATAAACACATTATGTTTAAATCAACGTACTATTTTTTTTTTTTTTTTTTTTTTACTTTTTAAGAATAAAAATAAAATAAAGAAAAGAAAGAAAGAACCAAAACAAATCCCTCTCTGTGCACGGTGATAGAGCATCTCCCGCCGATCGCGGCGGTGCCCTCCCCGGCCCGGCGCTGCCCGCTCCCTCGCCTCCCCGCTCGGGTTCCGAGCGCCGGGATGAGGCCGGGAACAATTCGTTCATTAGCGCTGATTGGAAGGCTCCGGGCTCACATCGGAGAGCGTCAGATGCGGCGGCTCGAAAGGCAGCGCCGGGGGAAGGGTTGCCAAATAGTTCGGAAGAGATCGATTTCCCTGCGGTTGGGTGCGGTGCGGCCGTACAGGTGCCCGGGAGGGGACCGTGGCTTCGCACGGGGGATGCTGCGGCCGGGCGAGGGGCGAGGCCTCCCAAGTGGAAGGGAGCAGCTCAACCTCTGCCAGGCGGCGGGACGTGGGCAGGGGGAAGGCGAAGTGCTCGGCGCTCAGGCACATAATTGAGTCCTGCCTTTTTTTTTTTCTTTCTTTCTTTCTTTTTTTTTTTTTTTTTTTTTTTTTTTTTGAAGCGCCGGGACTTCCTCGCGCCCCTCTCCCCTCCCTCTCTCTCCCTCTGCCTCAATGACACTCCGCGTTCCTTGAGCCGGCCACCGCCGCTCATTGTCAGAGCGACGCGCGGGGGGACCCGGCCTCAAATTAACAACTTCGGCTCGGGAGAGGCTTCCCCACTATTTGCCAGAAGGATGCCAGGGGGAAGGATGCAGAGATGGTGCCGAAATACACACCCGGCGCCTGTTGAGCCCACTGCGTCCTCTCTGCCGCGGAGTTTTTCATTTGTGGGTAAAGATGAAGAGCAGCTTTGGACAGAAAGAAATCGTTCGTAGCTAACCAAAAGGGAAAAGGGCACCGGGATCGAAAAGATCGCGGAAATTAAATGAAAATTAAGGCACCGCCACGATTCCTGCCCGAGCTGCCAGCGCTGTTTGTCATGCAGCGAGCAGCCCAGGACGGGCCTCCCGCACCTCCCCGCATCCCGCACCTCCCCGCATCCCGCACCTCCCCGCATCCCGCACCTCCCCGCCTCGCCCCGCCGCACGCAGCCCCGCGTGCTCCCGCGCTCCGAGCGCGGCCACGACCACGCCCGCCCGACCCGCGCGGTTCCGTTTGGGCCGCGCGTACGAAGCCTCTCCCGCTCCGTTTGTCCCCGCCGAGACGCGGTGACAATTGAAGGGAAGGCTGTGTCAGGGGAGGGAAGGTGACTGCAGACTGTGGGATGATTTTAATTACTACAATTATTGGGAGATTATTCAGCAGCATCATGGGTTTGTTTTCCGCCTTGGTGGGGAAGTCTGAGGAGTGCCGTGCGGGGAGAGCTGCACGGATTTTCTCTCCCGCTCCTCACGCTTCGCGGTGCCGTTGCGATGTATCGCTTAGACACGACGGGCTCGGGCTGCGGCAGGTTTGAAACGCAGCCAGCGCCGGCGCTCACAGAGCGTCCTTTTAATGAATGCGTTTCTAAATAGCTCGAGCTTCGTTGGTGCGCGCTCTGCCCCGCGCTGCCGGAGCGCAGAACCACGTTTTTCCCTCGCACCCTCCGCAGCAGGTCCGAGGGCGCTGCGGCCGCTGCTGGGCGAGCCCTGCCCGCCGGGAGCGCGCCCCGGGAACGCGCATCTCGGGCCGCCCGCCGCGGGCTGCGCCGATGGGTCACGGCGCGACGGGCACCCGCCCTGCGGTGCGGCTCCTGCCCGCGTCCCTGCCCGCGTTCCCTGCCTCCCTCCTGCTCCTCACGCCGTCCCGGCTTTCTTCCGCGGCGTTTTTTAGCGAGGCACGACTCAGAGTGTTGATGGTGATTAAGCGAGCTGTCTATCTGCAGATAGAGATATGTGGGCACGTAATAGGATGATTGACGCTGCAAAGTTCTCCCCGGTCCGCAGTGACCAATAAATCCCCGGCGCTGGCTGCGTCCGCTAATGAATGGCTGCTGGGGACGGGTCCCCCCGCGCGGCTCCTCGCGCTCCTGTCCCTGCCCTGGGATGCGACCGAGGACGGCGCTCAGTGTGCTCCTTCCCGGCCGCAATCACTGCGTCGCAACTTAAGGTGAATCCAGCGCGGCTCACGAACCATTTCACGTTGAGATGCAAGCTTGCAGTACTTTCCTAGCGGCAATTAGGAGCCTATTACAAGTACACTGATCAGTGTACCTTAAACAATGTGAGTGATTTATATGGCAAAGAAAGAAATCTTTCTGCGTCCATTGTACTGTTCTGGCGACCAACCTGGCCCTGCGTGTCCATTCATCACTGCTTTGAGCAACAAAAGCGATTTGTTTAGAAAACTTCTGCGCGGAGAGACAGCCTCAGCATCCTCGGCAGGAGTGGTGCCCACCCCGTGATCTCAGCCGGAGGGGACTGTGGCTCGAGGGTTCAGGCATGGGCGGGCAGCTGATTCCCTGAGAGATGAATTCACCTCGTACCTGGGGGAATGAGGGCAGCAAGGGGGTTCCTGCTGCTGCTATAATAACCCCTGGTCTGTGATGCAGGGAGGAAAGCAGCACGTCACCCATTTGTTTGACAAAGTGCAGGTCTATGCTGGAGCGCGCCAGGTGAGGAGCGAAGGGAGCAGCGTGGCTTCCTCAGTGCCCAATGACCCTGACCCCAAACGGCATCACGGGAGCCTTGGGGCCGTCTGTGTCACCCACCAGGTCGTGGGGAGCTGCACCCAGGGAAGGCCTATCAGACTGAGGGGTGCTGGGGTGCACAGCTTCCATCAGAACCCGTGGGACTGTGCCTTGCTGTTACTGCAGTGCAGAGCTGCTTCTCCCCTTTTCCTTACGTCGTGCTAAACTTTTTTTTTTGCCCTGCTTCTTTGAGCTGCAACACGACTGTTCTCCGTAGCTTCAAGGGCTGGGTGAGTCCCTGCCTGTGAACAAAGGGGGACGCGCCGTGTGGGCTCACCGAACCGGCCCGCACAGCTGCACTCAGCTGGCACCTCACAACTGCAGTGCTGCTTTTCAGGACAAAAGGACATCGACAGGCTTTCTTCAGATGGAAACCTGTTCTGAGGTATCGTACAAGGGAACATTATTCATTTAAGATTCCAGATAACGTTGGTGCTTCAGTAACCCTCTGCACTACTGTTTTCTGCGTTCTGGTCTCCAGAAATTGCTACACACACAACAAAAACCACTGTTTTACCATGTCACCTGCTGCAAGGAGGTAGACACACCACATCGATATTGGGACAAAGGAAAGAAACAAGGGAAGGGTGTACAATCCTGTCGAGTGCTGTGACCCTTTTGTTGCACGATGCAAGGTACAGCCACTTCACGGTCTGATTTCCAAATTGTTCTTACAGCGCTGACAGTATTCACTGGCTAATCTAGTCATCAGCTGTTGCTTTTCTTGATAAAAAGGGATTAGCAAAACGCAGCAACTACTGTGTGAAGTGGACAAGACAGAATGCAAACCCTCATCCTTCCTCGCTGTAGAAGATGCTGTAGTAAGGCTGCTTGCCTTACAGTTCTCGTAGGGATGACGTGAAAAACAGAGTAACATGTGTGGAAGACACTTGCAGACATTCACATCCCATTAGGTGTTGTGCTTTTAAGCCTTTTTCCTTCTCCAGAGTGCTGCATTTGTCCCTTGGTCCAGGAGCATCACTGTGCCAGGCTTCTCAGGAGAGGTTCTGGACTTTGTCTCCTTCAAGTATCTCGGCTTACTCAGTGTGCTTTTGCAAGCCTTACTCTATGCATATATTATGGAAAAGGAGCCTATGTTTCATCATGTGCTGCTTCAGGCACTTACGTTCCATCCGGGTTGCATTACCCTTCCCTCAATTACTGGTCTTATTGTGATCAAGTGAACTTCTATAGATCTCCATGCATATTGTCGAGGTAAATAGATGCTGCTTTTAACCAATAGAGAGGGCAACACAGATGTAGTCCTAAGTCACTTAAGCCAGACGCGAAGGATACAGCATGTGTGTAATTTTGGAGGACATCAGCCATTCAGTCCAGCACAGCTCAGTGGCTCTTCAGAGCCAGAGCTGCAGAGTCCCCTTGTGCCACTCCCACCTCCTGAGATCCCAGCCTTGAAGGATGCAAGAGCAGAATGGCGAGGCCAGGCCAGCAGCAGCCCCAAGGAACCTGAGAGGCTGCACAGATTGGAGCTGCCAGGTGAACGTGAGCCTGCAGGTACAATATAACACTTTCTTCCAACAAAAAAAGATTGATTGCATCTTGGCCTTGGTATTAAATGCACTATTATCAGAAGAAGCTGAAATAATGCATACAGTCACTTTAAAAGAAAGCAGGTTTCCTTTGCGAACGTGCCTATTATTTCAATAGTCCTTGAGAAGTATTTCACTAGTGGCCAGGTTGTTGCTTACTAAAATACATTTGGATTGAATACATATATATCAAGGGTTTTCTTAATTTTAGTTCAAGTTATTCCTGAAGTTCTCATTAAATTTACCATTTGTAAAGAACAGATTAAATGAAAATGGCTTTTAGAAAAATAGAGCTGGAAATTATTTTGGCCTTTCTGACCTGGAAGAGGCGATAATTTGCCGCAGTACTAGTTATTGGACACGTCTGACATTTTAGGTATTCCCTCACCGTTTCAGACCTTTGTACAGATGAACTCTGTCTGGGACAACCTGGCCGTCAACTTTTTGTTGCCGTAATGTAAATGAGAAGACTACGGCTGTCTTAAGCAATATAGGCTGGCAGCACCAATGGAAATGAAACTCGGGCAAGGGTAATGATAAGAAAAAGATGTCTATTATCCACGGTAGTGCTCCTAACATTTTCTAAACAGCTATTACTTGTGTCTGTCCATAATTGTCCTTGCTACAGTAACGGTGCAATCTTTCTTTCAGAACACTTACAGAAATTTCTCTTCACTGACTTTTCCAAATGTAAACAACCTATACAGCATCTTCTAATGTAAAACAAATGTGGTGAGTAGGTCCCACATTAAAGAATCCCTTTGACTGGAATGTCTGAAATACTCAAGGGAGATTTGGGTGGGTTTGAAAATGCATTTGATTTCCAAACCCAGTCCCATAGATACGTATGAGTGTCAGTAGGAGCTGTATAGTGCGTTATTTCTGAGTTTGAATGGTTGCAGAAAACAGATACAAAAGAAGTTGTGGGTTTTTTTTGTTAATTTTAGTATTTCTCAGGGCTTTTATTACACACAGACATGGTTGTTTTTCACTGTTGATGCTAACAGTTGTCTATTTAAAAAACGAAGCATCTCCAAAATTCTCAGTTACATGAAAACAGCTGGAAGCCAACATCTTTATTGTTCTGCCCCCCAGTTTGTAATCCCGTTAGATCAAATGCGTTGGTTAATCTCACTAGAATGGGAGTCGGTGCAAAGATGGGCTGTTGAGCACTTCAGAATGACTGAAAGCAGTGAAATGAAAAGCAAGTTCTCACCTCTGTGCTAAGGAACATCATGTTCACAAAAACTATGTGATACTTACGGTGTATAACGTTATTTTGCAGTTTGGAGGAAATTTAGCAAAGCTGCTAAGTGTGTTCCACACAAGATAAGCAGCACCACAGTGTGTGGTGTTTAGGGTGCCAAAAACACAGGCTGGAAAAGCTATAAAATGTGGTTTTATTGCCACGTGAGTGAGGCACATGTAGCCCATGTAAATGCTGGATGCTCTTCCAGTCAAACATAGAAATGTGGTGAAACTGGAGTTGTGCAGCTCCAGGACTGAAATGCTGTGGACACGAACGGTTTATGGATGGGCTCTTACCTGTGCACACACTCTTTGCAGCCACAAAAGGAAGAGGGAGAGGATCCCTACAAATTAGCTGCTTGAGAGGAAAACCCAATAGTCAAACTAGCAGCTAGGTAGTTTGACACTCAATTGCCTTTTGTTACAGTATTTTTCAAATGGCTGTTGCCATAACAACATAACATATTCTTCTTTTAATTTTTTTTTTCTGTTTGAAAAAAATATATATATTCTCGCCAGAATTCTTCCATAATAGCTTCCATTAACTGCAGTGACTTCTATTGGTGAGGCCAGCGCTGATGTCTCCTGCTGTCACAAGTCAGTCACAAGTCTAGCAGATGTTTTGTTTGAGAAGGCCAGTTTGAGCTTTATAAAACATGTTGTGTTTTTTTTTTCCCATCCTCAAAGAGCAAATATTAGTAAGGATGTGTATGGGAACTGTTGAATCACGGCCTGAACCACTGATTGTTCACCTGAGGCGAGCATGAGTCAGCCGCAGGAGCACAGGTGAAGGCAATGTACCTGTGTGACTGAAAGGGGTGCAGTGTGACTCCACCTCTCCCAGACCCCATTTAAGGGCTGGCCACCACTAGGGAAGGATCTCTTGTTGGAGATCCTTCTCCTGTGAAGTTATTGGTGAACCTCAACCATTTGCAAAAGGTGAGCCTCTCTTTTTTTCATTGGTTGTCTATTTACCATCCAAGTAAGCCTAGCGAAGTATACCATCTTTCTCGCTATTTTCTCTGAGTACGGCTCTTTTGGGTTATTCACCCTACAGGATGGGATTTGGAGATGATCGTTTGCCATGAGACAAGGCATTTGATAACTGTCGAGGGAATTTCTCCTATGTAAGTACATCTGGATTGGGCCAAACTGTAAAACTCTGCTTTAAACTGCTGTCAGTGTGCCACATATCAAGAGTTGGATTTTGGCCTGTTAGGATCACATATATACCTATTCAAAAAAAAAAAGAAGTAGATGGAGGTGGAAAGGAGGTTAGAGATACTGGCCTTCTAAATAATTTGTATTTTTTCCTGTTCTTTAATACCGGTTTTGCTAAACTCTTCAGGTAACTGGTGTAGATGAGAGTAGTTTAGCACAACCAAAGGAAAGTCACTGTAAAACAATCAGAAAAAAAAAAAGGATGTTCTTAAACACTGATGCTGCCCAAAAGTGCTGACTGTTTTACTTTAGATTCAAGTAATTTGTATGACTAAGAACTAATCACTTTTCTGGGCTATCCACACATATGACAGTAATAAATGTGTCCAAAATGTTATATTTAATAACTTGTCTACCAAAATCATCTTCTTTCTGGAAACATTTTAGTTGCCCATCATTTCACATGATTGAGCTGCCCCTCTGTATAGTGGGTGTAGTACTTCCTATGTCACTGGAACGGGAAACTGAGGTACCAGCTATTAAATGCTGTGTGACTGTGCAGCGAATCGCTTCTCTCATTACGTTTCTTTTGTATTCAAAGCGTGTAACCTTGAAACAATGTCTTTAGAAGTCAAAACAGACATCCTTATTTAGTTTCTGAATTGCATGTCCTTCATTTTCATCAATATTAAATATTCGGTAGATCTAGTGACAAAATTAATTATTTTTGTGAGGGTTCTTTAGTAATCATCCAGACCCATGATTTCTTGTAAACTGTTTTGTTTTTCAGGCAATTATCAGATAATAAGAAAAGATTCTGTGAATTACTTTAATGTATTATTTAAAATTCATCAGCGAAGAAGAAAAACATACTCTGTGTTATTTCTGTGCCAAACTGTCTATTGTGATGTACTGGCCATCTGAGACCACCACGCTGCTTTTCTCGGAGATGTGTGCAAGAGTGTACATCCATGTGTGTGCATGTGTGACCGCAGTTATTTTGCACTAGCCAAAAAGCACATTTTTAAATCTTTAAAAGTGAGAAGAATTGCTAAATTATGTATTAATTTCCATGCTCTATTCTAAAAATCTGCATTCACAAGAGCGGTTTAAATTAATTCTGGAGAGGTTATTCCAGGTTTGCACAGCTGTAAAAGATGTTGCTACTTGGTTAGCTGGTCACAAGGCTTCAGTTAAACTCCTGCTTTGAGGCCATGTCTTCTGTGTGGTTTGTGAAGGTACTTCTCATTCCAGGTTGCCTGGAAGCAGCAGTGTTTAAAGTAGCATCTCAGATCCTGGTGGCCTACTGTGAGAACTCAGAAGGGATAGTGATTTCTTCCTATGCAGTTGAGAGGTTTTTTTTCCTAATATGTAGCTGAAAATATTTCTGTAATCAAATTAGTGTCTCCCCCCTTTCCCCCAATTTTGAAGTATTTAAAAACATATCCACGCTGATGTTTCCACTTGTAAGAAAGCCGCAAGTCCAGTGTTGGCATATCTGCTCTAGGGTCTCTTTTTGGTTCAGCAGCAGAACTGTGATGGGGATGATGGAACTCTCCTTGATCCTACAGAAAAAAGGCTGAAGCTACAGGCTCCTGAAATATGATGGGTGATGTGAACAGTGTTCATCCCCACAGCTGCATGTTGGATTTCCTTCACTGCAGCCGGTTTGTTCAATCTGAAACTGTTTCATAAAGACAACACATCTGCAGTTGGAAATCAAGTGAGAGGTACTACATACGCCTTTGTTATGCTCCATATTGTTTGTGTGCCCATGTGAAAAATGTTAATGAGATGTATTAAATGCATCTACAGCAATCATCTTTTGCTTTCACACTGCCCTGCTGTAAGAGGCGTTGAGAAGACAAGCTTGAAACAAAAAGAGCTTTCATACCATGGTCCAGTGTGACAAAGTCATTGTAGGTTGCTCCAGGACCCTTAACTGCTCAGGGAACTTTCAAAATGGGCACTATTTGAACTCCAGAGCAGGGCCTATAATCTTGCTTAATAATTACTTCAAATGTGACAGTTTAATTCAGTGTAGGTATCCGAAATGATTACTGAAATTAATAATAGACATGCTTTATAGCTTACGCATGTCAAAAGTTGTAAGACAAGTCTCATCATGGAACTTGACTGTTTTAATGTGACTTTTTAAATAGTCTGTCAATTTAAAACAATTACATAACATTTCGTTCTTGCTAACTTTTAAAACAAAAAAATGTTCCGTTGTGTTTATAGGGCTGACTCTGGTGAGGTGACCTCTGTGGAGGGGTTACTCTTTGAAGTTCTCCTCGAAGAGCTTCAAGGAAGCTGCGTGTCTCAGAGTGTGATTTCATAAGGTTTTGATGCTAGAAAACTGTTTAACAAACAGCTCCAAAATATTCAGATTTTTATTAATAACACACAGTGCTGTGGTATTTAAATAATATGGAGTATGAAATCTAACATGTGGCAGAAGAGTATGCGTTCCACATGGTTAGGAGGGCAGGAATGGAAGCTCACCAGTATCTGAGCCACAGGGGAAGAGTTATACTAAGCCAGTTAAACTCTCCTGTAGAAATCTGTTTGACTGTCGTCTCTGCTTGTGCCAAAGCCTTTCCTCTGACGCCGTGGATGGAAGGATGCTCTTTCAGAAGTGCTTTGTTCTGTGGGAGTCCATGTGTTGTGGGTGTGCAGAGCCCTACCTGTGGCTAATGCGTGTAGTGGATTGGGAGGATCAGCCCAATGCCCCAGTACAGCATTGTGGGAATGGTACTAGAAAAACTGGGGAGACTAGTTGGATATAGCAACCTGGAGAGCAGTGCTCATATAGACATCAGTCATGGGGCCTCGGAACTGACTGAAGTTCCTACAGTTTGACAATCTTCAGCGTTAATACTTTACTGACAAAAGAAGCTTTATGAGACCGAAAGAAGGCTTACTGTCTGTAGGAGGTAAAATACTGCTGTGCTTGGTATCTTTGCAATGAAAGGGCTTCTGCTGATGTGAAGAAATACTGAGCTGGCTTGTACTTAAGGGCTCATTTGAGAATCCCACCTCTCTTGCACCCTGATTACTACTGTGTTAGGATCACATCTGTTCCCACAGTAATCCTATATTAGCTGTTTATATTACTCTAGGACAAGATGTGATGTTTTCGCGTAAGTATATGTTTTATTAAATGTGAAGGAAGAAAGACCTATCCAGCTTTGGCATTATATATAAATACCTTATTTCCAGATACATCTTTTAACTGCCAAAAAAGGAAAACTCAGACGTTTGATTTCTGTTCTGGGACAAGCCAAAGGAAATAGGAACAAGGGAAATACGGAAACAAAATGTAAATGAATTAGCTATTTACTGGGAATACATTCACACTGTGAATATGCAAGTTGTCAATTGGCATGCCGATGTAACATTGTAATTGCCCAGATGTAACGCTGTCGGTAGATGAGGTGTACCATTATTCTTACCAATTTTCTATTTACTTAAGTATTTATTTATTTTTCATTTACTATGGTTGGTAGTATACAGCTACAGAGACACACACAACTGAGAAGATTTATAACCTGCCTCTGTGAGCATTTTCACCTTTGATCTATCAATTATAAGAAAACCCTCCCAAATGCAGTTCTGTATTAGTGATGGAAGATTAACGAAAGGCATGGTGGGAAAAATATGAACATGTTTTCAACTGTGCTGTACTGTCTAAAATGGACATTGATGTTAAAGTGATTCTGTCTTCAGAACAACATAGCAATGACTGTTAAAAATGCAAAGAAAAGAGCTCATTCATCAAGCTGCACTAATTGTATCTAGCCCACATTTGCAAATTGTTTAATTGTGAGTATTCCTGCACTGGCATTACTGAATTTTGGCGATTATTTTGCAGTTGTTGGTAACAAAATTTAAAATAGTCTCCATTTAGTCTCTTTTGGAAGAGTTGGAGCCAGATGAAGTGAAAACAAAAGGTACATGATAACTAAAGGCCTTGTAAGCAAATGTCTTGATACGTAAGGGAATTATTATCCGGTGACTGGAGTCTAACATCAGACCCTGTTACAGAACTTCCTTTTCAGAGGTCATTCACCCCATTACAGAGACAATATGGAGATTTTCATAGAACATTTTATGAGCAGAAACGTGTCAATTTTTATATGTTTTGATGCTGTATGTTATCATTTTTAATCTCAGCTTGAGTCTCTCAAACTTAATCACAAACAGATTTTAGTGAATATCGACAAGAAATAGTATTTAGGGCTTTTGAAATCACGACACTTTATTTCAGGTGCAATATTTTAGTTGCACAGAGTCTGTATTTGTGCATGTGGGCAGATCAGGTCAGGCACTGGAGCAGGCTCCTCAGGGAAGTGGTCACAGCACCGAGCTTGTCTGAGTTCAAGAAGTGTCTGGGTAGTGGACTCAGACATATGGTCTGATTTTTGGATGGCCCTGTGTGGAGCCAGGAGTTGAACTCAGTGATCCTTATGGGTCCCTTGCAACTTGGGATATTCTCTGATTCCACTTTTGAAATTGTTTTACAGAAAAACTCAGTTCACCGCATCTCCTATCACATGGTGTTCCATATGACATTGGTATGAAATTGGTTTTTGAAAAAGACCAGAAGGTATTTACTTTGTAAATTCGTCTCTATATTGATTACATTTGCTCACTCCACCCTCTTATACATGCGACCTCTGAGACTGTAGTTTTGATTTGTGGCCTGTTTGGGTCTTTGGGTTGTTTCTAAAGAAGTCTGATAAGGATATATGAGAAACTACATTCATCCACAGAGCATCACCTGTAATTATAGAATTAAATGTTTTCTGAAATGCTAGAGAAGCTTCTCAGATCATCTTTTTTCAAGACCTAAAGGTACCTAAAAATCCTTAAGGACATTTTGCTTCTCAGGAGCCCCTACTGTAATGTTTCTAAAACAGCTCGATGCTTCTCAGCTGGGTAGAAGACATTTAAGCTAGTGCTAAGTGTAATTAGGTGAGAGATTAGGTTGTATCAGTAATTACCTCATGCCTCTTCCAGGCTTGGGACGCTAATGCTGTATCCTGACTGTTCTGCCGTTCATTCTTCCAGGTATGGGTTGTGGGGAGGGTTGGGAATCACTCATACAAGTGCTTAATGTGTTTCTTATCAGGTGCTTTACCAACTCTATTAAGGACATTCTTATGGCTGACACAGCTGGTGCTTTGGCAGTAGGTGTACCTATTCTTCAGTTTCAGTGCTGTGGAGGTTACCTGGCTCCTCACGTTATTGCAGCAGTGAGATTAATGCTAGCACTGCTGACCAGCATTTCCTTCTTTGCTGAATGCTTTTCTTAGGTATTTTGTGCTTAACAGTATACCTCTTGAGGGAAGTGTGAATCTTAAGTTCAATGAACTCTAAGGCAAGCAGCATTTCAGTCTTGTCTGATGCTGGCAATATCCCAAGTGCTAGATGGAAAAACAGAAATGACAGAATAAATAAGCGAAGATCACCTCTGGCCTGAGTCAAGAATTCTTTCTCAGTCTTGCAGACAGAGAGGTCTGCAGATTCTGCTTTTGCTGGTTCTCTTGAACATGTGGCCCATGAGATCAAAAGTGAACTGAGAAGAGGTCTCCTGTGTTGTTTCACAATGTCTACTTAAAAATATGCAAAAGATATGTACAGAATATCATCACTCGTTTCCTACAGGAAAGTGTTGAGAGAGGGGAAGTGTATTGAGATTGTATTGGGGTGGATTTTCTTTGAACATCTTTCTTGATTGCTGGATGCCTTTATTCAGTAGTCTGACTTCTTCTGGGGTTGTACAGAAGATGTTAGTCAGTGTGAAAAATATTTCAGATAAGTGTTGTGAAGGTAGTTCACTTTAGCTAAGATTTGCCTGGGAAGTCATCTGTAATTACAGTTTTATCCAGTGAAATAAGCAACAGATGTGTGAGCTTCCCTTTTTGTTCTAAACTATAATGGCCACTGAAGCAAAATTCTTTGACACTTGTGCTCTTAAATTTTTAACTGCTTTTTTTTTTTTTTAATATGTACTGTGAGGCTTTTTTCTTTTTTGTTTTTCAATTACCATTGTGCTTTGAAAATAGAACTTGGCTCTGCCTTTGTGTGACAAAACCGTACCTCCCTCCTGAGTTTGGTCTCAGAGTCTGCTCAGCTAGAGAAATCAACTTAGGTACACTTAGACATACAAAAATCTTCGATAACTTTTTGGATGAAATACACATTGAGGTTGCTAGGGATAATTGTCAAATACTGTTTTTTGCCGCTGCATCTCTGAAACAAACTGAGATTAGGGCTGACTTTTTCGAAGATGAGCTTAGAGGGACATATGAGTGTTCTTAGCAGTTTGTTTTGGGCTAAACTGCAATGGGGCCTGCTGGCATGCCTAGCAGTTTTGCTTTGTTGCTATGGAGTTTTCTGTCAATTTCTGGACTTCTGGCCGGTCCCAGATAGCATCACCAACCCTGCTTTGTTCTTCTAGCAAACCACTCCAGATCTTTGTTAGACCATTGAGCTTTAGGTCTGTCATGCATTCTGAAGCACCAGTGGATATCATTTAACATAGCATTCAATTTCTTTGTATCGTAATGCCACCAATGTACTTGGTTAGCATTTTCTGTTTTATCTTCTTTCCCTTTTACAATCACTGGAGAACTTTGTGGACTAGGTTACCGTGCCTCTTGCGTCAAACAAGGTGAAAAATACTTTTTCATATTTAGGTCCCTGTTTTTATCCTCATTTACATCATGGCATAATAAAGATTTTCATTGTTCAAATAAAAAAATACAGACCTTTTCAAGTTTTCTGTTTTCACAATTTTGGTTTCTATTACATATTTGACATTACTCAAATGAAACTAATTAGTACTAAAGTACCAAGTACAGTAGTTCATTTGTCACTTGTATTTTTGCAGATAGATTTTTCAAGCATTTATTATTTGTTCATTGTGATGCACTGCTTCAAATCAGAACCTTGACTTATTAAAATAAGGATTCTGAAGTCTATTAATGCATGTAAAAAGGTTTAGAACGAATGTTTTTTTCTATAAAACAGTGATATTACTGTAAACATCACCAAGTGAATGTGTTTTCACTGTTTCATTCAAAGACGCTCAGAGCTAATATTTGCTGCTCAACTCCAAGATCATTTTGGAACCACTATCCTAAGAATGGGCTAATGTTAGAAAGAAGGCAAATTATGAATGCTGTGTGGCATAGTCATCAATAGGCTACAAAATACACATTAAAAAATTGTGCTTTCACAAATGTGGCACAGCTTCTGCTGTAGCACCATATGCTCTTAAAAGCTGCAGATAAATTTTAGAAAACACTGATGAAGCCATTACTGCTCCATCCATTTGTTCATAGTATATATCATTATTCAAGAAATTTAAGAACTGTAATGATGGAAAATCACACGGAAAGAAAAGAAAAGGAACATGGACTTTGTCAGAAACAAGGGCTACATTTTTATTCAAGAGGCCCATAATGACGGAAAATCACAGTGAAAGGCAGAGATGAAACGGGGATCCCATAAAGGACTGACACACCACAGTGGCACAAGTAGTAGAACAGTCATCACAAGTGGATAAAAAAAAAAAGAAAACAAAATTAACTAGGGAAGAGCTGGACTCAGGGACGTAGTGCAAAACAGAAACAAATCACAGCAAATGCTAAAGATTAATTTCAAAGAATCTGCTGAGAACGAATAGAGAGACAAGTTGCATCAATATTAATGAAGCTGAAATAGAACTCCAAACGACCATGAGTGCAAAATGGCACAGAAAGCATTTTCTTTTAAATAGGTTGGAGATTGGATCACAAGACCTTCATAAATATGAAGGGAATTCGCAAAAGGCATCATTATAGGAAACGCTATAAACAATCACAGCTTAAATCTTGAAGATGGACTGTAGGAAGATTAATTACCACTGCATATGTATATATATACACACACATAAGTATATAAATCCGTATTTTATATAGACAGGATGTTTTTGTTATCTAATTATCAATATAGGTCTTAAATGAATATTGTGCATCTCCACGTATCAATCTTTGTAAATGATAACAGCACGTCAAGCATAGGATCTCCCTTAGCTAAAAGCAGAGCGAGTACCCCTCCTATCAAACACTGCTCTTCCTGAAGGCGTTCAGTGTCTGAGGCTGACTTTCAGCATCATAGAGATACAATCAATGTAGTGTTTTACTTACATAACAAATCAACCTGCTAAAGGTTTTGTACGTGACACAGGAGTGGCCACACACTTTCCCTTCCTCTCATAACAGGTTATTGGTGTTACCTCAGTGCCTTCCCGCAGCCTCACAGCAGTAGTTGCTTCCACTCTCAGGATTTTACTGCCCTGGCTGTAAATATGCTGACCTTTGTTACCTTGTAGCAAAGGCATGATGATCTGAGTAAAGCAATGAAACTACTTTGTAAGGCAAAGTTTCCTTTTAAACGTGAAATTGGGGTATAAAATGTTGATATAAATGTGTATAAGGGCATAGACCAGATTTAGCAAAGGAGCAGTGCTTTGTGGAAGGCCGTGCTCTTATTTTCCTTTGATGGGGAGGCACTGCAAGCAGCACACCATAGTTAAACTCTGGCTGAAAATCTCTCTGCAGTATTTAGGGTCTGAAATCCTTATTAGTGAAACCAGTATATAAGAATCCATGCTTAAAGCATACTTTGTATCCACAGAAATATCAGAATGGTGAGTCTGTTAATTCCTTTGCAATTGCCATGAATTTTTGATTTGTGCTGGGATTGCCAATAGCCTATAGATACACGTTGTTTCCTTCAGACTTTCAAGGTGAACATAAGCAGGTCATCTGGGAGGATTTTACTCTTGGTTTACACAGTTCTTTGTCAAGTGTGGGGGATACCTGGGTGCTTATGTTTAATTCATAAATTAGGGTTACGTTTTATGCTCTTATTACTGTGTTCTGGAATAGGAAGTCACAAAAGTAGCTAAGAGGTCCTCTTTGGAGTGCTTAAATGAGACATGATTGTATTATGATTTTTTTTTTCTTGTTAAACAATGTCATGATAAATTTCTCTTTGACTAAGGAGCTGTCTGGGCTCATTGACAGGGTTTAAACTGCGTTTGAAGAGTTAAGGGGGCTGATAGTGAGCCTACCCAGGTGTCAGAGCTAAGTTAGAGGAACAGTGTGTGAGTGAGGGGCCCTCAACCTGCTGTATCTTATGATAGAGAAGGCAACAGGGAGACTAAAGGCAAATAATACAAAGATATTAAGAAGTTATCTTTCAAGAAGGTGCAAAGATCAATTGCCCAGCTGAAGTGCCTTGACATCAATGCACACACCTTGGGAAACAAGCAGGAGAAGATGGAAGCCACAATGTGGTTGCCATCACCGAAACAGTGGATGGTTCCCATGACTGGGATGTGGCTGTTGATGGCTACAAGCTGTTCAGAAGTGGCTGGCAAGGAAGGACAAAGGAGTAGAGCAGGGCTGTCAAATCTTTAAGGAAGCTTTCCTTGGGGTACCATCCCCAGGTATAGGAAATCAGGAAAGGAAAGGCAGAGACCAGCATGGCTGAATTGAGACCTGCTGTTCAAATAGGAGAGCAAGAAGAAAATGCACAGGGAGTGGAAACAGGGACAGATAACTTGGGAGGAGTATAAGGACACTACTAGGCTGTATAGGGAAGGAGTCAGGAAGGCCAAGGCCCAGCTGCAACTGAACTTGCAAAGGGGAGCAAAGGAATCTAAGGAAGGCTACTATAGTTGCATCAACTGGAAAAGGAAAGTCCAGGTGGGCATGCTCTCCTAGAGAGCAGTACAGGCAGGCTAGTAACAACAGACAAGGAGAAGGCTGCAGTACTCAACTTTTTTGCCTCAGTCTTCACTAGTGACTGCTCCACATGCAGCCTTTGAGCAGGAGGTGAGAACTGGGGGAGTGATGCTCCCCACTCTGCAAGCGAGGATCCAGGTTCATGACTGCCTGAGGAACCTGAATATCCATAAATTTGTGTCTGGATAGGATGCACCCCAGAGTCCTGAGGGAATTAGATTTGAAGTCCCCTTAAAAGTCAAATGATTTTATGGTTCTACAAATTAATGGAAAATATTATACATATATAAAAAATGACTAGCATGTGGGCTTGCTGTGGTACTGCTGTTGCAGCTGTGTTCTGCAGCCTCTCTGGCCTGCTGGAGGCTGTGACTTTTGCCAGACCTTGAGGAATTTTCTAGTATTTTGTGAATAATGTATCTCAACTTTCTGTGAGTAACTCTTTTTTCCAGGCTCTAGAAAAGTAGGTGAATTGTATTAAAGTAATCATCAGTTTTACTGGAACACTTCAGGTTATAAAAATAATAAGCATATTAAATTAAAAATCCCTGCATGATGTTCTTCCAAATCTTGTTTGGTTTTCATTTTACAGCCATTTTGCTAATTAGGTGTAGTGTACAAAAATGTATAGTTTTTGTTATACTTCGCAGTTTTTCAGGTAACTCTACTGGTCTGTTCTTTCATCAAAATAGACTATCAGAATAGAAAATAACTTAATATGCATTATGCTAGGCCAAGAGTGAGATTTGTTGCTTTTTGATAAGATGTTTTTGAGCTCAATAATCCAGATTTGTCAGTGCATTTATATACTGTGCTTAGTATGTGAAATGAAGGAGTTACTGCAATCTTTCATAAAGAAATCACGTCACAAACATTTTTATACCCTAGAACAGAAACAGAAAATGTCTTTGCAAACCAGTGTAACTCTCTCTCCTTGTGGATTTCCACTTATCTATGCAACCTGGTCTAGGGAGCCTGCTCAGGCAGGGGGGGGTTGCACTAGATGATCTTCAGAGGTCCCTTCCAGCCCCTACTATTCTGTGACTCTGTGGTTTAATTACAAGCAGTTAAGAGACCAGACTTAAGGCCAGGTGTGATATTGGTTCTGATTACTGTGTTGTAATGTCTGATTCACACCTCACCCAAAAACTCAAGTTTTTGTAGTAAAAAAGAATTTATCTAAATTTTTTTTTAAGATACCATCCTATGCTGTCTGTAGATTTATAGGAAACAGGCACAGAACTAGCCTTTTCACAGGCTTATACGCAGTCACCATTCTTGCAGAGTTTTTTAATAGTCATACAAGAACAGCCTGAATTCAGAGAGAGCAATCTTGTAGCTTACCACATCTCTTTTCATATTACTAGTTCCCTTCAAAGTGTAAGAAGTATTTCATATTCACATTCCTTCCTCATGTTCCATAGTTCAAACTACAGCGTACAATCCACTTTTCAGTGCTATGAATCCCCAGCTCTAAATACAATGAAGCCTCTACGTTTTTGTAGATTGCTACACTACCATATCTTTCCTTCTACCAGCCCTTGAAGCCTTAGGGCTTCATTTGTAGAAAGGAAAAAAAAAAAAGGAAAAAAAAAGAGGATTGTGTGGATTGTGCTAGGATAGTCCTGGAATCCTTAAGGCCTAGAAAAAGTCTCATGGAGCCTACTCCATGATCAGTCCAAACTTAAAATACTTTTCTCTGCTTTTAGTAGAAGTAATCACAGAATTGTTTTTATTTTAGATTGTTACTTGCTTTTACACTGTAATTTTGCTAGGCTACTGGAAAATTCAAAGTAGGCCTGTCGTTTTTGAACTAAAGTTTCATTAATTCCCCAGTAATTTCTCCTACTGCAGTAGGTCTGTTTTCTTGGCTCTGTGATCAAATCTGTTTTTTGCTCTTCTCAGTATGGAGATCCCAGTACCATTATACCTGTTAGCAACATTATCCACGCTGAAGTCACAAAATTTGGCTGAAATATCCAGACTCATGATTTAGGAATAAAATATTAATGTGGTGGATCAGGCTGTTCTGCACTGTGTGCTCCTGAGCTGCCTAAGCCTGGGACACTGCAGGTGGTAAGAGGTACTTTCCACCTCCATAGTGATCCTGACTAACTGTGGAGCATCACTGACCATCTCCTGCCTTCTGCCATTCCTTAAACTAGGAGTGAGAACGTTTTTAAAAAAAAAAAAAAGAGAATGAGTAAATAGAAATAGCAAAGTATAGGGTAAAATTAAGAATATAGAAGATAATATAAGGCTAGATTTTGTATGGAATTGGTTGAGTCTACAGTTAAAAAGCAAAAACAAAACCTATTGAATCCTACCAAGCCTAGTGTTTTAAAATGTTGTATTAAAGTACTGTTCAGCTGGATGACGAGTGCCATTAAATTCTGCAGAACTCAATGAACAGCATTTAATTTGACCGTGCCCTTGGACAGCATTTCTTTTCAGCATTGGGTGCATTTATTCCTCAGAGCTTTCCTGTTTCCTCCCAGTGGCAAGGACCCAGGCAACCCTGGGTTGCTGGTGTGCAAAAGCAACTTTGTTCTTCTAACCCCCTGGGTTGCTCTGAACATTGCCCAGTCACAGCAAGGATCAAGGGCTCTGTGTTTATTCCTTCAGTTCTTCAAAACCACTTATTTTTGCAGTTAACGGTGACTTTGCAGTAAATATATGTTCTGGGAAGCAGAAGGCAAAGAGTATGTTGGTGGCACAAACCACAAGGTGTTTGTTTTATTACTCTGCCTTAAATATTGTTTTTAATCGAGTAGAGTTGCTCTAGGGCTGTTTGACTTCTGCACGCGTTCAGGCTGTTCAGTAAGCTATATTTTGGCAGCATGTTTGTGTTGGAGATTTAAGCTGACATAACTGCACTCTAGGTGCTTTTTCCGTTAATCTTACAGAATATATTTCAAGTTTCAGTTAGGATTGTTATGGTATAAGCTATGTATGCCAGCCTGAAGTGAGATTTTTCAACTTTACGACCGATTTGAATAGAAATATTCAACCAAATAAGGCAAGCCGTGACTCTAGGTCCAACTTGAAAATAAAGGTATGTAAGGTGACGTTTTACACTGCCAAGAGAAGGTTTCCAGCTGATGGAATCAAATGCTTCAAAATCCTTATCCTGCATGTAGTGAAGTGGCCATGCCTAACAGTAAATTAGATGTAGAAGTAGGGATGAATAGGAGGCATTGTTAACAGTTAATTGCGTGAGTATGTAAGTATGGAGAGCATAAATAATAATAATAAAAAAAAACCCTAAAAAAACCTATATTAAATTTTGTACAGTCCTTGGATGCGCAGCACTGACTTCTGTATTGTATTAGACACACTGCATTAGGAGCAGCAGAAGTGGCCAAGATCTTAACAATTTTCTCTTCCATACTTCAGCTGTTTTCCCAGATAGAGCCTGCAGAGTGTATAACTCTGATTTTAGCTATTTTATTTATATAAATTATAAATATGTTCCTTTACATAGCAAACTGCTGATACCTGTATTTTGCTCATGAATTTGTGAGAAAACAAATAAAACTTGAGCTTAACTGGCTGTGAGGTAAATAGCAACTTTCCTGTCATACACAAATATTCATCAAAGTTAAATATTTTTATTTTAAGGAGACAGTCAAAATGTTTATCTTCTGAGAGATACGCCTCAACTAAAAGGATGGACAACAAAACTGGCTGATAAAATGTTAGGAAGGTGAGAAAGTTTAATTAATGGAAGTGCTCCTCAAAAGGAGCCTCCCAGAGTGTTCGTGTTCTTATAACTCAAGTTAGGCAAATTCATCCCTCATTTTTGCAGTAAAATAGCTTTGCATGACCTGACTTTCAGGACATAGAGTAGTATGGGAAGAGTGCACTGTCTTGATCTTTAGAAGGGTGAAAATCCAAGATGTGTTTATTCCATGCTAAAAAAAAAAAAAAAATGCTAATTTTGCTTACTGAAGGGTTTCATTTGTGGATATGAAGGCTTGTTACAGGCAAGAACGGACTGATGATGATTATCACTCCACTAATAGAAAAGCTCTGAGTGGATACAGTAGTCTTATCAACTGCAGTATAGCAAAAATCTATTGTTACTCAGAAAGGAAATAAGCTGTAACTGCAATTTTTTCATATGTAATTCTAAACTGCGTATAAAAACAGGGAAACAGTCTCCCTTCTTACATTCTTTTTCTAATGTTCAAGATTATATTCCTCTTATTGTGACCTAGCTGATATGTAATCTGACGATACTCTCACCTTGACTCCTTCACTCCGGTGTTTTTCAAGTTCTAAGAATTTAATCTTGTGGACTTAAAATAGGACGTGCTGTAAGAACAGCTTTTACTGTCTTCTCTCCTTCAATTTTCTTAGCAGGCAAACACTTGATGGTGTCCGTCTGTAATGGTTCAGAGGAACAGAGAGTCTGAGTTCAAGAAAATGTCTTTAACTTGAAAGCCTTGGTCTGACTTCTGTAACTTTCAACAATTAATTTTTTTCATGGATTCTAAATGATCCCTCTTTGTTTTTTCCTTTTCTCTTAAAGTCTCCAGTGCATTCCTTGATGCATACTCTCAAGAGTATGACTTTGTTATTTATTAAATTGCCACGTGAACAGTTATAAACAAATCATCATGTGATAGCATCGAGCTCCTCTTGAGCATATGCCATTTCTATTGATGTAAATCAGCATGAACAAAACTGTATCAGTATGCCTATTTCTCAGTGTTCCTTCCATCCGAAAGGGGTGTCAATGCATGCTGCGCATCCCTGGATGCTGGTTGTTCTATCTTTCCATTGCCTACTCCAGCGCAGGATTGTTGGGTCAGGAAGGAGACAACCAGGAAATCTGAACCCTCACCTCTACTTGCAGTGGGCAGGATCACTCTTTGTGCCTCGATGTTTCCCTTTCATTTGTGTTATTTCCAGAAGGGTCCAGGGTCTTGTTCATCATTCGCTTACGTGCACTAATCATCCCAGAGAGCTTTTGGAGATTGCATTCAATGAAAAAGCCTCTATGGGAGGATATCCTAAATAAGATGTCATGCTATTTTGACAGGGCCAATTTGGGATGAGAGAATGGTTGTTTTCCTGCTGATTTATTTATTTTTGGCAAGCTGTTTTAACAGAGCTTAGATGAAGTTAAATGAAAAATGAATTTCAGTTAAAATATTTTTTTTAAAACCCACTAAAGCAAATCACACATGCGGCTAAGGTAAATATTTTCTTTCTTCAGAGTGTCTGAAGATAACATGAACACAGATTTATGATGCAAGAAAATAATGATCTAGAGATACAGTCCAGCTCAATTCTAACCTTCATGGACTCATTTTCAAATCTCTTGTTTTATGCTAAGAAAATGATGCAATTTAAGGAATTTGATTGGGGAATTAATGATCTTAATGACTACTGTAGCTAGTTAACAATCTTCAATGCATTTAGAGATTAAAATTATATATGTATATTTTTTTTTTCCAAGAGCAAATGGAAAAATTCTTTATTCTGATAGCTGCCAGTGTAGCTCTAAACAGTCCAGGCTGTGTTGTCTCATAACCTGCAGAAATACCCACTTCTGGAGACAGTGTCTTCTTTCCAGAACTGAGCAGAGGGTCAAATCCAATCCCACTTCTAGAGATTTAATGGGCTCTGTGTTCTGTTGTCCTCCTTCTTAGGAACTGTGAAGATGACTCTGTAGAGCCACTGCTGAAGCAGCAAAGATAGAGGTTATTATACTAATAATAACTCATTATACACTAAACTCCTGTTTACAGGTTAAATGGGACCCCTGCGTGGAGGTAATTTTTCTAGCACAACTGTAACGTCTTGCACATCCCTTTCACTTCCTTCTGCTTTGCCCAGCCTATTTTGGCAGACTGTGCGGCACAGAACTGCTACAGGGCTCGATGCTCCTTGGCAGGAAGGTGTGGCTGGGGCCTGGGCTCTGCTCTCACCTCCTACTGAGCTGCTGACTACAGGCTTGGGCTGCCTGACGCGCGAAACCAAGGTTATTTTTTTATGTTGTTAACCACCTCATTTATTTGCCTCTTTGCTGATTTTTTTTTTTTTTTTTTTAGGGGGAGGGAGATGACTGTTTCATTCTTTCAGGGCGTGAGCCCCAGGCAGTTGGTGCTGCGATGCTGGGAGCCTAGGACCAGTCCCAAATGGGATTTTGTGGGGCACAGCTGTCTCTAGACGGGTAAGGCTCACCTACACCAACTCTTTTTTTTTTTTTTTTTTAAGGGTACGTGTACTTTTGCTGGTTTGATTAATAGTAAGTGAATTGCTGCTATATACGCATGTACAAGGCGTCCCACGAGCAGCCTTGCTACGCCTCCAGCAGCCCGGAGCACCGCGGCCGCTGTCAGCGCAGGGAAGCCGCCCCGCCCGCCTCTCGCAGCCGACCTTTCCCCCCGCGCGGTCGCGGCCAATGGGCGGCGCGGCCCCGCCTGTTCCGCCGCCGGCAGCTGCAGGGCCGGCGTGTCCGCCTCCGCGTGCTGCCGCTCCGCTCCGCTCCGCTGGGCCCCAGCCGCCGCCCCGTCCCGCGAGGTGAGCCCGCCTGCCTCCCGCGGGGCTCGGCGGGGCGGGTCCCCCTTCTCTCCCCCCTCCCTTTCCTTCCCCTTCCCTCCCGGCGCGGCGGTCCCCGCGGCTGCAGGCAGCCGGCAGCAGCAGGCCGCGAGGCGCTCCGCACGGCCGCGGGCTGCCGGGCAGCCTCGGGGAGGGGGGGAGGGGGACAGGTCCTTCACCGAGCGCTGCTCTGCGTCCCCAGATGGCCCCGAAGAAGGCAGGCGATGGGGTGAAGGCGCACCCGATTATCGGCCGGTTCGGGACGTCCCTGAAGATCGGGATCGTGGGGCTGCCCAACGTGGGGTAGGTGCCCGCCCGGTTGCGTGCTTTTGGGGTGAACGGCGCCGTCGCTGTCAGCGGCAGAGAAGGGGGCGGCCCCTCTTGAAACTTCTGGAGAGTTGGTAAAGATAAAACTCGTTTGGAGAGGCAGCTCTAGACAGGCCGTGGGGCAGCTGGGGGCGGTGGGGGAGTGGCTGCTCAGCAACAGACCAAACTTCTTTTTTATAGCTTTACTAATGATTGTCGCACTCAGAGGTGTTTGCTAAGGTAGTTCTGTATCCTAATGGCACGAAGGATTCCTTGTAATTGATTAATGGACGTGACTTGCTTTCTTTGCCGTGCTTTCCTTGTTTAGTTGTTGACTTTCATTGCTATGATACCAAAATTGTGTTAATATTGTAGGTCTCAAAGTGTCTTTCACTAGAGACAGTGCACTGGTCCCTGTTCTTGAAGTAGAGGGTCAGTTCGCTACTGCATGTGGTTTAGGGTAGTATGTGTTTCTACCCAGTCCTTGTTACTTCTAATTTGAGTTTATTTAACAAGATTTTTTTCTTACAGGAAATCCACATTCTTCAATGTGTTAACAAAGAGTCAAGCAGCAGCAGAGAATTTTCCTTTCTGCACTATTGATCCAAATGAGAGTCGAGTACCTGTGCCAGATGACAGGTTTGATTTCCTGTGCCAGTACCACAAGCCTCCGAGGTAACTCAGGTTGTTAGTTTGTTTTTTGTTTGTTTTTTTTGCTAGAGCAGCTGAAGTAGTGTTATCGAAAACAAACTTTTCATGGATGTTAAGTGCAAATGTAATGTCTTTGTTTCTATTGGCATCTTCATTAGTATGTGTGGAAAGTGGATTCTTGTTTGGTAATGAAAACTTAGATCTCAGAAACTAAAATAGATGCTTGTTACTTATTAATTTCTGCTTCTACTAACATGCAGATGTATAAAAATGAACATATGTAAATGATAGGGCAAATTAGCATGCATGTCTGCTTTAGCTCAACAGTTGGACCTCAGTTTTTTTGAGTCAGGTCTCACATATCTAAAAAATAATTGGTCATTGACCAAGAATACGTTGATTTTCAAATTCAGATTATTTCAATCTGTAATTCCTGTGCACTATTTAGATATTGAAAAACTACATTACCACAGAGCTATTTACTTATGTGAGTTGTTGTATGTTGCCTTGCTTTTCAGTCCCAAATGAGTATCAAGGGTACTTGTTAATATACAGACCATAAAATAAAACTGCTGAATTTGAGACAAAACTTTCAGTCTGTTTACTGTGAAGAAGTAATGGCATGGTTTTTGAGTTATATACAAAGCTGTAAGTTGTGACGTTATCACTGCTTGGACACATAAGCACTATTCCTTCTTGTTTAGTATTCCTTCTTGTTTAGTTGTCATCAGCTATTTCTGAATCAGTAGTTAAAATGACAAAGAGATAAGTAGCTCTTTCAGTTCACCTCTTATTGCCAGCCCCGAGGAATGCATGGCCTCTTTCTCTGGGGGCTAAAGAAAATGAAAACATCACCACCACAGAACACCCTTTAATATTACTGTCATAGGATAATAAGGAGGATATAAGTAGTAATTCTACTTTCACTTGAATTATATTTAGACTTCTTTTAAAAGGAGAGTATTTATTACTTAAAATAAGTGGATGTGGCTATTAGTGGGTAGCTACTCTGAGCTGCATTACCCACAGAAGCAGTATTGGTCAGTACAGCCTCCTGTAGCCGGGAGGGACTCTGCACTGCTCTGGTCTGTTTAGGAACAAGCCAGAATTGGCTTTTTAAAAATTTGTCGTGTTGTAGATATTTTGTATTGCTACTTATCTGACTTGTCAAGTCTTTAAAGAGTGACTCCTGCTTAAAGCATAGGAATGCTTGGGGAGGAAGAGGAGTTTGTCTTTTTCTAACAGGTCCGTCATAAAGTTATTAAAGGCAGAAGAGCCTGTACTGCAACCAGTAATGAGTGATGTTTGTTTTTAACAAAGAGAAAAGGGGAGATAGGTATTTTACCCTCATGCTGAATGACCTGTCCTGTTGTTGTGTCAATCTCTGGAACAAGTAGAGCTTGAAATGGTAGAGGAGTTTCTTGAACTATTTGAGAAATGAACACAAAGCAAGAGTTAAGAGAATTTTCAAGCAGGCTTGTTGGGAAACTGCTGCATTATGAGCTTAGGTGGTCCTTTCACGTGGCTTTTTGGGTCTCTTGGGGAGTGTGAGGTTTCATTAAGCTGTATTACTTGCTACAGGGAAATCATTGGGGTGTTGTTGGAGAAGGACTGTGGAAATATAGAATAGAAATGAAAGTAGAGAGAGCATTTTGGCTGTGATGCTTCAATGTCAAGTCAAAACTTTAGGTGCGTGACACCTGCAAAGTTTCACAGCTTCGTGACTATTTGTACCGAATGGCTGCTCATGGAAGTGTAGGAAGTAAATGTATGTGTCATGGTTTTACGATCCAGCCCGGTAAACCGTTGACACTATGCCTTCTCTATTCCTCTCAAATTTTGGCACAAATAATTTGTACAACAAATGACAGACCGTGTGTATGTGTTTGTCTAAACAGGCAAGGGAAGAACGTCGTGTTTGTTGCCTGAGATCTCTCTGGACCTTGGGTTAGAAAATAAAGCTCACTTAGGATGCAGGAAACAGTCTTAAACTACCACTGAAGAAACAGGCATTGCCTTTTAAAGTCACTGTTTTTCTTGATGGAATATGCTGGCTGCTGGATTACAGAACTGTACCTTCTTTACCCCAGCGACTCTTGCAGTCTCTGCTTCAGTGCACCCATGCAGTGAGGGCAGGGTGCTGGCACAAAACACTGTTGCTAGATTTCTGAGCAAGGTTAAAAAATAAAATAAAATAAATCCTTGCTCCAGGGTTGCATACGTGCTTAAAATATAGCCACTTCTGGATGCAGTGCTATTTCATGTTACGGATAACTGTGACATGCTTCATGGTAGATCAGTCTTGCACTGATGTGTGCAAATGATCGATTGGTGCCACCTGTTCCTGATGATCATGTGAACCTCAGTGACATTCAAACAAACATTTAGAAATGGAAATGAATCTGTTTAGAGCAGAGTGGGGAAAAAAACCAATCCAGTAGTTTTCCTACTAAAGCGTTTGATACATGTGGTACTTTTCCTCTGTTTTTCCACTGTTTTCTGTTTGCGTTCCCTGTTTCTTTCAGGGCATAACAAGTTTAAGTAGTTCAAGCCTCTTTCTGTTTTTCTCTGTATTCATCAATGATGAAATTGAGGCTTAGGCTTAGGAAACAAGCCACTGGAAGCAGTGGTGGTTTGCTTTGCTTAGGATGTTAGTTTAGTAATAGCCGAGGTGAGGATGGGAAAAAAACGTCCTGGGGACCCGGATATTCCATCTTCAAAGGTCTCTCACTTCTATTAGTCAGCTGTAAAATAAATATGCTGGTGTTTAGCATCCATTGTCTGGCAAACTGGGTTGATTCTGGTGATAGCAGTCTCTCTACATATGAAGAAGGCTGTTTGGCTCTAATGTGCCATCTTTGTAGTGAAAGTGTGAATTCTTCTAGTGGCTGCACAGGAAGCTAGTCCTACAGAATGGGTAAGAAAAGATAACGAAAAGATAACATTCCTAACACCACCTTTTGTTTTTCTTGAAATAGTTTAAAGTTGCAATGGAGAAGTGCTTTAAAAAGTGGTGTTTCTGTACCTTGCTGCCAACTTAGTTATTTGCCGAAAAGCAAGGAATCCTGATTATTCTAACAGGGAAGTTGCTGCTATTTGTAGTGAGTGTTTTATTTGCTCTGCGTTTCTATCAGGTCAAAGGAATTACTGTGTTAATGCATTTATGGGCTTATTGGTTTCTGTCTTCAGAATGTGCCTTACTTCTGGTAGTGCCTTAATGATCACTGATTGATGCTTCCATTTGAGCTTACATGCTGGTAATTAAAAAAGATGGAATTTGATAAGAAAACTGTAGTGGGTCAAAAGCGAGAAGCTTTTAAAGTTTATTTGGTTCAGAAGGTATTTATATTCTTTGTCATAAGCTGTGTTGTAAATATTTTCTTACATGTTTTCTAACCTCACTGTTTTGAGTATTGTGCTGTATTCTGGCTTGTTTCTAATCACGTTACAAAGTTATGAATGATGTGACACATATCATTAAGTTCCTGCCTAAACCAGCAGGTTTAGTGATGCTTTGAACTTCACCTTGGTAAAGATGATTTTATCCAGATCCTGTACTGTGAAGTCAGTTTATTACCTAAAGAAATCATTTTCCTTGTCAAGTCTTAGAGGTATGTTGAACACAAAAGTGAGATAGACTTCATAGCCTTTCGTCAGCATCACTAAAGCTATGGATTTGGGCACTGTGTTCTATCCCTTTGTTTCTGCGAAACCTGCTTGGTGATAAGCATTTTATTTCAGCATTCTGAGGTTGGTTGAAGGAACAGGTTTTACTTGAAGGAGGAATGGGAAATCTTTTTTTTATATGTATATAATGTAGCTATAAAGATATAAAGATACTGTCATGTACAGTCTGTTTTGGAAGAAGGAAATACTCTGGATTTATTTCTGTGATGAATGTTTTGACCAATACGTTTCAATAATGAAACTTTCAACTTCTATCTTTCAGCAAAATTCCAGCCTTTCTGAACGTAGTGGATATTGCTGGCCTTGTGAAAGGGGCCCATACTGGCCAAGGCCTAGGAAATTCCTTTTTGTCTCATATCAACGCCTGTGATGGGATCTTTCATCTGATGCGTACGTAAACTCCATTTTTCTAAGTTGACTCTATAGCTTAAGGGATACTGTACTTTAATAACTGTCGAACACATGACCGTTAAAATATGACTGCTTTTACTCATCTACTCCAAGCCATCAAGTTTGGGGACCTCCCTGCTTACTTCCCCTCAAAACACTACAACAAACCAAAAGCAACTAATGAACCCTATCCCCTGCTGAACAATGATAATATCTTTCTTTATGGTCTGGAGTTTTAAAAGTGAACTGAATTTCTGGAAGTGTTAATGAAGGCTGCTCTGAAAGTAATGCCTCCTGTTTTATGATGTTGGCCTGTGACATGAGAGCCAGATATTGGTGTGGAAGCAGGTGTTGGACCTTCCCACCAGTATTCCATTACATGTTGTTGCTGTGTGACAGATGGCAGTAGAGGGGCAGTCTGACAGAATGGCCTCTGACGTGGAAGTGCAGACGAAGCAAGGGTTTGTCTTTAAGCTCCTCCATGTGTAATAATTGACACCAGTTGACATTCATCAGTGCTTCCTGAATGTGTATAATGACAAAAGCAGTGGATGTAGTACAGTGAGGTGGCGGACGGTGTGTTTTGGTGATGTCACCATGCCGTAGCACCCGTGAAAGAGTGGTCACCTCCATTACTGCAGATTTATAGGAGTGCGGTGTGCACTCTTTTTCATCACTGGAAAAAATGCGTAAGGAATGCTGGTGACTATATTAAGAAACAGTATTTGATAGCCAAGGATTTGCTCTATCAAATAGTACTTTTTGTATGCGTTATTTCCACAGAAACTATGATTAGGAGGCATTACTTTTGGAGCAACATATGTAGAAATGATTGGTAGGAAAAAAGAAAGATACTGAGGTGGTAGTAGTAGCAAATTCTAGAATTTGTTCTTAGGGGCAAGCCTCTCATCTGTCCTTGTGCTGATTTCTCTGTGACTTACACTGAAACCCTGTGACTTCTGAGTACTTTTCAATTAGACCAAAGCAAAACTGAAAAGGCGTGGAATATTGCAGTAGTGATTTAGATTGTTAGAACTGTTGTTTCTTTGAACTTGAACGTATACTTTGAGTAGAACAGAAAATCATGGGACACTGATGGCAGCTAAGCACTTCAACGTTATTTGAAATGTTCTGTAAAGGTGAGGACAGATCTTCAGTTGGATAGAGTGAAGTAAGTCCTTTGATCTTTTGCATTGCTTTAGGAACTAGTTCCACATGTGAAAGCTGGACTGATACACTGGTATATTGTCAATGTTCATTTTCTGATATGAGAACCATTGCTACAGTATCCCTACAGGAAAAAGGGGGAATCAATCTCTCAATTGCTATACTGGGGTTTTAATGACTGTTTTTTCTGATGTAAGTTGAGACCAAACGATAAACTGTTTAGGCTTGCTCTTTTTCATATTTGTATCTTATCTGATGCTTGTTAAGGGACAAATTGATATAATAACCAGTGCTGAAAATGCTTTTTAATGTGTATATTGAGTTATCCTAAGTGTCTGTCTCAGGCAGCTGTTAAAAAGGTTAATGTCATTTGTTGTCTTCCTTGGGGATTGAAAAAGCAATGAGATTGTTATTGTGGGGTTTATGGCCATTCAAGTATTTACTTGTATTCTTAAATTGTAGTATCGTATTGTTGAATTCTTGTATTCTCCCAGTGCCTTGGGAGTGGCCATCAGTTCTGAGCCCTGCTTGTAGGCACTGGATTTCTGTAGCGATGCGGAATATGACTTGAAAGCAGTCGAACTGGTTGCTTCTGTTACAGGGAGAAGACTGTGGACTGGTAGATGAGGCTTTGTGCACCAACGAGCTGGGAATTAGGTGTTACTGAAGATTGAGAAATGATGAGAATAGCAGTGCTCTTGTGGGGAGGAAATGCACTAAGAAGTGATCTGGGGAAATAAGCAGGACTGAATAAAAAGCTGCTGGGCTATTGGATGGGAGTGTCAGGTAAAAATCAGAACAAACCAGTTATCAACCAGGAGATTACTTAAAAATTGAAAGAGGCTTTTAGGTCATCACTTTTCAAAGCGTGAAAAATTTAGTGTTTGTCTTCACTTGTGCTTTGTGTTGATCTGGAACAAATTTTCACCTCAGAGCACTGAAACTGTTGCTCCCAATCTTTATCCTGTTGTGTCACGCATCACCGCTGCACGCGTTAATGGCTATCATGTGCAGCAGAGCCCGTCAGAGAATTGGTCTTTTTGCTTGTCAGGCAGAAGGTCAAAAGTGGGTCATTGTGGGCTCTTCAAGATCTGCATGCCTGAATATATTGAAGAAAGGCAAACTGTGGTGGGCACATCATCCTGGAACTGAGAAGTGTGGTAGCTCACCTGGTTTTAAAGTGGCGTGCTGCTCATGTTGGGTTAGGCATGTCACTTTCCAAATGGGTTTGGCTTTTAGGGAACTTACTGGCCATTATCGATGTAATCATCTAATTTATCTGAGAAAGTAACTAGGTAGGTGTGACTTTGCTGCAGGTATGAAATATGTCCTTACCCAACCATGCAGTTGGAGAGGACAGTGAGAGAAGAGGGGGAAAAATATTTTCTGGGGAAAAAGAAGGCTTTTCTACTTCTCAAAAGATTGGCTTTGTATTACCAGACAGCCTGGGAACAGGATTGGTGGAAAAATAACTGGGTATTTTCATTGGATATTGTTTATTTTCTCCCGGATAGCATAGGTTTACTCTAGACAAATAGGTATTAAAAGTTTTTAAGAGTTATATTGCTAAAGTTCCTATATGATTGCCGTATTTCGTTGATTAAGCATCTCTTCTTTCACAAGTATATTGAAATATGACTTTGTGTATGTGCTTGAATTTGTAGCAGATGTAAATTTCATTGCATGGAAAAAAAGTGTTAATCCTGAAAAGAAAAACTAGATATCCCATGTTTATAAATAGCTTTTTATGCAGATCTCACTAGACTTATTTTATCTTTGTATTGATGAACCCCATTCAGGAGGATTGTCTTTTGCACTGAATTTCTGTTCCTTTTAATTTAGCTGCATAATAGGAAAAGTGTTTATTGTCTCCTGCAGTGTGGGTACTCTGTGAATTCTCAGAACAGCATCTGCTCTGCTGTAGTACCACAGCGTGTGATACTAGGGTGTTTTTCCTGTCCTTCTGCAGTAACTCAGACGCTGGTAGGAATCTTCTGAACGTTTCCTGTTTCTAGCAACTTCTTTTCAGAAGAGATGAGATTAAGTCTGCATTACTAACTCCCACTCCTAGGGAAGTATGTATGTGCTAGACTTGTTTGGGAAACAGTGGATTGCTTTGTTTTGCTTAGATGACTTTAAAACTACTGGTGTCTATCAGATTCCATTACCTGAGACTGAAAATGCTTGACTGTTGAGAGGATTTATTTTAATGCAAATGTCTGTTTCAGATGATGATCCCAAGAGGCTTTAACTTATTTTGTTTCTGTTGGTGTTTTTGCAGAAAGCAATTTGAGATTAACTCATTCAGATTGTATTGATTGAGGTAATGATAGGCAAGGAAGCAGCCAGGTAGGAATGATGAGCTTTGTAGTACAGTGAGACAAAGTTTAGCCATCTCACTGAAGTCCTAGACCACTAGTTTCAGTCCTGTTTTTCTTTATTCCCTGGAAATATATTGAATTTTACTTTCCTGAAGGCAGAAGGTCTGTCTGTAGCTGTTAGCTCCCATAACAGGATTCCCTGGTGTTTCCCCTGTGCTATGAGAAGTATTTCAGAGGAGGTTGTTGCATGTTATCACTTTATCCATGGCAAAGCACTTAAGTTTTACAGCTGTGACTGTAATACCCTCAGCAATAATTAAAATTTCTGTTGAAATTGGAAGTTGTCTGTGGTGCTTGCCTGCATTGCTTCTTGCGTGGTATAAAGCTGAGGTGAAAAGAGATTCTCTAGTTCTTAAGTTTCCTTACTTTATTTCAATAAAGACGAGTACCCGGGGGCCTTGAAATGGTCCTGGGCATTCTGTCTTCAGAGTTCCATGTCCTTGATACACTGTTACTATCACTGAGACATAGTGTTTGTTAAATCAGTGAAACATCGTTTTCATGCTTTAGCTACACTTTGTATACAATGAAGCAGCCACAAACAGATGGTAGAGTAATGGGATAAGTAAAAGGAGGCGGCCTGTTAGAGTATGACTGGATTTTTGTGTTATTAGTAACATTACTAAGTGAATTCTCTTAGCAAATGAGGCGTTAAGAGTAGAGCTGTATATTTTTTGTTTGGTATTTCCTATAGTGTCTTTTTTTTTTTCCTCTTAAAGTACTCAAACTGGAACTGAATTGCTTTGAGGCAAACAACTTTATCTCAATACTTTCATTTTAATTTTGGAGGTTATCCCAATTTCTTTTGGGGGAGAAGGAATATGTTTTATATATGGCTGAATAACCTTTGTCCAAACAGGTAGACTCACTTTACTCACTTATTATTGACTGAATGAATGGGGAATTTAATTTTTTTTTCCCCCTGTCCTGGATTATGGCATTTACAACATTATTGCCAAAATAACTTAATGTATGCTGTAGACTAGTTGAGGCCTGTTCCATTTTTTAGTTCAGAATGTTTCTGTTGGTTCTGCTGTTGAAGTTTCAGGTGGATTTATAGTTTTAACTGTGTCAGACTCTTTCCTGGTGGTATGAGGCAGGGTGTAGAGCGGTGTCATAGTGCTTCTTCCAGCTCATATGGCCTTAAATGTTTTAAGATTTTATGGCAGATCTGTCACAGGCACTTGCGGAGAAGAAAATAACTTTACTTGGATGGTGGATTAAAAATAGCAGCCTTATTACAAGTGCAAATTTACAAAATGCCCTTAGCTAATACTTCAGTGAGGAAATGGCAGGTATCAGTGTTGTGAACCTGCTATGACTCTCAGTCAAGAGTTGAGTGTTCTGGATGTTAAGCAGCCCTGTCCAGCTCTTAATGCTTTTGTCGTTCATTTCCTACTGATATTTTACAAATTGTAAAATATATACCTATAAGTATATCCCACCGATATACAAGTTTGCTTATCGTTAATTCCTTCTCACATAAAAATAAACTTTGTGATGTGGGAGAGGAGGATATTTTTCAGATAATTATTTTATTTTAGGCTTTTTTTTCTGTATGGATGATATGAGCAGGAATGCTGGATTTCTACTCTCTGCCTTACAGTGGTTCTGTATCTGCAAGCAGGACTAGAGCACATGGGTTACAACCACATCTGCTCTGTGTAACCCTGTTGATCCTGTTATTTGGCTGGCTGTGGAAGACTGCTTAAACTTCCCAGGATTTTCACTTCAGCAAATAAAACTAATACTGGAGAGTCTATAACCTCACAAGTTAAAGATGGATAGCAGAGGAGTAAGATGTCTTAAGCCACTGCAGAAGAATTTTCAAGACCTGTCTACCATTAAGCTGAAGTAAGAACAGTACTGCTCTCATAGGTCAAGGAAGTCACCCTCATCCTCAGTTTTAGGACTTATTTTTTCACCAAAAGATAAGAAAGGTATGTGCAAAACTCACATTTTGTACCTTAGAACAACTTGTAGCTTGCTCTACTGCTTTGTCTTCCACAGGAGAGTGAGCCTTATTTCCTGGGCACATGGGTGAGGGCTGTGGAAAAGATGCTGGAAAATTGTGAGCACTCTAATGACTTATTTTTTGTCTTTGGCAAATAATGTGTCACCAGGCTGAGTGAAAGTGACACCTGAACTGTAAGTTCTAAGCCCGGGTAACTATGGTTTAAAGCACAAACTAACTCAAAGGTTTGAGTTATCTTTATTCTTAAACTTTGGCACGAGTAGTTGTTCTTTAAGAGCTGGATAAGCCTGGATGTAGGGAGCAGAAATTTTGCGATGCTGGATAGTGTTCTTTTAATCTGTGGTAATTAAACAAATATCTCTTGGAAAGAGATTTTCTTTCTTCAGAAATAGAATGGTAGCTGTGAATGTTCAATTTTTTTTTATTACTTTTTCAAAGAAATCCAAAGTTTCTTTTACACTGAAGTTGCCTGTTGGTGTCCAAGTTAAATTTTGATTGTAACGTACTTAGGAGAATTCTTTTCAGTGTTAGATATGGGAAATTCTGCAGATTTAGTTAATTACTTATCTTCATTGAGAAGGAAGTTTATTGTGCTTAAATTCTTCTCTGGCCCTGATTACAGTTTGATAATGCTAGAATTGTAAGTCTGATGGTAATTGAAGTTACAAAGGATTTTGGTGCCCACTTTGACGTTCATCTTTAGCCCAATACATTGTGCCTCTCTGTGTCCAGTGTCTTTCTTTCATCAGGACAGATAAAAACATAAAAATTTCTTATCTAAAGGCCACCACCCTTGTTCAAGTAGTAGCATCTAATGCCTTTCTATTTATAGGTGGAACTTGTTTAATTTCCTCAGCAGGGACTTTAAGCTATGACCTTATAGGCCAGAAGCAGGAGAGCTACCTACTGAGCTACAAGGGCAATCTCTCAATTCTAAAGAATACATAGAAAAATTTCTAATATGCTGCACTGTGAGTCATAAAGTACTTGACCAGTAAACCCCTCCCTCCCCTGAGAATAAAGACCAGGCAGGTTGTCTTTACTGAGTCATTGCTATTATTTGACCTACAACTACTTTTATTATAGATCTGTGTGTCATATGGCAGTGTGTAATTGCTATTTAGGCAGTACAGGTGAGACTTAGATTTTTCTCTGTAACATCTTAAAGAAATTATCAAGATGTGACTGTGTCTTCAAAAGCAGTCACCTAAACACACTCAAATGTTCATCTAATTAACTGGATGTTCTTACTGATGGCATAAGGTATCTTGACTTTAGGTTTAGTTTGTTATTTCTTTGCTTTGTTGTGGACTTTCTTGAAAGCCTGAAGGTAGAGTTGGTTTAGTTGTTGCTGAGGCTGCTGTGAAATTATGTGGCTTCATAGTGTGAGAAGACAAGGAGCAATTGTGAAAGTGACCACACTGTGTCAGCTGTGGGAGCAGTAGCTTTCAGGTGGGGTGAAATTAATATATCAGCTTCTGCTAGATCTACAAGCAGTGTGGATTTTTGTTGATTGATTTATGGCAGTAATCTGTTTGAAGAAGACAAAATATATTTGAAGTACTTGGGAAGAAGAATGGTGGTAAGCACTGTGAACACTCTTGGGCTGGACTGCTATATTTTACTTGAAAGAACTTTGCCATGTCATGGGCTCGTGTTCCATTCATATTCTTAAAACAAATATGTGCACATCATTGGACATTGTATTTACATTGGTTCATTGTATTTACATTTCAATAAGATTTATTTTTACAAGTTGCTGTGAGTACAGTTAGTGTTCTGCTGCATTGTCTTGTCCTCAAAAAATGAATTAAATTCTCTGTATTGTCTGTACTTTGTTTTGGTGTACCCAATATATGGTATATTACCGGCAGTGCTACTGTGTGATGGATGTTCTGTTATCTGCAGCTGTACTTGTGCACATAACTGTTTTCAGAGTTCTCTGACTTGCTCACCTCAATTTCTTCCTGATATTGTATCTTTGTGTAGGTGAATTCAAGCAGTATTTCCCTGGTATAGATCTGTGAGACTGCTTTGAACTGAGTGGTGGGAAAAGATCATCTAAATAAAGCCTGGGAAATAACTGGACTTATTATTCTGGCTTGAAGTTACATATATTAGACAAACTAAAACAGGGGTACTGACTTAGTTGGGATATGTAATTGCAAGTCATAATTAAAATACAGTTAGGCAAATCTTTGCGTTCTTGTGTAATGTCAGTGCCTCCTTTTTCTTTACCTGTGGTCCTGTGAGTGCTTGTAAGTCACTGACTGTAGTTACTGCACATCAGAAAGCCAAATAATGTATTTACCCTTATGAAAAGGAAAGCTTTAGGCAGTGTATCCAAACAAAACCTCAGCACTGTAATCCAATTTGTATGCAGCCTTTCTTTCAGCCTGAGACTGTTTGATAAGCTGACAGAAAAACCTTTGCTCAAGTTTTCTTTTGGAATTGCTATTTATTGGAGCAGTCCTGGTTCCCACAATGACAAAAATGCCACTTCCAGGAAAAAAGAGAGCCCACCCTGCCCGAGTTTATACTTTGTACCTGACTTAAACAACTTGCAATGTCTGTATTTTGGTAGTGCTAGCAGTTCCATATTCAAACACCTTTTCTCACCTATATGCTGCCACTTTTATCATGTGCTGATTGAACTGATTGTAGAACCACACAGTATAATGGCTTTAGGAATGAATTCAGTATTAAAAATAGATCACTCTTCTAATCAGATTTAAACTGTAACTCAGCAAACAGTCATGCTGTTCTGGCTGAGGGAGCATGAAGGTAGTTCGGTGAGTTGAAAAAATGCCTCAAACAAGTCAACTGTAGGAAATCCCTGATGTAAATTTCACACTTTTGTTTTCTTTTTTTGTTTGTTTCTTTTTTTTTCCCCAAAGCATTAAGCTTTCTCCAGGCACTGTCATATCTCTAGGGTCTGAGATGCACAAAGGGCAGTCCCAGCAGTTAAATCTGAAGCAAAAAAGGAGTTCAGTTGCTCTGCCTTCTCAGTGTCCTCCATTATTGGGGCACCCAGCTCATTTGCATCGGATCCATGTTTTCCCTGGTCTTCCTTTTGCTGTTGACATACTTTAAAAAAAGCTTTCCTTGTTGCCCTCAACCTCCCTCAGCAGATCTAATTTCACACGGGCTTCAGCCTTCTTTGTTACATCCCTGCATGCCTGTTCCTATATTCCTCCTAAGTGGACAGACCCCTTTTCCACATTCTGTAGACTGTCTTCTTCCATTTGAGTTTTTCCGTAAGCTCCTTGTTCATCCATGCAGGTTTCCTGCCTGATTTCGTACTTTTAGGAATTTACCTATCTTGAGCTTGAAAAAGTGGTGCTTGAATGTCAGCCAACTCTCTTGAGCCCCTCTACCTTCCAGTGCTCTGGCCTGTGGGATACTTCCAAGCAGATCCTTGAAGAGTTCAAAACTGGCTGTCCTGAAGTTCAGGGTTGCAAGCCTTACTTTTCTTCTTGGGTTTATAAGTGATTTTTTTTTTTTTAATTATTTTTCCATGTCATGTCAGCAGAGACTTTGGAGATTTGATTTCCCACCCCGCTTTGGAAGTTGTCTCTCTTGTGGTAGCAGGTTTCCTGCAGTAATTTCTTAATGTATTTCAGAATAGATTTTTATTTCAGAATCTATTTTTATCCTGTAATCCTCTGTGGAAGAATGCAACAAGCATTGGACTGGTTTTAAATGTTGGATGTTTATGTCACCAGCAGTTACTTGAGCAACTTTGAAAGCTATTGTTTCCATACTGATGGCGAGGGGATTCTCTAGCCTCAGATAACACCCTGAAGTCTTATTGCTTGCAGGCAATTAACAAAACACGTTAAAAAAATGACCTACAAGTGGCCATCTGTTGTTGCAGAATACGTCAGAAATGCCGTAGTTATTTTGAATTTTGCTATCAAAGCGGAGCTTCGCTAGTTGTAGAAGATTTTCAGAACCTCTTTGTTTATCCTTAGATATGGGATTTATTTTCTGAGAATTCAAGCATTATGGGGTTAATTTAATCCCTGTTAAATGTGGTTTAAAGAGCTTGATGAAATCAACAGCTACCCATCTTCCTTCTTTTTTCCCAGTCCTCTTCCTTCTCCTCTCTTGTCCCCCAGTTCTCCTCCGAAGGACTCAAGGCGCTGTCAGACAGGTTTTTCTTCCAATAATGACAATGGCAGATAAGCTCCTATACTTCAAACTCAGTTTTCTAGTTCAAGTTATAAAAAATGTTTGAACACAGGCTTGTGTTTCAGTACTTTCTGATAGCTGTTCATGAGATAACAGTTCCTTGAGGCTTTCTGAATATTTTTATGCACTAGGCTTTGATAATTTGATGTGAAAATTGGTGTTTCAAAACTAAATAGCAGTAGGAATGAGAAATTAAGTGCAAGAAAGACTTGCAAACAGGGAGCAAGTGCATAGCAAGGAGAATGTGCACAATCTGGGAGGGACTGCTTGCTTTCAGGGGAAATACGGGAAGACAGGCATCCTAAGACTCCAGGGTGAGCTCTGAATTATCACAGCACAGAAAGGTGGATCCTGAGAACATCGCCATAGAAATTGTGTGTCTATGTATTTTGTGTACAAGGTAGAAATATTGATGTCAGATTTTTTTAATTGTTAGGGACGGTATGGAAAAATTGCCATGCAGTGGGAAAGTCTAATATCTTTGTATGTGCATTTAATCTATCCAAAAGAGCAAGCACTTAACTGTCTGCTTATGATTAAAACATTTATTTCACAGTTTAATTACAAGGCAGACTATAAAGATTGTTTCAGTCTGCTTATTGCATTTTTGCCTTCTCAATTTGTCTTTCAAAATTTTCTAATATAGCTGAACCAGTCAATACCACTTCCACCTGTATTTTAACCTGTATTAACTGTGTGCGTATAGTGTCTTTTTGCTTGAAGTTGTTTTGTGCTTAAATTCAAGTTAGAAGTATTATCCTGCATTATGCAATGTGGACATTTTAATTGTTGTCTTTAATATCAGTTTGTGTGCAGAAAGAAAATAAAACTTTTTTTTTTTTTTGGACCGTGCAGAATTTTGAGAGAAAAAAAAAAAAAAACCAGACAAGAAAACTCCAACATTTCTGTAATGCTTCTCTTTGTCCAGAACTGCAGCAGGAGCTGAAACACATTGCTGCGTCAGTTGGTCTAGGGGCTTGAAAATATAAATCCTTCCAACTGCATTGCAATATTCCACTATTCTATGATTCTACTTTTTGAGATGGGATATGAAAGATGGAAAAAAAGAGTCTTATATTAAGTTGATGTAATTTATATGTAACAAAGTATTGCTTAAATACTGAGTGCTTCGTGCAATTAGAAGACGTTCTGAGTATATGCAGAATGCCCAAGTCATGGGATCTAGCCTTAGCTCACTTTTTGGCTTTATCAAAATAATAAATAATTTTCTCAGAGACATGATTCATCTTTGTAGTTAGTGTGTTGAGCTTTTATTTGTAATGGTTATGTTTAGTCATTATGATAAAACGTATAATCAAAATTTTGCTAAAGAAGAGTTAAAACCAGCTCTGTTTTCTTTTTATAAGCCACCTGTTGCCTTAGATGCATAAGTACATAAATTTGAACAAAGTGCTCATCACTTGTCAGCCATCAGTGGCAGCATAGAAATTACTTGTGGTACTTGCTTTGCAAGAAGTTCTTTTGTGTTTGTGACATCAGCTTTGTTTTATACAATTAAAGTATTACACGCTAGAATAATCTAAATTGCAGCCACTAAATGGGGATGTAGTTCTTCTTTCATAGAGCTGAATTTGTTTACTGATTGTATGCAGCTATTGACTACTGTTTAACATGACATGTCCCTTTCGCCTTGAACAAGCTTTGGAAAAGGTGTTTTTTTGTGTCCTGTTCTCGTCTGCCACCCTCTCTGTTCCCTTTCTCTTTTTCATTGTAGAAGGCTTTTCTCTTTTTTTTTTTTTTTTAAACAAGTAGATATAAACATTTATTAGGGCTTAGTATCTATATATTTTTAGGTAGCAAATTAATGGCATGTAATGATATTGCAACATAGAGAAGTCTTGCAGTAAAGTGATCTGGACTGCAGGAGATGATTTGTTCCATAGGAAACTTTTTGTCATTAATAGAACAGTTGTCATTTGCACGCATTAAAATAAAACCCCAAATCAAACCTCAATTTTGATAATAGACAGTTTTTTCCAGTTGTGAACCCACTGCACTAATGACTGTACAAATAACTACTAAATGACATCTTACTGAAGAAGTAAGACTTTTATTTACTCATCTGTGATGTCCTCTGTTATTTTTTTTTTATTTACGTGTCTTCGCACCCAGAACTGAAAAGGAAGAATCTGCGTGTGCCTAGGTTATGATTTCCTCATTTTAAGGTGATTTCCTTGTGGTGAGACAGATACCCAGTGCTATAGAAATTCATGAGGCAGGTACTGTGTCCTCTTCAAGTTCTGTAGTCTCAAGTAAAGAATCATTTTTAAAGTTATATTATAATTTTTAAATAAACTTTTTGCATTGGGTGAAATTGATGTGGATTTTTATATGCTAGTTTTTCTAATATGCCTGTCTTGTTCCTGTAGCCTTAGCAAAGGAGTAATATCTCATCACACTTCCTGTACACTTTATTTAAATCTGAGTCATGGTACCCGTGTGAAGAAATTAGGTTATAACAAACATATCCTATTACTGGTTTTAATGTAAAAGTGCTTTATTTTTTTTTTTTTTGTAGGGAATGCAAGACTGCAAGCTGCATAAATCCCTAGTAATTGTGTGCAGAAGTGACTGGCTCCGCTTGGGCCGTGCCAGGAGGAGCATGAGCTGTGTGGCAGGGCTTTGGCTGTTTGGCTGCTTCTTGCTGCTGCGTGAAACTCTGCTGGCTGCTTGCTAGTCCTGGGGCTGCCTTTGGTGGCCTTTCATCTTCCTAGGGCTGGAAGAACTGAGATGGGTGCAGAAATGGTAACTTGTAGCTCAGCTTTCCCTTTCGCATAATGCTGATGTCCTAACTTGCCCTTCTGAGTGGTACTCACTGAAGGTGAAGGCGTGCCTGCTCTTGGGGGCTCCATCCTTATTCTCAAACCTCCCTCATGTGCTGCTGATGAAATGAAATAAATCTGACTCAGTTAATGTGTTCTGGCTGCTCTGCATGGTGCTGCTGGAACAAGCAGTCTGTACTGGTTTCAAGTGGGGAAAAGTCACTGAAACTTGATGCTAAATTTCTTAAAATGAGATAGCACAGTTTGGGAAGGCTTCTTGTTTTACTAGTTAAAGCTTTTACTGAGGGAAGGTGGGAAAACGTGCAATGGTATTTTGAGATAATCCCTCAATTTACAAATAAAAGTGCAAGTAGCTTACAATTAAGTAACAATTACAGGACTGTTCAAGCAATAACTCTGCTGTGACGGGACATGAGAAGGTTGTAAACCTAACCTAAAGTCTTGCTGAACACTTAAGAAATGCAACTATGTTCTGATAGGTTTTCTTTTGCCAATCGGTGGCTTTGATATGAATGTGATTTATTTTAATGTTTGTATTTCACCATTATTGTTAAACTGGTAAACCTTTATCAATAATTTTACTGAGATGAGATTTCTCACGTGTGCAGTTTAAGCTGCTAGCTAGCTAAGTAACTGATTCATCTTTTCTTACATTTTCCCCTTGTTGTCGTTCTTGGAATGTATGTGTAAGCAAGCATGAGGAGAGAACAAAAGTGACTTTAAAATCCTCCTGTGTCCTTTCCAAGGACGTGATTCTTTTATTTTGTTATATGGTATTTGTGATTGAAATTCAGTGAATTGCAGTCAAGTTCTGCTCAGTATGAATAAAGATGGCTAGATCTGAAACTAGACTAATCAGTATTATATTTATAAAAACAAAAACAAACAACATCCCCTTTCCCTTACTGATTACGTTTGCTGAATGACTTCAATACCTGTACCATAGAAAAGGAGTAATTTAATTGATCATTTTACAAATACATGGTCCTGTTGTGTGAAAGGAGAGCATGTTTCCCAGTAGTTGATTTGTCCTGTACTGAAACAACATAACACTGCTATGGTTGCTTAAATAAAATTGTTCTCTGTATGTTTTTACTCTGAGTGGTTTTGAGTATTAATGGCATGCAATTGTGTTCTGTGAGTAAATAATTGGAGACATTTGTTACGTGTATATATTTTCTTTTATACAGAGGCTTTTAACATCTCGCTGTTATTTGTGGGAGCTGGAAAGGACAACGTGAGTGCTTAGCGGGGTGCAGGTGCCTCTCCAGTCCAGTCTGCCAAGCAGCTTGTCAAGCATCTTGCTTGTTAAACCTCAGCAGGGTTTTAGTTATTAACATAAGGAAAGAACATCCGGAATTATGTAATAATTTGGTTTTAATGAAACCTTCTGCCAGATGCTTCAGAAGATATGTGCATCATCGTTGTCATGTTCTGACCAACAGACTATGCAGCAGAAATATTTCATGGCTTCCCATAGGCTTGCTATGGAGGGAAATGTTTTTGCTTTGTGTTGAATGAGGGGAACCAGCCAAGTCCAGGACCGTGGTGACAGTCAGTGGGGCCTGGCCAGGATTTTGTATGTCAGCTGCGTTATTTACTGGAGTGGTGATAACATTTTATACTAGGGCAGGGAAAATGTGGCAATTCATTTGCAGAGTTGGTTAGAGACATGAAAACTTCTTTGCTGGAAAGGTGTTTTCTGAACCATTGCAGCTATGGGAAACTGAAATGTTAAATTTGGTGGAATTTGATATGCTGATCCCCAGTTCATCACAGAAAAAACTTCTTATCTCGCCTGAAAACCAGCACAGGTTTAATTTTTTTTTCTGTTTGAAGCTTAGGTTTTGGTAAAAAAAAAAAAAAAAAAAAAAGGCTGTTCTTTGTTTTAGAATGGGTGTAATCATGTAAAAGTTCATTATTTCTCATTATACGAGCACTGCATGGAAATATTTCAATGTAACTAGAATGAAATATTCAGCATGTTTAAAAAGAGCCTTTTGGAAACCTTTGGTAAGGGAAAAATTACTCCTATGATGCAGTTTGAATGCATAAATCTTTCTCACATGTACAGTATGCCCCCAGTTTTGATATTGTGATGGAGTAGGAAGACAAGGAAGCAGGACGTGTGCAAGTCAGCACAAGGAGGAATGCAGATGGGGGAGCAAGGCAGCATTTCCCTGAAATGTAAATGACACTAAAGACCCCTCTTAGGAAGGGATATTGTATGTAGTATTATGAGCCAAGTAGTGCTGAGAACTGAAAACCAGTAACTGAAAGCACATTGTGAAGAAACAGACCGTTTTAGTGACTCAGAAAACATTTTTAAGGTTAGTAATCTGGAAACCACTAAGAATATTATCTTGTTATCAGGGTTCTGATTTTTTCACTGGAATCAAAAGCCCAGTTGAAGGAATCTTTGGTTCTCTCAACCTATATTTTCCTGGCAGTACTGCCTATTGGATCCTTTAAAGCAAAGGAGTTTATATTTGTATGTACTATTAAATAAATGATGGAATAGAAGCTTAACAGTCTTATAGCTCTTTGGGAGTTCCTATTTTCTGCAGTGAACATCCCTTAATGCTTCAGAAAATGATTTCATAGAAACTAAGTACTTGAAAAATCAGTGTTGAGTAAACACTAGCTTGTTGATAACACAACGTGACCTCTTTTCATACCATTGCAGCAGCTATACATCCCCCCTCCCTTCTTCCTGGAAAAGTCTTCTGTTGATTTATAGTGTATTTTTAACCTTCTTGAGGTTTCTCTGTGAGGTTTTCATAAGCTCCAAACATCAGAGGTTTTCTGCCAAATGAAAGGGAAAGAATCCTAGATGAATAACATTTTCTTTCTTTATTATGCCGTATTCGGTTATACTAAATGTTTTTTATTCCTGATCAAATTTAGGTTAGAACTTTACATAATGAAAAATTGTATACGTGGTATTCTTTGTCAAGGTTGGAAATCAAGGAAAAAACTGAGCAGTGGGCTATGTTTTCCTAACAAAGTTAAACTGGTTAACAATCATAAGGTTACTGGAAAAATAGGATGCTTCATCTAAGAGATCTCCTTTTCCATCAGATTCTCTTCTTCTTTCAGGTAGACTGGAGTGGTAATGTAGAGTCTGCTATGGCAGGACAGTTACCTGCTGTGCAGCTCACTCCTTACAGTGGATAAGGGTGTGCAGGCAACAAGGAGTATGAAACACATGAGCTTTGTGGTGGTGTTTGCCCCAGAGTGCTGGGGCTGCCGGTAGCTGTACTGCCAGAGGCGGCTGTGTGCATTCTTAAATGCTGTGTATGAATTCCTCACATCCTTTGAACCTTCCTCATTTCCTTTGAAATTTATTTGCTGTTTTCATCTAATGTGGAAAAAAAAAGAAATCAGTGTCATAATTCAGCGTTTTCTTTTTAGAGAGTCCACAAGCTTAGAAACCCTGAAGTAATACTATACGTTGCCCACATCCCAACTGAATGGTATGTGATAGCATTTAGCTTTTGAAGGAAAAAAAAATGCAGGGAACCTCGTTAAAGTAATCAGATGAAGATTTTCATATAGAAGTGTTGATGAGAAAGGGCTTCCTTGAAATTACAGAATGGTTAAAAAAAAAAAAAAGTGCTAGAAGTTTTGAGTGGTGATAAGTATGGAGCTTTTCTTTGGGAGAATTTCTTTGAAAGCTGGATTGTTTTGAGATGGAGAGAGTTTTCATTCTGCCTAAGGTGACTTTTAGGTTTATTTTATCCAGAGACTAAGACCAGTATCAAACCAGGCTTTGAATGAAAGATGCTGTGTGCTGGAGCTATCAGCCAAGATATGGACCCTTTTCTGTTTGACAGTGAGTTTAAGAGTTTATATCACAGCTTATTAAAAAAAGAAAAGCTGTGGAAGAGGTGATGTTTATAAAGACAGTGGTTGGGTGAAGGAGAAGAATGTACTGTTATAGATTATTTTTCATTCTGAAATGTTTGAATTTCAAATGTGTCTTTTTTTTTTTTTTTTTTTTAATCAGGCAGTGTTTTCAGATGCATGCTTCCTTGTGCAAAAGGGCAATTTCTGTTGGCCTGCCTAAAGTTATTGTTGCATGGTACAGGCATGACGTTCACGTGTAGAGGCCTGCAGGCCACTACAAATTTTGACCAATCCTTTATATAAGCTGTGCTTTTGGATTTCAAAACAAAAACCTCTAGACAGGTGTGCATACTGTTGCCTGCTTATAGTGATAAGAAATGCTGCTGAGATGGGTGCTCTGCCATCCGTCAGCTTTGTGCTGGGGCTTGTGCACTGTCCTGCTCCTGTCTGGGAGCCCCCACATGCCTGTGGCTGTGCGCCAAACATGGTGGAATGCCTGACCCTTTTATTACTACCCATCAACCAGTTCATGGTTCAGTGTATACCCATTTAACAATCGTGAAGTTATGGTGAAAGTTTATGCTCCTTTATATGTCCTGCAATTCGAAAGATTTTGATGTTAAATAAAGAAGAAAAATAATATAAGTGTATACAGAAACTGGTAAATAGTTGTAGGATACAAATAGAGGGTTAAAAATCAGAAGAGATTTTCATGTGCAAGTATTGATGCGTCCATTTTTAGTATTTTAGGTACTACTGTTAATATGTACTATAAAATAGGATGTAGTAAATAGAAATTGGGTTTAAAAAGAACATGGAAAGGGAATTGCTGCTGTTTTTGAACTGTGATTTAACTGCAAAACATAAAACAATTATCTGACAAAGTGTGCAGCTGAGGTGATGCTTGCTGCCAAGCAGAGCACTTAGGAGGACACGGCATGTGTCTTGGCAGCTGCCTTCTCACTGAGGCCCGTGGTGGCACCTCTACAGCTAAGCTTGGGCTCCGCTGCTTGGCCTGCCAGGAGCCCAATGCATGCTGGTGGCCAAATATGTCTCACTGCCATGAAAACAGCAAAAGCTCTTGCTGAACCTCTGCCTAAATGAGGATGTGACTTAAGAGGTAGGATGTGTTTGTAAATGCTGAGCCCTACTTAGGGGTGCAACGATCTGCAGTAGCGATGCTTGCCCTACGTGAATCATGTGGTGAAAGGGTGGCCCCTAAACCACTTGCCTAACCATGCATAACACAGCTGAGCATTTCTAATTGACAAAACACTGCGATTTGAAATTGCTTAGTTGAGATTTTGAGCATTGTCAACAAGAAGGTTTGTAGCAAACTGTTTCTTATGCTTCTGTACTTTATAACATCTTTGTCTTTTTCTGTCATTAAGAGAAGTGTTTCTGTAATGTTAATTAGCAAGTAACTGCTGTTTTCAGTGTGCTTTAATTACTGTATGTTGCTTGATTATATGTTATGAAATAAACTTAAGGTTATCCTAGATTGTTAAATGGTGAGCTAATATGTAACTACTGCACTTAAGGTGAGGTTTTTCAGATATGGTGGTAGGGATACTGGGAGGAGGAGTAGCTGCAAATGCAGCCTCATTCTTGAGTATTTGTAGACAATTTTAAGAATTGCCTCCTCGATTTTAAAATTACTATTTACAAGAAATATCTGGTAAAATACTTTGAATCATAATTGTGCATAATCATAAGAAAGACTGTAGAGATGTTACTCTTGGTTGATTTTATGTGTGTATTACTAATAGGCATCCTTTTCTGACAGTCTAATTGTACAATCCAAGATACTTATCATTTACTATCACTTAAGAATTTTTTAAAAATGCTCCTGTTAAATTACGTTTAGTAATAGCTACATTACAAGTAGATGAATTACGTATGTGCTCTGACTGTGTATCTGAGTAGCACTGCAGTGATAGCTGTATTTTTAAATGAGCAAATTTTTAAGTAACTTTGTGTTTCTAGGGAGTTTTGCATTTGATTTCTGATAGAACAGTGAAGGTTGTACATAATGGGTGTTACACTTATTCAACAGTTATTAAAAAAAAAAAAAAGCACTTCATAGATGACTTAAGGCTTCTGACAGTATGCATTTGAATTTTTTGTGTGTTAAAATGAAAAAGTAGAAGAACTGTTTTTAGCAGAATTTGTAGTATTATTCTATAACTACTTTATGTCTTAGGAAGTCATATCAACGGCTAATATAAATAACTGATCTAACACTGTAAACCACTGAATTTTGATATTGTTCACATATAATTGCGTTACTCTCTGGTCTTCACAGGCAGAGATGCTTTAAATACTTGAGCTTTTTTCCGTTGTATTTCTTTCTTACATTGCTAGAATAGAATCAGTAGATGTTTCAGTCAATCGTACACAGAAATAAACAGCTTACAATTTTAGCTGACATATGACTTCTTCATTTTCTTCACTGTACCTGAAATTTTTGCTTTATTCCTAGTTAGATTTTGTGCTTGTGTTAACATACTCCCCTTCAGTTCTTCAAGAAGTTCACTATAAGAAGCAGTATAATTCTGATCATAAGTTAGCTTTGAAAATGCTCTAGTGTGTATGAAGACAAATCCTGTACTGTGCCAGTTCATTTCCCCCGAAGATTTTCATCATTTCTCTTACAGAAATGTTTTCAAAACAACAAAAGATATTAGCTCTCAATAAACCACTAGTTAATGTTATTACATTTAAGATCTTCTTGTTAGTTTGTTTTTGTTTTAATTTCTCTCTTAAAGAGTCAGAGTAGCAGTGTGGCCCAGCAGTGTCAGTACCTAGAAGGGTAAGGTCAGTTGAGGGTTGGTTGGTAGTTTTCTCTCTGTAACCTAATAAAATGTGGCTTTTTAAGTGCTGTAGAAAGGATTGGAATTGTGGATGCTGTCTCTGTCAACTAACTGCTTAGGAACACTGAACATGCACTTTTTTGATCTAAGAAAATGATAGTTAAGTGTTCCTGCTTCCACAAATATTGTAAGGGAAATTAACGACTATGTTAGACTTTATTTTACTGTTTATAATAGACCACTGGGGCTTTGATACAGGTGGATCCTTGTGTTGCTTATTTTATAAGTGATACTTATTGCCATAGTTATTGTTTTAAGTCTCACTGTCAAGCCATTAAATAGTGATTAAAAATATTTATTATTATTGTTTACCAACTTTACCAACCTTACTGCTGATCCTTTTAAATACTATGGATGGCATTTTTATATGGAAAGCTGTAAGTCTTTTAAATGTGTAGTCACCAGAAATCTTGTGTCTGTGTACTTAGTGATTTTTCAGTACTGCACTTTGATGCTTTGTACTTTGTTGACAATGTAGTTGCAAGAATAAGGTAATTCTAGAGTTAACCTTACAGGGTTGCTTTTGAGGGTAGGAAAAGAGCATCTTTTGTCTTTGGGAAAAGGAAGAAATTTTACAAACTGCTGTTACTAAGATGATAGAGTATAACTTAGAAGGTATATTCAAATGTTTTAAAATCAATCTAAAGTTGATGAAAAAATGTAAGTGACTAAAGCTGGACTTTAAGTGGAAAGATTTAAAGCTGCTGTACCCTTGTCAGTGGCTGACTGAAACATATAAGTGATGGAAAATGTTTCTTTGAAGAGAGAGAACTGAGTTTGGCATCTGGGAACAGGAGGGGAAAAAAACTTTAAATCCCCCAGTGATTATGATTACTGTGAAACTGAGCTTTGTTTCAAGATCTTAACTGGTGCTCTACTTTCATAATTTAATTGGTATTTATTTTCTCAGACTTAGCTGATTTGATTTTATTAGGTGTCTGTAACAAGCTGGATCCATCAATAGGTAACTTTCTTACAGCATTATTGTACTCTATTGTGAGAAGTTTAATTGCAGTTTGCTTCCATCATTTTTCGTGACAGCTGTTGAAAATAATGTGATAAGATTGGATTTATAGCGACTTTAGGAAGCAGATATTTGTTCAAAAGCAGTCGGGGAGTGCAAAGATCCATGCCAATATTCAGAATTCATATTTCCCTTGAATGGAAGGTTGTGATAAAATGGTACATGGTGTGTTTTCATTGCCTGTTGAAAGACTTTCATGCAGTTAAAATAAGCATTTTGATGGTGGTTGAATTAAGAGTTTTTGTCAGTCTCTTCTCATCATGGATGATTAGACTAAAACGTCTGCTTGTCTTGACTTGAGATCACCACAGCTTCAGATAACATGCTTTGTGATTGAAGGTCGAAATATTTTGAATTCTAATAGGCTGCCAGATGAATTGCTTGAAATAGACTGTAAAATTTCAAGGCTTCCTTTTCCATCTGCTGTGAAAAGAACCATTGGGAATGGTTGAGCTTGATGATCATAGAATTACGGGATGGTGATTCTAAAACCCTCAAAGGGAAGTTGCTATGGAGATCTAGTTCCAAACTGTGAAATGATTCACCTCTGAAAGGCTTCAGGGTCTGAGAAGCTGAACACATCATTGTTCAGGTGGTCATTGGTTAGGAAATTGCTGGTGCCTGTGTAATCAGCACTCCTGTGGTAGTTAACGATCTAAAAAGGTTTGTTCTGAATGATGTGGGACAACAGCAATGTGCATAAGATGGCTTCTCTCAATCATAGTTTGCTCAGCCTGGTGCTTGTAAAAATACAGTGAGCTAAATGACAGAGAAATGAACTGCTTCGTTGAGGAAGTCTTTTAAAAACAACATTTTTTTTCCTGTGATGGATTTGACATTTGAAGTAAAAGGAGAAGAACCGTTTCAGCTTAAAAAGCTGTGGTTAGATGTTGCAGAAGTATCACATTTATATATTTATTTTTCAGGGAGCAGAATGGTGGGGTTGTGTATTCATGCTTGATGGCAGACTAAAGGAGCAGTACTGTTGGAAATGGGAGATCTCTACTGATACTCACCTCAGGAGTGTAATGAAGTTGCCTCAATATGCTGATGTTTCTGCCATCTCATTTTCAGGTCTACCAACCATTCGGCTTAAACATCTACAGAAAAAAAAAGTAGCACCCCCTATGTCCAGGATTAAAACTAATCAAAGCGTATGTTTTCCTTCATAGTTTTTAAGTTATGTGAGGCTCTTCAGGATAGCATAAGGAAAGGAAAAGAAACTACTTGCCATATACATGCATAGAGCAATGTTTCTTTTTTTGCCAATCATTGCTAAAATCAATGAGCAGATTCTTAAATTATTTGGCAGCTTAAAAGTACACAAATATTTAATGTACTTATCCAAGAAAGGCGGTAGGTATGTGCTCAGTGCACAGGTAATTACTGTCTAGAGTTATAAGTACCTCATTGAACATAAAACATTTGTTTGACCATATGAGATTGAGAAAGTAAGAGAAATTTCTGTTTTGTTTGTTCCTTATCTGTTCTATATCATCTCTTGTCACAGATTCTCTTAATGGAATTGTGTAAAAGCAGTGCCACTGGCTACTAGATGGTGCCAGATAGTTACGGAACAACTGAAAGGTTCCACAGTGTAGCTGTCACTGTAATAAAAGCTTACTAGGAAGAAAAGCAAATCCTTGAATGTTCAGGATTTCTTCACTGAAATAATGTACAGAAGAGTGAGTTCTTATTCTATGAAGTAAGCGATTTGCCAGTCTGTCCAAGTAATATGCTTAATTTTGGTGAAAAGTAATCATTGTACATGAAAAAAACTGTGTGAAGAGCAAGGAGTCTCTGAACCAGCTAATATTTTTTTTTCCGTTTTCAACAGGAATTATGTTATTATAAACTGAGTAGGCAGAACTCTTAAAATTTAAATTGATTTACAAGGGATATATCTGGAAGAACTGTCTTACGTTGTATTATATGTTATGTTCTGAATGTGGACTGGAATGTCCAGAAGGAAGGTTGTATGATAAGACACATTTTTACAGTAAATTTACTGATAAACCTTTTGTTTGTTTTTTTTGTTTTGTATGGTACAAACAATTTTTGCTTGCTTAAGTGTTCGTCAGCTCTCATTTTTGTTATAAATTAATTGGCCTTTCTTCAGATTTTCTCCTCTGCCCTTCCATAGTGCACAAAGATCCTCAACAGAGAAAGATTCTGATGCATAGAGTAAGGTTTTTTTTCTCAGCCAGTCGTAACCTTTAACAGATGTAGCTTTAACAAATGTAGCTACTGTTTATAGACTAGTCATTGTTTGCCCACAGGTTGCATTTTCCACTGTGCTAAATTCTGTGATTTTTGGATAGCATTTTCTAAGGCACTGCACAGAAGTTTGACACTTGTAGTACTCTTGTTTTATTAAAACAACAGTGTAATTTTGAGTTTCAGAATATTTAGGAACTGCTTAGTTAACGAAGCTCTCGTAGCTGAAATTGTTTCCTCACTGAGTTTTGTCTAGGTGTTTATATAACAAGATTACTTCAAACATTTTCCTCAAAAAAGTTGCTTCTTTTGAAGTAATTTTTCAGTAATTCTTTATACTTTTCACTGTGGGATCCAGGAGGCTTGTAATTTTATGTTCTGTGCTTAACTGAGCTGTTCATTTTCTGTTCATTATGTTACAAAGTATAACAACATTCCAACCTGTTGAGGACTGCAGAACTGCATGGACTTCACAGTGTTAAGGATCCAAAGTGCTTTGGAGAAGGAGTCATGGAAATTGCTATTCAGTGCTGTAGCAGACCCAACAGAAACTTGAAGGTTCACATGTTTTTAGATACCTACATGCTTGGTAAAATCAGTCTGTGACCCAAATGGAGCTCCATGGGTAAGAGGAATGCATGTCTGGTCGTTTGAGAATAGTTGTCCAGTGGGTTTCTGCTGATGGTTGCTAGTTGGAGTTTGTGACTTCCCTAATAATGTGCTCTTAAAAACAGTTGTTAGCAGTTAGATCTTCTTGTGGTGACTCCTAGGAATTCCAGTTCAGCCTGACTCTGTAGAGACTAACACGTTCGTACAGAGAAGTCCTAAAAGACTGACCATCAGTCAGAAAAAGTGGATAAAATGCATCATGGAGATGATGATGGTGAAGATAATATGAAAATGCATTTAGGAACCACTTTTTGTACATTGTAGATGCCATCAAATTACAAATACCTGAGTTCCAGTCTAGTCTTGAGTAGAAACACTGTCTAATTTGAATGGTCTGGAAAGGTGGCTCTCAGAGGTGTATAAGGAGCTATCCAAAGGTTTGCAGGAGGACCTTTCCGAGCATGATGGGTTTTTTTTTTTTTTTGGATGATGCCATTGTGGGAATGCTGAGTAGGGAGGGTGAGGCTGTGGGGACTTTCCCTTTTTTACTGTTCATTTCTCTTTTCGAGACTTTAACTTGCAGAGAAAAGTTTTCAGTCATTAGAATGTAAAATAAAACATTGCCGAGCTCAGGTTGACAAAAGCATTCATCAGACATTAGCATTCTTCAGTCTTTTTGGAGATTGGAAATTTTGCAGTGATCCAGGCTAGATTCCAGGCTTCCCTTTTTGTTCCAGTTAACACAGTTGTGTTTTGGGAACAGGGTTTAATTTTTCCTACGGAATCCTCCTAATTTGTGTAGTGTGACATCTGTTCCACAGTTTACTTCAAGTGCTGCCTTTCCGTGTGTCTTATGACAATGAATTCATGGATATTACTGCACGATGTGATCTTGAACAAAGTGTCTTGCAAGGTATTTGTCCCAAATGCTACTTGGTGGACAGTGCAGTGATAGTATTTCAAATATGTGATCAAGGGCAATAAGAGTGAGCCCTCTGCAAACAGAGGCATGAAGGGTTCAAAGATTATTCCTTCAGCTTTCAAATAATGTTCTTTACCCAGTGCGACCAAGTTGATAGCAAATCTCAGCAGGTAGAAGGTTTTGCCTGTGGAGTGTTGACTGCATCCCAGTGGTGCTAGGATGAAAGAGCAATGGCAAGTAAACACATTCTACATCAGAAATAAATCACTAATATTTGCCACAGGTTTCCAAGGATATGGCCTCTGTAGCAGGTTTTTATAGATAAGCACAGTGGAACTACTTTCTTGGTAAAAACTTTTCTCTGTTAAAAGTTACTTCCACTAGAAACCAAATAGTGGTTTCTTCTGCTAGCTTACACATCCTTAAGAGAGTTGCTTTGCTTCAGGTTTTCCTCGGGAGGTTGTAATTCTCATCCCTGACTCTGTGAAGTACCTACTTGACAAGTACATTTATGCAAATATAATTTCTTTGTGTGCTCAAGAAGTTGATACTACAGACATTTATAATCCCATATTGCTGCTACACACTCTCATTGTGTGTGTGCCTGTGCAAAAATAGACTTGCCTTTTTTTTTTAACTTTTTTTTTTTTATCAGATACTCCCAATAGATTTGATATTGAAAGGGCTGATATTCAACTGCTATTTCAGACTTTTAGGGAGGGGGTCTAGCTTTGCACTCCCATGACTGGGGCAGTATTAGGGTCACCAGGGAAAATGCAACCAGGGAAAATGCAGCCACTTGTCTTTTATATGGGTAAGTAATGAATTTGAGTCCTAACACCGCACCAGTCGAGAGAGCCCAAAGCAGCTGCTTTTACCGTCCTGTGTCTGTACAGACATATGGTTTGCATAAACTATAACCTTGTGTTCAAAGTAATTAATGCTGCAACTAATATTCTGAGATGTTTTTCTGTTACTGGAAATCAGCTAAACTTGAGAGTAAAAACAAGTGTTTTTAATGGTGAATTAAAACCTATTCTTGTATTTCTACAGTGCAGGTAAAACAAAATAATTATTGCTATAGTGACTGCTTGCATTTAAAATAAATTTATACATTTTATTTTTACAAAAATCTAGTTAACTTTAAAATATGTAAGTTTTCTTGTCATTTAGGGTTCTCTGAAGCTGATCATCAAGAGGGTTGCAAATCATTGGCGGTTTCTATTTTCAGAGTTCCACATCCCAGAGTAATTTGCTTTAATTTCACCCAATTTAACCTATACTTCACACCATCACCATTCAGCTTTAATAGCTATGTTCTATGCATAAGAAAAGCAGATAAATGTCCACAATTAGACTGTGAATGATTACAACTAGTTAGGGCTTTATGAAGACAAAACTTAAAGGGCTGTGGCACAAAACAAAGCCACAAAAGATGTCTGAAAAAATTCTTTCTTCAGAAGTCAAGGTTTACTACAGCATTTTATTTAATTTTTTGGGGCGGGTAGTTGATTTTGCTTTCTGTTGAAGACGTAGGCAGGTGCATCTTCTTCAACTGAAAATTGCTCTGCTTAAGGAATATTAGGTTTGTGTTACAGGTGATTAATTTTACTTGTAATTATCTTGCAAGGGAAAACATGCTAAACCTACTTTATTTGTTGGTTCTTTATTAATGCACGCTGCATTTAAGAATCCCTAAATTGTGTTGACTCTGATAGTGTTCTTTTACCTTATGTTTCTGCCTTATGTGAGTGTGCATAGTAAAATGCATCATCAGTGAAGTTTAATCATGTCACATGTACCTTGGTTAGAAATGGTGGTATCTTTCTTACCATTTAAGTCTTCCTAGTACCAAGGATAACATCAGACAAGCTTAAATAGAGATACTATTTATGATTTCATGTTTTTGATATTTGTGGTCTTTTTTTGTTTGATAGCTCAAACAAATATTCTGCTTCTAAGCCCCCTCTCAAGGTACCCTTTCTTGTTTCATTTTGTTCACTCTTCAATTCCTACCCCAGTGAATGGCCAGATAAGTATTACTGCTCATTTATTTCAGGGCTTATAACAGGGTACGTATCCATATTGTGATGTATGTACTGTGATGAGCAACTCTTTTTGATAATAGTCATTGAATGTATGCTTGCGAGGAAGTGCAAGTATCAATTATTCTCTCGATCTGTTTTTTGGTAGTGTTATTAAACATTCTTTTATAGCTTACTGACAAAAAAAGGCTGGTCGTTATCCTAAATACTGATGGGAGTTTCAGCTTGTGATGCAGTTCAGATTCTGATCAAGTTGTGAATATCCCTCTTAATTATAGCATAGCATAAACCAATACAGTTACTTACCTTTCACAGTTGAATAAAAGACACCAAAATGTTGTTATGTGTAACTTAGTATTTGCCAAATATTTTGTTCGCTTTTGTTTAAGGATAAGAGTAATTAAAGAAATGAAGCAACTGGCATATCAAGTATAAATTAATATTGAAGATATTAATTAATTTCCATAATTGCAATTAGGACGGGAATCAGATATGTCTTGTAGTATTATTTTGATTTGTATTTTAGCGTTTGGGTAGCAGTTTGGAGCAAATAGGAACAATAAAGTTCAGGCTACAGACAGTTTCGTTTTTGCGTCAAACTAGTTTTATATGCTATATCATAAAACTTTCAGTCCAATCAGCAACTACATTTAAATACTGCAAATTGTGGCAGCAAAACAATAATTCTGCTGATTAGCCCCTTTCCATTTCTTGTAAGTGAGCTGTTTATGCTGTTGAGTACCTTTTGAAAAAAGAGAAAGCCAAAACAGCCTTGATTAGTCAAGGAGTAATTGGATGACTTGATTTTAGCAAGAGAATGAATTGGTTGATGATAGCCTGTAACTAAGTGTAGTGGTTCTGTTCAGATGAATACATAACATACAGTCATCAGATCTTGACAGGTATAACATAAGCAATGCAAAAATCTTGGGAGGCTGAGAGGTAAATTTTGTCAAAGAATTTTGAAGCTGATTCTTGAAAGAAATGGTAAGAAACGTGCATGCCATTAGATGATACTGTTGAAAACATGACTGTTATTACTTCTGTGCTGTATACATATTTATCTGTTATTACTTTCTTGTATGAAGAAGAGAAGATGCAGCCTGTGGCCTCACTGCTGCCAGGACCTGGCAGATAGGCAGTTCTTATGCCTCCCCAGTACAAAACCAGTCTGGCTTCCACATCTCCAAGCAGTCATCCTATTTTCCCATTCTTAGTTACCATGTGTCACTTGGAAGCAAAGCACAGAACTGGCTGTCACTGAATTACTACTTTAATGCATCTTTACAACTATTTTTTCCTCCTAGTGTTACATTTGAACACCTGTAAATTAGGTGTCTTTGCTAACTGGATACTCTGAAGTGACCTGCCTGTGCAAAGCTCTCTGGCTATAGGAGAGGGGTCTGCACTACTTCATGGCACTGTGGGCCCAGCCAGCCCAAGTAAAGAAGCCAAGGGAAAATCCCTGCAACTGAAGAATCCTTTACACTTGGGCCTGTTGGGAAGCTGGCAGTGTGGATTTCCCTTTCTAATAAGTTCATAGTTAAGCTTAATATATTCCTGTATAAAATCCTTGCCTTATTTGGATAGGGATTTCTGCATGCCACTAAAATATCTTGGGAATTTACCACAAGAGCTTCTTTACAGTAAGCTTGAATTTTTCAGCTTTATGGGCCTTGTTCTTTTACAGCAAAGGAAGTGGAAGAACTCTCTCTTTCAAGCAGTCACATGCAAAACCATTGGAGTTTTCTGGGGGTAATTTGACAAAAGGCTCCTCGCTAGGATGACTGAAGAAAGAGGCAAATTTCTTTAACTTCATTTTGATGGCCGATAAACCTGTAATAAAAATAAACTTCCGGTGGGACACACTAGACACCGGAGAACTGTAATCCGTATCGCAAATAACTGATTATGGTTTCTCATATACCTTCCTGTATGGCTGTATGCTTAGCCTTAATCAATATTCTGTTCTTACTCACATAGTTCAGACTTTCCAGAACTTCTTCCTCACACCCTGTCCACTCTACTCTTCTCATTATAAATGCATTGGAAAAGAAGGTCGTCATCATTTTGGGGTGGGTTTTTTTTCCTCTCAAAGGTTTCAGTTAGGGCTTTTAGTTTTTGACAGAGCTGTTTCTTTTGGAACTTTGTTGAGCAAACCTGTTTTATGTGTATATTTTTTCCTACCTCTGAGGTAAACTGATTCCTTTTCTTTCTGGAATAGAATACTGGCATTTCCCAGAGAGCATAAAACCATTTGAAGCAGATTTATATTCCTAGCTGCTGTTTTTGCTTTGGAAGCCAGCTTCCTTAAAACCTAAATAATCTATTCACCTTTATTTTTATGTTTTAAATATGGGATCTTGAGTCATGAGAGTCTTGAGAGCTTTACTCCTGTCTTTATCAGTGTGGTTGTTTTTTTTTTTTTTTTAACCACTTAATGCAGCAGGAAGATGTGAACAACTTGAGATTGTTGTTTAGATGACAGTGTATGGCTTTTTCTCAATACAAAGATAAAAAATAAACTTTATCCTTTTTTAGCCAACTAAATACTCCATCGAGAATGCTGGTCTGGTAGAAGAGTTTTATTTGATCTGTATGATTACATCTGCTTAGGTTTTTGTTTTTTTTAAATCACTTATTTCCTTGTAAATCTAAACAGATCTGTAGAATATTTTCTTCTGTGTGTGTAACTAGACTTCATATATACCATTGCTAACTTCTGTGTGCAAATAGGATTTATGCCAGATGACTACTATGTGCCTTTTCCTTAGCTGCTTGGTACTGCTATGAGTTAGCGTGGCAGGCTTTCTTTCGACAGCGCAGCCTGTTCTACCATCACAGCCAGCCTCGGGCTTGCATCTGTTGCAGAGGTGCTTTTCCTTCTACCAGGGGAATTCAGAGATCATTTTTGGAGAGTGACAGCTGATGGGCGAGGATGGTATTTCCCCTTACTGCTGTTCTAAAGGCTTTGTGTATTTGTCTGAAAATAATTTTGATGTTAGACTGCCAGCAACATTTTAAACCTGTGTATCATTTGTTTTGATGTTAAAATCGTTATTGCTAAAACCACTATTTTCATGAATTCGGAAGGAAAACCAAAGTTTAAGATGTTTGTTATGATGAAGAATCTCAGCTGTCTGTCATTAAGGGGTTGTTTGTAGTTTAGCTTTTTTCCTATCTCACAGTGCAAAAATGACCTTTTTTTTTTTCTTTGTGAAAAAAGTTTATTTTCATTTTGGTGATATTTCTGAGATGTATTTAATGTTATGTTAGGTGCACAAATACTCTGAAAATGGTTCCAGGAATAAGTAATAAACTGTCCATATATATATATATTTATAATATTTGATTTTTTTAAATGCTTTTTTATCCGATAATTTAAACCTTAGTTGAATTATGTTGCCACGTTGTCTTCAGAAGGGCATGAAGTCAGCACACATGCTTCAGTAATATCTGGTTGTTTTACCCTTATGTTTCCAGTTGGCAATTTGAAATTATGGCTTCAACTGCACTTTAAATATGTGATAATAGCATGTGTTTCTAATAAGGGCCAGCACCATTTTGTTCAGATAGTGTGAATGGTTGTCACTCATATATGACAAATGCACCTTCATCTGCTTCTTTGATGGCCCCCTAAAAACCATACCCTCAAATCAGGCCGATGAAATTAGCTGCTGTGTAAATTGTGTGTCTGAGTGGTTCATTATCTAATCACCGTCAGAACCACAGTGATAAAGTAGATTGAAACAGGGAAGAGGTCTGCCAGATGATTTCAGGCCTTTTTTTTCCTAAACCCCGTTTCCCTTGGATACACTGAGAGTCATTCAGAACTTCAGAATTATTTGTCTAGATACCAAGTTTCATAAAAGTGCTTTTATCTGTTCTTAAAGCTGGCTTAATCATAGACTCATAGAGTGGCTTAGGTTGGAAGGGACCTTAGTTCTAGCCCAGAACCCTATCCCGCCAGACTCTAAGTGATCTCCTGAAATGGCAAAATGCTGCACTTGGTATCTATGTGTACAAATCTTTGCATTTGTACAGTTCATATGTAAATTAACAATCTACAACTGTATGATATAAAATATTGCCTATAACAGTTGTGTACAGACAGTAAGACAAACCATTTGACTTGACTTTTTCATTGCAAACTCTTCTGATTCTTGATAGTATGTTTTAAATTCTGTCTTGTTGGCTTAGTACATAATTCCAATTTTTACTTGTTTTAGGAGCATTTGAAGATGATGATATCACTCATGTGGAAGGAAGTGTAGATCCTGTTCGGGACATTGAAATAATACATGAGGAACTTAGACTTAAAGACGAAGAGCTGATCACGCAGAGTATAGACAAGCTAGAAAAAGTAGCTGTGAGAGGAGGAGACAAGAAGTTGAAACCTGAATATGTGAGTATAAAAGGAGATCATTTATTACTGTCTACATTAAATTCAAATTTTTGTATTGTTGGATTTTGCAACATTTTCCCACATGCGTATTACAAAACTCTACTGCTATTTTTATGTCTTTTAGTGCAAATCAATACATAAATTTTTTGAAATTTTAAGATTTAATTTATAAAACTCACTGGAATAGAAGAGAGTGGCTAGGGTTGGAAGGGACCTTAAAGATCACTGAGTTCCAAGCCCCCTGTCAAGAGGGAGGGGGGGGGAAGGGGGCATGGAGAGGGAGGAGGTTTGTTGTTTTTAAAATTTAACTGTTATTTTCTTGCTGACATGTTTATTATATTAGAAATGCCAGTGCTTAAATTAGGAGTTTAGTCATGATGCAAAATCCAGCAGTCACTTCCGAATTACTGTTGCTATTAAGTTCCTGTCTGATACCAATATTCCAGTATTCAAAGTGAACGTACCTTCTTGATTTGGTTGCACTTTGTGTTTTAGTTGATGTTAAATGAAGACTGCCAGTTGAAGTTCATTTTTGAATGGAGCTGTGGAAAGCTGTTTAAATGAGCTCAATTATTACAGTGTAACGGGGGTGGTTTTTTGTAGGTTAGAAATATGTAATAATAATCAGCTTCAAGTATATTTTTGCAAATGATTATTTTACTGCCACTTGACTTTTAAGTCAGCTGCAGTTTGCCAGTAGTCTAGTTATTAATTTTTCTTTATTTTGTGTATCTTCTAAAGATATTTCTGGTGGTATGTAAAGCATATTCTCTAATTACAACAGCATATTAATATGAGAACAGACTATTTATGCTTAGCAATTATGAAGTAAAAACCACTAGTTTATCTAGTATCTTTTTAGATAGCAATTAATAATAATTAAAAAATTGTCACATCAGTGCTGGTATTTTAATTTGTTAACATTGAAGCACACTACTTTTTTTTTGTCCTAGCTAGTGTTGAGCATTCAGTAGGATCTGAAATTGAACTCTCTATGATGCAGTTACAAAAAGCATTTCCTTGGTAGTTTCTGCTGGTGAAGAACTAGCCTTTGTATGGCTTTAGAAGTATGTTATTGCTAGATTAGAAGTTTTTTCTTGCTTGCACCAATGTTTGACCATTTGAAGTCTTTCATAACTTTCATAAAAGCCCAGAGAGAGAATCAGATGTGTTTCCCTTAAGGTCACCTGATGCATCAACCCAGTTTTGAGAACACGTGGGGTGTAATTTTTGTCTTTCATATATAGTTGCATCTCCTTAGAGAAACAGGGCAGCTTATGCCTACAGCTTCAAATAGCATCTTTAAATATCATCTTATAGACAAGCAAAACTCCTGTCCATAGCAAACTCCACATTTGAACAGAGGCTGTATTTCACTTTAGGATGAGAAGATAAAAATAAGGTAATTGTAATGCTCTGTCTGAGTCTTGAGCTCCTCTTGGTTATGTCCTTGTGCAGTCACCTCTGGAGAAAGCCTTCTTCTATTTCTCATAATGGAGACATTCTTGTACAGATTTTAAGTGTCTGAATTTATCTGAATCATTCTTTCTGTACTCAGGAAGAATTCAACAGATATATATATATTTTTTTTTGATGGCAGGAAGACGTAATCAAAATGCATTTAAAATTCTCATCGTGTAACCCTAATGGACAGGTACAGTTACTGCTGCATAGCAGAACTATTCTTACTCAGTTTATAGCTACGGGAAGTTGGCACATACTTGAAAACAGAAAACATGAGATTATTCTAAAATGGAGACAGTAAACTAAAGTCTCAAACCTAGAAATGCAATTTAAATCAATTAACTTTAAAATCTCCATTAGTAGTTGATCTCTACTTAGCTTCAGTTTCTTAGCCTTTTCTTTGCCTCTCCCTTCAGTCTCCTAACCATTATTTGATTTGTATTTCAGCTGTCAAAATGACTTTGTCATCTTGTGTTTGTAATTTAGACTTCCTGTCATTCCCTGGGGGATTTCAGCCTTTCTTTGTGAACACAAGCACAGAAAGCGCAAGGTTTTGAAGTTGGGTTGCTCTGCCAGTTTTAACCTCAGTAACAGCTGTTACACTTGGCCAGTTTCAGCTGAGTTTGTCAACAACAATAGAGGTTTCAAAGGTATTAAATTCTTTTGTTTCATGGAAATGGGTGGCTGAACAGAAGGGAGAGGCACAAATAAATGATTCTGTGGAGACAAAGGCTGCAAGTAGGAACTCTGCTCTCTAGAGTCACCAGAGAATCTTCCCAGGGAAGTGCTGTGGAGCATCAGGTCTTTTGAATCCCGCTGATCTTCCATCTTCTTCTTCATCTTCCTTTGTAACTTGTATGCTTGAATTGTAAGGTGGGCAGTAGACCTTAGTAAAATGAACATTTTTGGGGTAAAGGCCTGTGAAATATCTGCCTGGTTAATTTTCTGGTAAATCAATCCTCAGGCCTGACTATGCATTTCCTACCAATAGACTTGTGCAGTTGTAAGATTGTAACAGCAAGTCTCTGACTTTTCCATCTGCTGGATGAGTTAGCTTATGTTTTCATTTACTGGGTTGTGATTAGCTCTGCTGCAGCTTTCATTTGTCTTTTTTCCTTTTTTGAATTGTTTTGGATTGCAGAGGAGGCCTGTTCTTACACTTTTATACTGTCCTGCAGAATTAACTGCAGTGAACAGTTTACTTACGGTTTCTCTTATTAGGTGTGTGATTGGTGGGGAAAGAAAAACTATACTAAGCAAAACAATTAAAGTTTATACCTCCCTGCAGAAAATAATCCAATGCAACTTTTCTGCAAATACCTGAAAGGAGGTTGCAGCAAGGAGAGTGACTGTCTCTTTTCTCAGGTGACACTTGATAGGACACAAGGAAACGGAAGTTATTCTGAGGAGATTTAGCTTGGATATTAGGAAGAGTTTATATATGGAAAAGGCTGCTATGACAGTGATGGAGTCCTAATCCCTGGTGATGTATAAGAGATGTGTGTACATGGCACTAAGGGATGTGGTTTAGTGGTAGAACTTGGTAACTGAGGTTTATGGCTGGACTTGATGATCTTGAAAGTCTTTTCCAACTTACATAATTCTGTGATTTTGTGTTAGGAGTGTATTTTGTGCTTCCTCTTTCTAGGGCAGAAAAGTCATTGAGACAGTAGTGTAGATTAAGGGCTTTTTTCTAGTAGTTGCCTCCATAAAATGGGAGATAGCAGAAACCTTCTCAAGATTTGCCTTTTTTACATGATATGAAATTAAAATGCTAGGCATTGCTAATATTCTCTTTCTGCAACGTAAGTTCACAACAAACAGCTGTTTTCTGAGTTCTGAGTGTTTATAGTCATTTCCCCTTTCAGAAAAACTGGGGAATTAAAAGGAAATTAAAAACTTGATATTTCCAGGTAGTGTGGTGTTTTTCTCTTTTATTGTTTTCTCATCCTTTTTGGAGGAATTCAAAGACACTTTAGAATTCAAGAGATTTGACTAAGAGGTTTGAAAGTTCTGTTTCATTTAAATAAAAATATTGGAAGCTTTTTTTTTTTTAACCATATCACTTTCAGACCATCTACTTGCTTTCTTTCCCCAGTTGAACAGAAACATCTAGCTCTTGAATTACATTTTTCATTTCTTTCCACTTTTTTAGAACACTGAGATCTATAGAGGAAAAATGCTATATAAGGTTAGGGAAAGAAGAGGAAGGTGAAAGGAAAGAAGTAGTATTGATCTTAGTTGAGCTTGTTTTTCCTTTAGTTGTTTGCTGAATATAACAATAAGCTTAATATGAAAGCTGAGGAAACGTTACTGATTTTAGAGAGACTCTAATCTCCGTGTGACCTGTGTAAACTTATTGTTGCCATCAAAGGGGATTTCAGTCTGTGCTTCGTGGAACCTAATTGAAAGTAGAAGTCATTCTTTTTATGTCATAAATATGAATTGTCTGCTTTATCAGTAAGCCTCCACAGCTGTAACTCCGTAGTTTGAAATCTGTAAAAGCTATGGAGTGAAAAAAAAAAAGAACAAACTGTATCAGCCGGGAATTCTTAAGTCTGAGATTTTTGTTTGATTGCCTGCCTTCTCATGTCTGTGCTGAAACTTGTTAATTATCATTTTTTCTTCGTGGAAGCCCACATTGCATGCAGTTGGTAAGTTCACCTTTGTGTGATGACCTGGCTTTACTATTGAATACAGTGTTAACTGTTAGTGCTGTCTCTCACGGAATTGATTTCTCAATCCCCTGTCAGCAGAAATAAAGTAGCCAACTGCTGTTAAGGAGCCATCAATGGAATCATTTTCAAGTTCTACTTAAAAATCAATGACACAATATGGTCCAAGATCAGCAACACATACTGTTGACACAGACTTGGAATAGCTTCCTTTACACTCACATTTTTGTGCTTTGCAAGTGTTCTCAGTCTACTCAGAAATGATTGCCTGCTTTTACTAAGAGTACTGTTCTTTCAGACTCAATGTATCTTTATGTAATATTTTGACTATGACCTTCTATCAAGGTATTGTAGAACAAAAATATCCCTGATATTTGTATGTACTACTACAGCATGAATATAACTTCAGAAGGCAATGAGTAGCTTTGATTTGTATCAGTTTGTTTCTGGTTTCTGCAGAGATATGAGAAAGAAGTTGAATTAAACTTCATTGTTGTTAGCTTATTCATCTGTCATTTTGGGTAGCAGGAGATTTCAAAGGAAAATTGAGGTATCTTTTATATTTATAGATCTTGTTTTAAATATATATTTATATATCTGTGTATATATATGTGATTTATAGGATTTTCAGTCCTGGATATGGAGATCTTCAAGTTAATGCAATATAATACAGTTAAGTGAACATTATTACAGGATTCTCTTCCATTACCCTTCCTGCATGATTCAGTTCTAGTCCTTAGAGATTGACCCTCTGCAATTGATAGCTATTCATTCATCCCTTTGTTAGTGCTCCAAATCTTGAATTCCAGCACAGAATAATTTGTAGAGGTAATGGTATTGTGATTTATATATCTGACCATGACAATATTATTTATAGTTCAGTTCACACAGACTGTTGACTTCAGTGATAGGAAGACAAAATCTTTAGGTCACTATCAGTGCCTGCAGTGTTTGAGCTTCCAATTTTCAGTTGAAAGGCAGCTTTTACAATAGGTCAGTATCAATGTCCGCTGCATTTGAACTTCCAGTTTTCAGTTCAAAGGATGCTTTTGTAAGTTCTGCAAGACGTCTGAATTCTGTTGCTAAGTGTGTCAACTCGAACATTTGGTTATTTTTTTGGAAGTGAATGCAGTTTTTAAGAGCAAAAGTAATTGCAATTATGAAAGTAATTAAAGATGCCTTTTCATGCTGTTGTATTGGTTCCATTTAATGCAGAAGAACTGCTTCAAGCTTTGCTTTGTTATTGCAGTGGATGATGAATTAATCGGTACGATGACCATAACCACAGAGCATAAGTATCCATAAGCACATATGTAACTATGTAATCTATGACCCTGCCTTCCTCCTCCCTTCCATTTAATGTTTTGGTCTTGTCCTTACAATACAGGAGTTGTATGAAAGATGGTTTTGTTCATTTAAAATTACTAATAGCAGCTAGGAAATGAATCACAAACAGCAGAGGGATGGTAGATTCTGTTGCTTCTCATTATCAATATGCTAGATGAAAACAGGGTGAAAATCTTCCCTTCCTGTAATATTCTGATGAATGGGATTGCCCTGAGCAGAATTTGCTGACCTTGTACTGCAAGCACTCGCCAGAGTTCTCACGGATGGATGAACTCTTATTTCATCTAACTGATGATGTCAGTTGGGAATTTTCACCTTTCTTTCATTCGAAGTTGAAGATAAATGCAGTGGTGAATTGGATTTCTTTTTGTCAGTTGCTTTCGTCTCCTTTTGTGAGGAATGTTTGAGAGGTCACTTTGTTCCACTGGAGAAAGAAGGAAAAGAAGATTGTACTTGTACATTACTGACACACTTTTTGCCAATGACTGTTACAATTAGTAACTTAAATGTTAAATCATAGGGAATCAAGAAAATATTTATATTCTTAATGCATGTAATTATGCCTAAAATCTTCAGTGGACCATTTGCTGTGCTTAATGTGGTATTTAGAGGAAATTAAAGTTCATTCTGAAGAACATTATGAATGTAACAGGAATATATTCATGGCAGATGTTTGTGAATTAATTGGTAGCAAAGCCTGAGGTAGAAGTACATAATGTGTAAATACATGTTTGGATTTCTTTGGGAATTATCAGTAGACAAAGAGGAGTCAATGCTTACTTTCTATTATGGCTGATCTTTCCTGTGTAGATTTGAACAGTGAATTAGAGTAATTACTTTCCCAAAGAACATCTCTTTGGTTATGTCTAGATCAAGTCACCGTTATAAATTTTAAATAGACAATATATATGACAGAACAACTCTATATCTGAATAATTGTATTCTGAAAAACATGCCTTTCTCAGTTGACTTTATTTCCTTGTAGAACAAATACTCTCACATGGAATTTCTTGGAGATAAAGATGTAGAGACAAATGCAATAAGAAAAGCTTAGTCTATCTGTGTCAAAGATGTGTCATTTTGATTTTCAATTCCAGTTCCCTTTCTGAATTTCTGAACTGAGAGAAATAATCACTTGAAGATAGACTAGTTTTTGTATTCATTTCTGCTTATTTTTTTCTAGAATCTAGGACTGAATACATCTTTTTGTTGTTGTTGTGTTGTTGGTTTTTTTTTTTTTTTTGTAGTATATTACGCATTTAAACCTGTTAAGCTGACCAGCGCAGGAGAATTTGAGGTTTATTAACATGAGTTATGTTGCCTGTAATGCGTTCAGAATGTGTTAAGTGAGAGTACTTGCAGTGGTTCATAAACATTACTAGCTCTGAGTAAACCTTGTACCATGTACAGCTTGTTCTGGCTCTGTTAGGACATATTGAATGGAAGAAAGGATAATACACTTGTCCTAAATCCATTACTTCTCCCATTGTATTTTTATTAAAGTCAGTGAGCAAAGGGAATTGTAAGAGATTAGACATTGTTTTGTACCGCAGAGGAGCTCATTGTTACTCCAGTTGATGCAGTACCTGACTTGTTCTCTTCCTACACCCAGCTGCTACAGCTTATTTAACTGCTTAACACATTTGAAAAACATGATCTTTCTTTTAGAAAAAAAGCTTGAAATTTTGACTTAATTGCCCTTTAAAAGTACTTCTGTTTCTAAACATTGCCTTTATAACAAATTCTTGTTTTATCACTTTAGTCTCTCTTTTATAAGTTACCGGGAAGCTTCTTTGTAAAGTACTGAGATGAGGCTATGCCAGGTAGGACTGAAAGGAATTTTCCCAGGAAAGCCATGAACAGGACTGTGGTTACCATATATTTCATTGTGTTAACATGGAAATGTTAAATGTTGAGTGGTGTGAGCAGTAAATTGTTTTTGGAGCAGCACAGCTTAACTAGCTAGAAGTACTCTTTAGTCTCTGCAGATATGTGTAATTTGTGTACATGTCTGAAAAAATGCCATAGCTATTTTGAAAGCCAGATGGAATCATAGTAATGATCTAGTTTGATCTCCTGCATGTCTTCACTGTTTATAAATAAAACATGTTTTAAAATTTGCTTTTAGTCTGTATTTGTCAAGATTCAACTTTCAGCCATGTGATTTGTGTTAGAGATTTTTTTGAGACTTTTGTTAATTATATATATATAATGCAGTAAGAATAGAAGAGTAAGATTTAAGCACACCTGGTCTTCGCATAGAAGCACTTGTTCAAGGCCTTTTATGCCTTTTCTCCAGTCTTTCGTTGATCAGTATTTCATCAGAAAAGTGTAGAAGTATTCATGTTTGACATTAGTACTTGTATATTCAAAGATTGTGTTATTCTTCTTAACTAGTGTACGTTTCTCTGGCACGGAGCAGGTACTCTACTTGGTGAGTACCATGTCCATACTTCATCATTCTCTATCCAGTACTCTTATGAGCTTGGATTTACTGTACTGAAAAACATTGTTTGCTTTCACTAAATCTCTCTGACAGTTCTGCTCCCTATAAATATGTTTCATGCTCGTAGTCATTTATTCTCATTATCTTTCAATGAAATGGTATTTTTTTAGGGTGTTGACAAAATATAGCTAGCAATATGCAAACAATTTATTTGGAATGTCTCCAGTGCTGCCTGAATTGCAATATCTTAATAAAGCGTATTTGTCTGCTTTTGCAGTGTTGGCCAGGTGGCTGGTCAGTTACTGTATCTTGGAAGTCTTGAAGCAAACAAATAAGGTGACAGGAGGCACTCCACATTTCCCACAGATATTTCCCTCAGGGAAACAGAAGAGCATCATATTCACAGTCACTCTCCATAGTAGCAGACACTTTTGCACTGCCTGCAGAATCATGGAGAGTTCACTTGCACTTTGAAGTGTGAAGTGATAATCCTCACGACTGCTTACTTCTTTATTAAATTTGCGGAAGTTAATTACATGCCCTGCTAATTTCCAACAAAAGCCTCACAATTCTCTGATGCCAAGTAGGCAAGTGAGTTTTCCAAGCTTCAGTTTAGTCCCTCATGCTGCAAGAAGAATTTGGCATAGGCACACATTATTACTATCATCCATCCAGAGAGTTTATTAATGTATGCACATTTTTCTACGCAGTAGTGTCTCATGAGCACGTCTTGATAAATCTCCTGATGCAATTTAAATGTCCCAATTTTCTAAAGTACTATAAATAAATACATGATGTGAAATTCCTGTTTAACATTACTGTGTTGACTGCTTGTCATCCTTGGAAAACAGGACAGGACATAACCTCAGTATTGCATTATAGCTAAATATACCAAATATTCATAGGCACTAAATGTATTGGCAAGGGTATAGTCAGAAATAAATTGATGTTTAAAACAGTGGTATTTGGGATTCATGATGTTTGCTGTATTTCATGTCCTTTACTATTGTAAGTAAGCTGGATTTTGGAGGCATTTTGATGATGTTTTAAGTGGTGCTTGGTATAATGCTGATAGCTAAAGAACAGGAGAGTACTCTTGTCACCAACAAGAAGTGGATTGTCCTGCTGGTGGCAGGCTGACCTCAAAGTGTGCAACTGGAGAGGCCAGCTCTAATGAAACCAAGCAGATCATTGTTCCATGTTCTGTCATTAAGCATCTTGGAGTTAACTAGAGTAATGACTAAATGTGTTTAAATGACTGTTATGATGATAGTGAAGATAGAAAGGTCAGTTCATAGTCTTTCACCAGGCCTAAATAGAAGCAATTAATAAAACTAAAAATGGTGCTAAATGAATTATAGCTTCAATGTGCTTTTTGCATATTTGTTTGGGGTATTGGGGCAGACGAGTGAACAAGAAGTATGTAGGAATAGTTGCCTTTCTTCATATTTGTCACAAGCATTTAGCAGATTTGTTGTTAAGAAATTGTATTAAGTCTCATTTGAATGTGACACCACCACTGGTGCAGGAGAATTTTAGTTCCTCTGGCACTCATGTCATCATAGATGTGGATTCTGCCATACCTTCTGCCTGTTGTAGCTGCCTCCGTATTCCATCGGAGAAAATTCTGCTTGGAATAATTATTTCCTTTTTTTTTTTCTTTGTCTCTTCCTGCTTCAAACATAGATGTTCTGTTTGCTTTGAGCTTCTATCCTTTCTCTAAATAAAGCTTTCTAGTGCTTCGCTTGTTTCTCTGTAAAACTGAGACAGACCTGCGCACTGATAACTGTTGGCCCTGCACAACCCCTTGGGTCGGTCAGCCTTCCCTGTTCAAGTTACCCATGCAATTGTTCCTCTTGAACAACAGTTGTGATCTGCACGAAGTTGGGTACCTACAGCTGAACTCTGAGAAATTAGGTTTGTGTCAAAATTGACTTAGATATGTATCTGTAGGTATCTAAATGTGGAAGGGAAGCTCTGATTTACATCTGTGTGCTTAAGTATGCTTTAGAAAGAGCAAATGTTGTTTGCTGCATTGATTCTTGAAATCTTCTGTAGGATCCACAATACATAGCTCCCCTTATAGTGTACTTAAATCATTTTAGTGCTGCATAAGCGTAAAAGATTGTCTTTGACAACTATTGCTATAATGTTTTCTTCTGTAAATCTTTTATCAAATGTAGTTTGCATGCAGTAATGTGTTGTTGTTTGGGGGGGGGGGGGGGGGAATTATAATACTGAAAGCCGCATGGCAGGTACCTATAGCGTTGTGTTAAAAACTGAAATGTCGTGTAGTCAGAATTCCTTCACTGCTGACCAGGAATCTTTGAAATTGTATTCATTTTCATCTGTGTATTTGAATGAAAGCTGAAGATAAAGATTCTAAATGAAAAGTTCATATAATTAGAATTGCTCCCTTTGCCTCATGTATACTGATTAATTAAAAAATAAAAAGCAGATAGGGTTAAAGATAAGATGGCACCACTGTTTTCTTCTTTATGTGTAATCTTGTTGCATGTCTCTACATAAGCTGTTCTGGCCACTCATCACAGTAACCAGCTGGGCCATTTCACCTGCTGGAGCCATTAAAGAGGACTCTCTCCCCCTAGATTAATCCCCTCCGACATTAGTTTTTTGCTCTGACAACTGGAGCAGGCATTCAGAATTTGCAGGTGGCCAGTGTGACGCACATAATTGCCTACAATTTTAGGCAATGAATAAAAATGGTCTACATTACTTGTCAAAGGTTGTATATGCAGTGCCAAGTGAGATCTATGGGAAGCCTTTTAGGGTTTAAAGAACAGTTAATAGCAAAGCTGCACAGTGCTTTTTTAATCATAATGCATTTGTAATATAGCACTTTGATCTTCTCCTTGTAGGAAATGGTGTTATATTAGCCACTTTTAAACGTTTATGAGTGAAATTCAGTTATAGGAGAGTAAAAGTGATTATTCTTCGTCAGAACATGTAAGATTTCATTAAAAGTTTTAGCGTGCCCCTTCCTTGTTAAAATCTGTGGGGAGTCCTGTTCCTGGAGGGTTTCAAATCAGGATCTGAAGATTTCGAAGAGCTTTGTCTTTGTTTTTCACTGCAGCAACTGCTCGACTAGAAAAGGCTGTAGTAAATACTGATGTTATTTGTGGTTGTTTATAATGTGCCTCAGCCACGTAGCACTAAGTGTAAAAAATGTTGTGCGCTCAATGGTTCAGGGAACGGTTCTTTGTGTTTTAAATACCTTAATTCTCAGTTGTGTCAATTATAACAAAAAAAAAAAAAAACTGCATTATTTAAAGCATGATCGTAAATTATCTCTCAGAAAAATCGACGACTCAGAAATGTACTACTCCTAGAAGAGCCAAGGGTGACCTTTCAGACCCGAGAGCCTTTTATTAACACCTGCCTGTAAGGAGAGCCGTGCCACACGCAGCTTTCAGATTCAGCACCACAAAACTGATGAGGAAAGGCTTGAAGGGTTCAGTTTGTGTCACTTGCTGTTTGCCGTTTCCATTTCACAGATGATTAATCTTTCTGTGAAGAAAGGCCAGAGAAACAAAGCACATTGGGCTCTTCCTGCAGTTACTCCTTCTGAATGCACACTAGCTTGCTAACTAAAAGGCCTTTAGATTTCCTGCAGAGAGAGATGTTCTGAAAGTGAATGCAGCTGGTTGGAGGTCACCAGAGCAAGGCTCTTGCCATTGTGTAATGGAGGCTTTGGCAGGTTTCATTTTGGGGGGGAGGGAGAAGGTGTTGGCGAAAAATTAATGCAGAATAAAAAGGGCTCTGGCCATTTGAATTAATTTTTTGAAGGGTAGATCATCAATAATAGGCTCAATTTCTTTTGTGAACAATGTAAAAAATATATTCACTATGTTTTCTTTCCCACCCATTCCCTTTTCTTAATGGCATGTTTATATTGTGCGTGGTCTCTCCCGCTGGATGCTGAAATGTCGCGTCTTACAGAGTTTGAAAAGCAATCTAAAATGTGCTGATTTTTACATACATTTTATTAGCTTTGCTAATTTTCCTGATGGCAGGAGATGAGACTTGGATATTATGTATTTAACTTTCTGATGACGAGATTTGTATCGCTTAAGTAATTGCTATTTGCCTTTAATTTCTCTTAAAGCAGGAATTTTTATTTTTCTGAGATAGTAAAAAATTGCTCTTAAGGTACATTATCTAATTTTTAATTAGTACATTCATGCTGAATTTTAATTTGTACGTGCCTTGTTTATGGAACAGAATTGTCTGGTGTCCAGATGAGTTCTGACTTTGTTGTTTTGTTTTTGTTTTGTTTTTATCTTAGGATGTTATGTGCAAAATCAAGACCTGGGTAATAGATGAAAAGAAAGCTGTCCGCTTCTACCATGACTGGAATGACAAAGAGGTAGGCTATAAGTTTTATCTCATGAACTGTCTTCTAATTTTGCTACCTGTTACTGTCTTTTTTCAGTTTTTTTTTTTTTTTTAAAGAATTCACGTCCATAGCGTATTGAATGTTAAATTTATTCTCAGTTCTGTTTATCAGTTTGATCCACGCGCTGGATTTTAATTCTATTGCCTTCTCAGAAATGCCGTGAGGAAAATAGTCCTAAATTTAACTCGAGTTGATATAATTTGTTTTTAAAATTCTCTTCTCACATTTTCACTTCTAGATTGATGTTTTGAACAAACATTTGTTTTTCACTTCAAAACCCATGATCTATTTGGTTAACCTCTCTGAAAAAGACTACATTAGGAAGAAAAACAAATGGTAAGTATATTCAAGTTAAATGCCTACATTTGTGTTTCTGTGTCACATTTTGTTCAATGGTGAATAACTCCTTGCTCATTAAGGTCAAAATATATTAATTGAAACAGGAATAAAAACTGATGTTGCACGTTTGTTGTGCTCCCCCTGACGTGCTGCTTGAGTACAATGTGTGTGGTGAAACAACGAATGAAAGTACAGAATAGAAAAAATATATTTTCTTTCATTGTATTTTTTGTGTGAATCCATTAGCTATGAAGAAAATATTTGATTTAGAACTACTGATTCAAATAAATGTGTTGTTATCGTGTATTATTCTGATCATCTGAACGCCATCTCTTTCATTCCAAGGAAATGAATTGGATACCAGAGGACTAATGCTATGTGCATTGGACAGAAAGCTTTCAAACTGGCACAATTGCACATTTGAACAGTACATTTCTTATTACTGTTGTCTGGCTTCATTGCTACTGCTCAGACTTTGCTTACAGTTTATAGGCCTGTCTTGATCTTTAATGTCATGGGCAGCATGGGATTTATTCACGTATTTCTGACATCAGTGTGACTTGAATTGATTTCTCAACCATCATGTATTTATCAGGTATTCAGTGAGCTGGGTGAAGATTCAGTGCTAGCATGGTAGACATGGCGGAAATCCACTGTTGAGAAGTACATTTAGAATGTCATAGGAAGTTCTGGATGGGATAAATATTTAGTTTGTGGAGGAAAGAACAGATTGAGTAGTATACTCTGAAAAAAAAAAAGTTGCAGCATGTTTTGTTTAAAAAACTAACAAGCCTTTTTTTAGTACTTAAATCTTTAAACACTTGTGAAATACTTTGAAGATGTATAAATGCATGTTTGTGAACAGATATATGCGTGTTACTCATCCAAACAAATCAAAAGTATCCAAAGCGGAATATCTGAATTCTCCTAAAGTACACCCTCTGTTTCTCCCTGTACTTCATTAAGTACTTAGATGCACATGGTTTCAATTTTCCATTAAAAATTCTCATTTCCATATGATATCAAAGAGTGAGAAGGCTTTAAACTGAAAAATAAACATTCATAGACTGGAAGCCAAAACAATAATTAATGTCAGATGGTTAACTCCAATAAATCATTAGAATAAATTCTGTGAAATTAACTGCAGCTAAAACTGTCCTTTTGATACTCCAAGACATTTTGTGTTAGTATTTAAGAACAAAATTTAATCTTTTCAATAGCAACTCATCTCAGCCCCCAAAAACATACGTTTGTATTGGACTTGATAATTAGTGTAATAATTTAAGTTTTTCATGTTTGGCTGATTTTATAATTATTAAATGCATTTCTCGTTCTTTGAATATTTTGTGGGTAGTAATATTTGAACATTAAATGTGATTCTATCCAAGAAAATCTTTAAAATCAGGGTAGTAGTACTCATTCTGTTGTTGTCAGGTGATATTTTTTTCTGAGTGCAAATGGTGAAGTTTCCTGAGGTTTGCTGTAACAGTACAAACCTGGAAGTTTATGTGAAAATGGATGCATCGGTTTCCTTGTCCAAAAGGGATCCTCACACCTGTATTTGGATGATTACAGGTAGAGCTCACTGGCTCTAATTGTACAGTAAATACCATTTCCCAGACCCTAATGGTAGACAGACTACTTAGGAGACGCCAGTCTGTGATTTAGCTGTCGCCAGTCACCCCATGTTTTTTGTGAGACTAGTTGTGATGATGACATAGTTAAACCCAATTGAAAGCATATCTTTGTATAAATTACAATTTTTAATTTGTAAAAAATCGGACTGTTGAAGTGAGGAGTCATGTAATGAAATGGCTTAGCTGTTTCTATTACAATTAATAATTCAGTTTTAAAAAAATATGTCCAGATCTCATGGATGTTAGTATAATTGTAGCCGAAAGATCAAAGCCTGGGTAGCTGAGTGATGTTCCAGAAGAGAATTTACCACATAGCCATTTTCAGTACAGTTTCTGCCTCCTGCTGTTCCTATTTTCCCTCAAGCTAGCCATTGACTACCCCCTGTGCATCCCTGCTCGTAAAAAATGATTGAGGAAGTATTTGTCATGTATTTATGAGTAGGAAACATTGTGTGATAGGGAAAGGCATCTACAAGAACCAGAAAGATTGCCATTTTCCTTCATTCAGCCACTCTGCTACAGCTTTAAATCCTCTGTTTATGCAGCAAAGCATTTATATTTAAGAGCAGAATAATTTTTTTCTATGAAGGATGCTAACGGTAGGCTTTTGCCATTTGTGTGGTGTAAGCAGATGTAAATGATTACAATATATTTTGCTGTTAGATGCCACTTAATTTGTGATTTTTGTTATTATTTTGAGGGCGGAGGTACATATTTGAAATGTAAGCCACATTTAGACTAGTCATTGAACTTGAAAAAGTTTTTTCTGAGCTTAATTTGTAATATGGCTGTAACAAAAGTAAGGGTAACGCAGGAAATGCTCAGCAGTAAAATGTTTTCGTGAGACTTTTACAACTATAGAAGTATTTAAAACAGTAAAGAAAGGCTTTTTGATTGTGGGTATGAAAGGAGAGCTAAAACTGTCTTTGTTTTACTGGGTCACTCTTTCAGAATTAATGAACATTTTAATTGTTAGTTAAAACATACTTACGTTTAAGTGCTAACGTGTTATTTTTCAATCCTAGAAAAGAAGAAAACACAGTGAAAGATAGGACTATTGTGTGTCTGAGTAGGTGTATTGACCTTTTGAAAGATGTAAAAACTGGAATGGCTCCAAGCAGCTACTTGCTGGTTTTAACAATGTTGAATTAGTCATTTAGTTGATTTATGATTAAGACCTAGCCCCTGAAGAGAAGCTGACATGGCAGCTGTGTTAGTCGCGCTTGTGTTATGATCAGATGACAGTAATCATGATGTTGTATAGAGGAATCCACTGAAGCCATTCTTACTGCATACTGCCGTGATCTAAGTGAATACTTAAGCCCATTTTTTAATAATTTGGAATTATTTTTATAATGGTATACTACCACCTTACCGTGATATATTTGATTTTAATCATGGAAGCATTCTAAAAAAGCCCATTCATTTTACAGTTGAAGCTACTTTCTGAGTTAGAAAATGTCACGTACATCCAGGACAAGAGACTTAGCAGCCCTCATCTAGATAGAGGTTTACGCTTTAGTCTTGCTTAAAGAGGTCATAATACAGAATCCAAGTAATGAAATATGTTGAGCTAATTAATAAGCAGATGTAGTGGGTAATGCTTAGCATACTGTTAACTGCAATATTTTGGAATGATTCTTTGCAGTTGGTGCCAAGAACAGTGTATGTGTAACACTGTTCTGTTGTGTGTAACACTTGTGTGACTTCTGTTGTGTGTAACTGTTGTGTGTAACACTGACTTTTTGACTCAACACCTCTAATCTAGAGAAGTGTTTGGTGTTTTTTTTTTTTTTAGATTATGCATAGAATGCAACTTGGAGCTGACTACTGTGTTAAAGATTTTATGGTATCAAGTATGAAATTAGGAATTTGTATAGTAACCCAGTTTATTCTAACAGCGTGTCTTTGAATGGGTACTGATGGGATATGATAACTATCTTCACATGTCAGACTCCTGTGTGTTTAAAAAGGTGTATTTGTCTAATAAGTGGTCCCTTTCCTGTTAATTCTTGTAGTATTTTTTTATGTTCTTAGTCTAGAAAAACTGTAATTTGTCTCTTCTGGTATCATGTTTCTGACAGGCCACTAGCAGATGTCTAGGGAAGACTGTAGGAAGATTAAGCAAAAAGAGTATACGTGCCCAGCTTTTTGCAATGTGTTAGTGTAGAACTGTCTAAGCCAGATATGATATACTTGTGGTAGGTGATTTCTGGCTGTTTTTTATTCTATGAATTTAGCCATTGGCCTTTTGAACCTACGTATACTTTTGGCATCCCAATATCCTGGAGCAGGGACTTCCACAGTTTAACTATGTGCTATATGGAGAAGTACTTCCTTATGCTTGTTTTGGATCTGCCACATCATAATTTCATTTGATGCTCCTTAGATCTTGTAGTATGAGAGTGAATAATCCTTTTCTATTCATCTTTTCCATATTGCTTCATATGTTCAAAATATAACAACAACAAAAAAAGTGATGTTAAGAAGGAAGAGTCCATGGTAAAGTACAAGGAAGACCCAATGGGCCTGTGTATGGATTTATGTGCTTTACTCTTTTACTTTTAGACTACTTAGAAAAGAAAGTTTTCCAGTGGGTGTGTGCTCACTGCCTTAGCAGAACAGCAGGGCAACTTCATGCAGTGATAGAGTGTAGAGGACTTGGAGCAAGAGGACTGTGAGAGGAGAAATGGTATCCAGAAGGTTTTCATATCTTCAGTGTGCCTGTTAAGAAAACTAAAAATCAACAACAAAAATACACCTCAGCTCCCAAACTTTCCCATCCATACATAAATGATGTCAGATTTTAAAGAAGTATAAGGAAGAATACTTTGATAAAGAAAGGTACTTTTTGTATAGATTCTTCTTTGACTTGACAATTTGATCTATGTTTGAACAAAGAAAGTGATTTCCTTCCATAGCATTTTATATATGTTTCAGTTTAAAACTTTCCGAAGAAGTTTAAAAAAAAGGAAAAAAAATAAACAATAGTGGAAATGGTTAATGTTAACGTGGCACGAAGCAAAACATTTTAATGAGCAGAATGAAGGTACCATATATTTAGGAACCCTAGTTCTAATAAGTGCAACCTACTGTAGGGAACCTGCTTCAGCAGGAGGGTTGAACTCATTGATCTCTCGAGTTCCCTTCCAGCCTCTGCAATTCTGTGGTTCTGTGCAATAGATTTATAGGAAATAAACAGAACAGCTGCAGGCCGCTCTATCTCTTTAACAAGTGAAATGATTGTAACTAAAAATATGAAGCATCTCATTTCCACAGAAACACTGTCTTGTTCTACTGTCTGTCTTTTAATCCTTTTCAACTGCTGTCTGAAATGTGTACGTCACTCCAAAAGTAATGCCTCCTGTTTATTTCTGTGGAAACTACATCAGGTACAAAGAGCACAATAACACTACTTTGTAGAGCAAATTCTCATCTACAGAACACTATTTTTCAGTGTAGTCATCACCATTAGCTATGCATTTTTGCCAGTGATGAACAAGAGCCTGTTGCCATGCTCAGCAAATGTACCGGCAGAGGTGACCCATGGTCACTGTCACCGCTGCTGAAACACACCATCCACCTCCTCACTCGCTCACATCCACTGTTTGGTCTCCACAACTGTTCAGTAAGCATCAATGAATGTCAGTGGGTGTCAGTTTTTTTCCACATAGCAAACTGTGCTAAAAACAAACAAAAAGACAATTTGAACCAAATACCTAAAAATATCTCCTTTCTAAAAGGGGAGAAGTTCTAGGTAATAAGTCTCTGCAGTGCAGAGAGAAATAGCCATGCATCACTTTGACATGGGGAATAAAGTTTCAAACTGGTTACACCCTTCAGAGCTGTTATTTGCAGACTTCGTTTGATTGTGTGTCAGGGTACCTGAGTCAGCACAGAATGCTGTTTTCAGTACCTTCAGCGTCTGAATTATGTTTGTTTTCTAAGTGAATATTTAAATATACAATAGGTCACAAAGTCATGGATGTTTAGGCAGATAATGTGTATTCTTAACATTTTTGAAGGCATAGAATTCCTTAAATCACAGAATAAACGCTAATATTGTTGTGGTATTGAGTAATTTCTTTGATGTCGCTGCTAAGTGGTTTAAGGTTCTTTTCTATGCTGAAAGAATTATTTTAATATCTAACACTTCTTGTTCCTCTCTTACAACTGAAATGTTTTAAAGATTATCGTAGTTGGATTCTTACTTGTGCATAAATGGCATTCTGCAAGTACAAGTGCTGAAGTCAGAAGACATGAGTTAACAAGATCAGAGTTTAGGTTTTCTTTTGCACCTTTAGTGCTGGAGTGAGACTGAAGACTTTACATTACAAGTTTTGAGATTTGTTTGTTTATTTATTTATGTAGGGGATACATTCCCTGTTGACTTCTTGCTTCTGTCTTACCAATTGCAGACATTTTTCCTTCAGTTGTTCTTTCTGTCCCAGTTTCTTTCCCCATCCTTTTCCTAGCGGATGTGTACCCCTTAGATCATTGGTAGGTCATCTCTCCCCTTTTCTTTGATTTCATCCCATTCTTGCTGGCTTAGTTCCAGTCCAGTCCTCCAGATTGGGTTTCTTTCAGCAGGCTGTGCTTTGCTGTGCCTGTCCTGTTGTCTATTTGAATGCGAATGTGTATTGTTTTGATAACAGCGGGAGCTGGAGACCTGTCTCTGAGCACAGGGAGGATGGATTCCTTGCTCTCAGCTCTGGTTCATACCCTCACCCTAGGCCCCCCAAAGAGGCAGAAAAAGTCTAGCTCTGCTCTAGCTCCGCTCTAGCTCCATGCAGTACCGTGGTCCATGTAACAAGGCTGAATCTTTGAGACTGTGCTGTGTTAATTTGAGCAGTTGCTCCGGAAAACATGAGTTTCTGTTTTTTGTAGATCATGAAAGTTACTGTGTCTGGATGGGTTTTCATCGAAGTGCAATGGTTTATCTCCAGTACTGAGTTCGCTCTGAGACAAATGTGAAGTCTTGGCTCCTAAGCTCCTAAGTAAAACTTTTCAAAGAAAATGTTTCTGGGATGTTTTAAAAATGGCCAGTACTCTATGGTGAAGCTGCTTTCAAAACTTTCAGCCCACCTGGCTACAACATGGCAGTTATAAATAGCTCCGGCAGAGGCTGTGAAAACAGGACGTAAGGCCTCAGTGGTTTTACCTAAGATATTTATAGTCTTGAAATTGGTAAAATGGGTGGTGGTGCCTGGGAACATCTCTGTTCTTGGGCAGACCAGTCCTGGGCAGATGGGGATAGCTTGAAGCTGTTCCTACAACTCATTAAATGCTGCAGGGTGACCATTGCCACGAAGAGTTCTGCAGCGTGGTCATCAATCCAGCAGGCTGTGGCACAGCCAAACCTCCCAGCATTCCCTCCCAGCATGTCCCATGCATGCTCCAAGCACTTTGTGTGCTTCACAACGATTGTGCTACCAGGGTAACACCAAAGAGCTGCTTACTGATGGATGCTTTGTACCAGTAAGGCTGTGCTCAGTGAAAACATCCATAACTGTTTTTCAACTTTGTTGCTCTATTATGAACCCTGCCTTACCAGCTGCGTGTCATCCCCAGTCTTCTTTTGAAGAACTCAGCTTTGCTTCCCATCTTCTGTTCTTTTTCTTGTTCTCTCTCCAGATGATCTTCTTAGTGTTTGTTAGAGTCTTTTTTGGCTGTCATTGCCGTAATTTATGAGCTCTTTATACACAGCTCTGTGGCTACAGTGTAATGTTGAACAACTGCAGCTTTGAGGTCAGGCGCTCCAGCAGTTCTGCTGTTGGCTTGTGTATTCACAGTAATTGCTGCCTGATAATGATACTTTTTAGGTCTAACCTTGCAATTCTGACATTCAGGTAACTTCCATGATATTTTGTTTAAATGCTTGCATTTTCATAGGCAGAATCTTTAGCAGTAGATGGTAGCTTTCAACAAATAAAGCTACTGCTGATAGTGCTAACTATCATGAGATCTCACATCATTGGCGTATGTTGTTGGATTCGGTCTAGCTTCTGCTTAGAGGAGTAGACATCTCTATCACAGTGCTCAGAGGCAGAGAAATCAGCTAATGTTAATTTAAACATTGATATGGATAAACTAAAAGGAAAAAAAAAATCTCACTTTATTTTAAAAATAAGAAATAGGGAAGGGAAAAGCAACATAAGAAATGAGCCTGTATACTGAGCTAGTAGATTAGCTTGAATATGTCCTATTAATGAACAATAAACGGGTTTTATCCTAGAAAAGTTCTTTTATTTTTTCATGTGTTTGTAAGTAAAGGGTATTTGCTTTTTTTTTTTTTCCACAAAATATTAGAGATGTGCTTGACTGTTTTACAAAGAGCATGGAGGGATTATTGAAGTTGATAGTAAAAGTAATAGTAATTGTGTGTTCTTAAGTTACTGTGTATGAAGTTACTTATTGATAAACTTATTGAGCCATGTGCCTTTCAGAATGAATGAGCATTGTTCGCCACTTTTTGTCATCCAGAAAAGATAGGATCATATGAAGGAGAAAATAGATGTGTGTACCCTGTTTTTAACATCTGTTGGGTTATTATTGCTGTTAAATCTGTCATGACTTAAAACTTGGCAGTGTTTATTTTTGTGTGAGCTCTATTGAGAATTTGAGAAGTGGAGAGAGAGGCTTTTGAATGATTGTGGAGAACTGAATGTCTGTCCTTGTGTCATGCTAGGGGAGCAAAAGGAGTACCTCTCATTCCTTGTGTGATACCTCCTTGCTGCTTTTAACTGGTGGTTTGTGAGCTTTCACTTTAGAATATTTCTGAGTAAAGGAACCTCTGATAATATTGTTTCCTATTCTGAAATAGCAGTAACTATTTGTATTGCTTCTGTAAAACTTTATATGGAAAGATTTGGATTCAATATGGCTATCAGTACCACTGCAATAGTATCTCTTAAACAGTGTCTACATTAGTAAGCAACTTTCCTTTTATAATCTGTTGCTCAATATTAATGAATCTGATTCCAGGCGAGTGTATATGTAAATACCTCTACTGCTCTGCTAATTGAATTGGTCTATCTGGATCATGTCTTCAAGCATTTCTTGCCATCATGTGCTGCAGAGTTCTGTTAATCTCATCAAGTTCTCGTAGTTGAAATTAGTTTTATTTCATTTACCATTCTTTATATTGCTGCAGTTTATATTTGAGATATTTATGCTCTCTAGGAATATTGCTTATCTTGAAATCTTTTCTCATGAATTGTCTGTGACATGCTTGTTCTCTGGGAGAACATTTAAAGAATATTCCTATATTTTCTGCAAAAAGAAGTGGAAGCATTAGTCAGTGAAAAATAATTTATTATAAATAGAAAAGTAATGTCTCAGGAGTAATCATTTTATGCATTGAAAATATAGACTGCTGTGGCTTTGACATCCATTTTTCAAGTTTACTTCTTGCTCTGTAGTATGTAAATTCTGTTTCACAATTAACAGACCTTTTTTCATTGACAATTGCTATTGAAAATCTGATGCTTTTTTAATGTTCTTTATTTTATGATTATCTGTAGCTCTTGTTTTATGCATTAAGCGTAGGAGTATCACTTTTCTTCTAACTGCTTGTTTTTGCCAACAGGGATTATTTATCTTAAGTTTTTTTGCAGAGTATTTTATTTTCAGAACTTGAGTTTCCTATAATGAGTTATAATAATGACTGGTGCTCAAATGTTGATAGTCACTGATTTTATGTATTCTTGTTTTAAAACCAAGAATAGGTGCTGCTTCATGCTTAAATTTGAATTGAAGATTCATAGCTTATGCAGTTTTAGTGGAAAAAAACTATCTAACAGTATATTTGGATGGGTATTAGATTATCCTTTATTACCCATATTTGACCATAGCTTCTTACTAAATTCACAATAATTATGATAAAGTTTGGGATCTGTTGTGTTTTGGCAATAATTACTAACGCCTGAAGGGATATTTAAAAGATAAATATCTGTAAGAAAGTAATTGCATGTGCTGGTTTTGTACTTCATTGAGTTGAGCAATTTAAATGCATTTATCAGATTCACCTTATATCAAGTTTCACTCTTGTTCTCACACACAGGCAGAGTGTTACACTTCTGAAGTTAAAGTGAATCTAAGTCCAAACAAATGGCTTTTATTTAAAAACAATAATAATGAAAAGAAAATCTTAACACCTAATACATTGAAAGCCTACAAAATGTTGTGGATCTAAAACATGTGATGGTTCTCCCAGCTTGCTTTATTTCATATGTTCATTAAATCCATACCTGCTTTTATTTAATGAAATCTTTATGTCCCAAGATGCTCAGATTAATGAAGTGTTTGTGTAAGTGCATACATGTTTGGTTTCCTATAGGATTTTTGAAATTATTATTATTTAAAAATAACTTTATGGAGGGTAAATGTTTGTCTTTGGCTCCCTCTATCTGCCTTTCTTTATTTGTCTTTGTGAATTAATTACTTTTCATAACTCACATCTGTCAGATTGGAATCAGCTGATAAAATGGCTACAGTTATTCCATATTAGATGTTCTATAATGTAAATAACTGGTGTATTGTGAAAGAGATGTAGAGACCTAGGAAGGCATTTAGTTATACAACCTTAAAAAATAGTTAATACCTTTATGCTTAGACAGTGTGTTTTTGAATTATTTTTCCATTTTGGTCAAAGTCTATTTTCTGTATTAGGTTTTTCCATAAATCTAAAGGTATATTAGAGAAAAAAATGTTAGTTGTCTGTCTTGCAGCAGTATGTGATTGTGCAGTATCCTTTTATGTCTGATTTCTAGTTATGTTAGTGCCCTATTGACATAAAAGGTAACTAGATTGTTCTATTAGTGATTTCTGACATAGAAATGATTTGATATGCTAAAGCTATTTCTGACAGAAGATATAAAGTTTTGACAAACATGCACAGCACAGCAAGTGTCCAATTCTAAAGAGTAAAATAAATGCAAACCACCATTATGGGGAACACAAACAGCCTGAAAGCAAGTTATCAGTAAGCAAATAATTGTTGAACTGTTATGAATGGAATAGGATGTTGAAATAGGGCATGATTGGCTGATGTTACATATGTCCTTGATTACCTTCCTTGTGCTTTTATCCTAATAAGTGACATTCTTTGTATTCCCTTGGATGGCTAGACAGTCTGACACTGAAGAAGAATAAATATTGCATGTGGTACACATTAAGCTGTCATCTAGGACAGCATTTATAAAAAGTAACTAGAAAAATTCATAAGAAATTCTGCAGTGCTACAGTTTTCTGGCTCCAGTCATAATTGTCAAAGTTCTTGACACATTCAGGTCTTCTGAAATGATTTGGGTTTACAGTTACTTGGTGTATGAATAATTATTCAGGATTCATTTTCTGTGATGATGCAGACTGTTAATGCTAGTTTCCCTAAACACTGCATTTTCACTAAAGGCCATGTACTAATAAAGAAAAACAAGTGTGGTGTATGTAGCTAGTGCCACTGCAGAAGGTAAAACCAGCAGAGGTGTATGTATGAGATAAAAGTAACCGACCAAATTAAAAACTGTCTTTCAAATGCTAACTTTGAGTCTCTGTGGAAAATCTATTATGAGCATGCACTGTTACTATTATCGTGCTTTGGAAATAGGCGTAATGTTTTTGTGTAAAACAGCAGTATTCTGTCTTTTCATCACTGATTTGAAATTAAGATTCAAAAGCAACATAGCAGGGTATCATCATGTCTGCAAGGGCAGTGTAGAACAACCCTTTTGAACTATCTAAACTGATGAGTTAGCGTTTGAATGGTAATTATTTTAACCTTTCATTTTGAGATGTGCAAAGTGTAGTAGCTACATTCTTCATACTTAAGAGTCATTTTCTTTGGGTGGCTTGCATGTTGACCAAATGCTCAAGGGCTCCTTTTTCTCTCAGTTTATTATCTATTGCCTAATATAATACCATGTTACTCTCTGGAACGTGACACACAATTTCATTATGTGTATCTTAAATGACTCTTACACCTCAAACACTGAGCTAGTCAGTGGAGTGTTCTTGTTGTATATTGTATTCATGTGTTAGTTTGACTTTGCTACATGTAAAAACACAGCCTTCTTCCATTTGTTGACAAATGTGTCTCTCTGTGACAGTATTGTCTAGCTCAAGTGATCTTTTTTATTATTTTACTAAATTAAGGATACACTCTAAGGAGAAAAATTCACTTGAGGACTGTCGTAATCTTACAGGTGACCTTGTGCTTATTTTCATGCCTCTTCCATGTGGCCTTATATGTTATTGTTACTAGCATGAGGTGGGAAAGTAGGTACATCAACTCTTTCATTAATTGGCATTTTATGTTAGTTGAACCACATTAGGAAAACAATGAGTAGTTCTTGGGAGCAGGTAAAGCTGAAACACCTGTTTTGGTTGAAGAAAGTTTTCTTCAAGTGTAACACTGCTCAAATGTTACAGGTAACTGTTAACTCTGTAGACCACTACAGAGCACAAAATATTTGCCCAACTGGTAAATTGAACTGTAAGTCCCACTGTGGGAAATTGCTTTGCTGTGCTCCAAACAGCAGTTATCTCAGTAATTGTACCTGAATTCTTTTGTGGCTAATAGACAGTTGATGTCCTTTTTTCCATGACAGAATTATTTTACTGCAGAATTGTTAATTGTAAGTATTTCAGATGAGACATGTTGATACAGTTTCAGATGGCATGAGTATGATTTTTAATTGGTGCTCTGAGTGAGCTGGTTTTTGAGCACAGAACGTACCTGCCCTGAGTTTCACATTCTAAACTGGAGCTCACAACAAGGAGCTTATCAGAGTAAATTGTCTAGTCCATCCCCTTCCTCACTCAAAACCTAATGACCCTTTATCATCATGGTTTAGATTGCTGGACACAGATGTGAGAAAATACAAGTAATCTACAGGTAACTACAGTAGCTGCACTGATGTTCTCAGAGAACTTACTGCTGGGAAGATAAAAAGCTTCCCACAGAGTCTGTGACTTTCCAGCAGCAGAGCACATCATGAGCTCATACATGAAGTTTTATTTGCTGAAGATTCACAATAAGATGCATTAGGACATTCAGCAGGGTCCCTTCTTAGATCAGCACAAGAATTCTGTGAGGTTGTTGGTTGATGCACTAGTTCATAGCATCGCACTAAAGCTAGAAGGTCCAACAATGCCAGTAATGTTGCTTTTTGAGAACATCACGGACTCCAACTGCAATCTGATATAGGTATTAATGTAGTTTGTGCCTTGGTTGTAACTGATCTAACGTCATTTGAAATATTTGTCTTGTTATATAAAGTATTCTGGCAGAGAACAAATGTTCTTTAGGAAAAAAAGGTTGCTGAATATTGAAATACAAAGTTAGGAGTACATGCTAAATATGAAGGTAGAAGTAAACTCTTGTATGACAAATTACGTATGATTAATTACTGTGTTTTATCCTAGCTTTTTTTTTTTTTTTTTGCTGAAATTCTGAAGCAGGTATAAAAATCATTGTATATGTGATTGCATATTTTCCAAGGAATGAGAAGGAAGTAAATTTTCAAATAAATGTAATGTTCCTTAATGTTAAGGAGATAACAATCTTGTTTACTTTTTTTTTTTTTTGTAATTGAAGAAGCTACTGCAATATTGGTTTTGGGTTTTTTTGAACGATTCAGTAAGGTTGAAATGTATGTATTAAACCAGATGGATGTGATCTATATGAGTCAGTCGTGAACTTTCATTCTCTTCTAAAGTATCTTAAACAGTCACTTCCATAGAGGAAAAATAGTAAGTTGGATGCTAAAATGCTTTCCACCTTCTCCTTTGTTTTAATTTTTTTTTGTGAGAGGTTGGCATGAGATGTACAGGTCTTCTGAGAATAAGTATCCCAAGAGGACCATAGTAATTATTAAGTAGACAGTAAGCAATTAATTATATTGCTCTCTTTACAGAAAATACCGATCCTGGAAGAAAAAAAACTAAAACCCAAGCCAAATAAAAAATTCCCATCTGTAAAAAAAGACCAAGCCTCAAACAACTAACCCAGCTGTAGTGCTGAGGAAACAGATGAGTGCCTGGTTTTTCTGGAACCCTGCTGTCCTTGGTTACCTCGAGGCTGCTGTGGCCCAGCCACTCATTGAGCAGCAGCTGGTGGGCCTTCCAGCAGGAGCATGGCATTGGCCACCAGGACCCAAGGCTCTCAAGTGATCCAGTCACTGCTGCAATGGTCTGTGCATTCTGTTCCATCGTTGATTGTCCATTGGAGGAAACTGCAAGACACCAAAAACAGTGTACTGGTTGTTTTTCATCTTTGCCTCATAACTCTATTTATCACTTTTTTTTTTAATGCTCGTTTTTATGCTGACATAAATGGTAGCAAACATAGCTTCAAATTGCAGGGCCTAACAGACACTTCCCAAAAAATTATTTGAATGATTATATGTACTGTTTGTTTGATTGTAAAGGCACACCAGAAATATGTTCTCATTTTTATTAGCTAATAGGAACTACTGGAAAAGCTATGTTTATTCTCTTGCCTCTTGATTGAGGAAGACAAAAGAAGTAGAGGTATACTCATTGTAAGATTGATTTCTTCCCTTTTTTTATAATCTTAAGGTTAATTATAATGAAGTTCATGTACAAATTGGGGCAAACTAAGTCTTATTCAAGATATAGACAATTTCATATTCTGTAGTGGCTTTAATTCTCAACTACAGTAGACATACAGAAAAATAGAAAAAACGCTGGCTGTTACAAAGTTTTGTTTGAGCTTTTAAAACTGAGTGATTAGCAGAAATAATGACCCTGTCAGCCTTAATCACATTAAAATGTGGTTAACATCATTTAATTTTTTCCACTTAATATGCGAAAATTTCCAGTAGATTTGCACTGAAGGCCATTGAAATTCCATTAGAACAAGAATAAAAATTTCAGGCATCATTTATTCAGAGAGGGAATAAAGGTCTCGATTGGAAACTGCTGAATCTTTCTATTAGAGAAACTATGAATCATTGCATTGAGCAGTACCTTCAGCTTCTATAGTACTGGGTATGAGCTGCTTTTGAATGAATGGAATGCATTTGTAGTGTGGTGCTTTTTTAAAAATTGCAACATACAAGTTCTGCACAGGTTTGCTAAAAGCCTTTTCCATGAGGGGTTATAGCATGCTATTTTTTACCTGCTGTAGAGCTGGGGAAGGACTTCTGTTTTAGGTATCCCTTCTCTGGGAAGTTCTGTACTTCATATAATTTTCATTTAAACAAGATCTTTCTGACTGATATGTAATGTATAGTTGTGGTTTCACTGTGGTAAATACAAAACTAAGGGCACGTATTATGTCTGCTACAGTCCTGACATTTCTCTTTGGGTGTCCCACACAGTGTATGATAACTGTATGAACTAACTGGAGAAATACCAGCAGCAGCTTCTTCTGTGAGGAACTTATCTTTCTAGAAACAGTGTGATGGTTGTTAACTTTACCGTGTTTCATTCTGGTGTTTTTAGGTTTTTATTTTTTGTCCTTTGCCTATGGAAAGAGAAGACTTCATTTGATAAATGGTGTTTTCAGAAATACATTCTGAGCTTTTGTAGACTCTTCCAAAGGACTTCCAGGAAATATCTATTCAAAACAGATGTCACTGCATGTATCTGATAAGTTGTAATGCCTTTATAGAAACATTTTTGTCTCTTTTAGATTTCCTTCTGTTGGAAAGTAAGTAAATTGTTCTTCATTTGCATTCTCATTAATGCTATTTTAAAAATTTGTGCCTTGTCCAGATTTTGTAATAACTTACTGTGTAGCTCTGATGCAAGTACTGTAGTCACTTCTGCCTCATCTACGTTCTTTACGAGTGGTGCTGGATCGATGCCAACCTATTCATGGTCTGAGAGTATTATGGGCTAGTTTTGATATCTGTTGTGCTTCTGGAAGAACAGAGCTCATGGATTCTAGCTTTCTGTGAGTTTTTTTGTTTCTTTTCAACAGTGATTACTGATTTTAATCATTCTTTAAGCATGGCATATTGCACTGAACAGAGAGTAGCCTTATATTCATTTGTCTAGCAAGGATTTTGTGTGTGATATTGAGTCTGCCAGCCTACTCCTGTTGGCCGACTGGCTAGCTCCAGCTAAATCAAAGAAGTGGTGGCAGAATTCTTCATACCTTTTCCTCATGGAGGCATTGGTTTTTACAAAACCTTTAGGAACTTTATTTGTACAAGATTGAGACCCATTTGTCCTACGCTTACATTTTTGCATAGCATTTATGTACTTCTGAATTCATGAAGGGTAGTGCTTCCTTGTAACTATATGGTAATCCCTAAATTACTGTAATCCCTCCTCTGCCTTCAGAACAGAACCAGTTATTGTTGGTATCTACACAATGTAATAATGACTTTCATAAATTAAGATTTTTTTTTCAACAGTAGCTGATTGTTTTGCATTTAGTACTGAGTGGCTGTTCACAGAGCATCACTGCTGTCCTGCTTTGAGAATGTTCTGCTAATTTCCAGCCTACCTTTTCCTGTGGCTAGCTTTTTTCATTGGAGGTTCTGATAGCTTTGTCCTGTAGATTAAATAGTATCTTACTTAACTGAGGTTTGCCTCCTATGCCTACATTGTCAATTCTGTTTCTGTCATTTATGTGAGGTTCCTTTTCCTCTGATGATATTCAACCTATTCTGAAAATAGATAATCTTTCTGTGAATTTAGCTGACCACACCCTCACATAGTACTCGTGGAAACACAGAGTACTTTATATACAGATATAAAGCATTAAACAAAAGGAATTGTTTCCAGTAGGATCTGTAATTACATTTGCCTTTCCTGTGTTGCATTCTTATTAATGATCCAGTGTTCTTAAGAAGACTGAAACATTGTGGTCCCCCTTCTTTGCTACTTTATGGTGATAACTTTTCTTGAGGAAGTTTCCTGTTCTTGCAGTAAACATAGCGTAGAACTGTTTGTGTCAAGATCATAAATGTAGGTATTAAACAAGATCTATGTAAGTTTGATCCTTAAGAAACTTAATTAATGATATCCTTAAACACTTTTTTGTTCTCAGCATATCCAGTGCGTTGCTCTGTACAGTTTGTGCAGATCCACTTCCATATCAAACACTTTATAGATCTATTCCTCTTGTGTAGAAAATATGTCATATCAATGAGAATAAATTTATCGGGGCATACTTTATTTTTTCCTTTAAACCAAATTACTTGTATTTACTGAGGTTATTTTCTGTGATTGTTTCTTTTTTGATGGTATCATTGCTCAACAAAAAACTAAGTCTAAAATACTGTGTCAGTTAAGTTACTCTTCAGTGGAGAAATGGCTATCATGTTCCAGAATAACAGCCCACTAGGATTTTTTAATGTTCTTCCTTTGGCATGAACTGCTTTTAACCATATATTGCTTACCAGGGCTTTTGCATTTTGAGCAGGCTTTTTCCAAATTTAAATTTTATGACATTTCTAAAATAGGAAAAAAAATAATGTCAATTTGGTCATTAAAGTGGGAGGGCTGCTGTTAATCTATTGCTTAATATTTTCATGCATCTCACTTGCTAAAAGTGTAGGTGATTGCTATAAATAGTTTAACTAATGGTAAGCAAATGGTGTGTCTGTTATTCTAGTCTTCAAATGCATCATCAGGTGAAGCATTTTCGTTTGGTGTTTTGGATAGAAAGAATGATTGTACGGACAGTAAAAATCAGCTTATATAGGCTACCAGAGGTATAGATTTTTTTCACTTGGGAGCCAGTAGTTTTTAAGTTAATGTTTAATGACTGCACATTTATGTAATAGACTTTTACTGTCATTGTAACTGTAGATACATTCCTTATAGTATATCCTATGCATATTTGAACTACTTTGAAAAAGTGAAATGATGTGATGTTTAGCTACAGAGAAATGTCAAAAACAATGCATTTATATGATATGAAAGATTTGCAAGTGCAAACTAGCAATTGATAGTAATATTATAATTAGCTCTTTTTACAGCCTGTTTTTTATTCATGAACATTTTCATTTATGTTGACAACTATCATGTATGCCACTGTGCATGGAGCCTTTTACATAGTCAGAAGAAACTGAACATGAATTAGCTTGGTTTTGGGCTGATGTTCCCTCCTTTCCATTGGAAAGTGGTTTCAGAGCCATGTCATGAAAGGTTGGAGCAGTTTGCACTTTAGGTCTTGCTTTTTGATTCTGTTATTGTTAGTGCTAATATTTGTAGGGGCAGAGCATGCCACAGAGAGCTGTAACTTAGAGGTAGAACTTCTTAAAGATTCCTTTGTTTTTAAAATGGCTGGGGCTGCTCAATGTGTTCCTATTCCATAGTTAGTAAGAAAATGAAGACAGGTAAAGTGGTGGGTTCATAAGTCAAGTTTTAGTTTGATGTTAGCAAAATAAAGATGCTTTGTATACAACTGTCTACAGAATTCTTACAGACATAAATTCTATTTGCAGCCAGAAAAATTGTGTCTAAGTGATCCTTTACAGTTCGTCAGATAAATAGTGTAATTTCAGACAATGATCCATGTACTTAATCCTGGTTCTGAAAAGTCAAAGTTAGCATTCACGTATGTCTTAATTCAGGATTTTTGTTTGTTTTCACCATAGTTGAAACAGATAAACATACCATGTCTGTAGAATTGAATATTTTCATGACAGCTTTTCAGCTGAAGGCATCCCAGAACACTTTGAAAATCCCTAACTCATTTAGTGTTTTATTTGGACATGATCTTCCTATAAAAGTTCAGTGTCTGTTATTGTATTTACTAGGGAGTATTTGGGAGAAATATCAGCAGGAGATGACACTGGGGCACACCGCATAATTTGGTGTGTGCAACTTGGGTGCCTTAGGTCAGGGTTAGTTGGTAGCTCTGAGAAGTTAGAGGAGAGAAAAGATGTTTTAAGGAGAATATGAGACCTGGATCCCTAATGTAAGCGCTCTGAATCGTCTTCAGAAGAGCCTCCTGCTTCATTAACTATGTAGGGAGCAGAGTGGGGTTAGGCATGCATGTCTGAAATTAAGCTGTGGGAGCTGCTGTATTGTGAAATATTTCATTTGTTGCTGTACTGAGAGCTTCGATGCTGCTTTTTCCCTGGATAAATATAAGTTAATTTCTGATTTATCAAGTAGAGGGTGTGTGGACCTAGTACATGGTAAAGGCTCTGTGTGTGCAGAGAACAGGAATAAACAGGTTTTATTATTTTAAATCTAATGCTCTAGTTGTGATATTGTTTGGATCTTGCAGTTTTAACGCTTACTTAGTTTTTAACAACTGGAGGGAGGAAGAGAGCATTTCTGTAAGTTCTGTGGTATGGAGAAGGCCCCACAGTTAAGAAGATCATAAAGATGAATATTGGAGATGCCAGGAAGTTATCTCAATTTGTCTTGTGTGAGCGGGAGAACATATTCCACTAAGAGAATTGGAGAGGAATATTCTGAGCCAGTTTGTTTAGATCTCATTTAATTGTTGTTCTATATTAGTGAAAGCCAAAACTAACACATGCTCTGTAGTCTGTGTTTATGCTACTCATTGCAGATTTTTAATTAGCATTAGCAGAATATATTCCCAATTGCTCTTTAAGTTTACTATCTTATTTCAAATGTTAGTATATACTTATTTTATTACATGGGAGTTTTATGTAGATAATACTAATTTGTTTGAGAACATGGCCTTACATTTGTATGTATACACGTGTGCAGACAGTGTGGAAGAACTGAAGAATGTACATTTCAGATGTTGTAGATTGCACCTTTGATGTAAAATTCCTATTGTTAGGGCATCACATGTTCTTTTGGCCATGTATTCTGTTTCTACAGGACTTACAGTTCTGTTTTATTGGATTTTATATTTTGAGACTCTAAACTGATATAAATTATTCTATCCTTTTCATACAGGACCCTTAAGAATATACTTTTCCATCTGATGTAAGAATCCCTGTCAAGAGCTGGAAGTAAACTTCACAACAGAGCAGGGATCAATTCTATTCAACTTTAATAGTACTTCAGTCATCATTCTCCTGCACGTAAATGCTGTGACTGAGATTTTGCTGTAGTTTGAGCATTTTTTAAATTCTGTGTTTTAATTTTTAAGAGAATTGTTAAAATGTCTGTATTTTAGCACCAATAGCAGAAAGAATTAGAAGATAGGAATTTCTCTATGCTTGTTTTCACTCCGTAGTGTATTTGCCACCAGTGTTATGCCTGTAACCATGAAACATGATATGCACAAATTGTTGCAGCCTGCATTGTTATGCAGTTTCATCAGTAGTTTTGTCTTGACTGTGATTGATGCTTATTGACAGCAACAGCTATGTCTTTTTTAGGGTTAAGATGGAATTAATTTTCAGAATTGGCAGGCCAAGGAAGAACTGCACACTGTTAAGCTTTTCACATGCCAGCAGGTGCTACGGCAGCAGAGTAGCATCGTTCACGTTATTTTTTAAGTCATGATTGATTTTGATCATTTTGAGGGACTGTAAAATAGATGAAGAGATATTGCTGAAGTTTTGAACATGGGATCAGAAAGGAATGTTCTAAATAGAATTTCGAGATCTTTACTCTTCATGAATGATTCTCCTTACAGATGCTTAAAATGGGGTTACCTTGGTTGACATTTCATTAGAAAGAGTTTTATAAAGTACTGAAGTCTCTTCTTACTGGAAGCTTTATTGACAGCAGAAATAATGATGGATTTTTGTCTTTCTCACTCCTGCACTACAGTTGTCATGGTTTTATGATTTTTGTTATTGGTATTCTACATCATAACATCTAATGCCCTTGGTACATTTAAATTCAGCTTGGTTTTAGAAATCATCAACTTGATTTTTCTGTGATTCAGACTTTATTTCTCTTAGTTACAAAGTATTTCATTTTTTAACTGTTGTCTGTGTTATATTATTATTTTATTTTATTACTTCATTATTTATTTATTTATTTATTTATTTATTATTATTTATTTTGTTTTCTTATTATTTTTAACATAATGTTCTCTGTTATTCTTTCTTAGTGCTAGCACCTTGTAAACCCAAACCAACTAAATGAAGTCTGTGTTAGTTAAGCCAAATCTTGATATGAAGTGTGTTTGCAGACTGGTCAGTAGCATAAAGCAACAAGTGAGGTGTGATGTACTCGTGTGTTTTTAACATACTGAAGAACAGTGAATACCTGCAGGTGTAGTTTCTCTAGTGCAGATGAAATGCTAACTTACTGTACTATATTAGACAACCTATTAACAAAATCTTATCCTCAGGACACTAATTGTTTTCACAAGAATTTTTAGCAGTTACCTTTTTTTTTTTTTTTCCTGTCAACTAATATTTTCTGCCTTGAAGAATCTATTTTTAAGTGATTTTGTATAGGATAATTTTGAACCAAGACTTCTTATACATGAGCATTCTCCAGGAACAAGCACTGAAATTCCTGGCTGAGTCTGGCTATGTAGCTTTGCTCTTAGTTGGGTGATAGGCTATCTTAAGATATCTTGTCCTTCAGTCTTCAGCTGTTCCTGCATCATCTTTCCATTATGTTGATGGAACCAGTTGTGAAAGATTCTTGGACAGGTGATTTGGTAGTAGATAAGAATCTCACATCTAGATTATAAAGTAAACAAACAAACAAAAAAAACAACAGAAACCATGTTTCCTTAGAATCTGGGATGAGACCTGAACTGAAATAGTAGGTACAATACTGGTCATCCTGTCTACCAAATGATTTTTAGAAATAGAGGGGTTGTAGGATAGCAGCACTGATTAAGATCAAGGCCATGGAGAAATCGGCTGTGACATGCACGAGACAGGGAACCTGAAATTATATTTGAAAGGAGAGCTTTAAGGAAGGTTAGAAAAATCTGAATAAGTGTCAAATGACAGTGCAGGTCATAAATTTCTTCTTTTGTTGAGGTACGATCAGTTGAAATTAAACATTCAGATAAAAAGTGAGAAATCCAGATCTGGTTAGATGAAATACTTCTATAACCATTCTGTCATACTATTCCAGAGATCACAGTATGTGGCTTGAGACCCTGAAAATGTTACAGAAAAGAATTTTAAGGACTCTTCCACTTCTTGGTTTAAGGCTGAAGTCAGTCTGTGCTGGGGATTAGAGTGCCATCTGATGTGAGATCAGTTCTCCGCATTGGTCTCTGGAGTGACCACTCTGGCTGAGTGAATAGTATGGAGGTAGGATACTAAAGGGGATATGAGAAGGCATAAAAGATTAAAGAACTTAAAGTATTCAGGATGCACAGAATAAATGAAGTTCTGAGCTCCCACAGGTCCTGTCATGATGGGCTGGGAGAAGGCTTCTGACAAGGGAGCAGCCCAGCGTGTGGGATGTGTGTGTTTGCTCAGAAGTGTTCCTGTGAAATCCTTTCTAGTGAGAGCGGGAGGGGGAAAGAACCTTCCAAAATCTAAGGTGTTCTTCCTGACTATCTGGGAACTGCAAATAAAATAGAATAATCTCCTAAATGTCACTGATGATTTGAAATGTGATCGCCTAGGTCAGTAACAGGTACTCCAAAACCAAACCTTCAGTCTTTCTTCTTTATAAAAAGCAAACTGTCATGATGGGGAAGAAAGTACCTTTTTCGTCTTTAGTATTTCCCCGTTTAGTCTTCCTTTCTCTTCACGTAGGGCAAGAAGAAAGAGATAATCTTAAAAAAAGTCAGGTAACAGTGAGAGTTACAGCATGATAGTCCACTACACTGAGGTATGAGATTGACTTGTGCTTTGTTTCGCATTCTTCACTTCTACCACTGACCTGTTTTGTGATACATTATACTACATGTATTGCTTTCATCGTTCTCCCTATTTCCTTGTTTACTGATAACATAAATGTAGAAAGAAAGCTTACTGAGGCAGTGCAATTTTCTTACTTTGTATCTATACCTATCTATACGTACATCTGTATGTATACGTGTAATGCTGTAGTGGATCCTGCTCTTTATGAAGTCTGTGGATGCTAATAAAATGGAATGGAAGGACATCACCTGTGAACTGTGTCAGGTGGAATTTGTGCTCAGGTAGATTAAATCTTCCTCTCCCACCCCACCAAACAAACTAAAACTAATGGTGCTAGTAGAACATCCTGGGAAGAAAAAAATCGTTACCCAATTTTTTGTTGTTTTATATAGCTTGGGGATAGTGTGTGAGACTTGGAAAGACAAAAGGTAACCCTGAAGAGGAAAGAAGAGACAAGCAATTTCTAAGTCAATGAATTTTGTGTTAATTTCAAGATGAATGTTGAAACAATTCAGTTGTTTTTAATAATCTTGAAGCAATCCAGTCAACGTATAATAGCCAGTGTGAATTTGTGAAGACTTAATTTTCAGTTGAGTAAAATATTCTGTCTAAGATAAATTTAATGGTCTTGCACATTGTGGAGAAACATACTAAACTGTGTATTGTGATTTTTATTAAGACTTTAAAGGCTTTAATGCCTGACAGCATTTTCATAAACAGCATAGGAAATGCTTCCTAAATGGAAACTACTGAAAGTGTGAGAAAGATTGGTTGGAAGATAATACACAGAGCATAGTTATCAGTGGTTCACTTTCCAAATGGAGGAATATCTCATTATGAGATGTGCAGAAGCAGCTGCTGGTTGAATACTGTTATGTATTTCCATTAATGAGCTGGATGATGAGCGTTCTTGTTAAATCCGTAGATGACCCCAGACTAGGAGATGTCCAGGTACGCAGAGAACAAAATAGAATTTAGGAGCATCTCAAGAAATAGAAGAAATCATTAAGTAAAAAAGGAGTAGGGTGCTACTTTTGAGGAGAGGGATTTTATGCAGAATAATCAGCTATGCAAATACAGCGTTAAGGATAACCAGTCATGTGGGGTCATACCAAAAGTTATCAGCTGAGCATAAGATAATGTTGCAGTGCTTTCACAAAAGTAGCAAATGTAATGGGTTTTATAAACAGGATAATCATCTGAAAATGTGAAAGTTAATCCTTTAGGATTGTTTTTGTTTTGGTTTGGTTTTGGATTATTTTTTTTTTTAAATGCCCATACAATCTTATTATTGATATCTCCGAGGAGTGCATTGGGTCCTCCATGCTGCCAGGAATATTTAGATCAACTAGTGAGTCCAGAAAAAAGCATTGGGAATGGTTAGAAGTTTAGAAATGAAGAATTTCAGAGTTAGAAGTGTAATATATGACCTACAAAAAAAGGTCAAAATAAAGGAAAAAAAAACACAAAGAATAAGAGGACCTGGGGATGTAAAGGCTGCTGTAAAGAAATAGGGAATGTGTATTCCCAGTGTATAGGCCTGGTTGAGGTAATGCATTTAAATTATGGTAGAGGTGGCTTAACTTGCAGACACAGAAGCCTTTTCAGCAGTGGGAATGAAGCACTTAACAGATGGCTTTGAAAAGTTTTTAAAATCTTCAGTTTCTCAGAACTATCAAGAGAAAGAACATGTTGAAATTTCTGGGTTCTTGTATTCTCCCGCCTATCTGTAGGACTTCTTTTTCTTTTTTCCTCCGCTCTTCTGTGCGTTTTGATGACTTAGTTTGATCTTCAGTATCTCTTTGTCTACGTTTGTGTCTTTCTTGTGGTGCTACCTGGTATTTTCTTCTTCTCTGCCATGCTGTTTTGTTTCTGCCAATTTCCACTCACAGTTCAGGCACAGAATACAAAAGCATTTGTTTCTCTTCCATGAGTTGGATGGGTGTTCTTCTTTTTTTTTTTTTGTCTTGCTTATACAGAAGTATACTTTGACAAATCACCTTTTTCTTTTTGGGGTCAGTTTTTCAGATTGTCTTGTCTTGCAGGTGTCCGCAGAGCTTACGTTCCCTCTGCAGCTTCTCTCTTCCATCACCTCTTCTATTTCCATCAGAACTCTGTCTCTGTTCCCAGCTGGATCTCTCATGTGAAACTCAGCTTGCTAAATGTTATTTGATAGCTAATGTACATTCTGCAACTTTTGTATCTATTTATTTTGTCTGTCTGCAGGCTTTGATTTCTTTTGCCTCAGCTTCCCTTTTTGTTGCTCATTGCTTGCTGGCCTTCCCAGTGACTGTCTTGATCTTAAAATCTTTCCCTAGGTCTGTTCTGCATCCTCTCTTGAAGTCAGCAGATAACTCTAGCAGTCACCCTGATCCTTCTGCCCTTGGAGTCATTGACTTCTTCAGTTTGCTTTTTCTTTGTCAAGCTAGTGTGGAGTTAAAATGTTTGTCACATTTAGGGATCTAGAGTGGCGAGAAAGCATTTAGGTCTTCACAGCTTTTTCCAAGGTAGTAGTAGGAAAGCTGACGTGTTTTTTTGTCCTATGTTTTTGTGAAAGTGAACATCTCAGTTTCTCTGTGCCATTTTCCCAGATCAGAGTTTTGAGTTTTGAGCCTGCATTTGCAAGTCACTCAGATCTGGCTTTCTTGTGTCAGGTTTTTATACAGTCTTGTTTCTAATTTAGTTTAAGATGTCTGTCTTCACCAAAAGATGTGGTGATCTTGCTGTATGTTGGGCTTGTATTTTTTTCCAGAAGGGATATTATTGTCCATGTGTGTTGAACAGAATTAAATTTCAGTTCAGGAGCCACCTGCGGTTCATGTTGGTACACTCCTCCTCCCCACAGGGCCAGCTAGAGAGAACAACCAAACCATTTTGGTGGACTAACACTGCTGGTTGCCCAGAATGCTGAGACATCTCTCACTATCATTGCTGAGAGGAACTAGAAGCTGCCTTTCTTCTTTCTAGCACGTTTTATAATCAGAATTTGGTTTTGACTCTGCCTGTAACAGAATTTCTATAAATATGGACGGGAAAGATTTTGTAATTGCTTTTTGCCTGTCTGCTGTTTTCAAGTAGATTTCAGTTTACTTTGTAAAGAAGCATCTTTATCTTGAGCACTTTCTTGTTTCTTGAAGTTAAAATAGTTTCGGCTGTTAATCATGGTCATTGATTCTTCTGCCAGTTTTACTGGATTTCTTTGATTTTTCATGTTGTTAGATTTTAGTGTGTTTTCTTAATTGAGATTTTCTGTTGTCAATAGTCTTCTCTGTCAGCCTGAAATCCAATGCCCTTTGTAATTCTTTGTCAAATGTAGCATGAAGAAATGGAGAAATACTCCAGGATTTGCTTATCTTAACACAGGTCCAAGTATCCATTGCTGTCCTTTTACAGACATCCTGATACTTCCATGGAAAACTGATGTGCTCAAATCAAATAGACTTTGGCATTTTTTTTTTTAACCATTTGTTAAGACGATTTTGTTCTGTTTAGCATACTTGGTGATCTAACTGAAAAGCAAACAGGCGTTATCTTAGCAATCATTAGTCAACCATTTTGTCTTGGGGAAAGTTCTGTTGAGAGTATGTATCAGTATTTATATGTGAATATTTACTTTTTGTTTTGGTTCCCTTTGTTTAGGGGAATTCCTGAACTTTTTAGTAATTCAGTGACATTGAAAGTCACAAAAGTGAAACACTCAGGCAGAGAACCTGACTGTCTGCAGAGTACGATGCAGTACCGTATTCTTTTAGTAAGGCTGTAGCAGGTCTGATGTCAGTCACTTCAGAGACCTTTAGACCTCAGTGCTCATTTATTGCTAAAATGTACCAGCTCTGCTCCTGCATTATGAAGATCATCTGTCAACACTTTGAGATATTCTCCTTTGTTATTAAGCTTGTGATGCTCTACACTGTCAGGTTTTTTGCCAATTATAGTTAAGGTACAATGGTGTATTCACTGGATCAAAGTCTCACACTGGCGGTAGAGGAATGATTTGTAAGTCTTTATTCATCTGAATTGTACAATAGAATACCTGAGGAATGCAAATAATCCCTCTAAGGACTCAATAGAAAAGCTGTTAAAATGACAGTCTAAGACTATTATTATTCTGAATTGGTGTTTTAGCCAAAGTAATTATTTCTTATCTTGTTGTTCCACAATAGTTCTTAGTTTATTAGTTATGATGACCATATTTACCAAACAGAATTTGAATGCAATTTTAGACATCACTTTTGTGCCTGTTTCAGTTTTTCAAGTTAGCGTTTTTCATTGTGCCTTTCACTTGGTGCGTTATTTAATTAGTCTAAGGGCTGGTGTTAGATACTTTTCAAAGGAAAAAAAAGTATGCACAGATGTTAAGTCGTCTTATGAATAGCGGATACATTCCTAGATACGTTTTCTGTAAAAGGTTGACGTTTATAAGCTGTGAACTTTTGGTATCTAATTTGTTAGCCAAAATAAATTAGTTAACGACAAATGTCAGTTTTAGAAGCATTGTTAAACACATAAGTGATTTCAGAAACGCGCCTTAATTGTGGTTTTCAATTCATATGTCTCAGAAGGCAGTAGTGTTTCAGTATCAGTCCTGGATACCAGACTGTATTTTCATTGGGTAACTGGAGGAAGAAAGATTAGTATAATGAGGATTGAAAACCACTGATGGGGTATTTACATAAGTAAGTGATAGAAGGACCAGCCTTATATAACAAACGTGTGAAAACTGTTGAGTGAACTTTTATATTCTTTGTCCCGTGTAAAGCCCTACTCAGTGGGCCATGCACTTAATCTCATAATAGCTCTGATCCCCTGCTATTTTCTTTGACAAATGTGTGTTGATGAACTTGTGGTTCAGTTCGTTTTTTTTTTTCTGAAGTGACATTTGCATTGATTATTTAAAGGTTTGCAGGCCACAGTTTCAAAGCACTTTAGTATAATAGCAGTTAAAACCTTGGTCTAAGTCTGGGAGATTAGCAGGACTAAGAAAAGGAACTCAGCAAGCATAAAATCTGTGCTGCATGGTGGGTGCTCCGGGCCTGAAACATCTACAGCACCCAGAGTACTGTATTTTGTACTTTTTGCCTTAGTGTGTAGGAAATACTCTCTTGCTTGTTGTGTTTCCTTCCTGAATGCACCGAGTTGTCTGCATTCCTACCATTCCCTGCATTCAGAAGTAGTGCCCTGGAGGTGAAACTGAAGTCATCAGTCCTTCCACGTTATTTCTCTTTGATTTAAAATGTACAGTAAACTGTTACTGATGCTGCCAGTTGAGAAAACAGAAGATGAGGAGAGAGAAAATGTGGTTCTTTATTTAAAAATAATAGTAGTATAATATCTAGAAGCTTTGTCCTGGGGAGATAATAGAAAGGTGAGAGAAACTGGTGGCAACGTGGCCCTGTATTCATTAGCTATGGCATCCTCCGGGATCAATAACCAGAAAAAAGCAGGGTACTGCTTGCTGTCTAGCAGCTTATAGAATGTGGTGTTCTTTTCTGTCTGCAAATATCAGCTGCCCTAGCCACTGTGGAGAGATGTTAATGAAAAAAGTAAGTTGGAAGAAAAGCTGAAAACCCCTCAGTTTTACCAATGTTTGATAAAGAATGCCCTTGCAAGTCTCAGAGAAATTATGGCTATGAATCCACAAAGTTTTATTCAGTTAGCATTTTAAATTGCAAGTATTTAACCTCCACCAAAAACCTAGTTATTGTCTCAAATTATGGCTATTTCTTATAGATTAAATGCCAAACAGAAACCAAGAAACAGTGAAATGTTAATGGAGTACACCTGAAGCAATCGCTGCCTGTTAATGCCTTGACCTTGGAAAGCAATACACAAAAAGATGGCATCATAAAACCGTGCAATTCTTATGAATATGTATGTGCTACTTGATAATAATGAATGTGGTACAGTCATGCATGCACTACAAGATAATGTTGTGCCCTTTGTTGTCTACAGGTTGATAAAAATTAAAGAGTGGGTGGACAAGCACGACCCGGGTGCTTTGGTCATTCCTTTTAGTGGGGCCTTGGAACTCAAGTTGCAAGATATGAGTGCTGAGGAGAAACAGAAGTATCTGGAAGAGAACATGACACAAAGGTTAATTAGCATTCATTTTCCCTACACTTTATTATCAACTATTTCCTTGCAGTAATTTAATTGCTTGCGCTGATAGAATAATAAATGACAGAGTAATTACCATTATAAAGAGAGAATCTTCTCCTTTCTTTACCATGAGACAGAGTGAAAAGATTTATTTTAAATTAAGTTTTTAACTGTCATCTGTCATCTCTGTACAGTGTTTTAATTATAACATAGGTATTAGTTATGTATATTTTTGAGAAGGAACGATCACCAAAACTGTTTCGTCATCCATGGGGAGCAGGAATGGTGGAGATAATTTTGCCATAATTTTTCTGGAGAACTATAAGAAATTGTTTCAATATTGAATTTCAGTCAAACAGTTGTGCTTTCATGACCAGAAGTCCTGAAAATTGCATGAGAGTAAAAGTGCTGCGTGGTAGGGTGATTTCAATTTATCCCATATTTCTGAGTCCTGCCAGATAAACAAATCAAAATACTGTGTATATGTTGCTGCAGTTTTAAGAAGAAAAAAAAAAAGAGAGGGGAAAAAAAAAGAAAAACAAAAAATAAAACTAGTTCTTCTGAAGAGACTTCAAAGGAAAAGGCTACTCTGATTATCACAGGGTTTAAAAGTAGATCCAGTGTCTTCCAAATACACAATGTCTTTCAATGTAAATTGATTACATGAGGCACTTAGCTGTTTCATGTGTATATGTTGAATGAATTGGATTCTTTTTTTTTTTTTTTCAGTGCTTTACCAAAGATCATTAAGGCTGGATATGCAGCACTCCAACTAGAATACTTTTTCACCGCAGGCCCAGATGAAGTGCGTGCATGGACCATCAGGGTAAGATTCATACTTATTCATCAGCTATATCCAGTTCCACACTATTGAATTCAGATTGATATCACTGACTTTGAAGTTTGTCATGGTGGCGGTTAGCTAGTCATTACAGATGAGGTTTTTGTCCAGGATAACTTTAATTATTTGTGAGCTGCTGAACAGTGAAAGTGGAGCTGCATTGATTGAGGCAGGTAACAATTGATTCTGCCTATTACATAGTCTGAATTTCTTCATCCTGTAGAATCTGTCTACCCTCCTCCTGTGGTCAGAGATAAGACGTACCAGTATTGTGCTTGCTTAATCTGTGTGACTGGGTTTGTCTGCAGTGAAATTGATGTTGCTTTTCATTTTGTATTCACTAAGTTTGTTTGGGTTGCGGGTGGTTCATTCCTCCTTTGCTTTGCTCGGATTACATTTTCAGCAATAAAAGCAATATAACATCATTATATTCCTCGTGGATACACAGTTGGGCTCAAAAACCTAAAATCAGTGTGCAGTAATTCAGATCTTCTACTGACTGTAATATTTAGACCTGTCTTATTTTGGTAGCTTTCTGTGTTTATCTGGGAACTTATGTCATGCCTAAAATTATATTATGTGTTTTAAATATTGATGTAGAATGATTACAGCCATAGAGATTAACTAATTTATTCCCAGAGGATAGTAAGAGCTGAGCTGTAGTGCTTTGCCTTTGAGTGAAAATACAGTATAATGTAAAGATCAGTGTGGAAAAATATTTTGAAACACATGTAGTTATAAACATCACCTTAAATATTACAAACGTCAACTTTTGGGGGTGCTGAACTGTCACTGAGCCTTTTTGTTGCATCAGTATATTTAGTACTGTGCAGTGAATTTCAGAGCTACATTTAATTTCATTTCAAAGGAATTAATTTGTTTTCATTAATCAACATAATTTCCAGTAAATTTGTATTTTTAGCTGACACTGTTTCAGATGTTTGTGTGCATATTTCAACACATTAAACTTACGAGCGGTCTTTTAGAAATATTTTCTAGTCTTTTCATCTGTCTCCTTGTACATGCCAACTCGCAGCTACTGCCCTTGAAATAGCTACCAAAATAACAGAAAAGTGGAAGTTTTGTCGTTCCGATTTATGCCAGAGTTCTTAAAAGCACATTCTGAAACTCTGCTGTTTTCAGCAGGAGAAATGCTTGTTCTTTATTAGAAAATTTGAAAGCTGGTTTATCTTAAGACTGATTGTAAGTGTCTTTGATTTAATGTGCAAAGATATTTAGTCAGGTAAGCATCAGTGAGTAGCCATATTAACCCAATACATCTTTTATTGTAAAAACTGTGCTTTACAGTGTCAGACTCCTTAGCACTTTAACATGCTTTATTAAGCAGCCTTTAGGTCACCATTATTTCTCAAATTTCTTGCCATGGTTGTGTGTGCACAGAATGCATGTCCTGGTAATTTAAGGCATACAGTTATAATGCATTCTCCTTTATTGCAAAAGCTTAAATTATCTTACAGTTATTGTGTGTGATTTTTGAATATTATTTTTAAGTGATATAATTGTTGACATTTTGGTAAGAATATTCTTTTTCTAGATTTACTAAAATGATTCTGAAATAAAAATAAGCAAGGATATAAAGCTTGTGATTTGTTCATCATTTGTGATTACAAATGCAGTGTGCCAATGGAAGTTATCATTTAGTTGAAATTATTTGGATGTAACTGAAAGTCTTGGGTCTTTCAGATTTTAATGTTATTTTTAAAAAAGGTCTTATTTTCCTGTTTTCTGTGTGAAGAACTAGGGATCGAAGTGACTCCCACAACAGAACACAATCATGCCTTCTAAAATCAATACTGCTGTTTATACCTATTGGGAAAAAACAAAGCTGCCCGTCTTTAATGTCGGTTGGTTTATCTGTGGTGAGGGCACTTATCTGTGTGTCCCAACTTGGGGAAACACCCAGCTGTATGTGTGACATTATCACTGATATGAAGCAAAGTTTCAACAGATCCTGAAAGCGTATCTAAAAGGAAGAAACCTCTCTCCTGCAATCAATCTTCTTAAATGCAATTAATTTTCTTCCGGTCTTTCCATTGACAGAAAGGGACGAAGGCTCCTCAGGCGGCAGGGAAGATTCACACAGATTTCGAAAAGGGATTCATTATGGCTGAGGTAATGAAATATGAAGATTTTAAAGAAGGAGGTTCAGAAGCCGCTGTCAAGGTGAGCACCCCTTTTTTTTTTCTTTTCATTTTCCCCGTTTTACCATTTCGTGTGTATTTTTCATTGGGAAGATATTCTTGAAGCTGAGTGCATATAACAGTCACTTACAGCAGCAGACCAAAATTTACTGTCTACTTAGAAAACAGTTAAGATGCACCAACTTGCTGAACAGGAGTGCAACAATTCCAGTATCCAGACAGTTTATGTACTAAATATCAACCCCAACACCACACGTTGTGCTTTGCTTTTTTTCTCCTCAGTTTATATGTTAGTGTTCAGGTGGTTGTGATCTTTAAAATGAACGTGTTTTGGAAAAAAGAAATTTTTACAGTGATGCATAACAGGCTTTCAGATCACCTTTAAAAGAAAGGCAAAAAACGCAGAAAACATGTCTACCAACAATGTCATCCTTTTTGAATTTGCTGTGAAGGTGTTATAAATGCCAAATGCAAATATTTAAGAAAAGATTTTATAATATATTTTTGTAGGACTATTGGACTCCACTCGTAGGCTGTGATAGGCATAATAAAATCTTGAAATTTACCATTTCAGTATTTAGTTCAATTGCCCTTCAATGTCTTACTCGAAAATTTTATGCCTTACGCATTTTGGGGTACCAGTAGGAATTAGTTGGCCTGCTAAAATGTACTACGTTAAGTGAAGTTTTCTAGCAACTGTGTACTGAATAGATGGGGAGCGTTTTTAATGAGAAACTTTTCATGAGCTCGTGCTCCTTTGTAGTTTTACTTCTATTAAGAGTTTTATCTGCTTTCTCAACACTAGAGGGCAGAGACTGATTGGGTGCCCAAAGTTGTCCCCTTCTAGCTGACAAATTATACCTGATCTGAAGTTATTAAATGCAAAATTGCCTTGTATGTGGCAAATAAATGTCATAAGGTGAACTGTTCTTCTCTGTGTTGCTGTTATTTCCATCTTTAATCAGTGAAACTTCCTTTTATTTCACACACATTTAATTTTTCTTTTAGCATTTTTGATGTTTTATAAGATTTCTAGTTTATCATATCATACAAAATTACGATTACAGAGGATATTCCTTTTTAAATCCATCTTGGTATTTGAAGGTTCCTGTGCACTGTAACATGTTAAAGAATTTGAAAGGTTCAGCTTTATTGTTTCCTATTTGATAGCTTGAAAGGTATGCAAAACTATGATTTCAGATTCAGCTTATTCTCAGTGGTATCACTAAGGAAGATCATACTGAGCAGTGGGGCTTTAATAGGTTTGTTTGAACCCCAGGAAGTGGAGGAAAAAAAAAATCCCAGTATAATTGGTTCGTTGCGGCATGTGAACTGCTTTATGAAAAGGGAAGTAGAGTTGTAGTTGTAAAGTGAAACCACAGCTATAAATAAATCTGATGTTCTGTAGTCAGGAACCACCTTATGTAACCGAGATTCAAATGTTGCCAGCATCAGTTTTTGAAGTTCAGATCGGAGTGTTCTCCCTGAGAATCTGCATCCCTTAGTATCTATTAAATTCATCTACTAGATACTGTGCTCATATTTCGTCATTTGCTTTTCGCTATGTAACATTCTGAACAGCGACCTTCCATGTCTAAATTGCACTTAATGAATATATGTTGGTTGCTCTGAAGGTACCAGTAATAAAGCAAACATATTTGCTTTTGTCATTCCGTTTTTCAATCGGTTAAAAACAAAAAACCCAACCAGCAAAAAACCCTTGCTCAAAAAAAAAAGCCACATTATTAATCCAGTCTTTCTAATTTGCATTTAATACAATGTTTCATGCTATACACATTACTAATTACTTTTATATTGCTGGTAAATTTCAAAATTAGATTTGGGAGCTTTTAGGAGTCAACTGAAAGAAATAGCAGCGGTAATGGGAGTTGCCCGCTTTGTATGTTATCAAGTTGATCGATTTTTAAGTTTGATTTTGTGTGTGTCTAACACCAGTACAGCATAACTAATTTAATGCCAGTGCTGTGAACTATACACTGAATAGCTCTGTGTGGGCTTTGTAGTCTACAGGGATATCACATTATTAGCAATCATATCTGCTTAGGCAAAGCTGGCTTCTACAGATGGCTGCTTTCAAGTGCAAATGAACTGGTTAGACGTGTCTTGTTTAATACATACTCAAGATTCACAAATGGGTATTGATTTTTTCAACCAGTGTTTCTGATAGCAATGGAAATGGATTAAATGGTCTCCAGAGAATTTAAAGGAACACTGTCACATTTAATTAACTGTAAACTGGTAACAAATATACATAAACTTGCGTTAGTGTGTCAAAATGCATTCAGAGTAGTCTGTGCCACTCTGACAGTGTGCAGAAGCATGCTAAGAAAAATCCGTATTGTCACTTTGTGGGGGTCAAGTTTTTATACCGGTATGAGAGTAATAAATGTATCCGACTGTAAAATGTCTGTGTACCTGTGCCTGCAGCTTCGACTTGCTGATGATTTTTACAGCGCTGTTTTATTAGTGTTTATGCCATCAATTAGCCTAATTACTCTTGACTTTGAGCATTATTAGGATCCTCAAAGGAAAAGAGCTGCTAAGACTACTTGAAAGTAAAGCTTTTATAGTCTCAGCAGATTTCCAGGGGGAAAAATGTAAAAAATTGGTCAACTCTTACTTATTATCTATTGATAGATTGGTTATACGGGACAAGATCAATTACTGCTGTGCGAAGTATTTGTTGTCTGAGCTGCTGTATCTGAAATTTGCTGTGGGCTAGCGTCGCTGGTGACATTTAAATAAAGAGTGACAGCGGCAAGGTTATCGAGCCTCTAAATTCCTAGACAGCAAGATGGGGAATATGTTGCTTTACAGAGCAGGCTTTGTGAAAGAAAGGTGTCTAAGTTAACTATGTACCATTAATCTGATCTGTTCTACTGCAACTAAGGTCATTAGTTAACAGCTTTCCTGTAATGGGATCTTAGCATGCCACCACTGTGATAGTGTCATTGAGAATAATGGCACAGTGAGGTCTTGCATGGAAGCACTTTCTCCTGCAAGAGAAAACTTCAAAACAGGAACGGTTATTGAACTAAAGCAGAAGCTCTCAACTTTTCCATATTGTAGATCACTTTTCAAGATAAATGCTGCTGTAGACCACCTCCCGCCCAGTCTGTCAGTCCTAATGCTGCGGCTTCTCTGTAGCCTCTGCAATGCCAGGCTTAATTACAATTAGATAAAGACTGGAAAGTATAATAATAAATTCTAATGTGGAGCGCACTGATTCTTAATAGGTTTCTTACCTATTTTCTGCTCTCCTCAAGTATAGCATCTCTGTAACGAATTTCCTTTTCATGCCTTTGGTCTCTGTGCCTTCCCCTCCATCCTGGTTTCACAGCCTATCTGCTCTTAGATCTGCCCTTCTGATGTCTGTACCATAAGTAAATTTGTTCTAAAGGAAATTGTGATGGAAAGACCACATTTCATACTCTTCGGCCCTTCGTTATCTGGGTGCTAGCAGGCAAGGGCCCCGCTGGAAGCACAAGGTGTGTGCAGCTGTGACCTCCTCACACAGTGGCTCTGACAGCTGAGGCTTGTCCTCGGCTGGAAGCTGCTCCAAAGTTGGTGTGTGAGCCACCAACAATGCCCCACCTCTGGGCCATTGCTCCCTCCAGCAAGTCCGGCCACCTGAAGGGCTGCTGAGATTAAGAAAAGGAAAGCCTGAAAAGCTGAAAGGAGCTGTTGTAGTCTCCATTATAATAAGATTTGCCAGGGTGTACGTTCTTGTATGTTCCATTCCCAGTATAGAAATGTTCCAGATTGATCGCATTATGAGATGGAGGGCGCTGACATGCCGCCAGTTCAGTGGTGGAATTATTATTTTACATTCTGTATGCATGTAAAACCAAATGGTGTCAAACTGGGCAGTACTGTGACTGTCAGACTCAGAAGCTGAAGCAGTACCATTTTTATTTTATTTCTTTTTTTTACTGAAGTATACTAAATATTCACAGATAGGAAGTGCTATAAAATGTCTAATGAAATAACCAATTTTCCTTTTGTCTGTCGTGTTTACAGGCTGCTGGAAAATACAGGCAACAAGGCAGGAATTACGTTGTGGAGGATGGAGATATTATCTTCTTTAAATTTAATACACCTCAGCAACCCAAGAAGAAATGAGTATCAGACGTTGTTCGTTGCTCAGAAATAAACTGTGCTGCTTCAAAAAGCATATGAATTTTTATTTGGGATGGAATATCTGGAAACAAAAAGCATACAGTTTCTACCTAGGGAACCTCCCCTTCCCCCAGTGAAATTATTCTTATTTGTTTTGAATTAAAATACGGCACCTCTGGTGAACATGCAAGTTCACTAAATGTGAACAGCTTTGCATTTCAAACGATTAAGACCCTACTCCAAATTGTAGAAGCTTTTCAGGAACAATATTACTCTCATGATACTTCATTAATCTCCATCATGTATGCCAAGCCTGACACGTTTGACAGTGAGGACAATGTGGCTTGCTCCTTTTTGAATCTACAGATAATGCATGTTTTACAGTACTCCAGATGTCTACACTCAATAAAACATTTGACAAAACCAGCCTTGGTGTGTTTGGGGATGTCTGTATTGACTGACTGTGGTGTGCTGAATGCGATACGGCACCTGGTGGATGCTGATTACGGAATTTTAAGACGTGTATGATACAGTAACTGGCAGTGTGGGGCAGCTGCAATTGTATCTTGAAAGTGAGTCTTTCATGGGAATCACAAGATTAGGATGCCAATGATTTGTCTCAAAAAAGTTAATGAATTTGTAGGTGGACATTCACTGAAAGATGATAGCAAGGATAATAAAAATGATGCAGCATAAATGATTTTTACTGGAGAGAGCAAATGTAGAAAAATCACGCTTTTCTTTGAGACTGCAGCTTTTTTTTTTTTTTCCTCCAGTCATTTTTAAACTATTTCTTTCTTGCCTCGAGATTATTAAATTGTGGAGGCTGGAGCAGCGGTGCCTGATGTTGTGTGTTGTCCTCTCAGGTCAGGTTTTCAGGCCAGTGGAGGGTGACACAGATAGTGTTGTGAAGGGAGAGGTCACGCTGTGCTGCAGGCAAGTGGCTTGGCTGACAAAGGCTGCAGATAGTGCTTTATTTTTTTTTTTTTTTTGGCCCCTTTAACCATGAGGGAGAGCCTATATTTTTGGGTAACACAGAAGAGCAAGTTTATAGGAAAAACAAGTTGATAGGATTGCCCTCAGTTGCTTTGTGTATTTAAAATAGCCTGATGGTTTTCTCAAGTGCCTGTGGTGTCAGTGTGGTCACGGCTGGGGGAGATGCTGGTGGTGCTCTTCACTCACTGCTTTGCCAGACCTCCCGCATCACTGTGACAAATCTGGTTGCATACTTTGAAAAGGCCACTGGTCCCTGGCTGCCCTCTGTGGGGAAGGGAAAAAATTAGGAGCACCAAATCTTGTGTCGGATGACAAAAGGAAAGCAGAACCTGCCCCTTTCTTTGGGAAGTGAGCAAGGTGCCAGTCACAGAGAAGGGCTTGTGCTGGTGGATTCCTGTCACAAGGAAAGGTGAGAGAGAAGTGGAGTGTGTGTGCTGGGGAAGGGGAAGCCAGCCCTGCTGCTCCAGTAGTAGCTGGAACAGGTTGTATTCTCTGCCCCAAACTGGCTCCTAAAATACCCATGCCCCTAATTATTACTTATAAATGATGAAGCTGTCAGAAAGTGTTGCACTTATACGTGCATACTTTGCAAATGCTCCCTGTTCTATAAACAGAAGTAGGTAAAGATTGAGCTAAGTTGTTCTTGATAACAGAAGTTTTGCATGCTATTACAATTCTCTGAAAACATAAAACAAACTTCTGAGTTTTGCTACGTCTTCAAAAATGCGTATTCTCTAATACGGTTCATTTCATCTTATTAACTTGCATGAATGGTTTCTCTTCAGCTTTAACTAATGTTCCTCTGCTGTGGGGCATCAGTTGGCCGCAGTCACAAAGTACAGGACTGGACAGGACTGTGAATGGCTGCTGCTGTTCCTGTGCTTCTCTAATGCAGCTTTCCCCCCAAGGCTGTCCCCAGGCACCAGGGAGGAGCACAGCCCGTTTAGCATCCATCCTGATGCTGCGTTTCACTGTGCGGTGTGACACAGTGCTGCTCCTGCCAGCTGCAGATACGACAGCAAAACTGTTTTTTGACAGGGCAGTGGATATGGCAAACTTGTTGGCTTTAAACGTTCTCAATTTTAATGTTTCTCTCTGCTTGTGAACTCACGGAGAATGAAGAGAATGGGATGCTAGCGGGAGAATCGTTAAAAGTTCGTAATTGTTTAAAAGTCCTATTTGCTCATTTTAATTCTTACTCTCCCAACACCAATTCCACATGTTTGATTATGCTAATCCTGGCGTTTTGCTTCAATTAAACCAGGAGAGCCACTGGAGGCTTTGAAAACAGCAACAAAAAAATCAAAGTGGCTGCATTCATCACAGTACCCAGCGGATGGGAGCAGCCGTGTGCTGGTTGGGCTTTGGAAGTTTTGAAGTAAATGCTGTGTTTCCAGGCTGTCTTTGAAGCAGTTTTCTTGGCTCCTATCTACAGGTAGTGCCAATTCCTGATCTATGAGAACAGGCACATATGGCAGCGTGTTGCATATTGTGAAATCAGTTACATGTGCGCTCTTGCCGCTGTAAGCAGATGATGTGGTACGTGCCTGCTCATCAGAGCTCGTTACAGCTCTGTGCAGTTGCAGATTGCCTGTAGCATTTTATTTTCTGCATGCAAAATGTATGTGTTTGGCACAGGAAAGCTTTAAAAACTATATAAAAAATAAATTCTGCTGCTATTGTGAGAGCATGTGCGATGCAGAAGTTGACAAAACATATCTGAGTCTGGGCCATCATGTGGGGCTGAGGCACAGCCATCTTCCTTCTTCACTCCCTGGCTTTGGGCCCTGCAGGGCAGGAAATCTGCACAGCAGGAGGAATTCAGATGGCTGAAGTTATGTGTGGGTATGTCTGAGCACAGATGAGCGTTGTGCTGAGGGCTGTATGTGTGGGGATGCTGATGGCAGAAGCTCGGCTCGCGCTGACCAGGGCTCTGTCCCTGGTCACCCAGGCTGCAGTGCAGGAGGAGCCAGGTGTATGTGGGCTCGATGCAGAGCTGACCCCAGGGCTGCAGATCCCCATGAGGCTGAGGGACCTGACAGCTGTCCTCCCCCTCTTCTTCCTCCCCTCACCCCCCAACTGGCAGCAGCAGCACCAGCCCCAGCACCATGTCTGATTTAATGCTGGGCTTGAAAGTGCAGCGCTAAATCCCTGTGCTGCCTGTATCACTTGTTCCCAGGTTATCTGCCTGTGTGTTGGTGAGCCCATTGCCAATGGCAGCACTCAAGGAAGATGACAAGTTTGTAAGGGGACCTGGGAGAGCTGCCTGCGAGCACCTTGTGGTCAAGGATGTGCAGAGGAGCCGTGTGCATGAGGTATGGCCCAAGGCAAGCTCTGCACAACGTCACGTTTGGATCCTGATCCTTAGAATCAAGGAAAAAAAGGTAAGGCTTACAAAGGCATCCATCAAGTTCTATTAATGCAACAATTTAAAGATCAATGATGTCCTCCTCTAGTAGTCAGGGATGCTGCTGTCCAGAACTGCCCCTGTCTGAAAGATGCCTGCTGCTGCTGAGGGGCTGCACTGCCATCTGGGCAGCAGCAGATGGAACGTTTGCTCACCTTTACAGATGGCATGTAAAGCCTTTGAGCTGCCAAAGGGTTAAACTTTTCTGAAATGTGAATTGTGTGCAAAGTAGCCAAGTTTGGTTATAAATCCTGCTTAAGTTTCAAAGCACAGCATTATTGGAGGTAGCAACAGTAACATCAAACAGCCTTGATAAGATCAACAAATTACTAAGTATAATTGTTTGTGCTGGGGTGTGTGCAAGGAGATAAATAGCTCATAAATTAAACACCAGTGCCTGAGGGGAGTCATTCATGGATTCAGAGCTGTCCTAGCACTCTCAAGCAAAAAGTAATTTTCTCTTAGTTCAGTAATTATGCAATTGCAGATCTGAGATCAGCAATCAAGGCAAGGTGCGCTTTGCAGAGTTGTAGGTTACTTCGACTAGTGGAGCTTCCCATCCCTTGACTAACAGAAAAGTTTGTACTTGTCTCTGTAGTGCAAAACATCCTCACTGATCTTCACTAGGATAATTCAGCCTTGCACTAAAAAGGGATTAGAATAGACCAGGGGTTGGTTTTTGCTGTTACCAATTGGCAGCACTCTCAGCCTCAGTAGAGCAATACCGGTCTATGCTGGCAGAAAATCTGGCCCCAGCCATTAGGAGCATCAGCAGCCCCAGTCACTGCCACTGGGCCCATGCCTCTCCTGGCAGCACCTGGCCCCTCACTGCCTGCTGGGCTGCTGTACTCAGGGGGGAATGTCAGAGCCCATCCTGCCTTATTCATAAGGCCCACGAGGATCCTGGTCTAATCAGAGTGTTCCTGAGGACAAGGAATGGTAATGTAATCTGTTATTATAGCAACATCATCTTGATCTGCTTTTGTTTACTAATGTTTTGCCAGCCACTAAATATTTTTCTGCTGAATTCAGATAGACATCACGCTGAGAAACTGTATTTTTGGAAATGCAGCGTAACTCCCACTGCTGTTCAGCAGTAGTTGCTGTTGGTACAACATCCCAGGGGCAAATGGATATAGACTACAGCCCTCCTGGGCCTTAAGCACCCTTCACTGTGTGTCCAAGGAGTCTCATGGTGTGCAAATAATTTGAAGTAAAAATGGAAAGTCCTTGTGCTGCTTTTAAAAGCAGCATGGCCAGCGGGTCAAGGGAGGTGATCCTGCTCCTCTGTCCTGCATTGGAGTACTGTGTTCAGATGTGTAATTCTCAGTACAGGAGACATGGATATGTTGGAGCACATCCAGAGGAGGTCAACAGAAGTTATCCCAGGGATGGAGCACCTCTCCTACGAGGACAGGCTGAGAGAGATGGGGCTGTTCAGCCTGGAGAAGAGAAGGCTCCGGGGAGATCTGATAGTGGCCTTTCAGTACCTAAAGTGGGACTACAGGTAGGAAGGGGACAGACTCTTAGCTGGGTCTGTGATGACAGGACAAGGGGAAATGTTTTCAAACTAAAAAGAGGGGATATTTAGATTGGACACAAGAAAGAAGTTTTTACAATGAAGGTGGTGAGGCACTGGAACAGGTTGTCCAGAGAGGTGGTGGATGTCTTGTCCCTGGAGACATTCAAGGTCAGGCTGGACAGGGCTGTGAGCAACATGACCTAGCTGTGACGTCCCTGTTCATTGTAAGGGAGCCGGACTAGATGGCCTTTAAGGATCCCTTCCAATTCAAACAGTTCTATGGGTAAAAAGTGGACATGAGCCAGCAGTGTGTGCTTTTTCAGCCCAGAAGGCCAAACAGTATCCTAGACTGCAGCAGCAGTGAAGTGGCCAGCTCAGGTACCTACGTAGGTACAGTTCTCATAGGATGCTCCAAAGATACAGTGGACAGGTAGAAACATAACAGGTGCAAAATTACTGCACCAATGTTAGTCTTCTTCTCCCTTATGTAAAGCTGCCTTTCTGTGTGCCATTTACCCCAGTCCCAGCAGTCCTTAGGACCTCGTCCCCAGGCGTGGGTGCTGCCCTTCCTGCACGCTGTCTCAGCCTCCCAGCCCTGCCGGCTGGCGGTCAGCCCTGGCAGATGCCATTCTGAGGACAGAAGAGAAATGTTTAATTTATATTTACTATTTAGAGGGGAAAAAAGCTGTGAGTGTGCTCTTTTATTCCAAAATAAAAATGCTGTAATGACTGGAGTGTTTAGCACATTGGGGTTGTCATTGTTTTCAATTATGTGCCATTCTGATGGGAGAGCACAGATTCTTAAGCTGAATGGAGATTTGTGCTGCAGCTATTTGTGCCTTTTAAAACATTTTCTTTACCACTTTAAGAGAAAACTGTAAAATGGCAATAATGACATATTATTACAAGTAAATTACACTGTAAAATAGCATTAATATTGCAGTTGAAACCTAGAATTTGAAATAAGATGGAAATATTCATTTGCACACGGCTTTTGTTCTTATCAAAAGCGATTTGGATTAGGAGCAGGATTTGTGCAGCACTCGGAGCTCAGTGGCCTGACTATGCTGCTTGCCCCTTGCAAAGGGAGAAGCTGCATGGAGAGGGCCTGCAGGGGAGAGCCCTCCAAGGGCGGGTGGGATGGTTATTGCCAATGCTGAGTTGGCACTGTAGGGTGATGAATAAAGGAAACCATTTTGCCTTGATTTCAATGTCACCCCTTTAAAGATATTGCTCTGGTAGTAGATCTGCAGTTTGTTTGCCTCTATCTGCTCTCGTGTGTTACTGCCTGCCACAGACAAGGTTCCATTCTATGTATTTCTGGGGCGGGCTCCCCAGGGAGGTGGTCACTGCTCTGGGCCTGATATAGCTCGGGATGCATTTAAGCAGTGCTCTCAGGGTTTGGGCAGTCTCATGTGAAGCCAGGAGTGGTCTCGTTGGACCCCCTCCAGTATAGATGTGGTCATCACGTGGGAGGCACTAACTTTCTGTAAGCGGAATATAGTGGAGAGTCACCTCTATTAATACAATCATTCTTTGCATTAGTGAAATGTCTCTGCTGCTAGCATGGCACATCTCTGTTCCCTTCTGCTTTGTTCCCTTTGGGTATAGGAAGGGATGTAGGAGTGCACTCTCTTTGTTTGACGCTGTTGGAAAGAAATGGTCCTCAACTGGTTGAGTAGGTATTGAAAATAACATTTCGACACATTTTGTCTGAGTCACCTCATCATAAAAATGAGCAAATAAGCAAAAATAAGCACGAGGGATCCTGAAATAAGAGACAGAAAATCACATAATCATTTGAGTTGGACGGAATCCATAAAGGTCACCTAGTCCAAAATGTTCTTCAGGTCTTCCACACTGAGAGAAGACGTTATATTTTGTATCTGGAATTAAAACAAACAAATAGGAAGGCAATGAATGTCCCACGTCTCAGGCTTGGTTTGATCACGATTTGCAGGTAAATGTAAATTTAATAATCTCCCTGTATTCAGTGAAGCTGTTCTGTGCTTACATGAGACTTTAAGTCACCTTTAGTCCACCTAAAGAGGAGTTCGTTTTTACAACCAAATTAAGGAAATTTGTGTTCTAAGTCTTAGTTATTCTGATAACTTCAACTGGGATCAAGAGTGATTTTCTGTGTGAGAATCAGAATAAGTAGATATTGTTATAATTTGATATTTACCATTGATGAGTGGGTATGTGGGAAATGCATTGTAAACATTTCAATATTGCTGTAATCCTGCATATTTTAAGACGTAAGATTTTGCTCATTGGCCGAGCTTGTGAGGCTGCAATACCAACTGTGTATTTGTGCTCTCACTTCTTCATAAAGCCATGGAAACTTTTCGGAAAAGTTTTAACTACAATGCGTCAATGAACTAGAAAGAAAAGGTTTATTTTGTATATACCCTCTTTACCTGAGGTCCACAGTTAGGTTCTGCATTAGAGCTTCTTGCTCTCACGCGCTCAGTTTGTGCTTTTGATCATGCCACTCTTTGCACAAAGCTAAGAGAATTTCTGCTTCATAAAGAGGAAAATACAGACAGGTTTTGAAGTCTATAGAAATGCATGTTTGCTCTTATTTTTGAGGCAGGGGAAAGTAGGGTTTAACATCTCTACAGTTCTTCCTATGTCTCTGTGCAATCAAAGTTTCCAAAGAGGACTTAATGGGGAAGAGAAATCATTTGGTTGTGGTGGTGTTGGTATACTCAATACGTTTTTCTTTAAAGGCTGTATATTGATAAAAATAGTAAGTAACCTAGTCTACTCATAACAGCTTCATCTTTAAGTTCATGCAAGTTTAGGAAGCTGCAAGTGACTAAAAGGATGAGTGGCTTAAGATTCACTGAGTGATACTGCAAATACAAGGACTGAAATACCAAAGGAGTAAAGGATATATAGACCTTTGCCCATTACATCAAGAAAATGAAAAAAGTTAGGAAGGGGGAGGGGGATTCCTGTGTTACATTTTTCAAGTCCTACTCCAAAAGAGGTAACCAGCCCATTAGTATAGGTGCCAGGAAGCTTGCTTTTGTGACATCTCACCAAACACACCTACTTTCACTGGACCACAGAAAGATCAATCCTGTCTGAAAACCACCCATTACCTAAGACACCTAATTTATATTAGAAGCTCTCTAAAAGGCACTGTCTGGCCCCCAACCTCCACTTCCAATGATAAAGAGGATGTTTTACACCGTGTGTGACACTTAATCAAAACCGATATTCTTTAACAAACCCTTAACCTCTACCACACAGGAGTCATACGAGGCCAAGGGACAAGACACAGATCCAGCTCTGGGTGGCATATCCTTTGATTAAGATGATACAGATTTCCCATTTTTATCAGGGTTACGGATTCTGGATATATCCCTTTTTGATTTGTCAGCATTAAATTTCAGTAGAGGTTCAAGCCAAAGAGAGACCAAGACTAGTTCTGTCTTCAACTGCGTATTAGGAGATAATTTCTCAGAATCCTCTGCAGTAATGATCCTCAGATCTTCTGATCTTTCTGTAAGCAAGTTTTTCTTTTTTTTCTTTTTTTTTTTTTTTCTGGGAACCTGGATTTAAACTATGGCACAAACCTTGCTTGCATCTGGGTCCTTTCTTAAGGAGGAGTATCTAAATACACTTATTCTGCAAGCCCTGGAATGGACCTTTTTTCCTTCCCTCAGGTCTTTTTCAAAGAGACAAACCTTCAAGTGAGTTCTTTCACCCTGCCTTGGATTTCTGGGGCAGGAGGTTTTACTTATGGAGTATACAGTACTTCAGATGAGCATTACAAACTTCATGGGGTTAGACAATTTTCACTACCTGCAGTACACTGGATTCTCAGCGTAGTCTATTTTACTCCCAGGTGATTTTTTTTTTTTTTTTTTTTGCATAACTCCTTGTCCTAGGACTTGTATGTGTCTGATTCGGGTGTGGATATGTCTCTCAAATTCCCTGATCCAGGGGAAAGTTTGGCTTGCTTTTCCTCCTTCCAGTCAAAGGTTTAAATGAGGGGGATTGCATTTTGTTAGGAATATAGATCTACTGAAATAAGAGCTACTAGTTATGACTTGAAAATAATGTGCTGCTTGGCTGTTGGTGGGAAAAGAAGATGGAAAGAAGGCCTGGATAGGGTTGTCAATTGGATGCTTTTAAGCAGTGAAATGGCACACATGTTCTGCACGTCTCTGTCTGGCATGAGAGCTGCCCAGTGCAGGCTCGCTTCTTTTGAGTGCACAATGCCCTAATTCACCACCTGGAAATGTTTTTGTTTTTTTTTTTTTTGTTTTGTTTTGATTTGTTTAGGCTGCTTTTATTTTTAATATATTCATAGGAAAAGCTCAGTTTGTGAGGAACTGCCTTTCTCCTTCAGGAGCAAGGAAGTCACTGTCTCCTCATGGATTGTCTAAAACTTTCTCTAGCAAAAAGATAAGATTTTGTGTGTCCCTAGGATTCCAAGGAAGAGAGGTGAGTGGGAAGCCTTTTTATTTTTTTAACATACAGGAAAAAAAAACAAGGGGGGGGGGGGCAATGTATATAGATCAGTTTTAAGAGAGAACTTCAGTCTGAGAGAGACCTGTAATCATGTCAAATTATCTTTAAAGACAGCTTTTGTTTCATAAATGCAAAGCTGACAAGCAAAAAATCTGGAGGGCTGGTTCTAGTTTATGGCATATCACATACATCAAAGGTCAGTCTTTTATTCTCCTGTTCGCTACTTTTTAAAAATTTCATTAATGAACAGAAACATATTCAAGGAGAAAGACTGTGATCTCAGCTGCTTGTTCCCAGTTCTTTACCCATCTTGACTTCTTAATCAGAAAATTAATTGGGCCTTGAAATCTTATTTTTTGCTAAATCTCTGCAGATTTAATCAGGGTGTTCTGCTGGAAGCAATCTTTCACTTAAGATTTCATAGCAATGCAGCTAGAGAAGCCATGTCATTTCCTGCATCGAAACATCAAAGTTGCGGTTGCTTTTTAAACTAAGTATGTCCATCGAGTCAGTCCTCCTCTCTTTGCTCTTAGGGAAGACTCTGCCTTATTTCTGCTGGGGGAGAATCTGCTCTACTGCGATGCAAATAAGTGAATTGCAAGGGGTGTGAGGCAGAGCCCATGCATGCCGTGCTCTTGGGTGGGCGCTGGCAGCAGCGTGGAGGTTTTCCAAGGTCCTGGTCATGACCAGTGCATTTTGCATCACACATGGTGGGACAGGTAGCCTGTAGGGAGCTTTTACCTGGAATGGAGAATAGCAGAGTTTAGCAACTCCATAGTAAAGCCGACTTGTGTCCCAAACAAGACAGCAGCATGTGGGATTTTTATTGTGGTTGTTCAGCTTCTGCTCGGAGAGCTGTTTGTCCCTCTTTCTTTGGGCTATTAGTTTGATCTGCAGCGCTGATCCATATTGACTACAAATGTCATTTTGATGTGACTGAAACATAAAGAGATTTTGTAAGCTACCATATGGGCCAAGAGCCCATGTGAACACTAGAATCCCTGCAGCAAACCCTTCTGCAGAGTTGGGTACGGCCCAGTGTGCCCTCCTTGCCCCAGCAGCTGCTGGGGCTTGGAATTCACACTGCTTTGAAATTCAGCATTGCACAGCAGTGAGATGCAAAGTCTGCCTTACCCATAACTGGTGTATTTGGTTGACTGTTCATTATGTCCCAGTGAAGATTTTTGTTCTCTGACTAAACAGGAGGGTAGTTAATGTTTCCAGATCTAAAGCTTTGCTTTTGCAGAAATTTGGCTCCACAGTTCACAGGACAAACATGCCTCTAGGGGGCTGGAAGGCTGGATTAAAGCATTTAACAACTTGCTCAGGTTGACTTTACATATGGGGTCAGTTAAAAACTGTGCAGTCCCATGGCGAAGTGCCAGGTTTGTATTTCATTTTAAATTGGTGAATTTCAAAGAAACTTATGAGTGAAGGGGGAGGGAGGGATGGTGTAGTTTTTTGTCTTTTGTTTTGGCTTCATTTTAACCTTCAAATTCGTCCCCACTCTTCAGTGCACTGCTGTGTGATGGTGTCATCTTGCTTGGTATCACTGCAGAGGCCCAAAGCCCATCTTAGGCTCCTTTGAGTGGAAATCAGCTAATGCTCTCTGGATGCGGAGACCAGCCCGCTGTGCTTCTGTCCCATGGCTTCAGGCACGTGCTCTCAGCTTTGCAAGGGAAATAGAAAAGGTAAGAAACTCAACACCACCTGTCTGTTCCAGTGATACAAATAGCATTCATGGAGCTTGGCCTTCTGATTGTGCTTGCAAACACTGATAAAAAAAAAATCTTTCATATTTGCTCAGAAAGCAAGCTGGATCTCATTATAGCTGCGTACTTTATGGGAGCTTTAAAGTGGTGTGTATGAGATACCTGTTAAAACTTTAACAGTGTGTAATTAGATCCGAGTTGCCTGTTTTTCTGAGAAACATATTGCATTTTCAGCCCTCTGATTAGGCTCTAATAGTGGATGCTGAGAGCTTTGAGAAAATTCAGGAGTGAAAATACAAAACAGCTTTTGTCACTGACTATGAGAAGAAAAATAGCCACAAAGCTGTCTGGAATGGTGGTAGCAGGCCAACATCACTATTTAGAAATCAAATCCCAAAACCACTATTTGAATTCCCAGCAGTTTATTGCAGGTGCCTGGATTACCACAGGCTTTGCCAGTGCCTCTTTGGGCCAATGCACCTCAGTGATGGCATGAGCCTGGTGGGAGCTGGAGGAGGGATGCCCTGCTCCAAGAGCTCACGCCTCTTCCCGGACTGAGTGAGTGGCCAAAGATCTGATGGAACTACTGTGGGAGGGTTATGGTAGCTGGTGATGCCTGGATTGGCTGTGCAACTCCGTCCCTGTTTCTCCACTCATCCTGGGACTCCTGGCCTCAGGCTGCATAAAAATACACAACTGAAGGAGAAAACACTTCCTTTCAGGTGGATGCTGAATACCTGTGCTATCAGTCACCAGTTAACCATGGTATCACGGTGCAGAGGAGCAGCTGCCCTGGATGTAAGCATCATGCAATGCTGGCCGCCCTCACGCCAGGCCCTCTGCACCTGCACGCCTTGAGGAGATGGCTGCGAGGATCTTTGAATCCCCACCACGTGCTTCCTTCCCCTTCCACTGCTAATTGGCACTTTTTACCCATTTTTGCACGTGGAGTGTGTTAGTACAGGATAGGGTTATTATCGAATTAATTAGGAGCTCCCTCCAATTATTCCTGCTGTGCCTGACGGGCTCTCCCCACTCCCCCCGATGGGCTGATTGGCTCCTGCCAGTGCCTCAGCTCTAAACGGGGGAGAGCTGCTGCTGGCTCCTTGGTGGCAGCTGCCTGGCCTCATCTCTTCCCTGCTGTCACCTGTGCTGCTTGCTGTCACCCAACGAGCCCCGGTGCCTAACAGGAACTTGCACACAGCCTACAGGGAGCTCTGACCTGAAGGCAGCCCCTGCATGATGGCTTTCGCCCTTGTCCCCAGCTCCAGGGAGAGGAAGGGCATGGCAGCAGCAGGGGAGTGACCCCACTCCTTGAACGTGTGGGTATCCAGGGACAGCCCCCTGAGACTCTCAGAGCAGGATGGGGATTTATACATAGAATCTCACGCTACGCAGACAGGCAAAGCCAACCAAGGCAATCGGGGTGCCGAGACTGGCTTAATTGAGAAATGAGCAGATAGCTGTGTGTCAGTGACTACACAGCTGATTGGCCGAGGCTATTTTATTTTGGACTAATTTACAGTTGTTAAATGGATTTGGAAAAGCCTTAATAGTGGTTATTAAACTATTGACTTAGTCTGACGTGTTCAGTGTAGTAATCCATGCTCACGCTTCTCGCACAGAGACTGCTGGAGCTGGGGCAGGTGATGGTGCGCTGGCTCTGAGCAGGGCTCAGTGCGCAGCCCTTGTCCTGACAGTCAGTGTGGGACAGCAGCACAACGCTGCCGATTTTATATGGATCAGAAACTGTGCTTTCCTTCCTCGTTGTCACAAATTCAGTCCTTCCACCTCTATCATCAGCTACTGAACCTAGTCTAACTCCAAGAAGTACCCCCTTACCAAGAGGCTTTTTTTACACCTGTGCAGAAGCGGACTCATTTTTCACTCATCTGTGCAATGAATAGCTTCAAGCGCAGTGTGGAAACATTACACACCCACTGGTACCATGACGGGGCAGGCTGTGCTAGGACTGCAAAGCATGTGCTCTATGTTGCTTGGATGAAATCCCTGCAAATGAACAAAACGGAATGTCTCCAGTTCATCATGTTTTACTGTCCGCAGGTAATGTATAGACTATTTTTCTTTTTTCTTTGTTTAACATCTAACATGTCTATGGTGCTAAACGCTGGTACCTGAGTACCTACAGGCACACATAGTGGGGGGAAGGTACGTTAGGACAAGCAGAGCTTTTCAGCTCTCCAACATGTAAGTTTGTGAACTGAACTCCAGTAGAAGTAAACTAGAAAGGAGGAATACTAAAATGCCAGTTTAAAAACAAACAAACAAATCCAAGCATAAAAAAAAAAAAAGCATTTTCCTCTCTTTGCTTTAACTCCCTTGACTAGGGCAATATTATTGTTTCCAAGTCAGCCAGAATCCCTTCCAGGAGAGCCAGGACATACAGTCTGAAGTATAACAAACAAACAAGCCACTGTGGAGAACCTACCCCGCTGTTCCCGCTAGTTTTCAAAGAAAAAGGAATCAAGACTGCTTTAAAATATGGTACAAGGGCCGTGGAGGTCACAGGCTCAGGGGCTCCCTTTGTGGGTCACCTGTAAGGACTGCTGTGCTGCAGCCAAGGGCTGCAATGTTTTTATTCCCCATCCTCTTGTCTGATTGCTGCTTTGGAAGCGGCCCTTTGGTCAGAATGAGTTGCTGAACTGAAGGGGGTTTTTAGGTTGCAGCAGAGAAGAAAAAAGCCCTATTCAGTAACAATTACAGAAATGGTGTGAGCTTCACTGTCAGGAGTTCTAGCCCTGAGTGGCTGCATGCAGACACGTTTCCAGCTTTGGCAAAGTGTGGCCGAAATTGGTGGTGATCTGCTTGGAGACAGGACTGCCTGGAGTGCTTCCTGGCATTCCAGTAGTAGCACCATGGCGCTGCCAGCCTCACACATGGCTGAGACTGAATCAAAAGGCTTGGTTTCTGGCTGTGTTCCCAAGTCTTGTGCATGCCCTAGCAACACAAAACCAAGTAACAGCAATGACACATCCCACCACATCATGGCCCTGCCCTCACAACACTTGTGCCTTGATACGCTCTGCTGATGTAAGAGCGCAGCTCTTATCTCTTAGCAGAGAGAAGAGCTGTCCTCATGGTTTGGGAACAGTTTCAAGAAAACTTGGGTTTTATTTATTATTTTGTCTTAATGCACCTGGACATTTTTGCTTCCCTTTGCTTTTTTCTACCAATGGTTGTTAGTGCTTCTAATTTTAAAAAGACTATTCTCTTAAACTATGCTACAATTGGTTTTCAGTCTTAGACTTGAGAGATATTTTTGTATTTTACATATATTGATTTTTATGTATATGAATACACTTTAACAAAACATATATATATGTTATATACATGCTATAAGTGGGAGTTGCGCTTTCAACATACTTAGCAATTGAACAGGATCATAGAATCATTTGAGTTGGAAGGGATCCTTAAAGGCCATCTAAACCAACCCCCCTGTTCTGAACCGGGACAACTTCAGCTAAATCAGATTGCTCAGAGCACAGTTCAGTCTGACCTTGAACATCCCCAACACCTATCTCCAATAGAAGAAAGCAACATGACAGTTTTCTATCATAAAATGGAAAGTTCACACACAAATGTAGGGTCTGCATGTATTTCCCTCTGAGCAGTCTGTGAAGTACCCTATATGAGGGTGCTAATCTGGATAGGTTACGTCAGCTGTGGAAATTCAGTCTCAGAAACGAACCTTTCCTCTCTTGGAACATCTGGAGAGGCTCAGGTCTACTCATCCAGCTCAGAGTGGACACGAGGAATCTGGATTAGATGCAGATGGAGTGGGGATTTTGTTAGTGACAGAAGGGGAGGAAAGCACTGAGCCACAACTGTCTGAATGCAAATACATAATATCTGTGTACCTCTTCTGACTTTAAACTATGAAAATCATAAATATGCTATAATGCAAGAGGCAAAGCATATGCAAAGGTAATGATATCCCATTACTTCCCCTGTAGAAAAGAATTTTCATAACTCATTCATACTCAGTTGAATAAATGCTAAGATTCACTGCTGGCTGTTAATTATCCTTTACAAAGACCTAGTTATTGTGTTCAACCTTAGTAAAGGCACAGTTGTTATTGTAGTATACATAGAGAGAATGGTACCTAAGGGAGAGGGGAGGAAATAGGCTCTTGCAGAATTTTAACAAGGAGAGCTGTGTTGTACAGAAGGGATTCATAGGGTGGGATTTTGATATAATGCACTTCAGGAGATGAAGCTTTTTCAAAAGACAAAAACCTTGCTGTGACTCTCTGCATACATGATATCACTCAGAATTTGAAAGACACCAGACACTTTAAAATTACTCACTGTTATTAAAAGGAAATTCAATGATGATTTTGTTTGAAGGGTTAGAAGGCGGGAACTGGTCTGTCTGTAATCATACGAGGGAAGATATATGCAGGTGCTGACGAGGCCCATCTCCATGGGGTTTCTGAGGTGCACCTGGAGGCCTCCATCCAATGCAGCCTGCTTTCACTTTGGCAGGGCAAGGCATGGGGGACTTACGGGAGATTTTCCTGAAGTTCCCAGTACAAAGGCGCTGTAGGAGAGTGCTAGCTGTAATTGTCATCTGGGCTGTGGGTGATGAGCCACCAGGACTCACTGGACTTCAGAAACAGAAGGACTGGGAACAAAGGTGACTTCAGCACAGTAGCTGAAGGTAGCTTCCTTTGCCATTGCTTTTCCTCATTTCTACTCTATACCTTTCTTCTCCTTTGTACAGTGGACAAGTGCTTGCTTTATTGTTCCAAATGTGAATGTTGAAAGGAGAGAAAAAAACATGTAGCTTCTGGTGGAAATATTGAGAACAAGAAAACAGAATATGTGAAGCTAAAATAAGCAGAAGTACAACTCCTATAAATAACAAGCCTAGCTAGGGATGAAGAGAATAGGAAGAAGTTCTTGACAGAAGTGAAGCAAGAATTTTGGGGTGGGATACAAAACAAAATGAGACAAAACATGAGCCTCCCTGCATGGCTAGTTGCATGTGACTCTGGTAGCCAGCAATTGCCTGTTCTTCAGTGCTTTGGCAGAACTGGGTCTCTTCAGTCCCTCGTGGCTATCCCAGCGTACTGTGTAAGAAATCAGCATCAGAAGACCAAGCTCACTTTGGAGCTCCTTGTGTCGAAAGGGCAAGTCCTACCTAGGCTTCCTCCAGAATTTCAGGCGTGAGCAGATTGCAGCAGAGAAGTAAATCTGGCCTACTGTTAGCTCTGCATTTAGCATTAAATCCTTGCTGACTTCAGTCAGAAGCTGGTTTTCTTTGCACCCCCCCCCTCCCTTGTAGTTAGACTAGCACCAGCTCAGGCTCAGAGCAAGCTGAGAGATGCCTGCTGCTGGGTGGCCAGCAGGAGCTGTGGAGCATCTCTCCCATGGTGTGAACTCCTTTTGTTTAGATCTGAGGTTTTCTGCTCAAGTGGTGTATGTGAACAAGGAGGATCCCAATGCATTTCCAGTATTTTCAGCTTGGGAAAATCATAGTAAGACTATTTTCTCTGTAAATCTTCTTGTTGAGAGAATTGGATTTTGTGTTGTGGCACATCCTGGGGGTAAAAGAGAAGTTTGTAAGTATTCATGGGTTTTAATGGTGTTACTTCAAACTGCATACTATTCTGATAGCTACTTGCAAAGTTCTTGTTTATTTGGAAATGACTTGTATCACATCTGTAAAACCTTTAATACCAAAATATCTTGAGAAGATTTTATTCAGGATTTTCTTTTTCTGTTGATCTTTGCGATGACTCAGAAAAAAGTTTTTGTGCCCCTTTTGGCTCTGATGTTCTTGACCCACAGCTGTTGTCTTCCAACTGTAATAAACACGTGCTGCACCTCCTGGGGTCTTACATAGAGCACAAGTGGAAAAACAACCCTCAGTGAAATTCCATTAGAAATGTGTTGTGCTCCATCTGTGGAGCTGGGGTATTAAAAAGTATCAACTAAGGTTATTCTAGAGTTCCTGCTAGGGAGCAAGACTTGTCTAGATTTGTCTTCTTCAGGAACCATGTCAGTAAAGAAGAATGCTGACACTTCTCACTTTCTCAGTCTTTCAGATCACATTTGTCAGTAGTGAAAGAATACTAAAATGAGTATACAAAACTTGCAAGATGGGAGTGATCAGCTGGCCAGCATTGAGGGAAGGATTTGTATTCGTGTCTCAGCTCTGCAAGCATAATGGTAATGTTCAGGTACTCGGGCAGAGCAACGACGTGGGCAGCGCCAGGTCTCTGACCAAGGAACAGTGACAGTTTGCTCTCCCTCCTCCCCTCCATTTTTTCCTTCATTCAACCAAGCGGCATAAGCACTTACCACTGCAGAGTGTAAGAGCTGCCTTGCAAAAACCACATGCAACCTAGAGTAAAGGCTTTTTCGGTATATACAAAAACCACCTTGTTATTATGACTGTCTTCATCTAAGTATACTACTCCCAGAGAACAGTTGCCATGCTCTTAGGGCTCAACTCACATCAGCATCAGACACTGCACAGCAGAATTATCCTTTTGCTGGTGCAGCCTTCAGTTTCAGCCTGAGTAGTAGCTCACCTGGGGTTTGTCTTTACATGTGAGAGAAAAACACTAGGACATTTGTTCTCTGCAAGTGAGAGGGCTGTTCAGATGAAGCAGGATTTCTGGATGTATAAGTAAATCTGCATTGAAGTACGGAATGTCTTAGTGCTGTGGTATTAGTGATTTTGCTTTTCATGTGTTGTGTTGTAACAGCAGAGGGTGTTTGCTTCAGGACTGTTGTTTCCTGTTGCACATTGTACCTTACTATGGTTCATGGTCACTCTGGTGGGAAGGAGCAGAGGAGCCCAGGAGGGACTGCCAGCTCCGTCGTGTTTGAGCTTCCACAGCAAAGCCTGGATTAGCCTGAAGTGCACAGCTCCTCTCCTGGAGGAGATAGTGCGAAGAGATGGAAGAAGGGGAAGATATATCTTTACCTGAAGTGTAGGAAAGGGCACTGAGAAAATTCCTGAAAAGGGAGGAATCTAAGCGGGCTTTGGACATGTGGGATACAGGGTGTTTGGGCTGCATAGTAGATCTTATATTGGAGAGAAAGCAAGTAAACATGTTTTAAGGGCATAGGTGATGGGCGGAGCTAGTAGTTCACAAGATGTCCAAGAAAAACGACAAAGTTGAGATCAGCCATGAGAGAAGGAGGCCAAAGACTGGGTAAAAGTGGAAAAGAGATGAAGGAGGCACAGTAGGGAAAGTTATCCCTCCTGCTTTGACAGTTCAGGGACTAAAGCAGCTATGCATTGCAGGCAATGGATTAGAAACTATATCTGTGTGAAATAAACTGAAGTGACTTTGAGATTCAGACCTGTTACAAAATGGTGGCCTTCTTCCTGGAATGGGGAGTTCACGTACTGGGGAGTGGTAGTGGTATAAGAAGTAGTGGAAGGGGAGGGCTTTATACCTCTCCTGTTCATCCTTAGTCCTTTTACTGGGAGCCTTTCCTGATGGAAAACATTCCATAAACTTGGCAACTGTTTGCCTGCTGTGCCTTCTGGGTGAGGGAGAGTGTGTGATTCCTGCTGGAGAGCCTTGCAGCAGGTCCTGCAGGGAGACAGCATGGGACAAAGCAGAGTGGTGAGGGTCTAGAGCCCTTCTGGGAAGATGGACTGGAGAAGAGCTGGTAATGCTATTTTCTGCACCAGTGGCAAAATAGTGTAACAAGTAATTTCTGTAACAAGCCAGATGTGACAATAGCAGGAGCAGCAACCGGAAGACTCACAGTGCATCTGGATAAGGGAATTTTACACCTTCATTTTGGTCACTGTTAATTTCTTCCTTTTCTTAACAATGATTCTGTCAATTGCCCCTTCCTACTCACAAATGAGTATGCAAGAAGCCATATCAGCAGCCAAGTACATGTGTGAGGAGCTGGTTGTATCTCATAAACCTATCTGAAGGAGTAAAGTGAAGGTTTGCATGGCCACCAAGTCAGGCTGTGGGGGAATTTTGATTTGTGTGCCAAATATGGCAATGGGAATCATTGTGTTATTCAGCTTAGCTTTTTCTGACAGTTTTAGGTACCTCATGTGGGGAAAGTAGTATCTTTTAAAGAATGCATTCTATATTTGGTAATGATTTGAGGCACGAAAGTGTCTGAAGGAAAAAGGCTTTTCAAGTGGAGTGCTGCTGGCTCAAAGGTTCCTCAGCAAACTCTGCCGGGCTCTGCCTCTGAGCCGGGCTGCCCTCTCCCTGGCCCAAGCCTTGAGGGATCAATTCGGAAACTGTTTGACACTCTGCACGATATTCTTCACTGGCCTCTTTCTTCTCTGGAAGAAAGATGCAGGGAAACGTCAGAGAGAATTAACGTGGATGGGTGGGTGGCAAGGACTGAAAACTGTACAGAGATGATTGAGAGGAACACTGTCCCAAAAGGAAACGGCTACTCATACTGCACAAGTGGATTTGAAAAAATTTATTCTTTTTTCTTTTTAAGCACAACACATCCACAAATAAATAAATAAATAGAGAGGAAATAAAAAGTGGAAAAACAAGTTCTGAATACGTTGAAATCTCCAGGCTGTCTCTTGGCAATAGCACTAACTGACAAAAAGTTGAGAATGGCTTCTGTTTAACATGCAGACTGAAAAGCTCCTGGTTGGACATACAGCCTAGGGCTGTAATGATATGTTTCCTATACACAAATGTGTGAAATGGCCCAATTTGGGGAGCCTGGACCAGGCAGCAGCTCTACCGTTGTCTTTGCAGCTCCCCTTCAGATGCTGAAGCACCCAGGGGACACTGAGCTGTTGTGGAATTTGGAGCCACTGCCACTGCCTGTGAGCTGGAGGAGCCACAGTGATGTCTTGTTTGGCTTCTGCAGAGCTAGAGGTAGGTGGCACAGGCAAAACTTGGGCTGGTGGCACCAACTTTATAATTGTGAAAGCATGTGTACGTGGAAAATCTACAACAGAATGGAAAAATGTTTTCCAAAGAACAAAACAGAGCAGGGGACAAATAACTAGGCTGTTATTCAAACAAGAGAACAAGGAAAAATGTTCTGATTTTCTTCTTTGAGGTGGGAAGGTGGTGACCTATTTCTGCCACGGATCTTGGTGTGTGACCTCTGGCAAAGCTCTGGGTACTCCTGCCCATCAGACTCATCTCTATGAAATGGGGATAATTTCTCCCATGATTAACAGAGACTTTAGGAGGAGAACTTCCTCAGCTGCCTGAAGTGCTTGCAGAGCACTAGCTCCCATTTCTATAATGAGTATCACTGAATTTGATAAGCCACAAGCCAGGATTCCAAACAGTTCTGAAGTTGAACTGTGTTGGTATCCAGCAAAGAGCAAATGTTTTATATTGGGAGATAAGGATATTTTGTTTCTCACAATATAAACATGAAAATATTTGTCTTTGTAGATTAGCTGCAGCAGTGAAAATATTTCTCTATTGGGAGTTCTCAGACTCTGTTGATAGATCTGAAATGGTTTGGTACAAACTGCAAAGTAGGAGTTGAATTAAATACCAGATACCGGGAAGACAGAGGCCTTTTTGCTCAGGGTACATCAGGGAAGTGTTTTCTGTCTCTTCTGTGCTTATAGTCATGATGTTGATGATCTCCGCATCAAATGTGGGCCACTGGCAGATGATGAGATGAAAGATTATTAGCTCACCTTTGCACTTGGTTCTGATGCCTGAGTGGCTGGCTCTTTGGCCTGGAGAGAAATCATTAATGTACTTTAATTCTTGCTGATTTCTATTTGGCAAATGTGATATTTAACATAGCTTTTACAGAAACCAAACTGGGCATCTTTGTACTGATCGTGTCAGATAATTTACTTTTCTCCATGGAAAGCCCAGAGGCAGAGTACAAAGTTCCACAGATCCTCTGGAAATAGCTAAATTTTTTTTTTCCCTCTGGCCACTGCTTTCCAGCTTGCCCACTCATTGCATGAAAATTGCGTGCATAATGCTTGTAGCTGGGAGGCAAAGACGTGTTTTGTTTCTTGTTGACAGCACCTCCCAGCTATGAGCACTGTAGTAAGTTATAGACGTGGGTCCCAGCTCAGAAATCAAGCACATGTGCAACCTTTAGTCCACAGAGCTGTACTGCCCTGGGGCATTAACTCCTTCCGGAAACACGAGTAAGAATACAGCAGCCTTCTCACTCTCGCACAGAATTAACTTGTAGATTTAATTACCCTGTTTTATTGCATGCGTTTATGTTGAATTATCCTACTGTAGGAATTATCATTCCTCCGGGAACAGAATGGCTCCTATGACAGACTTCAGTGTCACATTAAAACAAAAAATGAAAGTCAGTTTGTTAAATATTTACTGCTTTGGCAAACGCGCAGTTCGAACTTTCTCTGTATTTCTTTAAGTAAGGACAGTAGAAAATAGTGGCTGCTTGTCTAAGTCATCTTAATGGAGGAAAAACAGGGACTGACAGTTACAATGTACTGAAGACAATAAATATTTATTTTCCCATAAGAATGCAAAATGTAACCAGTGTAGAAGACTGTAACTTAATTTTATTGCTCCAAGCCTCGGAGATTCTTACTGCTGTGCCAGCTCATTATTATTCTCCTGGTAACAAAAGATTAAAAATAAAGAAGTTCATTTAAAATATCTCAGGCTAACCTCAGATACATGGAGCAGCAATAATGATAATAATAATGCCATACAAATTCTTTTGTCACTCTGTGATGAAAACGGGCGCTTCTGTTTTTCCTCAAGTTAACCTGTTTTGGAAAGAGCAGGGAAATAGCAGGATTTGGCTACTGGATTCTTTCGTTCTCTCCTTCCTTTGTGTGTGCTGTGAAGGACTGTGAACTGGAGCACTTACAGGTATGGCTGTGGGCACAGGGAGACTATGCACATTGATTTCCTGAGCGCCTGCAAGCAAGACTGCTGATCCTAAGAGCCAAGATGCCTTGCTACCCAACATTACGAAGAATAAAAAGTTCCTGAATGATATTTTTAGGCATGTGAATGTGCTTAGCAAAGGAGGGACTGATATGTGCAGTGCAAAAAAGAGTTAAGAGATGAAAGATGAGGTACTGAGACTAGGACATAAAAAGGAAAGCAGTCATCCAGGAGAGATTACGAATGTTGCAGTAAAATAGTTTGTCCCTGGTTGTGTGACTGATAGGTGACAAACATGCCACTCTGGGTGAAGTAAACAGGTTTTCTCAAGCATTCCCCAGCTGTGAGTGAGGAAGAAAGGCAACCAAGACACAAACACTGCAGGTGGCAAGCATAATTTTGAATGCAATATTTTTGCTGGTACAGGACTGTTTAGACCATCTCTCTTCCCTTCAGTTTCCCTTTGGCAGCAAGAGAGAGATGTCAGACAGCCGATACCCGTCCTGAGCTGAGCTGACACCTGACTCATCACTGAATGCCAAAGCAAGTCCCTGTCTTTTACTTAATAAACCTATAGACTTTCCTCAAAGTTAGAGCAAAAGTGCCACCTTCAGAGCTGGACAGCAATGGATTAGAAACCCAAAATAAACCCAACACAAACAAGCACTCCTCTGAGCTGCAGATCTCATGGGGCTTGGCTTCCCTTGGGTGATCTCTTACTTGGATTCTCCTAGGTCTAGCAGGCTGGAGGCTCTGACTGCATTTATTTCTGTGGGTGGGTATTCACTTTATCTTTCATCTTTGTAGCTTTCCTGGTCTTCAATAAGGGTTTAATTCAAGGTGCAGTGAGTCTCATCTCCTTTACTTAGCAGTCTGTTTTTGCAAAGTGCATAAGAATGTAATTTTTTTGAGGCTTTTATTGGTCTGTCAGATGTGGTTAAAATTGGCTGCTCACATTCCCCCTTTCTCTTGCCTAACATGCAAGTATGCACATGCACGTATGTGTGTATGCATGCACATATGTAGTGTTCATTAAATCCACAAAAAGATAACGATCTCAGAAAAAGAGTTTTAATTTCTGCAGGAATCCAGTCTAGGAAAAAGAAGTGTTGTCATATATTTTTTCCTTCGGTTTTATTTTGGTGGCAGATACAATATTCAATTACCTCTCTGTTGATATATTGTGTTGCTGAAAATCTGGCCCTACTGTTGATAAGTACAAGATGTAGTGGAATTCTTGTCCTGGAATTGCACTCTGATACTTATGCAAGGCACGCAGACTGAGCATTCAGTGCTTGAGTGGTCCTGCTGAGACTGGGGGAAGGCACAGGGAACTTCATCTTGCAGTGAGATCCTGTCTCCATTAAACCTTCTGGAGTTCTGCCACTGATTAGAAGGCATTTTACCCTTCATTTGTAAGTAATTAAGATGATAGTGGAGTTTCTGAATTTTCCAACTTTCTGAGAACAAACTAACAGCAATGATCCACTTCAATAATTCAGATATTAATTGACGCATGAGAAACAACACATCAAAAAATAATTAAGCTTATGTTAATTAATTTTTAGGAATAGGAAGGACACCTGAGGCAAAGTACAGACGTTAGCAAGTGTCAGATTGGGAAGACTGTGTAGTGCAATACTGAAACAAAAATGGGTCAGAAGGACCACAAGTGATCTGCAGCAGGGGCTGAGAAATAATGTGAACTATGTGATTGTCAATGCAATGCAAAAAAAGCAACAAGGATGTCTGGGCTTTTTTAAAGACAACTATAGGAGCCAGAGGGTAATCAGCAGTTAAAGGTATCTACTGCTATTTCATGTGAGCACCATCAGTTATCTGCTGCTCAAATGTGTATCTTCCAAACTTAAGTTGAAATATTGATGATTCTTTTACTGAAGTGTTTCTTAGATAAAATTATGTAAGTATCACTTTTTTTCCTTAAAGTTTTCTACAATTATAACTGGAATCTCAAATCTCACCCAGGCTTCTCTTCCCTGGTGTTTTTTATGTATTTCTCCTTCTCTGTGGTATTTACTGCAAGAAAAGTTGAACCTATGTGTTACCATAGGTTCCATTTTACCTCTCTGCATTTGTGAAGACAGAAAAATCTGCGATGAACCATGAAACTTTCCACTTCCTCTTTAAAAGTTAGTATGTTAAAGGCACAAACCTAATTTGTTCTGTTGCTCTTCAAGCTTATGTCTACTTTTAATGACATTAGGCTTGCAGCAAAAAAAACACTAAAGTTTTATGTGCCACCGTGGACATGCCAGAAAGTATGCTGAGCAACACGAGCTCCTCGCAGGAGAGCAGATCGGGGCCTGCCACCAACCACAATGAGAGCTGCCAGAGCAAGCAGGGGATGCAGCTGGACTGTAGCCCCAAGTCTCTTTCTCCTAGAGGGAGCCACAGAGTCCTGCTCGATCTGGCTCTGGCAACTTGAATTGAGACTGAAGTGATGTTATTTTTAGGAATCTCATCCCCCTAAAAATATTTCCTTTCAGAGTATCTAATTCCTGCTATTAAGTTTTCAAATTTTCAGTAAACATATGTGTGTATATATATAATTTGCCGCTCTCTTTCATTTCCACAACAGCCTAATTTTCTGCTATTGGCATTAATAAAAGTAACATGCCAAATTTGAAGAGACAGATTTATGCCAGACAAAAAGTATATAACAAAACGCTTTTTTTTTTTTTTTCTCCAGGTGAACCTATATTTATTTCCAATCCAACCTTGTGACAGGCTATGGAGTAGGATCCTGAGACCATATTACTGATTCTGCAAGTCATGGTTATAGATTATTTTCCCGTGTGGTTACCTGAAGGATCCTATGTTTTGTTTTATTCCCAATTATTTCTGTAATTTAATTATATCTGCTTTGATGACCTGAAGGATACGAACTATGTATGCCTAAACAGGATAGTGATGGGGTGCAACTGTACCTCACTTCAGGAAGCTTGAAATAGAAAATAGGTGTTTCTGATTTAAGAGAGGTGAAATGAAAGAGTTCTTTCTCTACAGTGACATTAACCTGCTAAATGAAGAGTTCTCAGCTTTGTGTGTCTATCTGAAGTTTCTCGCTCTCTTTCTCTAAGTGGGAAAGAGATCAGATGAATGTTTCCTCTTTGAAAGAAACAAACTTTAATTAAAAATGTACTTAGGCGGAGTAAGTTGCCAACTGAATAAAAATAATAAAAAAACCCCACACCCATATTTTACAGAGTAGACATAACTACCATACTCTTTATTTACATGCATACACAAATAAAAACAAGAAAATGCAATTAATGGGAGGAAAAAAAAGCTATGCACAGCACACTGAAATTCTTCTCTTTCGTTGCAGTTTAATGTTAAGAAATTACAATCAGCAGAATTAATTTTCACTAACATCTTATTAAGGATAGCTCCTGTTTATTAAAAGACATCCTCATGGGATTTGGCAACTGGCACAATATACAAAATAATGTCACTTACGGAGTTACAACCGTAATGAATAAGGAAGAATATGACTAGAATGCAACATGGCTCTTTTCATCCTAATTGCTTAAAAAAATTGTAAACAAAATGACTAGGCAACAAACCACGTTTGTGATGTCTGCCTTTACGCAATGGCATGTGCAGAGGCAGGTTTTCTGTTGGCCCCATTCTTTGAAGGTCCATCACCAGTGCTTGCGAAGAGTCATGGCCTTCAGATCTGCGCATGGATTGGGTGAGTGGAGTACTTATTCATTGGTTCTTCCCCTTCTGTGGCTAGGCTGCATGTCTCAGACCTTTGGTCAACGCAAGCTAGTGTGTTAGTGCTGTCAGCTGTGTTCTCCACTAGTTTGAGAGGCCTTTCCTTATCCCATGAATGATTTCCACTGGATGTGAGCACATCAGTGGAATTAAATGTCTCCCCTGTAAACAGCTGGATCCACGTACTGGAGATTTCTCTTTGACCTTTCTTTAAGGGAGTGATTTAATCGAGACATTCAGGCAAAAACCACTACTTTTAGAATTACCTTCAGAAAAACTGCTAAAGTCCAATTTCACTTTTAATATTTGCCTTTTATAATGCTATAGTTGGATACTACTGCATTTGTACAGCAAACTATACAGCCTTTGATATCCATGGCAGCCCTGTGGAACTGCAGGATTTTCAGACGCTCACAAGTACTCTTGGTGCTCCTCTGGATGCTGCAAATCCTGGGCTCTTGTCAGACACTTCACATCAACACAGTAAGTTCACATGCGGTCTGGCAATCCTGACACCCTGAACTAATCTACCTTTTGCTACCAAAGATAGTCCTACCTCTCTGCATTTTTTTACCCATGGAGCCCTGTCCAGTCCTGTGCCATTTGACACAACTGAGCTTGCAATGAGGAACAGTACTTTTGCAGAGCTGGTTTTCTAGCATATCTGTAAGTCAAGGTCATCAAGATGTCAGGTTAGCTTGGCTTCTGGTCAGACCACACCTACTGCTCAAGCCTGCTCCCACCTTGCAAAATCTGTACTCTGTTAGCTACTCATCACAGGATAGGGAGGTGCTTCCTGGGGGATGGTGACACAATCCCAGCCAACAATCCTTTAAGCATTGCTGCTTCCTTGCCAATTTTACACGAGGCAAGGAATAATTTCTCTGTTGATATTTAACAAGATGAACTCAAGTCACGCAACTACCTCCAACTACCTTGTTGCTGGCTCCAGAACCTCTCAAGTCAACCGGCCAGTTTGTCCTGCAGTCCTGTCAGGAGATTCTATTCTTAAGCAAATGGGTCTGTATATGATGCAGAAATTGAATGCAATGCCTACAAATAGCAGCTGAATCTTTTTTCATGTTTGCTAAGATTTAAATTGAAAATGAAGGCCAACATTCAGCACGAGGTTGGATTTTAGTAAATGTAATTGGTCTGACTCCAAATTCTGACATTATTATTATTACTATTTCTTTTGGTACTACATAAATATTTTGTTTAAAAACCAGAACATAGGGCTCACCAGATTTTACTGAAATTTTTACACATGTGACTGCATTACCACAAATTCAGAAGGACACCTCCCCTGATTTTTTTTTTTTTTGTGTGCGTGTCCTGGTTATTTTTTCAGGCCTGTGAGTTACAGACATTCTGCTTGTTGTCCCTTTAGTCTTAAGATAACTTGTTGAATTGAATCCCTACCAATCCTTCAACCTCAACTCAAATTCCAGGTTTTTAAAACAACTGAGTTCATTTTTACAGTGGCACAAAATACACCACACCAGCATGTGTTCCTGCTTATCTTGTCCAGTTGCATTCTACACTTCTTTATGACAAAACACCACTTTACAGGAGAAGAGAATAACACGGATGTGAACACTGATCTGGACCACATACCAACAATCCTCCAGTAATGCATTCCTTTGAAGACAGGGTCACTGGCAGAAGGGCCTACTGAAACCAGAAATAATATACTGTAACTGAGAAGTTTTGAAGGAGTCTAGGAACAGGAAAGACATTTTCACGTACTGCTGGCAGTGCATGCAATAGAAGCTGAGTTAGGTGGTGCACTTCCTTCTGAATTTGTGCAACTCTTAAGATTTAAACCAACAAGACGCAGTTACGGTGCTCAAATAAGGCAATGAGCTTAAAACTGGAGAAACGTTAGTTGTACCTTTCTTTCCAATTTGCACGGTCTTTCAAAGCCTTTCCTAAAGTTTGATCAGAATCTCTCCTAAACTATTCTGCTATTTACAGTAAAGGCTGTATCTCAGTTGTGACATGAACACATTCTGGAGTGTGATAAAGCCATGTATACCAGTGGTGCTTTCCCTTTATTTACATTTCTCAACTTAGCTACAGCACACCCTTCCACAGAATCACAGAATTATAGTGGTTGGAAGGGATCTCTAGAGATCATCGAGTCCAGCCCCGCTGCCAAAGCAGGATCCCTAAGCCAGGTTGCACAGGTAGGTGTCCAACCAGGTCTTGAACATCTTAGAGAAGGAGACTCCACCACCTCTCTGTGCAGCCTGTGCCAGTGCTCCATCACCCTCACTGTGAAGAAGTTCCCACGCACATCTGTGTGGAACTTCCTATGCCTCAGTTTGTGGCCATTTGCCCTTGTCCTACCACCACACACTGCTGAGAAGAGTTCAGCCGTGTCCCTTGGCCTCCCGCTCCTTAGATATTTATAGACATGGATCAGATCCCCTCTGAGTCTTCTTTTTTCAAAGCTGAACAGATCCAGCTCTCTCAGCCTCTGATTTGCTTTTCAGCAAATAGAGGGAATGGATCACAGGACCCACAGTTTCCCACAAGAAGCCTAGAAAGAGGGCTTAAAGAGAGAAAGCTTTTTAATAATGTACTGGTCAAAGTTAGTTTATTCAGGTCACATACTGATACGTTACATCTGGTGAGAAAGACAAAACAGTGGCTCCTCTAATTGGGAAAGGAACTCAGTCTCACTGGGGATATGAAGTTCAGCAAGAAAACCACCACCTAACAGAGCTCCCATACAGAACAGATACTTGTTAAGTTCAGGGTTTTTCTACATTGATTTTATGCCAATATGTAAATAAACAAAAAGCTACAACTAGTATCTTCTCGTTTCCTTCTATTCTTGAATTTATTTTTTGCTTCTCACATGTTCTTAATCTTCACTGCAAAGTTGCAAACTAAAACTTTATAATCATGTTATTTGAAATCTCTGAATCTTTATGCTTCTTTTTTGTAATAGCACACCTCATTTTTTTGGCAAATTTCCTGTAAGTTAACTTTCTCTTTCAATACTCATATATATTCTGTTCTCCTTCTCTTTTAAATCTGAATTTAATATTACCAGCACAGTGACCCTCTAGTTTAAGGTATTGGACTAGAAAAAGTTGGTCCTCAGCTGGTGTGAAGCCCATTAACATCTGAGTTTTAATGTGATAAACTCTCAATCCCAACAGTGGTATTTCAAATTCTTTTGTCCTACAGCATTGCAGTTATGCCACAAGCCTGCAAACTGATCCATACAGGCAAGCTCCTAGATCTGCAATGGCTTGCTGAAGTCACAGAGCACTCAAAATACATTCAAATGTAGAAGCAATTCCAGTTTATATACTGGACAACAGTTTTTTTTTTTTCAACCTAAAAACACTTGCTAAGTTTAGGAATGCCCTGTTAATTAGCAAGGTCCTTTTTCTTAATATCATTCCCACATTTCCAGCATATGAATGGGAATTATTTATTGTACAAACCAATGTTTAAGTGAACCATTCCCCAGGCTCAAAGTTATCTGTAATAATTCTGGTAGCAGGACAACACCATATTGTCCAATTTACTGGAAATGTCTAATGCTGTAAATCTGAAATTTATTTTCCACCAACTGTGGAAGACTTTTTTTTAGATACTACAGTAGCCTTACACAGCGTGTAATCTTGCATTTTCATCTTCCCCCTGAAATTTGCTCATGTGTATATATATGGACTTTTTGTTGTTGTTGTTTAAGGTGGTGTACTGTAGCTTCTACAGGCTAAAAATCATTTCTGACATTATTGTATTATTAAGCAAAGTAAATGTGACTTCTGTTCCTAGTCACTACTTGCACTTCTTGGTGAGTTGTGATACTAAAGTAAGAACTATGAATGCCAAAAGCTTGCTTGCTGTTATGGAGTGGACTCACAGGAAATGAAGTAAACATGCATACAGATGTTTTAAAACTGAGATCAATTAGTACCCTGAAAAAAAAAAAAAAAGAACTGTGACAAATAGCTTTAGGATTAACTTACAATTTTTTATGAAAAGTTATCTGAAGGTACTCTCAATTTACTGGCACAATACATGTTTTAAAAGTAAGAGTACAGAACATGCAGTGAGAGCGATCTTCTGCTGATGGGAAGACACTGCAGTCTTCCCCCATCGTAACTTCCTGATATTACACCCACGTTTTTCCTGGTCCGCAATAGTTCTGGGCTAAGGCTGGGCACTTACTGCAAGGTCATAGTGATGGGCTGACTTAGAAGCACTGTTTATTCTCTGTTTGGAGAATACACTGACAATCCTGGTCATATTTCTGGGTTTCCTTGTTACTGCTAGCAGAATCCCGAGTAGCCTTTAGCTTCAGCTGCCTAGCACAAACGTGGACAGATAATAATAAAGGTGCTCAACATTATCGCCTAGGGAATTCTCAGCGGTAACAGTCCAACACTGAGGTTGAAAAACCTCATTCACAGATCTCTGAAATTCTCTAGGAAAGGTAACTAATAAAAAACCGTACACTTGGGGAACACGGAAGCTGAGGATCGCCATGGCCTACGTGCTGCTGTGTCATGCTTCAGATTTGGGGCAGCCGAGGCCACGCTGGTGTCATGCACCCTCACGGGAGCCCCTTATGAGCTCTGAGGTGACAGAAGCAGGCCCCGCCAATCATCATCCCCACACTATCGTGTACGCATCCAGTGCTTCGCACACGTTTCCTGTCCAGAGTTCAGTTCCCTACTTTTCCTCGTGTTGCAAAAAGCGAGGGACAGGGCAGCCGACTGCTGACGAGGGGCATCTTATCAACGTCCCTTACTGCGTCTACAAGAAGCCCGTGTGCACCAACAACCGCCGGGCCTCTTTTCCGAGGGCCGGGCGTTACGCTCCCGTCAGCGGGACGCGGCCGAGCCCTCGCGTCTCTGGATGACCCTGCCTGCCGCGGGTACGGCTCAGCCAGCCGCCAGCTGCGAGCCGCCGCCGCCAAGCTCCTTACGCAACGCCTGCGCTCCGCCGCGGCGCGCCCACCCCGCCGAGCGGGACCCGCCAGGGCGGCTCGGCTCCCCGGGGACGGCGCCGCCGCCGGCACCCGGCCGGGGAGGCTTCCAACGAGCCCCGAGCAGGCCCGGCGCCCTCGGGCACCGCGGGAGGACGAAGCCTCCGAGCGACCCTCTCTCGCCCGTCCCCGCCGCGCGGTGCCCGGGAGGCGCGGGGCGCGGCAGGCCGCGGCCGCCGCTCATTGTTCCTCGCACCAGCCCCGGCAAACAGGAAGCCGCCTCGGCGCGAGGCGCCCCCCCCGCCCCCGGCGGGTGACTGGCAGGCCGGGCGGCCAGTGAGAGCGGCGCTGGCGCCGAGGCGCAGCCAATCAGCGCGCGCGCGCGGGCGTAGGCGGGAGTTCCGGGCTGGCAGGCGGGCGGGCGGGCGGCGGTGTCGGCCGGGCCCCCTCTCCCGCTGCAAGCCCCACCTTTCGGCTTTCCCGCACCGTCAATCAAAATAGGAAAAAAAACCCCGGAGTAGGCTCGGGCCGCCGCCGCCGCTTCAGCCCGTGAGCACAATAAGCATGTCCCCGGCGGCGGCCGCCTAGCCCGGCCCGCAGGGCCTGCGCGCCAGCCAGCCGGCCCGCCCGCCGTCCGCCCCGCCAGCCGTCCGCTCGCACCCGCACCATGACCGGTACGTACGCACCGACCGAGCCGCCCCGCGGGGCTTCCCGCTCCTGCTCCGGCCCTGCGCGTCCCCCGCTCCGGCCCCCGAGCGTCCGCGCGGCAGCGAGGCGAGAGCGGCACTGAGAGCGGCAGCAGGAGGAGCAGGGGGAGGAGGGAGAAGAGGGGCAGGGGCAGCAGCACGGGGAGGAGGAGGAGGAGGAGGAGGAGGGCTCCGTGCGGGAGGGCGGGGGGAGCGCCGGGGTTAGGGGGGGGGGGGAGGAGGAGGAGGAGGAGGGAGGAGGGGAGGAGGGGGTGATCGCTCCCGTCAGTGACGCTCCCCTCCCCCTCCCCGCCGTGCCCGCAGCTCCCGAGCAGCCCGTGAAACAAGAGGAAATGGCTGCCTTGGACGTGGACAGCAGCGGCCACGGCGAGTACCTGCAGCACGGCAACGGCAACGCCTCGGCCTCCGCCGCGGCGGCCGCCCCCCAGGTAAGCGCGGGCCCGGCCGGGCCGGCCCCCCCCCCTCCCCCGGGTGACACGTTGCGAGCGGGCGCGGGCGCCGGTGCCGCCGCCGCCGCTTCCTGTGCGCGCGTCTACGAGGAGCCCGGCCGCCGTCCCGCGCTAACCGCCACCCACTTTCTCTCCCTGAACCCGCCCACTGTGGGTAGGACGCGCAGCCGTCACCGCTCGCTCTGCTGGCGGCCACCTGCAGCAAGATCGGCCCGCCGTCGCCGGAGGAGGATGAGGCCGCCGCCGCCGCCTCTCACTCTGCCGGATCGGTGAGTGCCCGCCCCGCCGCTCTCGCACGGCCTGCCGGGGGGAGAGACGGCACAGCCAGCCCGCCCGGGGGGAGGGACGGGACGCGCGGCACTGCCCGCCCGGGGGGAGGGACGATCGCAGGGCCGACCTGCCAGGAGAGGGGTCCCCGGGCTCCCCTGCCTCTCCAGGAGGAGCCGGGCTCCCGGGAGGAGGCGGGCGGCTGGCTCCCCCCTCCCCCGCCGCCATTGACTTTCGAACCAGGGGGCAGGCGGGAAAGCTGCCGGACTCGGCGGTGCCCGGAGCCCGGGACCGCCCCACCTCCACCTGGGCGCAGCCCGCGGCCGCGAGCCGGAGCCGGAGCCGCGCCGGGCGGAGGCACAAAATGAAGGCGGCTGGCGGGAAGGATGTCGTTAGCAGTAAAATGGCTGTTAGGAACCAGCGCGGCGGCGGAGAGCTGCTTCCTGTGTCGACGCTGTGTTTTCGAGACGCGGTTACCATGCGGTCCCTCCTATCGCGAACTGAATTTCCGTCCTTATCTTTCTGTGCCGTCTGCTCTGAAGGAGCCGCGATGACCTTGGGACCGTGCTCGATGAGATGGAGCTCGCAGTTAGGGATGTGTCCGCGTGTGGGCTAGCTTAGCGTCTCGGTAACAAAAGCCTGATGGAAGCTCGCTCCTTCCTCAGTCGGTCGACCTTTTCTCTCTTTTTGGCTTAGGCTCCTAACGTTAGCAGAGGTGGGGCGTCTCAAAATAAACAGTATCTGAAGATATACGTAAAAGGGAGCGCGCGAAATGTCTGTAGCAAGGTTGTGATAAAGCCTCTTTTGGCCTTCTATATGGGAGATCTGCAGGGCTTTTTGCTTGTTTGTTTGCTTACAAGGAAAACCAGCAAAAGCGCTCTTTTTTTTTTTTTTCCCTTTCTTTTCTTCCCTTAAAGCGAATTTCCTGTTTTTTTTGTTTTTTTGTTTTTTTTTATTATTTAAACTTGCTGTACAGTGGTCTTTCAGGGGTTTGTGGTCTCAGTTTTCAGGGTTGTGCAAATTGGAGCGAAAAAACCTGCAAAGCAGTCTAGTGGTGGACCACGTGGCTTTGGCAGCCATTTATTTATTTATTTTAAACATTGAAACATTAATGACAGGGCTAAGCTTGCTAAACAGTGGAGTGCTAACCTTCTGTTTTCATCTCTGTGTTCATCTCTGTGTTATTGTGTGTGAGGGGAAACTGAAGCACAGTAGCTGTCTAAGGGCACGCAGCACGTCGTAGCTTAATAGTGGAATGTGAAGATATATTGAAATTCTTCCTTTCAGGCGTACTTTCTGCTGCGCTTGTTTATGTGCTTAAGCAGCAGCCTTTTACTGGTTCTGAAATTTGTTTCATAATAGAGGATGTGAGTGACTAGATGTTGGCTTTGTCTCTTGCATAAACATACACATTAGAAAATGAATGATGCTGAAGTGGTAGCTTACTTTCCTGTGCCTATCTTAAGGATGTTCTCTTTTTAAAGCTGGAATTGTGCGTCCTGGGGATGGGTTTATTGTTTGACGTGGTATGATGGTTTGAAGGCACTAGAACAGGATATGACAAATAGTTCAGAATGGGTGATGAGATTTTGAAGTAGCACTTCGGCATTCCTGTTGTTATGCTTACATATAAGGGACTTTTCAGGGCCAGGGAGGAGCAATTTATGAGAGGTCAAAATCTTAGTTATAAGCAGTACTAATACAGACTGACTGCTCTCCATACATGCAGATAGGCCTCTCCAGCAAACCTGCTCTGAGTTAGGCTGAACCATTCTGTTGCTCCTGCAACATTTCTCATGAATGATTCAAAATATTTTAATAGACTCTAAATATAAATTAAAGGAGGTGCCAACAGTAGCTGAACTGGACACTGGAGTTAATGAAGATGAGCTTAATTAAGGGAGGGGAGTGAGCTGAGTGGATCCGTGAAACATATTCCTTGTGAAGAACAGAATGACAAAAAGGGATTTAGTGACATACAGGTATTTCTCATCTCCAGAATGTGACTTGCTGGCGGGTAGGACATTGAGGGAGGAGGTAGTAACCTCATAGTTTGTAGGAAAAATGAAATCTGCACATGTGGGTATGGACACATTGTCTTCATGGGGTTTGTGGTGGTCTTCCCTTCCCCGGTGTTGTAGGTGGGTCAGCTTGATATGTGTGATGCTGCCAAGGTTGGCATCTGGGTGGCAATCCTTTCCCAGAATCTTCAGACCTGGGTTGTCGTCCCGTCTGCTAAATGTCCGGTAGAATTCTCAATCCAAGAACTGGATTGTAGAAGATAAATGAGTAGGCTTTGCTTCTAGAAGCAGTTGAAAAGTTTCTGTGTATAAGGATAGGAGTGCTGTGTTGTAGAGTTTTTGTTACTGCTTTACTGACATTCACTTGGTAGGAAACAGCGGGGCTGGAGCCAGTATGCTGAACTAGCCAGTTACTGCGTGCTGCCTTCCTGGCTCCAGTGGTGTTCTGCAGCTGTACCCCAAGAGGCTGAGAGAATGATTTAAAATCAAGAACAACAGTCCCATAGGAATGCAGGGAATATCGTGTGTCTGGGATTTTGGAAAGGGCTGGAGCAAATGTGGCTGTGTTTGCTGTGAGTTCGTTGGCCCTGCTTTGGGCCTGGGGGCTGGACCGTGTGACCTCCAGAGGTCCCTTCCAAATGAAATTTTTCTGTGATTTCTCTATTTGTACCTGAGCCCAGGCCTGCTGGTCACTACCGTTATGGGCTTGTCAAGGATTAGAATGGAAGTAAAAAGGCTAATGAAAGTGGCAACTGCTTGGTACAGAAAGCAAGTGAAGATAGTTGAGAGAATTAAACTCCTTGACTGAACTGGAGAGGGCATCTCTAGCTCGCAAGGCTTTCAGCTTTGCCCAGGGTTCTGGTTAGAGCTATGCTTACTTTTGAATGGCAAAAATCTAGCAGGTTTTACTGTTGGTTTTGTCTTTGTTGATGGAGATTGCAGTCTTTCACCTTCATCTTTGCAACTATGATTTGTCCTGTCTGTGGTCATCTGTCGCCAGTGTTTTCTGTTCTGCTTGCTTAGTTTTGATTTTAATGTGGATGGCCTTTAGTTTGTGGCCTGCGGTGACCTGGGAACCTTTTCCTCCATTGCTGTACTGCTGTATCTAGGGTTTGTTCAAATGCTTGCTGTGGAAACTTCCTCTCAAATTCTGCTGCCTGCTGGTGCGTGGAAAAGTCTTGCTGGGATGGGGTGCCCTGCTGGCTAACCTAGAAATGACAGCTCATGTATTTTGACCTCTGTGAATGTCTTTCTCTCCCTTGGGACTTTGAAGCCTGAGAAGCTTTACTCTTGTAAAGGGTCTTGTTTTTTTTTTTTTTTCACTGTTCATCGTTGACTAATAATTCTTAATTATTCTTGTTATTCTTAAATATTCATGTCTAGGTTTCTTTTTCATTTAGTTATAAATATTCTAGTTTTGTTCCGGTTGAAACATTTACAGAGATTTTAACATTAGGTGAAAAGATGAGGCAATGCAGGAAACGATACAGCTATGCGGAGAGGAGAAAACAAGAGAAAGCATTCTAAAATTTCAGTCTAACAAAGCCTAGATGATCGCTTGAATGTTTTTGAGGTGATCAGATGATTGTTTTAGAAGCTGCAAAGATTGAATGGTAACCGACTGTGTTGTGCTCTTCTGTTGCAATGCAAAACAAAAGAGGTGCTTTTGAACTCCCAGGGGTCATTCTTATGGCTGTGCTGGGCATGAATGGAATAGGTGAGGACAGAGTGCAAGACTGATGGGAGTGTAGTTTGGGAGGGCTGGAAGTGGCAGGCTGGCAGAGAAAGCTGTTGGATCTGGAAGCTGCCCAAGAATGGGAGCTGTCAGAGTTGACTGCCCCAGTTGTGGTAGGTGGTTGCTGTCAGTGCACTGCAGGCTTCACTGATTTGTTAGACTTTTATTTTTATTTTTTATTTTTGAAAAAATATAAATATAAATTATATTTAAATAATTTGTATGTACTGTCACTTACCAACGAGATGTAGAAACCAATTGGAGAGGTTAATAATTAGCAATATGGGGAATTATCATTTCTGTGCTGTAGACAATTCATTTCTTTGTATCGTTTGCAAATAAAGGAGTGTTATGAGACTGCTTTGGCATGTCTTCAGCTTTAGAATTGAGTATTAGCGTTTCACAGAAATTAATGGAAATCTGGGATTCCAGTTTATTTCTGCCTTAGAGCATCGTTTCAGGAGCAACTCTCATTCTAGTTGGAACTAGTGATAGTGCTGATACGATAAAGAAATGTGAGGGTCTTTGCAGCAGGCAAAAATGTGGGTCAGTGTTGACATTAGTTATCCATACTCCTCAACTCTCTGACCTCTATCATATTTCATGTTTTGAGGAAGCTCCTATTTTCTTTTTTTTTTTTTTTTTTTTTTTTTTTGTGTGTATTCATTTTCTCCTGTAGGGGTGATAATAGAGCTTCCTGATGGTATGTTTCTGCAGGTGAACAGATGCACTAGAATGTGTTTATCCACTATAGAAAAGCCTTCCTGGGACTGTCTTGCTTCTTTCTGTTCTATACTTTTGCAAAACAGAGGGGTTTCAGGTAGAAAGTACTCCTAACTATTTTTGTTTCCTGTGTCGCTGTCTAGAAACTCACCTTTTAAAATGTTCTTTGATTTGTCTTTTCCAGTTTTGTCTTTGAAGTGTTAGGTCAGAACCAAGTATAGAAGTTCTTCTGACAGAGATTTTAATTATGTTCTTAAAAATTGGAAATTGGTTTTAGTCCTCTTTGCACTCTTGGAGGAAGTATGAAAGTACGTTTTAAAACATTTTCATATTTTAAAACCGCGTAAAACAAAAAGATCTCACTGGTTTTTAAGCTCGCATGGGAAGAGATTTCACAGAAGCATTTCAAAGAACAGTTGAGGTTGGGAAGGGCCTCTGAAGGTTGTCTGGTCCAACGTCCTTGCTCAAAGCAGTGTCATTGGCAGCAGATTGTTCAGGACTGTGTCTATTGGCTTTTGAATATCTCCGAGGATGGAGACTCCACAACTTCTCAGGGCAACCTCTGACAGTGTCTGGTCATCGTTACAGTGGAGAAACCAAACAAAAAAATAAACAAAAACAGTTCTTCAAACAGATTCCCTTATATTTTAATTTCCACCTTTTGTCTCTTGTCCTTGGCAGAGCTTGAAACCGCAAGGAAAATTTCATGCAAGCTTCTACTCAGAATTCTATTTGGCATGCAGTCACATAAGTGTTAATACATATCTAGATATTAATGATGGAATTTACATGCAGTCTGCTCAGAACTGGTGCCTTGTTGCTGTGTCTCATTCCTTTACACTGCAGCATTCTAGTTTCTGCTATGTCACGATCAGTGTATTGTCTTAATTTAAGCAGATTCTGGACTTCTGGCGATAAAAAGAAACCTGCTACAGGTTTTGAGCCCAGCTGTCCATCTTAAACAAGACAACATGAACCTTCCTTATGTGAGACTCAATTTTAAATGTGCTTCACCTGATAGGGATTGTGTTGGTTTTTTTTTTCTAAATAACATTTTAAACAGCCCCTGGAATACTTTTTCCCTGAAACATTCTTTGATTCTCTATATGAAGTTTTTATTTGGAAAAATGTATTTCTCTGAATTGAGTGCTTCTGAAAAATGCAAAAGAATTTATTTGCTGTAACTAGCAGCTTTGTGTCATTTGAACCACAGTAACTGATGTTGTGCATGTTTTTGACCTAAGGCAAGTACAAGATAGGATGTGTTAGCTCATACCTTAATGACAGAGTTGAATCAAGTGCATTTTATCTTATATTTGTAATAACCCAAGAATGCACAGATAGTTTACTGTAGCTTGGTACACATGGTATTAAACTTATGCATTAGAGCCCTTACTCTTTCACAAAACTATAATTTGGATGAGGCACTGGCCAATCTTGTTCATTACGCACATGGTTTTTAAATGTTCAGGAGCTCCTGACTCATCTGTGTTCCTCTGCTTCCTAGTTTTGCCCTTATTTGTTTTCCAGGCCTGATTAGGGCTACAGTGACTTTCTGAAAACTGCAGCAAAGGGCCGTTCACCACAGACTGGTACAGATAAACTTGGGGAGTTCTTTAGCTGCAGGATGCTGCTGGTTAGTTACGTATGTCTGGTTGGCCACATTTGGGATGTTGAAATGCAGGTGCCTACAACATATCCCTGTGAGGACTGGTGTGACATTACTTTGGTGAGGGTTGTTCTATATTTTTATAGTTCTTACAGGTTTATATTTTTACCTCAAGTTCCATTAACGTGCTTTAGGGCACTTTTTAAGGGTATTCTTTATTTGTTTTTCTCATCTCTGTGAACATTAGACTTAATCCTGCTTTAATTTTCTCTTAATAAAATAATATAAAAAAAGAAAATGAACATGACTGTTCTGGCTCAGAGAGATCTCTTTGTTCCACTGCCTGAAGACGAAACAAGGCTTGTTAAGCAACAAAAGACAGGCTGAATAGCAGTTGTGCTTTCTGTTCTTTGGTGGTACTTGACCTTTCTTCAGGTGGAACCATCACTTGATTTTAATTTTTCTTGTGCCTTGCCCCAACTTCTCTTTTTTGCTCTGTTGCTGTTTCTTGTTTCCTGATACTGCTTCCAATGAGCTCCCAGTTACTCCTGGTTCTCTCCCGCTTGTCTGAGCAGTGCTGGTACTGAGCTTTCCTTGGGTCCCTGTCCCTGCCTCTTGGCACAAGGGCTGTGGATTGCCACTGCTCAGCTTTCTCTTAAAGGAACAGCTGTAGTAACTGCTGCTTGGGTATCAGTTGATAAGGAAAAGAGTTGTTGCTTTATCTACACTCTTGAAGCATTTTTACAGGTGGCTGAGAGACAGCAAGGAAACAGGTTTTTTTTTGTTTTTTTTTTCTTTTAGGAGTGCTGTAAAGATGAGTGAGTGGGCTGCAAATGTTACTGCTTACACTAAGTGGTAGAACTTTGAGTTACTACAGTAATTCTTAAATTGCTTGAGGGTGCAATGAAAGACGACTGCCCCTTTAGTAGGAAAAGGAGCCCAAGAAGTGTCCTACTTGCCCAGGAACCTTTGAGGAAAACTAACAATCCTACTTGTTGCTACAGAATGATGGCCAGTTGAGGTTAGAGATCATCCTCAAATACTCTTTTCTGTCATACAGCTGTAATACTAGTAATTTTGACAGCTGGCAGATCGTTTTTTGAAAACCTCGCTCTCTTTTTTTGCCCCTCCCTTGTGGTTCTTCTGCTAGGCTGAGATACGGGCAGCTCTAAGGGCAAGGTGTGAATAGCTGTGTTATGCTTCACATAATGCATGAAATGCCAGTAGCTTCTTATCCAGGTGTATGACCATTCTTAACTTATCCTTTTGGGGGAAGATTTCACAGCATCTCAAAAAGGTGTGAGAAGGGCAGAGACCATTGAATGGGGATATGGAAATTAGCACGTGTTTGGGGGGGAGGGGAAGAATGAAGTAGCTAATTTCTGTACTGTGAAGGGTACAGGTTCCCTCTGAGTGCATACAAACATGCTGCTTCTTACTAAGTCAGTCCACCTAAACATTCAACATCTGGTTGTACCTAATCTTAAATCAGCAAGGAGTTAAATAAGTCACTCTGAAAGTAATGCCTCCTGTTTATTTCCATGGAAAATACAACACTTACAAAGAGCACAATAACACTGTTTGGTAGAATATATTCTCAGCTGTATTTTAAAGTATAGTGACCTTCATCAGCCATTCACCCACTGGGAGCAAGAGCCTGCATGTTATGCTTATACCATTGGAGTGAACCTGCTGTCTCTGTTGCTGAACTGCACCACCCACCACCTTGCTGTGCTCACATCCACTGTTTGGTCTGCATAAACACTGACAGATGTCAATGGGTGCAGTTTTTTCCTCACTGGGGAATTCGGTGACACACGTTTGCTTCATATAAACTTCCACGTCAGGGGCCATTTTGTCTGAATGCCCCTTTGCTGCCATCTGTCACACAGTAACAACATGTAATGGGATGCTTGTGGGAAGGTTCAACCCCTGCTGCCACGCCACCCACATCCATTTCTGATGTCATGGACTAACATAATAAAATAGGAGGCAGTACTTTTTGGAGTAGCACTTGTACATCACTGTGCATTTGCATTTCTACGTATTGCTTGCTTATTCTGACAGTTACTATCAGCACACTACGTTCCACATTTCTAATAACGCACATCAAAAGTATAATTGTATCTTTGCTTTCCATATTTTCTGAATGCTGTTTACCTACGACTTCTACGGGCCTTTCCATACTTTATAAAAATCTTTGCCATAAATGCTGATAAATGTATATGTGCTAGCAGATTGACTAGTTACCAGTACCTATGTGGAAGTAATATTAAACACAAGATAATAAAGCTAATGGAGTAGTAGAAGAAAATGGTTTGGTTTTTTTTTTTTTTTTTTTTGCGTTTGTCTAGATGGGATGGTGTGGTATGGAATAATACAGAACTCTTTGTGTAGTCTTCTAGATCATGAGATTAAAATGCTTAAGGACATAGAAAATGTGGTCTTCAAAGGAAAGGCTGATGGGTGTAAAGGGATAAGAAAACAGTAAAATGAGATGACCAAGGCCCCCTTTTTTTTTTTTTTTTTTTCTTTCTGTTCCTTGAGGTTTTAAGGCCTTAAAATTAATTATGTTTTGGTGATGCTGTCTGTATTTACTAATAAATTACTTGGAAGAGTATATATCTTTCAGGGCAAAATGAAGGCTTGTGTTTTTTATTGAATATTGTTATTTGTATAGCTCTTGAGGAATTTAGAACCAAGATGGTGGATTTCCTTACTGGAAAAAAAATTTGCCAAGCACAGTCAAACTATTTTTTAATAAATACTTTACATAGACAAACGATACTTTTTATACTAAACATTTTGGCATTGCAGCTCAGAACAGGATAAGAAAGTGAAAGTAGCTAAGTCCCTGTGTGCATTGTGGAGTAAATTCTATGTGATGCATGCCACGGGATTCATTCTGGCTGGTTAAATTAAATCTCAGTGCCATATTAGAGAAGGATAAGCGGTACGCTAAATTTTTCCACACCCAGGTTTTACTCTAAAGGAAGTTGGCATCCAGCTTTAGAAGGAAGCTGCAATATGCTCTGGTAACTTGCTGAACAGCAGTGACCATGGGATCAGTGCAGGAGGGGCAAGATAGAGCTTTTCTTTCTATGTGCTGTGGGCTCTGCCAAGGAGACAAAACTTGTTTTGCAGTTAAAGAGTAATAAGTTTTAAGACAGGTTACTTTTTGCTAAATGTTAAGTTATTCCATTGGTTTACTATGGTGCAGTAGTACTGGTGAGAAGGAACTTAAATACATCTTTGTTAAATTTGTGGTTGTTTACGATACAGAATTGATTGACTACACAAATCTGTGCTAAACATTGCAGGAAGTTCAGTCTAAATACTTTATTCTGAAAACGATTGCTTTGGTAAGATGGGAATTTCCCTTTCTTCTACTGAATAAGAAGCAAAAACATATTACATCAATCTGTAGGTTCTTCATTCTTTAGTCAGCTGAGGATCTGTTCTGAAACATTGACCTTATCTATAGTTCCAACTGAACAAAGAGATTTTTTTTTTTTTTTTTCCCCAAATAGATATATGTCTAATCCAACTGTGATTTTGGTATAAAAATCCCTAATATTAGAGGCCTTTTTGCATAGTGAAACAGTAGTTCATATATGTTTCTAAATGCTAAGACTTTGTGTTATGCATAACAAGCTTTCCAACCATATGACTGAAGTTACTTCCTGACACTGTGTTTCTGAGAGTCACAGTGTGCACAAATACACCATATGTAACATCAGAGTCAAAAGGCAATGGTGCTCTAAGCAATAGAGGCAGTGCAGGCTTTGCAGAAATTCCTCCTTTGCTGTGCAATGGGTGTCAGGCTAGGTAAGAAGAGTAGCTGAGTCCTAGGGCAACATAGTGATGGCAACTTTAGCAGCCCCTGCCAGCTCCCTTCTTCCGACAGCCTGAGGTTTGGATTACCCAGCAGCCTCCATACAGAGTAACCCTGCTGCTGGTCACCTGATGTAGCCACGGCAGAGGAGCTGCATTTCATCTGTTTGAAAGCTACATGCAGCTCACGAACCACAGGTTGGTTACCCCGATTTAGGCATTAGCTCACTTACAAAGTCTGTATTTTGTAGTTCTAATCCCGTTGCTGTTGTTTATGTGGGTTGCACTGCATGTTTTTTGGTAGCGTATTGATCTCTAGTATTGAATTGCATGATTGTTCTAGCATGTAATCCATATGTCTTTTGTTTTAATTCCTTTCTTTTCTTTTTTCTTTTTATTCAGACAGGAGATTTGGCTTCTGTGCAATTAGCAGGAACTCCAAATAGATGGGAGGTCTTGCCTGCAGCTCCTGCCACTATAAAGGATGAAGCTGGTAATATAGTACAGATTCCAGGTGCTGCCACAGTAACTTCAAGTGGGCAGTATGTCCTTCCTATTCAGAGTTTGCAAAATCAACAAATCTTTTCTGTTGCACCAGGATCAGATTCGTCGAATGGTACAGTGTCTAATGTACAATACCAAGTAATACCCCAGATCCAGACAGCGGATGGTCAGCAAGTTCAACTTGGCTTTGCAGCCTCTTCTGATAATAGCAGCATAAATCAAGAAACCGGTCAAATTCAGATCATTCCTGGCTCTAATCAAACCATCATTGCCTCTGGATCACCTTCAACTAATATTCAGAATATCCTATCGCAGTCTGGTCAAGTCCAGGTTCAGGGAGTTGCAATTGGTGGTTCGTCTTTTCCTGGCCAAGCACAAGTGGTTGCTAACGTCCCTCTTGGACTGCCAGGAAATATTACTTTTGTACCCATCAATAGTGTTGATCTCGATTCTCTGGGACTTGGCAGTGGTTCTCAAACCATGACAGCCGGCATTAATGCGGATGGGCACTTGATAAATACTGGACAGGCCATGGATAGTTCAGATACTTCAGAAAGGACTGGTGAGCAAGTTTCTCCTGAAATTACAGAAACCGCCACCGATAATGACTTGTTTGTGCCAACATCATCTTCATCACAATTGCCCGTTACCATAGACAGTTCAAGTATATTGGAACAAAATGCAAACAACCTGACCACAACTAGTGGTCAAGTTCACAGTTCTGATCTTCAGGGAAATTACATTCAGACATCAGTCTCTGATGATACGCAGGCTCAGAATATTCAGGTCTCCACAGCACAGCCAATTGTACAACACATACAGCTTCAAGAGTCTCAGCAGCCAACCAGTCAAGCCCAGATTGTACAAGGTATCGCGCAACAGACAATCCACGGTGTGCAAGCAAGTCAGAGTATATCTCCACAGGCTCTTCAGAATCTTCAACTGCAGCTGAATCCTGGAACTTTTTTAATTCAGGCACAAACAGTGACCCCTTCTGGGCAGATAACCTGGCAGACATTTCAAGTGCAAGGAGTTCAGAATTTGCAGAACTTGCAAATTCAGAATGCACCTGGTCAACAAATAACTCTAACCCCTGTGCAGACTCTCACTCTTGGTCAAGTTGCAGCAGGTGGGGCACTGACATCAACTCCAGTTAGTCTAAGCACTGCTCAGTTGCCAAATCTACAGACAGTTACAGTAAACTCTATAGATTCTGCTGGTATTCAGCTGCATCAAGGAGAAAATGCTGGCAGTCCTGCAGGTATTTATTTTACTCTTTTTGCAGAAAATTGTTTTTTATTATTGTATGTAGTTGGTTTGAATGATGGTAATTGTAATGCTATTGTTTTGCTGCAGAAGCCTACAAAATACGGTGGGTTACAGTAATAATAGTCTTTATTTGAAAATACTGTTCCATAAGAAACAACTGTCATGGTGTTCCTGCTCCATGGCTTTTAGCACAAGCTCCTCTGCCTCTCAGCTGTTCTTATTAGTTAATTACACTTCTAGTAGTAGTTGTAAGTCTTGCAATGCTGAAAACCTGGGTGCTGAATTTTAGTGCTGGATATACGTAACTATCAACCACACTTCCAGGACATAACCTACCTTACCCTTACAGTAAAGGTCAAGTTTTTCATGGAAAATGCAAATATTTGTTTACCATTCCTGAAAATGTGTGGTCCCTCTGAGGGAAAATCTAATTTTCTGTTAAATTCCTTTCCTGCTGATTTATGGTCACTGTAACCAGGGATGTACAAAACTCCTGTGAGCAGAAGTGAAACAAGCATGTGAATATGAGAATGGAGGTCTTAAGAACATACATGAATTTCCAGTACTACTTATTTGCATTATGTTTCAGAATGTACAGCTGTTAATGATGAGCCTCACAGTGTCTTTTTTTCTCTTTAAGCAGTTAAGAAATGTTTGGTTTTTTTAAAAACAGCAATTTCATAATGCAGTGAAAGAATAAACATGCTTGTTTATTTTTTGTTTGTGTGATACAGTGTATTTTGAATTTCAGAGCATAGCCACCTAAAAGAAAGGAGCTAATAGAGGTTCAAGACTTGCTGTTGTATCAGAAACCGTTTGATCTCGTCATTGTGGAGTTGTGCTCAGGCTAGTTATGAGAGGCAGAGTGGGTAGTAGAAGTAATTTTCGAGGGAAATACTGCAAAAAGTAGCTTGGAAATCACTATTTCATTATAATTATGTGATCTAAAGGTCTGTTGCATTAAGGTTCTGAAGCACATGTGTTACCATAAGGCATAAATGTTTTGTTTTGTATGCCTATTTAAGCAGGCAAGCAGAATGCATTATTAAGTAAAAATGTCTAAAGGAGCTGATGAATTGAGACCTAGTGATTATAACGGTAGTTACTGTTACTCTGTATCAGAAGCTTGCTTTTTCCTTTGCAATGTAGTATAGTAGTTGGGATGTCTTTCTAGTACTTTTTGTTGCAGAAGTGACTGCTGTATTATGGACTTATCTAGGTTTGGCAAACTTCTCCTTGCTAAGCCTGCTCTTCATTGGCTTCTAGGCAGCAGCACCCAACAGAGGAGTGTGCTTCCAACAGTGTGCATTAGTTTGAAAACTGACATTCCTTGAGAATGTTTTAATGCTTGTTCTTAATTAAGTGCAAGGGAATTCCATCAAGCATTTGTGAACTGTATTGTATTATGAAGAATTCCATGTGTGAGTGGAAGTGAGTAAATTGGGCAGTAGTTTCTGCTACTCCTCTGTTGGCTTCTGCACGTTTAACCACATTTCATATATTCAAAGTGACACCTGGTTATACTAAAGACAGGGCAGGGATTTCTAGTGGCACTTTTCCTACTTACCTAGGAATAATACACAGACTGAAAGGTGTTAGAACTTCCATCCCATAAATGTTGGGAGAGTTCAGTTGGTCCCTGCTTAACGTTACTGGAAACTCACATTTTTGAAGGAACTGTGGCTGACCTTCAGCATCTTTTCCATATGAATGTGGTATTTTTGCCTATATCAAGGTTGTCAAAAATAATTCTGTTCAGTGATGTTCATCTCCTTTTTTACAACGTGATCTGGCTCCCTTCAGGTTGAAGAATAAATATCCAAATAGAAGGAGATAGAAATTATCTTTTTTTTTTTTTTTTTTTTTTTTTCCCCTGTGGAAAATACATTGCCCTTCTCACCTGCGGACGAGGAAAACTAATTTTAAATTTAAATGGGTAAGATGCATGGAACGGACAGCAGAATGACAGAAGCTAGAGCTAAAGGTTGAGAGGTTAATGGGTTCCACTTTTCTGCGAACTACCAACAAGTTTTGAAATAAGATGGGAAGGATTTCCCTGTACGTTCTTATCCCATCTCAGTGAAGTGCACAAAAAAAACACAAACATTGAAAGTAATACTTGCACTACAAAAACAGTTAGGCTGTATTTTGTATTTTTCATTTAGCAGAAATGTTCTGCTTGAAGCTAAAATAAAACAAATGTATTCCTAGTCTTTGATCAGAGATAGTTGGTAATTATTTGAAATTGAAATAATATGGACCGCTCTGTTAACTGTGAAAAGTGAAGGTTTGATTTTTAGGTGCTGGTAGCTAGAGTCTTGTGTAAGAGTTCTTCTAAGCCTTGCTTTGCAGGTCATCAATAGAGGACATGCTCCCTGTTTCCATGAGCTTCTCTTTTGCTTACATAATGGGAAGTCATCACAGCCCTAATACAAAGCTTACAGTTTTCTCCTGTAAATGTACAATTCTCTTTGAAAAATGTCCAGTAATTATGCTTCTACCAAATTGTCTGTTTTACCAGGTGTATATATGGAGATATATTGCACTGAGTTTGTTGTGGAAAAGCTTTACATGAGCTTGTTTTATCTTAAGCCATTTAATAGAGCTCGTATTCCATCTTTTTTGTGCTTAGTGCTTTCATGAGGTGGAGAAGGGAAGGGTATTGTTTAGTTTTAACTGGGACTTTCTTTAGCTTTGCTTTTCAGAGCAAATAGTTGTCATCAAATAGTATCTGCGTTGAATTCTGGAGAGGAGATATCTTCTCTGATATTTTGGCTTCAGTCTTCCTGTGTTGGGAGGAAGTGAAGCCTGAAAAAAGTATTTAGTAGCCTGCTCCTTTGATTGTAATAAAATACTGCATTGTCTGTAACTAAAAGAGACATTAGGAGCACAGGTCATGTTACTCGTTAGCAACACACCTGTTCAAGAAAGGTATTCATTTTTATTTCTATACTTACAGATTTAGACTTCAGACATTTTATGTGACATAACATTTCTTTCAGAAAAATACAGAGTGCTAAGATGTATTCTCTTGGTTTGCATGTTTCTGATCCTGATTTGGCAATTTAAAATAATTTTAACAAGAACAATTAGCGGTGTTAATCAAAATCTAATTGTAATTGTGTCTAAGTTAGTACTGTACCGAATCATGATTTTTTGATTGAATATTTCCTAAAAAAATTCAGTTATACCAGGTCTGATCTAGGTTGGTTCACTTTCTTTGAAAGAAACTGGATTTTTCTTTTACATACGCCTTTTGATGGTTCCAGTAGCATCTGAAGAAAGGAGCAAGTGACCTGAAAAGAAGTAGCATTGGCCTGAAAGGGAACTCTGTTGCTTGTCAACCCAGCTGGAAGTTGTCTTCAAGTGTCCAACCAAAAGAGGTCTTCATTTCTACGTCTTCCTGGCTTTTACATTGCAGGGTTATATGCAGCTGCTTTAAGGACTCATCTGCCTGCTGCCAGTGAAACTTACAGCCATGCCTGTCTGATCAGTGTACACCAGCTGATAGAGAATGGGAGTAGTTGTCTATTTGTCCTGTCAGAACCTGAAGTCATTATCATGATGCAATGATTTAGCTATTATTAATCTGGCAACAAAAAAATTGTCAGTTTTCTAGGTAAATAGTTGCCTACGTGAATACTTGCTAAAGTGACAGATGATCTCTCTCTCATCTGCTGGTGTCTTGTGAGGCTGAGGTCTAACATCTGTTTAGGTTAAACACTGAAAACCCTCAAACATAGTTAAAAATGTAGTATTTACAGTTTTGTTTGCTGGGATTATCATTTCATAGTTGTAATGCTTCTGCAAAATGGTGCAGAATGCTACTTGAAGCATAGCTTTGTATTGGCCTCCAGAACTTTTGGCTGTTTTTCAGTCTTTTGGTTCATAATTTATTAATTTTACTTTCAATTTTGCAGTTCTTCTTAAGCATCCTTTCTGCCAAACTTTTGTGAGAAGGACATGGTGTTAACATGAAATTGAATCTGATCATTAAAAAAGTTTCATGAATTCCATCAGGTAAACTGAAGCAATGATGTTAAGTAAATAATTCCATCTGACAACGTCTGTTAAAATTTATATTTTAGGATGTTCATAAAGCAAGATATTATCCAGCTTCGTATATTGATTCCTTGCTCATTTTTCAAATATTCTTTTTACAAGTTAATCACGAAGCAGGAGAAAAACTCCCTTCAACCTGTGGGGATGTATGGGAAGTAACTTAAGTCAGGGGCCTGGGGTTTTACTTCTGCTACTGCTTTAGCTTAAGAAGAAGGCTGGAACCCTTTTTCTGTATTTGTGCAGTCTCATAATTTTAGGTCCACCACTTCAGGTTCTGTACAGTTGTCTTCTGACCCTGTTCACAGATTCACATACCTTGGTTCTCGTCTCTCAAGGTAACTTGTTAGTGCATCTGGATCATACAAAAGTATATGAAGTTTATAGCAAGGACACTGTCAGTCTTTTCATAATGCTGGGAGTGCTCACCAGGATCACAGTTCCAGTTGCCCGCATGAAGATGAAGTTCTTGATGCATCTGTACTTGGATGATGAGTTGTAGATGGGCTGTCAGTATGGGAATACTGCTTGTAAAAGGCATGTTGTCTCAAAAAGTAGCAATTTTTTAGGATGAAAGGAGGAGGAAATGTGCATTGTCAGTGATATGTCCTCTTCATTCCTTGTCATACAGAAGTGATAGTTCTCAGTTTGCATTTAAACATCATGCTGCTTTATAATCCATGTACTCCATGTGCATTTTCTAGTTAGATTTTCTTAATCAAAATGGTTTACTCTATCCTAGTAAGTCACTTGCTGTGCAGAAGTCTCAAGTATAATTTATCAAGAATGGTGTCGACACTGATTTAAAAGCAATAACAAAAACTTCTGCACCTCATAGTTCCCATAATGCCATTTAGGAATGGCATTAATTATTTCCCTGATTCTTGAGTCTTTGTTCATCCTTTTACTGTTTTACCACAGTGCTAGCATTTTTCCTAAGCTACTGGAGCACTCACATGATCCAAGGCTTACAGCATTAAAACTGCAAAAAGCTCTTCAGCCTTCTTTTAAAATTACTGAATGAAAATTATCCTAATCTGTTGATCTGTTACAAAGTATTTATTTTAGTAGCTTTTCTTTTTTAAGCGTCTTGCGGACTTAATGTCAGTGGGAAGCATTTAATTCTTAGACAGTGATAGGACAATTACTTGTCTGTAATGTAAATAGAGAACAGAATATTTACCATATTTAACAGTTCTGACTTTATGAATTGTTGCTGACAATTCTGTCCTTTGACCCTAGTAGCTTTTCAGTACTCTTATATAGGAATATTTGTCCAGAATTCTGTGTGCTCCTGCTTTCCTTACTTATTTCTGCAGTTCCTGGCTTCTACACTGAGTATGAGTGGCTCTTCTTCCCTCTTTCTAGTGATCCCCTCTCATATTTGCAATAGTAAGAAGTAAGGAAAAAAATAGGGGTTTGCTATAGCAGATAGCTAAAAAGAATAAAAACTTTTGAGAATCTGTAGATGATGCAACTCAGCTGCAATTGCTGTAAGGTAACTGTTCTTCAATGATAATTTGTGTTTTGGCTCTGGAAAGTACTGGTGTTTGTACTTTAATGATACTGAAGGAATCCTGAAGGAAGGGTGGTTGCATTGTAGAGAATGCTGAAAGCCAAATGAACAAGAAGATGGAAGGGAGATGGCAATTCACATCTGTTTTGTTTTCTTAGGAGAGGTGGGAAAAGAATTATCTATTTGTAAAAATAACTGAATAGGCATGTCTGACGAGACATCAGAACTGCAGTCAGTTAGTGATGCTGTGAGGAGATTGGTGTGAAGGTATGTGTAGTGCTGCAGCAAATCTGTTTTCAGTTGAACAACTGTATTTCTTCTTCTCAGATCAAGAATTCGTAACACATAGTTGAGTTAAAGGCAGGGTGGTTTCAGCATCTAGGGAAAAGAGCTGAACTTGAAGACCGTGGTTGCAGCCAACTGCAGGTAATACTGATGGTACCTCTGTGACATTCTGCAGTGACAGGTAGATCAAAGATTTTAGGTGGAAATCTGGAAGCACAGAAAGAAAATTGTAGTAAGGCATATGTGACCTTCATTTTTGCCTGGGTTTAACTTTTAACTGGTAAAAAAGTTGCCTTAACTTTACCAGTGCTTGCATGAGTTTGTTATAACGTTAGGGATCAGCATATCTAGTCCCAAAGAACAATGGGAAGATGACTGGTAATTTTTTTGTGGCACATGCATGCCTGTGCTGACAGCCCTAGTGTCTCACTGCATTTGAATTCCTGTTATGTGCCCAGTTGTGTAAGAGTCAGTGTGGCTTTTACCTTTTTCTAAAGCTGCCCTAAGTGCATCTATTGGTATGCTTAATAGTGTATTTTTTTTTTCCTGATTCTTGGTGCCCTGTAAAGAATATATCACTTCTGAGATATATCTAAGTGTATTTTTCTCTGTTGATTCAGAAGTTAGATTTGTGCCTTATGCAAATCTAGTTGTTGTGTTGCAGTCTGAAATGGTGAGCTTAGTGTAGTGGTGAAGCTCAGCTAGTGTGCAGTTGACTTTGGAATGTGCAAATGGTTAGTGCAGTAGTTATGCTAATGTTACTACACACATTAAAGAGTCAGCAAAAGTAAGTATGCTTATAGCATTTTTTTCCAAATTATTATGTAGATGCAACTAATAGCATGACAGTCTACACTGTTAGGAAAGGCTGGACTTAAGCCTTATTGACACCAAGCAAATTTTTGGGTAGCTGCATCCTTTGTCTCTAAAGTAGTGCTGGAGGTGACTGGGAAGGTAGACTGGTTAATTATCACTCTTTGTGTTTTATCACTAATTTATTTTCTCATCTTTACAGGGGCAGGATGTCAGTTATGATCTGATCCAACACAGCTTTTGTTGTTTCATAATGCAATTTGTTCAGCTTTGGCTTCATTGTAGTCATGATAGCTGAGACACTGATTCCCAGAAAGAGTTTAGGACTGCCACCATGCTCAATTAAGCTTTCAGTGTTTGAGTGGAGTTAGAGTTAAGGATGAAAACCTACATGTTTATTAATGGAGTCACTTTTGCAGAGTTATCAGTCTCTAAATGCATCCAGAAAGATGTATGGTCTTTACTTGGAAGAAAAAAAAAAAAAAAAAGAGAATGGTCCCAAACATTTTATGGCTTGCATTTATACTAGTTTGTGCCAGTTGTTAATCGTTTTCACTGGGAAAAAAACAACAACTAAACAAAACTACAGTGCTAAACCCGAGAAAAGGCTGGGTTCAGCTTTTTATCTAAAATGACATTTAGAAACTGTTTTTGTTTGCTTCTGTAAATACAGATACAGACTTTCTACTCATTGGGAACCCAGAGGAGTGTTTCACGGGGAAAAAATGTTCCTGTTAAAATGTAAATTTGATAAAATAGTTGTCTCATGGGATACTGTGATATTGTAATTGGTTCTTGGATTAGACAGAATGAATGCTCTGTAGCTGTATGTTGCTCTCCAGAAAATGCTCAAAGCAACGGCTGATAGCTGCTCATTACCTGTTGGTGCTATTAAATCCAATATGTAACACTTATTATTTGAGATTGTTCTGTTTAATTTATGCTACCAATTAAAAAGCTGTGTGATGTTTATGTTCAGTTATACAATCATAGTGATGGTAGAAAATAGAGCATGTCCTTCTGTTTTTTAACGACATGAATGTAGTCTACTTTTCAGTTGAGTTACATGCTTCTGACAAACACTTACCTTGAATGTTCAGACTGGTCTTGTAAATTTTGCCTGATGGCTTTTAGATTTTCCACCCATGTTTTTAGGTGAGCTGAAAGACTTGTAGAATATTCTGCCTTTTTCCTTAGACTTGTCCTGTTTTAGGGATATGTATATGCTTGTTTGGGATGAGGAGGCAGACTTCACATGCTTGATACACATTCTCTGAATTGAGACTTGAGAGACTTTTGCATTTATGAAAGTGCAAACTATGCTGACCAGCTAGCTCAGAATAACTTTAAAGAAGTTTGTACTGTGTTTATTATTAATGCTGAACAACGTGCTTCCCTGAATGTTTTCTTCTCTATGAATAGTTGTTTATACTTTTTCTTTAAATTTGAGATGAGGAGGGGAAAAGGGGTCAAAGGAGTGATTTTTCTGTTTGTATTCCTTAGATATCTTGATCTTTTTTTTTAGGTCAAAACTTTTTATTTAATTTATTGTTTCATTTTATTTGTCACAGTGCATACTGACACGTTTGACTGAAGATCAGCTATAAAGGATGTTTATACTGTATGTCTCCTTAACTGAGAAGTCCTGTAAAAACGTAACTAGCTACTCAGGATCAACTGAAAAATGTGTTTACTTTTTAAACACTTTTTTTTTTTTTTTTTTTTTTAGCTTCTATCCAACCTCTTGTTCCTCAGGTTTTCCTATCTTTCAGGCAACCAGAATCCTGCAGGTGACAGCATTATGTACCAGGAGTGGTTCAGATTTGATGTTTAATGGTTCATTGTAGCATGTCTTCAACTTTGAAATGTATAGCAAGATAAACTTCTAAAATATTTTACAGGTTACAGGGGCACAGAAGCAGTGTCAGTATGCAATAAAGTATGTTGACTTTTGACTGACATAACTCTCTCAACAGTAAAAATGTTTGATCATTATGGTTTCCTCCTCTAGTTAATGGGCTACTTACAGATCTGTGTTTCATCTTTTCTTCAGATATTAGGATTAAAGAAGAGGAGCCTGATCCGGAAGAGTGGCAGCTCAGTGGTGATTCTACTCTGAATACCAATGATCTAACACATTTGAGAGTACAGGTGGTAGATGAGGAAGGGGACCAACCACATCAAGAGGGAAAAAGACTGCGGCGAGTAGCTTGTACATGTCCCAACTGCAAAGAAGGTGGTGGAAGGTAAGTAACTTGCTGTGTGATATAATGCATGTAATGATGAAAACAAATAGTGAGGAAAAAAAGGAGTTGGTTAACAACAGTTGGCTAGGGCAAGAGAAAACTATGGGCTGGTGCAAAAGAGCTTATGCACTGAAGGTCTGATACCTTTGTTTCTGGGCTTGCAGATGAAAGGAAAGATTATTCCATCCTTTCTGAGTTACTCTGTAAGTAACTCCAACTGGAAAAACCTGGAGTTAAATGCCAACTAGTACTAGTGAGGAGAGTAGAACGAGGCTCTAAATAATACGAAAATGAAGTATTTTGGAATATGCATATCTGTGATTGGATTTCTGTCATTTGTCAAGGGCTTGATTAAACATATTCCTGCATTTCCTCACTGATTAAGCAATTTTTTTTCAGTTTGATTGCTTTGGAGTGTTATAAAAACAGTTTATCCTGGTTTTCTTCTTTCTTAGTTTCCTATGAAAAAACAGGATTGTATATTAGATCTAAATAACATTTTTTAAATTGACAGATTGTTATCTGTAAAATTTACTGTAGATAGGGCAAATACAAATACTAAGTTTTTATTAGTATATGACTTCAGGCCTGTCAAGGAGTCTGTGTTTTATCATTCTGTGTATTATTAAAGTATTTTTTTGGCTCTTCTTTCTTAGAAATATTTTAAAACACTTCATTTCAAACATTTTGATTATGGATATGAGAGGAAGTGGGGATATTAGGTGCCATTTGTGTGTGGAAATATTTAGCCTAACTTGTGTTTGATGTGATTGTGCAAAGACTTCTTTGGAGTTAGCTAAAATTTGTTAATTTTGATAATACTTTGTTATCAAAAATGGAAGTCTTGTTTTTGTGAGTACTGGGAAAGAACTGGAGCAAACGTAGCAATGTTTGCTGTGGTCTCTTTGACCTTGCTTTGAGCCTGGGATTTGGACCACATGACCTTCAGAGGTTCTTTCCAAATGAAATTATACTGTAAATTACTGAGTCTTTTTTTAAGAACCTGTGAGTGCCCATGGCTTTAAGAACTTAATTTCTATTGTTGAACCTCTCTTTTTTTTCTTTTTTTCTTTTTTTTTTTTTTTCCTCTCTATGTTGTAGATACCTTCTTTTCAAGCATAGGGAGGTAATATGTTGGGCAGCCATGTCGAATAATAAGTATTTAAGACACTTAGTGGTTCAGGTTGAATATTAGGAAAAATTTCTTCTCTGAAAAAGTGGTCAAGAGCTGGAATTGGAGATTTCTCGGACACCTCCAGGGATAGTGACTCAAGCAATGAAATTCAGATGTTGTACTAAGGGATGTGGTATAGGAAAGTACTGGTAGTTGGTGGATGGTTGGACTTAGATCATCTTGGAGGTCTTTTCCAACCTTGGTAATTCTATGGTAAGACAAAATCACTTTCATAGGTCTTCATCACAAATGAAGTTATTGGTGCTATCTGTGGTTACAGTCATAGCATCTTTGTACATCAGCATTTTTTTTCTTTTTTCTTTCTTTAAGTTCCTACATTTAGTACATAGGAATGTCTGTGCCAGGTTTCAAAGTTCTTGGTGATCACTGACTTTGCTCTGAAGATCTACCTGAAAGACAGCTTGGATTGAGATTTGCTTCAGTCTAGGAGAAAAGTCTGACAATGATGCATATGAACACCACACTCCTATAAAACACAGGGAGTGCATATCATCCATCTTTCTCACTCTCTATTCCAGGTTGGAGTGGCTTTAATTTAGATGCATCTTTACTTCAAAATCCTCTTACTCCTAAGTGGAGTTGCTATGACACCAGATTTCAAAGTTGAAGGTCTAGAGAAAAAGTCTTACTGTGGGATGATTCTGAAAGTCTGGAGAAGTCTGACTGAAACTCACTTTGGAATTGGGGGAGGAGTTGAAGCCAGATCTATGGCAGTGGCGAGATAGATAAGACTATGTAAAAAACTGTTTAAGGAAGGTCTGGGACACATCAGACATTCAAAGTAAGCAGAAAAGTAGGACAGGAAGTCAGGATCTGAGAAGAATTAGGACTGTAATAGAAATTGGATAGGTAAGGAGACAGTGGTTGGGAAACGGAGTGAAAATGCCTGCAGCTGCTAGAGTTCACTTTCTCATCAGAATATACTTCCCATCAGAACTCCTCCAGAGTCTAGCAAAAACCCATCAGATGAATGTTTTCTTTGCCTCTTTGGTATACATCAATAGTGTTCTGTTGCTCCCACATTTGTTTATTTTTCTCTAGTGCTGAAATTCAGAGTTGTTTCGTCTTTCTGACAATGATTTCTGGAGTTCTAAGCAACAGAACATTTGCTTTCATCAGTTTTTTTCGGATAGCATTTAGTGTTAAAATGATGTTAAAGTTGCAAAACTGAAAAGTTGAAAAATGCCAAAATGAAGATACTTTGTGTAAGATTAATTGCTTGTGCATTTGCATTATGATTTGCAACAAGAACACATGGGAAATTAATAGTTCTATTTAAAATGATGCTTAAATATGTAAATAGCAAGATGAGGAAAATGGATTAAATCAGCATGAGAAAGCTGAATGGTGATTTGCTCAATGAATGCTGTCCTTCCAGTGCACTGAATGAGGTAGGAAGACAGTATATGGCTTCCCATATACAGACTTCATCATAATTTCATCTTTTGTGTAGTTGTAGTTTTGGCATTTCTTGTCTTTTTTGGTGGAGAGAAGGGGAATTGAGGGTTGGGGTTTTTTTGTGTGTGTGTGGTTTTTTTTGACTCTTGAATTAGAACAAATTGTCGTCTTCAAAGGGATTTATGTTTGTACCAGTTTGGTGAAGTGGAGAGCTGTCGCTACCACTATTGTACGCGGCAGAAGAGAATATAGGAAGCAAAGAGGGTGGTGTTGTGAGTGTGAGAATTAAAACTTTATGGCCTCAAGCATATGTAGTAGTTAGGGGATGACTGAGAAAAGAGATGTGCCTCAGAGGATGACTGATTCCAGATGGGCTACCTTAAGCTTACTGTTAGTTTGTTGGAAGTTAGTGGAAATTCCACTGTCCTCTTAATTCTACCTGGAATTACACTGAGATGTGACTGCTACTGTCTGGATCTATAAAGGCGCAGTGCTTCTGAGTTCCATTTCATGTATGCAGCTCTAAAATACGCATTCTTAAAATAACTAAAAAGCCTTTGTTTTACTCCTGAAATACTTAATGTTACTCCAAGAAATACTCCTGGACGGAAGTCTGGTATCTTGAGTAGATGAAGGTGTCACCTATTGAAACCATTGCATTCTGATTTCTGATCTCTACAAATATAAAATCTGCTACTAAAATACTTTGATGTTAATTGATTTGAAAACTCCAGTTGGAGGGGTAGGTCTGAGTAGTATCTTTTTACTTGGTGATGACGGTTCTTGGCCAGTGCAGCAGGAAAGGTCTCTTAGTATGACGTGTTAAGGCACAGTGCCAGTCTGTCGCAGCTGCAGAGCGTCCAGACATAATTTGGCTCATATCCAGTCACTTTATAGCACACATGAAGCAAACGTGCAGATGCCTGTATGAAACTGTGTAAGTACACTCAGTAACTCATTCACAGTAGTCTTGTGGATTTAATTCTATGAGTTCTGAACCTTCCCTTTGCTTTGGACTTCAGGGTTCCACTAGAATTCCCTCACAGTGTAGGTGGTGTGCTCAGAATTATGTATGCTCTACCACTGAAGCTGACTGTGAGATGAACCTTGATTTCCTTCATTCTAGACTAAAGGTTCAGTTAAGCAGCTTTGAATGATTGACTTTGGACTCTAGTTATTTTAACAAAATTTAGTTGTTATTTCATATGATTTGTGCCGTATTTTTGTACTGCGTCATGCAAAGTTAAAAAAAAAAAAAAAAAAAACACTTGAACAAGTTGCTGTGCACTGTGCACTGACACAGGTTGTCCAGGGACGTGGAAGGACAGCCCCATCCTTAGAGACATTCAGGTCAGGCTGGACAGGGCTCTGAGCAACCTGATCTAGCTGTAGGTGTCCTTGTTCATTGCAGGGGGGTTGGACTAAATGGCCTTTAAAAGTTCTTTCTAGCTCAGATGATTCTGTGGTAATGGAAGGAAGGAATATAACATACTTGGAGAACATGCAAGGATAAAATACCCAAATATTTAAATAAATAAATAAATGTGTATACGGAAATATATTCCAGTGCAGAAAGACATCTTGCTATAATTCGCAGATACTTCGTAGAGTTTCATTGCCTGTCCTACTCCATGTAAGATGCAGGATAGCAGGATTCTGTGAGGACATCTCCCAGTTAGCAAGATCTTATAATGGAAAAGAGACATGGGTTTGCCTATCTATACTGCCACGGAAGTTGGCTACACAGTTGCTGGATGGTTTGAGCTACCAAACAAGAAGACCTGGAGAAGGACCGTCTAGAACTTGAACATGAGATGAATATAAAATGAGCCCAAGAATTGGGCAGCTGGTTGCAGTGGGACAAAAGGAGGCTTAATTTTTTTTTCCCCTGGAGTTTGGAGAGTTGAGTGCTTCGTGCTGCAGTATGAACGCTTCTGAAACTTCTGGATTTTGTGTGATGCAGAAGCTGAGAAATTAGAAAATGGGGCAATCTAAAGACACTTTGCTAAATATCTTTGAGATTGGCTGAACCTCAGCTTATGAATATTGAGATTTTGTGTAGGTGGCACAGTACAAAGCTAAATGTCTGACATTAGAGTTGATTTTATCTTTCAGTCTTGACTTGAGGGGAGCCCAGGGAAGAACATGAACATGACAGTTTAGATATAGCATATGCTACCATAAATGGACATTTTAGTTGGAGTAGAAGATGTAAAAAAGGCAGTGCTTCATCCAAATAAGTGATCTTCTTTTGGGACTTCTGAGGAATAAAAAATAACATTAAGTCAAGCAAGTACTCGCCAGTGTAATTATGATGGAAGAGCTAAAGATGTCAGGTCAGATGTCAGAGTATTGTTTGCAAGGAATTTATAAGCAAGCTGGAAAAGACACATGAACTTTCTGTGAGGCTGTGGATTGAGGGCAATAACAGAAAAAGAGATGAGCGGAATCTCTCCTGTCAGGAGATGACATTAGATGTAAAACAGTGACACTGTGAATTCAGGGATGAGAATCTGTGTTTTATGGTTGCTTGACAAATCAATCAGATGCTGGACTATTGAGTGGGAGTGGAACACCATAATGTAAGGAAAAAAATATTCTATAACCAGTCATAGAGGAAGGAGTGCCAAAGTTTGTGATTTTTAGAATTCATTTATCCCATTAGAGGTTAACACTGCCGATTAATAAGGTGGCATGATTCTTGGCTGAGTTTTTCAGTCTCTTCCTATGTACCAGCATTTACCATTTGTGTAGATGCATTGTCAGCCAGATCTGATCCCTGGAGAGTGCCTTTTAGCAACAGCCTTCCACTGGCTGGACTATTCTCTTTCTCTGGGTCTTCATAAGCTTTTATCTTTTTGGTGGTTTTATTTAAAATAAAATCTTAATAATTATTCTTTTGTATTAGGTGCTTATCCTTAGTCGATCACCTAGTATTTCAGTTAGGGTGTATCTTAAAATGAGCATCAAGCTCAGGAGTCTGGATTATACTGTCTACTAGTGATATATTCACTGCTGAGAATTTTATTTCTGAAATACCAAGGAATTAATGTAAATATCAGCAAGATCAATTATTTCACTGCCACTCCTCGTAGTGGAAATATATAGGTTAGTATGCTTACTCTACAGCTGCAAACTGCTTCTCAGGTTTCCCCAAGATGCCAAAAGTCCCATCTGTTCTCTTCCCAGTTGCCAGAATTTCTAGGTTACCTTTTAGTAATTGCAGTTAGTATTGGATTTTTTTTCTTTTTTTGCCAAAACTGAAATTGGGATAAATTTAAAATATGAGCACTTCAAAGTAGTGTAAGCTACTGTAATGATTTTATAAACATGTATGTTCATTCAAGATTACCTGAACTTTACGTGCTGTTGAATTTATAGATTGCGGAATTGGGATATCAACATAAGTGTTAGTTCCACCTTCTTAGGGAGTGTACTTTTATTTGAAACAAAAATAAGAAACCGCTCAGATTTGTTTGCAAATGTGTTGGTATATGTAACCTCACTTATGTACATAGCCACTGTTGAGGAGGAGGATATCAGAATGAATACATGAATAAATCCTCCCCCTCCCCTTTTTTTTTTTCTTTTTTAACAGAGGCTCCAACTTGGGAAAAAAGAAGCAACACATTTGTCACATACCAGGGTGTGGCAAAGTATATGGGAAGACCTCACATTTGAGAGCTCATCTCCGCTGGCATTCTGGAGAGCGTCCATTTGTTTGTAATTGGATGTTCTGTGGCAAAAGGTTCACCCGCAGCGATGAGCTTCAGCGACACCGAAGAACGCACACAGGTTTCCAATCTTTGATTTTGGAGCCTTTTACTACAGAAGTGTCACAGAGAGGGCTTGGATAAATAGATTTTAAGAGGAAAGCAGATCTTTGTCTTGGATTGATTTTTATGTAGTATAGTGGTTCTAAAATCACATGCTTTTGGTTTCTTTAAATGTATATTTTGATAGCTCTGAGGAAGAAGAACAGCAACCTTATTGATTAAGAAACAATGCTTAGAATTTAAATTAATCAAAATACTTTGATTCAGGCTCAACAGTGAGTTTCATTTGTTTGATCCAGGTGAGAAGTGCTTGGTGTTCTGGGGTTCATATTTCTCCTTTCGTCTTTTCTTGTCTTGTATGACAGGTGAGAAGAAATTTGTCTGTCCGGAATGTTCAAAACGCTTCATGAGAAGTGACCACCTTGCCAAACACATTAAAACACACCAGAATAAGAAAGGTATTCACTCCAGCAGTGCAGTGCTGGCATCAGTAGAAGCAACATCTGATGATACTTTGATTACTGCAGGAGGAACGACGCTTATCCTTGCAAATATTCAACAAGGTTCTGTTTCAGGAATAGGAACTGTTAATACATCTGGCACCAGCAATCAAGATATTCTTACCAACACTGAAATACCTTTACAGCTTGTCACAGTTTCGGGAAACGAGACAATGGAGTAAATATTACACAAGATACCTATTAATTGTGGTTATTTTTATACAGTAGTGAGAAGAATATTGTTCCTAAGTTCTTAGATATCTTTTTATTGATGTGCAGAAATTTTTGGATTGACAGTAACTTGGTTATACATGACACTGAAATGCCTTACTTTGTATGATATTCCATAGTATATTAAAATGGTAAAATTGCATGGGTTTTGTAGGTACTTTTGGAATCTAGAAGAGATGAAATTTTACCAAGTTATATTAAAAAAAAAAAAGAATTTAACGATGGGAATGGTAAAATGGTAGTCTAACCAAATGCATCAATCCTGTGTGGTTTAGTGTAAAAAAATTAAAAAAAAAAATGAGAACATGTTGGTATTTATCTATTGTAAGATAAAAGAAGTTGATGGGTGAAAAGAAATCATGTTATGATAAAAGAAATTTTGTAATTTTCTTGATGACTGGAATTTTTATTATGCATAACTGACAAATCAAGTTTCCAAGCAAATGTTACATAGTGTAGGCTTTACTTAGCTCATCAACTTGTCATTTTGAAGCTAATTATTTTAATTAGGTTAACTATGTACAATATTTTAAGCATTACTCTTGTAAGATTTTGAAAACTACATTTTAACATGGAACTCTAGGGATAGTCACCTTTTAAATCCTATTGAAAAGCCATGTTTAAGATTTAATTTGCCAAAATGATGTCTTGTTAATATTCTTTCAATAACCAAGGTGGGCAATATAACCGATGTTAAAAAAAAAACTTAAAATGTTAAAAAAAAAAATAAAAAAAAAAGTATGTATAGGTTGAGGCATTTGGGTGGTAAGGCAAATGTTATAGTGAAGTATATCCCTTCTCTTGAACATTGGAGGACCAAAAATAAGGTGTATTGCGTCTCAGCAGTGATTTTTATCAAAATACTTTTTCCAAAATCATCTGTCTGCCAGGGCCTTAAAAGCCATCATGTAAATTACCAGTAAAATATAACATATGCAAGTACAACGGAAAGATCACTTCCATATTGACAGTACTCCTAAACATATGGATATAGTCATAGTGAACTAGGGGTTTTATGAGGTTTTTATTTGTTTGTTGTTTAGTTTTTGGTTAGTCAATCTGCATTTAAATATCAGCCATCTTTCCTTTTTTGCTTCTTCCCTTAAAAATTGTATGTATCCAGTACATTTAACTGATAAACATATATGTTTTTTATTATGCTGAATTTTCTTTTTTTAATTACTGTTTATATTTTCAATTATAGAAAAATGTACAAAATGAAGTTATATAGCCAGTCTATAAGTGCTATACCATTTTCCAAAAATGTACGACAATAATTACTGCAGTTCACCTATTTACAAACATTTGGAAATCTGTTTCATTTGTTATTCTTAAAACCACCTCAAATTTAAAGGCTACCTTATTGTACGTTTAAAGTGTATTATAACAGTGTGGTAGTTAATAAAACACTATTTTTTTTTTTCTTTTGACTTGAGTTTACTGTACTTCTTTGTTAACGGATAGGATGTAATTTTGTAATGTATCTGAATTGCCTGGGATATTTTCTTTCTTCAGATGGTGGGAAATAGGTGGGGGGAAATAAAAATGCTGTTTCCTTTCCTTATGGGCACGGAGATGGTAAGGTACCACTTCTTTCTCTCTCTCTCTCTCTCTCTCAAAAGAATATAAAAGACAGTGCTCAGGCATTCATATACTGTACTGGAGGTGCTGTGCTTAGTTGTCATTGACCTGAGTAGAGCATGAAGTAAATAAATACATACATAATAGATACATAAATACAGGCCCTATCCTTTCGAAATAGAAAGTTGCATTTAGATCCCATGATGCTGAAATGCGATGATACCTACAGACTTCATGGTGAAGTGCAGTCTATAGAAGACTTTGTGATCTTATCTCAGAATCACAGTTCTTTATGTGTTCCTGAAGGTCCTTGCTTGCCACATTTCTCGCTCTTTGACGGTGAAATCTGTACCATTTTACATACTTATTTTCATAGGAGGCTTTTGGTATTGATTTTTATATGGTAGTCTTTAGATCACTGGATGATTTATCTCTTGAATCTTGATGTAATTACTAATTAAGAAGACCTTAGAACTGGTTCTGCAACAGCATGAGCTTGAAAGGCCTATGATTTCAATTTCAACAGCAGGATATCCTTTTTCAGTTAAGTATGAGGTCTGGACATACATCTGCTGCAATCTAAGAATTTCTGGGCTTGTTCCTGAATGAAGGTTTGATCATTGTTATTTGCAAACTGTAACCAATTCCTGCAGAGAAGAAAAGGTTTTAATCATTGCTACTTATCAAGCCAAGAGGCAACATGATTGTAGGGAGAATGAAACAATTGTGAAGAACATGTTTTCTGGTTTTAAGACAGATTTTTCTCTCAGAAGAGCTCTTCCTTCAGCTCCTCTGTACAAGAAACATCAGACTTTGGTTTCAGGTATTGTGAGATTCTGGAGCCAGTTACAGTGAGCCTTCCGAAGGATTTCAGGGAAACTTGTATGTTCTTTAATAAATTATTTGTGGTGTTAGGGTGTGAGGGAATGGCACAGTAGTCACCTGTCAAATAGTTAACATTTTCTTTGAAAATGAATGATGCAGCTCTCTTTTCTGAAGCTTTTTGCCATTAGAAGTGCAGTGTGTGCATTTGTGAATATCCTGGACGAGGCTGATGTAGCTGACTCAGATCTTACCTGGCAGATGATCTTTTCTATAAAAAGACTACCACCATGTGATGCTGTAGAATTGCCGTCCATTACTACTATGGTATATTCTGGCACATTTTTCCTAAAATCCATGTTTGTGGGGTGTCTGCTAGAATCACAGTCAGATCTGTAGGTGCTCTATGCAGTGTCAATAATTGCTCCAAAAAGGATCAGTAGTTAAACGTGACCACACCTTCCCAACTGATATGTTTTTGTTAGTTGGTTGATTTTATTTTTATTTTTATTCCAAGGATTTAACTTGCTTAGAACTCTGCTTATTTATTTATTTATTTCTGCACAGTGTCTCAGCTTTTGTGTTTGGAATGTAAATATTTATAGAATGAATATAACGTATCTTTAAGGTATCCAATACAAAATCCACTGTGTTACAGTTTCCTGTATATACCTATGTGGAGGAGTAATATGAAGAATTTTTGCTTTCAACCAGAAGCCAGAAATGTAGCTGACAGTTCTCTTGCGTGGTAATGTTTTATCTGCCATAGTGATAGCTAGCTTCAAATTATGTATGCTAGTCCTGTGGTGTATTGGTCTTTGGGACCTGAAATTGCCCATACAAGGGAAGTTCAAGGTCTGCATGTTTTGAAATCAGTGAAAGTACAAAACAAAGTCTGCAAACTAATTATACACAGCTATTCTTCTCTGAACACCTGTAAGAGAAAGACCCTGTGCTACCTTCAACGTTTCTGGTAGGAATTTCATCCACTTTGCGTGCCAGTGGGTGCTGCTGGTTTCCATCTGGTTATTCTGTGATCTAGTTCCTGAAGGGTGGTTGTATCAAAAGGAAACATGATTGTAGGGAGAATGAGATTTTGCATGTGTTTACTTCTTTCATCTTGAAAGTCAGAAAAGACATTTCTGACTCAGTTTCTGTGTAACTTCAGAGCTCACTTTGCCTCCTTCCACTTGACTAAGCCTGCTAGAGTAAGTTGGGATATGTGTTCTCAAATCCTAATGTTACCCAATGGGTGAAAGAATGCTCTGAAAGTTGTCTGGAACAAGTTAAATAGCCTTTCACTCCCTGCTATGCTTTCTTTTCAGCTGAAAAGCCCACTTGCTTTGATTTTGAACATAACATGAGATGGACACCACCAAGAAAAGTTCCAAAGCAAGACTTTCCCATCTCTTCTGAAAGGACTTGCAGCTTAAATCTTGGACATACTAGCTGCATGTCTACAGATTTAAGATTTGTTTCTCTTTGTATCTTATTTTTCCCACAAAAGTACTTGAATAAGAATGCATTTGCAATGACTATAGGCTGCTAGATCCCAGTAGCAAGCAATATTCTACCATAAATAATCAGTTTAATAGGTGGCATTGTATAATCCAACAGATTTCTCAAGAAAAGTTGGCCATCAAAAGAAAAGAGTACTCAGATGGTTGAGCTGAGTGAGGACACAGTATTGAAATCTGTTAACCAAAGCAGTAACATACATTAGGCCACTCACCTTCTGAAGTTTTCCCTTGTGCTTCTATGGACCTTACTCCTCTATGCAAGTTGTAATAGAATTTGATTACTAATCCATGAAGAACAATAACAACAGAAGTTGTTTCTCTAAAGATGTTTCCTAACCGGATATTTTCCTGTATCAGGTTGTGTTTTGATTTGGTAGACACACATCTGGGAGAATAACAGCCTATCCATTATGCTGCAAACAACCATTCCTTGGATTCTATTGCAGCTATTCACCCCATGGTGAGGGATCATGAAGGTGTTTCTGATTGGACATACCTATGTTTACTGGTTAAATTAATTCCTCATTTCTGTTGTTTGTGTCTAGGCCAGTGCATGAATCATTAACAGTACACAGGGAAGGTAGTAGAGATACTTTGCATGTTCTGTGAACCATTATTTTTCCCCGGTACTACTAGAGTGTAGTTCTAGCACTATGAATAATACAAATGGGAGACTAACCAGTACAAAGCATGGCTCCTGAAACGTAAGAAGGCATTTCTTGTACTGCTAGCTTGGCTGTGACTGACTGTCCACCAGTCCTTCCATTTCTCCAAGCCTCTACTCTTTATGGTCATGTTCTCCATCTGTTTCAGAGGTATTCAGCATAATCTGACTTGGCATTGCCTGCATCTCTTACTGTGTAAGCCTTGGATCACAGCAGGGATGCAGGCTATGGACTTAACATAAACAAGCATTTATTGTTTCAGTGTGGCTGGGGCAAGGCTGTATTGCAGCACACATTTGTGTGCTTTCCAGCATTCACGATGCTTTCAAAGCACTCCTTACTCCCCTTCAGTTCTCTGCTGTGTTGTCTGCTGTTTTTTTTCCCTTTATAATTCTCCTGCCAGGTCACTTGCCCCTTCAGATGGTACTGCAAACCAAGACAGTGCATGCAAGATCAAGGTTTGCCATAGACATGCTTTATAGGTTGAGAACTTTTATTGTCAAGATCAGTTTTTATCTAGCAAAATACGTATTATTGAAGCCTTTTACAGCGGAGGAAGATATACATTAATTATTGAATTGTGGACTGTTACTTGAGAAGTGCCTTAGCTGAATCCCATCACTTCATTTTAAATATGAGAATAGCACAGTTCAGGAACCGGATTAGAAATAAAGCACCAGGGTCCTGCCTTGGATAAGGGTCCAGGCCCTGTAGTGGAGAACCCCACTGCCTAGCATTAGGGCAGGCTCTGTGGCCCCACGTTCAGTCTCCCCTCCACCCTTTCCCATGTGGGGGTAATCGGGGCTCAGTAGGGGGTGAGGGCAGCGTGAGCTTGGGTGCAGGCATGTCTGCTTAGTTATGGAGCCACGTGAGGGACGCTGCAGATGTGAGCACTTTCACACGCAGGCCTGGATCTTCCTTTCTTAGCTGAAGTCCCAGGGGAAAAAAAAAAAAAAAGCCTATAATTCTGTGGTTATTTATGCCAGAGCTACTGCCTGAGATAACAGGATTTAGTAGTAATTTTGCCATGTACATTCATAGATGTTTTTTTCTAAGTATAGTGTGTCCTAAATACATAATTATTTAACAGCTTGACATGTTTCCAAGGGAGCTATTCAAGTCTGTTCTCTAAATAACACACCTTTTAAAAAGATATCAATACTTAAGTCATTTCATGACTTCTCTTATATTTCCTTCAGGAAAAAGAGAAAAAAAAAGAAAACCATGATCTCCTCTGTCTGATATTTACATGAAGGATTAAAATAGCAGGACCTGGCATATTTTACAGTTTTTTCTCTCCGTGTGCATGACAACAAACGCCAGTACAGAGGTTTCACTCTAGCTTCAGGAGCAGGTGCAGGGCGTGAACTTTTACCTCCCAGCTCCAGCCCTCTGACTGCCTTTGTTTTCAGCATGGCTAAGCCTCTCCCACAGCTCTCCAAGTTTCTGAGAATCCTCTTGGCCCCTCCTGCCTTCTTGAGTAAGAGCAACAGGTGTCTCCTGTCTGTCAACCTTGTTTATCAGTGGTAGACAGAAAGCTTTGGGGTAAAAGTAGTTAAAGCTTTGATCTGGTCTGTGTGTATGAGGCAGGGTGTGAAAAACTAGCTGTGGTCCAATGTCACTGTTAGCAGCTCTTCCCTCTGTGAGGTTAAATAAGGTAGAAGAGCTATTTGTGGATAGCTGTGTTCAGACACCGCATAGGTTTTGAAAGCAGCACTGAGTTATTTTACCCAATCTATATAACTTCATACAGTAAAGCCTACGCAAGTAAGCAGAACCATGGTTTTCCTTAAAAAGTGTAATTAAATAGGTACACTTATAATTTATCGATTGCAAACAAGTTTTATGCTTTCATTCAGGATTTAGGCTTAAATCTTCCTTTATCACAATAGTAGATTTACATAACAAAGCTCCCTTACACCACAGAACAAGTTAAATGAGACACCTTAGTTATTTTGAGCAAGGGCTCTAAATTGTGTCCCATTGGTCATGACTTTTTCCATAGCTTAGAAACAGGCTAGTTTTGAAGTTCAGCACCAGATATGTTAAAAAGGGATTGTACATTTTGGAGTCAGAGCATGTAAATAGCTGTAAAACACCACAGTGCATTTTAGAAATGATAATAAAATTACCTAATTTAAAAACAAAACAAAACAAAACAACAAAAAACAAACTACACTTTTGACATATTGAATGTAAACAGTTTGCAGGCTGAATGCTTAAAGACTGGTGAACGCATGCATAATGTGATTTGTTTTTCTAGTGCATTGTTGTTAGTACATATTAGTGATCCCTGCAATTTAAAATGACACTTCCTTTTGAGTATAATTTAACCTGTGCTTAATCTAAGGAACACTTGAAGTAGTGACAGCTGGAAAAGACCACTGAGGCCAAAAGTTTTCCGCCCTTTTCTTGTTTTGTGTTTGGTACCAAGGCTCGCAACCTGTCAATTGAGTGTATGCAGAAGACTCTGCTTAGCAGATGAGTAAAGTGTGGTCCTGTCAAGCCAAGACTTCAGAAGTAGCCTGACACACAGGTACAGTATCTGATGCTTATTGAGTTTATAAAAGAGATATTGTATCTTTTGATTTATTTTTGTACATGTAAATCTACCAAGACCATGAAATATTAATCCTTGTTATAGATTCCCTCTTCTTGGAACACGAAAATTTTTCATGTTCTGAGGAAGGGTAGTGAAAAGGTCCAAGTTTAGTTACAGGCAGGTGAACTAGGAGACGATGCTCTCCTGCTTCTAATCAGCCAGCTAAGCATGTTTGCATGAAAGAGTTAAACTTGTATTTAGCTACTTCAGTGTTTTTCTCCATTTCAAAAAAGCCTACAGAAAGCTTTCTAATGGTGGTCTTAAATACCCATCCAATTACTTGGTTTTATCTTGAAGAGTAAATTCTTTTCTTTCCAAGAAATTTTGTCTTGCTGTTCAGTGGATACAGAATTTCATTTAGGATGTTAATTTGAGACAGCTGTTTTAATAGGAGACATCTACTACATCTGAGTCAGAAGCAGACAGCTTCTGTCAGCTATCTCTCAGTCCATCTTAATACTTTATCTCTCTATCCCTTCTCTTTTTATCTTTCTGGAGTCCATTCCTCTGTCTTCACTCCCTGTTACAAAAGGTACAAATTATATATATTTTTATCCTTCCTGTGCATACCTGAGTTCTCTGGCATAAAAAATGCTGTGCAATAATTTTCTGACTTGCACCACTCCTCCCAGTACAGTTTCTACTACTGTTATCCAGAACTTCACCAAATCCTACGAAATTGTTCTCCATTTTTAAAGGCTCTTGAAAATCAGAATAATGACATGATCGTGGCAGACCACAGCCTATTTGAGAAGGTCATGTTTCAAAGTCTGTAGTTTACACTACTGAAAACCTGAATATCACCTGTAAGAGATCGAAACCTGTCTTAGGCAAAGCTTGGCTCTTAGAGTACTCGGATGTGTGGAACCGCCATTGATTTGGATGTTTTGATCATCTCTGAATAGATGGCCACAAAGTTTATGGTTGAAAATGTACTTTCAGAACAGAAAAAAGATGTGTAGAGGACTACAGGCTGAAGACAGAGCCTGATAAAGCAAAGTGGGAGCAAACAGCTTAAAAAACAGCTAATTACTATGAAAGAATGGCACTATTTGTGAAATCATCAAAGCGTGATTAGAAGTTCAGAAGGCAAATAATAGATTTAGTAGTGCTCATGGAAATATGTTGCTGAAATAGAGGCTTCTGTATCCTCACTGAAGAGAAAGAAAAGTCAGGAAATTGTGCAATTATAACAAAATTCTTTGAGTTCCTTATAGAGAGTTATCTTTTCTTTTTTCATGGTGTTTCTATATCAAGTTCAATTATGTTCTGACTTCATTATACTCAGTTTGGCCTTACTGGAAAGAGGTTAAATAGTGTGGTCAGCCCACGCATCTATTATGGAAGTTCAAGTAGACTAGAGCGGAAACAGAGTGCAAAAATCTTTTAACTAAACATTTTTTTAGGGCATATCAGAACAGACTTGGAAAGAAAAGGTGGAGCCACCTGATAAATAGTATGTCTTCAGAGAACACTGATGGGGGGTGTTTATGAAATATAATGAGAAAAAATGTAGCAGTGTTGTCTGTGCCAAGGAAAATGGGGAAAAGAAGCTGATGGAAATGAATTGCCAGATGAAATAAAAAAAATATTTGGCAAAGCAGCAGAGGAACACAGACTCTAAAAGAACCCTCAAGCAGCTTACTATCCTTAGAGGCCAATTAAACCCGAATCAGTCAGGAAAGACAGAAAGAGTCCTCCTCAGGCTTTATGAAAATTTATATCAGGCAAAATAAAGCTCGGAGATTATTGGCATATAAGGCATAGAATGCTAAGAGAAACAAGCTAGTTTGGCTATTAATGATACCAGGGTGGTATTTACATTTAAAACAAAGTACATTTGTAAGGTCTTTGAAGGTTTTCTGTGTCTGTGTATTAACAAAAAATCTGCTCCAGCTGACTAAATAACATATGTAATGAGGCAAATATGCCCCCAGGTTCCAGCTGCCCAAATCACCATTTGAAACCATCTGAGTTAGAAAAGAAGAAAATAAAATATCTTTAGAAAAATGCCAACTAGCCCAGAGAGCACATCTTTTGAGTACTTCTAGATGCCTTACTTAGCAACTTTTATAGACCAGATTCTGAGTTTGGAAGTTGAGACAGTGATTTTCGGGTACTTGGTAAAGCAACTCTGTTAAACTTCATTGTTGAGCAGTATATTGGAAGGATGTAATCATCACCATAAGCCTGGCTGATAGTGGGGTCACCAGTTGTTCAAAAGCATAAACAGACATACTTATTTCTCTCACTCTGTGTCCCTATACCTTGGCCTTGCACCCAGTTTATGAATCTGGCTATTAAAGATTATTTTGTGAGCATATCAAGTTCTGAAAGAAGATAAAATTTGAGTAGGAAATTCATGATTTCAGTGTTCCTATAGATCTCCCTAAAGAATCAGAATGAATAGAAATTTCTTTCAAATAGCAAAAAATTGGAGGGATTTACAAGGGTTTAAATTTGATGTTCAGTGATTTGAGGGTTTAAATCACTACTTCTCAAGTTCTCCTATGGAAGAAAAATAATTTTAGGTTTTTCAAATGAGGCATATCCCAAAACTCTGTGTGACTGCCATCTTAACTATCTTGAAAGTTGGTTGTGGTCTGGCTGGCAGACAGTGCAGATTTTTCCTTCACAAGGTGCTCATATCATAGTGAAAAGTTTCTGAGTGTTTCTCAATTTAGAATGCTTACAAGGCAAGATTTAAAAGCCCCAAATTACTAAACGTAAAAGGAAATAAGGACTAATTTATACTTGATCTAAAAGTAAATTCAAATCAGAACCTATATCTTATTCACGTCCTTAGGGGCAAAGAGAAGCCTGAAGTTTGTGGCAGCAGTAACAAATTTACCATGAATAGAGCTGAAGGTTAAGTACTCAGTGTGTCTGATCATCAGTATGTACCTCCATGTCTGGGAACAGAGCAGAGAACAAAAAGATGTGTATGAAATTCTAATGATGTGCTTTCCTTTGGATTAGTGAAATCAAAACAAGTATGGTTATTTTTTTTCCCCATAAAGAAACTATAGGGCTTTTCCTTGACTTTGTTGTTATGATGACCGGTAACAAATGCCAACAGTAGTAAGGCTGCATCTGGAATAATGTTGTATTGTAAATATACTGGTATCATTTATTCTATGAACACATACACACACATATATATATGTATATAAAAAAAAACTTAAGTAGTAAGGACTAACCTTATCATGTAAGAGATAAGTTAGAAAGAACAATGCTAAAACCACTCATCACTTATTTTTATGTTAGAATTAGAATTAAAATACTAAATGATTACAGTCTGTCTGTTTCCTTTTGCTTTGCAATCTTCATGGATCACCCTTCTCTAAGGCCTACTCCAGAGATGTATGGAGAGAGCGATATGAAGTCACCTGTGTAGCAGAAATACTGAGTCAGGGCTTGAACCAGAAATTGAGCACCTGGTGGGAAGGCAGGGCCAACCCAGGGAGCTCAGGTGCATGCAATGAACCTGAGTGACTTACAAGGGGTGCAGCCACGATCCACCCCTTCCCAGACCTCATTTAAGGGTTGGTAGTGGAGGCAAGGGTATCTCTTGCTGAAGATCCCTGTGTATGTGAAGCCTTCTAAAGGTAAGGAGCTTCTTTATTTTTCTGCCTACAGCTATTGAGTGTGAGCAAGCTCTTACTTGCTGTAGTCTAGGATCTTGCTATTTTGTTGTTATTGCTGTGCCTTCCATTGTGATACAGTGTTATGCCTGAGAAAAGTGCAGGTGTGGAAGAAGATAGTAAGCACTTTCCCACTGCATGGGCGTGCAAGGGTTAAGGCTTGGGACTGTAGAGCAGCTGGAATGTTAGATTTGCAGGAAGGCAGCCTGGAAAGGGAGTGTGAGCTGCCAGCAGGTGGCTGGGAGCCGTGGGATAATTTAGTGGTGGGACTGGAGGAGTACTCTGTCTCTTATGGTGATGACTCACCCAATTTCAGCAAGAGGCTGTTTTTCTTTGTAACATCAGACCTTTATCAAAGGTCATTAAAGTAAATTTAGCATTTCCTTTAAACGTGTTAGGCTCTGTATCTGGTCAGTAGTTGTTTTTTATTGTTGTGGGGTTTTTTTTTTGTTGTTGTTTTTTCAAGATCTTTTAAAGCTTTATCTTGCGATTTTTCTTATGAGAAGAGCTGGTTGGGTGTTAGATATGCATCAGTGTCTCACGCAATGCCTACCTTGGAGTGCTTACTTCTGCTTCAGGCAGATGTTGTTTTATTAGAAGAGTCTTCTGGTGGGCAAATGTGGGGGGGAAAAAAGGCCTGGTGGGTTTTTTCTTTCTTCTGCTGTAAGGGAAGCTACACTGACAAAAGCAGCTGCTCTTATCACAGTTGTTTTGCTGTGGTCTGTAGTACTGTTCTCAGAAGTCCTAGTCTTTTAGTGGACTTTAATTTGGGTGGTGCACAAGGGCCGCCCCTGGCCCACAGAGCTTTTATAGTGTAAGATGGAAGGTGGCAGATAGACACAGATAGGGAAGCAGAAGCACCTGATCCAACGTGGATCTGGGAGCACAGCTTTTCAGCCTTTAATTGCCGCAGTGGTAAAAGAGAGCTCAGAGGAAAAATTTGAAGATAATAGCGTACTGAACAAGTGTTCTTAAACAGTTCCTCTCAAGCATGAAGGGCAATGTAGGGTAGATCTATTTGACCATCTAAAAGGTGACGTTTAGCAGAATTGGAAGGAATGTACTGGAATAACCAAGTTATGAGGTGATGAGACCCTGAAGATGACTTCTCAGTATGAATGGGTGGGAGAGCTTTGCCTCATGCTCTGAGCTGCAAAGCTCTGTAATAGTTACATATTCCTACTAGGAAAGGACCCAGAAGTAGAGGATTTTGTTCAGATTCTGTTTGAGTGATGGGCAGGATGGTGTTGTTATCCTTTGTGGTTATGACAGAATATCTAGTGTGAGACTAACTTCGAGAAAGAAAAGTGTGAGGAGAGTAGTAGTTCTGTTCCAGCTGCTCTGACCACCAGCTGGTGATCCATAGGGAGATGCTGGAGTGGTTTGAGAGTGTCCGGGAAGAAGTGAGTCTTGGGAATTGAGGTAGCTTGTATTTCTGTGTGTGTGCTAGAGGAATTTTTGTTTGAGGGTTAGGGAGGTACTTCAAAGAGTGGAAAGACTGGCCAAGGACAAAGGCTCAAGGGTGTAGCAGCTTAGTTTGGAGACTTTAGTTGCAGATAAGGGAGCACAGGGAAACAAAATATTTGGCAGATCTTGAAGAGATGTCAGGTTGGATGGCATAAACACAGAGTTTTCTTTATAGAGCGTGAAGTTATCAGAAGTGAAAGAACATCTTAAACCTCAAGTCCACATAGAGCATCAAGAAGGGCACTGCTGAGTGTTGAGGCAAACTAGGTGACTTGGGGCCTGTAAAGCAAGCGAAGGCGGTGACAGAGCTTTTATTTGAGGTAGAGGCGCTACAGAAAGAGATGTCAGAGATAACGGGGATGAACTCGCCCCTCCCGGCGACCGTTTAGGCGAAGGAACGCAGCCGCCTCTCGTTCGAACACTGGCGCGCCGGAAGGAAGAGAGCCAGGGAGGGGGGGGGCAACCCGCGCGGGCTCTGAGTGAATCTGTGCCCCCGGAAGCACCACCGAGAGGGAGAGAGCGAGAGGTCGGGTGGACCTGGGCTCCTCCGCTCCGCTCACTCAGATGCTCATTCACTGGTTCAGGCTGTGGCCAGGCAATCCCACTACAGTACCTCAAAGAAGTTTTGGGCAGAAAAGCTTCAGGAAGCACGTACCAGCATCATCTGAAAATGAATATGGTGAGAGCTAGGTAGTAGTTAGGAAAACAGGTAGTAGTTAGTAGTTGAGAGAATACTTTCAAGACGGGAGATCTTCTAACTTGAAGGAATAATCTGCAGCCAGAAATAATGTCCTTAAAGCTAAAACAACTCAAACATGAGCCACTAATACAGGTTTCTGTAGGTAACCAGCTGTTTCCTCTTTAGTATATTTTGTTTGTTACTTGACCAGAGTAGGATGTAAACTGTTCAGATTTGTACTGAAACTCAACGTTTGAAGTTTTTTTTATATAATAAAACCATACTTCAGAAACAAATTTCTGTTCTTGTAAGTGGACGAAAGAACCACCTTGAGAATTTAGAAAGCTGTATAAAATAAATACCACTTCTTAACTGTATTTCCTATTCATTACAGCCAGACAATTTTTTTTTTCACCAGTAGACAATCCCATTTATCTATGGCACACTAGTGAAGCCTTATTAGACAACTAATGCATCATTAGTATCTTTAAGAAAAGATTCAGCTCAGAGTGCTTTCTAAGAGAAAAAAATTGCTGGTAAAATTTTGGTAAAAATTAAAATGATCAGTCTATTGGCATTTCTGGTAAAGCAAAATACTGCTTTAAACTCGCATATTGGTAATGACCTGGCAGTTTACATTGGAGTTTCATGACAGTGAGATAAACACTGATCTGGATAAATTGCCATGATTTGAACAAAAGAAATCCCTGTCAAGTTATCATTTTGATGAGGATGGTGCACTTGGCTGTAACACAAACCAGCAGTAGTCTTGCTGTCTGAGATGACGGAGTTAGTTATGAGAAACTTTTTAGTTGGTTTTTTTTCCCCATGCATAATGGTATACTGATCATTTTTGTGTTACCAGACAAGGAAATATTCTTTATCACAAAAGCTAGATTTCATATTGGAGGTACTGTTTTTAATTTTTCATTTGTGGTGGCACAAATAGCCCTGCCTGTGGTAGAGGGACTGGAACTTGATGATCCTTGGGGTCCCTTCCAACCCATGTCGTTCCATGACTCTATGAAATGAGAATAATTGTGCAGCATGACGACTGGCATAGTGGGATCTGTATTATCTGTGTGTCTGAGCTGGATAGGATCCAGCACAGAAACTATGTACATATATGTGACTTAGGTTTTGTATGGAAATATCTGCAGGAGTTCTGATAGCAGGGATCTCTACAATACTTCCCCTAAACTGTTCAGAGGATCTGAGAGATAACAGTTTTCACTGTAGAACAGCTGCATTCCCCAGTAAAGTCTCAGCAGATGCTTGCTGTGTGATTAACAGCCACCCAACTCCCGGAGCGCCATGGATGAGTCAGAGAACTTCATTCACAGATTCATCCATCTCCTTGAGTCTCTCAAATGGGGAGACAAAGTGACTGGATAGTGAAGCCACATCAGCGTTTTTTTGCATTTCCGGTAACAAAACTGGGTCTGCTTTAATCACTTTTTGATAGGTTGATTACATCTGATTAAGTCTTTGTTAGGGTTTCAGTGAACATCCATAAACTCAGTGCATGAAAAATCAGGCAGTGTCTGTTTATCTCAGGTTTTTGTGAGCGGCGTTATGTGAAATAAGGAGAAGTGGGGTGAAGTGCACAGCCCATTGATTACGTTCCTGAACTGAATCTCTGTTTCATATTTTTATCACAGTTAAAAAGTTGAAAGTTATAGAAGGTCATAAAGCTCATTAAATATTAGGAATTGCATTTTTTTCGTTAGAAAAGATATTCTGAAAATGAAAGTGTTTTTGTATATATACATATTTTACTGTTTTACAAATGAATATACTATGTCTGATTGTTTACTGGCAGTATAAAAATACATAATTCATCTCAATATACATTTCAGATAGTTTTTCAGAAACATAAATGATTATGTTTATTGGGTATAATTTAGAGAAGTATTTATCCATACCTTATTTATTTTAGCGCTATCAGAAGCTCCAGATACAGACTATTTTCTTTGTCCTTTACGTGTTACATTGCCACTGAAACTTCCCACCGCTAAACATTTCACTGATCCCCTTTCTGTGCCATCTGTCTGATCTGGCCTCTTTCCAAACAGCTTTCCCTTCTGCTTTCTTAATAGATGTGGTTGTCCTGGTGCAAGAGTTTTCAGTACGGTAAAGACAACCCACATAGTGTTCATTTGTTTCTTTGGTAGTGGATGCAAATACCATGCAGCCGTGTATACATGCAGTTTATAGATTCTATAGATTCACACTGAGAAAATTCTGTCAGAAACTTGTGCTCTACTTTGCTGAAAAGCTGACTTCTAAAAATATAAATATTTCCTGTCGTTGTGTTATGTGTTTGTTTATTTTGACTACATACTCTTGCAGACTGGATAGTTTGTACTCTGGTTTGCTGGTTAAAAAATGTCAAGTTCCAGATTATACGTGATGTTGCAGAAGTGTTTAATTCAGCGATTTAGAAACAGATGCCGTATCTTAGAAGTTCAACTTGAAACGTCTCAGGAAAGATAATGTATTTTAGAAGCTGAGCACTTAGCCGTGTGCCATTTAATGGGCTGTTAAGTTGCACACAAAATCACTAATCTCTTCTTGACCTATATCTCAACAATTTTAGGTTTATTTCAATTACATATTGTGTTCGCTTATCACTTTAGATACAGCATTGTAAGTATGGAGATCAACAGAAAATATCCCATTGATCTAAGGAAATGCAGTGCATCATTAAAAATACATATGAAAAAGCATTGTACGTATGCATGTAAAAACGTGCAAAAGTGCATTAACTGTTAAAAAGGTGGAGAGGTCTCATTGCACGTTCTTACTTTATGCTAGAGTCACTTTCATGCCAGTAATTAAATAGTGCATTTTATAGTGAGCAATTGTAATAAAAACCCATCAGACACTGACAACTTCCTTTAAGAGCAGCATGTTACATTATAGCCTGAACTATGTAGATCATCTTTGAACAGTGATTGAATTTCTTGTTGAAGAATTAACTCCATGTGTCCCAGAGTATCTCACACACAATCTTTTGCTTTTTGTTTGCTGTTGTATTCACTCATTTTTAAGGAAGAACACTACTCTTTTATGGGGGGAGGGGAATGATTAATGTTGCATGTGGTCTCGGATACAAGAAGTGATTTTCATCCATTCAACTGAACAAATGAACTTCTGGCTCTCAGGATCTGTTGCTGTGTCAGTTGCTTCCAAATTCTTGACTAGGAGCTTGAAACAACTGTCCTGTCAGGCAGGGTTACCTCAGAGTGCTGTGCATGGTGGGCAGCATGTTTGGAGTTCAGCTGTAGTTTGAGGATATCCATGGAGGGTGCATCAAATGTGTCTGCACTGAGTTTTTCCTAGGCTATAATTTCAAGACCTGCATTTCACAAAGGCCCTTTCTCAGTGCCCTGGAAGTACAGAGGTGTTATGTTTGTTTAGCCCATTCTGAATTGCAGGAATAGTACTTGTAGGCTGCATTCATCTGTCCCGTGTTGATATCTTAAAGAATAGCTGGGGAGTAGTAAAAGGGGAGCCAGGAGTTGCTGAGGTCAAAGCTTGAGGACAATTTCACTCTAAAAGCAGAAATGATCAATAAAACTTGTATGTTAAATAGCTTACTATTGAGTCTCTACCTTGATAATTTGAAGAGCTTTCCCAGGAGAAACAGAAGATTTCAACAGAAGGTATATTTTCTGGAGCAGAGTAAATTTGTATAAGGAGGAAGTTCTTCTTTTAAACATCAATACATTTAGTGCAAAAAAAAAAATATTAATTTTCCCAGTGCTACAGTGAGTTAGTAATATGCTCTCTGAAAAAACTTTTTCCTCAGTGATTAGTGTTCTGTGTAACCTGCTAGAATTGTATCTGGATTCCATTTTGTGCCATTATATTATTCAGTTACTGCATTATCTTTAATGATCATGCACTCAATACCTAACTCATAGTGTGGGGTGTATTTTTTCAAGATTTTATTTATAACTCTCAGAAACTATTTTGGGGGAATAAAAACCTACATAGACTAACTTAGATAAAAATGAACATATTCTCATATTAATTCTACGAGCTTCCTCTTCAGGAATTTTCAAGTATGAAAAGTCTGCTCACTGCACCTATATTTGCCCAAAGGCTAAGAAGCAGCTGAGTTACTGAGTAGTATTAGTATCTTGTTTTACTGTGAAACAGAACACACGTTGCCAGATCTTTTTCCTGTGGCAAAAAAAAAAAGTCTTAGTGTGTTGTAGTATGTTAGATATGAGTGTGATAGGTTCCAAACTTCAGTTGGCAACTTTGCTGTCAGTTCCTATGAAATGAGAACTAGGCTTTAAAAGACATTGTGTTATTTAATAACTAAAAGAGTTAAGAGAACGGTCTTACTGACCAGAATGTGGAGATGAAATAGAGCAAGTCTGTGATGTTAAGTGTATTGTTTTGTGAGATGTAGTTTTTGGATTAGCTATGTTGACATTGAGATGTGTTTTTTGTAAATGCACAATGCGGTTCCTAAAAATAGGCTTATGCATGGGATTTGGTTAGAAGTGTATTGGGGAGATTTGGGTGAAGATCTTTGAAGGGGGGGAAATGTTGTTCACAATGCTAGCAACGTACAGAATATTTGTGCTGATTGCTTCTGTAGACTCTCAGTTTCCAAATTAACCTGAGAACTGATTAGCCTGCAGCAGTGGATTTTACTGTTCTTTAGGTTATGTTGCTGCTTAGACTGTTGTGCCAAATCCCAAAGGGAAGTTGTGGCTGAAGAACTGTTGCTGCCAGTGAGCCACATCTTTGCCTCTGCAAACCTTGGTAAATATTGCTTGCTCCACGACGAGTGTGACTACTCTGTGAGGAGTTGCTGTTTGCATGCAGGCTGTTCTTGCACTAGAAGATATAGTATACAGTAGCTGTAATAATAGCTATAATTTAGCAATGAATCCCTGATGGAAATTTAGCCTGATCTTGCTGCCTTGTTCTCTCCCATGCAAGATTCAGTGCTGCTGGAGCTCTGTAGAGCATGGCTGCAGCATGGCCCACAGCCCCTCTTACTCCTGTGCTCATTGTTGCCTTTCCACAGCTGAGTTCTGTATGGGTTCATCAGTCTGAGCTGCCTCAGCTGTGCCTCTTGGTACAGCCTCAATTTTATGGCTTGATTTTAAATGTTGTACCTTTCACATATGAATGAAAAAGGGACTTCGCAGACAGTTGGACTACTAGGATAAGCTGAGGCTCAGCAGACTGAAGTAGCTTCACCCCATTTAAAACAACCATGCTGGTTCATGTTTTGAAATGTTGCGAAAGAGAGGCTCTTTCCTGCCCTCCAACCCAGAGCCGTGCAAAAAAATATGTTGAATACCAAGGGCAGCAGAACAAGTCAATTGTGCTGCCCTTGCAATACCCAGACATCTGTGAAAATTTCATGCTTCCATAAGCAGGTTCTCTGAAGGGCTGAATCTGGCTGTAAGTCTTTCACAGAATTCTTCTGTTCCTCCTGTGCCTTTCTGAGGGTATGTTATTAATTGCCCTTGGTTTAAAGACATTGAAAGACACAAACTAAATAAAATATCTAGACAACAGGAGGGGGCAGGCTTAAACTGATAAAAAGTGAGAAAATCAAACTAGCTGTAAACCTGGAAATGCTGTTCTCATCTCCTGAAATGTGCAGGAAATGCAGCACATATGGCACAGAGAATCACCTGGAGCTAGGCCTCTTTGTTGCACCTTGGCACAGGAGAGCAGGAGCAAAGCAGAGATGGAGATATTAACCCTCAGTTGTCTGGTGTCTCATACAGATCAGATTAATTCAGTCCTGATATGTGGCTTCCAGGTTACATATACAAGATGTTAAAAATAGGATCATCACTAAATGCTCTTTGCTGTACTTAACTGCATTTTTGTTGATTACAAACTCTCAGTATCGTTCTTTCTAATGTTTAAGATGAAATAGCTATGAATTTAATCGTGTGTTCTGGAAATGCTTGTTTCTAACAACGTTTCTGATGGTCTTTGCAAAACCTGTTTCTGATACTTCTAAGTGAGCTTCTTAGTGTGCCTTAGAATTGCTAATGAATTAAAGAGGCTTTAGCCGAAGACAGTGCAAGTATCATTATGCAGGGGAGTAAAGCATGAGGATGTAAATATTTGCTACACTGAACTGGGCAGTGCTTTTTACTCTTTGGCGCATCAGGAAAAGGATCTTTGAAAAATTGACACCGTCCCTTACTTTTGCTCAAAGCTGGCAAATGATTTTCTCATAAAAAAAATGAAAGCAAGTGGAAAAAAGAACCAGAACATCTGATACAGAGTATTTAGCAACGTTTCTTTTTTGGAGAAGGAAAATTGGTCTTTGAGAATTTAAAAACACAAAGATGTCTGAGGTTTCGGGTTCTTAGCATGATGTTTTTCATTTATTTTGGGAGAGAAAAAGCAAAATGAAGAATTTTCACAATGAAACAGAATACTTTAGGGTAGATGCTAACCCATATTTTTTTAATTCAAGAGACCCTCCTCAGGGCCTCACATGCTGCTGCTTTTTGCCTCCCTTCCTGCTCAGATCTTGTGTGCGCGCGTGTGTCTCTATTTTACCTCTGATCTCCTTGACACCACCAAATATGAGCCCGGGCTGTCAGAGTAATGCACATACATCTCAGGGCAGTTTTGTGACATTTCATGATTTCAAACTTATCAGGAGAGATGAACATTCAACTATAAGCCTGTGGAGAGGCTGTGTCTGCCTGAGTAGGCTGAACTTCTGAGCTCTGCGTGGAAGGCTGCTTCAGTGCTTCTTTTTTCCTGAGCTCAGTATACACTGTGACAATATGGGGTTTCTGGACCCAAGCTTGTCAACACTAATGCTATGTTAGAAATAGCACCAAAGCCAAAAACTAGCCCAAACTCTTTATTAAGTCAGCAATTTTTTTTTTTTTTAAAGCAAATATACCTGTTTCTCTAGGGGAGAGGTTTCAGTGGCGCGTGAATGGAATACCATTCAGCTTGTGTAAGCCAAAGCCAATGAAGGTGACTGAAGTCAATTTTCTAGGAGTCACCTAAGTAAAACATTTTATAGGTGTAAGGATGAAAGAAGCATTGCTACAAACTCTACTGCTTCCTGTGGCTTTTCACACTAGATACTGACCTCAGTTGGAGAAAATTGTTTGGGTGTCAGACAGGGGAGATGTTGAGTGGCAAGTTTCATGGGAGCAGGAAGGGAAGCATAGGAAAGTAAACAGAGCATCCTGGATTACAACACGTTGGTAAAGGCAAATGTTTTAACGTTGCCACAGAGCTCTTTCTGCAGGGGGAACTGTTACATGCAATGCATCATATTTCAAAAAGGCATACGTCTTTTTGCTTTGCTTTACTTATGGAAGTTGTTTGAGTTTATTAATTAATAGCACTAAGTAAGATCAAAATTTCAAGCAAACATGGCAAAGATTTGCATGGCTTATGCAAATCAATCATAATCAAGGTGCTTTGGGGTTTGGTGGTTTTGGTTTCAATTTACATTCTCGTTACTGTGGCCTGGATCTCCAATTATATGTTGAAATTGTAAACCATACTTGTACCTTACAACACTGCTGGAAGTTGGGACACCTTTAATTCCCATGAACTTTGCTGCAAATCTCTTCTTGAACCTTGTAGGAGCAAGATGAAGGCTCATGTAACGGCTTTTGTCAAGGACGGTGAGATATTGATGAAATGATCTGTGTCATACTGAACTGCCTTTGTTCGTTACATGTGGATTGATCTATGAGCAGAGGAGAGGAAACATAAATGAAGTCTTCACTTAATGTGAAGATGCCGTCATTTAAACAGCAACAGAACTGGCCTTTGCATTGGCATACAGACTGTTCTTCCTTTTGACTCTTCCTTTTTAACTTTATGACTTTGGTTTTTACTCATGTAAAGTTTCAAATATATAAACAGCTTTTTTTTGATGTAGGATATACCAATTCTAACAGTAAACTAAGTAGTTTTTTTTTTGTAGACTAGAATGTCTAAACTCTAAATTATTTCCTCTGACTGTTCACGAGTAGGGGCTGGCAGATAAATTCTACTAATTCACTTTCACAGACAGTAACTTTTTAGCTCTTCTGCAGAGAAGTCGAGTGCAGAATGACACCTTTTACTGTCTGCTGTCACTATCTTTGAAGTGTTTCACTGCAAGTGAAATATTGAGAGCTCTGTAAAATTGAGAATTATTTTCTTAAAACCAGAATCCTTCCTTGGGGGTAGGACTAGTGCAGTTTTCTTATGTTGTCTTGCCTGGCAAATTTCTTTCCTCAGTGTAAGATGATATATAAGGACAAATGCAAGAGGTGAGGGGTAAAAGATTTATACTCTAAATAATGCCAGCACACTGTTTTTATTTTATACTGGGCTATGCCATGCATTAATAACTTTGGCCTATATTCTTCTAAAATAAATAAAATCACAATTTCCTGGTTCTTACAGGGTTAGCTCACAGGACCAATAGACTGACAGGGCCTATTCAAGTTTATAAATGAATGTGTGTCCTGTGTTTAACAGTGGTTGTATAATGAGAGTACAGAGCTCAGCTTTGCTTCTTTTATTCTGAAAGATGAAGACTTTGTTTTATTGATATCTTCATGTTACGACAAAATCTTCTTTTGTTTTTTTCAGTATAGTTATCTCGTATGGGCCAGCTCAGTCATTCCTGTACTGTCACTTTATCTTTTAGTTCTAGCGAATCCTCACACTGATTTTAGCAAGGCTAGTTTCAATGCTTGATTGTACATGAACTGACACAACAGCCTGCAGCCTATTTTGATTCCTGTAACTTTTTGCCTATACAACTTGTAATAATTCTTATGCAGCTGTCACAATCTATTCTATCAAAATTACGTACTGATCCTGTTGTTCAGGGATCATTGAAATGATGGATTACTACAGTCTCTCTTGCTAATGTGTGCTTAGGGAGTCTTTCATTTAGATGATAGACTTATTCAATTTTTGGTGAAATGTGGTTATTACACTCATGCAGAGCACGTGCTTCATCTAGTTATGGCTTGCTTATTTTTTAAACAAATTGTATGAAAATACTCTTTGGAGAGTGATGTTATGGATTAGGGAGTCAAAACCTTTTTTATAACCTCATGAATTTCTTTTGTCTTGCCATGTGAAGGACTACTGTATTTCTCAGCACTGGGCTGTGAGGAGAGTGGGCAAGGAGTCCAGCTGCCACAGAGGAAGATCAAGGCATGCTTTATAGCTCAGGGTGACTGGAAGCCAAGGGAAGTGCACTGGGAAAAGTTGTAGTCTGAATCTAGATAGCTTTTACTTTTTTTCTTTTTTTTTTTTTTACTGAGCCCTTTGTAGGGTGTACACTAGTATGTTAGCCTCTTGATTTTTTGTAATGCCGTTTCTTGTTATGTCATCTGTGCTGCGACTGAGTCATGGTGGGTGCAGATGTGAAATAGAGGCAGAAAAACAGAAGGGAATCCAAGGTGTGATCTTGCAAATGTTTGTTTCTGTCTTGAAAGGAACTGCTCACATGATAGGATATATCTGCTTAAGGAATCATTAGTAAGGTTGAGCCCTATGCTTTAGTTAGTAGCCTCCTATGAGGGAGAACGTGAATTGTGAGGGATACAGGGAGATCTTGAGGACTGCTTGTTTCCAAAACATAACATCCAGTACTGGGGCTGCTGACTGCACCTGGTGTGGTATCTGTTGTCTTATATTCTCATGCACTTTTAGTTTTAGCCAGGCGTGCAAAACCGCATGCCTTAGAGAAAGGGACTAAATGGACTGTATCATTCAATTTCAGGGGATTTATCCTCCCTATCTTGTCATTTTTACTTACACTGGTAATCTTGTTTACAATTCTTAATTTGAAAGGGATTACTTGCATTTATGTTAATGTGAGTAACAGGTACAGGATTAGTTCCTGTGTTTATCAGTGGTGCCAAAAGTGACATAGTGCAATAATTTGGTTATGCTTTCAATTATAATCTGAAATTAAAGAGTTATTTTGGAGCTGCTGCTCTGAATAGCAAGTATTGATACTTGCAGTTGAATTCTGGAAACTTTCTGTACATTTGAAATGTAAGAATCTATCTCATAAAGTGAGATATGCTTGGCAAATGGGTGATTGCTACTTGGGTACTGTATTAAATTCTGTATTTCAAGAGTCATAGACCTGGAATCTGCTTTTCAGGTAAAACAATTGATCTGTTCTGTACCTTAAAATTCTGAAGTCTGAGAATTGCTAACCTAATTATCATGCTAAGAAATATTTGAGTGCATGCTGTGATTAATTTGTGTTAGAACTATGCTTTGAACTAATGTAATTCATGTTGGTGGGACCACCTGATGAGGCAGGCCCTGATACTGAAAATCTGCTCCGGGCAAACCTCCAATAAAAACTTAGCTGCCTGGTCTGATATTCAGGCCTGGATATTAAGTTTTAACATAGCATGGATAAGAGTTGTAGAATGAAAATAAATCATGCTGCAGCCAATCTGTTTTCCATATCTGTAGTGATTTCCTCTTTCTAGCTATGTAGCCCTTTTTGTTTGCTTGATTGTATTTGGTGCATGCGCTTTTAGCCTTCGTACAGTTTGAATAGAAAATGTTGAGGGAATGCATAATTTTGGTGAGCATTCTTCAGTGCTCTCAAATTTTATGATAGTTTTCTTTCATGTGGATTAAATGTCTCAGAAAATTGTAGAATAGTGAGGAAAAAATCTGAGAAATACAGACAAATGAGGCACATCCTCAGCTCCAATTACAGTCAATGCTGATAGCTGAAAATCTGTTTACACCACAGGCTTGCAGTAGTTTGAAGATGAGATGCATATTGTACCTGTCATTGTGATTGCAAGTAACTTAATGTGCAGGGAAACCCCAGGCTTGTTTGACGAAGAAGCAATGGTAGACAGTGGATGAAGTGTTTTAAAAAACAAAAACAAAAAACAAAAACAAAAAAAAACCTGTTTGCCTACAGTAAGTGAAACTGGGTAGATTACATCTATGAAATAGGATGTGAAACTGTTTTCTCATTCAAGTGTCTGGGCTTTTTTGGTATCTGAATTCTTTTGTCCATGACCAGCTTCATCACTAGTCTTAGGAGGGTGACTTGGGGCTCTGCCAACATGCTCCATAGAGAGTATTCAGGGTCACAGCAGACGTGTTGGCTGCTGGTTTATTATGATTTTAGATCTTTCCATTCATTTTTTTTTTTCCTTGAAATTATATAAAGGATAATCACAGTCTGGCATTGCGTGAAGTCTTTATGTTCTCATTTGTACCAGGTATTTCTAGGGTTCATATTTTGTAAACTGTAGGGTAGGATAAACAGACTGTCCACAATTGCAAAATGCTTGTAGCTGGGTGAGAGATGGCTTGATGTCTGGAATGAAACACGCATACAAAAAAAGCCAGGTTTGTAGGAAATGCTTTAGGGGAAGCAGGATTAAGGTAGAAGAAGAAAACATTTTTTTAGGTAACAGAAGTCTGCCAGTGGAGTGTAGCCTTGTTGGAAGGAACACAACAAAGTATAGATGAGAGGGGGCTGTGAGTCTAATAGCTCACCTGTTGTTCTTATTAATATCAGATTATCTATTAGAGTAATTACTTTTTAAGACAAAGCATCCTCTTCTGTAACTGTAGGCACCTTGGTTATTAAGATACAGAAATGCTGTGGAAGATTAAGGTAATGATAGCTGAAAAATCACAGGAATAGTTTAATGTTCCAATAAAAATAAGAGTTTCTATTGAATGAACAATAGGCAGTCTGGTAGAGTTAGATAATTGTCTTAGCATCGTTTATAGCTCAAGTTAGAAGAGAGGAATCAGGAAATTGAAATAGGTATGTCCGAATATTTAAATGAAGAGCAAGACTTGCGTATTTTTGATGGTAGAGTCATTCATTATTCAAGACATGTGCTTATCTGCAGTAGAAGAAAGAAGACCACCTTAGACTGTAGTGATAAAAAGCAAGAGCAAAATTTGACTGTGACTCAAGGGCAAATGACTAATCTTTCTTAATTTGTTCTGAATCTCAATTTGCAGAACTCAATTTTTGTAACTTCTAAGAAAATGTCTTTGGTCCCTCAGCTGTTAAAGTCAGAGTAATGTCCGATCACAAAAACAGAAGGAACTTTAAAAAGTTTGTACTTTTAAGGAAGTGGTTCTAAACTCCTGTTGTAAGAAAGTACAAAATATAAATGGTACCCAGACTCTGTTTTCTGACATGCCAGGGAGTTAGCTGAGAACTCACATTAAAGTCAGTGGGAGTTATTAAAATCAGTGGGAGTTGTGTACCTTGATCTCATGTAAACCCTGGAAATTTTGAAGAAAATGACAATCATAATAGTGAGGAAAAATATAAAGTAGCAGAGTAGGTAATATATGAGTAAATGAGCCAAATATCTAACAAAATGAAAAACGTGATGGAAAACAGATGTTGGATGGAAAAGAGATGGTTGAATGCATTGAGTTATGTAGGACTCTAAGGGGAAACTTGCAGGGTTTCAGAAAATACAATTTCATGAGAAGCTAAAGGAAAATGGAAAGGAAGTCATCAGGTATAATTGCTGTAAGGAACAGCTTCCTGCTGAGACTGGAGGAGTTTACCATCAGCACTGTGCCCTGTACAGCAGTACATCCCAAGGAGTGCAACAAACATTAAAGCAGATATATCACAAAATGAAGAGATAGGAGAAGGAGTTTGTATATGCATTCAGACATGCCCTGTGTAACATAGATGAGAGGGGGAAAAAAGAGAGAACCGAGGGGAAAATGGGAAAACTTGAGAGAATGTGGCTGTTGTACTACTGCTGAGGAGGAAAAAGATAGAATATGGCTGTCAGGAACGTATATGGGTGCTCATACACTTACTCTCTGTGTGAGAGTGATTTTTGATGAAAGTATGTTGATTATTTTTAGCTTGTCAACTTTAACATCACAGGGAGAAGCTAGCTCTCCACAAGGACTGCAATTTATCAGCCAGGTATGTTCCACAAAGTAACCCAGTGGTCCCATAGAAAGAACTACAACAAAGCTTAGAGCTTTCTCTGATATGAGCTGTTGATTCAAGGTCTGTATACTTCACTTCTTGTATCTAAGTTTCCAAGCACATGATGGGGAGCTTCAGAAGAAATAGAGGGCTATTGCCATCCGCATTCCTTTTACTTGACTCAGGTGCTCATGATTCTAAAAAATAAAAAATAAAATAATATTGCCGAAACCAAAATGGGTAAAATCTTTCCCCTCAAAAATCATCTTCCAGAGAAGCAAGCTAATACAGAGTTGTTGCTAAATGTTTGTTTGGAAACATTAAAGTAGGACAAGATTTTAATGGATGTGAAGATTGACAGTTATCTATTAACTAACAAAGATTAATGGTTGTTTATATCTCAGCAAAAGCTAAAGTGGGGTAAGTTTATTTTATTCCTGTGGTGAGTATGGACTCTGATTTCAGTCTGTTAAGGAAAATTCAAATTTATTTAAGACTAGGCACTTGCTTTTTGGAGCTACACAATGTAACATAATGCCAAATATAGGCATTAATTGTTAAAGCTTTTAAAATCTAGGAAGAATGTCCTCCTTCAAGGGAACTCAGTGACAGTAAAGCCAATGTAGCTGCCACATCAGGCAGGGAACTTAGATATACCAGGAAAAGTTCTGGTTTTTATGGATGCTACATTATTAGAACCTGTGATGAGACACAGAAAGCCAAGACACAAAGTTGCTACAAATAGCAAATGGACAGCGCACAAACAAGTTGAACTGTGAACTTCTTATAGACAACATACGTATTTAAAATTATGGACTTCAAAAATTTAACTAGTAAATTAAGCTGTCTTTATGCTTATAAATATGCTCTTTATAGCAATGTTTCACAGATTGTCAAAATCCATGATGTAATACATGGGCTGTTTTTGACATCTAGGAATCCAGAAGCACAGTTTGGTGTTATTGAGAGTGTTCCTAAGCTTGCAAAAATAAATGGACTTTATAACTTTCAAAAGTATTAGCTATTGCTCTGAGTACAAAAAAGAAACAAAGCAACAACAAAAACCTGCAGAAGAAATGGAACATTTTGCCAGAAGGGCAAACAGCAGGAGGATGCAGGTAAAGGTTTTGAATAGATGCCAAAATCCAGAAGGTACAACAGAGATAAATAAAATACACAGTGAAGATGCAATATAATAAAATACTGTAATTTGGGCTGTCAGCATGACTGTAGTGAGTTCAGAATCGAAGCAGTGAGTTAGCGTTTATGGGATATTTAACCACAAACTGCTAGAAATGGAGTCTGCTGCTGGTAATACATATTCAAATGCAGCAAACTTTTTATTGGGAGAAATGATATCAAATCATGCTACAAACTTTTTGGTTGCATTTCCTGAGTTTGTCAATGAGGCATCTGCAATTTGTCTGTTGCAGAATGGATTTGCTGACTTCTGAGGCTTCAGGGCCATTTCTTGCACAATTATAAGAGCAACATCACCGTGTACACAATATGAATTAATGTGGTCTGTGAGTATTCCCGTGAACAAACTGGATTGTCACAGACTGAGCAAGCAGGTGCACAACAGTTAGGAATTTCTAGGATTACCTCCTAATGGCTTTTTGCCAAGGCCAGCCAGATTAGCGGGGGAGTCATTCTTGCAGTCTCAATTCCTCAATCTCTGGAATAATTTGGGTGTGTGGAGAAACTATATGCAGTGCTTTAGTACATCTGTCCTTCTCTTTTCTCTCAGAATTGCTTCCTCAGGGCTTTGTGCCACTGGCTTTTTGAACCACTGTTGCAATAAAAGAACTGGTGAAGACAGTACGTAAGAAAACTAATTCCTGTCCATGGCTGCTTGTGACACCACAGCACAGTGTTTCCTCTCACATACGGATTACTATTCCAGCGTCATGGTGTTTGGAATAGGTCGACAATGGTTTATGCAACTTAGTATTTTCATCCTGCCCTCGGGGTCCTCATGCATTCTCACAGGGATTTTTTGGGTTGTGTTGTCTAGTCTGATTTCTCAGCAGTGTGAGCTATGGGTTTTTCACAGTGCTATTCTAGCCACCATTCTTAACTGTCCCACAGAATCACTCCAACAAATCAAGCAAACAGAAAACTGTTTTTAATAATTAGTTATATACATAAATCTGCATATGTATTATTTATAAATAAACAACTATATCTTCTTGTGCTGATTTTTCTCCAGTAGTACAAGTAGCTAGATTTTTCTATTATTTTTGTTTTCCGAGGTTGTATTTTTATTAGTTTTTGTATTAGCTTTATTGTTGTGCCTGTTGTTCAGTTCTCAGTAATCTCTTGCCCAGCCTTCAAGCCACATCTCGCATAGGAAGATAAATGCGAAATAGGAATTGCATTATGAATGGATTACATGGATTTCTACTTCCCTTTCGAAGCCAAAAGGGAAAAAAAATCAGTAAGATATAAAGAAATTAACAAAAATTATCTGTAGAGCAATCTTCCCTGGGAAAATGCAGATTTTAGAGTAATATAGCTTAGAATTAAATAGCAGTTTTTGCTTATTTTTCGATGAATTTTCTACAGATTTGCAGCTATTTGATAGCTTGCTGGAAAGGTTGTGCTATCACTTCCAGCTTTTATCCTAATTTTGTTGTTATCCTGTTTATTTACTACAAAGACATCTAGCATAATCTAGTCATCATTAAGAATAATAAAAAGTAGGGGAAAATTTCCTCTCATTAATTTAATTTTAGTTGCTACTTCTATCTGTGATTTATTTATTTTAGTCCTCCTAATTTTGTTATTAATTGACAGAATTATCACTTTTTTTTCCCAGAGATATAATTTATTTGCAGTGATGATGGCAAAATTTTAAGTCATTAATCAGGTATTTCCTTTTTTTGTTTTCTTTACAGTTTTATATGCAATCTCAGAACCCAGCAGTTTTCTTTGACTGTTTTCTGAATTCTACCTACTGATTTTTCTCTTAAAAACCGTATTTTCAAAGGGTCATCTTTCCAAGGCCATCTTTTGTTTATTGCTGTGCAGTGCGTTTTAGTAATACAACTATTCTGCAGGTATGTGCTTGCTCTTAACAAGAGAAGCAATGTTTCTTTTTCTGTTCATCTTCACAAGTTTGTGATAGGAACAAAAAATCCTTCCTTCTTGAATGAAAAATGAAAATGCTAAGAACAGCATCTTTGTTTGCAAGTCAGCAATTACTAAGGTAACAGAGGTGAAGGTTTGTCTGCTGAATAATGCTTTTCCTAAAGTAATCAGAAGTTCAGGCAACGTATTTCCACGCATACTGAAATTAGCCAAATAACTAGGAAAAAACTGAACGGAGTGCAAAATACACATGCAGGGGATTTTTTTTTTTTTTTTGCTGATCATTACAAAATCTCAACTTTGCTTTTCTAGCATGACTTGTTTTTATGCATTGTCAGATTTTACACTTTTTGCTTCAAAGTAAAGCCAGTCAGACGTCTTGAAAGGTTGTGAAAGAGGCTGGTTCCTGTGGTATTCCTGGCTTAATTACTAGCAGCTTTAGTGAGAATTTCATCTTCTAGCTTATTTGAAAGAGAATCACTGTGCCATTTAGAAGGTCTGTGATGTTTTGCCAATCTTTTTGGCCAGTGTGCAGGTTTTTGAAGTTAAATATTCTGAAATGCACTCTTTCTTGATCAAGTTTGTAATGATACCTATTGCCTGTAAAGAAATAAGACAGTTGGAATTAAGTGTAAGGCAGATTATTATCTCCAGGTTAGGATTTGTCAGAGATACTGTAAAAAAAAGAGTGACAGAGTTGCAGTAGTAGCAGGAAGCAGGGGGACTTTAAAGGCAGATGAACCAAAACTCAAGTCCTGGAGGCTGCTGAGGAGTTTAAAAAAACACTTTTTCAGTTCTTTGAAATTTGAATTATGTTGAACTTCCACTTTAAGATGGATGTGCAAATACTCAGAATTCTTAATTTTTTCCGGCAACTAAATTACCTTCTGATGAAATTCAGTGAGAGCAAAACACTTAAAGAATAAAATGGAATTATGCATCAACTAAGTCTGTGACACCCAGTTCTTCAGAATCCCAATGAAAGATAATGAACAGCAGAGATTACCTAGAAATAACAAGAAAGCCGTCAGAAACAAGCAAACTTTGGCTCTATTTCCTGTATCTAAAGCCTCAGATATGTGGATATTCCTAGGATACTCTTTCTTTTTCACGAACTGCTCCATGAGTGTGAATCGTCCTCGTAACTGTCCTTCTTGCTGACTTTATTTTTCCTGATTTGTCTGATTTCTGCTGGGATACTGTCAAAGGGAGGGAAACTTCATAAAATGTGAAGGAATGTGTTCTCTGTATGAAAAATCTCAAGGAAGAGTAATTGACCATCTTGGCAGTTAACCAGATTCTAGGGTGATATTTTAGCGTCCCAAACCTGCGTGGTGACAAAACAAATGAGCTCTCACGTACACCCTCTTTATGGGTCTTGTGGCTATGCAACAATGCCTTTGTGTCTGTGCTCCACTCTGCTGTAGTGTCATCCATACATTTAATGCTGGAGTTCTGCCCATGGAACACCCTGAAAATCATCATTCTTCCTCTCTGTGGCCTGCCAGAAAAAAACACTGGGATTTGTGTGCAGGAATTGCACTTGGCTGCAGCCAGCGGAAAGCCTCATTCTTTCTGGAGCTATCAATGTTTCACGGAGGGTACAAATGAAAGCATTCCCCTGCAGAACCTGAAATCACTGACACCCAGAATAACTTGCACTATGGAGCCCTTGGGAATTTTGCCGGGGCTCAGAGGCTTTTGGGTGGGAAGCTGCTGCCCCTTGGTCTGTGAGAGCAGATTTGTTTTTCCGTAAGGCTTATACACTGGTACAATTAGCAATCTATCACCATAAATGTTTGTTTATTTAAGTGAAGGAATGGATATGATGCACTTCATAAAATCATGCCAGTGACTTCTGGTGGTTTAAAATAGCCTCAGGAATTACAAGAGGCTTCTCTGGCACAGAACACAGTTTAAGCACATCAATCATCCATAAGTATCACTGTAAAACATTGTACAATGGGGCTTAAAACACTTCAGACACTTTGTGAAGTTATAGCTGTACTGTGTACTTAAAATGACATTGAGGTGAAATCTCTTTTGCTTCTGTAGGATTTTGCAGATAGTGGAAACAAGTTGTATTTCTTAAAACGTGAAAGAGCAGCTTCTCAGTGTCTGATTGTCTTTTTCTGAATATCAGAATGTTTGTGATTGTGCGGCTTTTTGCAGATTCTGCAAGAGAAGGGATATGTTGATTTTTAAAAATGTCCTTCTAACAGAGCAGTTTCTTCAGTGCTCTTGTATTCTGAGAAGATTCTATTGGGTAAATAGAAAGGTAAATGTGGGAGATTCTTTTTGACAGTTGTGTGTGAATATAAAGACATGGTAGAAAATTGACATACACGTAAATATCTTCAAATTTTCAGCTATGCTAAATGACTACCAGACTGTATTCAACTATTTTTTACAAATACCTTGTCTGCAGGATGGCTGTGACTTTGTAGTTAATTGTACATTGTAGTCTTATTGTGTGTATGCATGTTTTCTTTGAATACAAGATGATGGTGCTTAATGCATTATTTTGTAAATGTATGGACAGAACCAATTCCTCCCATCAGGAAATCTATGAAATCAAGCGTAAGTAGCTTATAAAGTGTTATGGTATTAGTGTTCAATGCTAATACTAAGTTTTCTGTTACAAGTGGCTTACAACACTAGGGATTGATAATGAAACCTATCTTAGTGGGCTGAACAGAATGGTTTTTAAGAACTAGAGTAAAAGCAGTTAGTGATTTTAGTCCAACTCCCATGAATGTATAATGATAAAACTGTTGTCATTACTGGACTGAGTTCTGTCAGGGGGTGTTGCAGCCTCTGCTGCAGAAACAAAGAAAGCAGTTTCTTAATTGGATGACTTCTTGCTGATGGAAACAGCATCCTGGGAATCCTTTGGACGCATGTTGGATTTTTCTGTTAAAGTAATATGGAATTATAGAATGGCTTAGATTGGAAGGGACCTTCAAGAACATGCAATTCCAACACCATCATACCTTTTTAATCAAAGAAATGATGCTGGATTGATTTTTAGGTAAAATGGTTCTAGTCTGCATACGCACAGTCAGTAAAATACGTTTTCCTGGGTCTAAACAGGTTGTTAGGTAACAAGAACTAACTGTTATGATCCAGTTTTAAAACTGTATCTACTCTCAGAATTATGCCAGTTTGACTTCCTTGCCTATGAATGAGGTAAATAAGAACCTGGCTGTTTCACGTAAAAGCTGTGGCAGAAAGGTAGGAGGAGCAGCAAGGAAACTTGTACTACTCTTGCACAGTCATCTGTCATAGGAACAGGAACATTTGGTTTTCTGGAGTACTACAGCACACTTTGTGTATACTCAAAGCCAGAGTCTCTTTTAATGCATAAACAGGATGCTGATTCCACTGATTTAATGTAAATGTGGTTGATTTCATGGACTGAAAGCCTGGTACTGGTCATCTTAAGTTTCAATACATTTGATTTATCCTTTAAAAAAAAAAAATTATCAAGGTTTTTTGACTAAGAAATTTAACGAAGAGAATATTAGAAAATATTTCTATAACCTTAGAAAACTTAAGTTTAACTTGCTCTCCTAGTACTTCATATTTAACTATAATTGCAAAGGTGTGACAGAAGCTACAGAAGATAATGCTGCATAGACAAGTAGAGTGCTTGGATTGGAGAGTTCTGTCAACGTGTTTTGGATGAATGTCTGCCTCTGACTTGTCAGAATGGCGATCTCTGGGGTTGTAATGAGCAGATGGAGTGACTGGTTGAAGTGTGGATGAGATCAGCTGAATATTTAAGGGTGATGTGAAATATCTGTTGTGTTGACCAAAAAAAAAAAAAGTAATCAGACAACAGTGACAAAACAGACACTTCTTTTTGTCACAAAAGATGACAGAAATCATTCCTCCTGTTCAGAAGGGGAATGATCAAACAATGGAGTATGATGTAAGAAACAGAGTAAAGATCTCCCAGGTAGCTCAAATGACAGTAGGCCCAGTAAAAAATTTTGTACCAGAAATAGCTATTGACAGTAAATAGATGTGTGTACTTAGGAAAAATGGAATAAGGTAAAAACTAAAAGTGTTTTCAAGTATTTGCACTTGCTGATGCAAATTCAACTCCAAAGGGAAAGAGCTTTCAGTAATTAGTTCCAGATGTACATGTAAGAGTTACAAAGAAAAGGTAATTACACTGTAAATAGTGGGAATACTTTTCTTCATCAAAGTGAGAGTTCCTTTATTCCTGGTATGATCAGTTAACTGGGATAAGAAATCCACATAGGGAAGAGCAACTCTAAACCACTGTTAGCGATTCTCTAAATTACTCTTTCCAGGACAATCAGTATGTGCTCTAGGCAGATCCTCTTTCTGATGAATGGAAACCGTACACTGAATACATAAACCACATGATTGTAGATGGGCTGTTCAAAGCTATCAAGTGTTCTATTCAGTATCTGACTGAAAACATTGAGGCTACATTTAAATCTGCTCCTTTATTTGAAGTGCAGCTTGCTTTTAATGGCAATGAAACTTCTTTTAAACCTTCTTTGGACTTAATGTCAGTAGCAATTTCTGTGATGTTATGAAGGGACTAATCAAAAACATCTATGATGTTGCATCATCTGTAAATGGATTTGTCAAATACCTTGGAAAAGATTATTTACAGGTATTGTTACTTCTGTTAATTTTACTTTTTTTTCTAAATAGGCCTTTCCTCAGGCATTTGTACGTAGCTGTTTTCCTACCTGAGTCACTTCCAGTGACTTTACAAGAATGCTGATACCTTAAGATGAGGCTTTTCCCATCTGCTCACTGTAAGCTCTCATTTTTGGATCTCTTTACCTTATGTTTCTGTTCTTGTTTCATGAATTCTCTTCTTAAGTCACTCCTTCAGGTAGCAGTATACATTCTTTGAATGATATTGAGTAACTTTTTAAATAGCTCTGGATGGCTTGCCCTGTTGAGCATGACTTTTCAAGATGTGCTGAAGTCTGCAGCTGGATGGGCTGTTGTGTTCATGAATTTACGTTCTGTTTTTGCTCCGGTATTGTCCACAGGAAGTATGTGACTTTAAACTTTGTGTTACTGAGTGTTTGGTGTCAAATGACTTGTATAGATATATTCCAGGTTGTGTTGTTCTTATGATTATTTGTTGAATGTTTGCTCTTTTAGTGCCTCATATCTCTTCAGGATACTTGGTACTGTTTTTGCAAACAGTTCTGCAAGTACCGCTGAGGTTATGTCCACAGACAACTGACAGGAGTGGCTGATGATTTACTTATTCTAGAAATTTAATGTTAGTGCAAGTTTTTCTGCAAGACTGTTTTGTTGCTGCATTTGGAACTGGCTACATTTTGTTTGTAAATTGTGCTTCCCTCAAACCCTCTGCAGCAGGAAAAGCACACAGATTTGACTCTAGCTTTTAGTGACCCCACTGCTTTGCCTGCAAAACAATATATTCAGCCCCACTGTTAGAAAAGGTGGGGCTGGTGAGCCCAACTGAACACTCTACTAGCCATAACAGTCCAGTCAGTTGAGGCGTTTTCATAGTCTCTCTGTGAGATTTAAACCGTTAACAGATTTTTTAAGGAAACTCTTTGAGAAGATGCCTGGAATCAAATTCCAGTTTTTTTAGGATCAGCTAGAATGACAGTGACAGCCACAAGAATCTGAATCACAACCGATCTCACTTGCAAATGTAAGTTAAAACAGTGTGTTGGAATGTAAGTAATAACAAGCACAGCGTTTTGTCTGACTGATGACAATAGGTACGTAATTTTTGATGTTAGTATGATGCACGAAATAGAAATTGTAATGCTTGAGAAATATGACTCCAGTCACTTTCCATTAAGTTATTTCTAGGAAAAGAGAGAAGTTGCTGCTGATAAGTTAAGCTTGTGATTGCAATCCGTGCAATATGGGTCTTGGTTGGGACTTGCTCTTGAAGTTGGTTTTTCTTTCTTCAATTTAATTTTTGTTAGTATTTCTTTTCAATTTGAAGTGTTTATTTAATATGATACAGGTCAGATGGATGCCCTGGAACAAATAAATAGCTATGAAGAAAGGCAACTTAAGGACAGCTGATAAAACTGAATGGATGAAGCAGTTTCTACTCAATAGGTATCTTCAAAGTAGATGAGAGCTAGCATTTTATGAAAATAATGAGCTTTGAAAGTATTCAGGAGATTGAAATACCCATTCCTAAGAAGGAATTAAGTCTTTTCAGAGGTTCCTTGTGTTAAGGAAACGCTAATAATATTATTTCATCATTTAGGATCTAGTGGTTTTTTTCTTTCTTTATGGCCAACATTAACAAAAAGTTCTAAACTTAGTGAATCTGAAAATCAGAATGCTTTTTCCATAGTTGTTTCAAAATGTGACTTTCAAATAGCATTTCTGAATTTAATTTAAGAATAAACCTTAAGTTTTAAGGAAAACAGCTTAGAAGCTTGCCTAAGGGAATAATCTGTTTCCTGATTCATTTTGTGCCTTCCCCCCCCCCCCACACACACACGTGTGTATTATTTTGTATTTCAACTCAGAAGGGTGGACGAAAGGACCTCTTGAAGTCCCTTTAATCCCTTTTGTCTCTGAGCCAATCAAGTCTTTGCAGACTTCAGTCTTTCTTGCTGCCTTGGATGTGTCCTTGGGACATCAGGCATAACTTCTTTGGGCGTAAATTTCTCCTGGATAAACAAGCTCACAAAAATGTTGATCTACACAAGGGGCAGGGCTGCAAACACGGCTGTTAGCTGGCATACATGCCATACGGCTCAGACATGAAATGAAGGTGCAGTGCTGAGCTTGAGTGGAGCTCCTGGATGTGGGGTGGAGTCTGCAGTTGGGCTAGGCATGCACTCAGTACTCTGATAGTTTGCACACAAGCAGTGTCGTTAAGCTGTTAATTACTTGACCTACCCGTGCAAACAAAGAATACCCTGATTCTGCAATGCTAGCCTTCTCAGAATTTTATTTTTATTTTTTTATTTTTATTTTTTTGTGGAATGGGGTTTAACATGCTTCTGGCTATGCACGAAAAAACCTATTCATTTCTGGGACAGAGGCAGAATTGAAATCTTCTAGTAGTTCTTATTTATGAAAACTAAAACCAAATGTGCTCTGTAAAGGTTTCTTAGCTAAACTCAGGTGGGAGAAAAAAAATAATGTAATCAGTAATGTTAGTGTTTCAAAATAGAAACATTAGAAATCAAAGTAAAACAAATGCCATTTTAACAAAATTTGAGGTTTTTAGTATGTAAAGCAGTATTTCTCCATGAATCGCAGCTTTGCTTTCAGCTTGGTTTTTTTTTTTTTTTTTCCAAATGAAAAGTGAATTTTCCAAAGGTTTGTACTTGCTTTTTCCTTGGCACGATTTGCATTAATAGAAAGATTTACAACGCATATGAAAATGGAGAACCTTTCCAAATTTCCATGCTTTTCAATGCTAACATTTCTCACCTTAGTGAAGGTGAAAAATAGAAATTATCATGGAAATATCCTTTTTAAAGTAATGTTTGTAGACAGATATTTCACTGTGCACTTATTCTTTGGTAACACTCTTATAAATTACTTGTGTTTATTAACCTTCTAGCCAACTGTGTCAAAACTTGCTTCAGATAATGATAGGAAAACTTTTCGATCAATATGATTTGCAAAGAATCAGTGAAAGTCATCCATATGACAGAGTTATGGAGTTATGTATAATGAAATTTGAAGGAAACTCAAACATTTGTTAAAGGCCTATATTAATTTTCTATAACAACAGAAGTATTTATCTTTGTATGGTGATCTTTAAACTGTAGTGAATAATTATGCAAGCTGTGAGCAAGTCCTTGTACATATTGAATGGCATTTACTGCTGTTTTGTCAGCAGCATGTATTGTGGAGTAGATGAGCCTTTGTGATGTCTGAAAGCTGGGTGAGGAATATAACTTTTCTGAGACCAGGCTGAGGCCAAGCATGTGCTTGCTAAGAGCTAGGCAGGTTTCTGAAAGCACTTAACACTGAGTTCATCAGTATTTTCAGTTGTTACCACATGCATTTTTGCCCTCTTCAGGGAGGTTCAAATGAACAACACGCTTATAAAATATTTTTTTATAGGGAGTTGCTTCACTGGAATATTCTTTTTGTTGCTGAGTTTTATTTCCAATTTTAATGTACAGAAGTGTGTTCTAAATAGAAAATGTAGGGTATTTTAAACTTCAGTTACATTTTGCAAATGATCCTGAGCAGTGAGTCTGTTTGTCACTACAAGGGGAAGGAGTGACACAAAATCAACTTTGCTTTCAATAAAAAGAGAATGAGCGGGAAGTGTAAGTAAGTGTATGTGCCTTCTGTGTAGGAAGGGTTGTTGGCTCTCCAAAGTGACAAACAATATCTTGTTGTTAGGAATTACATGAAAAGCGGAAGAATCTTAGGAAGATTGCCTTTACTGTAAAGCTTGAGGTGGTACCTCTGCAGTCCAATGAAGTGTCTGTTATCAGAAGAAAACGTGTACTTTTGGAGGTGAGATCAGTTCTGTGCTCTGAACCAAATGATTTTTCCTTTTTTGTTCTGATAACAAGCTGGTGCCAAGCTTCACTGAACTGAGAAATTGTAAACTCTTAGAAAAGGCTGTCTAAAGATAACAATTCAATGTTTCTCAGTAATGTATTCTAGATGAATCTGATAATTTAAAGCCCACTCCAACAAAATGGGAGTGATGCTTGCGTCCTCTTTATCTTCGATTATGTCTAATCTGTTTCTAATTCAAACATGGTACTGCTGTTGTCAGATCAAATATAGATTTTATATGTCTTATGCTTCTCCACTGGGAATGTTCTAAATGTATGCGTGCTGTCTATCAGGGTTGTACAGACTGAATCTAATAAACTTTTAGATAAATTTCAAGGAAATAAAAAGAGTACTTAAAAATGAAATGATTCATGGTTCATGAGATGGAACATATTTAATCAATGGTAGCTGCAGAAAAGTTATAGTATGATCTCCATGGATTACCTGCTTCATCCCTTAAGGAACTCTAATTTAATAATTATGCTGTATCTTTCATGTTAAACAGGTATGGCTTTAGAAACAGATTTAAAACTTGGGGTTTGACTCTCAAGTTCCTTTTCAAAATATAGGTAAGGTAAGAATAACCATTGTTTATGAACTGTTGTGTTACATCAATATCATTTGTATTGAGTACTAATCCCAGTATACAGTCTGCATATACACAAACATATAAATGCATATGTAACATAGATGTAAACATATTGACAGTGTTTATGCCGTTTATAAATATTCCCAAGAACTTCACAACGTGAGAATGAAAAGCATGACCTAGTCTTTCCTTAGATGATATATATTTTAGAGAGAGTGTCTCATCTGAGTACATTTACTTCTGAGCCTTTTTAAGTCAGTAAAACAGGATTTATTAAAAATTGCATTTCTTTTGCTATCATGATCAAGATCTAAATGAAGAATACACTTACATTCTTTCCAAATACTGAAGTTTTTCTAAAATATATTATAATTGCAGGCTGATTGTGGACTTTAGACCAATATTGAAAATCCATCCATATAAGTGCTTCCCCCTTGCTCTTCAGGTTGTCACTGGGGGGGGGGGGGGGTTGTTAGAATAAGAAAAGGGAATAGGGGTCAATATGTGTGTGGTATGGATTTTATTGTGATTTGTTTTGGATTTTCATGGGCTTTGATGGAGTTTATTTTTTTGGCTGTGGTTCAGATTTTTATTTAAGTTGCAAGAGGCCTATCCCTGCCTTTATTGAGCTAAATAAGCATACAGGTGCTACTTTTAGATCCTTTCACTAATTTGAAGTATGAAAGGGTTCTATCTCAGCTGCGCTTGACAGAAGGAACATTCACAGGCATGTTTTCTGCAGTTGAAGGTAAAGTTTTTTTCCATAAACATATCCTTTAGAGCTTATGCGTGATAACTCAGTTCAACCTACCACGTGAATGCAAGTCTGACCGAGTGTGTGACCAGCATCTTATGGATGCCTTTATCTCCTTGTTTACTCACTTGACATTACCTTTGAGATCTTCTGTAAATACAAATTGTGTCTACCAGACAAAGGGAGATGAGGGCCATCTGTGTCTGCATCCCTTTATGCTTTTCTTCAGTGGGAGGGCTAGGTGTGCAGTTCTTTCAGTGTTCAGGGGCTCATCCAGTGAGCCTGCAAGCTGGATATGCTTGACAGGAACAATTCGTCAAGCACAAATCCAAGCCTTCAGCCTCTTTCTCTCTTGGATTCTTTTAACAATCAGAAGGGAACTGGACAGATTTGCCTGAAATTTCAGGTCTATGTGTCAGATATGCACAGTAAATTTGACACTTCTGTATAGTCCTATCACATTTCCAAGTCTGCTTTGGTCCTATGACAGAGAAGTAGCTATGGTAAAGGCACTGGAAAGTCTCCAATGGAAGTCATATGCTATTCTTGGTGATAGAATTGTTTATTTGCAGGAGAGAACAACAGCTTGCATTGCAGACCAAATACTTCTGGGTTAGAGTTATTAGTTATTAGGGTTATAGTCTGGGTTGTCTTTCTTTTGTTCTAGGATCTTAGAATAATCTCTCATGATTATGTTTGCTAGTGACCTACCTTCCCTACTGGCTTTCCCTCTGGGACAACCATTTCTGAGTAAGTAAAAGCATGGAAAAAGTGGGTTGAAGAAGGTAAGTTTCTAGATGAAGCACAAATGTTCTCATGGTGCTTGTCGAGGTACTGGCAGATGATGGAAGACAAAATCTTTTTGTGTCAACTCATAGAGATTTCAAAGCTGAGCTGAAAGTACTTCTAGCTACAGCTTTCCAAAGCAAGTGTAAAAAATTATATAGATGACTGAAACATGTTATTTGTTAAAGCCTATGTCCAACCACATCCTTTCAAATGGAAGGTCTCTTCCCATTATTCACCTTCATTTAAGGTAAGAGGAGGGAGAGCATCCATAAAGAGAGAAGGATAGAGAGTTTCAGATGTTTGTTATTAATATTATTTTTTTCTTCAAATTTAGAGATCCCTTAGATGGTTGAAGGGAAAAAAAGAGCCTTGGAAATTCATTCCCTTTCATTTTTCTTCCATTTCTTGTGGTTACTGCATTCCTCAAGGAAGCCCCCTGTTTTCTCATTTGAATATTAGTGTATTTTACAGCACAGTTCTAAATAATTTATGTATATGTAGGCAAAACTTATTGAAAAGCGCACAAAATAAAATTAAGAGAAAACATATGTTAGGCGAACATAAATGTGCTGTTTGATGATCTTTCTTTACTCCTACTCTATTATTTTCAAGTATTTTATTTTTCCTTCTCAACTTTTTTTTTTTTTTTTTGAGAAACTGGAGTTCTCAAACTCTACAGTAAACATTCTATGAAGAAACTGGGAGAGCTGCTTTGCTTTCCTTCTCTTACTGCCTTGCCTCTTCATATGCATTAATGTATGTTGCATAAATATGTTTGTAATAGTTAAATGGAAAGATAAAGAATTTAGTAAGGGTGTATGATTTCAAAGTGAAGCTCTCAAGTTTTACATTGCTTGGGCTTGCAAGAGCTACAATAAAACAGAGATAAAGATGTCAAGTATACAAAATCTCAGCTTGTGTGATTAATTTTTTGAGAATCAGAAGTTCTTCTTACTTGAAAAATATTAGTAACGCTTCTTCTGGAAAAACAATGCTATGTGGGAGTCAAATTCTCTTCAGTGTATTTACACTTTTCTATAGAATACAGAAGTACCGAAGAAGAAAACTAAATGCCTTCACAGTAGCTGGTGATCTGGGAGTCTGATTTTTCATCTATGAGATGTGATTCATTCCTTTTGAGGGAATGGTCATAACTGATCACTAATGAACAGAACACAAATCATCTTATAATATGATGACTGGCCCAGGCAGATAATAACTGTTGCAAACTGAACTGAATGCAGTTTCCAAGAACTGGGTTATATGAAGACTTATTTAGTGGTGTTCTTTGAATATTTTTTCACAGGTGGGATACCCCATTTTTTATTATGACTAGAACAGAGTTGATGTTTTAATATATTTCCCAATACGGGAGCCAGGAAAGAATCTTGGAAAGAATGTACACTTGCTTGAGGTTTGTTAGTGGTTCCACTTTTGAAGAGCCTTTGTTCTCCTGTGAAGCAGCTAGCAGAGGAGTTTGGTGGAACAGGCTGTATGTGTCAGTGTGTCATAGTTTCCATAGAAATAAACAGGAGGGATTACTTTCAGAACTACCTACATACCTGTTCCTTCTAGGATGGGTTGAATTAGGTGTTATGCACTTCTGATTCTTAGCTGGACCTACATTGACCCTAGGTTGAACTTGTTTTGTTCTAACTAGGTTTTTGTATCAACTTACTGGAGTAACTTCAGAGAAGTGGATTCTTTTCCTGATAATGATACATTGAAATACTCGCTCACTGATTTTTAATCAAATCTCTTGTTATCAATGTAACAGACTCTCCCTTCTGTAAGCTGATGTTTATCCCTTTCAATATACAAAGAGCTTACCTATTTGCGTGACTAGTGAGCATCCATTCATGACCAGAAGTAGCTGGAAACAAGAGCTGTTTGTTCCAGATTGTGCATAGGTAACGTTTACAGTCCAATATAGGTGCTTTTGTATGCCAGATCCAGGAAATAAAATTATAGATGTACGCGTTGAAGGACAAAGGTTTTGCTTAATATTTTATTTATAATGAAATGGTGTGAAATACTCGTGTTTTTTTTTTTTTTTTTTTCCTAGAGGTTTTTAGGTTTTAGTTCTGCCTTATATCTGCTCCAGTACCATAATGTTTTGCTCTCTTGCTTATCTGAAAAAAAGCTTGTTTGACTGATTTGCTTAGCAATGATCCTATTTGCTGTCCAGGTAAGCAGCAAAGTGAATAAAAGTCAGATTGTTTTTCTTCTTTGTTGATAGGATGGACTATTAAACGGTACCATTTCAGTATTGTACTCAGAGCAAGCTCTCCGGGACAGAGGTAATCTGCTTTGTCTTGCCTTCAAGTTCATTTGCAGGCTATGTGTTTTTAAAATAATGTGTGAGAAAGCAGTGTGTGTGTGTGCATATCTTAAATTTGTATATGCTTATAGATTTGTTACTAGTGTTATGGCTGACTGCTCCAGCTGTTCCCTGTGAAGTGTTGACAGTGAGCAGACCTTTGTTTATTTGCAGAGGAAAGATTCCATCATCAGTAAATTCCATGGTCCTGGTATTCACAGTCCTCTATCAGCTTTATGCGTTACTGACCTCCACAGGCATTTTAGGGGAAGGCACAGCAGGAGGAAAAACGAAGGTCAGTATAGTTATTTGTTCTGCTGACAAGTAAAGTGTGTTTAGATGTTTTCTTACATCATTCTTAGATGTAAGACTTGACTGCTCTTCCTGGGTAAAAATTTCTTTCTTGCTTATTTTGCCCTAAAGGTCAGTGTAAAGGGGCACTATCAAGTTCCACTTGGTCCATGCCGTTCTATGCTTTAAAATCCAAATACATCTGTGCTTATCTCAAAGTTTTCTGGGTACTGCTTTGTCCAAGTCGAGAAATTGAGTGGTGTGTGTTATTCTTGTTCACTGTCTCACGCAAATTACATGTATGCGAAACCTGTGTTTCGTATTTGATGAAATACTGAGTATTGAATCCCTTCTTGCCCCCTCCCAACAGCTGGAATTATTGTGTACTTCCTATGTTGTTAATGATTTCCTTAATTATTCACAGATTATTAACACTTAAGGAAATAAAGCAAAACACATTTGTTTATCTCCTGAGTAAGAAAAGACACAGCCTCTCCTTGTTCGAGGATCAAAAAACAACGTGATGGTGATCAGTATTTTCTCAGTATCTGGGCAAAGGCTATAGAAACCATAGGATTTCTTCAGAGAATAGAAATGTTTTATTTTGAGCAGACATCCAGGGAATCATGTAAAATGCTTTGTGTGTGTAAAATCAGATGTTTTTTAGCTATGTAATAATACAAACAGAGAAGGTCCTAAAATATCAATGAATATAAGCGTTTCTTCTTAACTTCTTTACACTTCTCTAGCTGCGTATGCATTCTTCTAGATTTTATGATTTTATTGTTATGGGTGATTTCCTGGAGATTTGGGGCCAGCAGGTGTGGAATGTATCTTCCTGTGACAGTGGGTATGAGACAGGCATTCTGCTGAGTCACAGGCAGTAGCACTGACCAGAGGTGTATTGATGCAGAAGTGGAGCCCTGAAAAGATGGACTGAGTGTTAAAGGATTCCCACAAGTACGTAAATGTATTGTTGGAACTGCTACTGTTTTATAGCAACACTAACTTCAAAAGCACAAATTCTGTGGGTGAGACAAATCTTTTCAAATACATTTTTCAGGGCAGTTTAATTGAACAAAATGATGAAATCAAGTTAATTCTTGCTTTTCATCTGCGGATCTTGGAACATTTTGCAAAGAAATACAGTCGGTGTCTGCATGACAATACAAATCTAGTTGAGCAAACTTTAAATGCCTTAGGTACTTATTGCACTTGGTCACAAAAATGTGGCTTGTCAATAACAAAGTAATACAGAAGTAGGCTGTGGTAGGAAAAGAAATAAAAATCTAGGCTTTCTGGGGATTGTGCAGTAACAGAACAAAGGTTTAACACAGCATTCCATTTTCTAGGCGTGCTACTACCATCTGTTGCCATGAGAAAGAGTCTGGCTTTATTCCCATGTCTGCAGCTCAGTTCTTGTATGGGCAGGATTAGGAAACACCATGGGGGTATGAGAATATCTCATAAATAGGGTAGACTTAAACACCGAGCAGACTGAGCATCCCTTGAGCCTAGCACATATGCATAGTGAATGGTTGTAGGAGGAACTTTGAAATAACCATTTGCTCAAGTACTCTGAATCTCTGAACTAGGTCTGTGAACTATATAATATTACAGGCTTAGACTTCAGGTTTGGTTTAACTCAACTTGCAGCATGAGCACCTGTAGTTTGTAATGCTCATCTTCCTTTGTTTGGAAATGCATTAAAGATGTCTGTACAAATAAGCAATGAAGAGTTGTGAGAAGGAAACCTTGGGCAGCACCTTGTGTGTGCACAGGGTCATAATGCCTGCCTCAGTTTGTAAATTTTTAGTAGTTGACAGCAAATGATAACATTTTTGCAATGATATTAACCGTCTCTGCTGGTGCATAGAATCTGTCTTTATTTTTTTTTCTATTCTGAAATTTGTTGTGCATAGCTGTGAAAAGTGCCCAGTGCTGAAATGTGTTTCAGAGACCATCAAGGATGAAACAATGTGTTGGGTTTTTGTTTGTTTTTACTAATTTTTATGAATTTTTTAAAATCAGTTTGAAGTTGTGGAAGTTCCAAACCTAAGTGCACAATTATTATAGATTCAGATGGTAACATGCTTCTTGATGCAGCTGTTTCTCATGGTGCTTTTCAGGAACTTTTACAACTCTCTCTTGATTTCCTCTGTATTTCCTTTAGCCTGAAGAAAGGAGGCTTCAAAATGACCATTTAATAATCCCCTAGAAGAATAGCCTTTGCAGCACTTCTATTTTATACCGTAAGAACTATGAAAATCTGACCTTGGATGGATTATAACGGAATCCCGTCTATTGACTTATAGTTAATGATTAAGTTGCTAATTTGGCTTCCAGCTTCACTTGTATTTGTTTAGAATGACAGGATTCCCTTTCAGTGATCATCACAGGTTTCTTTTTTCACCAGCTTTTCCTCTGAGGTAATTGCAGCTGTACACATGCCATTCAGCCTCCAGGAGAGGACAACATTTATTTGAATGTCTGTGAATGCACAGTTACCTCAGAGGTAGAAGTATTGTTGTGGAATAATAGGAAATGCTTCCAGTGCTCAGATAAAGCAGAGTGCCTGACAAGATTAGGAAACAAGAGATCTTCCTGAATTTTCATTTTTATTTCTAATGGACCAAATGAAGTTCAGCTTATCTAAATGTAAGCTGATCGAAGCTTGAAACCATTTTATCAACAGAACTCACATCTTTAGTAAGCTTATTTTTAAATAGATTTTCTAATTTTTATTATCTTGTATCAAATGGTTTTGCCATTGCAACAGAGTTGCAGTTCTGGGGACTTTTGCATGTAATTCTCTTTGGTTAGTAGGAATTTGGGTACTTGAGATTTATTTGCAAGTTTTTAATTCCATTAATCTGTAGTCTCAAATCAAAACCCTATGCTTCAGGTGGGCTTTTTACATACTAATACACTGATTTACGTGTAGAAGATATCTATAGTTTTGGTTATATGTCTTGTTTAAGTTTAACAACAGTTATGTGAGTAATTTCTCAGGATTAGTCACGTACAATTTTGTGCAGGTGTAACCCACATGGTAAGTTACTCAAAGTGGCAGTACTGCAGTGCTGTTTACTGAGTAACGTTTTCCTCGTGATTTTCCAGAGAAGATGCTCAAGTGAGAGATTTATTTTTTATGCTGGTATTTCCATATGAGAAATCCCATTAAAATATACTGTTTTGTTTTATTTGAAATGAATGATTATGCTGAAGTGTGGGAAAACACATACTTTTACTTTGTTTCCTAGGGTCCCAAACATTGACCTTAATTGATTTATTTGAACTTCTTGAGACAAATTCATCCTCAAAGAAAACAGGAATGCATTTTTTTTACTGTAAGAGAAAGATACTTGCTTTTCTCAAGCTTGAAATGCAGTTCATTGTTTTTGCTGTTGCTTTGTGCTTGCTCATTAGTTAATGCTACTGAAAAGGCACCATAGAGGAAGTAAAATGGTCCACAGTCCTGGAGACTTAGTGCATTTGAAGTGTGTTCCAACATTGAAAGGGAAAAAAAAAAATCAAACCCATGAAATTTAAGCTGGGATTCTTTCCATATAGCAAGCAGAGTTCTAGCACTAAGAACAAAGTATATAAATCCTCTTAAAACCTACTGAGGCTGGAATTTAATTAAAATTTTGAGACTGATATTACTGTATTTGTATACCATATGTATTTATAAATATTCACCTGCTGATGAGTTCAAAAACTTCCCTTTAATTTTTACTTACATAAGGCTTTGCTTAGAATGTTGTAGAAAATGTTTGTTTATTTTTAAAATTTCTTAGACAAGTATTAAAGATTGGATGAAAACTCCATAGAAACAAATAAATGATGAACACATGGAGATGGAGCTCAGAACATTTGCAAATGTGATCATTTCCCTAATGAACGGTGTTTTCCTACTTGAAATAATCTCTCCTGTTCTGAGTACCCTGTGTTATGTAGGAGCCTGTTGCTTGTTAAATTCCCTTCATTAGAGGGCTTTTGAACTCAAAGTAGCTGAGAAATTGGGGAAACAAGTATTACAGGATTGAACTCCCAAATCACAAAGTACTTCTGAAAATGTCTTTCTGAATTCATTTTTTCTTTAGTAATCAGGAAATTACCCAGCTGGCTTTCATGTGAGATTCAGAAGTCAAACTCCAAGATGCATTCACTAGACTGCTTGCTTCTATTTGTCACTTGTCCTGCTATAGTGTCAGCAACTGTCTGCTGCATAAGAAATGAAGACTTGTCAAAGCACTATGGGCCCAGTATGTGTGTGCTGCTTTCGAATAGTGGTTAGGAATCTAAAAATGGTTGAAGATAAAGAAATTAAACCTCAAAATTTGGAACCCAGCAGTGAGGAACACAGTGTTTGTGTTCTAGCTTTGTAGTCCAAGTAAATGAATAAAAAAGTCCAATTTCCATCATTTTGAGATCTGATCAGGTATCACTGTAATTTAAGGCTTGCAGTGTAATGTGTATTTAGGTAATTGCTGAGAGTACTTTAGAGACTAATCTGCTTCATTCTAACCTCTATTTTCTGAGTAGCCTGAAATTATAATGATAGATATTTGTGCGTGTTCACAACTGTAAACAAGTTCAAAGTTTAATATTGGTATGGAACATCTATATGATATCTTCCTCTTTCCTTTAAGGAATAACAGGATGACACCATTAGTTAGTCTCAGCAATTTTAGAAAATCAGCATTGTAATGACTAGTCTGCAGTAGTCAACACTACTACCTTAGCACAAAAAAAAAAAACCCCAAAAAAACATTTTATATATGTATATATGTAGATCTAAAATATAATGCTTTTCAAGAGTAACATGTATTAGGGTAGTATTAGTTAACATTTGTTTTTAATACCATTGGGTCATCTAAGAAATGTTCTGTTTTTTCTCTTTGGATGCCACCACAGAGAGCTGTCAGAAGAATGAACATTGTGTTCATTTCTGGAATTGGGAATCTGAGTTCTGTTCCCTAGCTGCAGTGTTGTCTTGCTGATGTATCTTGCTTGTTGCGTTTTCTTCTCCTCTAACAGTCAGATTGAATATGTTCCTCAGAAAAGCACTTGGAAATTTCAAGATTTCAAAGCAACTGCTTATGTTCTTGAAGTTAACTGAATTAGGTTTTTATCACTATCTTATTTCAGATGTCTTTCTTTATTGTCATAATTATGGTGGGAAATTGGTCTGGAAACTAAAAGTCAAAAGAAAAGATTACTCTTTTCTGCCTAATGCAGTCTATGGCTTGTGGTGTCACTGAATACAGCCACTGTAAAGGTCAGTGAAAATTTGATGTTGAATCAATGTAGTGATGATTTCAGTCAGATGATTTACAAGTATTCAAATAATTCTAAGATATTTCTTTGGTTAATGAGAAAGCCAACTCCAGAAGTAGACTTTGTGCCTTGGGTCAAGGTAGCTGAGAGAAAAGGCAGTGCAGAATGATTATATAGTGAATAATAAACCCACCACTCCCTGCAGATAATGGGTTCTTATATACTCACCACTCCCTCTGTACTGTACAAGAACCTACATGCAACTTCTTCATGATTCTTTGTTTAATATAGAAGTCCCTGTACCATAGCCATGGGCAATTCTTGTCTTCTTACCTATAAAGTATTATTTTTTAAATTATAATAAAAATTATGAAAACAGCGTTGCTTTTTGTTTCTCTCCTCTTCTTTTGCTTGCTTGGTCACACCAAAGACCTGTGGCTGGAGTGGTAAAGGTGAGAGAAAAATTTAGTTAGTCTCATACTACTTATTATCTACTTCAGAAAGAAAATTTCTTATGAATTGTTAGATTTGCCTATGTTAACTAATCAACTTGTTGTGCAGAGTTACTTTTCATATTAGAAGTCTATCTGATAGTTAAATGGTTACAGGGGACAAGTCCTACCTAGACAAATAAATGGCGAAAGCCAATTTTCAGCAGTGGACAGTGGTAAAAACATTTCTTCTTTTATTTGCATTTTCTTTGTTCCTTTTAGAGTTTCATAGTTCTCTGCAAGCGTTCTGCTGTATTAATTTCTGGGAAGATTTACTTTCTGAAAGAATGCTTAATAAATATTTATGAATAAGCAGTTGTTATGCTTCTATATTAGAAGTTCGTATCTATCTCTAGCAAAAAATAAAAGTGAAACTCACCAACTCTGGATTTTGGTGAATAGATCTAAATTGACACATACTGGGCAACAATCAAATTATCTTTAGGATGAAAATTTCACTTTGACTTCTGGCCGAAGGGTCAGTTCATTGATTATTAATCTATTATATACAGTGTGGGGTAACATCAAAAGTGAAATTTAAGAATGCTTAGGTAGACAGAGCACTTTCCAGATGCTGGGAAGGAACGGTAGCTGGTATCTACTTTTGAGAGTAAGTTGAATAGGACTCTTTTTTTTAAAGCAACTTGCTTTCATTATCAAGAGTAGAAGCTGTGTATTGAATTTTACACAAAGCTTTTATAGGTTTTAACTTTCACAGGAAATGTTGTCTAGCCCTATACCTGGATGTTTCTTAATTTTTATAAATGTATGAAATATCTTTACATACCCAGTGGGCAGGAAAGTCCTGTTGTCTCCATTTTACAGTGGAGAACTGAAAAGAGGTTCTGTGATTCATCGAAGGTCACCTGCAGGAATTTTGTGAGAGAGTGAATATGTAAGTCTTGGATCAGAGCTCTTTACTTTAGACTACAAAGCAAGCTTGGTAACAAGCACCAATTTCTAATTACAAATCTGCCATCATCAATGCAGATTTCATTTCAAATGCTGTTGTTAACCTTAGTACATCTTCTAGTCAATGTAACTTTCAAGGAGCTTATCTAAAAATGGGCAAAGAATGTTTCATAGAAATGAGCTGGAAATACTGTGACTTAAAATCATGTAAATCCATCTGGAGGATATACATCCTTACTGGTGAACCCTTTACTGACAGAATGGTTTTGTTATAGATACACTTCAGACTTCAAACAGAAGGGCAGAAGCAACTCCTTTGTATTTTGAAGTCTTGTCATGTGTGTATGTGCTGATTTATTTCAGTGATATGAGATTTTTTTCTAGATCCCATAGCTGTTTTGCATATTAGTACTTCAAAACCTAAACACTTTCTGAAAATGCAGAGGAACTTAAAATTATGCAAGTACTTTCAATTTTACATCTTTCCTCTGGTGATCTCCAGTATCTTGCTTTGACATAGGCTGGTTTGTTTAGCAATAGTGATCAGTATTTCAGTTTAAGAACTAATATGTTAGTTAAGCAAAAGGAATCTGTGTGTGCTAGTTCTAAAACTTTCAATTTTAGCTTTGCGTGAATAGCTTTGTTTGCCTCAATGGTTCTGCTTCTCAAGAAACACTGGAGTCAAAGTAGACTACTTCTATCTTTGCATCCACCAGGTGCAAGTACTTCTTTCTTGGATTTTACACGAAATGAAAAAATGTGAGGAGATGATATAACCTAATCTATTCAGGTTTAGGATCCAGAAAAAGAGGTTACTGAGATTTGGGCTGAATTGTTTTGCAATGGCATTATTTTCCATGGTAGTATTATACTTTGAGTGAGCTTTCTCAGGAAATGTAAGGCAGAACCTAATGCTAGATCAAAAAGAGGGCTCTGGCAAAACAGCTGCTTACTGTGGAGTGCCTTGAAGTCACAGCAATTGGGTAGCTCTGCTCCACTTGTGGGTACCCATAGACCTGGGCAGGTAAATGTAGTGATTTATTTCTATTTTCCACTCCTCCACAAGGGGACCTGTACCACTAGGTCTGTATTTGCATGTGACATCGTGTTGTCTTCCTATAATTCAGCCACACACACTTGTGTTAATGATGCTCTACCATTGCAGAGGTGTGTCATCTGAAACACTGGCTGCATAGAGAATGTGAGCTATGGAGGTACAGAACTTCACTCAAGATAGGGAGGCTGGTTGCAAAGATTAATGCTGATTAAAAGTTGAAACTTTTGTCCTTTACAGGTGGCTATTAAAGAGAGTTCTGCAACAGCTTTTCTATTTTAAGTATTAATCACTGTTCAGAAAAAAACCATTTCAGATTATCCTACCACATATAAATTCATATTTGATAGGGTGGAAGTAAAGATAGAAGAGCACAGAAGAATGAATAGATTTCCTTCTCCAGAAAAAGAATTTGGTGTTCTTTTTGGGAGACCTTAGTCTCTGTAGTCTGTTTTCTCTCAAGCTCCTACTAGCCTCATTTCTTCCTTAGTCTTTCTACCCAGCATGCTCAGGTGTCTGATCTGTGGGATGAATTTGTGATTTCAAGAGGAAACCAATGCAAGCCTCACCTCATTTTCCTCCTGGGCTTTGATTCCCTGCCACAGCAACTTCAAGTCACTCAGTCATGTGCAGTTCCTGGACTTCTTTCTGGACAAAAGTGGCAAAGAAAGGGGAAAAGGATGGATAGGTTGGGTTTCACACTTTTTCCACAAAGATTTTTATTTTTCCACAGTAAATGGCTAATTGAAGGTTTTCAGTAATATCCAAATTGTCTGAGAAAAATAATGAAAATCTTATCCAAACACAACTGTGATTTGGTCAAATGTAATGTCATCTTTCCCATATTGCTCAGCTAGTGATTTTGACCTTGGCACGAATGGATCATTCACAAAAGTGATGAGAGTTAATTTAGACTTCATAATAGCCCAGAGCTCAACCTTTTCAGAGCTGCAATTGTTTCACTGATGCCAAATTATATGCAATCACTGAGTAATATGAACAGTGATGCACTGTTGTGTCTTTGGATATAGGCAACCATTGTAATTCTTTTCATACTGGTAGGGAATATAGGCTACAAATCCAGTCAATGTTGTACATTGCAAGAGGTGTGAGCCATGTTGACTGTGTAGTGAGTGTACTGAGAAAAAGCAAAATTTAGGGTTTTAATCACTTATGTGGTTCTATAGCTATTTTCTCCTTGGAGGGCCTGAGTTACAATGTAGGTGGGTTTTACATAGAATTCTGTCTCTCAGGTTCTTAATCTGTAATCTGGCTGTTTTCAGAACTTAAGGGAGAAATGATTCAGTGCAAGCATACCAAAGCCTGGTTATTCTCATCCTGCTCTCCACAAGTTTCTGTGACATTTGCAGGCCATTCTGTACTGGTAATGAAGCAAGCAGGTAAGCAGCAGCAGATCATGGTGTGTTTGACAAGACGGGTTTTCTCTCTAACTCAGATACAGAGCCTGGAAATAAAATACAGGTTGATCTGCCTCCAGGGCACTGAAATGCAGTCATCTGGTCTGCACTGGCTTTATGTCTGTGTGTCTTGGGTGTTTTGGAAGCAGTTTTGGCAGGACTGACCTTCAGAAGCAACAAGACAAAATCTGTGATGTTCATAACATCATTTGATGATTTTCCTTTAAATTGTATGCCTATGGTTTTCTAGTAAGATGTCCAGAGGCCTTGAAATAAAGCTAATCCATGGTGACTGCCAATGGCTTCCTGGTCTGTGAAAGTAGGCACTATGGGACACCTTTTCAGTGTCACTGTTCCATCAGGATTATGAATATCATAGAAATCTGGTGAAGGAGACTGTTCAGGGATCTGTTGGATGGTATGGTTAACCTGCGTTTCCTGTCCCTCTGATGTAAAGTAGGCGTTGTGTAAGGCCTCAAACAGAATATATTTTTCCCTGTGTTTCCTGTAGTAAACTTGACTTGCATTGTGACCATTTTGAAATTGTTATGTGTAAGTATGTATGAGCTACTTGAAATACCTGGTAGCTTTAATATCATTGTGAGAACGTAGTACAAATGTAATTTCAGACAAGTATTTATGAGTTCTGAGATTTATACCCAGGCACCAGCTGAAAAGTGTATTTTTGTTATTAAGAAGTCAAATTAAAATCATAAGAAAACAACACCATTATTCGTTTGTAGAAGTTATTTGCTTTGATTAAAAGCACCAATAAATATGTCTTGGTTCTGTAACTGTTCCATTTAGCACTTGACATATAGGATTTTTTTTTCCCCACAGTGTAATATCTCCATTGAAATATAATTATTTTGCAGATTGCTCAAGTGAATGCCCTTATAAACATGCTGTTAGGGGAACTCACCCCTGGTGATCATCAGGACATCATGACAATATGCACAATTGATGTGCATGTGAGGGATGCTGTAGCCACACTTACAGCACAGAAGGTAATTTGTTGCAGAGCAATTACACTAATGCATTTTTAAAAGCATGAAATAAAGAATAACTTCAATTGTTGAAAAGATACTCTGGTAGCTTATGTCTGGCAATGACAGAGTATTTTGATTCAAACCATTTTTGTCCTTTTATATTTTCTACAGTAGAGTCAGATAATTACATTTACCAGTTAAAGAACTACCATTAAAAATACGTAGATATTTTGTCCAAATGTTTAAAGTCATCCATTAGAAAAGTATGCTGTAGTATGACAGCAGTTTCTCATTAATTTGCTTCCAATTACTGATCTGTTCACAATTTATATAAAAACCTCATGTTCATTGCAGATATTTTGTATGTATGAAACTTTCAAGCTGTAAAACAGCAATTGTGTTATGTTTCCAGACAGCGTTCTATTTTTTTTTTATTTTAAACATATGTTTTATTTCCTTATTAATTTCTGAGGTGGAGTCTGTACTACAAGCTCTCCCCATGCCTGACTTCTACACTGCTGGGGCCTATTCATGCTAATCTGCTCCTCCATCTTCAGACTGTGACCACTAAGGATTGTGAAGGATGCCACGTAATGCCTCCTCCATTACGCATGGTTAGACAGGTGAGAAATAGCTGCTGTGTGTTCCATTCCTCTTGCCTCCAACCAGCTGCAAGTCATAGCTCTGATAGCCAGTGCAGGGACGGAGACTGCAGTGTAAATGGGCAGCTTTATTCTAGAATAAGGCACTTAAACCTTTCTGATTACTACATGAGGATTAATAAGGGAGAAGAAGAAAACTGTGTTGATAGAAATGTTTGTGTAGCATATATCCATTCATTCATCCTCTATTGCATGTCATCTTATTTATTATGTTTTAATACATTTACTCAAATGAAATTCACCCTTTGGCACAGGGCTGCTAAGAGCAAGGATTGTGCCCCTCTGTTTCCAAACACCCTCCCATCCCCATGATGGTAAGGACTTCAGTGTAACAATGCTTTGCTTTGTTATAAATAATAATTTTGCTGTAGGCCAGGAAAAATGGTATTGACAGAAATTCAGTCTTCATGTAAATCACCTAAATAAAGAGTGCAGGATGTAGTCTCACAGTGAAAATGTGAGGAAGCTAAAAATTGTTCTTAAAATAATAGAAGAGGAAAAAAGCATGAAACCTCCTTGTCCAGGACAACCATTTCTATGCTTTGTTAACTGATATTCTGCAGAAATGTGCTTTAAAAAAAAAAAAAAGCACAACAAAAACACCGTCTTACAGTTGCTGAAAAAAATCCATTCTACTGAGTGTAATCACTTTGTTGTGGTGTGATGCATAATAGCAGTTGCATCGAAAATTTGCAGCAATTTAAAATATTCTTTTCACTGAAATTGTTTATCTACATTGCCAAAGCCTTTAAGGAAGTACTGATGTTTTTCACATTGTCAGGAGCAGCTGTTTCTGTCTGCTGTGACTGTCTAACTGTTAACTAGGCAGATGGCACACAGTAGCTGAGGTGTGTCTGTTGTATATAGGACCAACTTTCTGGCTTACAGGAAGCACAGCTGCCATGCTATTATGATGGTGATGATCCTTATGTATTTCAGACATTGGAGGCCTTATACAGAGCTTCATGTTTTGAAGGGGTGATTATGATCCTTAGTAAACTGAATAAGTACTTAAATAATCAAACTGACAAGCTGTGTGGAAATATGGAATCACTATAAATTAGAGTAATTTTGGGTAGGGATCAGAGCAGGAGGGCTCTGTGAGAAACCAGTGAAATTACTTGCTCAGAGACAACCATCTCTATATGTTCTAGTATGTGAATGTCAATAAAGTGTACTGCTGGATACAAATAGGTTCATGAATGAATAATGAACAAACTCAGCAACCTCTTCTTTCTCTATGTTTCACTTGTAATTAAAGTATTAATCTCTATTTTTTCTTTTTAGTAATTGCTTCCCTTAATGTTCTTGTGTACTGGGATATGGTACAAAGAGTTGGAGGGGGCACTAAGATGCAACTGGGGCCTAAGGAAGCAATGAAATGCTGACCAGATGCTGTATTTCCTGTTGATTTGTGGCGTTAGTTCATTAGACTGCTAATCAAAACAATGTGCTCTGCTAACAAACCGTTTCATCCCTTGAGTGCTGGAGCAGGCACATGCTGCTCCCAGCTAATTAGGACCTGCTCCAAATCAATGAATGGTCTCTAGTTGACTTCTGTAGGTGGTGGAAGAGGTTTTCTGAGAGTGGTTGTCTGTATTATTGTTTGTGACTTCTTGAGGCTCAGCAGAATTTGTTTTATCTGGAAACATGGAATTACTGTGTCTTGTTAACATGCTTGTTGTGTTAATATTATCAGCTTAAAGAGTTTTATAAATTACTGTAGTCCTGAGTTTTAAAGCAGTGCAGGTGATTAGGGGTGCAGTCAGATGGCTGTCGTTCAGAAGCCCCATTGCTAAAGGTCAAGGTATTGAGCAGGCATGGACATTAATTCATTGCTTCACTCCAGAGTTCTAAGTTGATTGAAATGCAGAATGGGCAATGCTTCACCAACACACCACTACTATGTATGGTTAAATGTCCAGCTTCACAGTTTGCAGTGAGATCTGTTCTCCATGGCTGTAGAAATGACCTTTCAAACAGTTGCAACACTGAAAATATGAAATGAAAAAAACAAGTTTCTTCATTATCTATGAGAAACTTCTTGTGAGCTTGATCAGAAAACAGTGGTGGGTAATGTTTTTTATATGTTAGTCTTCTTGCTTAATAGAGGAGGTAGCTTAATGTAGTGCTATCGCTCTCTAAATGTCATGCCATAATTTTGAAAGTAGGTGAAACAGTAACTTCCTTGCACTTGATAAAAACAGCTGATGAGAAAATATGTGGCTGTTTGGTCACTGTGATTTCATCAAATGGCAAGGGGAAGGCAGGAACAATTATAGATCCCAGAGCTTTACTAAGTTATGTGTTGGAGAGGTGTACAAGAACAAAGTAGGATGACTGATGGAGTGGAAGGCGGAAAGATGGAACATCTTGGTCAGGAGATAACAAAGGAAATAGCCTGATCCCTCAGAATCCAAGGGTTGAGAGACCTGCAAGCAAACTACAAGGTGAGCAGTTTACAGCAATAACAAGAAATACTGCAGGGTTAGAGGATCATGTGGAGATGGTCACAGAAGAAAGCAGAAATACTGTGGTGCTAAGGGAAAAGGTTTCTGGAAAGTCACAGATATCAGAAAGCACAGAGAAGACAATCACAAAGGTGAAGGAGATGAAGATCAAGGATGGAGAAGAGGACTAATGAGCCTGGGAGATTTAAAGCTAGCAAGGAGACCACTGGTGTCTGCTAGCATGTAAGATGAAAGAACACAGATTGATAAACAGCAAAAAGAATTTGTTCAAGCAGGTGAAAAATATCAGTGGGGAAAAAAGTAGTCGGCTTTAACTGTGGCAGGAAAAGCTCAATAGGGCAAAATAAGGGCTTTAAAACAGGGGAACTAGTAAGAATTCTCAGAAGATTTTACATATGTTAAAAGAGTTCATACTTAAAAAACAGGGAGGAAGAATTACAGATGGAATTGGGGAAATATCTAATTCTGTACAACGATCAAATGCATACATAGAGTAGGAATTATTTTCTGGAACACTGCAATCAAAATGTTACTTTCATTGCCAACCCCATTTCTGCTCTCCCTTCTCTAACTTTGGTTCATGTTTAGTGACCACACTAAATACAGGATCAGATTGCACTTAAATATCTTACTTTTAAATATGTGAAATACATTTAAAATTCAATTTGTGATAGGCTGCTTTGTTGTGGGCCTTGAAAGTAATTCTCAGATCAGCTATAAAATACATAGAACTATGCATGAGGAAAATCTGCCTAGAGCTTTGATCTCTGCTCTTCCTCATGCTATTTAAAAAGGTGAGGTACATGTGCACTAGCTAAAATGAGAAAATCAGAAGTTTGATAATAGTTTCTATCTTCTGACTTGAGATGCTCTCCCAGTCTAATCAAACAAAAATATCTTCATGGCCATTTGCCTGAGTCATCTTGCCTTTACTAAATAATGCTGTCAGCCTTTATTACTGAAGGAAACATGATTCAGAATGTGTTCTCATCTATCTGGAAGTCAGGGCATAGATCAAAACGAGGCCTGACTTTTGATAGCTGGCCTTCTACTTCAGCAGGTGATATGAAGCAATGTCCTCCCCACTGAAGTGGAATGAGGAGAGAAGGAAAAATATGTTTTTAAAGGAGCTCAGGTCTCCAAGTGGATGCTGAGCCATTAAGACCTATATTTGTTTTTTCTTTTTTTTTCAGTGTTGTTTTGTTTTCAGTTTCTTCTTGATGAACCTTTGTTAGACTTCATGACTAGGCACTTTTTTCCTAGATACTTCTGTACTGTTAACCAGTGCCTTCTCAGACAAGGTCTCCTTTTATTTCTTTTTGAGATTCTCTTCTCTTGTGCTGGTAGGCTGTGGAAAGTTATTTTCACTCATGTCCCAATGACTAAAACTCTTTGGATAGTTTCTGCAACCACTTTAGGAATTTTTAAAAATGGAAACAAGATTTCAATATACAGTTGAATGTTAAGTTGATGTCAGTAGGAACCATGCTGAGTCAAATAGTTACCTCAAATAGTTACTTTTTGAAGAACTATGTTTTCTTTCATCTGCAATCATCTGAAAAATAAACATCATGAAAAGCTTGTCTCTTTAAAGTGTTAGGTAATACTTATAGTACTTTTTTTTTTTCCATGTGGGAATCTACACGTAGCTTAAATTCACTCTGCTTATTGTTCCAATGAGAATGGGAAATGTATGCATATGTGCCAGTGCCCACCAGTTCATCGGGTAAAAAAAAAAAAAAAAAACCTCTCACTTTGACAAATCTCTCTTCTCATCGAAGCTTTCTTTGAGAAAACCATCTATTTTTGTTTGGGTTCAAACTACGAGTGTGTAGCGCCCTTCCTCAGGAATTCTTCATGTTTCTTGCTGGGCCAGATGATCCAGAAGATCAAAGATGTCAGTCCTTGTAATGCTTTGTCTTTCAGTAGTTATTTCTGTTTTGATGTTTTTCTTTTCATATGTATAACTTTCAGATGCATTAAGTGCTTGGATTCCCTATGAGTGTATAGGATGTTGCTTTGACAGAGGTCATATTTCTTAGGTGATAAAAGCTGTGTTTGCAGAAATCTCTGTAATAATGACTTTGCTTCTGTGAATAGTAATTATCAGAGTAATTCCAAAGACAATGAACTGCTTATCAGTTCCTTCACTGTTTACTACTGGGACGTTTACAATTGTAGTTGTTACCCCAAATTTATCATCAAAGGTAACAAACCATAGAAAAGCATAGGCTGTGTCAGATGACTTATTTGTTTGGCGTCATAGTGTCTGGGATCTCAGTAGTTTTTGTCTTTTTCTTTTTTTTTTTTTTTGCCATATTTCTTGAGCTAAGCAACCAGCAGAGTGAGAAAAGAGTGCACGTAATCCAGGTGCTGTATATGTAGGAAATGAGAAAATTCTCATCTTTATCTTGTTTTTTTTTTTTTTTTTTTTTTTTTTATGCAATGTAAGAAAAGCTATGTGAAGCCGAGGAGCATAGCATTCAGGAAATATGTGATTAATATCCTTTGACAGTGAAATCATAAAATCAGGCTGTATTAGTCCACTGTTCTATAAACATGTCTTTTGAGATAGAGTGCTATTCCACACTCATTAAAGAGACCTTCTCTTGCAAGATCTGAAATTCTGTTCAAGATGACAATAATAGGTAGATATTTTCTTTATTCAAATGCAGTGCTTTATGTAACAGACACCACTCTGGTTGAATAAGTCAGTTAGGTTTTTCACCCTTCGAGAGGCCCTAGTCTGGACCTGAATTTACTTCAATATTTTGTTGAAGTCTGAACAGTGTTGAACGGTGAGTTTGACTTTATTAAAACTACAAAAAAAAAAAAAGTAAAGATTTTTTTTATTCTGCTTTACAATACAAGAGTCTACACTGGTAGATTGTATTTCATTCTAAATATCCCAGTCTTGGTCCATACTAGACAACAGGTATGTAGCTGTAGCAAATCTACTGCAGTATTTGCTTTACAAGTATTTTAAAATCATGAAAATCAAGCGTTTGTAATGCGTATGCAAAAGATGGTATATGGTTCACACTATGTGCAGAAACATATACTTTCTCATTGCTAATGAGAGCAGTGGAAATAAATTACCAAGAGTAGAGGGTGATCTCTGATACTGTGTTTTTAGCCATTCTGAAAGGATAGGCTGCTGAGTAATGCGTTTGGCTAAGACTGTATAAAAATCTGACAGTTTTACTAGTAATAAGTTGTTTAAAAAAAAAGTCAGTATTGCGTCCTGTGGCTGCCTAGCATTGAAATATTAATACTTTTGGCAAGAGGCATAGTACTAAGAAATCTGATTATTGTTTCGCAGAGGAGAGGTACTGTGTTCTCTACTACAGAGAGAGACAAGTGCTTTTGCTCAGATCAGCAATAGAATATCCTACATACCTGAAGCTTTATGTCATTTTAGAATAGGTGCACCTGAAAAGCAAGTTTATCACACCTCCATGTGCAAGTATGAACATGAGTGTGTCAAAACGGTGCCGACAGCAGCTGAATTGGGCTCTTTCATCTACTGATAGTCTCGTCCTCATTGTAAAAAGTACTAAATATCATTTTTCTGCGTTCTATTTCCTTGCCAGGATGACAATGGGAACAGTTTCACATTTCTTGATTAACAAGAATTTATATCATATGCAGAAGGCCTATTTAACTGCCGTTTCTGTTGATTATCTAGCTATAGGTTTGGCACTGATTCTGTCCTATGACCAGCAGCTCATGGGAGAGTCATGGAACAGTTATCAAAGCAGTGATGAGAAAAGAATGGAAATGCTAATTCAGAGCAGACAATATGTTGGAAGAGAAGACCATTCTTCTGTCTTCAGAGTTCTGGAGATAGACACTTAGGTAAATTTCTAAACTTCCTCTACAGGACAACACTTATCCAGTTGTGGAAAATTTTGTCCTTGGATGTTGATGGTGATACAGTCTGTATCATGGAACATCAGGACTGATAATCCTTATGAGTTTATGACCTACCTAGAGCTGGCGCAAATGTAGCATGCATTCAAAGAATGGGGTCCTGAGAATCTTCAGAGGTATGTAAACAGGGCTATGTGATGAAGCCACATTTCTAATGTATATTATATTGAAATATGCTGGGCAAGATCAAAGGAAAGCACTGTGGTACACACAGTAAATGAAATTAGAGGGCTCAAGAGTAGTACTTCATATAAATAAAAAAACAGTTCAGACAACAGAATGTTGATAAAATTCATTGCTGAATCTGTCCCAGAGCAATCACGTTCTTTGTTTTGAATTCTGTCAGACATAATCACATAAAATAGATTGTATGCAATAAGGTAGTGTGGTGTTACATACAGTCCTGCTCCATCTGCTGTTTTTTTTCCTGTACATGATTAATTCAGGAATTGTCTGATTGATTAATTGTATACTCTTAGTTTATATATCTGCTGTTGCTGATGAGATAATATATGTTGTATTACTGTAAAAAGGGAGTTGTATTATTTCTGCATCTAAGGCAGTGTAATAATTAATGTCCTAGTTTTACTGGGCTTGATATGTCATTACAGCATTAGAACTACTTTGACAGCTGATTTGCCATGATCTACTGTTTTTGATTTCTAAAATTTTTGAACAAAATTGCACAACCTGAACTATTTTGTACTTTTCTTTCCCCAGGAGATTAAAAATAGCTGTCATAAATTGTGATATTTAATGGAAGGGAAATGTCATATAATAATACAGATATAGCTTAAGCAGAGAACATGTGGTCAGATATAAAGAGCGAATATCATGTAGTAAAGTGTATAGCACTAGAAGTATGCAGGAGGCTTAAGACACCAATAAATGAAATGAGATGAAGGCAGTGAGACCAGGTTCTTGACCCACCAGTACGTGGCAAATATTAACATACTGGAGCAATCTCATTGAATGGCCACAGATAGTTAAGGATTTGAAACATCAACTATACGATGAGAGGCTGAGAGAGCTGAGACTGTTCAGCCTTGAGAAGAGAAGGCTCAGGGCACATATCTTCAGTGTGTATAAATACTTAATGGCAGGCAGTAAAGAAGGTGGAGCAAGACTCTTATCAGTGGTACACAGTGATAAAATGAAAAGCAAAGGGTGCAAATTGAAATAAAGGAAATTCCACTTAAACACAAGAAATTAAAATAAAAGACAACTTATTTACAGGCACAGAAGTCAAACAGTGGAACAAGTTGATCAGGAAGGCTGCGGAGTCCCCCTCTTTTGAGATACCACAAACCTGACTGACCATTGTCCTTAACAAACTGCTCTAGTTGTTCCACTCTAAGTAAGGTGTTTGAACTAGATGATATCTGGAGTTCCACACAGTCTCCACTGTTGTGTCATTCTATGCTTCTGTTGGCAGTGTGTGAAGTTACCTGATGTCTGATACATGCGATGTGTTCGGCATCGTGTATGCTTGTTTGGTTTTCTGAGGGCTAGCCATCTCCTCAAGGCAGATTGCTTTCAAATCTCTCTGTAGAAGAGCATGCTTCCTTACACAATAAAGTCATCTCCCTCACACTTTTTTTTTCTTTCAGGAAAATATGTGAATCCCCAGAGTTCTCAAGGAAATGGTACTCTGCTCATCTGCCACCTCACAGTAAATAAGTAAGATTCTCTTTGTCAGAAAAGATGAAATGTGCCATAAGAGTTTTTTCTGCTTACAAGCTTATCCTTATAACACATGCAACAGCAAAAAAGTCTCTCTAAACATTTTCTAAGAATCTCTGTGAATCAAAATGAACTACGTTTAGTAAACTCAAAAACAACAAAAAATACCCATCTTGGTATTCTGGGCCTGCGTCACTACAAAAGGGGTCCTTTCCTTTCTACAGTCACTAGTCTGAAGTATCTGTATGGGTTTGTGCCTTACTGGAGTATAAAGATGCTTTCATGAACTTGGTTGCATTTCTGTGGTTATACTTTTCTACTGTAATAGTTTCATAGAATTGCTCAGGTTGAAAAAGACCTTCAAGATCAAGTTCAACCACATTACTGGATGGTATTTGGTCAAGGAATAAAGGTAAATAAGGAATAGTTCAGGCTTACTTTTGTGTTATCCTGTGGTACAGTAGCCTTCCTCTGATTCAGGGTATAATTAAACGAGTTGGAAATGGCAGAATTTCATAGCAGTAAATGTGTGGGGAGGGAAAAAAAATCTTCCAGAAAATTTCAAAGCTCTTTTTTGATGGGTATTAAGAAAATAACAGCAACAACACACTTTCCTCCCCACTTCCTCCTTGCCCCCCCCCCCCCTTTTTTTTTTCCTTCACCTATACAGTTAGGTCTTAAAGTTACCTCTAATGAAAAATAGACAGAGGCTAGACCTGAAGACCAAGAATCATAGAATTACAGAATTGCAGGGGTTGGAAAGAACTGCCAAAGCAGGCTCCCTAGACCAAGAAAAACTGACCTGAGGGCAGAAGGACTTGAGATAAGTAGGATGATAAGGTCTAATGGCAAGTTCAATTGTAAAACAGGTTGCATCTGTGAGGCATCTAAAAGCATTAAGAACTTGAGGCTTGTGATACTGTGTGAGAGAGGTGTTTTTTTCTTTTATTAAAAAAAACGTAAGCTGGAAGACTTCTCTATTTCAATTATTTGGATTGTCTGGTATATATAAATGGTGTTTAGGTAAAAAATGGCATATAGCATTAAAGCATTGATATTTTATGAGAGGATTAGAGGATTTTTCCTCTTTTGCAAGATGAATGTACCACTAATGTTCTTCTCTGTATGTGCTAATTTCAGAATTTAGCCCCTTTCTCTTCTTGTTGTATCATTATTCTACAAAAACATGTTATTCCTTTTTGAAAACCGGCTAAGTATAAAAACAGTCTTTGGTGCTTATCAAATTTTAAGACATTTATGGTCTTTTAATCTAAGGCAAGAAAATGTCTATTGATCTGTGAACTACTAATGAGGTTTCCTGAATCTTCTCTTTTATTGCTAGTATTAATAATTTGTTTCCTATACGTTTTTAAGTCTGAGAATGTCAAAGTACAAAGATAACTATAAAACATCCCTATTGCTCATAGATATCTAGTTAATTGATGTCATGTTGTCACTGAGCTGTTGATGCTTTTGAATGATTTATGGATTAGGCATGAATTCTCATAATCAACAACAGAATGACAGCAGTACAGCTCTGTCTCATACACACAGGTTTCCGTTCTACCCCGTACAGATTATACAATGATGATTTCAGACTTGTATGAAATAAATGTTGACATCAGAAGAGTTGTAAATTCTAGAAGACATATGAGAAAGTTAATGCCTCTGCACATTATATTGTATCTAAAAGGGAGCTGGAGGAAAAACTTAAACTTTCTCTGCTAATGCTGCTGTTAAACAAGCATACTAAAGAATTTGGGGGGCAGGGCTCTATCCATTAGAAATGGACTATAGAAGATTCCCAGCATATTCAGTAGCAAGAATGTGAGAAATACTCTTGGTATTGTACTTGAATGCCAGCAGCAGTAAGAGAGAAAGCAGACAAGTCATTAGTGTACACTCCTGCATGAGCTGAGGTCTTGATTATCTCTTTCCAGTGCCTTCAGAGAGTAGAGGAAAGAAGGCTGCTAAAAGACCTGTCCTTTCTAAGAAAGCTGGGGTGCATAATTATATAGGTTTACGTGGCCTTTTCCACAGGGACAAATGGCACCACTTCTCTGGTCCCCCTCCTTACTAGTTTTTCCTGTTCTTCCCTTTTTCCTTAACTATCAATTTTTATAAGTGCAATACTTTTAAAATCCTTCCTGGCACAGAATCAAGAGTTTGTTTGTGTAAGGGGACTGGGTCCCTCCTATTTCTGACAGTAGCTGTGAAGAGTGAAAGGATTCTGCTTATTTTCTCTGTTCCATGCCAAATTTCTTCTGATCTTTGTGAAATGCGGTGTTCAATCCTTCCAGACCATGTTTGCTTCAAGCTTTGTGCCACAATTTTTACCTGTGGGCTCAGGACCAAATTCTGAGCAAATAAAATAAATGCATCTCCTGACTAGTTCAAGCTGCCCTGATCACTATAAGTCTGATACTGACAGGAGGCCACTGGCCTTATGACTTCATGACTGTGAGTTTCCTATGCATGTGGCATTGCTTAATTCTCAGATGAGAACATCATATCAGACATGTTTAATCATAAGTGTTTATCACTTTTACTCAGAATGTACCCCTTTCATGACAAATGTATGTAAATGCTGAGACAAAAATAGCATTTGACAAGATAGTTGGGTATGTTTCATTTTATTAACACATTAGTCAACTTCTGCTCAAAGTAATATTTGAATAGTAGATACATATAAGATTAGCATAATTTTTTCAGTCAACATTTGTTCCGTGAGGTTTTTGATTACATTATTTTAATTAAGCTATAAGACATGACAAGCACAGGATTCTATGGTGAGTATAGCACTCTTCACAAGGTATCATAACAGATATGGCTGAAAGCTGGGTGGTTTCAACCATTCAAAATGTGCATTAATAATCATTCTTGACTGTCCTTTGCTTTCTTTAATGAAATATAAATTATTAAATAAGGATGGCATTTACTGCTCATAGTCATCAGGGCCAAGTCTATGCTCTTAGCCACTGAGAAAGCTCTGTATGTGCTCTGAAGCTTTCTGTCTTGCCTCAGGGATTAGTGTGCTCTTGACAGCGAAGGATAGATTTTAAGCATATTCAGGGCACGTCATGCTGTCTGCAAGGGAGACTGACTGTCCTCTCTGGAAAGTAGAAGGTGTCACAAGCCAGAAATAATGAAGATAAATGAGATTGTGGACTCCAGGAAAAGTACATATTTTCTAAATGATGTCCTCCAGTCAAGGATCAAGAAAGTGAAAATGTTCCATTTCCTCCTACCTGTCCATGTAAAAAAAAAAAAAAAAAAAAAAAAAAAAAAATTGTTTGTGTATAACTTATTTTGTATCTCAATACATTGGTCTTACCATATGAAACGCTGCAGATGAGTAATGTCTGCTTTTATTGCTTTATTTCTTTTGTGTTTTTGTTCATATGTGCTAAGTAACTTGGATCACGTCTGCGATCTTTAAATGTCTTAGCTGTGATTCTGTCCCTGAAATGGAGGGATTGAAATAAATCTGGAGTTTACGTACATGTGCTGAGTTGTGGTAATACTTAGTGAATATTTAAATAGGAAAGAGCAGATGATAATTTCTTGACCTAATAGTATGTCACTGCCTCAACCTCTTCATGCCCTCTTAAATACTCACTGTTTATAAAATGTTTCATTTTGATCATCATTTAGTTACTGTGATCAATGAATCCTAATTTTTTATAATCATTTAACATTTTAGTTGAGTGCAAATAAAAGCAACCCCAAATAAGCACAATAGTTCAGTATTAAAGCAGTAGCAAATGACCAGAAATGTATCTTTTTTTTTCTTTGTTCTGTCATTATGATGTAAGTGATAGGTGGTATCCTTCAAAACCAGACCTCCAGTAGGCAAATTATTTATGAGTATCATATTTCCTCATCCTGGTGATCCAGTCTGAATAACTAGATGGAAAAACTTCAGAGAGAGTTCCAAGGTACCTACTGGATTTTTTTTTTTTTCATGTAAAAATACCTAGTTAATTGCTGATGAAAATCTGTAGCTACTGGTAGTAATAACACTGAATAATATTTTTTTTGTAGCTTAGAATTTGCTCTATCCCTTTTTCTGTAGAAATAGGGACACTTACGTTGAATGGAAATGACTTCAGGAGAATCTTCCAGATGTTCTATGAGAGAATTTGGGACATAGCATTATCTTGATGTTCCTTAGAGTTTATGCAGGACTAAAATATTAGAAATCTGACTTGGTCTTTATTTGAGGAGATCTCAAATCCAGAATTTTAGAATAGTATAGCATTCCATGATAGTCATGCCATGTTTTGGCAAAGGAGGGGACTGAACCAAAATCTCAAGGTTGGCTTCTTTGAGAGACTGAAATGCAAGTGAAATGGAAAGCTGGTGGTGGTGATTCTCAAGATCCAAATGTATATACTTCAAGTGATGTAAAAATTTCAAAAGAATTACTGATTTCATCAACCATCTGCCATTCATGGCCATCTAAATTTTAAGAATCTTGTTTGCAGAAAACCTAGCTTTGAACCCAGTTTATTTTATATATTAACAAGTATGTAGCAAGCATGAATGCAAAATTAATGTTTATACACATCTAAAAGTAATGTAAATGTGATGCAATAACATTAAAAAGTGTCATGAGATTTGATAAGCCATCATGCATTTCACCTGACTTGGGGCATTGAATCCATGGAAACATTGGCTTTTACACATCATTTTCTCATTCACAAAATTAAGTAATTACATCCTGGGAGATATAAACTGGCACTGAATATACAGTATCCAGAATATGTCACTACAGGTAGCAGATTGAATTTAACTAGCCATATGGATTGTAATTGTCTAAGTATGATTAATTCATAATGTTTGTTAATTTTATGCCTTGTATTATGGTTTGTTATTATAATGTCTTTTCTGTATTTTTTTTTGTCTTGATTTTGATGAGAGCCCTCTGGGATTTTAATCTTACTATGATATAAATAATGGCATCCTTATATTCCTGGATCTCATCAATTGTCTTATTTTCTTTCTTGGATTTTTCATGGAAAAGAATTTTGAAGTCAGAACAGATGGTGTGTCGGTTCTTTGCAAAACTGTTTGCAGCCTGAGGAAAACTTTATACTGAAGGTAGAAATAATGTTTTTCTGCTTAACTTGTTGTAAATTCTAAATGGGGTGATTGAAGACTATAAAGATCACAGTTGTTTGATGCTTTTGAGTTTTAACATGTGCCTGATACCTTCACTACCTGAAACGCTAAGAAAAGACATGGAAGCATGTCCTTTTTTTTTTTTTTTTTTTTAGACTATTGCATGTGTATATATGTTCATCTATCCGCACAGAAATATTTATGCTTAATGTGTGCACATGAAAATATTATACTTTATAAAATAATGTCTGCATCTATATACAATTTGCACATCATTTAAATGGAATATTACATTAAGTATCGCATTATTCTTCTTTGTGACTGAGTTAGATTTCTACTTTAGTGTTTGGAATTAGTCAGTGTCTATCTACTCTCGCCCTCAGACCCAAGTGATTGGGTTAAGAAATGTGTTGTTTTTTTCTTCACGCGCTGAGTCTAAGAAAGGACTATGACTCTTCTTTGTAGAGGAGAATGAAGATCACCTCCTGAAATGTAATGGATCACACTACTCCAACTTTGATCATACATGACTTTTCAGAAGATAATTCGCTAACTCACCAGAATCACAAGCCTGTTCTGTCCCTGCACTCTAATCAACTTGAAGGAATATTATTTGCAAGTGATGATAGAAAGACATTTTCAATTTTATATGAATTTTCAAATATATCATAGTCAATTGATAGAGATTTGTATTTTATTATATATTAATTGAATAATCAATATTCAAATGGACTACTTGTGGTTTTTTGCTCAGTTGCACTTCAATCTACATAAAGAGAACAACTTTGGAAGCTTTATTTTAGAAATCCCGATGACATTTTTGAACTCCTTTAGAAGCCTGCTATGACCTAGTATTCTTGAAATAAATTGCCAAAATCTTCAACGGCATCATTCTTCTTGTAACTGTATCTGGCTTTATTAAAAAAACATGGGGACATGTATCTAACTTCAGGCATTGTAATGCTTTAATTTGAGCAGAATCTTAATCAGACTTAGAATATAATGCTGAAGTGGGGCCCAAGCATCTAATAAGAAGCTCAGACTTTCTGGTTGAGTGGTAACTTATCGTGAGGGTTTTTGTTACTGAGGACATGGTGCTCTCTCAGGTTATTCAATCTTGATCTAGACAGCGAACTCTTCAGGACAGGTTTATAAAGTGACTAGTGATACAAAGAGCGCTCAAAGCATTGAGCTTCTGATTACAGTTATCAGAATATGATGCATTAAGTAGCCTTAATTACAGTCTGTATCATCTTTAATGAGGAAAAGTTAATGAATCATATACTTTTTATGGTGAATTTGCAGTTAATTTTTAACTAATGCGAAATTTCAGTTCTGAAATAGCATGACGTGAAAGCATTCATTTTTTTAAGGTAGCTTTGTAATTGCAGAATGTTCTCATAGGAGAACCCTACTTGCATCCACATGATTTTATTTATACCAGGCTGCTCCGAAAGTACTGCCTCCTATTTTATGTTTATGCCTGCAATATTAGAGTTGGATGTTGGTGTGGTAGTAGAGGTTGAACCTTCTCATCGATGTTCTGTAACATTTTGATGCTGTGAGACATTTGACAACAGAATGGTGTCTGACATGGAAGCGTATATGAAGCAAAGGTGTGTCACTGAAATCTTCTGTGTGGAAAAAATGGCATCTGTTGTCTTTCATTGACTCTTGCTGAATATTCATAGAGACCAAATAGTGAATGTGAGCACAGTGAGGTAGTAGGTGGTGTGTTTTCACAGTGGCGGCAGCAATATGAAAGACAAATCATATTCCAAATGGCCATATAGGTTTTTATAAGCATCATAAAAATGCATAGTAATAGTATTATCATATAATAATGATGTTCAAGAATTGATTCGTAGCTGAGAATGTGCTCTATCAAACAGTGTTGTTGTGTTCTTTGTATGTGTTGCAGTTTCCATGAAAATTATTAGGAAGCATTACTTATAGAGCAATCTACATACAGTGAATCTGAGGAGATGCCTATGATGCATGCAGTGAACTAAACATGTTAACATATGCTAAACATGCTAAACATGTAAACATATGCTAAACATAGCATTTGAAAGCTACCTAAAAATTTTAAGAGCTTTTTTCCTGTATTTCTTCATTCTTTTCAAATTGACACCATGTTTGTAAGTTATGCTACTTAATGTCAATCAGAAGAAATTTTAAGAATCTATACAAGCAAATTATATGATCAGTTTGAATAGAAAGGTGTAGACAGTGGAATGGAGTTCAAAGAATAATGCTATTCAGAACAGAATCAGTGTAACTACCTTGATGCTGATTAGTTGCTGATTTTTATTCCTTTTTAGGCATTATATAATTTTGCAAATCACATTGACAATATCTTATGGCTTTGTATTGGACTGATACTCTTCTTCCTTTCAGATGCAATAAAATTCATAGCAATGCCACAAAGTTGAGTTTGACACATTAATTTTCTTTGCAGGCAAATATTAATAGTAGCATCTAATGTCTATGCATCATTAAAATAAAATTATTCCACCAGTTCCAACATGGTAAGCAGACGTTCATTTGACATTTGTGTGTTGCTGTGGTGATCCAAGTCATATTGTGCATAAATCAATGCACAGTAAAGCACCTGTGGCTTGATGAGTTGTCTTTCTGCTCCACATCTTTCTATAGCACTGGCTAGTAACTTTCTGTGCCTTCCCCAGGCATCGCTGTGCAGTCTCATATGGTGGTAGCAAACTGAGGTAGCTAACTAACAGAGTTGCTGACTTTTGGGGTGACTTGATATCAGACCCAGACAAATTAAACCTAGGTGCCTGAGCTGATCAATGGGAAGCAAAATAACGGAAAGATGATGTTAGAAAGTACTGGAGGAGGCATAGTCAGCACTACAGGAATGTGAATTGTGAGTAGCTAGACCAGCTGATCATCCATTTGCTACACAGTTCCCAGAAATCAGGCTTAAAACCAGAACAAAGTCATGCTAGGCTTTAATTGTCCCAGTATCTCATGACTCCAGTGACAGACTGACAGAGAGGGAGAATAAATAGCAATTTGATTCAAGGCAAGGCACTTGTTAGGATTTCCTTGCCTTTTGCCGTCTTAACTGTTTCTTCTAACTCCTTTTCTGATCTTATACCACTGTTCCGTGATTCCCAACATCTGAAGGGTGTGTTGAACCTGCTCTCCATGTGGCTCACAGCTCACCCTTTTGTCTGCAATCCTTGCTTGCTTATTTGTTGCCAGTTCCGGAAATTCTAAGTTATTTTTTATTTTGCAGATATTTCCTGAGATGAATGGTGATGCATTTAATGATTGCTTTTGTGGATTTTTCTCTGGCCTTGGGTCAGAGATCTCTGTGATTCACTTTAGGTCAGAGGCTTGCTGATTTCCATAGGTTCTGGCAAGCCAGATCTTGCAATATGTGATTGCAGAGACTGTCTGCTGTGTAGGTATTCTATACTGAGTCCTGTTAACATGCATGACTGTACTATATTTTAAGATCATAGCATTTCATTGAAATTACAGTATTGCTGCCTGCCTTATGTCAGGAAGATTTAGGCATCAAGATATTCAAGCCCAGTATTTCTTTCCGTGTGTTTAGAACATGCCAAGATTCCTTTTAGCCCTCCTTTTAGGTAATTCCCAGGTGATCTATAAAGAAGGGCACTGCTGCAAAGAGCAGAGTTGTGCAGTGACTGCTGTGAGGGGACTATGTACACCCTTTATGATAATCCTCCAAGTTGGAAATGTCTGAATCTATTGACTCAATACCAGCCCAACCACATCTAGGTAAATAAATAAAGCAAGCATTTGAGAATTTCCACTTCTACATGTCTGTAATGTCTGTAAGATCTGTCTGAGATACCGTAGTTTAAACCTCTAAAAGGATGAAAACCTTCCTTTGTACATCTTCCTTCTCCTCACCGTAAAGAAAATCTCCATGATAATTCTGTAAAAAGATGTTTGTTTTTTAGAGAAGAAAGTCTTAATCCAAATTTGTTTTTCTGGTGTTTCATTATCATAAAGGTATTTGTAGAATATATCTGTGGCAGGTTGTCAGCATCTTTAAATTTAAGATTTAGTGACTTTTGGAGCTGGAAATGCTGGAATGGGGAAAAAAAATAGAGCAAGTAAATTGTATTTTCAGATATTCTCCTGAAACACCTGTTTTGCTTGCTAATTGCTTGCTTTTTTAAAGGAAATATTTTGCTAAAACAGTGCATGTTGAATGTTCATTATGTAGAAAGCATAAGCTCAGAGTAAAACAACACTTGCTATGAATCACACTAGTTCACGCTCAAGGTAAGTTGAATAAAATTTGTGTATTATGCTGTTTTTTTTTTTTTTAAATATACTGTGTAAGTGTATTGTGACTATATTGTAAAGTCTCATAATTAATTTTAAAGGGATATTTTTTCCTTTCTGTTGTCCATGCATTTTCTCTGCATCTCACATAGGCACCAAAATGCACCATGTTATTTTTCTTTTATCTGTTGTTTACTAAGGCAAACCCTTATAGACAAATACAACCAACAGTGAGAATGCTTAATAACTTAAAAGTATTATGAGTTCAGTGCTAGTTTAAATCTGATTTTTTTTATGCCTCTTTTTCTACTTATATTTTGTAAGCATGGCATCATTTCCAATTCAGTTAAAAGAAATAATAGCTATATTCTGCATTGTGCTTGTCACTAGGCACTAAAGGTGTCTCAAGCGTACACCAATGTGAAGTTAACTTCATTGTGAGGTTAGCCTTAAGGTTGCCACCACACATGAGCATTTTGGGTTTCTTCAGTGAAGGAGTTGGAAATCTCTTAAGATGTCTTCATTAGCCCAATGAATTACTAGCATACAGTGTGATTATGGCTAAAGGAAATCAACTTTCTGATTTCACCTGAAAGGCCTGTTTTCACCTACTGCCCAGTGTCATCCAAAACAGAACACAGTCAAGGATGGTAAGCTGGTGAATTGTATTAACAGTACATCTGCGCAATGCACGCTTTGCATCAATTTCACAATATAATCAGAATAAATATAATCATAGTCAGAGTTGTAATAAAGATATAACTGCATACACAAAAATGAAACAGGTATGTAAGCAATTGTCCAATGCATAGAGCTATCAATCGTAGCTCAAAAGCCTTCACTTGCATGGTGGATCTCAAAATGAGAATTCTTCTCTCTCTACATGTATGTTTGGTGTTTTCTCTGAGGAGCCTGTGATTTTAACAAAAGTGACATGCAGAGTAAAGTGGAAAGGTCTTGTTTCAACCTGGGAAGAGGGTGGGGCAGCCAGCTGAATTGTTCCATTTTTTCTATGAAATCTTAATTGATTAGACTATCACCTTTATTCACCATAGAAAGACTGTCTTTCTTTATGATGGATACAACAGCAGGAGAGCAAACTGTTGGAATTGATATACTTTGTTGCTTATCTGAAAGGAGATTTTTTGCCCTAATTTTGCACAATAGTAGAAACTTCCTTTAAATCCCATTTTCCTAACCAGCGCCTAGAATAGCTCTTGTTGTTAGATTCTAAGGACTCTATTGTAGCTTTTAAGCCAGCACCCGCAGTAGGGGTTGTGGAGGGATATGCCGCCCCCAAGAAACTCCTAGAGGGTTTGTGCTTGAGGACAAATCTGATGATAGAATTTAAAAATGGAAAAGACCATTGTAGATTATCCAGTCCTCCCATCTGCCAGCACAGAATTTTCCCTCCCAGATATTCTTAATGTATTGTTCGATGTAAAAGTCTCAACTCTGGGAGGTTTCCAAAGCTTTGCTTGGAAAATTTTTGCCTCCTTTTCTCCCTCAGAGGTATGAGGGCACAGCAGCAGCCATGACCACATCTTTTAATATCTATCTGTGTGTACTTTGGACTGGCTTCCACCTGCTGGCTGGTGTGAATAGGGGGCAGATGAGTATGAATTTTCCCTTTTAGTCTCCAGATGACTTAAACATGCCACATAGTCTTAGTGCCCTAGGATGAGGTTTGTGACTGCCTAAACCCATCACCTGTCCTTTAACGAATGACTCAGATTTTGTCAAGTAGGGTTTGAAGTGTAATTGCACATCACTCGAATGTAGTGAATTTAATTTGTGTTTCAGTCTGGAATGTTGTCCTAATTTTCTGGGCTTTGATTATTCTTCCACCCAGTGATACTGACTTGAATGATCCAGTGCATTTTGTTTACTGTAGGAAGGCTAACAAATCTCCTATGTATTATTTCCTTTTTAGATAATAACAGTGCATTCTTCAGTCTTGAAATCTGTTGATATTCCGGTTTTCCAAATCTATTTTGAAAGATTTCAGTTATCAGATAGCATATAATGTTATTGTAACTGCTACTGGAAAGCAGACAGTAGATTTTCACAGGTAATTTGGGTCTTTAGTGTAGATGAGACCCCAATCTTGCAGAGTTTATCTCATATTTAATGTGGTTACACGCAAGTAGTTCTGTCAGATCTATAAAGATCAACTCAGAGCTTGGTGATTCCATGTAATAAACGCATACTGAAGTATGTCGGGATTTGCATTTCAGTGCCTATGAAGCAAGGCTGCAATGACTTTGGATTAGTGTCATGAGTAATGTAGGTGGGACTGTGCTCTACAGTGAGAAGTATGAGATGTCAGTGATGCTCAAAACCTGCCAGTACTGACTATAATAGCTATTGTAAAATCTAAAGGCTCCTTTAAGATTGAATTCCCTTTAGCATATTTGGCAGTGTTCTTTAACCCAAGTGACTGAAAGCTAACACTGAATAAATACAATTTTATAATGGTTAATATTTCACAATCCAAAGAAGAGTTTTAAGTCCTACTAATGTGGATGTTTTTAATTGGGCCTTGGGAATGCTTTGATCTGGTTGCAGAAGAGAAAATTTGTAGAGGCAGATAAAGCCATGTAAGTCGAGCTGATGAAAATCTGTGGTATGCTGTAGACCTGAGAAATCATCAGGATCTTGTCTCTTCTTTCAGTGCAACTGTGAAAGATATGTAGGACAGAAGGTTTCACTTGTTCAGTTGGCAAAACACCATGATAGTTTGTAGGAAAAAAAAAAAAATTAGCTAGTTTTACGTGAGTGCTTTATGCACCTTGTTCATGCAAGCAGTACGCAAAAACAAGGGGCAGTGACAATGAGATTTCACTTTTTCTGTTAAGGTTCTGTCAAGGACCAAGTGCGGTGTGTCACTGTGACTCCTGGGGCTTACAATTAGCCATTTTTGAGCAGCATCTTTAACTAAAGTATCCAGAAGTGGCATTGTCTATGTGGATATATATGATTTAGGTTGAAGTCTGTAAATAAATTACCAGATGAATGACAGCACAGGAAAGGTAGCTTGCTAGAAGACAGTTCAAATTTAAACTGAACACTATTTTCCGTTTTTAAAAGTATAGACAGATCTAAGGTAGGAAGATCAGGTTTCGTTGTCTAAAGATGTTTGCTAGATTGATTAATTGTAATCTGACTTTCTAATTGTTTCAGAATCTGGTATCGCATATTCCATTTCGATTACTGTGGCGCTTTTGAAGAACCACAGAAGATGGGCAAATTTTACTGCTGTTCATAACAGACATTTTCTATCCATATTCTTGTTCTGCTTCATTTTGGGTTTTTTTCACTTTCCAGACAGAAAAAAAATGGTACATGGAGCATTACACAGTTCCTGAACGCAATTTATCTGCAAAACTTTTCAGACTCTGTGGTTCCCCGCTCTCTGTGCAAAGGCTTAATGGTTATAACTGGAAAGAAAGATTTGCATGCAATTCCTTTTCTGTGAGGTGGTAGCACAGATAGGATTGTTATTTATTTTAGTTTATTCATTTGTTTGCACTTAGCAGAATATTTCTGAAGGCTCTGTGTACCTACCTTTCCTGGCAGCTTGATTTAGCACACTTACATTCACTCCTGCAGTGACTTCATGGGCTTCCTGCCATCTGTCATTATTTCTTTATTCTAATATACATTGCAGCCTCACATAATTTATGACTTTGACTGATATTTATTAGATAGACAGGATTATTGCCCACAGATGGCAATGGTTCACAGCCAGAGGCGTCTTCACAGAACTAGCAGGAAGAGATTTATTCTTACCACCATGTGACTTCTACTGTAAGCTAATTTTAGCACTGGGTGTCTCCTGACAACTTAAAATGAAACAAGAACTTCGGGTCACATTTATTCTTGCAGCAAATGATGCGGTTCCATTGACTTCTGTCAAGTCCTACTTGTATGTCAGGTGTGAAATTAGCCCTCCAATTTTTCATTAGGAATACAAAATATGAGAGCATATTTTAGTTGCAGCACATGAATGCAGTTACAAATATTTCTAGTCTTGAAGCCGTACTTGTAGGTTACAGTAGTAACTACAGAAAAGATTTTTCAAGTCATACAGTTGTTGCCAGTAGATGACATTGTTTGCCAGCTTTACAGTTTCTCTGCTTCTTTTTATGGGCCGCTAGAGTCATATTTTCTGTCATTCACAGTGTGAGATTCGGAACATTTCTTTGGCAAAGTCAGGGAGACTGGCGTGTTGAAAGGGAGCCAGCACAGTTAGGTGGTTTCATTTGTTCTTGAATGCGAGACTTGTTCTAGCAGCAGATAGGAGATTAAAATTGTATTGCACCTTTCTGGTGTGTTTGTTTTGTTACTGGTGAACTAGTTGCTGCCAGTGAATTTCACTCATCTCACTGGCAATAAATGCATAGCAATAAATGCATAGAATCAGAACAATAGCTTTTCTAATTGTTAAGGACGCTGTTCAGTAAAGTGCAGCTCACTGATGTCCCACAGAAACTGTTAATTCAGAGGGTCTATGTAATAACACTGCTACTAACAACACAAAGACTAAAAATACATGCAGATTTCCTTGCTATAGACTGAAGTAGAAGTTCCCAACCACCAGATTGTAATCTGTAGGGAGTTTATTAGCAGCCGGGGTTGGGGGGAATGGCACTTCAAACAGAAGCCATCTGGAATATGCATTAGGAGATTCTTCTGCAGGAGATCTGGGAACAGAGGCAGGCAAAGGAACATGCTGCACTCACACCCTGCAAGGTTCTAGGCATACTTACCTTCCACTGGGAGGTCAATGGGAATTGGGGTGCACAGCACTTGCAGCTTGATGTTGTAATTCAGAAATGCCATCTGTAGTGTAATACATTAAAACAGAAGTGAATATGCTAGGTAAAGTTTACCATCTGATTCAACAGAGTTATAGCATAAATTCCCACTGTTTGTCTTTACTTCTTTTGTTGATACATGAAAGATGCTGTTTGTGGTTATTTTTTATGTTCTGCTTTTTTTGGTTTTAAGCAAAGCTGGATTGGTTCTCGCAAGGAAGAAACCTTATCATCCTCCTTGATGTGTACATTTGTTATGTACAGGTAACATCAAGAGCAGAATTTCCTTGCTGTTCAAGGTGCTTTTCAAAGTTGTTTGTTGTGTAGGAGGGAACTGAAAGGTAAAGAGAGTGTGCCTGCCTGTGGACCCTTTGCAGTCATTTGCTTTGCCAGTAAGAACCCATCACCCATTTTGTCCTTGTAAAGCTGGGCTAGAATGGAATGCTACCTATGCTCTGCTGAAGGAATTAAAGCTCTGCATCAATGTTTTTTCGGGTCAGCACATATAAATGCAAAATCGCTACTTCAGGTGCAATGCCTGCAGGATTTGACCCTAGAGAAAAGCAATCTCCTTGTCCTTTACTACAGATATTTCTAGAAGGCAGAGGCTAATTTCAGGTTTGACGTGTCAAGGCATGGAGTAGAGTCATTGACACAGCAGGTGCACTTAAATATAACTGTCTAATTATACAGTGATGCAAGTTTGCTCCCAAGAAACTAAATGCACAGTGCCATTGAAGAGATGGTATCTGCCTGTTGTGCTCTTGAGTAAGAAAACAGTCTTGAGAAGTCAGACACACTTCATATATGAAATCATAAAAGCCCTAGTATGGTAAACATAAGATATATTCCTGTTGTTTGATTCCCTTCTTGGGAGACTGCAACATGTATGCAGCTTGTTTCCGAGAAACACAGCTTCAGAAACGTATTTGAGGATGCTAGCATCTGATTTCAAGCTTATTTATTGAGTTTGAATATTCTGCAATAGAATTTCTGAATCAGTTTAAAATCTATGACAGTAATGGTAGAGGATGACAGAATATTATTCTGCAGTTACTGCTAATCGAGTTCTGGGATATGGGAAAGGTCACTGCTACTTGGCTAAATCTAAGCAGAGTCTGGGGCTTTGTAGTGTGTAAGGGTGGGGTGAGGAGGTGAGTTTACTAACACGGTTCTGATTTGAGGGCAAGCTTCAGTGGTAGGCATGTTTTTTACACTTTTCATGTACTCTAGTAATAACATTATTATTCTTTTTTTTTTTTTTAATTGTCAGTTCTGCCCTGGACTAAAGGTGCTTTGTTTCCTTTCAGCTGCTAAAGGGTAGGCAAGCAACTAAATGTAGAGAAATGAGGGAATAAAGTATTATATCAGATATCAGTAATCAGAGAATTGTTGTTACTTGAGCAGAAAATATTAGTAGAAAATATGTTCCTGTTTATTAAATAGGTTATATTATTTATTGATTTGCTTTTTTGCCAAAGTACAAACATTCACCGCTATGTTTTATATGCCAAATGCTACAGAATATAAGGGACTGTCCCTTCTTCCCTTTGTTGAGTGGCCAGTTCAAATTCTTCCTCACTTCCTCCAATTTTACTGTATATTCCATCCTTATAGGGATTTTCTATGTGTTTTTGTCATGCCTTCTCATTTATACTGATAACTCATTTTAAGTGGAGGATACAAGCTGCAGTGCGAACACCTGTCAGAATTTCAACATTTGCAGCTATTGGCCAATAAATGTTTTGAAATAGTAAGTATTGCTCAGCCATCACAAAATTTTCTTAGCATTCTGAAATACCTCTGCTGAGAAGTAAATTGTTTCTTTCACTATACATTCCAAGATTGCGTAATTAATGACTCTAACTTTAAATGCCATCAACTCTCAGTGGTGATGGAGAATGGCTGTTTGTTTAGAGCGCAAAAGAAAACATTTACTGAATGACAAAATGGATATTCAAAGTAATCCAGAACAAAGACAGTGAACATTGTGTAGCAAAGCTGAACATTTCATGGTGAACCTTTTTAATATCTGACTTTGAAATTAGAGTGATCCGGTATAACTTCCAGGCCACAGATTTGTTTGTGTCTATATTCTGATGTCTTTTCTCCTTTACCTCCATGCAATGTCTCTGTACTGACATCAGTTTCTTAAATCTTATGTTTTTGTTTGTCAGGATTCAATTGCTAAATGTAACAGATCCTCTCTAAATTAGATAAAAATAGTGCTATGCCAAGACTTTCAAAATCCCCAAAGGTTTCTGTAAATTAATTTGTGTCTTAGAATCATAGAATGGCTTGGGTTGGAAGGGACTCCAAGGATCATCAAGTTCCAACCCCTTACCACAGGCATAAAAAGTGATTTGTAGTTCCCATTAGAATCATCCTCTTTATGCATCTTGTAAATATTATTTAGAAAATAATTATATACCTAATGGTATTTACTGTTATTTCTTACTCCTACCTGGTGGGACTGCATATGGTAAAGGAGAACAGCCCCAGCCATCTTTCTGAGACTTTTTTTTTTTTTTGTCAGGACTGAATCCTTCTGAAGACCAAAGAAAATATTTGGGGAGTCCTGTTTTCATGGAAGTGAGCTGTTTACTCATCTTCACAGTTTGCTGATGCTGGTCATAGCCAGCAGGTGAGTCAAGAACTTTTCTTTTTTGCACAATGGATATGTCCTTTTCATTGATAAACAGTATTCCTCCTTCTCACACCTTCAGACAAATGCCACTAAGTACTGCACATTTTAATAGTGAGGAAAAATCAGCCATTTGCATGATTTCATGTATCAGGTTGTCAGGCAATTCAGACAGTAAAGATTAAGTCTCTGTCATAGTGTGGAGGAAGAGAGCATGGATACACGTGTTATCCTAATATGATGTCTAGACCTAGAAAAGGTGCATGTCTGTGGACTTGGTCTATGGATTTAGCAACATGATTTAACAGGAGACCTTCTTTTGTCTCACTATAAGTGAGCTTGCATGTAGTCTTACTGGGTGCATTTAGCTTATTGTGCATACAAGAGTAACATTAAGTCACCAACACCGCTTTCTGCTGTTTGTAGGACTTTTTGACATTTTTCATATAAATACTGGTTTCTTCTGCTAAATGCAGTGCCAAACAACTTTTGTCCCTGAAATAGTATGACCTGTTATAGTATGTTATTGTACTGAGAAAGTAATGTTGTACCACCATTCAGTACCACATATTCAAAGAAATAGGGTGAGCTTTGAAATAGTTTGGTATTTATTACTTTTTGGCTCCTTAAGGGCTGTGTTGCTCTTGAATCTCAAATTCATATGCAGATAAGATAATGGTGGGCTGAGGTAAAAGCATAAGAATTTTTGCAAAATCTACACATGGTAAAATTTTAATGTATGCAAAAAAAAATTAGAAAAGGGAGGAAATGAAAGTGTGTTCACTGTTGAACAGGCATATGTTGGTCAAGTAAGAAACAGTCTAATACTGTACTTCTAACTTCTGATCCTACAGACTCTTTAGACCACCTCTTTAATTTATTTTATCAGTGTGATTAAATGTAGGTAGAGCTGGGCTTAAGAGATAACTGAATACCCACAGGCAACTTTCAAACACATCGACAGAGCCTGAGCCAGTAGGGTTGTTTTTCCAGTCACCTGAGGTTGAACCCTTTGATCACAGTCTCATCTGATCTTCTCCACTCTTGTCTCCACCCTCACCTCTTCCATGCACAGCTGTGGGAGGAGTGGGGGAGAGAGCTTGCAACAAGAGATGGGGGCTTCTTCCTGGTACAGAACCTGCCAGGGGAACTGCTCCTGGTCATCTAATTCCCCTTTCTATGCCCTGTGCACCTGATAAGGAGAGAGGGTTTCCAACCCTGCCAGGTCTCATTGACATTGTGCCCTCAGCTTTTCTTCCATCACCCTTCCGCTCACTACCCCAGGAGGGCTAGCTGGTAGTGGTTGGTGTCTATCTCCACCCAGAAAGTCAAGGTAAATGCTCACACCCGTCACCACCTGGCTACCTGGAAGGGGAGAGTAGTCCTTTACTTCTCTTCTGCTGTGTGGGGGCTGAGGTGCTCAGAGTATGGTTGGGCAGTGTGACAAGGTACAGTGTTGTCTGCTCTGCATCTTCCTTGTGTCAGCAGATATTTCTATGGCCTTTTCCTAAGGGAAGAATTCATATAAGCGTTGTGCCAGAAATCTGATTTAAGCCCCTATGTCTTATAAGCCGTATAACAGATGTGTCTTTTTGAGCTAGTAGTGAGGCCAGCTTAGCACTCTGTGCAGGAAGGGTGTGTGTCAGGGGGAGAGAGTTTTGTACGTGGGGCTAGGTCTCTTTCATTAAGATGGAAATGGAAGAGGACTGTCCTGCCACACTAACATAACAGATTCCTTTGGAAAGCAGGAGGCCTGTTGGATCCGGCCCTGTTCAACAGAAGTCCAACCCTCCTAAGAAGGCCCCCCCATCTCAGATATGCAGGAGAGGGCTGTGCGTTCAGTCCTGGCACCTGTAAAGCCTGGCTGTGTGGAGTAGCAGCAGCCAGCAGCAGACTTTTAGCCTTGGCCAGACACCTCTGACAGGGATGGCCCATAGCAGCGTGATGTAATGCCCTTCATACAGGTACCTGGTCAAGCTCTGTGCTTTTTCCAGCACGTGATCTTTTTCTTGTCTACTTTATTTTTCCAGCTCCAGGGATGTGATGACTAAGGATGTGCTGTCACTAGTATGCCTATTTTATTTGCGTTAAAGAACTTCAGCCTTATAGTTAAGTATATTGTGCTGATTTCAGTGCAGTTATTTTAGGACTGAGTTTAAGTCTAAACATTTGATTAATCTCTTTGATTTAGCCTCTTCATCATTTACTTGTTTGCGAGAGTTATCTGTTCAGTATCCACCTGCAGTTTCTATTTTATTATGGTTTGTGTTCTAAAATTTTGCTAAAAGAAAAACCCTCAAGGTTGACAGGGACTAGGATTGACAGAACTATGGCTCTTTGAAGTCCCTGTTGTCCATTTAAATTTTAATGTTTCTATCATTTGTTCCTCAGTGTAAATTAACAGCCATGGCAGTGTGTTGGGTTTCTTTTCTGAAGTCAAGACTTTAAATTTAATTCAATAGCCTAGATTTACAGCTATTCTATATTTCACAAGGCAGAATCAATAATGTGACTGAAGTGAAGAAGATAAAAATTTATGGTATCTTGCAATTTAATGGTTGAAAAGATGCAATTGGAGAGATCATAAATTGTGAAGGAGTTTATGCTTCATTGCTCCTGATTCAGTGCTTGCTGTTAGAACTTGATTTGTGACTATTCACAAGGTGTGATTAATGGTGTGATCGATGCTTGCTTCAGTGCAGTAAAGCAGTTGTAATGCTCTTCATTAGAATAAATAAAATAAATTGACTGAATCTTTATAAAAACTGTGTAACATTTAAAATCTAAAATGTCAATTTTTTTTCCTGTTACAATTTAGGTTTCTTCAGGCAGTTTCCACCTACATCACATCACTCATTGTCATTCTTTTTGGATATTATAGAAATCCATGTGGGTTTGGGTTAGCTTTATGCAAAGCTCAGTGAAGGGGAAAAAAAAGAGTTGAATAGGGATGACTGGATTCTAAGAATTTCTGATGGCTGTGTTTTGCCATCCTGCAATTGTGCATTTATTCTCCTTTAACACATGCAAGTTTAAAGGAATAAAGGCATAAAATGACCCTTACATACACAGCTCTACAAATAAATAAATAAATAATAAAAATTGTTATTGTTTCATTGATTTTAAAATGGGGTTGATGTATGATCAGTACCCTAGCTGAGACAATGAAGATTAAAAGACTTTTTTGAGTAGCATTTTTTTTATTATTTGGGGATGCTCATTACATAACCCAATGCTATCTCACAGTATGCTCTAAAACAGGCAGGGAAATATGAGAAAACTGCAACAGCAGTTGAATGTAATGATTTTGATGTAGCCATTTGAAGAATTGGGCTTCAGGAGATGCAAACAAGAAATACTGTTGAGAATGCCCTAGGATGCCTCATACGTGCCAGTTAAGTCCCCTGCAGTACATGGATCATTTTGAAGTTAGGGATGTCTAAGTTTAAACATGCTGTGTAAAACCTGGAGAGTGAAGAAATTGTACTGTGAAATTTAGGGAAAATTCTAGTGTGACCTGAATCTAGAACTCTTCCATTTGTTTGTCTTGTATTCTTTCACCTGATTGAGAGCCTCGTAATTAGTTGAAAAAGTTTATCAGATTTCCACTGCACTCCCTTAATCTGATTGTTTTCAACATCCTTTGTCATGATGTGTGTGGAGTTTTCAGGTTTGCATTTGATTTTTAAGAGGAAAGATAGGTGGATCTAAAAGCACTGGACAATGATGTGCTATTTTAGTAAAAGCAATGAACTTAATATTTCCTGTGATTTGATTATCTTAAAACATGCTGAGGCAACTTCAGGCATCAACAGTTGTGTGTTTGCTGCTTGGAATTGCAAGGAATTGAAAACATAGGGAAGCTTAAAACTTATTTTTAAGCATATAGCTATGTCAAATTAGTGTTTCTATTATTGCATGCAGTATTTACAGACTACTGGTTGTCACTTCCAAAGAAAAATTCTTCAGATAGATCATATTCTGTCTGTCAACAGTCTGGCAGACATTCAGATATTAACTGCAATATGTTCTGACAGTAAACACGTAGTAAAATGCATGAGACTAAAATGTGAGTAGATTTTCTTTTGTAGATGATTTTTTGCTCCCTCACTGATGATTGAAAAGCCAGTAATTCACACACACTGGTGGGTTTCTGTGAAACATAAAAACTAGGTTTGGTAAGAAAAGGCATAGCACAGCTGCAGCCACAGCCAGGGCATGGTAGCTGAAAGATCCCAAGGGCTCCAATATTCTTGTGGATATAGTTATTGGCAGTTGTTAGTTACCTGACCTGCTCATTTTACCTCATCCCAAAAACTCTCACAAAATGTAGAGCCACAGAGAAATGTGAAGACTAACACAATGGAAGGCTGCCCAAGTCTGAAACTCCACCACTTAAATGGCAGGTAGGATACCTGCTTGTAAGAGGTTGTTTGAAGGAGCTGATGATCTTTTTTGACCTATTTTACTGTTTTGAGAAGTAGTAATAGTAGTAACACTGACACTTTAGACTGTGTTTGTCATCCTACTGTATCATTATCAAACTGCAACATCAGTCTGATTTTGTAAAAAGGAAGACCATATCATTGAGCAATTTCCCCAAAGTCACGTGCCAGATTTGCTGGTTTTTATTTATTTATTTATTTATTTACTTATTTATTAACTTATTCTGTGAAGTTGGTAGGTTTACAGTTATTTAGTCAGTTTATAGATATATTCAGCCACAAATATACAGGCAGCATGGAAAGCGATCATTTTGTTACCAGGCAGATGAAAGATTGTTTCACTGGTGAGTGAAGCCCTGTTTCTTTAAATGTGGCATGTGGAAGGAAGAATGTCCCAGTTTTTACCCAGATTAGCTTAGTATGGAAAGTGGTTTGATAATACTGGAGAAGCAGAATACAACCATGTAAGGGGGCTGGAAGGGCTGTTGCACCTTTGATTGTATCTAGTCTAACCTCTTCAGAAATAGATGCGCTCTGCAGTTTGGTGTGTGTGGACATCCTCAGTTAGTCACACCAGCAATGAAGGGCTCACCTGGCAGAGGAAGCTTTTGTGAAGTAGGACGGGGTGTGAATTGAAATAGCTTTCCCACATTTTCCACAGTGGACTCTTTTTTTTTTCTTTTCTTTTCTTTTACTTTCTTTTTTTTTTTTTTTACTTTTTTTTTTCTTTTTTAGGATTGGTTTCTGTGGGTTTTTTTTTTTTCCCACTTGAATGCTTTTGCAGCCTAACATAGTCTGCTTCAAAGTGGACTAAACAAAAGCAGATTTCAGACAAAAAGAGATGGTTCACACAGGAAACTATTGCAGAATATCTATTTCTGCCTTTTTCTGAGTGAAAGAAAAGTCACTAGCCCCTCAGAAACCTGGCTGCTTGGAATGTGGAGACAGCTGGTTTGTGACTGATGGTTCCCTACCACGCAATATATAGCCATGTATCCTGCTCTGTTTGCATGCCCATGATACACCATGGGACTCTTCTTCGTGTCTTCTATTTATTTTTCCTCCTCAGCTAAATGTGTTGTTTATTCCTCAGATCTATTTTTCTGGTTTTCTTTTTCCTCATAGTTCAGGTACTTTCTGCAGTATTGACTTCTGTCCTGTGTCAGATACTCTGCTGTCAGTTTTTCCTTTCTTTGTCACAAAGGCAGTGGTGATCATTTAATTACATCATACAATACTGAGTGATTTTAATTGAGGTTCTCAAACAATTCTAAGCTACAGAGAGAAAAACAGAGGCATGGCATAACTAATATAAAGCTAAAAGTAAAGCCTGACTGCATGTCTTCTTTCCTTAAGTTCAGCATTACATTCAGTAATTTCAGCTGTTCCCGTATGGGGAAAATCATGTCTCTACCTGTCCTCACATTTGAATGGAGATGCTGACACAACTCTGAAGAGCACCACTGCTAAACCTACTCTCACATTCTTGTTGTTAGTGCTGGTGCTGAAATTATTCTTTATTATTATTTATTCTTTTTCTGCTGCTGCAGCAAATTGGATGTGGGTCTATTGATTGGGTCTACTTCTTTGTTTCCTGAGAGGGAGCACAGCTTTGGCAAGTGAAGACGTAGATGGGTAGTCATTAGGTCTATGCTGTTCCTGTTTGATATTTGCAGCTTTCATGAGAGATCCTGCTACTTGTAGATGATCCTGCTGTTAACTTCTGATGAGGCACATCTCCCCCAGGTGAGCAAATTATTATAGAAGTGTATTTTGTGTGTGTGTGTAGATTTAGGCTTTCCGGTGTTTTTCTTTTTTTTTCTATCCAGTAGAATATCATAGGAAAAAAAAGAGTCTTGAAAGCCTCATTCCATGGTTTTCATTGTTTTTCTGCTCTGTTACAAGATATATCAGTGTAAGATGGTTCCAAACCGTATCACCCAGAGTGGTCATTTACACGTAGGCTTTCAATAACAGTAATCCTTTCCCCAGCGAATTTCTGATAATTTCTTTATCCTAGAACTGTACACCCTCCTATTTGCTGTTATTTCAGATAGCAAGGAGTGTTACAGCACAAGGTATAAATGAATTTAGGGATTTCTGTTCTTCCTTGTGCTATTATCACTTTTTCTCTGGTTCTGAGTGTTTATATGTAGGGTCTACCAGTTTCTTCTAGGTCCCTCGCAGTTCATTAGGGGCTTGCTGAATTTATTAGGAACCAATCATGCATTCATATATTCTTCCATCTGAAGTGCACTTTTAAATGTTAGACTACACACTAATCAAGTTGAACATAATAATGAGAGCACGTTCACATTGTTAAGGTAAATGACCCAATGCATTCGTAGTGAAGACTTATTTGAGCTATAGTTTGTGCTTTTCATTGCAATATTGAACATTCTGGAGAACTCTGAATTGTGTTGTTTTGTGGCAGCCTTGCAAATGTATGATTATTATTACATTGCTGGTAGAACTCTGTCCATTTCTTTGTTGCTTTGTGATAGATTTCTAAATGCTATTAGCTGGAGAGGATTTTATGGTGTGAATTTCTTCATATATATTAGGCTAACAATGCTTGAGTGGAACAAACACGTGTCTTTACCTTCATGCACACCTATATATACATACTTGAATGGTGTATCAGGCTGAGCTTTGATACTATGTGCCTGTTTTCAGGGAAGACAATAGGTATTTATTGTTACCTTCTATTTTAATAAGACAAGATCCAAAGCTGGCAGGTATACCTAAAGAATTAAATAAAGTAAATTCTTATTTTAGAGATAAGGAGGATGGGAGGTTTGTATGCACACAGAAAGTTAGCAGTACGAGGGAGTACTTTGGCCTGGTTCTTCATGATGTGGTTTGTGACTGACCATATTTTTCCTAGTGACACTTAAAACTGTGTTCGTTGACTAATGTCAATAGACTGGCATATTCCTCTAGGGAACCATATCAGCAACTGTTTGAAGTGATACTTGCCTGCCTTTTTGCTATTCCTAAGTGGAATGGATGAAATATTTCCACATTCCAAAGTAGAAATTTCCACTACAGCCACCTCAGCATGAGATTGCGGTATCGCTTTAAGTTGTTATTTTCAAAGATACAGTTTCATTTCAGTTTAAAATTCTGGATTAATCAAGTCACACTGGCAACTGCACATTAAATGCAGAAATTGGTCTGGACCTTTACCAGCTTTTTTCAAGACAGGGAAGATGATGAAAGGACAGGGAATAATTCTTGGAATGATCTGAGCCCGGCACCCAGAGTCTATATGCAACATTTCTCAGGGCAAGTATGTATCCACCCTCTTCAGTCCCCGCATCTTTCACCTCAGGATGGCTGGACAGCATCACTCAACTACCTCCAGGAGCAGCAACAAAGAAAATTTTCACTCTGAAATCAGTGTTTCACCATTTAGAACACAGTGGCCAAAATATTTTTCCGTAATTTGTCTTTTTCTGCACCATATTTTATTATACTTAATCATTTTCTTCTTCAAAGTACTATAATTTACAAGGTAATATCATTGTTTTTTATTATTTTTTCATTATTTTGACTGTTCCACTGGTATTCCCACATAAAGTAAGCAGTGAGAAAATGGGCCATGTGCCCAAATTCTCAGGAATCTTAATATGTCTCTAAAATCCAAAGTGGAGGAAGCAAATGGGCAATATGCATTTCCTGCAATTGAAATAGTATTTTGCTGAAAGTGCTGGAAAGCCAAAACCCAGTTTGCATTGAGCAAGAACAGGGGCACATGGAAGCTGAGGCGTGAACTGTACATTAGTAAATGTTAGCTTACTCAGGTGAGGTGAAAGGATTTGCACAAGAAAGGAAAATGGTTTGATTAGTGATACTTTTCCAAGAGAAAGACAGAATCCATGGCCTGGCAGTACTTCATCTCTCCCTGCCAGGTAAGGCAGTAGCATGCGCTGCACAAGCCCTCACAGTGCTGTCAACAAACCACAAGGTTAATGTGGTTTTGCAGACTGGCTAAGACTGAAGGGTGTTTTCAAATATTAGGCTGCACTGCTTTGGCTTCATGTGCCTGATCTCTGTGTCGTAGGTCAAATAAAATGCTAATTAGGGCAGAGGTACTTCTAATGAAAATGGGATGTTGTTGCAGTGCGATAGGTACATTTTTCTAGCACTTCCAGTTTAGAATGCTTTTCTTCCATGTTTCATTATTTTACTTAAAATTGTATCACTTTGTCTGTTGTATCTCTTTGCTCGGGTAGTTTGTGATTTTTAAACTTTATTTAAAGTTCTGCTTGATGCTGTTGACAGTTCTCTCACTGTTGATATTCAAGTATAATCGCACCATTGCTTCTATAAAAGAGAAAGCAAAGTGATCAATGAACAAGAACCAATGAAAAAAAAGTTCAAGAAGCATCTAAGTTCTAGTGTGTAATCTCAAACGTGTTGAGAATCTCAAACCACAGAGACTTAATCAATTTTTCATCGAAATATATATCAACTGCTAGGAGCAGGATTTTCTAAAATAATTTTTGGTGGGAAAAAAATATTTTCTGATTAACAAAACTATTTTATTTCAAAGGTTCTGCAACAGTTATAAATTTTATTTAAAAAAAAAAAAAAAACCCTGTATCTGGATGCTTTGTTCTCTTTAGTGGCTCCTTTCTAATTTCTACCATGTGCTGCTTTGCCACATTCACTCCAACAGAAGATGAAATCCAAGCTGAGATTCTGATTTGGGGAAGAATGGTAATGAGATGAAGTTTCTCAGCGGTGATGGTCTGGCTGAAAGGCAAAATTTCCAAAACACAGAATACGTTCATGTCTACCACTGTGTTCTTTCCTCCATTGTGGGGCCCTTTGTTATAATTACCTTCTGCATTGCTCCTTTTTACTGTATCCTTTTTTTCTTGGACTGTAGTGGCTTGTGGTTTCCTAAATGGATGTTTTTTTTGGAATTTGTGCTTCTCATTGGGAATTAACTTTATTCAGCTTTTGGGTTTCAGCACAGTTTTGTGCTATCCTCTGGAGTTTGTCAGGTCCAGCTAACCTAACTCTGAAACACCCTAATCTGACGTTGCAGCAGAGTCCCTAAGGACTCCCATGAGCAGTTAAGTATGAGGGTTTTTTTTTTTTTTTTTTTTTTTAAGAAGGATCTATTTTGCCAAGTGCTCTGCCAACCACAGCACACATAGATGGACACAGTCAGTCTGAAATTTTGCTGGATGTCAGCTACCTTCAGGCCTGTGTGTGAATTCAAGCTAACACAGCTGTGAAAAAATGCAATAGGATCCCTCTGTGGGGGCAGAAGGACTCATTTCACACAGCAATTGCAGGAAAGAGGACCTTTACTGGGTTACAGAAGGCTATTAGCTGCCCCAGAGTTCATTTGCATTTGTCCCAGCACAGTTGGCTCCAGCATGGGAGGGGTCATGCCCATACCAGTGAAATCACTGCATCCTAGGTACCATATTACTTAGGTCTGTGTTTCTGGAATTCTCTTCACTCTCTAAATCTTTCCTCTTAATCCCTTTACACAATAAATCTCGGCCTTTCCACTACCCCTTTTTCCCAGTGTCCTTTTTGTTGAGCCCAGTGCCAGCACACTCCATCTGCCCTTTCCTTTCCAGGCTGAAACCTTTCCAGGCTGTCATCGGGGTGTCTCTGTCTCCCAGGCACCACTTCAATATTTGTCTATGACGAGGATCAGACTGAATCAGCTTTGGAAGGGTGGCTGCCCTCCTTTCCTTCCCCCCTACTCCCAGGGTGGAAAGGAAAAGCAGATGGGAAACAGCAGTTTCTTGAAGGAAGCATATGAGAAGTGGAAGAGAGGGCAGTGTGCACGCTGCCCTCATGCTGACTGTGCATGTACCACATTGTGCTTTGCACTGCTTTTCTTGCCCAGACTTTTCCCCATGACAAGAGTGCTGCTCTTGTCAGACTTGGCCTAGAGGTGGGCAAGAATCAAGCAGCTGTATTACTTTCACAGCTGCAGATTGCTGTCCATGTGTGACACACTTGCAGCCTTTGCCACTGATCTGCTGTGTTCTCCTCATGTCATGCATAAGGCTATTTTCTGTCTGCAGGAGAGACTCCGAGTAGCCTGATCAAGCTGTAGGTATCCCTGTTTGTTGCAGGGAAGAGTGGGACTAGATGGCCTTTAATGTTCCCTTCCAACTCAAATTCTCTAATTCTATATGGGCTGCATGATGTTGATCATACTTATACCTTTCCTATTGCTGTAGAGCTATTTGAGTTTTGTGCAGAGCAGGTAACATAGAATGCTGTTATCTTTTAGCTGATTTGATTTAAGGGTTTGACAGTTTTAAGCCTCTTTCAGTTATTTCCTGTTTGGTGATATCAAAGAGAGATTGTCTTATCATCTGAGAGGGATGATATTTTCCTCAGACGTGCAAGGAAGTCCTGGTAGACCATGATCACTGCCGAGTTGAATTTCTATATTCCTAGGTTGTCTCATCTAGAAAGTGAGTTTTGCAGCTTTTGGTAGAGAAATTTTCCATTGGCTTGCTTTCACTCTACAGAAGTAGCTCTGGTAATGTGAAGATTTGTTGCTAAGTAATCTGCACCAGACAATTCAATGCCATATTAAGTAGTTTGATTCCTTGAGGTAGTACCAGGGGAGCAGGTATAACAACTGGAGACTCTTCAGAGCAGTACTGTTTGGCTAACTAGCCAGATTTTCCCTAGTTCTGTAGTCAGCTTGGCAGGCATTAATTCTGCAGTCTCTGCATCATGCTCAATTATGTTGTTTGAACATGCTTTCTGGTGCCTTGTTTTCTTCTTCACATTTCATACAATCCTAGTCAATTTTATTGACAGAAGCTGATGGCAATGTCACATGTATCTAGGATAAAAATAGCGAATTTTAAACCAGGCTACTTACCAAGCCGAAGCTATGAAGGCAAATAATTTGTAAGTGGAAGCTGGTTGCAGACTTAACTCAAAGGTGATGCCATCTGTCATAATAAAATGGCTGTGTTTATGTAGAACCCTGCACCCAAAGACCTCAATGTTAAGACTATTAAACCCCCTGACGTCCTAGTGAGGGGCCTAATAGTAGCATGTCTGTTATGCAGATGAGGGAAATAAAGCTGAGTTAAATGACTTGCTCAAGAATTCACTATCTGTTACTGGCAAGAACAAGAATTGAACTAATTGACCCCATCTTTCAGAGCTCTCCTTTTAACCCTGAGATGATTCTGCTTCCTCATGTGCAGCTCTTTCACTCACAGCTTCTAATCTCAACGTGTTTTATGGTAAGCAGCCAAATAATTGTCATGTGTCTGAACTATGTAGGGTGTTTTCCAATACAAAAAAATACGCCTAACATATTAAATATATTCATTTTTCAATTTGACTCCTCCAGATAGTAGGTTCATCTAAATGATAAGGCATTTTGAAGCCCAATAGCTTATTTGCAGTTTGGAGAGCTATTTTTTTTTTCCCCCACATCTCAACAGATTATATTTTTACCACTACACAAGCTAACTTCATACCTCATTTCTACCATCAATATGGCTATTTTCTGTAATGTGAATGAAGTACCTGGCATGATAAATATTAAAGTGTATCTGCAGTTTCATTTTCACATACAATTGACACTTCAAAGAATAAACCTATTGCTGCAGTATTTACTAAGTGTGACTCTAGTTTAATTCTGATCTTCTTGGTTTGTATTTCAATATAGCAAGCTGGTAAAGCAATTCAATATCATTTCTCTTCATTTATGACCAAGTTATATTATTTCAACATAATCATGCAGTAGTGGAATGAGTTATGTTTATGGCATACCATTGATATTGGAAAATGTGCATATAGATATTGTAATAATTCTACTATTACATTTCACTACCTTTTCAGTGACAGGAAAATGCAGTATTCTGCTACACTGAGTTACAAATGCTATACAGTGTAATCTTACTGAAATATTTCTTGCATTTTAGTTTTGCAGTGTTGATAATCCTTCAGTGTTACCATAAAATAAAAAGGAACATCAAGTACGTGTATTCTTAAATACAGTGTATTTTTACCTTGTTGATTAATCAACTTCCTGTCTTGTTTGTGTGGTGAATTAAAAGCGTACAACTGTAGCAATTTTTATCAGTGTTCAATCTCTCCTAACAGCTTAACGTAATCTTTCTAATAATGTGAAAGTATTTCTATATCTTGCCTTGGCAAATAATCTTCCTTGACATTGCTGAGACAATTTTTGGAAAATTTTCTAACTTTCTTGTTGGGAAGTTACTCACCTTGGTTACAAAAGTCAGAAGGTGAGAAAGAGAGAAGTCCTTCTTTTGACAAAGTTAACAAATGGGCAGAAGATTCTGCCATGGCTCATGGTCCCTTTCAGTTACTAGATGACATCTGTTATGTTCCAGTGCCCCTGCCTGTTACGCTCCCTATGTTTCAAGAGGCCTGATTCTTTCCTGTTGTTTTGCTTTGTACCGCGTAAGATCCAGAAGAATCTGTAGAATCACTTCTGGTACTGTTGCAAAGAAAACCAACAAAATTTAAACATAAGGACAAAAATTTTCATATCGCATGCACAGCCTCTGAGTAACTCAAATAGCTTGATTAATGGTGAATGGTAAAAATGATGTCAATTATGTTAGAATTTTTGTCATCCTCTTTACCTATCCTTGATCAAATCTAGACATATTTTTAGGAGAGGTAATCAGTTATTTAATGCAGTATAGCAACCATTCATTGTCATAAATGTGAAAAGTTAGATGACTGCTTTCCTGGTATAAACTATTTATTCTGTAATGTACACCTCAAGAGGAAGGGAGAGATAATTGCAATTACAGGAATTTTAGTACACTGGTTTTTCAATTTTGAGCTGTTGAACACAGAGTACTATGATGCACAGGTTTATTTTTACTGCCTTTATGCTAAAGACAAATTTAAGTATAATAACTATAATTTGTGTACGTCCTACAGTTCTGCAGTCCTGGGGCTGAGCCACATAAACTTCTTTACAGGGATTTCTTCCGTACAGGATATGCTGCTGTTGCTGGAGCAAAACATTAACCTAATCTAAATGGAAAAATAGCGGCCGAAGGGGATGAGTGTGAACAGGAAAGAAATACGTATCTCCTAGAATATGCAGTTCCTGTTACCAGTGGGAAATGAGTCAAAGACCGCACTTAACTTCATCAGGTAGGTGTATGGACAGAAGAATTGCATGCAAAAAGGAACCTCTGTGCTGGTATGAGGGAGATGTTCCCATACTTGCCATAGAAAACAAACAGAATCTTCAAGAGAATCTTCCCTGGGCACTGACAGAGAGTGGGCAGTTATGCATTATTGTGTGTCCAGGCTGTGGCTACTATATCTGAGGAAGAAACTTTTGTCTGGAGTTAAAATGAACTGAGACTTAGATATATGGTCTCAAAGGGAAATGCAGGTTCCAAGAAGTTCCTTGTTATTTTGTAGTTTGCTTTGTCACTAGGAAATAGTGTTTTGGGTACACAAGGGAAAAAAAAAAAAAAAAAAAAAAAAAGGAATACCTAAAGTAAATTTAATTTAGGGAGACACTGGGATGCTAACAATATACAAAAAGTCATTCATGTTAACTTTTTCCTGCAGTTTGAAAAAAATGTTTTTTTTTAACAGTTAAGTTCTACTAATCTTGCTTTAGAAAGCCACCCTAGTGTGCTGAAAAGATTCAAGAAATGCTAAACAGTAAATAGTGCAGCCAAGACACAAAACTAGTGCTGAGTGAGGGAAGGAAATAAGCCATGGATGCAGAGTCTAAAAATACATTTCCAACCCTGAGACATTTTTTTCCTGAGTTTGTATAGCCTGCCCCCATCAAGTAAAGGGCAATGTATTTCCGATTTATTGTGGAAGGATTATGTACAGTACTTGCTGACTGAAATACAGTATTTTTTTTTATTATTATTGCTTTGCCAGAATCTGATTATATGAAATATTCTGGCCAAGATGAATGCAAGGAAGAGGAAGAGATGAATGCTGCTGTTTCCTTCCCAAAAACCCAATGGACTGCCAAGTTCTGTCAACTTCAGAACTTGGTTGAAAGGATTTGAAGCAGAATGCATCCAGGAACTCCAAATCACCATTTCTTACCCTGTTACAAGTTTCAAAATTACTGGGGAAAAAGGAGATGTATCAGAGAAGATGCCCCTAGTCTGTCCCTTACAGTTCCTTCCTATGTTTCCAAATGAAACGTGGTTAGAAGTTTCAAGTAATTACCTTAGGATGCATGGATCAAAATATCAATATTTTGTATACATAAAAATGTCAAGACAAAGAGCAATGATGGCCTACTCTAAGTATATACATTCAAATGAATCCTTTTTGAATTTTTACTGGGTTGTATTATGAGCACAAGAATACCATAAGCAGTGCAGCTTTTTTAAAGAATCTTAGAGATTCATTTCAGTTCACAGAAATTCTTACTCTTTTGGGGAATGTTATTAACCCAGTTTTCAGGGTAGAAAACAATCCAGTAAATTAAACCAGCTGTTACATGTTAATCCCATGTAACATGATGTGTACCAGAAGAGAACACAGAAATTTTGTATAAAGCTTTGGTAGAGCACTCTCATGGCTGTGATATAATAGAGCTCTCTGTAGCACAGTGGAAGACAACAAGCTAAACTAATAAGATAATCTAACCCCTATGTAAATGAATAAGAGGAGTGATTTTCAGCCCAGTACCAACTTAATGTGTAGGTTGTAAGGGGAGGGATGGTGTAGCACGTGAGCAGATGCATGCATTTTGTAGGACAAGAGGGTAGATTGTTTCTGGCTTATTGTCTGACCTGGAGCTAGCCAAAGAAGTTGGCCCTTGTTTTGGAAAGGCCAGCTGCTGGGATTTTTCCTACGTGGAGGATATTCTAAATCTACAAATATAATTTGGTGAGAGGAGGCCAAATTTGGGCCTGTCAACTTTGACACATCCCTTAAAAGATTCCAAATGATAGAAATGGTGTGTAAGAGAGTTGTAACAAAGGAGAGGTTTTCAATTCTTTTAACAGAGTGCTACATAATCACACTTTCTTGCAGAAGCATTCAGTGTGAAGATCTGTCAATAGAAATCTCAAACTGTGAATATACAATTGAGCTTTATTATCTCTTTGTTATTTTGTAACTACATAGGTATGACAGACAGAAACTGATTTTAAAAGAAATTCACAATTGTCAGTGTGTCACATGCATGAATCCCACTGCAGGAAGTTTTTCAGTAAATCAGCATCTTTGGGTATGTGCACCAAATGCTGTATTTTAACAAAATGTTTTTGTGCATAGAAACACTCAAGCTCTTAATTTAAAGAAAATGAACACCTTAACATTTTGTTACAGCCCTGTGCAGTAGACAGATGGTGTTCTGTCTCACATGGTGTGGAAGACATGGAACAGCACAGTTATAGCTACCAGATAAAAGGTGATAAGGAGAAGGTTTGTACGGAAACCCTCAGTTCAACCATTTTCCAAGACAACCAAAGGAGAAGACATAAGTGAATAAGGACGGCGTTGTAAAACAAAAAGCATACATAAATCTCCTAAAAGTTGTTTGACTCTCTAAGGAGTACAGTGAAATAGGAAGCAGAGATCTTCAAACCTGCACATACCACAGGAGTATTTTTGTGCATTTGTGTCTTAAGGATTTATGATGTTGCTCTCCATGGCCAGGCCTGACAGCCTGCCACACAAAATACAAAGAGATTTGGAATTATCTAGTAAACTTCATAGTTCTGTCTTTCATGAGAGGTTAAAGGAAGGGAGGAAAATTCTACCTGAGGGGACTTTTGTGTTTAAGCTTTACCTTTATTTTGTGTAAATTTGATCTGTGATTAATCTGTTCCTGGGTTTCAGGAGAAGTCTCTTGGCTGTGTTTCCTCTGCCAGATCAAAAGGTGCTTATTGTACTTTAATAGAAGAAATGTTTTTCCCTTGTCATGCCAAATCTTGGCTGATGTTGCCTGTACCTGTGCTCAGGTTTGGGGGTTTCCACTTGTAGTGCAATCAGGGTTTGAATTCCAAAGTAAAAAGCGTCTGCTAAAACACTGATGTAAGAAACATTTACATGAGTACTAGGTTTATCTGCAATCTTGTTTCTCCATCGTATTTATGAAATGTCTAATCTCTTAAAGGAAACAACTTGGATCCCCTGATACCATTTCTGACAGAACCATGCACTAATTCTCCAGCAGAGCCACACATCTATGCCTGAGCAGAATGAACAGCTGAGAAGTGCAGTAGAGAAGGGACTGAGACTGGTTTCCTGAACAACCAGCACTGAGTGATGTGCAGGAACTGGTTCAAAATCTCACAATGGAATCACTGCTCTGTGACAGTGACTGTAATGTATTTCAATTCAGCTCCCTCACAGGGTCAAGAAAGGCCAAAAAAATCCTCCACAAACATGCTTGACTTCAAAAAGAGCAACTCTGAAAACAAGGAAGCCTACTAAATAGAAGCTAAAGTGGGCCACTAGAAAAATCGAGTCCTTCCAGGGAGCAAGAACATGCTACCACTGGGATGAGGACACAGCAGTAGAACATCAGCTTTACTTTGAGTAAGACTTGAGTAAGGGTGAAAGGATGCCGGCATGGCTGCTCAGCAAAGAAAAGGAAGTTACTAGGATTAGGAAGGTTACTCAGAAAGATTAAGTTCTGTCCAAACGAAGAATGTAGGGGGAAGTGTAAATTGTGGAAGACTAAATAGAGTACTCAAAGAAGGCTGGTCAAAAGCATTCAAGAAACAGTTCAGCGTTTCTACTAAACTTTTCTGAAATGCATAAGCAGAAATAGCTGATGGCCAGCATGTGAAATAGCATCTCAGAGGATAAAGACTTTCCAGAGAAGCTATGTTCTTTGTACCAGTGTTTGTGGTGAGTAGCGTTGGGGTCGTTCTCACAAAGGAACCTCTTCTTGTCAGAAAAGGATCTGCCTTAAAAAATGAGGAAGGAATGGCAGTACCAAAAGAGAGACTGAACAGTTACAAACCACCCAGCGGTTTCCACCCAAAAGATCTGAAGAACAAAACATTTGAATTTGTTCTGCCAGATCTCTCTGAACAGGAAATGTGAGAGGAATCTGACTGAGGTATTCTGTGTGGATTTCCAACAAGCTTCTGATAAAATCTCACACTAACAGTCTGTGCAAAAATTAAACTGTCACAACACAAAAGTGTATCCATGCAGATTAATAACTGGCCAAGAAAGTGGGAACTGGAGGATGATGGTTGGGTTTTGACATGGAAGAGAGGTTACCATGAGAGTTCCACAGGATTATCCAGGTGATTTTAAAATTATGCACGAGAAAATGGAAATGGGGGTGAACAATGAAGTGACAAAGTTTGGTAATAATGTGAAGTTCTTCCATGTGGCAGTGATGAGGATCAGCTGTGAAGAATTGCAGAATTGATTTAGTAATATAATTACTCAGATGAAATCAAGTGTAGATCAATGTAAATTGCAAGTATATTGGGGGAAAAACAAGGGACTTATTTTATACAGAAAATGGTGAACTCTGGAACAGCACCTACTGCTGAAGAAAAACTTTGGGGTTAGAATAGGTAGTTCTCTGGAAAAAAAGCCAAAAACAACACACAAGTAGTGCTGTTAGATTCTTTTTGTACTTCTTAGGTGTGAACTATTTGCTCTGAAGTATATTTAGCACACTTCTACCTGTTCTTTCTAAGCAGTGATTTCATCTGCATAGTTGCAGTATCTTTTCACATATGGAAGTGTGTAGATTTTGAAAAGATTGTTTGTGCATCTACCTAAAACTATCTTTCCAGTATTTGAGCTGTTATCTGTAACTTGTCAACATCTTTTTTTTTTTTTTTGTAATGGATAGTGTTTGAGAAACACAGCATCAAGTGGCTTCTCATACTACTTGATTTGGTTTCGCTACAGAGAATGAAGATTCTGAAACTTCATATATTAGTGCATTTCCTGTGTAGGTTGATCATAAATGTTCTGAGGCAGGATATCATTTGAAAATGCTGACTTATCAAAATTGTAATTGTTTTCAAAAATATGGGTTTTATAAATTTCTGTTTAACTTCATGTCATTTTTACCTTCCTCATTTGAAAGTGTTTTTAACTTGTTTTTTTCTTTCTTCCGCACAGAAGTGTTCTGCAGATAAGGGATTCTCTGATTTGAGCAGTTCTAATGCTGTGTATGGCAGGAAGGGAAAGCATCCTCAAGTAATTTTTCGAAGTTCTGTTTTTTAGGTGACTGTTAAAAAGCCCTTGAAAGTGTTAATAATAGAATTGTAATTGGATTGATCTAAGAGAAAAGTTCAATATACTATTCTTCGTAAGGAATTTAACAACTTTATTATAGTTCCCCTGTGCTTGGTACTCAATTAAGATGCAAACAACCTTCTTCTTTTTAAGCAATATTTGGACTCTGAGCTATCCCTGTTTTATTAAACATACAATGTTTATTAAGCATTCTGGAAGGAAAACAGCTGCGAAGAAGCACACTGCCCTGAAGTCAGGCTCATTTGGCAGGTTTCATACTAACTTGATAGTAATTATGATCTCCGTCAAGTGAGACAGGGAGCAAATAAGATATTTAGCACTGTGTGATTTGTCTATGAGAACCTTTTCAACTTGTGCTTTTAATTTCTGGCTTTTTGGTGTTATTAAAATATTGATGTAGATATATTTTAAAATAAATAATCACCCTATTCCCCACATCTACTTTTTTTTTTTTTTTTTTTCTTTTAGCATTATTGATCTCTGTTTGCTTTCTGCTTCCATGAGATGGGTGCTCTAACCACCACATAGAGCAGGACAATAAATATCCTTTTCCAGCATTGAAGGTGCACTTAGTGAAATTTTTCATCTCACTCATATAAGCTCCAATCTGTCTGCATCAGAAAATGACCCAGAACTTTCTACCCACAGTGACTGGATTCAATTATGCTTTTTATTTAAGAGATTTTATGCGTATATTTCAGGTAATACAGATCTTTCCATACAGTCCTTGTATGTATAAATTGTCCTTTCTCTCTTCTGAACACTACAGGTTCTAAAAAAATACTTGTTTTTTAGTGACTCACATTGAACTCCATAGAGAATTCCCCAAATATGCACATATAGACTAAGTCAATGCTCAGAGTAAATGCTGTGCCTGAACATCTTCTAAACTCGATACCACTTTCTTACGGTGACTCACAGCTGCCAGAAAGAATGTAGCATTCTCTGACTGTCTCAGCCATAGAGTGTTGTAATTATCAGACTAGAAGTGCTTACAAATTCTTCAGATATAACTCTCCTGTAAACCTGTGAGCTATCATACAAACTCCAAAGGGTAAATGGTGCTAGGAGAATGAATTTGACCGTTTTTCACATGCTTTTCATAGAATCATTGAACCAGTAAGGCTGGGAAGACCACTAATATAATCTAGCCTAACCATCAGCCTGTATCTGTTACCACCCTAGGCCATGTCACTCAGTGCCACATTTACACTTCTCTTGATAACTTCTAGGGACAGTGACTCTACCGCCTCCCTGGGCTGCCTGTTCCAGTACCTCAGCACTCTTTTGGAGAAAGATCACAGTAGTTTGAGGTGCAACCTCACCAGTGCCAAGTACAGATTCAGGGTCAGATTTAGCCTGTGTTTTTTGCACTTTTTATTTAACTATTTAGTTATTCTAGTTATATGAAGCTTATAGTTAGAAGTATACTAGATTCATTTTTTAAATCTACTAGCAGATATTTTCTTGTGCTTTTCCCAAGTAGTTTTCCTTGGAAAGGGGAATAGAAGGAACAGAATGACATCTTTTCTTGGAAGTGGGGCGTTATGCTTCTAATCTAGTCAGAAGCATGGATGATAGACGAATTGCAGTGATGTGGAGAGAAAAATATTGGCATGCTACAGTAAGGGTTTTTTTTTGTTTTTTTTTTTTTTTTTTAACTCCAAATCTTGACACCCATGACAAGCTAGCTACCACATGATTAAGAAATCAGATTCATGTTCCGGACTGCTCTAAAATAGAATGTGAACAGTTGCCTCAAATAGTAGTACTTCCAAAGTTGTTCATTCTGTGTCTGTCTGCACAGCAAGCTGCAGTGCTGCTGTAGCAGGAAACTTAAATATGTTGAATCAGTTTTTGGAAATGACTTACATGGTGCAGACCCTCTGGTCCCTACACACATGCAACTCATCACAGAGAAGCCAGGTAAACTAAACATGTCTGCAGAACTTTGGTTCCATTTAACTAATTTGGTTCACTACTGAAGGTAGATCATGTACAGCTGAAGTGATATCTCTTCATTCTGCTAGTCTATGAAGGAGGCATCTAATAGATGAAGACTGACATGAAAAAGTAGTTTTGGGCTCTGTGTTAAAGCCACCAGCTTCTTCTTTCACTATTTTGTTTTCTTCCCCCCCAAAAAAGATGCGTAACTGCTGTTTTCTTCTCTTTCCAACATTCATAATGCCACAGCGGCCGAGTGCTGTGCTTAAGTCCTTGCGGGTTCAGGGACAGCATTACCCTGTGCTTATTGCAGAACAGGCTGTAGGGAGGGAGGGAGCAGGGTGCTGGGGAGAACTCATGAGTCCCAGTGGAGGTAATTTTCCTATACTTTCTTCCTCAACCCTTTGTAAATCCGCTCTTAATACTGCTGCTTAGCGCCCACAAAATCTTTCTGGAAAATATGCTGTTCAGTACAAATCCTGGACTCTTTGTTATGTGCTGAAGGCAGAAAATGAGGGGGATGTGGGTAAGAAGTAAGTCGGAACAAAACACAACTGAACAAAAAATATTGTAAAATCTGACAGGCCTGTTGATAAATTTTCTTCCAAGCTTGTTTGTGTTTTGTTTAGCTTACTTATCTGTGTTAGCTTTTAACAAATTCAGCTGCCATCTTCTATATAAATGAGAACATTTTTAGTATTGTGGACCAAGCTGGAAAGGGGTGTGCATTAGTGTAAGACCATCAGCAGTAGGTGCATGAAGGACAACAGCAATTTGGGAGGACTAAAGCAGAGTGCATGTGAGGTTGGCAATGGAAATCAGTGTTCTAAAGAGGATAGTAGAAGTCTTTCCAGCTGCAAGAGGTATTGCCAGGACAACTGCTCTGTTGAGAGTAAAATTTTCCCACACTTCAACAGTATCTGATCTTTTGTGTGTTATCTCTAGGTTTTCAAGACAATTTCAGTATTTCAGTGCAATTGGAAATGTTCCTGTTTGGGTTGAGGTCAAAATTTTACCTGTAGTTCCTGAGAGTTGCTTATTTAACATCTACTTAGAAGCAAAGGGGAGAGCAGGATGTCAGTTTTTAGAATCCCACAGCTTGATCAAAAAGTCACACAAAAAGTGCAGCTGCACTAGCACTTTGTGACAGAGACTTTAATCTGTCAACTCCTAAAAATTAATGGACCATTCCTGAAGAAGCCATATCAGAGCTGGCTCTCCAAATGAAATCCTGAAATCAGGAGGAACATTTTCATTGCCTTTAACCAAGGACAGAATATGCTGACTGGTAAAAATCAGTGAAAAAAAATGTAGAATTGGAGTAGCAGAGTAATGAAGGGTACCCAAAAAGGTCAACTTGAACCAATACATCAGAAACAAAGGAATAATCATCTTTAGTCTCAAGTGTGATGTACTTCTTATAATGCTGTTTTTTGATACTCAGTGTGTCATAGTAATCTGTATTGGGAGTGAAGGTAAGAAGACTGCAGAACTAAAGAGGCATTCTAGAAGAAAGAAATAAACAGGATGATAACGAAGATGAAAGTCATCCAAAGGAAGGCTAGGAGGGAAGGTATCACCGCTCCTAAGGCAAACATGAAACTTTCTACACCAGGTAATTAGCTGCTAATTAAACACTATGCTTTGGAGAGCATATATTCATATTTTGATGACCCAGGAATGTGTATCACTGCATATCATATGACACCAACGGGAATATTTTAGTTTCTAATCAGGGATTAACAGAATATTTGAGGGGGAAAAAAGTGTTTGAATGAAAATGTATTTGCAGGTAATACTTTCACTACTCAGTGATACATTGGTTCCTGTTGTCTTGGTCTGCTTATGGCCACATATCATCCTGCATTTTCTCAGACAAAATTATGGAGGAAAAAAACACACTGAACAGTTTTACAAAGTATTTAAATATGATAGAAAAGGCAATTATGTATGCAGTCATACAAAGTATTTTATCTTCTCTCCTACTTGAAGAAGCATACTTATTTTGTAATAAGAAATACTTTTTTGTAAGGAGTCTGTATCATTTTTCTGTTCAGATTCTACAATCTCACAGCTGCAATGTTATGGAGAAGACAGTTTGAATATTAGGAATCAATAGGAAATACACAGAAGTAGAATGTAGTCTAATGAAAGCAGAGAAAAACTAAGCCAGCTACATATAAATACCATAAAATGGAAAAGTGCCTGAGAAACATAATGTTGTAGTTTGTGCTTGAACCCATTTCTTTCCAGAAAAGGTGATGAGATGAAATGAAAAGCTATCACAAAAATCTGTGTTACATTTTATACTCTTTTCAACTGTCTGCAGAGGGAAGATACTATCCAAAAGGTCTTGTAGCTGGCCTCCTGGAAATGGTATGCTGCTAAATTCTGATGGAAAAATTTTAAACACTATCTTATATTGGTTCTGTGTCTAACAGAATCGTACCTAGAATCCAGCAGCTTTTCATGAGCATGCACACAGAGATAAAATTGTGATAAAGGGTTAATATGCTGGATGAATACTTGTTTATGTCTCTATATTGTTACCACCAGGGTGTTGATGAGCACATATTTATCCATAAGCCACTAATTTGCTGCTACTTTGCCCATGGTGTTGGAGAACCTCATTACTTTCCAATATCTGATTGGGAGAAGCTGACCAGAATTTTAACAGAGTCATTAGAGCACTACAATGAGTTTCATGCTGCAATGAATCTTGTTCTTTTTGAGGATGTTATATAGTACATGCAAGTTTCCTTACTTTCAGTAGGTGTGATGTGTGCTCTCAGAAAGATAATCATTGAAGTGCAAATTCATTTAAAGGTGACCTGCGAGAGTATTAAAAATAACCTCACAGCTTTAGAGGTATGTGCTAAGTGCCCCAAATGACCAGGTCAAGCCAGCGTTTAGCACAGTTTTAATATGAAATGTAACCAGTTTTTCTTCTAATGCTTGCAAGCAGTTTTCACCCACTGTGAATTGCTGGCTCCTTCTCAGTGTGACCCATGGACTTGCTATTGGTCATGTCAAATCCACTGTAGAGCACCAAGACAGACTGTGGTTTGACCCATCAGGGTATTTAAGAACTCATCATTACAGTGCTCTGGTGGTTTTACATCTTATGTGGATAGGAAATGAAGGATAATTCAAAAAGAAAAAAAACAACCAAACAAACAAAAACACCATGAAACCAAACCTTTACATGTTGGGTACCTACATATAGCTTTTGGAAAGAGGTTTATTTAAAGCTGTTAAGCTAGCCTTGTAGTTTGCAGTGGGGTTTTGTAATGGACGGATGGGTTATCATCATTTTAGTATATTCCAAGGAATCATCATACAGGAGTAGATACTGCTATGCAGATAGAATGTTAAGGGTTTTTAAAAAAGAAAAATACAGGGTTAGATGAGGAGAGAGAATGAAATGTATATTTGCTAAATCATCTCTTAGGGGAGTTTCTGAGGAATGCATTCTGTTTTTCTGAGAATAATGAGTGCTTGATAAAATTGCATTACTGTCCGTTCCTATGTAGACTGTTTTTTTGTGCCAGGGTGACAAGTTTAGCTTCAGTTTCATTCCATTGTCTCTTTCTTTATTCTAGTATTTTCAATTCCTTATTGAATTATTTTTTTTTCTACTAAATTGGATAGACTGTTAATAAATTACAAATCACTCTTATAAGCAAGTATTTTGAAGTTCACTTGTCAGAACAAAATGTTCATTGCCTTTTCTGAGTGTTCATGTAGAGCATTCCACATAGTTTGAATGGTAAAATGGCCTTGATCAGATTTGTTTTGTATGCATTGTTCCGCCCTCTATTTCTCATGCAAATTTAAATTGATAGTAATGTTGAATAGCTGGCAAGTATTAACTCAAAATCTACCCCTCTCTTTTCACAGGAAGACAAAATAAGAAAATATTTCTAGTCATATTGGCTCCTTACTGTGAACTCCTCAAGCCTAAACTGATTTTAGAAACAATTTAAATGAATATCTCTTATTAAAACAAAACCTGTTTCATCCAAAAATTTTCTTTTTACAGTTTGTAGCTTTATCAGGAAAGTCATTAGATTTATCTCAATGCTAAAGCAAAAATGGTAAAGAACTCCCAAGAAACAAGTACAGGCTTCATCCATTGGGACCAAAAGCAGAAAGCAAATTAGCTCTTTATCTTGTTTGGATTTTTGTTAATCAGGAAAAATGCACTTAATTACTCTGACAGGAAGCAGTGCATGTAGAAACTGAACTGAGCCTGAGGCCAGATGTCATGCAGTCTGAGATAGCATAAGTTTCTACTACTGCTTCTCTGTAAATAGAAGAGAACATCCTCAATTATGGCAGCTAGAAGAATTTGTTACGATACTCAGATAGGCATTTCAATAAATCTCATAAGAAATCCTTATCCTTCCATGGTTATAAAAGCTTACTTTATGAATTTACAACTGGTAGCCTATATTTTGCTGTATTTTTTTTATTTATTTTTTTAATCTTGAAAGGTACAGGAGCAGAGAACTGGGTAATGGAATTGCATTTCTTGTTAAAATTCAGCCAGCACTTGTACTAACCAGAAGCCACTGTCGTCTTCTGACTGTATGTGGAAGTAGTCTCATATCTGTTTGTTGAGGATGAAAGGAGAATTGCTTACCAACAGAAAAAGGCAGAAACTAGGCAGAAATAGGTTAACCTGTAGGAATAATGCTCCTAACAACTATCTTGCTGTACAGTAGGGCTTTTTGATGCAGCCTTCAACTCCACAGTTCTGATATTTCACATTTCCATGTCTAAATCTAGAGTCATTCTCTCTTGAAAGCGTTTTAGCCAAGGATTGCCAGGAATGAGGGGGAATTGTTCTAAGGGCAGAACTGGGTTTCTGGATTTTCCACAGATTTGCATCTCAGGTCTGTACTCCCATCTGAATGCCAAGATTTATAATGAATAGTAATCTAACAAAGTAGCCTTTCTGGTATAAAGGCATTGTAAGTATCTTGTTGTGAAATATATCTACCTGTTACTTATGAGTTTGTTTTGGTTTTTTTCTGTTTGTTTCTGTTTTTTTTCTGAAACTTGATTGAGCTTAAAGTCTCTTGTGCCCTCTCCACCCTCTTATTATTATCTATATTCTTATATATATATATATATACTCTTATTATCTATATAATAATATTATATTATTATTATATTATTGTATTAATATAATAGTAGTATTCTGTTTTTATGTTGCAACAGTTTATATTGCATTGCTGATTACCAAATGCCAGCAATGGGACACAAGCAATGACCCTGATCAGTTTGTTTGTGGGGAGTGGAATTAAAATTCAACAGCAGATTGTAGAGTTTCTTCTCCCTGATGTTACAGAGGTTATAATTTCTGACCCTGGAATGTGGATTGACTGGTTTCACGCATAGATTGTTCTTACGATTGTTTTCCATTGGTAATTAACATCAGAGGTTAACAATTAACAAGAGAAGGTATCTCATCTAGTGTGTGCATGTCATCTCATCTTCATACTGGGACTGTAAAAAGTCAGCCACCTATCCCAAGTTTAGACCCGCATCAGAGCCCTATATGGTGCAAGTTCCCAATAAAGCAATAAAGCAGAGGTCCGTGTCATATGTCATGCAGTCCAAGCAGGATATGAAGGCTGTGGTACTGAAAGAAACACCATGAGAGGCAGTGGATCCCAGTTTTTTGGCTTTCTGAAACAGCATGAGCTGGGAAACTTCTGTCTGACAGCCAACAGATTAGGTGAAACCTAAATGCTTAGTGACAATGTCTCCTGGCTCCTACTGAGTTTCTGCTATCACAGTTTATCTGTAATTTAGGAAAGAAACATAATCTTACCAATTGGCCTTCAAAAATTGTGAGCAACCTGTTTACAACATTTCATGAAACATAATATTTCAAGGTTACTTTTAACTAGCTTTTGTTCTGTTTATTGTTTGTTCTGTTTTGTTCTGTTCATGGTGTGCTTGTCAAAATCTGCACCAGCAGAGGTGACCCACACTCACTGTCAACACTACTGACATGTGCCACTGTGCTCATGTTTGGTCTCCATATATATGTTCAGTAAACATTGGCAAGAGAATCTTGTCTGGCTGCAATCATTTTCTTATTTTCTTTCTGCCTCCAAAATACAGATTTTAGTATAAAGTGATGTTAACCTTATTTATCATCTGTAACTTGGGAAGTTATAGCAGTAGGAAAATATAAAGGAAGGATTCTGTTTTTGTCTCTTGTGGGTTCTGTGATAGGGATACACAGAATTCCTTTGATAATTGTGTTCTCCAGGAAAAGAAGAAACATGATTGATACTTGCAGATAGACTCAGTGCTGAGGGTGCCCATTAAAGTTGCTGGCTGACACAGAGCCTGTACCCTGGCATGGTTCAAAACACAAAGTCAGGGCTTTCTTGACTGGCTGTCCCACACAACATAGCTATTCTCTCAGCCTTCCTTAAGCCTGCTCTGATCACTGTCTCTCAGTTTACAAGGTTAACGGTACTTCTCTGTTTGGTAGTTTCAGCAGGCAGGTGTTACATGTAATGCATTATTTTTGTTTACAAAGAAAAGTAAAAATTGGACTCCCTTTTGTATTAAAAAAAAAATCATCGTTAGAGTTGAACCAGAGAAATCTTACTGTATCAATGATCTAATTTGATTTGTAAAATTATTAGTAGTTCTCTTTTGCAAATTAACTATAAATAATTTTATGACATACATAGAAATTTAAATTTTACTTTACCTTTTTAATCAAGCTGATTTTGTTGCTTGTTTCTTATTATTATTCCCCCCCCCCACTTGTTTTACTGCTTTTCTTTCATTCTGCATAATTATTGTCCATACTTTCTGCAATTCCTGCATTTTACTAGAAAACTTAATGATCCTAGAGGAAAATATTTGTGATAGAAAGTAGTTCATTATTATATAAGAGCAAACAGTATGGGTTTATAGTGCAATCAACAAGCTGCTCTGGAAACAAATTGCTTGCTCACGTTTTTGGGTGGCAGTCCCTGTCTTTGTGACAATGGCTGCATCTGCAAATTGTTAATTATGTACTGCCCCCTAGGGATTTATGTTTTGCTCGTGGCAACCTGCTTGCAGCTCTTCTGGGACCCGTTTATGGTAACAGCCTAGATTTCTCATAGGGAACTTGTATTTCTCTCCTCTTTGCCTTTTTTGACCATAAATTTCTTCCTTTTGTGGCTATAATTATGTTACTTGCTTTCTTAACTCCTTCAAATTTATTTTCGTTGTTTGTACTTAAGTTAGTATTTGCAGTTTGCTGTGTTCTGTGCATTTTGAGTATACGCTTATTAGGTTTTCGTATCATATTTTCATTACATTCTTTGACTGTGATAGCTATGTTTTTGAATGTCCTTCTTCCTTGTGATGTTTCTAGGAGGTGGGTTTTCTTTCTGATTTTTTGTCCACATTCCAGATGTTAAGATGAGCAGCGTGCATTTCCTTCTCAGAGTCAAATTTTGCTTCCGTGCTGAAAGAAAGAAATTGAGGAACTGCGGTACTTTATGCAGAGATTGAATATTTGATGAGTGATTTCTTTTTCTTATTAATGACATGACTGTTTCTGGTAAATAATAATAATGTGAAGTGATAAAGGCAAGTTTCCTTTTCTTCGTTCGTAGCTGTGATGAGTTGTCCACAGAACATCTGATCAGATGAGAGAAGAATTTTGCCAGATTTATTTATGATCAAAACTGTTTGAAAATACAAGATGGCAAAATGAGCAGAGGGCAGGAGGTTTTGAATATGCTTCATCAGCAGAGGGGAGAGGTCATCTGGGACGATTAGTTATAGGAGCTATTAAATCACCTCTGTGACACTGTTAGAAGAAGCTGCTTAACGTAATCATGTGCAATCAGTAAAAATAAAATAAAAAAAAAGCTGTTTATTGTAAAAACGATTTTGATTTTCATATTTTATATTGCTGTGTAAGATGGTGCAAGGTGAGGCCATACTCATATCACCAGTACAAATCATCAGTCTTAATGATTTGTAGTGCTTTTGCCTGACAACTTTCAAAGTAAAACATTAGGAAATAACTCCAGACCTGTTTTCACCAATGTAATTAAAGACTTGCATAGTAGTTTCTCTTTATGCTACGGATACCTGTAAATGGTACAGTGCTTACATACAAACTCATCCTACATCATAAGCCTCTCAGAGTTTGATTATTCTTCTTATCCACACAAATACCAGCCATCTCTTTGAAGTGTTTATCACTTAGCGCTAAGACTTTGCAATAATGGATTCCCTGCTCATTTTATCTCTTCTTTTTGGAGTTACAGTGTTCCATACATACTTTCTTATATTCAAAGTGGAGATCTGCATTACTATTTTTGTTTCTCACAAGTTTATTTGATAATGCAGACCATCTCCAGATTGCAAGGGCTATGGTGACTCTTACATTTCATGGCACCTAGTTTGAAAATTAGGGAGTAATTGAATCTTGTCAGGTTTTTTAATAAGTTTTTTGAATAAATTAGTATCTTTCAAGATGGTAGTTGATAATTTTCCCCGAATCTTCCCTTCATTCTGCACCATGATCCTGGGAGGATGTGTTGTTTGAGAAACCAAGCCCCTAGATTAAGTACAAGTCTGGAAAGAGTTTTACAAATGGAACTAGGCCAGAATTTCTCAGTGAAAGTGTCTGGATGCCATCTGGTCCTGTGAGTGCAAGAGGTAGAAACTGAAGTATCTGGAAACAGTGAGAGAGAATATTACCTGATGTGTTAGCTTCTGCCTTAATTTTGTTCATAATACTAGGCTTCTAGCAGAAAACCAAATTTATAGTGTCGAATTCCAAAGTCAGGATGATGAATCTGAGTTCTTATTTATCATCATTATCTTTCTTTTGGTCTTATGCTACTGATGGTTTCAGTGGGATTATTTTGACTAAACTCAGGTGTAGCTCTAAGTCACACCTTGTGTTACATAGTAGAACAAGTCTGTGTGTATTATTATTATTGTACTACCTAGAAAATCAAATTTGTGTAAAGCTGCTAAATCTAGAATAAGGATTTATATGCAAACTTCATGATATACTGCAGTAAATTATCTTGAACCTACCCACTCACACTGGTGCCAGTGAGCACACACTTTCTATTGGCTCATCAGTTTGCCTCAAGCCATACATCAAATAGTGATATATGTCAAGACCGTTAGGCAAGCACCCTCAGATTCAAATTATTGACTTGGACTGGGACTCCCACAGAGTGAAGTATATTTCCAGATAATCTAAATGAGTGATGGAGAGGCAAAGTATGTCAAAATTAGCAAACTTAACTCCTTAACTCTTCCAATAGTAATACACATTTGTAGAGCAAAATATTTGCTAGCAAGCTCTGAAATTGCAGCAGATTGTAGATGTGGATTTCCACCACTGAGAGTGTACTCTCACTTGTTCTGTTTTCTCAAACAGAAATCTGCCTGAACAATAAAAAGCAATAACACATCAGAAATTTAAAGCTGTAATTTTAAAATTTTACTTCCTCATTATGTCTTTTTTCCATTAAGCTAAAATATGTTTATAGATATTTTTGGTGATTTATTAGATGGCATTAGGCTGTGTTGGCTCTTTTGTTTTCCCTGCTTCTATGGCAGTCAAAAAAAGCTAGACTGAAGTGTAAGTGCAAGTACAATACGTACTTTTGGAAAGCATTCTCAGGCATAATATATTGAAATCTTGAATAATGAATTCTTGTTTGCCAGAAAAAATATTGAACCATGCCAGGAAATAATCTGAGCTATAAGCATTTTTTCTCCCCCCTTTCCAATTTGTGTTGCTTGGAAAAGGAGATGAAAAATGGCACAGATGCAGGCAGTATTGCACAAAGAGTATATATGGACGTTTCAGTCACTGATATTTCCCCATTTTCTGATGCTAATGTAAGATATGTTGGTTTTGCATTTATAATTAAGATGAACAGATGGTGAAGACTTAGTTTAAAGTAATACTGTACATCCATTAAAATAATCTCTGCTGACAGTGATTCTTCACTATAGCAAGACTTAATTGCATATATAATGCATATACAACAGAAAGAACTCAATCGTTAGCCATTTGCTCCATCAGGACAATAGTAAGACAGACGTCACCAAAACAGGATTTATCCTGGAGACTCCTATGAGTAACAGATGCATCTCTGCTGACAATATTGGCTTGCTTTAATTAATGAACACTTTATGAATAAAAGAAAACATAATTTCTTAAAATGCATGGGATTTCTTTTTTAAAAAGGCACCCATGTTTTGAGGGAGGAACATTCAAGAACATGAGAGAAGTAAATTTTTAACGGATTGATTTGATGCTATTTACAGTGTTTCTCCCATGAAGTAATACGTACCATTTGTTCATCAGTAAGCTTTATAAATCTGTGTCTTTGTGGACTGCATTTGTATTTTAAGTTAGGTATATTCTTAAGTGTGTTATGGAAGCAAGTCCTTAAGCTGTTGTGAAGCTGACACAGATCTCTGCACGTTCTTGTTTTTCCACACAAATGCTGCAAAAAGCCATTCTGCAAATTTTATGTATACAAGGGTTATGTAAATAATTTATGTTCTCCCAGAGATCTGTACTTCACAGGAAATGGAACTTCAGTTCCTACCTCCAAAACAGGCACCCATCCTTTACCTGTTGTACAGAACAGAAATATTAAGCAATAATACTCATTGTTTAAGTTATAATTTATCTTATATATGGAGTTCTGTATTTATAATTCATGTAACTCCTTTGTTCATTTCTTGCCCTGCCTACCATCCTGCACTGGTAGCGATTTTCTATGGTAATGAAATCTTCTAAACTCTAACCTCCAAGGACATGGTTCAGCAGCGATAATCTCCCTTCTTTCCTCTTAGTTTTTTTTTCTCTAAGAACATAGAGAATCATAGAATGGTTTGGGTTGAAGGGAACCTTAAAGGCCTTAAAAGTTATCTAGTTTCAACAATTTACTTTTGTGACTACAAAAACAAAACAAAAATATATATACATATTTCATTTTTTTTAGGCTTGATAAAAAATTTTACATTTTTTTAAAACTAAAATACAGAATCACTGTGTTATAACTGAACAGTTTTCAAATTAGAAAAACAGTTGTCCATGCTAGTTTCTCAAAATCAGTGAATCTCCATCCTTCGTGATGTGCTTTAGCTATTGAACAGCAGGGCTTTCTCTCCTCCTCAGCGATTATCACAATCTACAAGAATGCCCTGGAAACTGTGTTACATGATGTTTTGGTTTAAGTCCCTTCATCTTTTCCTGTTAAAAACCTGCTTTGTTTAAAAATATTTACATATTAATTAAGTAAGAACTTGAACCCTGAAGTCCCATTTTCCACGTAAGTACTCCAAATCTTAGATTATTGGGTCATTTGCACTATCTCTCAGAATGTTTAACTGTATTAATCCAAGTGGAATAGCACCAGAAGGTGAAAACGAGAATCTTTATTCCAGAATACAAAAACTGTGTAATATGGCAGTAATATTCTACTAGGAAATGCGGTTCAAAACCCCTCAGGCAGAAGAGAAAGTCAAACCAATCATTCTTCTGTCTGTGATGACCTGTCAGGTAAGACAGAGTGTGACTGCTTTCTTTTCATCAACACGTTGGTTTTCTTTAAAATGTCTGAAATTGAAATTAAATAATTATCCTCAGTTTTTGTACCTCACCCCTGAGCTAAAACCATTTAAAATTAATTTGGACAGACGTTTGTCATTGGAAAAGGATACAGTTTGGCAGCCATACTGTAAAAGTCTTTTGTTTGTGTAGACTTTATTCAGGTGACAGAATTAATGAGACAAAATAGTCCTGTAAATACAGCAGAGGTATAGAAGTAGGTCTCACAAGTAAAGGAAATAAGAAAGGGAGGAGGAAGAGGAGGAGAGAGGCAGGCAGGGAGCCAAAGTGACTGAAAAAGGCAGCAAGTTTTACAAAACATTGATTTGACTAATTTGTTTAACACAATAAGGAAAGAGTGATTTTATTTGGGAAGTTAGCAGCAATGATTGATTACAAGGATATTGTGTTTGCTGGATGCAGGATGAATAATGTCTGTGAATGGATGTAGAAAGTACTCTTCAAAACTGGAATAATTCAGGAGTCATAGGATGCAGAGCACAAAATACTAACATGCTAACATACTGAGAAGGGCTTTAAACAATAAACGAGCAAATCTTGGAAGAGGTCCAAAGAAAGAAGGAGCAGAAAAGGAGCTACGTTTAGAATAATGGGTTTTAGACAATAGGGAGAGTGCAGCAGACATTTGTGAATGGAGTATTAGCTCTTTAATTATAATAATTACCTAAGTTTAAGGTCAAGGCACATGTGCATTGCTGTCTGTGAGAAACTGATTAAAAAATTAGAAGTAGCATTTAATCTTAGTGATACTATTTTCCAAAAACTCTCTTAGATATTTGAGTGCTGCCGAGATCATTGCTCATTATTTGTCCTGTACCTAGAGACATTGTTTGAGATGGGTCCCATGTTACTACCCTGAGATCAACATCAGGATTGAGTCTCTTATCACTTAAAACATTATTCAAAATGAAAATTCACTGAAGGGAAGAAAACCATGGAATGTCAGATAATGTTTGAATTTAAAAAAGAGCACACATAGATCAATGACTTCCAAACACAGAGGAATCTTTCTTTTCTCTTTTCCTTCTACCGCTCCAGGGTATCAATATTTGGATTTGGATTACAGGTGACAGAAAAGGAAGCCGAAAGGAGTGGATATCAATGTTTGCTACTGAGCACATATGGTAGAATAAAGACTGGGTGTTAAATTCAGGGAATTAGGGAGTTAGCAGAAGGATAAAGAAGAGGGAATAAAACAAAGAGAAACAGGAAGTATTAGAGGTGATGGAGTATTACAGAGAGAGGCTTTCTAAAAGCTCGGAATTTAGAAGCATAAGTTTAAAGCTATTTGGAAATAGAGACTGACAAACAAAAAGTGAAAATTTGAAAATGATTTGCTATGTGTTTGTTATTATTGCTCTCAAACATGTTTTGAGATGAATACTTCCATCCCAGTAAAAAAAAAAAACCTGTAATTTTTCTTCATATTTTTAATAGATAATTTCTCATAAAAACGTGGAAATTTTAATTTCCATTTTTGTTTCAGGAAACAACTAAATTTCAAAATTCTAGGCTTTTTTTCTTGAATTTTTCACTCTGTTTCCAACTCCTTCACTCTTTCTTTTCTCCCGTTCTAACAATCAAAATCTGTACCACCTTCAAAAAAAAAAAAAAAAAAGTACTAGAAAGAGCAACACAATCTAAACATTTCCAGAAACGAATAAAACCTAAATATATCACAAGTGAACTTCAATTGAGAGGGAGGAAGGAACTGTGTCTGCAAAGAAAATGTCATCAAATGAATGGAAGCATAGATTAAAATACACACAATGACATTTTGCTCGTGAAAAAAAAAAAAAAGTGACGTTTCCACAAAAGGGGAAACAAAGAAGTTTTTAGTTTGTATTTTTGTATTTCTGAGTAAAAAAGAAAACGATGAAAGGACATTTTAAAACAAGAGCAATCTTTGGATCCCTTTCTGACCCTCAGGCAAGTGTCAGTCATGGCTATTATTGCAGAGGGAGATGTTTTGCCTCCAGCTGTGGCCTGTGGGTGATAACGAGACCTTTTACATTTCAGTTGTAAGTGTTAAAGATGTCGTGAAAGAAACAGAATTAATGTTTTTCACCATTGTAAATGCTCACTCCCTTTTGTGCTCTCTCTAGTTCAGAGGTCATTGTTTACTTTCACATTTGAGGTAAAATGTGCTAGTGATCATTGGAGAAAGAAGTTCACAGACGATGAACTGTGTGAATGAGGTACCTGTGGTGATGTTCTGGATAAAAGCAAGAAATTAAGTGCTATGCAAGCCAAGGAGAGTAACTCCAAGTCAGTATCACCATCAGTCTGATTGAAGTAGTGAAAGAAGATTGAAAGAGCCTGTTCTAGGTGAGAACAAGCCTCAAGAGGAGAAAGAGGATGAGGGGATGGAAGGCTTTTAGTGAATCAGAAGCACTTCTTACAGTAAATAAAAAATATAAAAGTGAAGTAAAATCCTTCTTCATTTTCTTGATGTTTTGGTAAGATCTTTCTTACAAAAAATCTTTCAATAATGCTTGATGTAATCTTGCTGAGAAGGTAGGCAATAATGAGCAGAATAGGGTTAGAAATTAAAGTATATCACAGAATGGCTGTTATAGTGAAAACTGGGAATGGGGGCAGACAGTATTCAGTATAGCTGAAAAATGACTGTTGACTGAAAGCAAAAAAATAGAAATAAATAATTTAAATTACTGTCCTACTTCCAAAGGGCCTACACAGATTCTGTATCATGACAGTCAGTTGGAAGTAGCTCATTGGTGAGTAACAGGGAATGAGGGAATGGCATGCTCTCTGGTGACAGTGACAAGGTGCAAGGGAATGGTGTGGAGCTGTTTCACCTGCAGACAGATCTAACCTAACCCTTACTGATTTCTCCATTGTTTGTTATGGAAATGTAGAGAGCAGTGTTTCCTCTTCGTCTGGAAGTGGATGGGTTTGACCAGACAGATTCAAGAGAGAACAGCTGGCAATTTTTTTTTTATTAACATAATGTTTCAACAGTTAAGTGTGAAGAAAGTGATATCCCCAGGTGATAAATGGGAATGTGATTTATTTATTTATTTTTCTTTTACAATTGAAAATAGTAATAGACAAAATTAATTTTATCAGTGTTTGGCAACTATTATCTTTGTTAGTGAGGAAAAATCCATGTTTTGATAAATTCTTTTTATGTGCAGATTTCAGCCATAGGATATGACTGATATATACATAATCATATTACCTGTAGAAAAAGTCTAAATTAAGGCAAATCCAGTTCAGGCCATTAAGTCTCATTCTTTTTGCTTCTGGAGAAAATACTTGAATAGTTGAAATGGCAAAATCGTGTTCCTATTGGTTCTGAAATGTACTTCAGTGTCGCTCCCACAGCTCCAAGTTGGGCTAAAAAGAAAAAGCGTCTGAGACAGCTAGTTCATGTGAGTAAATTTAGCCACTTGCTTCCCACTGTAAATCCCACTGTAACTCCCACTGACTTTCTGCAATAGATCACCTAGTAAGTTCAATAATGCTAAAAAGCTCTGCAACCCTGAACAAGGCATCCTTCTGCAGGACAAGAGAAGAGGTTAGATTTTTGTTGTCAGTATGAATTAAAGTTTGTGTGAATTATGTTAGAAGGCTACTGTTAAATTATGTTTTCCATATTTTTATTAATACTTCCCTAAGTCTGGAAATTATTTGAATTTTATTCCTCTTCATCTCTGAGTTCCAGTGTAACTCCAGTATTGTTGCTGAAGTCAGTCATGCTGACGCATTCCCTAGCATACTTCTGAAAGTTGTAGGTTACAATTTGGCAGATTTGTCAAAATAGAGATTTGACATTTGTGGTGAAGCAGAGTTGAATGCAAACACCTCTGACTGTACCGAATGCAGAAATAAAAACACTTCAAAGGGGAAAGTAAGCAAAGAGATGGGACTAGTTTTAACTTTTTTAGTGTAAAGTTACTGAAGTGGAGTGAGTTACACAAGTGTAAAGGGGATGTGAAGGAACATGAAAAACTTGGAGAGGGGGAACAGTCCAGAAATCATGTGCAATCTCACATTATTTCTGCTTCTGTGAAAGCAGATGTAACTCTTTTGGCATGGTGTTTGTGCATCTTTTTTGGACATTCAGGATCTACCTGGGCTTTTCACATGGAGAAAACATATCCAGTGCTATTTTTCCTGGACTGGAGAAGGAAGCTGAGCAGAAGGAATGTTAGCTTGGTTTTACTTGGATCTGTTTTCATCAACCAGATTTATTTCGTGAATTAGAATCATGGTGAGAGTCACTATGAGATGATGCTGAAGAGAGTGTTCAATGGAAAATGCTTGACATATTTGTTACAATTCTCCCAGTAGGTGTCAGTTGTAAAATAGTAATTTCACACATAGAGTAACCTAGAATCTCTGCCAAAGACTTTTTCACCTAAATGAAGGTACAGGTGACTGGACCAAACTTGATGTTTGTAATGTCATTAAGTCATGAAAGTAAACAGGATTCTTCATGGCTCATTTACCTTCAACAATAGGAGGAAATAAAATTCAGATTACCTAATGTTGCAAACATTGAATTTCATGTTTTTTTTTCTAGAAATAGTTTTTTTGGACTTTTGAGTAACGTGTTCTTTAAAACACTGCTTAATTAAAGAGCAACAAAAGCACAGATGATTTCATGTGGGGTTTTTTTGTTTGTTTTTTGTTTTTATCATTCCTATACCTCTACTTTTTTATATATATTTCCATGGCATATTGTCATGTATGTACACATTATGAAATCTCCCTTCAGCTGTGCTACAATATGGATTCTGTGCCTAGCATATTAAGCTTTTGTTGCCCCACTTTTGTCATTTGATCTTAATTTAATTCCTTTCCAAGATCCAGTAAAACATCTGTGGTTTGACCTTCCCATTCTCTTTTAACCTTTCCCCAGAGAACTGATCAATAACTGCTATTTTCCCTTATTTTATGTGATGGATATCTTTGGATAACTCTGTAATCTTCCTTGCTGCCTTGTCTACCAAAAATCTCCAATCACTGGGCTTCATACTGGATTTCTTCTGACAGCACTGAAAAACCATGTCTGTTTCCAAACAGTTAAAGAAAGCCCTGGTTTCTTGTTATTCATTTAGATTTTCTGAAATAGCAACAACAAAACAAACTAAACCTGAGATATTTTGAGTACTGACCTCTTGTAGAGCTCCACAATGCCTCACCAGCTGGATGTCGTTTGATTCACTTCTACTTTTCTGTAATCTGTACTTGACCTAGTTTTAAGTGTGATCCAGCTCTTTCCAACAGGTTAGTTTCATGTGACTGAGCATTTAAGTACTTAAAGGAGATGCCTAAGTGAGAAAATAAGGTATTTACTGCCCAAAGAATATAAGTCTAGTATTGAAGCTTGTTTTCTGGTGCTCTGAAGTGACTCATGCAGGGTCAGAGATGAGAGATCTTCAGGGGAATTTTTCATAATCCTGCAGAAACCCTCATGATTTTCCCTTCAACTCTGAAGAAGCAAAAATAAATAAATAAATAAATGAAAGCAGATCTGTTTCCTGTCATATAGGCTGTAGGGCAAATAACCTCCAGAAATAGCACCCAGAAGAAATAGTGCCAAAGCTGGTATATTTTTGATAGGCTTAGGTAGATGGTATACAGATAGTTAATAAGAAAATTAATAAGAAAAGAGTGGCTCACCTTCAAAGATGGTTGAGGCTCACCAAAAACTCCACTAGGGAGAGATCTCCAACCAGAGATCCTTCCCTGGTGGTGGTCAGCCCTTAAATGGGGTCTTGGGAGAGGTGGAGTCAAACTCCACCCCTTCCAATCACACTCACTTGTGCCCCTGCGGCTGACCCAGTGCTCGCCTCAGGTGATCAATCAGTGGTTCAGGCCGTGATTCAACAGTTCCCATACACTCCACCCCTTCACGACATGAACCACTAATTAAGGAACTATAGGGTGAGCCCTCCTTAATACAGAGACCCAATACATCACGACGCTTTACATAATAACCCGTCGTGATGCATATTGATGTAATCTGGGATGAGTGATGATCAGCGTATGGCTCATGTTCTTCCTTGGGCCAGTGCTTGGTGGTGTCTACTGGAAGCATGCGGTCACATTGTGCAGGTCCATCCTACTCTTCATCAGTCCCGGGTAGACCATCACCGGATGTTGCACATGATGTTATTGCAACTCTGGAACACTTCAGCAGTATTTGGTTCCCTCCTGTGACTCATAGACTCACAGGGAGTAATACAGATGTTTCAAAGGTACCAAGAGGGGGAGGTCTGCCCTCCAGGGTAAGATACAGGCTGTATTCCTGTCTTGGGTCAACACTTCAGCTTGTACAGGGGCATGCCCTGGCCACCTGTACCAAACCTTTTGCCCAGATGTCTGTGGCTGCACGATTATATCAGGCACCAAAGGAGGTGTCCTGATCTGCCACAGAGACATGATAAGGGTTCCTTTAGCAATAAAGACTGGAGTGTTGACCACAATATCAGTAGGCCATGTACCAATTACCGGAGGGACTACTGTCATGGTTTTTTTGTTTCTAGGCCCATCTCCCTTTTTCCTTTTCCCTTTTCCCCTTCCCCTTTCCTGGGGCGTGGGTCTGTGGGTCCCCCACACCAATCGTCACGGAACCGGGCCGATCCAGCCCAGTAAAGCATTGACAACTACCGAACCCCCCACCTCCAATAATCTCCCCCAAGGTGCAAGTAGGCCACACCTGTGATTCAACAGTTCCCATACATAGGCAGAGTCATGTTATTCATAATAAAATGTACGGTAGAATATATGTGCTTGTGTTTAAAGTTAGAGCCAACATTCAGTGCAACTTTGAACTTAAAGAGGGAGAAAGGAAATAATATGCTTATTATTGTTTTCATTTTGTAAGGAAGTGAGCGTTGACCAGATGATGCTAAGTATGAGTGCAACAACATCCAGCTTCCAGCAGGGAGGCTGCTGGATTTTTCTGGCTGGTGACTAGGAGAAGGTTGCTGAATAGGATGAAAATGACAATCTTGAAAAAGGTGAATAATTCTAAATAAGCAGCAGCCTTCCGTACCACTTCCAAGATTAGCATCTAAAAAAATATTTTCTAACTGCCTTTTAAGATGTGGAAGGTTTCTTTTTTTCCTATTATTTTAAACATATTTAACTCACATTTTTTTAGAGTTGTCCATCTCTGCTCTTTTGCTGTATGATTCACATTGTGTATGTGCGTACCCAGCTGTGCACGTGCTTGGATGGATCATGGATTGGTCCATATAACAGGGTCATAAAGTGGTTATGACTTGGATAAAATTGCACTAGCATCTTACAATGAACACAATATACTGGACAATGTTATTCAGGACAATAATTTGAATGTTGCTAAACATAATATAAATCAGCATTACTAAACAATTTGTGAATCGTATTCCTAGGTAAAAATAATTTCTCTTTGGTTCAATTCTATTTCTGCTTCATCTGAGGAGTAGAGAGTAAGGAAAAATTTAGATGATGTGCCCAGCATGGATTCAGCATGATCCATATATTGTCCTATACCCAGATGAATCAAGGTTGTCAGTACTTACAACTTAATTGGATTTTGTGACACTGAAATTTGTGATATTTGTCATCTAGGTTCTTAAAGCCTTAATTCTTAGAATCAATGGATTATTTGGAAATTTTAGCTTTCTTTTCTCATCTTTCCTTTCCTTCTTGTTTGTTTGTTTATTTATTTATTTTAATTTCTTTTCTTTCTTTTCCTCTGGGATAACAGCAAGATTTCATCATTTCTCAGCAGTAGGACCCAAGTTGTATCCCAACACTATAATGAACCACGTGAACCACCCTGTTTGGATGGCATCAACCAAGTCCTCGTGAGCTCAAGGGAGAAGCAAACAAGGCAGTATACAAAAGAGGACCACGTGAGGAAGAAAAAGAGATTCTTGGCCTCTTACTGCTGCTGCAGAATATTCTGCTGCCTGATCCCAACAGATCTTTGCCTTCTGAAACCAAAATAAGCATCATGAACCAATGATCCAGAGCATGTAGTTTACTAAGATGTCTTAAACTCATCCTTTTTCCAGTCTATTGCGAATGATTGCTTGAACTCAGAGGTCAAGACTATGGTGCCAAATTGAATTCTGGCTTACTTCGAAATCCAACATTTCAGGTAAGCATATATATAAACTGTGGAGGCAAAAGTCTTCAATTCCTGTAACTGTTTAAAAATATATACACTTATACTGACATATTGTTCAGGTGCTAAGGGATTTTTTGTTTGTTTGTTTGTTTCATTAGGTTTTCTTTGTTGTTGTTATTGTTTGGTTTTTTTTAACAAAGATGTTTTGCAACTTTGTAGAAAAGTATACATTTTACATTCACAGGAGAAGGGCTTGTTTTTAAGTGATGGCTTCATTCAATGCAAAAGGTAGCAGTTGTTGCCACAGGGAAGAAATGCCCACTAAAGATGGCAATTTTGCTAGCACTATGGGATTTCTGGGTATGCAGTGGATTTAACCATGGAAAAACTGTTTTTTGGCAGAAACATGCACTTTGTCCTAGATTCAGTTTATAAATATCACTCAAAATATCATTGTCTTTTTTGGTCTGTGTGATTACTCTCAAGACAAGAAATGTGCATTTTCACACAGCTTGAAGGCTGTGATCCTTGAAAACCCATCTTTATTCTCTGTCAAGGATGACTGGAGTAGATTACACTGGAGTATTAAAAATACCACAAAAAACAAACCATGAAAAATTTGGACCATTTCTATAACTATACTACTAATAATGGTTACTTTTTTGCCATCTAGAATGGGGAAAATGTGTCAGCTTTCTTACTTTTTTTTTTTTTAATAATCATTTCATTACAATAAGAGAATTTACTTCTTCCTTAAAATCTGCATTTATCAATAGCACTAGCATTGTAAAAATAGAGTAATTATATTTAAATGACAGAATTAAATATTGTGTCAGAGGTATGAAGCCAATGGCATTGTTACTAATTTTTTGAAGAATAATTTGCTTCATGAAAGCTACTTTCTCAGGTTATAAAACCCAGCAGGATCTTTCTGTCAACAAGCTATTACTTTCAAGTAAGTTATGTAATCCAATACATAGTGTTTCTGTATTTCCAGTGGGTATGGACCCATTATGTCCCTACTCAGAAAAGTTCTTAGTGTTAGGTCCCTGCATTTTTCTGCATATTAATGCTAATCACAGAAAAAAAGAAAAAAGAAAAAAAAGAAAAAATGAAAAAGGAAATAACAGTTAATCCATTCAGCTATTCACCTGTACTCTACTCACTTGGCTACTTCCATTCTACTACTTCCCACACACATATTTCCATCCTCCACTTGAACAACCTGCAATTATCTTTATAATAAACCACTATACTTGTAATAATGGAGCTTGGAGCATCATCTATCAGTTTGCCTTAAACTTCCCATTTGAATGGCCCTGTCTTCAGTTATTAATATGAATGAATTTCAAATACTTAATAGGATTTCAATTACTTATAACCTTTATCTGAATGAATTTTCCCTACATGTTTAACTCGGTCTGAAATTTTGGGAAAACTGCTGCCAAAGCATTTCAGCTATTTTCAACAGAAACACTGGGGCAAGGAGCGTGAATTTGCTCAAGTTAAAGTAGTCTTGTGACTGCTTATCTAAGACTTAAAAATTTCTCGTAGCTCGAGCAGAGCTCTAAACCTGATCAAAACAGTTTTTTGCCAAATCTGTGGAATTCTACCCACCTTCAGCTATGTTAGAACCATGTGAGCTGTGTATAGTTTTACCAGTCTTTCCAGCTCTGTCTAAAACAGAAAAGCCTGCCTTGAAATTGTAGGTGGCATACCCCGATTTTGCATTCAGTACCAATTTTCAGTAGAACTGAGAATTGCAGTGGCCAAGTGTGGGCCCTAGAAATCAAGGGTCCATATTATTGCTTCTTGTTCATTATTATTATTATTATTTTGTATCTTTGCAGGGCCTAGATGCTTCAGTTACTAGCCAGAAATCCCCCATTGAGGTGCTGCAAATAGCCTGGCCCTTGCTGTGGCTTTTGAAGGCAAAGGGAAGTTCTGAGGGGGGATTTGAAAAGGAAGAACGTGAAGGCTTTGCAGATACAGATAGACAATTCCTTCCCCATGTGTGAGGGGCAACAGAGGAAAGTGTAACTGGGCTTCTTTGAAAGGATTGCAGTCAGAGGAAGGTATCTTGGATCATGGACTAATTGGGAGCAAGAGCTGACCTTTTGATATTGAACATGAGAGGGTCAGTGGTGAGTGGATAGGCCACAAAGGGCTTTGAAAGTCAAGGCAAGTCATTTGTGTCTAATTCGACTGAGAAGGCTACAGAGAGTCAGACTGAGGGAGGGGCAAGAGAGGGAGATTTGTGTCAAGAGCTTGAGAGAGAGAGGGCTGAGACTGGAGGCGGGAGAGGGAGTTGGGAGAGCAGGGGATGTGGCTGGACAATCTGAGATCAGCAGCAGCAATGAAAGGGGGAGGGAGGGTGGGATGTTTGAAGCAACCTTCGTATGAATGAAAGCTTGACAGAAATGGCAGCAGTTTCTGAATTATTATAATATATTCCAGAGACATGCCAATTCAGGAGTTCACAATGCAGCTGTTGTTTCTGGGGGAATGAGAAATTATTTTACGAATTTATGCAAAGGACTATTAAAAAGGTGGCAGACGAATTAAAAATACCTCCATAAAAAGGAAAGTTAATTGCTCCATAAAATGACTCACTGAATGGTTCAAAAGTCTTCTCATGCATAAATATCTAAGTTTTACTGTTTGGGTTTTTTTTGTTTGCTCCTTCATACTGAAAGAATAATTCTTGCAGGCCAGTACCTCCAGAAATAGTAGTAGATGTGTAATTGGACATTATTAAACAAAGCAGATATCTCCTACTTTTAGTTTCCTGGAATTGGAAAGTTCTAGGAACTGAAAGAAGGATTTTCATTTCCATTTTCTGGATTTACCTGTGTGCATTTGGACAAAGTATTCATTATGTGCCTACTCTTCACTTTACCTTTGGAACTGTCAGAGACATAACTTTATCAGAGAAAGGATCTCTTGTCACCAAAACCATGTATGAATACTTTCAGATTCACTGCCTGTGTAAATTATCAAGCTGAAGTAATATACGTTATGTTCAGTGGACTTCTGGTGTGCTTAAAATGTTATGCTAATGTATGGACACTATAACCATCCACCATTCCCTGTGAAGTTTTCTGATTCTGTTCCTCATATGACCCCATAAGGAGAAAATTCTGGAAACATGTTGATACTTCCAAGCCATAGTTCTGGCTATCAGTGTTCTATACAGTAGAATACATAAGTAATTATCTCAGCTCTCTTTTATGTTCCTGCTGCAAAATGTGCTCATTTCAATGATGTCCAAAAGTAGAGTGAAGTGTGGGCTCCATTCTAATGGGTAATGGAACTAAAAGGATGCTTGTTTTGTGGGAACTGTCTAGTTGTTCATTTTTGGATAAAGGCTGATTTCAAAGCAAGGTTCTTCAAAGAATCAAGCTCCGACAGAATTTGTGGGGGTGCCTTTTACACATGTGGGTGGTTTGTAATAAATTACAGACCTGTTCTTTTATTTCTAAAGCAGCAGTTAGATGTTGTAGTTAGGCAGGTGTCTATAAACCCCAACTTCTCAGCCCCAAAAAGGAGAACAGTTTTCCTGAAGGGATGAATAAACTAGCTGCCTGACTTGGGAGAAAATAGAACTTTGGGTATCCTGAAATAAAAGTTGGAAAACGTGCTTCCCATCAAATACCTGCTTTCCCTCCAGCTGGTCTGGAATGTTGCATTAGGTGGGAATTTCAGTGGGAGTGTCTCTCTAGATAGATGGGAAACACAAAAGCATTGTAGACAGTAAAAGTTCCCTATCTGCAAGGAAATTTATTCTAGATGCAATTAGGGCAAGATGCAGACTGTGTCATAATATGAGTGATTTGGTCAACATTGACTTCAAGGTGTTGTCCATGAACAAGTCTTCACTTTTCAAATGAGGTTGATTTACGTGTCAGAAGTGTGACAACACTGTGAAGAATCAATGAGCAAGTTATGCTCTTCAGCTGTCATGAGAGCCCAGTCCAGCACAGCTTCCCTTGTTCTCATTTCAGAGATCCTGCTTTGCTGTCCTGTAGCACATCAGGATGAGTCTTTGCCCAACCTGATTATTTTTTTCTGGTTTCTTGTCCCTCTTTGTTGCTCACATCTGAGTTCACATCTGTGATTTCACAGACCCACAATACTAACTTCCTCCTACTGTCTTTGCCTCTCAGAATATCCTGTCTGTCTGGTTCTGCTCCATTGCCCTAGCATCCCACGCAGATCCCAAGCACTACTCCATGACTACCTCAGAATTCTGTGCAAACCAATTTTCTTATGCTTACTTGACTTTTCAGTGACAGGATTTTAGAAACAGAACAAAAAATCTTACAAAATCTGTGCAAGATTCTTCACTGTTTTCCTACTGCACTTAGTTGCATAAGCTGGAGTAGGTTATTTGAGCTTTCATCTTTACTCAAGATCAGTTTTATTTACATATGTTTTCTATAATAGCAAACGAACAATTTTTACTGACCCACCTTCTGCTCCCTGTTCTGTGAGGAGAGTCCTGGATGGTTATTGTGCCTCAGATTGTTCACATGAACAAGATGAAAATTTCTGTTTAAAAACATAGTCCTTGATGGCCTCACCTGTTATTCTACTTTTCTTTGACCTTTCGTGGTAACTCTTTGGTGCCATTTAGCATCTATTTTCTTTCTATAAAAATATATCTAAATATGTTTTCATGATATTTTTCTTCTATCAATTTGTCAAGCAAGTGGAAACATGTAGAATTAGCTATGAAAAGCTGTCCTTTGTAGAGGATGTGGGTGACATCCTTTCATAACATCTCATACCAGTCAGTTTGAGCAACGCTGCATATGCTCGTAATCGTTAATGCACGCAAGCTTTAGTTACCAGTCTATGTAAGCTCTTTGATATATATAGAGTTTTCTGCCTACTGTCCTCTTCTTTTGTGATTTTAGCTATTGTTCATGATGCTGAACGATTCTGATTACGCTATTTTTTTTTCTACATTAGAAGATGCTTCCAGGTCACGTTTTTAAAGTGTTCATCCTCAAGAACTACTCCCCTACCAAAAGCTGATAAAGAATTAAAAGATGGATTAGGTGAGTTTGATTTATGATGCTGGAGCAATTTGGCTCTAAATCTCTCTTTCCTTTTTAACTTACGAATTAGAATTATGAAATGAAATGTTCCAAAAGGTGTATATGCACCAGCTTGTAAGGGGAACATACTCTTCCATATAAAGAGAATGGATATCTCTTTACTAGAGGACCAAGACTTGAAACATCTTAGTCCTCTTTGATTTTATTTACTCACTATTGGCTTGAAGCCAGCAATAAAAAGACTCTAAATACAGTGGTGAAGAATAGGGCACTGAAAGACGTTGTAAAAACAAATTACTCCTGTCTTTTTTTCCTCAGTTATCTCCATCTGTGAAATTGGAATAGCCTGTTTGTCAGAGCACACTTGTGAGGCATAATTCATTAACGCCTATGAAATGACTTGAGAACATCAAATGGAAGTCTCTGTTCAAGTATCAGGTATTATTAGTTCTGAAATAAAAGCTATTTCATATTGATGTATCAGGAGCTACTTAAAGTCTCTTATTCTAAACAAACAGAGTGTGGTACATGAGTGGCATTCTCTTGTCTTAGTAGGGTAGTCTCTCTGCAGTGCTGAAGGAGCAGCTTGTACAGTTGAAGTGATATTAGGGAGCACTGCAAACACACTGAGCAGAATGACCCATTCCAGAAATGTTTTGAGTTGGGGAGTCAGAGAACCATGAAAGAAAGAAGGTAGATGAGAAAAGAAAGAAAGGCAAGATGGTTGGGGCAGGAGGGAGGAGAAGGAGCAAAAAGGTGGAAGGAAGACAGAACAGGGCAGATAACTGAAAAAATGACAGGGAGGTAAAAGGCAAGAAATTAAAAACTGACCTTTTAATTAAAACAAAAAATCAGTTGAATGTGTTTATTGCAAAAATCCACGCAACTTAGAAAAACAAGGCTGTAATGCCATCTTGGGGTTTCTGGTGACATCTCAATCCAGCAGAGCTCTGCTCGTTTGGTTTGTGAGTGTCAACAGAAACCCCTTGATTCCAATTGAGACTCACAGTTACCTTTCATTGATTCTGTATTATTTCAACAGTGGAAAAATAACACCTTTATTTTCACAGCCAAAGTATCTCACACTGTGATAGAAATGTACATGCGCTTATTGAATGTCATCTCTGTTCATTTTTACCTAACTTCTTTGTTATCACCATGGATTAGAAAGATACACATACTTTTACAGCTATCACATGAAAAACAATTTGTCAAATATACTGTAGTCTTAAGGCTTCATTAGACTAAGTGATATAGACTATTCTGTACATCTGTTTTCCACTATTTATTATTTTAAGCTCACTTTATCAGTACAAAAATTGCCCCAAACAAGCCTCTTACTGATCCTTCTGAGTTGTATAAATTTTTCTTATAGTTTGCAGACAGAATAATCAAGCTGGAGTAAAACCTGTTTTGTGAAATGAGTAAGAATATGCATCTTTTATTCATGAGTATGCATAAAAGTCTGAGCCCAACCTTGTAGCATAGAAAGTCTTTACATTTTGCTGAAATAGAGGAGGTCAAAGGTGAAATCTGTGACCAAATAGTATCTTGTCTCTTTCAGATTTATCTTTGAAGAGTTCAAATGCATAGGAAATGCCATCGTAAAATACACATGCTGAACTGTACTATCCTGAGGTTGTATCAAAAAAGCTGTGTGAATTAATTGCATCAAAGATGTAACGTGGGTTGACAGTCTGAGATGACAGTGGAAAAGGCCAACAGTTTAATTTTTTTATTGTTGTCCTGTATACAGTGCTCCTAAGATAGACACTGAGAAATATTCATGATTACACCTTTCCAATTGGAGTTTTTTTCTTTAGAAACAAACAACAAAAGAAATTGAAGGTGTAACTGAACTGACATTTCTTCGTGACTTCTAAAATATTTTTTGAGACAGAGGTCATTTCACATACAACTAAATCTTCCCTGACAGTGACCTGCCTATCTAGGCCAAAATTCCTTTGGTGGTGGAAATCCCACCACCTGCTTGTTTAAGTTGATCATGTGATTCTTTGTCCTCACAGGTAAGAAGTTTTTTCTGTTTCTCAGCAAAATCTTCATGGCTTCATTCTGCAGTGATTATTGCTTGTTCTGCTTGCGACGGACGTGGAGATAACTGATCCCTAACCTAGCCACGGCATCTTTCTGTGTAAATGCAGATTCCATCATACTCTCTTTTCTAAACAGTATTTTCAGTTTTTCTCCATTGATCATATTTTCTAAATTGCTGTCGGTTTTTGTTACTCTCTTATGGATATTTTCAGAGTAATCAATACAGCTTTTGAAGAATGATGCCAAAAACTGGCCAACAGTTTTCTTGCTGAGACCTTCTAAGTATTGCACGGATGACCTCTGGTGTCCTGCTCAAATCCTGCTGCTAAGACATTCCGGAATGATTGCCTTATGGTTTTCCTGGTTCCGTCTCACTTATGGCCCTTACCTTTGGCATTCTCCACCTGATTCTGGTATGCAGTGCTGCTGTCTGTTCAGGTATTCTTTATTTTGTATTTGCATATTTGACACTTGCTACCTAAGTTTAGGGTTTAGTCTTGATATTACAGTCCCAAAACTTCTTGCACAGTATAAGGCACAACCCTCTGACTAAGGGTATGTATTTGATTCCTTGAATTGCAGCGAAGTCCCATCATCTGTTCAGTAGAAGGCTCTTCTTAATAATCTTAAATGAATTTCTATGTATGTTAGCTCTAAGGTGGGGAAGAAGGTAGGTAAAGCACCTTGATTTTAGAATTTAAAAATTGTTCTATTTTTTTTTTCCTTAGCAGTGAACACTTTATTTCAACAATCTATAATTGTCAAAACTTTGCTGAAAATATCAAGAGTTATGTGAAGGCACACTTGACCTGAAGTAAAGTATCAGGAGTTTTTAAACATTTAACTTATAGTGTATATTAGTATGAAACTAAGTTGAGCAGAACCCATTAATGTCACAGTGATCGGTTACCAATGGAAATAAATAATTCATGATGAAGGGAATTAGTCTAATTAGCAGGCAGTTTGAGTCCTTTGATAAAACCCAGCTCTAATTCCGTGAAGGGCAGGAAGTGCTGTCATCAGTCAGCCCTGAAAAGATTAGCATCTATTATGAATGAGGTTAGACACCCTCGTGAAGTCATGTGTGTCCTGGAGACAAACTTAATATGTTCCAGAATGGGACACAGTTTGTCTCACCAACACATCATGATTCCTACTGGGCTATTGTATGTAGTAACAAGCAAAGATCAGTGCTCCTTCTTATCATTCTCCCCCTGTCCATCATTCTGACAACTGTGCAAATACATTTTCCATGCAAAGCAGGGAATGTGCCCTGAATACATGTAAAATTGCATGAGATGTCAAAGAAAATGTGTTGCCTTTTCTCAACAACCTAAAACCAAACCAACCAAAATACCAGTGAACTAAAGAATGCTTAAAACACATCTGGCAAATATCTGGGGTGTACTGGGAGGTGTATCAGTGCAGAATTATATTGATTCCATTTGGAAACGCTATTGCCATCTGTCACGAGATGCATTGATAAAGCTGTAGCTTTGCTATGCATGATAGCAGAGCTTCAAAATAAGTGGTGATGCTATAGGCTTATAGCATTGGATGGATCTATAAAAGTAAAGTAACAACCTAGAAAAATACCTAGAATTCTGGAGCTAGGGTCTAAGAAAAGAAAAAAAATCTTTGTGTTATGCATTTTCATTTAGAGAAGACTAGCTGTGAGCTGTGCAAGCTTCACAGTTTTGTACTATATGCTGACGCAACATCAGCTGTGTTTCCATTTTTGCTTATGAGCCTTTTGAAATTATATGTTTCCGTTTTGCAATTTGATGCAATAATGAAGAAACTCCACATTTGTACGTTATTGTATTGCCTGTTTTTATTGTAGGAAATTAATTGCTCCTTTTATTTATGTTATTAAGGGGGGAGAAAACAATTTTGCAGTATTTTATCATTTGCTGTAATAATTATCATGCTAGTAATACAACGGAAGCATTAGAAAGGGAGTATATTATGTTCAAATGTCTGAACAGCACTTAATATGCTATCACTTGTGGCTGGGGAATGCTGGTATTCAAAAGTACATTGAGAAAGGTAACAATAAGCTACTTATAATATCCCTGATGAGCTTAAGTTGATTTATAATTTAGAAATGAGTAGGAAAAGGATCAGTATAGTCAGTGCAAGAAATGATTTTTATAGAAACAGACTAGTATAATAACTCAGCTGTCCAAATACTAAATAACAATGCAGAGTATCAGAATCAAGTGCCATACTTACTTCAAGTAGATTTGTGGATGAGATTTAAAAAAGTGACCTTCTCTGAAGAGTTTATTGCTCTGAATTCCTAGAAGAAAGATGATACACAGAGTAGACTGCCTTGATTTGTTCATTTTTGTCTGGAATTTACAAGTTAGGAAATTAGGCAAAATTCAGTTGAATGAGTACGTTTCAATTGGATCATATCGCATCTTATTCTGTGACCTGTGGTATGGGTGTGCCTTAGGCTAGTTTGTTCATTTCATTAGAATGGGTTTCTTTATGTGTGAGCAGGTGTACACTGTACCTGCTGTTATTATTTCTGTTGGTGGGGCATAGTCCTTAGAGAAAGAAAATTTATATCCTGCAGAAATTGCAGTATTATGTACCAGTTCAGGAAGCTGACCAGTGTACCCTAAACCACAAAGAACAATCAGAAGGAAGAGAAGACTGTAACGAAAATAAGACACAATACAGGGGAACTTCTTATATAATTCACTGCTATATGTTAAATCCTCCATGTAGCTCACAGCTGTTTGGTACACTTCTTTCAGGTTAAAAATACTGATGAGTATAAACAAGAATTTATCAAAATCTAATTTTTTTTTTTCATATGGTCTGGTAACACCTATCCCAGGTAATACTTCATTAGTATTTGCTAAAGAGAGAAGTAAAACAATCAGTTCCTTCCTAAAGTTTACATCAGGTTGTCTTCTGCCTGCTCTTTCCTGTCTTGTAGAGGAAGGAAAAGTGCCTCAATATTACACATACTTGCCTTATTTGACTGTGAAGGGACACTGACTTTTCAGTAGCTGGTATGATATTTTTCCAGATTTTTCCCTCCAGAATTGATATAGTGAAGCACAGGGGCAGGGTTAGCAGTCAAAGGCTGACTGCACCTAGCTTTGCTGATTTTTACAGTGTACTTACATTCCTGTGATGAAATCCAAGTTCTTATCTACTGGGACAGATAGAGTTGCTGTATCAGTATGGAAAACTGAGGAGGTCACCGTAATTCCCATGTCATAAGACGAAGAGGTCACACCCCAGGCAACTGCACTGCAAGGGAGCTTCTCTTTCCCCTTGTACTAAAAAAGTGAATTCAGCAGGACTTGGATATTCTAAGAACCAGCAAACTGGTGAAAGAAGCTCCTTTCACTGAGGAACTCCTTATCTCTGCAGCTTTCTCGCCAGACCCCTCCCTGAGGCACCTTTATGGGATGTCATCCTTTAATTCTTCTCCATCCTGCTATTTTGTAATGCATGTTTCCTTGTGTTATTTCCTTGTGTCATCTATTGTCCTTAATCCTCACTCATACCCTTATACAACAACAACACAGTGAGATTTTGCAGTAGAGGGCACATCATCTGCATTCACAACTAAAACTGTAACACACTGAGCCATTTTCAAGGCTTCCAAAAGTGCGTTTAAGATCCCTGTGTTAGTCTACTCTCATCAAATGGTCTTCACAACTTGTGTTCCTTGTTATATATTTTATTCAGGACCTCTTGGCATGCTTATCATTGTAAACTGTCTCTTGTTTAGATCTTCCTGTAAATAACACAGAGCTAAAATTGTTCTAATGAGTGTCGCGCCATTCAAGTATGTCTTTGATTCACAGTGCTTATAATGTACCGTATTATCTAAATCAACTGCTGCCCATTGTCCCCATTTCAGATCAGCTGGTGTTCTCAGATGCTACCTGCTTCTATTGGATAGAAATGCATAGCAAAAAAATGCATTTCCCAAGTTTCCCAATTCACTGAGATTTCTGGTGAACAATGCAGCTAATGCTCTCTCTAGAGAAATTGTTCTGAGGACATTTCTTGTCTTTTGAACAAAATGGAAAACCTGTTTTAATGTAGGCACTCTCTCTATTGCACTCCTTGTGATCTGAAGAGGAAATTTGCATCAGTTTAAACAGACCAAGATGTTCCCTGTGGCAAGTCAGCAGTCCTGGTCAATGGGAAGCTTTTGGTCATTTCAGTGACACGAAATGTAGTGTAAGTAGCTGCCGTAAATCTAGCTTTTATGAAGTCTTTAATTACACCAGATATTATATTTATTTGCTGATGATTGGCTCCATTTCTAATTTAATTTCATTTTTTTTTCAACTCTGTCTGTTTCTCCACTAGTGCTTCAGGTCCTCTTCTGTGCTGCTGCTTTTCTTCAGACTCACCGCATTACCTGCATCCTGCTGAGATTTCCTCTCAAAGAAGGAGCAGTGAGAACTCACTGGTAGTAGCATGCTCTTTCAGTTACTACACTAATACTCAGATTCTTGTCTGACTCTTTTATTTTTTTTTTAATCCATAAAGAAATTGAGGGGGAAAGAAGTCTGGTACATATGTCTATCAAATGAACTCAAATCCCACCTGGCTCAAACATAACACACACAATCTCCCTGTTGCACAACAGATTGCAACATTTTGACAGAACTGGCTGTTAGGTGTTTGTCTCCAAACCGAGTTTGGAGTTTTGAGTTATGACCTTCTGTGATATCATCTATATGAATGTAAATTGTCTTTTACCAGCGCACCAAAATTTTGAAGCTAACAAACCTTCTCTGATCAGTGTACTGTAACTTCTGTTCCATAATTAAACCAGTATCCCACTCCCGGACAGGTTCACTCAGTTTTGCCTTCCTTTGAGTAATACACCTTCAGACAAGTACCTTGTTTTGATCTATTACAATGATAGACTGAAGAGTTCATGTAATACATCATCACAGTCAGCTGTTGCTGGACGCCAAGGATTGAGAGACTGATCCAGCATTTTATTTTTTTTTTTCTGATGTATTCTGGTAATGCATCACTGGACTATGGAAACTGATAATGTATTACTTCAAAATGACACTACCCAGAAAAGATAGAGTCCAGAGGTGCAGATTCTGTATAATGAGGTATTCAAAGTACTACACAGGGCTGCAAACTCCAGTAACAAGATGTAGGTAATAAATCAGCTTTCTGCAGTATTACATTAGCAGTGTGCCTAGATGGGTACCCACAGGCACCTTGTGTGTAATCTGATTTCCAGTGCCTCTTTGTGATTCTGCTCTTGTGCAGATCAAAGATAACCCTAGCAGCAGTTTTACCATCTCTTACAACGAAGCAGTTCACAACACAAGCAAACCAGAACAAGGGACAGGGCAGAGTTATATTGTCTCAAGAGATTCAAAGAGTTGTGATTTCTCCTCAGTTTGGTGGCACTTCGAAGCCTCTGTTTCAGTGAATTGAGCCCATCTCTCAGTGTTCTTTCCCTTTGCCCATATTGTGTCCCATGGGTGCAAAATGGGCTGGCTCAGGGCACTGCAGAGGTGACTGACTTTTCTTGTCGATTGACTAAAGGGGAGAGAGTCTCCTTTGGCCATCTCTTCATCCTCTCTCTGTTCCTCCTTCCCCTGCTGGAATGCAGAATCAAGGCATACAATAATTTATCCCTAGTTATGCAGATCAATTAAAAAGAAAATTACTGGGACAGGTAGCAATTTTAAACTTTCGCCTGCGAAACCATCTCCTTGATAAAGCAGGCTTGTGTATGAGTAGAAGTAACATTTCTTGTGAATTTGCTCTTATCCTCAGGACCATTAACCTCTTCAATGCCTTGACGTGTATGACTGTTAATATTTCAAGCATCAAGTACTGGCACAATCAAGTCACTTTTGTTGCACAACATCCAAGAGCTATCTGGATCAAATCTAAATTTGTCAAACTCTGCTTGGGATGAAGATAAAAGATTCAAAAGAGGAAACCTGGAAAAAAAAAATTAAAGCTGTTAACTACATTTTAACTACATTTCTACTGGTAGTTCTTTCAAACAGTTGTTCATAGAGATGTTGTGTGTGTGTGTGTGTAGAATGCTTTATAAATTTGCATGTGTGTACCTCATTATATCACTGGCAAAGCCCCAAAGTTAAACAGATCCTGCCCTCCGACTTTATTCTTTAGCTATGGGAGGTTTACAATAGTGAAAGTATATTTTCCTATGAGTAAGTGTACCTTTCTTTCTGTAGTCAGACAGTATAAATCACAGTACTACAAAACATTAAACATGGTTTTGTGGCATACAATTCTGAGTCAAAAACATTCCCACATTGTATACACAATGATCTACAACAGTACTACTCATGCGGCTGGCTCAAATTTAACACAAGATTTTTGAAGAGTAGCTTTTCCTGGCAGATTTCATATTGGGTTGGGTAGTTTCACAGCTTATCCTTTCACAGACTCCACAAGCCTAGCATAAATATAGCATCAAGTACTATGACTTTGCCAGCAAAACCATGATTGTGTGCTCAGATCTTATCCGTTGCCAGTGCATTCATTTGTCCTCTTCATCTTCAGTATCCCAAGGAGCTGGGTATTATCAACCCCTGCCTTTCATCTTAAAGCCAATGCTTAGCATTTTGCAAGGGCAAGTTCCAGTGAATCACATCTGTAATTTATTTCCTGCAGTTGATTGTTGGTATAAAATTCCAAGTACAAATAATCTTAATAACCCATAAAAGATTTCTGCATTATAAAAAAGTAAACACAAGAATTTTCTGTGCTTACTTTCTCAGACCATCTCATTTCATCCCCTAAGTTATGTACCTGACTATATACCTCGAAATATCACCGAAACATTTTTCTCAGTCCTGGCAGCTCATCTTTCATTATACATTAATTTTTAAGATATTTTTGCTTTTTCTTAAAGTACTCTTGTTACAATGTATATAGGGCAAATGATCACTTATTGGCAGTTAGTCTTGCAAGGGACCAGTGTACAATATCAGGTGTACATTCCCTCTGTGACACCATTTTAACACAGTGAAATGATAATTGTTAATACCTCCTTGAATGAGACTTCATGGAAATTGTAGTTCTGAACATGCAATCAGCTCATTTATGGCTTAACAAGAGTTACCCTGAGCCAACTGATATGCAACCATTTTTGTAAAATTCTGCTTTCCTCCTACTATTTGACACTGAGGTATGACTTTCTCTTTTAAGTTTTGGCACACAGTAAGCACCTCATCACAGCTCTGTGCATGGAAAGTCACAAAATTTGTGTTCAGCTCTCATTGTAAACTTGGAAAGTAGGTTTCTTATCCAAATAATTGTTTAATATTATTACAGTGATCATTATTGCACTGATAACAACAATTATTTCAGCTGACAATACATTAGCACCATATGGAGATAAACTGCAAGGCCAATGGATTTATCTTGATAACAAAATGGCATTTGTTATGGAATGATGATTGTAATTTTTCCATTCATGCACAATGAAATCTCTCCCATTGATTTTGTTGTCTTTTGAATGCTTGCTAGTAAGACTTTTCTCTGCATGTATACATATATATATAAAACTAACTGAATCCTAAGTTAGTTTGATGTTTATATTGTTATTATTATGCTATCATCTAAAGGAGTACAAAAAGCATTCATAGCACTGTAGGTAGAACTTCTGGCTTTGAAAATGCCTTTTAAAAATGACAAACTTCAAGACAAGTAAGTAATAAAATGAACTCTGTATCTACTAGGATTTTATAGGGTAGATTTATAAATGAGAGCAGGAAGTTTTTACCTAACTACTATTTCTTGTATGCAACAACCCAGAAGAGATGATTCTACATCCATGAGAGGGCTCTGCATCCATGATCTTAGACCATTAAAACAAAGTCCTTGCTACGTGTAATACAAATTTTGTCCATTACAGCTTCAGCCTCTGATTATCATTTGGGACTGTATCAAGTTTATCTTTGAGATGTACTCTCAATCTGAAAAGTATCTCAGGGCATTTGTTCAAAAGAAGGAACTTCCACGATGATTATGATTTTCTAGGGAGGCAAACATATAGAACTGAATTGTTACGAGTCTTCAGCTAAATTATCTCTTAAGAACTTTGGATCAGACCATAAGTCTTAGCACTTACTAGCTTACCAAAGCTGTTTTAAGTAAAAACCGTTAAAAATCCATAATGTTTCACCTACTCCACCTGTCCCCAGTGGTTCTTATACTATATGTTTATTCCTGTGCTGTTTTTGTCATTTGTTATTTGACCATATCTTTTTTCTTTTTTTAATTAAATAATCTAAGTTTAGAACGCTATAAAATACTGTAGATGTTTTGAAAATTGTTATGGACATTTATTTGCTAAAGAGTACGTTTGACACCACAAGAGTAACATTAATATGCAAATCAGCAGACTATAAAATTTGTTGTGGTGCCTTGAGGGCAGTATTTTTATAAATACAGAAGCATAATTATGCATTCTCCAGAGGACTAAAAATAATTATACAAATTTACAACAAAGCCCAAGGCAGTGTCTCCTTTTAACTGTCTGTTTTTAATATCATTTAAATCTTGTTAAAACTTAATTACCAATTCTCTTCTGTAATAATTTAGGTGAAAGATCCAAGAACTAAGTTTGCTGTTTGAAAAAGAGAACTTCATCAGAAAACAAAGACACCAAGGCACAGACTGACAAAATAGAGCAGTGCATAGAAAAACTTGCTATTATACATACATCTATTAACATCCATATAAAATGAAACTGAGTTGATGTTCTGTTATGATGGTAATATCAATCTACCAGCATACATATACACCTAAATAAAATTCTTATACATACATATTTATGTATTTGTGGTAATTTATTCATTCATACTGGTATTGTTCAAGCTGTATCCTCCTGGAAGGGGACTCAAGGGACAAATGCTTTCGTTCTCAACCTCTGTTGCCCAGCTGTTCTCTGTCTGCAAAGTGATGATGGCTCAGAACAGCTGTAAAAGTGAGTAGCTCTGAGTTCAAAGCTGTTTGTGGCTACGGGGTTTATGCAGTGTTTGAGGTGGGTACATCTCATGTTTTTCTACTTTTTGAATGCCTGTGAATCCACATTTGTTTTTAAGTTTAGAAAAAAGGTAATCTCTTTCTCCATGGCTGCTCAAAACAGATACAACAGCAACACTACTTCTACATGTAGAGGTCAGGGGAGGGCGTTGGCTTTGTATCCCTAGTATAGCACTGGGTAAGTAATGTAAATAAGGCAAATATTGCACTGTGAAAACTATTTCTTTGAACTGATTTAATGAAGATTCTCTACCCATTTATGTTATATGTGTTAGTCCAAGGACGCCAGCATAGTCTTTTTCCTTCTCAGCCTAGAATAGAGCTTATGTCTTCTCTGTAGCGAGGTGCCAACTCTCCACTTCTCTCTCCCCTCCCCTACACCCCCTTTTTAGCCTGAGCTATCAAGATGAGGAATCTAGAAAATGGTTGTATATTGACTTTCTTCATCAGTGATACAGATCCCATCAACATGGAGATTGCTGCCTCAGGTCTTGTCTTTGTGTCCTGTTTGCCAGCTAGTGTTTAGTAACAAGTGTCACTGTCTGCTCCTCTGCTTTGAACTTTGAACACGTTTCTGTTAGCCTTCACATCTGACTGAAAGCGGCTTTGCATTGATTTAATTCACCCTTTTCAGTATGACCATACTCACAATGAGGGGTGTGCATCCAAACTTCCAGCTATTTCACAATTGCTACTGGGCATAAATTCAAGTGATTTGGCAAAGTGTCTTGTTGGGAACCAATTCTGCTTCATTCTCTCCAGTGTATGCATTCCTTTTGATTGAAATGCCAGACGTTTGTTAGAATTACTTACTGATGCTGGTGAGAGCATTCCTCATAGCACTTCTCTGCTTTCAGATTGAGTATTCATTGAGTGTTAATGGAAATAAGAGATGCAAAATATTAAAGAATGCAGTATGTTACGGATTTCACATACTTGCCTTATTGAATTAACAAATAGCTTGTTCATTTGCAAGTATACAAATTCATCATATTTGTGACTGACACTTTATATTTCTGGAGTGATAACACAGATTTCAGGATGTCAAAATTATGTTTTTATTTAACTGCATAGACTACTCAGAAATCTTGTAGCTTTCATGTGGGAATGGTATCCTTCAGAGCTAGTAGTCTGGAATATATAATAAGCTTATTTAATTTGTAAAACCTTGAAATTTAAATCAAGTGTTAAATAAGCTGTCATTTGCACCTGTGCAATTGAATTTGAAGTTGAGGAATTTCTTGAGCTGGACTAGATTGAAAGTAGATTGTTTTTGTTGGCTGTAAATATGTTTTCTCCCAGTCATAGTTTGCCATGCAGCATGACCACACTGGGAGTGCAAATGGAGCTGTGACACTTTCCAGGGTTTGTGTTCATCAGGCAGAAGCTGCCGAACAGCAGCAAGATTTTCAGCTGACCTTGCCAAAGCCAACTCTGTTCTTAATTCTGTTTTTCTTCCACAAGTTTTAGATCTATATTTCTTACAACTGAGCTTTGTAATCTTTTTGATGTTTTTTAGGTAAACCTGACAGAATTGAGAATTTTCCTGAATCTGCTCAAGCTATTACAAATGCAACACAGCACCACGAGGCCTTGTGTCTCCCAGGGGGAATAGTCCAGAGGACTAAGGCTGGAGAGATACCAAGATGTACCTAAAAAAGGTAATTGATTTAGTGGTATGTGCACATTTAAGAAATATGATTTATTTGAGCAGTTCAGCTAAATGAGATTTTATTGCTAGGCATAGGTTTTCTAGTGATATTTCAGGAAAATATCAAAGATCACAGAAATGGCAGGGGCTTGTGAAATTCCAAAAATGTTCCCAAGTTAATTGCACACCCCTTTGCCATTTTATTACAGCAAAATGTGACGTATTTAAACATTGCCAAAGAGTGTGCTTCTTAAATGTCAGTATGTTTTTAGGAAACATAAAGGCTCTAAGATGTATGTCAAAAACCCAGATTTCCCAGATGAGTGCCACAGAAAATCTTTCTCCCAAGAAGCCTCAGAAATTTCAGTTTGATATGTACTATTAACGCAATGCCGTGACAGCTCTTGAGGGCTGTCATTATCAGACTTGTTTGGACTGGATGACATCAGGCAGCCCCAGACAGTCCAGCAACGACTAACACTTGCCCAACAGCATACCCTGTTCTTGATGTGCCTTGGAGTCTGCAATTCCCAAAGAATGCCTGTGTGAACAAGGAGAAAAAAAGCTCCTGTTTGCTCTGCTTGAGGCTTGGGAAATATTAACTTTCAGCATTCTGCTGAGCAGCAGGTAGACAGCAGTGCTGACATCCCAAAGAGGTAGGTAGTAGGAGGTTTGCAGTGTGCCTTTTTACATTGCCTTATCTCTTTCATGCTGGATTACCCTCTAGCACATCCTGTCCATTTGTCACCAAGAAATAAGATATAGTGACCAAGAGAAAGCTGCTTCAAGGGAAGGATTAATTTCATACAATGTAAGAAAGACAGCAATTGATACTGCGTGAGGGAAACACTTATCATGCTGATGAATTTTGTGTAGCTGATAGCATCAGGCACCGAAGGTTTCATATTAGACTTGCCGCCTTTGCAACTCTTGCAAGATCTGAGGCCCAGTTAAGCACTAGCAAATTTTTAAAATTGCCTTACTTCATGGGATAGCATGACTAGTTTGAATCCTACCCAGTATATATAAGGTTCTAGTCCTGAGTTTCATAATAGCTCTTACGAAATACAAAAAGGAGATAGGACCCAAAGCATTGCGGTTTTAATATATGTCGGTAGCTGTTAACAGTGGAGAGAAAAATAATTTTTCACTAATTGGATCTTTAAATTACAGGTGTAAAATTTCCTAGAAGATGAAGAATATTCTTTGTGCTGCACATCCGTGAAGGCAAACATTTTCAGAACCTTTCACTGGAGGAAAAATACTGTTGGTTTCTTTTCTCATTGCCAGCAACAGTGTATCTGCACAACCCCTGCAGACAGACTGAGCTGAGAACAGGAGTAGATGATACACTGGATACCTTCAGGCAGGTAAAGGAACAACTATTCTGAGTGGTGTCAGACTCCAGCAGCAATACCGCAACTGCAGCATAGCAGATTAACAGTGTCAGTGCTGTGTCCCAGCCTACAGCTTCTCTCTTCTTCAGTTATGTACTGTTTAGCCCAGTCTATCTAAGGGTATATGGCTGGAAAGTCTAAATAAAAGGAGTTCAAAATACTTGTCAGGGGAAAGACAGACTTCCTATTATACTGCAGAATTTAGTGCTGAGCTGGGAAACACCAGTTGTGCCTCTCCTTGCTTTGGGGAGATTGTAAAGGACAGAACAATTATAAAAATTTGCCTGACAATTCGACTGTGAAGAAAAAACTGACATTACACACTTTCCAGATAGCTCCAGTTCCCTTCATTCAAAGGAAAGTCAGTCTTCTGATATTGGTCCTTACTCATTAAAACTTGGACTTGGGATTACACGTGCTCAGATTTGAGTCTCTCTGGTTATTACTCAGAATAAGACAAATAAAACTGATTGTTAAAATCTAGCTATGATTGGCTCACTGGAGTTAATGTCTTATTTAGATTAAACATTTAAAAGTTACATTTCTGAAAAGTAATGAATCTAAAATTTTTGTTACTTTGGTTTCTTACTGATCTGTTTCAGAAGAAGAACAGTCCCCGGTGAATAAGAGAAACATTACTTCATGTTTCAAGTAGAGTTTGTGTTAGTAAATCACTCATTAGTCAAATTAAATAATGTTCATCTCCAGAGATGAATTGTTTCCCATATCCTGGAACAAGCTAGAATATCCCCAGGATCACAGACATTTAAAACCGTGATTGCAAAATACATTATTGAGATGTACCATATTTGCATAGTTTGCATGTACAATGAAAGCTTTGTGTTATTTTTCTTTATGAGGCTGTTGCTAGCAAATTGTTAGATTACCCAGGAGTCTTACTGAGTTCAGGAAACAAGCCTGCATGAAAAAGGTCATGCCTAATACTGAAGATACTCAGCACCACGGGCTTTAAAAAGTAGTGTTATCCTTCTGAAAATAGCAGTAGGAGCCATGGGAAAATAGTAAGCTGCAGTTCATCTGAACATACTGACGTCAGCTCGTGCAAAATAAAGGCCAGAACTGTGTAATATATGATATATATTGACAAGTTTATTGAGGCAAAACTGTAGTATGTCCTCAGTTTGTCTTTTAGAATTTGTAATTGTTATCTTTTTTCTTTCAGCAAACATTAAAAAACTGGGAAATACATGAACTATATTTTGCTTTGTCTGAATGGGAGAATTTCTTTTATTTCATTTCAGTTCTCCATAATAATACAGTTTTAGGTCTCACCAGTTAAACGCCAGCATTTTGTTGTTATAAGAGGGAAATACAGGAAAAAGCAGGGGGAGGCAGTTTACTGCTAAAAAGACTGTATTTACAATGAACTTCAGTAGAGGGAAGGAAGTAAAAGGAAGAAAGAATAACAGCTAAGTGTCAGAAGAGATATTAAAGTAAGTTAACATTCCAAATGGTTGATTAAAGTGGAATTGAACCATCTTCTACCACATCTAGTGTTTTTGTGGATTTCTGTGAAGTGTTCTTGAGTACTTCTCTAAAGTTTGTTTTAATTCTATTTGCTTCACATTTATAGCTGAAATGTGAATAAAATGCTGCCATCTTGCTCTCTTCAAATATTCAATACAGAGAAGATGCTTTTCCACACTGACCCACAACTTATTAAGATGGTGGGGTTCTTTTGTGGCATATATTGAAACGTCTGCAAGCTTCAAATTTTACTTCATCATTAGTCATTTGTCATACTTTTTTTTTTTTCTTTAGGTTCATGAATTTTCCCAAACCCTACTAATCTGGATAAGGAATGTATTTCTGCAACCATAGTTGGAACTGTAGAAGTGACCCAGAGTTCAGCTCAAAGTTTGTGCAAGCAAGATTTCAGCTGTTGCTGGACACAATGTTTGGATTATTAACATCATTAGAGTCCAGCAGGTAAGAGTTAAAGTGGTGTGAATTTCTTCAACTTGATGTTTAAATTTTTGCTTTTTTCAGCTCTTCTTCTGTAAATGCATAGAACTCACTTTTTTCATGAACCAGAAAAGGTTGCTGTAGAAAAACTGTTATAAATGTCATAAATGATTCTTATGCTGTGAGAATGAGTTGTGTATCATGTCTATGCTTCATTTGGAGCGTTCTGACCTTCCAAAAATAGCTCGGCAGAGTGGTCTCAGCGCAGGGATCCAGAAGGACTGAATTTAATCTTGGTTCTCTCACTGGTCTGCAGGGTGACCTTGGGCAATCTTTGTGCCATTTTCCTGCTTGCTAAAATGAAAATAATAAAGCTTATGGCCTTTGCAAAGCACTTTCAGAGTAGAGCATATGAATCAATAACATCTTCTTCTTAAGTATGTGAAATAGCAGAGGAAACTCTTCCTACTTACACTGGTGCACTTTCAGCATTTAGAAATACGAAATGACAGAGATTACTGCATGGAAGGAAGATTATGAAAAGTGTTCCCTTGATCAACAAGTTGACAGTTAGAATGTGAAGGTGTTCCCTTGATCAACAAGTTGACAGTTAGAATGTGAAGGAAAACAGTAGTAAGGCAATGTACCATGTAGTGTAATATAGAATAAAAAAAAAAAACGTGTTTTCAATGTGAATAGGGTCCAGTGCAGTCATACTGTATTACACTTGCCTGTGCTGGTGTGAAATAACTTAAAATGTATAAGCAGTTTGAAGTCCCTGTGTTCATTTTTCAAGACTTTCAGATTTTCTGGAGAGATCTGTTAGTTTAGACAGAAAAGGAAACCTGGAGTATTTTGGCCATGCGTGCCTTGCTCTGTGCATGGGGGGACTCCTCCTCCTTGAGGTGCTGCAGTAGCCTCCCCCTGTGCAAGTCTAGCCTGGGTCATCTTGCCTTAGTTTACAAGGATTGCAGCAGGCACAGTTTTTGCATTTTTTCCACATGCCTGCTGACCTGGCAGAGCTTTTCTGCCAGCCAGGCTAGTGCCTGAGAAATGTAACTAATTTGGATACTGTCTCTCAGGATTTTCTGTTATTGCACTGTAGGGCAAATAACCCCCAAGAATAGCACTCAAAGGAAATAGTGTGGAGGATAGTATATTTTTGATAGGCTGAAGTAGATGGTATATAGGCAATTAGTAAGAAGAGAATGGCTCACTTTTTAAGATGGTTGAGGCTCGCCGATAACCCCACTAGGGAGGGATCTCCAACAAGAAATCCTTCCCTGGTGGTGGTCAGCCCTTAAATGGGGTCTGGGAGAGGTGGAGCCGGACTCCACCCCTTCCAATCACACAGGTACATTGCCTTCACCTGTGCCCCTGCAGCTGACTCGGTGCTCACCTCAGTTGATCAATCAGTGGTTCAGGCCATGATTCAACAGTTCCCATACCTGCACACACTCGGCATCACCACTGCAGCCTAGGTGAGCTCTGGCAGTAAACTGAAGTATTTTAAGCCTTGCCAGAGATCTGAGTGCCAGATGAGATCCCATGGCCGTGCTGCAAGGTGATCTCCCCATCTAACAGAAGCAGCTGCCAAGCCCAGGGGCCATTCAGTGGGCCAGTGGGTGAGAAAGGAAATGTCTCAGGAGGGGTCTGACCTTCCTGTACAAGGACTGGCCCTGTAGGGCTGCTATGGATACTTGGAGCACAATGCTACATCTATCCAACCCAGCTCTTCTGGGTGAGTGTGGCTGCAGAACCGTCAACTGTGTGCTCATGGGTGAGCCCTGGCCATCCACTCCCCATGCCTGATTCAATAGCCTCAGTGCCTTTCTGCTGGAAATAAAAGGTATTGGAAACACAGGAGAGAGAAGCTCCTAATGATATGGATAAGAACTGAAGACTAGAGAGCTTAACTCTGATTTTCATTAAGAATAAATTAAAGCCTGTCTTGTAATAAGCATTGGAGTCAGCCCATTATGAAGACTGCTTGAAAATTTCATCCCTACAGCATGGGCAAGAGCCAGTAGGTAGTGTGTACTGAGATCCAGCCCCACCCTTCCTATTCAGAATTTCCCCTTATTGTTTAGTTAAACAGCCTGAATGCCTCCTAAAACACCATGTAGTTATCCAATAATCTGGGCTAAAAATATTGGAATAGTATGGTGTTATACTGTTAGATTCTCTCAGTATAAACTAAAATAAGATTGTTATGTTTACCCATTTTGCTTGATGAAAGCATAAAAGAAAATTTGCTGTTGGGTGTGGTACAACGTTTATGATTAAATGCTTTATTCATACTTGTATGTCAATCTATTAGCATGCTGTTAATTCAAATGTTACTATGATGTATTTTATCACCATTAGCACATTTATCACAGGTAGATGTGAAACTTAGACAAAGGTGTACATTCTCATTAATGATGAACAGCCTATTCATCTTACTAGAGTGTAATTAATGTTAGTTACAATACTTAATTTTTCACTGTTTGTCATGGTGCATATTTAGCATTTCTTCTGTCCTTTATCAATCTGCTCTCCTATCATATGAGCACATCAAAAAGATATATGTAATTATCTGGCCTGTTTTGTTGCCTAATTTTTATACTGTTACAAGAAATTGAAAGTTTTTATTCTTACACTGTAGCCCATTTAGTTGATACAAAAGCAGACTGTACATTGTTACCTTCTCTTTTGGATTCTGGGTTTGGTGGTGGGTTTATTTCTTTTTGCTGTTGTTTGTTTGTTTGGCTTCTGTGTGTTAATAACGTAGCAACCGGCCAACCAAGTAAAGTAATGAACACAGTGAAGACACTGAAGATCATAGCGTAGTATGCCGTGCTCATGTGAAACTTAATAGTCATAGTTGTTCTCCTAGATTTGATTTACAGTTACAGTTTTTGTGCTTGTGGAGTAATAGAAAACAATAATAGTGCCTTCTGCCAAGATGAGAACACACTTGAAGAGGCATTAGCTTAGAAAGCAAAACAGGAAAAAAAGCAACTCACCCTTTCTAAAGGCTGGTTGAAGTCTCAGGAAGGATGCGGTCTCCAGATAGATTGTGCTCTCTTGGGTGCTAACACTTAAATGAGGGTGAGGAGCCCACCCCTTCTGGTCACTCAGGTGCATCTGTTCTTTTTGGGTTAGCCACACCTTTTCCTGATAATCACTAGTTCAGGCCATGACCTAGCAATTCCCATGCAGTACTACTAATAGTAAACTTCTGTGAGCAATGCAGGTATAAAAACAATGAAAGTAGGGTGTGTCTGAAAAGTACACATCGCTATCAAAATGTGTGTTACACAGCTTCTTGTGATATATTGCTTTGTGAATAATGTTGTTAGCAGTCATAGTCAAACAACAACCACTTGTTCAGAGGTGTGAGAATGGAAGTAATGTCTGATATGTGGAGGGCACTGTGAAGCATTAACTAAAAGGGGGAGAGCAATGAATACATCCTCTTATTTGCTCCCCTGCACACTGGTAAATGCAGCTGTGCAGTAATCCCATACTTATGTATGGGCCCCAGGAACAACACAATCACCTCAGCTCAACCCTGGGCACCAAAGCAGTTTTATTTCTTGCTCATTGAAAATTCTCCCTAAGCTATGTAGAAAGGGACTGATCCTTCCATGAAACTGAGGAAAACGTCTTTTGTGAATAAAATATTTGAACTGGATCAAGCAAATTATTCAGACCTGGCATTCTGTGAACAAACAATGAATTTGGGATCTATTTTCTCAAAAATTTTAAAGATCCCTCTCGAAGAGAAAGCACACCCATTTCTATCATTATCCCCTTTTATAATTGCCGGACATTTCTAAGCTCTTTTGACAGTAATCAAGGTTTAAGGAATTAGCCATTATTTTCTGTGAGTTTACCTCTTTGGTTACAACTGTTCGAATTCTGACACAGTATACTCTTCATGACAGACATGAAATTGACCACTACACCTCTCAACAATATTTCACATCTCTACAAGAAAGAAATAGGTCTTAAACTTTCATTCAAGCCAACGAGTGCTCACCATTACTGCAGAAAATGTTGAAGCTATTGGAAAAATAGGTTATTTGTATGCCTTGGATTAATCATTTCCCTGTCACTCACTGTAAGTGAAGTGTAAGGCAAACAAACACAGGGATTTAGCATATTTTATTATGGAAAGTCAGTTTGAACACAGTCACAAGTAGGTGTAATTGTAGATTACTAGCAAACTAGAAATAAAAGTACTAAGATATATTTAGGTGTTTAAAACTAAATGATAGTTGAAGGTGCTCTACAATGACCAAAAGTACAAAAACAGCTTGTAATGTGAACAGAACTGAGTCAAATTTTCTGTGGTACCAGAGCAGTACTTGACAATTAATTCTATTTCTACAACTGTACTAAAATCTTTTCATTAAACAAAGAAGCTCCTTCATTTGAATTTGACCAACAATTTTTCCATAATATACCAAAACTCCTGAAATAACAGACTCTGACATTCTCTTTCCTCCACTCATCCCCAAGTCACTAAAATAAAAGGAATTACTTAATCAAAATTATAAAACAGCAAACTTGTGTTTATGTCAATTTTAACTGACAGAGAACAAATTCAAAGAAACGATGAAGTTGCCTTTATTTTTACATTATTACAAAGCTAGTTATAAAAACAAGCTGTAAAACACACCAAAATGGTGAGTGTTTCACTCCATTTTGATTTGGCCACTTTGCTTTCAGAAGGAATTTATAAAAACACCCAGGAACAATGAACATCTGAACTTAAAATGATACAGGTTTATTTTTACTCCAAAAGAAGTCGTCTCAATAGAGCTATTGATTTTCTAGCATTCATCCAATATTGCACAGAAAATCGACCTGACCTTGCAATCCCTAACAGAGACAAGGAAGCAGTGATTACAGTCATGGGTTACAATTGATTTTAGTGGGATTACTTGCATAAGTAAGGGTTTTCAGGGTATGACCTGCTGTCCCATTAGCAGTAAGACCAGGTGTACATGGTTGTGGATTCCACTCAGTTCAGAAGGATGCAGTTTTCCTTCCTGTTTTATATCTTATGTTTCTATTCCTGCATATTTATTCCATATTATTTTTGTTTTCTGGCTGACAGAGTCTCACAATTTTGTCAAGAGCCCCAGTCCTCCTTCCATCTTGGGCAGTTTTTTCGTTTTTTTTTTTACTGTATCTTCAAATGCCATCCTGAGCTCTGAGCTGATCCCTGCTCTTACATCCTTTTCTTCCTCTGGTTCTGTTTTCTATGACAAAAGCCCTGCTTTGGGCTAGGCACTATCTATCACTGTATTTTTTAATTCATTACTACATTTTAGAACTCTCTGGGGCCAAATGAGAATAAGACATTGTATTTGACACCACAAACACAGAGTAATAGAAAGCTAAAGCCTACGCTCCCTTTCCTAAAGAGTGTGTCTCTCCCTAACTCTCCCCACAGCTGCTGTCGAACCATATTGCTCAGATAGATAAAAACTTCCTAACTGTCAGTTTGAATATATTCACAATTGCTTTATACACGTTTGTTCTTTATCTCAAATGCTCCTTTTTTCTCTTCAGTATTTGTTCACTGATGTGGTTATAATGAGTCACATCTCCTCTCTGCCTTGATTTTGTTACATTAAATGTGAAGAGAGTTGAGGAAAGGTGTGCCAGAAGCAAAGTGACCATGTGTTTGAGCAAAGCCTTGCATGGTTGTGTTGTGCAGTGCCTGCCACAGTTGCCCTGTCATGATTCAGGCTGACTTTGTTACAGAAGGGGATAGCAATGACCCTCGAGAGGATGATGCCAGATTTATTCTGGATAAACACCATTATTCATTGAGTTGCAATGAATTGTAGCAATTGATTATTTTTGTTGCTAGTATGTTCAAAGAAATGAAGTAATGAAATGTACAGTATGTTTCAGTTTGCAATGATCATTTTGTTGTTCCATTTGCAATGGAAATGAGCATATAACATATTCATGTGTACAGATAAGGAAAATGACAAACATTAACAACCCTTGTTCTACTCATTTATAATATTCAGCAAAAAAAAAAAATCCATCCTTCCATAGTTTTTAGTTTTGTTTTAGCAGCAGAATGCAAAACAAAAAATATGAATTAATAGATAAAATATGCTTAATTACTTTCTAAGTAAGTTTTGTCTGAAAACGACTGTAATCCAAACCATAAATTCTTTGTGAATCTATCTACTAAAAATAGGTAATTCCATGCTAATTTTCTTCTATCTTCATGCATTGCTTTATATGTGTTGTGAGATATAATTGCCTATGGAATCAAATAAATGTGTGTGTATGTGTGTACACTTACATTCTTGTGGCCAAGCAGCATCTGATGTGCAGCACTCAGTCTGTTTAAGCAGACTGCAGTGTTTGCCTTATCAGTGTCAGTCAGTTTCTGCACAATTTAATCGCCACTAAAAAGAAATATTTTGCTCTTAGATATAAAACAGCATGCTGAAAATAAATCAGTGCAGCTTGCCTACCTTAAAATTTTAGACACAACCTGAAACTGCAGCTCTTTTCTCCTCTCATCTCAATGGGATGCTAACCTAACAATCACAATTTTAAGAAGGGGAAATCGTTTTGAGCAGAAACAAATTGTCCTGACAGTATCACTTCATGGGGTGACATTAAGGCACATTGGTCCTGGGGTTCACAACTTATACCTGAGTCTGGAGAACCAGAGTGAAAGAACACATGGAGAAAGAAAAATGGTCACTAAGTTCTAGATGGTCCAAGTAGTGGGCTGGAGTGGTTCGTCAGCAGACATCTCAAAGCCTGCGACGCAGCTTGCTGTTAGCTGCCTTCCTGCTGCGGCACTCCTGCCAGATCCTGGAGGAATTGTTATCTGTGACTGTGAAGATCTCTTTTATTCCTTTTGCTGAGGTAGCCAGAGAAACCAAGCTGATAGTTGCTGAGCAGTAAAGGAAAGCAATACCTGTTTTTCTCTGTTGTCTGTGACAGAAGGTGCATGTGCCAGAGGGAAAATGAGCCACTTCCTAGGAGTTGAGAGGGGGTCATGTGCTGCTGCTTGGGGCACCTGGCGAGCTCTGCAAGCATGACTGCCATGCCCCAGGTGGAACCACTGCAGGGTCAGGGACTGCTTGCTGTGACTTAAGCGTCATCACATCCTGACGGTTTCTGCGGCCACGAGGTAATTTATGTGGGTTCTCAAGGAGAGATGGAGACATCAGAGATCGGTCGTGGGAAGCCGCTGCCAGTCAGGCTCCTGCTGGCTCCCATCACTATGATGTGTGTTAAAAAATATTGTATGATTCAAAATTATACCTGTAAAACCTGCAAGTAGAAAATTACTGTGTGCATTTATCTTTAATAACAACCTTGTGCATATTTATAGTACTAGTTTAGTAGAACGTGTTATACTAGTTTATTTCCCAGTCTGTTTTAAATGATATTATTCATTAGCAGTCGTGAAGTGGTATGACATATTTTTTATGTTGCGTGTTTGTAACAAAGGCTCTTAATACCTTTTCATAATGAAAGGGGATAAATGCACACATAGAATATGTGGAATTGTGCTTGTATGAGCATGGAGCGTTGTCTTAGGGTATTAAATTAGCATCTGGTGCTGCTCTGCTTTGTATGCATTTCCAGCAACTGTTTCAGCTAGAAATCACTATAATACACCTGTATTCTGCTTCCTCCATTCATATGGCATTTAAATCCTGCCCATAGTGTGTCTTATAAATATAAATATGCAACTGAATTGAATTTTAAACATGCAACATATTATTTTACTTCTAATTAAAGTGTGATATTGTGGTGTGGTGGCTGCCTAGGGCAAACAGGATGCAGCACATTGCCAAACTGAAAGGAATGCAGGTGAGGACTGATGGCTGGCAGGAGAATGGGCGTCAGGGCTGCAGTGGCTCCAGTGCCCCTGGGATCACCCTAGTGCCTGTGCCCTTCTGTCCCCTGGTCTTTCTGCCACCATATGCAGCAGCAAGCCACTGTCCTGTTTCCCACTGCCTTCTGAGCTATGAAGTTGGCTGACTGTAGCCAGACCCCAGCAGTTCTGGGATGGAAAGGATGGCTGCAGTGGCTCAGAGGTTCCTGTCGCATGCTCTGTGGACTGAACAAAACAACACACATCAGCCTTCTGTATTACGACTCAAAAACTGTTAATGGCCATCTTCAGTACCGTAGCAACAGCCAAACCCTTGAAAAGAGGAAGTTTTCATTGAGAAAGCTTTCATTTTAAACATTGAAATTTGGTATAGTGTAGAGTATGAAATAAGTTTTGAAAGGAAGCTGATGATTAAGAAGAAATGCAGTGGGCATTTAATAAATGGAGGAACCGCAAGATAATTAACTGGCATGCATAAAGATTCATGCTTTATACCAAAATTTTAATTTTGCACATAAATGTGCCTGATGTAGGCAGCATTTAATCACCTAGCTGACAGGAGTAACTACTTTCATTTAACCTTGACTGAAGATCATGAATTCTAACAGGTTTAATTGGATACATCATTTAACAGAATGAACAGAGCAAATTTTTCTCAATTCATAGATTCTGATTGACATGCACCAGCAATAAGGCGTTGCACAATTAAAGCTGATCTGTATTCCTGGCCTGGGCAGCAATTGCCATAGTGATGTGACACTGTTTGATCACTGTGGCACTGAAACTATACTGAATTTCCCCTTGTTTTGAAAAGGGCAACGCTTTAAAAAAAGAGAAAGAGAGAAAGAGATTTTGGCACTTTAATTTTATTTTTTTTTTCACATTAATCACATTTATATGCACAAACTGTAAGGGAAGGAACTTGTCTTGTTATGAGTAACTCAGGGGAAAGAAGGAAAGATGGTATCTTTTTATCCATTTAGCACATTATTTATGGAAAGTCACAGATGTGGCTCATCCATTAGGTTGCAGTCCACTCAGGGCCTGATTGCTCTGGACTCCCACCTGAGCAGGGAGCAGAGCTGTGCAGCTCCCCCTGCCCGGGTCCGTGCCCACCACAGACATCATGCCAGAGGAGGGGAATGAGGCAAGGTGTTCACATTGTACATGAGGTAGAAGGAGATGGAGGGAAGGAGTGGTACCCAGCGGTGAGCAGCATACATTTCCTGGCATGCACTATTTCATATAATAAAGCCTTGTAATAATCATGGAGGAGCGGGCAGTGTCAGCTTCACCACATGGCTCCTGTCCAGCTGTGCTCTGCCACTAGTGGCTCCCACAGGTCCTGGTTTTGCCCTGTGTGAACTGGAATTGTTCTTTCACTGTTTAACCACATACATGTGGGTTTTTATGTCTCTGTTGTCTATTTATATTTCACCTCAGATAACTTATTTATCCTTTTAGAAGACAAAAAGCTGTCGAACAGTGAATGGAGAGCAGGGCACCACACAGTGTTTCAGCCTGGCTCAGTAGAGCCAAAACAGTTAGAAATCATTCCTGGTTTCTTGAGACCTGCTGAAGCAGTGCCAGGTAGGTTTTGCTGCCTGCCCAGGAGATGCAGAAGCCTCGCTTTGTGTAGCAGGTCACATTTCTCCCCCCTTCTTTCTCTTTCTGTTCCCTCAGGTTTAGTGTCAGGCCCTTGATCTCTCTTGTTGCCCATTTGTCAGTCATCATTTGTGTACAGGCAGTGTAAATACACAGCAGCAAGCTTTGTGGGAGTGTGCTGCTGTGGAAAACCAAGATCTTAGGGGTATCTGGGATTCTGAGGGGCCCAAGGACCTAAGCTTTAAAACCAGGAAGACTTTGGTCATTTTTGATCTTTAAAATTCAATTATTTATAGTATCTTTCTCTGTCTGAGGTCTTTCTGGTGCGATTCATGGTACAAAGCAGAGATGTTTGCCAGAGTAATTTATCACAAACTAACATTTTTAATAGTTTCAGGTAAATGGCTGAGCCATGGTGCAGCCTCTACTGTCACCTGAGGCCACGGCTGCTCCCTGCCCTCCTGCTCCACATAGACTCTGCCTCCTGCAAAGGCTAACTTGGGGCTGCTTTGAAATGGTCATTCTGCCATTCACTCTGTTCTTCCAAACCACTTCAACAAAACAGCTATCTGCCTCATCACCTAGCTCCTTTCTTGTCCCTAAGGCAGGGCACTCTGCAGAGGAGGTCACTCAGCATTACTCTGGGGAAAAGCACAGGAAGACCCCAGGACAGCACTGAGGTCAGTCAGGCAGCACAGGCACCTGCTGCTTGGGAATGCTGCCATCTCCCATCCATCTTGTTGGCTGTGTGCACTGTCCACACACGTTCACATATATCCACACATTTGCTGTGGGGGATCTTTGCAGCTGCCCCACGCTGTGTGCCCCTGCCCAGGTATCCATGCTGCACTCCCTCATGCTCCTCCCTGGGGACAGTTTGAGTTGTAACCCAGTGGGACTGTGTGCATGCCTCAGTGCCACGATGCAGTGGGTGTGGAGATGCCTGCTTCTAGGTCTGGGGTTTTCAGAATGCCTTTAGTAAGGCTCGCTGCACTCGGAAAACAGACTAATTTAAAGTCAGCAAAGGACAATGACTAGCGCATTTTCAAGTGTTTTATCTATCAATCATCTTTAAAATTTCTATTATCTTCAGTTTCCAAACAGACATCTTTGCAGAGCCCTTTTGATTGCCTACGTAAAGCATATATAGCTGTAGTGAGAAATATATTTTGCTGCATTTGAGAATCCTGTGGGAAAAGGTGGCATTTCTTTTTCACTGATTGATATAAGATCAAGTTTGCAGTTTCATTTGTAATGCTGCTGTGAATAAGTAAAGGACACTAGAGAACCGGCCACGATTTTCCAGAGCTTTTCCCAAAGCCTTTGGAGCATAACCTAGACAAAGGCTCAAAGAGCGGTTGATGTTTACACATTTCTAACACTGCATAATTTACCTTCCAGAAATATAAAATGGGACAGCAGAAATATTTTTACGTGTCCTTACAATGCCCAAGTTGTTTCTCACAGTTTTTATTTGAAGGAACTAGACACAATTCTGGCTGCCTTAACCACTGCCTTTGAGAGCTACAGCTGAGAAAAGCTGCTGCCAGGAAGAAGTGAATAGAACTAACAAGGCTATTGAGCTGGCCAACAGATTAGTGAAAGGTCTGAGGTGAGGTCCTACAGGGCAGGCTAATGAAGCAGCCTACAGAAAGCACTTCTTTGTTATACACTACTGATCTGGCAATAACAGAGGCACTTAGCAAAGAACCTGATGAGCTGAAAAAATTATGTCATTATCATTCATTTTTTTCATAATAGAAACATGTTTTTGACCTTTGCATTTTCTTACATTTTGCCTCATTGTGGTATGTATTAACTGTAAGATTACCTGGTAACTAACCTACCCAACAACATTATGAGAAGAGAAATAGTCAATCATAGATATTGACGATTAAGACAATTTATTAAATAGGATGACTATATTTGCAACAATTAAACGATGCTAATGATACTGCCCCGGGTTGGGATACACGGAATATAACACAATTTGCACTACTTAGTTAAGCAATATGATAATTCTCTAATTATCTCTCCGAGATTTGCAGTGGGTATTCCAGGAGAGAATAAACAATGGCAAAGCCATGATTTATCAAAAATCCATTTTGTCCGTTGATCCAAGCTGGCTCAAGGGAATCTGTATCACTGATGGATTTTTCATTTATCATTTGTCTCTTTTTTGTCTGTTTTTTGTACACGTGCACACATACTTTTTAAAGGCACTTTCTTTTATTGTAACATTCATTTAGGAACACTCTTGCAGTGCCTCTCTGCCATGGTGGGTGTGTTCTGCTTCTGGGTACTTTCAAGCTGAGTTTGATAACCAAACATGTCATAACCAGCTAAAATAGAAGATCCATTTGTTACTAAGCAAAATTACATGGCTGAGCATGGCTAGTAGAACTTAAAATATAAAACAGTGCTTAGAGTTATTTCCTGAATCAATAGAAAGGATTTATTGACTGAAGGGGAGGGAGGGCACTGCAGAAGGCCCATTGTTTCTGTTTTAAGAAGCAAGATGAATGCATTTAAAATGTTAACATCCTGACTGAAAGTGTAGTGTATTTTAGTGATTAATAATGCCTGTAAAATTAAATCATGTACCTAATACAGAATAATAAAATAAATAACATAGCAGATCTCTTTAAAGTGTGACGATAAATGATTGTTCTAAGGTGGCTGATAATAATATTTTCTTCCACCTAACAGATCATATTGTTTGGTCCTACCATGTCCCTCCCGCTGTGGCTGACAAGTGCTGGAATAGCATACATATAGAGATGAAAGGGAAAGTGTGTGTACGTTGGGGGGAGGCATAATGAAAAATAATCTAACGGAGGAAACAGAGATGAAAGGAGAGAAATAAAGTTGAACCATTCACTAGATGAAGATGGTAAAATGAATTTTAATGGACAGCCCTTCAGCTGGCGCCTCCCAGGGCAACAGCCCCATGGAGGTGGCCAGCTCAGCAGTCTGGTGATAGGAGAGTGAACTCAGGGCTGTCCTTAGCTGTACCAGGCTAACAGCTGTATGACAGACAACTGGGGACCTGTAGGAGAAAATCTGTTTTGTTTCAGTCTGTGGTAGGCAACAGGTTGCTGTTTACCATTAGCAAACACGTGAATGCTGCCAGTAGGAGTGCTTTCTTTGCCATATTTATTTCTGAGTAGACACTCTTATTTCCCTAATTCTGGGGTTGTCATTCTCGTAAGGAGAATTGCTGAAGATGTAGGAAAATATAATTGTTGACAACGTTCCTTATAGTAAGTGAATATGCAAAATTTCTTTATGAATATACTCGTACCATGACAATGTTAACAAATATCCAAACGTGTGTACTTTCCTCTGATTCTTAGAGAAAAGTGTTGCTCAGACAGCAGGGGAGCTGACCGATAGTCTCTAGCCAGAGTCCAGGAAAGCCTTGCACCAAATGTCATGCCAAACCTCTCACTGCCTTTATGGCGTAAAAGATCCTGCCCAAAAGTAGAAACAATGTGTGTCTGCCTTCCTGCTGAGCCCTGGCACACAAGCACTGTTTTGGGGTGTCACAGAAGGAGTTGCTACTCTGTACCAAGGAACACTTTGGTTCTGACAGGTGCCAATTACACCGTGGACATATGCCCTGGAGGCATTGAATCAAGCTGACAACTCATTTTATATCAATCAAACAACAACCATTTTCAATAATTTCTCATCCAGCTGGGACTGAATTTGCACAAGTGATCTACGAATTAGAGACATTACCAATCCACAGAGATATTCAGAACCATGATTTTGTTCTGTTTTCCCACAGAAACTCTAGCATCTGCACAAGAAAGCAACTTCTTCCACTATGCAAGAGGATGCTGACAACTCAATTTGGTCCCTGGCTGCCAAACTCAGCTTGCAACAGGCAACTCCTGGCAGAATAGAAGAATTTTTCTGTGTCCTGTTTGCCACATGCAAATTGCTTCAGTCGGTGTTTTAATAGATGTGGATCCATAAGGTAATGCTGAAGTGTTCATTAGTCTTTAGTCATAGTGGTCGATAGAAATTTATTTACAGTAGGTGAATGTTTCTTTAATCTTATTTTCTAGGTAGAAAATATTAGACAGGCTTATCAAGAAAGCAGCATTAGGAGCCAGAGAAAACACAATGCAGAAATGTATTTGATTGCAAATTTTAATTGTTTTGAAAACTCACTTTCAAAGCGTTATTGGCATGAGCCGCAATCTGTGCGTGCTTCACTCGAAAAGCAAGGTGGTAAGGAGGGGCTGCACATAATACCTTCCTCACAGCCTTGTAGTTTTTTAAATACACAGTTAATCAGAAAACTTCTCGTAGCCGTTCTTCTCCCTTTTCTGACCTGTTTAACCACCACGCTGCTTATATGAACTTCCTTCAAATACTTAATAGAACAGTATATTTGGAGGCAATGAATTGGTACACTGTTCTTCTGGAAAGACCCAAAATGTGCCCCTTGCTCTTGTTTGAAGTACATTTACTAGCTGACTGGAGCTAGAGGTGACAACTAACCCACAGACCTTGGGAACATGGTTAGTGAGCCAGAACAGTAGGCAGGCTCACCTTCTCCTTGTATTCTGTTGAGAGCTATGCCCTGCTGTTTGCATAAGGGGACCGGCTTTTATTATTCTATTCTCTTCCCACTACTGTGCACCAGGGCAGCACAAAGCAAGATTTAGTGCTTGGATATAGTATTTGCTTGCTGGCAATTGTTATAGCTAAGGCTGCACTGAGCCTTCCGTCTTAACCTGCTGTTCTCCCATGCTCATAATATTCTTAAAAAAAAAATTCCTTTTCATCTGAAATTTCTCATGCTTGTTATCAGCTGAAATATGGTGTTTCTATTTTTTTTTCTTTTGAGAGAGAGAGACTGAATAAAATTTATTCATTCATATTTGAATCATGCAAGGGGGGGGGGGGGTGTAGGGAGAAAGGTCTCTTTTTTGCACGTTCATAATTCACAAAAAAAGCTGCACATTACAAGATGAAACTTTCCAGGTGGCTAGCTTTGACTGCAGGATAGTCCTCATGCTAATTACAAGGAGAGAATGAGTGAAAGAAAAATGAAAGAGAAAAATTAAAAATGACACATATTGTGATTAACTCATTTGTTTTGTAGGTATGTTGTACACAAGTTCCATTGCAACCCACTTAGAGCTAGTTTAAAGTAATAATTTCACTTAAGTTGCTGTGAACTACTATAATTACATAATATCAATGTTTTGTGCTGCAATTCCACTAAGAATCTCCCCACAGAAGCTGCATAAGCTTTTACTTATGCAAATGTGAAGCTCACAGTGAAATCAGTGCAGAATCTTATGAATCATTAACTTCGACCAGAAAGCCAGCCTGGGGAGGTGGGGAATTGGCATGTGGTGGGACTTAATGCCCCCACACTCTGTGTCTCATTGTATGCTGGGCAGATACATAAAATAACCTGAAGCTTTTGAATGTCATGCAGGAATCCTCATCTGTCTTTTTCTCTCTTCACTCAAAAATCAGGTAAAAATAGTGTTTTTACATCAGTGCTGCTCATCGTTACAAAAAGAAGTGCTTGATTACTGAGACATATTGCTGGGAATTTAAGAACCACCTTTTATTACTTCAGGTCCCAATCCAGTATCAGAAGCTCTAGAACATTTCCCCATATGATGGATGATACAGCACTTGCTAAACAAAGCAGTAAAGGCAGTGCCTAGCAATACTAAGACCACAAAAAGCCACTGGCCTTGCATACTGTCATTGCTGGAAGGTATCGACCAAGCCTCAGCTCCAGTGCATCAAATGGATTAATGTTAAACCCAGTTCAGATTTGAAAGTTAGCTATTCTTTGAGTCAAAGGGGGAAGGTCTAGTGGGCAGCCCAAAAGCACCAGTCAGACTAAAAACATCTGCTGAGCTATTGGGGAAACAGGACAACTATCTTTTCTGAGTGTTGCATGGTGTGTTTTCTTAATGCTCCAGAAACTGTGACAGCTCTACTACAACTTACTTGAAGCTTATCAAGTGGGAAAAAAAAAAAAACCACCAAAAAACAATAAGAGTTACTGATGTTTTATCCCTTGTCTTTCTCCTTGTCTTTCTGCAGCCATATGCTGCTATGTATAAATCACTGCTATGTATAAACCCCTATAAATGAGGTGCATGTACTACAGCAGATATTTCTTGCCCTGTTTTGCTATATAACTGTAGAAATTGTCAGTCCTATATTTGACCCACTACTTGCAAGTTAACATGCTCACAGTCGTTTTTGATAGCCTTTGCTGTTTACCCTATCGGCTCTCTCACTGACCTGCAGGCATTCAAAGCATGTTCCCATGAAAGCTCTCTTTCACCTGTATGATAGTTTGCTTAACTCCCAAGGATTGCAGTGCCCCAGATTTGTTGAATCCAGCTGGATGTTCTCCATTTGATCCTTTCTTATTTACACCCTTGCATGTGCTATAGTTCGATGACTGCAATTTGAACACTCTTTTCTCTCTAGCTGAATAATCCCCAACACAACACCTCCCTGATGTGTAATCACCCAGGAGACATAATCATTCACTCAGAATAAAAATAATTCTCCTACCGTTTGCTCCATGCCTCCTTTCTGCCCTTTTATCTGATTTATTGCACTGTATTCTTTATGGAAACATTTTGACATCCATCCCCTCTGTTCAAGTCCTGTACCCACCCTTCGAGGGAGTGCTTTGAACAGAATAAGGCCAGGATGAGCGGGTATCTCACATACTCACTCACCCTTTCATTCTCATGTCATTTCCCCCACCTCCTCATTATATCCTCGAGCCCTTCCCCTCCTTCTAGTTCAGCTGTGCCTATTGCCCCTCCTACAGCAAGCAGCAGCACTACCCTCCTTTCCCCCTAGGAAATGACAGAAAACTTCTCCTGCAGCCAATGCCCCTCAGGCCTGTGTCTGTGTCCCAGGGTCCTGGGACATCCCCTGTCCCCCCAGCACGTAGCCCCATGTGGGCACTGCAGGACAGCGCTGACCCACAGCACAGGCAGAGAGCAGAGACTGTTAATGCAGTGGCATTGAATTCCTTCAGTTCCCACCTTCGCTGTTTAGTTAGACTGCAAGAAGTATTTAGTGAGCCGGAGCGCTGAAATGACTGCTCTTTAAACTTAGTCAAAATTACTGTGAGATTCCTTAATTAAATACTTCAAGCTGAGAGGCAAAACGCTTTCCAATTCAGGCATCACAGGGCCCCTGACTGCCATACCTTCCTCCTGGTCTTTATTGCCACCTTCATTTTCTCCTGTTACTCAGTATGCTGCCTGTTGGTTTGCTTGTTACCAGGAGTGCCCTTCCAATCGCCAACCACCCCGCACTGACAAGCAGAAAGCTCTTTATGCTGAGTATTGATCTAGTGGATGCCCCAGCCTGGAGTGGGAGAGCATCTTTAATTTCTGACTCCCTCGGGGACATTTGATTCAAGAAGGATTTTCGTAGTGTGCTGAGACTCGGTAAGTGGCTGCTGTTCAGTAAGTGCTGGTTGCAGCTCTGAATCTGAATGCATGCTGAGGCCTCACTCTGCCCGGGCAATGAGCCGTGCCTGGGACGATGAGTTCCATGTGTTTTTGACAGAGGATGTGCCCACATGGATTGTTGTGTACTCGGGGAACTATGCACTGCTAGACCTTCTGCTGATTGCCCACAGAAAACTTCCAACTTGTTCTCTAACTTGGACTTCTTTTAGACCTAAAGAACCTGAATCAGCTTCACTGGTTCTTAAGATATGCCAGGTCAATTTGGAAACATTTGGAAAGACCAGCTAAAGGATGCTAGAGGAGTGCCTGATAGAGGATGCAGGCACAGCCCTGGTAAGGGGGCCTGGCTGCACAGTGTGCCCAGCACGCAGCACACTGCTCAGAGGGACACACAGCCCCACCTCATTCCCATCATTATCAACCCAGGGAAACTGCCCCACCATCCAGGAGATTGCTCTGGTCTCACAGCACACCTAGAATGCAAGTGCCTCAGTGTTCTCAGAGGCCATTTGTCAGCCTGCACAATAAGACCAGTGAGCAAGCCTTCTGAATCTGCTGAACCTGGCTGTAAGCAGTGGATACACACAGCTGATCACTGGATGTTAGTATGCCCATGACAGGTATCCAATACTTGAGCAGACTTCAGCTCAAAATCAGCTGACATTCAGTTTTTGAATTCACGAATGACTTTTATAATTACAACCAACTTCAGCATAATCCCACACGAGAAATCATCATAGACAGTGGTACCTTGAAGCAGCGCAGACAAATTCCTCCTCCTGGTCCAAGGCCTTCTCCATCGCATGGTGGCAGGTCAAGCAGAAGGACACAATGACTCAGGGTCTGCTGCTGCAAGACATTGCCTACAGCTGCAGGTGGGGGCTGATAAACAAACCAAATGGCCCAGTAAAGGCAGGTACCACTTAAAGGTACCATACCATGCTACCATTCTGGATATTCTATGTGCATTTACTAGAGCAGAACAGGCAGAAGTTAGATAGCTTTTCTGTTTTAAACCTTCCTATGATGTACAGAATACACTTTGCAATTTTACTTCTTATTTTTTTTCTAGTAATTTAACGTGATTACTAAGATCTATGCTATAACAAAGTTTTAGGAAAGTAGAATATTTGAAAAAGAGGTATATGTTTTCTTCATTAATGTGGTTTGATTCATCAGTTTGTAAACTCACTACTTCAGCATGAACTTACAAAGCAGCAAAATTACTTTAGAATTAAGTTGACAGTGCTTGAGGATGAATTGCTGATACTCTTTCTGGCTGCTGACAGTAATTTCCTTCGGGATTGTCTTCTGGCTGAGAAGCTAATAAACAACAAGACTCACAGCAGCAGAGACAGAAATGAAGATAGACAAATAAGAATTAAATCAACTATAATAATAATCTTAATGCTGAATTTGTCTCCTTCTGGTCTAAAATAAATACATTGATTTTCTAGACCAGTGTTTATTTTATAACCTGTATTTTTCTAATAGCTTGTTTATAGGAAAACTGTCTGTGTGTCTGCTCACTAAGAGTCACAGTTATTTCACATAGGGAAAAAGAAAATGAGGCTTTTTAAATCATCATAAAACTCTTCAATTTATTTAAAGTAAAAGCTACAAAAGGGGAATTGAAGTGCTCTGCTTTGCACACTGTGTAAGAATAGCTTTGTTACATTTTCCCACAGCTCCTTAGAGTGCTCATTTTTTAAAAACTTTATCACTACTTTATTATTAATCAGAGCCCATTACTACATTGAGCTGTTTGCAACTGCTGTGTCATGTACCTCAGAGACCAATTAATGCAGAGGCAGTGACAAAAGAAGGATTACAGCAGTGATGTTCAGGCACAGTGTGGACAACAGGCAGTCACTGCCAGCATGGAGCAGCCACAACTGACTGCAGTCACAACTTGCCACTGAACATGTACATATCTGTATGAAAGGTGGGAACACAAAACAGGTTAAAAAAAAAGGGGCATTTTCCCAACTCTGTAACTGCTTCGCAGGATGTGTGATGTTCCTTCCTGCTGTGGTGTTGTACATCATCATGTATCTTGTATAAACAGTAACTGAACATGCAAACCAGGAAGCAAATGTTAAAAATCGTTGCATTATTGAATAAGGAATCAAATCTAATTTAATTAAGAGATAAATATACCCTTAATAGTAAACAAATGTTGTCAGGTGACATCAGTTGTACTTGCATACATTTTTCATCTTCAGAGTGCTTTAAAAAATAATCATTTGTGCTCAATATATCTCTCTGAAATAGAAAAACAAGGCTTACTTCATCTAGGAAAGGAAACTGAGTTTCAAGGACTTGACCAAAGAATATGGACAGTCAGTTCAAAATGCTCAAAATGTATGCTATCAATAATGTCATTACATCTCTCTCTCAAGGGTTTTGGTTTTGCAGTTAGGTTGCAGGAATTTAATGGGCAGAGAGCTGAAAATTACGACCCAGCTGCATGAATTGTCCAGCTTCAGGCTCATGCTGCAGCCGATGTAAAGAATGGGGAAATGTTCCTTTAGGTTCAGGTAGTTATTATGAACTGTCCTGACTGGAAGTGAGAAGTTGCCAAAGAAATAAGTTAATGGTGGTCCAGATACTGACAGCATGCATAGGTCTGCCTTCCCATGATGGTACCATCACAAAGTCTTTAGACAACCTCAGACTTACAACAAAAATCAGTGTTTGTGGTGCCATTTTAAGATTTTTTACGTTAGTATGTCTAAAGACTGCAAAGAAAGTATTTGAGAGGGAGGGGGTTGGAACTAGATGATCTTAAAGGTCCTTTCCAACCTAAGCCATTCTACGATTCATTAGGGCAATGTGGAGCTTAAAGGAACTTAGTAGAATTCCACAATAGCTGCATTATTTGAATGAGAAGCCATGGAAACTCAAAAAAAAAAAAAAAAAAGAAAAGAAAAACAGGCAGGAAATTTTCCCTTATCTTAGAAACCTACACATTTTAGACATAGTGTTCCCTATCACTGCATTTTGTGCAAGCATTTATATCCGTGAAGTAAAGGCTGGTAGCAATCCCACTGTACACTTTGGACTGAACAACTCAACTGCACAAGAGACACAGGAAATCACTCCCTGATTTCTGAAGAGTTAAATTGCAGCTGCATAACCTTGTCAAGATCCACTTGGAGTAGGATCTGGTGTCTAATGCATTTCTGCTGCTGGTTTTTCTCTCTTAAACTTTCTTTTCCTCCAGGAAAGACATACCTGCATTCTAGCTGCTAATGAAAAAAAAGGACAATTTTGAAATGTTTAGTCACTTTTATATTGTGATTTTAACTAATGTCATGTAGGAGTGACAGAATTCTTCAGTTAACATAATTCAAAAGAGAAGGGGAGGAGAAGGTGGAGAAAGACTACATAAAATGGATTTATATTGCTTTTACAACTGAATTGTTTTCAGTATAATGTCACGTTCTTAGTGTGGGGGATTCTGCACATGTCATGAGTCTACAGATGTTCTTGCACACTATGTGCAGCTGCACTATTTGTCATGGGCAAATTTATCACCACCTTTGCTAGAATGATTTTTAGACTGATTTCTTTGTAATGTTTCTAATGCTAATGCAATTATTTTAAGTTCCTGAATTGGAACAGGGAGAGACGGGAGGAAGAGGTTTTCATAATACTGAGGGGGTTCTTCAAGAGCCCAATCCTGCAAAAAGGAGAATACTTTCTGCCAAATATAACTATCCTCTGTTCTCACTGACTGCAGGGGAAATTCATGTGCCCTCCGTAACCTACACAATGCAGAGCGAAGTGCTGCCAGATTTGTGCAAACTCAGACGAGCTCTGCTGCTCTCCTAATCTTCAAGTCTTCTTTGGAAATGTTCTCCTTTCTAAACTTGTCTGGTCCAAAGCCAGTGTTGAGCATACCCTTGGGATCCAGCTTCTTGCAGAACTATCTAGGAAGCAAAGCAAATTTTTCTAAAATTAGAACAAAACAAAGTCTAAATTCTTCTCTTGGAAAGCCTATAATGTACTGAAGCTGGTTAGCAGCAAGAGAGGTAAATGTAGAACAGGAACTGCAAGCAGAAATTTGGAATTTGGAGGAGGGAAACTTAAAGCTGAAACAGGAGCATATCCAACTGAACTGGCACAGCATACCCTCGAGAAGAGGGTACAGATGCAGAACAAGTCAAAAACATTCCACTGTCAAGAAGTATGTGAACAAAAGTAGAAGCCATAAATGAAAATTATGAATTTAATTACGGTGTCTCCTACACTATAAGACAGACACTGTCATGCAGTGCTGGAGCAGTAGAGGCTGCAGCAGGCAGCGCACCAGGAGAGGCCGGGGGAGTTGTGATTCCTCAGCCCTGAAAAGGCCAAGGGGATGGCAGGGATTTATTGCTGCCTAAAAATACTTCATGGTAAGCTACAGAGAAGTCAGAGCCAGATTCTTCTCAGAGGTTTTTAAAGAACATAAAAGCAAAGATGGTTTGACGAGGCATAAACAACTTTTTTTTTTTTAATGGAATATCACAGTTCTTAAATAAATCCAGAATTTGTGTACTACAGGATTTGTGTATTGGAGATCTTTTAAAACATCCTGAATTTAGCACATGGTGGAAGAAATATGTATATGTAAGCTACATAATCAAGTACCAAGTTGCTGAAAAAGTTCTTTTAGTTTCCAGGAAGCTGATCACATAATTTTGGAGATACAGAAAATGAGTGTTTCTGGTAAGAAAAATGTGCATCTGTGAATATAGACTATCACAGAAAACTGAATATTCCAGGGAGTCTTTCAGAAGAATGCCAGAAAAGAGTATTGAAATATGCAATATATATGTGAAGATATTAGTTTCCAGTCTTCACACAATTGCTTATCTCAAAAGTTAACTGTATACGATCGTGTTTTTCCTGTCTCTCACTGATCTATAATCATATCCATGGGATCTAGCTGTGTTGGTTTGTATACCCAATCCCAGAAATTGTGGACTTCCTCACAAACATTCCTCTGTTTGTGTATGCGTAATATTTCTATCTTAGACTGAAGTGTATGATTTTAATTATCCTATACCCTCACAGATTACACTATGGTCTCTGCAGTGGAAACGCTGAATCGCGGCCTGAATCAGTGATTGAGCACCTACCTGGTAGGAGGGCAGAGTCAACTTAGGGGAGCTCAGGTGCATGCATTACCTGAGCAGTAAGCAGTTTTCTCCCTTTGTTTCTGTGTCTACCGATGCAACATTTGAGCTTGTTCTCATTTGCTGCAGACTAGGATTGTGCTACTCTGCTAGTATTGCTACACTTTCCATCACATTACAGCATTACAGTTTCCAACAGCCAAAGGAATTTTTAACCAAGCTCCACAACCTAAAGCTCTCATCTTAATAATGGCAGTATTTCTGCTGATTGAGCAAATTATACAGGCAGTGAAAATCTAACACATTTTGTAAGCTGGCTTTCTAATGGCAATGTGGCAATACAGGTCAGTTAGTCCTGTACAGATTTCTGTGATGCAGGAGCAGATAGGAAACTGTGAGTACTCCCGAGATCTGCTTATCAGTTGTAGTTGTTCAGCAGTCATAAGAGGGTTTGCAAATCATTGCTCAATGCTGCAATTCATAGACTATCCAAACTTTCTAGCCTATAAAATGTGATGTTTGCCACTTTAAGTAAAAAGCAACCTGGTTTGTGTTGACATGACGGTACAGGGCGTCAACCGTTCTGTCTTGGCTTAAAGAGATTTTAACTTCTCTTGGCTGCATGTAGCCATGAGGTACTCTCAACTTGATTCGTTTCAGTTTAACTAAAGCTTATAGTAAAAACAAGTGGCTTTTCCTTGTGGATTAAACTGCCTATGTCTCTACAGTAAGTCACAGAAAAAAGAGTGCAAACACAGAGGACACAGATCGCAGTGATTCAGAATGAGCTCCTAGTGTTAAGAAAACATGTAAAATAAAATCCAAGCAGACACCAGTCGGAGGAGAAAGACATCCCCCCCCCCGACCCCTGAATATCACTCTCCTCCTGGTGATGACTCACCGTAATACTCCCCCACTCCTTTTGAGAAATACCAGAATATCAATCTTGAGACCTAAAGGCACTCTGGAGGAGTAAGCGCAACACTAGAGAAAAGGGAAATTTTGTCTAACAATTTAAACTCTATTTTAATTACATCTTCCTGTATAAATTTGGTAATTCTTACTAGGCAGTTGAAAACCTTGGACTAACAATAAATTATTAGATACATATATGCAGTGTGTTCCCTTTTGCCAGTAGGAAGGCTTTGAGTATAATATCTGAAATAGACCGGAGGTGTTAAGAGGAGGACTTGGAAGGCAAAATAAACACAGTAAGAAGCTGAGGATGAAGGACCCAACCACTGTCTAACACCCCTGGGCACCACTGTTTGAAAGAGAACAGCATGGTTTCATAGCCCAGGACAGCACAGATCTGCACAAGCTCCATTTATGGCGCCGTGTTTATGGCTCCTTGCTGTACCTTGAATTGTTTACGCTGCTGATTGCCTCTGCTTGGCCCCTGGAAACCTCCTCAGGCAATGGATGTCAGCCTGAAATGCTTCCTGCAAACTGAGCTTGCTCTCAGTCATTCCAAGCTGTGTTCTCATTAAGGACACAAAAGCAGGATTTCTCAGAAGCTGCTGTTGCTGGGGGCACCTCTGCAGGGACAGCTGATTTTCTCACTTGCCATCCACATCTCAAACACTGGGAACTGCTTCTGCTTTCAAAGTAGCTCTGCATACCCCAAGTGCTGCTGCCACATGTACATATTCCTTCTAGAGCAAGCTGAATGGGAAAAGTATTCTATAATGATCTCTGATTTAGTTTAAAGTGCCATCTTTCCCTTTATTGCATTTTGTCTGTGAGAAGTGTGCAGAGTCTTGTGCAGCTGTGTTCTTGCTCTTATTTGGCACAGACCTCTTCTGAGTTTTGCATCCTTACCAAGAGTTTCCATCCTAGTTTTGAAAGGAGTGACAAATGGGCACAGAGCAGAGGAGCTCAAAGCCTGCAGGGATGTGAGTCAGGACAAGGAGAAAAATATTAAGCTAATGAAAAAAAAAGCTGCCTTGGCTTCCAGTGCATGTGCTGTGAGCTAGAAAGTGAAACCCCAAATAGAGAAGAGAAATGGAAGAAAAACGTTCCAATTCAACCACTGCCCCTTTTTGTTTTCAGAGCACAAAGTATCAGCTGTACCAAGCCATAAATCAGCTGACCAGTGAATGCTTGCCCAGTCTTCTTGTGGTCACCTGCAAGTCATCTACAAGAATGCACAGGAGAACAGGCAGAAGGGCTCCCTCCAGAAAGGTGCTGAGCCCTTCTGCTTCTGCTCAGATTGGGATGCTCAACATACTCACCACCACGCCTGACTGCATCCTGGTCTTGTATGGTGTGTTACTGACAGCTGTGTCAACAAAATACAGTTCCAACTTGGGAAAAACACATTACTTTTTTTTTATCTAAAATTAACTGGGGTTAAACCAATTTCCATTGTCAGATGTGCCAACCTTTAGAATAGATCTAGCGTTAAATCATGGATGTCTATGGGGAGTTCCCTTGGATCATTTGATCAAATTATGTTCTTTAAAGTATGCTTCAAAAATGTCATTCCAGCGTAGGAGGAAAAGAAAGAAAATAAGGCAATGGAATGAAGGGAAATTTGGAGAAATGAAATGTTGTCTCATGTATTTTGACAATGTAGACATCAGTAGGTTTGCCAGACAGATAAGCTTCAGACTTCAGATACAGCTTAAGATACAGCTTAAGGAATGCATGACTGGCACAAAAAAAAAAAAAAAAAAGTCTAGTCTGAAGCACAAGCTACTTGCTAGCCATTTTCTTGACTTTGTCCTCCTAAACCATTTTTCTGAGTTTATTTACACTGTAACAGTTCATATTTCTCCCATGCCTGAGATCCTACCCCAGTCCTTGGAACGCAAACTGCATTCTGACAACACGGACAAGTCGTGGTGACCAAAGTGCTATAAGTAACATGATGGGTACCATCAAGCACCAGAAAGGGGGAAAAAGATGAGAAGATGAGGGACATAAAATGACTGAGTATAGAAATCAAGAGAAAATACCACTGAAATGGCTAAAGAACTGGGACAGAAAAATCCCACTGAACAGTGGTTAATCATTACCTTGCTTTGCAAACATCACATTGTAGCTGCTTTTCCTTCACTGACGTCTGCTACTCCACCTCATTACTTTCCTCACTAATAAACCAGGCATAACTGAGCACAACTGAGGGATCCACTGCATCTTTGGCACCTGCAGGGAGTAAGGGAGATAAGCTGTTTTTGTTGTTTCTTTAGATCTCAAAGTTAGAGAATACAGCGAATTTGACCATGAAGCATAAGATACATTTTTACAGATTATTTTGAAAAAAAGGTTATACTTTAATCCTGACTGTCTAGCCTTACATAGCACACTTTATTTTTGTATTATTTTGATTATATATTACAGCACCAAGTAATAGAGATTAGTTTACTGAATTCAGTTTGGAGTATCTAAGCATCATTCCTGTTGTTAGATTTTCTTTCTGACCCCAGCACCTAAATATCCTTTGGTCATGTTCCACACCTTAACCATATGCTTCTCTACCAGAGAGCAGAATAATTCCAGGCAAATAAGACACTTGCTTGTATCCATTTTAGCTTCAGTTCTTGGAGGTGCAAAGAAAACACACTGGAATGGGAAAGACTTCCTAATGCTGTTGGTGCTTTAGATCATATGATAATCTTTTTCCTGTGTTATTACTGAGTGGGAATAAAATACATGCATGCTAGGGCTTGGAACAGATGGCACTTCTGTTCTGCAAGGAAGAAACAGGGGCAAAGGGGCAGCAAAGTTAAACCTCCCCCCTTCCCCGTCTTACTGGGATTCATTGTGTTGCCCTCCTGTTACAGTTGGCTGTGGCTCTTTCTTGTTATAAAGAGATGTCAGAAGTTAGGAAGAGACAGATGATAACCTTAAATCCTTTGCTGCATTTTACCAGGATTCCTAAAAAAAAATAAAATAAAATAAAAGCCAGCTAAGGGAGTTGGAAAATGTCAGCGAGGCATCGCACAAAGAACTTGATACATTTGTTGACCTTTCCTTTTCCTCCACCCTTCTCCTCTAAGATGGATTTAGTAGTAGTGGGTGCTCTAGTGCTACGAGTTCTTTCTTAAAAATAATTTAGATTATATTGTCTGTCTGCCTCTTGGAAAACATCGCTGTTTCAGTGAACCCCTGCTGCAAATGTAAAAGGAGGGTTTATTGAAAAGCCTCCAAAAATGCAACAAAAATCTCACTCTTTTCCTTGTCCTCTGAAATGCAATTTGTTCTTGCCTTTAAGGTCTTTTTTTTTTTTTTTTTTTTTTTTTTTAATTGTACTTCTGTATTCAGGGTCTTTTCATTCTTATCCTCCATTTTACAAATGATGTGTGGGGTATTAAGAGCTGAAGGCTGAGATGAAAGAAATGTTTTGAACTGACTAATTTGCAGGCAAGAAATAAAGCTCTTGTAAGGTGGTCCCAGGGGTATCTTCGCCATGAACACTATTTGAAATGACATGTAATCTCGTACATTTCAAAGGCAAAACATTTCCTATTCTAAAGTATCTTCATGCACCAGGGTTGGTTTACCTGTTCCCAGAGAATAATAAACCACCAGAGACAAGGAAACTCCTTCCTGCCGCTCTCAACATTCTTATTCTTTTTCAAAGGGACAACTGCAGTTTCTCTCCTATCGTTTGCTGCTCTGATGGCTTATAACTCTGTGGTCACTACCAGTATATAGCTGAATGCACTTCTGGATTAAATACCAACTAACAGCACATCCCTCTACAACACCATAAATAATGGTATAGAGCTCCCTTTTTGTTTTCTACAACAATGGAAAATTTACATCCAGCTGCTACTGTCTTCTAAAATTTTAAGCCTTTCACCACGTCTTTGACCTGGCAATTTCTTAATAGAAACAATTTCCCTTCCAGAGAAATTTGAGTACAGTTAAGCTTGGAATACTGTGTTAATATCCTTTTTGAACACAGTTTACTGTTTCTTGCCTTGTTGACATGGTAAAGGCTTATACACAAAAATCCACATTCAATTTGTGAAGGTACACAGAAGAGCCTCAATTTCAGAATTTCTCCCTGTGTTGGTGGAGGTTCAGTTGGTCCTTGCACACTGACCATGTGTGAATTAAACAGGGAAACTGGCTATAACAAAAATCCAAAGCTTTTTCAAAAATAAACACTGATAAGTGTGACAATTTTTTCCATTAACTTCCTGGCTATTCTGTCCTAAAGCCTTTAGTTACGAAAAGAAGAAATGAATGCTTAATGAACTCTCTAAGTTGATGCTGACCACTATTTCATCAGTTAACTGATTTTCTAACTCTGCGTGGAGAGAAATTAGCGTGCAGCATGCCTTCAGTCACTGAGCCCTGACTATAATGAAGAAGATCCTACACGCTGTTTTTAAAAAGCAGGACCTTTGCTTGTACCGATTTTCAAAATCCATATGCTTGTGTTCAAATGTGCTGGCTCTACATACTAATTCTTCAACTGCAGATAACAAGGAATGTTGTGACAGACAGAGGTACTGAAGGCTTCTGGAAAAAAAGCAGAAAGGCTGTGGTTTCCATGTTCTGAAAAGAGAAATTTCTGAAAGAATGAAAAGCAAAAAGTTCTCTTCTGAATCTGATAATAACGTGAGACACCCACGTAGCTGGCACGGCTGGGGCTGTCAGCTCACATTAGCCCTTGGAAGGACAGGTTTTGCAGCACGAGTGACCCTTATGTGTGTTGTACTTGGAGCTCTACCAAGCGTCAGTCAGGCATGATAAAATATTATGCCCCATAGGTGGGTCTTACACCTTAACTGCTTTCCCTGAGGCTCTGTCAACTGTATTTCTTAATTTATGGGATTTTGTCCAAATGCATCTTAGAACATATTGTGTGAAGAGGCATAAGGCAGCATCCACAAAAACTTTCAGAGAGGGCAGTGCTGCTCCCCAGCAGTGCATCTCCTGGTCTGGTCCCCATGTTAACTATGAACCATGAGATCAGACCCTGTTGTTAACAATCATAAGAAAACATAAACATTGCCCATTAAAGAAATTTCTACCAAATTACTTAGTAGTGTTACTGGTCTTTATCTAACTACCACAAGCAGAGAAATGAGAGAGGCCTTTCCATTACCACTGAGCTCTGTCACATGGTAATGCACAGACGGTGTTACAGCTGGAACACATACTGTCTGTTGAAAGTTGCAGTGCTTGACTCAGACAGCTGCCGGGGTGAGTGCTGCCTGCTTTCTGAAACAAGATGTAGCTGTCTGCTCTTCTCCATTTTGCTAGAGCAAGCTATCCACCGTGCGTAAGTGTGCTTGAGCAAACAGATTTGACCCTACTACTAGACAAGCTGAGAACCTGCTACCCTCTCCTTGTAGCAAACAACCTCCATGTGTCAGTGTAAGGACTTTGTTTACTCCCTGCATGCAGTGTCATCCCTCAGTGAGACACTACTCCCATTTTCTTTCCAGATTAATCAGTCATACACTTGCAGCATATCCATTTCTGCATGCACTGAAATGTTTATCTAGGCTATAGATGGGACCCATTAGCAGGAATCAATTGCTCCACTTTCGGGTTGCTCTTCAGATACAGCAGCATTTTGCTAATTCAGAATACCCAGCCAGAAAGCAAGTCAATGTCCTAGCTCAGCTGGTTTAATGAATTTCTGAGGGGTGTTTTTTTTGTTGTTGTTGTTGTTTGTTTGTTTTTTAACTTCAGTGCCTCATGTGATGTGTACCATTTACACACCGTGTGTAGAACACACGTTTGTTGGAACAATTCAGTATCTAGCTGGAAGTGTTACAGTATATCATTCTGTTTAGGGAACAAATCTGAATTTACCATTGACTCAGGAGAAGTTCACAGTGTATCACTGGGTCAAGGACAGGAAGCAGCAGCAGAAATAGCAATGGAAAAAAGCATCAAAAGAAGGCCACTGGGTTATACTTCAAGAAGTCAAAGCTCTTCGTTACACCACTGCTGCATTGCAGTGTTAAAAACCAAGCTTTTCAAAATAATATGTGCCTAGATGAAGGAGTCCTAAATAGTGATTTAAATCTTCTTCTGTCTTCTCCACAAGAGAAGCACATAACTTCATAGTGAGGGCTGTTTATGTGAGAAGCACCGAATCTCACATAAAATATGAATTGCAGCTATCTTCTGCACAGGGAGTCTGCTAACATATTTTCCCAAGCACATGATATTTGATTTACTAATTTATTACCCATTTAAAAAAATCCTTCAGTAAATAAATGTGTAACAAAAAGAATTGTTACGCCGTATAATCAGATGAGTAGATACAAACAGGGAAGATTGCTGTCATTATGCAGTATATTGTGCTAAACAGATGCACACGATTTTTTTTCCACATTTTGTGCAATATCAAACCGCTTCCTTAAGTCAGAGTTTTCTTGTATCAATAAAACGTTTCGTATTTCAAATCAATAGCTCACTGGGAAGCCTATTTTTTCCTCCCTTCTCTCCCTCCCCCCTCCCCATCTCTGAATATTTATTTTGCAGCAAAGTGGTTTGGCACATTACAGAAATTACTGAAGGAGCCCAGTGAAGGAAGTCACCGTGTGATCAGTCCAAGTGCAGGGAGCTGCCCCTTCTCCTGAGGAACACCTCACAGCAGAGGGGATTCTGCAGACCTCCTGCTAAAATAGCAGAGATGCCACTGCCTGACCACCGTGCTGCAGTGGATCATTTATCCCGGGCAAGTAACGCATCACAGAAATAAAACTTCAAAAACGTGATTATTAAAACTTCTCACCGCAAAGCCACTCAGAACAGCCAGCAGCAGGATGACAAAGCAGAATGCATTCCATTTCCTAACGATTGGTTTGTGTATCCTAGAGTGAAAAAACTGCGCTTAAAAAAAAAAAAAAAAAAAAAAAGAAAGAAAGAAAGAAAGAAAGAGAAAACAGTTCTTTTAGTTCTAAAGCTCTAAAGCATCGAATACAGCTTCTGGTTAAAAACACGTCCTTGTGCGCGGGAAACAAAGAATTTACAGTCACGACGGATAATTACTGTAGTACAGAATAAGGCTTTATTTCGGGTTAGCCTGGTTTAATTGGATCTTTCCTGCAACGCGAGACCGTGCTGCTGTGGCCCTGAACGCTCACGCGGTCCGAGCGTGCCCTGGGAGCGCGTCCCCGCGGGGGGAACCATGGGGTCACGGCACCGATCCACGCCGCGAGGGTTTGTTCCCAGGTGCCCGGATCATCACACTGAGAGAGGAATGCGTCGGCCGCTGGGTCCTCACCTCTTCCTCTGTCCTTTTTAACCTTTGTTTTGGAAGGCTTTTAATGAAAATCACTTTTGTCCCCGAGCCTTAAAGATACACGCGCCCGTAGGCGGAGGGAAGCGGCGACGGCAGGTGAGGTTACAAGGACAGGTGAAAGAAACAGGGTCTTTTCAACACCTATCTGTGCTAACAGAGGCACCCGCTTAATTTTAAGAAACCCACCAGTTGCTAGAAAGAAAACTGTTTCTCGCTTGACATTTCAGCCCCACGTTCGGAAAACCTTTGCAAAAATGACAGAGGCTTTTCTTGTCCTCCTCTTTAGAATAACTTCTCCATGCGGCACACGCAGGGCAGCGCAGTCCGCCGATCGCGCCGAGCCACGGCGGTCTCGGGACGCGCTGCCAAACGCACAAAGAAACCCGAGCACGGGCACGGCATCTTTGTCACCAACTTCTGCCGGCCGCTCCCTCAGCCCAGTTCCGCGCCGCCGTACAGCCGGCTGCAGCCGCACCTCCCGCATCGTCTCGTCCCGCCCCCACCCGCAGGAGGAGCGGGGCACGGCCGCCCCACGCCCGGGGCGGAGGGGCCGGGGCCCGGGACGCGGCCCGAGCAGCGGCGGCGGCGGCGGCGGCAGCGCGTTCCCGGAGCCAGAGCGCCCCCTGCCGGTGCAGCGGGTCGAAGCGGGCGCCGCCCGGCCCGGGCATCCGAGCCCGGAGGGCCGTCCCGCGGGGCCGCTAGGGGTGGGGTATGGGGGGAGTCCTGCGGAGAGGCGCGGGTACCCCGCGTGGGCTTTGCTCGTCCCGGCCGGCATCGCCCCGTAGCCGGATGCATCCGGGGAAACTTTCAAGCAGGGTTTTTGCTCGCCCCTCCCGGTCTGGCTGCAGTGGGATCCCTGGTTATTCTCGCGTAGGGTTATTCCGCACCTGGAGCCAGGTTCCGTGCCTGAAGAACACAGAGGGGGCATCGAGCAACTACCGCGCTCTAACTCGTTTGTGTGGCCACAAGTACTCCACTCTCTGGGAGGAATTACGCTTTAAATGGATGTAGCTATTCAAGAAATCAACCCCTAATGCACTGCAGCAGTGACCTCTGATCTCTCCTCAAAGCACTGAGGCACTGTGTGACGCAGCCAGCACGGCTGTGGCACTGACAGAGTCCCCACAGGTGATAAAACTACTTCGGTTAAAACAAGACAAAATGAGGCAAACACAGCCCCCTCCTTCCCAGCCCCGCGGGGCCGTTCGTGTCTACCACTGCCACGTGCCTGCACTCAGAATTACGCTGGATGGGGCTGAGAAGGCAGGGTCAGCAGCAGCCAGCACCCGCATCCCTGCAGCACGGCCCACGGACTCCTGACAGCCCCATCCCCACCAGAGGACACATCTGCCATCCCACTTCCTCCTCTCCCATCTGTCCCTCCTCCTTCTCTCCCCCGGCCCTGATGAGGCAGGTGCAGAGAGCCATAACGCCACGTGGGTGCTTGGTACCCACCCTGTCCTTAAGGGAGAGTCGGGTGGGGAGGAAGGCTTTGCGCTGCACCGGTGGGCAACCACCCACCTTCCCTCGGCCACTGGTGCCCCCAACTGCTCACCTGCTGCCAGCCCCGTGTCCTGCATCCCCAGCTGTCTGAGCTCCTGCTGCGCAGAGGAGAAGCATCTGGGGAGGGAGTGGGAACAAAAGAGAGAGATCAGAAAGAGGAATAAAAGAAGGAAATGTGGTGAATAATAAAAACAAGAGGAGGAATTTTCCCATGTTGGGGGGTGCCTTTTATAAAAGCTCCCTCCCCCCCCCCCCCCAGATTCTGCAAAAAATCTAACAATGCAACGCTGCTTTTCCCTTTCCTACCCCACACAAACCTGTTGTTATTTCACTTTCATTATTTCACTTTGTTGCATCAGAAATGCTGAATCATAAAATGGGGCTTAGCGAAAATTGTGTTTATCTTACCGGAAGGAGCCCCTCATCATTTTAAAGATCCCCGCGCTGCCGCTGTTATTATTATCATCGTCATCGTCATCATGCATTTGGCAGGTTGAAAGGTATCTGAGAACAGCACGAATGCAGCAGTAAATTAACATCCCACAGCAGAGCTTTAAAAGCATCAAATAACATTTTGAATTTTAAGTCAGTACAAGTGTAAATAAATGGAAGCACTCCCACATGTCTGTTGTTTTTAAACTCATGATGATCCTAAAATATTTCCCTCACGGCTCTGAGCTGCAACAGAATTTCAGCTCGCACATACACGTGCGTGTGATATTGAATTAAAGCATTTGTCAGTCTTTTCCATAAAAGGCACAGTTTGGCTCTCAGCAAACCATTTGAAATAGAAATTATGATGATGATACCACAGCTCCATTTTATTTTACGGTAGTGTATTGATCGTCAAATAGACAATACAAGTATTTCTGTAGTGGTCTAAAAGAAGATATTCTGCCTTTTTATTCTACAGTCCTTATGCTATTACTCGCTTTCATTTCAATAAAGGGCAGCATTTTGCAGAGATGCTACCATAAATTGCTTCATTTAATAAATTGCTACACAGGATAATAATGTTACACCAGAGAGCAGCACTTTGTAATTTGGAAGAAATAACATTTTTCTTTTAAAACATTTCTGTCTCTTTATTTTTAAATTAAAACTCTCGGCTGTTTTCTGATTGAAGAATGATCTGATTATTAGGAAATCCTTTTTCTTGCGAGCATCGGAACCTGGGTGCGACATAAAGAAGTTAATTAAAATGGGGAACAAATTAGATTAATTTCTGTGGATATCAGAGCGATATAAAAGTCTCGTTCTCAGTGACGAGCCCATAACGGAACAGTCTGATTTATGCCTAAGCAGGTTGCTATTCTGCCTGGCAAGGACTGCCACCGGTGTCGTGGTGACAGGGTTTTTATTATTTCTCTGACAGGTTGATAGGAAGTCAGCGCTCGCTTCTGGGTTTGCAGCCTTTTCAAACCTGGATTGTGAAGGTTGCCGTAAGAACAGGGATGAAAAGCTGCCTCCCCAAAGCCCCGTCCGTTACGGCCCACACCCCAACGCGGAGATTGCTTTTGCGGTAATAACTGCAGACAACCTGCTCCATATGCTATTAGACTGCAATTCAGATACTCAGTCATTGCGAAGGAGCCTCCCAAGCTGAGGAAGACAAGGTCAGTCACAACACAGAGCAGGCGGTACGCTTGTCACAAGATGGTGCGGTCTCTCTGGTTATGTGGGGTTTGTTTGTTTGTATCTGTGACCACAAATTTCAGCAGAATTAGATACTTTCATACCTGTTTTTTTACACCGATTCAATTTGAAATTTGTAATGTGGGAAAATGATCTCTAGTATGCATGAGATATAAATACACACATTATTTTGCACTGCACAAAAAAACTCTTGCTGGCATGTTCCAATGCATTAACAGAGCTGAGACACCGAGTGTCCCTTGTCAGGTTGCAAAACTCCACTATTTGCAAACTACAATGCAGAATTTGTTTTGTTTTACAACAGCGCCAAGCGCTGCTGCAGAGGTCACCCACTCCTCCATCTCTCAGAACAAATCCTTCCTCACACTGTGACATGAAGGCAGAGGAACTACTTACACTGCATGAGGTTAAGATGCATAAAGTTTAAACTTTCCATTAGCAAAGAACTGGGTGCATAGTCAGTCCTTCCTCAAGGCGAAAACAGACCTAAATGGTATAATGAAAAAAAAAAAAAAGTATTGCAGATAAAGTAACATTAGATGTTTTATCCAAACAGCAGCAGGATACTCCTTGAAATAAACTAATTTGTTTGCAAGAATAAAAAAATAGAGCTGCTAATACAAGGTATGAACTAAGGCATTATCTTCTAGAACTTAATTCATGTCTGAAGATGTATGTGTTTCGCTTTATGCAGCTCAGGACATTTCTTATTTCATTGACTTAAGAATGGTGCTTCCATCAATTGCCTCCTCCAAACACGTAACCTCTCTCCGTGTGTCAAATGGTTTAATTTGTATGAAAAAGTTACTATGAAAGTGCTCAGGAGATCTAAAATCTTTCTTTCTCTAGAGCATTAAAAGCAAAAAAGCAAGGCCCCCAATCATCATGTGGCTTCGGTGTTTCAGTGCAGAGCAGGAGGTAAGACAGGGATGCTCTCTGCTGCCATGTACAGCATGAGTCTGTACTCATGCAGGGCCAAATTTCCACAGTATCTAGCAATCTCAAACAGCCACGTACCTGCTGCACTAAAATTTAACATACATTCCAATCACGAACTTGGGCAAACAGCTTCTTTCATGTCACCTAGTGATTTGCACAGACAATCATACCATGTGCATACACAGCTGTGGTTAACACATATGACACCAGTCTAGGTACAGAAAATCAGATATTTTTTAATAGTGTTATTTTTTTCAGAAGGACCTCCTTTTTTTGCCACCTAGAATTACCTTCCTTTGGATCTTTAATTCAGAGTAATAAAACACAGGCACTCAAACAGCCATTAGTGAAGGCAAGCCATCAGAATGGTTGCTTGATTGCATGCACGATTTTCTGTGGGATATCTGAAAGCAAGTTAGTAATTTGGCCCTTGATCATTTTCTCCTTGAACATATGCGTAGGTGGGTGCTTCTGTGCATGTGTATATCAATTACTCTATCATATAATTTCTTAATGCAATTAGAGTGGCATTAAGAAATACAGGAAGCCCAGAACCTACACTCTTGCTTTTCTGACCGTTTCCCCCTTTTAAAATATAAATGACTCACGCCAGTTTCAAGAGCCAAGATATACTTTACACTTGACAATTTAGCTACCTTATGTGTTTTTACTGGGGAAAAAAAAGCCCTCTATCATTTATCATGTCATCTTATCACAGTCTCTTTGTGAGACGCAAATAGCACACTAATGTTTTCTTTTGTTAGGGTGAGTTGGCAATCTCCTCAGAGATGGAGCAACTACAGACAGCTCTTTTTTTTGATAATCTTCCTGACACTTGGATGAGACTGGCTTATCCATCAACATACAGTTGCTCAGTGGTAAGTCGCATGCCAACAGTCAATCAGTATGGATGGCGGTTCTTGTCCATCATAAAAAATAGAACAGAAACTAAAGGTTTTTTGTTGTGTGTTTTTGTTGTTGTTGTTGTCTTGGCAAATACCTTACTGTCTTGTGTAACCCAGAATAGCTTTTTATCATAAACCGATATTTCCATTGCTTTGAAAAGCAGAAAAAGCCTTGCATTTACCTTGCCAATTACTGCAGAGTTTGAAAGATTTCTCTAAAATTTGCATTCATGCTTCTTCCTTGTTTGCTTGCTTTTTCTCAAGCTGTGTGTGCTGATCAAATAGGTTTGGCAACTTCAGCACACTGTACCTCCTATTCAGAAGACTAAGCTTGGGTTCTCAGGAATGGGTACCAGCAGGAGCACCATCAACAGAAAAGCCTGCAGTAGGAACAAAGAGAAAAGTTTTAGAGCAAGTAATGGGGTCATAACGTTCTGTTTGTCTGAAAATTTATTACGTGCCCATCTATCTACTCCTGGTGGCTCCCTTGTAATACCAAAAGTGAAAGAACAAACTGAAAAGCCATCCATCACTGGGAAATTACCGATTTGCTGGTGTGAAATCATCTCCCCTCAGGAGCTTCTGGGTGAGGCCAAGAGCCGCTGACTGCTGGAGCTCACCAGGGCTGCGGAATTGCTGACTGAGGAAGTTGTTCCGTCTAGCACAAAGATGGGTACTGCTGGAAGGCAAAGCAAACTCACACTGCGGAGATCAGCTCAGACTTGTGCAAGATCAAGAGAGAAGGAAGAAATCCTTTTCGGCAGAAAGAGACATTGCAAGAAGTACCAGAGGTACGTTGTGGAAAAGATCAATTAAAGCTTTATGGAATGAAATGCTCTTTTCAGCTTCCCTTGATGGAAAGCTAAAGCACCATAGAAATACTGTGATGTCTGTGATATATATTTGTCCTGAAGACAGAAAGCGTTGCCAAGGGGATATAATGCAGTAATGCTAAATTACGAGCTGTTTTCATGAAGGACAACACAGCTGCTTTCTTTAAAAACAGAATGTATGGGGGAGTCAAGCTGGACCTTATATTCATGTTTGGAAGAGGGTGAAAGTACCCACTGATTACATCTTGCAGAACTAGTAGGATTTGAGGTGACAGATTATCCTGTGCCATCGTGTGCAAAATGCAGTGAGTCACTAGGGAGCAAAAACATTGCCAGGAGATGTTGTGTTCTGCAGCTGGGCTTTGAGACAGCCTCCCTGCTGGGATAGGAGGCAGATGGGGAGGGATGGGAGCAGACAAGCAGAAGGTCTGCTATCAGCACCAGGTCACACACAGCCTCAGGCAGGGGACAGACCAGCTCTATTTGGCCATCCATCCTTTGGGCCTGGGAAATGGAGAAAAAAAATGTTCATAAAACAAAGCAAAATTTGAATTACTGTCCACCTAAAATGACAGAAGGAATTGTCAGAGGCAGGAGCTGTGAGCTTCCTGCAGTGTAGGATGTCTTCTCTATAGCTACCTGCTACACACACTGCTAAGCATGAGGTGGCCTCAGCCACCTCACAGCCTTACCTCTCTGTCTCTTACATACCTACCTGACATGCCCCTGGCTGAGACATCAGAGAAAAACCTTGGATTTTTAAACAGATGCCATTTCAAAGTAAGGCAAAGGAGTGAAGAGGTGAAGGGAAAAAAAATCCAAATACATGCACAGTTTAAGCATTGTATGACCAACAGGAGTGTCAGAAATAGCAGGAGTGAGTGATTACATGAGGGACGTGATGTCAGATCGCCTCATAACATCAGATCTTCAGTTTGCCTTCAAGATTCTACTCCAGGTCTCTGAAACAAATGTGGAAGGAGAGTGTGGATGGAAGAGTAGGATGGCAAAATTGTGCCACAGCTTTCTGTAAACCTGCAAATGTGCAACAGTGGGGCATCTTGACAGAGGTTTGGTTCTGGGCTGTTGCTGCCTTGCCAGGCAATGGCTGGAGAAGGCTGAGGTGATAGCAGAGCGCTGGAGGATTTGAAGGGAGACATTACACGCAGAGGGGAAGAAGTGACGGGGTTGTAAGCAGCAGGGGACAGGGGAAGGGCAGGAAGTCACACAATGCACGAGCTGCCAGAAGAGAGGATGCTCATTCTCCCTCTAGAATATATTCACAATGCACAGATACAGGCTTAGAAACTATTCCATGAAAGCTCAGGGTTATGGCACCGACTCCCTTGCAGGCTAGAAAAATACACACATGAAAGGAGAAGGCCTTCAGGGTAGGAGGGATTGTTATTTGGGTTTCTTAAGTGACAGAATCCACCACAGACTTGTAAGGTGGGGAGGTATTAACCGCCGAGAAGGAGGAACAAAAGGCAGGGATTGCAATCCTGGTAGAAAAAGCAAAAAGCATTGCGAGTAGAGGTGGGCTGGTCTGGGGAGGGGGGAAGGATATTCATTGAGTGCTCCGAGATGAAACATGCTGTGTGTTCAGCAGAGGTGCCTGTCAGTCAAGTGGGAGAGCAACATTATGATATCCTCTTTTCCACAAGCAGCAAAGATCAAGATTTCTTTCCCTGCAAAGCCAGCCAAGAAATTACCAAAATGGTTGTCTTAACAACCAAAGCTAACCAAGAGAGAACAAAAGAGCTCCAGATGCACACGCGCATCCCCCTGTCCATGTCCACCAATGGTCTCTGATGAGCCAACTTCCATTTAAAGAAAGCCTCTTCAATTGGTCAGAAAATGGGCAGCAAATTATTTTGCTATTGTACAACTTGAAAAGATCTAGATTTCAGGGAGAAGTATGAAATGGATGCAACTTGTATGACATTTGCTGAGAGTACCATAAGCCTGATGTCTGTTGGACAGCAGAAAAAGGGTCAGATTTCTCAGGAAAGTGCCACTCTCATCTCTTGAATACCCACTTGTCCTCTTGCTGGATATACCTCTCAATGAGCGGCTGCTGCCAGGGCTTCTTGAGACAGATGGGCTTGGGCTGCAGAGGGGCTGAAAAAGGTCCATGAACATGCAGTACTGCTGCATTTACTGCTGCACACTTGTCAGTGCTTAATTAACAAACACAAGTGCAGAGCTGTGCTGAAATAAAGAAAAGGCTCTTTAGTAAGAAAAAAACTTAATATGAGAAAGTTCCTTATTAAATAGAGGAATTTGTTTTTCAGCTGCACTCAAAACACATGAAAAGGAGAAAAAAGGAAAAAAAAAAAAAAAAAAGCAACATTAATGTGTGCCGGGGCAGAAGTACCACTGTCTTGGCAAGAAGAAGAAACATTTGCAAGCTTTCAAGTTAATATTTGAACAAAGGAGAAGAGAATTATCCAAAAAATAAACTGCTTGATGGGCTGCTGCGCAGAACCCTTCTCCCAGAACACGCAGTGATTTTTGTATTTTCTTGCACCCCAATAAGATTGACTGATGGGAAAACAAATAATATTTGGCACACAAGCTATTTATAGAAAAAAAAAACAAAACAACCAAGTATCGAGAGCAGCATTCAAAATGGGCTGAACTCCTTGAATTCAAAGGCAAAAAGGTAAGAGGCAAAAACTAAATCAAATCCCCCTATTCACTTCAACTAGAAGACATTTGCTACCAAAAACAAAGCTCTATAAGCTTTTTCACACAATTTCTATCCTGGTATGGGATGATACAAATTTAAACAAACAAAAAAAACCACAAAGAAAAACAGAATGCCAGGGCAAAGATCCAGGTGAGAGGAAACCTTAAATCTTGCTGTCACAAATCCAAGTAATAGGTTTTCCACTGCTTGCTCAGGTCATTTTCCCTGCAGCTCTGATTTTTAGTAAATTGCCCCTAATCAGAAGTCTGCCCTTCCTCAGTTCTAGCCCAAGTTCCTAGCTGGCAACTTCTCAAGTCGCCATTAGCGTTTTGGAACTTACTTCACAAATTGCAGATGAGGGTCAGAATTTTCCATCACTAAGCTATCCTTTTGTATTTCCTTTTAATCCTTCTCCTACATGAGATAAATGTTTAATTGTTGCCTGTGCCAAAGCAAATATTTTTAAATGTATTATTGACTTAGGGAAGGAAGGAGGGCTGCAGTTGTCTGTGGTCATGTAGCTTTGCATTGCTGGATAGGTCCTAGAACAGCAGCTGCTGGGTCAGTGTGTGCCCACACACAGCACCCCTGGGCACAACGTGCCTCCAGGTCCTCCCCAGCACTTGCCATTCCCCACCTTCTACTTGCAGTTTGCAGCTAAGCACTTTCAAGCTGCAGCATTTCGGCATTCGCTACGCAGTACATTCTATTAGCAAACGTGTTCACTGCAGGTTGACATCCTCAGACACAGATCATACAATGTGCCAGGATGCATTGGCTGGGGGAAAAGAGCTGTCACACATAGCAGGGCTTCTGATATAGCGCAGTGTGTCACACCCCAGCAAAAATGACCAATATCAAAGCCAGGCAGGAATGATTTCTGTGGTTGCGACGAGTAGAATAAAATATGTTTTTTAACAAAATCAGTTTTAGGAATAACCGACGCAGGTTAATCCTCTATAAATATGTTCACAGAGTACATTAGACAGCAGCCCGCCTACACGAAATGAATGCAGCACACACTCTGATGTATGACAGAGGCAGGATAAATGAGGGAACTCTTCTGTGTTTGATCTGGTTCTGCTCTGTAATTCAGAGATACTGGAGATGGGTGGTGAGTTTCTCATTGATCCCAAAAGAACCAATACCATTGAATCCTGTGAAATGTAAGCTTTGTAGAGGATTGGAGGCTATGCACGAAGGACATTGTAGGGGCACATCTCTTCTCAGAATGTATGTAGCTGGCATTCGCAAATCATACGCATCCTGGGGAAACAAGACCCCGCGGCTTAACAATAGAAAAACAGCACACCTAGCTCCACAGGCAATTATAGCACACTCATTGCTACGTCTGCATCCTGTTATCAAAGGATAATAAATGAACCTGCAAACGATTATCTTGAGAATTTTGAAACAACACTAAATTTGGTGCTCGTCAGCATTTAAAAATGCAGCAAAGTGCAGTTACAGCATCAATCCAGCCCTGAATCATTTTAGATGGAAAGCACATGGCTAGCACATAGACGTGGGAATAATCAATTCCATTTTTCCCCCCAGTTCTTTCCAGCTTTTCAAATCACTTACACCAGTCCCTGCATTTCTGCACTATATTTTGCATATGGTGGAGGTGTTAATGCACAGTTACTGCGCAATGGGGTTGTGAATTTTAGTTAATGAAAGCTTTTAAAGGAACAATGAAATCCTCAGATGAAAGGCAACGAAGAAGTGCAAAGTGTTATTACAGCCTAGACTAAGTTTTACTGAGAGCATTCTTATACACGATGGACACAGCGTAAATATATATTACGTCTGATAACCGCCTTGTAGAGGATAAGTCCCACTTCTGAGCCTGCCAGAGGCAAGGGGTGACACTTTCACAAGGCTTAATAACGGATCACTCTTTCATCCTTCTCCTACCCCCAGGAGCTAGAAAGAGGACCTCTGCACAAATTCTGAATCCTTAATGAATAGCATAGCTATTCTATTGCTGTGCTGTTCATTTAGCATGGATATTGCATGCACAATTAAGCTGCAAGCACTGCACACCAAGATGGTACAGTGTGTATACCTAGAGGCAGTGGCAAATAGAAGAAGCACAGCAAATGTCACGGTGGTGTGGCATATGTTTATAGCACACATTTTTCTGCTATCCATAGAAGATGTAAGCACAGGGGCAGGTCTGCTCGTTTTTCCCTCAGTGATTTTTGTTAAAATCCAAGTAGTTGTTCGCTCCGTTATTAAAAAGGAACAGGTAAGACTGTCTCTATCTTCCCAAAGTGAGAAAGGGCTGTCTGTGCAAGACAATGCAGGTGAATGCTGCAGCAACCCTTTTGGAATAGATCAAGCATCAAAATAAACATCCGGCAGCTTACCAGGCTGAGAGAGGATTGGATCTGCTCATCCGAGTGATGCTTTGATCGGTTACGATGGAAGTAAAGTCTTCAGTTTGAAAAATACTGTTCTACTTCTGGGTCTGCCAGAGCTAACGTCGCTCAAAGGCTTCGTCCCCCGATCAGCCGCCCTGTTTCACTGATCAGAGCCTAAGTGATCTGCAACCTTCTTTCTCTGGCTCTGCTCAGAGAAAAGATTGCAGCTTCATGTCAGTTATTTGCATGTTTTTCTTAACAGTGTACTCTCAGCAGCTTCTGGTTTAACCTTACACTTTCTGAAGATCACAAAAATAATGTTTAGACTGGCACCTAATATTTTCCAAGTATTAACAGGCACCTCTCACACACATCTCGTTTTTCAAGCTCTTAGTAAACGTATTCTAACACTCTTAGCTTACCTGCTTTAAAAGGACAGGCACGTTGAACCAGCTGGCCTCTTCCTACTGCTATAGCTTTTCATGTTATAATCTGCTGCTCCAATTTCTGTATTTTCCCTGCACTTTTCAAGATAAAATGCAGAAGTTTAAAGTCTTGTAATGTTTATGTCACAAAAACCTACTGCTAAGTACAGTATTACTGACGGATTAGTTTAGTGCAATAGCGTAATGTAATTTAATTATAGTAATAGTGCACAGCAACAATCTTACTACTTATGTCAGATTGTAAGACATTCTCTATTAAAAGCTTCATCATTGTTGCTTAGTTTTTAGGTTTAGTTCTGCAGCATTTCCTCCCCACACACATATTAAATTGATTTAATCGGTGAAGGCAAATTGCTTTCGTTTTGATACTGTAGGATTCTGTAAGAATTCACTACACCAACTAAAAGCCCATTTTGCATGATGAGACAATAGTCAGCCTGTGAGAGCCTGTAGCTTTCCAGGTCTAAGTCCTCAGAACTGCACCCCACAATTTTAAAATATAATTTAAAAGCACCCACCAAACAAGCAAATAGGATCATTCCACCCCTCTAACTTCTGTATGCACCTGATAGCTTTTAAAATAGATTCATCTGAATTCTTGTGCCACCCATGAGAAGCTACCACGTTCATGTAAACTATAGCAGAGCAGGGTTGCATCATGATTTTCAGCTCACAGCTCCCACTGATTTTGGCTGCGGCTGACAGCACTTTCAGAAATCCAGCCCACAGTACCTTCTATTTCTAAAGTGTTTTCTATCAGGAGATCACCAGTGTTATTTTCTACCAGCGTTAATTTAACCTTACGACAGCTCCAGGAAGACAGGAAAATGTATCTCCAGCCAGCACAGCTGTATGCAAAGTGAACATCTGTCCATCGCCAAATTCAGTTTAGCTAATAATAAAAAAATAAACACAATTTTTTCTCTTCTAGACAGGACAAGACTGCAAGGGAAAGCCTGAGGAGGATTTCCATTCTTTAAAAAGGGAGACAGAGAGAGACTGAGATGCGTGACTGTGCTAGAGAAAGAACCCAGTCCCCCAGCAGCCATGATATCACCTTCACTGCCAAAAATTGATGATTTTTCTCTGCAACATGACTGCATTCACTCTATCTATAGTGGTGATGTAACAGTGCAGACAGAGCAGGCTCTGTAGGTTTCCGATGGTGCAGTTAGACAAGGTTAATTTCTGGTTGGCAGCTAGATGCTGGCTTGTTGTAATTGCATCTAAGCCAAAGATCTCCTCACCTTATTTTAACAATAAGCTAGGTGCCATGAACTAACTAATACATTGCAGCACTTCCAAGAAAATTTAAGACTCAGCTGTATTTATTTTTCAGTACACATGTTTATCAGGATGCAAGGCTAATACCACAAAATGTCCTAGAATTGGCACAGGAATGCCCAGCTCTAAGCTAGAGGAGCACAGTTTCACTAAAGCCTGGCAGCACGCTGCATGGAGCACCCGAATATTAGTTTTTCTCAGGGTGCTGGGAAGTGACTAGAGGGCAGAGGGACTTTGGCTACACAATTGGAAGAATCTGTATGCCCAGGGGCCACTTTTTGTGCAACAGACCAGCATAAATTGTGCTAGACTTTCCACCCACCCACTTCAAGCCTTAAGACTATATATAAAGAACAGTTTCTGTGCTATGAAAAATTTAAAATCACAGTCTCTTTTTCTACCTTATTTTGGATGGGTGTTTGAACTGGAGATCAATCTTTTGAAGCAGACATTTGCCAAAAGCAGCCTGTTCGCTGCTTTACAATACTGAAGGCCACATGTCACCTCCACAGCACCTTTGCAAGCTACATATAGAATCGTAATTATACGCCAATTCACTTGTGCATTAATTTTTGCTGCAGAACTGCTTTCCTAGCTGTGCTCTCCTGGTGCAGCAGCACCCTGCACACAGCAGAAACCCAGGCACTGCTAGAAGCAGCACCATTTCTACACATTTACACCTTGGTGCTATTCAGACTGTGGACAATTTGCTACCGAAAGCCTCTGCATTCCTTAAAGCTTTGTCTCAGAAGAAAGAAAACTGGGTCAAACTCCCCACATCAAAGCAAGCTGGCGGGGGATTTCAACCTTTGTCTTAGCTCCACGTCTTAGGTGACTGTTCTGAAGATTCAAGGGCACTAAGAAAACATCACCTCATTGCTGTGTTTTCCACAAAATTCAGTAACAACAAGAAAGTAAGAAAATGTCTCAGCCTAAGATCTACTTGAGTAATTAGGTCACCCCAGCTGCTTTTGTAGATGAGATGATGCACATATGACAAAGGAATCTCTTCCCCCCATTGACAACATTGTTCCCCTGCCTATACATGGAGGTTTGGAAATGAACCTAGAATTTAGCGTCTATTTAAAGTGAAACTCCTGATCATGAGCTTCTCTTCTTCCCCCCCTTCCTACCATTCAGGTGCAGTGAACACCTTCCGCGCTGCTGTGAGCATGACTTCTAGCCTCCAGATCTCACCCTCCCTCGTGTTGTCTAGATATCAGGTTTTTCAACCCCCAGTCCTTCCTCACAGGTAGGAAGCACATCACAACTCATTAGTAATTTACTGCTACAGTAATTTTTATAATTACTGCCAGGAGGCCTCATTAAATTTGATCTAATGAATAAATATTGTATTTTTCAACGTGATTACCAGAACAGCTTAAGCTGAGTGCCATAAACAATTATTTTCTTCAATACGTGGTATGTCAGCGAGTATCGATTTTTATTTTGTAAAGAATTTACTGTATTCCTATCTATGTCTAGTGAGTATTAAGTAGGCAGCCCTCTGAAGCATCAATTGCTATGGAGCAGGTGGCAAAACAAAAATTGGAGATATCTATTGCAAAAAGTAAAATAAAGCACATTAGTGAAGATAAATGGTTTGCCTGGAGGTCCGTGAATAGCTGATGTGTGTCCCCCTCCCAGCCCTCAAGGAAACAGCCTGGGTTAGGCTACGGTCCTTCTCTGTTTGCAAATCATAGCTACGAAAAGATTTAGGCTGCATTAGTAGGACACAACAAAGCACTTTATCTCAGAGAACTAACCTGGCAGCAAACAATAGTGTCTGATGTTTCATTTTCTTTTAGATGGAATTGACTATATGAAACAAGCTAAAGAGAAATATTCACCATATGCTGAATATGAACCTACAGTACAAAGGAAAACTGCAAATTATCTTTACTTCTCAGTATCAATTACGTCTGCTTCAGCAATTGCAGGTTTTAACATATAAACCTCTTTCAGATGTAACAAGAGGCACACACTGGCAATATCTTAAGATATACATCAGAGGAGCTCAGCATCAGGACAAAAACCTTCAAATATCCATAATCTGAGAGTGTTTTCTGCAACTCCAGCTACATGGTAGCATTCCATATAGCTCTGATTCCAGAGCTCCTGTGCTACTTAAATAGCATTTTCTTCAAGTAAATTTTAATATGTTACTGAACAGCACGCTGCACTGCACAGTCAGCTTTGGTTTTTAAGCAAGCCTTTCATTCAGGGTAAGAGTAAAAGGTGTGTAGGTAAACCCAAGGTCACCGAAGGCAATTGGGATGACTGACAGGATCTGATTTTTTCTTATTAATAGACAGTTTTGAATTAGCTGTATTTTCTCTGCTTGTTGTCTAATTTAAGAAAAGATGGGGAAGCCCTGAGACTGTTAGCTCCATTTCTTCCACCACCTCCTTGCAGTGTTTGAGCTCTGATCTGCTTTCCACCAAATTTCACCAGAATAAATACAGTAATACTGTGTGGTTACAGATTTAGAACTGTCTCTCATTGAAACAGCCTCACTGACTTACACCAACATGCAGCTTTCCCCCCTCCTTACACATCACTTCCAAGTAACCCGCAGGGAGCTTAACACTCAGTCCACCTCAGCTGCTGCTTTGCTCCACAGTATCCGTACATCACGACACCTAGCATTTGCTCTTTGACTCTCATTGGTACCCATGTTGATAAGATCGATGTGGTGTAGGTAGCTAGCAAACACTAGGAGAACATTGCACAGAAACTGATGCAGAAAGAGGTCTTTGGTGTTTCTAACTATGGGGAAAACTGAATCACTCATCATAAATATATTTGAAAACCCTCACAAAACCCTCGTGTCTCCTTGAGTATCACACAGTGAGCTAGGCAGACAGGAAACAATGGTGCTCCAGCAAGGCTGACTGCTTCACTAGATGGCAAGGAGTCCAGCATGCTAGAAGTATTATGTGTTGTCTACGCAGAGAAAACCAGAAGCTAAACTTCAGGCAGGCTTTGCTAGCAAGTTAGCTAGGCATGGTATCTGATGAACCGCTCATTTCATCCATCACTCTTCCTCAGAACAAAAGAAACAGTTGCATTTTGGACCTTTCAGAAACTGGGAAATGGAAAAAAAAACCCCAGCAAGAAATATGACACCTGATGTCTTGCAATACTTTCATCTACCTTCTTTCAGCTAGAATGCAGAATCTAATCCATAAAAATATACTTCATACTTACCATGACTAAGAAATAGTCTGCTTGCAAGAAGAAAGTTGACTTCAATCTGTGCTGAGAAGGTAAGCGAGAAGTAAAAGAACATCACTGCTTGCTGCAGGGAAGTCTACGTGCCCTGATGAAAACTATCTGAAAACTAGGAATTACTGCTACAGACAACTAGGATCATACCAAAGCAGACCAGTGCCTCACAACACAACTGTGCTTGTTTCCAGTGCCAGAATTATAACATGACAACTTTTTCCACGAGAATTAAATGAAACCAGAAATAAAGAGGGAAGAAAAAGCCTTTAGAGTGCTAACTCTCAGCAGCAGGAGGAAGCCAGCATGGGTATTGAGTGCGGCACACTCATCCCTTCTCCCTGCTGAAAGGGACACAAAAAGAACTCTGGCTAAGCATTTATTTTTCTGCTAATGTGAAAGTTTTCTTTTAAAGAGGAAGCAGATTGAACAGAGCACGAGAAAAAGAATTTGACTCTGGCTTATTTCCAAAGGGTTCTTTTTTTTTTCCCCGATGATTCACAGTTATCACTTGCGTTCACATTATAACCAGGCTCAAAAAGAAATACCCAAAAACCAAACCAACCCTACCCCCTACACCTAACAACAAAAAACCCATACCACAAAAGCGCTATGAAATGGGATCTTTCCCACCACTAAGTTCTGCTAATAAGCTATATGAGAAGATAATCACACAAGAATGCTTAAGTTCATTCACTTTTGAGTGATAACATAACAAAGCTTCTAGTTCTGGAACTTCAGAATACATCTAAAGATGGTGAATCTTCATGGAACTACACTAAATGGTTGGCACTGGTTGGACTTGTTCGACCTCACCTGTACAATTAAGTTGAAAATGGCTATGTATCTCTGAAATCTAAAATCTCCAGAGGTAATGTTCAGAACACTCTGATTGTAGTTCTGTTTCGGAACAGGCTTGTGCCTACATATTCAGGGGAGAGTATCCGAATTATGTATGTGTGGGAGCCTTCTTGTCCCCAGCCCTGGTGGCAGTCAGCTGCACCCAGTTTATGTTAACATTCACAAACACCATGCTTATGGGAGGAATTCAAACTAAAAGGAAGCAAAGCAGGGCCACCAGTAGTGCTGGTAGAACTGCTTTGTTACTCTGCATGCAATTACAAGAATATGAAGGTGCTTACTGTAGGATTCTGCTGCTTAAACCTCTTCATATAGCCTAGGTCACAATTTCATCCTTCCTGCATGCAATAATATTAACATATAGACACAAAGCTAACATGAGCCAAAAAGCAAAGCCATAATCTAAGCAACATTTTGTTTCCATTTTCAGGAGCAGGTAAGTTTTAGATGAAGATGTAAGCCAGGAGAAAGATCAGCAGGCTCAATCCAGCAGGATCTATAGCTCAACTGATGTAAGCTTTTCTGCTCTAAGTGATCAGCTCTGAGAAGCAATTCTGAAGTAGTGCTAATAAAAAGTGTCAATGCAATGCCTTCATACCTCATCCTGACCACACTGCGATTTTTTTTTTAATGTAACAGAACTGCCTGTCATCTTTGCCCCTAAAGAAGGGCCAACTCCAGACAGAAGAAGGCCCTTACTTACCAGTAGCAAGCCAATCTTGCATAGCATGACTGTACCTTTACCCTCCAGACATGCTTTCATACAAATTCAAAATCCACTGCTTCTTATGAGCTGCAGCAGGGTTCCCATCCTGCCCTCACCTTCCAGTTCCAGAACTCCTACACCTTTGGGTTCAAACATACAGTTCCCTTTCATTTGCTAAACCCTCACTACAAAGAATGGATGGGTTTTTCTGTCCATTTGTTTTGGACATCCATCTATGAGTTTCAAGCTTAAGTAAAGCAAGAGTGAGAACTGTTCATGTTCTCTTGTAACATCAAGAACCAAGGCACTCACTCACTTCTGTGATATTGTCCAGCACTGCACGGGTGTTGGAACTGGAATCCCACAAGACCAGCCAGTTTAATCTTGACAGAGGAAGCTCTATCTTTCTATTCACATTGATTTAGTGTCAAGGCCAAAAATCTTAAAAAAAAAAAAAAAGAGCAAGCAGTTTTTCCAAAACCTCCACAGTAGCTTCTACTATTAACCATGCAAAAACTGTACTAACAAAAAGCCACGAGAGAACAAACTGGTTTATGCCAGCAGAGGTCAGTGGCCTTTGCTAAATGCATCAGATGCGAAAAACTATGGTTTCACATTGCATATCAGATAAGGTTTCAAAGCTAGCTGTACTCCCTCACCCTGCAACAGCGACAGCCCTTCTTCAACCAGGTGCAACTGTTCCCAAAGCTAATGCCTATTTTTAAAATTTCCATTGCATTTCCCTACACAAATGTAACTGGTTAAGCAACAGAGCTGCTTTGGAACTGTACAGTGTGTTACTTTTTTCAGCCTGTGAAGTAATTCTTTAGTGCTATTTCTGTGGCTTACGCACCATGAAAACACTTTGCAGTATAGGTAAGGAAGACAAAAATGCTTCTTCCCAAAAAATCCTTCTCTCTCCCCTTTTGAAGAGACCTTATACCTCAACGTAAGTTGAATAATCAGTAGGAATGAAATAAACATATATCACTCCAAGAGAATCTTCTGAAATCAAGAAAAAAAATTGGCCAGTTTCATTGGCAGACACATCACTGTAATAAGTTTACTCATAAACTCTCCTTGGATTACGTTTATGTATTTAACATTAAAAAGAAGCTATTAATCACTCTTCCAGTACCACCACCTCTCTGATTGTTACACAGGTACAAACACCCCTCACATCCACCCTTGAGAACACCCAAGGGAAAAAGGACCAAGAAATTTAAGAGCATAATATGCTTATTAGTCCTTCATAGCAATTATAAGCAATTATAACAGGCTTCATGGGAAAAAAAAAAGTTATATCAGACCTAGATGAAGATCATCTGGCCCTAGGGCTGAGTAGAAAGGAAATAATTCACCACTGAAAAAATGCTGTGCAAGTTGAGTCATCCTACCTTACAGATGTGCTTTGTTCTGTTCTTCCTTTTACACAATTTTCTATTTCCATGCATCTTTGCTTTCCAAACAATCTGTCAGTTAGGTTTTTCTCTGCATGAAGCATCTTAACTTCTGCCCATCGGCTGCAGATATAGACCACGGGCTCTTCATCAGGCTAATACCAGCAGTAGTGAAGTAGCAGTGTAATACAGAAGATCGGGAAAAAGACACATTGAGCTATCTCAGAATGATCATATAAACCTTACATGTAACAGACTCCCCAAATTAAATACAAATCTACTCATGTCACCAGCACAGAGATGAAAGACAAGCAAAAATAGCCTTTAGAAAGAGTAATGCAATGAGGACTTTATCTGTGGGCAGCTCAAACACTGCTTCTCACCAGCAGATACAATAGTTCATCTGAAAAGCAGAAACACAGTTTTAAGAACAGTTCAGAGGCAAGAATTCTAACCAGGAAAAACTTTTTATTTTTAAAATAAAAACCTTCATACAGAACTTTGCCGATGGGAAGAAATCTAAATACAGCAGTTTCCAGGATACAGAGCGAGGATTTGCTTTTAGCACAATTCTTCCACACTCCAGCAATCAGAAGGCAAGCACAGCAATTAGAAAAATCACTCTTATCTGTCAGAACATGTACTTCTACAGTTCCTTCTTCAAGAGATGAATCTGGAGAACTGGGCACACTCCACCTAAGATTGCACAGCTAGTCACACTATGGAAGCAGGGGACAGGAGATTCTCAATAGCACAGGTGATTTATGTCTCAGACTTGCAGATCTGGTTCAAATAAATTGTTTCCAAGATTCTCCTTCTCCCACAGTTCTAATTCCCAGAAATGTATGAAACGTGGATCACTCTACACAGAGTGCTAATATTTTACAAGCAGAAGGGTCAGAAGCTGCGTTTTTGCTCAATAAATCCAAGGTGACTCTTCTCACTATTCAACTGTACATTGTGTATAACATTGTATTCTAAACCTTAAACAAAACTTGGACAGTAGTTTCCAACACCAGACTAAGCGCATGTACATGTTGTGGTTCTCCAGGCAGTTTTCATGGCACCTTCTATTCTACAGCAAGGAAAAGATGCCGTCCACACAACACCAGATATTCTTCAGCTTGGCTCTTGCTGTACTTGTGCTGCGTTAACAACATCATGCAAAATACCCTTCTACAGTTGTGCTGGGCAAGAAATAAACAGAAGTATGGATGGATGCTTTAAGAGGAGACCACAGCACCAGCGACATTTTAAGTGCTCACAAAATGCATGCAACCCATTGCATCTCTTTTTCTATTCAGTTTTAAAAGCCTTTTCATCAATTGTTCCTCCTCATCTGTTACCATAGCCAGGGCACATCTCTTGAGAACATTATCCATGTTTGTGCTTCTCTACAAAGCCAAAGAATAATTCATTTTAAGCTGGATTGTGGCTTAGATAGCCTTAGCTCTTTTCTTTTGCTCATAGGTAAAAGAAAGTGGAGTGACCATTTGTCAATGATCCTTCTACTGACAGCATTCAAAAAATCACCCTTCACTCACTTGTCGTTGGCCAATAATTACATCAACTATTCCTCTCCTTGGTTAAGCCCCAAGCTGATTCAGCACAGAAGCATTACTGCAGCTGGCAGCAAGGTAAGGGGGAAGAAAACCAAGAAGAGAACCCATAAAACAACAGTAATTTAACAGAGGACACTGCATGAGGCATACTTGCACTCTCAGATCAGTCACCACTTCACAACAACAGTAGCAGCTTCCAACACTGGCCTCCTCCCATCTAAGAAAACACAGAATGCAAGAGCCTATCCTTAATTGCTTCTGCTGTAATTTAAATCACTCGGTAGAGATTCTTCTTTAAAACAGCCAATGCTCACTTCAAGTGCTCTATAAATCCAAACATTAATGCTTGGAGACTGTTCAACTGCAACCTTTAGGCCTTCCTTTTTGAACTTATGAATTGATTGCTGTTTTGGAGGATTGTTAGCTTCTGTTTGACCATTTATGCTCAGTAAGAGTCTATTGCAGCAGAAGTTGTCCAGGAGTTAAGCACACACCCTTCCCCACTTGGTTCTCTGGGGAACAATGCCCTGAACGTTCAGAACATCCGTATCTTTTTGTCACCAACTTCAAAGCACAAATAAACTTGCAGTACAGATCAACGCATGAATAGAACTCCAATGGCTTAAAGTCCCATCTTCCTTTAGGATAAAAAAGTTGTTGGCAGCATCAGTCCATGCTTTTATATCTCATTTCTTGTTTTACAGAAGTTGTTTAAAAAGAAAACAATAGCAAAGATTTCTATTAAACAGTTTCTCAAAGTATGATTTGCACAGCAATTTGCCCATTTTTTTTTAAAACCCAGCAGGGGAAGGAACCAAGGCACTGGCTTTGTAGTCTCATTTGATTAAGAAGTTCACTGAAGGCAATAACATGGCACTGGTGAAAGAGTATGCAAGTCAAAGGCAGACTCAGCTTCAGTCTTCCATTTCGAGTTCTTGCTTCAGACTGAAAGACAAACAGAAACTCGAGTTAAGTTTATAGCAAAACAGTTTGGAAACCCTTTAGACAAATCAGTGGAGGGAACGACAACAAACAGAGGTCAAGTTAAGCAAGAGGTGGATATACCATTTATTTTGGGTAAAAACTAACAAGTTAAAAAAGTCTTGTCGAAAAATATCATATTCAAAAGACAACGTGGAATGATCCTGAGATATTTGAGCAATAACTGAGAGCTCTATTCTCCCAGTTTTCAATTGCTATCCTACACAGAGCAGAGCCACGTTACTGTCACAATGGCACACTTACCCTTTCAAGTAGGCATGGACATTGTCATAGCCGTGGTACTTAGCCAGATAGACCAGGACACCTGTAGCACATCTGCCATCTCTCTGTCTGCAAAAGCTACAGTTGCAGATTCCACGACATGGTGGACACTTCCAGGTCTAGATAAAAAAAAAAAAAAAGATAAAAAAGACAACATCCCCTTTAACTGAACTGCAGCATGATGCACAATTCACAGCCGTAGCTTAAAAGAGACTCCTACACTCCACTTAGGGAACATCACTGCTGCAGAAGTTGTCCGACTCGGACAGAAAAGTCCCAGTTCTTCTGCCTGTGAAGTATTAAACCCTCCTTTGACTTTCTGGCACATAATCACAGGAAACATTCTACTTTGCTCAGCTCCTGAGCCATTTCCATAGCACACAGCAGCAAGACTGTTTTCTCTGTGATACAATTCCTCGCCAGAGTACGTTAAGCACTAATGCAAGACTAAATAGAAAACACTATTCTGAATATACAAGAATATTCTGTCAGCTGCTCTGCTCTCCTAGTCTATTCCTGAAAATAAAATTGCAGAAATACAAACTACGGAGAGTTCTAGACAACAACATTCTATTCTTCTTCACTTGAATCAAATGAAGGCAAGGTTCAGTGAGCACAGTGGTGATGAACTGACAGTTGGATTAAGTGATCTTAAAGGTGTTTTCCAACCTTTATGATTCTAAGTGCACACTACATACTACAACACAACTGCAAGCGTTTCCTTACCAAGACTCTTCAGCTATGAGCAGAGAGGTGCATTTGCTACTGAACCAACTTACATCACTATTAAAAGTTGACTTACTGGATCCAGCAACGCTGTTCTGACATCTTCCCCATATCTATTACGAAGACATGGCCCACAGAACTGGCCCCGTACCCCAATGCAATCAGGGTTACGACAGTTGGTCTTGGTGTCTATGGTTTTTTGGCGGCACTGATGACAGGTAGATCCCTACAACACAGGGAAAGTAATTCAAGAAACAAAACATTAGAAGTAGTTCCTTAGCTGAAGGAATCGGGCATTTAACAAGCAATCTTTCTGTCAGCTAGCAGCGCTCATCCTGAAACAGAAAGACACATCACAAACTTGAGACAAGGTTCCATCTTCTGTGTCTGTTTAACACTCTCACAGGCTGAAATCACAGAGGTACTACAGTTGATCCAGGGTGAGAACATGCCAACGTGCATAGTGAAGGCCACTCTGTTAACTCAGGGAAAGACAGCAGATGGCATTCCAGAACCTTAGGCATATTTCTCCCAGAAATCACACCTCTCCTTTCAGCGACAAAGGAGCCTGTTCTATTTCACACTACACCACAAACAGGGAGTAACAAACAGATGATTTCACAAAGTGTATTCCAGCTTCCTGAAATGCACACTTACCATGGTCCTGTTGTACACTTTCTCCCTCACAGACCCACAGATGTTATTCAGCTCTTCCTCAGTTATCTCCTCAACCGGTCGCACAATGTGCGGAAGAGCCATGGCACCACGGTGACCCCTCCTGGGAGTTAGGGCATCATGCTGGATAAGGAAGACAGTATCGTTAGGATTGGATTCAGCAAGAATTCTACACTAGGCAAGACTCTTCAATTCTGAAGTCTCAAATATCCATTCTGTATTTAAACAAGGTAGAGAAATCTTTGCAAAGACCTGTGATATGTATGCTGCTTTAGCATCTGATGGATGACAGATCTAGTGAAACACCACTGGATCTTTCTTACTTTCAGCTGGAGTACAAGAGGAATTCATCTAGGATAATATGTTCGGAATTACTTCTTATATTCTTGAAGGGATAGAAAACCATCTTCAGTAGCAATATGCAACTGGAGAACAGCATACCTCCAGGTCCTCATCAGACATCTTTCTCCTTCTCACTAGGAGGTACCGGTCATCATCTTCCTCCTCTGGTAAAGGAGTAGGAGGGCCTTCAATCAGGGACCTGGATCTCGTGTGAGGCCGAGAACTTCGGTCTGGGTTCCTCCTCAGTGCACTTCTGGGAAGTGAGCGTCTTGGAAGTCGCTTTGGCACCTGGTGAAGTTTAAGAAAACTCAATGAAACAACAGCTTCTGTCCTCGCTGTACAGGAACTCCCACACAGAGGAGCAGAACCCACATCTATGGGAAGTTTCTGCTTACTCACACAGCTTTAGTAGCAGCAAAATCCACTGCATTGCTAATTCAGTACCCTATCACTTTAAGGATCTAGCTAATCCAAACGTCAGGCTCTTTTCTGAGGCTTCAAACTCAAAGAATATTCAGACTTGAGCTTCAAAGCTTTGGCTGTCCCTCCTTATCTCTAGCCTCTGTATAAATACGTATTTACACAGCATCTCGTTTGGTTTTATTGGCCCGTGGAGACACTTATGCCATTGTGAATTAATCTGATCCATTTTATACAGTGGCAAATCAGAAGAAAATTGCACAATGAGGATGTCTGGTTCAGTAAATGATAACACAATTATGAACTGGACTTTGAATTATGAGGTTTTTTAAGCTTTTTAATCAAGAGTCCTGCATTGCAGTGCAAGAATTCAAGACTCAGAAACGTTAAGGCAAATATGTTAAGTTTGTACTTACGTTATTGGCAGTTGGCAGTGAACGTCTCCCATCAAAGATACCAGAAACATTTTGCAACTCAGCCATTAGTTTTGCCAGCTAACAAAAGAAAGCAGAGCCTTAGAAGGGAGTTTATGTGCTATTACAGACTATTAGATTAGGGCAATTGGCTAGAATTACAATTACTTACAGCGAGTGCAGCCATTCTTCAACTTTTGACTTTTATGTCTCACTTTTATGTTCTACTGACTATAGGTAATTTGAAAACACTCAAACTTAATAGACTTCAAGCCTAAACAAAGAACAGGCCTTAAACATACAGATTTTTACTGAAGGATTTCTCTCACAGCCTATGGACTTTCAAAGCCAGTGGAGGTAAACTACCAGATTCAAGTATTAGGAATGTAAATTCCTCTAAATATATTCACATAATTCCCATCAGGGTTAATCTGAATAACCAAAGAGAGCCCCCAGTAATCAGTGCAGGGAGAAAAGAGGGAAAGCAGGGGACACCCTGAGTACTTGCCATCGCTTTGTTTTCCTTAATGTTTAAAGCTCTTTTTTCTAAAAACAGGGAGCCCTTCTCTTCAGAATCTGAGTCTGAATCTGGAGCAGGCATCACATCTTCAGGAAGAGATTCCACCCCAGCCTTCCTCCTTCCAGACCTTCGAGGTGGAAACTTCATGGCTACTTTGAGAGGGACAGTGCCTTTCCTCAGTCTCAGAGGTACCTCTCTGTCAGTGCTGACGTTGTTCTCCTCCGAATCAGATTCCAGTTTCTGTTAACAAATCACAATGAAAACACAAAACAGAATGAGTTGTTCCGCAATTAAACAGTCTGACTCCTCCTTGTTCTTCTTACTGCTTTTCTTATAACTGAGACACACATCTTCTCCCAGTCAGATGCTAACCAAGTTACTCCTTGCCAGGTTCTTAAGTTCTGACAGGAATTTACTGATGCCAAACATGGTGATATTTCAGTCTGCACTACTCAATACTGATTCTTGACATTTTTAAACAACAAACCTGCTCTTGCACTGAAGTTACAAAAAGCAGGATTCCATCACCTATCAGTATTTCTATATTGCTCAAGAGGTACAGCATTCCCTGTTACACTGAGAGAGTACACATCTAACTGCACATAAGTGTATGCAGAGATTTTCCTCAGGTTTGCTAGGGCCCATGAGCTAGCACAACATTTTGCATTGAAGAAACCAGAAATGTTAAAACTGTTCTTGATGGTTGTTGCTTTTTGTTAAACTCTTAACAAGTAGTATATTTTTCAGTCTATACGGAAGACTTTATTCTGATCTCACAGAGCTCAGGAGCTTGGAGGCTTTTTAGGAAGACAAAAAGAAAATCAAACTATGTCTAGTTACACCAACAGTATATTACATTAAATAAGGACGTGTTTCCTTCTGACAACAACGTCTGACTTGGAAGTTGAAGCTGACATTTTTCAGTTACATCAAAGAATGTGCGAGGATCCAAAATTAAAGCTGCAAAATGAGATCAGCCATCTTACCAAGGCACCTTCAATTTTCTTTTCTGAAAAGCCACAGAAGGATTCATCGCCAGAGGATTCGTGAAAGATTTTGGCCAGTTCTTCTCTAACATTTGACCTCAACTTGCGTTTCTGCAAAGAACAAAATACCCTTTAACTTCAGTTGGGCAAAAGCAATTTGCATTTACAACTGAAATGCGAGCATATAGCTTTTTTAATTAAAAAATAATAATAGCTAAGGGATTTACAGGCAGCGTCAGAACTGCAGTTGTAAACTACCAGGCACGCTGGCTTAGGTGATGTCTCACAGGTTGCTCATCTGCTTCCACCACCTAGCAGCTGGGGTCACAAGCAAGTAGTGACACAAAAATACAGCACATAGCACAGAACTGTAACTGCTGTACAAAACACCAGCAGAGCATACAGCATTTGTCACACACCAACACGCAGGTCTTCGCTAGCACCGCTCCTTCACATTTATTTGCTCCAGTCCTGCACTCACCGTGTTAGCAAAGTTGTCAGAACCAAAACTGTCACAACTGTCGTCGGAGGACGAGGACGTCTCCATGGGAATCAGCTTGGTATTTCGGAACGCGGTGAAGGTTCTCCTTCCAGAGCAACGGCGCTGTGAAAGAACAGTGCCAACCCCGTTAGTGATGGGCAGCAGCTGTATGGCACAGCGGTGGGACGTGCCCCAGCTCTGCTGCCCGTGAGGCTTACCCACCTCGGAATACCTGTCACGTGTGAGCACAGCACACCTCCCTCCAGCAGAATCAACACCATTAAGCAAACACCCCCAAAGTTACAGTGGGAACAGGTTCTAGCCGGATAGATTTCAGATCTTTTTACAGGAGAGCTCCGTCCGCTCCTAACAAACGCTTCTTATAGTTCTGCAATCAAGCGGGAACGTACACAAACATCGCATGAGTCCTCTTTCCTTATAGACGGGGCTAGAAACGTGCACATAAGCGTCAGATCGAGACTCGCTTTGCTTGACCAGGTACTTTTAACTCAACTCAAACATTACATCACATCGACTATTTGAAACACAGCGCTCCAACAGCGACCAGCGCGGTCCTCCTCGCAGGACCCCCCACCACCGAAGGGCCGCACACCCCGCGTCTGGACCACGGCCCTGCCGGGGCCAACGAGCACGGTACAAGCTGCATTTCCTCCCGCCGCGCTAAACCCGAGCAGACCAGCGTAACCCCCCCTCCCCCCCGCCGCCCCGCAGCAGACCCGACGGCCGCCGGACGGGAGGGGAAGCGAAGGAAAGGCCGATCCTCTACGCAGCCCCGAGGCCGGGGATACCAGCAGCCGCAGCCCCATCAGCACAACCTTCCAACCTTCCCCCCGCTCTGCTTTGCTTTGCTCTGCCCCCCCCCCCCCCCCGGGCAACGCTCACCTGCGGGCGCGGCGGAGCCATGCTGTCGCTGGGACGAACGGCGGGAACTGAAGGTTCGCGCCAAAGCGGCTGGGGCAGAAGGGGGCGGGGCTTGGCGGCGCCTTTCCCGCGCTGCCGCCCGCGTCCTGGCAGATGCGTCCGATACCCACGGAACCCAGCACCTCGCGCTCCCTCCCTGCCCCGACCAGCGCAGCACGGCGGGAAGAACGGAGAGTATCTCTCGGAGCGTCCAAGTGCGAGGGACTCGCTGATTTTTTATTTTTTTTTTTCTCCTGGAGGTGCGGGGTTTGTGGACCTGCAAGGACCTGTCTGCGTGGCGCGAAAATCTCCCGGCCGGAACTCGGCGGGATGCGAGCGGCAGAGGGGCGGGGCTGGGGATGCTCGCGTGGTGTGCCGCGCTTTTATTTTTAACTAATGCTTTTTTTCTTTTCCCCACCGTTGTGGGAAAAGATCGTCGTAATTAAAAACAAAAAACTTAAAGAGCACCACGCAACTGCGAGGTTTTCAAAGGCTGGGGAGAGGGGGGCGAAGGGGTTCTTATACGTGCCGCCCGTATCTGCGTGCGGTGCAGAAACAGTGGTAAACAAACCCACTGAACTCTTCTATGTCATGCTGCAGTCTCGCGTTGAATCGAGCCCAGCCGTTCGGTACAGCAAAATGATTGCTGTGCGGACGGGTTTTGGCAGGCAGGGTCGGGCGAGGCCCTGAAAGCTGTACGGGATTTGCAGCCCCGCTGCTTGCCGAGGGCTGCCCAGCAGCAGGCGTGGCCCATGTCAGCCACGAGAGAAGCAGCCCCGCACGTGCTGTGAATAACTGCGACAGAATGGGCACCAGCCCTGCCCAGCGTTTGTGTTCACTATGGGCCATAGTCTCCCTGTGTGAAAGCAGCTCCGCTTTCATTTAGCCCATAATTACAGCCTTACCTGCACAGTGCACAAAGCCAGGGGGACACCGCCCAGGGCGGCCACCCCGGCAGCTTCCATGCAGCTCAAGGCAGGGTATGTCCCGTGCAGCCACAGGCTTTGCTTCTGCCAGAAAAAAAGATCACAAATACTGTACAGTTTCTCAATGGCAGCAGCTCTTGATGACGTTCTGAGCCGTGAGAGTCAGGATTTTACTAGGAAACCATAGTGTAAAATGTTATGGAGCTAGCTGAGCCCATGCTTCAGACTGCAGCTAATTTTCCAATTAATGCTTCATGGAAACAGCGCTCTCCAAGCCACGTATGTAATCAGTCGGCTTTAAAATGTATTGGCCCAAGCAGGGACTCTGTGGGGAAAATGGCCAGGAGATGGGGAAGCCGTTTGGCAGAGGGGCTGCAGCCCTGCTTGGTGAGGCAGCGAAATAAATTGATACACTGAACTCCTGCAGCCCTGAAAGGATGCTTGCTGTTACACAGGTGAAGGAGGATGGAGATTTACACCTAGACCTCTGCACGCTTGCTGGACGCCTCTGTCCCCTTGGCTCCTCAGTCCTCATGTTCTTCTATTTCAGCAGAAGGGGAGAGCAGAGATTCTCATGACCGCAGAGTACCTGTGGCACAAAGCAATAACACATATCTTGGCTCTGTAGAAAAGAATAAGATTGCAGCCACTAATGACAGTAATTAAAAATTTCTCTAAGAGCTGTCCAATCACCTCTTCATCCGAGCAAATTATAGTGTGTTAGTAAAACCGCTAGTGCCACAAAATGAAGCTAAAAACATCTTGCATTAAAATAATCAGGCATTGATTTATGATGTAAATTGTAAATCGGTAACCTATAACATGCACTAATTGTTTTCCTCTCTCATGAAAGGTGTGTTTCTGTAAAAGATCTGATCAGGCACGTGCATTCGCTCAGCTGCTGCCCTGCAGTGGCTACCGCTGCTGTTCAGGATGTGTGAGGTGTACCACCAGCTCCCCTGCCATTGGCTGCCACCCAGTGAAAAGAGGGTGGCCGCGTCTGTGGACTTCGTTGTTATTGGATCTCCACACGTTTGCTGGATGTAATTTTCTATGAAGTGCTTTCTCGCTTTGGCATTGTGCTCTGGAGTTCATAAAAAAAAAAAAAAAAAAAAAAAAAGGCTAAATGTTTAGCATGAATAATTGGTTCATAGCCAAGAGTGCTGCTCCACAAAATACCTCCACAGGGAAATTAGTGTCTTTTCCCCCTTTTTCTCTCTCAGAGGAAAAATAATTTTTGCTTTTGAATTTGTATTTCCTTGTGCTTTGCTGCAATTTCCTTGGTAGCTAAAGCTGGGTGCAGACACATCCTGCCTGCTGAATTGAAGGTGGCCACGTCTGGTCCTATTTGACAGCGTGTTTCTTTGACCCAGACTGCTGAGGCCATAAAAATGGAAAGAATAAGAGAAAAGAAAGCCAAAGGAATAACTACAGCCCAGAGAGAGGAAAAGTACAGGTTGATAAATGCCTCTAGGAGCCTGCATTCATCAGTGCCCTCAGAGAACAGCTGAAATGTGGTCAGCTCTGACAGAAATCTTAATGATTATTCCAAGTACACATCGCAGCAGATCGTTGGGAGCCCAGGGCATTGTGATGCACATTATGGAGCATAATTACAATGCTCGTTTTAGTGTCCTGTAACCGTTCCACAAAATGAATTGAAAAAAAAAAAAAAAAAAAGGTTGATTAAAAAAAAGTGGCTGCTGTTGATTTGTAGTGGCCACTTTTGAAAGCTCAAGATCCCGGCCCTTTCATTCTTGGGCTTCAATTTATATTTCCCTTTGAAAACACAAAATAGATTAAGTCACATCATGAAGAAATTGCTTACAAAATGTTCTGCAAATGCATAGCGGTGGGAAACAGGAGGCTATCAAGAAATAACAAAAATTGCTTGCTGCACTCTGTTTTTCTGCCCTTTTACATAACGCTTTGCCGTGAGGGCTGATTTGCGTCGCCTCTGCCAGCTGCTGGGTGGGAGCAGGGACAGGCAGGATGAGGGCAGGCAGGAAGTCCCCTGGGGCTCCCCTTGGGGTTTCATGTCCTTCATGTGCTTTCTCACAGCATGAGGAAAATGCCCTGTCGCTGCTACAGGAGCACTCACCTTTCTTGCTGAGGCAGGGCAGGAAAGCTGTATGTTGAGCCTCAGGTGTGTGAAGCCACTCTGTTCTGTGGCATCACCTGCAGGACCATCCCATGGGGTTACTAGGAAGAGGCACTGACCCTGCTGCTGTCCTCTGAGAGGTTCATCCCGAATGCCCCGTGCTAAAACAAGATCTTGGCAGACCCTTATTAGCGTTATTGCCATAATAGACTTCTCCTCCATAACCTCTAACTTTTCACAACAGACTGGCTTGAACTGCCAAGCGTTGGCACTTCATTAGATAAGAAAATTATGTAAAAAACCCTTATGTGGTGGAAACATATACAGAAAATAATGCTGTCAGATGTAATTTTCAGAGGTAGTACAGCTGTTTGGCTCCATTTTAAGTGATGCAAGATGTCAGGAGGTCTCCTGGTTTGTGGCTTTTTTTTCCCCACAATTACAAAAGCAACTGCCTGTCTTTCCCAGCCTTAAGTAGCAATGAGAATAATAATTAGGTCAAAGTGCATTCACTAGCACAGTAAAAAAATTCAAGCGCTTGTCTTTGACACACGGCCCAGTATTCTTGGCAGCAGGTTTGCATTAAGTCCTAAAATACTTGGGGTTTGGTCCCCACTAGCGTGGGGTGCAGATGGAGAGGAGTATGTTTTGGGGAGTAGTGGAGGAGGACACGGAGGCTTTGGGAAACTTTTGCTCCTTAAATGGACCCAGCAAATACATAGCGAGTGCATGGGGTGGTGCATGCCCAGGGAGAGGGGCATTGCTCTCAGATGTCTCCAGCTGCCAGAAAACATTCAATGGGTGTAGGATAGGAAGAGGTGAAATTATAGTAGCTGATACTTTCTTTAAAAAGCAAACAATGCTGAGTTCAAAGGGCATCAGCTGTGACTGAAACCATCCTGTTGGCCAGTCCAAATTTGTCAGGACCCAGAAAATCAGTTTTGGTGCTTCATGACTACTCAAGCAGGTGAGGAGTGGAGGTCCATGAAAGTAGTGCATGTGGGGCTTGCTGAGCACAGGGACAGCAAATCTTTGGCTCCCAGGAGAGCCAGAGTCAAACATTACCAAACGAAGAAGCAGATCCCACATCACAGCCTCACACATTCATGAAATAAAAAGAAAAAAAGGAGAAAATTTCTATCTGACTTGGTAAACGTGCTCCCTATTGGATGCAGATATTCACTTAAATTTGGACAACCAGTTTTGCACTTACTTTCACGAGTTCTTCTCTGTTTTTCATCATCCAATCCAGAAGATGTCCCAGAACTGGCTTCTTGTAACTCACTGCATTTTACACTCTGGAAAAAGAAGCTGTGGGTACCTCTTGGGGATTAGGAAAACAGCAACACCTGTACATGGAGATATGAAGAACCTAGGGAAAGGAGAGCTAAGAAAACAAAGGTTGTCTCCATAGCAATGATAGGTTGTGCTACTTGTAGGGTCAGCCATGGAGGTAAACTGGAGGGCAGGGTGTCCCATTCTTAGTGTGCAAGTCTAGACTTGCCAGTACTTAAATATGCTTGGTTTTGACAGATTTATGATAGACAAATAAATAACTAAATAAACAAACAAACCCCAGCATGGCTCCTTAGTAAAGGGCAGAAATTTGTTGAGGTGTGCATCCCCAAGATATTCTGATTCTCCATATCACTGTGTGGCCTCCCAGCCAGCAGTGGCTGTGCAGTGGTAAAACATGGGTATAAATTCCTCAGTTTCACAAAGTATTGGGAGTGAAATGTGAGCACATTCTACCTTAAAATGAATTATTACCAAGTTAGGGACTAGATATGGTGAGAGTGATAAAAATGAGATGGAAAACAAGATCTTGCTGAGAAACTTTCACTTAAGGGTGAAGACTGTATACAGAAGAATTGAAGTGTATTTTTTTAAATTAAAATTAAAGCAAGTTTCCAAACTTGAAGCAGGAACTGTAAGTAAATATATTCCAATATGAGGATTTTTAGGGCTTTCAAAAATCGTTTGCCACTGAGTGATATATTCACTGCCATTTTAAAACAAGAAGAGCTTTGGTGCCATGGTTTAGGGCATGCATTGAGTAAGAAGACTATTATTTTTTTCCACAAGATCAGTTACTATTGCTTTAATCAGCAATTCTGATACAGCAAGAGGATTCCTAATCAGTTACTATTGCATGATTGTTTAATATTAAAAGGCGTGATCAATACCATCCGCTCCTCCTTTAAACGCTAATGAACACTTTAATACAACAGATGTGGACAGACAGTACACTGCAGATTAAAATTAGGCACAGCATTAAATTGCTTACAAACAGCAGCGCAATCCTTCTGGACATCTTGACAATCAACCACAAGCAGCTGATAAATCTTGAATTGCCACCACCAGCCCTCAGTGTCTGCTGGGTAGCGCCCTGTTGTGCAGCTACACCACTGTCCTCATCGCCCTGCAAGAAAAACGTACCCTTCCGAACTCTCACAATTTATTTCAAGGATTTGTGGTGGTCCAACTGTGAAAAGGTGCTGGTGAGAACCAGAGGAAGGTGAACAGCACATACCCCCTGTTGGGCATCTGTGTAGGGCAGGGGAATGTATGTAGGTCAGTCTGAAAGTAACACCTCCAATTTATTTCCATGGAAACTACAACAGATGCAAGAAGGTTCATTCTCAATTGCCTGATGCTGTGGGCCAACATACTAAAGTAAGAGGTGTTACTTTCGGAGCAGCCCTAGTATATGCCCTTTTGACAATTCACTGATGGGGCAGTGGTGACAGGGGCTCATCAGGGGTGATGCGCTGGCAGCTCCTCCAGCATTGCTCACAGTTGCATGTCAGTGAGTATCACTTGGCACTGATGGTATCTAGTACCTCACTCAAAGGCATCTCTAATTTACAGTTTCTTGGCTTTCAGAGGGTACCATGTGTTGCTTTGGGTTCAGCTTCCTTTATCTGTTTCATCCTTTTTTTTTTTTTTTCCCTCTTGCATCTTGGGAAATCCTAACTTTTTTTCCCTGTTTAATTGTGTGAAATCAACTTGGAGTGAAAAGGCCAACAAGAAACTTTCTGAAGACAAGTGAGTCTACGGCTGTGCCTTTGTTCTCAGTGGAGCTACAGACCACATTAATCACAAACTTTGCTGACCTTGTCTTTACTGCCTGAAGACTGAAAGACAAAGGCAGCACAGCCTGGCCACATTTAAAAATTCAATTAAAAAATGCCTGCTGCCCAAGGATAAACATTATCACAGACCTCAGAGGGGATGGATCTATCCATTACAAAGGCAGTGCCTTGTTCTCCCTCCCTTTCTTTTTCTTTTTTTTTTTTTTCTAAAAGCATAAAGCTTTTTTTTTTTTTTTTCCTCCTACTGATTACGACAACTGTACATGTTGCAGTGTCTGCTCTGTGATGTCAGATACCTGGTGTCTGGGTTTTAACAAAGAGAGAGGTGAGAAATTCCTGACAGGGATGGATGGCTGGAAGTGGAGAAATAAAGTTATGGAGTGGGCCTGAAGAAAAATCTGTGTGTGCTTCTGCATTTCATGATTGTGCTGTTCTGACCGAAATACTGCTTTTTCCTATGGCCTTGGCAGAAGCAGAGTGAATGAAGTGAATGGAAACTGTGATCAGAGCCAGAAGTGACGGGAGAGTTTGCAGCACAACTCTTCTATAGATGAAACAGAAAGCTTTTTGTTACAGTGCATGTCTGTGTGTTACTGATTTTATTTTTGAAACATTAAGCAAATTAGTGCACATCCAGTCAGCTAAGAACACAAGCAGCCAGAGAGGGGAGGCAGCCACATTAAATCCATCCTTACTGGGAGGGAAGAGGTCACATTGCTGAGGGCAGGCTCCTTCCAGGCGCCCACTGGCTGGCTACATGCAGAGCAGTGCGGCCGGCCCAGTGAGGTAATGTCATGGCTTCAGTGCGCTGCGCCAAGAGCTGGAGCACGATGAGCAGAACACATCATCTCCCAGTTGAACATTCAGTGGAATAAGAGGGAAGCTGGCTCCATCACAGCCCACAGCTGTTCCCCCCATCAGAACGTCCTCCGACCTCGCCAGCTGCCTCTGGGCCTCTCCTTACCCTGCTTGCCAGTGCTCTGTCTGTGCGGCTTCTTCACGTGCTGCACTTTTATCCAACCCCCCTCGCTCACCTTGCCCTCCCCTTCGCTTCTTTTGGGCTCGCCCTCCCCCTGCAGCGGCATGCCAGGGATGGCCTTGGGCTGGGGGGAACTGCGTGGGTACCTGCGGTGCTCATGGGCTGGGGGCATGGAGGCAGTCCTGCCAGCCCTGCCCGAGGATCTGGGTGGCACTGGGGAGCTCGTCCCACTGCGCCGTCCATCAGAGGAGCTGCGGGAGTTGCCGCTGTGCGAGGCGTTCCTGGCCTTGCCCGTGGACCTGTCCCTCTCTGAAGCGGTGTCTGATGCTGTGCTAGAGGTGCTGCTGCCCTTTGAGTTGAGGTGCAGGTTCGACAGGTTTCTCACCAAACTGTGAGAGAGGGGAGAAGAGTTCCTGGAGTGGCTGATGGAGGTGTAGTGGTAACTGACGGGGCCGCGTGTCCGCCTCACAGCAGCAGCATAGGAGTCCTGGCTCTGCAGGTAGGGCAGATAGTGCGAGACGGTGGTGGGGCTGTGCGGGCTGTGCTGCAGGGAAATAGCTTTGGCTATCTGGTGCATGCGTAGTGTCTGCATCCACTGGCTGTCGACGCCTGGCAGGGAAATGAAACAAGGTCAGCGTCGTGTGAACTGCTGGAAAGTTGCTGGGTGAGTTAGATTTTCTCTCTCTGAGAAACCACTGCAGATCACAGAGCCATGGAATCATGGTAGTTGGAAAAGACCACTGAGATCACCTGGTCCAACCAACAACCCATCTCCACCATGCCCACTAAGCCATGTTCCCAAGTGCCACACCCACCCTCTTCTTGAACACCTCCAGGGACGGTGACTTCACCCCCTGCCTGGGCTGCCTGTTACAATACCTCACCACTCCTTCCGAGAAGAAATTCTTCCTGGTTTCAAACCTGAACCTCCCCTGGCACAATATAATGTCATTCCCTCTCATCCTGTCGCTGTCAGCTGGGAGAAGAGGTAAACCCCCACCTCACTACAACCTCCTTTTAGGTCATTGTAAGGAGTGATAACATCTCCTCTGATTAAAATTATACCCTTGTGATATCCTTGTTCTCTTCCCAAGTTGCATGACCCTTCTTCCAAAAATGGTAAACTCTCCTTTTTTCCCCAGAGTCTCCGTACATTTCTCCTCAGCTTTCACAACAAAAGAGCCCGCAGACCTCCAGAGCAGGCACAGCATAGGCACGTCCCAGTGCTGGCACTACCACTGCACCCCATGTTGCTCACAGCCAGCACTGCCCATGCCTGTTGCAGAGGTGGAGGTGGTGCAAACCCTGCTGCGGCAGCCAGTCTCACCCTCTCTGTTTGCATTTTCTTACCACAACAGCCAAAGCCACTTGGTTATTATCACTACGAATTCAGAAGCCAATCCATTTCACATAATTCAGATACTAAAACCCAGCTGCACCCCACAGCCTCCATCCATCTTCACACACAAAATGCAGCTTACGTAATTCTGCACTAGAGAAGTCTGAATGTTTTTCCTTTAAAAATGCTTGTCACTCCAACAAAAAAGTATGGCCCTAGCAGCTTGCAGCAGCAGGATAAACACAAACAAGATTTTATTATCTGCAGAAGAGGACCCCAGCTCCTCTCTCACTTTTTGAAGGTCTCCAGAGGAGAGACATCCTCTGCTGCAAGCCTCTCCCTCCATGTGGGAGCTGGTAGCTGCTCTGTCCTTGCTAGGATTGCTCTTTTTAGGATGTAATGGATGATCTCCTCCATTACTCCTTCTCCCAGACTTTGCTGGAGTCCCAGGAGATTTAAATCACTTCAACTTAATGTCAAATATGTCAAAAGGAAATTGTCTTTCCTGTCAAAGTGCAGGTCTGATGCCGCCACAACAGAGAGCTCCTGCTGCACAGATGAACCTCCTTTCACAAAAAGGTTGGAATCAACTTCTCTGTTTCCTAGCCTCCTTGAAATTCATTGTTTCAAAAGAACTATGCATGCTGAAATGTATTTTCTAGACAGTCTCCTCCGCCGTTTCCCCATCTCTTCCTACAAAGACTCTGGATGTAAAACACAGACCTCATAAATCTGGAAGCAGCTGTCTCAGGACTTGGATTTTTGTGTGCCACCAGCTCTTAGGTGGTGACCACTCACCCTGTGGGACTAGTTCCCTCCAGTGACCAGCCTGGAGAGCAGCTGCCCAGTGGGGACCCCCCAGCGCCACCTGTGGGACTGGCCCTTGCCCCAGTCCTCTCGTGGACTGGGGGCTTCTCCCTCATAAGGTCTTTGAGTGATCAGTTCTGCATGCTGAATTAAATGGTTCACGCAGTAACCTGCAAGGGCAGCACCTTAATTGCCAGTTATTTTAGCCTCTTACACAGGTATTATTACCCTTACCTTTGTGCTTGGATTTGGTGGTGTTTTAAACCTGGTAAAGAAGACAGGCCGGGAGATTTCCTAGAGCTGAGGCACAGCTTTCACGCTGGCTGGTAACCCATTTCCTCTGAACTGTGCCTATTCACTTGGGTGAAGACAATACATTAGTGACTTCGTGCATCTCCTCCATGTGCCAGAGGGACAGACAAGCTCTCCCACCGCTCGACACAAAAAAATGAAAGCAGCTTGGCTTACTGCAGCAGAGCCAACCTGTGAAGATACAACACCACACTTGGGTATGGCTGTATGGCTCATCAGCCCAAGACCTGGACCACTGGAGCTGATCTGCAGTGAAAACATGTCTTTCAGGACATGCTGCGTTCCACATGCATTACAAAACACAGTTGTGCTGCAAATTGATAGGTTACTTAGAAATATGAGCACCCATTTAACTGCGTCTGTAGTCTAAACCACCAGTGCTCAGTTCACAAGGCCAGTGCTCCAGTTGCAGCAGTAGTGCTATGTGATTGAGGAAATTCACTCCCTACTGACTGCTATCTTGTTCCAGCCCACTTTTTTCTATAGAAACACTTTGGCTAACAAACACCTGCACAAAGAGTAACTTCTTTAAGACACAAAGAAGCTTTTTCCAAAGCCCTGTTCCAGGAAATGCCAGAACTAGAGTTGGGGCAGACTGGAACAGGAAGGCTGAGATACAGAAGAAGAGTTCAGTGGGAAGATTTCCATTCCTATTTACAGCCATCAGGAACATGTTTTGGGTCTGCTCGTATCTGAGACGTTTGTGCAAAGCTGTCTGCAATGTTGGATGGCCAGGAGCAGGAGGAAAGATGAGCACAGCACTTTTACTGAGTTTGGGTTGCAGGGACAGAAAGCCAACACAAAAACCTGCTGAAAAACCTGGCTTCCTAAGGTCCCAAAAGGGCTGTGGAAAACCGTGTTTTCCAACAGATGGACGGAAGAGATGTGAGAGATTGTCTCCTTTCTCAGCAGATGCTTTCCTGAAATCCTGGTTGAGAAACACATCTTCCTCTATGGCACAGCTACACAGATAATTGTAGTATCCTGCCTGTGCTCTCAGTCCAGTCCCGAAGCTGACTAAATGCACTGCTAACTGACCACATCCTTGCTGATGAGTCCTGCCTTGCTGGTGGACTCGGACACATGGTGTCAGCCCTGCACTAGTACAGCTTCATGGTCCTGCTTAATACTGGAAGATGTGATGTACTGAGGGTTTTGAAGCAGAACGATCTGAACTACCAATATGCTACTGCAAGTGATTTTTACAGTATACCACAGATTTGCAGCTAATTGACACGGACTGTTTCCAGCATACTTTCTACAGGAACATACAGATCACCCCCTCTTACATCACACTGTGATATAAAATGTGTCACTGCCTAACTTTTAGCCTTTAAGCTAAGTCGTACATGCCAGGATGCTCCTGTGTGTGCCCATGAAGATGCCATAGGGACCGCAATGGCAGCTGAGGCTGCAAGACAGTGCTCTGCTGTTGGACGAGAATAATAGCATTGGCTTTTTGCTGTTCTCCACATAACTGCTTTGCCCATGCCAGCAACAGAGGTAGGCAGCTCACATGTAGTGACTTACTTGAGTCAGACCTGCTCCGTGAATGACCCTCCGAGTTGGGGAGCGAGGTCTGTATCATAAGCTGTACTGCCTTGACCTCATCCTGTGTTTTCATCTTGCTCCAGCAGATAGCTTGGACGTGCCTGGTGGATTTGGGAGCTCGAACGTCGCTCTGCTCAGGAAGGACACAACACACATAAGGACACAAGCCATGTGAGGACATAGCAACACACAACCCACTAAGCTCTTCTACCCGGGAACTTCCACTAGTGCCTGGGTGGCAGCAGCACTTTGAATACCGAGTTTGTTTTGCAAAACCACTGAGCCAGTTCTCGTGTATTTTTAGACTAGATAATTTTGGCTGGTATTTTATGATTATGCTAAAAATGTGGCAGTGAATAAGTGTTCCAATTCATGCACCATGTGAAGGAAAGATCTGAAGGGCTTCCTCTACAAATACAAAGAGTATTTTACTTGTCGTATAATCTGAACACCACCTAGCAGTGTGTTCTGCTAAAAAAGATAGGACTAAGTAGGTATTTTTGAAGGGTAACACTTCACATTTGCTTTCCTGGAGTATCAAGATCTTCAGTTACAGGGCCCACACTGCCTGAGATTCCTGTATGAAACTCTAGGCGGAAAGAAACCTAGAGCAACAGAAAACTGCTGTTCTTCACTTCTGAGACAAACCAAAAAGGTGCAGGATTTCCTCAGCACTCTGTCAGTGCTTGAATCCTTGCCCAGGACAAAGCTGGAATATCAATTATTAGCCTGACTGTGAAGCACAGCATTGGACTTCATAAAACCACTTTTGTAAGCAACAAGATCTTTTTACAAAGGCTAATTTTTGTCACATTACATGGCTAAAATGTCTTTGATATTGTTTTACTCTTTTACTCTTGACTTATCATTCTCTTTCTTCTCCTGTTGCTCCTCAGCTCTCCTAATTAGCACTTCACTGAAAAGGTAAAAAAAACGCAGCCTCCAAGTATTGCAAGCACACTGGCCATTACACTTGAAGTGAAAGGAATTTTTGTCCTTGAGAAAAAGAGCCATCCCAGACAGCGGCCTGAGGACACAGTCTTTGTAAATCTCATTCAGCTTTTGCTCCAAACATTAATTTTTTGCAATTAATTAGAGGGTGCTGAGACTTGATTACAAGATACAACAGAGCCGTGGGATGCTGCTGCTACATGTCCCATACAGGTTATCTCAGATAAACATGTTTTTGTTTCTCAGACCTTACCTCATATGTCACAATACATTCTACAGACTGGTGTTCTTCAATCCCCACGATCCACTTCTCCATGACAAATGGTGGCTAAAAAGAACACGGTGGTGGTTTATAAGGTGCTCTTTGTCTCCTGACTTGCCTCTGGAACACCCTAAAAATACTTTTTAACTTTTGCCTTTTCTCATCCTTTTCCATATTGTTAACATCTAAAAATGTTATGACAAACATATTCTGAAATTATTTACTTCCTCATTTACAGAATGAAATGGAGATTTCTATATGCAACTGTAGGTGTGACGGCGTGGAATATTTTCATGGGGGCATCACTCTTTCTCAGTTTTATGCATGTGCAATAAATATTCCTGGAGATAGTCCTGACAGATTACACAAATCCTGAAGAATGTGTTAATCTTGCTGTATCTGGTGACTACTACATTTAACATTAAGCCTTTTCTTCTTCTTCTTTTTTTTTTTTTTTTTAATGGAAAAAAGGAGAAGTCCAAGATGGAATTTCTGGAAGTGCAACAGAAAGCTGTTTTGTGATGAAATAATACCAACAATAAAATTACAACAGTGAAGAAATCACTAGCTAGAACAATAGTCTTAGTGTGACTATGACACTAAATACTAGAATACTTTCTGTCGAAGACATTTTTCCCTAAAATTGTTGAAAGTATGATTTTCAGTTTTTCCTTCAGCAAAAAAAAAAAACAGCCATGATTTTGCAAAAAAAAAAAAAAAAAAAAAAAGGCATTCTGGAGGATTTTTTAATTTTGTTTTGTACTTAAATCAGTGCACATTAGAGAAGCACTCTAACTGGCAATGAAGCTGTTTATTTTTTCATTAATGATGGTAGCTACTATTAAGTGTAGCTTATTAATAAAAACAGTCAATTAAAATAACAGCAAACAGAAGGTCCAGTGCATTCTGTGCTATAACAAACCTTCTGTTGTTTATGGTAAAAGCAGTCTAAATGCTGGCTGGTAAATACTTACAGGCAAGTTTACTCAAATAGGGTAAATGCCCAGTGGCACTGAATTGCAGATGTGTAGGGCTGTCTGCCTGTTATCAACATGTTGACAGCTTTCAGTCTTTGCAACCCATCGTTGCATGAAAGAGGGAGTTTAAGAAGCATGTAAAAGTTCTAAAACCACGAAAAAATTAAAAATAAAGAAGCAAAAACCCAGACAAATCACATGTTCAAATTGGAACATTTAAATCACTTTCTTCTCCTGAAAAGGAACGTGTTTTTGAACATTCTCATCTTTAAAAGGGGTAATAAATTCAAATGCTATAACATGGAATTAAAACAAGAAAATACAAATTAGTTCCTTCTCTTGTTTTTCTATTGTTAACATTATTGTCAGCTTAAAAGAGAACCAAAATAGCTAACTCCTATTATGATACACATCTGTTTAAAATGTGCATTTTATTTAAAAGCTGCCAAGAGACTGAGCTTCTGCAAGCACAAAAGTCGACTGCTGTGGTATTTTAATGTCTTTGTTTGAGATCTGTGAATTCGTGAAAGCTTTAAGGCTGTAAATACCTTTGTCATCTTTAAAATCTCCACATCAGGTAGGTTAGTGTTGAATGTCACATCTTTTATGTAGGTTATTGCAATTTCATCCCCGTCCATCTCCATGTACATTTTCCATTTACAGTCCTATGAATAATAATAATAATAATAATAAAAGAATGCTGGATTGTTAGAATAGAAAAAATAAAAATATCAAAAACCAAAGGCTAACCAAACCCAGCTTAGTCCTCACTGTACAGATGGAAAAAAAAAAAAAAAAAAAAACCAAAGAAAGAAAGAAAAAGAAAGAACAACAACGACAAAAGCAAGGAGCACATACACATTCTAGTTAATGGAAAACCCTCAGATTCTCTGTCTTGCTTCCCACTGAGGTCCTTCTGACAGACAGCTGCCACCTTGGCAGGTCTGACTGTCCTCAATGGTCCCCTGGAGGGCCCCAGGACAGCAGTACTTCACCTGGCAGCACATCCTGCCCATACGAGCAGTGGTGGCAAGGCACAGCCCATGGAAGCCATCACCTGGAACCACAGTCAGAGCTGGCAGCCAGCCCTCAGACATCTTCCCAGTGAAGCTGGGAGTGAAGGACCAGAGGGTCTGTGCAACACTGTTAAGACAGTTGTACAAATAATGGTCAGGACGATGAGCTGGTTAGTGCAGCCCAGTTCCTTCAGATCCTGAGCACCCAGCGAGGCAATGAGCATCCTCAGCTCCTCTCACCTCCAGCAGCACTGGTAATTTTAAGGGAGCTCAACTTTGAAACAGAAAGTCTAATAGGCTAAAGCAGTGAAAGGTATCTTTAAATAATCCCGTGGGCTGAACATAGCACCAAATCCAGCTCTTTGCATTGGTGTGAGCCTGCAAGAGGCTGACAGCTCTGGCAGTATCCTGCAGGTACGCTAAGCACTGGGACCAGGGTCCTTGACAATGTCCAGAGGGCTCCTGCTGGGGACAGTGGGCACTGCAGAGCACAGCAGGTGCTTTTGGGATTTGATGCTGTCCAGTGCACTGAGCTCCTCTGGAACTCTGTTCCCTGAGGGACAAGGGGGGTAGCACCAAGCAGGGCACCTCTAACTCTGTGCAGCCCAGACAGGGACTGCCCGTGGCAAAGGAGTAGCCCCTCCAGGTGTGGCTGAGGGTCAGGAGGGTCCCCACATGCTGCTGGTCAGGCAGCTGTGGTCTCAGAATTCGCAGGAGGCAGCCATCTCCTCAGGGCTGCTCAAAAAATGCAAAAACTTTCAATGGGGACACAGATGGCCATTCAGGGCCAAGGGCTGGCATAAGCAGTTATTTGCACACACAAATGTACAGCAGCCTAAGAAATACCCATCCATACATGTGATTATCTGCTAGTGTTTGCACGTGCATCTCTCATAAATGTAACGCAGGAGCTCAGCCCTCAGAAGTCTCAAAGCTTTCATTCAGGCATTGAATTGGCAATTCCAAGATAAAAGAAAACCGTGGTATAATCATTTCCGAATCGTGGCAACCAATGATGCTTATGAAAGCATTTGGCCCTGTGTGTCCATCTGTCCCCATTGAAAGTCAACGAGTTATACGAGGAGACTGGACTTGCTGGTTGCTTTCAGCACTGCCATAGCCTGGCACTCAAGGCCAATTCAGTCCTGCCATCGTTTTCCTGAATGACCCATGAAGGCACCAGTCACTCCATGCAGCATGATGTGGCACAAGTTGTTGGCCAAGGACTGTTCATGCTATGTGACTGAACTGCAGCAGTGCAGCAAGTCGGCTTTGACTCCTCCTCGCCTCTCGACCTGTGCTCCTGTTGCTGTCTGTACTGTCTTCCTTGCCAGACTTTTTAACAGGATTTCCTAATTTTGTGGTATCTGAGATCCCTATTGCAGACCTAAGCTGAGGTTAGAAACAAGGTACATGAGGACAAAACTACCTCAGCCAAGACCAGCATGTCGACAAAAATCAATAGCATCCAGCTATTTCTCCTGCCATGAGCCTGGTGCCAAGCTAAGTGTCAAGGCTGCCTGCTGCCCTGTGCCAGTGCTCCTGCACCTTCATGGCTCGGAGTTTTGTGCTCCTTACAGATCACATCTGAAAAGCATGAGCTTGTCTCCATCAACCCTGTAAATCAAACTCCCATATCTACGAGTCTGAAAGACACTGTCAGTATGGGGTCTGACACGTGATGGGCACTTGCCAGCACACAGCCCCTTGCCAGATCAGCTGCACACGCAGGAGTGCTCTGTGCAGGAACAAATCAGGCTGCCCCATGCAGCTGTGGATGCACAAGTCCTGCATGAAAACCACCTTCCCCTGCTACAAGCCACAGCATTAGAGGCAGAAACATCGCCCATCCTTAAAGTTCAGCCCCAAAACTTTCTGTCCTCCTCAGAGTCCTCTCCAGGCACACTGCACAGAGACCAAAGAGGTCACTTGAAAGTCCATGTCTTATTTGGAAAGGTTTTACTTTGTGTTACGGCAAAGGAATCAGAAGAGTTGGGGGGGGAGGGGGCAGTGAGACAGAGAAATAAAAATAGAGACAATAAGGAGAGTCTGGGAGAAAAAGAGAAAAGACAGAAAAGATGCAACAGAAAAAGAAAAAAAGAAAGAAAAAGGATGAAAAGAAAGGAAAAAGCAAAAAAGCAAGCAGTTCAGTGACTTCAGAATCAAGGTCCTTGGGAAATTTCTAGGAGGAGTGGCTGTTTTCTTTTCTTATAAACTTGTAACCATTCTGCTCTGCCACACAGTAAATAAAGCTAGGTCTGTAACCACAAAAAGGGACACATTTCCCTGCCTTCCAATTGATTTTTAGGTTCTCACTTTCAAAAGAATGAGAGATGCTCAACCACAGAACCAAAATATGTGGCTAGAAAACAAAGAAAATGTAATTAAAATCTTTGATGAATTGGAGCTAGAAGATTTCTTGGACTGAGGCTACACTTAGTATCAGCCTTACTGAGGAAAATAATTTGGAAATGGTTCATTTGAAATGTCTTGTTGATAAATATATTTACACAAGGTGCTTCAAAGAGATTACCCAAGACATCTTGCAATTCAAACATCAGAATGCCTCTCAATATTCACCTGTTCAATTTTGATTTAAATAATATCAGCTTTTTGTTAAAAAAAAAAAAAAAATCTGGTTTGATAATGGGGAGATGCAACTGGTACAACTTTGGGTGGAAAACATTTCCAAATAACGTTTTGACAAAGCTACCGAATCGGCAGCCTCTGCAACTGATGGTAGAAGCAGAAAAACAAATCACAGATATATTTTGAGCCACTTCCCAGCTTCAAATCACAAAATAAGAACACTTTAAAAATTAAGCCTCCCACTTAGTTCGGTGCTGATGCTCCTTTAACCCCACGTGTACTAACATCTTAAAAAAACAAAAAAACAAACAAAAAACTGAAAGGGAAAAGAAAAAGCTCAGGTACGGGCTTTAAACAACAAACATGTCTACTGCAACAACTGCTTCAAACTCTCGCTGAGGGGACACCTCCTTTCCCAAGGAGGCCCAAGCTCAGCATACATTTCAAAATCAGCAATTGCAATAAACTTTTTTTTTTTTTTTTTTTTTTTTACAATTCAAGAAAAAACAGACGCAGCATTGTATCAGGCAACTGGGCATTAGAAGAAAAGTAAGATGTAACGCGAGATGAAACAAATATGAAAAAGAATGTCGGTCATGCTGGTACTAAAAGTAGTAGCATGTTGGTGATTTAGGTCCCCAGAAGCTCCTTTACATTCTTAGCTATTATCTATCTCAGCTGCCGAAACCTGCTGTTTTAAAGGCATTAGAGTTGAACATCTAGTGACAGCACTTGGGTTATTTATCATTATGTATCACCCTGCTACACTATATTTTATTATTCTGGATTTAAAGGAAGATAACACAATTACAGTTAATTTGCTTCTCTTCTTTATATATATAGTGTCATGACCCACCACGGCTTTGTCCCATGAGATATTTTTAACCAAAAAGAAATCCACAAGAAACTCTCCCTAAAAATTCCATTAATAACCTCTTGTAGCGTGTATAGGTTGCAGGGTCTGGAACTAAGAATGTTTTAATCTCTTCAGCAAAACAATGTCTCATAATGATGTACAGGACTATTGCTGCACTGATGAAGAATCATACATAATTCAGCACCTTTCACTTGGCACCACTGTGATATCCTCATTAGCAGTGGCTCACAGTGGCTGTCAGATGGTGTCCATGCGAATGCAGGCATTATATTGTCTTTGAGATGTGCAGCTGCTTCCATGACACTGCCAGTATATAAAAACATGACGCCAGTTTGTTTTATTTAGTGCTAAACCTTCCAGTTTGTAAAAACAAGGCTGACACAGAGCCTGACATGAGGCAGTGAAAATAATTAGCTCTCATTTTCTCAGCCTCCTATTTCCTTCTCCCCGCTGTGTTCTCTTTCCACTAAACCACCACATGTCAGTCGAAATGGGAGGCAATTAGTGGGCTCATTTCAGTCCCCACAACTGTGCTGAAAAGAAAGTATTTATGATGGCACAATGAACAGCTGAAAGATTAAATAACATTTGCCTTTTGAAAAGAAAATGACTTCTAGCTAAATGGGCAATTTTTGATTATTCTCAAACAAGCTTAGAGTAGTTGGTTTTTAAAATACAAGAAAGGAAAATGAGTCATTTTTAGGTGAAAGAATCAAATAAAACTTGACACAGTAATGCAAATAACTGATGTTTTATTGCAAAATATGTAAATGTGTTATACCCTTAACAATGGCTCATGTCTCAGGTCAGGGCAGGCTGTTGCCAGCCGGGTTCCAGCAAGACAAGGTGGCTATGCTGCCAGTTTCTTTCACTCGCTGAGGAAGAGAAAAACACGGGTGGAGGGGAGGCCCTGAGAGAGAGACGGCCTCACAGTGCAAAGAGACAAAGCAAGAGATGTGTTGGTGTTACTGGTTCGGCCTCCCAGAATGCCAGAGCCCTCATGCTCCTGTGCCAGGCACAGGCTGTGGCACACTGGGGCAGGCACGTGGCCTTCCACTTCCCCAGCAGATTCAGGAAAAGCACGGCCCTGTGGTGACCACTGCACTGTGAAGGCACTTCCCACCCAGTGCAGGGGAAACATGATGGAACGGAGCAGAGCAGCACAGGTGCCATGGCCCCACTGACACAGGCTGCCTCTGTGCATGTCCTCATGCAGAGCCAGGGCATGGCCCAGAAAACCCTCCAGGAAGAATGCACGAGGAGCTCAAACCACCTGCCCTGGAGGTCTGGCATTGCCACCAACCCACTGACTGCAGTTACTCTTGCTGGTTATATTAAAATATAGCCATGACGTTAATTTACATCTTAGGTATTGGTTATTTCTTTTCCCTTCATAGTGTATTTTCCTCTTTACCAACTGCTTACTAGAGTCCGAGCAAACCAAACCTATGAGAATGCCACCCTGCTGCGTGCATTAACTCAGTCTTTAGAATTGAGAGCATCACGCTTTGAGCTGTAATTAAAGAGAGAGCTTTGAATGATGAGGTTTTGAGGTGAGGCTAGATAACCCCATGCTAGAAAGCCAAGCTACTTGCAAGTATCTTGCAAAGGAACGGTCAGATAAAGACAGAATAAAACAACCAAAAAACATAAAAACTGTAATTTCTAATTTGTGACCTAGGCTGCTGCTTTATATTTGCCACATTTATAATGTGCTGAGTACCTCAGCAAACTAAACATGTTAAACCACATCTGTCTGAACTGGGAATTATTTTTAATAAAGCAAAGAAAGGTTTCATCCGTGTCAACATAGTGGGAGGCTGGAGAGGTTAGAAGAAGTAGTAGAAATGATCTCAAGCCCTCAGGAAACTGCAGCTGAGTTGCAATGAGTGTTATAGTGCTGTTTTGTCTGGTATTTCTACATCTTGCCAGCCATGTTTCTCCATATTAAGAGCTAGTCACAATTTCTCTACAAAGTAGCCTTAATATTATATTCAATTTTGCACTACACATTTAAATAACAGCATTAAAATATATGCCAGTCTGGATATTTGAGGCTAGAAAATAGTTCACACAGATAGCAGGTGGTTTTCACAAGGCTCTGCTCCTTATCTTGTCAAATGGAGAGGGGGAAAAGACAAAATGGTGAGCACCTTCAAGGCTTTGTGTTTGGATGTAGGTCAGACTGTGCCACACTCGGAAAAAAATGAAAACATTCAAAGGCATGGTGAAATCTGCCTTTCTGAGGACCAAAACTAAAGAATGCATCAACAGGAGACAAAAAAAATACTGAACCATCGCTCTTAAGGGGTTGGATGATTCATCCGTGTGGAGCCGACACAGCTCAGACACCTTTCCCTGATTGGGAAATTTTAATGAGCCACCTAGGATGAGAAAACCATTGAAAATTCTCTCCACAGTTCTGCGAATCAGCTCAAGCCACAATTGCCAGGGATTGTTTTTTACCCTATTTGGTATCCTGGAGTTAATTGGTGTCCCCCAATTTTTTTAATTTGTGGAATAAAAAAATCTTACAAAATGTCTAAAGCTATCACCTTTCAGCTCAGTGGGAACTGTGTACAGAAAGGTCATTAACAGGAAGTAAATGGTAGTAACCACATAACTTCAACTAAAAGAGTTGGAAAAGAAATCTCTAAAAACCAGGTTAGCTTTGCAGCTCTCACTCCTGATGCATTCAGAGAGCACAAAGGTCACTGAGCTTTCATCACCTCCAAAGATGCAGCTAAAAAGGGAAGGAAACTGTAACAAAATGACTGCATCTATCAGCTGGTGGAAACCAACATAATCTCACTAGAAGATGTGGTTTAAATTAGATAACAAATCTGAGGATGGTAAGGTCACATACTGGGAAGTCAACATTTCATTTAGTGTATAGATAAGACTGAACATTTGGTCTACAGATAAAGCTACCATCATCCTGAAGCATATTCTGCAGGACCCTTGTTAAAAATCACTGTGGCTGTACCACACCAGTGCTTTAGTTGGAATGGGAAGCACACTCTTGTCTCGCGTGTCTCCATGTCATGCTTTAGCAGAGCACCTCTGGGCACATGGGGTGGTTTGTTTCCAGGTGTCACTACCCCAGCAGATGTGCTGCAGCCGCTGGGAGGAGGGAAGCCCAGGGGTCCAGGGCAGAACCATCTGGGGCTGAACCCTCAGCACCAGCAGTTCCCTGGCAGAGCCCCTTCCAGCTGTGCTGCACCAGCTCCAGTGGAGCCTGGCAGTCTTCCCTGATGCGCATGGCTCCAGCAGTCCACCAGGAAACACGCTTGTAACCTTGGTTTGAGCTCACTGCCTCTTTTTCCTCATGGCTGAAACAGGAGAGACGCGTCTTAGGTAGGCAGCCTGTTATTGGGGATGATACAGGCAAAGTTCCTTTAAGAAACTGATTTTTAGACTGAGGTAGACCAGCTTTTTCACTCTAAAGATGGCAAAAGGCATGCACTGAGTGCTTCTGCTGACCCAGCTGTACATGAACAGGGGCCACTCTTACACAAAAAAGAGACAGTAAAGGAAACTGAAACCCTTCAATCCTGTTTTCCCCCGTCTACATTTCACAACAAACGTGGGTGATGGCAACAGTAGTTGTATTAAAGCAGCCTCTAGGGGAGCTAGAACATTGTATCCAGGGGTTTTCAAAGAAGCAAGCTAGTCAAATTTTGTGTATTGTATACAGCAGAGCATGCTTTGCTAGTGTTAGGTTTATGCACAACTCACTCAAACTACTTGCTCACAGCAGTTATCCAGCTAAAATATCTACTTGTCCTCAAACTCAGCTGGCAAACTGAATTTCCCTGCAACTCTGAAGAGGTCTGTTCACTCCCATGGCTGCCCACATCCCTGTGCTGTGGCTCACAGCCCGCACAGGAAATACAAGTGAGATAAGAGGTACTTCACAGCCTTTTAGTTTCTTGTGGAGTTGCACATGGCAGGGAAAGATGTATGCCTACAGAAAAGCAGCTCTACAGCTCATAAGCTACGTGCATTCAAGAACACCGAGAAAGTCTAAGTAATTCACACAGCGATAAAGAAGATTTTCATAGGAAAAATGTGCTCAAGATAAAAGAAACAAACAAACAAAAAAAGGAAATCTCCAGACAAAAAGTAAAATGCTTTTTTCAAATTGATGAAATGATTTCAGTATGAGTCCAAGTTCCTACTAAGTACAAATCTAAATGCTTTCTCTGCGAGTGCCACTAAGTACTGAAATCAAGAGACTTTTGCAAACAATGTGTCCTGAAAGCAAAGCAGTCAGATAACACAAGATGAAAGTCAGCCACCCACAAGTTTGGGGTGGACACACAATGCAGATCTGCCAAATACAAAAAGAAACAAATCCTGCTGTCACAACCCCTGACTCCAACTCAGAAATGCTTTGCACACCATTTTCACATAGATAATTAATTCTAAAACCCTTGAACTCAAAGTCTGTGGCAGGCTGGATAAAGAAAATGAAAGGCATGGGATAATCCTCACTCTCAAGAACAGACAACGTGGTGGAAATGCTTTGCAGGAACATCTGGGGTCATCAATGCTCACACTACACAGGGTTGCTGAGAGGTACTTGAAGCAGCGCAGAGCCAAGGTTTGGTCAGGATGTGGTCCTCTGGCAGTCCTCTTACCATCCTGGCACAGAATTCTTGCTATCTGCAAGTGGGCTGCACTTCCTCAGTGCACACCGGAACCCGTCCCATCCTCTCCAGCCATGCATGCCTTGTGCAGTCCATCCCTTCCTGGCTGCAGAGCCAGACACCACCTTTCTGCAGAGGCAGAACCAACGCGTGTCCACAGGTATCACGCATGTGCCACTGCCCAACTGTCCCTCACCATCAAACTCCTCTGTCTGAATAGGCTCTTCTGCATAAACAGCTTGTTACTACACACCCATTGGGATAAAGGGAACAAAGCAAAAGCCCAAATTACAGAAATGACAGTTAGAAAAATTGTTGGTGAGGAAACAAAAGCTTTCATTCAAAGCTTTCTGCAGCACTGTGCTCTCCCATGCCCACTTTCAGGCGCGGCTGCCTATCACTGCTCAGCCCTACCTGCTACCTTGACATCATCTCTGCAGTTTCCAGAACAAGAGGGTTCATTTTTTTTGTATCCAGAAGATATGGGACACTCTGGATACTGACTAAAAAGATAGCCAAGCTGATCCATCACACTCAGATTACCTTTGGACCACTTCCCAGCTTTAAGTGATAGCCAAAAACGAGTTCAAGATTCACTACTTTCTCCATGTTGTCCCCAGCTTCGCCCACAGAGTCCTGCTGAAATAAATAAATAAATAAATAAATAAAAAATGGTGAGAACTTGTATCTACTTCAACCCCCTAGGAGGCAGAAGGCCGTTTCTGGGAGCAAGGATCTGCCTTCCCTATGTGTCACAAGCCTACTGCTCAGATCATCATCCGCAGCCGAGGGCCATGGCCTCTGCTGGGAGATGCTGCCTGGTTCCTGCTCTGCAGTTTCATGACACTGCAGCAGCCACCAGCACTGCTGTCACAGCAAGGTAATGATGTTCAGGTTTTCATTTTCCCCTTTGGGGTTTCCTCCTGACTCTTTATCATCTTTGTTACCGTCCACTGCTCTCTTTGTAGGAGATACCTATCTTTTTTGATCTGGATGCTAGAACTGGACAGAGTAGAGGGGAAGGATGACCTCCCTTGACCTACTGGGAATGCTCGTTTTAATACGTCCCAGCATACCGTTGGCCTTCTGGGCCACAAGGTCACACTGCTGCTTCATGGGCAACCTCCTGTCCACCAGGACCCCCAGGTCCCTCTCTGAAGAGCTCCTCTCCAGCAGGGCAGCCCCTAACTTGTTCTGATGCATGCAGTTATTTCTTCACACTCCACGCTTGCTTTTGTTGAACCTCATCAGATTTGTTTTTGCCCAACTCTCCAGCCTGTCCAGGTCCCGCTGAAGCATTTATACCAACATAAGAAGTACTTCTTATATAAACAATGAGACTTGCCTTAATCAATGGAGGAAAATGAAACAGATTTAGGTAGTCATGGGTTAACTTCTCAATAGCAGTCTATAAAAAAAAAACAAAAAACCAACAAAATCAAATGAACATTTTTCAGCATCAAATACCAGAAATACCAGCATGAAATGCAAAGCAGTTCAGTATGTGCTGTGCTTTTCGTTACAGCTACATCAGGGCATGTGACTGCAGTTTAAAATACAGCTCTCCTCTGGAAACTGTCTCGGTAGATCGAGCCCATTTCTCATTCAGAATCTGAACAGCTTAATCAGAAAAAAGAAATCTTTGGGGGTTGTTTGGGTTGTTTTTATTTATGCTCAATCAACCCAGGAAGCTGAAGCCTTTCATTTTTGGCATTATTGACTTTATTAAGTTTCAATAATTTTCCCTGTAGGAAATGTAAATTAAAGATATCAGTAATGGTGTGTGCTATGGAAAAAATGGCTGATGAGCAAAGAGGGGATAAATCTCTGTGACTGTCAGAGATGAAGCTAAATTTGCAGGACTAGCAATTAGGATAAAAGTATCTCTTTACTAGTAAATTGTGGTGTACAGTCACTGAGATCCAACAGAATCCCAGATGCTGCTTTTAGAGAGATCATTTTCCAAAGCTGACAGCCAGGAAATGTAACTATCTCCTGTGGCTACATTATTAATACTATTACTACTGTTGTGACCACGTTTTCCAGACCGTAGTTTTCTGAATTTGTAACAAACATATATTCAAAAGACCATGAAATAAAGCATTACAAGCAAAGCAACCCGGCCATCAATCAGCTTAACAGCAGTCTAACTAGGGGAGTTTAGAGATTTGAGTTCAAGTAACTTTCTCCATACCCGATCCTCTCTTAGCTAAAGAGAAATCTTATAGGACAGCACTCTGAAGATATTCAAAGCTTTCTCCTAGGCAAATGGCTCTGCCCTCTTAGATCTATCTCCACAGCATTCTTGGTTCTGCGCCCAATACAACTAAGAAATGCAGAGGAGAATGAAGATCACGGCACATTTTCACACCTCACAGAACATTCAGGGTTCCTCTTTGGGTTTCAGAGCCATACGAACCTGTAATTCTGATTATTTTTGCACCAAATAAGATCTCTAAAATATATATACATATTTAATACTACTATAAAACTGTAAAATCTCTCTTGATATTTAACACTGTAATTATAACATAATTATATTTATAATTTAATATAATAACAATACTATGATGTTCAACATATACTATTAGATACCTTTAAATGGATGATGTGTCCTCTGGAAATGATTCCCATGTCCTTTAAATCTTCTTCTTCTAGAAGAAGCAATCTCTTTCCAGTGATATGATGTTCCTTAAACAAGCTAGCATACATACTCATTTCACCAGAAGTGTCGCCTTAAGGTAAGAGAGGTTATTCAGAAATCTGTAAGGATTTTTGATGCAGGAAGAAAAAGATAAACAAATGTATCTGTACTCATTAATATAAGCATGAAGGTACATATGAACAGCTTTTACCTTTTCTAGTAAGTTGTTGCATCCAGAAAAACTGGAAAAAAAAAAAAAAAGGGATCAATTTTTAAGTTTGCATTAGCAAAATTTTATATTACACTCACCTGGAGCTCACAAGTAGAATCACACTTTGAGAAAATTAATTTTAAAATTTTTATAAGCTTTCATTAAAGAGCTCAAGATTCTCCAATGTTAGTGATTACTTTTATCTTTCTAAAAATGCCTTCTACTTTGCAGGTCCGTTCCTTAGTTTATCATTATGAAGAACAATCAAAAAGATTGAGGCAAACAGTATAGCAACCTGCCACACGATAAAAGGGCTTTAGTTAAGCCCTTAGAAGAGCTATTCTGGCTTTTGCACGGACTTTACAGGGAGTACTTCAATAAGCCTTAGCTAAACAATCCCATGCTGCACCACACACAAGAAGAGTGCTAAATGGGACATAAAAATCACTGTTGCACAGTGACATGTTACAGATGAATCACTGGTATTACTGGCTTAGCATTTAAATTGATTAAAGCGCAAAAAGAAGGCTCAATGCCATTTTTTTTTTTTTTAATGAGACTGCCCACACCCCTTAATAAACCCTTAACTGTTAGTTAATTTCCATCCCAGTAGCATGCAGTAAGATAAAAATCTTCAAACCTATTTTTAACTCTCCAAACAAGCCTTGCTTAAACAGAATTTCTCATAGCACTTCTGCGTTTCCTAAATGATTGCTTAGGAATGCAGTCCTGGCTGCTGAAAACTCACAGTACAAATTATTTTCTGGACATAGAATAACGTAGCTGTTCTATCAGGGTCACATCCGTTCTTAATTTGTGTACCGTCATTTTTAAAAGCCATTCTGGGACACAAGTTCCACCAAGCAAATAGCAGTAAAATCTCACCTAGATATTCTCAGCCAGCTCATATTCCCTTCATACCCACCACAATTGGCAAGAGAGCTCCAGCAGTGCAAATCCGGCCACGTTAACACAAGATACTCACCACATCTTCTTCAGTCCATGCACAAATATCAAAGGAGGGCAGCAACTGTGTGAGAGATATGAATTGAAAAGAAACCATCTGACTGTTGTTCTTCCCTCCACCCAAAATTCACTCTGGTGGCCACTTTCATTTGGTTCTTTTCCTCCAGCGAAAGGGAGGACTTTAGCCTGCGACTCCCATACAGGGCACCAGAGAGTACCCCTCAGACCAAGAGAACAACCCTTTGGATTCAAACCAATCGCAGGCTCACTCCAGCTATCTTGTTTTTCGTTTGATACTATGAAAAGGCTTTTGCTTTTGTTATGGATTTGATACCATCTGATTTCTGCAGGAAAAATAATGTGATTATGACACCCTCCAAAATGATGAGCATTTTCTGCAGAGGAAGGAAAACTGCCACTAGACAGTAGCAAAGACAGGATTTGGAGCTGCTGTGGCCAGTCTTCCTGTCAGGACAGTTCTCCTCTGGTTTCTGCCAACACTCTGTAACTGCTTGCCTGAGGCTCCGTGAGCGCAGCACTTCCCAGCCCCTCCGGCGTCGCAGCCCACGTGTGGCATGCCTTGTAGCTCTTGAAACCATGAAGGACAGAGGTGAAATTCTGGGATGATTTGAAAAAGCTGACACAGTAGAAGACCTCACTGTAATAATGATTGCTGTTGTACTCACTCAAGCATACGCTACCCAGGTTTCACTTTATTTGCATTCTTATCCAGAAAGAGTTAATATTAATGTTTATGTACACATTTGGACAGTCAGCATCTCGTGAAGGCTCAATGCCATGATGTATTTGTAAGCTTAGTTGATGTACGTAACACCGACCTAAGAGAATAGCAGCTCAGTTATCCATTGGTCTCCAGGCCCTTGTTACCCCCAGTGAGTGAGTTTTGCTGGACTGTGAGCACACCAGGCACAGGCCAGGCCCTCACCCTGCCTGCGCCCTGTTGAAATCCACAGCAGAGCTACCCCTTCCATCCCAACCTGAGCACCTCCTGGGATCTCCAGCACCAAGACCAGGCTCTAGTATAATCCACCCAAATTTCAAGCTGTGCCCATCACAACGTTCATGAGAAACTCCCACTAGAGGATTTGTGACTGCCCAACACTCCTTGACTACAACTTTTGATGCCCACCCACAACTCTGAGTTTGAGGATTCTTCAGACCCTCTTCCTCCTAGCATCACCATCACACACAGCCTGCTGGGCACAAATCATCTGTGAGACCTCAAAGCACCTCTATGAGAAGGACGGGGTAGGCCTTTGCACCTGTCCTTTTGCCCATTGCAACCCCAAAATGGACAGAGCCAAAGGTGTCATAGGGAAGTGTCAGGTGGGAAAATGTGCTTGCTAGATAAAGACTGACTTATTGACTGAAAACATGGTGTTGTCAAGACAATCTTCTCAATCTGCCTACTGCTAGTCAGGCACATTTTGTGCTAACCTGTCACCTAGACAGGAAGCTGTGGGTAGTAGTGCTGAGGAAACAACTGAGCACAAGGAAGGGCAAGAGGCCACCACAATGATCCTTGTGAAGGCAGCAGGTCGTGGCTTTCATGGGTGTTTATTGTCAAAATAATTGTGCTGCATGAAGATCTTGTAGAATAACCGGTATGATTAAGCCATTCACAGCAGAAGCATAGTATTGCATTTTTGTTTGTATAATAGATGTTTTCTTTCCCGTGTTTAAATATAACCAGAGAGAGTATATTCCATATTATTTCAAAATTAAAAAAAAAGGAAAGAAAAGATGGGTGGAATAAAGCAGAAATGTTACACAGTGAGTAACATAAAAATGAAAAATGAACCACCAGACAGTAAAGAACCTCTTCAAACATCAGCATTTTACACAGGGACACAGATGCATAAAATTTAATGTCAAAATGTTTATTGCAAAATAGAAGTTTGGAACAAAGAGAAGCAAAGGAAAAAGTTCACATCAATAGAAAGTTTATGACACCAATTGAGGAAACTGAATACATTGCATGGTTTCTTTTTGGTTGTTCACTTTGTTTTTACACTGGAAGTTTTTACACTGGAAAATCAAATCCACAGGGTGAATAAAACAAGACATCATATGTCAAGTGCAATAAGGAGAGTAACTGACACTGCAAGGTTTTACCACACAGAAGTGTAACATTGCATGTTCCACACAAATTATATATTCAGTTTACAGCACAAGAGTTTTGGTACAGGCACTGCACTCACGGTTGTTTTCTCAGAAGGGAGAATGTTTGGGTTTTTTTCAACACTGAAAAAATTTTCTATTCAAATTTCATCTGTTCACACTTGAAGTGTAAGTGGCATCCATTTCTGTAACTCAGTAGAAAACCTTTTCAGTAGTGCAAAAGCAAGAAATGCAGTGGACTATATTTGACTTTCAAAGGCATATGGATATTCAGCACACAATACAAAATGTTTAAAGAAGGTTGTTGGTTCTACGTTTTCCAAATTAAATCTTCACACATCAGAAATCTCTGTGCAGATTTTACAGTGTACACCAAGTTGAAGTCTGGGGAAAAAGGGAAAGGATCTCCTCCAGATTCCTACTAGTGCATTTTAAGGGCTGTGAAAATTACTAAATGAACTTTTTACCTAAATGTTCTACATAGGACTGTAGTCAAAACCTCTGTCAAGTTAGAGGTCTTATTAAAAACCTGTAAAAGCTGCCTGATTACAGAAAAAGTAACTAAGTAAGACACAGTGACTACTGGATACTGAATAACTGTATGCACACTACAGTTTTACTACTACTGCTGAGAGCAATATGACTTGTTATTACAACAAATATTTAATCCTTAATAACTGTTTTAACACCTAGGAGAGGGAATCAACATCTAACAGAACCGCTCAAACGATAAAGAAATGACAAGTCAAACATGACTGTGAGACAAGGAGTTACTCCAGACCTCATCTCCTAAAAACCCTTCACAGCCAGACCTCCAGCCGGCTGGGGATACACCACACCTAGACCCCGAACCTTAGACTCCAAGGAATTAGTGGTGTGATGGTCATTAAAAAATGACCAGTTTAAGAGTTTTACACCATTAATTCCACCCCTGTTTTTTCCCTGCCCCAACACTGAAGGAAAAGAAACAGAGTTGGGAGTTAGGACATCCTGTCTTGGTCCCAGCTCACTCTGTATCTTTAAGCGAGCCAAAAGATGGCCCTTACCATTCTCCTCTTGTGCCACCCTAGTAAACTTTCACAGAACAACAGCCTGGTGAAAATGAGAAGCTGAGGCCCAGTTCTTACATTTTCCCTCTGTCAAGTACATCAACGCTATTCTGCTGCAGACACCTGCAGAACTTCAGGGAAGGCAGAGAAATCTGGGATCCCAAAAGGCCCGATGGAGACGAGTGTGCTTAGAGGTGTATGAAGCATGGGAAGGCTTTGAGTGGTTTTGCTCACAGTCCAGAGTAGCCAGAGAAACACCTCTGGGGTTTGGTTAATGCCTTCCAAAGCCGGCACAGGAAGTAGCTGTGGACTGCTGTGGTGCTGACACAGGTAGAGAACAAGCCAGATTGCACTGCAGAGCAGAATCAGGTCTGGAAGTTCAAATACTACGATCTCCTTCAAACAACACACTGGCCCACCACAGACGCTTCCAAAATCTTTAGCTAGCGAGGCAGAAACGACACAGCTGATTCTCACATACAATTTTTGGCTTGTAAAATGCAGACATCTGTTACACACGTGACACATGCGTGACACAGGAACAGGCTGCCCAGGGGGGTTGTGGAGTCTCCTTCTCTGGAGATATTCAAGACCCGCCTGGACATCTACCTGTGTGACCTGGTGAGGGGACCTGCTTTGGCAGGGGTGTTGGACTCGATGATCTCTAGAGGCCCCTTCCAACCCCTATGATTCTATGATTCTGTTATGAAAGCCATCACAGAAAATAAAAACTCAATCAATATCATTTTTTTCTTACAAGCATAGCCAATATCCTAAGTATAATACTGCCAAGATAGAACTGCACCAACAGAGCCTGTCATATGTTATCTGTCCTATCTTATCCTTAACTTTTCCTAACAATTCAGAGATCTTTGCTACTTTAAGCACAAAGCAAGTTGTTTTAAGAGAGTTTAAATTCTTTCTTAATACAGCTTAACTTGCTTTGAGAAGCAATGTGTGGAAAAGGTGAAGAATATACATATATTTTTCCCCAGAGAAGAACTGGAACCAAATAAATAGCAGAAACTCCTATGAGCATGTTACCAAATTCTGATCATATTCTGCTGAAATTAAATACATGCATGGGTAGTAAGTACAAAAATTTGGAAAGACACCCAAATTTCGGGACTTTGTAACTAAGAATTCCTGTAGTGTACTACTCAAGGACTATTTTTTATTTAATTCTGTAAACACTAAGCAGTGAATGTAAAAATTCAATTAAAACTTACACAAATATAAATATGCATAAAGTGCTCTGAGAGTGTCAGATTCTAAAAAAGTGCAAAACATCAGTGCTAGGGACAGGTATTTTTTTCAACACTAATTGTACTGAACCAAATTTTGTTTTCTGTTAAAGCTGTACAACACTACACTGCATATGTGGTACAATAAACTATGCACAATGACACACATCTTAAGTGCACATACTAGATCAAATTTTCCTGTGCGCAATGTGGCAGTTAAAAAAAATAATATAATTGTGGGTGTTAGCAGACAAACTTATAGAAAGAGTGCAAACCTGCACTGGAAATATACTATTTGTTCTTATTTCCAGTTTATTCTTTCGCTTTCAATACCTCTTTTCTCTGAAGTCAGATTGCTTTGATGGACCTAAAATGCCATCCCTACCTGTGCCTAAAGAGCATGTTGTCCCAAGGATACAGAGTAAGCTTATCATGTCATTTATATTACAATTCTGACGTTAAAAAGCTTCCTGATGCATAAGAGTTAGCTTCAAGCCAATGGGTCTGCAACTGTTAGGAAGAATGGGAATGAGGAATGACATCCTACTGAAAGGAAGCATTTTGGAGGGTCTCTAGCCCGGTGAAAACTGAGTGGAGCACGCTAGTTCTGGCTGAAGCAATCACTGCCTTGCAGGCTATCAGACCAGTGCTGGTGTTTCAGAATAAAACAATTCTGTCTCACACCATGAAGAGGTGCTCACTCATCACTCTGGGAAAACTTCAAAGAACTTTTTCTTTTGTTGTCTGAACGTGTAATGATTTCAGGCCTGCTGTTATCTAATGTATCCATTTTTCTCTAAGCTATCTACAAAAATACTCACCATAATACGTAGGTTAGAGCTGTGTAACAGACAAGCCTATAATTAAAGAGGCCACTCAAAAACAGAAGTTTTCATAAAAGAAACCCCTCCAGTAATAGAGAATGGAATTTTGACAACTTATTCCACTATAGCTGAACTAGACAGTAACATTTTTCTTTTGAAACGCTGTCCTTCTTCCTTGGGCAAATATTTTACATCAGCTTCCTTTCTAACCTGCATTTGTGTTTGTGCCGGTTTCCCTCCCTCCTCCTGCATTACTGCTAAAGGGGTCATCAGGAGAAACATACTCACTGCTCTCAACACAAGTGCCTGGCAGGCAATTATTGCAGCTGACTGTTACATGCTGAGTTTTATGGTAAGTCATAACAGTAGTGGCAATGCGTTAGAAGTGATCTAGCTGCAAAAAACAGATACTCGGAGACTTATAAATATTCCTCATATTACTGCCACCACTGAGAATTTCACATAAGCCATGGAATTAGGGTCCAAGCTGAAATATCACAATGACTTCTTCTTGTCCTTTTGTAAGGACAGAACACATTCCTTAAGAGATGCAACGGAATCAAAATTTGCTAACACCCATTTTTACTCTCAGGTACCAGAGTAAGTCTATCAAAATTAATGAAGCTTCCTGGATTTACATCAACATAACTGAAAATTAGCTCCTAGATCACAATATCTGATGATAGATGCAGAAGTCTGATTGCAATTTGCTTTGCTAGAGTGAATTATATACACATGCACACACACGCAAGGAGAAAAGCGTTTATACAAATCATCTACTAATAGAGATTATCTGGATTCTGCTGCTATTCAGTTTTAAACTGTATATTTTGCTAACCCTTTTTTTCTCTCAGCTAAGCTTCTCTTTTCCCTGAAACGTACTTGAATTTGTGACTTCCCATAACCTCACCTTGTAAAAAGCTTTAAATTAGAAACACAGCAAACCCCTTCACCACAACAGTAAGAAAGACTGGATTGCAGAGAACAGCAAATCTGAAAGCACAAGTATATTCATATGATTGACAATTAAAGGAGTAAGGATAGTGACAAAATAAAAATTAAAAAAAAATAAAAAGAAAAATTTGCAGTACATTAATGGCGTTAAAGGCATTGAAGTTTCCCCCCAATATTTTCAGTTCTTAAGTTTATCAAGCCATAGTTTCTGTAATCAGGCATCAAGAATTACAGACATAATCATAGTTCTTAATAGTAATCTGAATTACTTTGGAAAGTTTAGTATCAAATTTCATCAAAGCAGAAATAAGTCAATGCAATCTAAACAAGAACAATGTCTTTCTACACACAAACATGCTCAGCCTGGAAAGTGTCTCGCTTCTTTTCTTTTACAGGATTTGAACAGACCAAACTGACAGTATTCTTGTTCTTAAACTTTATTGTTTTGCTTTGCTAAAACAGATTTCAGATTTAATTCTGTAACTGATTTCATTCGCTGCTATCATCTGTGTCATCAAAATCATCATCCTCATCATCGTCATCTGACCAGTCGAATTCACTGAAACCCAAAGCCATGTTGATTTTCTTTCCTTTTCTCATAGAGGTGGTTTTAGAAGAATTCTTTTTGGCTTGCATGTTTATCTGCATTCCAGAACGCAGGACAGATCCTGCTTGGTTCAGAGAGAAGATATCCCCAAAGCCCGTCATCATCAAGGCCTTCAGACTTTGGTTCATGCCAGCTACCTCCCCGTTACTTGTTGCTGTGATCTGACATGACATCTCTGCACTCTTTGACTCCTCTGTTTTAGATTCAAAGTAAGACTCCTCAGACATTCTTGCAGCAAGAGGTAAGAGAAACTATTCAAAGGAGGAAAGGACAGAGCAAAAGTGAAAGTTAGAACCAATTTAAAAATCAAGGAAAAAGACACCACCAGATTAGTTGGCAATAAACAGAAAGCATAATGATTAGTGAATCTAAACATGGAGATCAATAATCCATTAAAACAGTTTAATTCTGTGCCCACTGTTTTCAAAAGGAAGTGCAAAATCACAGAATCACATGGCAAGAACCACAGGTAGCAGAGCTTTCATGATAAAAGGAGGTTCAAACTCTCCAATCCTTCATTTTGCACAGCATAAAACAGATTATGATGCTTTCTAGCCAGGTCAACTGGCACCTAGGTCACAATATAAGTCTGACTGAGTTGCTTAACTGAACCTTTCAGGATTGAAGAATGAATCACATTAAGACTAGAGAACCCAAACAAGCTCCTGAAGTTCGGTGCAGAAGAAGCAGCCCTCTAAATATTAGAAATAACAGCAGCAGTATTATTTGTGCAAAGACTCTTTTTGAGTATATACTCAAAAGAGGAAAGGGTCACCCTGCTACAGCCACAGTCAGAGACACAAGCCTCTCACCAGTTCTAAGGAGACAGGAACTGCCCTGAGCCTGTGCCAGCACACTGCTTCTGAAAGCTGTTCCAGGGAGGAGCAGGCATGGGAAGAAGGGGCTGCTTGGTCAGATTCTCCAGGTTGGTTGGCTTTTTTTTTTTTTAATCTTCTCAGAGGTATAAATATCTAGATATCTCCCGTTGAGTTGCACATATTATTAAATCTCTAGTGATTAAATCTTCATCTACAGAAAACTGTATTCTCCTGTGTCAGTCTGCTATCACAGTGTTTTCCAAATTGAAACATGCCTCTTTCAGCTACATAACAACTAATGCCTCTTCAGAGTGCCCCAGCAAGAAACTACACAAAAAGAACATCTGTCTTTTGTTTCTTTCAGGTTTTTCCTACTTATGCAGGCTTTCTATTTGCACTGTGGTGACAAAAGTTAGTGGTCATTATTTATGAAATGAAATTAAAATTAACAAGATGGGGAGACGGGGAGCACTTCATACTCTTCATGAGTCCTATGGCTGTCTATGGATCCCCAGCTAAGCCTCCATACAGCTGGCTGGACAGGAAAAGATGATAACACAATCACCAGAACACTACTTAAATCAAGAACACCTATAGCTCCCAGAGAAGGAGAAAATAATTAGCTCCTGCTTGTATAGAGGAAAAACAAGAAACAGCCACAGAAACAAGATGCTTAGCACACTGACTTAGTGCCAGGTAGTCCTTCAATCAGCTATCAGATTTTTAATCACTTAAGAACCATGGAAATGCATGCCCAGACATAGGGGAAGAGCTCTCTATAAAAATCAACAAAGCTGCAAAAGAGCTTGCTTCTAAAACATACTTCTAGGTCACTGTTTGTGTAATGTTTGGCAATAGGTTAAGCTGGTAGTAGGCCAAAGCCACGGTACATTCTGTGGGTTACAGAAACCTAACTTCCTCCATGTTTTGCCGCCTCTTGTTACTGGAAAGCTTAGGAGCTCTTTGTGACAAGATCTGCATTTAGCATCATACTGCATGCAAAGATCATCACAAAGGCCTTTCATAGATCCAAAGATTCTCAATCTTCAAAAAAGTCACTGTTCTTAAATGATGACCTGCAGGTGCATGGCATCACAGGTGAATCTTCAGATTTCATGTCTTGCTTGCTGTCCGCCTCTAGGTGAGATTCAGCTTAGCTACATACCCCTTCCTTGTTAAGCCAGGTCATCTTTCACAAGAAGTTTCCCACGTCACTACAGCTGTGGATATATTTTATTCCTGCAAAAGGCTCCATATTCCCTTGTGCAAGACACTCTGCACGCAGGAAATTTGCTGGGAAAAGACTTGGAGGTGTCTGTTGTATAAATCACAGCCAAAACAGTCAAAAAGAGAGCAGGGAGAAACACTACTGTCGCAGAAGTGTCTGTAAGGCTCAGCCTCATTTTTCTCTCATGCTGATGAGTGCAAAGACACATTTTATTCTTTGGAATAGGAGCAGCCTGCTACTCAGAGCTACCTACCATGTTGGATTCCAGGATGAAGCTGCTACCAATGCTGTGACAGTCAGCTTTCCTGTTTCCCTTTCACTTGGTTTGAGTTTTTCCTCCCGCACCATGCTTTAAAAGTGTCTGCTGGCCTCCTGTCTTTGCTGCTGAGCAAAATGAAGAAGCAACTGCAGAATGCACAGCAGGGACGACAGTACCATCTGAGACACAACAGGGCCTAGAGCCGGCTGAAAACCAAGCATAAGCCTAGTGGGCACTCTTAAGCTGTGTTATTAGCTCCAGGTTGCATGTCTTCACTACTGTTCTTATAGCCAAGGTAGCTTAAAATCAAGCAGTGCACCTCCCTGCTGCAATTGTATGGTTTGGCATTGCTAAGCAGACATACCCTGAACTGAGGGACAGAGGGAGACACCTGATTCCAAGGATTACAACTTGAAGAGAGAATGCCCAGGGATGTTTTCCAAATGATATACAGCTATGAATTTAAGAGAGAGTTGAAATTCTACAAGGCACTCGATACAAATACATTTGCTATGAAGAAACCAATCCTGCTAGAACAAGCCCATTTTTGTCAATATGTTTTTTTTTGTTGTTGTTCCAAGAAAAGGCTTTTTTCCTTTATCTTTTTTTAAAGCTGTTTCATGCAACAGTTCACTAGAGAACTATGGAAAATATATATATATATATTTTTTTTTCTGTTAGAAGAAATTGCACTTAAATGCAATAGGAGAGTTGGGTTAATATTATGCAGAAAAGGTAGTTCATGCTCAGCACAACAGGCCATAGCACAATGCTTTATTCTTTCAGCAATGCCAGTACAAGTGAAAAGTAGAAGTCATAAGCAGGTACAGCATAAAAAACCCTAGGGCCTTGCTTGCAAAAAGATTTGCTCATTAAAGCTGTGTCTCATGCTGTGAGCAAGATAGACGATAGTCCACAGCTTAGTTACTAGAAGTTTGCAAGCATTAAAGCAGATACAGGGATATCTACTAAGAACACACAGTATCTGCACATATGAAAACATTCATTCTTCATTGTTTCTTTACATGGTCACAGCTGGAACACGAATGCAACTTCATTCAAACAACAGGAATAAGCTCTGCCTTAAACACAAGTTGTATGAAAATGGCTCTGATCAGAATGAATGATATAAGTAAGATAAAATTGTGTATATCATGTGCTATTGCAAACTCAATTTCATACTTGTTTTGGCTAGTACTTCAAAAAACAAGTGAGTTGATGGCAGTATTTTTCTTAACAACAATTCCACCATAGTATGCTTATTCAGGCACTAACCCTGTAGTCTTCTTTCTGCCAATCGGTCACCGAGGATATCATACTTCATTAAGGAATTCAAGATAATACAAAGGAGTTTTTTTTGTTCAATTTGTTTATAGAAATGTGGAGGTCCCAACAGCTAACAACCAGCCAGTACGAGCATGTTAACTTCAACTGTGTACAAAGTCCCAGATTAACACTTCTAATTTTGACCTTCCTCCATGTCATGGAAATTTGCTTCTTTTCATAGCAAAGGAATATAAAACAAAAATACAGTTTTCTCAACCTTTCTTCTGCAATACACAAATGAATCTTACTTTTAAGACCAATGCTATGTCTATTTAAAGTAAACAACTTTCTAGTTGAAAATGACTTCATTGAACACAATAAATTTAAAAAATGAGAACTGAAATTAAATAAATGGGAAACTACTCAAGAGCCTGTGGCACAAAATGAACTGTAGGCAGTATCTGACATCTAATGTATTACATGAGTTAAAAAAAACCACAATTATTATTTGCATTGATGTTACAAAATAGACCCAACGCAACAGAAAGAAAACTGGAGCACTAGTTCCTTGGTGTATCCCTAGATTTACATAGTCAAAGCTCCAAACGCTTTCTGAAGTAAAATGAAAGGATGAATTATTGTCTACTTACAGGAGTATTGGACTGTTCAGTTAACTTCTGCTCCCACATCTTCAAACGCCGCTCCCGTTCCTTTAGTTCCTGCTCTTTAAAGCTCAGATCACGCTCCAGTTTCTTTAGTCTCTCTAAGGTTGCCTCAATTTCACATCTGCACGGAGACAATTTGTTACATCTCATCTTTTCTTGACAGATATAAATTGTTCATAATTCCCACTTGAATGTTAATTAAATGTGAAAGGCTGAAAAGGACAATACTAACTCAAGCAATTCATTTAATTACCAAATGCATAGCCTTTCGGAGCTTAAAGAGCAACTGGAAATGTTTACACTTTAGAATAACCATAATACCTCCAACCGAAGAAAAACAAAATTTTAAAGAGTAGGAATGAAATGCTATAATAAAATTCTAAAAAACAAAATGCCATTGTTCCACCTGAACATCAGGAGATATACTATTCATAAAGTAACTATATTAAATAATGATAATGGAACAATCATTAGCAATACAATGCAAGTAGTCCAGGGAAGTCAATTTGCCTAGGTTTATAATATGGCCATAAATTTTACTTGAACTTGTCCTCATCATACAGAGAGACAATATTTCAGTATTTTTGCTGCTAACCTTCCTGTTTCTCTAGGTCAAGATAAGAGCATGTACACACAAGCAAGAATATAAAGCATATGATCCAGCCCTCCAAATAGCTACCAGTTTCTCAAGTTAGGAACAGTTAATTAAAGGACTTAGTTTACGTTTTTTTTTCTGCTTTTCACCACACAAGCGAAGGTGAGAAAAATAAGAAAGATAGGAAGCAAAGGCTGTATTCTAAGGAGCTTAGATATGGTCTCTGTTGGGTTGCATTGCATATATTTTGTCCCTTAAACACATGGTTTCCTTTGATATGCCTTCTAACAGTATCTTTTAAGCACGTTCATGAACTAAACTGCTTCTGGAAAAGAATTTAACAAGCTCTGCACTACAGAGGCATGAGTGTATAATAGAATACAGAGAAAAATAATTTCATCAGTAAACACAGCGACATTTTTTTTGCTTGTAGGATAACCAAAGAAAAAATTTAAATTTGTTAGCAGATGTTGCATTTGTATGGAAGTTATTTAGCAAGCAGTTACTTCAGTTACTTCCCATTCACACTGTGAGAACAGTCCATCATAGTGTTACGGTTTTGCTCCTAAAAAAGAGAGCAAGCTCCTAATCAGACAGATCCTGAAGAGAGCTCTTCAGATAGCTAGTAAGACTTGGCAATGCCAAATACTTCTGCTCAAACTTTCACAATATTTTCCTCTGTAAGCACGCTGCAGAAAATCTGTTCCTTCTGATATTTTCAAGAAGAAAATATCTAGCAAAACGGCAGTTGTCATTTCTGTTTGGTAAGAAATAAAGTGCTTTTATTCCCTGTCCTAAATCCCTGGACTGATTTAGCTCTTCTCCACTATCAACCTAAAGGAGTTCAGGCCCTTAATGTGGGAAAGGTTCATATCCAAATACTCTACTTAAGTAAATGAGAGAATTTAAATATCCTAAATTTTGTATATATTCTACTTTATTAAGAAATCTATGTCAGAGAGTAATGCTCGCAGAAGCGCAGTGAAAAGACACAGAGTGGGAGTAACTAGCAAACTACTGCAAACTCTACCACTATGCTTAATCCCACTGCAAAAATCAGCTGCCTGCAGCAAGGGCATTTACCCCACTTAAATCATGCTGAGTGAGATGCTCGGAGTGGTGGTCAGAACAAACGTCCCACACAATTATTCTTCAAATTTCAAGAAAAAGTCTCCTTTTAAGGCATGTAAAGGTCAGGGCTGATCTCTGTGATGGATGGAAAGTAGTCATATCTCCTAATAAACAGCAAATTCAACATCTGCCTAGAAAATACTGAAAGCAATGCTCCAGACAGATATTCTGATACAAACATTAGGCAGAATTCTAATTAAATCTCGTGATTCTCTAAAGGAATGAAATTAAAAACAAACAAACAAACAAACAAACAACACTGCACAGAAGGTCAGAAAGCAACTCCTTCCCAGCATTTGCTTGCTTGTCACAAAGCCTTCCTGGTCAGCGCAACATGTATGCCTCAGTCTACTATAGGAATTACAGAACAATCTGAGGACTGCTGCACACTACTTTTCTTAGTTATCTCAACATCACTGCTACTTGCATGCAACTCTGTAATTTTTTAAATATGTAAATTAAGGCTCTCTTTTAGATATCATTCTGCACTAGCGATGTCTTGGTAACAATAGCTTTCTATATGTCAAAAGTCTATTTTGTGCTGTAATTACCTCTCTTCATTAACTAGAAACTTATATATAGTAAAAGGTCAGTCTGCAAAAACAGTTGCATTCTGGAAAATAATTCCACTGTATAATAAAACTGTGTAATTAAAAGAGAAAGCTACTGTACATTGCCCAGTTAATGAGTCTTGCTTCATAAATGAAGCAGCTTGAAACATTATACATTGTAGGGAGTGTGTATTTGTTTGCTTCTGCAGTTTAAGCTTGCTTGCTTTCTAGAATAATCTCATTCTGTGACACTGAACGCGTATGCTGTTACTAGGAATTATAATGATAAACAGACACAGATTAAAAACAGTGAGAAGTATTTGTTTGTATGTCTTGAACTGTTACTGATACACTAATATAGGTATCACTAAGAGACTGCTTTTAATCACTAGAATAGTTACTTGTAGGGAGAGGATGCGCGTTGGAGAAACGCAGTTCGTACACACAGCTCAGTGCAGACAAACGTGATCTCTCACTGAATAGAAACATCATTATTTCAACATCAGTTTTTTTTCCTACCATAATAAAAGTGACTTGAGATAGAAAAAAAGTGACTCAAAGATAGAACAGAACAAGAACTTAAACATAAAGCAGGTCTGTGCAACTTCCTCATAGGGCAGTGCCCTTATCTGATTAATAATAAAATTTGAGGTGTAGAACAGTTTAAGGAAATTACGGAACAGGAAGATTAAAGCATGTTATTAATATAAACATTAACACCATTACATTTTGCCACTTTAAAGAAACAATAAATTACATTTTGACCTTTCACCTGTGCCATTTGTATATGGATTCAGCACATTCTGCTTTCATGCCAGCTGGTCAGAGGACGCATTACGGAGTTGGGAAAAAACGCGACCCAACTTATCCCAGCTTTGATTCATTTTGGTAAGTGCAGCATCACCATGAACGTGCAGTATGTGGATCATTAATTTGGAAGCTAAGTATAACCATCACTTTTCCCAGCTCCATCCTTCTCCAGTGCTCTGATGGCCAGGCTTTATTAAAAATTCCTATTTCTTGGTAACATATCCAATTCTCACCCAGCTGTTCTTTCTTTGCAAATGTGAATGTGATACTAAATAAATGAACAAATAAAGCTACAAGAAAAGCTAAGATTTTTCAGTGTAGAAGTTAAAGCACACTAATTTTTGCATAACTCTTCTCAGAAACGGTCTTAGTCTGTTTTGGTTTATCCACTTGGGATCACTTCATACATGCAAACCTTTAGCCTGTTTTAACTTGCATACTTTCTATTAATTTAGTTTAACCTTCCTGAGTGCCTCCACACAGACATGACTTCCATCTCAATTACTAAAATTCACGTACAAGAGAACCACTCTTATACCTCATATCTTATTATCCCTTATCAACTTGTGCTCTTTTTGCAGTTGTGTTATTTTAGCTGAATTCAGAAGTCATCTTCACTTTCAGGCAAATCATGCCCAATCCTGAATTCATCTTTTCTCTCCCGTATCTCCTTGCCTCCATGCTATTTATTCCTCCAGAAATAAAACGTACCAAGTTTTACCATTATCTCTCCACGGTAAAGAAATTTTGCCACGACTTCACAGAAGAAAGCTTTTTGCTCCTACATCACATTCCATTAAGGCCTTGTCAACCATTCCTTATGCAGCAGCTTAGGTGCATCAAAAGAACTTTATCGGTGAACGCTTGGTCACACTCCAAAGGATGAATCCATTCCATAAAGGTTTAGTAGTTGTCAACTAGAATATTTTTAATTGTGATGTATTGGTAAGATCTAAGCGAAGGCTTGTTTTTGCTAAAAGATTTTGAGTACCTGCTCATCATTAAAATGAAGGCCTTTGGGATTCTTTTGGTTTTGTTGGGCAAATTTGGATTTTTTGGCTGCTTCTGTGCGACCGAGAGCTTCCTTATGTTTAGGCAACACGCCCTGAAATGCAGAACTGGGGGGGCGATCACAGCGACACTCCGCAAAAGCCGTCCCACGGACGGAACCATTCAGAACCACACCGCGACCAGTGCAAGTGCGAGGACGCGCCAGGCAGCGGGCCGCGGCCGGGCCGGGCGGGCAGCGGGCCTCAGGCACAGGGCGGAGGCCGCCAGCAGGTGTCGCGCTGCCGCCGCCGGTGCCGGCGGTGCGGGGGCCGCCGAGACGCGCTGCTGAGTCAGGGCAGGAGCCGTCCCGGCTATTTATACCGCTGCCATGTGACCGTGGAAGCGTCCCGGCTCCCAGTCACTTTTTCCACTCCTTCCAATTAAAAGCACGCGTCTCGATTTTAAGGGGAAGTCCGCGAAGGGGATATGGGATTCGGGTTTTGCCGCAATGCTCGTTTCTGTGCTCCGGTGCCCGTGCTCTGCGGGCTCCTCCAGTGGGCACAGCGCAGGCAGGGCACCTTTAATAGCTCTGCTCTCTGCTCACCTGGAGGGGGGCCAAGCTGCTTAATATAGACCGGAGTGAAACCGTCTGGTAAAAGTCTTCTCGCTCTGCAGATCTGTTTTCAATTTGCCTTTCCAAACACAGGATGTACTGCGAGGCTGCAGGCTTTCCAATCGACAAACGTGCTCCGGGGACATTTTTTGAAGTTTTGGCACATCAGTAAAATAGGTTGACGCTTTCACTGTAAAAATGGGGCTTGTAATGCCATTTTCTCAAATCTCATCTCCATTTATAATCACGCTCGACTACAAATTATGATCAGCAATAGGTAAAGGCCCACATTCCTGCAATTGCAAAAGCAGGGCTGGCCCGGATGCAGGGGTACAAAGTCAATGCAAGGGAAAGAATGCACAAATATGACAAAACACAAGCAAAGACAAACAAAGGCTTGATCTGAAAAATTATTCTTTTTTTTTTTTTTTTTTTCTAAAATAAACATATGCTGCTTATATGCTTCCTGTCAAAACTGCACCGAACAGTACATACACCTGAGTTGTTTGGCCCTCACCATTCACTGAAAACACATTGCTGGTTTTAAGAAGTGAATCACAAAACCATAAATAACGTGATACCTAAACCAATGTAATAATAAACATAGTGTACAGCTAAGTGTATTGGCTCCTAATACAAGTTTCACAACATTCTGGGCATTCTTGAAAATCAACAAGGTAAATCGTGTTCTAAAAATAGAAATTTTTCTGCCACTATCTCATCAGTGTCTGATGACCATCTGAAAACAGTACAGACTTGCACCATTAAAAAGAAAACCATGTCATTTCAACCTGGGAGGCAGGAAACTTACCTCCACTCTGCCTTGTTATGCAGGAATGAGTTGCACTGATCTGGAAGGTTGCTGTCATTTGACATGGATTCCAGAATTGAAATTATCTGCTTGAAAGATGGCCTTTTCTGGAAAAAAAAAACCAAAAAAAAAAAAAAAAACAAAAATCAGTATTTGCATTCATATATGACTATTGCTACATAATGTCATTCACACAATTTATTCAGCTGAAAGAGATGGACTACAAGCAACTGAAATTGGGATACTACATCTACATCAGCAGTGTAAAGTCTTAAATGGATTGGTTTTGTTTGTTTGTTTTGAATGTTTTTTGTTTTTGTTTTTAGTTATTCATTCAACTGAAGAAATGTTAAGGTTGGAAAGAGTCACATAAGCCAGCAGAATTTCAGCCTTCACTCTTCTCCAGTTTCTACCTATATAACCTCTTGCTACTTCCTGTGGTATCAATAAAAACATTAAACAACATTAGTAATAACTATCAAGATTTTTATTCTATAAATAAAGTTTTCCTCAAGCTAAGAAGGAAAATACCACCTCAGAGAGAAGGCTGGACATATCAGCAACTGGTCATTAGACAGATGGCTTTTACAGGGAGTAACCCAAACTCTTTAATGTGTGAAGATGCTATTAGCTGCCCATCACAAATGGGCTCCTGACTGCAAGGCACGGTTCTTCCAGGGAAGGATACTTTCCAGAAAACCCTCTCACTTGGTTAGCTCATGGTAGCCAGGGCAAAAGCAGAGATCTGGGCTAAGTGATGCTGCCCTCCCTTTTGCCAGCAGACCTCACAGGAACAGACCTGCCCTGAACTTTCTGTTCCCAGCTCTGCACCAAGCACCCACTGTGCTAACAGCACAACCACACTCGCTGCTCGTGGAAAGAAAATGCAGAAAAGCTGTGACTGCTGCTTTCACTGTAGTCCCAAAATGCAGCTATAAAATGGAAGAATAACTGAAAAAGCCACAGTAAAACGTGTTTCTTGAAAGAACGCTGACTCTGTTAGTCTGTTTGACAGACTCCAGACAAAGTTGAGACAAAAGGTTGAAACAAAATGTAGATATATAATAAGGGGATGAAGCGCATTCTCTCTGTATCTTGCCTCTAATTATACCATTTCTTCTAAAATTACAGATGCCGCAATTAAAACGTGCATTTTAATTTGGGAGCACAAAAACAATTAGGAACAATGCTGAGGTGTCTTTCCCAGGAAGATCCAAGTGATTTCCACATTATAAAAGAAGACAATTTCTTTATTTTAAATGTCAAACAGCATGAAAAAGTGTCAAATGCGTAACAAAAAAAAGACAAGCTCTCCTATATTGTAATGCTGTGCTATTCAGCTGTGACTAGAGGCTTTGTCTGTTGCTTTCTGGTCCATTTCCATGAATTTGGGCAAACGGACAGTGGGGTGAGCTATGCAGATTTCTCTGTGGCACCTGCCCCAACCACTCGTGCCTGTACAGCCTGGCCTCCTGCCCACCACCTAGAATAATTGGAGTTGAGAATACCAATGGCAGAGAATGGAGCTTTTAGCAAGGGAGGCTGAACCACTGATGGACCGATTTGGGAGTAGCAAACAACACACACTGTTGGTCCTACACAGAGACAGACCAAGCTGGAATGCAGCAAATCTTACAGGCTGAAAAGTAGCTGCTGTGTTGCAGAACTGCAGCTGGAACAACTGTACAGTCACACAATACTGACAAAGCTTCTCTGTCTGTGCAATTTCTGTGAACAGCTGTCAGCTATCCTGCCAGCTTCGCAGATGCCAGACGTACAGGTAATAGCTTTTTCTGGAGGTACAGCTAACAGGAAGACACAGGCCTACATTGGTCTGCATTTTTGCTGGTTTCTTCCCCCAAAGGCAATGATGACTTTAGATTTAAAACATTCACTCTAGGTGTAGACTGATAACTTGGGTAAAACTGGCAGGTGATTGCTGAAATTGGGAACTCAAGCTGAGAATCTTTTTTTTTTTTTTTTTAATTAAAAAAATAAAAAAAGTCAAGAAGTCTTATTTTCAGTAGACAGCTGCTTGCTTCTTCCTAGGAAGCAAAGCACCTTAAGTGGTTCCTTGTAAGATACTCAAAATATCAAGGCATGAGTCACCTTTGAAAATTGTTTCCCTTCGTATCTGTGTTGTATCATGTAAAAAATCTTAAAAATATATATCCTTCTCCAGAAATAGTTCTGGCTAATGCTTTCACCATTTCCTTCCACTCAGTATTTCTTACTAAACACATCTGCCTAAAACCAGGATATTTAATCCATATGCCTTTCTTTTATTGCTGCTTCTCTGTTCCCAAATTTCTGAGTCCCATCAAAACATTCAGTAATTTGTAATCATCTCTGATGTTAAAGTGGGGATAAACTGAAGGAAGAGAGGAAATTAGAAAGATGCAATCACCTGTGTTTCCAAAACAGGTGTCCCCAGTAAATGAAAGCATTAGTCCTGAGCAGCCTTTGTACAGTTTTCTAGTACCCAAGCAAAAGTTGCTTATTTCATAGGGATTTTAACATTTGGTGGTAGTTATTTAAGATACTCAGTTACCACAGAAATTATAATGTAATAAATATTGATTTAAAGTAATTAATAATCAGCATTTTAGTAGAATACTTTGAACCCACTAGGGACTGTTTCTCTCACACAGCTTAAACTGCATGAAGATTCCAAATATATATTACATGAAGCAGTGCACTACGGACATTTTCTTCCAAGTACAAACAAATATTTTAGAAATTCAAAACACAGTTAATAACTGTGTTCATTCCCATGAGGAGGTTACAGTGTGAGCAGTGTCTGACACCTCAGCTGCTTTGCAGCAGCTCTCCAAGTGTACTCCTCAGCCCCACAGTCAAGCACATCCCTCTTTTCTCAGGGCTAAGTCACATAAAGATACCTCAGGCTTTCTGTGAGCTGAAATTATGCATATGAGCAATTGATTTGAGCAGCTGACACCCCTGGGTTCACCCTCACTTGACCTTCAGTACCTTATTCATACATCTACCACCGATTTTCTTGAGGTACTCCTGGCCAAAGGGAAATCTGCACAGTGTGGCATTTTAGAGGAATGTGCTCCATCTTTTGGCTCAAGCAGGCCTCACAGCCTTTTATCAAGGCATTCTGATAGCTGTAAGTACTGATCCTTTCCCAACACGTGACTGAATATGTCAGTCACATGCCCAAAATGTGACGAGAGATTACTCCATTTCAGTCATGTGAACAATGCATTTATAATTGTTTAACAAAAGAGAAGCTGAATGGAAAAAAGTAGTAAAGAGCAAACTGTCAGCCAACCTTGTATTTGCTCTTTACACACATCAGTAATGCACCTGGGAACAACAATCCCAGAAACTCAGTTCAAATCCAGGTTAATTGCTCAGTTTCCTGTTTCCAGTGTGCAGATCCCTCCCTTTTCTGCAAATACAGCAGCAGACTTCCAGACTCTCATATACCTGGCTAAAACAATCTAAAGAGCAAGCTGGTCTAGCACATACAGCAATGCACACTCTAAAAGCTCCAAAAATTCTTCTGTGGCCTTTAGTAGTGATGCCTGTTGAGGAGTAGTTATTAATAAGACATATCATGCAGTTACCACTGGGAAGGGCTCTTCAATAATTACTGACCTAGAACTTAAACAGCCCCATTACAAAGACTGAAAGCATTTTTCTCCCCCTGCCTCTGCGGAGAGGGGAAAGAGGACTATTATTAAGGGAGTAGCATTTAAATGGGCATTCATTTAGAAACCATATCACTGATGATCTCAAGCTTCCAGATCCATTCTGTAGAAAGCAATTCCTTGCTTCAAAAATAAAAATAATAAAAAAACCCACACACCAACAAGAAGAGAAATCTCCTTTCTCATACTGCTCTCCTGTGACAGCGATAACGTGTTCCACCTTTAGACCACCTAAGTGCTATAACTCATTTTGGAATTAATCTTGGAGTCTCTCAAGTAGTAGTTTACTTTCTCCTGAGTTCAAAGTAACTAAGAGTCTTCCTGACGCCTTGACTTGAGAAAAAGAGCAAAACTTCCTATCCTTAACTGTCCTTTCCTTTCCTAACGGCCTTCGTAGGAAAAACAAAATACCTCCTGATACTAGCAAAACTGGTATGGTATGCCTGCAGGTTCTTTTCAGTCAGTTTTACATACAATAGGATGATAGTAGGGTCAATTTAAGGAAGGTAATTGCCAGGATCTACAAAAGTGTTTACTGAGCAAACATATTCTTTCATTTCTCTTTTAATTTATTCTTATAGGAGAAGGTTAAGCAGTATACTACAGTACTTCTATTACTATTACAGTATAATTGGTATAAAATTCATAATTCAAAGTCCTAAGGGAAAAGACTAGGACATTTTAAAATGTTAATCTAGAATGTGTTTCTGCCATTCCTATCCATATTCTGTAGATTATTTTTTATACATTTCCAGCACAAGAAAGGAATCAAAGCTGTCCCTTGAAATAGTTATTTCAAGCGTATTACTCACAAACATTCAAGAAAGATTAACTACTGAAATAAAAAAGAAAGAAAATGATTTTTCATTTGATCAAAAATGGCAGCATTCTTGCCATCTCACTCTATTTACAGTCTCTGTCTTCAGCAGAGAGGCAATTTAGAATAACAACTCTTGATTAAAAGGACAGAAACACATTTAAGTATAAATACGTAAATATATATATATATATATATTTTAAAAAGACATTCCCAGCTAATATTTTTGTGAAGCTAATATTTTTGTTAGGTCAGACTTGTTCTCCAAAAAGAGTTTAACATACACAGAGGAATAAGATGTGGAGGATATAAAATATAACACAAATTAAATTACCTTTGAATCAGCTTCCCAACATTGATGCATCAGTTCTGCAAAACTTCTGGGACAACTGCTTGGAATGGTTAATCTCTAATGGAGATAGAACATACCGATTATTAGAAACATTTCCCTTTGAAGTGCTAATGATAGATTTCCTATAAGCAGAGCAATTAAAAGAAGTGAGACACACTCTTCTTTCATTTAAACATAATATAAAAACTGATGATTGACATTAAAGAGACTAACTCTAGTAAGATGTACTATTAATTAATAGATTGATAAAGAAAGAAAGGAACAAATAAACCAATGGAGTTGCTCAAGAAAACTAGGAGACAACAAAGTGAAAATGAGGCAAAGGGACTTTAATACTAAAATATCATAGTTTGTAGAAATAACTACTGCACTGCATGGTATTTTAAGATGCTTACTGAGATAGGCATAATGTACAGCCTGGTTTAATTCCTTTCTTGCATACAGATCTACAACACTGTTGTCAATTTTGATATACCAAATGGCTGAAATACAGAGTACACTGAGTTACAAAGAGTTCAGTGAAGCTCTGCATGACACAAGACACATTTCATAAGCCTGTGGTCAGAACGATTAATGAGGACATGCAGATCTCAGAGAGCACTCTCGGAGCACAGTGAACTCATATAAATATTTTCTGATGACGCAAGACAAAGAGTTAGTTGCTGGTTACAGCCAGGACCACTGACTACTAGAGAATTACTTTGAAGCTGGCTTGGTTTCTTTTGCTGAGAGTTTTAAGCCGTGAAAAGTATTCTTTCAGTGAGCCTTAAACAACATGTAGCTTAAAGACGCTGCCTCCAGATTGCAAAGCCTAAAAGCACTGTCAAATACACACACAAATACGCAAGCCTCTCCAGTTGCTTATATGTGTATCCCAACAACATTACACATACAAGACAATCCTTTTGCTCTCGCTAATGGAGCTAATTTACTTCAGATGTTTCATGCTAAGCTTAAAAAAAAATAAACAAAGCAAAAAGCAGTTCTGCAGTGCAAATGAGTCCAAATATGAGGAAGCCAAGCTGAAAAAAGGGTTCCCTTTTCTAAAGCAGGCAAGAACTTAAACCTGTTCAGTCTAACCTGCCAGGAAGACCCTTTGATCAATGCTATTCTTGGAATTTCAGAAGTAAATCAAAGCAAGTTCTGTCAAATTCTGTATCTTTATATTATTCTAATGTGACTTGCAAAGCCTTACAAGCCAAAGAGTTAATAAATTCTGCTGTATAAGCATTTGAATACCACAAAAACTGGAAACATGACATACACAGTCAGGGCACTGCAGGAATCTGATTATTTTGATAATGTAAATACCTTAAGGTGCAAAGCTTTCTATGCAAGAAATACACAGAAATTTGTACAATGCATAAACAAACTGTACTGGTGGTTGATCTTTGGTTGAGTCATTACCCTAAAAATACACTGCCTCATCTTTCTGCAGCATTTGTCTGTAACCCTCACAGTTCCAGGAGGTAGAAAATAAGTTGTAGTACTCATTTACAAGTGTCTCACTTGTGCAGAATGTTATCTGTCATGGAATATAGAGGTAGCAAGTTCCAAAACTATCAGATTGTAATAAAAAAGACATTTCTCATTAGTAATTTTGTATGGGATTATGCCTTGTATAATATGAATTCATGTGTTTTATCTTCTGAATAAAAATTAAATATTTATATAAAAATTGTACCAAAATAAAAATCACACTGTAAAATTATGCAGAGTCTTGAAAAGAGCCCATACAGAATCCTTAAAATCCATTTTGTTTCTTAGGCTCCAGCTTTGCAAAGTGGGACATTTCAAACTAAGCATTTATGCTTTGGCCTCAGTCCCACACTGTTTTTAACAAGAGACTTACAGTGAAAGGAATGAAGGCCTAGCTCAACAATGACTTAATTCTGTTGTTAAGTGGAACTATGCAAGTCTATTAATGCCAGCAGGTGGAACTGAGAGCAGAACCTGATCCTCATACTTGTCCTGGGACACCGAAACTACGGGGAAAAAAAAAATCTCACCAAAAAAATGTAATGCATGCCAACTCTTAGCAGGCATACACTGTGCATGGTCCCTAAGTCATGGTCAGAGAAAATAAATCTATATAAGCAAGTGTTAATGTTCTCAAAGCTTCCTGGCACCATTACAAAGAAGATGGCAGCAACAGGCTAGTGGTACCTGGCAGATAAATAGCTGGCTTTGAAAATCTCAACACTTAAGTTTCTCCAGCCACGACTACAACAGTTGTCATATCCACTTTTGGTTCATGTTGTATTTTACACAGCTTCTTGCTCTGGAAAACTGTAGATAAATGTGTGGTGTATTTCTATCATCTTTCAGTGTAGTACAATCTCTTTACAATGTTACGAGTGCTACTCTGTACCACTTACATAAAATTGTACATAATACAATGTAGTGCTGTTCATTGGATCCACCTTTTTCAAACTGATATATAAAGCTTTTCCTAAACAACAAGAAAGTCCTGTTGTACCTCATGCTCTGATAAACATTGTAGAAGACCGTGATCATAATCTTCAGACTGGTAATGTACCATTTCCAGCTAATCACTATATCATAGTGTCACTCCCTGGAATTAAATCCAGTTCTCAAACAGAAGTAAAAAAAAAAAAAAAAAGAAGAAGAAAAGTGACGGAAACAAAAAAAAGCCAACAACAGAAAATATTAAACTAAGAGGAGGAAACCTAACTCCACTATTTAACTCTGAAGCATTTTGAGAAACAGTTTATGTAGAATAATAGAATTCTGTATTGCACAGTCACTGCCTCGCCATTGTAATGTTTCCCAAGCTTCCGCTGTGTCTAGATAGAGGAGGTTTCATCTTTGTGGAGGATTTCCATGCTTGTCTGTGTGTGGTACAGTCACAACTTTAAATGTTTTTTAAATGTAGTTACTCTCTTTGATATCAAGGGACTATGTGTTCAGATATACGCTCACATGTCCAACTAACTGAAACCCTCAATTTGTGAGAAGAAGAAAAGCGAGGCTGGGGACACTGTACAAACGGTGTTTACACCACTGAAGTGCTTTTGAAATGGAAAGACTCTGCATGAGGAGGCTTGCAGCTATGCCGCAGCCTTGCCGATACCAGTGAGGAGCTCATCTTCAATGTAGTGTTGAACGTAGGTGGCAAAACTGTAATTTCTCTCTTTTTTTAAAACTATTTTTTCTTCTTTTATTTTTGAAATTTTCATCTAAGCGGCAGTTTCTTGTACTATAGTGACTCCTGCTGGGAGAGTTAAGTTGAAGTAGCTGAAGGTCTCTTACAGATATATCAACTCCCGGCCAGTAAAAAGATGTCCTAAACGCAGGAGATGGAGTTAAACTGTTCCCCTACCTTGGACGCAATGGCTTCTTTCATCACTAAGAACAAACCCCTAGGTTTTACAATTGAGACTGAGAAACTAGTACAGTACTTGTACAATTTTTGATCTACAGCATCACGACGTGAAGCTGCAACAATTAGATGTAAAGGGTCCATTCATGAGGAATAACATCACTTTGACCCTTTGTGTTAGCTCCTACTGCTAATCTTTCCATACGCGTGAACTTACTTTCAATTTGAAGAAGATGAAAAAGTCTTTTGCAAAACCCCAATACTGTTTTCTGATCTATGTACCTGAATGTAGAAACGTAGTCTTACCTCGTTTTTTTCCACTACAAGCCAAGCTACTTGTAATCCTTCCAAGCCTTTAAAGGGGACCTCCCTTGTTAGCATCTCCCAGAGAACCTGGAACAGAGAGAAAGAAAAGAATTTTTATTTCTGCACTTTGTATTTTAAATACATTATTAAACCTTGATACAGCACTATTCTGTACCCAATTATCAGGCAACCAGTTTCCATTTTCAGGAACTTGGACCAGTGTTTGTGTGCAAGATTCTCTCACTAAATTAATTTGAATGTTTCTGCTTTTTCCTCTACATTAAAACCCAGATGAAAAACTGGGTTGTGTGGGGTCTAATGCCTGCAATTTTGTGAGAGCCAAAAAAAAAATGGTTTTTTACTTCCTTTGTATACTATGAAGTTCATATTTGTTAGTTGAGACTTGGGAAGACACTGAACTCCTCCTATCCTTCTGAGCCCCAGCTAGACACATCTTCGCCTTGCAGTCATCTTGCTTTTAAAAATATTTCTATATGATTGTGACTAGTGCTTTTCTGTTGTCAGAATGTGATCCATGAGGTATTTTACTCATGTCATATGCCTACAAAAAATAGTAAATATAATTTTCCAAGCAAAACCGTAATTGTCTACCTCCAAGCATGCAATTGTGTTAAGCCAAACAATATATAGCATATCAACAATTATGCTGTTTCCCTCTATGTCATATAGACACATTGTCCTTACATACAGAAAGATGTTCTAATTTTTTAGCATAAGAATCTTAGGTGTTTTGTAGAAAAGAGTTTGGCACCATCAAAATGATGCATGTCATTGAATCCAACTTGTTTTCTGCCTCAAGGACTACATATTGGCATTCAATTAAATTAACAAGCACTTCATACCATCATTAGCATTGGCTTCTATTTTTATCAAAACCTTCGTATCTCTTCATATAGCTCTTGTTACCAATGTCTACATAGAAACTTTTTCTTCCATTCATATACCAAGCACAACAGCAACAAAAGACATCAATAATTTAGCATGTGTCCAAATATATTAAGATCTTCACACAAGTGTCTCTATCCTCACCATCTGGGTTAGTACCCAGGCACATTGCAGCTATATTGTTTTGAATAGATTCTGGCCAGCTATGAAGGTAATCAGAAGAAAAATGCAAGAATATTGGCAGATGCTGCTCAAGCAGAAAAAAAAATGCACTGAAGCAGATTTGGGTCCTTCATCAAGTGAACAGGGTACTCCATCAATGGACTTATTAGAATAATTCTGCTTGACTCCGAAAATTGATTGTAAAGGTAAAAGTATCTAGGAAAAATAAGTAAAAGAACAGTTTTCCATATACAAGAAAAATATGAGGAAGGCTATTCATAGGGGCATTCAATTCCCCTGTTTTCCTCAATTCATTCTCTTCAGAAGAAGGAAAAAAAAACACTGATTTCTAATTCTGATTATTATCTATTGGTAAAGAAGTAAATTTAACTTTGAGAGAATGAAATAATTTAGTAGCCTGATGTATTTCAGTCCAAAAAGCAGAGTACAAAAACACTTGGACCAAAGCAAACACACAGTCTGAGCAGCCTTGCAGAACCACCTCACCTGAATGGTTCTAACAGGAAACAACAAAGACATCCAAGTTTGCACATCAGACAGAGAAATATCTAAATACATCTCCCAAGAAAAGAACATAATGAAGTACACGTTAAATGCCTCCAAGAACCTTGAGCTGGAAAACTCCACTGTTCTGCTATTTTTCTTTCAGAAGACTGAATTGTCTAGTTTCATTCATGCACGCAAGTCTGTGTGGAACACTTTGTACTGAATTCCTGCATCATGACACCTTTAGTGTTTATTTCTACTGCCTGTACAGATCACTGCTGTCCTAAACCAACAGGGATTGCTTAAAACGCTTCAAGATTTATACATAGTTTGGGAGAACGGGAATCTGACAAGATACAAGAATTATTTCTTAATGCCTTCTTTTTCACTATAAGAAAATAAAGCATTAAAAAACAAAAGAAATCCTTGCATTTATTTATGCAAGTTTAAAGCAACATTCTTACAAGAACGCACATTTTATATCCAGGCTATTGGTGTAACTTAAGATTTTCCTTCCAATGGTAACTTGCAAGTTTTAGAGAACCTTCAACCCAGCTCATGAACTTGCTACTCTGAAACATCATCTAGGGTGAATGAGTGCATTATCAGTCTTACAAAAACAGCAAATGCTATCTTCCTGTCCCTAGGGTCATACAAAAGCAAAAAGTGCACCTGAATCTGACTTACCCCAATCTTGTCATTTTTATTTATTTATTTTTTCCCCAAGATACACTCTGATCATTTTTTAGAACAAAATTCTCAGCTCACCTTATATGGAAATTAATCTATCTTCCATTTCTGATATAATTTAATAGAGACAGTGACATGATTCACTTCCCCTCCCATCTTTGATGGTAAGGATCACCAGCTTTCCTGCTCACATAACATCCCTATGATGACAGACAGCAGGTGTTCACAGTGAAATAGCCACGCAAGACACGATGATGGAAAACAAAGCAAGATCATTTAACGCATTGGTTTGTAAGCTGTGGCCTCTGAAGATGTTAGGCTCTTCTTTGCATGCAGAGAAACAGAGTGCGACACAAAGATACGAATGTTCATTCCATACATGAAGCTGAGAATAAGATTGATATTTCCTCAGTTCTGTCAGCTCAGCTGTGCACTTTAGTTCTCATCCTATCAACTATGTGACAATAATTTAATGAAATAATTTAACAAAAAAAGGAAAAAATACAGTCCTACCCCTCAACCCCAGTTCAAAAGCCATAAAGTACTGGAAACATCCAAATGAGTAATTTGAAGAAGAAAAAACAAACTAACAAACAAGAAAAAAAAAGATCCCATCTGAAAATTAGAAAATGCTTTCTCTTGGTAGGAAAGCACACAAGGATGAGTCTCAGGAGCCACAGTTATCAAAAGTATGGCATAAGCACAAAGTACTGTTCTTTTAGAGGTACTGCCCTTGAAAATTAGGTCAGTCTCCTCTGGATTGATCCAAGTGGAAGTTAAAGATCTCATAATTCTTTTCAAAAAGAGTAAGGGATAGCCCCTGGAGCTGGCCAACATTCCCTCTATAAATAACCTATGTCCTCATAGCTAAAGCAGTGTATGAACTATTGCTAGGAACACAACAGCTGCTAACTCAAACTCCAGTCTCAATGTACCAATAGTCAATTAATGCTTTTACTTTTTTGTTCTTGCATTTAAAAATATTCAGTTACATAGCCTTCTATGATAAAATACACTTAGATACACAAACATATTGTAGTCCAGTACGAACAGTTTTTCCAGGTTAACACGTTCTGAGCACTTATCTTCATGATTTCAGAACAGTTTTCGATATAACACTGTAAATCCACATCCACCTTCATATGTGGAAGAGAAGCAAAGGATCATTTCTGAGCTATGCACACAATGACATGAGACTGATACTGATTTGAAAGGATTTGTGGGTTGATCATTTGTAGCACGTGGTGTCTGTAGTTTAGAGTATGCATTTTGAAACAGATTAGAAAAGAGAATCAGAGTATGGCTGAAAAAGTTCAAGATCTGTCTTTGTATCATAATAAATTTGGAATATTTAGTGTCAGCATTTACTAGGCTGTGTTATAAATCACTATTTATCTCAAAGAGGATAAATGGAACTGCTCATCCACCCACAAAGAGCAGTACAAACTAATATGAACATTAACTACAAACACGTATGTAACTGTTTGCAATGAGGGAAGCTCATTTCAGGGGAGGCTGACTTGGACCTATATGGTGACAGAAAGACTGGTACTTCATGGAAAAAGCGCTCACAAAGCTTAAGCAGACAGAACATTTAAAATCACAGACTCTGTTATAAAAAGAAAAGTTAGGATAAAAAAAAAAGAAACTTACGGGGATGGAAACAAGTACTGCGACCAGAATATCTATTCTTAGTATCTTACTGGTTTACATTTGAAATGATTCTGTTCTTTGTTAACAAGACTTTAACTGAAGAAATGCAGATTTGTCTCTCCAACACAAAAGCTGCTGGCAACTGGTAAATTTCCAAAGGCTATTCTTTAAAAGCTGTTCTTACAGATGAAAATCACTTGCTGAGACAAAAAAAAATACCCCTTTCGAGTTTTTTTGTCATTGTTTTCAGTCTCCTAACAAATTCTCTGGTAATCCAACACTTAGAATAGGGAGATAAAAGCTTTCAATGTTATTTACAAACAATTTCCTCCTTTCTGACAGCCCAATAACATCAGTAACTTTGTCGTGAGAATCTGGGCTGCAGCCACTCTTCATTTCTCCCCTGGTATCTCCTCTGAAAACAATAGTGTTCCAAGATGTAGCAATGGAGTTATCCAAAGATGAACTAATTTCTAAGTGCTTAAGAATTCGTAAGCTTCTATCCACCGTAGAGCACATTAGCTCAAAAACAATGTATTAAAAAATGTGGGTCAGATATTAGGCATACAAATGTGGGTCAGATATTAGGCATACTGAAGTACCGCTATACACCTGTAACCACACTAAAATATTCTACTAACACTGAGTTGTTTTTATACTGAGGGTAGTTGAGTTTTGCCTCCAAGCACAGAACTGTCAAAGGAGGTTTATTTTTTTGAAGAGGAAAATAAACTCAGTACAACATACTGTTTCTACACCTCTGGTAATACTTGATATGATAAAATATTAAATAACTGCTTACTTTCTCCAAATTCTAGAATATGACTTGAAGTCAATTTGTACCAAAATGATTATGAGAGTAGTTCTGAACTGCGAGACCATTTTTTAAATTTCTCCTCTAACATTTTTCTTTATTTGGGAATTGGAATGTTATCCTTCAGTGGATATGTGATAGCTTCCAGTAACAGTTTACATTAACATTTACATTTGTTAGCTTATGTTCTATTACTGTTTGTGACCTAATTCTGTTAAGCAAGCAAAGACTTTAAATCTGCCAATACAGGCTGCTTCTCTCCCCTTACAAAGTTTCAACCTTTCACTGCTAAGATATCTCACATCATCTTTTTATTTTTTTACACTACAAACAACTGTTTGACAAAAAGTTTATGTAACCTATTGGGACCACCAGCTTAGCTATTCATGGTCACAGTGGCTAGCTTAAAAACAACCACAGTGCATTCCTTACATCTCCATCAATTCCTCGAAGAGAAAGAGGCAATACTGAAACACTCCTCACTGCAGAATCCAAAGTCAAAAGGCTATGTACACAGATCCACATGCAGACTAGGACCCCGTTTGCTTTCCCTTTTCCCCTGAAGTATTTATTACTGTCATAATAGATTAAGGCTTTGGTGCCTGGATCAGAACTGCTCTGACCAGAAGAGTTATTTCTAGTCTATTTCACATTGCAGAGTAAAAACAAGTTAGAGTTTGACCGCAGACAGAATGAAATGATTCACAATTGTACCTGCAAACCTGACATTCTGATGCACTGTAACTGATTATTTCCCTTTCACATAAAAGGCAGACCCATGCTGTATTTTTAGATTGGGCCTCTACCTCCACTAGAGGTGGAGTTCTCTCAGCAAACCGATAATGATAGCAGTCTTTTAAATATGTAAGCATGGAAAAGTGACATCCTTTTCCATCTAAACTCAGTGATAGTCTGTTTTACAGAAAATCCTGGTATATACTTATTACAACTCTTCCCTCTTGTTTCACTAAAACCTAAGCAGAGATTAATGATGCAGATTGTTCAGTAGCTCCTGCAAGCCTTATGACGTATGCTAAATACTTGTAGTAAAGCTTGCATTTCCCACACTGGCATGCTGCTAATCTAATCACATAAGAATCCTATCAAACACGTAAGATGCTGTTCTTCCTATTGTTTTCAAACGTAATTATGAATTATGGATCAGTCCTGAAAAAGTGTAACTTTTTTTGTTGTCCTTATTTAGAATTGTTCTTGCATCCTATGACTTCTGTCACTCTGGAGTTCTGCTATTGTTCATAGAGAAATGAAAGGCACTCACCACTCCATATGAGTACGTGTCACATGTCTCAGACACTGGGAGACTTTGGATAACTTCTGGGGCCATCCATGGAAAAGTACCCACTAACGACATGTGTGTTGTATGTGAGTGAAACCTTGAGGCACCAAAATCACAGATCTGGCAAAAATAAACAGATAAAACATGAATCTCATTTACTAGTCATCAAAACATCAAGTCACGCAGCACCATCTCTCACATAATTAACATAATTAAAGTGTTCATACCTTTAACACGCCATCAGCAGCTATAACAACTGCAAATGAAAAAACAACAGGTTACAGGAATGCTATTAAAAACAAATGCAATACATTTTCACAGCAAAACACAATACATTTCCACAGCACAGGATGCACAAATATGCATGAATGTCCTGGTTTCTTTGAGCATCTTTAGCAAACACTTGCTGAATCCCTGCAAGCCTCTGAACAAATTCAAAACTTTTCAGGTCTTACTGAGTTCAAAGAGAGAAAGAAAAACACAAGTAAAATGTAGATAAGCTCCATTATCCCCAAGGCAGAAGTTAGGCCTAACAACGAACTCTCCAGAAGATTTAATAAAATAAATTTAAAAAAAAAAGAAAAAAAAAGAAAAAAAAAAAGGAAAAAAAAAGAAAAACATTGGCAGAAAAATAATAATAAAAAAACATACAAATGAGTTTTTTTGTGACTGTTATCTCCCTCTGCATGCATTATTAATATCTGAATTCTTTCTGTCCCACTACTTGTTCATGCTTCATTTCAGATCAGTATTTAGCAAGTTTCATGAAAGGCTGTCAACTGCCAGGTACAGTCTAAACTGTGCAGTTCCACACTGAGTATTCATTACTAAAAAGTAGGCAACAATAGAAACAAGATTTTCAAATAAGAAATAACAGGTCTCATCCAGTCTGTTATGTCCACTGAATGCCAGTCCTTCATGATACTCAACATTTTCAAATACAAAAACCAAGATAACTTGAAAAGAGCCCTACACAGTGCACTCTAAATTATGTCACGACAGTAACAGAGCCAACAGTGTCAGGATACACAGGAGGCGTGACAAGAGAACAGGCTTTTCTGTGCCTTAGCAAAGGCCAGTGCAGCTTGATGACAGCCAGGTTGTTAGTTCTGCACATTCAAAAAGCTCGGGTACAGTCTTGATTGCTGCAGTAACAATTGAAAGTAAATGCATGGCATTGTATTGTTTTTATTGCTACTTTACCGTTCCTGGACTTCAGATCTCTGTGGATTACTTTGACTGGAGCTTCCATGTGTAAATAGTGCATGCCTACACAAAACAAGGAACAGTCTAGTTAGGCAGGCTGAGGGTGGCCACCACTTACCAGCAGTCATGTTTTTCAGTTCCCATTTCTTGTCCACATTACTGCCTGACACACATATGTGCAGGCCATGCAGATCAGCTGCAGGAGAAGCAAAAGTCCCCATAACCTACTTTGAGTAAAGAGGACTAAGCTAAGCTCATATATACCTCAGAACAGCTACATGGATGTGTTAATGCTTTTTAACTTCATATTTAATTACTTTCTCTAATGTATTTTCTACACAGGGAAGCTAAGATATGAATGTACTGTTCATTAGTTTACACTAAGTCCTATGTGGTCACAGAGAGAGCACAAAGGCTCTGCATTATTCTACAAAGAATGCCAGTACGTTTGCCAAGAACAGCTTCCTTAAATATACCAATTCAAATAAAATGTAAGGATAATTATGCCTTATAGTTACAGTACATCAAAATTATCCTCTTGGGTCTTAGGAGCAAACCAGAAGAATAAAACTAGCTCATGGAAGGCATTTTCACTCCAGAAATGACTTTGGATTCAGAATAACAAAGAAACATGTAGAAAAGAAGAGTGAATGGTTTTTTTTGTTTGTTTTTGGTGTGTGTTTTTTGTTTGCTTTGCTTTTTTATCGTTGTTGTTTATTTTATTTTTAGTTGTTTTTTATTTGCTTTACTTTTTTGTTGTTGGTGGTTTTTATTTTTTATTTTTTGGGGGTGGTTATTATTTTTGTTTGTTTGTTTTTGTTTTTTCTTCGCTTTTTTGGACAATTGGAATAAAGAAGTTTAGAAAAAGCTTTCCTGACTTCATAGGGGAAGTATCTCCACTTGTACACTTTGCTGTGTAACACAAAAGACATCTCTGGTCTGCTCTTGCTTACCTTTCGCTATGTCAGTTGCCCAGGTCATGATATGATCCATATCCATCTCTTCACTTTTGTTACTATTAATGTAATCAAACAGTGAGCCAGCAGAAGCATACTCTGTTAAAAAAATAAAATAAATAAAATAAATGAACATGACATTTTAAAACACTACAGCAAAATTGTATGCCTTGATTGAAACTCTGCTGGTTCCAGAAAGCAGCTTAATGACAAAGAATTTTGGTTCAGCAACTAACATTATCAGTAACATAATAGGAGAGTAACAGTCTGTTCTAACTGTCCCAACACAGACATAACCTACTGCTAAGGGAAAAGAAACGTGAAATCACCTATAACAACAGGCTTTAAAATGAAAAGGCATTAGTAAGCTCTGGTATAAAGAGAGCTGAGGCAAGGCAGTTCCAGTACCAGAGTAAAAGGTTCTGGTGGTTTTATTTTTTTTATTTTTTATTTTTTTAATATTTATGAGGGTCATTTCTGTACAGAAGGAGAACTCTGTAAAAATGGTAACATGTCACTGAACACTTCTGTCTACTTGTGACTTTACAGCCTGCATGCAAATGGAGGCATGCTTTTACTGCTTTACATTCTCTCAGGCCAGGACAAGTCAGCACAGCAAATGCAGCAAGATGCTTTCTTACGCTCTTGCTCAGCACCAACAGTCATTTTTCTTAACTTTTTCCACCTACACAAACCCACAGTAGGATCCTGCAGGCAGAAGCAAAGGCTTTTTCTGCCTGTCAGTGTTTGCAAGTGGGACAGACAGAACCTGGTCTGACTTCCAGAGCTCTCAGGGGCATGAACTGGAATATCAAGCTCATTACAGCTAGACTCATTCAATTGGGAAACTGGAAACAACTGAAACCCCCACAGCACATAACTTGAAATTCTTTCATATTGAAACAGTGAAGCTGCCTCTCCCAATCACAAGAGCAGTTAAGAGATGAGACTGGTGGTACTAGATCCTTACTACTGCTCCCAAAGAAAGAGGACAGTCCCCAGTGGTAAATACTACTGCACTTAAATTATGTCCCATAACAAAAGACAATTATTTTATATTTTTTTATAGTAAAATAAAGCATTAAATGTATGGTATTCTGTTAAGAAGAAAAGGTTTACAAGTAGACAGTGAAAACAAAATTTCATTTTTCTATTTCTCCATGCAGGAGCAGAGAAGATCAAATCACTTACTCATTAAAAAACAAACAAACAAATAAAACAGGAAGGAAGGTAGAAACTACAGATCTAACACTGAAGCAAAGTGGGGCAAATTTCCATGAGCAGCAGGTCATGAGGCAAACCAGATGGTTTTCAATCAAAATGCTTCACTTCTGACATTTCAAAGCAGCAACAAAATCATTCTCCTCTTGGATTAAATATATCCAAACTGTCATTCATAATAATATTAATCAAAGAATGACGCATTGTAGGCTAAATGCATAAAAAGTAAACATTGCTCTTAATCAATGAAATCAAAACCACCAGGGGATTACTTTGTGGGTCAAGACACAGTCTGCAGATTAGAATACGGTATGTCATATGAGAAGATTCTATTGATAAATGAAAGGAAAGAGGGAATAAATAGGAAGTCCCTTGAAAGTAAATGCTCTAGTTGCAAGTTAGTTTTGGTTCATTGCTGCAGGACCTCCTGCTGCAAGGGGGCTCTGCAGGAGACAGGCATGTTGCTTCTGATGTCACTGAAAGAAGACTAAGCTGCTGACCTGCACATTTCCTCAATTAAAACATCGGCTTTTTTTACCCATGATGTCATCATGTGTCTTATAAATGGATTCTTCAGGAATAGTCTGGCTGCATGCTTTGCATGCCTTTACAATGCATAATTTGATCCACCAGAGTCAGGGATAACTGAGATCCCCAAGCCTTTTGCTGTTCTGCATGAACAGAGGCAAGCAATCTTCACGCAATACAGCTTGATTTTTTAGTACTTCCCCTACCTATATATTGTGCCACAGGATTTTACTAGGAGGTTATGGATTTGGAAATTATATTGTCGGGATAATTTCTTCCAGTGACAGAAAAGAGGTATTTGCTTTAGAAATAAATGCTACGAACACAACACTGGACTCATCCCTATGACTGTCAAGGATACACCATACGCATCTGCACAAACAGGACACGCAAGCTCCAAAAATCTTTTGGGAGAAGGCAGCAGTGATCAAAACCTAGATCTGGAAGCTACACTCTGAGACTGCTGTTGGCAGTCTGCAACATCTACAGTGATGTGATTCACATTAGCAGCTCAATGGGCTCAACAATCACTTGTAGCACTGATACAAAAACTGCTCCAAAAATGTTTCAACTGTGTTGGCCCTCAATGTCAGAGGCAGATGTTGGTGGCAGGGGCTGAACTTTCCTGACAATATTCCATTATACTGTGTTGCCACGTGGCAGATGGCAGCAGAGGGGCAGTCTGACAAAATGGCCTTTAATGTGAGAGCAAAAGTGTGTTAACAAATTTCTCTATATGGAAAAAATGGCACCCACTGACATTCATAGACACTTGCTGAACTTTTACAGAGAACAAATGGTGAGCACAGTGAGGCGGTGGGTGGTACCTTTCAACAGTGGTGACAGAGAAGCCATGTTCCAGACACAGATTTTATGAGCATGGCACACAGGCTCTTGTTCATGGCAGGCAAAAATGCATAGCTAGCAACGGTGACTGTACTGAAAAATAGTGTTGTGTGTGTGGGAATTTACTCCATCAATTATTTGCTATTCTGTTCTTTCCACCTGTTGTAGAAGTTTCCACGGAAATAAATAGGAGGAATTACTTTTGGAGTGACCTACATACGTCCCCATAGAGGAAGCATGTTTTAACTGCAGATGCAGCTTTTCTCATTTGTACAGAGCATTCCCAGAGAACAATCTGAAAATCCCACATAAGATGTTATGTACAGCCAATACTCAGTACATGCCAATGCTTGTCTGAATGCCTTCATCTCCATCATTTTGAAGAATCATTACGTTCTTGGGATTTTTTTCGTGTTTGGGTCTTTCCCTGGCAAGACATGGTGACTAAACATAGGATTAAGACTGCATCACTGAGAACGACCCAGAAGATCACAGAGTAAAAACATTTCTAAAAGATATGTCAAGCACAATTAGCACTTTTCAAAGTAGCCGTTCTCTCATTTGAAAACAGCTGGAGAGATCAAGCCTCGCTTGCCTTCCAGCCCAAGGAACTCCAATCTCCCTAGAAGTCACAGGGAGGAGCCAATGCCATTCAAATTATTTTTTTCTTTAAATTAAATTATTTTTAATTTAAAATTAAAAAAAAAATAATCTAAAAATTTAACTTTAATTTAAATTAAATTATTTTTTCTTTAGCCAAAATAGATCCAGAACTCCTCCACTAACAAAGAGGTAGGACTACAGAATAGTCTCCTTCTCACAGATGGTTAAGAGTACCCATTCCCAATAACATACTGAACTACTTCAGCTGCTCTCTGTCCAGAAAGCATGTTGAATGACCTTCTCCAAACACTGACCTTTGGTGTGAGCAAACTGAGGACTTTCTGATCCAGACATCATTCTGGATGATCTGGTGATCACTAATTTGCTTTGTTAGTCTGCTCTCTAGTTTGCACTTATTACTTGGCATTAGAAATTATATCACTTGATTTATTATTATTTTTATTGCATAAAGAAGGTATTTAATTTCCTGTCTGATATGATATCAGCAGTCCATCCTCTGAGCAGTATACACTATGATCATCTTTCATGCATCTCTGGAGTATTGGTAGTACTGGTTTCACACTGCACCCTCCAGTAGGCAGTAAAGTAGTTGTGCACCTCAGAAGTGCTACTGCAGGATTACACTGCCATCTATGGTGTTAATAGAAGTTCTAAGAGACGGACAGAAGTGAGTTTCCACAGGTTTTGTGCACCATCAGAGGGATTTCTGCGGCTGACTGGAAGCTGTGTTTTTTCCACCACACAGTCTGCGGTGGATCCTCTCCAGCAGAAGCCCCTGGAGACAGTTTACACTAAAATGAAACCCTGGCAAGGGCAGCATTTGCAAAGGCTGACAAGCAGAAGATGTTGCCTACAGTTCAGAGATACCTAAACACATGAAGACTAGGTTCTGGATACCTTCATATATGCCCAGCAGGTGCCAGATCACAACTATACCCACTTTTGTTATTCTTGCAGTAGAGGGTGCATTTTTCTAGCAACCGCACCAACTCCATATCTGATGCCATCCAATAAATAGAACCATAGTGCCAAATGTTGTTGACTCTTTCAAGGCCAGCAAAACACTGAAATTGGGCATACTTAAAACAGCAGAGCACTACAGACTCATAATGAAAACCAAACAAGAATCCTTACCTGTAACTATGCCATAATTTGGAGGCTCAATGACAGCTCCATAGAACTGAATGATGTTTTTGTGACTGAGCACACTGAGTATTTCTGCCTGTTGAAAACAAAAAAGGCAGACAATTAAGAATGGTGCATTTAGAATAGCATTTTAGACTTCAGAGGATATACACAAATATTTAACATACATACACATGCACATACATACACATGTCTAGGAAAGACTATCCACAGATGGTAGGTACTTTGAAACCTCACGAATGAGTTTGGTAGATGAATGCTTAGCATGTTTGCAAAAAAAAGATCATACTCTTCCTTCATGATCAAGGCACCAGATGTAGATGCTAGGTCTCTGGAAAAATCTGAAAGCCCCAGAAAATGCTGTTCAAAGAAAGATCTGAGATTTTTGGCAGGGATGTAGAAGTTTAACCCAAAAGTTGTATTTCTGCACAGAGCACTGCAGGACCAGTGAACCCAGAGCTTCAGGCAGCCAAAAGCTGCCTATCATGTTGTTGTATCATCATCATGCTCCCTACCATACAGCTCAATCTTTTGTTTACTGGAGACACGGAGCTTGCTATGCATGCACTGCAGGTCTAATCAAATATGCACAGCAAGAATGCTTGAGATTGTCAGATAGCCAGCAGTGCAGTTGAAACTGCTTTTCAGAGCAGGCTGAAGATGTTTAGAAATTCTGGACAAATATACAGAACCTCTGTCAAACCTAAAAACATTTTTCAAGTGGTATTCAAAGACTGAAGGAGATTGAAAATGTATCCACAGCAATTGAAACACACAGTCCATCTGACTTTCTGAGGGAAAAGAACAGATCTTTCCTTTGAGATCTCACAACGGTTTTGCCTTCACAGTATATTAAAATAAACACTCAAAAGGTTTTGGAAACACATTTTTAAACAAATGTATGTATTGTGCAAATACAGATAGATTGGAATATTACTTACTAACAATTTGAGATGATGCTAACTTCATACCAGTCAAAGTGCATTTAAGAAGAAAAAAAGTTACTATCAGTTACTCTGAACCTAGCTAGTATCCCTTCTGCCAGAGCCCTTCTCAGATTCCTAGGCTGTAAGAATGTTGCCGTTTATCTGCAGGTGAGCCTCCTCTAGTCTGCTTAGAGAGCTGCCAATTACGCTACTTTGTAGCATTCACTTTGTGTAGATTTGGCGAAAACAGAAAATCTAACAGCTTTGATACAGCAAACTATGTTGCACTAGCTAGTGCTACTGTAGTACATGTAAAGACCCCGCAAAAAAAAAAAAAAAAAAAAAAAAAAAAAAAGCTGGCACAGTGATATATGGTAAGTGAACGACTACAGATACAAGCTTCAGACGGTTCAAATAAAAAAAAATTGTTTAAAGTTGTTGTTTAAAGCCTTTTCTGAGTAACTGCAACAGGTTTGAATTCATACCTTCAGCTAATGAGCATTTATGCATACTCAATTAAATCTCAAACTACAGCTTTGAACTTGGGTCGCACTAGCTCTTCTGGCTGCCCCACCTGCTAAAGCAAGTGAAATGATGTTAATATGAAGAAAGAGAACCCTCACAGTATCAGAAAAGTCATTTTCAAAACACATGCTGTTTTCAGCAAATCATACAGTAGGCCACGGGACACAGTGGTCACAGAAGAACAGAACCGGCAGCTGCCCAAGCAAACATAGGAAGCCTCACCTGCAGATGAACACTCCCACAGGCAATGACAGGACATGAATGGGGATCTGTACAGTCAGCCAGGGCTCTGGCACCAAAAGCTCTGCCTCCAAGCTACCAACCTTTCTGGGCAGCTGATCTCTGCAGCATTGGCAATGCCTATTTTACCAGCTGTGCCGTCCTATCTGTTTGGTAGTATCCCCTGGAATGGAGATGACAGCCTACTCATTCAAAAGTCCATCTCCACATGCTGACAGACCCAAGGCCCTGAGCTTCAAAAACCTTTGTATTATGCTTAAATCTACTTCAAGAAATAGTAAATTGGGGAATGCCCTCTAAATCCTAGCAGCATTCCCACTAGATATCCAGGCACACCAGGCCACAAGCATCTGTAGACAAGCTATTTATAACATCTTTTCTTGAATATGTTGGTTAGCAAGAACAGATTAAAACTACCTTCTCATGTAGCACATAAAATCCATGAATACACTGTGCACATCACCTGTTGATATTCACATGAGTACCAAAACAGGCTTTTAGAAAATTAAATGACTGGCCCCACATTTAACAATCCCGCGCCATTATGCACTTAGAAGCAGCACGAGACAAATCTTTTGGAGCAGGATCACATCACCACATGTCGAGTACATGCAAGGAGGTGCCAGACCCCATGGCCATGTTTTGCCTGCTCGGCCTCCAAAGGACTCACTGGAGCCATAGGGCAGCAGGAGGGGCTGCACTGCTCTTATTACTTGAAGATTCACTAAGAACTATTTCCTAAAATTATTTCATTTACAGCATATTGCACACTAGGGTCACATTCTAGGAGTTTGAAGAAATGCTGTGTCGACTGTGGCTATTATAATCATCTTAAAAATGATGTTCATATTCTAAACTGGGATTTAACAGATGCCAAAGCAAGTTTCCTTTAAGTATGAAGAAAAGAACCTACTAATTGCACACAGATATCTCAAATTAAGAATCGGAGGAAGAAAAATTGCCAACTCTTTCTAAGGACCATTACTTTTAAAATAAATCCTTGCTAAACACTTTTAATCATTCTAGACTACTCCTTTCATGTTCTGTTCTTTTCAGTTGCTGTAGATCAGCTGTGAAATATATTAGGCAATTTAAGGACGTTTTCTCCTTGCAGTGAGAACCAGATGCAAGTCAATCCACATCTTTGAAGCTTTTGTACTTTTTGAGAAGAAGGTACCATATTTCAATGAAAGACTGTAACCTTCACATAGCAAATTACAAAGTACTGGTTAAAGACTGGTATTTCAAAGGCACTTAGAAGAATATTCAGAATCACCTTTAAGCATCAGACTCATACTTACATTCTAAATGCCTAGAAGAAAATCCTGCCATGAATTTATCTATCTGGAGGCCTTTTATGAATACAGCCCTCACTGGCTTGAGTATCACACACACATTTCCCTTGGCAAAGCTGCTACCTATCTTATTACAACATAGGTGAGCAACAGTTCCATTTCTAAACCCACCCTGATAACAAGTAACAAGTTTTTAGTTACTTCATTATATTACTTTTTAGTGTGAAAGAATTTGATTTCTTTAAATGTTGGACTGAAATAGAACTATGGGAGATTGAGTTGCAGGAAAAGCAGGGCCCAAACATGCCAATACAAACTTCTCAGACTTCTTCCAAGCATACAAACTGACTGCAATGGAGCTGAATAGTAAGTTAGTCACAGTCTGGTACTGATCAATAAACCATGTTAAAACCCCCTGCCTTGTATTTACACCATGAGTACAGGTGAAATTATATGCCTCTCCTGAGTGCTGCTGACTGACTTCCTTCATGACAAACTTGATGTCACTTCTTGAAGGCAGAGGGATTCAAGGGTCTAAACAAACCTAATCCACTATTTATAAAATTCAACCACTACCAAGAAAATCAAGGTCAGAGCAAATGACATTAAGAACATTCTAAATGAATACTCACCTACTGGCTCTTGTCAAACCCACCCAGTTATTCATAAAAACCTACAGTATAAGTAGGAACTAAGATAAACTCTCAGTGTACAAACTAACTCTGTCCTATGAACCACAGTCTGGATTAAGCACTACAGTGCTTAAGGGATAATTTATTTTTATGCCTGTTAAATCTCTGCTTATTGAAGTACATGAAAGTGTCAATTACCTCATCTACGGCTGACACGCCACTACAGCTGTCTCGAGACCTGCTAGCACTGCTCTCACCTTCCCAGTACAAACAGCCACACAGAAATACTTGCAACTTCAATGCTTTCAGCAGGTAAAACTACAATGCTGACAAGAACTGCAGACAGGACAGCACAGCTCTGACAACATCTCCAAGGTCATGCTGACTGCAGGTGCAGGCAATGGCCATCCGATGCTGATTTGGCACTACTCCGGAACACCGAAAAGGCCTTCTCGTCAGATCTTTAATTGCAGCCACGTGTGAGAGGATGCAGACCAAGGCACTCTGCATACAGCTGTGTTGTCGCCTGCAGCTTCTTGCACCAGCTGCTCTCGTCAGAGCTACTGGTCCCAATTCAGCTGAAGTTAGCAAAGACCAAACTTTTTGCTCTGCTGGAGTTACTCTGCTCTGCCTTGAAATTAGGCTAGAAAGTTGTTAAACTCTCACATTTAGTCAAGACAATTGATTGAGAGCTTGGGCTAGGAACCCATTTCACCAGCACAGCTTCATCTGCGAAAGAACATCTGTCAACAGTGTTTTCACAGCATCAAAAAACTTTCTTTGTTCAAGTCTGGATAAACTGGTCCCACAGCAACTTAATCACCTGCTTCTTCTAGGTACCTACAGAGTGGCTGACTGGTGAGGACTAAGTACTGCCTGCCTTCCACCCTGGTTCAAGCATGGTGGTTTAGGATTAACATGAGAAATAAATGCGAGACCATCAGGGCAGCCAGCAGCCAACCATCTCTGCCGCTAATAAATAAGTTAATTGCACAGTAAGAGGCACCATCGTTCTGTGCAAAATTACAGGGTTAGAAATGGTTAGCCACTCAAGGAATCTGATTAATACAACAATCCTTCAGTGCCTTCTAATATTTATTATTACATTGAGCAATAGTTTGGTTATTTACTTTTCCAAATAAATGTTTGTCACATTTATTAAGAAGGTATTTAGACACACTTAAGGCAGCTCTGAAAACATTTTCCAAGTCTTTAGCAGTTTAAAGGCTTTGACCTCTGTCGTGTTCTTGGGAGACTTGCAACTTAGCTACTCTCACGTCTTTAAAGTCTAATAAAAGGGCATCTGAAAGAGTTGATTCTTCACTAAAATCATTCTATTTACTGATAAACAAATTAAAAAAAAATAGGATGCTGACACAAATTAATCCTAAACCTTTATTTACAGATCTCTGATGAAAAATATATTCATTCAATGTACATTAGAGCTGCAACTACCCAGCACATCAGGAACGCATTTCTGTGAAATGACTGATGTATACAGTATGTGCTGCTGTCCCTTACAAGACCGTTTACCTCTCGGGCAGAAGGGGACCTCTTTCCTCTGTGAAAGCTTTTGCTTTCGTAGGCAAGGTGAGAACAAAGCATTGCTCAGTTCTTTGTTAAAAACAGTTGACAATGAGAGTAATCAGCTCAAAAGTTACTGGAATGACAGAGAAGGAGTGATCATTTGACACTCATTTCTCAAGGTAAAGGAGCCCAAAACTTTATTTTACAGCCACAATACTAAGACAATTGGCATCTAAAGCTACAGTTCAGCTAGAAAACACGAAATAAAATATGCACTTTAGAATCCTACAGGCTTACAATTTCTTTTATGCAATGCTGACAAATCATCTAGACGAAAAATGAATACTTTTCTGCAAGATACTTATGTTTTACGTGCTTTAACTTATACATTATACAATCCCATGGAAATACTTCTGTCAGGAGCCAGATAACAATTTTTATTACCTCATTCTTTCTGCTCTGTCTAAAAAGTTAAACTTAATGCAACTCATAATGAGCATGATACATAAACAGTTTCTGTAACTTAGCTCTTTAGGATAATTATCATGCCACAGTCTGGACAACTATCTACTATTGGTAACAAATGATCAAATCAAAATAAGTAATAAAGGAATAACTAAAGAATTTCAGAAATATGAAATTCTTAAAAAGAATCATGCAGTAGGGTTATTATGCAATTGACACATTTTTTGAGCACTAAACAGAAAATCCAAGTAGACACAAACTAAAAATTTAGGAATTTGTCTACTGTTTAGTCTGCTTTCTCATGCAGTTTTCTAAGAAAAAAATAAATAAGTTTTGTACTTCAGGACTCCTCGAGAAGAAAGCTCCTAATAAGCAAAGCAGACTGATAATCCCACTGGAAGAATTTTTATTAGATTTATTAAATTGTTATTGATAACAAGAAGGCAAGAGGAAAATTACATCAGTGTGGCAGAGCCAAAGAATCCTCAGTGAGAACTTCTAAGCACAAATAAGAGTTATCACATGTTCTGATGAGTGTGGGCACTCTCACAGCACAAATGTGTTATCCCCTATTTCAAAAAGCACTCACATTACTTAAAGAAATTGTTGTGTATTACAGTTGTGTGAGGCTGGGGTTCTTTTCTTGTTCATTTGTAGGCTCACTTATCCCACTCAAAAGCTACTTCCTATATCTCATTAACAAGAAGTTTAAACTCTATCAGCATTTGTTCTTAGAAGACAATCGTACTTTCAGTGCTACCAGGATATTATTTTCTAAATCATAGAAAATTAGGGTGAAATTATGTTTCCAGAGTGATAACGCCCGCAATGTTATCAACAGCAGAATTACATTCTCTTAAGTACATCTATTATGACATAAAAAAACATGTATTTAAAAGCATTTTGACTGAGCAAATACTTGAAAGCATCAAATTTGCATCCAAAAATCATATCCTACGTTACAAGTCCCAGAAACTAAAAGCAGAAATACAAAGGAAAGTAATACTCATCTTATTGTAAAGCTCCTGCCTTCTATCATCACATAATTTTTATTCTCATTTTTTAAATGCAGTGGCAGAATCAGACACTTAATTTAATACAGCTTGCCCTGACTTAGACTGAGGTTGCAGCCTCAGAGGTGGAAAAAAAGAAAAAACACATTACCAAGATATCACAAGTCTCTTAAACCATCACAGCATACTGCACTGAAGTGATATGGACACAGATTTATTATGTGACATTACCGGCTCATGCAGTCTCATGTAATTTATTTTAAAACATTTCATTTCTACTATGTATTAGAAAATGTACATGAGTCACTTGAAAAGAAAACTGAGTTTTATAGTCTCCAGTAACTTCTTACACAAACCTTTGCTGTTTATATCAAATTTGGCAGTTTCAAGGATAATTTGAAGACTACAGCATTAGGAGTACTACCAAGTGAATTTAGAACATGCCCTTCAAAACGCTGTAAAATAAAGGCTTGCTTGGTATATGGAAAGCAGGTTGAGCCCCAAAAATCAAAGGCAGATTCTTTACCTAGCAATGTGGCACCAGACTCTCTCTCAAGGAAGTTTGATGAAGCTAATTGGAATAGTGTTGCCATCGCCACACAGCAGCCAATTACAGCACGCTCAAAGAGCTCATCCAGCAGTTATTAAGTTAAAAACTGGCTATCACTCAGAGAAGAGACAGAGTTTGCAGCATTAAAATAAAATTAAACAAGTGCGCTGTCTGTAGAATATCCTTACAAAAGGCTTAATAAGCTTGAGAACTGCATTTTGAGGTACAGTTACATTACAATTCACAAAAATAGCACAGAGCTCATGAACAAACAACTAACTTCCACACAGATTTCAACTAAAAATTCATGATGGCCAGACACAGCCCACAGGAGCAGCATACAGCTTGAGTCAGGATCAGCATTCAATACTAAGGCATCTGATAAAGGGAGAGACTGGCCAAGAGCAAGAGTAGTTTTCACAGTCCCTAGAAACTTCATAAGCTATGTATCTGTAGTGGTCTAAGAGTTCAGCAATGAGCAATAGTTTATTTCATTCAGGCCAATTTACAGTAAAAAACTGTCTCTAATTGCAACACAATACTGACAACTGAGAAGAAAGAATCAATTAGTGGACTCATTGGCACCTCTGAAATACCTGAGTTCCCACAGAGCACTTCTCAGTTTTTCACTTCTCTCAATGTCAGGAAATTTCAGCATTTACTCTCAAATATTATGAACACAAGCCTGCAACAAACCCCATAAAATTTCTAAAATATTAAGGAATAATGAAATATGAACATTTTCTGACCTCCTGCTCACTTCACCCCAACTGTCATTCCCCTGCCAAAAATGTCACATTTAACATAGATATATGCAACATTTCAAGCTTTTCAAACTCAACAAATGGAAAAAATCAGTGGAAATTAGTTACAAGATCAAAGTCACTATAGATCTCATATGAGCCCTGTGGAAATATGTTCTGGTATGACAGTGGTGGGGAAGAACAAACCCCTCTCAAGGAAAATCTGGCAGTGCTTAGAAGCATCAAAAGAGAAGACAGTATCAAAGATATATCTGGCTAAAGTTCGTATTGATCTAACTAGAGCACTGATTTTCAGCCTGAGATTACAGAGTATTAGTAAGGGATCTGGATGAGACAGATAAGAAGATCAAGTCTAACCTCTTTATTCAGTGTCTTCTGCTGAACAGTTAGCACTAGGACTCCAATAAAGATTGCAACAGCAGTCACAGATCCTGATCCACTTTTCTGAACCAGTTATATTCATACCCAAGTATTTTCTCAAACACAATTGCAAAAGTTGTAATTTGATCAAGAAAAAGAATGTCAAGTTCTTGATAAGCACTCACTTCACTCCCATCTTAGAGTTATTTAAGGCCAACCTACTGTACTTAATAATAGCAATAGTGCTTAGACTTATTGAATCACAGAGATTGGAAAAGACCTGTAAGATCATCTAGTCCAAATGTCCCCCTACCACCAATACTGCCTGTTAAACCATGTTCCTAAGTACTACATCTATCCTTTTCTTAAACAGCTCCAGGGACGATGACTCCTCTGCCTCCTTGGGCAGCCTGTTCTAATACCTTCACCGCTTTTTGAGAAGAAATTCCTCCTAATCCAACCAGAACCAGAGCCTCTCTGGTGTAACTTAAGGCCACTCCCTCTTGTCCTATCACTGTTACCCAGGAAAAGAGGCTGACACTCACCTCACCACAACCTCCTTTCAGGGAGTTGCAGAGAGCAATAAGATCTCCACTGAGCCTCCTCTTTTACAGATTAAACAATTCCAGCTTGATATAGAACCCACTTATTGGAACCCTAGTGACTGTTGAAATTCCAAAAAAGTTTCCCCAGACAGGACACGCTGAGCCCACTCTAATGAAAATAGCACAAGATATGATACTTCCCCATCACATGTTAACAGGTTTTGCTTTCCAAATGGGCTATCAGAGCTCCGTAGAAGGTTCCCACCCCCACCCCCCCCCTCAGTTATCATTTAAACTATATCCCCTTGGGAACTGTAGAAAACCAAAGAATCACATTCCACACAGGGACCGCCTACTTTGAAGACACTAAACTTCCAGCACAGAAATTCTAGCTGTGACCAGCTGACATAAAATGAAAAAAAGAAAGTAGTCTCTAGTTACAAAGTGTCAGAGGCTCCTTCACAGACAAGAAGCATTGCTCATGACGCATTCACTTATGCCACAGCTCAAGTTCACCATGTCTGAAGAGAATAAACCTCCGCCATAATCTGTATCTCTGACTGCTGTACATTCTTTGAAATCATTACTGGAACAATGTATATCAGCAGTTTTATCTGCAACTGTACACATTTCTTACATACGAAAGTCTTCCCCGTGACTCTGCTTCCAGTTTTGGTTTTATCACATAAAAGCAACAAATCAACTTTCTTCCTTAACAAAGAGGAACAAACGGTCTCTGTGACTTTCCTCTACTCCAGCAGTAAGTACCCCACCTCAGGTTACAGAGAGATCTTCCTTTCACCTTGATTAGATCAATAACTGCCTCTGGGGGAACACAACACCTAACTCCACAAAAATATCACTTATTCCTTCTCCAAATGAGCAGCATTGCCCTTCAGCCAGCACCTTCCCAGCAAGGAAAAGCCACAGCCCTCTCTGCAGCTCTCCAGCTATGCCTGCATCCAGACCACGACGACTACAGACACTATTCCCTCAAAATGAAGACTTCAGGACAAATTCTTCAACTGCTTTTCTGAAAAGTCACTCTTCTTTGTATAAGATTGAAAATTACATTTTACTTAGAAACTTGGCTCAAATGCTACCCCTACTGGGTAGGGATGGACAAAAAATAAAAAATAAAAATATCCTGAAATCCGAAGTTTTTACCATTATGTAAGGTAGATCCATTTTTTATTTCTTGGTACTTCATACTGCCTTCATGGAATTTCAATCTTTTGCCGTCAAGACTAACAAAATTTCAGAGAAAATAATGCCCAAAATAAAAACTGTAGGGGAAAATTTATAAATTAGGCTTAATATCATAAAAGCACATTTATTAATACTGTTGTATATATATTTCTGAAGGAGGTTCAATTTTTCCATTCATTCCCTTTGATGAATTCCTTATCTTATCGAGACTTCTTTATAGCCACCTGCTTGCAAAGACATGCCATTAAGAACACTCCATTTCTATTCTCTATAGAAAATTTGTTTCCAGAAAATAAACCTTCATTTCTTTTTCTTTTTTTTAATTTGTTTGTATTTCTATATTACTACAATTTTCAAAATAAAGTGTTTTAAAAGATGTAATCTGAATACTGGTACCTTTGAACTCTGCAAAAACTGAAAATCTAGAAGATTGTATCTAGAAGAATGACAGTTACTATTCACAGCGTGATCCTGTATAATGTGAAGGCAGTGGCTCTAAGTTTCATATGCAGCAGATGTACAAGGCGCAGTGAAATCACACAACCTTGTGTACTAGCAGAAGATTCCAAACTAAGCTGGAAGCCTGATTTTCTGATTTTCTGCCCTCCAATTAAATAGTAATGCCCCCAAACCAGAACAAGCAGCTGTACCAGAACCTCAATCCATTTCTGCGCTGCAAACTTGACAGCAGAAAGAGCAAAACTGAATTGAGCCAAACTCCAGACGTGAAGCCCAAGACCAGTTCCAGTATCTCTGTGATGGCTTGATGGATGAGAGCTCATGCAAACCAGACAAATTTCCTCTTAAGGGAGTTACATGGAAGAATCACAGCATCACATCGGCCATTGAGCTTCACTCTCCTACACTATGGGTGTACCAAATATTTCTGAGAACTGCTCCAACTTGCACAGACAAACAGACCACAACAGTTGAACATAAAAACAACAGTACTGCAGTAATACTCCACTATGTAACCACACATATTTTGGGGGTATACACACAATGGGAAAGAACACCTTGCAACCACAGTCAGATTTGCCTGTCCTCCACTTGTGAGTTTCTATTTCCAGTAATCTGCCCCTCCAGACTTCATCTGAATTTTCTCTTTCATCATTTTATTAGAAAAAAATCCAGAAATCAGAAATAAATGATGCATACATACCCAATGGGAAATGAAGAATGTTTTAAAAGCTAGTGAGAAAATTCAGATGTGTCATGATTACAAAACATTTCACTTACACTACTTCCTCTGTCATTCTGCCTTGTGCTTCCCGAGGACCTATAATAAATGAAACAGTAAAGAGGAAGCTGGAATGTGGTATTTCATGAGCCCACAGGAACTTCAGGACCAGGGTCACATTGTGCATTGTACTAATGAAATCCCATAGGCTGCACTTGAAAAGTCAAAGAGGACGCAACATGCTGCAGCTACATACACAAATGCAGCTAAACCAACCTGCATCTCCAAGTGATTGTCCCTCCTTCAGTTCAGCCAGTTTGTCAATGGTTTATGGGCTGGTTCAGCCCGGTTCCGTGACAACTGGGTGGGGGGACCCACAGACCCATGCCCAGGGAAAGTGGAAAAAGGGAAAAAAGTAAAAGGGAGATGGGCCTAAAAACAAAAATCTGTTCTCAACATGAGACATTTCTCCCACCTGTCCCCATATGCTTGATGTTTGGTTTCTGCTCGGAATACCACAAGGATTACGGGTGCAGGGCTCAGGAGCTATGCGATGCTTCACTGGTACAGAGCTCTTGCAGGCATGACTTCAGGGGTAGAAGAATAAAAGCAACACACATACCACTGCTTCCCACTTTCCAGTGCCAGAGGTAAACAAAAACTCCTCTGAGGACTACTCTAATTTACAAGTGGAGGGAAATCAAGCTCCCAAGGAAGGACATGAGCGAGTATAATTCTCCATTCCCCTTTCAAGGCAAACAAGGCTGGGATAACCTTAAGTATTCTCCTTCAGCCAGGAAAACCATGCAGCAGCAAAGCTGATCATGAGACACAGCTCTCCATATAGCACAGGCAGAGCTCTTCTGATCATGCCATCACCCTGCCAGAGTGCTGTACAGCTACAAGAATTTCTCCACCTTTGCAAAATGTGCTGCACGCCATACTGGCAACACAACTGCTCTGGTGTTCGCTTCTAGGACACAGTTCCCTGACTCCAGGAAAAGTTCTCTTTTCTGCACAGAATTGGTGCTCAGGTGGTTACTTCTTACAGAAAAGACGCAGCCTGGGTAGGAAAAAAACACACAAAGGAACACCTTCTCTTCAAACACTCAGTGACATCTTGCTATCAGTCTAAGTGTCACTATAAAGAGGGTTTGGCTGATCCTGTGCACACAGAAGGCACTCAGAACCCTTCTGGCTTTTCCCCTTCTTGTGTTTGAATTGTTGCAATTTAGAGGGCTGTGAGGCCCCTCTTCAGTGCCGATTTCATCAATTATCTCTGTCTTTATCAAATCTGGATAAAATTACTGCATTTGACTCCGAGGGGAAAATAGAAGACCATTTGGAAATTACTGTTGTAAAGAGCAAGTATGATGGTATTATTGCAAACCTGGAAAATATAATTTATTAAGATTCACTCACTAGTGATTGCATATCAGGTCTTCAGGGACTGCCCTGTGTTATCAGTTTCAGAGGCTGTTTGACATTTTCAGTCTTAAATGGATAAGGATTAGATAATTATCTTTAGCATTTAGAGGACAAACAGCTTTGTGACTAATACTCATAACTTTCACTAAAACCTAACTATGTCTGTAGGTAATAAACCTGTTAGAAAATGAAGACATTTCCTGTGGGGAAAAAAAAAAATAAAATTGCACTCCTGTTTGACAAAATTTGGAGTTTTGATACAACCAAGCATTTCCATTGGGCAAATGGTGCATCTAACCTTAGACTACATTTTAAAATTATCATGACATTGCTTCAAGATTTTCATTAATTACACACTTCATTCCCATTGCTGCCAACCACCAAAAAAACCCACAAAAACTGCTCTTCTGAAAAGGAAATACTGATGAACAGACGTTAAGTTTTTAGAAATATCCTGCATGTTTCTGAACACAGCCATGATTTAGTTCAGACTAACATACCTTTATCATTTCACACGTGCAAAAAGAAAGCAGAAGGTGTAACAGCCTTCTGAACAATCAATTTTTTGCTGAAAGACTATACTGAATTCAGCATTTTGACAGGTTGAAGTAAATGGTGGTACTGTAATTATACCAAAGTTACAGAGTTTGGATCCCAGTTCTTCAAAATATGTATTTTAAGATGCATGGCTTCTTTAAAACGAGAGGAAATTTAATTCCTCGTTCTTTTAAAAGCTGTGTACAGGGATGGATTTTTGTAACAATGAATACCCTAATCAGGGTGAAGAAGCCTCAACCAAAAGCTCACAAAAGCACCCCTCTATCCCTTCTCCATTTTTTCATTTCCACTATTCTGTTGAAAGGGGCATCTCACCAGAGAACCTGAAGAGAGAAACATTTTAAAGTATAGGACTGAAATCCATCAAAACCAGGATTGTGGTCCAAACCCAACCAGCTGTCAAACCCAGAGATATGAATGTATGCTCACTTCTGTCTAATAAAATTTGAATCAAACACTTTGCATCTGATTCTCCATGTGAGCTTTTATGCAAACTTCTAAAGTGCAAAGAATCCTGGGGTGGAAGAGCTATTCTGAGAGATTTCATATAGTTCATGTAATTAGGGAAACCACTTCCTTTGATTGTAAGTGTTCAAAACAGCTGAATTTCTCCTTTCAAAGGAACTCTGTGATTTGGGTCATCTCTTTTACTTGCTCTTTCATGTTTCTCAAGATGAGAGGTGAGACTGTAGAGCACATTATTTAGAAAAAAAAAAAAAGATTCCACTTTTTGTTTTAGGGATTGAACTTGGACTATTCAAAAGGTTGTCATTTGGAAATCTATCTTTCTTTCCCTCCCTCTGTTTCCTTCTTTTTCTGATAAGCTCTTCAGTGGCTCCAGTGAACATAGTCCAAAATGCCAATTTAAACCTAAGGGAAAACTGAAATGTGGTACATAAAGAAAAAGGGACTCTCATTTTCCTTTGTACTGTTGTGGCCGAATATGTAATTATAGAGAAGCTCTAGCTGCAGGATCTCTGTCCTCATGTCACGTTTACTTTTTTAATGGTTCTAAACACTGACCAAGCAAAAAGGCAGAAATACAGATTTAAAAAGACAAACAAAGCAACTGCCCTAGCCTTTGAAGGGGTCTGCGGGTTTTTTCTTTCCCAAAAAGGAAACTTGGGTCACCATTTCAAGGCAACGAACATGTCACTCGTGCTAACAGCCGATACCAGTGTTGTTACAGAATCAAGTGTCACTTACCCTGAAAGAATTTATTAAGGCAGGCACCCTGTTAGAGCCATTACTCAATGTTCCTCTCAGTAACAGCCTGGAACAAGCAAGGAATCTCTCCCTTTTTTACTACATACCAGAGAACACAAGAATAAAAAGGCGGGAAGTTTCACACCGCACATTTTAAGTTTATTAAGTAACACTGGTATGCTTGTTTACCTTGGGAGGACTGAGCCCTGTCAGTAAGAAATTATAGTCCTCCATCCAGAAATACAGCACCAACAGGGAAGTGGTTTGCAATGGGACCAGAGCAAAATTAGTTCAACAGCTCTGGATTTTATCCATCTGTTGCTACATACTTTATCCAGCACACACAGACACACTGCCAAGAAGTCAAAGTAAAAAGTCTCCTCCTTGGTTTAGATTAAAGGTACACAGTTCACTGAAAAAAAAAAAAAAAACAGCAGCAACTATTTATAAGCAACCATCGGCAATAGGGTTGTCTCAAGCACACCTAGCATTACTAAAACAAAGGTTATTATATGATTAGACAAAAAGCAATTTTGAGATGTTTTTGCCCTCTAACTGCACACTGGCACGCATTACATTTCCTTTGTTCTGTGACTCTACAAAGGAAAAGATATTATATTGGAAAATGCCAATCACTCACCAGAAGGTGCAGCAATTAGATTATCTTAGCAAGTTTCCAGAAAAACAACAACTTATGTACATTTCACCTTCTGCCTCTGCTAGATAAAAATCCATCAAGAACTCCATTCTCACCTAAAAGCTGATGACTGCAGTCTACAAGTGTGTTTTCTCCTCACCTTCAAAACGTGAACCCAATATCAGACAACTGCATGTCATCCTCTGTCCACCAACAGCTTTCTTGCCTCCCCTGCAGCAACTCAAAGGTTAGTTTCCAGGTCTTTTGTTTTAACAAACTATGCTTGTTTTCAATATACCTACTAGAAAATCACATGCCCAGCACCCACAAAAAAATATGCAACCACTGTGTGCATCATGACACACTTTTTTCTCTGCTTTCCTTACAACTTACAGCCATCATGAGCCTCAGGTTTTGGGAGTCTGGGAGTAGAACACAAACGCGGGCACAGGAAGAAGGGAACAGACTTGGCACACTCCCTTCACAGCGAGGTCCAGCACTGGCACATCCTGTGGGTCCAGCTCCCCCAGGCCCTTTAGAGGAGACCAAGGTGGCATAGAAATGGTCACTGTCACTCACGCTACCCAGCTTCCCAATGGCTTTCAGAAACAGAAAATAACGCAGAATGATTGCAGACAGGATTTCATCCCAGTATTTCTTCACGTGGGGACCATGAAACACACAGAAGACAGCACACTGGGCAGTCTGCAGGCAGCTGGACAAGGACAGCAGCTCCTTACCTGCCCTGCTGACCTGATCTCTCTGTATGCTAGTGTGATCAACTGAGTGTGAGAGAAGGGTTAATGCTGGAGCTGTTCCCTGGGCTCCTCCACAGCCGCCCGCTAACATAAACAGGCTGCAGCTCTCCCTCACACTGTTTATACTGTCCTCTTAAAAAGGAAACTTTCTCCATCAACACCTTAATAAGTGGCAATAGGTGAGCATGCAATAAACTTCACAGGCAGAGGTGCATCGTTTACCAGATTGATTTTGATGCTTCGCATAAAGTTAGGATCTATATGGTTTTCAACTTTGTTTTAAAAGAAACCTTGCGCCCTAGCCCCTCACGCAACTCACGTTCACCCACAGAAAAACTACAGATTAAAAAAAAAAAAAAAAAAACAAGGCAAGAAAAAGAGGGCATATATAGTTGTATAAAGATCCTTTGTGCCCTCTTGGAAGAATAAAATTCAACAATTCATAATACCACTGCTCCAATGCACACAGCAGGTATTTTGGGGCACTCCAATCAAGACTACAGCCACTGTATTCAGTTTTAAGTTCCAAAGAGTGGGAATGGGCAGCTGGCTCCACAGTGCAAGTTTCAGCACAGCTCTGAACTGCATGTCATCAACCACATGCTTGCAAGCAGCAAGACAGAAAAGTGATGAGATTTGTAAAATACTTTCACACACCTCAGCAGCAACTTCGGTATCATCAGGAACAGTAACGTCATTCCATATGCTGCAATGCACGTGGATTATTTAATGAGAGCTCCCAGGGACTGCAACACCAATGGACTCCAGCACTGGTCACAGATACTTGACTATCACCTGTCCTCCAAACACACAAGCATTTGCCATAAAGCTATTAATAGATGTCACTTGTAGGGCGATGTAATTATATTAACTTTGTTTAAGAAAATAAGAGCTAGACAAATGTAGAGATAAGACTAACCTGAACTAACTCTCAGTTGTTTGAGTCAAGTTAGCAAAGAGCCTAAAACAGCGCACTGAGAGAAAAGGAGCTTTTCTACATCTGTGAGATTCCTACAGTGGCGCTTCAGTACAACTTCAGCATCCCAAAATACCACTCTGCAGTTGTTCACTTCAACAGAAGTGCAGGGTCAGTGAATGTCGTGGGAGGGGACACAAAAGAGCACCAATTTCATGTCAAAGGTTACTGGCATGGAGAAATAAGCAGCACAACCTCTCCTCCAAATAGTAAATAATAACCGAGCCCATGTAAAAATGAGACAGAAAAGGAGAAATGTATCTAGAGGAAAACAAACAAATCAGCCTTAAGTATCCACAGGCAATACCAGAAGTAACAAAAATTTGCAGAAGAATAATTTTTAAGACAATATGTAATAGAATTAACTTGATTTCAAATTGGAAGAATATTTAAGAATACCAAGACAGGCTGGATGTTGCGGGTAGCAAAAACAAAAAGGAAGACTGCAATTCAAATAGCCAACAGAAACACATTTTCTCCCTCACAGAAGCACTATTTCTCAACAATTTGTGGGAAACTGGTGTTGACACTTGCCAGCAGATGTCACACCTTCTGAAAATGCATATGTAAAGACAACCAAATTGAAAGGGTCCTGGACTTCACAGAGACACTCCTCGATGACATGTGCGCATTAATATGAGCCATGAAAACTGTCTGCATATGCCTGGCCAACAGCACACACAAAGTACCTTTGCTTCACTCTGATAAAGCTCAGGATAATTCAAGAGAAAGGAAGCAACACAAAAAATCAACTGCATCGTTATTTATTTAGCTGTTCATCAAGTTTGCGAAGTTACTGTTCAAAGATGCTTCGTCAACAGAAGAAAATGGACACTGAATCCTTTTCAATTTCAGTACAAAATCTGGGATTTCAGCTGATTAAAAACAAGATAGGATAACTTCTTACATGTGTCTATAGCAATATTCACCAGCACTTGCAAAAGTGCTTTTCATTTATTGCAAGCTAAGATGACAACACCGACAGTCACTGCGTCTCAAGTGAACCAAAATAACTTCTGAAAACACTGGGTGCCAGTCTGAGTCTTCCATGCCAGTTTCATTGAAGTTGATGTCTAAATCAAATTAAGCCATAATTGGCTCAATTTAAAAGAACCATGTATACCCAGCCAGTAAGCTCAAATTAAGCTGGTCAAAAAAATCTCACTAAGCCACACAGCTTGTACAACAAACACTCATTATTCACATGAAATAACTCGGAAAGACATTACTCATCTAATGAAAATCTTGCCATAATAAGTTTAAACACCCAAATAAATAAAAAATAATAATAATCAGTACAATAAAATGTATCAAAATAGAGACCAGTAGGTTTCTGTGCCTGGATACCTACGACTCTGTGACAATTTGGATACATTCCTGGATATGGAATTTCTTGGATACAGAGATGTACAGGAATGAAGTCTCTCTTTAAAACGGACGAAATGAAAGTCATGCCAGTTCCTCCCAGGGGAATAGATGTATCTGGCAATGTTGAATCATTTTTTCATTAGACTGGTATCTCCCAAATACCAGCAGGGTTTTGAATTCACTTTGGTTTCAATGCATATTCTGCTTGATACTCAACAACAGTCATACCCAAAACACCCACTAAGAAAATCTCTTAATGCACTGACTTTCTTGAGATCTGAGAATGTGACTTTCCTTTACAGAATAAAGTTCTCCAGAAAATCTCTTTTGAATGAAGGCCAAGAGAAGGGTAAAGCCAAAAACAGACACAGTCAGAAACGTTTTGCAGAAGTCTGTCCTATTCACATTCATTTATTTTGCGAGATACAGAATATAATGCAGTCAGAGCACCTGAGTCCATCTTTACAACTGCAAGGGGACTGAACATCCTTCTGATATCCTTCTGGGAATACCTTAGAACCAAGAGAAGCGCTCTAAGCCATTTCCTTTAACAAAATATATAAAAAACAAACAAACAAACAACAACAAACCCTACAGAATAATCACAGTGTTAAAAAAAAAAAAAAAGACCAATTTAAAACCTACCTTCAGTATAATAAATACAGCTGAAAAGAAATAAAACTGTCAACAAAATACAGCAGCATTCCTTTAGATAAATACAGGGCTGGAAATGTTCCCATGAGATCCTTAGTCTGGGGATACTGGGTTATAAAAAAAAAAATAATAATAATAATAATAAAATAAAATAAATTGTGAACTCCATAATTTTCCAGTATAGGTGCAAATCTCTGGGAAATTTGACTCCTGTCCTTAAAGAAAATACTCTGGGTCACCTTTCACAGCTTGTTAGCAATGATATGTGCAGGCAGGGAGCACAGGCTGGAAGCCCTGGGTTCGCTGTCCTCTCAAGATGTTCTCTGGAATCACTTTACAAACTGACCAATTCAGAAATGAAAGAACTAAGGGGAGTGGAAACTCCTGGAAAGAGCCAATAAAACAATAAAAAAGCACCAATATTGGCCTTCATTACAGCAAGATTCCAGAAAGAAGTCATCATTCAAGACTGGCACCCAAGCACCCTTAATAGCTATAAACTGCAAGCAAAAACATCTACTATTTTTAGTTTTGTCTGGGCTATGTATCAATTTCAGTTTGGTTTGATTTGTTTTGCTCTATTTTACTCTGTTGTTTTTCTCTTGTTACTCCTGAAAGCCATTCCCAGTCCTTACTCTTATGAGCCACATTAAAATTACCACATACTCTGTTATGAGTACAAACATGAGTGAGGTAAGGCCAGCAACACGCTGATGATTAAACTTAATCCACTCAGTTTGAAAGTTACAGGCACAACCAACGTCTTCTGGACAATCCCTTCCAAAAGTGGATCATAAAACAATAACAAGGAACCAGCTGCACTATTTTCCATATGAAAAGTTTTATGGAGTAGTTGAAAAGATCCCCTAAAGCTTATTGTACAAGTGTATTACATGTGAGAAAATCAAACAAGATACCAGCCAAACTTCCAGCAACACAGCACCAAAACCAGTAAAAACATGTTCTTATTCTCGAGCCTCATAAAATCCAGTTGCATTGCACAGACGTGACTGAACAAGGCACGCGCTGTTAATCAGACCCAGTTAACATGTTTTCTGCACGAGTGGCTGTTAGTTCAGCAGCAGCACTTTCCAGTAAGATCTCAATTGTGTTTTACTGGTGTCTCCACTTCCTCCCCACAGCTTGTCAAGGCCACTGCCAGCACTGGGAAGGGCTCCAAGAACAGCCATACTGCACGGAACTCAGCAAATCTATACACAAGTGATGTAGCTTCAAAAGCAGAAGTAAGCAAACCAGAAGCAACACTATGCTCAACAATAGCACAGAGTTCACAGGCCATTGTGCATTCCTGGAGAGCAAATATTACAATTAAGTGCAAGTTTCAGGTAAAACTCCAGTAGCAGCAAAGCTTACAGTGAAGAAGCACGTTCCTGATCAGCAGAGGCATTTCTTCTTGTCCTGTATGCACCATAAACATCATGCTGGTAGTCTGATTTCCCATAAAACAAACCACTCAAAACCAAACGCTACCAGAGTGATCATACAGGACAGTAAAACTGCAATTTAGGTTTGTTTTTGCTGTTACTTAATCACACTTATGGTTTGCTTAATCGGCAAGTTCTACTCCAAGTTTTGGACCTGATATTCCAATCAAGGCCTTGCAGAGGGCTGCTCTCTCCATGCACCTATTTATTTGTACTCATCCATAGGAATACGCACCACTTCCTGCGCAGCATGATTTTACTACCTGTTCATAAAGAGGTAATGCCTTGCAGAGGACTTCCCACATTTTAAAGACTTCTGAAGAGATCTGACTGGACTACACTCTTTCAAGTATTTGAGAGATCTTCTAAGAACATGTTTAAGTGCAAGATGCTGCTACATACTGGAATAAAAAATGCTTTGTTTTACAAGTTGGAACTTGCTAGCCACTTGGCTAATGCAAAGCTTTCAAGACATTTACTGGTTTAGATGGGTTTGTTTAATAAAATGAAGCACAGATACAACATATTTGCAGAATGACACCACTGCACTATTGACTTGGCTTGTGTCCCTCAGACTCTGCAAGCAAAAAATTCCTCTGAGCAAGCTTTTCCCTACTCTGTTCTGTTTGCTCTTTATTCAGTTGTTATGGATTATTGGCAGCAGTTAAAAGAAATAAAAAACAATCAGACACAGAATTAAAAGGACATCTCCTTTCAAAGAAGTCAGAAAGGGCAACAATTAATTTTCTGGACTAAGTGCAAGCTTTCCAAACATCTACATACAGTTAGAGTTATTTTCCTACTGCTATCACAAGAGTCATCGCCTCACCATGACTTTCAGCACAATGAAGTCACAGACCTTCAATATTGTCATAACTACAGATAAACATACTACAGACAAACACTGCATACTACATATGTAAACAGACAGACAGCCATTAAGGTCAGAAAAGACTTTTAGACCACCAAGGCCGGCCTCCAGCATTTCACAGGGCAGGACACCTCATCAACCTCTCTTCTGCTGAGCTCAACAACCTGATACAAGCAGTTGTCCAAACAGACATCTCATCTCAATGCAAAGGCATGAAGAGATGGGAAGGATTCTTCAACTCTGTTCCTTTTCTCTGTAGTCCGTTCCAAGCGTTACTCATCCTCACTCCTTCTAATTTGTGCTTTATTTCCCATTCTAATTTGTTTGGCTTCAGATCCCAACCTTTAGTTCTTATAATAGCTTTTTACACTAGATTAAATAAGCCCAGCATTCTCTATGTATGAAAATGCAATTGTTGTAAGCAAGCACTGTTTTTTGCTGTTGTTGTTGTTTGTTTTTAATTTATTTAATTCTGTAATGTTTTCAACAGACTGATTCTCACAAAGCTTTCTAGACATATTCAAGGTATCACCAGTTGCCTGTATGCTGCCTCTCCTGAGAACTTTCAAGAGAAGGAACCCACACCAGCTGCTTCCAACTGCAGCTCAGCTTTCTGTTTAAGCTGGAAATGGTGACCAGTCTGCAGCAAAACACACACATTTTCTACTTGAAGGCACTTGCCTCCTTCTGTCAACACTCCTGTCATGTACCCCACACACACCCTTGCACCCCTATACTTTCCACTCTCTGTATATTGCAATTTTCCAGGACTGCCTCTCCAGTTTGTCAGCATTCCTGCAGGAACAACACAGTCAGAACTGCTTAACATCCTCTCCCCAGCACCATTTATCCAGACAAAAGCCAGTTCTGAAGAACAAGACTTGATCTTCATTCATATACACAAGGGCATTAACTTTACTTGTAACAACACCATGAAAAAGTTGCAGGTCTTCATTAATATCTAAACAAATCCTCAAATTACACTAAATTCTTTTCAGCATACAGTTTCCTTTTGACAATCTGTATCCCCCATTACACATTGAACTTTGCATTTGGATGTTTACAGAAAGTATGTTACCTGAATGGTTCAACTGTGTCCAGTGACATGAAAGTGACTGTCCTACTTTCTCCATTATTTTCTATTCTGCTATGGTTTATGACATCACAAGCTGCAGTAATATTTTTTTTTTAAGTAGTCATTCAAAAGTGCTTGTAGCACATAACAGCACACCTAAAAAAGACAAATCTGTTCAATAAAGATGATTCACTGATCACTACTGAGATCCAGCAGCTGGCTGATCTTGAAGTAGAATGTTACTGATGCTGCCTAGCACTGATTTTTATCTTTTCATATTTGCTAGTGTCAAAAAGTACACCGAGAAGAGTGTGAATTGACATTGGACCAAATGCATACATCTTTCACCATCATCAACGGGAAAAAAAAACATGAGATCCTTCCACATAATTTTAGACGTAACTTGCTTAATCATGATCAAACATGCTTACCACACCACTAAGTTAACTCAGCTACTGCAACAGGAGGTGAATCCAGGTATCTGGTTATTTCCTGGGCATGTCATCCTTACAGCCCTTATGCTGTCCTTTAACTTGCAACTGTCTTTTTAAAACGCTCCAATGATATTGTATAAAATGATATCTTGTATAAATGTAAGGTGATATCGTGTCTGGTGCTGTCCATTGCTGCATGGCACAGCCCCAGTGGTGATCTGCACACAGACTGGGGTTCTGAGAGGATGGCAGGCACCATGTCTCTGCTGGGGCTGTACAGAGCTAAGGGTCAAGAGGATTTCCAGGTAAACCTCTTACAGGCAGCTTAGCTGCAGTAAGCAGTCATTCTGCCTTTTCCCACAGAATTGCTAAAGGACCCGTCTGTCTTCCCAGGCCCACAGGAAGCTGGTGGAGAAGGTGACTAGTGTGCTGGTTAGCCTTAAACCACACTGCGAGACAAGCGCAGCTGTGGGCAGCTTGGAGCCCACAGAGCTGCAGGAGAGTTCCTGCAGTAGTAGGGCAGAAGCAATGCCTTGCTGCCCACAGTGAACGTACAGTGCTTGTGACCACATGTGAGGAGAAAACCAACACAGGTGGAGACAGAGAACACTACATACTCCCACCCAACAACACGGCCAGTGTCATCAAATGGGAGTCACTGGCTCCACGGATGCAGTTTTCCTCCTCTGGGTCATGACAGAGAGGAGCTGCTGCACCAGGTAAAGGGGGGCAGCAAAGAAACAGCAAGACAAGAATGCCTTAAATCAGAGACAATCACAGAAGGCACTTATGTTCATGTTTCCACAGCAAAGAAATTAGAAGTAAGCTCTTACCTCTTTTTCTATTTTGAGCAGCTTCTTCACAGCCACCTCCTTGTCCTGAGAAATCCATCGGGCTCGATAGACACTCCCAAAACTCCCTCCACCGCAGTTTTCAAAAAACTGCAAGTCATCAAATCTAATTTGCACAAATGAAGCACTGGTAGACGACATCTCATAATGACAAAATATACCACAGTGGAACCTGCAAAGAGAAAAGCCGTAATCAATACACGCTCCACAGACTTATGGACATTCTTACCCCATTCAGACACTCCAAACCAAGAACCTGTTGCGACAAACACGCTGCAGCAAAAATCTATAGAACATATGAAGAAAAAGCTTAGGAGCTCACCGCCCAGCACCCTGTGCAAATGTTTACATTATTTGCGCGAGCTATTAGGAACAGCTGGGAGACAGAAGGGACTAAAAATACTCTTCCCGAGCACCTTGGAAGGAGTGCGCAGAAAGCACACTTGTCCCCACGTTGCCAGCACTGAGCTCGCCGGCGAATGGAGCTGTGCTTTCAGCTCCCAGCTCACACAGCAGCTCAGGCACACAAAGCACACGCGCGGCACACGGCGTGCACGCTGCTGGCCAGGTACGAGCTCCGCGCTGGGCCGCCCAAAAGCCCCACCACAACAAATGTCTCCTTCCAAGTGAGTCAGCCCTGTGCACATGTTACAGCGCAGCGCGAGCTCACAGTAATTTATCTAAGCTACAATATGCGAAATCGTGCAGCATGTGCCAAGACCGGCTTCGGCAGTTTTGAGAGATGATCCATTTTGGCTGCCAGGAGAACAGAACGTCCTTCTCATAGATCTCTAAGCAATAAGTAAGTCTCGCGCCTGCTGCAGCCTTCAAGCAATGCTATCATCCAAGTGAGCGGACAACGTCTAATTTTAGGTTCCTTTTTCACTGGTCATGGATCAGCAAGCTTTAAGGCCTCCGGAGTAGCACACAGTGGGAAAGGGTCCTACAGAATCAGGACCATGTGGGAGAAACCTGCCCCTGCCTGAATCATCCCCAAGATACTGCACAGGCAGGCAAGGACAGTGAGCGTACAGCATACGATTAAGAGTTGGGTCCGAATACAGCAAACAAACAGTGGTTTGGTTTTGCTGGTGAAAACCACATCTGCACTTATACCCATCTATCTACTTTGTGCCAGAAAGCCCTGCAGGCCAGAAGCTCCTGGAGGTAGCACCAGGCTTCATGTGCTGTCTGGGACTGGGAGCTGCATGCTTCACGTACTGCCTGCTTCTGCCCATCACACAACCAACAGCCCTTCTACAACACAAACAATGACAACTTTTGCCTCCCGGTTCTCCAGAACTTATGCATCAATTGATTAACTATTTGAGGTATCATTTGATCATAAATGTGTCACAGTGTCAAACAAGCCATGAAAATACGCTGATTTTTTTTCCATATTGTATAATACAGCATACAGCCTTTTCTGGAACTGTCTGGCGTGCAGTAAATCTCCCCACTACCCACAAGGCTGAAGGCTGCAGCTTCTGGGCTGCGACAAGGTGCCTGCAGGAGGCCTGGTGCTGGCTGCAGCAATCCCTGCAGGAGGATATGAAGGCTGCTCTTTCAATATCTGTCATCTTCTCTGCCGGCACAAGTGCCTGGACACTTCTGCTGACCTTTCATTCTTGTTTTAACCTTGTTGCATTGTCGTTTGATTTCCTTTCGTCTCCTGTGTTCCTATGGAAAATCAGGGTCATCTTCTGCACTGCCCAGGACACACTTACTATGAAGAAAAGCTCAAGGGGAAGGAAATCAGTCACTCCCACAAATCAGGAGCATAACAAAGGCAGCTCTGACTTATGGCTTCTTTGTCAGCACTGTTTAATTACCTGCTTCTCAGAAACAAAAGCCCATTTGTCATTTCTAATTCAGCCATTCCCCCAGAACAACACGGTACATGTGTCTCAGCAAATATAACAGGTGAACTTCCCATTCTGAATAATTTAAGGCATGGCCCTGCACACGCTTATGCAGGTGGGTAACGATGGTCCAGAGAACAATCTTGTTAATGACAGCAGAATTATTCAGAAGGGTGATGCCACTCACACACTGGCAAAAGCACACACATCACGACGGGACCAAACACTAAACAGTGTGAGCAGCTGATAGCAGATGGTTGTGTTGGAGACAGCAGAAGGAGCAGAAGAGCAAGTGAAAGGAAAAACGCATCTGGCCTTTACTGTAGGAATTTGAAAACTCTGAAAAATGTCAAATTATTTTAAGTTACTCTTCACCTGCCCAAAAAATAAAAACAAGTTATCAATTTATATAAATTATTTTATTAAATTATCAATTTAGTTAAATGATTTGACTTCTTTAAGTTAGAACGAGCTATTATTCTAAGACTTCACTGAAGAACCAACCTCAACATTTACTAATATGCAACAACATCCACACCAGACCCTTGATAAACACAAGTGAGGGCCCTTCTATGCATCCTTCCTGCCTCTTATATGTCTGCCAATTCCCAAACCTTTCTGCTATGACAATGTGGTGCCCCACGCACAAGCGTGTGCAGAAGTTACTGTTCATCCTTTTAACATCTTTTCAGAGTTATTTACCACAGTCAGTTGCCAATGCTACAGTCACCAGCATACAATAATTCAATTTAAAGAACAATTTGTGGGTTCTTATTAGATTCTCCCTTATGCTTTTTTCCAGTGAAAGTGGAAGACTTGAACCTGGGACATTCTTCATTTAGAGATCTGTAATTAATGACAGCCTAAGGTAGATACACAGTTTTCTTCTAGACGAAAGAACAAACCAGTTTCAATATTAGCCTGTGTTTCTGGATGCAAGGCAGTTAATCCTCAATTAGACAGATCAATCCCTTTGTTATGTTTGAGAAAACAACTGTTTAGAGCAACAACTGCATGTGACAATTACACACACAGTTATTAACTTGTCATCCTGTTCTGAAAGATACTTAACAATCTGAGTTTACACCACTGGTTATAAGAAATATCTGGTATTTCCTTAAACTCTGAATTATTATATCTATCGAAAGCAAGTGCATCACTCCACCCACGTGCAGCATGTTTGCAGACTGCAGGTTTCCAGGCCAGGAGAACAGCCCTGCTACTGGCTTCCAGGCATGGGGTTGGCTTCTGGCAGCAAGAATTTTGGGGGAGCGCTGCCTGCATCTCAGAGTACCGAAATAGGAAAAACCCAGCATAGCCACTGGAGCTCCCCTCCCCCCTGTGCCCCCGGAGGGGCTGAGCAGCAGGGGGATAGCCAGGGAGCAGCACGATGCCTCATTCCTCGCGCAGAGCTGGAGCCCTGCTGTTTATCACCGCTGCTCCCCAGCACTGACAGCTTCCCCTCCATGGCCTGTGAGACACAAGCAGAGGGAAGGAAAAGTCCAGCACAAGCTGCACCGTGACTGCAGCTCAGTGAATGTCTGCAGACTTTAAACCGCATCTCACAACTTGCACGTGCACCTGGATGCATTTGATATTTGACTGCTCCAAAACACAAAGAAAAAATCCCCAAACCCAAATGCAATCACCACCTTTATATCTATGCAAGGAAACACCCCTGTAATTCACTCCCTCTCTTCAGTGTATGGCTCTCCAAAGCTGGATTCAGCACTTCTTTCGGGAAGGCATCCTGCCAACAAATTGCCAATAAAGTAGTAGCACACTACACTTGTGCTATCCTAAAATACACAGCAGAATGTGCCAAGTTTCCTTATTTGGCAAAACAGCCCTTTTGCTTCCAGGATCTTTGACCACCCGTTTTTAGATCTCAATCATCCTTTGTATCTACTAGGGCCTGCAGGCTGCAGGCACCAACTTGGGCAGCTGCAGCTTTAGTTGGAGTTAGGGAAAGGGAAGGAAAAAGGTTGGGAAAGGGAAGGAAAAAGGTTGGGAAAGGGAAGGAAAAAGGTTGGGAAAGGGAAGGAAAAAGGTTGGGAAAGGGAAGGAAAAAGGTTGGGAAAGGGAAGGAAAAAGGTTGGGAAAGGGAAGGAAAAAGGTTGGGAAAGGGAAGGAAAAAGGTTGGGAAAGGGAAGGAAAAAGGTTGGGAAAGGGAAGGAAAAAGGTTGGGAAAGGGAAGGAAAAAGGTTGGGAAAGGGAAGGAAAAAGGTTGGGAAAGGGAAGGAAAAAGGTTGGGAAAGGGAAGGAAAAAGGTTGGGAAAGGGAAGGAAAAAGGTTGGGAAAGGGAAGGAAAAAGGTTGGGAAAGGGAAGGAAAAAGGTTGGGAAAGGGAAGGAAAAAGGTTGGGAAAGGGAAGGAAAAAGGTTGGGAAAGGGAAGGAAAAAGGTTGGGAAAGGGAAGGAAAAAGGTTGGGAAAGGGAAGGAAAAAGGTTGGGAAAGGGAAGGAAAAAGGTTGGGAAAGGGAAGGAAAAAGGAAGGGAAAGGGAAAAGAAAGAAATGAAGGAAAGAAGGAAAAGAAAAAAAGAAAAAGAAAAAGAAAAAGAAAAAGAAAAAGAAAAAGAAAAAGAAAAAGAAAAAGAAAAAGAAAAAGAAAAAGAAAAAGAAAAAGAAAAAGAAAAAGAAAAAGAAAAAAGAGCCACACAAATGCAAAAACAAAAACATCCTGAAGTTACCCGTCACTTAATGTGAGCAGAAAGCAGAGAAGGGGCTGCAGCAATACTGAGCTACAGGAGGCACCGCAGAAAGAGTTCCTCTAAGTGAGAGATCCTCGAATCGCGTTGGGAACTGCTGATGGCTAGGAGCAAACAAACTCCAAGCGTACCTCCAATGCATCCAAATCCAAAGCCATAACACCCAGAGTCCCTGCACCTCCCAACCTCTCCCCTGACCACATCCAGCAGCAGCGTCAGGTGCCGACCCTCGAGGCTTACACAAGCAGCAACGAACCGCTCCATCCTCACCCACAGACCGTCGCGCTCCGCACAAACCAAACTCGTCCCATCCCCTCCTCACCTTTCCCGAGGACTACCGGGCTGGCGGCCGAACCCCGAAGCCGCGGCCCGCTCGCCCGCCGCCGCCGCTGGAGGCTGCGACCGTGCCCCGCGCTTCCGGTTCACGCCGGGGAACCGCCGCCCCCGCGCGCCGCGCGGAGACGGCCCGCCGCCTGCGGCCGCTAGGGGGAGCTGCGGGCGCCGGCCCGCGGGGCTCGAAGCCCCCCGGCCCCTCACGCAGACGTCCGTCTGCGTGAGGGGCCGGGGGGCTTCGAGCCCCGCGGGCCGGCGCCGGGGTGAGAGGGGCTGAGGGAGGAGGGGACGGCACTGAGAGCGCAAGCCGGGCAGCAAATGGCGGCGCCTCCCTCCTCGCAGGGCGCACGGCCCCCGTGCGCGGCCGCGCGCTGCTGTTACGGAAGAGCTTTTGCAAGTTGAAGATGAGCTGTCGCGTTGAGAGGAAGTGAGTCAGAAGGCTCGGGGGCAAGCAGGATCTTACTTCGGAGGTAAACGTGCCACGCGTTGGTATCGGCCGTCGTGCGGGCTGTGATGCCCATCACTGCCCTGGGGCAGAGCTCCAAGATCTGCCAGCAGTGCCAGTGCTGCTGGAGGACCTCATGGCATCCCCTCATGGCATCCCTTCATGGCATCCCATCATCATATCCCCTCATCGCATCCCCTCATGGCATCCCGTCATCATATCCCCTCATCGCATCCCCTCATGGCATCCCATCATCATATCCCCTCATGGCAAACCCCTACATGGCATCCCCTCATGGTATCCCCTCATGGCATCCCCTCATGGCATCCCGTCGTGGCATCCCCTCATGGCATCCCGTTGTGGCATCCCATCATGGCATCCCCTCATGGTATCCCGTCGTGGCATCCCTTCATGGCATCCCATCATCATATCGTCTCATGGTATCCCCTCATTGCATCCCTTCATGGCATCTCGTCATCATATCCCCTCATGGCATCTCCTCATTGTATCCCCTCATGGCATCCCCTCTTGGCATCCCCTCATGGCATCCCATCATCATATCCCCTCATTGCATCCCCTCATGGCATCCCGTCATCATATCCCCTCATGGCATCCCTTCATGGCATCCCATCATCATATCGTCTCATGGTATCCCCTCATTGCATCCCTTCATGGCATCTCGTCATCGTATCCCCTCATGGCATCTCCTCATTGTATCCCCTCATGGCATCCCCTCTTGACATCCCCTCATGGCATCCCTTCGTCATATCCCCTCATGGCATCCCCTCATGACATTCCCTCATGGCATCTCCTCATTGTATGCCCTCATGGCATCCCCTCATGGCATCCCGTTGTGGCATCCCATCATGGCATCCCCTCATGGTATCCCTTCATGGTGTCCCATCATCATATCCTCTCATGGTATCCCCTCATTGCATCCCTTCATGGCATCTCGTCATCATATCCCCTCATGGCATCCCCTCATCGTATTCCTCATCCATGGTTGCATCCCTGTGTCGATATGGCATGTGAAAATCAGCTGTGTTGCACGGTGAATCACAAAGAGGTGTGCAGCCTCACTCTGAATCATGCACATTAAATGTACATCCCTGAGATGTATGGTATCGAGGTGAATCATGGAAGAACTCCTTCGCTTGGTGAATCAAGTACAGTGATTTCATGGACATTAGAGGGTTTTCCCCCAGGCGTGTTATTCCGCCACAGGTACTGACGGCAAATGGCAGGGAGCTCACTGTCTGGAGGAGGAGAGGTGCTGCTCGGTGTCATCAGTGCTGTGACTAAGGTGTTTATCCCTCCTGTCTGAGACAATTGCCTGTTAGTCAGATGGCTTCAAAATCTATTTAAATATTAAATCGCTCTATCCATGGGCATCTGCTTCAGACAGCAGCGTGCTTGCATTCAGGGGTCTCCTGCCTCAGGTGTTTTTTCCACGGGGCTGTACAGAATTAGGATATATCATGTCTTCCTGTAGGCCCTGGCTGTAGTAATAGATCAAATACTGCAGCAGAGCATGAGATAAACTGTATCAGTCGTGGTGGTGGTGAATATTTCCTGCTCCAGGAGTAGGAGTGCAGGGTCTGCGCCAAGGGCCTTGCAAATGAGCCCAATGGCACTATCCTATTAGAGGACAGCGAAGCACCCAAGCAGGAGCCTGAGCCTATGCCACACCACAGGGATGCTGTCACACCTAAGCAGTAAAACTACCGTCAAACTTTTGTTTTAATTACAATAACTAAGTCTTAAGTGTGCTTTTGACATTTGTATCCTTTGTGCTTTCCGGTTAATGAGTGTTCAGATGTCTTCAAGCTTTTTTCCATTGTCATAAGAACTGAAAAATGAACTAGAAAGGAACAGAAATCTAAATTTTAGCTTCATATCAAATATCTCTTCACAACCCATTGCCACACTGGGCGTGCAGCGACATCTCCCACCTCCCAGCATGGAAAATTGAGCTTCATGCAAGCATCTAGGCTGTTTGAGTCACCCTGGCTGCCAAAAGCAGCCTCCCCTGCCCCACCAGCCTCACAACCAACACTGCCCTGCCCAGCAGGGTGCTGCGAGGTGCCTGCTGAAATGGGCTGAAAAAATCTTGAGACAAAGAACGCAGCTTACCCCAGCTCAGTGCCTGCATGTGGGTCAGTGGGCAGTCACACAGCCCTATACCAGCACACGCATGGAGGGCGACTGGAAGGGGACAGTGTGGAAGTGCTCTTCTGGTAGTGGCAGGGAGTTCTGCCAGCCTGAGCTGCACTTGAAACTCTAGGCATGGATCACTTGGAGGGGGACACCTGCTCTGTATTTTTCAGTTCTCCTTCAAGACTGGTTCAGAATTCAGCTCAGTGCTCACTGCTCCTCGTTTCCCAGTCCTGAGATTTCTCTGAAGTGCTGTGTGTGTTTCTCAGGCTGCTGTGGCACAATGATCTTTCAGCTCAAAAACATTGGCCCAAAAACGTGGGTTTATGCCTGGCTGAGACGCACTCCCTGCAGAGCTGTGCACACACTGCAGTGGAAGCACAGCCATGTGCTGGGATTGATCCTGCCAGCCTAACACACCAGTGGCTTGCCTGCTCTGGGTGCCCTGCCACATCTCTGATGCCAAACACAACCCACAGCTCTTTTTCATGATCAAAGGGTAGCTTGTATAGTACTTGCAGTCCACAGGAGCTCCATCTAATTCTTCTCTAAGATGAAGTCAGGGAGCTCCAGGAGTTCCAGTAGTGGAAAACTGAAGGGACTGCCTTTAGCTTAGGCTTCCTGCGGCAAATGGCATGATGGCAGGTTGCCCACAGGCACGCCCCATGCCCATGCAATGAGCACCGTGCCTCCTGTCTGCCTCAGCAGCCTGGTCAGCAGCTGCTCCTGCAGCACGGAGAATGGCAGAACCTGCAGGAACCAGCACAGCACACACCCTGCGGTCCCACCTGGCCGCTGCTTTGTTCTGCAGCTGTTCTCTCACCTGCTTTTTGTGTCAGAGAGAAAAGTATGTGAAAGAACCCACGTTGTACATTTAACATGGAATTATAAATATGCAGTGATAGAATACTGATCTTAAATTAAAAGGAACACTTAAAATGGTTACATGGTCAATATAATTCTGAAATACAGGCGTTCCTGCGGCCGAGGAGCCCTGTATGTGCTGGGTATAGCTGGTGCTTCAGGACTGACTTCTATGAGGCCAGCGTCATGTGCTCTGTGCACAGTAGTTTTCAGCAGGGGCAGGTTGCAGCCTGTACTCTGTGTGCCTTTCGGGCCGGCATGTGTGCTGTATGAGAGCACATGGAATTTCCACAAAAATGTCGATATCGTTAACAACGAGATAGAAATGAGAGGGCAAAGTAATATCAAAAAATACATTTCCTGATTGTTGTGAGAAGGATTGATTCGGGTTTTACTGCCACTGCCGTTTTCAGCTGATCATCGTACTTGGCTATTATCCAACCAGTAGGACTTTGCTCAGTTACTATTTAATTATGTATTTTTAATTACATATATAGCTTGTACTTGTTCTTATTATTAAATTTTGTGGTCCAGTAGATTTAATTTGTTGCTCTAATTTCTGCAGGTTTTTTCTCTAAACTATAATGCAGTTTAACACAATTTCCCCTGTTTTAAAACTGTCCTGAATTCATTGCTGCTGTGCCCACTTGTGTTTTACAGCTCACGCTGCAGCAAGCTCCATGAGAGCAGCACAGCTTCTATTTCTTCGTGATGTTTTCCAATGCTGAGTCACGGTGACCCTGGGCAGAGGACAGCACAGTTTCACCAGGAAGGACCACCAAACGAAGACTGCAACACAGAAGGTTCAGCAGCTGATCAGTTTTCTTTGTTAACACTAAGTAATATCCGGCTATTTAGTGCACTGATTTACTTTTCCTGAAACGTAATGGTAGTGACTGGAGTCATAGAATCATGGAATCATTCAGGTTGGAAAAGATCACTAAGGCCATCTAATCCAACCATCAACCCATCACCACCACGCCCACTAAACCATGTCCCCAAGGCTTGAAAAGCTTGAAAGCTTTGGCCACCACTGAAAGAAAGTATTAGCTCTTTTGTAATTATGTATTACTATAAGCTTACTTTTTTTGCTGCTCATTTAATCCATAGTATATTAATTAGAAACAAATCCTCATATTGCAGATCGCATCTTTTTCTGTTTGTGTTTAGAGATGGAGACCATAACATTAGAAAGAAATTGCAATTTCTAGATAGATCTGTTTAGCTATACCGTCTCGATCCCTTTGCCAGTATTTTCAAGAACTGTGGCCAGTCCCCCCAGACGCTAGCACACTATGAACAACAGCGAGTCGTGAGGGAAAAAAATCCGTGCAAACCTCTAACTAGTTTCTGGAAGCACTGCTAGCTGGTCGGGAGCATCACAAAAGAGTTGCATGCCAGACAGCTAGAACAGGAGAAACATTAGGGCAGGAACTACAAATGGAAGGAAATGTTGGATTTCAAACAGAAGCTCGGCAGCAACCTGCCAGTACTGCGGCCCTCTAGGGTCAGTCCTACAGAGAATGAGGACATCTAAAGAAAACCTGAGGCAACATTGGCTCTCTGTTATCTGAGAACAGCCACAATGCTGCCGAGAGTACTCCTGTGCAGAAATAATGTACACCTGAGAAAAACCACAAAGAGTCAGCGAATGCAGTGAGCGGATTCACTTGCTGGCTCGTACAGCATCTGAAGAAAGAACTATTTAAAAACACAAGAGGTGGTGATATAATGAGGAAACCATGGAGAGCAGGAAGCTTATGATTATTGACAGAAGTTGATTAAGAAATGGATTATTGTCTGATAGAATGGTGGAGTATCTACTGCCACCGCTAACCTACGTACCTTTATGTAAATTTCTTCTAATTGAAATATTCATTTACAATCATTATTTTCATTGGTAATGTGCTTTATTTGCATTTGAAAGCAAAAAGAGGAAAAAAATGAAGCAGAACTCTCTGACCCCTGCCATGTGATAAAGGCTAAGCTTTTTGTCACTCTGACCCAAATGGATTAGGGCCAGGAAATAAAGGTCAGTCTTTACCAGTACCCCTGTGTGTCACATTTTTGTAACATGGAGTTTCCAAGAAAAATATTCCAATTTGCGTCAGTAATTATGTGTTCTTTATGCATTTTCATGTCATTTTCTGAGTTTATTTCGAATTCAAAAATTACCTTTGAGAGCCAAGCCTATTAAAATCCAACCCTTTGTGAAATATCCCCCAGCAGTTAAGTGTATGTTGTGGATTTTGTAGCTGTACATGCTCGCTTTTTTTTCACCCATTTAATTGTAGAAATTTTCCTTTTTGCAGAAGTCCCTTCTTCACTTGAGCCATAAGCCACCAAGACCACGGATGGATTGCATTCCTTTGGGATCTTGCAAGGTATTTCCTTAGTTAGAGAGCAGTATTTTCTTGCTAATACAGTGCTCAGAGCAACTGAAATGAGAGTAAGTCTTTCCTGCTTTGGGATGGCAAACCTGGACTGTGGCATCTCACTGTAGGGAAAAGCTGGAAGTCAGGATTTAGCCACTGACAGTGTCACGGAGCCCCTTGTCCTGCAGCAGTGCAGCCTGAGCTGGTCAGGGATGCCCCTGCCATGCCTGGTGTGTCCCTGGCCCTCCCCTGGTGTCCATCAGCCTGGCCGAGGGCAGGAGAGGCAGTTGTGGTCTGGAGAGACACGGGGCTGTACTGTGTGCTTGAGCTCAAGCTGAACTTAGGCCATCGGACAGGTTTCTGGCTTAGTGATTTTAACAATAAATTTTTAATCTGGTCATTATTTTCTTTGATTGCTAATACATTGACCTCTGGTGACAGCTGCTGCTTGCGCATGCTAAACTTTAATGCAGGATAAAGTAAAGAACATTATGATTATTTGAGAAGGCACGGTGTAATGCATTTCAGATGAACAGTGAAAGAAAGGCTATTCAAGTTAGAGCTTCACTTTGCCATATCACTCTCTATGCTGCTTTCCTTATTATCAGTACAAAAAATGAAATGGGAATAGCACGTCTTTTAATTTTCTCCCACTATTACCTCTTGATTTGCATTCAGAGCTCCCAGAAGAAATACTGCTGAATTCAGAAGTAGTCTATTTAAGCTGCATGGTGTTTAAAAATTGCTGGAAGAGGTTAAGGTGCTGTATATTATGCAGTTGACCTTACTAAGAAGCTACGTTAACAATTTAGACTTATAATTTTCTGCCATTACATTTTGTTAATTTTTTTTTTTAAGCAATATTCATTATCTTTTTTGGAATCCCTGCAGCTTAAACCTTTTGATTTCTTTCTGACTTGTTTCGTAAGATTTTTGAATTATATTTAAACTTTTTGTACTTAAAAGGTTGTTTTGCCATCGTGTCTTTGAAAAGGGGTGGGTTTTTTTTTTGCCTCTGTCTCTTTGTGTTCCATCTAAGTCCATGCGCCTTCACAGCACTTTCCTTAGGAGGAAAAAACGCAAAATCCTCTGTCTGTGAGTCCTGCAAACACATCTGAACTCTTTTGTCTGGCAGTAACTTCTCTTTACAGCTGATCAGGTTAGAACAAAGCGTCTGGATCCTCCCTTTACCAAACTGCAATAGCCTCCTGGTACGCTGGGCTCGGCCTCCCTGGATTTAGCTTTTGTTCCATGGCTCTACATAGTGCTGACCAGTACCGGGGTTAGGCATGGCGAAAAACAACAAATCCTAACAAAGCTGCAACAGGAAAATATGTTGTGGAGGGGAAAATGCAATCTTGTGACTCTTTCGACTCTGTAGCCCTTAATGCTCCGTACTTACTGCAAAAAGCCTTATCAGTTATGAGACTCAGATGTTTTCCAAAACACCCAAGGTGTCACCATACAGACTCTGCAGGGTCTGCAACCTCACTTGGCCCCAGCAGGAAGATCATGTTTGCTGCCTCTGATCTCAAAAGCATCGCTATGACTTTGTCAGCAAAGAAAACAGGGACAGGAGCTCTGGGCCATGAGTTAGCTTTGAGTCCCCTTGGGCCCCCGAGACCCTAAGGTATAATCCTTGTTTTGAACGGGTTTACATTTGTGCAGTCTGAAGTGCTGACATAAGCTTTTTCTCAAGCAGTGTGGGATGGGCTGCTAAGCCTTCAGGGCCCTTGAGGGCTACAAGGGGATGATGCAGACAAGCCAAACGTTTCCACATTTTCAGTGAGAATGGTCCCCCCAGATCACGCCTGGCCACTCCCATGCTGTGTGAGGTGGCACATGCCAAAGTCAGGCCACAGTGTGCTATAGCTCACCCAGAAGCATGCTTCCACAAAGGGAGTTGTGACTCGTGGCTGCAGGCACAGAACGAAGGTGATAGGGGTACTAATATTTCAGAGTTTCTGGAGCTCCTATTGTGACACTCATGAGGCTTCAGACAGTGAGAGCCATGGATCAGCAGCTGCTTTCCAATGAAAAGTCAACAACGGGAACGAGAGGAGCCCCATACAGATCCTAGAGCCAGAAGGTAGCTTTATTCATTTAATCTCGAGGTATGTAGGCTGTGATCAGTGCCATAGCAACTATCTGAGCCACTCGAATGAGTTAGATGAACAGATAGCAAGCTGTTATTTATACAGCACCCCTTATTGGAAAATTTAAAAATGCCAGACACCGGTTTCATTGAGATAGGTAAACTGCATTTATTTGTTGATACAGAGGTGCCGTAAAATCTCTGAATCACTGGGATGTATCTATGTGATAGAGACTGTTTGGCAACAAATAAGTGATGCAGTTAGAGGTTATAAGGAATAAAAGAATAAATAAAGGGGATAAAAACATATTAAATGGATGAAGAGTCAGCCTATGTGCCAAGTTGAAACTTGGCAGCTTTATAAACCGGTTAACACAGTAATAAATGAGAGTCCAAACAATAGGAATAAATCTGGAACAAATAAAATCATGAACTCAGAAATGTTTTGAACTGATTGTAAAGATAAAAAACGTCTTATGAATTAATTCTGTCCCTGTAGTTTTTTCTAATGCACGCTTTGCTTCTGGGAAGATTCTGTATCTGAAAAAGCTATATGGAGTATACTCATAGAGCAGTACAAAGGAAAATAAGAAGTATTTATCACTTGAAATAACAAGACAGAAACTTGTCTCTATGGTTTTAGCTGTTTTTCCTCTGAATCATCTTGAACTTCTAGTCAGACAGCAGAGTTAAAATAAATTATGTCATCGTGCTGCAGAATATTTCTTAACTGTGTAATTCTTTCCTTTGCAGAATGCAGGTACAGAACAGCCAGTAGCCTAGCATGTCAGTATTTCCCTGGTGATCCTCAGCTTTTGCAGACTGTTCTAACTAAAAGGTTGAAATTATTTTTAGAGATTAAAAAACCCCACAATGTTTATGTGTATACTGACAGCACAGCATCCTGGCCAACTCCAAGAAAAGCACTCTGTGCCTGAGAGGTACCTTATATCAATGAGGTAATCTCTGAAACTTAATTATGAGAAAATACCTACAACTTCTAATATCAGGCTCAATTGGTTTTATGACATTCAGCTTCCCTGAGCAGAGCTGGTGTGAATGCAATAGGAAAGACTTTAGTCATGTAAACATCATCATTTCCTTGGCACCTGCCAGGCCCCGCGCATGCTTGCACAGCTATAGCACAGCCATCCCAGGAGGAGTTCAGGCACTATTGATCCTGGTGGGAAAGGGCCCCAGCAGGTCACCCTGTGGTTCTGGGTCCCCTGGAGGGCAGGGGCCAGGGGCCTCTGAAGTGCCACGTCAGCCCAGGTCTTACTCGAGGCAGAATCTTGTCTGAGGTCTCTAGGTTGGAATGCTCACATTTGTGAGTGAGGAGGACAGACTTCTGAGTTAACTAAAGTTAAGAATTCATCACTTCTTCATTTGAAACCTTTCCACTATAGTTTCTGTCTACTAAGTGTGAATGAGCAGGCGTTGAACTGCAGTGCTACAGCTCTGCCGTGGCAGAGGTGCATCGCACTGGGCTTATGGCGCTCATCTCTACCAGCATGGATGTGAGCTATGTGTAGTTTCAGGGCCCAGCAAAAGACAAGTGAATTTTACTGTACCTGCCAACCAGCAGCATGAGGACTTATGCAGGAACGATGCTGAAAGTGCAAATAAGGCCAGTGACCAAACCTTTCCAGCAATTATGTTTAATAAGGTACTGCGTGTTATTTACAGAAAACACATGTCACACAATTTCTACACGTGAGATGCACACGAAGTATAAAGACAAAAGCTGCACTTCAGAACATGCTAAACAAAATAAATAAAACGTAATTATTTTTGCACGATGGGTATTACATAAATAAATATTCTAGAACGTAACGAATTAATATTTATTTACAGTCTGTTGAAAGTGCAAAACAATTGGCTGAAAATTAAGATATTTGTAAATGCTTAAGACCAGAAAATACTTGTTAGCCAGCCAGTATTAATCATAGCTGAAGGTTTTGATGTCCAGGAAACTGTTCTCATGAAATCTGTTTGTGCATATTGTGCTCATTTTGAACCAGTTTTTCACTACCTTTATGCTACTGATTTCGACAGCCTTACTAATTCATAGTGGAGTTTTGTAAAAACCTGAAAGTTTAAAAAAAGAAGTAAAATGTAAACACATTAATCTAGTTATCATTCAAAATAGCTCCAGACCTGTCAGTTCTCTGAAGTGGCCACACTGCTTGAAGGCTGTACGAACAACATTAGAATTTTTTCTTAGTATCTGCTGTATTTCAAAGGGAAATTTTAAAGTCTTCTCTGAATGGAATTGCACCTTGGACAATTCCCCTGAACCTCTGCTCTTTCATCAGATGCTTACGTACATCTCATACTGAGGTCAGCAGTAGCTGGGGAAGCAAAACTGATCATCAGTTTTTTTCCTGACCTAGGCAAGAGATTGTAAAACATATATTTTTAGTTAAAGAGAAAAACGCTATCTCCCTTAGAAGTGTTAGAAGCCATTTTTGTGAATTTTAACTATTCTTCTTCTGCCTTTTTTTTTTTTTTTTTTAATCCATACAGAAATCGTTTACTGCACTTTAAAATGATTTAATACACAACATGGCCACCCTCACAGCTACAGTGCATACATTTTTTCTCTGACAGGCAGTACGTTGTGCGTTGCCTAAGACCTTACAATACGTTTTTGCTTATTTTTGTAGTGGCAGTGCAGTCGCGGAGAAAGTGAAGTTCTTAACAAGTGACCTTGACAGGATAAAAGATCATTTCTCATCATTGCCTCAAATGTTTATGCCCGACGCGGCTCTAGACGGTGAGACATCTGTGATAAAGTTCTCTGGTTGTCAATCACATTTAATTGCCTCACATAGCTCCGAACATCCTGATGGTTCTTATTAGCTAGGGCTGCGTCAGGATCTAGTGAAAGAGAAATGATGTAGGATTGATACACTTAAATGAACAAATGCCTGAACAGAATGCATAACTCGTTACAAGCTGTCACAGGAAGGACCAGATCCTGGTGAGTTAAAAAGAAAATATTTAGAAATCTCTCTCTTTGAAACCTTTCCTTCATATCTGATAGTCTTTCTGGTTACTGCCCCTACAAATTAACTTTTCCTCCCAGATATCTGTGGCTACATTTACTCGAATTGATGGCTCTCAGTTTTATACATCACCTTACCTGTCAACAGCTATAAATTCAATAGCTAACTAACATGATTTAAAGCTTGTTATTTGCTTTTGAACCAGCAGTGTTCACACCAGTTCAAAAAAGATACAATAGATTTAAGCCTCCTTTAATGAAATATTCCCATTTCTATCTCAGTATTAAATGTCTGTAACACTGTGGTGCTTAGTGGGTGCCCCATTCAGGACTCAAAGTTTACCACCTATTTACAGCACTTAGTGTAACTGCATTGTAAGTACTCCTACGACAATCTTGAAAAACCACTAACTCCCAGTTTGAGTATCTTCAGCCTCACAGTGGACAGCATACAATTTAATGAAATATGTGGTAGGTAACTTAACAAAATTCTCCAAGAGAAAGATACAGAAGTATCCACTCTATAAATACATGCAAAGCACGTGGGACTTAGATATGGTACATCTACCTACTGACATTTTGTTATATCAAGTATAGTGAAAATCCATTTCAATTTCTCAATAACTTATATGGGGAGGTCTCACTAGTGCTTAATATATGGAAATTAAAAGACATACGGCCAGAAAAAACTTGGGCTGGAAAAAAGAGCTCCCTCAGTATTCAAGAGTTACGCTTTGATGCAGATGGAAAGAACTATCCTAATAAAAATGTATTTTTTTAGACTCTCTATTCTGTTCTTTGAGAAAGAAGAGGGCTACTGCGAGGCAAAGGAAACGAAAAGCTGAGAAACACAGTGCCAGTGTGGCCTGGAACTCACTGTGCACCAAGATGGGATGAGACCTGCAGAGCAAGCCTGGCTAACACAGTGCCATCATCATACCTGGCCCCACATAGGTTCAGATAATTATACTAACAAACAAGTTTTAAATTCATCACCTTAGGCAGTTATGTCACCTATAGTGTCATCTTTCTGGCCTAGTTTCCTACAAAAGCAGAGTTTATGCAAGCCAGCGTCTTGCATTCATCTACGTGCTTCTGTCTGCTGGCCTCACTTCAACTGCTCCTGAGCCCAGGGGCTAATTTCAACCTATTCTAACTTGAGGGCTTTGTAGAGACCTCTCAGAAACTCAGCTCCTTTGCATTCTTTGAAAAAGAGGTGGAGGAGAATGAGCTTATTGGAGCTTTCAGAAGGATAGTTCACCCCATGAAACACTGGAGGATCCAAACAGGGAAGAATCATTGGAAACCAGGCCTTTCCAATTCTGTTACACACAAATTAATTCTAATTACTGTAGCTACTGATAGTAATGATGACTGTTGCAGGTGTTGTAATACACTTACTGAAAGACTGACTTCGGCAGAACTTCACCGTCCTGACAGTGTTGGCAATCATGCGCTGGAAAGAGAAGATGGGATGCAATCAGGAAACAAGCACTGTATTTCATCATCATTTAAACGAAGCACCTAACCGTGCCTGTGTGTAAAGACATACGCCAATAAAAGAAGTCATATGAATGAAAATATAATTGGAAGGTTGATACTCTCATATGTAAGCTGTGATTTGCATTTACACAGGCGTAATTTACATGCACTCAGAGAGCCCTTTCTCTTACTTGGATGCTGCAAAATGCTTTAACGAAGGATGAAAATCAGTTCCTACAATATGCATTTCCTTGATACCATCTTTCCACATTAAAAAAGCAAAAATAATATCATTAACGGTAGCTTGGAGTATGTGGACTTTTTCATTTTCAGACAATCAGCTCCCAACAACAAAGACATTTCTACAACACAGTCGACATTTCTACAACACAGTCAGCAGCTAAACAGCTTTTACATTTTGTATCTGTTTGAGTTTGAAATGCAGCCCTCCTTGGAAATGACAGTAAAAAATGACCAGCTGAGAACCTACTTTCACCAGTTCTCAAGCATGTTGAACTCACAGGCAGGAAGGATACGGTTAGGATCGAGGTCCTGGGCAAGTTTCACCAAACAGAGTGTTAGGACAAGTTAGCACATGTGTATCTAATCCAAGTGAGAAGCAGATTCATTTTTGATGGATACTCCTATTGGCAACTCACAAAAAAGCAGCATTTACTTCAGTCCCCGTTGGCGGTGCTTGCTCTTCACTAAGCATCATTTCACTCACTTAAGTGAGAATCTGTTATTCAGTATATTTTGCTCTGATGAATCAGATGCTATTTTGCAATGGTTTTTAAGAAGAAATGATGCTAAGTCAGAAAGCAAAACGTTTCAGCTTTAGTTCTAGGCTGCAAGATTTTAACTGACTTGTGAAATTAACGCCACCATCCACCAGTGCTGGATGGTGGTAGAATTAGTAGAATTAGCGGTAGATGGTGGTAGAATTAGTTGTTCTTCACAATTTTAACTAAATTGAAACTTCAGCACTGAATTCTCTTAGCTAGAAGGTTTTATTCATTCACTGATTTTTTGAACATTTATTTCTTTCCTTTTGCTCAGATAAAGTTTATCAGAACAGGGAAAAGCTAACCAGAGCCTTAATGTTTATTCCAGCACTTCAGCGTGGTCCAATAATTACAACATTGTTTCATGTTTTAATACAGCACTCTCGCAAGGCTGCTTCATACCTACTTGAAGTGTGAGATTCACAAGTACTTACACAACAAAATGATACATTAGTTACTAGCAAACAGTTAAACCTAGGGTATACGCTCCTCAGCACTCGTACACAATTACAATCTTAGGTGAAAGTGGTTAAATAAAATATTTGTATCATTCCGAGAATGGGAAGCACTAAAATAACACATTTCTTCCACACACACAAAATGAATTATCTTTGACATTTTAATGCATTGTCAGGATGCAGAATGGTATGGCTGCTGCTCACCATTAGAAATGCTGCTGATACATGTTAAGTTTTTGTGGATTACACGTTTTGTAATCAAATGAAATGCAGACACTCCAAAGCTGATGTAAAAAATACGTTATAACACAAACGTACAAAAGATGATGGGAATTTGGATATGAGTCTGCTTATGTTGCTCCTAAAGTCATATGGATTTACATGTGGAAAATAAGTAGATTTCAAGCAAGAGTCATTTTCATAGCATGTTAATTTTCATACTTCTTCAAGCCATTATTACTAAGCAGATTTTCTAAGGCACTTATCTTGCAAACATTTTCACGTGTGCTTAGCATTAAGCATGTGAATAAGCCCCATTGACTTTGATGGAACCTCTTAAATACTCAAGGATAAGCACCCATTATAATACTGGATTGAGATGGAACGCACTGTATATTACTGTGTTGGTTCTTCAAGTCTAACCCAATCAAAATGAAAATCAAAACAACATGAACATGAAAACATGAATGTTTTATAACTCAGTGGTTTCATATTTGGCTCTGACTCTTATGTGTTGCTGTTATTTTGACATGTATTATTTCAAAGAGCACTTCTCTAAAATAACTGTTTAAAGGAAAGATCGTGAAGTTGGATTGGACCAGCCAACCTGATAAAGTGTCAAGAGTGTCTAACTCAAACGGGGAGCTTTCCTAACAGCAATTCATTCTCATGAAGATTTCTGGTGTTGCTTGACTTGCTTCCTAGTTGGGTTGTCAATATATACCCTAATTGTTAACACTGGTAAAGCTTTAGGTTTTGAAGCCTCAATTAATAATGGGCTTTGGAGCTAGGCTGTATGCTCAGTGTTTGATTAGCTTAACAGTAAGTTTCTTAGCTAAAAACTTACATTTATCAAAAAGGCTGTTCTGTGAAATAATTTTACTCTTTGTTTCCTTTATGTGAGAAACATTCACAGTAGGTACTGTAATGCTGTACTGTACTGAAAGAGGCAAGATGAGTATAGGGAAGGTCTCAGTATTTCTGTACTTCTCATGATATGGACCATTCCAGGCAAGGAAAATAGAAGTGACAATGAACTCATCTGACTTCTGGTTAAAGGTTGAACTGCCTGGTCTCCTTCCGTTGGCTGAAAGTTTTCATTTTAAGGAGTTACTTTGCTTGTTCCTGAGAATAATCTTATTCAATCTGTGCACTCAGAAGTATCCTGGCAATGATGAAACACAATAGAATGAAGAAGTGGGTGTTACTGTAGAATAAATGGAGGAACTTTGGCCAGAAAAGAACACTGCAACCAAGCAAGGAGATTCTGGAGCTTTATGTATCCTTCAAGATCTCCTTTCACATTGCTTTTTTCAAGAGCTGTTTCACTATCTAATATAAACTCAAGCAAATTCCTCTTTGGAAGGTGTGAATTGGACAGAAAAACTGCACATTAGGTGAATTTCCCTTTCTGAATCACGCAGATAAATTGGATTCTCCTGATGCAAGAAAACTGGAAACGTACAGAGAAAATGGTCAAATAGAAGTTTAATTGCCAGCTCCTTTTTTTTTTTTTCGTTCAAACAGAGGATTACCCCTAGTCAATGGCTGCAAAAATAAACCTCTGTTTACTCACTGTGTTAAGAAAGACCATTATCAAAAAGCCATACAAGCCTAAATATGTACCTTTCTGAAATAAATCAACTGCATAATATAACAAGCAACTGCAGCTACCAGCATGCTCTATATATACAACAATATCCTTTCAAGTTTTATGCAGTCTGGAATAGTGGCAGCAGGCCAGCACATTATCTTCTAATCCATTCCAAACTGAGGTTTTAAAATGTCATACATATTCATATACGCCATAGAAAACTAGTAAGGGCTTTAGTCACACACTTTTTGCATAATCTTTATGTTTCAAAAATGAAAGAATGTTTGCCCTTTTTTGCATAAGGATCAGAGTGTGAATTCCCTTTTGTTCATCTCCACAAAACCCGAAAACCAATATGCACAGATTCTCTAATCCTCATTTCACACCTGAAGGGTGAAGAAGTTTGACAAAAAGGAGAATCAGTGACCAGCATCATGGCACTGCCTTGTGCTGTCATGGCAGGTCAGCGCTTTCAGAGCTCTTTTGTGACTTCTGCTCCCTCTACAGGTGCCATTTCTGAGATGCTGCACAGTCATGGTACGTGGAGATTGTGCCAGGGAAAGTTGAGGCTGCCTGATGATTTGAGAAATGGCACCAATAAAGTTCCCAAATAACTGCATCTTCCCTCTCTCTGTGAATACAAAATTCAGTAGTGGCAGTTACAGTGCAGGACTGTACAACCAAGATAGGAAAAAAATGTGCAAGTTAAGTATGAAGTCAAGAAGAAAATAAAGAAAAATTGTATGAAGTATTGCCTGTCTTTAAGGAGAATCATGCCCAATAACTTTCTCACCTTCCTCTCCTTGCCCTGGAAAAAACAATTTTAGGAAAAGGCTTTTATTTTTTTTTCCTAAATCTAGTTATAAAAGCAGTGTGACTTCTATGTAATGAATTACCACATACATATTATCTCCTTACAGGTTGCAAGTTGTTCCATATGTATGATGCTGTACAGTTAATAGGAACTAATACAACTGGCAGTTTTTTGGGGGGATTCTTCTTCACCTGAAAAGAGGATCATTAACGGAGCTAAAAGACAAATGTGTATTCCAGATCACAATTTGTTTGCTGTCTACAGATATCTTTGATCCTACTTCCACCTGCTTGCAGATCTCAAAATACCCTCAACCTGCCAAACTACAACTGTAGCATTCAGGAAACTTTACAAGCCTACTTATTCCTCAGTCCTCTATGACAGCTACTCTTCCAGTTTGTACAGATACGGGTCATATAAAGCACCACTTATAACCAACAGCTACTACCAAGTTATCAGTGCAGAAAAGACGCAGGTAGTTTTTACCATACAAGGTCAGAGAGAGTGCAGAAGGCACATCTGAGCAACACTTGTCTCTATCAGCTTTTTAGAGTGAGATAAGGAGAAGAACTTCAATATTGCTCTGAAAGGATGTCTGTTTTGGTACAGAAGACAAACCTTTTACAAAACACTACTAATAGCTGTAATTTATTCTGTCTACTTAGTTACAAAAGTGTAAGTAACATGTTTCAGACTGGATTTTAAGGGCAGATTTTCATTTCTTTCTTCTCCCTGCCTCCTTGCTTCATGCAACACAGTGGCGTAGCAAAAAGCATAGCAAATACAAAGAGTGTACGTATTTCTGACACATTAAACATTGCCTGCCCACAACACATACAGACTACAACGGTCAGCTTACAAACTTCCCTGTTTGCACATAGCTGTGGCTCTATCACACATGGCATTCTCTTCTCTGGTTTACCTTCCCTACCTTCTGCTCCTCACAGCCTCCCCCAGATAAGAGACTTCCATGAGCATCATGGAAGAAGAGCAGGTGGTCACAAAGATAGCAGCAGGTAAAACTCAGCAATGCTTTGTGGAGCAATGTCCCCTCAACACTGCCAGTTCTGCCACTGCACCTCTGAAAAGACTGACTGACAGAGAAGTGAAGCAGGAAAAATTGGGCTTGGTTATTTTCCCTTCTAGTCTGACTTTCTGAAAACAAAGAAATAAACTAGACTAATGTGTTTAACATCAATCTGTTTTCCCCTTCTTCTCCGCATAATTTTGTCGAATTTGAAATAAAGCCCAAAGTCTCAATCATATGAAAGTTCCTACCAATTTTCTGTGACAATACACAGCTGTGGAGAAGAATCACGTAAGTGGCCTCTTCTGTCTCCTTTAGGGAAAAGGCTGAAGTTCCTATGTTATGACAAAAGCCTATTCATGCAGAATTCCCCAGCCATGAAGAAAGCACACAGGCCCCAGCCGTGAGGAAAACTTCAAGCAGAGCTCAGGCAGCCATTGTACAAAAACTGAGGAAACCAGGCCTCACTTTTTCAGTTTCTGGCAGTCATGGAAATCTTGGCTCAGAAACTGCCTGATAGCTCCTGTGTGTTTCAAGATGCATCGTTTAATATAAACAACAGCAGGAACATCAGGAAACATAAAAGATTTAAAGGAAGCTTCAGTTTCAGTTGAAGGATGCCACCAGATCAAACTTCTACTTTTGGCTGCCAGTTACAGGAATAAAGTTGTCAGCAGCACATCAGCTGTCGGGATCAGAGCTCTGGGGTGAGAGTGCAAATACAATGCCAGCGGCTGTTCTCAGTTTCATCACTGTGCTTACACGAGAGATGCAGGGACACATCTCCCTGCAGCCGAAAACGGCACCATCAGTGGGAACTACCTGGATGTTCTTATTTATTAATTTAAGCAAGCATCAAAGTTATGATCAGGGGGAATCATTTTGCAAAAAGAAGAAAGAAGTTTTAGACAGATCAGTAACAGAGTGGTTCCTAGCAGTATTTAGAGATATCTCCATTTGTAACAGAATAGCGTGCAGTAGAATAAACATGCGGAAATGATGAATAGCAGGTCATGATTCCTCTGATGAAATCTGGTTCCTACTAATACTCTATTAATTCAGTATAAAGTTTTCTTCAAAACCTTTGGGTGCTACTATTTAAAATCATGTTCTGGTTTGTTTCTACTTTGAGGATAAAGGTATGTGCACATATAGGTGAAAAGGACACGTCTGCAGAAGCCCACGGATAGGTCAGTTTAAGCTTACAGATTTCACTCTTGGCCCTGGGACACGTAATTAGACCAAGCAAGGTGGAGAACCAGTGACTTAAATGATTGTCTCAATACAGTTGCCATCCCCATAGTTTGGTGGTCAAGTCTGAGATCCCTTTGTTTTACCACCAATACTTATCCTCTACGCTTATTTCTATTTATCCATCTAAGTAGAATAGTCAGTCTAGGAAAAAGTCATTTTCCCCAGGCAGAAAAGCTCAAGGCCTTGGGATGGAATTGTTAACAGTCTGCATATGCAATTACATATTTCATTACTGAAAAATGAGGTCAGGGCCTTATGCAGGCATTAGTACCACCATTTACACATGTGAGAGTCTCAGCTAAGTAGAATGGTATTTCCACCCTAGGACTGTTCTGGAACTAGAGAGTAAAATCTTACGAGAAGAATTTCCTCATTGATTATCACTTTTCTATGAAGCTTTCCAAAGAGCTGAAAGTTCTCATTTTTCTCCCTTCAGAAAATGATCGCAGCTTAAGACAAGCTCCTTTGGAGTGCAGTGGATAAGGTTACTGTAGTACTAAGAACAAATAGACACAGGTGCCACAGTATATAGTCTGCAATTTCTGAATGGAGTTTAACTGCAGACACAGAAAGTCCAGGCTTGTTTTTGCAGTGTGGTTGCCCACAGCTGAGCATGGCTAACCCTGGGAATCAGATCTCTTGGCCATTAGTCACATTATTTAAGAATGTGGCCTTTTTCTTCTCACTACTGAGAAACCTGAGTTTTGGTCAAGATCCCCTATGGGAAGTTTTCTGTTTGCAGTTTTTGACAGTGGTGTTTGAAACGATGAGAGCTTGGGTGCTGAATTTAAAATAAATAAAATAAAAAAATAGGTATATAATAAAATTAAACCTACTGATACTGATCTCTTTCCAGTATGAAAGGAAACAAGTCATAGAAGACTCTTTCCACATGTTAAAGTGGAAATAAGACCTGCATCTTCTTTATTAAATCTCCTTTCACTCTCTGAGGAGCAATGCAGAACTGCCCCAGCCCAAGGCAGTTCAGTCTTGTCTGAAGGAACAGCAGTTAAATCACAGTGTGGTCTCAAACTGGCTGTTAAAAGCTGTCTCTAACAGCTCTGCTTCCTGTCACTGCTGCTGCCTCTCCTAGGAAACATTCTGTCCGTGCACGGCTCAGTGGGCAGTTTCTTTTCTACCTCCATGAGGTTTTCCAGAGATTCAGAGTGCCCGGGCTCTGTGCACAATGCACTATTGTTACCAGCTCTAGGTGCCGCCTTCACTTTCTGTGGCCCTAGAAGTCACTGCTGCAAAATTCACTCCTGAAGATGTGAATAAGAAGGCTTTTTTGTTTTTAAATTTTCACCCCGCAACCAACATTTCAAAAATGCAATACATACCATCTTTTCGAAGTTTACTAGATTGTCAGTGAGTGTCTTATTTCCCTCGTGAGTAAACGTCATGTCTGTATGGGAATGAAAGACACATTACAGCCCATAACTGAATAATGGCATTCAAAACAACAGAACATTTTATCTATTCCCTACAACAATCAAAGCAGCTATAAAAGTAAAACATTTAGGCTTTCATTCACAGCATTTCTGAGGCTAGTAAAATTGAGGCATAATATTCAGATGCACCAAAGCAGTTTTTCTTGACTCTGTGTCACACTTTTTATAATGGAAAAAGATCATACCCCACACTGAGATTGATTTTTGTTTTTTCTTGCTGCTTTTTACTCTGACGCTTCAAATATTTGACAAATAGCTTTCAAGTTAATAATTCTGGTAGCATACAAGCTTACCTTTTATAAGTAGAGGCATGAAAGGAATTATTGGAGGGTCCAATTTAGCTACAGTTAGTCTGTAGGCCCTATGGTTTCTTGATGGATCCTTAAGAAAAAAAATCAAATAATTAGTGATGTGTGTTATTACATATTTTAGGACACTGTGTGCATTCATTTAGATGTCAAGGCATTTATTAAAATCATCATTTGCTCTTGTGGCTTTAAATGTGCATCTGCAAGCAAAGCCTTTTATCATTTGCCCGTTCCATTTACACACTGAACACAAACATTTTTCATGCCAAATAGCAGTGTAAGAGGTGATTACAAAAAAAATTGTTTATAAAAGGGCCAAACATTTTACCTCCTTCGCTGCAGCTGCAGAGCCAGTATTGCACATGCTGTAACACTAAAATGTATTGCCTGGAAAAATCCAGGTTGTAAAATATAATTTCCCATATGTACTATTGGAAAACATGCAATAAAGCTTTTCTGAGTTTCCCAGATTAACTTTGAGTGATACATACGTTCTCTCAGAGTAGGTTCCTAAGAGTGTAATTTATTAGTCATACATACTTGTTTTAGCAGCTCTAAAATGGGATCATAAACTTCTTAAAGTCAAACAAGGACATATAAAATGCTCTGAATCAAGGAATTCAAATCAGTTACTCAGAAACGGAATTAGCTCAGATTGTGCGTAGAATAAGGGATCTATTGGTATTTACCATTAAGCTTTCAAATTCTGCATAGATCTTCTTGAACTTGCTTGGAAGTTTCTGTTAATAAAAACAAAAATAGCAAACCTTAATTCAATCCCATTTGTACGGTAATTTGACTGCAAATGCTAGTTCGTTCCACAATGCCCTAAGTCAGGAAAGTGCTCTTTTTGCCAGATATTTCTAACAATGTGCTAATCTAAAATACAACACGTCTCCTAGCAACCAGATTATAAATAGAGACGGGACCAGCCGTGAAACCTGCATCCTGATCTAAATCCCAACTTGAATTTACTCCTATGGGATGTTTAGGTTCGGATTTTTGTTTGGTTTACACTGGAATCACTGAATTCAGAATGGTAGCGAAAGTTGGAGTGAGCGGCTTCAGGACATTCCCCACTACAGTCTTATCTCAAAATATTAATTACGCAGAGCTTGTGAAGGGAAGGCTCAGCTTCGTTATTCGTACCTACAAGGAACTGCCTTCACAACATTCAAGTCCATGCTTAGACATTTGCAGAAGGTTTTCTGGTCGTGACAATACATCACCATTCTCAATGTGCCCAGCAGACTCAAGTGCTTTCTAAACTATAAATTAATGAATAGATTTTAGTCCACGATACCTACACTAGTAAATATGGCCAGTTGGTTGCACAGCAAATAGGATGAAGTGGGTGTTACTATATATTTTTCCTTCTCATGCTATTTTAGACATATTAAATTATATTTTACTATAAAAATGATAAGGTGTTATAAATTATTCAGAGATCAGAGCGAGTTTTTATGCACACTCAGAAGATGTCAGCTTTCTTGTTTTGATAAACTAATATTGGCAGTGAGGAACATTAAAAATTAAGAGACTTTATAGTGCAGAGATGATTTTTTCAATACTTTCCACGTTTGGAGTGTGTGCCCTGGCAAGATATTTACAGTGTGCCACAGCAAGGGCCTAATTTTTAATGATGTGTGTGAACAACTGTCTGCCTAGTTTGCATATGCATGCAGATTAGGTATTTGTGAAATAAGTGGTATAATTGGACATTTGCACCTGCAAATATCTAATTTCTGCATGCAGCTAATGTAAATGCATGACAATACAGCAAAAATCAGGTCTTTATGCTAAAAACTGAACACATAATCTACACATACATAAGATTTAAAAATCAAGCTGCAGAGATTTGCCTGACAGACTGACTGACTGCAGTACATCCACATTTGAATGTGCACTGCCTTTGACAACCAGAACGTTCCTAGTGGTTACACATGTTTACTGCCTTATCCTGCTGGACACTGTACTCTTTCTGGATACTTGCAGAGAACAAAGCCACAGAAACAAGTGGAAGCTCTGAGAGTGAAGACCAAACTGACAGTAATGAAGGGAACGCGTACCAGAGAGAAAAACTGAACCCATATGTTACTAGGGTAATAGAGTCCATATAGAGATCAGAAATATGTACAAATAGAGGATGGATTTTAGAGAACAACATGCAGTTGATCTCAACAAATGGCTAGTAAGGTCACTGAGGGGATGGGTGGATGTAAGAGGCTACCTTGCTTATCCTGTTGGACAGCTGAGTTAATAAAGCTGGTGCTGTCACACTTGTTAACTGCTTGAGAGTACTGAGCACATCTATGGGCATACTGCCTTACCAATAAAAATTACCACTCTAAGCTAAAGGCTTCTGCTCAGGACCTGAGCTATTAGATCTAGTATTTACAATAGTAAAGGCCTAGCGTGTTTTTGCTAACTAAAAGTAGAAGCCAAACTTCTTGGAACTGGGTTGTAGCTATGACTTACCTCCCATGTCAGTGAAAGACGGCTCACGGCAACGTTACTCAGTCCCATAATAATAGCGAAAAAGGAATTCAGATTTTTGTATTCTTTACAGCTGAAACACAAAGTTTTAAGTTGTAAGCATCAGTGAGAAGTACACAAGACAACCTGAAGGGAGCTGAGCCCAACATAAATCTGACAGGAGCCTTGCAGCCCTGGCCAGCAATGCACCATTACTCTGCTGTGGGTGTAATTCACCGCACTGTGAGGCTCCTTCCCCCTCTCTCCTAAAACAACCTCCTGCTCCCACTTCACTGGGTGCCAGCATCTGCAAGGACATTAAAGGAATCTTTGAAGTTCCTTCCCATCCAGAAGGACAGTACCGGATCTGAGCTCCACTCAGACCCCAGAAATACCAGTGGAAGCAACTGCTTTACAATCCCATTTGCTGAAGAACTTGCTGACAGTTTCTGAAAACAGCTACTGAATGCTGGAGGCTGTCCCTAGAAGATCTTCTAGCAGTTTACAAGGGCACTGAGTCTTTTTAAAGAGAAGACCAGCTGTCTAGAGATGCCTGTGTGTTGATGATTTCTTGCTGTATACTGCTTCTTAGAAGTACTTGTATATTCTGGAACTTTTTGGGATGCTTCAGGCAAAGAACTACCATTTGCTACTGGCATTGTTAAGGAGGTCCTGGGCAGTGCGAGCTCTAGGTCAATCTTTATCCCTAATGCAATGGGGAATTGTTGTTAGCAATTAGAAAACTTGGAAAAATGCTATTAACTATTGTGGAAGACTCAGTACACCATATGCAGGAGTAGGCATGGTCAAGCTCTGACAGCAGCAGCTCACACAGCTCCTTGGCTGTGACTGTACTGCGTGGCTCATTTACTCAGCTGGGAGGGAAGACAGAGAATAAAGCCACACAAGTCTGTGTCTTGCAAGGTTCCTGCAAATAATTTGCTGTTTTTCAGAGCTAATTCCCAAAATCTGATTTCAGAATCTCAGTCTCTGCTTCTTTTGCTGTTTTCCAAGAAAGCTTCCATAAACTACATTTCTCAGTTTGAGAATTTTAATTAACTGCTGACACTCCTAGCTCCTCTAAGGCATCCTCAGCTCCACATGAAATAAGACCAGTCATCATATGCTACTGTCTGACTCTGTAAAGGCCACATCAGCTTATCGTTATTCTGCTCTTTCTGTCCCTCTGTTTTGCCAGATTTGACGTATTGAGGAGGTGAGTCCTTTAGATCTGGGCCTCACTTGTGTCTGCCCTGTGTGAACACTGAGCACATGAAAAAACCTCTCCCCACCTGATGGTCTGCCTGTTGGAGACTGCTGCACCCTCAGATCTTCTGGCAGAGCCGCTCGTACAAATTCTCCCTTGTCAGATTAGGGCCAGCCGTGCAAGGTTAGTGGTGATAAGCTGAAATGCTGAAACTACTGCAACTTATCCTGACTAGAGCAGGTTAGGGAGTGCACTGGCAGTGGTTCTGATGGGAAATAAGGATGAAGAAGCAACCAGGATAGGTTGTTGGTAATAAGCTCTTCCCTAAGCACAACTAAATCCAGAAAAGGAGATCTGTCTGCAGTTAGAGACACTGAGAATAAACTCTGGCCTGGCAAAAATAATTAGTAGTACACATCAGTAGTGCTCAAATGCAGGCAGCTGCAAATCTATCTGCAATATGTAATTTGAATTTATCTCTCATTTTAAGAAGGAAAAGTTTGCTAAATATTCTGTCAAGCAATGGCATTTGACTAAGTCCCTGTTAGAATCAGTCTAGGTTTAAGATTCTGTATACCAAATGTTCTGTAAACTCTGCAGGCTCTACACTGAATAGCTCAGTTCCAAACAGAGGAACACTGTAATGAGAAACAGTGCAGCGTGGCACCTCTGCCAGTGGTGCATATATTTTGCCTGCAGAATATCAGCAAGTGGATTCTCCAAAACATCACGGTGTGTTTGAAGCAGAGGTCCCTCAGCCTCCCAGAAAGGACTGTATTGGAAACATCTTTGCAGTAGTACAAATTGACAACATGTATATAAACATGCACTCTTGTCTTCAAGACATACATGGTTAAAACCTCTCAGTACTTACATGAGCAGATTCATCTTGGCATTTTCTCTGCACACACACACTCTTCAAAATTTTCTTAGAAGCTCCTTGGGCTTATAACACGTGTATGGAAAGAGCAAGTCTCAAAAAGTAAGTGAAAGTGTCTGAGTGCAGAGATGCAGAGGAAGGTTTCTAAATAGCCTGTGGGTATATCTGCAAAGGGGAAGTACAGTGTCTGTGTGGCTACCCATGAAACTATGTGCAAGTACTTCCTAGAAGCCTTTCGAATGCAGTTACTGTGGGAAGAGCTCACTACAGGAAACGTGGTTTGATTCTTCCCATTGTTTCAAAGTTTGATCCTGCAACGGCTGAAGGAAAGAGATGAACCTGGTAACCTCCACATCCTTTCCCAGCAGATGCAGCAACAGGTCCTGGAACTGACAACACATGTGCACAGCACTGGGAGCCAGGGGTTGGCCTCAGGCAGCAGGGTGCGCTGGGGGCAGATGCAGAGCAATGTGCCTCCTGCAATGGTATCTGAGCCTCTGTTACAGAACTGAAATGGGGCTCTCAACAACTGCTATCTCCGAAAATTGGTACGTGCATGGCATCCTGTTACCAGCAGCCACGTGAGATGAATCGTGCAGCACTGAGCTGCACCAAGCACTTTTCTAATGAGCCTCGTAGTTCCAGGTAGGGTAAAGGTCTAAAGGGTCTTCGCAAGCAAATCTTCCTCGCAGATCTTGCCTGGACGCCTGGGCCCTCAGCTGTTGATTCAGTTCCTTGGCTTTCTCTCACCTCAGCCTCGGGTGCAGTGTTTGTTTTACCCATGCTATAACACCTGTTACTACAGCAGCCCCACTCTGAGGGCAGGAGCCTGGCAGAACTTCCCAATCAGACCTGCTCGCTCCGTCTCTGCTTAGGAAGATTTTGTGCTTTGGCTTTCTCTGCATCCAGGAGACAAAGAGGGCTCAGCAGAGCAAGCTGCTTTTAGCTATTTATTTTTAGCATTCTAGTGATACCAGAAACATGGAAGTAAACAGGAGGTTGTCAAGCTGTTGTAAATAGAATAGGGCTAAACCCATGACGCTGGGGAACCCGCTGGCTAGGGTGGCTTATTAAGGAGATATTTAGCTGTAGTTTTAAGGTACTTGATTTCAAGAGTTTATGGAAATGACTACAGTATCTCAATTTCCCATATTTCAACATTTCCCCACTACATGCGTCTGAGCTCAGCAAAGGCCCCAGATCCCTGTGCTGTGCGTGGCTGCCACTGCCCTCTCCCGGCTGTGAGATCATGGAATATGCAGCACACTTATTTTTAGAAACTAAAGAGGTAAATGCAGTTCACTGTTCTGCACAGAAACCCAATCCTGCATGTGCACTACCGGATTTTGAAAATCTTCAGCTTCATCAAACCCTGAGCCATCCCAAAGCAGTTCCCAAGCAGGAAGCAGCACTTGGGAGCAGGGCCCAGCCCGCAGCAGAGAGGAATGCTGAGAACATAGTTCTGATGTGAACACTGATTTCAGCCGTGTGGAATCACAAACTGAGAGGATGGAGACATCACAGCTGTACTAGTAATCTCTTCCTACAGACAACTTCAGCAAGCAGTGCAACAAATATTAAAATTCACAGTTTAACTGCAAATAAGGACTGCTTCGTTCTGTAACACTTCTTAAAGATCTCTACTCACAAGACCCAAAGTCTGAGACAAACACTAAGACCAGCAGTTCCTCACTGTATGCCTCAGCAAACTGAGTGACAGATGATAAGAACAAACATACCGTGAAATGGAGGGGAAGGAAGAAGGTGACAGTGATAACAAACTGCAGCTATGTGGGCAGGGGCATGCCCTGCTCCCTCCAAAGCATCCACCCCTCAATTCCCTGTTCTTGGCTACCATGGATGGCAAGGAGGCCTAACTCTTTAACACCAAGACTCCAAAAGCTTCAGTTCTAATATGAATATAAGAAGAAAACAGTAATTGCCTGCTATCCAACCTCAAACTCAAAGGTACTAAGAGATAAAGGATACTCATGTTACCGTACTTTTAAACAAAAGTATTAGGAAATTGCCACAAGCAGACTGAAGGAAACAGAAACCTCACCATCTCAATACCACATCTTTTGTTAAGATTCATTAATTCACATATTAGTTTTTGCTAATGTGCGTAAAGGTATATGACAGATTCTCCCAGTGAGGTGAAGTACGTATTTACTCACAAACTTGATGTGAAAGCACTGCCCTAGAAGTCCAGAGATATTCAGAAATCAAGGATCGGTGAGGAGTAAGACAGGAAAGAAGAATATGTATTAACAAGCTTCTATACTGCACTGTAAGGAAATGGACAGAATTACTGAATAAAAAACATTTTAACCTCTGATTTTGTGGCTTCTTGGAAACAAAAACAAACAAAAAAAGGACAATAACAACAAATGTAGTATATTCAGCCCCATTTCCAGCTCACAGATGATTGTGCACTTACTGGGCAGCTATCTTAATATATTTCTTCAATAGCTGCACACGCTTGCTGAGCTGAGCACAAAGACAAATCTCAGTCACCACCCAGAACTGAATTTCATTAAATCTTCTTAAAAATAAATCCAGATTTGCTGTGGTCTTTTTAAAATTATGCCTTCCAAAAGTGTGATAGATCAATTCCAGCTAGGAAAAAGAAAAACATTTGGGATTAGGTGATTTTTTTTTTTCTTCTAGAACACTTATATTTCAGACAGCAGAAAGAAAGTAAGAACAATGACCAGAGAAGTATCTACTTCCTACACTAGCCTGAAACTTGCTCCGCAGTTTACATTTATTGTTGTAATGATGACAAGAATTTAGGTTGCAAATCCAACTGTCAATAGCTGAGGGATGCTAAAGCATAACTATAAATTATGCATAAACAGCTTAATATCTTGAATACTTAAATAAACAGCATGCGGTTGTGAGACGTTTTACAGACAGGACACAAAGATAAAATTAAAGAAAGCCTTATGATTTCAAAACTTGTAGGCAGCCTTATTGCAGTATTTTTGAAAACCAAGAGCAGCAAACTGCAAGTACTGAACATCCCTACTGTACAGCACACCAAACTTTTTCTAACAGATTCTAATCTGCTGAATAGCTGGATCTTTATACCTCATGCACACAGTTGAAGAGCTCCCAGTCATAAATTGTCATCTGATGCGCTAGGTCTTTGGAGCTCATCAGTTCAAACGTTCCGACTGTACCAGCTGATGGTCCCTCTTGTTCTGGTAACGGTGCCTACAAATGGAAAAAATATTTTAGAAATGCTAAATTACATGATCGGAGGTTTTCTTCCATAAAATTTCAGATCTTTTTTTCCAGTGTGACCATTTCCCTGCACCTGTTTCTAGTAGGAAAGCTGAAATTTGCTGTGTGCAACAGGCTGCCATTAGGAAAAGGGAAGTGCAAAACTCAGTATCCACTTTGCAGAGGATCCTGAGGAAAATTCTAAAACCTCCTCAGAGGTACAGAAAGGAAATAAGAGAGTATTTCTCAGTATGCTATTCTTAGCATTGCTCTAAAATATGAAGCCAGAAATTACGCACTGTGTTCCTTAAGCATGCTTATTTGTTTGGGAGCACAGGTCTGACCACAAAGCTTTTGTGACCGATTTCCTCTTTTATATGCACAAACAACTGGGTCACAAAGCACAAGCCAGATGCTTTTGTACATTATGGATTTTAACAACGAGAATTATTACATCCACTGTATTTTAGAAATCTGCAGTGACTGCAAGATCTTCTGTTCATCTACAAAACATGCCTCATACTTCCTCTATTAATTATTTGTGCAAAACTCCTCATTATGATAATGAAAATCACATACATGCCGTCTTATAAAAAAGAATTCTTTATACCATTCATGTATAAAGTATTTCTGAAAGACACTTCCATACCATCCAATAGAAGAAATGTGATTTACAGTGTTGCACATGAGTAGATCTGTCAACGGTTACACTGAAGAGATTTAAAACATGTTTAAAATCATGGCTTGAGATTAAGGCACATTTGAAGCAATCTGCTCTCAATATTAAGGTCAGCACATTTGAGCCAGTTCTGGCTAAACACTAACAAACAATCCTCTTGCAAGTTCAAATGCATTCTAAAATATCCTTAGGGAAAAAATTCAGTAAAACTTCTTGCAAACCCACGTTTTAATTGTTTTGTTTCCAGGAGAGGGCAGTAGAGTTCACTCACAAGTTTCTCAATGTCTGAGAAGGTCTTTGCTAGTTACTAATTGCAGAGCAGGGAATTGCAAACAGACTCCTTTCTGAGTAGCAACTGAATAGAGTCTGGAAGATTAAGAGGCCATATTTACATACTGTAACACTAAAAATGAGCTTATTAAATCAACCATCTTCTATATAAGAATATTCTATTATCTGTAGAAAAAGGACTGGCTGGATTAATACCTCAACAATACACAGCATGTAGAAGTTTTATTTCTGTTTGTGTTCTTGCTAGGGAAAACTCATGTATCAAATACCATCATATAAAAACATGATGGCATTTGAATATAAATATAATTAAAATAATTAAACTTACCCACAGACATTATTACCATCTACAATTTAAAGAATAGTGTATTTAAGTACAGTATTATCTAAGAAATTCAGGACAGCCATTAGCCTTATAACAGCCCTCAGATTCCTCAACTTGGTATTTGCACAAACAGAAAAGTTTCTTCAGCTGAAGACAGAGTATGAAAGAAAAATACACAGTTAAGTGTAGAAAATCCTATTGTGTGGAAGTTTGTGGAAAAAGACTTAGAGCTTTTTTCCCCTGTTTGGAGACAAATACAATGTAGCTGTTACCATAACAAACACATTTTCCAGGGCCAGGAAAGAAGCACTTAGACATAAACCCATTGCATACTTGCAAATTTGTCTGACCCAGAACAACTCTCACATGGGAACTGTCAAGTGCAATATGAATAAATTTACCCACATAGGCAGCAGCAAGAAACTGGAATGTGAAAGGATTAAATGGGGAGGGAGGAAGGTCATAAGATTTTTGAAGTAGTTCATACCTCTTTGAAAAAATGCAATTGATAAGGAGATGAATTTTGTTGTGCAGTGTTGAGAGCCTCTTAGAAGGTGCTGAGTGTTCACCTCTAATTCCTATTGAAGCCTGTCCAATTGACAAAAACTAGCACGCTGCAGCCCTGCAGCTGCTCGGAGCTCATTGTAGCATTTGGTGCACTTAGAATTGTTTCAGTTGGAGGAGACCTTTAAAGGTGATCTGGTCCAACTCCCCTGCAATGAACAGGAACACCTACAGCTAGATCAGCGTGTTCAGAGCCCTGTCCAGACTCACCTTGAAAGTCTCCAAGGACAGGGCATCCACTCTGGACAACCTGTGCCAGTGCCTCACCAACCTTATTGTAAAAATTTCTTCCTCATGTCCAATCTAAATATCCCCTCAGGTAGTTTGAAGCCATTTCCTCTTGTCCTATCATGACAGACCCTGCTAAAGAGTCTGATGCATTCTTTCTTACAGCTTCCCTTTAAATACTGAAAAGCTGCACTCAGGTCCCCCCCAGAGCCTACTCTTCTTCGGGCTGAACAGCTGAAGCTCTCTCAGCCTGCCCTTGTAAGGGAGGTGTTCCATCCCTTGAATCGTTTTTGTGGCCTCTTCTGGACATTCTCCAACATGTCCATGTCTCTCCTGTACTAAGGACTCTACATTTGGACGCAGTACTTCAGGTGAAGTCTCACCAGTGCAGAGCAGAGGGGCAGGATTATCTCCCTCACTCTGCTGGCCATGCTTCTTTTGATGCAGTCCAAGATACAATTGTCTTTCTGGGCTGCAAGGGCACCTTGCTGTCTCATGCCCAGCTTATTATCCACCAGAACTCCCATGTCCTTTTTGGCAGGGCTGTGCTCTGTCCTCACATCCTCCAGCTGGTACTGACAGTTGGAGTTGCCATGACCCAGGTGCAAGATCCTGCACAAGGTTCTCCTGGGCCCTCTGCTCAAGGCCATCTATGACTCTCTGAGTGGCATCCCATCCCTTTGGTGTGTTGACTGCACCCCACAGCTTGATGTCATCCACAAACTTACTGAGGGCATACTCGATCCTGCTGTTGAAGTCACTGATGAAGATGTTAAAGAGCACTGGTCCCAGTACTGACCCTTGAGGGACCATGCTTCTCACTGATTTCCACCTGGACATCAAGCCATTGATTGCCACTCTCTCTGGGTATGATCTCACAACCAGTTCCTCATCCACTGAACAGTCCATTCATCAAATCCATATTATTCCAATTCGAAGAGAAGTATATTATGGGAGACCATGTCAAAGGCCTATACTGCACACTATTGGGGTATGTCTGCCTAGGTTTTCCTTTTTCAGGTGATGTATCTATAGAAGCCTCAATCCAAGGTAGATAGACAACACAGGAGAAAAGGCAAAGAAAGCCTTGACAGTTTGCTACCAATGGTATGTCCACACAGACATGCAAAGCCATGTAAAAGTACTCAGCATTGTACTAATGTAACCTCACTTTACAGTAGCATGCCTCATATGGATATCTACTTAGCAGGACTAATTGACCTTAAGGGAGCACCAGAATTTAATAAACTGAACTAGACATATCCCTGCATGGAACTACAGTCTGCTGTATGCATATTCCCTGGTTACTAAATTGAAAGCAGCAGCAAAACACAGACTTTACCATATCTATAAAAGAAATCAGGCATATACAGTAAGTGGCTTGTTAAAAGCATGCAGGAGGCTGAAACAAGGGTAGGAGTAACAGAGTTCATGCTGACATGACTGTATGGGAACTGTTGAATCACGGCCTGAACCACTGACTGATCACCTGAGGTGAGCACTGAGTCAGCCGCAGGAGCACAGGTGAAGGCAGTGTACCTGTGTGATGGAAGGGGTGGAGTCTGGCTCCACCTCTCCCAGACCCCATTTAAGGGCTGGCCACCACTGGAGAAGGATCTCTTGTTGGAGATCTCTCCCCTGTGGAGTTAGCGGTGAACCTTAATTATCTACAAAAGTTGAGCCTCTCTTTATTTACTGGTTGTCTGTTTACCATCCAGATAAGCCTAGCAAAATATACCATCTTCCTTGCTATTTTCTGTGAATACAGAAACTATTCTTTTGGGTTATTCACCCTACACATGGCTTGGCAATGACATTTGTTTTAAATGAAATAAAAGGAACAAAAAGTACAGTCAAATCAAGCCCTATAAAAGCAGACCCCATGGAGATTGTTAGAACAACTGTATAAACTGTAAGTACTTACAAGCAATTTTACTTAAGAGAAAAAAAAAAGACCTTTTAGGAGGAATATGTTCTGTAACTCTAGTTAGAATCAGGGATTTTGACGTAGTATTTACGGGGGTTCGGAAAGAAAAGATTTTAAGGAATTTGCTGTCAGAACGAAGTCTCCATAACACTGCAATTGCCAACACCTATCTTCTGAAATATATCCTTGTGGCCATATGGAGGTAATTCTGTAATCAGGAATTACTTTTTGTCTAAGTGATAATATTCAGCTCTTCCTATGTTCTGAGCATGACACGGAGAATACTGGAATCAAGTTCTGTCAGGTGGATCAAAAGGATTTTTGCTCCAGTTTAGGCAATGATGACATGACTCCATTTTAAATTCAGGACTTGCCCCACAGAACTATTACGAGCCATTTCATTGTGAGTATGTCCACTAGTTTTGAAAGAATAGAATAGAATCCCAAGCACTCAAATTAACTGAGGAGCTGAACTTTTTAAGCGCTGCATATATACATACCAGTGAATCAAACTGGTCACGCGGGCAAGCAAAGAGCCGTCCGTTAACACTCAGAGTTGTAAACACTGAAACGTCATGAGGCTTGAGCACGACTTTTTCTGTAAACATGAAACAGAAGACTTTGTTAAGTATTTGTAATATTGACAGCAGGACTGCACCAATAGCTGCATTCTGCATTCTGGGAACAAATCCTACACAGTTAACTGATATCCAGGATAGAAATAGATGGTAATAAGGTCCTCTTTGTTGAAGGAACGTGACAAGCTCAGCCCAAGCCAGTCTCACTCAGAACTAGCATCAAGAACTGGAATCTCAGCCTCAGTCTGCACAGGCAGTTTAAGAAGCCTGCACTGCCATCTCTAGAAACTATGTGGAAAAATCTAGCCATCGTTACAGACTATTCATTCTTCTCTGAGATTTAAGCATGTGGAGATCCGTTCTTGCTAGAAATTTCCTTGGAAGACAACTGCATAAGAAGGTAATGAAATGTAACTGTATTCAAATCTCGCTACAGCAGTTCTAAAAGAACATCACAGGTAAAGAAAAGATAATGAGGTAACTTACAAAAATCTCTGCCAGAGAGAGAGATTTGGCTGTCAGCAAATCTGACAATAAAAAAAATTGCTGCAACTGCAAAAACAAGAGCTGCCTGGTGTCAGTCCTCAGGAAGTGAATGTTTTTGGCAGGCATCTCTGTCTGCAAAAATGCCTTCCGATATAGCTCTCATTAGTGCTGTATGCCCTCACAATCATACTCAGCCAGAGCACTTCAGCAAGACTAGTTCTCCAGCAGAACCCACCTTGAGGTAACTCACCCATTTCTACACCATACAGTAGAGGGCTGACTCCTGACCCTTTGCCAACAATAGGTCAGTGTGGAGGTCAGAATGGCAGGGACAACTATGGGAATGTCAGCACTGCAACATTTTTTGCTGCTACTGATTCTCACATCTAAACTGACATTATCCATGTCTACCTCATGATTCTGTTGTTAGAAAACCTGAAAGTCCTACACTGAAGGGAACGTAGGGTAAGTCTGCTCTGTAACATGCATATACACAAGCTGCTCATTTTCCCTATATGCCATGTGAGCTCCAGTCTGTGCCTGCAGTGGGGAAAAGTCTTGCGTCTGACATAGCTTGTACTAGCTGAACATGCACTTGGTATGAAAGCCATGACCAAATTAGTCTTGCTTTTCAATCCCTTCTGGCCACTTTTACTATGAGAAATATTTAAGTAAAGGGAAATTCAGTACCTCCTCCAGAACTCATCTTTACAATGATTAGGCCTTCTCCAGAGCCCAGCTTATCTGCTACTGCGCTGATCACTTCCTTCACGGAAGATGACACTGGCACACGGATAGTGGTATAGGTTTTGTCTATGCAGTACACCTTAAAAAGAACTAAAGAAAAAAACATTCCACTATGAATGCCACATGTAACAATCACAAACAAATGCTTAAACTTTAACTTCAGTAACCATTGCTCACAAATGAAAGAACAAAAGCAAAAATAAACCGTTACTGTTTTGATGACTTCCCATTCCTCAAATGTTCTACAATTTCTAGTCTAGAAAACCCAGAGCTTTTAGTAAAACATGAAGTACTACTGTTTTAGAACTGCTATGCTATTTATGGGTGGCGGTTTCATCCGGTACTTTATTATGTCCCAGATATTATAATATTTTTTGAAAACAATTGCTTTCAGGAGTCAGAAAATCTGGCTGCAAACTCTCTTAATTACAAGAAAAAACTTTTCATTTTACAAAATAGTTTTGAAAATAAACTTCAGGTTACAATCAGAACTAAAACTATACAGGAGCCATTTTTTTTTTTTTTTTTTTTTTTACAGGCATGTATGTAATTGTTGACTCACGAATACTGTAGACAACGAAGAGAAATTCCCTAAAACTTGAGTACACATTGGTTTCACACACTTACACATGAATTTAGGTCTCTGACTGCCTAGGAATCGATACAATAGAACATTAGCCTGAAAAAAGCAAGGCAGCGTGCAGTGACACAAATTTAAGACAGAAGTAGTCAGCAAAATACTCCTTCAGCTGAGCTGTAAAGCCAAGCTAAGCAGCCTCTGGGTTATGGTTGTCTATGTGATTTCAAGGCTCAGTTTGCTGCCAGCACTATGAATGAGAAAGGTGCAGTCACAGGAAAGCATCAGTTAATTTCTGTCCATACAGACAGACGTTCTACTTTCAGGGCTGTAGCAACTGTTGTGCTCTTTGTAGACCTAGAAGAAACACTGATACGAACAACAGGAACTGGACACATGGCAGGATTTCTGCTGTTTGTATATAGTTAAATCCTGCTTTTGAAATGCCACTAGCTTTCTCAGACAAATGACTTTGAATTTGTTTCCTCATTTTTACCACTGTGTCGTAGCAAGTGCAATCCCTTAAGTTCAAATATTCTGAAGCAGAAGGTATTTCATGCGATGAAGATGCACCAGAACCATGGAGGGACTGGCCCAGGCAGTTGCAAATAAACCCCCAGATGTGCTAGTTTTAAAGAACGTATGTTTTGGTTTACAATGAACAGACCTCAGGATGTTGTTACTTCGTTGCTTTTTCCTACCTGATGTGAATGACAACATGAAAAGCCAGTACACTGAAAATGGTACTTTAACACACTGCTGTAAATTTTACCTTGATCTCTCCACAGAGTCAAACAATAACAATAGGGCAAAAGAGCAGATTCTGTTTTCTAGGCTGTGTGCCACACGGCAGAGCTCCAGGTCATGATTATCTGCTCCACTCATATCTCACAAAGGAGCATTTCTGGTGAAACAGCTGTATGTATTAGCTCAAACCACACAGAAGAGAAAGAGACTCAAACACGACCTTCTGCAACAAATATTTATTGCACTGACACTGCCTGCATGGACACTGTACCGGTTCTTGCCTGTTTTGTTCCCTGTTTTAAAGGTTGTTACATTCTTCCTCTGAGGAAGCACAGGGCTTTATAGCACACAGATGGGAAAAGATCAGAAGTATTTCAAGGCAACAATGGAGAATGTGGGCTCAGAAAATGCAAAGTTTGCTTCAGGCCAGGCTTCCAAACTCTTGGTACTTTTGTTTCTTTTCAGACCCTTTACTTTCAGACAGACGACTTTACTACAAATCCTAGTGGCTCAAGAAATCTCTTCAGAGAAGGAACTCACCTTCATCGCTGCCTCTGATAGGTTGGCGTTTCTGTGCTCTGTCATCACTTGTATTAAATAGCTGCAGAAGAACTTTGTGCTGAAAATTAAACACCAGGGTTCACATTATGTCAAGAATTAACATTATGGGGTAGATCTGAATTTTAAAAGATCAATAGCAGGAAAAAGGGAAGCAATGCAAAATTTGACACAAAGTAAAAAGTTATTTCTGAATGTGTTATTTTAATAAATCCAGAATTACTGAAGAGAAGATGCTTACAAGTTTGCCATGCTAAAGCTCTTATTTAGGAAACAGATAAATTACCTTACCTTCTTTTGCGGTGCTTTAGGTTCCTCAGCTCTATAAAATTTAAAATACAGCATATATCATTACATATCTCCTAAAAGATTTTGTGCACAAAGCCACCTAAAGAACATGGACCACTTGTCAAACTGCAGTATCAACATATTCATGTTTGTATATAGGAAAAGAAGACCAGGTGATACTACTGGTAAACTAAACCATCACTAAGGCACAGAAAATACTGTGCAAAGTTCATGCAAGCATGAAAAAAGCATGCAGTTTAGTTTCAGTGGTATATACATAATATCTTATTTCTTCTGTCAATCCTTTCATGAGGCAGATTGGTGTATGCAAGAATCAAATGGAAAGAGAGGGTCACATTCATCCAAATGAGTCTGCATGCAAACATTCAGTCTTCAGTGACTGAGTGTCAACCACAAAGTGCATTTTTAAAAGATATAAGAAATAATTTTCTTCATCTATTTACTAAGAAAAAGAGTGAAGAACAAGAAGGAAAGATGCATAATTTTTGCTTACACTTGCTTTACAATTTTCTCTAGCTCTGGAAGTTGCTCCTTTAGTGCTGCAATCATCCTAGTATCATCTGACACAGATACATAAAATTCCTGTAAATGACATAGAATACTCTTTAAATAACTATAGGGGTAAATGAGCAGTACTAAGGATAGAGGATTATGAGATGACATCTGATAGTTTAATGATTATAAAGAATGCTAATCTACATAGATGAACACATGCTGGGCCCAACCCTCTATTACTTCTACTTGTTTATCTCCAGCTGATTTAAAGCAAGAGTTACACATGCAGAAGGGAAGCCTGATGAGAGGTGGAAGACATAAGTGTTTTCTTAGATTACTGCACAACCACTGACTGCTTGTGCAAATACTGCGTTTTCAGATTATCAAGGAGAAAAGCATGAAGATTCACAAATAATGTGACACAATTGTATGTTTTGTTATTTTTTTACCCACTGCTGTTATAGTCTAGTAATTTTTTTAAAAAAATAATCCTTCCAGTATCAGTAATTTCTTTCCTTTCCCTTAAAAACCAAAACATAAAACCACCCTACAGTCTTGACCATGCTTACTAGTGCAAGCCCAATTCCCATCTAATCTTCGATTTCTATTAATGTACTGTTTTCAATCACAGTTTGGTATTCCTCTCTTCCAGCACTATCCTGGTTTTGTTCATTCTAGCTTCTGTATTTTGTATTCCACCTTATTTTCCTGAGGTGCTCAGTGAACTCTTAGGCAAAACTTGGAAGCACTGTACCATACACATTCTCCATGATGCTGAGCACCTGAAAACATTTCCTACTTAAAATCTATTCTGTAGTTGACCTCTATGACTTTGTCTTCCCTTTACTGTCTTTCTGCCTTTAATCTTGCCTTCAGCATCTTCGTTCAGAGAATTATTTTCATTCAGATCCATATTTTGGGAAGACTTATCTCCGCCTGTGTTTTAATTCTCCCTCTCTTGAACACTGTCATCGATTAATTGCTCTACTGTGCTAATTAAACTATCATCTTCATGGTGGCAACCAACAGATTTTTGTGTTCCAGCTCTGTTTGGTTTTGTTCAAAAAGAAATCTCTGCAGATAAATTTAAACATTAACCAAAGCTCACTGTAGCTAGTAAATGTTCTTAGACAATGCTCACCAAGCCATGCTACTACTCTACTATTTGAACAATACACAAAATATAGTCAGGTGCTCACACCTGTAATTTGGAATCACATTTGACTTGATCATGTTATAGGTCTCAACATTTAAGTCATGTCTAAGTTTGGCATGTCCTAAAGCACAGTTTTTTCCAGTCTACCTGCAGAGTTAAGATTCAGGCTCTGCTTCACACAGCTCAGTCACACAAACCTCTCTTGGTGAGACTTTCTTGTCTCACTCATGTGCATTTGCAATGCTGCCACAGAGATGATTTTCCTAGCCCAGTTTTCTTTGCACATTTCACTTTTTTTTGTGTCTTTTTGGGTCTATCACCAAAGCTTGTCTTAGCAAACTTGCCCATGTGGGCTTGCTGCATTCCTGTCATACTTCAAGCCTGCTTCTATTTTCCTGTAACTAACTCTTAAGTAGCTAACACTTAAACTGAATTTTAAGTTCTCTGGTGCAAGAAATATTCATTCTGTGTTTGGACAGAATGAAACATGAGACTGTAATTCATGAATGCAGTATGTAACAATATCAACAATCATGACTTTCATGGCATGGCATCTATCCTAAGGATCTTATAAAGAGTATCCGAGTAATTACACCCAGGGATCATGAAAATTCTGAATGCAAAGATCATAAGTTCCAATAGCTGCAGTACAGCTTTCATTCAAGTGGAAATTATTTTTGCTTCTGTACAGTGACAATCCTTCAGCTCCATCCTGGCACAACTGAGGCAAACACCCAGTTCACAAGAAACAACAAAAAAAACAACTTTATATATTCTTATTCAACATTCTACCCGTGCAGAACTTTCAATGGGGTGTGCAAGTCCAGCAGATAACTTCAGAGATCCAGAGCCTGACAACGGCTCAAGCACTGCTGTGTACACTGCCTGCAGCTAAACCCAATTAAACATAGTTATGAGTTTGCGCTCTGAAATGATACACTTCTCTTTACTTTGTAACAGAGTTCGGCAGGTTCTGATCAGGCTTCCAACGTTTCTTGCTAGGTAGATCCTTTCGAGTACACTGATGAAACAGTTCCTTCCTACCTCCAAAAAGGCCATTGCTGCTTCATCTTCTTGTAGCAAATCTCCATATAGAGCAGCCCACTGCAGAACCAGTCGAATGACTCGCCTTTTATTGTTGAGAGCATAATCCATTTTCTCTTGCTCTGTACCCTGGGAAGGCTGGGCATGGTAAGTACCACGGTGTCAAGGAAAATGATCAGTGATTGAAAGTATCAGAACAAGTATGAATTTACAAACAAATGTCTTCCAACAACTCATTTTCAGGGTGTTCAAATGTAACTTTCCACTACATACTTTTGATTTCTGAGTGTTGCTAGCATAAAGATTTGTGAACCTTCAATATTCATACTGAAAAGTAAAAAGACAGTGAAGTCACTGAGGAGCAATCCCACCACAGAGAAAGTTGCAATGGAGGAGAAGAACAGAAATTATGTTTGGAATAACAGAGAGAAGAATTAATGGTTAAGACTGAAGAAGGATGTTCCTCCCTGTCCTTCTTTGGAGTCTGTGGCAGCAAAAGAAAAATGTCAGTTTGTATTTATACACAATTCCAATATTCTGGAATGAACCACCAGCACAGTATCTTTTATTTTGGGAAGCTACTGTAAACCAGGGTGAACCTTAATCCCATTATGGTAGGAGAACCTAATTCACAGTCCAAGTTTACAGTCTAAACTGACTACAGAGACACAGCGTAAAATCATAAATTTTGTAGTAGCTTCCGTTTATATATGAGAAAATTAGAAGTTTCCATTCAAACAATTACACAATTTTTGGGAAGCAGTACTTTGCAACAGATACTTAGAAGTGCTTGTAAGAAGCTGTCTTTTACTTGAAGCTATAATATAAGAGCTCTGGTCATTTAAAGCTCTCCACTGACATCACTGCTAAATCAGTGACAAAACGTACTAAAGAGCTTGATGTGGACTTCAGATTTTCTTCTCAGTTAATGGGAAGAAGGTACAAAAGATCTGATTTCAATTCAATAGATTTCACCACTTAGTCATTCAGTGCTGCTTTGTTTTTGTAGATTTAAAAAAAAAAAAAAACTACTTTGGATGTGTGTTTATAACCTATGGCTTTCTTACAAACTCTAAATTATGTCCTACAAGCAAAAGCATTAGCAAATACTTTTATAAAATATATATTGTTTAACACTACTAGCTCTCTACTTCCCATCATTCTTATAGTAATCATGTCAACTTAGAATGAAAAACTGATGCCAAGGAAGGTTTCTATAGTTCTTAAAATGACCATGATGGGCAATAAACCAAGTTAATTAGAGCCCTTAACCTATGTGAAAATGATGAATCCCTACCAGAAACAGGATATGACAATTTGTGTACTTGCTTCTTATAGAGGTTAGCAATATATATTTTAGTTGTTTCCCAATAAATTGACGACTGACTGTGAAGTAAGCACAGAACTAGTGCAACTCCATCTTCAACATTTCTTCCTGGGTACCAAAATTGTCTTCATAGCTTATTATGAATAATAACATTCAAAGTTATATAGAAACAATGAATATTTTTATTACTGGCAATATTTCACACACCACAGTGAGGTCCAGTATCCTTTCAAGATGCAGTTTCAGTTGCTCAAACAAAAGATCTTAAATTTTTAATTATAAAACTTAAATATTTATTAGAAATAAAAATGAGCTAAGAAATATATTTTAAGCCTCACATTTATTATTATAACAAGATCTCTCTTGTTTTTCTATAACAAATGTTAACATACTTCATATTAATAAAATACTTGGGGAAGCAGTATCTATTAACTCACACTTCTTAGATGATCTTCCAGCCCCAAATACCTGCAGAGATTCAGCATGACAGAGGGGCTACTGGGGCACTCACTCAGCTGACAAACTTTGAGAAATTTGCATTTTAATTTCATTCAGAAAGGATTCAAATGACTAGGGAACTAAAAATGTCAGTTTACTTATGGGAGTAAGTAAGCTGAAGGGTCATAAGTAAATAATATATTGTAAACTACGTGCTCTAACATCTCAGGGAGCAAGTTTAATATTCCACTGAGTCATTTTTCTCATGCCATTTTTACTTTTCAAACACTGTAATTATTTCATGTATTTTTACTTTCCTATTAACTGACTCACCACAGGCACTGGTAATTTTTCTGTCTTTTTACTGCTCATTTATATTAATTGCTCTTTTATTAACATTATCAGAGGGAAAGTCAATGAAGGGTTCTCCCATTTTTATGGGACCTACAGGACACGGATTCACTGCAGATTACAATCAGAAGTAAAATACCATGTATTCTTGCAGTGTCAGACAGTTGTAAAATATTTGTCAACACCAACACAATTATGTATACATGTATCTAATTCTGTCTAACACATACTAGGAAATGGAATCAATTCTCAAGTCTGTTCCTCTCTCTGTGGGAACATGCAGCTAGACTGGGAGCTCTGTAACATCAGCACCGGTTACTACAGGGGAACACAAACCATTTTGCTGGCATGGTGGTAAAGAAGGTTCACAAAACATTCATAGGAAACACGCTAAAGGACTATTGCCTACCAAGAGTAAAAAAGGAATTATTTACATTGAAAACATTTAGACAGTGGCTCTTAAAAGATGAAAACTTATGCACATGCTCACAGAATTGTACTACCCCAAGAGCACTATCCCAAATGTACATTTGAAACGTAATTTTGGAGGTGTTACCCTATTATCAAGTTTTATTTTGAGATTTATCCTGCTTCCTTCTGACTAGCTGTAGCTCTAACAATTTTCCATTTCCATCCTGGTGAAACAGAGAGGGAAGAAAGTCTTGACATAACAGACAGGATGTATGCTTATTGGTCCAGGACCAGGGAAGCATTTTCTTTTCTTTCCAATTAAAGAGTCGCATACTTTTTTTTTTTTTTTTTTTAATATATAAGCATCCATATGCATTAGTGATTAAAAATGAGCTGTACCAAGGGGCAACACAGCATAAGCACTGAGTTCTGAGCAACCTGCACTGTTACTTAAACAAAATGGTGCACCCATTTATTCCTTTCAGTCTTGAAGAGCATGCAGATGACCAAACACTGCTGAGAAGGAAGAAAAAAAACCCCACATGTATACCCTGTACTATGCTTGAAAGAACTACAGTGCTCTAGTTCTACTCACACCTGCATGCTGCCAGCTAAAATAGTAGCCTATGTGGGTGTAAGAAAATAGTCTTCTATTGATTCAAAATTGGGAGTTGCAGCAAAAACAGCGTCTCTGACTGAATCACTTTTCTTATTTCTCTTTTACCATTTTAATTTCCTCACTGAGCACAACTAATTTCTCTTTAGTCTCACAGCATCAGAAAACATTTTTGTACAGTGATTTTGCTCAAAAAAGATGAGCTTTGTTAGCAACCTTTCAACTCTAACAATAAATTTCAATGGTACAATCAACACAGCACAGTTTGATTTTCCATATTCAGAATGGACCAAATAAACAATAATTCAGCACCAGGAAAAGCTGATACTAAAGCAGTGGGACACCAGCTATTTTCAGCCCTCCTCTTCCTCCTACCTGAAAAGGAATTGGCATGATGTCTGCCATGACCCTCTAAATAGCCTATTGGTCCTAGCCCCTCTGGAATAGATTCCATAATAAGAAAAGCCTTTCTTCTATAAACAGTGAAATGCATTTTGCTTATGCATCTGATTTTCTAAGTTATTGGATATCAGCTGTATACTGTTATAATGAAGGACAGACAAGCTAGAGTCTCAAATGGACTGACTGACAAACAGATCACCTAGAGATATCTAGAAAAAAAAAATCAAAACAGCATTTTTTTTTCCCCCCTCTTCTCAAATCAGTCAGCAATAGCATTTCATAATGCTTTTGCTATATAAAACAATGGTGTTTTGGAAAATGTGCTTTTTGCAGATGTATGAACAATTTTCTATAGACTAGTTTTGTGGGTCCAAAGGTTTTCAAAGCAATTCCTGTCCTTGCTAGTAGTAACACAAATGAATTCCCCAGCTTGTCAGACAAGGACACGATGCTCTATTTTGTCCCTTCAGGATGTTAGCTTTCCCAGATGTCACTTGTCCTGCTGAGCCTCAAGAAGTGCATGCATTCACACCAATATGATTACAAATAAATAAATAAATAAACAGCAAATTGAAATTATACCTCTTGTCAGAGATCTATGAAACAGAAAAAAAAAAAAAGTATGTTCATTTAATGCTTACTATCACTTGATTTGTTCAAGTCACAGCACACGAGGAAAACTTTCCAGTCTCCAGCAGCTCTCTGAAACACCACAACTTGCCAGTAGCTGATGGAAATTTCTCAGATGCCTTCTACGTAACACACAAATAGTATGAGAATGACCTTCAACTCCTGATGCTATGTGTTTTTTCTCCTAGGTATTCACGTTTTTTGTAGTTTTGTTAAAATTTCCTAAAAACTATTATATATTATTGTTCATAGTCATATTTTGGCAGTGCCTAGGAACTTCTTACTCTTTGTTCTAATAGTTCAGACACTCTCCTGCTTGAGGCAGTTTGTGGCTTGTAACCTATAAAGTGGACCACAGAAATCACCAAAATATAGTAATTTTAGTTCAAATCTTAGCATGGCGGTTCTGCAAATATTAAGAAAGACAGAAAGAGGAAGAAAAAAGGAGGGCTGATCTAAACTTGTATGTAATTTCACTTATAGAACCATAGAATTGTTTGGGTCGGAAGGGACACCTTCTGTTGGACCAAGCTGGCCAAAGCATCATCATTCAACCTGGCCTTGAACAGCTATCTGGTGAAGGGATAGTAGATTTCTTTTCCTTGGTGTAACAATAATCCCAGGAAAGATACAGTCATCACGCTCCAGGCCTGCATCTCATCATGTCTATACACTACCCATTTCAGAGTTGTTCAGCTATAATACAAGCTGTCAGTCAGACACTTAGAACCTACCAACAAGGCACACCCTCCATGAAACACAATTTAATTCTTGAGAGAGAATATCTCCTGTCCCATCAATGATATGGAAAGCTGAAATACGAAAATAACTTATCTGTTACAAAAGGATATTGTGCCATCAAGGCCGGGCAGAGCTGACTATTTGGCATAAAAACACAGTGCATCATAATAAAATCATTTAGAAAGGAATCTGTGAAAAGAGAAGAAAGAAAACAACAAATAAAGCATTTAGGGGAAAACAAGGATGAGGCTTCTTTAAGTAAAAAAAATCTTGTTAGTCCTTTGTAGATAATAAAGATGTCGTTTTGCACTTCGTAGATATTAAGTTTGAAAATGTGAAGGAACAAGTATGTGCTGAAATGTTACGCTTTTATTCTTGTCTGTATGGATTTAATTGCATTTATGTTAAGAAGTTTTTGCCTGTGTCAAAAGAAAGCTTGGAGCAGCAAAAAACCAAACCAAACCAAAACAAAAAGAACTGTTATAGGTGAATAGTCTGTACAAAAATGAAACACTTGGGTATATTCCTCCTCAACAAGTGTAGAGATCTGGAGGAACCACTTCTACAGTGCAACTTTTCAGGGAAAAGAAACACTTCAAAGTGCTGAAAGCAAGTGATGTCATAAAAAATACAGTGAGATAACTGCAACCTGACACTACACCATTGTTTCACTGTAATTCATATTTGAAAATATATCTCAGTTGACAAAGCACCTCCAAATAGTAGGACTTTTTCTTTTTTTCTTTTAACTGTTCTTAAATTAAGGAACTGAAAAAATCAAAATTGAGATTTTCCAGCTGTCTGAACTCTTATATGCTAAAAATAGTCTGGCTTGTGAACTGTGACTTTTTTGTCCCAGAGGGATATGCATATATTTTGTCACTGGATTATAAGAGTCAAAGTTTGAAAGGATTTGAAAAACAATTTAGTTTAGAAAAGCGTGTAAAATACGTGCATAGTGAGAATAGTGAAGTTGCTATTATATACTTGCAGATTTAAAGAAGAGCACTCTGCTTGTAATCCTAGTTATTAGGTATCTATGAGAACTATCACTTTTATTCTTAGAACTGATTAAAACATATAGAGTGTAGAAAGATTTCTGTAATCTTTCAATTCTTCCACCATTTGTGGCCCTCTATACAGGTTTCTTCAGTACTCAGATATCAGTAACAAACTAGATGAGGATTAACAGTTTTGAATGTATACTTTTTAGATATCCATAATGTCAAAAGACTTGCTAAGGCAATATCGTGTAGCTTAACATAAAAGTCTCTGCATCACTTTATCATAATGAGGACTATTTTTGTGCCCAAATCTCTTTTTTCTCCTAAATTGGAGTACTTACTGACAGTAAAGCAGTAAATATTTGTATCCTTAGGTGTAAATTCACTATTCTGTTTAAACTAATGAAAAGCAGCCTATTAAGTGCAGCTGCTGCAACCTGCATTCTTGGGACTTAACCCATGGTGTGCTGAGTTCTTCTCCTTTATGTAAAAATTCTTCCTTCCCTGCACATGGGAAAGTATCACAAACAAGTAGTTTAAATGTAATGTGATAAGGATATAAATCTTATCCTAGTATGTAGCACAGTGATCAAGCTAGTTCACAGTATTAGATGACAACCAAACTAAGAAGTTTGAGTACCATTACCTTCTGGCAGTAATGCATGCTATTTTCCAAAATCATAGCTGTGCTTACTTAAAGTCCTCACTAGTGGTTCAGCACCTTTTGAGAGTCTGCTCTTCTACTCAGAACCGAAAGTATAAATACAATAGAGGAGAAAGAGTGAACTGCTGTCTTTAATCCTGGATTTCCTCGGTTTTCTTGAGGTTGTTTCATTGGATAGTTTTTATTCTGGGAAAAACTTCTACTAGCTGCTTTTCAAAACATCATGTTGCAGTGTATTCCCAGCAAGACCTTACACAGTGATAAGAATGCAGTTTTTGTCACTCACCTGTTGCTTCATTTAAAGTTGCTTCAAGGCGCATAGTTTCCAGAAAGTGCTCTAAAATTTTCTCTGGAGTTCCTGACATCACAATATATCTGAGGGTGGGAAAGGAGTAGTCAGTGTTTCATACGCAAAATAATAAACGAAGAAACATCTGTACGATAAGCGAGAAAATAAAGAGTGCTAAATGTAAAAACCTGCTCTGACCAGAATTTCAAAGTATCATCGGATGAAAACTCACAGTCTTTGTTGCCCTCTGTGTAATGCATGCAGTAACACTCACTACCCTACCCAGGGAGTGCAAGATGACCGACAGCCCCCTCCCTGTACAAGTACTCTGTTATAACATCACCACAGTTATGCTGCAATCAACAGAACTACACTGGTGTAAACCTGGGGAAGTGCAATCAGACATGCTTCTCCACAGAGAATAGATATCTCAGTAATGATAGCAATTCATAGTCATTAGAGGGTCTTAACAGACTTACTATGGGCATGAAATGAGAACTGGTTTGTATCACTGTCAGAGCAAGCAAACAATTTTCTGCAGTATCATTGACAGGGGCCGATATGAGAAGATGGGAACAGATAATGAAATACCATGCTGAACCTTCAGATTTGTGTAATGCTTTAGATAGCTGAGGCAAGTAAGCTTTTGCAAGAGGGTAAACTTATTATTGTATCATTTCCAGGATTAAATAAAAGAGGTGATTAGACTGGTACAGTAGTTGGGTTACTCTTCCCAATGCAGGAATTTAGACAACATTTTAGGAACCAGAAGAATATCACAGGATATTGCTACACTTGTCCTGACATCTGTTTTGTTTTTGGCTCTCCTTGCAGATCAGATTTTTTTTTATATATATTTCTCTCCGCTCGTCCAATCTTTGCATCTCCTTTTTTCCACTTTTTTGGAATCCAAATGATAAAGTATGAAACTTAAAAAAAAAAAAAAAAATGAAAGAAAGAAAGAAAGAAAGAAAAACCCCGAGAAGTGAAGATACTCTCCTCCTGCTGAGAAATAAGTGGTGGAGCTGAGCTCCTGGGAGCTCCTCCTCACTTTGAGCACTGACCGTCACAGTTCTTTTACCTGCCAACCCCTTTGGAAGAACTGTATTGATGTCCCAAGAACACAAACACTTGTTAAGCCAGTGCACATTCTCACAGAGATACTAACCAAGTATCTAAGTGAGTGAAGCAGAGAAATCACAGGTTGCTGTACTCTGAATATGAAAGCAAAAATGAACAGTGAAGTGACTTGCAGGGCTGCTGGATTTATCTACCATGAGTGTGATCACCCATAAAGAGAGAATTTGGATCTTGAGAGTGAGAACTTCAGAGCTTTGAAGCAAAATTGTCACTGTATGAAACCACGGCTCCAGGAGCTAAGTCTCCTCAGGAGAGGAGGCAGTAGAATCCAAATTCCAGTTCAGATGATTTGGCCGTAAAAAGTATGGAGAAAATTAGTTTCATGTTTGACTGGATGTGCTGGGGAACAATTTTGGATTGCAGAACATTTCTCCAGTTCAAATGCTATGTGCCAGTTTAGTGAACAAAGCCAAGAGAGCAGTTCATCTTTAGAGACATCATCAGAGATGTGAACTATGCACTTAAAGGCCGAACAGCAAGCCTTTAAGAAGTGGTCCCTGTTAAGCTTCTCTTTCAGGCCCAGTGATTTTCCAAAGTATTGAGCACTCAACAAACACACTCCAATAACACACTCTGGAAATCCAAATACAATAGTAACTTCGGTTTGGACTTTCAAGCATAAGAGTATATATTTACACTATCTGTTAAGAAAAGAAACAAAGGAAAAATCATCTTCACATCCAGTTAACTCACTTTGAAACACTTTAAACAAAAAGATGCAGTCCACACAAGGCTAACAAAATAATATGACTGCTAAAAAGCAGCCAGTGAACTTTCAAAGTAACTTCCACTCTTGCGTTGTTTGTGTCTTCTTGTCATAGTTATCAGCTAAAGTTCCCCTACTGGAATACTGGTAGGACCCAAAAGCTGACCAAGTTTATAAAAAAAAATACTTATAGAAGCAAATTCTAAACCTTACTTGCAAATATTCCTAAAATATAAGCTGTAAAACAGCCAGGCACCAGAATGTCCCTAGCTATTTTTATCAAATGCTGAACAAGAAAATGCTAAATAATAGAATTAATGCCGGTGCAAAGAGTTTGAAGAGGAAGTTGTATTTAAAATATGTTTTAAAAAAATTGTCACTTTTGAAAGTATAAAAAAATGTATCTGATCAAAGAAAATGGATTTAAGTCCATGATCAAGTTCCTGTGCATATCAGCTACTGATGCAAATCCACTGGCTGCAGCCAAGTTTCCCTAGTTTAGACAGAGGAAAAATCAGCCCTAAAAGTATATAATTTCTTAGATCTCTTTTTCTAATAGATCGAGTGAAAGATGAAATGATAGTTTCTGAAATACATGAGATGTGTAAAATATAAAAAATGGTTTATTTAACTGCTCACAAATATTTACAAAACTTTATATTCAATTTTGCACATGAAATACTTATGTGAAATCCCAGATCAGATGAAATCTGTGTCCAAAACATCCCCCAGTAAATAAGCTTTTTTTTTTTTTTTTGAGAAAAAGTAAAGAATTTAAATTTTCTAAAGAAAAAGATAATGTGACAGGAAATTGTCTGTCCACTTGTAAATAAGGCATTTACAAAGCCTTTGGGGATTTTACCAACATTTGGAATTACAATATCCTCAGTCCACTCTTATCTCAGTAGCATCCAAATACAAGTGTACTTTTCCCCTTTCAGTAAGAAAGTAAAGAAAATAGAAGATGTATTGTTATTACAATGCAAACCTATTCTGTGAGATAAGCTGTGTGATTTTCATTGCATGAAATCATCATTTGTATATAAATAGTATGTAGAAAACACTTCTTATAATCGAGAATTTGAAATCTACAATGAAAATATCTCCACTTAACAATAAAACAATGTATTTCCTCATGTCTTTTACACAATAGCTCAGCTTAATAGGGTTTCAGCATTCTCCATGTGCAGTCTATTTAGAAGCTATTATATGAGATAAGTATTTACAGTGAGATCCTTCCAGAATTATTGTGTGAAGTCACAGAATTGGTGTGTGGCTGGAAATAGATGTATTATGCGCTGTGGGACATGTGATCAGCTTATGATAAAAAAAAAAAAAAAAAATAAGAAGAAAATTTTATATATTCTGCACTTGTACTCTTCCACAGACTGGGAGAATATGCTATTGTTTGGTTAATAATACATGAGAAAAAGTAAATCATTGTCTGACATGCATACTATTGAATGAAAACATACTTGTGCTGAGGCTGCGAACTTCCTTGATTAGAAACTCTGTTTCCTGCTGGGATCTTCTCCAACACCAAGACATCCTGGTCATGTTCTTTGAGTCTTACAGTATTTGCTTCCACATCCTGAAAGACAAGTTAATTTTAAGAAATCAATTGCACTGATTTGGCTGATAAGTTACTCTGAAAAAGTGCACGACTCAAACACCATCATGTACCATTTTTCTAGCACAGTACTCTGTCTAGGTTGATTTAGTTGCTGAATTACTAGGCACATATTAATTCCAATACAGGATGATACAGGTTTTTACTTTCTGTACTATGAATGATCATAAAACAGCTTGTATTTACTTGCAGGTTTCAGTTATAGAATTACAGCTGAATTTTGGAATGTATTTGCTCTAACATTAATAATTAAAATTGAGCTTATCTTTTTAGAGATCTATGGTAAAGACATCTGTGCATTTACCTGTAAATCAGTACATCTGCCACTTGATCTCTGTTCTGTAATTAGAAGACACTTCAAACATGGCTATTATTATCAATATATCCATACAAATAAGATAGAACCTAGAAAGCTTTGCAAGTTCTGACATCACAGTGCAGGAATGGACCTTCTCACACTCACCCTAAGGATTCTGTTGAAGTCCTCTTTGTCTACTCTCAAGAAGTGGCAGTTGTCTTCACGTAGAACAATAGATGCTGCTCTGGGAGCATCATTCACAAGTGCTAGCTTGCCAAAATCATCTCCTTCATGTAGAGTACATACCACACCCTGCACAGAGCAAAACATTTACATGCAGAAACCCATCATTACTGTGGATTCTATTGAAAAACCTTATACAAACACCGGACTTCACAATCAAATACCAAAACAAATGTATTTGGCAGGAAATCAACAGCCAAAATAATGACTAGGAAACAATACTTGAGAACTGGTTATTGCTATTACTAAAGAAAGACAAGAATAGAAAATAATTGGCTTGTTCTCTGAAATTACATTCAGCATGAAGGACACTTCTAGCCCTGCTGAAGACAGAAAGTTGTTCTTTGTTTTGTTTAAGGAGCTGCTGAAAAAGAAGATCATATTTGCAGCACATAAAACCTCATCTTCAGATACTGCAAAGCCATTTACTTGAATTTACAGAAATGGACGATCTGGCTCACCCTCTGTAGAATTCATTAGTACCTGTGCAAGATTTAGGTGAAATGGTTGGTGTGAATTCTCATTCACAGAATGAGAAATCAGTAGGGAAACTGATTTTTAAAGACTCAAGGGATTGCTACGTACCAAAGTCCTTGAAAAACCTCTCTCATAAACAGGAAGTTCAGTAGAGATGCTTTTCAGACTGAAACTTAATCAAAATGAAGAGGTAACATAAATTTGGCGGGGTTACATTCAGCCTGAGAACCTCTAGCTGCAAAGCAGCTCTTGTCAGACATACCTGACATCTGTGATAAGAATCAGTGGTACAAATGTAAGAGGAGATGGTGGTACATGACAAAAACCCCCATGAGATGCAAATCTGTCAATCCCCCAAATTTCAGCAGATGACACTGTCTTAAAGATACTGATGTGACTGTACTGAATTATACTCCGAATGTGTATAATACACAGCAGAATCTTAGCAATCAACTGCAAGCATAATCAGTAAAACCACTGGATCATATCCTAACAAAACTACATTCAGTTCGTTTCCTCAGATAAGTAACTCTACTCTAAATTAAAGTGCATTTTTTCATAGTTCATATAGTTTCAATAATAAGAATTATATAAAAAGGATTCTGAAAGAAGTACCTTGCCATAGATGACTACGTTTACTGATCCCTTTAGGATAATGTACCAAGAAGTACCTTCTTCTCCCTGATTAAATACTACAAAAGAGAAAAAAGTTTTATAGTGAGAATATAGTTATTTAAAACATAAATGGGCCAGGTTCTGCATTCAATAAAATTCAAAGTAACTCTATTGCTGTTGTATTCCTGATTACCTTGAAAAAGGTCATATTGTGATTTAAAAAGCTATTGCCTTCAGATTTTACGGGGGAAAAAAAAAAAACACACCTATATAGTAATTGCTTTATTGCACTGATATGAAAACTGCTTTTATTTTCCATGACAATTACAACAAGTACTCTATCGTATCATAACAGACTATCAGTTTCTAGACAGCACACAGATTTGGATCTCACTAGAAGCACAGTGTTCTAACCCAATTACTAGCAGCTGTGAACTTGACATTCATTTGGTAAAACATTCAGTATTAATAGCTTAAATTTTAACTTCTTTATTTTGTGCAGTAAGATGGTTTCTTAATATAAAGAAAAAAAATAAATTACATTATAAATAAAGATTGGACCAAACCAAAATTCCAGATACAAACTCATCCAAGTCATAGATGATGCATACACTCAACTATGAATATAGACTTAATTTTGCTACTGCCCCTGCAATTGGTAGCAGACTAAATCAACGCTTACTACCCAGGTTTTGAACGCTCAGTGCCAGTCAAGTTTGAGGAGTGCATGTAAGTTTATTCTCTCATCATTTAAACATTAAGGGTTCAAATGTTCTTGCCACAGATAAGAAAAGATCTGACAGACTCTTTTTACTTACAAACTGTTCCAGCTTTGGGATGCGACTCAAAAATGAGGACACCTGCTAATTCTCGCTTTACCTTAAAACAGAGAAAAATAACAGTTTCAGATATATTGCATCCTTGCGCTGCTCTGATGCGATCGACTCCGATTAACTGAGAAGTTGTCCCTAGTGAGAAAGCTGCTGTTTGATACTGCGTTTTCTCACTGTAAACAGTTGGCATTATTTTCACAAAGTAACAGTAACACTGCAAAGCTCACATTATCCTGGGTGTTTCTGTGTGCTTAATGTCTCTCTCCACACAGCCACATGTCTCCACTGACTTCGAGGCCAATTTCCAGTCAGAGGGATTCTTATTTTTGGAGAATATCAGCTAGGGAGAATTTGTGTTTCAGAGGGACTATTAGGTAACTTTAAAGTGTCAAATACAAATTAAAAGCTGGCTCCAGCATCTATTTAAGTAGCAGTGTTTTCACACTGTTTGTCCAAACATTTAATCTGAGAACCGTTGTATTTGGAGATGGATAATTTTTTAGGACATAGAGAAAAATTTGGGCAGGAACCCTTAAATTCTGGACACGATCCAGATGACTAAATAGTGGCTGTATCTCTTAAGATGAGTCGACAAATTCAGGGTCCAATGTCCTAAAGGCAAGCACAAAATCCTTGCTTGGGTGCCAAGTATAAATATTCCACACCAGCTATCTCTCTCAGAGTTCCTTCCTGACAGACTGCGCAAAGCTCTCCTTGTTTGCACTTCATGTAAGAAGAGGGGTAGAGAAAGTTGTTTGGACATTCTTTATTAGAACACTGACAAATGAACACACATGCAGGCCTTTCATTTCTATAGCTATTAAGCCAACAACTCTTTCACATCCTGTGCCTGAAGGCAAATAAGCTTTAATAAGGTCAGAAAGTATGCTACCATTAGCACTGTTCTGTACATTGCAGAGAGCTTCCACATCCCATATATATCCCCAGATATCTTCTCAGCTATTTCAGTCACTTGCCTCTGCAGTGAATGAATCCTCTTGATGAAGCCAAGAATTTGATTTGTTTTTAATACTGTTACATAATTATTTTTCATTCATGTTCACAGGCTTCTCTAGCAGGGATTAGTTCACTAACACGCAACTTGAGTTTTATCCATTTTACTTCCTGCTGCCTGTAGCTTAGCTAGAAAAGTTATTATTTTAGGAATCATGCCTTGTTTAAAATGAATAAGCATTCAATTTGCTTTCAAGCTGATTGATCATTAATCTTCCAGTTCATGGGAGCAATGTTGTCTATTGATTCTCTAAAGAATTTCTCCAAGCTAGAAGTGATTTCTGTCCTCTGCTTTACTTCATGAGATGAGTAATAAGCCACCATTTCTGAATTCTTAGTAGAAATTTTTAACAGAAACACTTAAGAACCACATCTTTTGCGTTTCTTCAAAATGACAAGTATTTCTTGAGGTCCATATCATCTGTCACATTTTCTGCTATGAATTCTAACCTCAAATCTGAATTTCTTCTGATGTGGGAAAATATACTGTGTATAAGATGTTTTCTTTTTTGCCTTGGTTATGTCTGTATCATCAACAGCGTTCTCCATGCTCTGTATATTGGCTATGTTGGGCAGCTTCTTCTGTTTGATTTAAATGTGCCATTTTTAGCCATTACTGAAATCTTTAATTACCTTTTCTTCCATGTCCCAAAGACACTAACGGATTTTGGCTGGCTGTTCCCTCTTAGTTCAGTTACCAATTCTGTGTGTATATTCCGTTTGAAAAACATTGCTCATATGTTATATTTTTGTACAGAGTACTATCTATAATGCAGTTCCATAATTAGCTCCATCTGTCCAAGTTAGCAGAAAATTATAACAATCATCGAGAGCTTCCAAAGAAGCTATTAACAAAAATAAATCCACTTTTTGACTGGCTTCCGTTTTGAAAGCACTCTAAGCTTACTGCTACCAAGTGTTGTTTAGCTTGTTTCAGTTGCCTACACAGTATATGACTGCTGGTGAGACTTCAAACAGTTGTATTCTCTCCTCCAGGTATTTTCTACATGTAATTCATTCTTGCTTTGCTGTACTGCTCTTGCCCACTCAGAGGGAATGCATGTGATGAGGTTTCCTTCAATCTAGGACCAAACTCCAACAGCCAGCACTTCACAGTATACCCTTCTGTACTGTCTAATTCCTTCTCCTAACCAGTTCAAGACAAGACTTCTTAAGGTTCAGAAATCAGATATCTGTTCTGCTGAAATTCAGTCGCATCACATTCCCAGATATGAAGTCAGATACCATGTATCTTGATTTAAACTCACATATGGAGCCAGTCAGAGTCACCTGCGACAGATGAGTGAGCTCTGGACTGTGCAGAAATACACAAAGATCATTCTAGCTAACACCCAAAGACAATCTAGGTTTGTGGTACTCACAGGTAGGAATACCATCTTTGCATGGAAAAAAATATAGATGAGAAGGGTGGTAGGAACTCCTATTTTCATCCCCAAAGTCAACCCTCCTTTTGGCAATGAGCTGTATGTTTAAAACCACTTACTGTGGTAGAAAGATGAGATAAGGCTTTAATGTGAAGAAGTTCTTCATATATAATTTCTAAATCATCTATGCTTCTCTGGCCAGGCCTATAGATAGAAGATAAAAGAACAGCAAAATGAAATAAACTCCCAAAATAAAAACTTCAGAGAAGTACAAAACAACACAATGTTACGATATAGTCAGTTACATTTTTAGGCAAAAAATAATTGTATGCTGGACATGACTCAATTAAACCATACATTTTGCAAAAGTAGAGAAAAAGAGCAAGAAAAGAATAAAGCCAAGAGAGGAACAGGAACTCATTTAGACATTTTTTCACCTTCATAAAAGGCAAGCTTTTTGCTACATATAGCAAGTTTAAATTAAAAAAATACACTGAGTTGTAGTACTACTGCCCAAACTGGTGTAGAGAAACGCTGAACTCATCTCATTTCAGTATAGGAAGGAAAGGCAATGCAGAAGTACATATAGGCTATTCCGAGTCCAGAGCCACCTCCAGCACTCTGGTCTGCAGGGGTGTGTACCCAGCCTCTGCTATACAACCTGGCATCCTTTTGCTTGGTCTAAAGAGCAGCAGCTTTACCAGAAGCACACCTTCATTTCCTGCAGCAGCAGGGCTGTTGAAACACTGCCACTGAGCACTGAAGCACTGCCAGAGACCCTACTCCTCATCAGGGTCTGTCATCCACTTCTGTCACAGACATGGTGTGCACACGTGGCTTTAGAAAGTAATACAGACCCTAAGCACCTTTACTTCATTCTCCATGGTTGCAAGGACAAGTGATTGTTCTGGATGGAGGACTGAAATGCACAGAGACCAGAAGTACTAAGATTCCCCTCAATGACACCAAGCAGCATCCATGGCAACCACCTTACAGAGACCTGCTTAGATAGCTTTCCTTATGAACTCAAGCTTTCTGTATGTAAAATGGTCAGATAAATCAGAAATGATATATTAAGATTTGTTCCTTTCAAAAGGGCTTTCAAGCCCTGGGTGAGACCGGTACTATTTTTCACACGTGGCACTGATTTGCTGTAGCAAACAGACAGTCATAGAGCTTTGTATAGGAGTGTCTGAATTTCTGCTGCGCAAATTACAGGAGTAACCAGTGTGTCCCAGAGGACATCAAATGTCTGCTCCAGAGTTAGATCTGAGAGCTGTTGTTCAGTCACAGTAAGGACCACTCGGTATTGCCAAGTTCTTCCACTGAAAAACACAAGATGCTGTCATGAATAAAAAGCATGCATCAACAAAAGAATATTCCTCCTTAGGACAATAAGAAATGAGACTCTTAGTGTGATTTAAGTAACTGCATTTCTGCAGAGTCATATGCTAGCAGATCTCCTGATGAATTAAAAAAAAAAAAAAAAGGAAAAATGCTCTGAGGTCTGCAAAGAATTAATAGGACAGACGAATCTCCAAACAGTCCTAATGGATCTGAAACAAAAAATCTTTCCCACTGAATATTATAGGAGGGTCCAGCACCTATAGGATCAGGATGATCATCTTGGATATAGTGGTCTACACTTTTTCTGTGTAATCATTGCTTGGTTCAACAGTCTGTCTAAATCATGTGAGATGTAGAGAGAGCATCCAGCAGACATGCCACTTTGCAGTTGTATTTCATTTTTCTACAGAAGAAGTTTGAGAGAGACTTCTTTTGGATGAAAGAAATACTGACAAGTCATAGAAAATATAAGGACAACTGACCTCTTCTCTGCTTCATCTATTCTTCATTTACCAATGACATGCATTTATTGTTACACAGATGAAAGACTATAACAAAACGTCTTGGATGAAATTCATGTTATCCTTTCTTCATACAGAATAGAATGTTTACGGAGAAACAGAGTCTGATCTGGTACTGCTATGCCCTCTAGTGACTCAAATTATTCTTTTCTATTTCTAAATCTGGCTTGAAATTACAAGGCTGCCACTCCTAGTGATTTATGTGGAGCAGTAACAGCTTAATTAAGTATAAAATAAAGGAAGATAAGTTAGCACCATTTACTTTTCCTTGTAAATCTAAGAAACTCAAGGTAAAGATTTTATCAAAAAGTTCTCTGCTTGGGAAGTAACAACATGAATGTTATTGCATCCTTGCAAAACCAGCATGTCTTAAAAAACAGAAAAGATAGCGTGCTGAATTAACAAATTCTTGCATGAAATTAGCATATGAATGGATGATGTCTAACTGCACCAGAACTCTATCAAGACAAAAGGGTACACTCTTCTTTCAATATGTCCATTTGTGTCCTGTGTTAGCACATTGGGAAGAATGACAGTCTATACTGGATGTACCCACTCTTTACATCTGCTTCTGCAGATGTCACAGGGAGAGATATTAGGCATCACTGCTTCTGTAAAACCTGTGTGGTGACCCACTGACGCTGATTTGTAAGATCCTGCTGTGTAAAGGCCTAGTTTCAGCAGGGGACATATTTCAACAGCAATAGCTGGTTATAGACAGGATAATAAACGGCATAGATAGAGAACAAGGCTACACGTTAACGGACAGGAGAACTCAGGTGGTATTAAGTGATCAATAAAAACAGTTCAGTGTTTGGAGAATTTATCAAGGTCAAAGACACTGAGCTTCTCTGTGACTAGGATGTTGACAACAACATAGCACTTTGCCATTGATAAACTATGTACCTACAAACAATATCACTGATTATTTCTTATTGCACCATTAACCAGAAAATTCTCAGATTGTAAGAAAAAACGAAAAGATCAGAGGCCCCATAATATTGTATGTCAAATAAGCACATATTTCCAGAGCACAAGTTTTGCTTGCGAGTAATACAAAGTCTATATAGGAGACAAGAAAAAAATTGCCCACTACCTGCATCTGAATGTGGAAGTGAATGCACATTCACTTACTCTAGGATGGAAGCTAATTACATAATCTTTGTACTTGAACCAGTGCTCTTCAATTAACTTCATAAATACCACTTGTCACAAATAATACCTGTAAATGTCACTGAACTGATATGTGGAAAGATTGTATTACCTGTGCCACAAATAACATTTGGTTTATTAAATGTCATTGTCAGAAAACCCCATCAAGGATGATGGAATATAACAGTTGTTACGGAGAAAATCAGTATGGTTATTACTGACAGTTGGGCAGAATGATGTCTAAATAAAAATTTTTCAAGACAAGAGAACAGCTCTTGTTTATTTTTTACAGCATTTTCAAAAAGCTACATATTACCAGTAGTAATTAAGTTGTTATTATATATGTGTTTGTGTTGCTTATTACTAAGTTCAGATCTCCCTAGCATCTTGTTCAGATTTCCTCTGCAATTGACAATAAAATTTGCTTACTGATCACACATGGAATCAAAGTCTTTGCACTGAGAATAAAATTTGCTGAGTGAAGTCAGCAAGAATATGACAGAGAATTACTGTTTTTGTCATACTGTTAATTTACTGTAGACTGTTGTATTATAACAGAATAAAATCCATCTTAGTTAAATATCATTTTCAAATGAACAGCATACACTCCTTAAAGATCTCTGTTATTGCCATGTTCAGTTTTGTACAACAGTATGCTATTTAAATAGGGGTAACCACGAGTTTAGCTGCACCTGAATGTTATCAAAATCTACTAAAAATATATTTCCAGCATGAATTTTCACACTGGAGGATTGAAAAGCTTGTAAGGAAGAGCTGTGTTAATTCTACAGTGACTTGCGTGAGGTCTGCACCTTGCTCGAGGGAACAGAGAGCTGTGTTTGCTGCTTCACAAAAAGCTGTTTTCACATTCATAGTGTATGTGTTTCAGAAAAAGAAAAAAAAAAAATCCCTCAATTGCAACAAGAGCCTGCCAAAAAAAAAAAAAAAAAATTCCCTGAGCTCTATTCTGTTTTTTAAACTATAGAACATTCTTTCACAGTTTGACAGTTAAAATGCTGCAGTTAATGTAATAAACAGAGAATTTTTTAAGTCGGCTGTCAAAACAAGTGACACTTTTTACTAGAGATTTTCAGATTTTGAACAATAGAAAGTACCTTTCAAAGCAACAGCTTCATTATACAATCAAATTCTCAAAGCAATCTTCTCATCAAAGAATATTGTCTTATTTCTTTCATGGTAATTATTGAAGTTCTGCAACCTCTCCAGAAATGGTAACTGCTACAAAATGCAGCTGTGTTGGAGTAAAAATTGTGCGGGTCTTGCTCAGGTCAGCTGCAGCTAGTGTCTCTGAGGACCTGACCATTCCTTGAACTTTTGACTTCAAGGATTCACAGAGATTTCAGCAGCTTTGATGCAACACAGCACAGACTAGATTTGCAGCTAACAGGGTCATAACGTATGTAAACTGAATACCAGAAGAGTAGTTAATACGATGCCTGACAGTATAAACTTGTTTCCATGAGCAAAGGGCGGCAAAAATAAGCACTTTCAGGGACAAAGATAGAGAAAAATGTCAGATGGCTGTCAGTCTTGGGAAAAACCATTTCCCCTCACTATATTGCAGGAAAAATCTCCTATGAATATTCTTTCAGGTGATGCTGTGCAAGTAACAACAGAGGGGAGAGACTGATGCTTTCACAGCATCGTATCAACCTTTCAACTCTGCAAGGAGTGTGGATGATAATCAACGCTGATCTTGCCAGCGTAAACTTATACTGGCTGATCTGAAAGTCTTGATGGAAAGGGACTGTAGTAGGCAGCTGAAAGCACAGTGACCTAAGGGAGCAGTTCTCTAAGATCCAACCTGAAGTCTGCCTGAGGCAAAGGAGACAGAGCAGAAATGTGGGGTCACAGCATACAGAGTGCTATTTACAGTCTCTTGATGACCAGCATCTATTCAGGGCCCTCTTTCATTCCTCAGTGGAGACTGCACAGGATATTTCTGTGAGGAGAAAATGCTTCACTTTGCTGACGCTATAATAGTTTACATATACTCCATGCTCCCAGCCTGGTTTGTCTATGTGTTTTGTGTGACAGGGATTGCCCTGGACAAGACCTCCACCAAACAAAGGAAGGAGAAGCTATTCTGGCACAGCTGTGTTAACAACTTTTGTGAGCACAAATACCTGGTTGAACTTGCTGAAATTCAATGCCTTCATCAAGGTTTTGGATAAGTGCCATCTAACCTGTATTCCCAGAGTACGTTGAGACATTGTGCAAATAAGCTTATGATCTAAATAGACAACACTGGGACAAGAACAGAGCAGGGAAATGATACAGATGGAAACAGAACAAGAACAAGCAGTTGTGTTAGGTGGATTCAAGACATTTTTAGCATAAAACTACTCTTACATTGTAGCCATGGCCCAAGCCTGTCCCATAGCAAAGATAAACTTTGTCACTGGCCTCAAAAGAAGTAGAATCCAGCTTTATGTACTTACCTTTCTTGATCTGACCCTTACAAGTAAATCATTAGTGAGGATGACCTTAAGTAATTCATTATTCTCTGCACTTAATTAGCAGTAAAGTATATGTCTTCAATGGCCCCTAAACACTACCTGCATAATAAAGAGATTGCTTTCAATGGAAGGTCAAACAGAGATTATATTGGTTGCTTTGAAGTCACCATAAAGTTGCCTATGAAAAAGGGCTTTTGTAGAGTGTTCAGTATGACCAGAATGTACTGCTTAAAGGACGGTTAGCCAACCAATGAGTGAGAAGACAATCTGATAGCTATGAAAATGTTGGACAGATATCCTCGGTGGCCTAGGCATAGAAAACATTTATAAAAACAAACAAAAAAAATTGATAACAACATGAATGATAAATAAATCAACAGAACCATAATTTACACCTTGCTAGCAAAGTACAACAGGCAGAGTCCAGTCTCTCGCAATTCAATAAAGTTCTGTTCCCACTGATGACTAATTAAAGGGTACCTGCTGTGCTGACAGCCCTACCATCCAAGCATTGGTAACAACAGAAAGTGGTGTAATTACCTGAATGGCAAACCAGCACTGAAAGTGTTAATGGAACCTGCACCTTACTATTAGGGATACTCGGAAATAAAATAAAACTTGTATGCTGCATTTTCCACAAGGTATGAAAACATTCATAGCCTTTGATGATTATTCTAAACACATGTTCAAATTCATGAACAAGGACTGGAAATTAGTATTGACTAACAAACTTAAGAGGCTGAGTAAACTTGCACTGAAATGAAATTACTAGCTAAAGGATGCCTGTTAATATACGGAGCCTCCCCATCTTCCAGTGTAACAAAAAAGGCCTGTTTATAATGTTAATTTACTAATCTGCTTACGGTTTTCTGAGAATCATCCTCATATGAGCATCGGGCCCAATCTGAGACAGAAGCAGCATAGTGTCCTGTAGCTCCTCATCACACTCCTTTTTCTCTTCCTCTGTTGGCAAAGGGGCATCTTCATGCTCATCATCCAAAAATCGATAAAATAAGTATTTGTCCTGGAAGTGGTGTTCCTGGTCCACTGAAAACAGCAGAAAGTATCAGATACTTCACTCTCCTCACTAAAACCAACCTTAAACTAAAACTAATCTGCATAGTGTTGCACATAGCATCATGCTACAGATATATTTGTGAAGAAGGGAAATAAAACTGCTGAGAAACTTCAAGAGTGAGAGAAACCTTTATTTTTCAAGTATGTCTAAATTATATAATTTGATTGGTACATTTCTAAACTGTGTACAATAAATTCTTTCCAAAATACTTCACACAGTATCAGGCAGGGACATAAACTACAGTCCTTCATGAAAGGAAATGGTGGAAACTGTCTTCTCAGAATGGAAGGTTCTCCCCCCAGGACATGGGAAGCATGACAGACTATGGAAGTATACCGTAATGGTGCTGCTGTTCTGAACTTCACAAAACTGTATACGCACAGCTTCAGGTATGAATATTATTTTAGAAGGCTGCACTTTAGAGTCCTACAACATTCTGTTACCAAGTAAATCCTTTTAAGTGGAACACATGAGGCAAAGTAAAATACAATCAGAAAACTAACATAAAATCCTAGATCTCTGCACTGGGATATTTTGGAGTGCTGAATCTGGGGGCTATTCAAAAGCCACTGAAAATCATCCCAAAATTATGAATCTCAGCAAAGGAATGCTTACATTCACTTCCAAATGCTGCAAATTTTTGACCTGAATTTCATTTTTATGTATGGAAACATTGGTTTTGTTTCAGGTGATATCCATCTTTTGGAATATAATCACAAATCTGTGTAATAGTAAGTCTAATTAGAGTTGCAACTGTTACATTGCAATTTCACCAACTTTCCAATATTATCATAAATTATAAAGGTACACTGGTAACAAGATTCAATTATCACCTATCTACTGCACACAAATCAAACTTTTGTAGAGGTTGATTTGTAGCTTTTCATTTGGGCTCATGATCCCTTTATTTTTCATGAAAGAAATCCAGAGACACTGATGGGACACATTCACCAAGTTTTAATCAAGGCTTTGAGTTTCTTTAACTTACCATGGTTAAGAACACCTTCTTCCAGCAACACTTGCCACATGCCAACAGCCTGACTTCGTGAATGGACACAAGTACTTTGCTGCATCATCCAGTCAACAAGTTCTGTTCCCACACAGCATTGTCTGAAGGAAAAATGAATAGAAAGGAATGAAGAAGCTTGCTAATCAAGAGAGAGATCTCATACAGTATCTACAAATAACAGTGATATCTTAAACTCTGTCTAAGTCAGATCTCATTATAGAAAGGACAGCTACACCATCTAAGCCTAAATGTTTGAAATACCAGTGAAGGTGCTTAAGTTTTGAGAGAACCTGCTCCACAGAACAGCAAATGTTTAGGGAAATGCAACATTCAGAGGACCAGAGTGACCCTGTAACAGCTGGTACAAAACCTGTAGCACTGGTGCAACAACCTTCAACACAAATTTCACAGGACATCTGCCAGATATACAATGGGATAGTGAAAGCCTCGAATTTTTCAGCATGCTGCATGAAAACAATTATTTAACATTATAATAGCTCAGCCTATAGGAAGAGTGAGTGTTGTGAGGAATGTTCCTTTATTTGTAACCAAGCTCTGGTTACACTGTACTTGAGGACACTGGTTTGTAGGTCTACAGTGTAGCTGTGTCTCTCTCTTACTAGGTGCTGGTCACCTTGCAGCCTCTAGAGGTGACCTAGAGGTGAACAGCAGTGGGCTTCAAGTTCTGCAGAATGCCCAAAGTAGAGTGGGAGTGGGGAGGGGGAAGGAAAAAAAAGAATGGGGGCTCTATGGTCACTATGTAAAATTCTCTGTCTTAATACATCTTAACACAGCAAAACAGAAGCAAATTTGTATGTTTTTGATCATGTTGCACATCTGTAACTGATGCCATGTAAAACAGCTTGGTTCTGCAGTTCTGCTTCTCTTTCTGAGACCAACGAAGCAGATGTTACTGAACCTACTGTAATGTAGCTTAAATAGTGCTCTTCCAGTTACTATCCCATTTTGATGACAAAACTTTTCCTCACCTGGATACAATCTAACCATTGAAATTCCATATTAAAAAAGAAAAAACAAGGATAGCAGTGTAGGAGTTTTCTTCAGTTCTGTATAAGATAAAATGCTACAGTAGTTTAGACCAGCCCTGGTGTTCATATATCATACTTGCTCTTTTGTTGCCCTAAAACAATGAGCCATGCCATGTCCCGACAGATCACCACAAAAGAGCCAGATACCTTATATAATATTAAATACATTTTGGACAGTAACATGGAAAATCAATGCTCTTGTCTTAGAAGTGAATCAGCAACATATTGATTTACTATTTAGAAAAAGACATAATCAGAGGTTTAAAACCAATTTTTACTTAAATATTCACCAAATAATGCATAAGGTATTTGATTCAAACCTTAAACACTAAAACAAATTGATTATTTCATAAGCTAACACTAGATAGAACCTTACTCCCTGAAGTCAGATTGCCTTACTGAAAGTGCCATTGGTATTCCACTTCAACAAGGCAGTGCTGCCACCATCAGGAAGATGGGAAAGCCTGAGAGCACACTGAAAAAGGTGCCTGAATAGGGCAGAAAATCTATGTAAGGAATGATACTCGCTAGGTGAATTTTCAGAGTTCCACACTGAGCAACTTCATTGGAGCAATCAGTACAGTAACAGTCTAATTGAGCTTTCCTATTACATCTCACTGACATAGAAAGAAAACAGAATCTACATTTTGCACAGAACATCCCAGCTGACTATGCGATTAACTTTGGAAGGGTTTTTGTAAGTGAATGATCTGTTCAGAATTGCGAACTCAATTTCCAGTCAAATTACTTCAGAAAGGATTTACCAGGCTCATTAAAGACTCATAACACCCAGACTGAAATAGCATCACAGGATAATTTCAGACCTTTTGAGACCTGAAAGTGTGGTAAGGCATAAATCATAAATCAGAGGATGGCAGGCAGGCACAAAAATTCAGAGACCTCTATACAATCAGCTCACACACCTGTAAGTCTTCAGATGATATTTACGATCTCTTATCATGTGAGGAGCTCGGGAGAGAATTGTATTCCGCAAAATCTTTCCAGCTCTGAGGATCTTTTCTGAAGGAACCTTGGCAATCATGGAGGAAAAAAAGGGACCAAAACACACACATTTATAACTTTCCTCGGTCTCTGTACTGCCTTCTACAAAACAAAACACAAGTTTTCTTGTCCCTAAATTAAGAGTCCTCACACAGATGTTTACTTATGCAAAGTAATGCAATATATTGTGTATATTAAGTCTCTCATACTTAGCACATTAAGAAAGGCACGAGGTCAGCTGATTCCATTTATCTAATAGCCTGTCTCTACAGCACACCTATGTCCTATTACCTGTGTAATGGTTTTAGAAGGGCGATGTGGGATGTGAGAATCAATAAGAGGTGTCTGAAAAATAAAATGAAATATATTTTGAATGTTGAGCAGTAAGGTAAAATAAAATCTTAAAAATAAAATAAAAGAAAAACCAAACAACAACAAAGGAAAAAAGGAAAAAAAAAAAAGAACAAATACACTGTAATATCAAAGAACCAAAGAGTAAAGATGAAGAAACAAATGCTAAGCTTTCCACAATGGTAATGAATGGTTCAGTAGCAAAACAGTACACCAGAGCTGAGGTTGTGAGGGCATGGCTAGCTCCTCAGCTTGTTGCTCTCGGTCCCCTGTGGGCACAACAGCATTTCTCTGCAGGCAGCTGTCTCTACCATCAGTCCCCCCACTGCAGAAACTCTTATCTCCTATAACACCTATTTCTATTTAACTCTCTTCTTCTGGTACAACACATAAACAGGAATGAAGAAAGAGCTCTGCTCCCACTATGTCTTTCCTAAACTGTCACACATAGTCAGCAACACTTTCACAGCTGCTTACCAGAGCCCTCTGAAATGCAAGAGCTCACAGGCCACTTGCAGAGGCCTGGGTAGAGATTTTCACAATGGAGCTGGGGAAGGAAAAATAAGAGCAAAGCAGGTGACTTGGTTCTGCAAGAGGAGGAGTGAAAGGGCAGGCTGTCAGGACTCTAGAAAGGAGAAACTAAAAAGGTGAAAGAGTGGGAGAAGAAGCGTGTAACAGCATAAGAGAAAAGGAAAGCAGAGATAGAAATGACACTAGAAATGGAGGAAAAACAAAACTGAGCTTCAGCAGCCACCTGAGTCTTGATGGCAAAATGTTTAGCTATGTTGCAAATAGTAGTTAACAGGACCAAATATACTTCCAGTGTGACATAACACAAAGCCTGAATTTGTTGCCCTGAGCTCACCAACATCAGATTGCACCAAAAACGTCAGTTTCCCATTAGGTCAGGACTGTGCACAGTGGCCCAAAGGAGCTGCTGAGGCAGCCAGCACATCTTACACCTCTTCAGCAAAGGCAGGATGGCTGGCCTGAAGCCAGGCAGAACACAGGCTAAGCACTGCTGAACTGCTGATGCCCATAAGCTGGGCATCTATTTGCTAACTCCCTCCCCACAGGATGTTAACGCTGTAAAAAGGCCTAGTGGAAATCAGACAGTGCTAGAGCAAGGAGTGCAGCAGGAGACTAGAGGTCAGCTGGGAAGGGGAAGATGAGGGAAGCTCTTGACAGAAATCAATAAAGGAATGATGCATATAACGGAGATGTCTGTAGATGGAAAATTGTGTAAATGGTTTTCCTTTCTATTCACACCTTACAAGAAGGCTATGAAAAGACAAATCAATACAAATAAATTAGGACTTCTGATTTTTCTTGTTATTCTTGTAAATCTAAACATTTTTTTCAAAGATTCAGTTAAGTTATAAACATTTCTGTCATCAGAAAGGGGGAGGATCATCCCTTGGTATTTGTTGGTTTCTGAACCTGTATGGAGCATGCTTTAGGTGGTCTATATTTAGGGTTAAAACACACTACAATAGCAAGATTTTTTTGTAATTTGCCTCTGATGCAAATAAAACAATCAAAGGTTCCAAACATACATAAGAATGACAAATTCAGAGACATCACTGAATATTAAGAATTTTTGCTTCCATTTTATTTTAAAAGGATTTCATATTCTGTTCAAATTCAATGTGACTGAGGGAATACACGTTTAAGAAGTTGGTTAAAATGGCAATGGAGTCACTGTGAAAATTATTTCTAAATTCTATATACTCAAAAGATATATTTTTTAATCAACACAGCACAATATACTCAAATCTAGCTTCCAGATTTTAATTCCAGATAGGTATATACTTCAAAGGAGAGCTAAAATATATAACAAAAAAATACAAGACTCTTTTATAGCAATAGACTAGTGAAAATGAATGTATATTTTTACTCTGTAGAGAATTTTCATTAAGTTAAAAAAAGCATAAAACCAGTCATTGAAAAAAATAACCTAATATTAACAAAGATTTGTCAATAAATCTCCTATCCAACTGAAACAGATTATGAGAGAACTTTCAGAAGAAATCAGATTCAAGCTGAAAGCACATGATAGATAAAAAAACAACAGAAAACACAAGGTAAAAGATAAGTCATAGTGCAATAATCTGCAGCAGGAGGAGTTGTTCTCCTGCATTAGATTCTGACCAATTCAGAAGGACCAACTGAAAAAACACAGAGTGCCTTGGATGAAGGTGATTTCACAAAATGATCCAGTGTCAGCACTTTACAGAAAGGAAAAAAAAAAACAAAAAAAAAAAAACCATCAAAATAGAAACAATGGGTTGGGAATTAAAAATGCCTGCAGTGGGTGGTGGGGGCAGGAGGGACAACGTAAACTAAAGTGACTTAATGAGTTACAAAACATGTTCCAGAAGTACACTAGTAGTAAAGGAAAAAGTACTGATCTACTGCTCAACAAAAGAAAATCTGCTGACAGTTCAAAAAGTCCAAAAGCAGCTGATTTTTTTTTTTTTTTCAGTCTTAGATTAAACAGATAAGCAGAAAAGAGATGGCTAGAATCCCTAGTAGCACAGTTAGGGGAGTAAAGTCTCAGCCTGAAAAAATGAAAAGAATGGATGAGAAAATTTATGTCAATTAGGTATTTTGGCTGGATTTGGAGAATTTCATGCAGGAAATCTGAAGAATTTGAAGAAACGAAGACAGCTGCAGCCATCTCAGAACTATCAGCACTTATCTCTGAGAGTTTTTGAGGACTAAGCAGCAGAAGACAAAACTGGGAGAAGAAAGAGCTGAAGCATTACAGACATGTCAGCCTAACTTGTCTTCCCAGAAAAAAAAATCAATGGGGAGTTGAATAACATCTGATAGACACTAATCAAGAATCATTCAATCAAAATCATTCCAAACTGACCTAATTTCCTTCCATAACTGGGTAGAAATGGTAATGGATTGGGAAGAACCAGTAGATTTCCAGCTGTATTACTTTAGCAAAACTTCTGGTGCCGGCTCATATGATATTCTCTTCTACAAAGGGCAGATTAAATTCTTACAAAATAGTTGAAACCCAGTTGGAAAACTACATTTTAAAAGCAATTCCCAGTGAAGCACTTCCCAGCAGGCAGTCATACTATAGGTCATATCACATTAGCATGGAATGAAGCAGAATGTACACTGATTGATTCTGAGGGAACTTCAGGGTGGAGTGGACTGCACACTCACTGAAGAACAAGTTTATAAATCTATTACAGTTTTGATATTGATCTGAAAATATATGATATTATGCAACACAGTACTGACTACTTTGCTGAAGTAGGCATAACCTGCTATACAAAGAGTGGGGAACAAGTGTCTTAGGCAGTAATATCAAAGAAAAACAAGGGTGAGACCAGATATTAAAGAGAACATATTAACCAATACCATACTACTCTGAAAGCTACAAATACAGTATGAGGATGCAGTGGTTGATTAGAAACATAACGCAGTTCTGCTTCAGTCAATCTACATAAGACCTAAGCTAAAGCACTGTGTCTTGTTTGGATACTTAACTTCAAAAGCAACTAAACCAACTGAATTCAGAGAATAGCAACAAGAATAATGAGAAAGCACAATGTAAAAAAAGTTGGTTCCACTGCAGAAAAGACAAGTCCTAGAATGTGATAAAAAAAAAAGTCTTCAGAATTAAAAGGCCTTTGAAAAGAAAAAAGAATTTACCTAGTCCATAATGTAGAGATCAGAAAATAGAGTTTAAATTGCTGCAAGAAAGAATTCAGATTAGACATCAGTGAAGGAAGCCACTGAGGAACCACTTTTCTGCCTAAAAGGTGCAGGCAACAACAAACAAGACACTACTTGAGGAGCTGCAGCTTCTCAAAGATACTGCATTGCGCTTTGGATGCACCAGCCATGAGATGAAACACAATAAATGGCAACATATGGTTTGGACTGGGTTTAGAATAGAAAGGCAAGTCATACAGCAAAAGCAGAAAACTGCAATATCAATTTGTTAACAGCAGATATGATTCTCCTATAAAAAGTTATGACCAGAAAAACTAGATTCTGCAAGGGATGATATCTTATAATAATTATCACAGGTTGGTTGAAGTTCACAATATGATTTATAAGTCTTTATAATTTTGGATCCCTCATTAAGGGATACTTAGAAAGCACAAAGAAATAAGAGAGTTTTCTCCATAAAACAACAGAGTACAGAGCATTTAATTACCTTCTTCACACATTCTTGTGTCTTTGAAGAAGTAATGTGCCTGAAGCACCTAGATGTGTCTACTTCATCACATTATTTTTCAGGATTTCTGAATTAGGGGAATAGTTTTCAGGTGAAGAGCTCAAATTCACAAGTCAGTTTTAATAGTTTAACAAATTAATGCCCATCTCTTGGCCAAAGTAGTGGCAAGTTTTAGCTACTTCATACCCTTTTCCAATTAGTGCCCTCAGACAGTTTACTGTGATATGCTTTTGCCTCTGTAAAGGAGAAGATGTAGATGGTCTGGAGGACGGAAAAGAGGGGACTACAGGTGTCAGAAGGGGTAAGCAGAAAGAGAAACAAAGTGGCTTTCAGTCTAACACTGACAGAAAATCTCTGTCCATTTATGAATTCACATTCAAGCAAACCATTTGTGAAGTCAATCATAAAACTCTTTAAAATGGGGTGAAGCAGAGAAAGTAAAAATCTTAACCTCTGGTCCTTCGAAGTTTCAAATATTTATGCATGTGGGCAATATCATAAATCCAAATACCACTATTTGTATGTATAACTTTAAATACACATTTAACCTCTGAAGAAATGAACCTTAGATTACAAACTATAAGGCACAAGTTATCTTTATTTCTGTGCTTTCTACATCAATGAACAAACCACATAAACAAACAAATAATACAATGAATAACAACAATAGAGACCTAACATTAGGTCTGTATTTGTTATTTATATCTGCTGAATAAAAACCAAGGACATATCCTATAAAAACATCTTTTTCCATAAACACCTGTAAAGGGATGTTTCTTCTGAGACATCACGCATGTACTAATTCTTTAGATTTGCAGCAATATGGAACTTATTACTCTCAAAGGTTAAGGTATATTGCAAAGAACAAAGAAGAAAGAAAATAAAAGTCAGTGAATCATGGTTGTTTTTTTGTTTTTTCTGCCCTTTTTTTCTTTTCCCTCATTACCTCAGTACAGCTCATCTTTGAACAGAGAACAAGTTTTTGTATTTACTGGAGTTAAATAAGGCCCATGAGGTTACTAGGGTGATTGGATAAACCTGTGCAAGACTGTTTATCCCTCACTTCCAACTGGGTTACTGAAAAGAACTGCAAGTGACATCTGTTTTCCTGCTGGCTGGCAGGGGTTCTAGAAGAAACAAAGGACAAAAGCCACATAAGTTGAAAGGTGGCAGCAGCAACAACAGCATCACTAAGAGGTTTGCTTGTTTTACACTACTGGAAGTTAATGCTCTTGGTGACTTAGAGTCTAATCCAAACCCTCTGAAATCACTGGGAAGTGATTGACTTACTGGGTTTCAAGTCAGGCCCGCAGTGTCTGATTCTCTTTAGGCTTACTTCAGGAAGTAGAGCATCTTTAGCTCTTACGGGTTCCAACTGTCCTCTGGTGCCTGTAATTTAGAATGGTGCTTGACAATCCCTGTATGAGAATTCTGAAAGGCGAACAATGTTCTTTCTGGCTCACCAATGAAGAAATAAAAAATACAAAAACCATACTCACAACACTGGTGGGTAAAGAACAGTCAGTAAGTTAGAGCGGAGAGCTAAGAGAAGTCCCCACAGCTCTTCTATGCAACACTTTCCCCTTCTATTCTTTTCACTCTTTTTCAAGTCCATATAACCCTTTTCAAAAAGTTGTCATTTTTTGTAACGTTACCTATGTGAGCTACTTCATACACATGGTATATATAAGAAATCCAAAGATGGCTCTTTTTCCCAAAACAAACCAGAATTTCCAGCAGTCTATAGTTATATGAGGTTTACAACTGAGCATATAGTAACATAGCAATGAGTGTATTTCCAGATGGAAAGTAATTTGGATAGAATACCCTAAGTCAGCTCTTTTATCTGCAGAAATAGTGCACCTGTACAGACTGCACCAATCTGCATTCAATCTGGAGAAGAGGAGGCTCAGGGGAGACCTTATCACTCTCTGTATCTACCTGAAGGAAGGTTGTAGCAAGCTGGGGGGCCAGCCTCTTCTCTCATGTAACTAGTGATAAGACTAGAAGGAATGGCCTTAAGTTGAACCAGGGGAGAATCAGGATGGACGTTAGGAAATAATCCTTCTCTAATAGAGTGGTCAGGCACTGGAATGGGCTGCACAGGGAGGTGGTGGAGTCACCGACCCTGGAGGTATCCAAGGAACATTTAGATTTAGTGTTTAGGGACATGGTTTAGAGTGAACTATTGGTGATAGGTGGATGGTTGGACTGGATGATCTTGTAGGTCTTTTCCAACTATGGTAGTTCTACGATTCTATGAATGTCTGTTAATACATTTTTGGTAAAACAATCCACAAAGTGAATGCAGCTTGATGAAAAATATTGGAGAAGCAGCTGGTAAAAGATTCAGTCATAAAAATGTTCGAAAAGCATTTTTTTTCCTAAGTCTTACAGAATATATAACTAACACTGTAGGGATTCCCAGGCTCCGTTGGTCTGTGCTGGATCTTGGAAGCAGACCTACCGATAACACTGCTGATAACACTGATTCAATGTGTTGTCAGAAAACAACCACAGCCATGCCCCTGAGCATCCCCAGTGCACACAGCCCATATTAAGCCTTGGCACATGTGCCCAGCTCCAGGCATTTCTGACAGCTCCTCCTCAGCCCTGTAGAACTGTGAGACACATTGCCAGGACTGTATTTGCAAAACCATGGAACCTCCACAGAAGCAGGAAAAGTGTTTCAGAAATCATACATACTTCAAAAAAACTACAGCAATTGTAATCTAAACACCCAGAGATTTAACTAAGTACAAGTTAACTAAACCAAGCAAAACAAAGTACTATAAATTGTCAAGACTATTAGTTAAGGCAGCTCAGTTTTATTCATTTTTATGAGTTAACAGAATGCATGACCTTGTGTAAATCACATAATTGCATTGCATCTCACTTTTCCCTTCTTGGAGGAAGGAATGCTAATAATTTCTGCCTTTGTAAAATGCTTTGAATGCTGTCAGTAAATGGTCTACGATCAAAATATTCAGAGTAATGCTAACTTTTTAAAATCTACATTCTCTAAATGTAATGCAATGAAAAGATTAAGTTGTATTTTAAAACACATTCCAAAAATTGCTTTGCTTCAGCAATCTAAATGTATTAAGAATAGCATAAACAGGAAAATGTGTCCCTTTAAATTCTCAAACACTATTAGCATAGTAAATTTATTTTAGAAAGTTAAATTGAAATTGCATTATTTAGCATTTCCACAATGTTTCTTTGACAAACTGTAAATGTCTGTCCTTTCAACATAAAATGCTTCAGCCATTACCAAAAAATGAGACTTCACTGTGAATGTCAAAGAGAAAAAGAATATTGAAGCAGACTATGACCAGTGTACACACACACACAAAAAAAAAAAAACAACAACAAAAAAAACCCACTCCAGAACGTGCCTAATGATGTCTTATTTTCTGTCATTTTTCTACTTCCCTACTACAATGAAACAGCTGTTATAACTACACTGTATGCACTGAATAAAATGTCAGAAAATGTTAATGCTGCTGTGAGCATTCCTGATATTCTGATTGAGGCATAGCTATAGTTGTCATATGGAATCTCAATCCCATGTGTTACTGGCTGCTGCGTCGCTGCTTCATTTTATTAATCTGCAGAAGAATAATTTTTTCTATTATCTGCAAATTACTATTTTCTTAGTATCTATGGCTTTAACTGTATGTTTACTTGAAATACATATGAAAAAAACTATAATGCTGAAGATGAAAAATTAAAATTAATATCAGACTGCAAAGTTAAGACTTGTCACTAATATATGCTTTAGATACACTGTTCAAAAGCAAACCAGTGAGAAGCTAAAGGCTGATGAGCTTCTGGAGGATCTATTTCACTTCTTTCCAGATTCTTTTGCAACTTTTGCACTTGCAAGCTCCAAAGCTCCTAGAAGCCATGCCTGTAGAAAAATGTGACTGGATGGGCTCACCTGTGCTTTGGACAAACCCAGCCACCAGAACTGCCCTCCAAGAAATACATGGTGAAGATTTAGGTGCAGTGGTTTCATACCAAGCACAAGCATGACAAAAACTGAATGGAGCATGAATTAAGGGGTGAAATTGTGACCCTGCTGAAACTCTTTAGTGTGGTCAAAACATCACCCAAGTGAGCCAAGAGCCCCACTGTCATCTGAGTGATACCAGTTTATTTATCATGCAAAGCCAGTTTGTACTTCTTTCTCCAAGTGTTTCAACTTCTCCATCCCCATCATGCAATGGGGATGACAGTGGCTATTTATATCACTGACAAGTAATGAAAATGAGCAACTGAAAACACTACTGAACATTGCAAGTGAAACCCTGCAAGTCAAGTGCCTAAAATTTCATCCTGAGTATTTTATAATGATTTTCAACAAAGAAAGAAGTCAAAGTGAGATGGGGCTCATGGCAGTTGAAGGTTACATCCTGAATTCCTTAGGGAGGTCAGTATCAGTGAGAGGCAAGCAGAGAAGGGATGTTAACTTAAACCTGTTTTGTGTCTCTTCTGGTGACTTCACATTCCTTTGACTCCATGTTCAGGATAATGTAACGTGTGAACATACATAAAATGAAGAAACATTTAAGAAGTGCAGAAATCCTGCCTCAGATTCCAACTGCTCTATTTACTTCTCATTCTTCTTCCAGTCATTCTTTTCAGACATGAATTCTTGATAAAAATGAAACTGAGAAGGTATAATCTAACAATACCTAGTGCAACATCATCACAGAAGGAAATCACATGATTTTTAATGATCTTTTCCATCTAAACAGAATATATTTTACCATGCAGGTAAATGGCTGCTTCTGTAGCATATGAAAGTAAACAGAAGAAAGAAATCCCACAGTGAATGCCAGACCAGAACACATTTTTGAAAAGCATAAACATTTTTCTTTCAGCCAAGCATTACTTTACTTCAACAGCTTACAGTCTTCTGTTATAAACACTAAAACCATTCAAGCACTTCTGTTTAATTTACATATTTGTGAGTCAGTGAAAAAGACATGCATTCTGCTCTTGACAAATATCCACAAAACAACCTTCTTATCTTCCTTAAAACTTCTATTTCTCCCTGACTTCAAAAAACCTTGCTGAACCTGTTAACTGTACTCCCCCATCTATATCAAACACTGTGCAGTTTATTGGGTGCTTTCATCTTAATTCTGGATTTTATCTACTTATGCTAACACCCTTCTTCCTAGTGGCTTTGACATCAGACAGCTCCTGTTCCTGGCTGGGACGCACCAGCCCTCACAGCTCAGAACTAAGTCACAAGAGGTAACATGCACTTTCTGAGGACAACTCAGCAGCATCAAAACCCCCTTCTAATATCAAGAGACATCAGGATCCAATCCAGCAAGGAGAGAAGTCTAACATTATAAATTCAGGAAGGAAATACTGGCTAGAAAGGGTAGGGTCTTCTCTTTCAGAATAAAACCCAACTGTGATCCCACAGATTTAACCAGCTTGAAATGAATTTCGTAAGCGATGTACGTACAAACAGCTAATTCACTGCTGTCTTGATAACTTCATTGGCAGTAACTATATTGATTAAAAACACACAAAGGTACTTGGAATCAAATTATTAGATCTGAAAAGTATGGATTAACATGCCCTGTTCTTAATATTAATTACATAATACAATTGGGATAATCAATTAATAAAATACAAATGAGCTAGTTCACATTTCTGTCAACAGTTGGTAGTCCTCAGGAAGATAGTAAAAGAAAGTGCAAACCTGCCAATTTAAACAAAATATCATCAGCACTTAATAGCAAAGATTTCACCTTTGAAAATTTGTTCCTTACCTCCTCCCACCTTCCTACAGTTCCTACTGTTCAATTTGCTGCTATTTAAATCAACCTGTTCACATTTTTTTTTAATTGTTTTGAATTTCAGGTCATCTTTCCCAGTAACTAGTTAGGCTTAGACACTTGTAAGCATAATCTGAGCATCATCTGTTGCAAAATAGATTACTATTGCAATGCAAAGAAAGAAAAATAAATAAACACTCACAGAACACTGGAATAATTAATCCAGGACTTGTACAGAGAGTTGAAATTACTCTACCTGACATTTTCCCTAGCTAGCCACATCTCTTTACATGCCAGTTCACCACAGCATGCTTCTCTAAGAGATGACTTCTTTTTACCTCTCTCAGTATGTAGCCCAAGTTCTTTAAATTCTGTGATGCCTGGCTTTTAGGGATATCACAGAACCAACCTCATTCTTGTGAAATGGAAAGGGACCCATTGTACAAACTTTGTAATTTATCCCCCTTCTCCTATTTCTCCTTAATGCTGATATTAATTTTCAGATCAGTACTAAAAATATTGCTTAGCTGAACTGACATTTTGTACCTGACATGTCTCAACCACTCACCTCCTTTTACAACAACCTCCAAATCTTCTTTGGGTTAACTGACTCTAGCAAAGACCTCTGTTGGCTCTATAAAATGTAATGACTTCTGCATTAGGTTAGTAAATCACAGCATGAAAATGAACAGTTAATGCTTACTGCTGCAGAGAAGTTTAATTACTGTAATTCAAACCAGCCTGGAGACACTAATAACATGGAGTACTCACAGCTGACTTGCTTGTCTAAAATACCAAACGTTTCTGGGAAAATGTAGGAATTTTCAGCTACTCCACTACAGTCACTCTAATACACTATCTTGGAGAAAGGGTAGTACATCCTCTCAGAAGAATTTCTGGAACAGTGAAGGCAGGTAAATATTGCTGCAGACTGCCATGTACCTGTAGTGCCACAAGGTCACATAGCACTTTCCAGGCAGCAGTCCATGCTCTGTACCCCAAACTTCACAGCAGCAAAGCCAAACAAAAGGCAGTCTTTCAAGAACACTGACTGTGCCACTGAAGAAACCAAACAGATGGAGAAACATTCAGGCTTCAGAAACTTCTGTTTTCTTTCTCCCTCCTCACTTCCCAGCTTGGACTACTATCCCAGGAAGATGGGAGAGCCACTCTGCTACACAGAGAAGCCCAGGACTACTGTGGAGCAGTGGCTATACATCTACAGCAGAAGAAATGTTACAGTTTTGTCAAGATGTTTTTTGCAACATTCCCCTGGAATCTGCAGAAGCTAACTACTATTTGGTGAGTGGGGTGAGTCTGCTTTATCCTGCGGAACCCTGTAGTTTTGTCAGGCAAGATGAGGAACCTTGTGCAGCTAGTGACAAAAAATCTTTCCTGGGCCCATTTCCCAGACTCATTTGGAACAGATGCCAGAACCCAGCAGTTAGCAGACCACAGTCCCTAATCTAGGCTGTCTCTGAACACAATTAAGACAACCCAAGAGGAGGGAGGGAGAGAGGAACAACTGTTCGCCTGTTTCTGCATGAGTATTACAGCCATAACAGAACACATTATACAAATCTGTATTTAGCCACTCAAGACAGAAATCATACAGACTCATGGGTGACTTTGCAGTGAACTGCAACAGCACTTCAAGCAGGCCTGATGAAAAGTTGCCCAGTCTGCTGCTCCTCTGCTCCCCAGCAGCTGAAGAGGGCTGAAGAGGCACCAGGTTTGGGCCAGAGGGCTCTCGCAGCTAAAGCTGACAAGCCCAGCAGTGCTTTATGAAAAGATTGGATATTTAAGGCCCCAGATAATTCACAGCAGCATGAAGCAAGACTGCTGTGTTCCACCCCCTGGACAGGAAGTTAAATTTCAACTAGAAGTGCAGAAAATAAAGCTCAGAATCGAGGTTAATATGCTTCTGACAGTTCTGTTCTCAACACAGCTTACTGCCCAGTCACCCATTTCTGCCTCTGCTGGGGGACACTGTTGGCACCTCTAGAGCTCTCAGGTAGACTGAATTAGTTAATGGGTTCAGGTGAGAAGTAACCAGCTGAACCATTATGTAAAATGCTAAAAGGGAAGAATGAAGCAGAGAGAAAATACTCTTTGAGGACTCTTCAGATTGAGTCATTTTAAGTCAGTGATCTTAAACAGCGAGAGCAAACAAAGCAGTACTGAGGAGTTTACAAAGACTTAACCATAATGCTCCCCCATTAAGTTACTGGCTCCTTCCCCATCCATTATATATATATAGGGTTATAATACAAACTGTTTATATATGTTCATTCCCTAAGATGAAAACAAATGTGACGGGGTAACCCTAATTAGTAGCAGCGTAATAACTCGTAATGGAAGTATGCTTTTTTCCTCCACATTTTTATTTCTGAACCTAAATTTTTGTATTCTTTTCATTTCTCTGTTAGCAAACTCAGCAATATATATTTGTATTTCCTCACTAACTGCAATCCTTAATTTTAAGACAGCTGCATCACTGATGATAAAGCACGCAGAGATCAAACATTCACACTCCTGTGCCAAGCTTTCTTCCAGAAGGAAATTTACAAAAGGAATAAATGATGAAAAATCATAAATTTTTAAATACCCGAACAACACTTGCCCCTAACATCACTGGAAATATCAGTCCAATTACATTTTCAGCTCTTTTGTAGCCATCTGACAGTTTTGCTTTAGCTTTCCTCATTCCAAATGGCTGTAACTGAGCATCATAATCCAAACATAAGTTTTGGTAGTGGTGTCAGTACAGGGTCCATTCCTGTCTCACCTCTAGGCAGCACTAAGAGAAAAACAAAAGTCACCAGACAGCTTGCTTTTCCACACTATTTATGAATCTCTCAAATTTTTGACATCTATACATAGCTAAAAAGAAATGTTGCTAAGTCTTCAGGCACATTGATTACTTCAGAACTACATTCGACTTTGTGGAATACCAATCCTGCATACACTGCAGGACAAGAAGTCAAAGTGCTCTCCGAGAGATGATATGAATAACTAAATACAATCTGATTTTAAGATCCCTGATCCAATGCTTCTGCCAAACTTGAAAAAATAATTATAAGATTCAAAAAAATCATTTTGCTGTTTCAAATATAAGTAGCCTACTTGTATACGCTTGACTTGCCTGAAGACATGAACCTTGAAAAGGACCTTTTTTTTTTTTTTTCCAGTGTAATTACCCACTCTTTCAGCCTTTCATCTGCAAGAGATAAATGGAGCATATGTGCATGTTTTTATGGGTTGGGGCAGACTCACACAAAAGACACAGCCAAAGAGCAAGAATCATTAAATGTGGCTCCAGAGTACATATTGTCAGAGTCTCCTTGCCCTTTACTGACAGATAAAGCAGGAGTCAAGAACTTGCTTACTGCTCTTACTCAGCATTCCTACTCTAACAAATGGAAATTGTGAGGTAGATTCCTTCCAAATAATCAAACTAATAAATACATATCGCTTAGTTTTTCATTTATCTGTTGATTCCAAACTTCTTCCCACTCCCTGTGTTTCCTAGGATGATCACAGCAAGGACTGATAACAGAAGAAAAAAAATCAGAAAAATGTAAGTACACATGAAAGTCGTGTGCCTTACAAGGTTCCAAGGACACCAGCAACTTTCTGACAGTCCATCTATTCTGTGACTCCAAGGTGATTGGAGCAGAGGCCTTCCTCTGCCTTCTGTATTATAACAGCTAGTACAAATGAGAGTTACACAGGATTAAGATGCATACAAATTGCAACTAAGTTTGACATGTAAAACAAATAGTAAGAGGAGTAGGAGCACCAAAATAACAGCAATTGCTTGAGGAGGTTCTTGGATCAGATAAACACTGAGGTGATCTTACATATTACACAGATCTCAGACATAGAAGTTGTGGAACTAAAAACGTCTATTGCTTAGCTCTAAAATTCAGTTTACTACATGGATTGTCCTGTTAGAGATGGAAGGTCTCTCTCTCTCCCCCACCTCTCATTCTGCATCTTTTCACTTCTTCCTCATGATAAAACTCATCCTATCCTGATCTGGGTCATTTGGTTAGCTTCACAATGCCTCAGAAAGCTCTTGCAACAGTTAATAAGGGTATAGGTACATTCTTCAGTTTTCTAGTCTTGAGAAATGGCCAATGGTTGTTCCAGAGATTTTTTGCAGTTGGGATAGAAAAGAGATGCACTGTCTACAGTGCTCACAACACAACTCTGCTGTACTGTCAGGGATTATTCGTGATTTTTCTCATCTTCTCTCAAGATAAATGTGGCTATTTGCTTATATTCTAAAACTTAAATACACCTAGATATATTTCATCCAAGTCCAGTGTTGTTACCATTTTTAGAAAATAAGGTCAAAATTCAAAATAAAACTATTTCTTTAGGATCTATAGGTTGCAAAATTCTACCCTTTGCTGTAAAATGTTTACCACATTTACCAAGAGAAGTCTTGCCTCTCTCTCTTATCAGTCTCACTATCATTGTAGAGTACTCTATCCGTAGTGCTGTCCTGAGAGACTCAACAGTGAAAACTCCTCATTTCAGAAGAAAGGATCATATTTTCTTCCCCTCAAATGCATGGAAGGGCTTCAAGGAACGGGGATCCTTGAACTGGATCAAGTATATTAAGAAGTGAAATTAAGTTATTCTTTCATGTACACTGATAAATATGCAGCAATTTGAACAAAGGATTCTGAGTTTTTTTTTCTGTTTTTCCCTCTACAACATTATTCCTTCTGGGATTATAATGAATCAAATGAGAATCACTGATCACAACTGCAAATCCATTTTGGGACTACTCTGGCTAGCTCTCTCTTGGTCAGACTGAAGTTTGGTTATAAGATTAGCTAAAGCAGAATAAGCTGTTTCCCATAGAAACCGCAGCTATGGTCTCCAGAATTCAGGAGACACAATGAAATCATGGATCACAGATATTTTACAGATCATCAGACAGCTGAATGGGATAAAAGAAGATAAAGTGGTGCAAGCATTTCTTTGAGGCACTGCTATTCACACTGGCATTTGGAAGGAAGGCCTACAGCTGTACATCATCTCCACATGGCTATAACTAGAGACACTGACACCACAAAACTTTCCCTGATGGTTCTGTGAAGATTTATCTTATGCAAAACTTACTTTTGTAAACCTGCAGCCCTAGTAACAATTTTGTTTATGTTTAAGAGCTCTGATGACATACAGACCCTCACATTTTTCATAATGAAATTCATCACTAACGTATGAAAAATGTATTTGTCACAGACTCCTACTCATATCACACTTCTGTCTTTGTTATCTCTCCTGCCATATGCTGTCACTATGTGACTCATTGCCAGGAACTATATGCACTACCTCTGCACTAGCCAAATTGTTACAGGCTGTAATGATGTTTGAACCCTAAGCACCTCTATTCAATGCAAAACGAAGGACAGACCTTTAAGCATACTACCTTCACATAAAAGTAACCAGTAGTTAGAACTGTATGAAGACATTACTTAAAAATAGTTGCAGACAGTGCTTTTATGAAATCACTTTAAAACAGAAAAGGAAAGGGAATTTTTTTGTAATCCTGTGCTGATACTGACATTAGACTCTAGCATGGAAACCAGGCCAGGTTAGGAATTAATGCACACTTATGGTCACATAAAACATCCACATAGAAAACAACTCTCATACAACAGGTTTCATGTGAATGTTGGAGAGGCTACCACTTCCAAACAAATATCTTGTCATTCCATCTATAAATTTGCTAAAATGTTCCCAGCTTTTCTGCTTTCTCTCTGTTCAGCATTGCAGGCTATGAATTTCATGAGCGCACAAAACATTTCCCTTAGTATTCTGCTAATGATCTACGAAATTCCACATTTAATAGTCTATTGAATATGTTAAAAGACAAGCTTTCACTCCTTGGTCATCTGGGAAAAGAAAATTGAACTATAGGGAAATTAGAAGTGAAATTATTGTGTTTAGAGCTAGAGTAGCTAATTTTGTGGCTGAACATGATTATTACTTGTATCTTGTGTGAACACTTCGAGGTTGTATCTAGTGAATTCTAATGTCATCTTCACAAACAATATACTACAAAATGCCCAGAGACATAGTAAAGAGCTTGAAAATTGAAATAAGTGAATATTCGTTTGCATGGTAATGTTGAAAATATCAGTACTTTGGGAATTAACGCTTAGATTATCTATGTCCTTCTCTGTCAGGTGAAAGATCTCTTAAATATGATATTATTAAATGCAGTTTGAGTTGATAAAAATAGTAAATCATGTTTTCATAATCTTTCAAATTATTTAAGTGCATAACAGTCAGCATGGTGTCTAAGCCTTCTTGAAAGTTCAGTAAGAAAACTGGTCCTTTTGACGTCAAAATTAATCAGGGAAGAAGATGGATAAAAAGGAGACTTTCAGATGAGTTCCTGCACATCCTACAGAAGGTTTGCTTTACAAAATATCTTCAAATCACTTTCACAATAAGCTTTCAGTCTAGAGGATTTGAAGCGATTACATAAAAAAATAGAAAAGAGACTTTCCAGACTGTAAGTTTAACAAACTTGATTTGTGTGTTTTCTGAATAATACTTCGTGCACTAGAGGGAGCTCTGCAACTCTTTATCACAATATCAACCTGAAAACAAAAATGGGAAAATAACAGAAACAAAATATAACAGAATTCAGAAAAAAAATAATATATATTTATATATATATATATATTCTTAACTTGTGATCAAGACTAAGTTGTGCTAATTCATACAATTAATCTCCTTAAATATTTCTGTTTAGTATTGCCTTCTTCAGTATAAAGGACATGAAGAAGTGCTTTCCTCCTTTAAGGATGTAGGCTTTAACATGAAGGGTACAAATCTCTGCAGGTTATTTATTTATTTATTCAAAGCAGGCACAGAGATTAAGTTGTACAAAAAGAAAACTAGCATGATTTTTGAGGTGAGATGCTGTTTTAATTGAATGTGCCACAGGAAAAATGTGTGTGAGTAAGTAATCAAAGTCTGTACCACAATAAACATGAAGAAATGAAGTCCGTACCATAACAAACACGGATAAGAGGCCTTCATTAACACTGCTCAGTCTTGAAGCTCTGCTTTCAAGCACTTGAGTTTTCAACCTTCCTTTCATGCAGGTTTGTTTGTTAGTTGTTTTTTTGTTTTGTTTTTGGTGTAGTTCTTGAGAATTTGGGGCTCTTTTAGCAAACTGCACTATGGAAAAAAGAACTGCACATTTCAGAAAAGAACATAAAACTTAAACTGGGAGTTATTAACATGGTCAGAACTGTCTTACTATTGACTACTTGAATAAATAGGATAATTAACATTAATCAGAGTTCTACACTTTTTGTGGATTGCTCCTATCATCTCTTGGGCTGAGTACAAAAAGGAGTTTTAGACATTTTCTGACAGCAGGAAAAAAAACACTCTGCACCAAGCCACACAGTAGAGTGAAGATTCATGCCCTCAGTTGGGCTGTCCTCTGTTCTTACCCACATTCATTCCTGTGTTTGTACAGCTCTGTTCTGCAACATGCTGTTCTCTGCTATAAAACCATCATATATCTCATGTCTCCAGAGAAGAATGGGCTATTCTACTAATCCTTTCATAGTCGGGCACCAGTAGAGGGTGTAAAAGCACAGGAGAGACAAGGATAATTTTCATTTACAGACTCTGGCTGTAACTCAAATATTACTCTAGCAACCAGTCACTGTAAGAAAAACCATATCATTAAGCATCTACACAGTAATGCCCAGGCAGTGCAGGACCAAAGACTTAGTTTGTGAATTCTGCACACAGTGCACACTGCCTGCATGCAAAAGCTAGTGGTTGACTTTTGTATCTCCCTAATGAGTCCATTTTAAATGATGTTTTTCAAGGCATAACAGGATGGCTTATTTTGTAGAGTCACCAGTAGCACTTCGTCGTGCCAGAACAAGCCCTAAATGTCAAGCACCTAGTCAACAGGACAGGATTGTTAGATTATCACTGGGAAAAGCTGTTTAACCTGTGACACGCATTTTCCCCCAGCCTCAATGTCAGAAAGATTTGATGTATTTCAACTTAAAAATCAGCCAAAGCAAACTCTCAGCATGAAAAATTCAGCCTAAACAGTGAGAAACTGGACAAATTGTAAAAACAAGATCCTGTAGTGGGAATCACCACGCAACCCTGCTGCCATCTCTGCTGGTAATATATGGAGACAGAACCACTACCTATTCTGCCTGCACACTGGAGCCCGACCTCCCCTGTCTTTTAAGTACTCTTCTGTATCTTTTCCAAAAATGTATTTGAAATTATTATTGATTTTGTCATTTTGGCTTTATGGTTATAATCACCTAACAGATCCAGTTACATCCAGATCTATTCCATCAGAAGGTTCAAAAACTGGAGTTAGTGAGACCATTGCAATGATACCAGACTGACTAGTTAAAAAGACAGATGCAGTATTATTTCCCCTTAGGTAAGGTGGATTAAATGTGATTTTGTTTCCATTTCTCAAAATATAAGTGAAGACTGTAACATACTCTGTATCAGTATTTTATGCTCAATTTAACTGCTACATTGTATTACATGATGTTCAATAATGTAATGCTAAATGCAAATTAATTCTTGTTTGGTATAAGAAAATCTCTTTGCTGCCTTCTCCAGTCAGAATTCTTTCTAATACGTTTTAATGAACTAGGAAATGCAAACATGCCCATATGGTGAGAAAAATTCAAGGCATACATTAAAAGAAATATCTCGTGTTACTCATCAAAAAAATAAGAGATGTGATCAGAGAAAAAATTAAGCTATGAAGATGAAATCCAAATAATTAGCAAATATGGAAAACAAACTATTATATAGCCTTTGGAAATGGCTCAGAACAAGATAAACCAGAAAAACATGCTTTTTTTTAATATTGAGTGGAATATATTTGATTTTATTTGAAGTAAATTATTTATAGTTATCAAATTCCCTGCAAATCTAAACCAAACAAACAGATAAAACTTTACCATTATGATTAGAAGTAACAACGAAATGATGTTATCTCTTTCTAAGTATGCAACGTCTTCTTGCCACATGAAAGAGTTTGAGAAACTTTCTCTGAACTTCAGGAAAACCCTTTCTCAGTCTTTGTCAGGCCATTATTGAGCAGCTTGCAGGCCTCTCTGCTGCAAGTCCTACAGGCATCATTCTAGCAATAATAAGGTAAAGTAATACAAGATACTCAGCAAACACTACCCTTTCCCTGGATGAATGCCTGTCCCTGATGTATTAGCAATTCCTGCAGCCATATATGGCAGTAGAATATACAAAATACATAAAACATATAAACACAGACTGTTTTCTAGTAGCCCATTACTTTGTATTTCAAATAGCCGGCAACACTTCTGGGAATCTGGCCCTGCAATCATAGTATTTCTCTGATCATTCAAAACTGACAGCAGGACATGAAGATCTACTGTAACAGTTGTACTATTTTAAATTGCAGGAAAGAAACTTGCATGCATTAAATAAAATACTTAGTATTTACTTCTGTTGCACTTGCCTGTCATTTAACACAATTAGAGAGAACTATGAACATATGGCAAAAACACAGAACTAGGACTCATGAACTATTTCTATGCTGTGTAGGTACTGCTACATTTGTTGTGGGACTGCCTGAGCTCCTCTGGGAAAAACAAGGTGACAAGCATCTGTCACATATTTACTCTCTCAGCTTCTCTCCGCTCAAATGTCTACAGATAGTGGGAGGGAGAAGGATAGCTGTTTTATGTGTCTTGGAAGAGAATCAAATACAGTTTGCTAAGGATCTTATTCCTGTAAAAGTCACTGAAGAAAATTCATCCTGTCAAGTTCTTTCTCCAAAACAACTGAATATTTACTTTGTACACAAAGAGTCCACTTCTGCTAGAAAAGTATGGATATCAGCAGCAAAGTTGATATCAACATTTTCCTGTTTCTAAAATATTCTGGACATATTCTCCTTAGCTAAGTATTACTACCCATTACTGGGAGAAATATCACCATTCAGGAAAGACCAGGATGTTTTTAACTTATTTTCTGAAGCAGGTAGAAGTAACAACACATCTTTCCATTTGGATACTACACCTGATGCTTTTGTTGAGGGGTCTTAACTCTCATGTACAGCCTTGCAAGTGCTACTCTGTGACACTGGCATTTCAAATAAGATGCTTACAGATTAAAAGATAAAAAAGTATCTATGAATTATTACTTAAAGCATGGAAGAATATTTATTTTCATGAAGGGTAAGGTTGTGTCAGGAAGTGGTACAGTATTTGTGACTAAGCCTGGGGAAAGGAATTGCATACTGCTGCATTTATACACATTAAATACTAAATGTGACAATTAAGAAAGGTCAGCATCCTTGAGGAAGCAGGACAGACAGACAGATGGAGAGGTGGAAGTAGTTATTTTCACATTAAGGAAACATGCTAAAATATTCACTGCTTTTATCTGCTGCCAAGAGATGTTTCTTATGTAACAAAAAGTCCTTTTACCTTTCAAAGAAATCGCACAAATCCATCCAATTAAATTCCATTATCCAGAAAGGAGGCATTCAAGGAACTGTGTTTTACTATAACTTTCCTACTCTCTCCTACCTTCCTGCCAGCATGTGACACAAACTTGGACAGATGTTCACTTTGTATTATAAAACTGAAGAAAGCATTGTATGAACTATCCTTATAAGTTGCATATTGTAATTACATGCATCAACCATATGCTCTGCATTTTTGCCTTGGTCTTTTCAATTCAGTGCCATTATCAAAAAGCTTCCCATCAAAATCCAAAGGTAAAAATAAGCACAGTTTACCTTATTACAATTTTTAGAAACTTGGCAAAGAGCACCGCTTGACATACTGTCCTTATCTGGCATTCCTGAAAAAAGAATACAATAAATAAATAAATACTGAATATTCTTTACGTAACAAAAGAGATATTTAATAATATACATATCTGACAGATTCTCATGAGGCAAAACCATACCAAAACTTATTTACCTGTTTAACTAAGGTCAAGACACCAGTATGTCTGCTGCAGGCTATATGACCAAATACTAACCCGTGTTACCGAGCAAGTTAAGTAGCCTAGTATACTAGAAAATAATAATAAAAAAGACAGCTAGTCTGTAAAATCTATTTTACTAGCAGGACTCACAGCTGCATTCCATAGAATTAATGTGGCGTCTACAACATTTAAGTATGTTATGTGACATAATACTATCAGCATACAGATTTGCACACAGTTCTGTATACAGTTCGGAATGCAATCAAGCAAGTTCCAAACTATTTCCTCCTATGTGGAACAGAAATGTATCTGTAATACTGAATTGAATTTAACATTTTAATTCTGACATCCCAAAATAGAGGACTTTCATCAACCCTTTTCTTCTTCCCTCTAATTCCTATCACATTTGATTTCTATTTTCTCATACTTACTGTCATTGTTGGAGCCAGTTTCCATAACACCATAAGGAGGAGTGAGAAGTCCAGACATATACTGCCGGTATTTCTGAAAGACAGCAATAGCAAATTCAGTCAGTTACAGATGTATAAGTCAGTACAGATGTACAAGTACAGATGGATGCTGACATATATACATCTGTGTGCCTGTTGCTTTGTGCTTCACATGCCCACAAACAGCCTCCAACTGAGACAGTAAGACATGTCTTTACTCTTAGTGCTACAAGGCTAGTGTTCTTGATTTGAGCACACTTCCTTTATTTTATCAAAAGTCGTACTAAGACAGTTCCCTCCTTGATTTCCCCAAAGCATGACTCGGAGGGCTCAAACAAACCAATATTGTCCTCATTTGTGTGATTTCCCATACAGCCTGCTTTAAAGCTTGTTTGAAATTACACTTCACTGGTAAACTTAAGCTAGAAAGCTACCTTATTGTAAGTTATTGTAAGGATGGAAACAAAGCTGTAAAATAAGAATTTATAAGACTCATGTACCACTATAGTTCTGGTAGCAGATTTGAAACAGACAGGATTTACTACTAAGACTCCAAACATTTACTTCTAATGCATTAGAGAAGCCAAAAGTTTGGTTTTCAAAACTGCAAGGTTATGCAACACAAATGCAGAACCAATTTTATGTATACACCCACACAATCTGTACTATCAAATAAAATTTTATAACTGTAAAAATAACGTCCTTCATTCAAGTGTAAACTACATAATTGAATTGATGTCAGTAACTGATATTTTTCTTCAGTGAATGACATGATGAATAAGGTTTGAGGTTCTGCCTGCGGCTTAAGAAACTCACAAGTTAAAATACAACATCAAGGGAAAAAAAAACCAAAACAAAACACTTCCTTTTGTCGTGTACAAATCATTCAAAGAATAACTGATACATTTTTATTTTCAAACATGCTGTGCTACTGTTGTATTTAGGGATAAACAATTATAATTCCCTTTTTTGGAGCAGCCACAGAGCTAGCTTGTGCAACAGGGATGCTGCTGATCAGCATAAACAAAACGTATCATGTGGACAACAGGATGTGCAATGAGCTGAACATGAACAGTCAGTTGAAATACATGTAGGTTTCAAGTCAGCATGCACACAAGTGAGTTAGAAAGCTTTCCTGATAGACCAGTTAATGAAAGAGATTTATCCTTTGCATTATGGAGCTGTAGGGATATATGTATTCACTATCTAAATGTTGTCTGCTTAAGTTTAACAGATGCTTGAATTATTCTTTTAACAATGTTTTTTCCTAAAGATGCATATGAAAATCTCATCTGTTCTAGCACTGAAGAATGAATGTCTTGCATTCTAAATAATAACAAAAGCTACAAAGATTAATGTAATCTTAATAATCCAATCCTATTTTTAGACATGCGATTACATCCAAAAGCTTAGTAACATATTATTTAAATCTCACCCATAATCCAGCTGAAAACTCATAGGAGTTACATTATGTTTTATTCCAGGTCAGTTACACCAAGTACAAACTACTATTTAATGTGAGGATAAAACTCTTCGATTTTCTTTCCCAAACCATTTACTTCCCCATGTTCTGCTTACTGTCCTAAGCCTGAAACTCAGCAGTTTACAAGTCGTAATAATATTCTCAGTTCAATAAATAATCAATACATGTAAAGAAAGGGAAAAAACTCACTTTGGATAACATAATGAAAGAAAGGAAGACATGTTATAATGGGCTGAAATCACATTTTATTTATAGAGTAGATGAACTTTTTGTTCCATTTTTCTAGTGAATTTCATCTTGGAATTTGTCTTAGAAATGGAAAGCTGAAATGTTTCATCTGGAATAAGATAAAATTAAATAGCATATAATATTTTTTCTTTTCTTCCATTCGGATGATATTCAGTTCTGTTTTGTTTTATCCAAGATAGCATTTTTTCCAAAAATACAACATTAGTCCACATTAATGCACCTTGATAAGGAATTTGAATAGTAGGACACTAGTAATTTTCTCTTTTTACTTTTTAAATGAATGTGTTCCCTATACCACATTCACAATCATCATATACCACAAAGCAGTTTTCTTTCATTAATTTCCTAATATTTCCCCTGCTTATTCTTCTCGTTAAATAAAACCTAAAACACTCCATGCAATTTCCATGAAGTTTTGAAGCATAGCTTACCTGTACAAGTCTTACAGGTAGAATAAATCAAAATTGCATATACCACATTAAGAGGATAGAATCTCTTGATTTTGAACATCAAATGTGCATAATTTATTCTTAAATGACAATTCCTCTAACTTTGTTATGCAACTGCCCTGTACAACACAAGTTGGGAAAAAAAAAACATCACTTGTCATGAAGCAGTGGTATCCAAAGGTATGTTAAGAAGCTGACACTTTAAAAGATGCATTCCAAAAACAGCAGAGGGAAAAAACAACAACAAAAAAAACAACAACAAACCACCACCACGAAAAACCCAGCATCATCTGTCTTTGAATGGAAGTCTGATTTTCACCATGTAGGCAGGGCAGACAGATGCAGTCTTGCACTCTGCACTATTATTTGCGGCATCATTTAAACTCATAGTGTAAGCTTTAGGAACACTTGAAGATTTCTTGCTTATGGAGGCCCCCAACCACATTGAGAGTCACCCCAGGATGGCAAAGCCCACGAAGAACATATGCTGCCAAGGACTTCTGCTCTGCCATCCTCTATAATAAGGCCCTATCCTGTCCTGGGTAAATCTACTGAGGAGACTGAAAGAGCAAGCACGTTGCAGTGCTGCCTGTGAGAGAAGTCATGCAGCACTACCAGAAGAGGTACCAGCTCAGGACATGCCCTCAGAAGGGCTCATTTATTCTGACTCCTCCAGGGGACCTCAGCATAATTTAAACTACCTTCCATACCTAGGTACCTTGAGGGAAGGCTGACAGGACTGCCTACATGTGGACTCCATAACATAACTTGGTGGGGTGAGGGAGGTACAATTTACACCTAAAATTTTGTCAGCTTATCAGACAAGTTAAATGTCAAAGGACACATCAAAAAGTAGAGGAAATGTGGTCCACTGGGAAACAAATATGCAAAGATGAAAATAACAGCGTAAAAATTCACAGTATCAGTTTGAGCTCTCTCAAAGATGAGGCAATCAGGAGAACGCAATATTGAGTGTATAATATCTGTAAATAAAAATAAAATGCAGTAAGTAAAAATTTTCTGGTAAATGACATTTAGAATAATCCTGAAGACTAACATAGTAAATATTTACAAAAGGCTTTTGAAAATGTATTCCACTATTGGAGTGAACTCTGGAAAGGCTTTCATTGTGAAAAAACAAGAACAGCTATCGCATGAGCTTGTTTATTATCAGAAGTTGTCAAGTTCTGTAAATCCAACATGACAGCAGGTTTTAGAACTACACTCAGTGACCTATTCACTCGGTCTTCAGATTTCTACCAATTTACAAACTCTATCACGCAATAGCTTAAAGATCAGACACTTTCTGCATCTAATCTGACAGCACAAGTAATAAAGACCATATTTTTTCTTCCAGTTAGTGACTGTCCCACATCCACACAGTAGTAAAAATTAACATGACCTTTCCAGTCACTGCTATAGCCTAAAGCACAGAAAGAGCGCTGGCGAGGAGCAGTAAGGGATGGGAGGAAAGGAGGAAAGCAAGTAGCACACTTTCCACACTGTTGAGGCACTGGAGGTGAATTTTCATGCTGACAGTTTTTAAAGGCACTCCTTGGTTAGCTGGTGATGAGCCTCACTTGTTTCCATGACTTCAGTGGATTTTCTTCTACATCGCAAATGCACTTCAGTATATTTTTTATATGATATTCAGAAAGGCCATTACTATAATTCAGGCGTAAGCTCTCTCTGAACTCCTTATGCATTCTCCTACTGTACACAAGGTGTATAAAACATCTTAGTCTCTTCTATTGCAAGTACTGAAGATCTAATCTCTGTTTAAAGGGAAAGAAGGAGCAAAAAGAAAGATCTATACAATACAAACATTTCAAAACAAGCCAGGAAGATGTGAAGAAAATTGAGGTGCCTCTGTTCCATGCATGTTGGATAGCATCAATATTATCAGGTCCAGCTCACAAATTTATGCCCACCTGGGCAAGCTCCATACCAAATATGCTCCTAAGTCCAGCAGTCCTCTAGTCAGAAAGGAGTAACCAGTGGACTGTTCCATAAGCACTTCACTTGTAAAGCACTAGGGAGACAAACTCAACTTCTAAAGGTTCACCATTCCCAGGTGAACATACACAGGACTGGAAGTAATCATTTTCTAAATCTGAAGAAGGTTATGCAGACCACAGCACATACGTAATCTTTTCTTTCTCCTTAATGTTCCCACTCTCAGTCTTAAAACACAATGCTGCTATGCACTGACCTGTCTCATAGCCATTTAAGATGGGGTGGTAAATCCTCTTTTGCAGCTGCTGGATGAATATAACCTCAAGACCCTGTATTATCAGGTGAACTCCTGCTGCCTCCAACTCTGCCTACCACCAGCAGCACAGAAGATAAGGCAGAGTATGTATTACTCGCAGACTTGGCAGTGACACAAAATAACATTAATTCATTTCGGTTCTAGAAATCTTAGTTCAAACATCAAGGTGACCTTTCCACACATTCTGAAAAGCCTCATGTAACTATTTTATTAGATACTGTTCCTTTCACTGTTACCTGAGTTCTGTAACCCTCTAAGCTATCTGCCAGAACTTCTGTTACTGTTCCTCTGAGGGGATATGAGCTGTAGCTATTCAGCATAGGCAAGCTTCTCTATTTTCTTTTAATAATAAATAATTGATCACTGATGCTCTCAGAACAGTTCTGTTCTTCCTCTGAGTTGGTTGTGCCAGTTGTACTATTTTGGAAAATAATAAACTCCCTTGTGAACTTAGCATGGTGCCCTGTCTCATCTCTTTCCTCCAGAGCAATAAGAAGAGATTTAAAAGAACCCAGAAGATGTCTAGTTCCTATTTTTGCCTCACAAAGAAAGCACAGACTGGCATCTCAAAGTCTAGATCTTTGTCTTTAGACCTGATGCTCCCCCCCACAAAGATCAGTCTTAACTGAAATAACTGAACTAATAGAAAGGTAAAATCTCAGATAACCAGATCGAGGAAAAAAAGATTTGTATAGAAGTGGAAAACTGGCTGAACAGTGTGATAGGGCATTGGTGGCTTCTTAAACAAGAAACAGCTAGACTCTGGCACAGTGCGCTCCAAGTTTGGGCCGCATGCAAGAATATCTCTGGCCCCAGCTCCAAGTGAGGTCCATTTGGGCTGAGAGAACTTGCAGAATCCAAGGCACCCTCTCAGGGCTGTGGATCTGATCTTCTCATTGAGCCTTGCCTCTTCTTGTAGGGTGTTACCGGCATCCTCATCTCTGTAGCCCTGCAGAGTGGCTGCTGCAGACAGGTCTCCTGCAGAGTGGCTGCTGCAGACAGGTCTGCTTCATTTCGAGCAGGAGGTCACACACCTCCTTCTGAACACTAAGACATGGTTCATGAGTAATCTCACACAGTTCATGCGCACCTGACTGTGCATCTTTGCACTTGAAACCAGTTTCAGGTCATTAAGCACATATACAGCACAACAGGATATTGAGGGCTGTTTTTATCTGATCAGGTGCAAAGGAAAATTTCATATTCTCCGTTAGAATGGAGAATACCAAGAATACTGAATACTGCTAAACACCAGCATTTGTGATTACCAAGACATCATCCAAATTATAGGCAAGGGAACAGAACTGAAATATTTCTAAAGAAAGGGTAAAGACAAATCAGAAAAAAATAACACTACAATAAAGAAAACATATCTTGATATATAGTGGAAAAATATAAGAAATTCTACCACAATTCACTGAATTCACATCAGTCTAATCAAGTCATTAAAACAACATACACAAGACTTGAAATAGCAGAACTGAAGTACCATTTGGTTATATTGAGATAACATAAATACAAGAAATGCCTGTACTTAAATTGTTGAATCCTGATCCAAGAATTAGTACAGTTTATGTACGAGCAGATGAATCTGCATTTTTTCTATGTATTTGCCTACTTACCATCTTCTGAATGTTTCTGTATGACTCTAATCAACTATGCTCTAGAATTTATTTGATCTCTTTGTTTCAGAGAAATGTATTTTTCTGTCACATTCCCACTTAAATCAATTTACCGTGCTTGAAAAGCTCAGTATGCAGAATTTGCTTGATCACATTTTTCCCCTTGAGTTTCAGTTGAAAAGAAAAATGTACCCAGTTCACTGAAATCATGCCAAATAGCTGACTTGGCTACCAGATTGAAATCCAAAGATAAGACTGCACTGCAAAAAATCAAATCCAAGGAAATTAGAGCATGAGCAATGATTAAACAAATTACACAGCCTATTTTGCTCCATCTAATTTAAAGATAGAAATGACATCATGCAGCCCTCTGATTCTGTCTCCTAGAGGAATCCACTCAGGAAATGCAGTAGGGTGGAGATAGGACTTGCCTGGGAGGAGCGGGAAAGATAACATGCACGTAAAAGAGGACAAAAGAAATACACAAAGGAGAACAAACAGACCATCTGAGTTATTCATTTTCTTTTGCTACATTTGTGTAACCAAAGAATCAAGTACTTATAGTGAATAATTATATAACAATTCAACTGCCTTCAATATGAAGTTCATGTTTTCAAAAGCATCTGAAAAACAGCATCACACAATTCTGTGTTTACTTTTTTACAATTATATCTGTGTTGAATTTACTCATTTTAAAATCAGATGATGATATGTCAGTAGTAGTGCTTCAGACTCAATACAAGATCAGAAAAATCAAGCTGTGCTCTCCTTTCTTCTCATTTTTCACTGGTAGGAGAGATGGAGTAAATCACACTTTAAGTGGAATTTTCTGAATGATGCAGAATGTAATCTCACTCTTCTTTAACAATAGTTAACTTCGCAGAACAATTTAATCTGCATCTTTATTAGCAAAGCCAACAGAAAACACTTGAAAAAGAACCTACCACTATAGCCAACCTTTAAACCTGCAATGACAGCACTCGTATTGAGCTAAGCCTGATGTTATCTCATGAGCTGTGTAAAGGGCAATCCTTTTTCAAGGATAATTTCTGAAAGTTCTGGATGCAGATGACTTCCTTTCACTTTCAGACAGTCACATCTTCTATTTTCAGATACACTACTTCAATGAGGGAAGAACCAAAGACACTCTTCCAGGAGGGCTCAGTCTTGGTACACTATGCAAGAAGAAAGCCTGAAAGAGATACTGGATGCAGGTACTAACAAACCTACAAAATAAGATGAGGCTGGTAGTGATCAGCCAATTGTCTAGGCTGCTTTCTGCACCATACCCTCCCCATGGTGCTTCTGCCTGAACTGATGTCTTCCATTCTTCTGGAGCAGAGCTTCAGCTCAGGCAAAAGGTCACACTAGGCAGGGACTTCTGTTTTTAAAGAGTTTTGAAAGAACAGTAAATTCATTTTAACTGCAGTAATGTGCATACCTTGCATCTGACCACATATCCATATCCAGCATAGTACATACATGTGTTAGACAAGTCAGAATGAACACGAGCCTCTAAACCAAATTATTGCTCCAGCCTGAGATTGCCACCTTGCAAATAATGAACTTCCAATGCGCACTACCAATGCATCTTTGCAAGAATATTATGATAAAGGCTGTATCTGAAGAAGAGTACGTGGAACTAGTTATGCTCCACTGAGACAGGAAAAATGCAAAGCTTCCAGAGCAGGCCAGGCCTCAACAGTGGGCTGAAGTCACACTCCTCTAGTGAAATTCTATAAAGTCAGCACAAGGTCTGTGCAGTATACTTGTTTAAAAATAGGTTTTGAATACAACTTAAACACCACTTAAATGGCCTCATGTTGACAGTGCAGCAGTGACTTTACCCATTACACATCAACAGTTCATTTTCTCTACTCTCACAGATTTCACAAGGAGATTTGAAACAAAAAGAAAAAGCAAAACAGTGAGCTGATTTTTAATTCTGTTCTCATGTTTACAACCTCCAAGCCCAGAAGCATGTTGGTCTAGAAATTTGTTTTGATCTAAAAAGAAACTCTGGGTTAAATATTAATTCCTCTTGAACCAATATAAACCTCTTATGAGTTCAGAAGGGTCAACCTAACACTCTGCCTTTGCTTCCCACAGAAACAAGTGAACGTAAACTTCCAAGTGCCTGTTTCCACTACAGTAACGATAGTGAGGATATTTTGTGAATGCAAATAAATACACATACAAGAAAACTTTCTTTATAACATTAGTTTTACTTCAATGCTTTAAAAAATATTATTTTGATTATAGTGCGAGTTGCTTTAAAAGCAGCTTGTGCAGCTCTCTCGGCAACACTGCTGTGAAATAAAAACATATATAATACTAAATAATTAGGGGGGGAAAATCTGAAGACAAAGTACATAATTATAATTCAGAGAGTATGACTGAACCTAGCCTACTTTTTCTAGTACATGGAAATAAGCACATTCCAACAAAGGATCACAGAATCATAGAGGTTGGAAGAGATCTCTGAAGTCCAATCTGCCTGCTGATCAGGTTCCGTACATCGGAAAGCATTCAGGGGGGTTTCGAGCATCTCCATAGGAGAGTACCAGATCTGGAGCTTGGTGGTCCCTCCTGTGTTGGAGGGGCTGGAACTTGATGATTCTTTGGGTCCCTTCCAACCCAAGCTATTCCATGATTCTACGGAGACTCCACAACCTCTCTGGGCATGTTCAAAGTAATTTTTCCTCATGTCATTATGAAACTTCCTGTGTTCCAATTGGTGCCTGTTGCCCCTTGTCCTGTCACTGGGCACCACTGAAAAGAACCTGACCCTTGACGCTTACCACTTGCTATTTTACAAGCATTGATAAGATCCCTTCTCAGTCTTTTCCAGGCTGAACAGTTCTAGGTCTCTCAGCTTTCCCTCATAAAAGAGATACTTCATGACACTAATGATCTTTGTGGTCCTCTACTAGACTTTCTAACTGGAAGTTTCCTGCCTTTCCTGAACTGGGGAGCCCAAAACTGTACACAGTACTCCAAATTTGATCTCACAGGGCAAAAGAGAAGGACAACCTCCCTCACACACAGAAAATCACTCACTATTAGAAACATTTTCACACCTCATAACAAGAGGGGACAGTGGGAAACAGAAATACATAGGGATAGAAAACAAGGAATAATAAGTTGAACAATAAAAAGGAAGTTAGTAAGAAGGAAAAGTAGGAACAAGTTATAGGTAGGAGCAAAGTGGAGCACAGCCAAAAGAAAACTCCTTTAATTAGAGAGGAGGAAAGTCAGAAGTCCTGGCAATAAACATAAGACTTGTCTCAAAATAATTAGACACTTGTTTCAGAAACAACAGAAAATTTTAAGATAACCATAGAAAATTGAGGATGGCTCACTGGAGGGACCCTTCATAGTTCACTGAACAGATGAGTCATCACAAGGACTGGCAACTCAGGGGAAAGAGCACTTCTATTGAAATGACTAAAATGTTCTCCATGAAACATGTTTAGTTCATCAATTCTAGAAGACCAGGCTTTTAAAATGATGCTCTGACACTTACATTTGGTTATGAAGATGATATACTTGATGGCAGACTTACTGGGAAGAAAACTGTTTTTCTGAACTTTTATGTAGCCATTCCTCTTGAGCAAAAAGCCATTTCTTCTTTGCACGCCTCTTACACGCAGCTAAAATAATTTCAGTAGCATACTGAAATCTCAACCTATCCCATTTAGAAAGATAGGTTTAATACAGCCAAGATAGAGCATGCCATCATTGCCAAAGTAAAACATCTTTCTAGTCCTTCATTCAGTTGTTTAGGTTTCAGATATCTTTGTATCTTCATTCTTTTTTAATGGAATCATTTTGTTTAAAAGATGACAAAAAAAAAAAAGTAGTAATAAATACACCACACCACCTAATTCTCATCAGCTCTGGTTATTCTTGCTCCAACCACACTAGAAGAAATGCACTACAAGGAGTAAGATTTCCACAAAGAAGCAATGCTAAAAAATAAACATGCTGGTTTTTTCCACAGGGAGCAAAGCAAATCAATTTGATTACATTCTTCCATCTGCTTCACTGAGTGGCAGCCAGCTGAGCAGCCTGTACACACTCTGGTTGGCAATTGGTCACAGGTGTTTCCCCAGACACGGCACCACACTCACTGTCATCAAGTAGGTGCACCACAAGATTTTTGATGTCTGTGGCAGGAAAGAGTCCAAAATGGAAAGGAAAAACTTTTTCAATAACTCAACTTGCAGAAAAACTTCAATTATTTTCATTGACTATGATTATTTTAATATTCCAAACTCATTTCATAACTTCAGTTCCTATGATTAGCAATTCCCAAAAGTGCTATTATCACTTATGGGTATGCACCAACGTCCCGAAGTTGCAACTTCTCAGATTTGTGAAATACCAGTATCAAAAGTGTTACGTACCTGAAACAGGTGGTTTTGGCTTACAAGTGCACTGCAGTGACAAAATATACATATGGACATTCTCATGTACTTCTGACAGAAGTGGAGCAGGTTTTGTTGAGAAGTAACCTGATATTCTTCACCCTTCTTCCAACAGCAAGAAATCATTAATTCTTGAAACAAATGTATTGGTGTACTGAGATTGAGACTTTCAGTACTTCCAGAAGACACGGGTCTGGCAATATTAGAGCTGAGCACTTCTTAACTGAAGGGCTACCGAATTTGCAATGACCTACACTCCTGTCCATTATTGTAGGGCTTTTCCTCTATTGTGAAGCAATACAGACAAAGCTTATCATTACCCCTTTGATACTGTGTGTCCACTCACAGTTCAAAGAAAGTCTTCATAATAAAAAGAGCGGTAAAAATAAGCTACAGCATGAGTCACACTGTGAGAGTCTATATGTCTTGAATGTTATTAGGTACCAGAGGAATCAAATAACTTAATGAAAAGGAGGCATTATCCTCCAAGCCACAAGTGTAATTACAAAACAGCACTTTAAAAAGGTTTCATTAACTGAGAGAAAAAGCTGCCTTCGTATCTAACTCCATTTCACACAGTTTTGGTAACTTTGCAACTTAAAAATCTTATAACAAAGAAGTATTGAAAAGTATAATATAATAAAATAAAACACGTTAGAAATACATGAACTTTCCCATATAATTTTTTAATGCTACAACTGCTGTTTATCTGGTCTGTCTTCCTTCAATAACACTGAAGGGAATTCAGTTTTAAAAATAAGGATGTTGTACACATGGTCTGACATGTTTAGGAAGTGTCAGAGAATGTAATTTTAGCATTATTATATCCCTTCAATTTTATAAATTTCTTTATTCCATAAAAATGTTGATAGCTTTTGGGTAAGACAACCTCTGTTTTCTCTATACAAGCTTATTTTTTGCACAATTCCTAAGGCGTTAAAGTCAATTGCATACAGCTCTGTTGGAATGGATACTCAGATGACAAAAACCAACAATTTCACTAACTGCAGTATAACAAATTTACATTAACTGATTTGTTCCAATGACAGTAAAGACCATCAGTCTCCTCATAGGAAGGTATTACGTCTAGCAATGTACTATCAAGATCTCAGGAGATCTCTGCTGTATTCCCAAGTCACCATGACTGATATTTTATTTAAAACCATTAAAGACAGACAGCTGACAAGTACTACATTTGACCACAGTGCAGCCTTAAGGAGATCTGCTGATCATTCCTGGAGTAAGAAATTTTTCTCTCTGGGAAGGGACACGGACAGCCTATGCTTCACCTGGGCTCTTTTCTAGTCACAGGCTCTGTTACACTGCCTTACCAACTGACACATGGGTGAGCACAGGACTTAGAAGGTCCCCATCCCCACAACAGTCTTTATGCTAACGAATCCATTTCAGAAACTGTTTTTACCTCCAAAACTTAGAATCTGCCATGATTTCCTAAAAGCAGTAAACAAAAAGCTTAATGAAATGACTATTACATACTTTTGTCACTATCTTGAAAATACCTGGTGGTGATTTCTCATGGCAAAATAACAAAACTTTCACATCAGCAGTATCACTTAAGTTTAGAAAACTTAAAGTGTTACAGATCTGACGTGATTAGAAAGAGTAGTGTAAGTAGGCTTGCAGATCTCCTACTGAATGACTGGCACTCACTGGCCCCAGTGAGGGCCAATAGCGCTTGCTTCAGAGAGATCTAACAATTCCTGCAAACTTAATACTTGATACAAGTGTCCAAAAGTGCTGTTTTAACAAAGAAGCAAGCAAAGAAGAGCCAACATAGATTTGCCAAGCACAAACAACACTGCCTGCACAAGTCTGCTGTTTCACTCTGCCTTAAGACAGAAGCTGAGCACCTGATACATCAACATTACTCCAATTACATGCCAGCTTGACATTTTTCCGAGGTACATAAAACTCAAATAATGCTCATATACCAAGTCACTTAGAGCAAGAGATGAGATCAAGCTGATGTATCCAGAGTCTATACTACAAGCAGAAAGAGATGATGTTGGTCAGAAAAGCTGTTTCAAACTACTAGAAAATGCAAAGTTGATATGACAAGCCTTTGGATTCAACTGACACTTTCTTTACTGGAGTAGCAGTCTCACTGAAGAGACATAGACTGTCTTTTCTCTAACTTGCAAGGCTACATTTTACTTAGATCTACCATCATCACTCCAAACAGTACAAAGAACAGAAGCACACATGCATACAAAAAAATGGCTCTATCTGGAAGAAAAGGCTACAAAGAGGCTGAGCCAAATAATCTCTGAATTTATCACTATGTTTTGAAAGTCACTGAAAGATAAAAGATGTATCCATTTTGAAGTATAATTCTCAGTGTCACAAGCCAGGCTTTGCTCACTAATGAGAATCTGTCCCACATTTGATGTGCTCCCTTATGGTTCTTCTCTCGTGCCTTGCAGCAGGATGGACAAAATTCTGCAACTACAACATACAGAGCCCCATTTTGAGATGGTTCCTTGCAACACAGCCCAGGCTACAACCCCTTCCTCATAGACAACGGCAGAATTCAGTCTGCTGGCACTGCATCAGCAGAAGGGACAGCAAGGGACACTTGTCAACTAGGTGACACACTGGTCTAACAGCTGCTAACCCAGTACCTGACAGGAAAGAAAGCAGTAAGACAAGTAAAGGAGCCTGCAGGCCAGGCATGACCCATTGGACCAGGATTATTTGTGAGGTGCTCTTTAGTTCCAAGTCTGTATCAGTTCATCATCATCCTGCTGAACACAGCCCAGTGAGATCCTGCTGAATGAAGTGCTTAATGTTTGTAAAATGCCTCAAGATATGTAGACTAAGGATACCATAGAAGTGCCAGCCAAAGTAATATTAATCTGACACTGCATCCTTTCAGGAATACACAGACATACACTATAGAATTTAATTGGGCTGATCTCTCTTTAAATATAGATCATTAGAGCTCCACTGCTATTCCCATCAGTGTCAGTAAATGTATGTACAAAGAGCTACTCATTTGATTATCTTACAATGCAAAACCCCATGCATATATCCACAATGATTATATATTCAGTACATTCCCTTTAATGTCAGTACATCAACTTTGCTTCTGTTGAGATTTAGCATTTGTTGTCATATTCGGGCAAGTTTTGCCTTTCCTTCTCATCTCCCACACTTGATCTGCCTTTTTAAACTCGGCATTTCTAGCAACCTCTCCCAGAGAGTTTTGAAAGTAGATTCTTCTCTCCTGCTCAATAAGCAAGAGAACAGTATATAATTTCCTGTTTTATGTACAGCATCTGGCACTGTAGAAAGAATCGCTATAAATCTTACCAAGGCAGCAGAAAAAAAAAAATAGCTGAAAATCCTCCTGCATAGAAAATGGCTCTGCAGCACCAGCTATAAAATCTATTACATATTATATGAAAGGTTAGCAGATTTCCTGGCAGAGTATAGTACAGTATATGTGATTTGATTGCTGTATAGAAACAGAGCGAGCCTTCCATCCAACACTAAGTGACAGAACCTCAATCTGATTTTCCCTGCACTACATAAAAAATGTCAAGAGAAATCTGAGAGGAGTCTACACTTCCTAATGCTAATATTAGGAGTGATAGCCTACGCAAATCATCTGCAACAGAATAAACTTCCTTACTGAACTCACAAACAAACTGAGGGTGCAAAATTTGCTTACACCCCAGAATGACTTAACCATCTCTATTTATAGCAATGACATAGATACATCAGAAGATATACAGCACTGACATTCAATGACACAAGAGACAGAACGTAAAGATATTTAAGCGTTCAAAAACACAGTCACCTAAGCATTGACTCTCAATAATCTCACACGAAGTAAACGACAGGTTGGGATTTCCATGTGAAGAACTCTCACCTTTATCAAGCCACAAAATCAAAAAAGGTTTACTAAATGAAAAGAATACTCTATTAAAATATGATACAAGGGAACCACAAAGTTCACCTTCACAATGGTTCACCTTCACAATGACAGCATATGACAAGGGCATACAGTTGCTCGGTGGGACTGTGCAGGGACTGATCTTACAGAAACATTAGAAGCTTACAAAACTGCTGGAGACATTTCATGTTTGATTAAGGCTGTTCAAGCACAGCGCAGACTCATTGCACACAGGCAGTCAGGATGAGATGGCATGAGCCTTTCCAGCGATTTAGAGTCTTACAAACTTTCCCTGTTAACAAAGTAACGTTGCTTTCCAAACCTTTGCACAAAAATCCTCTTCAGTTTTCTGCTAACGCTCTACCATGTTAAGGATCTTGGGAATGAAGTACCTCAGATATTGGCAGCTTCTGTCATGCCAGGACTAGTCCAGATCTCAGATACTTCCCAGGTTGTTTTAAGGGCCTCATCTGCAGAGCACTGCCTAACTCAGTCTCAAACACCCACAGCAACCTGCACTGTGCATTGTGGAAATTAACTTGGAACTTTGCCATGCACTTACGTAAGGTCATGGCATGATGCAGTTACTTGTCGTTTCTGATATTTATTGAAGTGGAATAAAGCGCTATTCATGAGCTAAAAGCCAGACCAATGTTTTATTCAGAATTAAAATGCTTTTTCCAAACAGGATGGCTTTTCCAGTGTGGTAAGCACTAGAACAGTTCTGTTTCCGTTAATCTCAAAGGCAGCTTCTGAAAAGAGCATCCTAATGTGAATCACTATGCTGCCTGTCCAGGGTAGGTCCAGTTCTGGCAAGTCAGCCCAGTCACCCTGAGGATGAATGCAGCTATGGTGGCACAGAAATCTGAACCTGGGCACAAAGGCAACTAGTGATCAACAAGACTCTCCTGGCTAACTGGATAACATTTTCCCATTGTGAGCAAGCTGGAGAGAAGTGAAAGAAACTCTGTTATGATAAACTGCATTTCAGAAGGAAGGTCAGGAATGTCAGTGAGACATCAGAAGGAATTTTAATTACAATTTCTTCATGACTGAAATAATTTCTGTCCAGCAGTGGGTACTATATTTTCCCTCTCCAGGCCTCCACTCTGTCTGAATTAAATATACCTGCAGCTCAGATATTTAGGTTAGACCAATAATTTAATCTATGATATGCATTTCTTTCTAAATCAATTTTCACTTAGCTATTGCTGTTGTTACGAATTATTTTAATTTAAATTACGAGGGTGCATGATTCAGACAGCTGACACTGACTTCGAATTGTTTAAGCAAGTGAGGTATACCATTGCATGTCTCATTATCAGGTCATATGATCAATCCTAAAAATTTCCACAAGGAGCAGACCTATAGCAATGATGACAGCCAGACTGCAGTGCCTGGGGCATTGCTATCCTATCATGAGGTCAGCCAAGATCCAAAACTTCTGACAACCCTATGTTAGGTTTAAAAATTTTTTTCATATTGCTGGAAATGGCTTCCTGGTTCTTCTGTCACCTCTTAAGAGGTGACTGAAATCACTAATTTAGTAAAACCAAAGCAACAAGCTAAAATCAAGGAGTGTTATGTTAGCCATAGAAATCATCACAGTTACCACAGTTGAGATCCACAAACAAACAAACAAACAAACAAACAAAAAGGATTGCTTTACTTTATAACAAATTTTCAGAAAAGTTCTTCTTCCCCTAACATAGTAAGGCCTGCATTTAGAGTATCTTATTGAAACAATTTAATTAACACTAAAAAAGAAATTTATTCGTCTAGTACAGTGGTGATTCACAATCTAGTTGTATAATCTTTTTCCTCACTAAAGTATCATCAATTTCAACACCAAAAGAAAAACTAAAACAGTAGTTAATTCTCCCATCTGCCCCAAGTTTACACGCCCCACCTTATTGTCTCTGACTATACAAAGATGAATATCCAGATCAATCAGATAATTCTAAACAACAAACATAAGTCCTGTAGGTTATCTGTGCATCACGCTTTCAGAACATCTCTGGTTTGAAAATGTACTTTGGAAATAATTGGAGCTCTTTAAGCTTTGTTGTTTAGTTGTAATTAGTCATTCTGTTTCTATATATATATACGTGGATGGGAGACAACTACTGAGAAAAGAATATCAGTCCAAGCCTTAGCAGGAGCCTCAAAATGACCAAGTATCAGAAACATTCACGCAGGTCTATTTCCAAAGGCCTTAGAATCATAACCTAGTCATATACTGTAACATTAGATTACATTACTTAAACAAAAACAGCAATGCCAAACTCATATGCACCAAATTAGATAGTCTATTAAATGCTATTACAACTTCCAAACACAAAATAAAATCGAATCAACTCAAACTATGCTTCTTTCCTTGTTCTAATACCCCAATTCCATGCTCTTTTCCAGTAGACAGATGCAGCACTGAAGAGTTCCAGTAGTGTATTAAGTTCACAGTATGTCTATCCACCCTTTTTCCTCTCTGCACTGGCTGCCCTAGAGTATTCTGCAGAGCACATAAGCATATCTAAAGATTTGGCTGTATTTATAATCCATCAGACTATAAAAACAGGGAGGCATTTGGACTCCAATCCCTTTTGAGAGGAGATTTTATCAGCAACTGTTCACTGGAGCTCATAAAGAAAGAAGCAGGCAAAGAGAGGAAAAAGCTGGTGCAGCAGCTGTATGGGTCATGAGCACAAGCCACAGCTGAGATGACCACAAGCCTAACATCCTGTTTTTGATCTGGGGCTGCCCACCTCAAACCCAGGGCTTTACTGCATGTTTTTAAGCATGCCCTTTTTTGCAGAGAGAAAATTTAAACTGAACCTTTGGATTTATCTGGGGATTTAATCAACTTCCAGCTATCATTAGGAATAAAAGCAGTAATGAATTTATCTAAAAATCAACTAATTCCTTACCCTCTCTTACAAATCCCCACGAAGCACTCAGTGAATAATTTGCCAATTGAAAGCTAGACAGTCCACAAGTTCACTAGTCATCCATTTAAGAAAATGCACAGCATTCATTTTAATGCTGCGGTCACATTTTATTAAAAATTCTCTCAGAGGTCTTTGAAGAGAGAAAATATGCTCTCTATGACAAGCCCATTCTTAAAATAACTTTTTTGGTTTAACATCTATCAGGTAAAACAAGAGTGCAGCATGCAAGTCATGGATTAAATGGTACCTTAAACAAATAGGACTCAGTAACATAAAGCAAGAGTTAGAATGCACAAGCCAGGGGAATTGGACAGTAGTCAAGACATGCATTAACTTTTAAAGTTTGCCATTGTCCAGGTGGTTTGAGATAGTGTGCACGTCAGCACAGGTCATCTAATGGAGCAGGCACCTTCAGACCAGGGGCTGCAATACCTCAATGCCTCCTGGAAACATTTCCTCAATGCCTCATGAGGAAACGTGACTTGACCTAATTTTGGAATCTGAAAAAATAAAAATATTTCCTGCCTGAAGTTTGTCTATTTGGAAAGTGTCATTTCAAAGAAAAAGGAAGCAAACTAGATACATTCAAATAATAATAAGTCATCCTCAAAATGCAGTAATATGTGTCTTTGGAAACAGCACATCAGTACTGCTGGTGACCCTCTGAAACACTTCGGACATGGAGCAGGAAATCATTGTTATCTAACTCAGTGGCTCCCAGTTGATCCTGTATATGCTGGTACTTCAGCTCTCCAAGTATTTGCATCCAACACACATTACACTCCAAGTCAGGTCTGTTCAGAGCTCCATTATACCCTCCCTTCAGTTTCAGACACTCCCATCTGTAGGGCAACATTTGAAACAGAAGACTGGGGATGAAAAAAGCTAACAGGCATGGAACTTGCTAAGAAAAGATGAAGCAAACTGCTTTCGGGTTCCTGGGATAAAGGCATGGTCCCCTATTTCCATGTGAAGTTTGCAGAACCTTGCACATGCTGCCTGCTAGCACCATCTGCCTCTGGTTTTCTTAGGCCAAGGCAGTGTATTTGATAAAGCCTCAACCACACCTTTGAGGAACATCAGGATCATCTCAGCTTCCCATTCACCATGTAAATGCAGTCTCCAATGGAATACTTTCCGGTTTTTGAGTTCTATCTTCTTAAGTCCTTAAAAATTTTTACATCACCAAAGAATAAAATTAAGATATCATTAGTTAACTTCTATGTATGAAAGTGGAAATCATCATCATGCTCTAAAATCGTCTAATTTACATTACAGTGATTCTTAAGGGGATTGATGCATGTTTCTTCACAATGACCCAGAGAGCAAAGGTATCCTCCTATTCTCAATTTATCCTCCCCTCCTCTTCCTTCCTTCCACCCTAATTCTTCTCAGGCAACCCTGTAAATAGTACAGAATACAGCCAGTGGAAAGGAGGAAAACGGGCAGTGAGCAGGGCAAAGAGGGCTGCTGCCTCCTTCCTCCATCACTCCTCCTCCTGCACAGCAGCAAGCTGAATTGTAACAGCAAAGAAAGCTAAAGCAAGAAATGACACAGATCACCAAAACACAATTTGTTTTCAAAACACTGATTTTCACAGAAAGGTGCTATAAACATTAGAACTGGCAATCACAACTGAATGGAGCAGAATTCCAACTAGTCTTAGTAAAACAAAAGAACACTGTCTCGAGACTCAGTGCATGAAATGAACACAAGCTTCAACAAAATTTCACAATGAGGAAAATATATTATACACTAACCTTTTTTTCCATAATTCATTTCCTAAAATTTAAATACAACTTCTCCTATAAGTAAATGCTATACATTTCAGACATCTTTTGTACCAAGAGACAGTCTATCCTAAGCTTCCTCCCTCGCTCTGCTATGCCCCAACATGCTTTACCACAAGCAAGTTTGAATTTATATGCTGAACAAGGACCAGCTGGCTAAATAATGAGCACAGAAAGCTCTCTTTAGGAAGTGGTTATTTATTCTAAATCAGCCTCATACAACCTCATACCCTATTTCTTGGAAATAATGTAGTGAAGTAATTTCCCATTTCAGCAATACAATCTACATCTTCACCACAAGCACTAATTACAGATAGCTCAGCTTCTTCTCTTTTAAAAGCTGTCTACTATCGTTCCCACACTGTCTAACTTTGTTAGCTCACCTATATTTTCAGCAGAATAAAGTATCCCACACTTCCTGACCTGAGCTGCTCTGCAGTATTCCTGCATGGTTTTTCAGAGAATGGGGTAGTTCTTCTGTAGTCGCATTTCTACATTTCCAATGCTCTATGCAATCACTGTGCATTTAATTTTCCTTCTGACACATGCAGAGATTTGGTGTAGACGCGCATCTGTAAAATGCTTTGGGATCCCTGACAAGTAAGGACTCAATGTAAAGGTCAGATTAATAGCTTTCTTCTTGCAAAGAAATACTTTAAAGAGAATTTAAACACAGATGCAATTCTAGTGTTCTGGCACTTCTTACAGCTGCTGTTTCCTAGTTAAATACTGTGTCTACTTGGAGTCACGCATGTTCACATGATCTGCCAAGCTAAAGGCTGTCGTTTGCATGTGAACTTTTTTCTTCCTGCACTTTAAGATCTGCCCAGCAATATGTTTACTGTATACTGCGGAGTATATAAGCACATATGTAAAGCGCACATGATGTCAGTTGCTTCTAAACAGTTTTTAACTAGTCTGTCTTGTTTATTTGGGTATTGAAGTAATTTTACTAACACTTCAGGAGTTCAGGAATTGGTGGTTTTGTTTTAAACAAACTGAATGCAACTTAAACTGCACTTTGCCTTACTTGGCAACCACAGAGTGAAAGAACTGTATGTTCAATTTTCATTTACTCTAGATATGAAAATACATATGCTAACCATCTTTAGAGAGTATTGATATCAATTTTTCTTTCCCAAGACTACTTCAATGTTTATTTAAAGTCCAGGGCATAATGGAATTCTAATAACACCATTTCAGGCTTCCACGTGAATAATGCACAATGCATTATCTCTGGAAAGTCACAAAGCTTATAAGAACTCTGTTCAACATTATAGTGATGAGCATTTAGAAGTATAAGCAATCATTATAAGAATAACATAACCCATCAAAATCCATAGGTCAGTCAGTTCCATTTCTGTGTTATAACAGGAACTACAGCATCAGCATAGGGCATTATACAGGGATTAATGACTAGCTGGAATTAATGGCCCCAGGCTCTGCCTGAGGCAATGAACTCCTCCCACCTACTCATTAATCCCAGAAGATACCCAGTCTCCTTTGGAGCATTAACATTCAAGGCTTTTTATAAAATCCTTTCTGTACAGGATTTTTGTGCTTAGAGTATGTGAGTAAAAATACAGTGAATTAGATAGCTGAAAAGCATCATCAATGCTCCAGCTCCTTCAGGAAGTATCTGTTTCTCTTGTGCTGAACCTTATTCTTTTACAGCACCCCATGCCACTACTACCAACAGTGCTCCCTAGATGTCACAGAATGTTCTGGATTTCTGCTAGGCTCTTTCAAAATTGACCACAGTACATGTATATCAAATACAACAAGCAATTCAGTCATTACTGTGATGCAGTTACCAGCGCACTACAAATCTTAATGTGAGGGGGGGTGGAAGAAAAAAAGACTATATATATTCTTTACTTTGATCTCTAGCACAGTCTCTTCTCAGGCAGCGACATGTGACAAACTTTCAGCAGCTACACCTGCACAAAGTATTTTCTGCTCTTGTTCTTGGGTGAACACACCCAAACTGCATAAAACAACACTTTAAATCCAAACTCTCTATATTCTCTTTTCCAGTAAAGCTTCGGTCTAGGGAATAATCCATGTGACTGAGATGCAATCTGGAACATTGCCATTTACCACAGTAGCAATTCTTGAAACAAGAAGCAGCAAATGAAACACATCTCTCTGACTGTTTTGTTCTGCACATTGCTCAGCAAGCTGAGCTCCACAGTGACATTCAAATATTCCCTGTTAATACAGCCTACCCATAAAGAGCTCAGCGATCAGAATCATGGTTATAACATGGTATAAGAGATTGGCTCTCATGCATATTGAAGCTTCCAGCTTGCTTTATGCATTATAAACCACTCCTGATCAAATTCTTCACTCAGATACACACAAGAGCTTTTCTACTGGAGCCTATGTGGTTTGTGAATACCTACTGAGATTAAAGGCAGAATTTTTATGTTCTTAACAAAACTTATCGAAAAAACTTTGCAATTGCTTTGTAATTTTATGTTCCCCCCCCCCAAAAAAAAAAAAAAACACCTAACTTGTGTTCAAGCGTTCCCTCAAAAAGGCAGATCCAGTGACAGAAAACAGAGTTAGTTCTGACAGTTAATTGCACACCTAGCAGTAAAGCAGAAGTAGAAACAGGAATAAAAAAAAAGTTATACTTGCCACCCTCTTTGTTCAGAATTGTCCACAGGTTGCTTTAGTATTAAAAGCATAGATGTGCACTGAAGTATCTCCCTCTGTGAAATGGAGTTGGCAGTTCTATTGTTGTTCATTGTGGTCTGGGAAAATTATGCACTTGTGTGCAATGATCAGTTTTCCACAGCCTTTCACAGTCTGCAGAACTATTCTTGTAGTGATGGCAATGTTACTAGGACAGTTAAGTTCCTTCCCCTCTAAAACAGATAAAAGCTCAAATGACAGAGTTCCTGGCAAAAAGAATTTCTGGCAGAGGAAGCAAACTAGGAAATGTAGCTCCTATTACAAAACAGCCCACTCTGTCTAGTCTGAGAGAAGGCTTGTTGCCTGGGTGTATCTCAAATCTCCTTGCTGGATGAAAAACTGCCATGGTTTAAAACATCTAAAACTTCCTTGTAACAAGAATTATGCAATTTACAGATCACAATAAATCCTGACTAAAAGATGAAAGTGTCAAAGTTTCAAACAGTTCCTTTCCTTCAGCAAAGTTACATTTACAGTGCAGAGAGGGGAGTGGGTTGTCAGAGTCCTTCCTCACTGGAAGGATTACTAATATGTATAAGCAGTGTTCAAGCACTGAACAAAAATGGTGACAGATACTGCTCCTATGGAATTACTCAGTACTTCAAGAGTTTTCCCTGTATTTTTCCTCATGCCTCCTTTTTTTTGTCTCCTGTCTTCCACCATTCATCATTCCTCCAAAGAAAACAACACCAGATTATTCAGAGGCCCTCTTATTATACAAAGTTGTGAGGTTAAGTTAGTAAACTGAGAAATGGGGCTTGTACTGATCTGCAGTGAAAAGTTCAACCTCCTTCTCTTCTCCTGCAAAGTTCAGCTACAGTCACTGCCGGAACACAAAACATAGACAGGAATGGGCAGAAAGAGCACTAGCAGCCTCATGCTGTGGCTGGAAATAAGAACAGTCATCCATCTGTACCCACACGGAGCTAACACAAAAGCAGCCCACCTGTAGCATAAGAAGCCACAGGATACTTCTCCTACAGCCTTGATCCCTATCACCAGTGCTGAGGGTGAATTCTACATTTTATTGCTCCCTCTTCCTTTCAGTGATTGCTCCCTCTATCTTTTAGTTATTTGTTTAGATTTTCAGCACATAAATCCTGGCATTGTCACTATGGGCTCTGAGCCATCTGAGCAATCTCCTTAAAATACACCAACACATCATCCATATGGTTACCCAATATGTAACTATTTACTTTCCAAGATAATAACAGAGGTAACAAAAACTGCTGAAAGCTTCATAAAACTTCACAAGTCACCACCACCCTAATCAGGATTTTCACCGAATAAAAGCATTATAGATATCAGTCTGCGTGATTCCCTCTTTGAACTTATTTTCATTGTAAGTCTCTATAGGATCAGGTGAGTGGTAGCCCTTAGGAGTTAAGTGTTAGAGATCATCACTGCGTGTTCCAGCAGTCTGGTATCATGCAGCGTACAATGTTCTGGAAGAAATTCAAGAGGCAGCATTTAACAAGACTGGGAAGACAATTTGAAAGCCAGGAGAGATATAAAGGTAATTCCTTCCCATGTGTGATCATCTTCTATAATAATTTAGAAATATTCAGTGATTTGCAACACAGGATTCAAGATTGGGGCAGAGGATCTAATCAGGTTGTAAAATAATTCAATTTCCCTGTCAACTGAAACTGGTACTATTTACACTTAAGTCATATTACATAAAAAATTATCTTGCTTCTTCCAGAGATTCGCTGTTTTCCTAGAAGAAAATGATAGTGGGTCAGAATTCACTTTGTAGAGACAGTTATTATTTCCCTTCACAGCACATGCAATGCTGTCTCCAAGGATGAAGTTGTTCAACACACTTTTCCAGGTGTATTTCAGGTGGTAACTGATGGGAAAGCATGAGTCGATCTGTACTTACATCATATACCACAGCTTGTAGCTAACACACAGGAAGTTGGTGGTGATAAGAGCATCCAGACACAGTTCGGTGTATGGATTTGTTATTATTGGACTTGAAGTCAGCGAGCACTTAGGTCTCCATGGATAAAGTAAGATGGGATCTTTTCTGGCATTTTTCAAAGAACTGCAGTTCTTAGGGTTCTCAGGCTAGCTGAGAAACAGTGTCACTTAAGGAAAAGCTTCCTCCTAACATCTAACCTGAATCTCCTTTGTTTTAGTTTAAAACCATTCCCCCTTGTCCTATCACTATCAGGAGAGATCTTCAGAGATGAAAACTGAGACAGAAGAGGCCAGACTTTCAGCTTCAAAAGGACGTTTTGCTGTTTTATAGACAGAAAACTAAAATAACATTTACTTAAGCAAAACAGTTTGAAATCCTATGAATATACTCAGGTATTTTTCCTGAGATGGCCTTTTGTTTGTGCAAGATACTACCATAGGGCACACAAAGCTTTAAGGATTCAGGCATTACATTAATAATATTGGTAAACAACTTTTCCACCAAACTTAATGTGAGCAAGAATATCGTGTATATTGTTACCTGAATATCATAGGTCTAAGCAAATTCAACATCCTGAAGCTGGCACCAATGAATCCCCTGCTGCTCTGAAAGTGCAGGGAATGATGTCCATTAGCATACTTTTCCCTTAAGCACAAGAAAATATAATTAGCATAAATTTATTGACTAAAACTTAAAGTGGAAATGAAGACCAGATTGAGTCCAGTGCAAGATCTAAAAGGTAACAGCAAAATACAGCATAGTAAATCAACTCAGTTTCACTCAAGTAAAAGTATGTGCCTTTTCTTGACTAGTATTAACTACATTAAAAGCCTCAAAATTGCACTCAAGACTTTTGTCTCTTCAACTAAAAAGAAAACTTAATAGAAAACATGACCCAAGTCCAGTTTTGTTATATACAATGCAATGGATTTAGCACATAATTTAAAGTGCAACTACATGATGAACTTCATAGAAATACACAGAAGCAAATGTTTGCATTAAGTTCACATTATGAACACAACTACAGACTACGAAGCAATTCTGAACTGTTCACTACAATTATGGAACTAATTTTGTCCAGTTACAAGTGAAGGAAAACTACATACTTGTTTCATTATCTCTGTAAACCAGAGTAATCTCCTGCTGTTACAATGAACTCAGGAAGGAAAAAAAAAAGATGCTTCTATTTCACTAACAGAAACAGATTTTACTAACAGGAACAGATTGATTATACTGTTGTCATATGTGAAAAATACAGGAACCTGTCATGGAGTTTACAACTTAAAACCACACTGGGTACATAAGAACACAAGAAACAACATCCAAGATACCTCCTATCCTCCATGTTTTCTGTTGCCATACAGCTTTCCTCTCTTGGTTATTTTTTTTTCTCCATTATTTTTCAAGTGAAAATGTTAAAGCTTGTGGATTCCCAATAGAAACTCAGCAGCTACCAGAAATGAGTATAACTGAGCGCCTGTGTAACCATACATATGCATTTTCTGCACAAAAAAATCAACTCTCCACTTGGTCCACATTTCATCTGCCAGTTAGCCAGGCTGGTTATGTAATTTGCTGAGAAGAACGACCTTCTCTTCGTAAAGCCTCAGCTTACCCTTTTCCAGTTTTCTCTCGTTCAAGCTTGTTTATAAATAGTTGTAAACTAACTTTTACTTTGCACAGTCATTAGTCAAAAAGAGAGCACCTGCACCTCAAGACCTAAAATTGGCCAGCTTTTAGTATTCTACCTCTACAAAGTGGGAAAAATGCATGCAAATAAACGTACAGTTTAAAATCGACACAGAAACAACCCATTAATAGATTAAATGCAAGATACGACTGTTTCTAATCCTCCTGTTATTATATTTGTCCACAACTGCAAAATACAAAATAAACAGGCACTCTTCTGTATCTTTTCACAGGTGCATCCCAAGGACATCTTTGAAGTGTTTCTGTTGTTGCCTATTTGTGTTTTAAAGTGTTTCCAAATTTCCTCCATATTCCAAGTGCTCAGCAAAAACTACCATGGATATTCTTGTCTCCTTCTCTAAAGTCATGATAGAAAACATGAGATTCCACCTCAGTAGTTTTCATTGTACACCCTTTTTTCCTTTGAACAAAGCATCAGCTTAACACCTGAACCATAATATTCTACTTCTCCTTTCTATTTTTCCATGTACTGCTTAAACATACTGCTCTGATTTCTACAGTTAGGATATTCCAGTAGCAACAATCAACCATATTTTTACAGTCTGACAGGACTAGAAATGTGGGCTATCCAAGATACTTTCACACATTTGTTTGCTATAGTATAGTCTGAATTAAAATATGATAATTTAATTTAGAAAAAAAAAACAAATTGAAATCAGATTTACTGCTAAAACTTTTAAAATCTGATTTTCAGACTAGCAATCAATGCTTATTCAGTTTCCATCTTATCCCTGCCTTCCCTTTTTGCAGATGCTCAAGTGACATTATATTAAACAATTGCACAATTTTTTAAAATTGTAGGAAAACTACCATCTGCACATAATTCAGGAGTACAAAAAGGTCCACAGAAATCACTCCTTATAAGTACATTTCTTATCAGAAATAATAAAACAATGCAAAAAAATCTCCCAGGAGAAATAATATATATTTGTGGTATTCTGCCTATCAAATCCTTCTGAAATGTAAGATGACAGGGATGAAGAAGAGATCTCACTATCAACACACCCAAAAGCTTACTCAATTTCTGAGATATGACTGTTACAATTAAATATTAAAACATTCTCAAAAAAGAGCTATGATGAGACACAGCAATAAAGCCTGTTATTATTCACAGACAAGCATTATCAAACTATTAGCTGTTTAGCATTATACTTCGCTCCATTATATTCCTTCTAAATTTACACAAAATAAGAAATATAATCCTTTTAACACCAATAATTACAGAAGGAAACAAAAAATAAAGAAATCTCAAACTTACATTGATGTGTTATTATGGGTCCTGCACAGCAAGTAGCCCTAAGGGTACATTTTAGTTTTTTTATCCATGCTGCGTTCTTGTTGCTGATGTGACCACTTAGGCACATGGTCAAGTTGCAATCAGCTTCTCTCTTAGTGATGTATGAGAGCTGTGCTGATTTATCTAGTCCTTCTGCAGCAGATTAGCACTAATGTTTCTGCCTCTGCATCCTACCTTTCTTTAGCAGTAGACTCTGCATTATCATTGGCAATTCGAATTAAAGAGCCAGTGAACACAGCACAGATTTTCCTTTTTCAACTGCAAAGAAGGTACTCACTCACAAATATCATTTTTTGATCCACTGAGCCTCTTTTTTTTTCATATTTGTAGTAAGAACAGTAGCCAGATTTAAAAGAATGGTTCCAGTAAGTCTGCTATAATCTCTTTATGATTTACTGTTAAAAAAAAATTCTCCTATGCAGATGGCTCTAGGCAAGAAATGTCTGTAATACACAAACATTTTAGCCAAAAACATGGAATTTTTACTTTTTAACACAAAGGTATCATATGCACAGAATAAAACTCTGATTTATACTTAAGTGGCCAACGTGAAATTAATACAAACAGGGCTTACAGAGGAAGAAAAAAAAAGCAGGGGATTAAAGGTACTTAACATATTAATTAATTCAGCTAAAAAAGATTTCACTGCCTTATAATGTACATTTTCATTACAAATTCTCTCTTTTCTCCATACAACTGACATATTTTACACTATGGGATTGTCAAATTTAGCTATTAAAAGCGTTACAAAGAACTTCACTGAACCTTATTATTATTATTGTGACTTTCCAGTAAACACAAATTATTTTAGCAGTAAAATGCAATTGTTAATTCATGATCTTTTCAAGTCAAGAAACCGCAAGACATGGCTCTTTAAATTTTCATTAGGACTTCGAAAAATATTTAGGAAAAAATGGATGTCTTAGACCATCTAGTCTTGAAAATGTGAACATTCTGACAAGTTTGCTCACTGTCAAAATGACTCACATCACTGCTGCTCCTAACTGCTACTATTTCTGATCACAGAGGAAAAGTATCCCTCCAAAAACCAAATGCCATATCTGAGCATTAAACAAGAAATACATACCACTGAAACACTGGTAATATTTAAATAGCACACAGATTTCAGCTGCTCAGAGACTTATCCTCTGTTTACTAACATAATCCATTTTAAACAAACAGTATGTGGAGTATTTTACCCTAAACAGAAAATCAGGAAAGAAGGAAATGTAACTTCATTACTGCTTTATAATAAAACCTAAAATAAGAGGAGCTATTTTGTTCAAACATGAAAGTCCACTGTGGCAAGATGCGACAATATCCATTTTGAAGTGCTTTACGTATTTTATCTATACTTATTTTCATTTCTTCCACAGGTGCACAGCTACCTTGGCTACAGAATACAAGACTTCACCAAGTTCACTATCACAGAATAACTATTTTGTGAGAATAACAAAAGCATTTTTAGACATCACAAGACTTTCTCAAGACTCCCCAGATTACCTCCTCTTTTTGTGCGTTGTAGGAAAGGAATGAAGTGGGTGACTGCAGAAGGGCACTCAGAGGCCAGAACGAGAACCTCCTCAGGAAAGAGCTGACGCTGAAAGTCTCAAAGCACACCCAGTGATGAGCTGCCAGGATCTGGCTAAATGAACACTGAGAAGATGTACCTTCAGTTTCAGCTCTTCCAAGATTTTGAGCAGTTACTTACAGTTGCTGAGTAAGCATTCTACAATTTTGGGTTTGGGAAGTCTATGGATGACATGTGCCTACAACGGCACGTTCAAACAACTGAATGTGACTGTTTAAAAGAAGCATGGAGGAGGGTGCTGCTCTTCTCTTTCACTTTGAACCCTACTCAGGATTGCACTCACCCAATGAGCAGTAATTCTGCACTGCCTTCTCTTGGTACAGCAATTCAAGTATCCAACTCTCTCATCTTGGGACAATGTCCTAAAGAAATACACCTATTCTGCCAGCTGTGCTCCAATCCATGCACCATCTGCAGAAAAGTGTGCTACAGTAACAATTAAAAAAAAGATTCTCCATATCAGAGAGAACAAATGATGGCGACCTTCCTGACGGGCTTTCATCAGCAAAATAGAGCATGATAGTGGCATAGCAAACAAAAGTGAAAAGTACTCTCAACTTGAAAGGCAAGGGTCAGTTGTATGGATGCTTCTTCCACTAAGAATGGATACAAGATCTGAACTCCGTGGTTTCAGGTAGGTCTTTGCTGTACTAGGAAAAAAAAAGCACATTAGCAAAAATGATAAAATTCAGGGTAGAAGTACAGCATCAGAGCCACTATCCCAAGTATATATAAAGTGAGCCTAGAAGTGCTCAACTCTTAACAGACCCATTCAGGGACTTTCTTTGCGCCCAGAATACCACTAGAATGTTGTTTCAGAGCCTCGTTCTTAATGGTCAGAAAGATGTTTCTAACACATAGCCAAGCTGCATTAGTGCCAAGCTGTCCCTGAGCAGCACTGTTTAACAGCTCCTTTCCCCTGAATGGTGGTTTTATGTATTTATAGAAGGCAATCTCATTTCCTATTAGCTTTCACATCAACAGACAAGAAATGCTCTTTTAGTCTTATCATATAAAATAGACACTCCATTTCCTTTTACCATAGCAGCTCTTCTCTGTATCTATCCCACTTTGAACTTGCCTCTTCTAAACATAGGTAAGAAGAAATACAGAATCATAGAATGGCTTTGGTTGGAAGTGAACATATATATCATCTAGTTTCAAACCCTGGCCAGCCTCTTGTCAGCCACTAAATCAGGGACAAGCTCAGGCTTCCCAAGGCCTCATCCTACCCGGCCTCAAACACCTCCAAGAATGAGGCATCCACAGCTTCTGTGGCTAACCCATTCCCAGAATCTTATCATCCCCCGAGTCAAAAATTTCCTCCTAAAATCTAATTCAAATCTATAAGGGCTGCTCCAAAAAGAATGCTTCCTATTTTATTATGCTGTTCCAAGAGGACAGAGGCAAATAGTGGTGGTATGGCAGCAGAGGCTGAACCTTCCCACCAATATTTCGTTACACTTTGTTGTTGTGTGACAGATGGCAGCAGAGGGACAGTCTGACAAGGAACTGCATATGAAGCAAAGATGTATCACTGAATTCCTCCATGTGGGAAAAAAAAAAAAATGCACCCACAGACACTTGCTGAATGTACCATGGAGACCAAACAGTGGATGTGAACACAATGAGGGAGTGGGTGGTGCATTTTGCCAGTGGCAACAGCTGCACGAATAAACCATGCTCTGCTCGGCCATGCACAATTGTCACAACACAAAGTGGAGAGTATCTTAATCACCTCACCCACAGGAACAAAACGATTACAACCAAAAAGCTGTGATACACTTCAAGGCATTGGAAACAATGGTGGCAGCACTGGAATGTTGTAGTTTGAGCAAGTAAGTCCTACAGATGCTCATTCAGGTACAGAAAGAACACCGTATGCATGTTTGACGGGGCCTACTGAACCAATATGAGGATAAAGGTGACAGTTTCCTGGATCATATTACCAGTGACAAAATGTGGTATCACCACTACAAGCCAGAGCCAAAACAGTAGTCAGTGGAGAGGTGACATGTGAATTCCCTCAAAGATTGAAGACTACGCTTGTTTACCAGGGACTAGAAAGAACAGCCATTGTATTACAATTTCTCACTGAAAAGCATCAACTGTTCTTCATAAGCCCCAGTGGTTTGCTTAAGTGTTATACACAAGCTATACAAAATACACTAATATTTCAAACATGCAGATAGGTTATACGCATTCCTACAGGAAATTGCTCAAAGTAAGTGTAAAACAAGTCATCATCTGTAAATGAAAACATGCAAGTAACTTTAATTAAACACAAAAAAAAAAACCACAGCACACTAAATTATTGCTAAAAGGAGGGATAATTAATTGTAGCAAAAGTAATGAACAAAAAATTTCATAAAGATTATTGGTTGGAAAAAATCTTTAAAAAGCAAACTAAAAATTCATTTTTAATTTATTTTTTATTCTAAGCCTATTTCAATTTGAAGCAAATAGATGCAACTCAGTCAGTCAGTGTTCCCAGATATAGTACAACGTATGCCAGGAAAAGTTCTTTTGCAACTATTCCTTATACTAGTCCTCCATTAGGTTAGCCATGCCACACAGAAAAGCCATTTTTCCAGTCAACACTATGATGCTTTCCACATAACCCTGCCAGCTGTACAGGTCTTGCTTTAGTGGCCAGAAGATCAAATATTCAACAATTTAGAGAAGAAAAAAAACATTAGCAACATTTTAAATATAGGTGCCCAGTTTACATTTCAAGGCTTTCTGTGCAAGAAAAAAAAAAAAGCAAGAACCTTACTTTCAAAATAAAAACTGTGCTGGGATTTGAAATACGGCCATCTCTAAAAATCACAGGAGACTAGCAGCTGCAAACTGCAGGCCACAACGTGGGCTATATCTGCAGCAATGAGCAAGAACACAACAGAAGAGCTATCTCACGGACTTATGAATGCACTTGCCAAACACTGTACTGAGAATCACTGGAACAAGCCAGATTAGTAGGAAGCACAAACCATTGTTTTGTTCTTCTGAACTGCCAACAAGAAGCCTCTTTTTTTTTTCCACCCTACAACAACAGTGTTGTGACGAAGTAGAGCTTCTCTATTTTCTTTTTCAAGAACTCTGCCTGCATTTTAGTGGCACTGTTGTGAAATGTCCTTTTCCATTTTCCATGTGACACCAGACTACAGGTTGAAGACACAATAAAGGATGACAGCTTCAAAGTGACTGCAAAGTGATGTTAACATTGCAGTTGTTTTATCCTTTGTTTTCCCTTGACATGCTGAATGTTTCATTAATTGTATATTCAATAGCTTTAAAAACTTCAACCCTGTCTGATGAAATTGATTTCTCAGCTGAAAATGGGAATGCTGCATTTGTTTAATGGACAGACAAGACCTCACAAATCAACATTTAGTATCAGGTAGCCTATGAGTTAAGGCCATTGTAAGACACTTCAAATCAGAGTTGAAAAAATACTTTAGAGATGGTCAAGAACCAACTTAAGAGAAAGAGAAAAATAGTTTTTGCAAAGGTAAACAGCTATCCCTAGATAAAGGAGTAATGATCAACGCCCTGAGTTTTTCATGGGATATCATGCAGATAGGAAGTTTCTCTTCCTGCAACTAACTTTGGAATAAGTAAATCCTGATATTCTAAGCGTATGGTTTCCTTCCCATGTGGGATTCTTTTTTATATGTTTCTATCTAAAAATATACATAAGGGATCTTGAGATCTCAAATTTGATACGATTATTAATGCTTCCACTTTTCTGTACAGAAAAGCTTCCAGAGGTTTCTGTTTCCTAGCACCACCCTCTCATCTCAATCTGAAAGGTATGAATAAGGTAGTTTTTCTTACAGAAAAGCATGCTGAAAAGGTGAGACAATCATGCACTAGTAAAAAGCCAAGAGTCTAAGGAAGAGATAGATCAAAAAATAGTGTTTGTGGAAAATGAGTTACGATTGCTTAACATTACTACATTTTGAAAACCAAAGCCATTGAGAGAGCACAAATGAGCAAGGAAGCCAACAACCATCAGGTTGGAGTAGACAGAGAAACAAGAGTTACTTGTTTCAGACTTGTCAGAGGGATAAGCACAACATTCATAATCAAGCTTCAGATGAACGAGTTTGTCTGCAGGAGCTGAAAATAGAACAATGTTGCTTAGTATACTTTCACATGACTATTTACAGAATCCAGAAGTGGATTCGTAACTTCTGATAGTCACTGAAATCAACAGCACGTGGTACAGGTTCTGCAAGATAAAACATTATTATATTTTTTGTTTATTTTTCTTCATTAAATACGCTGCCAGTATGCAGTTAGCCACACCGTCTTTGACTGAAGAAAAAAGTCTTCGTGAAAGAAAAAGGCAAAGCTGGAAGAGAGCATGGTGTCACTTCTTCCCTCCTCTGCTTTCATGCAACACTGGCAGAAAGAGGTACACCACAAACACCAGAACACACGTTCGACTTGATTACTGTAGAGTAACCAATGGAACTTAGTGTGATGAGAGATTCTCTATGATAAATCTGTTTCTGTAACAACACATACCGATAAAGGGCTAAATTTAGCAAAGCGATAATCATGATAAGAGGTCAAAAACATAAGTTGCTTTAAGTGTTAGCAGATGTGCCAAAGAATAATTCAATGAAGGTTACACCAGCTTATTCTCTGGTGAATTTTGTTTTTGGACAGCAAGGAGTAACTCAGGGGAGGAATAAACTGAGGAAAAAAGAATTTGAATGTTGCATTCTTTGATGTCTTATTTTCTAATAAGATAAGAATATAAGAACTAAAGACAGAAATTATCTCACATACATAAAAGCAATACATACTAGAACCAAAGTATAAAATTAGGAGGGGAAAACTGAATAATCTTGCCTGTAATACTCAATGCATTAGGCTGTGGAAAATTTCTCTAGTAGTGGCTATTCACAAACCACTCAGAATGGATACTTCACATGTGGATGGACAAAATTTTAGAGAATACATAGAATAATGTGTCTGGAAGGGAGATAAAAACAGAGAATGGAGAAATAGAAAGAGAAATAAAGATCTTATTAAATAAAGACATTCTTGCTTCAAAAGAAGGGACAGATCCAGTGCTACTCTTTATAAAACTGACCAGGAGAAAGCATGAGATGTTTTACTTATGCAGTTTGCTATGCTGTTACGTACCTTAGAAATGGAGTTTAGGCAACAACAAGAGACAGAAGCCATAAGATGTGGAGCCTTTTGTCATAGGTGTAACAAATTCTATTGCCCTTTATTACAAAGAAATTACTTGAACTGGACAGGTTTGGCTTAAGGACATTCTGCCTTTCTACAGCACATTAAAGGTAAGTAAAACTTAATGGAAGTTCACCACCTTGTTTTAAGGCTCCAAATACTTGATGCGTACTGCTGCGCTCTCACTGCACAAAGTATCTAACAAGAATAACTTCCCACAATACCCTTATGGAGCAACCTGTGGCTGACGACCACCTCAAAGAAGTGAGCACTGTTGGAGCAGTAAAAATGCCAAGAGAGTGCTGCTACTATGGAGCTGCTGAAAGGTAGTACATTCATGATCAGGAACGAAGTATGTGCCCTGCTTATAATTTGACAATTAAACCAGCAAATTAAGAGACTTTCCTTTCTATGGCATCATGCATTCTTATCTTTATCATGTTGTGCAATCTGATTCCAGGAGTCACATGGGCATCTTGAACAGCAAATTCTACTCACACAAAGAAAACCATTCAAAAGTGATCATTTAAAAAGAACATAACTGATATAAAGATAGCATTCATTATTACTTTAATAAACTTCAAAGCAAGAGTTGCTTTTCCCTTCCATAAAAGCTCTATAGCATATTAAATTAACAATTTTCATTTGTACACATGGCAACACTTTTAACAGATAATAAAGCTAAGCATGCGTAGACTGAAATAAAGATGAAGTTCCAGCAATGAAGATGTACTTGAAAGGAAAAAAACAACAGAAATGTTAATTGGCAAGGCTACAAGAAACATACTAAAGCTTTGCAAGAGCTAGGCAATTATGATCAAAAATCTATTTCAGTCAAGACATTTGATAATATTTTTACATATACATACCATCACAAAGGGTGAGCTATGTCTCTATTCTGTAACTCAACAAGGGAATAGGCAGGTATAAAGTACCTCACAATCTCTGTGAAAGCTACTTCCAACAGGGCAGCCTCACAACTGTTGTATTTTGCGAGTCTGCTGTTTTCTCACACATTAAAAATCATAATCACACACTATTCAGTGTATGAACTATTTTGTTAAAGAATGAGGGAAAATACAACTCATGGTCTGCTTCTGGATAACATTACCAGTTACTATGCCACTTACTATGTTTTAATCATTACAGACAAACTCAATTCTCATCCAAAGATGCTGTCCTGTTAATGGAACCCAAGAAAGATAATTCCTCTACCATTCAGTAATGATACCTGGATTAACACTACTGATTCCCATGTAAAATCCATTCCTGCTAGATTCCTATGGTAATAAAGTGTGTATTACTACTATTCCTATGGCTTGAACATTTCCAGATTTCCTGTTCTTTGCAGCTTTACATAATGTGAAAGAACAAAGTTGACAGCAATTCACTGAAAGATCAATACTTGTGGGCTGGCTGGTAGCATGCATCATTTTCTGAAGAAATATAAATAATAAAGAAAACCTTCAGAAAGTTTAGAAGGTAGAAAAATCCTCCCCCTGTTGTTAAAACAGGAAAAGCCTGTTTCAGAATAAAATAGCAGAGTACATTTTGTTTATGAGATCAGATGGAAGTAACACACTCTATAAGGAAATTCCATATGGCAGATGTATGTAAACACAGACAACCTGCTGTATCAGTTCTGTTGCGAACTTCTGTTGCAACCTCAAAATATATAATCTTTTGACCATTATCACAGCAAAAGTGTAGGTAAATGCTCCAGACACTACTTGCTCAGATTAAGCAGAGCTCTCCTTTAAAAGGAAGCATTACATAAAATGGTACCTTCTTCACAACTAAATCAGTGTTTTCAGACATACCTGCTTAACTGTCCACACTTTTACTACATTTTACTCCTTTTAGCTCTGCAGAGCCAGTCTTCTAAGAAACACATACAGTTATGCAAGAACTATTTCTCACCCAATTGTCTATCTCTGATTATCTAACCATCATGAACAAACCAAGGAAGAAATACTCAGTGAACTTCTCCAGAGACTGACTAAACTGACATCAAATGCTAGCAGGATAAACAGTGACAAGTGCAGAAAGAGAGACTTCATTGGTAAAGATATGGAAGGGACGCATACCAAAAAACTGCCTGAGAAATTGTGGTAAAAGGAAAAAACTTTGTAAAAGCATGAAACACTTTTCAAGAGGATACGGGCTTGGAGGGTATTGGCAAAAGGGAAGATGGGAGGAAATAAGCCTGTACCAAGCTTTTAATCTTCCCTTAATTGTACTGAGAGTCTCCAGCATTATCCCTGGAGAGAATTAAGTATAAAAGCCTAAGTAACTCAAGCAAGTTCCCTAACAACTCAGCCCTTTCAGAACAGCACATCTTCTTTGAATGACTCAGTTTCTCAAAGACTAGGTCATACAAAAATAGTGCTGTATGGTATATTTTTATGATGCTAAAACAAATCAATGATACTCCACCTCTTTTCCACTAACCAGTACTTGGGAAGGTCTGAATAGAGTTCTGGGAAAATTTACAGAATAAAGCTTGTCTGAGTGTTTTTGGAAAGTAGAAGTTGCTTAGAAAACAGAGTTTAAAAAGTAAGCAAGTTTAATTACATCAGTAAGTACTAAATGCAAGATGGCAAGGTTTAATTTTCCATGCTGATTATTTATCACCCTCAAACACATGGCATACAAGTCTGATCTAGAGCCAAGTACTGTGTGTAAAAAGACAACAGAATTTTATTAATACAATTTTAAATGAACAAAATAAAAGCCAGAGGATTCTTGGAATGTAAGCCTTTACTTGCAAGCTTCACATTTCTTTTAATTTTTGCTTTTGAAACTTAACCAAGACACTATATTAAGAAGAGTTCAGGGAAAATACACATTAGTAGCATTATGTAATCAAAATGGGATGAAGGAAAAAGGAACAGAGCTTTCAGCACCGCACCACTGACAGTATGGTACACATTTACACATTCTTATAAAACACAAAATTCAGCAGCAGCCTGAAACAGCAATAGATAAAAACACAACTACCGTGAACATCCACTTCTTCACAGATTACCAAAGTACAGGGTGCATATGCTCTAGAGGGCCCCTACGTCTTATGTGCTCTTAACGAACATCTGTTATATAAACAATTACTCACCAAAACAATATGTAAATACATCCACAAGCAGGTTGTTCCATAAATTCCCATGAGATTTGAGTGTTTAGGAGGACCTGTGGCCTCATCAGAGGATGTTTCAGGCCTGATACTTTCACACTGCTACTGGATATATTTCTAGGAATTCTGTAGCTCACAGGAAAATAAGAAATAGAAATACAGCAACACACACTAACCCTGCGAACTCTAATTACTTGAGTTCCAGTGTTCAGACTGAAATAAGGATTGATTTGAGAGCAGACCCTTACTTATTCCTTCTTTCCCCTCACCTGGTACTGGCCATAATTAGGACAAATGAAAGGCTGGGTCCCCTAATTGTTATTTTTTGACAAAGGAGATATTCCATATTCAGTCAGTAGCACTTCTATCTAAAGATACCAACAGTTAGTTACACTTTGATACAACTTACACCAGCACAACTTCTGAGTTGACCATTTTGTTAAGCACCCCATACTACCAAGCCACCAAATCATTTCAACAATGCCAGACATCACTTATGTCACTGGACAGAAAATATCGCAGGAGGGTAAAGAGGATTTAAGCAGCCTACACTGCATCCTATCAAGGAGAAGGAAGAAATTAGTGATTACCTGGGTTGGAGTCCCATAATGCTCATTAACTTCAGAAAGGTAGGATTTCACCATGGATGAATAGAGGAGAGGATACAGTCTAAGTGAAAGGGCAAATGCTGAACCTTACAGCTCTGATTACAACCAGGAAAATGAAAGACACCAATTAGAACTACTCTAAGGCAAACATAAGGTTGTTTCTTTTTAAGTCATAAAACTGATACATGTATAGTTTTTTTAGTTTTAGCTTGTTTTACGTTTTAAGATGTTGAATACTCATTCAAGAGAGTGCTTCCTCATGGAAAGAGGAATTTAAATTGTAGTAAGAGGTTCTTGCAGGTCATACTGTTCTTGCTACATAAGAGGACACTTGAAATATTTCACAAAACATTTTATAAATTAAACTTTCGAACGAAGATTATAGTTTAATCTTTCAATATGTGCTAAAAGACCTTCTACCACTACAGACTTATTTTTGAAAATGCCATCATCTTTAAGCAAATGGATTTCAAAAACATCAATGTTGAAACACATTCATTGATCTAGTAAATGGCGTTCCATTACTTGCCTTACCCACTATATAGTACAAGCAGAGAGCACCTATTCAAATGCAGCATGCAAGCATACATTCTAAAGAAATGTCTTGTAGGAACACACTACCATATCCATATAAACAACTAAAATTCATTGCTAAAAAGAAGCTTCTAAGGGATTCCTGTTTTTGCAAGAACCTGGAGGAACCAAAGGGCTACAGGATGGAGGATAAATTTGTTTTGTACGATGAAGTAAAGAAATGAAGGACTGAGATGATAAGGGTGACTGATCAGAAAGCGTCAGCCTCCAAAACCAGCTCACTCACTCCACTCTCGTGGTTGAGTAAAGGAACAGTGTCAAACCCAAAGGTTAAGAAATACTAGCAAAGTCATTTACAGTTGATCATTTTGGTATCCATTCTAAAGGCAATAAAGTACCCTGCCAACAACAAGTGCGGCTGAAAGTACCAGACAGTTTGACACACTGAATAAGAATTTAATGCAGTAATATATACATGCAAGATAGAGAGAGATTATAGATTGTAGCTGTGTGTATATAAAGACAACTGTGTTACATGTTTTTCTGTGACAGATGAGAACAAGAATTCTTCTGAAAGATGGTGTTAAATAACAAAAACAGACTAATGAAAGCACATAAGTTTGTTCTCTGAAATAATATCATAGGCTTCCAGTTGTTTGTCACAATACACAGTTTTTCCCTGTTTAGCACATCCAGCTTAGAGATAACACATTTAGTAATACAATCTGCTAAGGATGGAAAGCAGTTGCTTTGCTAATAAAAAGCTGGTTATAGAAAATGCAAGTTTGGCAGTAATGCTTCCAAGAAAAATACAGCCTCAAAAGCACCTGCAGAGTTTGTGTATACATTACAGCTTGATCTTCTGAAATTTAAATATTTTAGGAAATAATCAAAATACTTCATGTTCTTTAAAATGGGATGAGTCCATATTTTTCAATTTTATTTCTTAACATAATAAAACATGAGAAAGACAATAAATGCATTACTTAGCAGGAAGACTAACATACTTTCTGGATTTCTCTGTGTGTTCTTTTCACAGTGAGGATCCTCAAAAAAGTCAAGCTCTCTGCAATATAAGTTAAGGTTCTTTGAAGTGCTAATAAAGATGAACATCCACAAAGGGTGTAAGAGTAATCATATTTTTGCACAGTATCTGGCTTCATGGGCTTCAAGCTGATGAGCATAGCTACAGTTCTGTCTTGCTGTGGTAAAGAGAAATGCCACACTAGTTAATGTTGAAATACAGCTCTACAAAGCCTGAATCTCCAAATGGTTAATGAATAACAACCACAAAATGTTTCAACTGAAATGGGAATAAAGAGGGAACTGAGGTGCAAACAGATGACACACAAGAACAAGAATTATGTTAAAAAATGAAAAAATGAAAAATATTATTTTTCAGCCTTTTTCCACTGCTTAAGTGGTATCCTGAGTGCCTAAGTCTGTCACCTTAAACAAATGACAAAGAAAGGGAAATTTGCAAACTTCAGACTGGATCCCCTTCACCTTTTGCAGAAACTGTGCACGATCAAGAAACCAGAAGGCTACCTTATAAGATACAGTCATGAAAAACATTCACAAAAATATGCATTTATATATATATATATATATATATATATATATATATAGACACACACATTAAATGATTAATGTACCAAAGTCGCTATTTTGATATGCAAACATTACTTTTCTGTTGTAAATCTAACCACCAGGGATAGAAAGACATTCCATATTCATTTAAATCTGCTCTTCCAGACAATAACTTGTTAATATTAGAAACGTTTGGCAAAGGAAAACAAAGGGGAATATCCTAGGAGTTTATTACAAAGGTAGTCAAAACAAACAAAACAGCAGTATTAAAGGCAAGGCTCTGCTCTCTGCTTCCACTTAGCTCTACGGATATCAAAGCAATTGTACTGTATTAATTTGAAATATACACACTTTACACAAGTAAAAATAGGAGTTCAATTTCGCATGTTATCTTGGTATATCAACAACTCTGGATTCTTTCCCTACTACTCACTCCATGTTTTTACCAGTATTAACACAGAAGGTATGAAGGTGGAATGTTAGCTACTTGCAAATCTTTGCTCATATCTTGCCAATTCTGTGTTCACTGTCATATTGAAAAGCCAGGAATGAAGATTTTTCATATTCCTCCCCCCTTCCATGTGTTAGTCTAGGAAAAATATCTGATTGCCTATCATCACTTCATGCTTCCGTGTCTAACACACTGGCTCCATCCCTCTGGCATACAAATTTGAATCTTATAGCAGCTGAAGATTTGCAGAACAGTAGAAGACAAATTCCACACGCCCAAGTCCTCCTGCATCTTAATTCCATGTTGCATTCCCTATCCAATACCATGGAAAAGTTCTTCCTTATTCTGACAAGGTGGTTATTTGAGAGTTTGCTGAACAATTCCAGCTACAGCCCAAAGACAAGCTACTGCAATCTGATCACTTTAATATTTCTCAAATAAAACTTCATTACGGAGATGAATAATCAAGGTAGAGTTTGAATAGTCATTGGAGAGGGTGACATGAAGCAGACAAAAAGCCGCATGTTCCACAATCATCTTATACTTTTGTGGGTTTCTAAGCAGTTTACTATTTTAAATCACACTGTCATCCATTCTGTAAAGCTAAATCACCTTCATTTTATTACCTACAGTTTTGTGTCTCTGCTATATTTGCCTACAGGAAATCAGTAAATTGTTGCAAAGATTTTGCAACTGATTCCTCAATGATATACTGAGAGTAGTACAGCAAAATCAACCTGAGAGCTTGTTTGGCTAGACATTAACCCAATTATTTCTCTGATTCATCCCGAATCACCATATCACCCCTTTTTTCCAGTACCTAATTTCTCATATCTTAACTAATCACTCACTCAATTAGATGGAAAGAATTCCTGATATGGAACACTGAAGCGGTGGTAAGTGCATTAGGAAGTATTGATACTTACATGTGACTCCTAGTACTCCCTAAAAATGTCCAAGTAATCAGAAGTCTAGCATACAGAGAAGCAAGAACTCTCTCCTGTAACAATGTGACACATTCTCAGAAGGCTAAGGCAAGGAAAAGACTACCTCTCTGAAACACTACCTACTGTACTGCCTTGCAGTATACCCACATGTGTCTCAGTAATACTACATGGATAAATAATGCATTTATAACACAAATGGATTAAAAAAAAAAGAAAAATCCTTCTATGTTTATTTTCATTAATGTATTTTTACAGTGCCTTATAATTTCTACTGTAATAATTAGATACAATTTCAAAGACAAACAATGTATGGAAATGCACTGAGAGCAATAGCCTGGATTCTGTTGATATAAACCTTGCTCAAAGTCTCCCTGTATGCTGCATTTAAATCAGCCTGTCACTTCATAGAAGTATTTCCTAAACAGCATTCCATTGAAGTTATTTGTAACATTTATTCTGTTTTGACAGACAATCTGTTTTTTAAACTAGCTCCTTAAACACTAACATTTAAAATGTTCAGAGCTTAAAGACAGTAAGAAAGCAGTTTCTTCCAAAGCTGTTGTTTCAGACCACCAAAGCCTACAGAGGGCTCCTGAATTATCAGACAGACAAAAGCAGGAAGGAAGTTACACTGCTGTTAAGCAGACAACGAGATGGATAAGTGCTGATGGTTATGAAGAAAAAAGAATTAATATAGTCATTCTGACCTTACAGGGGCCAAGACTCCCGCTCTCCGAAGTTACTGCATACTGAGGTAGTAGTTGCTCTTCATTTACTCAAGATCAAGCGTTTCTCAGAGCATGTTCAGTGACTTCTAACTGAATCTTATTCCACACAAAAGGAAATTGGTTATTTGTTTGTTATTCAAGGAAGCCTGAGTAATTCACTGTGGTAGGAAAGACCTCTAAAAATAAGTCACCTCTCAGCAGATTCACTCCCTTCCTGTCTGGGCCTGAATCACTGTGCAATTGCATGAAAGGACAAAGCTTGAGGATGAACTACAGAACTTTGGCAACAATTATATAGTTCAAATACAATCATTTCACCCCCACTCTGTTTAAAAGATTACAACTACTAGAGGGTGAAGCAAGTCAGTGACCCATCAGGGTGTGCCTGACTAGAGTTCCTTGTGTGCAATCTTCTGCATTTTTGTTTATTTTTGGATGTAACTGCCCTTGTAGTTTGAGGCAAGGTAGTTAGTACTACACTAATTCAGTGACGCTAGCAGGAAAGCTCATCTTATCACCACAGAAAGTACTTCATCCTTACACATTCACAGAGGACCACTGAAGTCTACAGTGTTTTAACAGTTGATACTGCTCCTCAGAAATGAACACCAGGGGCAGGTGGCACACCAGTATCTGACAACAGTGATTCCCACAGTCTCATAGAGCTTCTTTCCTTAGGACAGTGTTTGGCTGTGTGAAAACCTAACCACAGATTTCATCATCTCCAATCTGTTCTAGCAGCTGTAGATAAAAAAATAAGTCTCCAAGGATGAGTAAGCTCAGAAGTTCAACAGATGTTCCTGAACAGGATGCTTCTTAAATGGATAAAGCCACTAGAGAGAAGACTTGGCCATTTTAAATGGTAATTGCTGTTATCAGGACAATATTATTTGTTTAGACTGGCATTCCCTGACTGTTAAAGAGGGAGACTGTAGAAAATCTTTCTGTAGAGAGCTGAATATGTGGTTCTGCGTATAATAGAAGGGAACTAATTATGTTTTTGATAAAGAATATCCTCTCTTTTCCGCAGAGTATTTAAGTTTATAAAATTGGCAAAAGGAAAAAGAATAGTTGCTTAGAAATAGCGATCTTTTAGATATGTACCCTACTGTAACTCTACTCAAAGAAATCACTACATCCTGCTGTAATTTGTACATTAAATATGTTAATAAGCCACATCTGGCCTGTGAAACACATGAATACAAGTAGAGTTTCTCAATGCAGTAAGGCTAATACAGAAAAAAAATCATTTTTAATTAAATAAAAGGTATTTTAATTCATAAAACTATGGTATAGAGATATTTAGAATTCTTAAATTTATAAAAATTAAAATAAGTGTATCTTTCTCCCACTTACAATCTAGTTTTAGAATTTATACCAAAAGTCTCATAAGAAGTATGAGCATAGATTTGTCTTCCAAAAAACTGCCTTCTTTTGTAATAGCAAAAAAACATTTGCTGCAAGTGTGATTCTCATCAGTAGGTTTCAGTGTTAAGAAATTTTTTTTACTGCAGAGGAAGGTAATTCATAGCTCCTAGTCCTATCATTTCCGATTAGTTGCACAATAACTGAATGTCAGTGTTGAACATCAGAATATACTTGAATATGAGCTTGGAAATTGAACATCTCCTAATGATACTTTTCTTTAATTGCAGCCTCATAATTCACATGGTTATGGTTTGCCAGAAATCTGTAGTCAGCAAATAACTTTCATTTGTTCTTTCTCTTAATTAAAGGAAATTTCATGGGACAAAACAAACATGAAATACAACCACCCTTAATCACATTTTTTGCACTTTTATTATTAATCATAGAAATCCCATATTTATGAAAGTAGTAACAATTGTAAGAATTTCAGACCAACAGTTTAGGTTGTTCTTAAACTGCAGTACTACATTATTTTGGTTATGGATAAACTACTTTTTTCTGGAATTAAATTCTCATTATACATAAGCTGAAATGTGTACATAAAAGACTTCAGTTTCCGCTTTATCTATACTCTAATGACACTAATACCATTGCCATGTCCCATTTTTCCCATAGTACTACTGATACTAAATGCACGTGGTCCAGTCTTCACTGTGTGAGGGCTTTTATTAACAAATTTCTTTAAAAAAATTATCAGAAAGGTATCACTAATCATTTGCCCACACAGGCTTTATCAAATCCTGAGCTTCATGAATCTTTGGTAAGTCACACTGAACAACATAGAATATACAACATAAAAGCTTCCCTGGAGAAAAAGTATTTTTTAGAGACACTAAAAAGGATAAGAACACACTATTGCTCCTACTTCTACTGCTAATATAATTTGGGGGGGAATTTTCTCAAATAATTTTGTCTGTTTGGAATACATTGTCAGAACTGAACTGCACTGCACTTTATGTAAGCTTTGGGATTAGCAGTTGCCAAGGTAATAAATATTACCTTGAAAACAAATGAACAAGTGAATTATATTTTTCTGCCTCAGTCTAACCAGCAGTTATTTTTGGTGCACAATTTTGCATTCTCATTAAGAGCAAAGTGCCAGCCTGAAATAAACCACACCAAAAAAAACCATGAAACATTTCACTGCAAACAAAGTAGCACCACAAAGCCTTACTATGGTCTCTGACTGACACGTGCAGCATTTATGACATGCTCTGCAAGATTAAAAAAAATATGAAATATAAAAATAAAAATACTTTCAACATGTTAACTTTTCAAGAACATCATAAAAAAAATTGAATCGGAAAAATCATTATATTAATGATTAAAGAATGAATGACATAGGTATTTCTGTTTTAGAACAGCTTTAAACATACTTTTAAATTCAAGATTTATAACATCAGAACTTAACCTCTACTCCCCCACTATTTCTGATAGGATCTGATAAGATCTGATAATCTCTAAAGGCTTCGCAGGAAAAATCATAACAAAAAACTTAGCTTGTACCACTTAAGTGAATTCAAAGAAAAAATAACTTTTTTTTTTTACTTAAGAAACACCTCTGATTATATCCTACATAAGGACCTTGGAAAGCACCATCTACATTAAAAATTTCTACAGCATAGGTTAAAATACATGAAAAAATAAAACAGCATATTTAAACTTGTAAAGCCAGGACACAAAACTATAATGCAGTTTCAGCGGAGAAAAATGCTACAACCAGTAAATATTTCTTAAATAAGTGTCACAGCTCTATGGAATACCTAAACTTCTGCAGTTGCCATTTAAACAAGCTGGTAATACAAGTGCAGAACAGCATAGGCCAACATAGTACCTTACAATCCCCAGAAGACTTTTCCTGTTAAGTGTAATGCTTACAAAAACACAAATGAATCAAAATCCATTAACTCAGCACAACAATGTGTTAATGGTGTTTCTCAGCATGAATATTGAAGTACACACAGTATAAAGAATGAAGAACCTCATCTGTATGTTCTCCAGACAGGAAAGTTTAAAGGGAACTCAGATGTAATCATTGACTTAAATGATTTTATCCGTCTGCCTATTTTGAACTCCTTATGGCTGCTGACAAGACAGGAGTAAAGGAGAGTAATTGAAAACATCAGAGTACAATAAGGGTAGACTCTCTTGGCAAATGCAGGCAACTAAAGCAAGTTTTTGTAAGATAAAAACAACTGCACAATGTATACAAATTCCACCAGAAATACCACCTACGTTATTTCATTAGAAGAAATTAAACAAGAAATGAATTTGGAAACCTGTAAGAAAGCAAAGAGTAGTGTGCAATCATGCAGAATATGAAATAGTCAAAAGAATTAAGAATTCTTCTTGTCCAAACTAATTTTAGAGCATTATTCCTATGCTTAGGCTACAAGCACACTTGTACTTCATTACAAACACTTAAAACATTAAATCCCTTTCCTGCATAAACTGCAAATAAATCTGAATTTACCTCCCAAAGTGCTTTGAAGTCCTTCTGCTCAATCCGAAGGAGCTCACTATATTCTCTGGTAACAATGGTAGCATGGCGAGGAGTGTTATCCAGAATGGACTCTCCAAAAGCAGTTCCTATTCCCAGAGTGCATATTGTTACAGCATCCTTTGAATTAAAAAGGAAATGATATAATTAGTGTTCTGGGATTTAAACGTCTTTATGTCAGATTGTCTAACAGCACCACTTTAACATTTCTTAGCAATTTTCTTACAAAAAAAAATTAAGGGTACCAAAGAAACAACAACAAAAAAACCCTTACAATATGCTGATAAGCAGCACAGGAAGCTTCAGTGCAGATGCAAATAGAACATCCGTTTTCTATGACCACCAGTTGGATTAGCCATATCTGGTTGCAGGCAGTCACCTTTGGAAGAAAGTTATGATCTCTGTTTATCCATCTTTAAAGACAGTTCAAAGACTGCTGTGATGACAGAATCATTTAGAAATATCAGAGCTGATCAGAAGGGCATTCTTGGAACAAAAGTTTCTACATAGTTTTCCTTCATCAAAAAGATTTGACTTACATTTTCTTACTAATAATTTTAATTTAAAAAACCTCTAGCATTCATAATGCGTTTGCCTGTCAACTTAAAAAAGAAAACAATTTCATGTAATTCAGATATTTCAAGAAAACTACTGAGCTTGTAAACAACCTTAATTAGGTCTACAGTAATTGGGATGATCCCAAGCACACAGTAAAAGGTCTATATAAGGAAGTGCCATCCACATGATGGAAAGTCAGCTAATTCAAATCAGTTAGCCAGGAAGTTCTCTGTGACAGTTTCAGTATAAATTAAGAGGTCCTGCAGGCAAAAAAATAAAAAAAATGAAGTCTACTAGAAATTAAATACCTTATTGAATAAAGATCTTTAGATATGTTTCTTATTCTATGCTTATAAGTGGCTATGCTCCCGAGCACATTGCAGCTGGGCACATAATATCTTACTAAGCTGGACCTTAACTGACTGTCTTCTGAGAAATTTAAAAACAAAAGTAGAAACAGTTTTAAAAATCTAAACAGACAAAAGCTGCAGTGTTATAAGGAAATAATACATGCATTTAGACAAATACATAAACAGAAAAACATGCTAATTTTACTTGATGCAACATTAAAAATATAAATTAATTCTAAAATGTAAGATTCACCTAACGGCTACAAAAAGAATCAGAAAACACTGCCATCCCATCCACTCCACCATGGACAGTAACACAGGGGAGATGCATAAGCATATTTCAGCATCATTTTCTGTGTTTAAAAATTGCATTGTTTTCCTTTCAAGTATCTAATAAGTGGTAACAGGCAAATGTTATTAAGATCAAGTTTGTAGCTTTATAATTGCATTACAAAGACAAATGCCCTTAATAGTCCAGTTCCCTGGTCCAGATCAAATTGCTTTTGCACAGATATTACTATATAAAATTATCAGTTCAAGAAAACAAAATCAATTGTTTCAGAGAAGATCCAGGAAGAATTTACCAACTATCAGAAACACACATTCAAGGAAGGCAAATATGAACAGGCACTGTTTGAAGAAAAGAATATTTGCAGTGAGTACATAAGAAATGGGTGCCTCTACAATACAGGCCATACACTAAAATTACACTCACCTTTATTGAGAAGGTTCAGATAAAATCTGTTCAGGGCAGAATAACCAACCAGTGTCAATTAGGTGGATTACAAGTCACGTTAACATCTCTAAACTTCTTCCTCAGTATCTTCTTCCTTGCCTCTGCCACCACTCCCCTCCCAAGAAACCCCCTAGGATATTCTCAAACTTTGTTCCTTTATAACATTAGAGAATATAAATACAGAGTAGAGAAGAAAAGAAAAGGAGAGACACTGGTTAAGGAAACACTTTCTAAGAGAAAGTCTGATTAGGCAGCTGTTCAGCCTTAGAAATAAATTAACACTGAGAAGCATTAGGTAAAGGAGGTAGAGTGGTCCTGCCTAGCTTCATTGAAGAAAATTTCAGACTTCTATCAAGTGGAAGTTTTTTCATCTTTTTTTCCCCCTAGACATCGCTCTCCACAGTTCCTCAACCATGGAGCAAGCCCATTTGCATTCTTCAAGGATTCAGAGACCCATCTTCTCTCTGCCCTCGATTTATACATCTCCACCCTCCTGAGGAATCAGGTGTGCATTTCCTATTAGGCCTGTTAACCTTACTCTCAAGAATCTCCTGCTGTTCAACATAGACTTCAGGAGGATCGCTGGCAGCTCAAAACTCAGTTTGCTGTTCCCCTCTGCAATCCCAGGAGCAGCAGGGGGTTCTAGCTGCCAGTAGCCAGCTAAAATTCACGCAGTTATTTAAAAGGAAGTATTAAAGACTTAAAAAGATGAGTTTGTTTCCATTGCTCTCTGTCCTCTGAACACACTGTAAAAATGGTATCATTCAAACCAGAGGCTGATTGTAGATTCACTTTCACTATCTCTGGCAGATAAGATACATGGTGAAAGAGTTGATGTCAGCCACCTCTCAACTTCATCCCAAATCAATCTAAAGTATTAGTAAGTTTGTCCAACCATTCTACAGCTAAGAATTAAATGTAATGTTCTGCACTATTCCCTCCCTCATCACAAGACACATTCCTGCATGCTCTTCTCCTGACTCGTGACTCTATTTGCCAGCGTGGCATACAAAACTTTTGTACTCTGAGCAAAGTCATGGTGCAAGATAGAAACAAAGAAAACAGGAAAAAAAAGTTGACCCGTGTTAGGAAGAAAGAAATAGAGTAAGTGTTTTTGCTGTTCTGCATTTTTTTAAATGAAATTTAAGTTAATAGTTTTTTGCATTTAAAAGGAAATTGATGAATTTGTTTGTAATGAGATGGAAAGCACAATGACAACAGAGCAGCACGGTCACAAGGTCCCAGGCTGTGGTAAGTCAGGGTTTGCTCAAATGCAATAGTTGTGGGCACAGAAATAAAAGAAAAATCTGCCTACCTTAGGGAGGCCTCACATACGAGATCTCCAATAACATACCCTTGCTTCCACTGCCAACCCTTACATGAGTTCTAGGAAGGGATGCATCTTGGCTGCACCCCTTCTGGCCACTCAGGTACATTGCATGCACATGAGCTCCCCTGGGTCATCCCTGCCTTCCCACCAGGCACTCAATCACTGGTTCAAGCTGTGACTTGCATTTCTGCTACTCTGGTTTATTTTTAATTTCATCATTTTCCCATACTTTTTTTTATCCTTTATCTCACTTCTGCACCTGTGTCCCTCCAGGACTCCATACCATGTCTATGTTTAATCAGAAATCTGCAAAAGGCAGCATTTTGGAAAACTGCTTATTATTACTTTGACACAACTCAGCCTGTCTTCAGCAAAAAAAAATCTTTTTATAACAGAGAAGCTAAAGTATATATGTGAAAGTAAATTAAATTCTTTATGAAGCAATCTTCCTGACACACAGAATACTCAGCCTCCACTGGAATGTGTTTCAATAATCATTCAGAAAGGAAATCGTTATTATCCACTGCTTTTAATGATAATGCAGCAATATCCTTCCACACTAACATTTCAGTTTGACAACATATGTTAGGTCATCCTCTTTATGAAAAACAAGATTTACTTAAAGGAGTTATTACACTCCTGGAAAAACTAGGAACATGTTCTCCTCTAGTTCCTAATTAAAATATTTGCAGATCAGATTAACTGTACTATAATAACATTAATTATTTCCATACATTCCCATCTAATCCTATAAATGTACCTGCCACATCACAGTTTTTTTCCTAGGGTATCTAGTAGACGGAATCAAAATTTTTTTCTATATTGCCTTTACATAAGCTAAGTTAAATCAAAATAGTGCTGTGGAGCTCAGTACAAATTAGAACACCTGGCTTCTCAGCCAAGTCTGTTTGTCCAGCCAGTCTCTGTGCAGATAGAGCAGTTCTCACACTCAAATGAATAACTTTGGTCTGCTTGAGCATATTTACACTACACTACAGACTGCAGCAAAAACCTGCCTCAGCTTCATATAGGTTATCCCTGAAATACACAATGGCAATTTTACATTTACATTCAGAGCACAGTATTGTTAGGAGTGTCATCTTGAAATCCCTTCCCTCATTTCCACTTCATCTTATCACATACCTTCTTTATCCTCTGCTTCAGACATTCAGGAAATTCTTCCCTTTCTTACACAGACATTTGTATCTCTTTTTTCATGGTCATTTTTCAGCTCGTTTGGCTTTTGATTCTCAGCCCTCTGCATTTTCCTACAGCTGACATTGCTGTACTACCCAAGCACTCATAGCTCCTCCTTTAAAGCTTTTCTAAAAAAGGCTAATTGTTTGTAAAGTCAGCACCCTGCATTTAGTAGCTTGGCCTGGTTTTAAAATCTAAAATCTTGTAATTTTTAAAAGAATTCTCCTCCAAACACAGACAAATTATCAATGGCCCACAGCATGCACTGAATCAGCTGGCAGACTACATCAAAGAGCATTTTAACCTGTGGTTTTGCTCTTTGTCCTTCTCCGTTTTATTTCTTCCCAGCAGAAACTTCTTCTGGTATCAGACGAGCATAAAAATCTTAATCACTTAGGGCAAAAGTCTCTGAATCTAATCCATTGAAAGACAACACGGAGGAATCTGGTAGAGATGTCATAGTGATCCTTTTGTCATGCATTTGTTCCCAGCTTTATTCTGGGAACAAACTTACACTCATCCTCCATAACCTGTTCATTCTCAAAGTAGACTTCAAAAACTAAGCAAAGATGAGGCATTTAACAGCTTTTTAAAGACAATGCAAAATAGAAATATCTCTGAAAGGAACTTACACTGCTATATATTTTGGTAGGTAACAGTGCTAAGTAAGAATTACATTCAGTATCTGTTCATAACTGAGGGCAGTATCTTATTCTAAACAGAAACAGGCTGCCAATTCTGTTTGTTTTGAAGGTTACTTTCTAAATTATCATGAAACTTTAAAATACAGTATCTATCAGGTTATTTGTTTCAAGTAAAATGAGGTAAGACCAAGCAGTTCATTACACTTACCTCTGCACCTGGTAGTGTGATACTACCTTGAAAAACAAACCAAACCCACATCCTCCTCTTCAGTCTCTTCTTGAAGATTCAACAGTCAAATTTCAAAAACAGTTTGTACAGAAAGCAGACCAAGCACTGCTCAGAATATACTGGATGGGTGCTTTTGTCAGATCTCTTTATGATGATCATATTGTCTCATTTCAATAACAAATGAAATTACTGCCACAATCGTCAGCAGCTAGCATATTTTACTGCCTTGGCGGAACAGAAATACCAGTAATAGAGAAATCTGCGCTAGTCAAATTCTTTAAAACAGATTCACTAAGTAGTTCGATATGATTTCCAAACCAGCCACTTCAGTACTGAAGTGCCTGTGCCGCTTGATACATGTTCTAACACTGCCCTCTTGTGACATAACACAGCTTTGCAAGCAGTCGAAGTTTCCAAAATGAGGTGAGTTTATCTATGAGATCCTAAATGTACGCTTATTAAAACACTTCAATAGGAGGTATTTTTCCATTTACTGATCATAATAGAAAAATCTAAGTAATGTAAACATTAATGCTGTTTTAAGTGAGTTTTCAAGTTAGTTCTTACCAGCATTACTAACATTTTCTGTAAATAATCACATACACTAACAGCAATAACCTGAATTAAGTTATACTTCACTAGCTTCACTGAAGACTTGATCCATTTGCACGTTTAGATCCATTTTGCTGTGCAAGATATGTATTTACATGCCTTTGTAAAAGTAAAAGCCAAGATACTCCTGGTAAGCATAAAGTGCACAATAACTTACTATGCTTCCAATGGAAAAAAAGAAATCAAGCTCCAAACACAGCTTCATAAACAGTTAACACATATTAGCAGCTATATAGCATACTTATTCTCAGGCTAATGAAAGACAAGCTTCCTACAAAAACAAACACCAAGTAAAAGAGGAACTAGTATTTCATTTTTAATCAAAAGTATCATTACCGTGGTTACATTAACACTACACTCATTATCACACAATTACAGGATAATTCAAGCTGCAAAAAGTCATGAGGTCATCTACTGTGACCTCTTGCACAACTTAAGAGTTAAAAGTTATTAATCACATAAACACTTTTTAATAATAACCAAAGCTAACTAATAAAAATCTCTCTTCCTAGGAGATATGACACAGTGTTTCTACAATTCTGCATCCTAAACATGTAAGCTTAGACAGATTTTTGTAACAGTACTAAGTGCAGAAAACCAAAGTAAAATTGGCCCAAGAAGTTGAAGAGCATGCAAAGGAAAGCTAGTAGCAAACAAAAGCTGCTTAAGGTTTAAGAGACAGAGCAAGGCATACACTAAATAGGGAATGAAAGGTAGCTTTGAACAAGGACACTTTGTTACAAGCAAGATATCCACCGAAGAAAATATGAAAAATGAAACCTTGTTTTGGGATCAGAACATTGATAAATAAAAACAAACACCACAGAAATAGCTGAGGGCTTGGCTTTCTGGGCTCAGCTTTCTGGACTCAGGAAAACAACACTTCCGTGCCCTGGAAAACAGCAGAATGAAGCTACTAAGTTCTACTGATACCCAGAATAAAGAGAACTTTCAAGACTCAATAAAGCCTGAAGTAGCATAGCTCAAAATTTTAGAAAGACTGTCCACTATGACCGCAAAAAGACGAGAGTCAAACTTGTGGATTCAGGGTGCACTATGGTTTCTCAGTTCTGGACATGAAATCAGCAATTCCCAGGAGGCTCTCAGTCACCGCTGCAGCTGCAAGCCAGTATGATAAACAGGTGCAATAAATGAGAAGCTCCTGTTGAAACCTGGCTAATTGTTGCCAGCTGAGAAACAATGACCAGCCTAGTGAAACAACAATGGAAGTAAAACAGATTTGAATTTCATTTTCTATCCCAGAATGCTTCTGTGAGGACAGTACTTTTTTCCTAATAAGAAAAATGCACGCATGAACTAGATTAAAACACAGTGCCTATAGGCAGTTTTAACCCTCTACTTGGAAGGTGTGCTTTTGAATACAAGATTGAGAGCACAGCCTGTGAGCAAAGTTGAAACATCTTATTTCTCGGCCAAGACTCTGACAGAGGAACTATTCGAAGCTCCAGAATCAATCACACATGGTTCATTACCCACATGTAACTGGAGAGGTATCTTTCTGGTAGTGACAAATGGTTAGGGTTAGCTGTCTTCAACAGGTGTGGAACAGAAGATGGAACTTGCTGGGAGAGGTGATTATTGGTTCTGCTGTATAACCCAAAAGCAGGATGAGATTATTTGTTTTGTAGTACCATAAACTACTGATTTCATGATTATACAAGTAAGCAAATGACCTTTATCACCAGCAGCTCCTTCCCAAAAACACTTTCTCATAATAGTGGTAACAGCCTATCTAGCTATGTGTACTACAGGTTAAAGGAACAAAGTGAGCAATGATGTCATTAACAAACGTATTTCTTCCAAATATTAGGAATCATTTTCCATCAGCATTAGTGCTATTTGTGGTACAACAGTAAAAAGCAGAGCAAGTAATCACTACCATGTCTTGGCAAAGGTAGCTTTGGCTTCTTGGAGCTGCTATTAGAAAAGGCGCTCCATGACAAATTACAGGTACTTGAGCACTGGTCATCAATTCCTAACTGGAAACACAATGCTACTCAGTCTGTCAGTGCTGTGTCTGTGAAGCTAGAGTGTACTCCCTCCATCATCTGGGTCTGCAGTACGCACAGTAGGAAGGAGTGTTAGTAAGTATTTCAAGCTGAAGAAGGACTAGCACTGTCTCAACCAGGGAGCTAAGGTATCACTGGAATAGGACACAAGAACTGAAGTCAGGACATGAAGCAGAGAATCAAGGAATAACAGGAAAGACATGGCATAAACAGAAAATCGGAGCAAAGCCAGAGAAAACACTGGGCTCAGATATTATCTAGGCGTCCCCAGCCGCCAAACCTCCCTAACACTAGAATGGTAAATGCACAACTGCTTCTTCTGGCAGTGAAGCTGTATCCTATGGCAACTAGAGAGTGGTAGAATTCAGTTCACTGTTCCAGTGAGAAGGAAATGAACAGTTTAGAAATTACTGCAGAATATAATTTCCATAACTAGAACTACATGAACTGTAGTTCTGTAGTTCCCTATTGGCAGGAAAATGCAGTGAACCTGAATGAGTAGAAAAAATATTTACATTTCTTAAGAAGCTGAATTGCTCAATCCTCCATGTAATGGAACAAATCAACACTCCAGATTCTTAAATTTCACATTCAGACTGCTCATGCAGGTATATTTATTTCTCATTCAGTAAAGAGAATTGGGTCTTAACAATGGTGCAGTGCCATGTTTCGGCAAACACTGGAAAGTATTCCTTATTCCTTCTGACTTGCACAGAAAAGGGTCTCATAAAGCCCAAATTGTGACAATACCAGTGACAACCAGGCCATGCTGAGAATTGCTCAAATTAGGCTAATTACTCTCTACTAGTCTCTATGTAGTATAATGAAGAGGTTGCTAAAAATAATGATATGAAAGAAGTTCCTTTTTAATCTATAATTTTACTGCGGAAGTTGAAAGACCCAGTGTTCATCCAGTGTCCTGATCTGCATTCTAATCCAAATTCACTAGTAATGCTGCGCTCAGATAAGTGGGAACTCCGGTTTCTGCTAATCTACCATCAGCAGGAAGTCAACTGAACTTCAGATTAAGAATTACAGCTGTACATACAGACAGGTGCACACACATGCATGCTATATTTGAAGAGATAGTATTACACACTGTGCCTGGTACCTAAGCTATACCACTAATGTGAAAGCAAACCAAGTCATATCAGGGGTATATGATGGAATGATCCCAGATCTCAAACACAGGAGCATGGTATGGCACATGATACTTTTCTAGAAGACAGCTCACAGCAGGAAGTTTGAGACTTGCAAGCATGACATAAATTAACATAGGTTATCAACTGAAGCATGGTAAGGGACAAATGATTTATTCTGCAAGTTACCCTCAGAAACCCACAGCTACTTTATTAAAACATTTCTGAGCAAAACTAAAACTGGTAAATTCTTAAGGCACAGTCTTGCTGCCCTCATTAAACAGAACTATGTAACTCAAGAAAGCTAGTCTTTGCCTGCAGAGGTGTTTCCCATGGTTTCTAAGCCCCTGCTGAGCTCTGAACCCCGTGGAAACTCTAAGACAGGTATCACTACCTACCCAAGAGCTCCCTGAACAGTCAAGGGGAGATATTTTACTGCCGGGAGAAGCAATGGCTCCTAAATCAGACTGACCCAGCAATCCAAACAAAACCAAAAGGGGGCCAGCAGTCACCACTGAGTTACTGAAGATACCATTCATACAGCTTTTTTCTCAAAAAAAAAATATTTTCACTGCTTTACCCAAAGTTAAAAGTACATGATATGGCATATCAGGCTACTTGGAAGAAAGCACACGTACATGTTTATGTATATACATCCTTACTCTGCAGCTACATTGACCAAACTCCCTTTAATCAAAATAGGTCTAAACTCCATATATGATTTTCCACAGCATATTCTGGGATACAATAATATATTATAATTCAGGAAAATAATTTGCTTTAATTATTCTTTTTTTTTTTTTTTAAATGGTGACTATTCAAAACTCCATATTTTGTAAAAACAGGAGTGTGAAGATACTGAGTAATCACTTGCAATTGTTGGTATTTTACTTGTTCATATATTTCTTTTTACTGAATATACGTTTCTTCCAGGTTTAACATAGCAGCAGTTCCAATACTCCATTATGATTATCAGAGACTGCAGCATGCTGTTAACAGACTGCACTGTTGGTGGGTTTGTTTTGAACTTCTAGTACCAGCACTAAATTACAAAGTTTCTTGAGAATTAACAACACACAGATCTTTAGTTTAACTTCATGCAGCACCATGAGAAAATACTATGACCCGTTTCATATTCACATGCAGACCCTTTTTCAGAGCATTCCATTTCAGCTTTGTTGAAACTAATGGCATGATTTGCCTCCATAGACAAAAGGACCACTGAGGGAAAAAAAAAATATATATCTGTACAATACATCTCTTTGTTATCTACCTTGATATAACTCCTAAGCTTTTGTTGTACTACCAACTGGAGGGTTTTAATGAACAATTTGTTTTACCTGGTGGTTGCTTGTATCAGAAACCTTCACATCCAGTGATCCTGTCAGAACAGCATACCAGTTTGACCCAATATCACCCTGACGGAATACTGGAAAGAAGAGACATCGTAAATAAGAGATATTCCCTTAAGTTTAGCAATGTTATCAAATATTCTGTCATATTACTGTACTACTATAGTCACTGCTGACAGTGTAATGTTTGCCACATCAGACTATTTCCAGTGCCATTGGAAATGTATTGCACAAGTAAAGTACACATTTTATTAAACAGATCATGTGACTACTAAACCAGTGGAACCACACAGAACTGCTTTGTTCTTTCCCAGTTTCTTTTTTAATTTTATTTAGTTAACAGAAGAATAACAACAACAAAAAGACTTTCTGGAAAACGTACCTTTGAAATTTAGAATCTTCAAATGCAGAAAGAGCTTGAACTGCCCCCAGTAAGAGTACTGTCTGAGAAACAACTGCAGGACTTCGATATTCAGATATTCCAACTGTGACTTACAGAGCATTAGAATATCTATTGCACTAAGCAAATCCCAGTGCTATGTATCTAAAGAATGTCAGGTATACCTGAGGGGGTCTCAGAGAATTTATCAAACATCACCTGCAAGAGTTCTCTACTAGCTACACCCCTGGTATAACTCTGGGAACTCAAACATTTCCGTGTCAGGACCATCATTTATTTCCACCTCAACTTCGCAGACTGAGCACAGCTATCCAGATTTACCTGGCACATTGATTACCAGAGCAAGCACAGAGCTTTTGTACCCTGTAGCACTACACAGTTCTGCAAATAAGTTGTGTTATCCATAGTGATAGGAAACCATATGCTATTAGCAATATGCCTCAGTGATGTAAGTGTTCCTGCCATCACAAAGTACCTATACTAAGGATATCAATTACACATTTAGAGAGAAAGAACAAAGCTTAAGTCCAAAGGCTGCTTCTAATCTTTCAATGAAATGGTGGCAGAGTCCCAAATCCAATAACACGTGTCTTGTTACCATAGATTAACCACATATTGTATTTGTAGAGCAAGCGGCACTTAGTCCTGCCTTCTCCCATCACTAAGACTGTAAATGTTTTTACAGCCATTCCACTGACTGTACTCTCTCAACAATCTCTTAGGAACAATCCCCACCTAAACCTCAACTTTATCTACTTAATACAGATTATGGCATGAAGCTTTCTTACATGTGATTCCCTTTTCCAGATTTTCATAATATCCACAGAGACATATCTGCTGGAGAAGGTTTGGATGAAATTTCTCAAAAGCTTTCACTTCTTTTAGTCGTGTGAATATTATATCTACATCTTCACTGGAACGTTCCAAAGGTCTGCAAGACAACAAAAGAAAACAGTTCTCTATGGCTTTATCAGGAATACATATCCATCTACACATACTAAACTCACAAATATTGACACTGAAAGTCACACCATAATATAAACCATCTAAAAATCATTTCATAGGTACAAAATGAAACCCTTGCAAAGCATCCTACCTTCAGTTATCAACTTAAGCATGATTGTTATTATCTCAACACAGGTGTCCCATTGAACACTAGAATCATGCTGTAGCAGTATCTATAAAAGTCTGTATGATGGTACAGTCTGTATCTTAACGAGCTCAGAATTAAGGGAACATGGATAAATAGAGGCACAAACATACAGTTGGAACTGGTTCCAAAAAAACAGGCTTTATATCAGGCTAAAGTAAGACCTTTAGTTATGACCAGAGTTCCTATATCCACCCCTCTCTTCTGTGTTTTACTGAGTATAAACTAACTATACCACTTTGTTTTCTTTTATCATTTGAAAACCAAAGAGACAATTTTAAGTACAACTTTCTATTTCAAGCAGTCTGTCTCATAATGTTGGATAAATTAAATGCACAAGCGAGAGTATTAACTCTTCACTAATAAAGAATGTTAATACATCCCTAAAAAATGAAACAGACTGATGAATTCTGGAAAGAAAAAAGAAAAGAGGTTGAGGCTTCAGAATTGAGAAAAACCTAAAAATTACTGATAAGATTGATGTACTGTAATGAACTGAATAAAAGCAAATGGCTAAACTCGATAAAGGACTATTCCAGCATTAAATTTGTACTCCTCATACACAAAAAACAAAATTTCTTGGACTGGAAAAAAAAAGATAAGCTATGAAAGGAACCCCCTTTAAAAACAAATTCTAAAAAAGATTACAAAATGAAATTGTGGAATTCTCTACAACAAGGAAGCATTTGGAGCAGTAGCTCCGCAGGTTCAGGAGACTACTACATACTTAGAAACCTGAAGTGAATTGAATTAGCTCCACATTTTAAATGTGATTATCCAACGCTGTACATCAGCAGGTCAGTCAACAACTAACAAATAGCATCAGAATATTTCATAATGGACCTGCCAACATGCATGGACAGAATCAAAGAACGTTCTTATGAGATCATATTGGAAACTCAGGTGCAGAAATGACACATACAGTGTGATACCAGAAAGACAGCCAACTGTCAGTGAACACTGGGCGTTCACTCAACAGCTGCCAGTTAATTTGTCTGGCAAAACGTTCATTTATTCAGTAGCTAGGTTCTTCTAATACAATCAAGTAACATACATACAATGAGCAAAGCCTAAGGTAACATATACATTACTTTTACCATCTTACTGTTACAGTTACAGTTCAAGTACTCCTTCCAGCAAGAATTTTTTAGTAACTTTCTTCTGGAATCAAAGACTTTAGGAATCCAAATCTTTGTCTCGTGGAAGAATCCCAGATACTCTTCACATTAAATCTCTGGCTCTTCCATCTCCTATTAAATTAAGTCTAGGAGGGATTAAACATCTATCCTCATTTACACTCCAACTTACCCTTATTAACTACAGATCTAAGTAATAACTCTCTGGTGTATACAGTTGCTTCTACATCACAGTGATATCCTCTTACCACTTCAGACTACAATGAACTACAGCAGCTCCTTTTTGAAATCTCGCCAGGAAGATTTTCACCTTTATCTTTTTTTTTTTTTTTTTCAACTGCACTAGTTGACAGGTACTAATAAGCATAATTCTCTTGTCAAAACCCTTTTAAGGAGATAAGAAGGTGCAGCCTGCGAACAGAATTAAAATCCATTTTTACTAGATGCCTACTCAAACTACAGTAGCACTTGGAATACTATATCCCTTTAAGAAGTCTCAAAATGAATGGCAAAACCCAACAAGGAAAGAAAAGGATATCATTCTCTGTATACCCTCTTATCCTAGAAAAACTCTTGAGAATGTTTTGTTCATAAAACTGGTCATAGAAAACTGAACAAAATCACCAGCTTATTTGCATAGAATTGGGTGTAGGGTCTTCATGTTTAGTGTTCTTTAATTGCTTGATGCCACTGGACAAGGAAAAATCAAACAATTAGTGTACTAGACACATCAGGTGTCAATAAATATCATTCCATGTTCTGCCTGAATCTGAGTGCAGGAATCCCTTCCACTTTTGGTTCTGCCAGAAGGACAAGATTATGGGGATTTATTGTACATCACAGAACATGTCAACTTTTTCTTATGAGTTGCTAAAGGGACAGGGTTTCCATCTAGATCAGAATAAGGTGAGAGTAGGGCTCACTTCCCTTGATGTGGAGAGTCTCATATTAAACAGATCAAGTGCAGGAAAAACTTGCTCTTTCGCCAAAACTGCTTCATGCCCTAGTAAAGTGAGCCATCACGGGAGGGTGAGCATTCTCACACATAGCTGAGCCATGCTTCTCAGTGTTTTCAACATCAGCACAGCAGTGAGATACCAAATTCTACATTTATTGAAAAAGATAATTAAATAACATATTCCTAGTGACTAACTTCAGCAAGCACTTGCATCACAGTGCCTTACATTTGCAGCTGTTACTTCCACTTGGATTGCAACTATGCTTATTACTTCAAAATTTGAGTCTTCTTTTTGAAGAGAGGATGTTTGCACATCCTCCATTAAATGACCACTTTTAATACAATCAGATTCCTTTGAGAAATCCTCAGTGCTTAGGATTAAGGAATTAATTTACACTAGGAGTCCTAAGCTGAAGCAGACCTTCATCTTTACTAGGACATGGAACTTTGCAGGTGTAAAAACTTCAGATTGCAGTGCAATAGTGATATTCAAACTCATTTCTATTAAGAGCTTATAATCTGTTACAAGACTGGTTTCAATAGGATAGTTTTACTTAGAGAACAGAACAATAAAATACTGTAGTGTCAATTAATTGTTCCTTCACACTACAACACCCCTATCCTCTACAAAATGCTGTAGGGCTCTATGACTTTTAATTTCTCTTTGATAAAGAGAAAACTATGAAAGGGATTCCAGTGAACTATCAGAATACCTTAGACTTGTGGTTAGAGACTGAAGCCCTAACTATAAATGAGGCCACTTTCAATATGAAGCAGTGTCCACACAATGGTTTATTCCCATGGAACAGAAGGCAATTAACACTTCCCAAGAGGCACTTTGCATTTGTTACGATACTATTACCAAATCCATGTTTTCAACACTGACTTCTACATTCCCTTGCTCTCTCATCATGAGGCTTTAAGCAAATCATCAAATGACAGTTCATTTCCTTTGCTTGCCATTTTTCTGTGACTTCAGAATTCCTGTTTTTTTTTTTTAATTTCCTCTGTAACAGTCATTTTATTTAAACCCTCTTCCCTAGGATTCTTACACATACAGATCATTACAGAGGTAAAAATCTAAACAAATGAACAACACACAACACAAGCAAAACTGCTGATGCTTGGTTTCCAAGAAATCACAATAAATTTCTAATGTTCTCCTAATGCAAAGCCCAAGAAATGCCAGAGATAATCCCCATCTATGTGGGCACTGATTGACTACTCCATCAAATGCAGACTGTCTATCAGCTGCTGTCAGACTTTATTTCTTCTGCCTTTCTCAGTGACAGCCAGATGGTGCAAATACAGGGGTCTCATTCATCTACACACTCATTTCATAGCATTGTATTGCTCACTCCATCGTATTTGTGCCTTCAGTTCTGTTTAAACAGAGCAGTGAATAACTACTGGAAAGACAGAGCTATCAACTATGCTTCATTCCTTTCCTGCTCTACAAATTATGCATCCTTCCAACAAATCAACTTTTAGAACTCTATAAGCAGTAGAATGGCAAACAATGCATTTATTAAGCAATTGTATTCAAAAAGATTTATTTAAAGTTAAAAAAAATACTTGAACAATACTTCTGTAATAGGAAGCAAAACAAAAACATTTTTCACCTTTGCACACTTGTTAAAAAGGGCAAAATACTCCAAGGGAAAAAGAAATTGCAAAGAAATTTTCACTTTTCATTTCTAAAAAGTGTTATGTTATGCATTCTTTGCAACCAAGGTTTAACTAAATTTGATTGAATTAAGCCTCCAACTTTCATAGTTCAGCACATTTAACACTCCATCTGATATAAGTAAAAGTGGATGAAATTGTTTTAACAAGCACTGCCATCCTCAAAACACACTGTCCTAAAGGCACCTTTTTTCATTTTGCTCTGCATTATTAAGGTAACAAACATTTAACAACTATGAAATAACTTCAACATATTTACAATGACAGCTCATATTTTGGCAGCTGCTGAATTCAAACATGAAGTGGAAAGTCAGTTCAGGAAATATTCACTGAGGATAGGATAAAGAAGCAGGAGTAATAAGAGTCACATTCAGATATGGTGCAGAAAAAAACTAACAGAGCAAAGTATCATGACGAGGCAGAATATCATAAGATGCAGACAAAAACAGCACCACTCTGGATAAGTGAAATACTAATATTTGATAAATATCTGGCGATTGCCTGACTTAGGACATGATGTCAACTAGCTGTTTAGTTGATGTTTTATTCTTCTGCTGGAATATGAGCTTCTGTTATAAGAGACACTTAACCTGCAAAATATTAATTTACGGAATATGTAAAAACATTAAAACCAGTCCATTTGTCAATATTATTTTTTTCCCCCCCATCAGCAACCATCCCACTTCTACCAACAAAAAACAAAGATTTTCAACAAAAACAGGTTGAATTTTCAATAAAATCTACATTTCCAGGCTTCGTGTTAGAATAGCTTAGAAGTCATACATCTGTTTCACCTCCATGAGTACAAGAAGCTTCATGCAACTATAAGCTTTTTCCATTTAGGTCACATCTGGCCTTCACATTACCCTACCAACACAAATATGACAGGCAGGACTACAGGAAAAAAATCTTAATGATATTATACAAAAATTATGCAGTCAGTCTACAGTAAAGAAGAAATAAAGACAACAAAAATAAACAACATGGAGTATTATTAATGCTACACAATATGCTGCTCAAAATCAAGATTTTAGATATGAAATCCTAATCAGAAATAATTCCAGCAAATACAGTTTACATAGTTTTCCAGTTTTGTCTGGTAATAGACAACATCTATTGTTGCAAGAGTATCACGCCAATCATTTGGCCGCTCCAAAAGACTACCAACCAGAACAATAGATACCACGTGGACCAGTGGACCTATGCACGTACTAGTAATGGCTCACCACAGCAGACAACATCTATGCACATTAATGCTAGGGCTTGTGCATAGAGCACAGAAGCAGATGTATTAAGAGAAGTACATAACTTACTACAACAAAACATAAGAAATGGAAGCTGATCCTACAGATACATAAACCTCTGATGGCAGAGCATGAAACAGCTGGAATCTGCTCAGAATATAACTCCTACTCTCAATGAGTTATTTTGAATTGACATATTCAATAAAATGCAGAGAGCAACAAGCTTATGGCAAACTGTATTAACAATCATTTTGGTCTCTGAGGAGATGAGGAAAGAAAAAAAATATTATTCATCAAAGACTGCACCTCTGCACTGGACTAGAAAATGAGTTGTGCGATGTGGAAAGATAAATTTGTTATTATTCACCACTCTCAGAAGACTGCACCTTTGCATGAGTGCTAGAAAGCACTTAGGCTACACCTAGACTGTCTCTTAGTTTCTACATCCTGGTGATTGTTGCAGAGACGACAGAAGGCAGGGTTGATCTAAGCATGCATCAGCTCAGCCACATGGCACACACAGAAAATGCAAAGCATACAAGCCAACAGGAGCTGCAGTGTATGTCATAATTTTGTCCCAGACTAAGAGAAAAAATGTGCTGTTGTTGCTATGGGTTTATTATTAAAATTTTAAATTCATACAATTTGAATATAAATACATACATTTGAAATGTATACATCTTAAAGTCTATATAGTGCATTTTTGTCAATCTTATTAAAATAATTTTAAAATTCGATTAAAGCATTATAAATAAAGTCTTAAATATTCTCTGCATTTCCTGAATCTAAGTCTACATCCCATCATCTCTGAGACAATTACAAGTTGTGGAAGATGACAGCCTGTGCAAAATAATTGTCTTGATTTCTTCTACAATACTTGCAGAATACCAGTTCTAGCCCAGCTGTACACATAAAAGAAAATACTGACTGCTAAGTGTCTAAGAATAACTTACAACTCAAATATACATTATGATGAACTATAAGACCAACTCATATTTAAATCTGTTCCTGTTACGTAGCTTCAGTCTGAACCCACATTCAAACCTATGGGAGCATGGCTTAAGGTACAAATCACAGCTATTAATCCTGTATGCATTATTGTGGTTTGGTTAAAAGTAAATCCACACAAGTCTAAGATCTACCAGCATGGCAAGGTAAATAATATATAAGCAGCTGAGGAAAGACCATAACTTTCATACCACAACAGGCTAGCCATGCTGCATGCTTTGCTCTGTGATCTGCTCCTCCAGTTTGCTAAGGCACTGCAGGTCATATTAAATAAGATGAAAAAAGGATGCTGCAGGCAGCTACAAGATCCTGGGATCTCTGACTTGTGAATGCTGTACATCATTAAAAAGTTTATATTTTAATCAAATTAAAGCCCTTGTTAGAATTCAAAACTCTAATCAGAATTAAGAGCTATGTAACAAAAACTTCCTTTAACATTCAGTAACTGTAAGTCAACATGGAAATGTTCTGGTTAGACAGCCTTTAGTGTGAAAGAAACCATGAGAGTAGGTGTAGGGTGAATACCCTGAAAGAATAGTACACACACAAAATAATGAAGGTGGACAGTGTATTTTTGTACAGCTTATCCAGATAGTATGAAGACAGACAGTAAGTAAGGAAGGGATCACCTGCCACTGATCTTCAACAAGAGAACCTTCCCCAGTGGTGATCAGCCCTTACATGGGATCTGGAAGAGGTGGAGCCAGACTCCACCCCTTCCAGTCACACAGGTACATTGCCTTCACCTGTGCTCCTGTGGCTGACTCAGTGCTCACCTCAGGTGATCAATCAGTGGTTCAGGCCAGGATTTAACAGTTCCCATACAGTAGGTTAGGCATTTTTCCTAAGCTAAATATAAGCACTTGCATAAATCAGCAACCATCTTTCACATGCACGCATGCAGAATGGATATAGAGAAGAATGCGCGTACAGGAGGTGTGCTTTTGGTCCCTAGGAAATCAGTGACAAGGCAACTTAAACTTCAAAGATACAAAGACTGAAAATAAATATTATTCACAACTCCAGGTACAAGCAGAATGCATAGTTACTCACTCCAAATCATACCTCTCTTGCAAAAATAAAATATTCTTGACAGAGCACAGTTTCCTGACCTTTTCTGTTCCTGTATTTCCTTTACTTTGCACTTGTGACTTCATCCTAGGCTATTATGTTATTTTTGATGTGTAAGTGCTGATCTTTGGCTTTGATGTCAGTAATCACATACAGAAGTTGCACAGTTGAAGTACCAGTGTTCTTTGCCTATATACCCTACACAGCAATAAAATTCCACCTAAAAAGTCCTGGATGATTTGTTATGCACATGCTCTCCTTTTAAATGATAGTAGGTCAAGTTCAGTATGTGACTTTAGGAAAAGAAAGAATGAAGAACGTGTACAAAGTACATCAGTACTGTACATGAAAAACTTTTCCAACATAGTTTTAACAGTATTTTTTAGATGGAAAAACAGAACAAAGCATGCACGGGTATTTCTTATGATTACAAAACAAAGCACAGCAGGGCCTACAAGAAATCCTGCAAACTCTTCCACCCCAGGTTTCTCCTGCATCCAGACTGCTTTTTGGAAAGGATGGATTATAATAAATAATCCTTCAGGGCAATTAGCTCTGATTCTTTCCACTCTATAGGTGCTAATAGATTATATCAACTCACAGAAAAGGAAGACAAAGTTTAATCTTAACAGCTCTAATGAGATTCCCATTAGAACAAAGGTCAGTATATCAATCTTACATATACATATGCATACATAGAGAATCACAGAATTATTTAGGTTGAAAAAGACCTTCAACATCAAACTGGCAGAGAGATTCCTAAATGAAAAGCCTCACTTACACTTCCTAGAAATATCACTCACAACCCAAGGCTACAAGTCTCATTAAGCATGAGCCCCTGAATTCCATTTTACAATTTAGGTCACATGCATTGCATTTGAGCATCCTGAGAAATGTGACAGAACCACCACAATGCTGAGGCTCTTCACAACTGCACAGTGTCAGTTTAGAGTGAAGAACCAGGCCCTCTGCTTCACTCTGTTTATTTATGGCTGGGTTACAATCACCGCTTTTGTTTGTATTGACATCTGGCGTACTTTCAACACTTATACATATTGCTCAAGCTCTAAGAGTTTTGTGGGTTTTTTTTTAAGTCTAAAGTGGGGGCTGAGGAGGCTGACTGACAGCATTTCAGCAGACAGCAAATTTCACCAGCCCTTGGGACAACATTCCTGGTGGTGCAGATCTGAGAATGCCAGGATGTCACCTGGAAACACCAGAGCTGACGCAAGGAGCTTTCTTTCTGTACTCACAGGGGGTTGTACACACGTGGTGCCAGAGGCTGGCTGCCCCAGCACCTTCCCCAGCCAGCTAAGGGTGCTCTGAGCCGCACTATGCAGCTGTGGCCTGCATTTCTCTTAAGTGTTTCCCTAGGCTACGCAGTGAGCATCTGGAAATCCTACGGCTTCACTCTGAAAACACCCAGTAAGCGTTAATAGTAATAATGTAGCACAGAACGTTCGAGCCACCCACTATGCACCTTCGTGCTGAGGGAGTCACTTTTGTCCCCCTACACACAAAGAAAAGGAATTACTTATCAGTATTTTTAAACAGCACACACCTGGTGGCAGCGGCCGCCTGCCCGGAGCTGGGTCAGCCGTGCAGGACCTCCGCCGGCCCGCTGCCAAGAGGTGGCTGTCCCTTGAGAGAGGGGAAGTCTCCCTCATCTCTTAGGGCCAGCAGCCCCACACCTGCCCTCGCCAAGGGGTACCCGGGACCGGCATCCGACCCTTCCCTCCAGATCGTTAAACGGCGGGGTCTGCTTTGAGGTGAGGGGCAGCGCGGGGCTGTGCGCGGCGGGCCCGCCATGGCGGGCACGGCACATCTCCGGCCGGCAGCCCCAATCCCTGGCGCCCCTTCCCTGCCGCGGCGCTCCCCCTCTTCCACCACGTGCATCATTTCCCGGGCAGCGGAGCGGCTCTCCCGGGGGCTGCCCCTTCCCTCCAATGCCAGGAGCGTTCAGAGCTCGCCCATCCTGCCTCCCCCCCCCCCCCCACCCGGCTCGGCTTTCTCCGGGCATTTTGCTTCCCACCTGCCCGCGCCTTATGTAAGGCAGTTCCTGATGGGGAGCCGGGAGGACCAGCACGCACACACATGCACGCAGCATTTCCCCCCCTCCCAGCCGCTCCTGTGAACGCGCGGATACCTTTTATCCAGGCACGCGATCCACTCGCCAGAAGATGCGGAATGGGAGGTGTGAGCGGCGACCATGTTGGACAGGGATCAGGTCGCCGCGCACCCGGCTGGCGGCGGCGGCTCCCCCCCTCCGTGCCGCCCGCCGGTCGCTCGGTCCGTCCTCCGCCCCTCCCTCCCTCCCCGCGATGGGCTCGCCCAGGGCGCCGCCGCCGCCTCAGGGCGGCAGGTAGAGGGCCGGGCAGCGGCCCCCGAGGCTGGAGAGGAAGGCCAGGTGTGAAATGAGGACCCCCTGTGAGCTGCCCGGTAGGCACGCTTGAGCCCTTGTCTTTGCCTCAGCCTTGGCGGGGTTGGTGGGAGAACGCTAGGCGTTTAGTTAAAATAGGCAGCTCAAGCATATTTCAGCTGCTCTCCAGACTTCTCCCCGGTAGTAAAGCTACGCTAGCTGCAAAGAAGGTGCAGCCCACACTTAGGGGTTTGTTTCTCCTGAAGCCTTCCTTCAGCCTGCAGTGCTCATCCTGTCATTCGCCACAGAAATAAAGGCTCTGGTTTATTGTAGGTGAAAAAGGAGCATGGTGAACACAGTCCAAATAGGATTTAACTACTGGATGAAACAGCACACAGTAGGAGAAAGTTGAGTGTGGAGTACAGGGAAAGCCATCCCACTCCCTTCTACTGTGTTCCTGTAGCCTCCAAGATACAGATTTTGAGGATGGTGAAAGTGCGCATGTGATATAAAGAATGATGAGCAGAGGAAGGAATGCAGATCAGCAGGTCTCCCTGTTGCAAAGTTCTATGTGAAATATTTTCTGCAAAATATTTCAGGATATAGATTGTATCTTCCTGTGTTATTTGTGTATAACCATAAGCTTGAGCTTAAAGTCAACACAACCTGCCTTAAGTAGCGTGGGAGGAGGATAGGAAGCCACATGAATTTCAGCAGGATGTTTGGGGTTACATCCAGATGACAGCAATGTAACACTCAAACAGTGCCTTCCTGTACGCTCATTACTCCTCTTTGTTTTACAGTGGGGACACAAATTATTAATTCAGATGCTGTTATTGGTGATTTCCAGTTCTCCATGGGCTATCTTCTCTGTCCTCTGTTCTGCTGGACCAAGTGTCATTTTCTTGTATACATGCTCTACTTGACATTTCACATCTGCCTCATTTCTGCCATAGCTCCTTCAGCATTTTAACAGTTACTGTCAGGGAACTGAGCAAAATGATAAAAAATGTATGGAAACATACCTAGAAATCCACTGTGCTGAAAGAACATGACTAAGAAGTTGGCAGAGCACAGAGAATGCCACAAAAGCCAATTCTTTCATTTTGTCTTGAAATAATTAAAGTGCAGGCATGCCAGAGGAACAGAGGAGACTGCCATTCATTGAGATCAAAGTTGCAGCTCTTACTTTGCTGTAGTCCCTGGAGAACATATGAGAGATCCTTGCATCTGAGCAATCGATCTACTAGTGAAAAATTAATACTTTCATTTTTCAGCGTATATTTGTGTACCAACAGAGCAAGAGCTTCATTTATAAAAAACTCCTAATTCTCAGATAAATCATTTATCACATATTGTGTTCTTTAAAGGTGAATCAGTAAAGCTTACTGATTTTGTACTTCCATTTTAAAAAATTCATCACATTATTCCACATAATTACAGTTTTCCTTCCAGAAGGAATCATACAAAGCAGACCTTACTGCTCTTTTCCCCCCAATCCAGATTAAGCTGCTGTAGATACTCAGTCATCTTTAATGACATCAGGCCTTTGAAGAAGCCCAGAAATCACACCTAGCTAAAGGCCTTTTGTCTTTTCACACAGGTAATGCTTCACTGACACGAACATCGTTACTCATACCAGTACCAGCAGTTTCACACACAGCAACACAATAGCTCAGACAGCAAGCTCAGAACAGATGCTGCAACTGTTCGGTGTTCCTTCAAGAAATCTCTGTTAAGTCCTTTCCTATGAGCATAACATTTAATGACCCAATCACTAGAGGACAGGCTAGGCCTCTGTAAAAAGCATCAAGGAAGGATATTTCCCAGGTAAACATACAGCTGGGAGAAAATAGCCTGAGCACAGCAAAGCAAGTCCTTTGGAATATTACCCTAGAATGCAATCAGAAAAACTTGTGTTAGTGCTCATGAATCTACCCTCAACCATGCAACGTTCCTGCCCTGGGATAGCCCCACCGCAATTGACAGGGCTTTGGGTTCAAGAAAAGCAGTATATGTAGACAGGAAAAAGGTACTACTCAGCTGTCTAACTGAGTGGGTAAGTATTATCTAGTGGGCAGATACTGCTCAGACATCTGATGTATTATGGAATAAATATTACAGAAGACTTAAGTATTTTGTGAATTATGTTAACTAGACAAACTCAAAGTTACCAAGATATTCTGAGTATATCCATACTCCATTCTGAAGCATCTCAGTTAGACAGGAATTACAAGACAGCCAAAATACAGCTCTGGCACTCAAATTAGAAATAATAGCATGGTTTTCTGATTAAGTCACGACAAAAACTTCTAGTAGGCTGAACACCAGAAAAGAGTAACACCCACCAAAATAATGAAAGTGGACAGCACATTTTTGTATAACTTACCCAAATAGCATAAAAACAACTAGTACATAAAGAAAAGCTCACCTGTCACTGACAGTCAAGGCTTACCCAGAACCACACACAAGAGTAATCTCCAACAAGAGATCCTTCCCCAGTGGTGGTCAGCCCTTCAATGGGGTCTGGGAGTGGTGGAGCCAGACTCCATCCCTTCCTATCACACAGGTACATTGCCTTCAGCTGTGCTCCTGTGTCTGACTCAGTACTCACCTCAGGTGATCAATCAGTGTTCAGGCCGTAATTCAGCTGTTCCGATATGCTTATGAAGCAGAGAAAAATATTTGATTGATTCAAGTATTAGCCTGCATTGATCAAACCAGCTTCAAACTGCACAGAAACATTAGGACCTCCTGACTACTGAAACTCAACTCAAGCTCAGTGCATGTTCTCAAAAGGAAAATGTGCCAAATAGACAGTTTATCTCAATACACATTGCTATGCACCGTGTCAAGTCATACAACATAGAACATTAAGTGGCTCTGTATAGCAGAAACGCTAAGTTATGGACTGAAACAGTGATTGTGCACCTGGTGTGAAGGCCAACCCAATGGGAGCTCAGGTGCATGCAATGTACTTGAGTTACTGGAAGGGGTGGAGCCAGGATCCACCCCTTCCCAGACGTCATTTAAGGTTGGCAGTGGATGTGAGGGCTTCTCTTGCCGGTGATCCCTTCCTACTTGAGGCCTTTTGAAGGTAAGCAGCTCTTTTTCTGTATTGGTGGCTGCTGTATTTGAGTTTGTGCACTGCTGTTATTGTGGTGCTTTCCATCTCTTTGTGGCCTTGCACTCAGAAAAATTTAGGCTATGGATAACCTAGAAAACATATTTGAGAGTATGGGTCTTATGTTAATGCAGTCAAGTGCTCATTCACCTGTATGTAAGAGCATCTGCAAGTTGTAAAATGCTGAAGTTCATTTGTTTAAGTCCTATAATTACTTTTGAATCTTCTTGGTATCTATTTTTCATTTCTTTTATAAGTTATGTGTCCATAGGAAATAGAGATTATCCTCCCCAAAAATATTTGAGACTCAATGTTGTTAACAGCTGAAAAAACACTTGTGATTAGTGTTGCCTATATCTCCTTGTGTGTTATATGAAGTTTCACTTCAGAGAATATGATGTACTGTGCACTGTTAAAGTGAGTGGTTGTATGAAAAGACATTTCTCAGAAATGATTCTTCTTTTTAACATAATGGAACACCACAATAATGTTTCAGGTTTAATTTTTCCTAGTGGAACAGAAGGCCAATGGGGTTTTATGCAATCTGATTTTCTTTTAGTCTTGATTGTGTCACCAAATATTTAGGATGGCAGCTGCTTCTAAAGTAGATTACTGCTGAGAAATGGGAATTTGCTACCTGGAAAATGAAATGACCTTTTAACTTTCCACATTTTGTAAGGGACCATGCAGAGAGCCAAGAATCTCCCTACCTTCAAGTTATGCTTTAGAGTCAGAAAGTCTCTATTCTGAGAGTCAGAAAGTGTGGGGATGAGAATGTTAAGTGCTTTATGATACATAAGGCAGTTCATACCTTGATTGTTTATTTACTTCTGCTTGCTGTTACAAATACTTAGTCTGTTGTGTTTTCTTTCACTCTATTGTGGCCAAAGAGCTAAAATCTTGCCTCAAAAAACAAACTCTCTCAAATGGGAACCTGCTATGAAGTACTTGATTTGAAAGGATGGCAGTTATTAGCACTTTAAAAAAAAAAAAGTTTTTCACTTACGTTGTACATTACACAGTAACAGAGTACAAAAGAGGGCTAAAACTGGTGATTGAACTCTATGACTATTAATTGTATTAAGAACTTTAAGAGTTTCAAGCAACTGCAGTAACACTAAAACTAGGAATAGTAAGGTTTGCCATGTTTTCTATAGTAGTTTGGGATGATATGTGTAATACATGAAATGAAATTGTTTTGATACAAGAATCCATAGGCTACTGATTAGCATCATATTGACTAGCAAACCAGAACAATTTCTTTTCAGAGAAAACTCATACAGAACCCCAAAAGTTCAATCCTCTGTTCTGGTCTTTTGTGTGGTAATTGCAAAGTCATGGACTGAACCAATGGTTAAGCACCTGGTGAAGGGCTGGAGTCATCCATGGGAGTACAGGTGGAAGCAATTCACCTGTGTGATTGGAAGGGATGGAACAAGGTTCTGCCCCCCCCCCTAATTCTCACTCAAGGGCTGGCTGCCATAATGGAAGGATCTCTACCTGGAGATTTCCCCTTTTTGAAGTATTCAGGGGGCCCAGACCCTTGGGAGGCAAAACTTTCTTTTCTTATCTAGATTGTGGCCATTGCTCTTTTTTGGGTTATTAAAACTGGTTATCTGCTATTGCTTTTCTCTATGTGTTTAAGCATACCTATGAGAATGAGCAGGCTTCTAGCTACTAATGTACTCTCCTGATTCAGATGTCTGACAAAGCATTGCTCAGCTTTGGGGTTCTTCTAATTCAGTCCATCTTTAGAGAATCTAATTGATAGCAAAAGGTACTGGCTATGATATTCCGTTTTTAGATTACAAGTGGGAGATGATAAGACAAGGCTGGCTCCACCATCTTTAAAATAGTTGAGATTCCTCTAGAGAAAGTGAAAGCAATTCTTGAGTTGGTTACCTAAGTTAACTTTAAGCATGCTTTCTGTTCCTATACAGAAGCTGAGTTAGTGTAAGCCATGAACAAGCACATAAATTCTACAGTAAACAGACATATCAACACAGCAGCTGTAACCAGAACTTTATATGCACAGCTCAGGGTAATGTAAGGAATTTCAAGACAAGTACCAGGAGAATACTTTGCAGTTGCTGAAGACAACAAATGCAGTTATAACTGTTTGGTCTGAATTTTGTCTTCACAATTTAATGTCAGTGCTCTTCCTGCTCAGGAACGTGTTCATTTCTATGTAGCCAAGTGCACCAACTCATGGCCTGCCCCTAAATTTACTACAGATGCTATGGCAGTCATGAAGTTATTATGAATTGCTATGAGTAACTAGCTTTTTTCATTTTACTGGGTAGAATTTGATGAGAATTCCTAGGAGCAAAGTAATGCATAAATATCTTAATGCTTTCTGTCATCTCATAGATGATGGCTCAAAAATTCTAATGTGTAAAAGACCCTTAGATAATTTATTTTCATAATATTGTTCTTTCCTGGCTAAGTTCAAATAAATCTCAGTTTTAACCGTACTTGATAACTGTAGGAAATCTATTTTACCTAAAATTGATGCCTCATTATTCCTAGCAATCAGTTCCAGAAATTAAAAATAGTTTTGAGAAGAATTATAAATAGTAACTATGTATTAATCTAAAACTTAAATGTTGTTTGACATGGTGCTCAGATTCACCTATTTATTATTCACAAGATGTGATATAAAATGAGTTGGCTACAGTCTTCATGGGCTCCTTCATGATAATTTTTTTTGATAAGATCTCAGCAATAGACTTTTAGCTGAGCAGCTACACAGGACATCTGCCACTCCTCAGAATTAAGAGCTTTTCAAGGAGGAAAGGGCCAGAGTACTAAAATTCTTAGTAAATACATCTTCTATACTGTGTTTCCCAGGGGATTTGTAGAATCTTCCCTCTTTAGCTGTAATTCTCTCAATGCCTGCTGTTTTTAGACAGAAGTGAGCTGTTCTCCATGTTCTATTGATTCCTTGTTTGTGAAATCAAGATGTGTAAAATGTTATCATCATCATGAAATAAGAACTCCTAACAAGCTTTGTCTACAAAGTGGGAACATTTAACTAGCTTTTGCATGAAATAATGACATGATCTGCTGTGCTTCAAAAAAAAAATCTCTCAGTATGTTTTGCAAGTTCTAGTTGTCTATCTTCTTGATCGAAAGAATTTGTAGAAAATTATGGGTTCGGTTCTGTGAAGTGAGCTCAGATAAAACTCATCAGTGATTTTGATGAAAGCTATGATTCAAAAAATTCTTTCAATGAAAATTGAGGATGTTCTGCAAGTCTAAGGCTGTACATTTCAGATAATCATGGTCTAGCTTTTTCACTTACATCAGTGCTCTTCACAACTCTTGAGAACCACAGGTGTGTAATTAGTGTCACATGACTACTCTAATGAAAGCATTCAGTGTTTTATATTGTGCAGTGTAATCTGTTACAGGTAAAAAAAAAAAAATTCGGTGTACATGTATTGTCACATCCAATATTTTTTTTTCTAGTAGCTTTCATGCAGCTATGCTGTTCCTTACAGTAAACATGTTGTTTCTGCAAGGTTTTGGTTCACTGTGCTGCAGACTTAGTTTTTCTGAGATCCAGCTGGGGGCACCAACACACACCCATAGAAATAAATAAAATTAGGCAAGTAAGAGGGAGACAAATACAATCACTTCTGTGGTAAAAGTGGCACAGTAACCTCAGGTTTATACAAAGTTTATAGTCTTCAGAGTTTTCTAGATGCACCTTGCAATAAATTTGATTGCAAATTTCTCAGAAAAAATGTCTAAAGAATGGGCTGAACACATCACAGGCAGTCCTAATAATGTATTCTGGCTAATAAACAAAAGTGAGCCAGTTGGTAAGCGGGAAAAGAAACTGCCATGGCTGTGGGCTGAGTTTTAGCTGGTATAAACAGTTGGCATTTGATAGCTGAAAATGTAATGTTGAACTGCATAACAAGAATCCCAGCCATAGCAGCTCTGTGGTCAAACAGCAATCGTGAGGTGCTCTCTGTGTGCCAAGAACCTGGATAGATGGAAGTGATTACACAAGTGTAAATACAGTATATACCTATTCTGAAGAATTATTTTCATGTGTAAGTAATATTTCTAGAGAGAAGTTGCACAAATCTGAAAGCTTTAAGTGGGTAACAGTAAATATCTTCAGAGATGTTCTGTCGTCTTCAGTGTAACACCTTTCATTTTTTGGAGGTATTTTTGTTTTTGCCGTCTGTAAGCCAAGTAATAGTGTCATCTATGAAAGACTTCATTTCCATTGTATGACAGAAGCACATCTGCTGTACTTGAAATACTTCTTAGCCATGCCAAAGAAATATTGTTGAAAGAAAATCCTTTTATATACTTTTCCTTAGACTTTGCTGTATGAGAATATGGAAAGAGCCTTTTCAGTTGGGGAAAAAAAGGCATTGATTGTTATCACTTGACTTTTCAGGTTTGCCCTACAGCTGCCATTTGGGAGTGCTGTGGGAATTCAGTCCTAGCTTTGGATTTCTTGTCTGAATTCTTTAAATTGCTGAATGTTGTTTAAAGGGTGCTGAGCAAGTAGGAAAGGAGTCCATGATGCACCCTGATGCAGTATGAAACCTGTACAGAAATGCTGCAGTGCTGTACTCATTTCTAAGTATTAGCTTATTTTACTGTTTTATGAAGAAAATATTTAATATCATAATTGATCAAGATGTATACCTCCACAAATGTTATGATAGAGGTTTGTTTTGGATATGTGCTGGAGTTCTGATATTAATACTTCAAGCATGTATGAGAGTTCCAGTCTCAGGTCTGGAGTAGTGACCTTAATTACTTAGAAGTGATGAGTCAAAATAGCAGTATCTCTAATGAAGCTATTGAGAAACTTCAGCCTCTATAGGCTATGTCCTTTACTAATACAGTAGACTCAGTATTAAAAAAATCTCCAGGCAAAGAGTCATCCTTCTGTCCTGGAGTTATGTCCATTCACACACCTGTTATATATCCCTGGCTGGCACAAGTACAACGTCCTTTATTTTGATCAAGTATGTTTATCCATAAGATATTGTTTAAAGGTCTTGGAGAAAGTGAAATGGAATCTGCAATCCAAAACTCTAAGGCTGCTGAGTTCAAGAAATATGAACATATTTGTTTTGCAGGTTCAGAAATATTTTCTTACTGAAGATCTCTTGTATCTAGGACATTAACAGTCTTCACATTGTACAGTTCCATGAAGCTTTTGCACTTGCAACTGCTAAAACATGAAATCAGAGTAACGAGCATTATACTCTAATGTACCCTGTATTTTCAATTATTCTGAAAGCACAGTTTATGAAAATGATGCTCATTTTCTGGCAGAAGAATATCTTATGCCTTAGCATTTTATATTTGAAGTGTCTGCTATACAAGAAGGCTTTGAAAGTACTGTTTTCATGATTCATTCATCTTCATTTGTAGTACAAGAAGCTTATGAGATTTGTATGTCTTCTAATACTTTCCTTCTGCATACTTAAAATCTTTACTGTGTCTTGATTTAGAAATTTAAGGTACAGCCTTTTGTTTTAGGCACTTTTATTGCTCTAACTTCAGTATAAAGTGAAACCTCTTATTTCCTCATAGTATACAAAGTAGTATTTCTGTGCATTTATCAGCTTTTTGGATTACTCATAACTCAAAAAGGGATCTGAATGTGAATTAGTTCAGGAATATAGCCAAGTGACTTTATCCAAGTGAACCTATCAGCTAAGTGACCCTAGTGCTGCTTTGTAAAAGTATCTTTTTCTGAATGTTTTTTCTGCTTACTATTCTACTGGAAGAAACAGGATTGTTCTCCCTGTTTCTACTACTGCAAACTATGTACTACTCTATCCAGCATTACCATAAAAAAAAATTGCAAAGTGAATTGAATTCCCAAGTGTGCATGGTCCATGCCTTCATTCTTTGCTTTATAAATAAGTACTTGTAAGTGAACTGCACAGTTATGTATCAAACCAGAAATGAAGAGCCTACCTGACTGGGAAATGTGTTGGTAAACTTATGCTGAGAATTCCAGAAATTCTCTTCAAAACAAAGTGTCTGAAAATGTCTCCCTTTGTTTGTGAAACTAGGTTTTTTTTCAGTTTCTAGTAAAAAATAACAGATCTTCTTAGAACGGAGAAATTAGATAAGATTAGACTTTTTTTGAGGATAGATATAACTACTGGCTCACAAGTCACTGAACAATAGCTTGCTGGAGGTAAGGGAGGTTTGGCTGTTAACAGAAAAATGAGTTGGTAAATTACCAGAGGAAAAAAAATAACTTCCTACCTCCAAAAGCAGAATTAGGAACTCTTTTGATGTGAGATTACACTTCTGATAATAAGAGGAAAACAAGAAAATTGAGGAATACTTGTAGATTATTTAATGTCAACAGTTTCCTTTTTCTAAATATTGTCAATACAATTTTTAAATGAGTCAAACTAAGTTAGGTTAATGTTAATTTCTAAAAATTGTTACACACCTGTAGTATTAGAGCCCTGCTGAATTCCCTGGATTTCAGTGGAATAGTATATCAGGTGTGCGCATGCTGCTGTTTTTGTGTAATCATTGGTTTCTTCCTTATTCTTAAATTCTTTTATAGTTAGTATCACTGTAAATTTGCGTTTAAGAAAAACAATGAGAAGTCTCTGCTATTTTCCAATTTATCAGGGTCAAACCTAAAAGGTACTGGAGACAGTAAACTAACTTGTCAATGAAACAAAATTATTTCCTGAAAAGAAGTTCTTCAACAGAAGAACAAGTGATATTTAACTACAGCCAAAAGCACCCTTCTTGTAAAGATGGCACACAATGATCTTCATTTGAGTTCTAAGGAAGCCATTAAGAAGCAGAAAATCATCAACTATCAGGTTATGAAATAGCAAAACTCACTAAAATTGAGTAATTATGGTGAGTTCTTAGTATTCTCTATACTGCATACTTGGCCTTTGAAAGTGCTTTTGTAAAACTACTGAAGTATTCAGAGTAGTAGAAGAAACATACTGATTTAAGATGAAGAAATGTACATGAGATTTCATGCATCCTGCAATGTGGGTATGAAGACATGGCTTCAGGAGTACTGACTGATTTGGAATAACTCACTTTGTGAAAGGTGCTATTGGTGGTGATTTTATTGATGTTTTTAATATAACTTTAACAGTGGTTCCCTGTGGTGAATATACCAAATTTAACTGTATAAGACTCTAATAGCCACTGATTAATATGCTGTTACCTGTAGCAGTGGTCATAGTTTCTGAGCTTCTGCTGCTGACTAAAATGTTTCTAAGTAAAGTCACTGAGTTTATCATTGCTTATAAGGTCATTATTTCCTTATGTAAAACTATGAGAAATTTGACTCACAGTCTAAGAAGGCTTGAGAATGTTCTTATTATTGTCTAGGTCACAGGTTCACTATTTAAGTAAATCTCACTGTTTCTGCTTACAGATAAGTGACATTTCAAGATAAACTACCACTAATTTTAAATGGAATACTTAGGCTCTCTTCACTTTCCAAAGTATGATCTCACAGAATTTTGCTGTGCTGAATGCATCTCTTCAAATTCTGAAATGCTCACGGAGAACTTTTAATATGCTGAAGATATTTTAGTACTAATAACATGTGAGATGCGTGATATGTCATTCAATCCCTTCTGATAATACATTTTTGCCTGTTGTAAATGAATCCACATGTTCGATTTTGGATTTTGAGTTCCTGTGAATACTCTGAATCACTAAGTTACTTTAACTGGCATTGTAACTGAAACTTTTGTGTACCAGCTACTTTAACTCAATCTAAATCCAACATAATCTTCACAATTTAAGATCAACTCCCCTTGGTAGAATCAAGAGTACATATTTTTTTTAATGACAATTTTGCAGCTTAAGATGAACAAAACTGAAGTCATCTCTATACCATACCTTTCCTCCAGGTGTGCTTGCTGCATAAAATGGAGGTATTCTTACCATACAGGGCTCCAGAGCAGATGCGTTTTTACTATTCTGAGTAAGGGTCACAAGGTTTCATATTTCCCTCGGTTAGGTCCTTGCAACATTTGGTGATCATTAGTCATCTACGAGGCTTCTGCATGTTGCCTTTATTGGTATGGCTGAAAGGAAAAGTTGTTTCCTTGGTAAGCTGAGGTGGCTGAGCAGTCTCAAGTCAGCACTAGCCTTTTGAAGCCATTTGTGCCACCTGACTATCAGCCTGAGGAGCAAGTCAGCAGTGTTTTCTCTGTGTATGGCAAAGCAGTGTCAACAGAGAAAGAAATGGGCCACCCTGGGAGACTTCCTGTAGTTAGTTGATCATGATTGCGTTGCTCAGTGTTGACTCTGCAACTTGGCTGTGCTATTTGTTCTTCACTTTTGGAGAGGTATATCAGGTATGTGTTTAGCAACATTTGAGCATGTGGACGCATGTTTGTAGCTGTCAGGAGTAGAAGTTAAAATATTTTCAGTGAATTCTATTGCCAACTAAACAGAAGCTGTATCCAAGCAACAGAGAAACAGCACTTCAGTTATTTGTGACCAGGAAATACAGTTTACCTGATGTCAGCCTCACCCACCACTTCAAGTGTCCAGATTTGCTTGGCCTGCCTTATTTCACTGCTCTGCAGTATGTTACGTATCAAACTGAAAAGAGCCAATAATGAAACTGGCTCATCCCCACCGTAAAAAGGAGTTGAACTGTTTGATAAAGCACAAGATTTTCATAAATAGTTCCATCTGAATAATGATATAATAAACAAATTAAAAATGAAAGCTTTGCAATTACATTGCTGTAAAGTTGAGCGGGTTTTTTTCTTAGAAATTTAGGAGGACAGCTTTGTAAGCGATACCATAGAGAGATACAGGCTTATATCTGTGTCTAAGTCAGTAACCCATCACTTGAATCATCACAAAGGTATTGCTCTGTGCTTTAGTGGGGAAAAAAAAACTTTTTAAAATCCCTTTTTAGCTACTAGTTGTAGCTATTTAATTTTTTAGATAGTTGTTTAAAAGGCTGAACAGCAGTGTGAGACACCTGATCTAGCTTTGGTTCTTGGAACAATTTGACAGCATTAGCGCTGACCTATATGTATTTTGATCAGCTCTCACCCAGTGGCATTCAATTATTCTGCTTTCTTTTGGAGTAATGCATGATCCTGAAGCATAGTAATTAACTTTACACGGGTCTTTTCGTTATGTGTTAACCCCATTTGTATGGGGTGCACAGAGTTTATCACCATAAGTTTTTTATTTATACTGCTTTTTTACATGAGGGAGAGGATGACTCTTTCCTGCTTTCTTTTTGTGCATGTTATTGTATAGGTACATAGCAGTCTCCAGTAACTGCTGTGTTATCTTTGAGCTAGATGTTCCTGTAGGCAAAAAGAGCTTCAACAAAGGCAAAGTAAATGGATTGCTGCTTGGATGAGCACAGAGAGAGGCCTTGTGGCAGGACAAGGAACATTCAGAACTGTAAACTGTGCAAATGAGAAATACAAGAATTATAAGCCTGGTGTTCTCCTCAAGCTGTTGTCCTCCCTTTGGTTGCAGTCCAGCAGCTTTTCCAAGACTTATTCTCAGGCCAATAAATGTTCTCATCATACTTCTGGTCAGCAGCAATCCACTCAGACATGATTTTCTTGTGTCCCTCAAGCTGTATCATTCAGTTAAGTCTTGGACAAAAAAAAAAAAAGTAGGTGGTAGGTGGCTCTCCTAGGCTTGAAAACAGCAGAATCATGAGATCTGGCAGATTCCCTGATTCACCCCAGAACCAAGGTTCTTGATATCCTTAGTCTATTTGAAAAGACAGGAAAGGAGACAGAAAACACTTTTATTCAGCTTCTCATGTCTATCAGACCCTTCTATAAAGAGTTCCAGAAGTTCCCATTTCTTTAAAATATATTTAATTTCTAAAGCCAAATTTTGAGTTAAGCTTTAAAGAGAGGTTACTTTTTCATTCTGGGGTTACTTGTCATGTTGACATATCCTTTCATTCCCTAAGTGGTTTCTGAAGAAACGCTCACAGACCTGGCAATTGCGTGCAGCAACACCTCATGTGGCCTGAGTCCCCACTATCCACTGTGTACTACTTTTCAGACCACATGTGAAGAACATCCTGCTTGTAAAAGTAAGAGCTCCGAGGAGAAGAGCTGCCCAATCTCTCAGCTGAGTTTGAGGATGCAGTTATGTTGCACACTGTCAGATCCCAAGAGATGGCAGCTGGCTAGGACCATGCAAAACAAACAGTGTCAAGTGTGCTTGTAATTGAACCTACACTGTGCTCTTGAAAGATCTTTTGAAATAAATAGCAAATAAAGCATGATTTTATTCTCAGAGAAAAGGATGAAATAAAAATGCCAATATAGACTACATGCATTTCTAAACATTAATCCTTCTTTGCAAGGGTAATAAATGTGTGTATTCCTTGAGTTACAATAGTAAAGTAAAACCCAGCATGCTTTTAATAGCTCTCCAAAGCTACAGCAATCTCAGCTGATCTCAGTCTACCTATGAAGACTGTGGTTTTTTTTTTTTACATGGAGCTGTCTTTTGTCAGAGTATTTCCCATGCTTTTGGCTCCATTACTTGATTCTTTATTATTCTGTATTTCAGTTACTGTTTTTGTGGACTCCAGTTTGGAAATGTCGTTTTTGCCCTCTTTCTTTTATCTTTTTGGAATGCCTATGTTCCTATGAGCATGGATGAATGTTCTCTAGTACTTTGTGACCTTACAGTGATGGGTAAGTGCCCTGCAACTGTCTCTATCCATCCATTTATCTTCTAGTGCAGCCTTAAATCTGCACTTTAGTATGTTTTGCTTGCTTGAACACTGTTCAGTCCTGAGTGTCCCTTATAACTATGTGAAAGATGCTGTTAAATAGTTCTAGGAATTTTTTCAGGCATTGCTGTTCTTTAAAATATTCTCAAAAGTAAAGGATATTAGCTGCGTGTCATTAGGTTTTGGAAACGTTTGGTTTTTCTTTTCAGTCTGCTGACCAAGGAGAGATGAATCACTTTATTATCCTGTTTCCCATTGGTTTGTTTAGACTTGCACCTACCTCTTTCGGAAGAAGAGTAAAGATTGATCACACAAGTGTTCTGGTGCACAGGTGACAGAATAAGAAAGTGCAACACAGTTTGCCATGGTTTGCTAGAACTGTCTCCTCGCTCAGAAAGGCAGCGTGGATAGGGCTCTGACCAGCACAGGGCTTCATAACTTGTGCTGATAGCATTTGAAATGCAAATTTCTAGATAGGCAATTAAGTTCCCAAACTGAATGTACTCTCAGCTTTTATCTGATGATGTCAATATCCATTGAAAGAATGTGAATCTTGTCCTTTCCTTATATATTCAAGTAAATACTTTTTTTCTGGAAGAGAAATAGGACTTGCAATAAGGCCTTCTTCCTTCCATTGAGCCAACACAGAAGGGAATCAAGATTCAAAAGTAAAAGATTAGATTTCAGGAGTTTAGTGTCAACACCTATTATATGAGAATGAGTAAAAATTATGACTACTCCACAATAAGCACCTTCTCATGTTTATATTCATTAAGTAAATGTATGAACTAGACATGGCTGAGAAAAGGTGATCTTTGATGCAAGTTGATCATCAGTGTAAATATTACAGGACAGGATGAACTTTAATTGATTTTATATTTTAAAGTGCCTTTTTGCTGATTAACACAACAGTTGTGCAGTTAGAAAATTGTAGTCAGCAGAATGACAGTCAGTAACTCTTACTAGATAAATGTTTGGAGTTTTTTTGTACATCTTAGAGCACTTTTTTAATCTATGCTGAAGCTTTTAACCAATGCTACTTAATCTCTGAAGCAACACCAGACTCTCCCACACCCTTTCAGGCTCACCTTGCCACTGCTGTCTTAAAATGCTCTCTTCTTACAGAGTTTCTGGTCAGCAGTCACAGCAGCTGCAGGAACAGAGTGTTCAGCGTGCCAGACTGAAATTCATGTTTCAGGAATGTCTCCTAGGGGGGTTAAGCAATTCAGTCAGACTTGTAGTTAAAAGCTTTTTACTGTAACACAATTACCCTGCTGTAGAGAGGAGGAATGGTAGGCACTTGTTTGCTACAAATGTGCTTGCAAAACAACTGTTACAAAATCCTTTCTCAGGTGGAAGTCCCACTGGGAGTGGGATTTACCTGTGCTAAAATTATAGGCTGCTGAACTGGGAGTATGAGGGGAAAAAGAAGAGCAATCAACATTTTGTGTGAGTTTTGATATAATTTTGCCCAAAAATATTACCGCTGTTCAGCAGGACCTAATTATGCTGGAAAGCTGTGGTTTGGGGTCACTTAGGAAAGCATTTTTTTCTAGTTTTTATTATTTTTTATGATCATGCACAACACAGGCCTTGAGAATAATAGATCATCTGCCTTAGACAAGTGGGGTGTTCTCACTGACAATGTTATGAATTTAACTGGCCTATAGCCACTGAATTTGTGATTTCCATCACACATTCTGCAATTTTGGCTTAGTCTGAGTCATGGCCAGAAAAAAAAAAGGAGGAAACCGCCACTGTCTGGCCAAACTGTCTCATCTTGCAACACAAGTACTGTGTATTTTCCTGCTCTGTGGTTCCCACAGTCAAGTCCTAGTCTCTCAGCCCACTGGGAAATAAAAGCAAGGGTATCTAAACTTGATCATCTTTTCAGCAACTTTCTGCTTCCTCATAAGTGAAATGAAGGCTCACACATAGCAAGTGAAGCAAAACATTAAAGTACATATATACTAGTGGCAGTTGTGAGAAACAGGGTAAGAACAAGGAATGCTTTGGATGCTTTATAGATTTAATGATAAACCCCGGGACTGACAGTAATTACAGCTTAGTGGGAGCTTGGGAAGGAGATAGGCCAGACTATAGCTGGAGTTAAAGCATTTGTTTCCAACTCAGATGAGATCTAAAGAAAAGGAAAAGGAGGTGAATAGTGGTGTAAGCAAAGACATGTAGGGAAAAATCTGTGAGATAGGTGTTCACTCAAAAGGCTCAGAACACAAATTTTGGTTTATTATCTAAGGATACACTTTAACTCCTTGTGGAAGTACTCATCAGCAAGCAGTATGACAATGTAACACTGAAGCCAGCACAAGGATCAGAGCAGACATGAAGCAGAGAGATTGACTACCTAGATCAGCGCAACCTCTTTGGTTTGCAGATACTGATGTCTGAGTTTTTGGTCTCATACAAACTCTCCTCAGTCATGTAAGATGAGAATTCCACAGCATGATTTTTATCCTTTTCATACTTTCTTCTGGAGTCCAGAGCAGATATGCTTTTTAAAAGTACATGCTGTGAGGCTTTATGCAGATTAGGTGATCAGTGCACAGTGAAGAGACTATTTGTAGACTTGTCAGACAAATCTGAAACCTGCACATAGGACAGAAAAATCTGATGTGATAGTGAAGTTTCTGGTCTGGACAAAGGGATAAGGCAGAACATCTGAAACAGGAGCAAAAGAAAAAGACTGAATTTTTGTAATATTAAATTTGAGCAGGTGGTCCAGATGGTACTTAAAGGCACCATACTCTTTTCTTCCAATTGCTACAGAATACATAGCATAGATTTAAGTTAGACTATTGAAACAAATATCTTCTGGGTAAATTAAGAGAGACTACACGAGTTTGCACTGTGAATTAACCACTCAAACAGAAGTACGTGGGAGATAGCAGTGATTATTAAACATACTTGGAATAAATGATTTCTGGAAATATCTATATACTTTTGTATGAGGGAGGAAGAAAAAAATGTAAGAAACAGGAGGGAAAAGAGTATGAAAACATAAAAGTACGAAAACTTTCCAGTAGGAAAACATTAAATACAGCCTGAAATAGCAGTAGCAGAGTGGTTGCTAGAACAAATAATCCATACAATTAGCACTGAAACCTAGTGATGCTACAAGCAAAAGGAATTGATGTTGTTCAGACCAACATAAATACAAAATCATATCTTCATACATTCTCTTCAGAGATCCTCTGCTCTTATCATTAGCTTCCTTTCCAACAGGAACAGTCTGCAGAATCTCAGACATGAGATAATCACTTAGGCTGAGTAGCTGTAACAATAATAAATACCTTTTGTGTCCTTGAAAATGAGTCATGTTTTTCAAAAGGTAGTAGGGATTTAGTCACAATGAACAGGTAGTGATGATTCAGCAATTACATTTTCAGCAGAATGTCAGACAATCTGCACTGATCTATAAGAATGCAACTGTACTGATCTCATGGAAATATGCAGGGGTATTTGTTTTCACATGAACAGAAGTCAAAGCATTACTCAGAATCAGAAGTGTAAAAGAGAGACTGATGAGCAGCCAAGTTTCCCAGCAGACAAGCTTAATAGATTTCTAAACCCTCAAGTCTTCTTAAAGAAGTAGTAGTATATTTTTGTAAGCGATTATCTGGTTTTCTTTTAAGGAAATGCTCTGCAATTGTATAGCTTCAGGTGATGGCTAAAGGCCGAAACCACACTTCTACTCCATTCTGTGCTTCCAGAAATATTTGAGAAAGCATCAAATGGTAAAAATGTGACGTTAGATCACAAGTGAATACTGGTCTGTCAGAAGGTTTGCACGTAGACATTTTTTTGAAAATCCTCATAGAGAAGTAGCACCTACTTTTGTAGCACCTACTGGAAGATTGTTTTAGAAGGATCAATTAATTTGTCTATACTATGCCAGTCTGTTTCAAGCAAGCATGGTCTTTTCTCCTGGAGTCCCATTTATTTCAAGAGTATAGATATTAATATTTATGTACATAATACAGATGTTTTTTAAGCTTGTATGAATTCATAGAAATTTTTCATCAAATTTACAGGCAGCTGAGACCTACTCAGCTCTAATACATGTCTCCTTGAGACTGGGCAGACCTTTGAGTAACATCCATCTGCTTCATATTCAAGTAATAAGGATTCATTTGAATCTATTGACAGTGCTCACAGAACTGAACAGGTTAAGTAATAAGTACTTTGTAGTTTTAAAATCAGTAACAAATATACGATATTCTTAAATGAAACAGTACTTCTTTCTTCTGAGTTACAGGTCAAGTAATATTTTTAAGGGAACGTGATATAAAAACATTATATAAAGCTGTTCCATTTATACAAGGAAAAACATGTGGACCCATATACAAATGGCCTGATGTCAAGTATTTTTAGAACCATCCAACTAAGGGGTTAGAGTTCAAAGACTTAAATATTCAGATTTATTTCTAGCTGAACAAAATATGTAGCGTTAACTTCTAGCTGCTCTAAATACACTGAGGAGATTCCACCAGAACTAATGAAAATGGGGCCTAAGCAGGCTACATAAGGCAGACTAGCCAAACTCCAACTCTTTTTGTATCTACTATGCTGTTCTTTATGATCTAATATGTTCTACTTTCCAGCAGGGTGAAATACAACAATTTGTTTTTATATATGTACATCCACGTAGAAGTCTATATGCATGTGTGTAAATACATGCATGAACACAGTTATTCACAATAAATGTATAGTACATTTTTTTCTACATATTAGCATTCTGGCTCTGACTTCCAAATCAGAACACTTTGAGTATATGTATTGCTTGGAAAATGACTAAAAGAAGGCAGCTGGAATCTTTGGCAATATTCATGGTGCTGTTAATAATCAGTATGTTGGAAGTTAAAAATAGTTAGGTCTTGTTTTTTTTTTTTTTTTTTTTTTTACATATTTCAAAAATAACTGACATTTGTCCTGGGAGTGGACAATATCTAGCACTCTTTCTGCATTTGAGTACTGTGGCAAAACAGAAAATAAAAGCTTTTAGCAGGAGGAAAAAACAACACAAAAACAAAAAGGCCACATAGTTGCAAGACATATTAACAGTGGAGTAAGCTGCAGGGCATGAGAAATAATACTTCTGCTTTCCCTTACATTGTGTAGACCACAGCTAAAATACCGGTCTGATTTTAGGCACTGTATTTTAGAAAGGCTTCAATGTGAGAGGACCAGGGGCAAGCACATGATAGCAGTCTTCAAAGATATAGAAGACCATTGTAAAGGGGAAAATAGTATTGTGTTTTTCATGTTTACTTTGCACAAGGCAAGAAATAATAAACTGGAATGAAGTTTAAAATTGGACATTAAAAGGGAGAAGATATAATAGTATAAGTACTGCAAGACTGGAATAAGTTGTCTGGAAAGATTGTGAGTTGTTTGTAATCAAAGTCTTTTAGGAAGAAGTGTCTGTCAGTATTGATAGAGAGAAAACTAACCCACTACAGAGAAGAAGGATAGGCTAAATTGTTTCTGGAGTTTTTTTCCTATTTTTTTTTTTTCCAGATCTGCAGCTCATGACTCATTGAGAAGAGTCCTAACATGTCAAGACATGATCCCTCTTGTGAATTGTGAGATTTCCTCAGTGTTCATTGTCTGGAAGGACAGATTCTGGTTCTATTCATATTCAGTTTTGATTAGTTTCCTTTCAGTACAAGTTTTCACACAATTTAGGTAGGCATCTGTTTCTGATAATTATATAAAAAAATTTTCAAATGAGTCTTCTAAAATACTAAAAACTTTTATTATGTAAAAGTAACTTAAGCTTGGACATTGGATCAGATATTGAGTTTAGGGTTTAATATCTTAATTACAGTTTGTTATGAGGGTATTTTGTACTGACTGTAAGTGAATGACCAAGTAGTACAGTATGTGCGCAAGTTGGTGGTCACCAGTGGTTTCTTGCTATCAGTATGGCCTATAATTATTTTCCTTTTCTTTCTCTATTTTTTTTAATCCTTTCCTGAGGCTTTTCCCTCATATTCAGACTAAGTAAGTTTCATTTCAAAGTGAATGACAACGGCAGAAAATTCACAGTATATGCTGTCTGCAATAAAAAAATTTTAAAGCAAACAAAAAGATTTTATAGGCTCACATTATTTTGTGGTCCAAGGATTAGAATATTAAAAAAAAAACACAGCAACAACAAAAACTACACAGGCATCATGGCAAAAAATAGAAAAGTTACCTTTGCGTGTATAATGTAATGCTGTCTGCAGTAGATTTCATATTTTATAAAGTATTGTCTAGTGTGTTCATCCAGACTTTGCATTTACTCAACATGGACTTGAATAACTTGACAATTAGAATAGGGTTTAAGAAAGGGAGTAATAATAGATTATATTTACTTTTTGTTGTTTTTTTTAATGTTGCCATTATTCAATGTTACACAAAGTTTGTATAGAGTCTCCACGAAAATACACAAGTAGATTATTCAGTGCGTAGAAGGAAGTAGGTATAAGGAATATATGACAAGTGTCTGTGGGAGTCTGCATGAAATATATGTTCATAAATTAATTTCCAGCTGCATCTAATATTAAAAAACAAATTAGTTACAAAATCCTGTCATCATAATGATTAAATCCAAGGCTTACCTAAGCTTATGTTTCAAATGAAATATTTCTGTATTTATTTAAATTCTGTAAACAGAATACTTTGCAGCAAGTGCTTAGCACAAAAAAACAACACTGGAATAGCAGCCTGTCATTTTTCATCCAGCAGCTTTATCTTTCACTAAAATCTAGAATACTTTTTTCTGTCTTTGTGAATGCGCTGTTATAGCAGCATATTTCACAGCAACATTGCAGCTGCAATTTGAAGCATAAATTCAAACTCAAATTTTCAGAAGCTGAGCCAAGTTACACCTCATTTCCCTTTTTGGATACATACCACTGTAACTGAGATATAGAGAATTAAACAAATCACTACCAGAAGAGTCTTGTGTTTTCCTCAACTACAAAAATCTGAGGCACAGTACATGAATTTGTCAGTTTGGCTATCTGTACAATCATCTCTTCTCTTGCCCATGCCCTCCATATGCGCTAATCAGTCCTCCAGGATGGGCTGTTTCCTTCAGGAATTATTGGAAGGGCATGTAACTGTATGAGAGTATTACGAAGCCCAAACCAGCCTGGGTAGTAGCCATTTGTAGTCTATGAGAGTCACCATTTGTGGCTGAAGAGAAATACAAGTAATCAGCCCATCTCTCTGTAAGATCTTGAAAGCTGTACAATAGGTTATTCCTTCTGGCAAATTTGTTTACTTCTGTCAGTTGTCTCAGAGGAAATGCTAAGTAGCATGAATGCAGGAACCAGCCTGTTTAGTGACTCTGCTGGAACAGAAATGTTCCATTTGTCAGTCTTCATCAAATCATTGCTTGATCCAGCCCACTATTCAGCCTCTAACACTGGCAAGTACTAGATAGTTCAGAAAAAAATACAAAGAAACCTTAAAGAGGACAATGAAAATAATACTTTATTATAGGTGGCTTTTGATTTAGTTAATTTTAGTTAATATTTATATTAATGGTTTGTTTGGTACTCGTGGCTGTTCTTATTATCCTTTACAAATGAGTTATTCTTTTGTTCAGTTCTGATAATCTATTAGTCTTGCAGATATCTCTTGCTAGTGATAGTTTCGTTTTATCTACACGCAACTAAAATACATTTCATCAGTTTTAAACTGACTCTTTAAATATATGGTGCTTCAGTTTCATCCCTGCTCTGCTCTGAAATTGTGAGAACTAGTTACTGAAAGTAGAAAATCTGTCTTCCTACTTCTTGTAGTTCTGTATTATCTGTTTTCTGATCTTCATAAAGGAATACAGCCACAGGCGTTTTCCGCCCTTCTTGTTTGGAAATCTGCACAATTTGCTTTGAATTTGATCCCTTTTCTTATTGTCCTGTATTTTTGTGAATAGGTGTTCAAAATGTAAATGAAATGTTTCAGAGAGGGAAAATCTGAAGTGTTTGCACATGAGTAACTTAGCAAAACAAATCAACTGCACAGCATCTGAGCAGTATGCAAGATGTGCTCACTGGCAGATGAGAACCTACTGTCCTGGGATCTGCTGGTCTAGAAACCTGAGCACCAATGTCAGATTCCTTCAGAAACCACTTATGTTGTGCTGGTGCTTGAGTCAGATTGGTAGTGAGCCATCCGTGTAAGTAATGCACAATAGATTATGGCAGCTTCTCTCAGTCTGTTTAGTAATGGGCTTAAGGGTTAATTGCTGTATCCTCACCATCTACTCAGGCTAGTCAGAAAGGACCTGTGCTGCTGGTCAAAAGCAACAACTAGGAGCCATGTGAGCTCAGAACTGGTGATATACTCAGCCTTGTCCTGTTGTTCAAATATGGAGAAACTGCTTTTATCACATTGAAGATGCAAGAAATATTTGTTTTCTCTGCTATTAAAACAAAGTGGGTCCACACACATTATGCTTCAATGGGGAGATCAGTTTTCCTCTGGCAAGTAATTGAAAGTACATGAGATTTCAAAGACAGACACTGTGATGAAGTATGATGACTAAAGTGATTTTGTAAAAGTTCCTATTTCATCTCTACTGTTGCTGGAGCGTGTATCACAATATTACAATGGGTGTGGCTAACCTAAAGATTTTGTAGCATGCTAATTGCATGTTCCCAGAAGCTTCTGAGAAAAGGGAATGTGCCCACATGCTTTGCTTTCAAGCATCTTACTTTCTGAATGTTCAGCGTACTTGTCATAAGTCTTGCTTAGACTAGTATAAAGGTATGCAGAGCTTCCTTATTGGGTTAGGAAAGCTTACTATAAGTAACAAAAGTCAGATGGAAATGAAGATGGCTGTATGCCACAGAAACTGATACTGTTGACCCAATGAGCTGCCAAGGCCTGTGCTGCAACTACTGAAGTTCATTTGAACTGGCAGAGTTACTGGTTCCTAATGTAAGTGAATAAATCTAATGCACAATGCACTGATATATTTAATTTTAGGTAGCACAGGCTTAATTCACCAGATCAAAAGACAAAAATAAGACAGTTTTCATATGTGCTGTAATATATCAACACTTTGTTGCAACACTTCTTGCTCAACTGGCAGTTTCAAATTTGTTTCTGCAGAGAGAAATTCCTACCACTTGACCCAGAGAAGATGTAACACGTATGCAGTAAGGCAGAGAAACTTTTCTTATAATTGAACCCTTAGAAAAGATACTACAGCCTGCGGAGCAGTGATGTTAATTGTTTTTATGGCTTTCTCCTACCAAATGAAATATTAACAAAAAAAAGTCAACACCTGTTTGGCATAGGCTGCAGCTAATAAATGAAATTCCTTTGAGAGCAATAGGGATTCTGTGCAGAGAATTTATAAGGTTTTGCTTTTCCTTCTGAGTAATTCTTCATCAGTACACTTGCATCTCAATGAGAGACTGAATATTTGGAACATGAAAAAAGCAAACTAAATTATATATACTCATTTTGAAATTACATGAAAATGGTCTTTAGGATATAATAAAATTATTTCAGATTTTCACAATAATTTAAAAACCCTTATACTGGCTATGTACTTGTATCAAAAAGTGAATCCCTTCAATACAGTAATGTACTTCCTATGCTTAAATAGTAAGGATAGAGTAGGAACTGGCAGCTAACAAAAGATGATTTTATGCATCTTGCAGGCAGTTTGAAATAACCACATGTGAGAACTTGTTCCACTGTTTTGAGCGTGTATTATCTCTGTACAAGTTACAGTTTGTTATTTTCCAACCATTATCAAGCATGGAATAGTTTTACTCCTGTGACCGGTCACATATAGCTGAAGGCTCCAAAAGAACTATAGAGTACCTCTAGATGCCTGTCCTGAATTCAAATGTCAAAAAAATCAACACACATATACTTGATAACTGTTCTTTTTTTCCCTCTTTTTTTTTTTTTTTTTAATTTATGGGGAAAGGGATATTATAACTACACATAGTGTTTGTATCCAAGGAGCACTGTAAACTAGTAAAACATTTTTGCCAAGTCTTAATGATTTTTTTAAAATGTCTACTTTGTAAATCTATATTGGGGAAATATTTTTTCAACATCAAACAAATCTGTGTGAAGAGCTCAATATGGTGATGTTGGAATACTTGCCCCTACATCAGAATGGCAGTAAGAAGTGTAGTTTTCATTTATTCTACTGCCTGGAGTGATTCTTTTTTTTCCTGCAATCATATGGCCATTTCATTTTAGTCTATTGGAACTTCTTAACTTGAGCCAGATTAAAAGTGAACTGTGTATATAACAAAGAACACAGAAGCTAGAAGGAGTAGGAGGAACACCAGAAAATAGGGAGCATGGAGGAGGAACAGAAAAATATAAAAAGGGTTGTGGATCATATTGTAGAAGAGGGCAAGGGATCATCAAACAGTCTTCTACAAATCTACTATATTAACCAATTTCTAGGGCAGAGGGTTAAGTGGTATTTCTAGTTCTATCTTGATACTCAAAGAAACTTCCTATATCATTAGCTTCCTTTAACTATGGTGTTAAAACATCATAGCAAAGGTTCAGTTGTGTTTGTTTACAGAGAAATTGAAGAGTGACTATGAGATGCATGTCACTAGTTTCTAAAATGCAAACAGCAGTACTTCTGTAAATATATGAAAAACTTTTGTGGAAGCATCTAAACCACCAGACTTTGTATCTAGTGTTCTTTGGAAAGAAGGATGAACTGGCTTGGCTTTGCCAGTCTGTTAGACATATTTAAAAGAAAGTCAAGAAAAGGAAAGAGTGCAAAGAGACGTCATGAAAACTAAGAAGATAAGAAAAGTTGAAGTTCTGAAAAGAACCCTTTCACCGAGTGTGCTAATAAAGACGGTCCATCTCTTCATTACCATGCTACTTATCCACCTCTGTTACACTGCACAAAAGGGAAAAAAGCAGTCTTTATAGTTGTACATGATTATATTTTCCTTTTGTATTGAGTTCAAAGTCTTTTCTAAGAAAGCAAGAGTAGATTGCTCACAATGTAATGGGCCATTCCCAGGAAATGAAAAAATGGCCTTAACGTTTTATATTAATACAATAGGTTATGTATAAAACAGGTTTTAAAAAGTTAATGCATATTAGCTTAGAACAGCCATATTTTAACACCGTGCGACTGAAAGTTCCAGTAGAGCAGATGAATGGAACTACAGAAGAAAAAACTACTGTGACAAAGGGATAAAGGTTTAACTAAAAGGACTCAAATCTGTATTTCAGGTGTCTCTTTACCTTCCATCAGGAAACGAGTTATTAGGAGTAATGAAATCAGAGATAGAAAATACAAAAACTTTTTAGATCCTTCTGTGCAAGGCGGTGACTCTGGCCTTTACTTCTTCACTTTATAATGATTCCTTTGAGATGTGGTTCTGAAAAAGCTGTGAAACATCTTCCTGTTATTTCTTTTTCATCTTTCCAAACACTGGCCAGGAATAACCCCATCCTTTTCTTTCCATGAGTTTTTGAAACACATATTGACTGTAATGACTTTAAATTGTGTGGCTAATGTGCTAGATTTATAAAAGTGTTAGAGCTCCTCTACGCTGCTACCAGGCGCTTCTGAGAAGGTGCAGAGCATTAGGCAGAGTCTTGCTTTTTCCGTGCCTGCTTCTACTTTAGACAACTCCAAATATTTATCTTCTGAAAATTATGTATGTTAACTGGATTTTTGTACAATCTCATGATATTGCTCTCTCCCTGATGTGTTACTAGCTCTGTCTTTATAATATTAATAGTAGATTGCTAGCCTACATTGGCGCTGCTAGGTGTCCCCCTGTAGTCACCATCCTGATACTCAGTTTCTGGTTGCTAATTTTTCCTAATGAGGGCTTTTTTCAGTTTGAGACACAGGCTCTTACTGAATTTCATTACATCTGTTTATGTAAAAGAATGAACTGTAACATATTTATGGCAGCTGATACTGTGCTGTACTGACTACTCTAAAACCACTGTAAGTTTTGAATCAGTAGATGTTTGAGGAATGGGTTACCGAATGCAGACACAGTGCAAAGTACAGGAAGCCAATTAATAAACATTTCCATATCTTCATGTTCAGTGCTCATCTTTGGCTCCTGACCTAAGTTATTTGATTGCTCCTGAGGTGCTACATGACAGAAGTAAACTAGCACTGCAGAATTATGAAGTCCTACTTTTCTTACTTTTCTCTCTTTTCTTTCTTCTAAACCAAGACAGAAACAAAATTAAGATCTTGGATGAAATGTCATAAGAACCTCTGAAACTGGCTCAAGATCTTCTTCCAAGCAGGCCATCTTGAGCTGAGGAGAACTGTGACAAACAATTTAAATGGAAGCCTTTCAGTATTCAGAGAAGACCTTCTGTGAAAGATCCCAGGCATTGGGATTTCTCATGACAAACATTAGTTGCAGTCATAGCAGATTATTTGAAAGATTTTTGAACACCACCACATTTATTACATAGAGAGAACTTCTTGAGTTTCCTGCTATATTTACATTTGATCAGTAATTTCAGATTTAAGTAAGGAAGCACGGAATGTACATGCTGGAGATTATCCTTTGAAAAGTATATTACAAGGATACAACCTTGAGTACAATTTACCTGCTATATGTGTAAAAATGGGTTTGCTGGTTCCAGATTTAAAAAAAAAAAGTATTTTTTTCAGAGAAGCTCATTGGTACATATGCTTGTATTGTATTTGTATTGATTGTATTGTATTTGACTTTCTGAATATCCATATTTATTGTTTCATTGATTTATGGTAGTTCCTAATGGTCACAGTTTGCATCAGAACTACTTTAGACCTGTACTATGTAGTACTGCATGGAAAGAAACTCTTACCTTGTGCAGTAATTAGTTTTAAATTCTACAGTTTGTGATAATAGGATTTTGGTTATATTATCAGAAGTGAACATTTTACAATAAGTTAATATTGTATCTAAAGTGAACCTTACTACAAAACTCAAAATGATGAAAGAGCTGACCTCTCCCCTACTTTTCTGGATGTTTTTATGAATTTAGTTTTTGTTTGCACAAATGGTGTACATGGGGAGAATCTTTTTATTGGTGTGAATGAAAGCATTTGTGTGTTAATGAGCGCATTCACATGCAAATTAATATATTTGCAAAAGAAGCACTTGCACACCTGCCACATGAGCCTTGACTTTTTGACTTTCAGCACTGGAGTGCTGGAGGCACTTAGTGAACAGAAGGATAAGAATGTCAGCAATATTTCAAAAGTTGAATGGTCAGCCACTATGAACTGCAAGCAGGGAGGATAAAAGAAAGCAAAGTGTAAAAATTGAAGAAAATTGGAAATGTATAGGGAAGATTATTACAAAGGTTCATATAAGGCAAGCAGAAAGATCACTGCTACACAGAGCAGATGCAATGGCCAATTGGAAGCAAAGAAAGAAGATGAAATACTATAAATGAAATCAGGGCTCTTGACAAATTTCTTTCTTTGCCTTGGTGTTTAGCACCTAAATAAATTGCCTGAAAGGATAAAATTGTCACTGCAATAATGGTGTCTACCACACAGGCATCCTTTATGAAAGTCTCTTCAGGTCTCACTTAATGCAGGAAAATGAGTTTTTTCCTTTCCAATATTTTCATTTCTTTTCCCTTATACATATAATATGCACATAAGAAATAGAAGTTCCATTGTTTACTAGACTTACCACAGCTGCTCGTGATCTGCTACTTTGAACAAATAGCATGCTAATCTGTTTTGTCAGGCTAATTAAGCCATCTAGTAGCAAAAGTTTAAAGGTGAATATTTTTGGAATCTCTCATGAGAACCCACTTGGGGAACTGCAGTCAGCACTGGAGTCCCTAGCATAAGAAGAGCATGGACCTGTTGGAGGGGGTTCAGAGGAGGTTGTGAGGATGTTCAGAGGGCTGGAGCACTTCTCCTATGTAGAAAGGCTGAGGGAACTGAGCTTGTTCAGTCAATAAATGAGAAGGCTCCGGGAAGACTTTACAGTGGCCTTCCAGTACTTAAAGGGCTTCTACAGGGAATCTGGAGAGGATGGTTGGGTAGTGTAAAGTAGTGACTTTAAACTGAAATAGTTTAGAATAGATACTAGGTAGAAATTCTTCATTGTAGAAGGGTGGTGAAGCGCTGGAAGAGACTGCCCAGAGAAGCTGTGGATGCCATAGCATTCAAGGACAGGTTAAATAGGGCCCTGGGCTCCTGATCCTAGTGGAAGGTATTCCTGCCCATCACAGTGGAGTAGAAACTAGATGATCTTAAAGGTAGCTTACAATCCAAACCATTCTATGAGAAAGGATCTGGGAACAGTGCATCATGTAGTTGAGGACCTGCATGTTTAAATTCCATCTTACCAGAAGAAGCAAGACTATGCAGCTCATTTTGCACATGCTGCCAAAAAAATAGAGCATGTATTCCAAAAGTTGATCACAAAAATTAACAACAACAAAAATCAAAACCCACTGTGCCTGCAGCACAACCAGGAAGTGGTTCCTCGGGATCTGACTGCTGACATACACTTGCAGCAGGTGGATGTTCAGTGAAGCATATATTACCCCTGTGGTAACTTAAGTGAGTAGTATTTCTAGATACAGAGGCAGCCTGCCAAATGATGGCTGCTAGGTGGCCAACATGTTGTATCTCACAGGAGCCTCCCTGCACCTAGCAGAAGATCTGGGGGCCTTTCATCCCCTAGAGAATATTTTCTCTTTTTAATTTAAAATGTGTGACTACCTCTTACTTTCTGCCACCTGTTCTGCTCATATAATTCTGCAGAGCCCCTCTCTCTGTTCTTATTTCCAGCAAGCTGTCATTTTACCCTTACTGATGGAGCTACCTCCTCCCCTAGGCATTAAGATGACTCATGTGCGTTCATGTATGCAGAGTGGCAGCTGGTCCTAAGGCCAGGCAGAGATGTGACCCATTTATCCACTGCTTTATTTTCTTGAAACTCAGAACTGCAAAAATTAAGTCAATAGCTCATCTGGAGTTTCACTTCTAGCAACATTTCTGTCAGTTCTGAGAATCTCATGCCTGTTAGAATGCTTTCTGGAAAGGTACAGTCCACAAAAAATGTATGGAAAAACTAGGAACTCCATTACAATTTTCAGCATTTTGGATCCAAGACATGAACCACAAGTGCAAATTCAGGGAGGTCCCTCAGGCAAAATTAGATGTGATCTTTCTGAAATCAGTGTCAGCTTGGCTACTGGGCAGAGTAGCCATCCTCAGCTCACCCTCCTCTTTCTTCATTGTTTACCAACTAGAGAGACAACAAAGCCTATATGATATTTATCACATAATAGTTCCCTTAATGTTCTGTTACCTCATCAACATAATTTCAGCTAGTACAAAGCATGATCTCTGTAAACATTGCTTCAGGGATTTTGTGGAAATCGTTACAAATCTCCACAAGATATTATTGTCTAGCAAAGTTCCAAAAAGGAAATTATATAAAAAGAAAAGGTAAAATAAACAAAAAATTATGGATGGCAAATCTTGAATCTTCCAAGAAAAGTTGCTAGTGCATTTTTGTATGGGGTTTAAATTAGAGATTTATGATGTAGGAACAAAGAATCAGTCATGTGCCATTACTCTGTGTGTCAATGTCCATGAATATTTCAGTGAATCGCTAACTCACTCCAAGCCCGAATCTTTCTTCAAGCTCCCACAGCAAGCTTGTTCTAAAAGTAAAATTAAACATCCTACACATTTCTGTCGTCCTTCGAACTGGTGTTTTGTTCTTCTTACCAGAACACAAACAGAAGAGAAATTCCAGAAAGTTAAGGAAAGAAAGCTTTATACTCCTTCAGAGTAGCTGAAATCCAACGGAAACATAAACTTGAAACAAACTTTAATTTCTTTTCCATCTGTGCTCTTCTGTTTTAGGTGCAGAGATTTGATTTAGAGAGCATTCTGTGTACCCACTTCTAGCTGACACTTGCTATGCACGTACCAGGATCCACGCTGTGGCAGATTTTGAGGAAAAATCAAAGTTCCCACCTACAGGTAAGAACACCCTCCGGGAAAAAAAAGGTCTGATTTTCACTTTTTAAGGTTCTCTGAGTGCCCCTGAATGGGGCACTCATCCTTTGATCTCTTGACTGCTTGCAGATCCAGACTTGAAAGCCAGACAGTATTAGAAGTGCTAATTTATTGCTGGATGAGTTTATTTCATTTCTTCATAATGCTGATGGCTATCCATGTCAGTATTTACCAAACTGATCCACAAGAAAGACTCATCAGATGAAACTTGTCCCATTTTTCTCAATCTGAATATTCATAGAGATATGAACTGCTTAGTCTGTGAATTGAAAAATAAACATTGAACCACCTGGCATTTTCCTATCACTGAGGTTTCAAACAAAAATTAGAGCAAGTGTAAATCGTATTTCAAAGACGTATTCATACCATTATTTAGAATTTTGAAACAATAATAAAGTGAAAGGCGACCCTTATTTTAAATGACCAGAAATTCCATGCTGGCTACAAGAAATTGCTAAGCTCCTTTGCGGCACCAATTTAAACAGTTCTTGAGAATTAGGCACCATGACAGATAATTTCAATATAACGTATGTTCTTTAAAATATGTTAATCTGTTTCTTAAAGGAAAACATTTTAGAGTGTATCATCTTTGTCGTCGCTTTGTGTGTCTACTGCAGGAGTTTGCAACAGCTGTGCTATCAGTTGTAGATGTAGGCAGCTAGGCCAAACCATCCCAAAAGATCTGATGTGCTGAGACAGATGCTAAAATGTTGTAATCAAAATAGTTCCTTAGTTGCAAGCTTGATTGCTATCTAAGAATGGATCTTTCCAATTATGACATCTATGAAACCACACATGGTTATATTTTTATAGTGACAACAGTAAATGTAACATAAACAGTAAGGAATGATTATTGTAGCTTAAGCAATGAAACCCAGGGCAAAAGAAATTAGACCATTCACTTTGTGTAAGGGCTGCACTCCAAAAAATAAGATTATGTGCAAGAAAAAACACTGACCAAACACAGCAGAATTATGTGATTATGATTACTACTGATGATATGTTAATGTCTAAGATACTTACCAGAGTCACAGAAAGAAACCAGTGCAATCACTTTCTCAGATGCTTTGATAAGATGCAGTAGTACAGAAGTAACCAGGAAGGAGTTGTTTAAGGAATGCTATAGAAAAAGAAATACTTTTAGCATCAGTGGTTATATTCTGATTATGTTGATTCTTTAAACGAATAATAAAGAATGTCTGAAGTAAGATATATAAGATTTATGAAAGAATACAAGGGTTCTTAATCTTTCTGTAGTTGGAACTTATCCAAAAAGAGTAGCAACCAGTAGATGTGCAGCTAAAAATTTCATGCAGTCCTGTGTACACAGAATTAGGGTAGAGGGAAAGGAAAAATGTATCTTTGGAGAAAAAGTACAGTTTGTTAATTTGAAGGTTAGTGGTCTAGTTTCTTTGCCTCTGGTGGTCAGCCCTTAAATGGGGTGTGGGAGAGATGGAGCCAGACTCTACCCCTTCCCATCACACAGGTGAACTGCCTTCAACTGTGCTCCTGCGGCTGACGTAGTGCTCACATCACGTGATCAATCAGTGGTTCAGGCCATGATTCAACAGTTTCCTAAAAATCTTGGCTTGAAGCCAAGAGCCCCAATCGAACTGCATTCCTTTTGGTTAATATTTCACTTGTCAGGAATCCTTTCTGGCTAGAGATCGACTGCAAAACCCGCAAGCACATTTTGTATCTCGTTTCCAGAAATGAGAATTTTTCTAACCCTCTCAAACACTGCTGTATCAAAACATACACTCCCTAATTCTGTGCCTTCTATTTTAAATCTGTAACTCCAAATTGACTAATTTATCTAAGAATAACATGTTTCTTTACATTAGTTACATATTATTTAACTACAGTAGTAGTAGTAGATGGATTTTAATCACAGATTGCATTTCATAAAACCATATGGTTTCAGATGTCACATGTAAAAACCATGAAAATTATTCAGTCTCAAGGGGATATGTGGGACAACAATTCCCTTTCTTCTCCTTTTGGGACTGTCTGGCCTCACTGTGTCAAGTTCCGTGTCAGGAAACGTGTCTTCCTGCTGTATTTATTGTGATCTCCCCTGAGTAATATACAAAACAAATATTATGTACAACAGAATTATCACATGCTAGTATATTACCCAATTTCTTCCCTCCAATATGTTAGTCATTAACAAAGATGTGTGCTTTTATTCTGAAATCTTTTATACGGGTGACCACTGTTAATATCATAAGTTAGTTATTGTAGGCAACAGAACAGGATTTGGGCTTCTACTTTTACTTTTTATTTCGTCTCCCTGGAGCCTATTATAAGGAAGTGAACCAGAGATTTGCAAATTAAGGTGAGAACAGGAAGACAGGAAAATAAAAAACAATTGAGTCAGAAAAGCTAGTAAGGAAATCAAATTAGTAGTATAAATAGGATCTATGATTCACAGAGGAATTATAAACTGGATGTTGAGAAATGGGGTTTTAATCATTTTTTTTAAAACGCTTACTTCTGAATCTTCTGGCAGCAAATCTTTTCTCAAAAATTGTGTTCAGTGAAGACTAAGAGGTGCTTGCTTCAGTGTCTTTATAGGCTAACTACCTTCACCTTCAAAATCTCAGTTCAGTTCTTCATTCAGGACAGACCTATCACTGGTCTTCAGCTTCCAAAAAAATGTACCATCTGTTACCCTGCAACAACTTTGAGAAAAACTGGACTGAAGTATTATTCCACACCATTTACTAATACAGTGATCAAAAAATTCTGATAGACAAATATGTATCAGAAAAAAAAATACAATTGGTATAACTAACCCTAAAATACCTCTTCAAAGCACATCTAATGGCCTGTCTTCTGCAATGTATCAGAGATAGAGTTAAGAAGGGAATACTGAATCCACACACTACCAAGGATGCAATGCAGCTTGCAACATGCCCTTGTTGTCCTCAAGGACAGGCAGGTGATGACTCAGGGCATATTGCTAGTTTCCTGCTTCCTGAGGAAGCCACAACCCTTCGTATCGTATAGTATGATAAGCATCAGTCTCATGATTAAAACAAGTCTCTAGGCCAGTAACAAGGGCTGTTAACTATAGAACTCATAAGCATTCTGGGTCAGTCATCAAGACTGCTTGTTGTGTGTCCCGTCCTGTTATGGGACTCATTGCACACCACACGACAGAGAATGTTGCATTTTCATCAAATACTAGCTGTGTCTTAAAATGTTGTGAGAAGCCGTGTCACACTCCCTCAGATATCTCTGTAGGAAGCTTTGCATTTTATTCTTCCTGAACTGTTGGGCATCACTAAGGCTGCAGGGAGAAATGCTCTCATCCAGTCTCAGTGTCACTAGAGCAGAAGAACAGAGAGGTTAAATTCCTCCTTCAGTTTCAATCACTGTGCTACAGGCAGGCACACAGATTTTATACACAAAATAATGAAATTGAGAACTGCACTGACTAATACAGTATCTATAGTATGCACCTTCCCAGATAATGGGCTCAACATTTTCCTCTCCTTGTTTATTTAATGAGAATACCTTTTTTCCACTAGTGACGTAGGCATTGGGTTAATCTTTCAACTCCTGCAGAGGAGACAAGAGCAGAACATTGGAAGAATTATTGTGAGGTGGCTGGGCACCATTTACCCAGTGTGTCATATATATCTCATTCTTTCATTATTGCAGTGCAATGATAAAGTGCTTGTCAAGGCCAAAAACACAGTCACAGAAGGAGGTCAAAGGGATGGTTTACAATCCAGCACTTACTTTGTTCCTACTAGTTTAAGGGAAAAAAAAAAAGACAACCCTCGTAGTTATGCTACAGAAGTACAAGTACCACCTCAGCATAGGTGAGGAGCTCACAGCTATCCCACTTGCTAAGTTCTGCCAGATGTTGTGTGTGTTAATAAATTAAATCTTTGAGGCTCAATCCAAAGCTAGCTGGAACAACTTATTTCCACTAATTAAAATCAGTTTGGAATTAAGACTTACCTTCAAAGAATTGTAAATCATTTAGGATAGCATTCCCTACTCCTTCTTTTGATTGAATTGTGTTATGAGAAATGCTTCATTTCTTTTAAAAATTTGTATTGTATTTATCCAAAACAAGGCTTGTTCTGAAGAGAAAAAGCCTAGAAAAAAGTGCATCTTCTCTTCTTACTAAATATATCCCAGTGGCATTTTGTTCCCAAAGTGAGCATACTTTTAACAATGCTTAAGAGAAAAGACCATTAAGACAGAAAATATTAGTGGGCAATGACCAGTCTGAATAAAGATTTTTTGGTCATATAATGAAAACAAATGTAAGTTAGAACATGTATTTTACTATTTACTAAGCCTGCCATTACCTTAAAATATGTGTGTGTGAACACTCCAGAGCAGGGCCATCCCTGTGGGTGTTCAGAGGCCCTATCCCCAGCAAGTCCTGTAACTATGCCAAGCAGCAGCTGGCCAACTGATTGGCCCTGTCTCCGAGACCGGCTAACAGCAACCCCCTTCAGCCCCACCACTGAAGTTCCCACATTTGCATTCAAGAGGGGCAAAGCCCAAACATCTCACGGATTCTCATTAGTGGCAATCATTTCCATACATCTGTTCAGCCAAAGCAAGAGGTTTATGATTCAGAAGGGAGGGGAGCTCTTGAATGATTGCATTACTCAACTTTTCTAGCATTTTACTGGTCCTTAGACTTCTGCAGATATACTCAGTTACGGGAATAATCTGAGGAAACAGCAGTGTGTTATTTGATGAGAGCCTTTTTGGGTGCTTGTCTACAGAGCGGTTGTTTGAGTTCTACCGTTCAGGTGTTATTGACTCCACTGTTTGTAGCCACATCTGTGAGGAGTGATCTAGATGAAAACAAATGCAAATAAGCAGAGTTTAAGCATGTCTAATGTGAGCAATGTGGTGTTTATGCTATTCACACAAATACCAAACAAGCAAGTTCACCTGCTTTTTTATTTGCTATTTACCCTTATGCTGCATGTACTATACAGCTGTCTTGGCACGTATTGACATGTCGAACCCCAGTGTAAAACTTGAAGGCAGTCTATCCTTCCCTGCATGTAGTGGGGCATTGTACCAATGCAAAGCAAAACAATAAATTCCTCTTCTGATTTGTTTACATCGCCAACCTGACTCGATAGTGCTTCAACTCCTCTTCTGCTTTTATTACAAAGAAAGCAAACAAAGAAAAAAAAAAAGGACAAAACAGCAAGGAACAGGGATCTGTATGTACACTACTTTCCAGTTTTGTTTAGCTTGAAATAGAAGAATGTTTTTGTCCTTAGGAATTAAGATACGAAGTTCAGAACAAAGATTATGCAAAAAAAGTTTTCACGTGGCCTTGCCATCTAGAACAGGCAGCAGATTTCTATTGCAAATTGCTGCCCATGTTGACGTGAAAATTTTAGTTGCAGTTGTTTTGCTTCGTATTGGCCAGTCTGAAACATCTGCGTCCCAGCTGACAGAAACATTCACAACTGGAATGACATGAAATTTGTTCACTTAGATACAGTGCTACTTGGAATGCTTCAGCACTTGAAGGACCAAGAGCCAGGTCACAGAACCTGCATGTGGTCATTCAGAACTAGTACTTGAACAATTCTGTCGAAGCTTTGTAACCCAAATATACTTCTATAATGGCTGCTTCTGAAATGTATTTTCCCTTTGAACTGCTTTGTTTGACCTTTATACAAGGCTGCTAAGTGGGAACAGTGGGTAACTGAACAAGGACACCAGCATGGACGATTACCCACACATGCGTGAGCCAGGCAGGAACATGGAGGTGTACCTGGGATGGAAACAGACCATTACAAGAGCTAGGCATAGCTGAGAGCAGGTGAAAACAGAGGTGGAGCTGAAATGAGCTTTAAAAAAAATCCATTAAGTGGATGAAAGGGCAAACATTTAAAATTAAAAAAAAAAAAAGAAGAAGAAGAAGCAAGGTTTTGTACAATTTAAGGGTGGAGAAATCCACATTAAAGGAATAAAAAATCCAGTATACTCAATTTTACAAATAAAAGTTTATTAACCTGATAAAACTTTGAAGGATCTAGTTTTAAATAGTAGGTATAGAGTATGGATATATGTAAAACAGGTAAGTGGAAAATGTTTCCCATTTGAGTCAGTCAGATTTTGAATTGGACAGTGAGGTAAGAACTTATATTAACTGCATAAAAGAGGTTGTGCATTTATGAAACAAATTTCATTTGTTGCTCATTTACTAAAGCTGCCTCAAGATTTTATACGGGCAAATACAAATGAGCAGACATAAATTGGAGAACTAGGTAAACGTCCTAATAACAGCTTTAAAAGGCTCATAAGGCAAAGCAAAACTTTAAATACAAATTAACTCAGGTTAGAAGGAGTTGATATTTCAGTACTGGGAATTCAGTATTGAAGTCAGTGTAAGGAAGAAAAATATTTTTCATATGTTACTGGAAGAAAATTTTAGCTGCAGAAAGGTACTATTTGTTTTCTTCTCTTAAAGGGAGATAGAAACTTCCTTAGGAGGAAAAAAGCAAACTAGAGTTTGTATTGGGTGCGGTTTCAAAAACGCCAGGACAGCTCATCACACCTGGTGACATGCACAGAAATGAGTGCTCAGCACTCCCGGCAGGAGTCACAGCAGGTTGATGCAGAGCAGCATGTGCACGCAGACACGTTTTGTTCAGCTCCTGGTCCAGGCTAGTGATGTGCAAATTCGCTGTTCAGAAGAGTGTGGTGCTCTAGCCTAGTACTCTGCCCAAGCTACTATGCACTGACTAGACTTTAAAGGGGATAATTGTCTTCATGGAAGTGTTCTATTACTATAAACTCACCAAACCTCTGTCACTCAAAGAGGTTACTGCTCTTGGGAGGGTAGAGCAGGATGCAGTTTTGGCCAGGGAGAGGTCTCTCTGCAGACACATAGCTGCTCTTCATTGGAGGAGAAGTACCGATTCCCAAATTCTACATCCCAAAAAGACATCTGCAGTCCTGGTTTGTTTCTGATGAAAGCTGAATTTGCAAAGTTATGCTTCTACTAATTCTCTTGGTGACAGAGAGTACAAAGAGACAGCAGTGTAGTCATATCATTTGTCAGGACTCTGTGGGTCACACGAAGCGAGTCTGATGGTGGAACAAATTGATTTAGGAGATGATACTGGGGGCAGATAGGTACTACTGCTGTTACAAAGCTTACACTGAATCAAACTTAGGTCATTATGTTGGTATCTGGAAAGCAATGGCTGTTAGAGTAATATTAGATGGTAGAAGGAGCAAAATGAGAACTTTAAACACATGATCTTTCATACTGACGGGAGATGGTATTTCAGCCCTAGCAAATCCCTGTGGAGGGCACAAGGAGAGGTTTTAATGGTTGTTCCTTATCCCAGAGTAATAATAAGAAATTATGTATGTGTCTCTAAGACTAGGTTCTGATCCTTAAGGAAACAGCCATCTCTCCCTAAGCAAAATTCATAATCTTCTAAGATTTTATTATATCTAATCCTGTCTCCCTTTGCACAGGTAACTCATGGGTTTAGTAAATATGTGGTTCATGTTAATGTTCACAAACAATCTTTTTTACTGCCTTAATACATCCCAAGTAAATTAAATTAAGGGGAAAATATATGATCCTGCAATTATAAATTACATTATGATCCAAGTAATAATAAAATTGAATGTGTTAATGTCACATAAACACTCTAATTCTGACTACTTATAACTTTTAAGTGCCTGATTTTGAAATCAATTTAATTTCACTTTAATATCCACATGAAATATAACATTCACATGAAAGTTCCTGGACATATAAAAACAAAAATCTGGTGGATTAAGATAGATTTTAACTACATGGAAGTATGATTATGGTTTATGTGCTTGCAAAGGGTCACCAGGAATACGAGGTCTTTAGATCTCCCTTTTTTTAGCCATTGTTTGTTGAGTTCAAAGAACAGCAGAAAGCTAGAGAAGGTCTATTTTCTCCAGTTTGGACCTACTTTACTGGAGGGTTTCACAGCTGTTTGCTGTGTCTGTAAACACCTGCACAGATGCCCTGGGTTCTCCTGTGAATTATGGGAAGTGAGGTTTCTTTAATGATCACATTCTACCCCTGCTTTGTTAAGTATTATTCCCTTGTTCATGTTCTGCAAGATGTCCCCTGTTTACAGCCTGTCCCATCAAGTCCTACCCACTCCTTGTTCCCTCTGCTTCATTTCTTTTTGTTCAGGTCAGGTTGCCTACCACTTCTCTTTTATGCTGCCTGGGCATCACAAGTTGAAAAACTGTTCACACCCTCTGGCCCAGGACTGCAGGGCCATAGCCCCCTGTCAAAAGCTGGGGAGCCATCAGAAAGCCTCACCACCAGCCTCTGGTTTCCCTACAGGTAGGCAGATCTATACAAGAACAACAATAACCATTTCTTGTCTGAGGTGGCAGAGCTTCTTACCCTCTTTCCAACCTTGTCTCAAAATAGAGAAGGCAGAAGCATTTCAACAGAATGGCTAGAAGAATTTACTATGAGCAAGATTAAATATTTTCCATTATCTGTATCTTGGAAGTTACTTCTCTCTTACACAACAGCTGTGCTCTCTAGAACATAGATGTCTACCATGCACATGAGGAAATTTTTGGAGAAAGGTATTTCTTTTGTCACTGAGATGGATTGATGAGCTGGAATCTGTTGCACCCATTGTTTGTCATAACTGCAAAACACATTCTACATCCATCACTCTTAAAGAGAATTAAGACCACTGTGGTTTTGTTGAATAGCCTTTCTTCCTAAAGCTCTGAAACTGGATCTGACAAACTATGTTGGTATGATTTTGTACCTTAGATACTGCTGGCTTCTTTCTGTTGGGAAGTTTTCCTTCCCACTTGCTATGAAATCAGCCTTTTGGCGTCCTTACAGCTTATTCTTTACTTGCTTCACCTAAAGTTGTCAAAGATCATTTTCTTCAGTTCACACCTAAAATTTTGTCTTTCACACCACAGAATTTCTGAACAGATGATACTACTAAAGCTTTGTGAAGTACATTTGACTGTATTCTTCAATGTTCTGTATGAATTATTTCACTTAATCTCTATATAGCTGTAAGCTGAATCATGGCCTGAACCACTGATTGATCACCTGAGGAGAACACTGAGTCAGCCACAGGAGCACAGTTGAAGATAGTTTGCCTGTGTGATGGGAAGGGGTGGAGTCTGGCTCCACCTCTCTCAGACCCCATTTAAGGGCTGACCACCACTGGGGAAGGTTCTCTTGTTGGAGATCCCTCCCATGTGGAGTTCCAGGCAAGCTTTGACCTTTGGTGACAGGTGAGCCCTTCCTAATTTGTTGGGTGTCTTTATGCCATCTGGATATTCTGCCCCAAAATATACTGTCTATTTTTGTTATATTGTGTGGGTATTATTCATTCAGGGTATTCACCCTACAGTAGCCCATATCAACTATTTGTTACTGGTATGTCCACTTCCGATAGCTCATCAAAATAAGCTCTGAAAGGGTGGGCTTGAAATCAAAGTGCAAGAATGGGCCACTTGTGAGTTGTCAGAGCATATTAAATCACATTCACCCTGAAGAGAAAATTAATTGATGTTAATAGTAGCTAGTGCAGATACTGATGTAAGTTTTACTCCAGTGATACTAGGTATTTGTTTCTCTCTGCTCTAAGTAGAGTTATATAAATTTTGGCCTGAGAGTGATGAGGGATCTTATAAAGTTTTTTTCTGTTCTCTTTCTTGTGTTATTGGAAATTTTGCTCTCAAAAGCATAATCTGATATGGCAATATCAATACCTTCCAAGAGCAGGTTGTCTCAGATTTTGCAGCTTATATTTGATATTTCCAACTGGTTACATGCATGGCAAACTCGCACTTAGTATTTTTATAAGGAGAAGGTCCATTCTGAAGGAACTTAGCCTTGCCAGGAACTTTATCCATATAATGTCTGTCTATGTCTGTGAGGTCATCATATTTACAGTGCCTTGGTTTCCTCTTGTCTCAAGTTCTTTTAGTGTTGGAGTAATTCACAGGTTGTGTTTCTTTCTGGAGCTTCTTTTCTTCCAAAGTCAGATGTATTTGAATTGCGTTTAATTCAAACACCCCTTCATAAGGCTTTTTTTCTTTTGTTTTACTAGTGGAATTCCCTTTCACCTTTCCCAAAGTCTTATTAGTTCAAATCAAAAGTTTATCTCAGCCTATTATCCTGTCATTGCTTTTGGAGAGCAGCAAATGCCTCTAGGGGAAAATAAAACAATGGTGCTTTCCCAGTTTACCCTCCTATGAATGAAGAGTATTTTAAGGATTAGGTAATTTCCAATTTACTTACAGTTTGCTTTTTCATTTTGATGAAATATATGGAAATATATGTTCTAGTAAACTGAGTTTAGGGAGCAACGTTTAATTTAGTTTCTATTTCAGATGTCCTGTTTGCATGAGGAGGAATAATCACCAATAAATTCAAACCAAGAGGGCATAAAGGTAAGAATGTTTAAGAACTAATGATTTTATCTTGTCAAACTGCACTGAGATTAATCTTCAACATTTTTATAATTCCATGACACATTGTGTTAAGACTCACTAATGACATTTGAATATACAGTGCAAACTTGGAGTCTGCTGTGAAAGAGAAATTAGATATAAGGAAAGTAGGAAGAAAAAAGTGTCTAGAAGGTCTCTCTTTCATATTGTAATGTACAGTAATGACTCAAAGAAAAGTAATGGAGAGAATGACACAGCAAAAATAACAAGTGGGTATTTTGGTTAGTTCCTACTACAATTAAGGAAACCACAAAACCACATCAATCCCTACTCTGCTCAACCAGAGACAACAGAAAACAGTGATTTTGTTTTAGAACTGCAGACCACAAGAATAAAAGTTTAGTTTATTCTCAGAAATTAACCTGGACTTCTTTCAGAATCCTATTGACATATGAATCTAACATGTTGCTGTACCATGCTTGGGTGTGACATGAAGCAAGCCATCCAGGCATCAGTGCTATGTATGCCACATGAACTGTAAAAGCGTATTCCATTTTACACTTGAGATTACTTGATTCCTGCAAGAATAAACACATTTTCTAGAGATACTTTATGTCATGCTATAGAGGGAAAAGTTAGTTATCTGTATTTAAATGGTAACATTGTATTTTCATTATCAACTATTTCACAAAATAAACAATGAGCAATACAAATAGGAGAAAATGAGTGTTCTATATCCTTGGCATTTCTAAAGTGATTCTGTGTAGCTGGGCCTGATGACTGGTGACACTGCTGTTTTGTTTGGTTAAAAAGGTATGTTGTGACCTCATTGCTATGCTTCTTACTCAGCAACACCTGTATACAGCAAGTAGAATCAAACAAATATTTGTCCCACTGATTTGGAACAGTGCTCATATTGGTAGCCAGTATTTCAGCTAAGTGCTTCACGGCTATGAATGACGTTGCTGATCCAGAAGGAGACCTGAGAGCTTTTTGAGCAGTATCCACAAAGCCTTCTCAAAGCAGCTATACAAGAAGTTGCAGGGTCCTCTAATGTCTCTAGAGTGGGACAGATGCTCCATATCTCAGAATCTATAGAGGCCCATAGAGTAAAACCAGGGCTGACTCATTTAGAAAGTCAACCCTGCTCCAGGATTGGTCACGGATAGTTTCTCCATGTTTAGCTCTGTTGGCTTCTGGGTATGCAACAGTGGAACTGTGTAAACAGCTGCAGCACAGCCAAGAATTTAGGAACATAGCTGGAAATGTTTTTGGCGTCTGAAAATGTCTGAGCCTCACGAGTATAATTAGATCTTTCTGAAAATGGAAAACTGAAGAATGGCATTTTTCTGTGATGCAGATCATAGTCAAACTGCTTGTAGTTTTAAGTATTGCAGTACTTAAATCACTAACTGCACTCTGGAAATAACCTGTAAGCACCTCAGTGTTTGACATCTATAGCTGTAATGAAATGACAGAATGGTTAACATTCTTCTAACCACAAACCACAGATCACATGTTCCTCTTTCATCTGCCTTAAAAAGTACAGGCTACGTAGAAAATAGCTCATCGGTTATGTATGGGAACAGTAATCTTTTAACCAAATATCTGTCAGGAACTGGGAATTTTTTTACTCATTTATGAATATTAATAACATAATAAGAAGAGCAAATATATGTTGATTCTCCTGATATCAGTATGGGACAAGACCAACACGTTTTCTGTGCACTTAAAATTCAGATAAGAGAAACATGAAAAACAGCATTGTTTAGGATAGATAAATTCAGAAAGACCCTGGGGAATACCAGAAAGATTTAATAATGGTAGGAGACTGTTCCTGTAATAACTTACACCTTTCCAAAGGATCAAGAAGCATATGGTACCGTACAATATTTCAGCTGTGAGCTTTGTTTATTTAGCAAATGATTATTGGGAATGCTGTCAGTCTGTACAATGACTATGACCTGTTTGATAAGGAGGAGCTAGTCCTCCTTTTAGTTGTGATTCCTAGGGAAACTGGTAGGTCTCATGTGACAGTCCAATTATCTTAATACACTGTCCTCTTAAACTGTTTCCTCATAATGACTGCTTAGTGAGAAATATTTTTTAATCTTCTATTAAAAATTACTAGAATAGATAGCAGTTTAATATATTCATTGTTCGAGGAAGAAAGCATTCATAATATTATATGAGAACTTTGCATGTTAAAAATGATGAAAATGTCTTTCTTCCTTCTCATCTTTCCTTACAGAAGCATTCAAGGGTTCTCTAGTTCTCAAAACATTGTCTTCCAAAGAACAAAGATAATTTTGGAAGACTAAAAAGTAGCTTTCATAGTCTAAGTGTCTAAATACGTAGATCACTGCAAAAGTAATGCCTCTTATTTATTTCTGCGGAAACTTCAAAAGGTGCAAAGAGCACAATAACACTTAGCTGATAGAACAAATTCTCAGCTACAAAACGCTATTTTTCAATACAGTCACCACCATTAGCTATGCATTTTTGCCAGTGATGATCAAGAGCCTGCATGCCACACTTGTAAAAATCTGCACTGCTGTCCAGAATGTAGCTTGTCTTTCACATCACTATTGCCACTACTGAAGTGCACCACTTCACTATGTTCACATACACTGTTCGGTCATCTTAAACATTCAGCAAGCATCAATGAATGTTAGTGTGTGCCAATTTTTCCACATGAAGGAATTCAATTATACACTTCTGCTTCATGTGTACTTCCGTGTCAGACGCCATTTTGTCAGAGTGCCCCTCTGCTGCCATCTGTCACGTGGCAGCAACATGTAATGGAGTATTCACAGACAGGTTCAGCCATACAGGTTCAGTTTACTGCCACACATCTGCCCCTGACACTGTGGGCCAACATAAGAAAATAGGAGGCATTACTTTCAAAACAGCCCTTGCATATACTACAGTTGAATACTGAGTTACAAAATTAAAAAGAAAATTGCTTGTATTTTCTGAACAATTGTACTGACAATTTTTGATGAAGGAGTTCTCATAAAGATCTCTTTAGTGGCTGTTCTAATTGAGTGTTGCTTTCTACCTTTGAAGTTTTAGTTTGTAGAATTTTTTCTTATGTACTCATATACTATATATAGTATATAGACACTACTGATATCAACTGTTGAGTCTTTAACCATTAAACTTTCCATGTTGCTGTAAGTTCATTATTTATAAGTAAATCTATAAATCAGAAAAGAAAAATGTTAGTACTACTAAATGCCACTAGCATACTGAAGAAAAGCTCCTAAGTCTCATTTTAGCTATTTATAGGTCAATATTTTGATTTCTGAATTGTGAAGACCTTATGCAGTATTTTTTTGAGCTAAAACTCATGTGATGTTGTAAGTGTCAGGGGTTTTTGTTTGTTTTATTTGTAATCAAACAGAATTGACAATTTGCTAATACTTATGAGTCTATCTCCAAGCTTTCTTATTAAAGACAGCTCTGGAACTCTGTGACTAGTCATGCTATTCAAGAAACACGTGATAGGCATTTAGCTTTCTGAACTGTGCAGCATGTGAGGTGAACCAAGGCACAGTAATTGCAGTGCTTCACAGGCCTTTTCATTTGAAGGCTTCCAATGCCTGTTGTGGCAGATCGCAACTTGGCAATCTTCCATATCTGCTAGAATAGCGGCCTCTTCTCTCTTCATTGGAAGTGTTTCCTTCCCTCTACTTCTAGTTTAAGCCTGTCCCTGAAACTCTCCAGATTTACTTTCTTTACCTTGTTGCTAACCATGTCCATAAGCTTCTGCTGTACCTGGTTTAAAGGGGGGAAATTACCCCTTTAGAAGTAAAGACTTCTACTTTAGCAAGTCCTTGCTTTAACTTGCATGATGCTAGACTTCTAGATGGCTTTTTTTTTTTTTTTATAGGAAGGAAATCAGCTCCAAGTTCACTGGTACACTTGTTTCCATCTCTGCTGAAGCACCCTACAAGAGGCTCCCCAGCTGTTGTGTCTCAAAGGAATCCAGTGTCATCATTTTTCTCACAACCCTTTCTGCAGAAATGAAAACAAACGGGAGCTGACTCAGAGCCACAGGATAGAATGTCCCTGCTATCCCTTCTTCATGATATCAGCAAGCATAGGTTTTTCAGACCTTCATCTCTTTACATGCTCTTCTCTCAGTTTCCTTCCTCAGGGACATGGTAGCTGAAAAATCTGTGCAGATTCCAGACAATTCAGCTAGTGCAGCAAGTCTGCAGACCTCGTTGAAGCAACAGAAAGCATATGTGTTCCCATTTTGTTGGTACTCTTGAGCATTTTTTTTTTACATTGTTGGAATTCTATCTTCCTGCACTTGCTTTTTTTTCCTTCATTCAGGATTAATTTTTTTTGTGGGGGTGTTGGGGTTTGACAGCTACAATTGATGTTCTATCATATAAATTACTGGTGTTGCATTTTTTTACTCAAAATGATGGGTGACACTTAGTTCTATAAGCTCTAATTGTTTTAGAAAGCTAACTCTCATCATTTTCATCAGGTGATCCTTTGTCTTCTTAGTCCACTTCGTAGAATCAGTTTCCCTGGCACACCCATTTACTTAGCATATCCATTTTACTGCTCAGATCGATCTATTTAAATGTTAATAAGCTTCACTCCTCCTACCACCCAACTCAGACATCCACTGTGCATTTTTTGCAGCCAGTGGGTGTCTCAAAAGAAATTAACACATTGACTTAAGATAATAGAAAATGAAATGACTGGCTTGGTTGCATTTTGCGTTCCATAAAAAGAACACAGCAATCTTTCTTCCATGCTCAGAATCTTTGCATCCCATCAGTGTTATTCAGCATCCTGGAGCTGTTTGGAAGAGATTGTGCCTGTTGCCTTCTACTCAGATGTAAAGATAGTTTGTTGAATTCAGTATGCCTCATCAAATATCAGCTGCTCTGAAAATTTATTTTTTATATGGTTAAGCACTGCATAATGCTAACCAAGCTTTTTGCACAGCTCACTAGTGTTATCACATAGCCATCACAAAATGAGATGGACTTATATTTCTCATCTCCTGGGTCAATTTATTGCACTACGTAGGAGTTTCTAATCTTGGTTATATCAAAATCAATTATAACACTCCGGATATTTGCCAGCACCAGATCAGATTCTGACCCATTTTTCTGAGTTTTGTGCTTTTTCCCCCCCCTCATTTCCTTTTCATTGTGAAAATTTGTGTCATGGTCAGAAATTGGTTATAAAATGGTTTTGCTGATGTGTTTTACCTTTGGAAATTCCTACTCAAAGTTAGTTCTTCTGTAATTGGGCATCTTGGGAATTGGGAATCTTCCCCCCTTGATTGTATGTTATGCGACTTGCCAGTAAAACAAAACAAAACCTGCAAATTTTCTTGCTTTTCTAGCAATTGCAACAAAACACTTCTATCATATCACGCAATTTACTGTTGTGTAGAAACATAAACATATCCCAGAAAGCAAGATAAGTTTACTTAAATCAGAAAGGGTATAAGTCACCCCAGAAGTTTTTGTCACTTTGGTCAAAACACCTAGTTTCCAGGCAGTTTGGTGCATTTTCTTCCCAAGGCATCCACTAAGCCTTCCCATCAGTTAAATCCACACACCTCTTAATTTGTCATTTAATATGAAAATTTTTTTTCACCTTATTCTTTAACCTAGCATTTTTACAGCAGCTACGAAGGGCAACCTGAATAATGAAATACTCCCTTTCCACCTCCCACCTTCCAGGAATTATTCTTTTTTTTTTTTCCAAATTTAATAAGTAATGGTAGTGATTCATATTCTTGTTACTATCTGATTTACAGAAGGTTGGAAGCCTAGCCTTCACAAATTGGACCAAATAGTGCACTCATTTACACCCTAAAAGTCAACGTGAGTGGAGCAGCAAGACAAATGATGGACTGCAAACAGTTAGTGACTAATCTGTTTGCTTTAATCTACATATCCACCCATTTTCCTTGCTTTTCATCTGCTTCCACTTCATATCAAATTTGTGACACGAACACAGATGTCTACCTACTACATGAAGGCTTCACAGTGTTGGTGATCTTCCTGGTGCTTTTCATGCAAAACAGAATGAATTGGCTGGAACAGACTGTTATGGTCAGCCTGCAGTTCGTTTTGAAGCTGTGATTTATCAAGCTCAAACAGTGAGCAGTAGTAAAACTGTAGTTTTCCATAGGAGGGGCTACAAAGTAGGGGTAGCTGGGGAGAAAGTTGAGTGATACTCTCCAAGAGATAAGCATAGGTCTCTCAAACCTGCAAAGAATGATGTTATCCTGGAAAAAATAATCTCAATGTTCCATTTGGCAGAGTACCTTTTTCTGGACTCTCTTTTGGAGTATGTTACTTTACTGTTACAACATTTACTTCAGGAAGCAAAATTAGATTTTGAAATTTAAAACTATAGCCATTTCTGTGCAGTGCTGCTGTGTTTCAGCTACTCAAAGCACACTGGGAGCTGGGTATCTTGGAGAAGGTGCAAATGCTGTGATTCTAGTCCATGCTAGCAAGCAAAGTCAAAAGAAGTAGCAATGTGTGTTGAAAATGGAAAAAAAATTTCCTTGTAGATGATCCTGAAATGCAGGGTCTAGTATTTGCTATTAGAATGGTTCTTCAGTGACAGACTACTTTTGTTAGGTTTGTTTTTTTTTTTTTCTGAAATGTATTTCTTATCTTTTGAAAGCTGAGTTTTCATTATTAAAAGAAGAAAAATCCCTTACAGACAGAAAAGGTTTTAAGTAAAAGCCTGAAAAACATCCAAAATTTTCTCTGCAAAAATATAAGCCTCTTTTGTTCATGCCTACTCCTCTCCACTTGTACCACTCCCCAGCCAGTCTTAGGAGTTATTAACAAATAGAAACCTTTGTTAGAAATTAGTTCTGGTTGAAAATACATCACAAGAACCTGCCTAAAGGCAGAGGTTATCTAACAAATATTTTCCTTTTCATTTTTTATTATTCTTTCATCGGTTTGCAGTGAAATTCTCATTTATTGAGCAAGTAGTGGAAACAATGAGCAATTATTTAATAGTTATTCACTGAAAACATTTCAAGACATTTACATTTTTATGTTAGCATCAGTTTTGCCCCAAAGTAAGTGAATAATAAAACAACAACAAAAAATATGGCACTACTATCTAATATTATTATTTTCAATTGTTTTGTTAATATTACATGCAGTTCAAAGCCCCAACATGACAAATGAACACAGAATAGAGCTAATCTCTGCCTTGAGGTTTGTGATTGCTTTGCTGGCTGAAGCAAACTAGGTCCACAATCATGGAGAACCAGTAGCTGAGGGCCACAGTCAAAGCATCAGGCAGGGAAAATGGCCCTTCCAGCTGCTCTCTGCATGTGGCAAACCTGCATTTGTGAAGCTGTAGTACAGGGTTTGGCAGTAACTGGAAAGTGAGTTGATCAGACTTGATTAGTGGCTTTTAGCAATGAATGTAAAGTATCTTAGACTTGTTTGGGAAAAAAGAATGTACTGCAGCTGCACTGACTTTGGCTCACCTGCCTGGTTAGATTAGACATGAGTGTTTTGCCTGGAAAGATGCAACAAAGCAAAGAGTATGCTCTTGTGTTTTGTTTACAGTTAGCAGTTTATAGTTACTCTGGTGGGAAGCTGTTGGGACTTCTCAAAGGGTTCCAGGAAATAAATAACTGGAGAGACCAAGAGAAGTCACATGTTTGATCTCCTGTCCTAAGTTGGACTGGTTTTGCCTGAAACACTCTTAAGAGATGCTTGTATTGCAAGTTCTTAAAAAAAAAAAAAAAAAAAAAAAACCTCTAGAATTCAGTTTCTCTTGACAGTGTATTCATGCGCTCCATGATTGGAAAATTTTTCATTGCATATAATCTAAGTCTTTCTTGTTGCTTTAAGCATGTTATCATACCCACTAAGAGAAGGACAGGGAAAAATGTAGTGTAATGCTTTCCTGAAATCCCTGAAAATAGCTACTATGCCTTCCTTCAGTCTTCTCTTCACCAGACTTAAGGACACATTTCAGTCCATTTTTTAATTAATATTTACAAAGCCTGTGACTTTTTCAAATAAGATGTCAGATATTTTTCAAACAAGAAATGCCAATGCTTTTTGTGGTGTAAAAAAGTAAATCTCTCTCTGACAATAATTATAATTTTTTAATGCAAGGTATAAAATTGTATTCCTTCTTGGATAGCGTTTGTGAAGAGCAATGAATATGACCAGAGAGAAATTAACTATCAGACTAAAGTGTTATACTGGAAAATTCTACACTGTGCATGAAGTACAGAGTTATGCTAATGCATACTAACATAAAATGAGTGTAGTCAAGCCTTCTTTTAAGCAGCTTGAAAATACTTATCACTATATGGAAATAGATGTAATTTCCATATGCAAATTCTTTTATTAAGAGGCTCAGCTCTTCTTTCTGTAATTGGCTTTGGCTGTCAAGCAACATGCTAACAATAAATTTTGTCTCTTTTTATAGCACATCTGCTAGTAGTAGATGACAGTCAATTGGCAGAACTGATAAACCAGACACTGGCATAAAATCAATTTTTTTTCCCCCTCGTTTCATTCATGCCCTGCCAGATGAAAATCATGGCCTCCCAAAAATGGTATCAGTTCATATTGGCCCTCAGAACAGAGTGGCCCTCAGGGCTGATGCCTTTGCAACATGCACTAAGTGATGCCTTCCCTCTCACATCATCTGGCTGAGGTTTTGGACTGGGATGTGCAAGTTACATTTCACTGTCAATAAGGATATCAAAATCTAGCCTTTTCTTCTGTAATCTGTTCTCAGATTAGAGGCATTTCTCCTTGTTTATACTAGTATATATGAGTACCATATATTTGTGCCATATAGATCAGTATATATATGAGTATAAATTAAATAATTCCATGTCACTTAAATGTGCTGCCTTTATGTAAATTCACCTCTTTTTCTAATCCTAATCTTTAACTGAGAAATCTACAGTTTATTTCCTGTTGGAGTGTTAGTCCAAGGATTCACTTAGGTTAGCTAAGGCTATCCACCTATAACTTCTTTGACTTCTGTGCATTGGTCTGGCTCTGTACTTGCATCTTCATGCACTTCTTGATGTAGGTCTCAAAGACTTTGCTTGAGTCTTCACTCAAAATCAAGGTAGCCCTGAGTTCTATGTCAACTCACTTCTCTCATCCCAACCTGTTTTGCTAACCCAGCTTATATTTTATATTTGAAGAACGACCTTTCAAAAACCCAGGGAATGGAGGAACACCAGAATAACTTCATGAGATCATCTCAGGATCCTGACTCCAACAATAGCCAGTAGCAGATGTCCAGTATCCTGTTTCTGACAATAGCCAATAGCAGATGCCTAGGGAATAGTGTAAGAGGAAAGCGGGCACGTAGCAATAGGTATGTCACTGCAAAGACTATTTCTGCATAATTCTATGCAAATGCAAGATAAATGAGTACTCCACAGATTATAAGACAGATTCTTGTGTCATTGGTGGTAATTACAAATGTTACAGAGAACAGAAAAAACAGCAGTTGCTGTACTAAATAAATCTTTATAAATAATAGTCTTCTCATCTCTAGGCCCAGGAAATTCCCCTGAAAAACTGAAGCTGTTATTATTTGGCTCATTTTTAGACATAAAAGTACTTCAGTGGTCTCAGTGCAACTACTAAAGTACTTCTAAGAGGCTAGTGAGTACATTTCATTGCGTTATTCAAAACCCATCTTCTCTCATGCTCTGTGATATTAGGTCATGTTTTTAAGAGAAAGAATAATAGTTTAAAAAAAAATAAGAACAATTGAAAATGGGGGATGAACTCACTACACAAATTGTCATTTCAGAATAGAGCAGTAACAAGTGCAGAAGAATCTTCCCTTTCTGTTGCTGAATTATCTGCCAGTGGTGGGCGAAAAGATACTTAAAATGTACCTGCGGAAGGGAGAACCTGGATAAAGCCATAAACAGGAAATACCTACTGTTCTCCTTACTGCGGAGAGCTTCAAATTTTAGTTACGTTTCTTTTGGTGCCACTCAAGAAATGGAATGTCAGCATTCTTATATTTCTATCTAGATGATCTTATTTCTAATGTATGTGGAATGAAACTATTTCAGCACTAATCAGATCAACGAGAGGTGACTACATATTTGATAGTTTGTGCAAAGTAATCCGTCTTACTTTAAAAGTATTAAGAATGCAAAATTTAGTACAGAACTAATAACAGAGACAGGAAGATCATTTTTCATTTCATCCATAATATGTTGATTTGATATTCAGGGAATAAAAGCATACAAGCTATGACTGAGCAGATGAAGATATTATAAGATCAGCTTGAAATGGATTCTAAATACTTCTGTGATAAACTTATGATTAAACAGTATGCCACTGAATAGAACTATTACCTGCAGCAGCAGATCTATTATTCATAGTTTGCTTGGGAAATACGATTTAGTCTGGTTTGCCCTCACTTATAAGGATGTTCTGGTAACTTCAGAGCTAAACTGAGTTGTGAACATGCTAAGCCAAACAAGTTTAACAGATGGTATGATGATGACCTCATACTGTGGTCTAGGCAGGCTAATGAAATGACTGTATAACAGAAAGAAACCTCCAAAACTGGGTAAAACATGGATTTTGATGAAAATAAAAAATGAAGCTATGGACACACATGGTAAAGTTACACAGTAAATTGAAATGGGTTCCATGATATGAAAGTTTTAATTGAGGTGTGATGAGACTGCTTAGATGGCTGCATCTGCTGGGTAAAATAGTGTTTGAGCAGGTTTTCAGGCTTAATATCTGTATGAAAATCTGCTCCTTAGACCAGTGACTCTGTAAACCCAGCAATGACAAGACAGATATACATATTGACTTCAAACCAAATCTGTATCTAAGTGCTTCTTTGCAGGGATATTTTCCAAAACTGCTTTCCCCCTGTATAAAAGTATCAGAGGCAGAAATAACTGCCATGGGAAGCTGGAAATTTTTTGTTGATTGAAGTTTTCCTTAACAGTTGCCATGAAAAAAAAAATCATCTGGAATCATTGAAATTTTCCTTATTTTGTGTCTCTAATTCAAACCATTTTAAAGTGAGAAGAAAAAAGTGATCTGATTATTTTTTATCCTGATGCCTTGGTCACTGTTGGAAGCATTAGATGCAATTCACAGTGAGGCAAGGTTAGTGAACAGGCTACAGTTGTGGTTGATTATAATTTCTCCTCATGAATGTCATCACCACAAACGAGTGACTAAGTATATCTGCACTGATTTAAGGAGTTTGGAGTCACAGTACCTTACTCTGAAGAGATGGTAACTTAAATAATTTCTGTGCATTTTTTTATTTTTTTTAATTTCAGAACATAAACAGTTTGCAGAAAATGAACTAAGTCTTTGTGGCAGAGAGCCACAATTACACAGTGAGGCCAAATGTGGAGAGTCTAATTCTAGCAGAGTTAATATAATCACATTTTAAACATCTGTAAACTCTAATGTGAACTGAATGTTAAGTAAAAGCAGCTTCATTTGTTAGTAAAGTATGGAATATTGCTATTTATTTCAGTGCAAATTCTTTTCCACAGGCTTCAAAGATACTGTTTTTGGAACAGTTTTAAAGGGTTTTGCTCGTTTTCTGGAACCAATGTTTGTATCTTTCCAGACAATCTGGGACTTAGATACTTGTGTGTTAAGCTCACAACACAGGAAGAAAATCAAACCAATGAACGCGGAATGATCCATACATTTCCCAAAATAATTTTTATTCATTCAAAGTTCTGAATTTAGGCTGTATTCAGAAGCCTTTCAGTCCAGAAAATAAATGTGGAAATCAGTAAGTAAAATAGTTTCTTATTTCTTAAAGAATTAAAGCGTGAGTAGACAAGTTACTGAGCTGTTATTACTGCAAAGCTGAATGTCGTTGCCTGGTTTACATCTCAGACAGAGGTAATTCTGGAAAAAAGAAGAATTATGGGCTTCAGAACAAGGAATATTTTTCTATTTCTGATATTAAGAAGTTGGCTGCTGCTTAAATAAGCTCAGTAGTTTGGTATGTCAGTCCAAGTACTGGGGAAAGACTCTTTGGAAATATTCACTGCCAAAATCCTCCAGTGCGCATCCCTATGGTTAAAACAGGCTTTCCAAAGGCACTTCAGGTTGTTCTTTGACCTGGAAATAGAACAGATGAGCAGCACACTAGGTCTTGCTCTTTACTGGTAGATTTTGAGGCAGACACCTCCAAAGTCTCATTACATACCAGTTCTTGTAAAGATGTGACTACAAAGAGAGTATAATTTACTTTGCTAGCATGCTTCGCTACAGGGCTGTGATCACCAGCTGTCTGGTGTTTGGGGTGTGAATATATATCCAGAGCTAGAGGTATAAGAAAAACATCAGAGCTAGATGGTGCCTCAAGGCACAGTTATTTCTAGTTGGTTCTACTGTCCTTCCTGTTCTACCTTGTGATGTTTTTTGTACTCATATATTCACCCCATAAGACATCCATGTGAGCAGCTCTGTGGTTTTATTTTCATGTTTAAAACAAGTTGCTGTAATCAGCTTTTCTGTAACCTTAACTGTAGCTGTTATGACCATATAGAAGTATTAATTTCCAGGCTCAGCCTTGCTGTAATTCCATGATTAGAGGCTTAAACTCCAGTGTGGGGAAAGTCTATAACAAAATTGAAGCTCTCTTTAATTTTCTATGCTTCAGCATGCTTGATGGCCGCACAGCTTTGCTTCTCATGCTGTTGCATTTGGGACTTGCCCTCTGAGTGCCAGCGGATTGCTGCTACCTCTCCAGCTCATCATTGCCAGTTGCATCAGTGATAGTTAATCACTTGTCCAGTGCTGGTTTGGAGGCAAAGATATGTCAAGTGAATATGCAGTTGTTGTTAAACAGACCCAAATGTCACCAAAAGCACACTTATTTTAAGGGAAAAGTGATTTTTCAAGGGTTTGAGTGTACTTAGGGTTAAACCTTGAGGTGCTTTCCTTATTTAGAGTGATAATGGAAAATATTAAGGATAGTGATGTAAGGGGGTACTGAAGGACAGAACAGAATCTTTTGAAGGAATAAATTGTTTTATGGCCGCTAGTAGTACTGTGTTGCTTCTTAAATAAAGATACAGGGACAAATGTTTCATCCCTTAGATGGGTACGTCTACAGTGCCTGTATATTCAGAAAATAATGTAAATAATATTATAGGAGCAATCTTTTGTGTTTGTTTCCAGAGCGTATTTGAGAGTATCTTAGTTTAGGAGCTACTTGTTAATGGTATTTCCTAAATTGAAAAGCCATCATGAATAGCCTTTCATTCTTCTGTTCCAAAAATAAGCACAAAATAAGCCAGCAGCTTTGCAGTCAGAAAGCCCAGGAACGTAATTCTGAAGCAGCTCCAGCTGTGAAATCTAGGAGATCAGCCAGGCCGGTTTCAGCTCCCCTTAAACTAGGAAATTCCACCTACCAATAAAAGGAATGGGCACTTTGTTTGTACCACAGGGTACTGATATACATCTTAAATGTGTCTAATTGAATCAATCAACTGTCAAGATGAGTCCCTAAGTAGTAGCACGGAAACACTGTTAACCTACCAACAGATAATGAAATTCTTTGATTCTGAGTGACACTTGAATACAAACATCTGACAGAAATTCTCAAATTAAATAATACCTTCGAACAGGTGGCTGGCACATCTTTCTGCAGTTCAGAAAGAGGTAGTGCTGGCTATTCACCAGGCACTGAAAAGGAAATTGCTCTCCTATAGTGTATTTTTTTCAGTCATAGTTCATAATAGTAGTACAAAGCTTGGTGATTGCATTACATATTATATCCATTACTTGTTTGCTTGGATTTGGAGGGTGTGGCTTTCTTTTTTCCACTTATTTTAGGGGTTATGGTAGGGAAGGCTTCAGTCATAATATACTTATTTCTTGGTATGTCTGGACAATAAATGACTGGATTCAAAAGCTAATTTAGAAATGAGAAAAAAACAGCTTAAGTGAAACAGGTTTTTCCACATTTTTCTGAAAAGAATAAAAATCTGTCTTAATGTAAAGCAATTCCTTTACAGTTATTTTGTCCTCTAAAAATCTTTTAAATTGGGACTTTTATTTTCAAAGGAAACATTCAATGTTTTTATTCGAACTTTCCAAGATCAACTCTTAACTACTGTTGTTTATACACACACACATACATATATATAACCTAAAAGCTATTTTACAGATTCACAGATAATTATAATTTCTCTGAAAATGTTGATGTGAATTTAGTATCTGTATAAAACTCTTCTCTTTCTTTTTTTTTTTTTTCTTATAATGCTATTTGCTTACTCATCTAGCATAATTGCAGATTGATCATGCAGTGGGCAACTGATTCTTCTTTTCTGTCTAAAGAAGGCTTGCTAATAGCATGTTTTCATGATGATTCCTTGCATCATACAAAAAAAAAATAGTCCTGGTAGGTAGCAGATATAAATTATCTTGTTTTTGTTTTGTAGTGTATACTATATACCTAAATTGTACCTTCTGTTTTACCTCCATCTTTCATTCTCATGTTATTTTACATAATTATTGCTCACATAACTCTGCCTTACCTATTATAGGAGCTAACTGAATTTTTGAACCTGAATTCACTTCATATATTTTTCTTGCTTCTGTGATACTAGTGGTTGATGTTTTTGTTTCTGTTTTATGTATTCTAAGCCTCGGCAATGTCAAGGAGTTCTTGTACTGACAGAATTTCAAAATACCGCCTAGTTTGTTTAAAATTATAAGTAACTCAAGGAAACAACTTACTTATGTGTAAGATTGTGCTTCTCCCTTTTTCATTTTCTAACTAACTGCTAGTCCAGTGTAAAAACTGAGCAGTTAAAATGTTTCTAGTTTGCTTTCAAAGTACGTTGGTTTGGCTTTAAATTACAACCTAAACATAACCTCTGCATACACTTGTTTTCACCTTGTTTTTCAGAATGACGGGGAATCTGAAGATTAAAATTAAGGTACTTTGTAAGGACTGCCTGTCAAAGGTTATAAAGTTATCTCATAACTCAAAAAATACGTTTTTAAGTGCCTTTTTATGTCTACATAAGACTATATGTCTTCTGGGTAGATATTTTGACAGAGCAAGTTTCTAGTCATGCTATGAAACAACATAGATGTTCTTTATTCTTTTTTCAAATGCACATAACTGTGTGAGCAGGCCTTATTTCATATGATTCTCGTAGCTTTCTTGATTATTGTTAAGATAAGAGATTTTACAGAAACGCTTTGGGTTTTGTATAAAAACTGCTTCGTCAGACAGAAACGAATGCATCTGAATAAGAAATTGTGCAGTGAAGTCCAGAATTAAATATGCCAGTTTTCCTCCCAGTGTGTGTCCCTTGGTTGGCTGACTTCTGCTTTTAAAAAGATGCAACTTCAAAATGAGGCTTTTCTTATGGCTGATGCATTCATCAGGTTTTCCTCGTGTGTGGCTTGTACAGGATTCTCCAGTGGCTTATAAGGAGCAGTCTCTTACAGTAATCTTTCCCTTGACTGATCTTACCAGGTTACTTGTCCTCCTCTCTCTGGCTGCCTGCTTTTATAAAACCTGTAGGAACATAATTATTGTTGTAAGGTCTCAGCCAGAGTCAAATCTGTTTGAACCAGCTGGCCAGTTTTCAAAAGTCCTTGCAGAGAAGGAGACACTCAGAAACATGCAGGCAGTGTGACAGCGTGTGCATAATTGCTTTGGAAATTGCTAAAATAGACAATAATCACAAACTTTATTTGCTAAATTCCTGTAAATTCAATTGAACTATGTCACCAGCACTCCACTTACCAAGCTGAAAAATGCACACAGGGATTTTTCTGCTCGAGAAGCATTCAGTGGGGTGGCTCTTATTAAGCCCCTCTGACTCTTGTCACGCTAACTTTTGCTTACTATGATTGAGAAACTTGATATGTTCTCAAACCAGTGTTCACAGAATTCTACAGTGTCATCATTGCTTCCCACCCCTACTTTTTGGTTTTATTTTGTTTTGTTTTCTTCTTCATGAGTTTGTCAGTGTGGCAAGTGTTCTGAGGGTTTGGATGCCTCACAAATGGGGCTTGTAAATGAGAAAAATCACAAGCATTTTCTAGTCAGTTTTTTTTTTTGTTGTTGTTGTTTGTTTTTTTCCTTTTAAGTAGCTTAGGAATTCAACTGCTGCTATTTTACCATAAGGGTCTGTAGAGGTTCTGTAGACTCAGAACTCAAGAGATTCTTCCAGTGTTTTCTCCAACGTGCTTTGGAGCTGTGATGTATAGTAACGACATCTCACAGAAATCATTAGTAACATGCTGGCAGGCCAGTAGTTCTCAATTTAGGTTTCAGTACTGTTTCATCAACCTTCATTTACCGTTTGTGGTTCTGTGGCCAGAATATTAGTCAGGGTATTAATTCACAGGATTTCTGAGAAACAACACACTGGGTGGGCTGTAGGAGGAAGACAGAACTAGTTATTAACTGGATTTACCATTCTGCAGATAACCCTGTCCCTGAAGGACCCAGCTCTTAGTCAGCAAGCAACGAATTAAGTACTGATTTATGAAAATTAATACAGTAAGATAGGCACTGATGTATATTATTGAATACAATTGCTTCTCCCTGGAACTTTGCACCACGGACACATTTGGGAATGAGAGAGGTCAGCCCTGCTATGAGGCACAAATGACAACCATGAAAGCTGGGGACTGGAGTGTTGAGTGTTGACACTCAGCTCGTAGCGAAAGTACTCACTGTAATAGCTTTCTAACTGAAGTTTGCTTGCAGCAACATCTTTTTAATGTACTTTCAAATTGAAAAAAATAAATAAAATCTTAGTAGGGCCTGTACTAATGGCCTGGGTTTTTTTTTTCTTTTTTTCTTTTTTTTCCTTTGGACCTATAAAATACACCATTCTTCAGGAAGCACAGTTGTGCCAAAAGTCTTTTTCTTTATAATTTGGCTCCAGTGACAGCTGAAAACAAAGGAATGGGAGAAGGGTAAGGCTCAGAGGTGACAATAGCAGGATAAACCAGGAATAAACCGTCCAGATTACAGAACTGCTGTTCACCATTTCAACTGCTTTTCAACTTGAGGAAGAAGAAGCAAAATACAGAGCAGGCAGTAACTTACCCCAGACACTGCGGCTGCAGTTTTGGAAATGAAAAGAAATATTGAATATATATATCATCGTATACAATAGCGAAGACAAACACAGTTATGTTTCAGGCTTTCTCTGTGGTGCTGTTGGCATGCAGCAGAGTAATTACCACGTTATCCAGCACAATTTGAATGGAACTGAGTGAAATTTAATTAGCTCCTGTCTTTCGAGTGTTTCTTCATCCACAACACTTGTAATCTTTGGGGTCCTGCTGTGCAACTGTAATGTTCTACAGAAAATACAAGCTGCTAGGGGAATCCCATTCCAAAATCTGGTCTAACCTACCATCACATACTGTAACTCCTGTACTAGTGGTGATCTGCTTTTTGTTCTTTGCTTTATTCCAGGATATCATTACATCCTTACTTCACGTGGTACCGTCTGGCAGCCTGGTTGATCCATCCCCTTAACCCCAGAAATGCCCTTCATATATCTGACCATATTAAGATGCTGTGTTTCTGTCTTGCTTATTTCATCCTGTAGCTGTCTGCAGTCACTGCTGCACTGCCTTTATTTGCTCGGATTATTATTTTTTTTTCTTCTCCATCTGACCAGATGGTATTGACCCTTAAATGTCATTTTGGACTTCAGCTGTGTTTTATTTTTATGAAGAAGTAATACAAAGTAATGAGTTCAAAATTAATTTATTATTTTGGATTTGTATTTAACGTACTGAATATCCTAAAATTGAGCATTACTTTCTTACTTCCAATGACATCATGAAGTCATCATTCAAGCTTTTAGAAAGTGTTCTCATTCAGGTTCAAAATTACTGTTCAGCTTATACTGAGTATGACTGAAACACTTCCAGATCATGCTAATTATGATAGAAAAATATTTTCTTTCCAAAACAACTTTAAAAATCCACAAGAAACGCTGGTGAGACTCTGAGTGCTTAATTAATCCTTCTATTCCCATTTGGTTTTCAAACATTTAAATACCAGTTCTACTTACAACTGCCAGTGAAACTCACATTACACTGATTAAATACATATTTGGTGAGTCTGCAGTATAAATCGCGTGACAAAACTAAAATGAGGATTAAGCAGGTAGCTTTTAAAAAGTGAAAGCTCAGAGAACTGAGTTTTACAATGCATGCTGAAGACGTTGGTCTCGTGGACTTCTTCAGCTCCAGGACTGCAGTAGTCCATTCAGAAGTCAGTATCACTCTCTGATGACCGCTGGATTCCTTTTTCCAGAGTGAATACTAAAATAAACCACGCCTCAATACAGTTTGAGTTACAGAGTTTACAGAATCTTCTTTTTCTTGGAAACAATGTCATTTTCATCTGTTTTCATTAGGTTCATGGGTTCATATACCACAATACTGATTTCTTTTCCCTGAGATTCTGAGCAGCCAAGGTCCTTTCTGAATACACTCTAATGACAAAATGCTCAGTGCAAACAATTTGCTTACTTACCATTGTTTTACCTCTACAGACTGAATCTCTAAGATGCTCTTCCTGGGTTTTATTGCGATTTTAGCTATGATGAAATCTACTTCAGCTTCCCAGATTTCTTGCTCAAATTCCAGACATCCTTATCTTGAATTCTTCTGATCTTGTTAGTCATTGTTTCTGTAAACAGTTATATTATTTCCTTCGTATCAGTTCACCTAGAGTACATTTTGGTCTTTCCTCACTAGAAACCAGTTGATCCTGATAAATATTGTCCCTTCTAGCCACATGGCTAGCCCAAATAACCTACATATGTTATCCTATGTAGAATGAGATTTCTTTTTTCCTTAAAAAGATATCTTTGATGCTCTTAAATTTATGTTTACGCTCTGTAATTAGAATTCCCACCTTTTTGTAGCACAGGGGAATCCAGAATAGGAAAGTATCTTCCTGCTGCAGCCTCGTTCAGGCACCCTGTGCAAAGGCCTCTCACTTTCCTATGCACAGGTTGGAGCTGGGCTCTGTTATTATGTTGTTCCTGAGCTCTGCCTTTGTTTTCCTTTGAACTGCCTCCTACGTGCTGGCAAGCTCCTGAAGCAACGTGAAGAATGGTCTTCGCCCAGTGTTCAAACTGCAGAGCTACCCTCTATTTACTTTGTTTTGTTTAAGGAGGTTTCTTTTGTTTTCTTACAGTTCTGTGCAATGGAAATGGTGCAGAAGCCTTGCAGTTTTAGCCCAGGCTGCAGACACCACGGAGAAGCATCTCAGGAGATGTGGGAGGGAAGTCGCTGCTACTTTGTTCTAGGTAAGAACTACGTGTTCTCAACACAAGAAACATTTGTTGCTCTTGGATTGAAACTGTTCATTGTACGAGGTTACTTAAGGCAGCGCTTCCGGGTGTGTCTTAAACACCTAGAGGTAGGTTTCTGCAGTTGTCCCAGCTGCATTTGAAAACGTAGAAGAGAAGAAAGCATCACGAATTTCATACCCCCCTTTGTTTTAGAAAAATGAAGCATTAGGAAAAGCCGATGTGAGTGTCCGTAAGAACATCTAAATTTCACCACTGGTCTGGAAACTGCCAGATGAAATGTCACTTTGGCACTTCTCAAGTTTCTGTTCCACTGGAAACTCACTCTTACTTGAATTTGGAATGAAAAATCATCCGATTTTGGAGATTCCCGCAGGGCAAGAATACAGAACCTGGATGAATTTCTTCTTAATACTTGCTGCCATTTCCTGATTGCGGGCATTCTCTCGGTTTCCTCTGCCGCCCTCTCGATCGTCGCGTGTGATTTGTACATACGCTACGTGGAAGCAGCTTCTGGCCGGTAACCCGAACCGCGCGTCCCGTGGGCTGGGTCAAAGCCCGTGCCGTAATTCGGACTAACGCAGTCGGGCACGCGCAGTCCGGCTGGCAGAGGCGCGCCGTGCCCGGCTCTCGCTCGGCACCGCGGAGCTCGGAGCAGCCGCGGGAGCGGGAGCCCGGCGCCACGTGCTCGTGTAGGGGTTTCGCTGCTGCGACAGCGTGGATTTGAAAACGAACGGAGAAAAGTCGGCCCGATGCGGCGCTCCCTTTACTTCCGGCTTTCCGCGCCGGGACGCTCTCACCCGGGAGCGACCTCACCGAGCCGCGCCGGGCTTTGAAAATCCCGCGCGGCCCTTCCCCGGGGGCGGCCCGGACGGCGCCTCGGCCGCGTTCTTCGGTGAGGGTGCGGCGGGACGGGGCCGGGCAGCTCCCCGCCGCCCCTCTCCTCGACGCCTCCGCGGCTCCGGGCCGCCCCGCCCCGCGCTAACGGCCGCCGGTCCCGCCGACATGGTATCACCCGCAACCCGCGCGGCGTGGTATATCCCGGCGCTGCCCCCCCCCCCCCCTCTCTTCTAGCCCCTCTCTTCCCTCGCTCTTTGTGTGCGAGCGGAGCGAGGCGGCGGGCGGGCCCGAGGCGCGGAGCGGAGGAGGGCGGGCGGTTTGGAGCGGGGCCGCGGGGGCGGGCGGAAGGCGGCGTGGGGGAGCTCGGGGCGGCGGAGGCGGCGGGTAATGACGGCGCGGTACGCGCTGCCGCTGGGCGGCCAGGAGCGCTAAGGGGAAGGAGCCGGCGGGACCCCCGCCCCCAGGTAGGCCGGCTCGGAAAGTTTGGGGCGAGGTGCCGGGGCGGCCCCCGCGGTGCGGAGGCGCTGGAGCGGCGCGGGGAGCACCGACTCGCGGCCGAAACTCGCGGCTCGCCCGCTTCCGGGCAGCCCGCGGGCACGCGGGCCCCTCCGCCTCGCCTCGGCCTCTTCGGGCCGGCGGCCTCGCTCCCTCCCCCGCCCCACCCCCGCGGCCCGCTCAGCCGGCGCCGGGCGGAGGGATGCCGGGCGGGGAACGGCCGCTGGCAGCCGGGGCCGCGCGTCCCGGCGGACACAATGGGCTTTATCCGGGCTCGCGCCGCCTCTCCCGCCGGGAACGCGAGTTCGGGATTCGTGTCACACGCTGGCGAGGTCCCGAGTTAATTAAAACTCCGTGTCTCCCTGCAGATGGCTTTCTGGATACTGTGATTCGCAGCGGTGATTAATATCCGATGTGGCCGGTTACGCGCTGTGATTTCTTTCTCGCCGCGTATGCACCCGCGCAGCCTGTCTGAGTGTGAGCGTGGAGGCCGACTGAGGGGGAAAAGGAAGCTCTTCTCCTGCAGGATCCGCTCTGCCCTGGATCGGAGGGTGGCAGCTTCGTGCCTGTGAGTTTTCCTTCCCGCTTCTCGGGAGCTGTGGAAGCCTGCTCTCTGACAATGATGAAAACCGAGGGCAAAGGGGAAAGGACTTTAAGAAGTGCCTCTCCACATCGAAATGCCTACAAGTCTGACTTCCACGCTATCAAATGCTCTTTTGATGGAGCGAACAGCCCTGAAAACACTTTGAACAAAACAGGCTTGCAGCAGAAGCTGAGCACCAATTCCAATGGAGGAGGAAACGATCCACACAGTCGAGGTAGAGCTGCCACTTATGGCAATAGAGTTCACAAGATCAAAAGTATGTTTCTGCAAATGGGAGGCTCCACTTCCACGCCCTCTTGTGAAAGTAGTCCACCTGCTGAGACCAAAGTAATCAGTCGGGCCACATCGGCAGAACACGGACCTTCTCCTGGTGGCACATCTTTCCTCATAATCCAAAAAAACAATCTTCTTAATACAAGTACCAGCCCCAACAGCAGTCCTGTGGAGTCTTCATCTGTGCCTTCTACTGCTGATAAGATCATACGTAGCAGTGATGAGGCAGACTTGGACAAAGTTGCCCTGGCAGAAAAATTTTCAGAGACCAGGAAGCTGTTTGAGAGAAATATAAAACAACGGAGCTCTGTGAACAGATATTCTCCCAGCAAATGTGAAAAAAGTGAAGATAAGAGGAGACATGGCTCAGCTTCTGATTGCGGCAGTGTGGCAGACCACTTCAGTTTTAATACAGAAGCGAGTCCTTCAGTTGTGCAGGATAAAGTTGAAAGTCAAGTTAATGAGCTGAAGCAGCAGCATCCCAATAATGGTTCTAAAACCTCCTTCTTGAATGCTGGCCCCATTTCTAGGAGGCTGGAAAGCTTTCTGGGTGACAGTGATACTGAAGAATCCAAAGAAATTTCCAAAAGTGATAGTCCAAATCGGGGCCCTTTGAGAAGCCGCTGCAGTTTGGATTCATCTACTGCCGTTGAAAGAAGTCCGGAGAAGACTGCATCCACCGAAGTGCCTGTATTTGACAGAGATGGGCTGAGTGAAGTATTTGAAAAAGACAAGAAAAAGCAAGCAGTACTGGGGAGAAGCCTACAGGATATGAGCAGTATACCCAGTGAGGAGAAGTGGAGAACAGAGACTGTTCTTTCTCAGATTTCCCCTGTTGAGGAGACTTGTGTGGAGCTGACTGTGCAAGATGAAACCTCAGGGTATGGAAAAGAGGGTTTGAAGAAAGGTCATGTTGCTCATGAGGATCAACCACTCAAATATCAAATACAAGAAGGGAAAAGCTCTTCCTTGGAGGTAGTAGAAGAGCTTGCAGAAAGAAATGGAACCAGTCAGGAAGAAGAGAGAGATGGGATGTCTGTGAAAGATGGTCCAGTTCAGGATGTTCTACAGCAGGAGGGGGATACTGAAGAAAAAGAGAAAGCAGTAGAAAAGCAGAGGGACAGCTTCTGTGCTTTTGGAATAGAAAATGCAGCTTTTGATGATTATAGGGATACAGAACCAGGGAACCAAGAGCCTGAAGACAATGACATTTTGGAGGAAGAAGAAGAATATATGTATGACAGTGAGTATGAGGAGTTTCCTGGACTTTCTGAAGAGGAAGATCCTGAGCCAGACCGAAAAGTCAAGTTCTCAACAGCTCCTATCAAGGTACGTACATTATCATTTTCTTCATAGGTTTGCTTTGTTCTCTTTTCATTGGTTTGCAGTCCAAAGTACCCAGGAAATATATTTTGGAAGTGTTTCAAGATTTTTGTTTCTTTTTTAAACATGTAAAAACCTTTTAGATAGAGTAATTTTGTGGCTTTTGCTCTAAACTGCTTGGTTTTCTGAAAAAGAGGAAAGTGGAAGTTGTCACTAGTAATTTCTAAATCACAGCAGCTTTGTGAGATAGCATAATGAAACACATGAGATTTCACTTGCTTACTGAATATTTTTAGGAACACTAACTTTTAGAAACAAATTCATACACGTGGCCCTTAATACTTGATTTCATTTGGTTAAAATTGTGGTGTTCCTGCTATTTAAGATTACAGACTTTTCTGTAATAGTACCTAAATATATAATTTATTAAAATACAAATGATATCTCTAATATACATATTGGTGGGGTGAATGCTCTCTAGGTGTATTTATTAGTGTGATGAGTATTTTGGAGTTGTGGAAGTCAGAGTGACAGATGAGAAGCGCTGCAAGTTACAATACTGACAAATTGAGAAGGTGTAGGGGTCTGTTCTTCAGTTACCAAAATCACCCCCAGAATGAATGAAGTCATTCCGTAGTGTAAACCCTGTATACCTGTAGTCCTGTTGCTGACTGTAGTTATGCTCGTCCCACCTGAAATTTGAGATTACTGGGAGATGAGGAACAAGATGGAATGGGAAGCTGTCCGGGCTTTCTCAACCGTACTTCTTTTTCATTCATGTAATAGTAGAAGAGAAAACAACATCTTCAATAAAGCAGTTTTTACACTTTCTCTGTGCTGATGAGAATGATGTAAAAACTCAGGCTCCTGTACTTCCTTCATTGTGAAGCTCCCAGTCTGATAAAGATGGACCAGTGCTGTACCCCAGAAGATGTTTTGTGTATGGCAAAATCTGGGTTTTGATACTTGTGGTTTTTTTATAGTCCTTCCATAGGCAAGATGGTTTTTTATATGGCCTTCCTGCGGCTGATGCTGTCTCGGTGGTGACCTGGAGTTCTGAAGGATGGGCACTGCTGCTATTGGGAGCCACATAAGGGGCTGGGTGAAGGCTGCTGGAGAGCCAGAGGGCACCAATCCATTCCCTGCATCAGTGTCTGAGGGGAGTGCAGCACATCATCTGCAAGAACTGCACGTTGGTTTGCCGGTGCCTACTGTCCTGCTGTGGACTTGGTCTGTCATTGCTGAAGTACTGCAGAAGCAGTGGTTGCAACAGATCTTTCCTGCATTCTCTGTTACGTCAGTGTCAGTCTTAGTTCAAAGCATTGCTAGGAATCTCTGCCAGCTGTGATGGGAGCTCTCCTGTAGACGAATCTCAGGTTTTGTAAATAGTGCCCTTTGACTGAAGCTGCTTCTCTGAAAGCCCCCAGAACCAGCTTCTACCAGGTTATCAATTGCACAGCCAAAAGGTGAACATAAAAGATAATGTGGTTATTGCCATAATGCCTGACATCAGGATTGGCAGAATAAATGGTATTTAATAGCAGCATGAGTAGTGAAGTTTCTTTTCAGATCTCTTTCTGTGTGATAAATTGTGTGGCTTTATGAATGGATTGTTTGGCTTTATGAATAGATTTTAGTGCATCTTATACTGAAAGAGAAAAATCCCGAGTGTGATGATTTCTGGCCCCCAGCTACAGCTCAGAGCAGTGCCATAGTAAGAACTACATCCAGCTAACTTCCTTCAGCTTTATTTAGACAAGCATGATTGAAATGTGAGTGTCATTCCAGCCATTCACAGCTCCGGAGGAGAAGGCTGTGTTTCTCCCCTTCCTAGACCCTCCTGCGTGGGGCCGGGCTGGAGTTGGCTTTATGGCTGTTTTCCTTCTGTGCTGCGGTCTGGCCCATCCCTGCTGCTTTTCCCAGTGTATCTGTGTAGCAGCTATGAAGCAGCCAGCTCTGTGTTTTGCAGTTGCTGTTCAGCAGGTGTTTGAGGTGGAGAATTCAAAATATTCAGGAGATGTTTGGGTAAGAAGAAGCATGTTGTCAAATCACTGAGTCTCTGCAATGATGGAGCTTTGACCACTGCGTTTGGTACTCTCAAATTAAAAGTGGGATATGGTATAGTTAATGGATGTAACTTGATTGCAGCTCTTAAGGTATCTGTGTATGTGCCAGAACAGCACAGAGAACTTTAGATCTGTATTGAGAAGTTTTTCCTCACATGTGAAATTGGCAAGGCTTTTGAGTAACAGAAAGAGACTGGAACTGTCATGGGATGTGGAATAGAGCTAATAATGTTAGCCCTGTGTCTGACCTGCGCTGGAGCTCTGCAATTGTTGACAGCTGTAGTGGGGCTTAAGCACACATAATTTTAAACTGATAATTTCAGGAAAGACTAAACGCTAAATACTATCTTGGAGTCACTCTGTGCCTGTGAAAATGGGTGGAGATGAGACTTATGTTTTTAAAGTTTGAGTTCTGTAGAAGCTGATGATAAATGTTGGGGAAGTGTTCTTACTTTCCGTAGGTGACCTGAGAGCCACTGTGTGATCTCTGCAACCCTTAGGGAACTTTGTGGCTCAGCGGTTTGTTTTTCCTGCAGTAATGAAGAGAGTGATGCTGTGCAGTTACTAGCAGAACTACACTGCCAGACTGGGTTTGTGCTGTGGTAGGTGGGCTATTTTTAGACCCTTGTTGCCACATCTGAAGCCAACAAGGAATGTAAAGTACATTCAGATGTCCAAGGTATCCACTAGGGTACTGTATTTGTCTTGGTCCTAAAGTTTTCTGAATAAACCACATAAGTGATCAGTATTACAGGAAAATAATGTAAGGTAACTGCTGTTATCCCTTTCTGCTTCAGTATGCTTTTGTAATGTAGAGATTAAACTTGCTCTCTATTATGTGATCACCTTGAAAGGCTTTAATTAACACAGATGTAATGACAGGGTACATTTTGACATTTGTAATCCTGAAACTTTCCGTTGGTAAAACAAACGCTCATTTCCAAATTGGCTTCTTCAGATGTCTTTACTTCTGACTGTCTCAAACTTTGTCCTCAAAACCTTGAATAGCACTATGACTAAGTTCTGTTATGGTTTATGATCCTTAGAAATTCTGGAGCTCTGGTAACCCAAAAAGATAATGCAGCTACTATTCAGTTCTGTAGGTCTGTTTGATTTGCAGTGTTAACTAGTTTATGTTCCATGGGAGTGTTTGACCCCAGCTCTGTGAATAACACTTTATTTCAAGATAAAGTGAAGAACATGGCTTAAAGTAAATTAAAAACAAAAACAAGCTTCGTAAAGGCTTTTATATTTGCTGCAGTTAAGCAAAACATTTTTTTTTCTTATGTGAAGAAATTACAAGCAGTCTCATACTTTCTGTGTGGTTCTAGCCAGCCAAGGAGCAGCTGCTCTTCAGGGAATGTGCAAATCCTTCGTAATATTGCCATTTGTCTCACGCGTCAAAATAGAGCTGTTCTATGTGTAGCTGGGATACAAACAGTAGTCTTGTTCGGCATGGCACACTGTTCGATCTTTTTACTACAGAACTGCTTACTGCGGATTTCATGTGTAACAGCCTATCTATAAATGCTACTGTTTTTAGGAGAGGCACAATTTTTCTAAATTAACATGCTTTCTCCTGATCGTTGCTTTAACCAAATGTTGCATAGCTGTGCTTCAGCATCATACATCCACTGGTTTTTGAACTATAGCTTCTATACTTCTGGATTCTATACACAGAAAAGAATGCAAAATCCATTAACTGGTGGGAAATGCCCAGATCCTGGATCGTCTTCAGTTGTCATTGTAATTAGAGAATAATTGATGACTGCATGAATGGTCAACTGTTTGTCAGCCATTGAAGCACTTCAGTAAGATGCTTGTGTGGCATTAAGAGACCATTACATCACATGGAAGTAGGTTGATTTAGGGAAACAGAAATTGAACTTGAGAGTAGACAAACAGAACTGTCTTGCACTTGGGAAGTCATCTGTTTTTTCTTGGCAGAGGCAGTGTACTTCCATGGGGCTTTGTTAAAAATCTTTTTAATGGCAAAACAACTTGTAGATGTGTTTTGAAACTCTGTTTATTGCATGCATCAGTGTTCCAGCACTTTTGTGTGAACAGTCTAGTCCTACAACTTTACTCCTTATTTTTGTCTCAGTTAATGGTCTCTCCACAGTGCTGTTCAATCAAATTCCCCCCAAAACACCCCTGGTTTTGAGCATAGTTTGATTGTTTTTTGCTTGCATCTGAGATTATTGCATTTCCTCTGACAGACCTAGCAGTGTAAGAAGCCATGGGTGTTAACTGGAGGAAGAAGTTTCCTGTGAAAATATTGTGGGGTTTTTTTATTATTATTATTTATTTTGTCTTTGCTGGGGTTTTTTTTGTTTGTTTTTTTGTTTTTTTTATTTTTTTTTTGGGGGGGGGGTGTTTATTTTTTTGAAAGGTAACTTTAAAACTTTTCTTGAGATTTCAATTTTCTTGGAAGTCAGTAAGGGTTTCTGAAGCCTAAATACGTTCCATTCTGTATATAGATGTATCTGATTTAAGAAGTTCTGTATCCAGTATTTGTTATGCGTTTGCTGCCCTTATTGAAACCTTTTGTTTCTATGATATTGGTTCAGCTTTCCACAAAGAAGTATTCAATTCCTTGGTGCTATATTTTCTTCCATCAGAAGTTTTCTTCTATTTATATTTTTAGGAAATGCTTGATAAAAGTGTTTTACAATGGTGGATTTGGCATTTCAAGAGACTTTGGAAGAGAGGCTGGTGCCAGGGAATGGGCTGTCAAAAATCTAAAACTGAGTAGAAAAAAGGAAATAAATTTTTTCTATCCTGCCTCACTGCTGGTGCAACTTGACTCTTTCTATTTATATCTCAGTGTATTTTTGACCAAGTTATTCACTGAATGCAGTTAAATGACACACTAGCTGTCCCATTGGATGTACTTGTTGATGCTACAAAGCAGACAAATATGTGGATGTGAGATTATGGGTGTCATCATCAGTCTATCCTCACCCTTTTTTTCAGTCCCTCCACCTTCTAACTTTCTTGCAGCTTCACTTGAATTTGATGAAAGAGAGAGATTTTTAAAGTATTGCCTGATCTTGAGAAAGTCGGCACCTCTGAAGAGTGTTGTGGATTAATGTCCTCATTGGTGGCTGGGCTGCAGCTTTATTTTCCATTCTTCTGGCTTTGGTAGCTAGTAGTGCACTGCATGCTGCGTCTTGCTTGGAGGACGGCAATGGGGAAGAGTAGGGTGGAATGTCTGAGGTGGAGGCACTTGTGGGTTTCACTGGAGATGTAGTCTGGATAAACACAAGGTAGTGGGTGGTGCAGGGATATGGAGGAGTCGCAGGGGAGGTGAGATGATTAGGCAGAGTGCAGGCAGGAATAAGTAGACTTGTAGGAGACAAGTTCATTAGCTCAACAGTTAAGCTGCTGAAAGAGTCTGCATCTTTTTGATGATTGCTGCTATTAGCAGCTTAGAATACTCAACCTAGACCAATGTGAAAGCACAAACAGACAGTAGCTGAAACTTGTTCATAGTTCTTAAGAAATTGAAAAAATAAATTATCCCTTTTGTATCATTCTAAATACAACACAAATTAATTTGGCAATTCAAGTGTCTTTGGAAGAGAGACCAGTGAGACAGGTGTGGGATGGGACAGCAGAAATGCAAGAATGGAAAGAAGAAGAGAGACAAAACAGTTTGATAAATGTATGTCAGTGGAGTCAGGAGAGAACTCATTAAGCTTGTCACAGTTCTTGACATGTTAGTGCTGTTCAGAAATTTTCAGTAGTTGTGGGCTTTAATCATCCAAATAGGAACTGAATGCTATGTGACCAGTGGCAGAAAAATAATTAGTAGGTTTGTTTTTATATTTAGATTTGATAGCAGAGAGCAAAGTAGTTGTGGTTAACTTTTTGCTTAATAGACTTGCTTTCAAATACATTTAAATTGACATTTTGCTTTCAATATCATTAGAATTCATTTTGTTAAGAGTTGGAAAATTACATTCTTGTAGTTTTGCTTGTCTAGGATGCACTGATTCAGATTTTTGCTCTGTGGTGTAAGGATTCATAAACAAGAGTCCTTGTCCTGTGAGTGTATTAGGTTTATTTGTGAATTTGGGACACATGCAGAATTGAGTTTCAAGCTGGAACAACAAAATGTTTTATTTATGTGAATATTTTTTTGTATTTGATATGGGCTGGGATGTCTGCTCTCTAGCCAGCTGCTGGTGAAAGAGCTTACTTTGGATTTGGTGGCTTGACTGCCCTTCTCTCTCAGAAGAATGGGCGTTACTGGGCAGGGAAATTCAATCTGTAATTGCCATGCTTGTTTCTTCTTTAGGCAGAGAATTTCTGGATTTATTTCTCCAAAATGTGGTTGGAAAAGCATTCCTTGGCTTAGAGAAACATTGGTTGAAGGACTAATGGACTTAATCTGATAAACGGGAAGTGTGTTCCGTGTGTGTTTCTGTTCCACGCCTTTTATTTAGGAAGTGATTGAAATGACTAATTGACAGTTTTCTAACATGCAACTGTGAAGCGTGTGACCTCAGGAGAGCTGAGGTGGAGGTGCTGTGGGGCAGACATGCCAGCCTGTGCATTTGGTGGGGCTGAGAGGATGTAAGTGCTAACCAGGTTGGATGATGCTGGCTGGCAGATTTTATTGTGGATTTGGAGCAAGGCTGCCCTTACACCTTTATGTAAACTAACTGGGTGGTGATGTTGGTTTGGTTTGTTTGCTTTGTTAAATTAAGTTAGCAGAACTACAGAACAATGCGTGTATGTGTGCACGGCCCTCCAGTCTGCTTGTTTGGTAACAGAAAGTGCTACATTGAATGGCATGATTTGTAGCGTCAGCCTGTGTAACAGTTACTGACTGTTGTGAATCAAACCTGAGCTTTGTTTATGATTTATATTTTTCAGTTAAACCAGAAAATGAGCAAGGTATTTCTGTTTGCTGATTTAAAACATCTGATACCTTGAAGTGATTTAAATCAGGTAGTCACTGAAGTAATGGCCAAAAAAAGCTAATCTTGTAGCTTTTAGAAACAAAGGGAATAATATAGTGGTAGTGTGATATCTACTCCAAATGAAGAGGGAGATTGTAAGAGTAAACTGCTAAGCGTACTTTATACTTCAGACTGCTTCAGTGCTACTGTTTCAAATGATTATTCATGTTTGCCTGTGTACTTAACATCTTGCCAGGCATCCCAAAGACTATCCATTGAAAAAGCTGAAACTGGTCATTATTAGGCAGTTTTCCCATAACCCTAACTTGAATTTTGAATGTGTGGCTTTGAGTGTCAATAAAATTCAATGTTCAACATAAGAATTGTGTTTCACAGGACATATGAGCCAAGTAGTAGAGTCTCTGCTTGGCAAGGTTTCGAGGTGCAGGTGTCAGTAACACTGCAATGCCTCTCTCATTAAGTGTTACTGTTTTCATAGGTTATGCTTCTGCACAAATATTATTGCATTAGAATTTAAAAGTAATGTTGAAATTGCTTCCATTCTCATGAGTTGGGAACCCTTTGAGGCATCTGTTGATTTTAATATATGTTTGTAACATAATGCTTTTGATTGCACAGAAACAAATCTTTCTACTAGAAATAAATGTAGGTGTGTAGGTCTTTGGGCTGTGTTCTGTGACTCAACAACAGAGATTTGTGCAAGCAAAACTTCCTCAAGAGTGTTTCTTTAAAAAAAAAAAAAAGAAAAAAACATTCTGCTAAAATTAGCATAGTTTATAAGGAGGACTTTTTTAAGTACTGCTAAGACTTTGAATTGTGGGATGATTGGGTTGTTTGTTTGTTTGTTTTCCTGTGGTAATGCTGCTTTCTGTGACAACACTGAAGCAGTATGATGGAGATTTTTAGTTCTGTGCGGTAGCAGTAACTGAATGGTAGTATCTTTTAGCCAGAGATTAACAGAGTTTTGCATTCAAGAAGTGATTCATTTTTCTGGTGTAATTAAAGCAATCTGTTCTGTCTCAAAAAAAATATGTACTTGTTCTTCGAGGACTAAGTATATGCTTGAAAATTTCCAGATATGTATCTTTGCAGTTTAATTAAAGTAGTCCTTAAAAACTCAGCACTTTGTGAGAACGTATTTGGATTCAAATTATTTTTATTCATTCTGAAGAAAAGAAGACTTGAGCGTAAAAGAAATCATTTGTTTCTGATTTTTTTTTTTCTTCACCATTTGTTAACCTTCTGGATATGTACCAAGCTATGATAAAAGACTTTTAATTCACTTGGTTTTCTACAGTGTTGAGACAATAACTTGTGTTTGCTTCAGTACCTCTGTTAGAAATGAGTTGAGACTAAAATCAGTTGGCCATGCTGGAGCTTGGTGGTTGGCTGGTATAAGCTCCAGAGCTCCTGTCTGATGTATTCTGTCATCTGCAAGAAATGGAAGTTCATGCTGTCTGCAGGTAGCTGTCAGTAAGCAGGTGCTGGTGATGCTGCCAGCCGGAACCAGGTGACATCATCAAAGCAGCCTGCGGCAATATGTGTTAGCAACAACTAGCTTACCAACCTATGATTATTGTTATAACTCGTAATGTTGTAAAAGGCAGATCAGAATTGTTTGATAAACTTCTGTTAAAAATATCTACACTGAATTTTACATCATTCCTTTTTGCTCTTTTGTGATTTTGTTTAATATCAGCTTGGTCGGATAGCTTAATGTCAGAGTCCTCAGTGCTGCTTGCTCTTTCTGAAAATGAACTTGTTCTTGGGAATTGCCATGCTATTTGAAGATACATTGGAAGCTAAATATTTATACAGTCCAATAACACTAAGGAAAGTAAACAAAGCTATCTATACTTTATGTTAAATACTTGTTTTCAGTAGAATTTTGAGGGTTTGGTTTTTTTATAATGGTTAGCTTATTAATAGCCCAGAGTACATATGACACAATTATCATCATCCTGCCTTTTGAAAGAAAAAATATTTAGAAGAAATACTGTTTTGGATTTTTTGTCTTGTTTTATTTTTATTGTTTTCCTTTCACACATAATTTTACTGTCTCTGGCTCACAGTGCCTTTTAAATAGTAAGATTAGAATTTCTTTTGTTCCTAATGTGTTTGTTTCAGTGACTAAGTCCTGCCAGACACAGTGCAGGGATGAACTGTGTTTAGCTTTCTCATCAATCTTCTGAACTCTGTAACTTTTAATTTATGTTACTTACTGTCCACATTTAAACTGTGTTTAATATTACTTCTGCTGCTTGGCAGAGAACAGTCACCAAACAGTTCTGTGCTCTTTATGTTAATGTCAACAACTTAACCATTTTTTCTGGTAAAAGATAAATACCATGTTATGGTTCCTCACGTACACAATAAAAGCATCTGCCTTTTCCCCTTCACTGCAGTTTTTTAGTGCTCTTGCTTTAATTTTTTGTTACTGCAGCATTTGTCTTCCAGTTGTATGTCATTGGTAATGCTTTTCTATTTGCAAATTTGTATTTTCCCTCAAAAATAATATATCTGAGGACACTTCTACTTATTTGAAACATCTCTATCTTCTCTTAATTGTGGGATTATGATTTTCAAAATGTTATTTAAATGATCATGTGCAGTTCCCATTCGTCACTTTAAGAGAAAAGTGTATCTTAATAGACTAGTCATAATTGGTTTCAGATAGTTTTTTCCTCAGGAAGCCATTGTGTGGAAATGCTAGAAGTCTTCATCTGCATTTGCATGCTGGTGCCATTATTACGCTATGTATAACAATGGTAAATATCACTCTAACCTACTTTTAAATTCTGTGATCCGTTCCCATTAGGTGATGAATTCTTACAATGCATCACCTTTGCACCAACTTGGGCGAATTCCATGAAACTCTCAAGTACAAAGCTATTACTCTTGAGTTGGAAAAAATTTCATAATTTTTAAAACTTCCTTACAGGCGGCCTAAAGCTTGTATCATATGTCATCCAGGCTTTGTAGGTTGTATGACTTTATTGCCCCCCCCAAATCTCCAGCACCTGGTGGCTGGTGCTGTAGGAAGTGGGTCTTCCCTTTGCTGGCTGACTGCATGCATTATCTGGTGCTCAGTGTGCTAGAGCACTCTCATAATAATAATAATAATAAAAATGATGGTCAGTGTCTCCCAAATAGATTACTGCTATCTTCATTTTTTTGTTTTTACTATTCATTTTTTATGATTAGTCTAGAATGTCTCTTACTACTATAATCTTTGGAGTTGCTGGTGGTTTTTTTGTTTTTGTTTTGTTTGTTTGTTTGGGATGTAAAGAACCAAAGTAGACAGGTCTTGCTCCAAAGGGAAAACCATGCTCCATGAAACTGAAATGCTTCCACTCTGTGTCCTGGGGAGCTGAGGGTGAATTAATTCAAAGAACACTATCAACTTCTTACTGGTAGTGGTAAAATAAGGATTCTTGGATGGCTTTCTTTGTCTATGTTGCAGTTCGTAAAGTTTATAGAATAGAAATACCCTGTGTGACCATTGTCATTCTGGTGCCACTTGTTGCCCTCTAGTGTCTGGATGATGGTCTGGAGGAGTTTCTTAGTTTATTTACCTTTATATGAGACCTAGGAAGAGCTTGCTTCCCTCAGTAAGAGACTTCCTGGAAACAAGACTTCTAAGAATGAATTTCTTCTTCTGTCTACCGAATGTGTCTGCTCTCTCTTGCTGAACTGCTCCATTAGAGCTATGGTTGTGTACTGTAGCACACAGCAGTTTGTGAACAGTTTTTCAGCTGCAGTCTGGAGGTGCACCAGGAAGGATGCCTGTGTGAATAAGTTATATCATACGCTTTTAGGTAATATGTTATTCAGTGTCTGAATGTACTGCGGTGAAGAGCAAACACCGTATCCTGGTGGATATAAATTCACTGGCAAAATGTTAGTAATCACTAATTGCAGTTAATTATGTCATACTCACATGATTTTAGGTACCTACTTAGTGTGAAAATGCAAAAGTTGCAAAACTTTAGCAGGCCAGTGTAAGTTAACTTCGTGTCAGCACTACACATTTGTGATTAGGGAGATTGCTGCTGCAGTCTGTAACTGGTTTTGACTTGCAGGGATATTGAGGAAAACACTTGGTGCCTAGGAAAACATGATCAGAGAAACCTTGTTTTTCAGATAAGTGAAGAGGGGGAATATGACTTGCCTGTAACTTGTAGTTTTCAATATGATTAATGAACGTGGTGATAAGTGAAATTAAGTATATTGCATGTAGCTCATTCTTCTTTCCTTGAGTTGTCTTCATGCTCATTGTTTGCGTTGTCTATTTATCTTTTAACAATTCAGAAATTCATCTGGAGCAATTGCTAAAAATAGTAATGGATGTAACAAGGCATTTCCTTTTCCTGGGAAGCCATGTGATTCCCTGCAAAATCAGAGATCTACATCTGGTGGAGGCTCTGTAATTGGCAGATGGTTTGGGGGAAGGGAAAAAGAAAGGATTTGAGGGAGTGTAGTCCTAAAAAAAAATTAACACCGCTTTGAAAAAGAGACGACGATTTTTCTGACTTCTTTTAAATAGTTGGTATATTTGCAGAGCAGGAAATATTCAAGTGATTATTTTGAAACTTCCAAAATGTTATTTTTATGCAACTGGAAACTATATTGCAGCGGTATTCGTTAAAGTGATGAATGTGAGGAAAATAGAATCTCTAAAACTACCACTTTAATTTCCTTACTGATTTTTCTTTCAATTACACCATGCTTGGAAGAGGCTGAGAAAGCACTAAGCTTTTTTTTTTTTTTTTTTTTGTCACCTTTCTTAGGTTTTCAGTACTTACTCAAATGAAGATTATGATAGACGTAATGAAGAAGTTGATCCTGTGGCAGCCTCAGCTGAATATGAACTAGAGAAAAGGGTGGAAAAAATGGAAGTATTTCCTGTGGAAATTGAAAAAGGTGTGAATCAGACCTTGAATGTTAGAGATACTATAGAAAGAAAAGATAAAGCAATTGTAAACTGTGTTTTTGCTGAAATTAGATCTTAAATTTTTGAATGTAGCCTGTGGCTTTCATGCATAGCTACTCTGTTGAATTTAGTGACTTTTTATTGAACAGTCCTGCATTAAGTGTGAGCTGTCACACCTAATTGAAGTTAGCATTTATTATTGAGCAGCTGATCTGCACTAGAATATATACAATCCATAAATCTTTGAACTCAAATTCTGTTTCAGGTTCCATGAAACTTTGAATCTAATAGGAAGTCATAACTACAGAACAGAAAAGCTTTCAGTATTATCTAGGCTTAAAAATAATATATTTTAAAATGCATTCTATATTTATGTATTAAATATATATTTATAAAATATGTCTTTTTTTTTTTTATCTTTCGTATGGAATGATTTGAAACACTTCAAAACCCCTCACTACTGCTTTGTTTTACATCACCTATGATGTGGCTAATGTTAAATTTTTGAATCCCTTAGGTGAAAGTGGTCTGGGCATCAGTATTATTGGAATGGGAGTTGGTGCTGATCAGGGGCTGGAAAAACTGGGCATTTTTGTAAAAACAATAACAGATGGTGGAGCTGCTCAGATAGATGGACGGTGAGTTTTCCGCTGAATTGATTACGCTTTTTGCACATTTCTGACTGATCCCAGTCATTTTCATCTGATATGCCAAATACTGTGAACAAAGCTACAAATGCTGACTTCAAGTGAATAAATATTACACTTCTGGTTTATGTTAAAATTTTACAGTGCAGTTTTTTGACTTAGCATAGGTCATTTTTCAAAATGAGCTTAGGTCTTCTTACAGGATGCCTGAGAAAATCTTAGAAAATGTCCATGTGTTCTAGTGCTACAGAATCAAGCTGGCAATCCAGAACAATAACCAGTGTATGATTAGTATAAAAATTTCAAGGCAAACACTGTATTTAGTTTTTAATTGGTGTTTTCCATACTAATTGAGGATCAGGAGTTTAGTTTCAAGCAATAGAATGCTTGGGACTCAAAGTTTCTTACTGTAGAAATGAGGGAGTTTCAGGTGACATCACATCAATATTTTGTCTGGTTAAATCTTTTTGTTGAGCTGATAGCTAAGCATTTATTTATTTTTGCAGAATTCAAGTAAATGATCAGATTGTGGAAGTTGATGGCATAAGTCTTGTGGGAGTTACTCAGTTCTTTGCAGCCACTGTACTAAAAAACACGAAAGGAACAGTGAGGTATGTATTGTTTTCTATCAGGTAATACCTTCTATTTAATTGTAATTTTTCATTAATGGAGAATACAGAACTTAAGTTTTTGCTGCAAGGTAATCTGTTTTTCTTTTGTAGGTTTCTGATTGGCAGAGAGAAGCCAGGGACTCAGAGTGAAGTAGCCCGCCTCATTAGTGAGACTTTAGAGCAGGAGAGATGTCTGTATGAGCAGCACTATGTTCATGATGACACAGAGCAGGTAAAACGTACATGTGTTTACTTTAAGAAGAAAAAAAATATATATATATATATATATGATTACTTCTGCAAATGGGGTGAATGCTTTTGACCCAAACTGAAGAGGAAAAAAAAAAGATAAAACAGGCAAGCTGATTAAAAGAGAAAATACAAACTTAATACATTACCTTTATCAAAGTATGCAGTTATCACTACTTGCTTTGTCTCCAATTCACCAATAATCCAAAAGATATTTTTAAACATGAGCTGTGGATTTTGTTGTCCATGGCTTCTTTTGAGAAATTTTGATGAAAATGTTTGCAAATTTCCTTTAAAAGTTATCACAGATAGAGGAAACTGAAAAGGAATAGTAACTAGTTGAGAAGGTTTGTAGCTGTTTTGTTTATCACAGAACTGTAGGTGTTGAAAGGGACTTCTGCAGATCACGAAGTTCAACCCCCTTGCTAAAGCAGGGGGGTTTGAAAATGTGCTGAGAAGGAGACTCCACAACTTCTCCGGACAGCCTGTTCCAGTGCTCCATCACTGACAGTAAAGTTCTTCCTCGTGTTATTGTGAAACTTCCTGTGTTCTGCTTTCTGCCCATCTCCCCTTGTTTGGTGGGAAGCCTGGGTGCCATGTGCTTAGTGGACTGGAAGAGCTGCTCGTCACCATCTGCCCCCAGCAACTTGACTCCCTCACCTTAGATATTTATAAACAGTTATGATATCCCCCTCAGTCTTCTACAGACTTAACAGTATTAACAGGTCTCAGCCTTTCCTCATAGGAGGTGCTCCCAGATCCTTAATCATTTTTGTCACCTTCCTCTGACTCTTCCTAGGAAATCCCTGTCTTTATAATGCAAACTGTGTATGTTATTGGATGTCATGTTTTTCTATTTTTTTTCCAGGATGATGAGTATGATGATGATGATGATACATATGAATCACATTTACATGAAAAATCTGTGGAAGTTTTTGATCTTCCTGAAAATGAAGATATCAATTTACCACTGGATATGGATTCAGCACAGTCTCTTCTTAAATTTAAAGAGGTATAGTATTGAATATTGAATATTCTTCATCATGTACTAGGGAAAATTTGAATATAGTATGATCTCCTTCATGTTCCCATCGTAGCAGTGTGTTTGTTTTCCTACTGTTGCTGTCCCTTGCAACAGAGGTCTTCTGTGACTTTTTTATTCCAACTTCCCTGTACGTATTTACAGTAAATGATCCTTTGACTTGAAATTGACACCTCCCTTCCATTCTTCCCCCCCCCCCCCCCAAAAAAAAAAAAAAATAAAAATAAAAAACACCAGAGCCCAAGACCACCTCACTCCTTGTGGTGTCTGAATACTGCAACACTGCATTACACAGTTTCTCTTATTTTTCCTTTGGCCCACTGGTCTTTGTATTTTCTTGCAAATTTGAATGGAGGAGTGTGCACATTCTGAATGGTCTTTATAGTGCTGTAGTTCAGATGCATGTGTTTTGTTTTCTTGAAGAACATCTCAGTCCTTTCAGCCCAGTGACCTCCCACATCCTGAGGATTGCTGTAGTTGATGGGGTCTGTGTACACAGAAGTAGCTGATTCTGTGGATAGGCCTGGTTTTCACAGAATTTTAGGGGTTGGAAGAGACCTCTAGGGATCATCTAGTCCAATCCCCCTGCTGATTTTCACTCTGGGCAAGAAAAATACACTGCGAACAAGCTGTTTGGTCTCAGCTCAGCACTTTCAGAGGGTATTTGTACATATTTTTATATTAAAAAAAAAACCAACATTTGCAGATCTCCTCAAGTTTGCTCTCTGGATAATATTTATGTTGAGAAAGTGATAGTTCAAAAATTCTAATTTTGTGTTTACACTTTTCTCTGCTAGAGGCATAGATGCTATGTATGGCATCTTTAAAAGCATCAGATTTATTTGGTGCAATTGAATTCCCAGCTAGAGTCATTACCACACTGCTGTTAACATTATTTCAATTATGGATTTTAAGTTACAGCTTCGTTTATTTTAATATTCAGTATATTTGGCAATGGTATAATAATAGTCTCTTACAATGTTATATCCTATTCAAAAGTAAAAAGGTCCCCCAGGTTTATAGATGGAAAGTTAAATATAAGAAATAACTGACAGTAGTCAAAAAAAAAAAAAAAAAAAAAACCCTTTACACTCATATGCATGCTGTTTCCTTATCTCATTAACAGACTTTACATTTGGTTTAGATGTAGCTTTTACCTATCTTTAACTATCCTATGGAGATTTCTGTTGTGAAGTACAAAGGTTACTTTCAAATCAAACCTTGTACACTTATTTGTAAGTGCTGACAAGTTAAAAATAAGAATGATAATAATTTGATACTTTTACACTTGATTCTATGTATGCTGTTGTAACTGCATTGTTGCCCTCTCATTTTCCTAGGATGCTGAAATGTTATCCTAACCTCCTCACTCTTCTAAATGTTAAAAGCTCTGCGTTTTTTCTGTACTGTAGGTGATCACATACTTTAACTTCTTTTTTTAAGTTCATGATTACTTCTCCTGTAATTGACAAAGAATTAATTTGTCTTCCTGTGCGGGAGATCAGACAAATATTTGAAACTTGCATTTCAAACACCATTTCCTATGCGATTCTTGTTTGTTTCAGCTACAATTAAAACATGCAGTAACAGTAGCTGAAGTGAATCAATTGAAGGAAAAGGTAAGTTTTCAAAGAATTTATTTTTTTTTTGTTTGCTTTTTAATTACTTTTTCTAACAGTGAATTTTACTAAGAATAAACTGAATGCAGCGGACAGCAATCTGTTTTAGGTCTCAGGCTCTATGTACTGTGTTAAGTAAGACAGGCATTTCTAAGCTGAAAAGCTATCCTCGAATAGGGGCTGGGGAAGTGCCATTACAAAATGAATGCTTCAGTATTACTGAATTACCATCAAACTGAATGTAGGTGGGTACTCTATGAAACAAGTTCCCAACTAAATGAGAGAATATTTTCAGTACAGAGAACCTGTTTTTTGAGTATGGATTTGGGATTCGTAGACAATGGTTAGTACCTGCCTTTCTGTTACCAGAAAATTGTTACCTTCTTTCCCATCTTAGCTTCTCCTGCATTTCTAACCACCTTTGGGGAGCATTTTCGCAGTTGTTTTTTTTTTTTCTTTCCAGTGAGGATTGGCTCAACACTTTTGAGTTATCTGAGAAAGGGTTTATAGCTCTTTTTGCCTCCTTTTCCACTGATAGAGATCTGTATATAGTCTTTTTCTAGAAATATTTGCTTTTATTCCATTACCCTTCAATGTTTTCTTGACAAGAAATGTGTACCCTAGGGTAAGTCACACTATGGTGCTGGGAGAGGGTGGCAGGAGACTGGGCAATGGTAAAGCTTCAGATTGCAATAATTTGAATAACAGTATCTATTGGAATCTTGCCTGCACTCTGCAAAAGTTTAGAACTCTAGGTTTAGAGAGACACAAGAGCTGTAACTTCTTTGTGTTCTTGTGATAGTTCCGAATTTACTTTCTGATGGTATTCCTTCTTGCAGTATTCTTGACATTTAGCCCACTGGATTGCTAAAAAGCTGTTCAAAATGTTGGCATTAGTACAATTTTTTGCTTCATTTTTTTAATTCAATAAATGTTTTGTCCTTTCAACATCTCTATTCCATCAGGAGGTGATCTTAACTGATTTCACAAGCGGCAGTTTCCTTAGTGTGAATAGTATTGCCTAAGAAATCAGTATTGTTTAGTACTAAATGCCATAAAAAAATAATTAGATAGCTAATTGTTTAAGGATTAGTTAAGTAAGACACCTCCTTCAGTAATGTTTGTAGGTAAGTAGTCTAAGGTTAATTGAAAATTTAGCAGGCTGGATTGCAACTATGTCAAAATAGGTTGTCCAGAGATGCTAAATAACATGCCTTTTCTTACTAAGTCAACATTAGTAAAATCTTTTTTGCTACTTATTTTATTTCTTTTAAAAGGTAGCAGTATTAATGAGGAAGTAGTAAAAGACTCCTGAGTTTTGAGTTCTAAAAATAACTTGGATTAGCAAGGTTTGGAGGAGTTTATATGATTACTTTGAAAGTCCTGTGTTAAATATTATTAAGTTGTTATTTGTCATTCTCTATCTTTTAGTTTAGATTACTTTATTCATTTTTAATCTTTTCAGTTAGAAGTTGTTGAAGCGGAAAAAAATGAATGGAAATTAAATCGAGCCCAACTTCAGCAAAACTTAGAGGAAAGCAAAGAGAAAATTAAGAAGCTGGAGACTTACTGGTTAGAAGCACAGAGCTTATGCAAAACAGTAAATGAGCATCTTAAAGAAACTCAAGAACAGTGTGATGCCCTTGAAAAGAAATACAACAAGGCCAAGAAATTGCTCAAAGATTACCAACAAAAGTAAGTAGGTCTCTCCTTCCTTTCTTCCTTATTTTGTACGTTATGAGAGAAAACTAATGAACGTATGTGGAGGGATGATTTGATTAAAGAACTTCTTGTCAGCAGGCAGGGGGCTGTACGTGCTCAATTTTTTCATACATTCAGCCAAATTCTGAAAGCGTTCTTCAAAAGTTTTGCTGCTGCTTTTGAGTCTGCCTTGCAGGAAAAAGTAGATTTTATTTCTTTTTCTTTCTGATAATCATTATTATTTTTTGTATAACTTATCATTGAAATTTCTTTAGTTGGAACCACGTAGAAAATTGAAATTTTATTTACTTCTCTACAGAAAATTCTACCGTAGCTTTTGGAAGGAAAATATAGTAGTACATGGTATGTGGATATAAGATCTAATGATCTCAGTTGTGCATATATTTGATGGGCAGCTAGCTTCCCAGATTTTAAGGTAAAGCAGCACTTTTTCACCCCAGAGTGAATTAGTGTCATAAGTGATTTATTCTGTGAAGAAAGTAAATATGTATTAAAAATACATGCATTTTGTGACTCTACAAGATTAATGAGTGGGTGATGCTTTGCAGATTGATTGTTTACAATGTACTTACTAACAGGAAGATTTTTCGTAAGTGCAACCACGTATATTTATTTTCTGTGTTTTTCTACGCTTCTACATACTGTTATTTTGTATACATGTATGGATTTCTTTCACCAGAGAAATAGAATTTATGAAAAAAGAGGAGGATCATTTGAGGATACTTGAAGAGAGAGACCAGAAATATGCAGAACAGCTGAAAATGTATCAGGAAAAGGTAACACAGTGTTACATTGAAAAACGAACATCTGCATTCTTGAGAATTTGTGTCTCACTTCTACACTTTAATTCTTACAGATTTCAGAGCTTGAAAATAAACTACTAGTGTATGAGAACATGCCATATATGTTAGGAAGTGGCAGTATATTGGAAGATGGTTGTCAAAATCCAAGCCAATATAATGAGCGCTCAAAAGTGAGAGAAGAAAATGAAAAAGAAACAGAATCACTAGAAGAAAGACTAAATTCTTCAGATATGTTGATTTCTGGTAAGTAGCTGTTAGATCTTTGATTTGTGTTTAATGAAAGTTAGCGGGCGTTAATATGTGTGTAGTGTCTTCTTAAAAAATAAATAAAGTCTTGCAGGGTTTATGGTCCTCCAACATTTTTGGAAATTCCTATGTGGAGGATGGCAAGAGAGAGGGGAAGATGACTATCATTTCCTCAGATTCTTTAGTAGTGAAACCAATAATGTTAGAAAGTCTAAAGTGTTAAGATACATCAGTTTAAGACCACTTTCACTAGTCTTAGCAAGCTGTGGTATAAATCGTAGTTTATGATTCAAGTTTTGTAGTAATTTTATTCCCAGAATTTTTTCAAATATTAGGCAATGGTTCAAATGAGACATATATTTTCACAAGATTTGGTTGATATTTGTGTACTTTTTAAAGGATCTTTATCTCAGGGAAAGGTATATTTTGAGCATAAATTCTCATCAGTTTGAGAGTAAAATTTATTATTCAAGCCATAATAAAATTATATCCTGATTAATTTCATTTGAAGAAAAACCCTGAAGAAATCATGTTGAAATGCAATTCAAATGAGTCAGCAATTTTTAATCACAATGATAAAATATTGTAGCATTATATAAACAGTATTGTCATCTTTTAATCAATTATTCCATCTGATAGTTAGCTTTTGAATATTTTTCTGAACTGTGGGTTGGAGATCTTGCGTGCTAATACTTTTTTAAAGGAGTATGTATTTGTTACAGATTTTGATGCTTTTGTTGGGGATACTCCCAGATTAGATACCAGTGCCAACAAAGCAAAAGCTCAGCTTGCTTTGAAAGTAAAACGCCAGCCACCTTCTCGATCAAAGCTGAAGGAATCTCTTGGGGCTGGACAACAGACCGCAAATCTACAGGTACCAATATAAGTAGATAGGTATTCAAAAGCCTGAATGTGTATTCAGTTTTACTTGTATTCTCAATTTGAAGCAATGTCCAAGCTTCAATCAGACTGTTCCAAAGCATATTTTTATGCTATGTATCAAGTGGAAAAAGCCCTATTCAGTTTCACATATGTGATCTCTGGCAAGTTCTTTGTTAGCATAGTTAATCTGAAGTTAGCAAGGAAGTATGCAAGTTTGCTGTATGCTGTTTACTGAAAGATTTTGTCGTTGTACTAGTGGTATGTTTTGTGGAACATGCTTATCTATGTTGTAATTCCTTCATCTGAAACAAGTTATCAATAGTTATAAATATTCTTCAAAAACTAAACTTTTTTTCTGAAATGTTTTATTATTCAATATGTAATCACTTAAGTCTACAACAAAATATAGCAGTAAAATGTTCTCGCACAATTTGTGGCTCTATCTAACTTTTCTCCTTCTGTCTGGACTTAGATTGCCAGTGGTGCATCTAACAATACCAAACTCTTTTCTGTTTCCATTTGTACTTGTACAATGGCTAGCTATTCTTAGCATGGTTTTTCATTCACAATAACTGTATGAATTTAGAACTTCTCTTAGAAGCTTCCCTTGGTGGAGTGCTCCTTTTTGTGCGTCCTCTTAATTTTCCATCTTCCTTTTCTCAGACTTCTTGGTTGAATTTAAACTTGGAAGCTTTGGTTTTGCAATTCCATTAACTCTTTGTATTTGATTTCACTGTCTTTGCATTTTCATAAAAATATATAGCAGCATTCTCATTCTATTTCAGAAAGCTTAAAGTTGGAAATTATAAACTTCATTCAGGGATGTAAGTCGGTGTTATAGCAGTGTAATCCTGACAGCTCTTAAGGTCTCTAGCTGTGTGTTAATTTCTACTCATTCATCTGGTAGCCATAAAGAAAACCAGTAAAGTTGGCTTGTGGTATGATTCTATTATAATTTTCTCTGTTGTAAGATAATTACCCGATCTGTATCTATGTTCTCCCTGAAGATGGCCCTTTTCCCATGACAAGCCTATCGTCTTGCCCAGTATAATGATTAAGTCCTTATCCACATGTCAGATGTCATAGCCAATAAAATTCTAATTGAATTAGATTCTGGGCATCAACTAATGGAGCAAGTAAAAGAAAACAGGGGGTAAAGAAAACCAAAAAAACAGACAAACAAAAAAAGACCAACCTGGTCCATGAGCTTATAGAGTCTTCCAGAGATTTTAATGTGAGAATAAGAAATGGGAATTTTGGTGCAGAATGTGAAGGGGGGAAAACAGTTGAAGAAACAAAAGTAGGTAACTGGTATATGAGAGAACCTGTCACAGAGGGAGAACAACTTGGTTTGAAAGGGTTTTAAAAGTGATTCCACTGAACTAGAATAAGCAAGTTGTACTACAGTCTTTCTAAATTGTCTGGATGAAGGTGATTTGGAATGTGCAAAAGCTTATAAGAATCTATAACATCAGCTTCATGTCATTTAGGTGATAACTACGAGCCATCAAGCTAAAATTGTAACTGTTTGGAGTTTTCTGAACTGGGCGAGTTTGCACGTAACATAGAATATCCTTACATAATGGACAAGATTAAAATATGATCATTTAATTTTTCAATTTGTCATGCTTATAAAATGATTTTTAAATTTCTTGAAGGATGGGGATTCAGAAGATACCGTTCTCAACAGAGACGTTTCCACTGCATGTCTAACTAAGACCTTAGAAATAAGTGAAAAATTAACTCTGCCTCATTTGGATGACATAGAGCAGAAGAATGAAAAGCCTGAACAAAGACAGAGCACAGAAAGTCCTTTAGAGTCAAGTCCTTCTGCTTCCACACACTCTTCTCCAGTGCACAAACCAAACAGTGAAAACAGCACAACCAACGCTCATTCACCTCCTCCTGAAGAGATGGCTCCAAATTCTCCTCAAGGATATACCAAGAACGTTAAGCAAAGAGAAGGAAAAGGAAAGGGAAAAGAGGCCAAGGGTAAGACCTAAGATTTTGTTATTTTAATCCTTTGGAGTCATTATGGTTTTAGATATAAATGCTTATTAAGCAATAAACTACTTAGTAAGGAAAGGAGCTGTCTACTAATTACTTGCTCTGAACCCATTTCTTAACTCTTTGGGAAAGTCTGAAGTTATCAAGAATTTTGCAAGATCATTCTATGTTGTTTTATTTGTGTATCCATTAGATGTAATGAAATGAGAGTTCTTAAAATGGATCAGAAGAGGAAATAGTGCTAATGACGGTTGTTGTACTGGGGAGTCTGTCATTTTTAGCACTCAAAACCTGATTATCAGTAAGTCCAAAACAAATGACACAGCATGGCCTTGAGACACAATTTGCAAGTTTTGGAACACTTTAGAAGTAGGTTAAAACTGGACATACTTCCATGTAATATCATGTTTAAACCCTCCAATGTGGACATCAAGCTGGTAACGTTCTCTTGTCAGCTCTGCCTGAGATGGATTTGTTTACTGTGGCTTGCATTTAATGTCTAGCCAGAGAAGAGTAACAGTTGATGACAAACATCTGCTTTGGAAGTGGAGCCACGTTCTTAGCCCTTTCCAAGACACTACTGAAGTAATGTAATGTGTTAAAAGAGATGCTTTTGAGAGTAGTCAATAGACCTGCATAACCAATTGTATATATGTTAAATATGCTGGAATTCAGGTCCCACAGATGTCTGAAAACTTGATTTAAACTTCATTTCAATCACACTTGGTAAGATATTTTGAGATCTGAATGGATGACAGCCAGAACTTTCCTGCCATTCTGCTAAGGATTCGAATTTATTTAAGTCTATTTTCACATACATATTTATCAAACAGTGTAGTGTCAAACAGTAAAATCAGTGTAGCATTTTTTGTATAAACAGAATGCAAGAAATTTTTGAATATTTAAAATTCCTGAAAATACTAAGCAGATATTAACAAACTCTTCCAGTTTAAATAAATCACTCTCTTTTGTGGAAGCCCTTCATTGATTTTGCTACTAACATTATTTATCTGGGTCTTAAACTTTCTTTAAGCTTTCATTCTTAAAAGATGCAAGAATCTTGACTAATATTTTTATTGTTTTTAGTTTATCACTACATGGAATTTTCAAATATTAGAATTGCTCAAACTAAATTCCAAATTTAAACAATCTGCAAATATATGTAATTTTATGTATACTGTTACAAGATAAAGGTCTAATTTTCATTTAGGATGAGCAGTTGTGGTTGCATAGCGTATGCATTTGATATTAAATGAACAAAGGAATGCAGGGTATTTAACAAAGATTATAAGTAAAAGTTCTTTGTAAGCATATTTGATATTTCAAGAAGATGGAGAACTTCACATTTTTAAAGTCTCATCCAAAAGGTACTTACAGAATAAGTGCTTTTTCAGTTTAAACAGTTGATAATAGCTCAAGCTGCAGATCTGAATTCTAAATAGTCACCTTGAAGTAAGATAGAAGAGCTAGGTCACAGACTGTGTATAATCACCAAAGGTCCTAAAATATTTCTGCAAAACACTAGCACAATAAGCAGCAATGTACATTTGACTGATTTCCAGTTCTCAGCAAAAGTTATCATCAGCCTTTTTAGCAGATGTGATCCAGATGTTTAAACAGCATACAGATTTTGAACATTACAGGAATTGCTGCACTGTTCATTTCATCTTGTCTTCTTGTTTCTCACTAGGAAGAGATTAAAGGGATTATGATCACTGTACTCACTACTAATCATAGTTTGATATAAATATTTGTCTGTTTTTTTTCATAAATAAGAAAAAATTAAACCTCTTAATGAATCTTCTAATCAGTTAATGCTGGATTATAATTGCTGTCTTTCCATTATAGCTCAGAGAAAATCTTCCAATACCCTGAACAACAAGATATGTCCTACTCTCCTTATTCTAGATCTCTAGGATAAATTCTTAATCAGAAATGATCCCTGTCCTACCTTATGCTTAAAATCTTAATAATTAAAAAAAAAATTGAAAGCCTTTTCAAAACAAGTATCTAACATATACATGGGTTTGCTTTCTTTTCTATTTAACCGTAATTATGTGTAATCACAAGGTAAAGATTTAATTGTATGGCCAAAGCATCATAAACATATTCTCAAAATGGGTATAGTTCATGGAAAAAGTACTTAATGCAATACATCAGAGATGAAGATTAGTACTGAAAGCTCTTTCTTTGTAAACAAGATTACACAAAATGCTACTTCCTGCCAGACTGTTGCTTTCCAGCTGTATTTGAATGTCTACCTAATATTTCACTGAAATAATCCTTTGCAATATCTTCCCATCCATTCATGTATTTTAATGCATGTCTGCATTTTGACCTGTAGTGTTTCATTAGTAATTATATCTTTTCTTAAAATACTATTTTTGGATAAAGTAGAGGGTGGTTGTTGATTTTTTTCTTACAAATTCATTCTTGGTTTTGTGGTGAAGTTGACAGAAAAGAATAACTGATTTTTCCAGCATTTCTAATTGACTAGATGTTGTGTACTTATAGTGAGTGGTTAACTAAGCAGAGCAAGTTCTGTTGTTGATTAGAAAATAAGTCCCCAAAAAAAGAGAGAGGAAAGGTGAGGAAAAAATCCTTGACTATCGATCATGCAAACTTTACGATAACCTTTATATGTTTCAGAAAGAATTATTAGCTGATGGGAGGGGAGTTGCTACTGATTGTGTAGTAGACCTGATTTTTTATGATCTTTGGAGGCATATATGTACATTATTTGTTCATGTCAGAGGTCACCTTTTTGTTTTCTTATCTGAAGACAGAATTTATAATCTTAAAAAAAACCAACCCTACACTATCACTTTCATAGGCATCATAGGTATCAAACTTATTTAAACAAATAAAAATCTAGTAATCTGTGAGTTTAAAAGAACTTGCATCTGTGTACTAACTTAATCTGTTAATGCTACCTGTGAACATGGATTTTATGCTTAAATGTGTCACTTCATTTTGCTTTGCTTAATACTTGAGCAGTTAGGATTGAACATGCTCCCTCTGGTGAAAAATTGGATCCTAGTAGTTTATATTCCAGTTCTGTAAATACCGCAGTACTGGGGGAGCTTCAAAGCCATGATTATTACTTCACAATACTCACAGCTTGTATAATATTTCTAAGAAACTCAGATTGTTTGGATCTAAATCTTTTAGATTTTAGTCTACTGTCCAGGTTTTTGCTAGTGTGCTAGTCAGTCATGTTTCCTGTAGCTAGTAGCAGGCACATGTATGCCCAAGTTCCAAATAGCTAGCCAGGATAAGGGAGAGAAATGCAAAAGGACAACTAAATGTTGTAAACACTGTGTTACTCAGATCTTATTTATTTAGAAGCATTTTCATCATGAATACTTGAAGCTTGCAAGTATTTTTAGGACAATATTTTTATTTTTCACCTCTTTTTGAAAAACAGAAGAGAAGAAAAATGAAGACAAAACAATAGAAACAAATGAAGGAACATCATCAGGGAAGTCCAAAAGGCGATTTCCAGATTTTGGGTAAGATTTATTTGCGTTAGTTCAGGAATAAATTGATTCAGTGTTGCTTTTGGATAGTATCATGTTCTCCAAATGCAAACTGATGAGAAAATCTTGTAATGCTGCTTAATGGCAACATCACTGATTAAAAGTTTTTCATCTTGAAACAGTAATGTTGCATTCATGTTTCTTACGCATTTTGATTGTGATTATCTATACTTTTTCCCCTCAACAGTTTATTGGGATTCATCAATTCTTATCTAAATGCTGGATTTCTCTAAGAAATAAATTGTAATAAATAGCATAAAAATATACTATACATCCATCCAGAGTCAGTGTAGTAAGTTAGCTCGAGTCATTCTGCATATGCACATTTATATAGAAAAAAAAATATGTTCTTTTTCTTGGTTGATTCACAGAATGTTAAGTTTCCTGTGTTTATCTTTGATTTTCAGAATTGGTCATGGTTCTTAAACAGGAATGACAGTACTTCATTGCATGCATAATGACAAAATCATGCCCTGCATAACAATACAAGTGTAGCTTTTTGTAACTGTTGAAACTGACAAAAATGTTTTGTCCAGTGTAAATGTAAACACTACTGAGAAAACTGTGTTTCTCACTTCAGTGGATTACGGAAATCTGGAGGCAAGGGCAAGAAACAAGAGAAAGAAAGTGTAAGAGGTTCGCTGGATAGCAGGTATTTGTTCTTTTTGTTTCGTAAATGCATACTGCATTCTTAGCACTTATAACTAAGGAATTTCCTTGAAATCATCATTAATGTTTGACCTTAAAGTACAAGTGGCAAAATTCTGTGAAGATTATTGTAGGAATATGGAGATGAGCTTCTAATGTCATGACATAAGGAAAAAAAATACATAACTAAAAGTTCTAAAGTACTTAAAGTAAAAAGCATAGCATAGAGGAAACTGTAAAGCAAGGTGATGTTGTTAAGTGGCTCATAAGACTAGTATGTTATAACTGTTTAAATATTAAAACTATAATTAGGAAGGAAAAGAATGTTGAGTGAATTATCAAGTACTTGGAACTGTTCAGTTATTTTGTGAAACATTGCAAAAGATCTTAATTAAACCAATAACCCAAATTATTTTGCATGGATATTCAAAGGTGAGTCTCAGTTTTCATTCTTAATATCAACTGTGCTGTGGAATGGGTACAGAGGAGGGGTGTACATTTTTGTTTGCTTTTCTGTTGTAGGTTTTCATTTCTGTTTTGTTTAAAAACAATTTCACTTATTCTAGAGGTTCTCGAGAACTGTTGGATGACTCTGGCAACAATCTGTCTGCATCAGATTCGGATTCTCCTGTTCCTACTTGCATGCCTTTCTCGTGGTTTGGAGACAGTCACAAAGAGCCTCAGGTTTCTAGTAGTAGTCTGCACTTTACTCAGAGTGGACAGGACAGCTGTGAACATGGTCAAGACAAGAACAGAGGCAAGGTAAAGATGACTAATTTGTGTTTTGAATATTGAAGTGTTGCATCTTGACAAAGTAAAAACATGTAGTGTTTAGTATGTGAAATCTTGATGACCGACCTAGATGGCATCTCCTGTGCGAGTATTCCCATTTCACAGAAGTGTTTAAAGCTGAGAGAAACTTCAATACAACTCTCTCTTCCAGAATATTGTTTCTGAGTAACTGGTAATATTCTAATAAGTTAAAGCACTTTAACCAGACTACATGGTTCAGCCTATAACCATAAAAATTTTATCTTAAGTGTTATATTATTTGGAAAAAATGGATGTGAAAAGTACAAAGTTTAGGAAAACCTTTAATAGTGTCCCTATTTTGCAGGGTTTTTTTTTTTACCCATTGGCAGTAGTCAGATTAAAATTGCCTGAAAGAAATGCTCACAAACAATGTGTGTGCTCTCTAAAAACAAATTTAATTGTAAGTCTACTACCAATAGTCTTAACAAGTTGCCTTTATTCTTGTTTCCTTTGGATTTTGTCAGATTCAAAATTGTAGTGATTTAAGTAACCGCTCAAACTAAGTTTGTTCTTAAGCTTCACACTTCTTCACTCTGATTGCCAAAAAATTTCACTTTCTTCTCTTCCTAAATGTTATTAGGTAGATATAAACATATTGGGTTGTAGTACGTGGAGTTTGTTGATGTTTTGCATAGCTGTCAGATAATAAGTTGGCTTTCTGTGTCTGCAGATGCTGAGTGCACTAAAATCCTATCTTAGTACTACTTTTAAACTAGTGTCTGATTTCTCAGTGTGAATTTACATTGGCAGTCCTGTGATTAAGCTGTGCGCATACACAGTATGAGTTTGCAAAAAGTACAAAAAAGTGCTTTTAGGACCAAGAAATACTATAAAAACTTAAGTATAGAAACCCTTCAATCCCTTAAGTAGAGCTGTCTTTTACAGAATACTGTTCTGCGTGTGTGTGTGTGTGTGTGTGTGATATGACTTGTGTTTTTATACTTTTCTGCATTATCTGCTTCTATTCAAGCTAAGGCATTTTCATAAATGAGCCAAAGATGTTGGGATCGCAAGAGCTATTGAAGAGAATTTCTTAATAGGCTGTAACAAAGCTATCTGGGTACTTTCTGTGTAGATAAGCATTCAGTGGCTTAGCTTTCAAAGGGTCACTGGCTCAGAAGAACCCATTCTTCACCTCTTAATTTCTCCTTTCTGCTTGATGTAAATAACTATTCAGAGTATAGTAAATGTCCCACCGGTGCATTTCTACTATAACCATTCATAATGTGCTTAAGCACCCCTTAATGTGTTTCTATATGTACTTTAGCTGACAATCAAAAATGCATAGATGTGAGCAAATGATGTCCTCCCTCTTTCTTTTCACATTCCTCTGAATTAATACCCTTTTCTTCATCATCTGTTGGCTTCATCCAGGCTTTTATCACCTTAAACTTCCGGCTTGCTTCTTGCCTTCTGTTTTATTTTAGCTTTCTTCTCGTGCTCCAGTATGTAATAGCTGCTCTGCTTGTTTCCTTAGTCCCAGTTGCAAACCAGCAGCTGGAATCCTATAGTACTTTTAGCCGTGTCTGCTTTATAAAACAGAAAGTGACCCTATCAAGGAACAGAACATTATGCAGTAATTGATCCTTGTCAGGTACAGCCTCTCCAAAGCCAGGCTGTTTTCACTTTGCAACATTGGGGTGTTTTGTTTCTTTTTTTTCTGAAACTTGTGATTTAACAGTAAATATTGATTGGAAAGATTTATCTTTGTAGTTCCTAACCTGCCTGTTAAGTTCATGCTGCAAAAACAAGGCTTTAGCTGGTAAGCTTCCTGGCAAAAAGACTTGAAAACTGAGTAGAAAACGTGCTCGACCAATCTGTATTGAGTTTTGTTACTAAAACAGCGTACCGTTAGGCACAAAATTATCTTAGCAGAATTTAAGGAAAGAATATTCCTTTTTGTGGTGTTAATATTTTCTGCTTTTATGCCTGTAGGATCACATAAGCATGGTAAAAGCACTTCTTAAAGAGGAAGAAGTAAAAACTCTTGTCATATATGTGATTCTACAGCCACTGAGTCTTTGGCATTGTGTATCATTTGTGTATTTGAGTTTTAATAGTGGTGGTGTAAGGGCTGTAGTTATACTTCAGCTGTTTCCTGTTTTTGTGAAATTTACTTCTTATAATTACTGCATTTTGGAAGATCTTGTTTCCTCAGAATAACACTAAACTTAACCTTTGAAACTTTGCGAACTAATGAATCAAATTCTTGTTACTTATGAAAAGTAGGAACACAGGAAACTAAAATCCTGTGATCTGTTTGCAGCCAGTTTAGCTTCACAAAATTTCTAAATTACAGTTCTTGAATAAATCCATTCCCATAATCTGCCCATTGATTTCAGCCTGTTCTCTAATACACACTACAAACGTGCATGTAGTGATTGCTTCCTTCACTCTTCCAAATTATCTTCTGTAAACTTGTATGCAGTGTTTTATTGCTGTTGGAAATAAGAATGCTGTGTAGTAAATTAGTTATATCTCTACCTTAAATGTTGAGAAGTGTACCTACAAAACCTCTTCTATTTAGGTTCTCTTCTCTTCATTGTCTTAGGAATGAAAAGCCTGCAACTGGCCCTAAATCTTTAAAATGAAATATAAGCTCAAACTGAGGCAGGAAGAAGAGAGAGTATATTACAACTGGTGCTGAGATACTGAAATACTTCTATTTTTGCTGTTGTTTTCTTTTTATTTTTCTCATCTCATTAAATATTTAGGTTTGAATGTTATTCTGTCTTCTTCATTTTTTTATGCTTTTTTCCATAGTACAACTTTTTCTGAATTGTTCGCAACTCCTCTGTAAGGAGAGAAAAAGGGAGGCTAAAAGAAGAGCTCCTCCATACATTTGTCTGTGTTGAAAATAGTTGATATTAGCTTGATGAACAAAAGATTCTCTTTTTTCTGATAATACTTTTTACATTTAAAGACTGAAGAAGCTCCTAACATCAAGTGCAATTAGATTTCATTTACATTATTAGATTTAAATCACCTTGACTAATTAGTTATTAATTAATGAAATTATCTACCTGGCAGATTAAAAATGTTATTAACCATGTAGAATGTCGTGCTCCATGACAGAATAGCAGGAAGATTCAAATTGTGGGGTTTTTTTTGTTTGTTTGTTTTTGGGTTGTTTTTGTTGTTGTTGTTGTTGTTGTGGTGGTGGTTATTTGTTTGAAGAGTGAAAGTGTATATCAGCAATTTAGGGTAAAATAGTGAAAAAATCAAGCTACCATCCCCAAAAACAAGATAGAATAATCTAAAAAATTCAGAGATCAGATTAAACTGAAATGAGAATGCAAATATGAAAGTACTCAATGAAGAAAACTTCAAAATACTTGTTACTTTCTACAAGCATAAATTTCATTTGAATATAAAAAAAATGAAATTAACTTCATCTGGGATCTCAGATTATTTACACATATATGGTATGGCATCCTCACAGTGTTTAGCTAGTTAGTTGACTTGAGACTTCAGAAATAAGTGTAAACAATTGCTTACTGTTTGTAGGCAGCAAAGACCAGTGAAGATTTTAAAAAGATAAAAATATGGGACATGCTTCCAACAGATTTATTTTTCACTCATTAAAGGAAAAATAAGAAGCTGGGATCTAGGTTAGAAATTGAGCTGGTCAAAAGAGAAAATGTCCTGCAAATTTCTTTGAAAGGATTTTGTTATCGAGGTGATGTGCACACTTCAGTTGAAGCATCTGGCTTTTTTCATAGCCTTCAGCTGATGTCCCAGGCTGGCCAGGTGACCTGGGGCCATTTAACAACCAGTGGCTGATGACTAAGTTTAAACCCATATCCCTCTGCTATTGTCACGACACAGAGACCAAGAGTAATCACTGAATGTAAACAGTAAATACTATGAAGATTTTACAGTCTTTCCATGTGATACTTCTTAAATTAGTCATATTTCAAACTTGATTACATACAGTGTAGAATTTTTTTAAACTGTAATTTTATTCCCTTACAAAATGGTGATATTTGTCAGAATCTTTTATTTCAGAACAACTTACTCTTTTGAAAGTAATTTATTCAGATTGCCAAACTGCATAATTATGGTTACAGCTTTGAACCACTTTTTTTTTTTTTTTTTTGTAAAGACATCTTAGTGATTGGAGCTTAACAATGTTTTTACAAGTTTTAGTGTTTTAGCTAAGAAGATTTAACATAGCTTGGTACAGACTATTTCTTTAAAAAATGTATCTTAAGATATTTTATTTCTGTACAGTAGGTTTGCATATCAAGGTGATTTTCAGATTACGTGATTCTGTGCCTCAAATGCAGCCACACCAAAACTGAAGCTGTTATAATGAACAGCAATACAGAACAGGGGAGGCCTATAGAATTCTGTTCTTAGGCAAGCTTTGCATTCTGTAACCATGAACTAATTTAAACCTTGATCTGTAAACTGCCAAAAGTGCATTGTTGAACCTCGATGTACATTGGGTTAAGACAGCCCATTTGCTCTACTGCATGACAGTAGTTTGAATGTGGGCAAATAGAAAATGTAAGTCTTAATGACAATAAATGATTAGAACTTCAATTTTTATCTCATTGAGAGAGCAGCACCTTCTGAAGCAAATTTGTAGTACTTGGTAGATTTCACTTGAATACAAACCCACCACGAGCAGTTCCACTCCCTTAGTCTTAAATTGCATCTCCCCAAGAGTGGTGTGCCTGCTGACAGAGTAACTGTGTATTTCCTTACGTACCTTTACATAACTTCAGGTTATGACTGATTCTCCATGCAAGGTGCTCTTATTGGGGATATTGTTTTAAATTTGTTGTGGTGGTTTTGAATTCAGAAGTTAAACAGAAAACAATCTGAAACGTGTTGCAGTTAATACGTTTCACTTGTGATCTAAAGATAATAGTCACAGTACCTTTTTCTAAAAATCTAGATGACTAGAATATCATCTTATGATCCACTGTTTCAAGGAGTGAGTTAATAAAACATTATTTCCACTTGTTTGCAGAGTAGAATTGTCATAGATGATACATACCATAGCAAGCCAAGTTGTGAACTTTCAGGGTTAGTGACAGAACCAAATCTGTCAGGTCGTTCACACACTTTAACCTTCTCTTCAAATGAGGTGAGTTTCAAAGTGTGTATATGTGTCTTGTTAATGTTGTTGTTCACACTACAGCATGTTTAATAGAACCAATTTTTTTATGTGAAACTGGATGGCTCTTTCCATATTTTAATGTTGAAGAATACTGTAAAAAAATCCTAAGCCATTATTGAATGTGTACTGGAAGACCCCATATTGGCCTTTGTGTTTTGATCTTCGTTGTATCACAAAAACTGGAATGAACTCCATATGATCAAATTGCAGTTTTTAATTTTAAATATAACATATTTCTGTTCCACTAATTTAAAGTCACTTTCTGGATGAATGAAAACTGTAATGTTGTTTTCTGAACCCTCGCCTGAGTGCAGGTTTGTGGAGACCTCTTTTGTACATATGAATTCTGAAATCTACACTTTGATAATATTTTCATCTGTTGTAGCATTTGGTGTTTGACTGACAGGATTCTTTATCAGTTAAATGCTTTGTGGACTAGAAATCATTAAATCTGAATATAGTAAACTTCCAGAAATGAGTTAGAAGGCTAGTCATACTGATAGTGACAATATTTGAAGAAAAAATTAAATGGTGATTAGTAAATGAGAGTTTGTTGCTAGCACTATTAAAGTAGGCTTTGTTGAAAATAATCTGGCGATGTGTAGAAGTCAAAACAGTCTTAAAACAGTGTTATAAATATGCAGCACTGCATGCTGCCCTACAAATCCTAGAATTGTTAAAGGACTAGAGTTGGAATAAACCCCTCTTTGAAACACAGAAGAGTAGCACTGAAGAATCAGCCTCTTCTGGGTAGATGCTTTCGTACAGTTTGGGGAAGCGATCTAGTGGTGACAGCTGGCTAAGAACCAGCTTGGTAGAGAAATGGTACCTCAATTTGGTTGTTCAGTGAGCTAGCTGTAACTTCTCTTACCCTTTCAGAGATTTTTAACTTCTTAAATTGTGTGATGGCATTTGTTTCTTTCTTGGGTTGTATTATAGTTGTTTTTTTTTTTTTTGTCTTTAGCGCCTTCAGGGTGTCCATCCATACTTGCCTTCTGAATCACTAATATTTTTATGCAGGAGAGCACATTGTTCTCTCGTGCTTCCATCCTTCATAAGTAGTTCTAGTTCTGCTTTCTGACTTTGAAGTTGTTTGTGCGTGTGGTGGCAGCTGCAGCAGTGACTGTTTTGGGAACTATTACTGATGTATCAATAGCTTGGGACAGTACTGCCTCTGGAAGGTAAACAATTTTAGGAGGGAGAATGTTAGTTAATGACCAATAAGCATTACTCGAAAATCAATATTCTTAATTTCATTCTGCCACACTTATTTTATTCCTGTTCATATGTTTTAAGAAGTTATAATTGTGCTTTTGTGCAGTAGGAGAAAGTTTAATTTATACAGCATGTTTTCCTTTTCTCCCTCACTTTTCTGAGGAGGTGATGTTTATGTGTTTTAATGCAGATTGACTCTTTGGTACAATTTTTTTATGATGTTAGCTGGTGTACTTACTAATATGAAATAGAAGGGGTTTGATAATATCAGATATGCTGAAAGCATGGGTGAAATTAGTAGCACCATCTGGAGGATTCCTATGGTGCACACTGCTACCTGATCCAAACCATGCTGCACGGAGGAGCTGGGGCTGGATGCTGCCTGGCATTCTGTAGGGGACTGCATTCACCTGGGGAAAAGAATGGATCTGGGCCTCTCTGGCAGCAGCAGACTTTCTTACAGTACTCTGAAAGTACAAAAGTGAAGCTGAATGGCTAGCGCAGATCAAGTAGAATTTATGAGTTGCAACAGGAATAAAATAGTAAATACAGTATATATAATTTTTAGTCTTTGTAGAAAAGACTTTGGTAATACATTTTTTAGTTCTTTCTTGTTGCTGATAGACCACACCATACTCTGGGATGAAGGTCAAAAATGAAGTGTAAAAAATGTTGTATTTTTTGTATGTTATTCACAAATACTTGCTAGTGTGAGACAAAAGGAATTATCAGTATGTATTTTGTATTTCAGCATCAGGTTGAGGAGTGCTGTTACCTAAGATGGTTTAAAATAAAAAGGCATTTTCAAATGCCTGTTGTAACTTCTACTTTCGTTCTCTGTGCTAAGCACCATAGTCTTGGTAACCCAGACAGAAAACTTGCTGTGCTCCAGTTCTCTTGATGTTTTGTGAAAATAACTGTTCTGCCCCTCAGGAGGGCCAATATATCCATATTTGTTATGTCTGCGTTAGCATTTTTATTAGCAGTTCCATTTTGAAGCAAATCTCCAGGTTGTCCCACTTTGCCTTACTTTGATTCATCTTGGAAGTCAGCACAGAGGTGCTTTGAGTGTTCCCAGTGCACTCCAAGTGCTAGTGGCCATTGAGTCTGTGTGACCAGACTAGAGCAATTCCTTTGAAATGCTTGTAGTAATAAATTTGAACCCATGCCTAAACTGTTCTGCTCAAGTCTGCTCCTGTGCATCTGCAGTAGGTAACTCTGATGTTGCTCTCATTCAAGTGTCAAGCTAGAATTCCTTCTGTGGTGATGTCAAGCTCTGTTTTATGTATCTTTTGTGGTGAAGTAAAAGAGTGCTTCAGGACTAACAGCAGTACCTTTTTCCCCCTCAGAAGCCAGCTGAAATTGAGGCTGAGCTGTTCTGTGAGTTCTGTGAGCTGGAATGCTGTAGGCTCTTCTCAGATGGCCTTCTACTAGGCACACTCTTCACATTGGTGACATGATGGCAACAGATGAAAAAATAAACTGTTCTTGCTCCTTAGAAGTGCTTCAAATTTTGTAAATCTGTACTTAGATTTGCTGCCAGGTTTCCTGACTGTTAGAATTGCTTACATTCTGAATTTCTTTAAAAGCAATAGTACAGCTGAATGCTACTTGATTGATTCTTCTTGGTGCTGTGTAGGGCAGTATCCAGTACTGGGACTTTTCTACTTCGTAGGACTGAGTTAGCATGTTGGTTGTTTGGATACACTGAGTTTAAGCAAATGCTTTGTTGTTTGTTGAGAATGGTTTTCATGAAAATGTGATTTATTAGAGGAAAACTATTTGTGTTCTCTATTTCTGACTTAGTTTGTGTTGATTGTTTTTGAATTGGCCTTTTGTTTATGACAAACTCCTAGGCAAACTGGCTGTAAGCTGTGATCTCAAGAGTTTGTCCTTTTGAAGCTACAGTGTGTCTAAAAATATATTTGGTTACCCAGATTCAGTTGACAACTACAATCCAGCGTAAGTAAAATATTGCTAACAGTGGCTTTTCTCAATTGTCTAGGCATTAGATGATGAATTCACAACAACAGGAAAGCAGAATCAATGGCACAGTAGACCTATCTCTGAATGGACCACGCAGCAAGTTTGTCACTGGCTGATGGGAATGAACATGGAGCAGTACATTACAGAGTTCACAGCTATGAACATAGATGGGCAGCAGTTAATGCAACTCGACAGTGATAAGTTAAAGGTATGTGAATGTCTCAGGATAGATTAGTAATTTTATAACTTTCATTGCTTATTCAGCTGTTTTTTAAACTATAATGTCTGTTTTACTATTTCTTTTTTTTTTTTTTTTTTCTAAGAGACAGAGTTTTGGCTTTTTTAGATGAGAATTTAATAATTGATAGTATTTTTCTAATAAATGAGAGCTTGCCTTTTTTCAATGTGTATCTTCCTTGTTTAATCTTAAGGAAATAAAAATTGGCAAATTTCCCCAAGGGAGAGCTTGATACATATACAATCAATCTCAGTATAAAGTCATATCAAAACAAGATCCAGCCAAGTAAAATGCATAGAATTGAAGGGTGCCAATTTCGAAATCTAAATTTCTTCTGTATCTCTTCTTCAAATGGGGGAACAAAAACTACATCTGATGACCTTTTAAATGCTTTTTTTTTTTTCTTCTGCTAGGAAAGAAAAGGAAAAAATAAAAATTGAAAAATTAAATTGTTCCTTCAAACCTTTTTTAGTAATTCTGCCTCTGGAAGCTGCATGGTATGAGTTCTTTACAGTGCTAGAGAATACTTTAAGCTTTTATTTCTTGGCTGTCTCCTGGACAGACAACATATGCAACTAAAATGAGGTTCATTTGCCTATCCTGGCATAAGGCAAATGATCAGTAGAAGTAGTAGGCTTTGTGTGTTTTAGGGAGGAAAAATTGGATCTAACTTTGGTCTCTGAAATGCACCTGTAGTGCAACAGACTTACAACACTAAATGTCCTATGTCTTGTAATCAAATATTTCCTTGGACAGGGAAGAAATACTACTACTGGTCTGAATGAATGTCTGCCTGAGGAATTTGGGATGGTAATGCTTGTAACTTAGTTCACTGCTCCTAAAAGGTGCGATACTGCCGCCTGTGACTTGGAATCAGATGCTGCCATCTGCTGAACAAAAATCAAAATGCACTATTACTATGTACTTGACTATGCTTTTTATAATACACCTTAAAATCCTTAATACTGTTAAGTGAACAAGTTTGGCTGCCCTAAAATGTAGACAGACAATAGAATATGCAAACAAGTAAGCAGAAAGAATGGGGATCTTTGAATTAAGGATGATAAAGAAAAGCAAGGTCACAGTAGGGGGTATAGCATTAGCATGCCATTTATAGAAATGATTCACTTGTGTTAATAAACACAATTGTAATAGTACATCATCAAAACAAGAAATGTCTAGGAAAGGTGGAAATCTGTTGTGTTTATTTGCTGTTATCATCAGCCCTCACTGGATCTTTGTTATCATAAAGGAATGAATTATGTGCCAGGAAAGATTTTCAACTACTGTTGGTTTTTAGTTTTCCCCAAAGTTTTGTTCTCAGGAATGACACAAAGATTGCAAAGATTTCAGGTTTTAAAAGAGCTGCCTGTCTCCCTTTTAGGTGAATGCTTGGTTGGGTTTAGTTTTTAACACTGTTAAAGTCTTCAACATCATTAGTGGAGATGTCTTTAGTTACTCAGCTCTTTATATACTTACTCCAATTAACCTACACAATGCAATTTTAAAATAAACGTGAGCTTCCTGGAATTAGCTCTCATGGATTGCATTTTTCTCAAGCAGTTAAAAAACACTGCTGGCTGATCCGAGTTTAAAATGTTTAATGGGAGTTTAAGAGTAGTCACTGGATATAATTTTTCCAGTATTTAAAAAAACAAACAAACAAACAAACCAAAAGCCTCTTTAAACTGCTCTTGCTGGAAGTACGGTTGTTAGTGCTGTTGAAAAAACTAATAACAAATGTGTTTGTTTTTTTTTTTTTAATCCCCAAAGGCTTTGGGAGTTTCCAGTCAAAATGACCGATCAACGATAAAGAAAAAAATTAAGGATATTAGGAAAACACAAGAAAAACTGGAAAAACAGAAGGAAAAAGTTCAGAAGAAAGAGAGAGAAGTTCGCAAGGCTGCTAGAGTGGTAACCACTCTTGAATCTAGCTGCTAAAGTGACCCTGCCTTTAATCTTAGTACATACATGCTTCATCCTAAGGAAGTTCAGCAAATTTGTATATAATTGTACAATTGTGGGGAGAAGGGAAAGTGCAACAGTTTAATATGGTAGGTTTGTTTTTTCGTTGTTGTTGGTTTTTTTTAATTTTTTAATTACAGTCCCTCCCCATTACAACCCAATAAAATGAAATACTTTCAGTATTTTCATTCCTAGTTGACTCTGCCTGTACTAACCGTAATTTAACTTCCTGCCTTAAGTAATATTCGTGCTTCTAAGACCTCATGTGCCCACTTAATTGAAATTTCTACATGCTTGTGGAAAGTAGAATACTATATTCAAACTCATTCCAATATTAGTCAACTAGCATTTAATAGCTGAATCTGGTAGAGGGACAATAGAAAAATCCTGCCAACAAATTCAGTTTGTGACAGTCTGTTTATCTGTTGCCACTAAAGATGTATAGAGAAAAGTGTTTAAAAAACCCAGTAATGTCAAATTAATTTAAGAAAGCATGTATTTCAAATTTATGGAGTATTTTCTTTAAGTTTATGTATTTCTGGGATTATTCATTTTCACACTAAGTTCACCGTAGTAGCACATTGTTTTTGAATTCCATGTGTTGCAATTTACTGAGAAAATAACAAGAAATATTAAGTAGTTTTCACAAACTACATACACTAATCATAATATTAATTTCTCTGTACACTACCTTTGTGATACTGGGACAAGGTTTAAACCTATAAATAAGATCTTTTTTAACCTATTTTTTCCTAAATAATATGTAGTTTTATAGATCTATGCTACAAATAAGATCAATTTGCAATACATGTATTTCTCTTTTCTACTTGCTACAAGATTTTTGTGGACCAAATTTATATATTTGCTAATTTTAAACTTTGCTGTTTTTCAAACTTAAAGCACCAAGGGAAGACCTGTAGAAAAACTACCACTGAAGCACTGGGTTTCTGCATTGTATTTAAATATTTTCAATTGTAGACTACAGATTATTTCTCTTTAAAGGAGGATTTGATATGCCATATAGTTTAGAACATGAATTGGTGTTTCGTATATTTACATACTGTTTTATAGATACTGTAACAGCACTTCCTTAATTAGATTATTCCAGAAACCAAGTATCAATTCCACCATAGAATGGACTAGAACAAAACCTACATCATTTGTGTATGTGGACCAAGTTCTCCTTTAAATCTATGGACTGTTTTTCATTTTAATTAAATGAATGAATGAACTACACTGTTGGTGTTTCACAAGGTTTTTGTTTGTTTGTTTTTGTATAATTGTCTTGGGAACTTCAGCAAAAGGATGGTGTGGAAATACTGCTGCACACGTTTCCAAAATAAAGTTTAAGAATCTTGGTAATAATGACTTCTAAGAAAAGGCTCTATTTTCAGTTGTGTGCGTTAAGAAATAATTATGTTCTCAACATTTAATTTATTTACTCTGTCTCTTGTAGCTTTGAGTCTGTACTCCGAATTCACAGACCTTGAGCCAGGGAGGACTGCTGCCCTACTGATAAAGGGAACGGAATGATCAAATTCTTAGAATTACACAACTAAAACTGCACTTTCTGCAAACCAGTCAAGGATGTTTATTTATCAGTTAAGTGCTTTCAGCCAGAGCAGGGAATACAGCTGTGTGTTACCTCTTTTCTTTAAGTTTTCTGAGCTCAGTGTTGCACCCAGTGACGAGCTTATTTCTCAGGAAGGAGGCTAATGGAAATAACAGCTTGGTTGCACACAGGACTGCTGCAGCTAACTGGGGGATATAGCAGAGATGCTCTGAGAATTAGAACACTGATTACCACAGACTTTTAACATGTCAGATGCCGAACAGGAAGTCTGTTTCCACAGACTTGTTTAGTTATCAAGCAAGAAAATCACCAAACTGAAAGTGTGATTTTTAAAAATTTTTAATGAACAAATGTAGTGATTCTTTTAAAATTAACACAAACCAAGATTAATTTCACAGTGCAAGACTGAGCTCATTTTCATACAAAGCTATTAATCTCAGCACTTGTATAGCTGAGCTAGTATACTACTTCACTATAAACTGTGCTAATGACGACTGCAGTACAGAAGTGAAAATGTTAAACAAAAAAATCATCTTCTTAGCTTCTATTAAAATCAAAACTAATAGAACAAACTTATTAGTAGGGTTAAACACTGTAAAACAATACATTGCTACATTTGTGTTTTTACCACAATCACTTGGGGTGGTGGGTAAGGACAGATGAGTACAATTACAGGGCAGGATTTTCTAATACAATTGGTAGCTAGCTGAGAGCATGAAAGGGCTTTTATTTCCATACCATATGAAATGTTTAAACAACTTCATAAGAAAAAAGCAATTTTGTTTTTCTTCAGAAAGATTTCTTTTGATTCTCAGATCTTACTAAAATTGATTAATTTAGATATTTAAATATTTAAAACAGCATGAGAGCTAGAATGTTCAGCTTTAGAGCTGAGACTTTAAAAGCTGTTTCTGTAACTTTAAGCATTAGTTCAGCAAATGTAATAGCTGTAAACATTCCCTCTAACTTTTGTACAAAGCCTGTTTTGCAATACGTAGAATTTCTCTCATTGAACCTCTTACAGGGCTGAAGAGAGAAGTTGTAGCTCCCCCTCACTTCAGCCATGCAGACTGAAAAATATTTCAAATGTTCATGAATTCACATCCTTGTAAGAAAATAAAACAGGGACCTAAGTGCCCCCAAGCTTGAGCGGAGCAGTTAACTGTACTGTTCTTGCTATGATTACTTAATCCTCCCTCAGAGTGTCAGTTCAGCTACATATTGTAGCCATTCTGTAACCTCCTCCAATTAAAGTGACTCAGGTTAGCCTGAAAAGAGTATAAAACCATTTTATTGCTTTGCAGATTGAGACTATGGAGCAGCAGCTACCATCTTTAGTCTGGCTTAGCTACAAGTAGAACAGCGTGACTGCAAGTTCTCACGTATAAGCTATGCCCTTCACTTGTGGTATCTCACCTTGTGCTCTGCACAGTACGAGTAACCTAGCAAAATTAGCCCCACGCTTTCTGAGAGCAATTATGCATGTCTGCTGCATGACTAAATTGCAGGAGCAAAAGCAATGAGTTACCTGAGGGAAAAGGCTTAATTCTGAAGTTTTTAACTGTTTAACTCCTAAAATGCTTGGGAATGATACAAAAGTACAATGCAGATGAGTCTGACTTCAACAAAGCTGCAGCAGGAGACATCAAGGGAAACTGAATCTTTTACTGAAAGGCTACGTACCTGATATGTAATGCTTGTTTCCCTGTCATCCCCAGTGTATTCTGACATATTCTGCTTAGCTTATTCACATTACAATATTACCTCAAGTTACTAGATAAACGAAGTCAGAAGCCCACCACAACTACAAAGGTATTTTCAAAACCTGCTAATTCCACGTTTTTTAAAATACTCCTGAGAAAGTAGTTACTATTGTCCAAGTAATAGAGATTCCCTACTAACAGTAAATTTTAAAAATCTTTTTATTACAAAATATTTTTAATTTACAGCTGTAACCTGACATACCCCAGAATCTGAGATCTCACTAGAGCTAGAACACTGATGCTGTGGTTTGATATTACCTACAGAAATAGAAGCTAATGTAAGACAGCATACCTTTACTGTATACAAGCCAACACTACTCACTAATTCACGATGATCACGGAAAGGTAAGTTTATCACACATTAAATATTCACATTACCACCAAAGAAATATGACTGGTACCACCTACCTGAGAAACATTATACCAGTGGTAGCAGGTAGAACTGATTTTTTTTCTTTTTTTAATTATAATTCCTAAAGACCTACATGTGCTTTCTAAAGCTGTGGAAAAATATGTTTATAGTATTTAGCCAACACTTCTAACTTTGCAAGATTAGGCTTCAGCATGCTTAAGATCAAGAAACAGAAAGCACCAAACAGGTACAAAGGTACAGCAATAAGCTTCTTAATATTTCTTTGAATGTTTCATTAATCTTCTAACACTGTATAATGCAAAAATATCTGGCAAGCTTTTTCAATAGTTCCGTTAAAAAAAAATTATATGACCTAACACATTTCTCCGTAGATATGAAATAGGTAACATTGGTCTCTATAAAACTTGAAAGTACTGCTCCCTTGATTTAACTACAGAAAGTAGTCATTAATAGAAGGTGGAACAAATTAATTATGACCTTCTTAAAAAGTACAATCAGCTTATTACTTTTTCTTAAATTCCAGGAAAGAAAGTAATAGATTTACACTTTGTTATTCCCCTTAAAATAATTTTCAAAGATGAAAATTGGCTCAGCATCTTGATATAAACCTGGGTCTTCTGAATTCCCTTTACATGACATGCATACATCTTAGGGACTGTTGAGCAACAAGGTTATGTACTGCGAAAAGTAGTCATGTCCTTTGGCTCACTGCTTGGCACACACCAGTCATCTGCTTCATGGTTTGCTTTATAATGTTTCCAGGCTGCTTTATTATATACAGGGAGTCTTTCAATTGATTCAGTTGATAAGGCCTGTAAAAAGATAATACCATGACTGACTTTGTTTTTATTAAAAAATAACAGAACAAAGAGATTCACTAACAGAGTTGATGATAAAGTTAAAATGGTAAAGTGAAATGATATACCTTTATGTAAATAACTGCATCTGTGCCGTAACCTTCTAAGGAATACAGTTTCAGGTCTCCTTGGAAGTACTGTGCATACAGACGTGATATGGGCAAGCCATAACCAAATCCAGCCTGGTTCAGGAGAAAAAGTATGTTTTTATCAACAGCATCAGTCAGTGGTTGGTTTTGGTGGTTTTTAATTTAAAAGGTAAGCAGAGGATCTAAGCGTAATGTTTGACAGTTCACCCCACAAAGAGTCAAAAAACAGTGATAACATGAGGATGAGAAGAAAATTTTTATTCCTTTGTCAGACTGGGCTGCCAGATAACAGTTCTTGTATTTCAGTAGCTTTTTTCAAGAATAAACTGCATTTAAGATCAGTATTGCTGATCTTAAGTGATTAATATTCTTGTCATGTATGTTTCATCATCAGTATACGCAAAAAGGTTCAAGAAGAAACTAATGGGAATTTATAGCTTATGCTACAATTCCATCAAGCCCTTCTGCAGCACTAGGATGTAGCCTGAATTTTTAAGCATGCATGCATTTAATCTCCTGTATTTGAGAAAGAATTTCTCAAAGAATTCTCTCCCTGCTTTTATGTAAAACAAAGAAAAATGCTATATTTTAAAAACAACAAAAAAAATGTTATATTTTCAATGCCACTATTTGAGAGAACAAATTCAGGAGAGCTGTTCGGAGCTTCTTACTTCTCGTGCATCTGTTACGTTCACATGAGACTGAAGCAGAGTCCTGATGTACCCTGTCATATCTGTGTACCATCATTCTTAGAGGGGAGCGGGCTGACTGACTACATAGCACAGCTGAAACTGTGGATTTGATCCAAAACTGATGCTATAGGATTTTTTTTCCTCTTTCTTTCAGTGGTCACTAGAATTCAGAGTCCTGTGCTTGTACACAGTATAGCTAATTGTTCTGCTTGAAGTAGTTCATCTCTATATTTGATAGAGAAAAACAGAATCTTTACATTTAAATAGTTATCAGTAATTTAGGATTTCATTTAATTTGCAGAATTTTCAAGAAAATCTTTGAATTTGGCTGTAATACCCAAATGGTCATACTCACTGTATAAAAACAGTGCATCACTGCCTTGGCTGAATAGTTTCCTTTGTGATTACTATTCACGTTCAGGATGGCAGGGTGTAAAAGATTTACATACCAAAGGTGTAGCTCGGGATGTCTCAACACGTGGACGTGGTGCTGTTGAATACATATAGTTGAACAGTCTGTCAATTTTCCTCATAGGAACACCTCCACCACGATCACTCATCTGGAATGAGAAGAAAAACATAGCGTTACGTTCTTCAATACAGCTTTATAAGAGACAGCATCTCTCAAACAATGATTCAGAGAAATGCAGGTAAAATATAATACAAAGTTGACCCTAGAAAATGCGTTTCTTAAATCCTCATCTCAGCTATAGCATCAAACAGATGAATTCTTCCCTATCATCCCTTATAAAACCAACTAAACAAAACACCGCCATCAAAAGTATTCAGAATCTCCTGAAGGAAACTTCTACTTATGTTATGCGTTGCTTTTATCTTGTTCGTAACTCAGTTTTGTCTGAAGTCAGTGTTTATATCTACTGATTTCAACAAGTGACAGGTTCTGTGTATTTTCATCTTTATTACTTAGAACTACTTCCAGTTGAAAGATAGTATATTAAAGCTCATTACTGAAGGAGCAAGTCCAAAGAGTTGTTTTACTAGATGCTAGTTAGACCTATGAAAAAGGCAGTACTTGCTGCTGATCTTTAAAATATACTGGTCTACAAACTGTACTTCAGGCAGATTTGATCTGCATGGAATATACAATGCTCATCTCCCTTTTTTTGAGCCGTTTCATACCTCCAGCAGAGCATATTTTGGCTTACAAAATGCTGCCATGACAACTGCAGAAAGACACCGCTTTGTTTCCAGTCATGGTCATATATAAACTAAGCATGAGCAGAACAGTAATCAGAATAACATTCAAAATAATATAAACAAGAAGTACCTTAACAGTTAAATCCTCATTTCCCAAGGTGACATGCACATGAATTGGAGGATAAATACAGCGATCAGCATTATGTTCCATGGTGGCTCTCATTGCATTCTGCAATTTTCAAGGATGAGAACTTAAAGCCCATTCTCACCTCTTTGTTTATTATTGTAAAGCACCAGTTTAGGAAAGTTAAGTTCATTTTATCACATATTTCAGAATTGGGACAAAAAAATATAGTTTTACATTTTTTTTTTGAATGCTTCTGATTTATTCAGTATCAAGATTTGTATAATTTATTAGAATTACATGGGCTGGAATCATTTAAACTGTTCAGAATTAACATTCAAATATTTTAATCCTAGATTTAATTTGTAGAAATCTTTCTTTATAATGCATTCTATATGCAATAGGACATAAAGATCCAAGAAAAGTCTAGGGTAAAAGTAAGTCCTAGAAGGAAGTTATAGAGGGCCTTTTATATAGGTGAAAAGTGTCTCCAAAATTAGGACTATTATTCTCACTTGCTTTCTTAACTTTATACACTTCAAGGCTTTTTTTCCTGTTTGCTGAGATGTCAGAGGTTTTCAGTGGTTAGGCAAAGAAGAAAGATGTTCACTTTCTGTGCAGTTATTATTTGTCTAAATAGTACAACTTTTAGGTATTTTCCCACCACTAAAAGGCTCAAAGTTTGCATTTGCAAAAAACACACTGCTATCTAGAATTGGCTCAGAAAGTCAAACAAATACGATCTTATTAAACAAACAAATTCTGTAAAAGAATTGTGTAACAGTAATTCAACAGACCTTGAAAAGCTCGAAAACCATGTGATAGAGGTGGGATGGTACATACACCACTTGCATGGGCTGTCCTGGTGATTTAACTGCAGACAAGAAAGTCTAAATAATTAAATGGCAAACTAGGTAACTTGTGTTCATTCCTGTAGTAATTCAGCATGTTTATTTGTATCGTTGAGAAAATTAGCAAGAGAAATAGAATGGATTGGGTTGGAAGAGACCTTGAAGGCCACCTAGTTCCAGCCCCGCTGCCATGTGCGGGGACACCTTCCACTAGATCAGGCTGCCCACAAGATTTTGTCTTTTGCAGATTTTGCAAAAGCAGTTTTGACTGCTTCTTTTTGTAGGTCTGCCTGAACTTTTGTGCCAACTTGAGAAGCACTCCAGTAAGCAGTGTTAGAAAGGCTCTTTAGCATTCAGCAGGACTATGGGAACAGTAGCTGACCTCTGAGGTCAAATGGGTACAGTTGCAAATGTTTTCAAGTCACGGGCAACGGGTTCAAATAATTTTTTTAAAATGACTTGACTGTTATATCTGACTGCAAGTACAACGTGTGATAGGAACAGGGGACGCCTTCTGCCAGGTTTAAAAAAAAACATATGCCGTAGCAGATAAAATATCTAAATCTATATTAGCTCTTTATATATTAACTATATAAATAAAGTGAAAGGAGACCACTTCACCAGCTACTTCAGAAGAAGCTATCACTGCATTCAGGAAAGTGCCTCACCCATATTCACTTACTATTCAGCTCCTCAAGGACAAGTTCCGGAGAGCTCATGTAATATAAATCACAAAGGCTCTTGGCGCTTTCATACCCATCTGAAAGAAATACACAGAAAGTTACATTTCCCCCTCCAGTTTTCCTTTCCCCCTTAACAATTTGCCAAAGAGAAAAGCAAAATTGAGAACACTGTGCACTTCCAGTGAGATTTTGTATCTTCAGAAAATGTTTGAGAGAAAACTGAAAAAAGCAACCTGTGTTGCGCTTTAATTTCAATTTTGTTCCAAGATGTGCATTGGCTCTCAGACCCTGCGTTCATCCAAGTTTTCAGAATTCTTACTCTTCTCTAGATTTACCTCTAATAACTCCAACAACGTTGCAGCTAGGATCAATGCTTCCAATGTGCTTCGGATGAGCTGGATTACTTTTCCCACCAAACAGTAAAGCTGACAAAAAAAGACAGTATTTTTTAATATCCAATATTATTTCTGTAATTCTAGTTTATATCTTTATTTTTGCTAAACATAAATTTAAGACAATCCCTAATTCCAATCTTTACTGTATTTAAAAGACTTCTATTAATAAATGCTTTTAAGGAGCATTAAGCTCTTAAAAATGAAGGGAAAAATACTGACACATTACAGGTACTCTGTCCCCCTCCCTCCAACGACAGAACTTACAGTGCTGATTAAGGAGCATTCTAATTGAAATGCGACTCATGTAGAAACGGTCTAAAAAATACTGCACGTTCTGCGAGGTCACTGGGTCGATGCCAAAGCTTTCCTTGTATTCTATTACTCCTTGAGCCATAGTAGGAATTACATCATTGTGCCGATTGCGTATTTTTATCACAGTGTCTGTAAAACTAAAATGATACATTGTTAGGTGTTCACTTTCAAGTGAATTTAATCCTCTGGCAAACTGAGTGTCTGCCCATGAAAATGAAGATGGCTGTGTGCAGACGTACCACGGGTCGGCCTCCTGCAGTGAGAAGACCGGCCAACTCCTTATAGCATATAAATCATTTCATGCAACTTACAGTCAACAGCGGTGCCACCAGTGGCAATGATTTACACGCTTATTGTTTACTTACCATTATCTTCTTCATTAATGTCAAAAGAAAAGACAACTGTGCCAACCATGTTTGTGCAAATCATCCCATGCCTGTCAAATGGCAGCTATGGTCAGCCAATACTGACCAAACCTAATCCACAGGTGAAAGTTCCGCACAATGTTGCAAAGAACTGGTAAAAATTTGGTTGAGTTTAATATATTCATAGCTTCATCAGTGTAACAAAAAAAAAAAAAAAAAGCCCCAACAGCAGAATGATATGGCATAAAAGCGCTTTGTTTCATGTTTCAATGTTCCTTCCTTCCAGGGGTAAGGAATAACATTGCTGAAAATAGCTGAATTTTTTTTAAGCCACTTCTTTTCCTGCCAGTCTTTATACATAAGACTAGTATTGATGTACGTCACAGATCCTTACCTGTGAATAGCCCCTGAATCTTCAGAACTTTTGTCTTTAAAGTCAAGGATCTCCTGAAGACTTTGGACATACCTTTAAATGAAAGAAACGTGACTCAGACCACTGGTAATATACCTCCCTAGTTTCCTCTGGTTAGCAATATTCCAAGACTGGTTACATCTGAATAATTTTAATTGATGTATCCCACAGATCTATCACCTGTGAACTGTTAACGTTTCTGAATGTATTCATGATGTTTTCTTCCAAAATTTCCAGATCAATGAATTCCACAATTTAATTAAAATGCAGAAACAATCTTCCTTCCATTTTAAACCCAATGGCTGATCGCTTATTTGCAGCCCTAGTTAGTTCCTGTTATTAGAAAATTTACCCAACTTGCCACAGTTCAAATATTTCTTCCATCTCTTTCCTCTTCTCCAAGTCAAAAAATTCTATTTGATTTCCCCTCAGTAGAAACTGTTCCAACCCTCTGATTATCCCTCCTGGTCTTTTCTGTTCAGGATGGAGTGACTAAAACTGCATGCGATTCAGAGGACTAACACAGTGGTGTGATTATATTCTCCACTGCTCCATTGCTTACTTAGTTCCTGACACTATTTGCCTTCTTGCTGACATTCAGAAAAACATCCATAGTTGCACCCAATTTTTTCATTCTGAGTAAGCACTGAAGCAGAGGAGGCTGCTCTCTGCTTTACTTTTCCTTTGTCCAAGTAGAATTAACTTCCCATTTTGTCAACATAATTTAGTATCACAAGAATTTTAGCTTTCATGTTCCATTGAGAGCCGTCATCTACATGGATATCTCTTTTTATATCCAGTCATCCTACTCATTCAATGGCAGGCCGTTCTCCTAACATTAAAAGCCTTTTCAGAACACCATGTGCCTTTGGCAGTTGCCCTTCGTTTTGCTTCCATCTTGCAAAAAATGATGCTTAGATTCCTCACTTATAAGCAGATTTTACTTTTCAAGGGACGGCTTTTTAATTTTAATAGCCTTGTATTGATCCTGCTGATCTCTGGCTTTGTGAGCTTTCTATTATTTTCTTAACTCTTACTCTCAGTCTGTAATAACCTGTCATTTAGACAGTTTCTATTCTGTTTTGCGAGCATTTTGTGCATTTAGACACTTCCGTTGGTTTCTTCAGCTAGCTTCTTCATTGTAGTCAAGTTGTTAAACACTAATAAACACTGCTCTAGTGGATTTTCGTTACTACTGAATTCTCTTACATGACTGCCTGGAATAGTTAATAATTTTTAAATCCCTTGTCAGTTATCTAATTGCTCCTGCAAGTTTTTTGTTTGTTTGTTTGTTTGTTTTCCCAAGTCTTCAAATTTAGTTTCTGTCCCACTGAGATATACTCATTCTAAATAATGTTCATGTTATCAGCACACTAAGTACTTCTTTCTGTAGAATTTAGTGAGTTGCTCCTCCAGCTGTGTACATGAAGAAAGTCATCCTTAAAGGAAATAAATAACCTCTTACCAGCTCTGCACCAGTTGAACTGAAGGTGTTCTGAGAAGATTGTCTGGAAGCAGGCTTATTTCCTTCATTATGTTTGCTAATCTTACAGGCAGCTCTTGTCGCAGAAACATAAATGAAGTCTTTTCACAAGCATTTTCAGATCCTAGGACCAAAAAAAGTATTTGACAACATTAGAATAAAGTCAGCATTTATGGCAGAGTACTACACAAACCCTTATGTTCTTGCCTAAGAGGCCTCTGGTTAGGTTTTAAGGTTGATTCAGACAGTCTGGCATGCCAGTATTTCTTTCAAGGCTGCAGTACACTTACATTTAAAACTGTTAACTCATAACGAAACCTACCAGCTCTGTAGAGATAAGGACAATCTTAAATATGTAAGAGTAACTACTGCAAGAACTTTTGGCTCACGTCATTCAACTTTAAATACAAGTTCTAATTAAATGGCTTGTTTCGTGTGTAGCAAACATTGACTAAGTACCACTGATGAAATGATACATCATTCACGAAAAGCAAATTAAACAGGCATGGAAAGCTATCTGCTGGAGTCTGCATACACGCCAGTTATATGCAGTTATTAATCAAGGCATAAATTCACCCCCACAGCAATTGCTTTACTGGGCCAGAAGGGAGGAGGGGGGAGGCAAAGAGAGTAAGAAATGCTGAGACTTTGGCAGTGCTACATCGATGGCATGTGAACTTAAGTAGGTACATACTGCTGTGAAGTACGTACCTCAGTTTTGGTGTTTCAGAACAGGTAACTGCTAAGAATTAGCTCTTTGCTTTTTTTGCTCAGTTCAGTCCTTCAATTCGATAAGGGAAAAAGTTGGGGAAGAAGATGGCACTACACTCTGTCTACTTATGACCTCTTCCCAGAAAACTCGTTCTTCTCCCTATTCAGATTTCATTTCTGGCACGACTGTTACTGGCCTTTCCCTGTTCTCAGGTTAAAATTCCATGAACTGGTCAAACTGAAGGTATAAGAATGTAACGATGATCTTAAAATTGCCCCCATGCACATGGCAAATGACATTCCGCAAAGTAGCTTTGTCCCTGGAAGTCACGTCACACTCCTGGGTCAAAATTAGAAGGCAGATTAGGGAGGGTAAACAAGATTCCAGTGAATGGGGAAATGGCTTTGTTTCCCCGTGCAGTTATGATCTATCTATGCAAAGAATTGATAAGGCTCCTGCAGAAAATGAGATACAATTGATGTCTACCATTAAGACATAAATTTTCTTACAGGATATTTAATTTACTAAATTGAGAACTGGACTAACTAAAAAGAGATAAGCAGATTTCCTCTTAGTAGTTTTTATGACTTTCTCTTTGATTGCACTCGCTTTTACAAAAGGAGCCAAGAAATTTCCCCTTGAAAACATCACTGTATTGTAATAGCTACAGAATGTCTCAAAGAGTATTGTTTTGGTGTTCCACTGTACTCTCTTTTTGCCTCTGTTATTAGTTTACTTAGTTTTTTTCATAGAATCACAGAACTGGAGGGGTTGGAAGGGACCTCTAGAGATCATATAGTCCAACTCCCCTGACAAAGCAGCTCCCTAGACCAGTTGCACAGGTAGGTGTCCTGGCTGGTCCTGAACGTCTCCAGAGAAGGAGACTCCACAACCTCTCTGGGTAGCCTGTGCCAGTACTTAAGTCAAATCCTTCAGTCAAAGACAAAACCGAAAGTTTCCAAGATTACCTTGTATCAAGATAGCAACAGCAAGAAAGCTATCTGACACAGTAAAAAGCAAGAAACCCTTCTGATATGGTAAATACCACGCCTCGAAAATAAATATTGATTTTAAGGCAAAAATGCACACATTGGTATTCTAGCAGTAAAACAACAGAGGTCAAAACTCGTTTTAAATCGCAAGGTTCTTTGCTTAATGGAATAGCGGCAAAGACTACAGCAAGGTTCCTACAAAATTCTGGAATTGTAAGCACGGGATATGTTTTATTGAAATGTACGAAGCACTGAATGGACAGATGAAGCGACAGGATACTTAAAAGAATCCGTTTCAATCTCTGTAAATGAAAAATATGGGAAGTCTGGGGTTCCAGAGAGTTATGTTTTGCTTGCAGAAAGATAAAGCTCGGTACCACTGTTTGCTAGTTACACGTTAACATATAGCTTATGGCGCTGCTCTGCTTACAGAAACAGAACCTATTGCAGTATGGCTCATCGCTCGGCGCTGACGAAGGCCTTCCAGTACAGCTTGCAGACCTTCCTCCGCACGGCCTCGGAAGCGGCGCAGTGCCTACGATCGCTCCCTTTCCATCCCAAGTACTCCTCAATGTCTGGGAGCGACACGTGAGGTTTTAGCACGGAGCCTCAGCCCCTCGGCGGCACTCACCGAAGTCCAGGAACTGCTTCATGGAGAGCGGCGAGGGGGAGAAGCGCGAGTAGAAGTCCACCTGCTGCGGGATGCTGCCCGGGGAGGCGCAGCGCAGCACGGCGCGCAGCAGCCTCATGGCGGCCCCGCTTCCCTCAGCCCGGCCCGGCCGCCATTTCCCGCCGCTCCCGCTCCCCCGGCCCCTGCCCGCACCGCGCGGCCGGGGGCGGCGCCCGAGGCGGCGCCGAGCTCTCCCGGCCCGGCCCCACGCAGCAGCGGCGGGGCGGAGGAGAGGAGGCCCCGCCCGGCGCTGGCGAAGCGGTTGCCGCCCTTCGTGCCGGCAGGAGGTTACGCTCGCTCCGAGGGAAGCCCGCTCTCGACGAGGTACGGCGGCGGCGGTCCGCGGGGCAGGGCCGGGGGAGCGGGAAATGGCGGCCGGGCTGAGGGGGATGGGGGCCGAACGCCCCCTTGTCCGTGCTGGGAACCAGCCCGGGAGTTGCTTCGCTGTTTCTGCCACGCTCAGCGTGTCGTCGGTTTGCTGGGAAACTCCTGCAACAGGAGTGGGGAATAGCGTCATTCATTACGGGGTGTTGTTTTCGTTTTGGATGTTGCAGTGGAGTAGAGAACGCGTGCTGATTCGCTCCACCTCCAAAGGCAATTTTCTGAGCGGTAAGGTTATCAGGAGGGACAGAGCTGTGGCTCAGGATCAGGCTGGTTTGTTTGTGGGCAGACCCGTACCTCTCGTGTGCTGAAATGTGGGTGCCCGTGCAAGCACACATTAACGACGCTGTGTTGCTTGTGGGCTGCTTACAGAAGCTCATATCCTTCTCAGACTTGGAGCGTTCTGGGGCTCCTTCTTGGCTTCCAGGTTGATCTTAAAACTGGATTGTAATGGTCTCAGCCGTGAGCCAGCTGCGGTTCAAAGCAGGACCCGCAGCAGTAAGTTGTGTGTTTGTAATTTGTTGCAGCTGCTTAAGGTGGTTGTGGGCTGGCTTCATCTTTTCCACCTGTGCCGTCGCCCTGGTGCTCAGGTGTCAGCACTGAAACACTGATTGCGTACCGATCCGAAATGTGTTCTGTTAAATATCAGAGAATTCCCGAGGTTTGTTCATCCCCGAGCTGAGGGGAGGCTGCAGCTCCTCACAGGGGAGCAGAGGGGCTGCGCTGATCTCTGGTGGCAGTGACAGGGCCCGAGGGATCAGCATGGAGCTGTGTCAGGGGAAGGGCAGGCAGGTATTAGGAAAAGGTTTGGTGCCAGGAGGCGGTGAGCATGGAACGGGCTGCCCGCCCTGACGTGCTGGAGTTCAAGAAGTGTTTGAACACTGCTTGTCAGACCTAGGATTTGAGTTTTAAATTTGGGCTCAGTGATTCTTAAGGATCTCTTCCAGCTCAGAATATCTGTCAGTTTGGAGCTTGTGTGCAATTGCAGACATTATCCATCTTGTTTTTGCAATCTCTTCCCATGCCCGCTGCCACAACCCTGCCCCACTGGGCTGAACAGTCCCACATTTTAAGACTGTAAGCCTGAGAAAAGAGAGCTCCTGGGAGAATGTACTGCTCTGTGTTCGTGTGTTGTGGTCTCTGGACTATACTTGAAATCCATCATTGAGAGTCGTGCTTTGTAACTCAAACACATCTGCTGTTTGTAGTCAAGTTATTGTAATTAAAAGATTGTGTTAAGGGGGAAAAAAAAAAAGTATGAGCTTTAGACCTCATGTCTTTAAATAACTGTCCTATTTCAAAACTCTCTGCCTGTGTTCCTTATCACGACATGCAGCTGTCACCTCCCTCAAAGGCAGAGAGGCCTTGCTGAGCGATCTCAGGGAACTGCAGAGCTGGGTGTCCCCAGCCACAGCTGAACAAATGCAGGGTTCTGCACTGCCCCCCCAAGCCATCTCTCCTGCAGCTCCTCATGCCCCTCGCTCCTCCCTGGTCACATTTCCTATAGCAGTGCTGTTGGGCACTGGCACAGCGCTGGGCCCACCCTGCAGCTGGAGAGCCAGCTGCCGCACTGGGCCAGGAGCTCTGTCTGGGCAGTCAGCACAGTTCCTGCAGCTGAAGAGACCACTGGGTACAAGGAGGGGCACCACTGCTGCCCTACAATCCCCCTCGGCTTTCTGTGCCCAGCGTGGAGCAAAGGCTGAGCCCGCGGCGTGCCCTGGGCTGCCGTGTGTCCCTGAGGTCTGGGCTGGGCCCTCACTCCAGAGGGCAAAGTCATCTAGTGCTGGGAGAGAGGAGGGGTAACACAAGTCCCAGCGTGCACTAATGTACAAAAAATGGAGAGGAACTTAACTGGTTTTGCTTTTTTATTACGATTATGATTTTGTATTGTCCTTCTAAATGGCTTTTAAATGGCCCTCTTCCTCAGAGCTCAGGAGGGAAGAGGTGAAAGGTCTTGGGGAAGGATGAGGAGTTGGGATGGGGAAGGATGGGTTATGGGGAGTAGCAGCTGGTGCACGGGCTCTCTGGTGGATGGTGACATTTCAGCACCAAGATGGAAACTGAGAGCCCCCCATGTGCTGTTGGATATAGCACTGCCTCCAGGCAGGGTCTTAGTGCAGGCTGGGGTGCCTCAACAGAAGTATGAAAGACCCTCCAAAGGAGGGCTACTTCTTCTACCCTAATCCAGTGTGATGCTAACTGGATTTCTGACGTGGTAACATCTGTCAGCTCTTACGCAAAGCCAAACAGACAAAGGTGTTATTCCTGTCATTTGGCATCTGTCAAGCCTCCTGCTCCCAGTTGTTGCTATGCCTGCAGCTGTGGTACACCTGATTCAAAGGGGATACAGCAAAGCGGATTTTAAGATAACTGAAAGCGTAGGGTTTTGTTTTAACCAAAGCAATTGCATCTTTTCAATTTCACTCAAATTTAACACAGCATTTTAAGGTTTAAAAAGATAATTGAGGGTGTGTCGTTCTTATAGGGCATTTTGTAGGAAGAGTTTTGGTTTGTTATGGTCAGACTGTAAATGCCCGTACTGGAAGTTGCTGTGCTGGGCTGCTGCACGTACTGCTGCTTTTTTTTTTTTTTTTCCTCCAGAGCAGCTACATTGTAGGTTAACATCCCAAACTGTCCTGTTTCTGGGCAAAGATAGCTAGAATAAAATATATCGGTCTGTCTTTGTTTCAGCAGCTTATAGGCCTCCCTGCGGTGCCTTCTGGTGTGCCCTGTGGTTTTTCAGCTGGTGCACTTGCTCCGTTTGTATTAATACCTTTCCTTGCCTTTGCCGTACTAGGAATGTTTCATGGCTTGCTGTGGCTTTCATCCCTTTCTTTTGCACACAAGTGGAAGTAAAAATATGCAAAAAGCGGCAACAAAGTTGATCAAAAATGTGCAGTGTCACCTGTATGAGTTTATATCAAATTTCTGACGGCTCAAGAAGAGCACAGGGATGTGTTTGTGTCTCCCTGTCAAGTGTGTAATTCAACTTGGGAGTCTGTGAATTTTTCCTGTGTCCAAGTTCATGTGACTCAGGGTCAGAGGGCAGAAGTTGGAACTGATGGTGCGTGTCTCCATCAGAAAAACAAAGCCTACACTGCAGTTGCACCCTCATTTTGCGGGAGCAGGAAAGGTGAAGCAGTGCTGCTTTCTTCTCGCGAGGATCACGGCTGGCTGTGCGTGGGGTGTAGTAATGTAATGTGGGCAGTGCTGTGCTTTGTGCTCCTTAGCAGTGAGCTGGCAGCAAGCAGCTGCTTTGTGCTGGCAGGAGGAGATGCTGTGTGCGGGCCTGTGAGCGTGGTGCGTGCGAGGGGTGGCTGGGGCACTCAGCCCAAGGAGAGCAAGGACTGGGATCGATCCTGAGAACATGCAAGCTCCTGCTGGAGTGGGTACAATGGAGGGAGGCTGAGCCACACTCCAGCACTGACCAGCAACAGGGCTGCGGTACAGAGGAAATCCCACTTAAATGTAGGAAGATTTCTGCTGTCAGGCTGGTCAGCCACCGGCGTGGGTTGGCTGTTTGGAGAGGCTGCTGAGTTTTGTCTCTGGAGATGTTTAAAACCAGTGCTGTGCCTGAGCAACCTGCTCCAGTTGGCCCTGCGCTGAGCAGGGCTTGGACTGGGGGGATCTCCACAGGGCTCTGAACCCCCTCCCCAAAGTGCCCTATACGCTCATGCCACCATACATGCACCGTTTGTGCCACTGTAGTGTGTTTATTTGTCTGATACCTAGTATTTGTGTCTATAATATGAACGTACAGAACGCAAGTTAAATTGTGATGCTTTCATTTATGTTAAAACATGTGTTGTGCGTATATGTGGTACTTTCTACACTTATGCGTATTGATAATGAAGTCATCTACTTCTAAAAGAATTTGGCTTCATCTGTTTTCCGTGGCACAGCCCGGGCAGTGTAGGGAGATCTGCACAGGGGGTGTGAGCACACCCAGGCTGCCTCAGCCCCTGCCCGGTGCTGTGGTGATGCTCACCGTCCTGTCCTGCCTTTCCTCTGCCATCGAGCAGAGCTGTTCGAGCTCACCTAACCGTTCCCCCAGCTCTGTTTTGTATTGCTGTGGACAAATGTTTGCTTTGTTGTGGAAGCCGCCTGGCTGTGGTAACATTGTATCTTTGGCGTGTCCCGAGAGCACCAATTTCTAGCTGTCGCTGCAGAGCTCCTAGCTCTGTCATTGCCTTTAGCTGTACCGGGGCTGGTTCGGGTTGGATATCAGGAAAAATTCCTTCTCTTGAAGGAATGGTGAAGTACTGGACCAGGCGGCTCAGGCAGGTGGTGGAATCACTGCTCCTGGACGTGTTCAGAGAGCAGATGTGACACTTGGGAATGTGGGTTAGTGGGCACAGTGATGATGGGCTGATGGTTGGACTGGATGATCTCAGTGGTCTTTTCCAACATCCAGGATTCTGTGATTTCCCTTCAGCAAAGCAGCCTGTTAAGTCTTAAATGTAAAGATAAGTCACAGGGCTTCTGATGCGATTTTCCCTGCGTTGCTTTGTTTTCTCTGTCTTTTTCGAGTTGAAACTGGACCCTAGGACCAAGCAGCTGCCGGTCAGTAGCAGACTTCACTGCTAGGCATAGAGGCAGTTCGGACCCTTGACTGGTTTTGCTAAGCCCCAGCAGTGCCACGCCCAGCTGCTGGGCTGCTAGGAACCGCGGCAGCTGGCCTGCCCCTGTGAGACTGTCATCTGCCCCTCGGCAAGGGGCATGTCCCTTTGGGGGAAGGACGATATTTACAGCGCAGCTGTTGATGTTTGCGGTGTTCAGCTTGCTTTTCTGATGCCCCAGTGAGCCTGGTTGTGGCTAGCTCGTGTAATTCTGAAAGAAAACCACTATTAGCAGTACAATGTTTAATTTTAAAAACTTTATTTCACACTTCTATACAAATATCCACAGGTAATTTCTAATAATGGAATGGTGTAGCATTGTTAGCTGTATAAAAACAAGTCTGAAATCAAAGTATAACAGTGATGTGACTTATTAAAAAAATAATTTTCAGTTTAACACTGCGAAGACATTCGTGTCCCTCCGGGAGCGCCAGATCTGCTCTTAAATCAGGCTGGGAGTAGTTGGCTGTTGAGCATCTTAGCACCTCATTGGCCTGGCTTCTCAGGCTGCTGAGCCTTGCAGTGAATATGCAGTTTTTTAAAAAAAGCTCAAAAACTGAGTAACAGTTGAATGCATTTGTCAGGGCTCACAGAATCAGGGTCATCTACTGAGAGTATTCCGCTGGGAGGAAGAAGAGCCTACTGAATTAATGCCCTTTCTATAAGGATAGCATTTGAGGTGACTGTGGCTTCTAAAAAGGTATCTTAAAAGTTAGTAGCAGAAATCAGACACCTGACAATTGCCCTCTTAGCAGGATTTTACTCTCTGAGAGGAAAAAGTACCAAGAGGTTTTTGCATAGTTCAAACTGCTAACAACCAGCGTGCATTCGTCTTGAACAGAATTTTGTTTTAGGTAGAATAAACAGCTGCAAACTAATCTTTGTTCTTGGGGAGTACCAGTGCTTTAGAACAAGGGCAAAAAAAACCAGGGAACTCTATATATAGTTTTATTAATGATGAGACTGCTGGTAAGCACAGCATTGTGGCTGTTCTCTTAACAGCGTTCAGGTATTCAAGGGGGTTCAGTAGTTTCAAAGTGGATCAGCTCAGATCCTCAGAGTTAAGTTAGGCATATACAGCCTCGTCAAGTGCTTCCTAAGAGTTGTAGTAGTCATCAGCATTTGCCAGACAGGAAGTTCTTATGAAGCTGGAAAACTGTTTCCAGAGAACCTATCGCTTCTAGGAAAGTATAAAGCTGTATCTGAAGCCCCTCCCTGTGCTTAGTGTCACAACTGTTAAATAGTCTGAAGTAATGTACAAAGTTGTATTACAAGACCTGGTAGTTTCTATTAGATCAAGTTACAAATATGAGGGGAAAAAAAAAAAAAGACCCCACGTAGATCACGGGAATAAATATTTACATTTTTAGAAAGCGTTGGCACCTTCAGTGATTTATTAAAATGCAGTGAAAGCCTCAGGTCTCATCTTCTGAAGTTCGTAAGCACAGTGGTTTCAAGGTTCAGGTAAGTCTTTGGCCTAACAGTTAGTCAAAGACAACAATTTATAACGAAAATAAATACAAAAACGACTAAAATATATATACAAAAAGTACATCTAATATTCAAGCCTCGTTTTAAAAAACTAACAAAAAACAACCTGTGTATATTTGTTGTGAGCAAGATTTGCATAATCTGATTGTTAAGAAGGAGCGGCGTGACCTATTGTGCGTACAGCTGCAGACGGTGCCTGCTGTAAGCCCTAGCTACTGTGGCAGCAAAGCGTATGACTACATGGATCTGCACATCTTCCCGTGCTGCCTGAACTATGTACGTTAAGGCCACAGTGTGTCTGTAAGGGACCGCGGGTCGAGGGAAGGCCGGAGAACCCACGCTCCCTCAGTGGTGCGTTCCTGGCCTCCCCAGGAACGTTAGGGTCACAATGGGAAAGCTCTGCCGGAGCGGGTTTGCAGGTTCTGCAGAAAAGAGCCCAGATCAACACAGTGTCTTCTAAAGCCTGAGTTAGATTTGAAGGAGGGGGAAGAGGCAGTGTGGAAATGAAGTCATGCCAATAAGGGCCGACAAAGCATTTGTAACTGTGCAAACAAAAGCCGCAATATAAGTAGTAATATCTACAATCAAACGGTGAACGTGTCCGTAGTGTTCGCAGGTCTGACTCCACGACTTTACCATTAATGAAAGCATTACACTCTATCTGAACTTTGTGGAGGGGAACAGCTTTTCCCTAAGAATAACTTTCATTCTCATTCCATTTTGTGAACCACTGCTTTGTCTCAAGGTCTTTGCATTTTCCTCCTTTGATCTCTCGTTCTTCTTTTCGGATTCTCACAGCGTGATAGCGGGGGACACTGTCATCGTACCTGGAACGCTGGAAGAACCCGCACTGGGACAAGGAGAACAAAGAAGAGTTTATGTTGCAGTTGCTGTGGACGCATTCTTCGTAAAGGTAAGAAAGCTGAACACAAGAAGATACATACTTAGAACGCACCGTATGACTATTCCTCTAAAGCTGTTCTGTCATATATTGAGAAAACTCCGTGCTAAAGAGGTACGTACAGTTCAGGAACGCTTACTTCTCCTGAATCAAAGGAAGGTATGTACTTCATTACCCTCCTGTATGTTGACATCATTTACTGTTAAACTTACAGAAAGATTTCCAGGGCTTTCAAGAAAAGCTTACACCAGGGTCTTCTTCTCAAAGCACCATCACTACTCTAGTCACATACACATACACCGTACTACAACTCGAGTCTTGCTTAATTTGCCTGAGGGAAAAACAGACATAAATTCTAATTTTGTAGTATTCTATGCCAGACGTCTCTCTGGATGTGCCCTGGAAGTATTCTTTTTAATCAAAACTACTATAAAACTGATTATTATTTTAACTGCTTAAGAACAGACTGAAATGAACGTTTGAACGAAACAAGCTTTGGCCACAATGGTACAGTGATAACGACTGGCAAACACTTGACATGTTTATAGGTTTCCGAAGTCAAGATTAAAAGTACGAGACCTTGTGCCAAACTGTCATTACAGACTACTGGCAAAAAAAAAAAAAAAAAAAAAAAAAAAAAGAGGTGGGGTTTCATTTGTGACTTGTTTTAAAGAATGCTTAAGAAAAAACAAACTTCAACAGACCTATATTTTAAGAGGAAAGAAAACAAAAAACCAAATAACAAAGCATAGCCAAAACTTCGGTCCATCTCCTAGTGAAAATTTCATTACGCAGATTGAACATATTTTAGGTAAGAATTCCTTCCCAACCCCTCATTTCAAAGCATCTCTAATTAATATCCTGCACGTGCACATATTATCTTGAGTAAAGGTTTGTAGAAGCGTAAGCTGTCATGCATCCTGGTACCTTCAGCAGAGAAGTTCTTTCAGAAAAGTACACTCCAAACTGAAGGAAAATAGGCGTTTCCACAGCAGTTACCTTTCATTTATGAAAATTCCTTTCATTATTAGCAACTTCATTTTTAAGCATGCAGTAAAAGGTTAATAAAGCAAGTTTATCTTCTAGGTAGTCTTAGCTGTAAATATTAACTCTGCATCGTTGATTACCATCTCTAAAGCTTAAAGAATAACTTACTTATGTTGTTTAAAAACACTAAAAACCACTGCAACAGATCGTATGTTTTCTAGAGAACTAGGAGCTTCATAGACCAACGTAACCATTTGTGTTTACGTACACCTAAAGCTGAAAACCTATTAACAGAATAAGCAAGCAAGTAGTGACAGTCTGAAATCCAAAAGTTAATAAAACATATGCAGCAAAAGCTTCATCGTTAGCCACCGCACCCACAGCGCGTGCCACCACAGCTAAAGATTAAAAAACAGCATCAATTACCAATTACAGAAGTAGATCAATACTACGCATCAGAAGTAAGCCTCTCTTTATCAGATGGCTGAGCATGGATCTCAGCCTTGTGATATGTGGCATCGTAATGATCTTTCTTACTTCTTTTGAAGAAACCACACTACAAGGAAGCAAGGGATTGAGTCAATTTCAGTGGACCGGAAGGCGTTAAACCTATCAGAACCAGCTAGAACAACCTTTCCATAACCCCTTCACAGACTGGTTCCCTGAAGGCTCAGGAAGCTTTCATGAGAACAGTCAGCTGCTGTCACTAGATTTGAGAGCTTCTGGGACTAACTTACTCTGTACAACAGCAAAATAACCTGGAGCGTAAGGAATATTTTTTTAGGGGCTTTGTGATAAAATTGTAATGCATTGTTCTTTTTAAGAAAAGCGACTTACAAAGCACGTCTGTAGCAACTAAAGCTGTCTGTGAAGAGCAGCAAGATCTCTGCACAGAAACCAACTGATGCACAGGGTAAGTGCTTTGACCTGTTCAACAGAAGCATTTGTCTCATCCCCAGCCGTGTAACTTCCTGCAATGTACAGTGTTTGTCCTTCAGAAGATGACACTGTTTGTCATCAAAAGGAGTTCACAGTGTGTGTACGAGAGCATTTTCATGTGCAGTAGAAGACTAACAGTTGTAACCTGACTGCTCATCCAAAACATTAATAGTGATTCATTAGGAAGGCTTGCAACAGAGACTGCTACTTTGAGAAGAAAGAAATCAAAAGCATCCTACGAGAAGTCATCTGTAGCGAGCAGTTAAGTCCAACAATGCCACCTGCTCCAGTTTCTCCAAAAGAAAGGATATTCCTCTTCACCCACTCTTTGTAAATGAGTGTCTCCTCTTCCCATCAGCCTATACTAACTGCCTAAGCCAGAGACAACAAGAACAAAATGACTACCCTATTCTACATGGAACCACGGTTAGCTGTAGAAATGCCAAAGGCAGTTAAAAAATTACTTGTTTTTTTTCTTTTTGCAAATGCTTAACTTTTCCTTTTAAATACTGATTTACTCCTGTGGGGTTTCTAAGATAAGGAGCCCATACTAAAGAAATGGAACAGACAGGTAATGTGCTATTTTTGTATCTTTTGTTATTGTTCTTGGTTTTTTCCATCTACTCTGTGTTTAATGGTATTTCTAATGCTATGAGAACAAAGCCCCCTGCTAGAACATCTGTTCACAAAGATTTACACCTAACTACTGCAGCCCCACGTGTCACCCAGATGTACTGAAGGTACTACAGTCTCTGGCCAGCTGCCCGAAGCTTTGCCCAAACCTCAAAACATTTCCTTTTGAGGCTAGAAACAGAAAAATTTCCTACCAAGGTTAGAAAAGAGTTTTCTCATATCACTGTTTTCACACCAAATGTGTCAAAATTGAGAAACCAATACAGGTAATGTACAGTTGGAGCCATTTTGTTGTTTTGAGTCCCAGATTCACAGCAGAAATACTTAACTGTTCAACTAGTATGCTATCCTGTCACTTGTATACCAAGAAAGTGAAATAGTCAAACAAATCAAAACTTACCTTCCATAACAAGAATACCAGAAGTGCAAGCATCAGTACTCCAGCAAAAATAGCCACTGCGATGATCCACCAGGGCACTCCTGTATAGAGCGCTACTGGCTTGGCAGGAAAGACAGTAACACGCACCTAGAGGTAAGAAAATAGGTAAAGATTGAAAGACTGTTTCAAAAGCGTCCATGTTTAATATAAATCTGTAATTTACAGTGGTAGCTTTTTTTTTTTCCTAAAAGGTCTTCTCTTGTTACAAAATGTTTTTGGAGAAAAAGGTTCTATGGGTATCATTGCAGTGCAGCAGCAAGTTTTGTCAACCAAATTAAATATGAAAAGGACCGCTAATTCAAAACTGGATTTAAAAAACCCCAATATATGAGTTCCTTTTGCTTTAGAACAGTTTATCTTTTCCAGTCTTTGGGATCAGCTGGAAACAGAACATGGTATGTGGTTACCATTAAATGCTGAACTTACCTGAGCAACTTCATTTGTGAGTTTGACGTTCTTAGCTGCAGCAGGAACACTGATTGAGGCTCTGACAAGAATGTCCAGGTAGTTCATCTTGGAGTATTCCTGTTCCAAACCAAAACAGAGTTATTAGACATATGACAGGAAATAACTGTGAACTTTCAGAAATGGCAAAGGGACTTACTTCCAAGAAGGTACTGTTCCAAAGTCTGGAACGCAGCAGAATCGATGCCTTGCTGTCGAAACCCTTCAGAGGACATCTGATGTCCACACACCGTGCGTTCACCTTGCAGTCCTGCAGTTACAAATTTTTATGTGTAAATAAAGCATCTTCACAATTCTGCAGCAGGATTTAAAATTGGGCTCTATATATCCTATTTAGGGACAAGAACCAAAATCTGTACCGACAGCTATGGTAAAATATGATGAAGATGCAATTACTGTTAATTTCTCCATAGTTATCTATACTAAAATACTTTCCTAGTAGTTCAAATAAATAAATAAGTAGTAAATAAATCAGTAGTTAAATATAAAGTAACCAATTTTAAAAGCATCGATACTTAGATTTCTAAGACAGAAACAAATCAAAGCCCTATCGTTCTTCACACAGCTGAGCTCCAAAAAGCCCTGCTAGGAGTGGAGAGGGAGGTATCCAACAAGACTGTAGTTGATGCAGTATGCTTACCAAGGTCTTATATTTTCTTTCTGAAAACAAAGAAAACATCTTGCTGTCTGTAATCTGCTTCTCCGCAACCTCACGCTTTCTTCTTGAGTTATGGGATTCCTTTAAAATAAAACGGTTTGTAACTTATCACAACTATGTCTTAATTCTGTCTCTCCGTACAAGTGCAAAAATTATTTCTGTTCCCAGATCGGCACGGGTCAGTGTTATATATCCCTGTTTTCCTATATTCAGTGTTTATAACAGATTTGTGACAATTTGAGATTCACCACTAGAAAGCCAACTGCCTCCTTTCTTTTGACGTGCCAGTGAGTTTTTAGATACAACAAGCTGTTTGTGCTGTTCCTATTTTTGCTCTGTGTCTCTGGCATTAATGTTCCTACGGTAATAGATTTACAGGCGATATGGTCGGTTCATACCGGTTTGGTTTGTTTTGAAATATATACCGATTACTCACAGAAAGTTTATTACCAATCAACAGATAAAAATAAGTTTAAGTATATGCCGTTTTAATAGCTAGAACTACACGTTGATGAAATGCGTTAAAGCTAAGAGCAGTTCCATCCTGTGGGAGCCAGTGGTGCCAGACGTAGTCACCACGACACAGCATTTGTCCTGTCGCTTACCTCACTGTCTACTACCAAGTCTCTTACTAAGCGTAGCCCCTAACATACTGCTTATGTATCATGGCTTACAACTTTTCTCAGACAAAAAATTCCTTCTGGAGGTAAGCTCTTACACGCTGTTATTACATGCTGTGATGCTTTAATGGTGAACTGATCAGTGAGCAGAAGAAGACAGGATAACATACCGCAACGTGCAAAAAGTTGATTTCATTCTGTGGTTGACAGGAAACCTTTTCCAAGCCCTTGGACTCTATTTTCATCAAATACAGCAGCCATTTGCCATTACTAATTTCTTTTGGCCACTGGATGTCCAGGGAAGCTGTACCAAATGCTTTCAGTGGCCTGCCCAAGTTGGTTACCTGTGAAAATAAACCTTCTTTACGTTGTGCACTCTGTTCCAAAGGGATCTGTCACCATTACCGACTTGGAGTCATGCAGCAACATTTTTGAGAATTAAAACACATAAAAAGAGAAACTGTTTTTTAAACGTAAAGCAGCTCTTAATCTACGTTACTCACTCTGAATTCATACTCTATGAGGTTTCCAATATTATCTTCAGATTTCATAGCACTTTCACCAATGATGTTACCTCCAAAATATACCTGAGAAGGCTTAGCCACTCTGTTCAGGTGAGGTGGAGAGAGGAAAAGAATCAGATTTTAATGAAGTCTGCAGCAAAGGAGTTCTTCCCCCAGCCTGTGCCCCTATTTGTTCTGCTATCAACACTTACCCAGTGAGAGATAAAAGCAATTCAAGAACCACTTTAGCACTGGCTGTAATTGCTGTCGAATTTACTTGAGTGCTTGTTCTACAATGGAAAGGAAACAGTGCTGCTGATTTTACAAGTTGAGAAGTTTTTCACTTCAGTAATAAATTGCTTTTATGAATCAAACCATTAATTCAAAATGTTTACAGCCATATGCAAGAACATTGTGTGGCACAGACACACACACAGAGAAAACTTACGTCTCCAGCTTGAGATTAATGTCCAAGTCTGTTGTATCAACGTTCACTTTGGTGGTACTTAAGATCAGATAAAAGGTTACCTACATGAGAAAGAACATCCGTGAAAAGTGAACAATTGAAAAAGGATATCAATATATGCAATATTACAGTAACACACCATCAAATTCTACAGCTAAAAGACAGATCTAGACCCAATTTCCAGTCATGACAAGAAACTGAGAAGACAGCAGTCAGGAATCATCTAGCTTGAGGAAAGTAGGTGCAACTCACGTTGGAGTTTCTCTTGAATGGATTTCCAAGTTCACACTCTGCTTGAGAACCATTTTGGTTAGCCCCACACGTGAGCTGTTTCTCCTGAATAAACAGAATGCACGTGTAATTCAATTTGTGCTGAAAACATTTTAAAACTTGAGTAGCCTTTCCCTTAAAAACACTTACAGGATATCCTCTCATCTCCCTGAACGCAGAGTAAGTCAGACTGTCTGGAAATGTTGCAATTAATTTAGCTTCATATGCATCTTCTCCATCTTTTTGTGGATTTCTTACATCAGATGGGTTATTTGTCACCGTTATTTCCAGGGCAATATCTTTTTGATCTTTTAGAACGAGCACTGGAATTCCATTTTCACTGCAGAAACAGAATATACAGAGCTGTGCATTAGGGAAACAAATGCGTTTCAGTTTCTTGCTATGGTTTACCCAAATGTTATTCTCTCTGTTAATGAAGAAAGTAAAGAATGTAAACACAGGAACAGTCGTAGTTTTTTGTGGCACCCTTGGCTAAATGCTGATCATTCACAGTAAGTAAACATTCTTCTGTGTTTTCTTTTTTACACCTCCTTTCTAGTATCGCTGACCCTCCAAGGAGCAGGGATGCAATAGGACGCTGGATTTGTGTTACAGGGTAACAATTTCTCCATTAACTTCTCTGTAACTGCTTGCCTTAGGCTGCTGGACTAGAGTATACTATAACTAATAGTTAATAGCACCACACTGCTACAGAAATGCAAAGCTGGTTATCATTTCTGCAGCAGTTAGAAACCTTATTCTAAATTTCAGACCACATCTCCATGGTTGCAGCTGCTTTATATCCACCATTTGACTCTGTACCATCACTCTTCTAAAGCTAAGCCCCGCTCCCCCACGATTGTCACCCTGACACGTACAACTACACAGGGCTCTGTTTGCCAGGCCAACAGAACAAAGCTGCTCTACTTCCCAAATAGTACAAAAAGTTGGGGGGGGGGTTGGATCAGCACTTATCAATACTTTGAATTTTAGCAGTCATTGCTAAATCAAGTCTTACATTGGTAAATAGGTAAATCTGTCTTCATTTCCTTCTCTAGTACAAAACCGGTACTGAAGTTTCAGATTGCTGTGACATTCATTGTCTTCTCCACATCCTTCTTTCAAGAACTCCACCTAAATAAAACCAAAGCATCTTTATTGCATGCCACACGGCACTGGTTTAAGACTTCTGACATGCAGTGCACAGAGCAGCTACAGGGAGCACACTAACTGTCCTGGATATGCCACTGACACCGAGCTCTAATGCTGTTACAGCATCCTTTCCATGAAAGAATTAGAGTGCACATTTTTTGTTGCTGTTGCTATGTGGGATAAGTGTGCACAGCAGGAGATGAAAGATTCCTGTTGTTATTTAAAAGCATGCTTTTAATGTGTCTGGGGAGGAATGGGGGGAACGGACAGGAGAAGCCCAACAGCCATATGATCTTCCCTTATGTTACAATAGAAATGCAGGACCGAATTCAGGGCATTTAGTAACACAAAGTACAAAATGTAAGTCAGTCCAGAGTCATGCCAGTTATTTCCTTTGGTCATAATTTAGTTTTCTACAGACTTTAACATTCAGTGACTTATCAGGGCACAGACTGCTAGGAAAATATGCTATTAAAGGCTTACCTTTGTGATCGTGGTTTCAGATTCATTTGAATTTAGTATTGGTATAAGGTCCGGAAGTGCTCTCTCTTTTCTGGCGGACGATGAGCCAGACTCGAGGCCAGCAATATTAACGCTGACTGCTATGGGAATTGGGCGGAGCTTGTCTTTGATTTTTTCCTGATAAAAATCATAAGTGGCACAGTTAGCATGCAGTGCAGAGGTGACTAGCTTTTCATACACGTTTTAGAACAGGCAGTAAAGCAGCATCTCCTTTGCTACATTTTGCAATACTCCAACCATTCATTATTTAGAAACACATATTTCCTAAAGTCATGCACAAACACAACAAATCCCAGCATTACTGCATTTCTTTTCTGGCATCCTAACATGATTAATTTCTCTTAGAGTTAAGAATTACTACGAATAACAAATGGTAACTCAAGCAAATGAAACGTGCTGTAACAATAAAACAACACACTTTCTTCCTGTTAAGTAATTCCAAGGTCTTGAATTTCCTGTAGCCAAAAGCAACAGTGGAAGCTCATTACTCCTGAGCCACAGATGGAGAATTTGTTCAGCTTTGGGAGCAGTACTGCTTTTAGGGGTCAGCACAGCAGCGAAGTGAGAAGAGAGCACATACCAAGTTTTTCTATTGTGCCCATTCAAGCCCTCTAAAACCCATGGCTTGAAATCCTTTTCCCAGTCACACTGTTAAATTCTACAACTACTTCTGTGTCTTCCAGCAGCTCTCAATTTTTGGCATTTGTTCACTCTGTACTGTCCTAAATTGGTTCAGCTCTCTTGACCTCCACAGCGCACTGCATTGGCCACAAATTTTATTCACTCTTTGAAAGAAAGGCAGCAGGAGGAAACAACGCGTGTGCGGGGAATAGTAAAGTACTGTTTAGTTCTGGTTGTCTCATTTCAAAGCCTTATACTGCACATGATTTTTAAGTTACATACGTACAAAGATACCACAAGGCTGAAAGAGCACATGTGCTGCCTTACCTGCAGCACAAGCTTGGCTGTCACACACTGCTTGGAGTTCTGCCCCATTAGGGTGGTACTTGCAGTGAACTGATCAGATAGATGGTCTTTAAACCGCACCCTAGATGGCAGGCCTAATTGTCTCCTCTCGTTTTCTGCTTCAAACGTATAGTTGATCTCTATATGAAGAAAAAAAATGGCTTGCTATAAGAAAGAAACCTTGGTTAAACAGAAAAAAAAAAAAAATCAAGAATGACTTCACAGCAGCATTCTAGAGTAGCTTCACCCAGCGCTAAGTTTTACAAATTCTTTGTTACCTACAAAGCCTCCATCTGTTGTTCTGTCTTTCTGTAGCTGAGGGGACACATATCCCAATGGAAACGTCCAAACTTCCATCCTCCCTTTAGTCAGTAAATTCCTGTTACTTTACCAATATTTAGAGCTGGCAGGAGCAGTTGTAATTGATGCTTTAGAGCCAGTAGAGGGCTGAGATGAGAAACTGTAAATGCTCTGACATGATTTCTTGCTTTCTGTCTTGTCCCAGATAGCACCCAAGCCATGCAGCCAGCAGGATTTTGAGGTCAAGGTCCACCATTCATTCTAACACTGAAAGGGTAGTCTTGAGCTTTTTTTTGTCTGCTGAGGCAGGGAATACCATGGTTTGACAGATGTAAAGTCTGTCCATCTTTTACCATCTCTGTGCTCGCCAAGCTAACTTCCAGTGCTCAGGAGCGTGCATGTGAGTGGCCTCCAAGTGCTCGAAGCACTTGGGCTGCTGAGGGACCAGGACCCTATTCAAGTACATCTATGGAATTTACACGTAATTCAAAAACCCAAACGCTACAAGAGGAAGAGGAGGTTAGGGCTTAGAATTCTTCTTCTTTCCTCTCAAAATCCTACAGTTTTCAGAGATACGGTGACAGCAGTATTGTAACAACTTAAGAGAAAAAAAGCAGGAGATGTCAGAAACTGATGATTTATGTTTTTAACTACATTTATGACACAGACTCCCAGCCTCCTATTAATACAGAGGTTTACTACTTTAGTAATTTTCACAAAGCTATTTATACAAATACAGAACACATCTTGTAGGGTAAGTCTCCAATGAGAAGCAATGTTTATTAATGATAAATAAAATGAGCTTTAAAACTATTTTCTAAAGCAGTAAATTGGAGAGGCAAGCTGGTTATCATCTGCACAGCAGCCATTTGTTCACTGGTGTTTATGTCACCTACAACGTTTCAGTTGTGTCTTTTACCAGCAAACTTCCTAACACAGCAGTTTCTTCAAGGGACAGTAAGTGCTGCTCCAAATACAGATATTGCATCGCTGCCTGTCCTTAGTACTAGGTCACATTTTAAACCTGTCATAGTTGGAGATGAGTCATAATAATTTAAGTACTATTCTTCTACGACACCATCTCAGTTACACACACACACGACAAAGATTAAAATTATTTCTCTTTAAAACTTACTTATTCTTGGATTTAAATTCCGAGGGTTTGCAGTATATTGAAAACATGCTTTCACATCCATCCTGCAAAAAGTGCCAAGAAATTAACACTGATAAGACATGGTCCAATGGACTGCAAAGTTTTAACAGTCCACTGAGTTATGTTATGAGTCATATGACTCTGCTTTTCATGTTAGAACAATCACTTGCTGCTTACTAAACTGAATTAACAAAGCAAGTAAAAAACGTTTAATGAGCAGTTCGAAAAAGTATTTTCTGGGATTTGCTTTTACATCTCTATTATTGAGAAAGCTGTTCAAGTTAAGATACCTTAATGTTAAAATATCTAAATGTTAACAGTCCTAAGTGGCAAAGCGACGTTCATGGGCTGTCACATCCCCCCCACCCTAACAGTCACTGACTGAATGCATTTTGACAACAGAAATCTCAACACAACACAACTTCTGACAGAATAATAATTTAAACATTACCATATTTCACTGGGGTCTTCAGAGTTCTTTTTCTTCAGGTCAAGTCTGTCAGGCTGCACTGTAATGCTTTTCATAATGCTTATGACAGGTCGAGATCTTTATTTGGGAAAAAGAAAAAAAAACAAGGAATGAAAAGAAGAGGTAAGAAAAAAACAACAAAGAATTTCAGTTAAAATTAATGCAACAATTCACATGAATCAATATCTTTATGCCTGCACTGATTTGCAGCAAAGACACCCTAAGAAACATGGGGTTTGGTTTTCATAATGGTAAGAAACAAAACAATTTAAAGCTAAGCAAAGCAAGTCAGAGTAAGTGACTACAACAGTGAGTAGGAAATGCCTAATGAGGGAGCACAGTACACTAATGCAATGTTATGGTTATTTTATACACACACAGGAAATTCAGAGTGATGGTTCCCATACCAATGGTAATTCAGCCCCTGTGAGCAACTGTAGGTACTAAAGTTCATTCAGATTAATGTCCAAAACAGCTTTAATATGGAGCCTGGATGGCTACGGGAAACAATGTTTTTATATCCCGACTCTTCTGCGTGCAGACTGCAATCATAATTTAGCCTTGCAACTCTTCCTTTCTTTCCCATTTTGGATGTGGATCAGAAAAGGCAGCTGTTTAAATTAAGAGTCCAAACAAGCCACCTCACCTTTTTTTTTTATCAGAGTTAACTGGGTGACTCCTTTTGCTGTTCTCATAAGCATGAAGGTTGAGTTTTCAATTCTACAAGTATTTTTGTAATGCCCTTAAAGTTTCTTTTCATTGAGTAGAGCATTTAATAATCTAATGAGTGTCCATTCCACCTAGTTTATCCCCTTCGATAAGCTGCTTTTGTTATACACTGTTTCAGTGCATGTAAAGGCATTCCGTTACATAAACAGATTCTATACACCTTAGAGACAGGATCATCAAAAGATTGCAGGAAAGGCAATTCTCCCTGAAGGGCGGACTTCTTTTCACCACCAAAATTAGGATAACCAGTCAGTGAGTTTCACCCCTCCCTTTCTGAGACCTGATAATCACTACCAAAGCCTCGAACTTCACATAGGATTCACTGCTCCGAGGAAGATAGTCCTCTTCCTGCTCATTACTAGTGAATTCAGCTTAACAGTACGTTAAAAGAAAAACCTGTCTGTAAAAGGCCACAGGGTCATCCTGGTACATCCTTAATTAAGGCCTGTGCTAAAGAAATCAAACAGGATCCTGGCTGCAGCACTCCTTCATTGCTATTTCACAGACCCCACCACAGCCTCAGCACTTCTGAATCTCTGCTACGGAAGCGAGGTTTTCCTTTATCTTGTTCCACCTTCAATAAAGTAGGATTACAGTTATATAATAGCAGCAAAATAGAGCTGCAGTGCACATCAGCATCCCACAACACATTCACCCCCTTAGCCTGCACCCATCAGAACACAGCTTCTCAATAAGAAACAGGGAACAAAGTAAAAAAACAATGTATGGATATTTTTTCCCAGAATTTCCAACTTATAACGGAAAAAAAATACACTCCAGGCCAAACATCTATTTTATTTCTAAGCAGTTTGTTTTTAGAAAACTGAAAATCTTGGTATAATTAATTACAGTCCTGTAATGTAATACCTGAACACAGATACAGAATCTGAAAGGGAACCAACAGCAATATCAGGGTAGGAATTTTTATCCAGGTCCATGTTTCCAGCAATAGAGTAACCAAAGAAATAGGTGCCTGTTTTTTCACCATCAAGAATCTAAAGAGCAAACAGATTGAGGGAATTCAGACACTGAAAAGCTATAAAACTGAAATACTTAAGTGAACATCATTGCCTTATAGAAAAAAAAAGAGAACCTCTATCTTCAGATAAATGATTGAAGTACTAAGATAATTTCCTTAGTACCGAAATTCTGCCCAGGTGATCTTCACTTGCAATAGGCAGTATAGGCCCTTGAAACTTAAAACCTTGTTCTAGAAAATATTCTAACAGTATTCTAGAAAGTATAATTAAGTTCCCTTCTCACCTTGCTAACTGAACATAGAAAAAAAGGCACAAACACTTTCTGTGAAAAAAAAAGGAAGGAAGGAAGAAATGGAAGATAAAAATGAAGAAAACAGTATCTTCAGAAGAAGAGAAAAAAAATATGTTAAACGCGAGCATTTCATCTGAACCAAGGGCAAGAAACTGCTTCAGAAATCCCAGAATTTCTTAAAAAGAAAAAAGAACAACTTAAATCGTCTACAAAACTCTTTACTTCTCTATGTATTATTGGTACCAACGGATTGTCCCAGGGAGAAAAATGCACAAAAAAAATAATAATCAAGAACTCCTAATCCCTTTGGTCAGCAGTGCAATATTTGAAGGTTCCTGTAAATCCTGGACATCTACCAGCAATTACAGTAATGGAGACACAAAAAGCTGACAGCCCCACCATTCCCTTAATTCTGTGCAAGAATAATTATATACAAGTTAAAGTTACCATTACCTGTGTTGGTTTTGTGTTTATTCCATTCTTGGATCCATGATAAATATATACTTTGCCAAAACCATCATATGGAGCACCTACTGCAATATCTGTTGAAAATAAGTTGCAATACATAAACAATTCTTATTCTTCTTTCAGCTTTCAGTTGCGATAAAGACAAATGTTCAAAGTGTGGCATTAACAAAAAAATTGTGCACATTCAGTCGTTTTTCACTCACCTGGATATCCGTCCTGATTAATGTCCCCAACGTTTTCAACAGCAAGACCAAACATCGAGTCAGTGGTCCCATTTAAGCGAACAGGTCTGATTCCTTCCCATTTGCCTCGCTGGTTAATGTAGATGTACACAGCACCACCGATATCTCCGCTTCTGTCAAAGTATTGTGGGGCTCCAACCACGATGTCCTGCCACCTTAAAGAAAGAAAAAAAAACGGTGCTTGTACTGAAGAACTCTGAAAAGTAACTGCTAAAGACTGTAATCTCAAGGTCGTCAGTCAAACTGCTGCCAAGCAGAGGTGATTAAAAGGTACTTCCAAGTAGTTATGCCAGGGGATCCACTGAGACCCTAAGTCACTTACGCTCTCTGCATCACATACAGGAAACTTTTGAGCCTTCCTTTGGTAGGAAATGTATTTCTTCTTTGTTTAAACGTTCTGAATTTAAGTACACCTCATTTCTGTAATTAAAAACAGACTGTGTGCTGCATGACTTTCTGACGTGCTCACCATTTCCCCCAGCAAAACGTGTGAGATCGTTCCCTACACTACAAATGTGAAACCCAAAGCAAAAATGAGTCAAAGTGCTATCCCATACAGGCAGCAAGGGTTAACCAAGGCCATACCCATCACTGTTGAGATCCACAACAGCCACATCATAACCAAAAGAAGAGGCCAGCCCTTCTCCTTCAAACATGTGCTCCAGTGAAAGCGCTCTCTGATTTTTCTCTTTTTTCAGTAAAACAACTGCTCCACTATGGTTGGCTCTTGGTGCACCAGACACAAAAGTCATCTCATCTTGGGAGACGATTCCTTTACCAGAGTCCAAAGAGAAACCTTTAACAGAGGAAGAAACAAACAACTAAGTGTTCATATCGTTAACAGGAAAAGTAAATTACCCTACTATATTAAAGTGGCACATTGAATAGAAGTTTTCTACAACAGAGTACGATATACTAGGAATTCTGTGCACGTTTATAAGTCTGCACTCTACCAATATGTTCCGTTTAAGTTATCTCCCCCACAGAATGTGCTGTTTCATTGCTCGCTCAGGTCTCCATTTTGCAGCCAGCAAATACAAGATAACTTTATCTAAAACATATCGGCTTAGAAATGACTGAACATTACCACTTGAATATAGCTCGAGTACTTCACCTCCAATAACATTGTTATAAAACTTCTATGTACAAGTCAATACCACTGTGTTGCGAACATGCAAGATGTACTGCACATGCTTAATATTCCACATTAAATGATGTAATACAGTATTTGAGAATCACTTTATCCAGTAGTGGTGAAATGGGCAATTTTAATTGACTGCAGCTCTAAAGGACACGTTGGAATGAATTTGGTCTCAAGTGTCTTTATAGAAATTTATAGATTTAAAAATAGATCAAAAATGGAACAAAATAGTGCATATACTGACATGGCCAGTAAAGCTCAAAGGAAGACGATGCACATTGCAAGGGATAAAATAGCAGCCAGCAGATAGCAGTCTCCCTTCTGAAACACTTCCCCACTACTACTGAAATTCTCAATTACAGCAATTCACAATGAGACAGTTTCAGAAAAAATCAGGGAGAGGAGTCCACTTCGTGGGAGAGATGAGAGGGTTTGGAGAAATGCATCACAAATCAGCGCTTCTCTGAAGCCAGCTTATTTTACAAGTTACTCCTCATCCCAATCCCTGCTGTCGCATGCTTTTACTTGCAATGTCTTTGTAATGAGGATGGAAGGGAGAGTATCATGTCAAAGGTCTGAAGATTGTGTCTGACCAGATGCTGCCACCGCAGGTGGTCACAAACCTAAGTAGCTATTCATCATTACATCCACTGATTTGTCCACCTGTATGCCGGGAGGCAGTGTTTTGTATACAAACTGATCTGGATGAGTATCAGATACTGCTGTCAAAAATAGAAGACCTGCAAACATACGAGTGAAAGATTGAAAAGACAGAACATTTGAGCACAGCAGCTATAACCATGTATATTTACTGTCTGTAGGGAACAGCAACGCCAGGGAATGCTGGCCTTGCCTTCAGGAAGTTTTGAATATGACAAACTAAAGGCAGCATTTACAGTTAGAGAAATGCAACACTGTATTTATTATGAAATTGCAAAAGTTCTGTTTAGTAAGACACACGCACACACTGAAATGTTTACAGCAAAAGACACCTCTGCAGCACCACTCCTCTTCCACACGAAAGGCTATCAGCTTGCCTTTCTGAAATAAGCTCTTAGAATTTTTTGCACCCAGTAACGACACTACTCACATTTAGCTCAAGGTTATTTCTTCTAACAGACATGCAGCTCTAAGTTGGCTCTTTGCTCAGCTTGCTTTTATATCAATATCTTCCCTATTTGCTCAGCTTTTCACACAGAAATTCCAGCTTTGAGTTGCCAAAGCTGTATCTGCTGCCTAAGCCAAAAGCACTGGATTAGCATAGCACAAAAATCTGTACTGGAGTAGAAACATTCGTTACACTTTGCACTAGAGGTACTTTCGAAAAAGGAGAGTGACCTATTGCCTTTACCAATGGAATATTCATTACCCTAAGGATACATTTTTGCTTTTGTGTTTGCACAAAGCTCAAGACACTCCTCTGCAACACACACACGCGAACACAAACACTGCTCACATTGCAGTATTTTGAAAGCCTGTAAAAAAAGCCACTCAGTTTTTAAAATCTTCAATGAAAAAAAAATGCACTCAGGCCAGAAAGTTACATCTAGAAATGAAAATGTTAGTAAGCTCTTTAATACCACATAGCAGTGACCTCGTGACTAAAGATTATGGATCTAAACATGGTACTTATAGGCAGCGATTATAACCACCTCCTGAGAATGTGTAGGCCTTCATCATTGCTCTTAAATATTTTATTCCCTTAGCAGCACTTCTGGGTACCTCAGAAGAGTCCCATCTTACTCATACACATGGAGGACGATGTGCGTTATCCCAAACAATTTACATTTCACAGGATCTTCACGTGAACAGCTTTCTCCTCCCATTCCGTACTATTGCACCAGACCAGGATCACAAACGTTTAAGAAGCCTAAAGAGATTTACCATATGTACTTTGTCCTACCTAAATAACTGTTAGCTGGAACAGGAACTAGATTCTTATCTTGGCGGCTCTCGTCACCAACTTCGTAAGGCCCATCATCAAAGATACCCAGATCATAAAATGTCTGATTCTTTTGCTCTGCACGAACCACCCCTGAAGGAATGAAATGATAAAATAAAAGCAAATGAATGATAAGGGAGAAAAATAACAGATAAATGGTTCCCAGCTAGTACTAATTACCATGAATGAGACAGCGACTGCTGTTTAAACGGGACAAAGGCAGTCTAGCACACCAGCCTTTCAACAGGCCGTGAATATCTGAACTCAACCTGTGTGACACAGCTCCTTGCTGTCCCATGGAGATGTCATGCAGTGATCTGGAAAACATGAGATACTACGAGAACTCTCAACAACAATACGACACTGACGTGGTCGTGGAGCACCCTCAGCCCACTGTGCTTAATTTCATAAGGTCTCTCTTAAAAGGGAGGTTCAGTACACACAAACACAACTAAACAAAACATACTGTCCAACTGCGGCAAACACTGGAGGAAATATATTTAGAAAGTACTGTTATGTCATTATTGCTTATACTGACAATATTTATTGTTCAATAAGATGTGTGCTTCCCTTTTATTGACAAGAACATTTACCATTTTGCCAAGTACATACATGTTTTTCCATGATGTGAAAGTACTTATGGCCAGCAGGCCATCAGAGCGCTTCTCTGCAATTAACATCAAGCTCTGAACTGAGAACTTGGCCAGACCGTGTTGGAAGGAACAAATATGTGGAAGACTAAACCTTCGCACAAGTACACCCTGTGCCAGAGCTTAACTCAGAGACTTGGCATGGTTCACGCAGCAGGCACAGGCGTACAAGGAGAAGCTTTAATGATGTGAGGATCAGTGTTCTAAAGGAGGGAAGCACTTACAGCTGTTGGTGTAATTAAGTGCAAAAGGAAAAATGACTAAGAAAAGAGACAGGGCTGGCCTCTTAGATGCTGCTCAGTATAAATGTATGGAGAAAGATCTGAGATTTTTCCCCCCAAGTTTTGGGATATTTCCTATACATGATATAAAGTCCTTGTCGCTTAGTCAAATCATCCACAGAACTTAATTTGAGTAAATATCTATGGATTTAGATATGAATATAGGCAGCTTTGCTCTGTTCAGTTATCTTCCTGCAATCCTTCAGTATAGGATTTGAGAAGCACTCCCTTCTACAGAATTCACAAGAAATAAAGAGGATATTGAAGGGTACAAAAAAATCTCTCAGTGCAGCTATCTAACACGTGCTCGAATTCAGGAGATTGGGCAAATTACTTGTGATTAATTTAGTCATTTGTTCCAGTGCAAAATTTCAAAGCAAGAACTCAGTCCTGCCTTAAGATTAATAAGGGAAAAAATTGCTGTACATACATGCAAAGTTCCATTATCCATTCATAAGCAGTTCTTTATAAATATTTAAAGGACATTTAGTAAATATTTTTGATACAGGACTGAAAACCAGGTAAAATAAGAACCCTGCAGGGTTTATTTTGCCCCTTCCCACCCCCAGAAAGGGGAATAAGAACCTTAGGATGCAACATCTGCAAAAAATCTAAGAGGAAATGGGAAGGGGGATGGTCTAGATTTAGCAGGAAGGAGGCTAGGTCATACCTTTCCAATTGTAAGTGCCTGGGGCACCAAACACAATGTAATGATAGTCTTTAGTAAAAGTAGCAGCAACACCTTGCTGACAGGAACCAAACTTCTCATGGCCTCTTAAGCGACCATCACAAAAACTCCAGACTCCATTATCCATATCATCCTTAATAGTGAGATCCTGGCTCAGCACGTAGCACCTTCCAATGATATCCCGGGTTTCCTGCACTGTGTTTACATACTGCCTCTTCTCATAGCGATGTGCACACGTCTGTAAGATAGAAGACAGTAAGTAATTCTTTTTGTATGTTTGTATGCAGGTTATCAAAGAAAGCTGGTCTCCATAAGCAATAGTTCATGCTAGCACATGTATGCTGCAATGCAGAGAGAGCCCATCCCTCTTCACTTTGGGATTCAATGATGATGAGCCACCAGGATAAACGGCATAACCACCAAACCATTTTAAAAAGAGGTGGAACAATCAAAGCCCTTTGACAGCAGTGTTTTTGCAGATCCAGATGCAGGAAGTGCATGACAAGCACAGGAGAAACAGGTTTCCCATCTGACAGAAAATGTTCCCTTCTGTGGCTCCTACTAAGGCTGAAACATGAAGCAGAAGCATAGCCGAGTACTGAGCAGCACTAAGAAGTACTACATGCTGCCTGGCTGCGCTGTGACCGTCAGGCTGCCTTCAGCCCATCTAAGAAGCACATCTGCCATTTAATCACTCATAAAGAAAGGTTCCTTCTCAGAGAAACTGCATCACAGGTGAGACAGCACTAGCTGGTGAGGAATCAACTGAACAGGACCAGTTCCAACTCCTGTTCCTAGACTGGAGCAGCTAGCACTGTCTCTACAGCCATAAATAAACCAGAGCTGCTCCCTGAAGTTGCTATACTCTTGTCTTTGGAGGAGTGAGGTTAAGCTGCAAGAACATAATTAGATGGAGGAGCCTCACTGCACACCCATTTTTATGATGCAGCTGATATCCTGCAGCACCATGAAAGAGCTATGTAGCTACAAAAATAACACTATCTGCTAAATCCCAAAAGCTTTTTCTCTCAGTACTGTATGAAAGAACAGCTTGCATCATCATTATTAGTACAAGCTCTCACTCTTAAGTCGCGGTTGCAGTGTCCAAAGCCACATGAATACATGGAGGCAATTCAGCTGACAGCCCTGGTTAAAGTTTAGGTAAGGCAGATCATCCCAGGCAACAGGCTGAGGACAGAGGGCTCCTTTTTTAAACTTTACCGAACTAGTTTTCCTTGTTTCTGTAGTAAGTGGTTTTTTAAAGAAACAATGTATCATGAAAAGAGGAGTGGACGACCTGAAAATTAAACCCCGTCTCATATCCAAGGTCCGTCTGTTACCAAGATAACAAAGACAGGCTAACTCAGAAAAATAATTTAAAACTTTAACAATGTCAAGAATCTTATTCTGCAAAGGAGACATTTAAGTCCTCAATTCTAAGAAATTAATCATACAACATTGGAAGTTACCTTTCAGGAAGCTGCACACAAACACAGACCATTTGGAACATTTACAAAGGCATTTTGGGGGCTACAGTAAGTTAGACCTGTAGACTTACCACCACGTTTCCTCCTGGCCCCTGACTTTGGACAGTCACCCCCATCCATTGGTCTTCTTTGCTCTCTGTCTTTGGGTCAGCTGCAAAGTATCACAATACAGATTCAGACACAGAACTTCTCTGTCACACAGTACACGAGGCAGTCTACAGATGGCAGTGTCTCCACGTTCTATCCAATGCAAATAATTTACATTCAAACCCAGAGAAGCAACTGAGTGGTACAGCCAGTGGAAAGGGCCACATCAGACCAGAAAAAATCAGACAACTGCACAATCATAACAAATAATAAAAAGAAGACTCACTGTCTTCATCAAACACGACGCGTGTGCAGCGTGTGTTTGGAGATGTGATGTCACAGCTGTACAGCCCTCCTGTTCTGTTGGCTTGCTGCGATGGAAAGGCCTTTTCCCGAGGAGCTCCAACCAGCAATCTGTAGGGAAAGACAAACAACCTCAGGGGATCTGCAGGGGCAGTATTAGAAAAGAGGAAGGCAGCAGAATCAGAAACTGCTTTGGTTAATGTTGTTAAGAGGTTTGATGTGCAAACATTTACAGTGGATTTTCATCAGTCAGAACAACTGCTTTCACACTCGCTTCTGCACGTGCACCAGTATCCGTGCCACCGTCTCCCACGAGTATTAGCACAAAATAACCACAGACGTGTTTCTTCGTAAACGAGAGTTCTCAGCAAAACACTGTTCTTCTTTGGATATTTTTGAGAGTCGCACATATGCAAAGCACGGTCACCTCAACTTCCTCATGAAACCAGTATGCAGGAGCAGCACCACGGTTTGCAGAAGAAATAACAACAAATTGAGCTGAAGAAAACCAAGGGAAAACAGTGTGTAGATGGGTACAATACAGTGAGTACAACCTCCCTGTGCTTGCACACACCCATCAGCATAAATCAATAAATAAATCTGAAAGAACAGATCCGATATTACATTATCAAAGAGAGGAAAGGCTTCAGGTTTTCTGCTGAGACACACATCTTTCCAGTACTTTATAACATCCGTGGAGCAAAGCAAACTGCTGTACCTCAGAATGGTTTTTTTTGGTGTGTGTTTGCTTTTAATTAAAAACAAGGCCCACTTTTATTTATACCTGGTCATTCAAGATCAATACACGTTTCCATTATTAAGGAAACATTCGCTGAACGTCACTGAAGTTGTAAGACAAAACAAAATTGATATCTTATGAGAAAGCATAGTCAGAACAGAAAGTTACACGTGTACTATGAAACAGTCATCTCTTCACCACTGTTATACACACAAATTTTCCATCATTCCCCTCCCCCCCCCCAAACAGTGCAAGCTTCAGGTAAAATATTTGCTTTTGAGTGATGCACGTATAAAAACAGGACAGGCAGCTTGGGTGGGTTTTAGTTTACAGTACTTTTTTTTCCCCTACACATGTCTGGCATCTTTTTCAGTGTTTTTTTTTTTTTTTTTTTCAGAAGCACAGCTGTTATCACAAGAGCCTTAAAGGCTCAACAACCCTTAAAGGCCCAAACAACCACGCTTTTAGAAAAGCTGCTAACAGCTTCATTCTCTAATTCTGGCAGAGTGCACTGAACTCTCATCGCTGAACTCTTGTGCAAAGCAGTGGCCTCTGAGCTGTTCCTAATGCAGGAAAAGGTTCCTTTTCCCCTCAGTTCTGTCGTCCCCTACAGAAAGAGACAGCGTGAGGTCTGTTGTTGCTGCTGCCACCGGCAACCAGAAATTTCAGAAAGTAGAGGCACCGATTCCCTAACTCTCAGAAATCTTTCTGTTTCTACTTCTTCAAAGCTTGGTCCAATTATACCCCGTTATTAAAGCACATGCCCACCAATTTCAAACTAAAATCCTAGTCTCAGTCCTGCTGCTTTACTGGTTAGAATTAGATTAATGATCGCTGTATCATTTACCTCTTGGAGAGAGTCCCAGCATCTGCTGGCTGCAGGGAGGGCTCAGTGCAGCAATGCTGGGCCCCAGCACCACCACACCTCGCTGCCATGCTGCCTTGCCCCTGCCAGAGCAGCCAAGCCAATAAAACTTCATCTCTTCAGCTGTGCTAAGTGCCACTTAAGCCTCAGAAAAGGCATCAAAGCGTCTCACTGACTTTCCCAATGACGGATCAGACCGGGTCACCATGTACAAAGCGCTTCATGCAGCTGAAGAACTCCAAGCAGGGAGAAGGCAGTGGCAACTCTGCCCTGGGGCCTCAGCAAGCACTCCACGAGTCAGATAACAGCGAGAAGAAAGGCTGTCTCCTCACTCAAATTAGCCTAACAGTTACTGAATCCAAAGCAAAATACACCAGAAAGAGCTTTTCATTTGACAAGCACCAGAGAGCATTAAGCAGCAGTGTACAGCTCTGAGGTCCTCTCCGCCCTCATCGGTGACCTGTGAGAAGCACAGCAGTGGCTGTAACATCCCTCCTGGGAACTGAAAATGACAGTGGGAACTAGGAGAGGTTCTGCTCACAACCGCCTGAACCCCTTCAGTACTGTCCATAGTACTGCCTGGCTGCTTCCAACAGGAGAGCCGCAGTTCCGATGAGACAAGTGCATCACAAACAGAAAACCTCCAAGCTCCTGCAAGTATCCCTCACTCTGAATTCCTTTCCTCACAGCCTGGAACTTTCTGAGGACAACATAGTTTTCACAACATACTTGAAAGCAGAACAGTTGTGGGCAATTCACTGCAGTATCTGAGGAACAGACACCAACTCGAAAGAAAAGCCTAAGGGAGGGAGAACACCTTTAACATTTTTGGCAGGAAACTCTTGTTCATCAAAGGAAGAGGCTTCCGTTGAGTAAGCTGCACTGTGATTTAAACTAGTACAAAAATACTGTGGTCTGCACTGAGCTCCGACACGACGTCTTCGTTCTTTAAATACCTTTCTTTCCCACAGTATCTTCCACCCCAAACAAAGCACCAGCCTTTGCCATCTTTTCCTTAAAACTATCAGCAACACGCTCCTAGTGCCAGCTCTGAGCTTTAACGGACTGGAGCAGGAACTGGTGGAAGCGTTTCCTGGGTAACCAACCATTAGCCATTTCCACAAATAGGCAGAATAAAATAGTCAGTGGTGTACGTAATTTCCAATTTTGCAACCTTCATTGAGCACAAATGTCCAATTTAACGTTGATATTCTCAGTAACAATGGTGCCCCTGCACACTTTGCACTTCACTGTCTTTTCAGACAGAGCCTATCAGCACGAGGGGGTGAAGCTGGGAAGCGATGAAGCTGAATGCTGTACAACTTCTCCCAGTCCCAGCTCGACAGAGGGAGTCCCCAGATCCCTTCCTCCTGCGCTCTGCCTCACAGCATTCCATTCAGCTGATGAAGAAATGAAGCTAACTGCCACTGGCTGATTAAATTTGTGCTATCAAGTCACCAGTCACAGTGCCCAGACGCACACCGTGTGCCCAGCAGCTCCCGGTAGAGACAGCTGCTCTCCATGCAGACATCCGCCCACAGCCCTCCACCAGGACGGACCTTCAGCCACCTGCACAGCTCTGTCTGCCTGCATTATCTGGTTCAGTGACCCCCCCCCTCGCCACCTCTTCAGCTTCACTCTACTCTCAGGGCAGAAACAGCAGGCAGGCACCAACTCTGGGGGAGCAGGGCGTTCCCAGGGCACTGCTCCTGCCCTCCCTCAGCAAATTGTGGTCATGGAAGAACTTTCTCGTTAGGTGTCAAGTGTCCAAACTTTAGGAAAGCGTAGGCTAGCAACATCAAACCATAAGGCATCTCAGTGTACGGTTAATGTTTTTAATCCAGAGCAGTACCACCTCTGCTGTGCAGGGACACCAGTAGGAGCAGGTTTCACATCGATAGCTAACTGAACTCCACCAGGCTGCTCCCTCCCTCCCTCTCCCTCCTCAAAGGGGAGGGGAGTATGAAAATATGATGAGAAGAAAAAAGTTCACAAATAGAGATAATAAAAGGGAAAAGAAAGAAAAAACAAGCAGAGGCCACGTGGAAGCAAAAAGAGAAATCAATTATTCTCTACTTCCCATCATCAAGCGATCTTCAGCCACCCCTTGGGAAACAAGGCCTCAGTAAGCCCGGCTGCTGTCTGGGAGGATGGACGTGTTCTTGACAGGAACCTCTCCTTCCCTTTTCCCAGCTTGTATTGCTGTGACACGGAATATCACTTCAGTCAGCCGAGCACAGCACTGTACGGGCTGCTACGCTCCATCCCAGCCAGAGCCAGCACCAGCACAGGAGCACCACGCGCCCCAGCACAGAGCCCTTCCCGCTCCGGCAGTAATGGGAACTGGAGCTCAACCAAGGGAATGGGCTTCTGAAAAAGCCGCTCCCAGCAAAACGCAGCCAGAAACCATGTCAGTGGGGAAACCGTTCACAGTGCTTTTAGCAGATACCCACTGTGAGCAGGCTGTTAGGAACAGCTATTTTAAGTGACGGATGATTCTCCTCATCTGCTACTGCACTGCTACATTTTCCTACTAGCAGCGCAGAGCTGTGGCCAAGTACACCATTAATCTCTGTTGCCCGGAGGCCTGGCGTTTAAAGGAGTGTGATTTTCATTTTATTAGCTCAGCCTTTTTCAGGAAGCAGATTACGATATGGGCTGGGAAAAGAAGCCAAAAGCAGCATAAGGGCCAGAGCAAGCTACAAAGCAAAATGAACTACAAAGCTACCTGTTGTTCAGCAAAGGTCGCTAATTATTGACTTTCTGAAAGTCGTGTGGAAAAGCAAACACTTTCCAATGCTTCCCCTCACAGCCAGCAGCTCAGTCTGTATGGATTCGAAATGGGTTTTGCAGATCTCATTTTCACTGGCAGAAAGCATTTTTCCAAATTCCTATTTCAACCTACAGCTTTCTGTTCAGTCCAGCATGCTCTTGCTGTAACTGGGAGATACGCTGCTTTATTTATTTTTTAATTTTCCACAATCAAACAGCACATGAAAACTGTCTCATTTGGTTTTCACTTCTCCCCTACTAACTGTACATCTGCCCCAGATTTAAAAGAAAGAGCACCGGCTCAGGAATAGACCTGAGCATGAAGTAATACCAGAAAACATTTATTAGATTCTGTTATAATTAAACCGTGATAAAATTATTAAAGACACAGCATTAAAGGGATTTTCAATCAGATTTTCTCTCACAGTGGCGGTCTCTGTTATGGCATAAAATCCTCTTACAGTAACAAGAGGTTTAACTCAAAAAGTGACAAACGTGTGCTCAAAGAAACTCTGCTCCCAGCCACCCTGTCCATGCCAACGTTACCAGCCTCAGCCCCTTCACGTGTGGGCAGCTGTGAGGCACGGGGCACCAGCAGGACCAGCTGGGGATGTGCCTGCAAGCAGTCCCAGGCAAATGCATGTACAAAAAGAGTTAATTTCCCATCCCAGCCAACTGCTGCTGTTCCAAACACCTTTACGTTCCCCACACTGGGCATGCTCACTCCCACACTAAGGAGCTGCTGTCTTCTGCAACATACAATTTCAGAATACAGATCTGAATGTCACCTTACTTACGAGGCTCGTCTCGGTACCCCACAATACGTGCCAACTGCATTTGGACTCATAAAAATGAAACGAGTCTAGGTCCGTGTTTTAGACAACGAACAATGAATTAAAGCACAGAAGCAGCTGCTCGCAGTTCTCTTTCTAAGGGGGAACCTGGCAGAGCAGCACTGAGGGCAGTGTGTGAAGGCAGTGCTTGCTGGACTAACCACCAGATCAGGCACACACTGTTCATCAGCATGCCAAAGCCATTATAAAAAAAACCCGCAGGAGTTATAATACAGCACAGAACAGGTATTTAGGCTGAGATGTCATTCCTCTATTTCTTTCACTTTCATAGGAGACCATGAAAGAAGCTCAGCACAAAGGACAGACACCTCGTCATCCCTACAGGAGGAGCAGCCACCCCCGTGCCAACCAACCGGAGCCATCTCCTACAGCAGCACAACTGCTCGGAGACACTGCTCCCCTCCTTCCGAGCCACCACCTTCCCCCGCTCCCTCTTAACTACAGGGAGAAAGAAGGCAGGACAAGACCTCCACATGGGACACGCAGCACAGGCTCTCCCCATTCTGATGAGGCACAACAGCCACCCCAAGAACCCCCCCCCCCGCATTCTCTGCAGCCCGGCACGCATCCCAGCAGGCTCACGCCCCATTTTACAGCCTCCCCTCACACATCTTTTCATTTCCCACCACTCCCCACATTCTCACTGGTACAAAACCTGGAATTATTTCCTTCAGGAACCTTTAGCACTCTGTTTTCCTGCCAGCAGCAAGTTGTGCAACTAGCACTTCAGCCGGGACTGGGGCTGGATCTGACCTGGCCATCATTCTCCTGGGATGTGCAGGAACACAGTGTGGCTAAGAAGAAACCCAGCTCTTCCTTCAGCTGTGTTCAGGAGCCAGCCTATTACTGTTACCAGACATTTCTCTAGCAGAAAAACAAGCTGAATGAAAAATGTACAGGTCTTACACATATCGTTAGTAGCTGGTACAGCAGTCGGTTGTGTATGAAATAAGAAAAACGTAGTATTGTAGCACCTCAACCAAGAAAACAATGTTTCTCACTTAAGGCTTGCTTCACACTACACGATCACATCCGAGTCGTGCTCTGCTTCCATACGCACCACCGGACACAGCCACGAGCACAGATCAAACTGCCATCCGCATTCAGCAGCACCAGTGGCAGGCTGACCAGGCAATGATTCCCTTACGCACATAATGTGGAAAGAGCTATGAGAACAGAGGGACCCGGGCAAATCAGTTACACACAGGATCACATGCTTGCCACCAGCAACAGCTGGCTGCCACCTCCAAGCACTTCCAGGACAAATATGCCTTTCCCTCAGACCTTTGACCCATGCACGTACTGCTGAGCAAACAACCCCTGGTGTTACAGGCATGAGTTGTTGCCAGAACGTTTTCAATCTTGCTGCACTTTGTATGTTAGAGACGTATTTTATAGGGCTACTTATGAGGAGGGTATCAATGCCAGCCAAATCAGGCAGAAGCTAAACGCATTTACCTCCATTTGAAAAATCTCCTTGGCCATCTTCACTAAAAAGGAACTGCTGTCAGAAATCCTGCATTCCTATGGACACACCAGCGTTAGTTGGTGATTTCACTGAACAAAATGCTGATGGTTCCTATTTGCTGTTCCTTGCATCTCCAGGATCCCCAAAGATCTCTGAAAGGGAAAAACAAACGTGAAGAATACAGCTGAAGAGCAGCCTACAAGCTCATCCGCTGACAGCGACGTCCACGCGTGTGACCCTGGAGAGGCCCTGGCCTGTCTGTATGCTGCAGGGTGCACTCAGACAGGGAGCGTCCCGTCAGCACCTCACTGCTATCCATGACCCCGGGCAACTTCTCCCTTCCCAACGCAGACATAACATCCTCATGCACGCTATTACTGCGGCTTAAAGGAAATCAATATTAGGAAATGACATATTTTTAGATGCAGTTCTGAACCAGGAAATGAGAAAAACAGCCAACACTCCAGCACAGCCAAAGCTGGCCAGTCCTTACGACCAAACATTCCAAAAATATATCACTCGTTAGAACCAGTACTTCAAACCTTCTACTGTCATTTCAAAGCCATAAAAATCTCACTCCGCAGAGCAATACACCTGGACTGCTCTTTAAACTTAAACAAGGTAGCTACAGTTCCCTCTCTTCCAAGCAATAGTTCTCGAATTCACAGAACTGCCCTAAAACACGTCCATCTCACCAAGGATACAGTACACCTGATGCTAAAATCAACAAGGGAGCTTTAGTAACTAGGGTTCTGTCCACTTCTTTTTAGTATACTGAATAATTCGCTCAAAAATGGAAGAGAAACTTTCTTCCCCACATTCAAGTTTGCTTCTCTAGGTATACTCTCTTGACATTACTTTCAAAGCAGCAACTTGCTTTTACATCTCTGTCAACACTATCAATAACTGAATTATTCAGCGCTTCCAGATCATTCTGTATATCAGTTCATTCAAACATTCCTTTTACTGTAACGTGTGCTGTTTTATGCCAGGATAAGGTGCTGATAACATTTCACAGGACAGATTATTACTTGGGCCCTTTCTGCAGAACACATCCCCAGAACATGTTACTCTTACAGCTCTGGCTAGACGGCGCCAACCACCCCAGGCTGTGAAACAGACAAACACTGATTTTAAACGGAAACTCTTCTGAAATGAATAAGGTATCTTCTATGAAAAATGCAGGAGATCACATTCCTTACAAAACCAACAGCTGCTCTGGTACGTGGGAAGAAGTTTTTGGGTCGAGTTCAGCACAGAAGAACAAGAATGGCCCATTCTGACTGTGGACAACTTGCTGCTGCAATATGCCAGGCAACCCAACAAACTAATATGGGAAATGTTCTCTTTTACTGTGTGGGTAATCCAGACAGCAACAAATTAGACCAGTAAAACCGTTCTCCGCTGCTTGCCGTCCTTCAAGAAAAAACATTTGTGAGATGCCAACCTACCTGTCTCACTGCACAAGTTTATCTTTGCTGTTGGTAAGTGAACACCAGCAGCATTAGTAACACGTGCCACATGGAAAACGGCACTTGTTTCAGCTAGCACCATAACGCTCATTTTCTCACACACACCTTCTGACAGCGATTCCGGCAGCGCTGCCTCTCTGCTCAGCACTGCCGGTACACCCCATCTCCAGTGCTCTCCAGGCCTTGGGAAATTTGGAAAATGAACACAAACCAAAGGAAACCACACTCTCAAATAAAAACACTAAATTTTAAGATTCCAGCTCACAGATAGTTGAACTACACAGGGCTCCTTTAAATGCCCCCGTTCAAGAAAGACTCCTGGGAAGCCTGTCCCAGCCCCTGGTGCTTGGGAACACAGCAGCACACAACTGCAAGCCTCGTGTCATGCACGCTGCGTTCTTCATGCTTGAATGGCACATTCTTACTCCCTGTCTCGGCCAATATTCTCCGTCTCCTTTGCCTCCCACCCTTCTGTGGCAGGTGGGCTTACATTTGAGGTCTGAAGAACACCACGAACCATCCTGTGTTTCCAAATGGGTGCATGTCAAAGAGGGGTACAAAAATGACTTCTCACCCAAACATCTTCCAGTATTTATAAAAATATGACACACTACATTTCCATTTCATGACAGAACATTTCATGGACGGTTTCACTGAAGGCTGTCAGTCAGACACGCACACAAGGTATGCCTGCTCTGCCCATCTGTGTGCTTCCATCAGCTGGTCTGAGAAGCACAGTGGTGAGGTATTCCAGCTGGGACCCACTCAGTGCTCCCCTGTTCAGCTCTGAGACAAGCCTCAGCAGCACTCCCTCAGCCTCTCTGCTCAACAACAAAACAACTTGTTGAGGGGAATGCTCTTCCTTTGCCCCTGACTTCCACGTGCAGCTCATTAGTTTCCATTCTGTTCAGTGAACTGAAAAACCCTCTCCTCCTTCCTGAGACCAAGGTCTGCCCTCGTCCTGTGCTGCTCTGTTTCAATTACACCACCCTGGCCATGCTGGTTTTAGAGGATACAAGTTTAGCTTTCTGATCCTGTTCCTCTTGTTTCTGAGATGTGCCAAATACTTCAGCAACAAAGCTGTCTGGGCCAGCATATACCATGTCTGTCAGGGTTGATTTATACCGTGATATTATTCATTAAGAGCTACCAGGTATATATTCAATCTTTTGGGAAAGAATAAATACAACAGACTTGGACCAGAGGAACTTACAGCAATTTTGAGTAATTGAGCCATTACTTCTATTTTCATATTCTTGCAAGGGCTTAGCAGGGCTGCACCTGACACAAAACACTGTTCTCTTCCCAAATGCACAGCCTAAGGAGAGAGAGATCTCTGCCTCCTCAGTTACCGATCACATTTATGGAGTCATAAAGCGTAAGCCAAAGCACTTGTAAGTCTGCATCGCCTCTACCCCACACACTTTAATGCCCCAGCCAAAGAGATGACACCTCTTACATTACGTAGTGGCTCACTGATCAGCCTCACTGTGGTGAGGCTGAGCCTGCAGTGCCAACAGAAAAGGACTCTGGCACATCCTCCTGGCACAGCCTTTGCAGAGCTGCCCTCTCAGAAGCCACTGTCACCGCACAGCCCGTGCCTGGGAGCAGACGCAGCAGCACAGCCACCTGAACACATCTCTGGGAGCAGATGCAGCAGCACAGCCACCTGAACACATCTCCCTCCTGCGCCCTGTGCTGGCACAGCTCTGTCTCCGCCTGCAGCACACTGCGGTGACAACAGGAAAACAGCAGACACACACAAACACACCATAACCGGAAACCAGGTGCTGCAGACACAACTTCAACAAGCTTGCTTTTGCTGTTCAAGAAACGTGCTTTGCACTGCAACAGAGAACTCGCCCTGGCCAGCCCAACACGCTCTGTAGGCAGCTGTGCTGGCTGGGAGCTCCTGTGCCCCACGGCCCTGCCCGGGCAGGAAGGAGCCAGCCGCGCTGAAGCAACGCGATAGCCAACCCCATGCAGCCAGCTCTCCTGACAGCATTCCCGTTACTGATTTTACTTTTTCAAAGTCACAGATAAAAAACCCTGGGAAACAGTTCAACAGCTGACAGCGGCGGATAAGCCAGCGGAAACACACTGCTGGGCTCTTCGGTCCCGTTTGTAGCAGTCTCCTTGCCTTGAGTTCTCTCTGCTTGAGGTTTCATCTGCACAAGTCTATATCAGCTACTGATTTAAGTGCTAAGTTCTTACAGCTAGTGTCAGATTAAGTAAGTTATATTAGAGGAGAAGTCTTGAAGAAGACTTATTTATGTTACTTATAAAACCAAGCTTATAGCAAATTTAAGCCAAACTAAAATACATCTGGCTTAAGGCAAAAAAAAAAAACAACCAACCTCCATGGACCCAAAGCACTGCCCTTTCTCTACACTGACACAGTGGTTAAATTAGTGCAGCTTTCTAGTGTGGTGGAATGGGAGTCAGATAGTGACAACTATACCCATAGAGTCTCCAATCACTCACACACCTGACCACAAAACCTATCAGTTGTATCTCTGCCAGAGGTAACCCAGACTAACTCAGCACAGGAGGACAATCTTCCTGCAGTTTTATTCCACCTACAGCAGCCTGATCTAGTGGGGGCAACCACTGCAGGGGCCTGGAACTGGAAGGGCTTTACAGCCCCTTCCAAAGCAGACCATTCTGTGATTCTATGACGCAATTACACATCCTTCCCTCTTACGTAATGTAAAAAGCAAAACTGTTTCTTTTACGTGCTGTGTAAGTTTGATGTATCTCTTCTAAACTCTTTCCCTTACTACTACAGGGGAACTTTATGAGTTCTCCTCTTCCCCAGCTTCACTTGATCCTGACTTTTGCACAGGACATCCATCTAGAATATGACATGAAACTGTTCTACTACCACAAATAAAGTAACCAAGCATACTAAGTAGGTTATCCAAGAACAGCTTTCATAGATAAAAAGAGGAACACATCCAAAAAAAGAAATCCACAGAGCAACAAGACAGCAAGAACACGGTCTGGAGGGAGAAAAAAAGGACATCTAATTGCAAGCCAATTTTTTTTTTTGCATCGATAGAAGCTCTAAAGATGATCTTTGTTAAGGTCTCTAAATCCTGAAAATGCAAACACACGCAGCTATGAACTCAGCTCACCTGAACTTTGAATTACTTGGTTAACAGCTCTGCAAGCAATTTCTGCTGCAGATGATCATAATCCAGCCCTCTTCTGCTGCTAGAGCAGTGAGCACAGGCCCACTGACAGCACAGAAACACCGGCTGAACGCCACTGAGGATGCACTACAGCAGTGTCAGCAGCTAGCTGACCAAAGGCAACTCTGTTTTATATCGACAGAGCACCTCACAGTAGAGAGATGCAATATCAGCAGAAGCTGCCACAAGTAAAAATTCCAGTAAGCAATCTTCTGGCTTTATAGTTCCTAACGGCCAGCACAGACTTGGCACAGAATGCCTACCCGCTGCTTTTCTTCTGAAGAGGAGGTCCTGAATGCTGACTGCCATGGTCTCATCCTCTTTTTTTCCTTCAGCAATAAGAATCCTACTTTAATTCAGCTTCATTTCTGTATTCAAAGTACTATCAGAACTGACTGCAAGTTATACGCAGATGTAGGTGTTCTTAGGACTTGTGTTCTAATTCAAGAGATCAGCTCAAATCATTCTGAAGCCATTCTGAACCTTCTGTGACGTACCCTTTTCTTGAACAGCCAGCTACCTGTGCCACTGGGAGTTAAGTAATTGCTTAATTAGCAAATACAGCATTAGTAGCTAACATTGACAAACACAGAAACTGCCATTCAAAGGTAATATGTAAGCCACAATCTTCTGTTACTAGGAAAAAAGTGACCAGAAGCAAACACCGTGCTGAAAAGCAGGCTATTTCAGCTGTACCTTTGTGTGTCACCCTTAAAGATGTTTTCTGCTCCTTTTTGTACTAAGGTATTTCATAATGCTTAACGAGGATGTACGTAGTTGAGATGAGAAAGCAATCTCATTTAAGAATCACTTAAGTGAACTGAGATGAAAAATGAAGCATCTATAGCTTGTTTTACAGACTAAAATATCCCTTCAACAGAACTCATGTATTTCACCATTTCTCATCGGTCTTCTCAAGGACTTAACAATCACGCATACGACAGCTGTTCCTGCATACAACATCACGAAGCTGTACGGAGTGGCTGGGGTTGGCAGGGGGTTTGGGGATCAGGGTTCCCTTCGAGGTAAGAATCCTAGCATCAGTTAAGTTCCAATGATGAGACAGGGTTTGTGCATTTTGGTAGCAACTAGCTAAATATAACTGAGTTTTAAAGGTAGCACCCAACGGAGGAGATAGGATGAAACAATACTTCTCTGTCACAAGAGAACTGCACATAAAAATGCTTCTGCAGTAGAGGTAGGACAAAGACAGCTGGGAATGGTGGTACTGCACCCTGCAGGCAAGCATGAAGCTCCTGCTGCTGCAAGTAATGGGCAGCACACAGGGATCAGACAGCCTCCCAGTACTAGACTTCAACAGGATCTCCATTCCTTCACCAGTTACCTGGACAGCACGCACAGTCTGCTCCACCTACAAACAGCCAAGCTGTCCGCCAGCAGCATCCACGGAGCATGCCAAACGAGTTGGTCAGTATTACCGCCGCTCATTTTTATCTGAGCTTTTACAGAGATGCAACCTAACGTAGGAGCCTTTGCTCCACTGCAACTCCACACGTTCCACAAGACACAACAAAGTGAGCTTAGCATACCTCTATCACTGTGAAAGACAGTTACAACTCAGCACGTCAGGAGACACAAAAACAAAGCTCAAAGCAACCATAACATGCCTATGCTACGTAAAAGAACCAAACTTGGGTTTCCCAAGCAGCTTTTTTGGGTAGCAATCCAACTCTTTACGCTAAAAATCATGCAAAGATTTTAAAAACCAAGACACTGCATACTCAGAACCATGCATCATCACAAAACAGTTTCTCCATTCACATTTTGTCTCTACTCAAGATCCCTGCTGGCCACGAAGGCTGAGATTCAGCACGCCGTGCCAAGCAGCATCTGACTGTCCATCCCACACTGCCCGAGGAAGTACTGTGCACACAAAGCACAACTTTCATGCTTGTCATCTCTGAGGCATTCCAGTCAAACACTGCAGTCTAGCTCCAACACTGTGACTTCTGCTAATTGGCCTTGCGTGTTCTGACACACTCATCCTATCAGCATTTGATAACACAATGGCAAACTAATGAGCTTCAGACACCGCTTTCACAGCAGAACTAAACAAGACCAGTGCACACATAATCCTGTCAAGAATTAAGATAAGGGCCTCTGAGAAATAACTCGCAAAGCTGCATTCAGTTCTCAGGATGTACAGCTGGGTCCCTGAGTACCAAAGAGAAGGTGGAAACCATGATTCATGCCCCTTTACACACTGAAATTCCTATTAAATCACACAGAACACAAGTCTGAACAAAGCCAGTGCAAAGAGCTTTTAACTAAGTTTACCAGCTAACTTCATCGTGGATGACTGCTGCCCAGCGTCCTTCTGCACTCCCTATCCACGCCGCAGACACATCTTCCCTTACATTAAAGCCAAACGTTCGGAGAAGTCTGTTTCGTAGCAATGCCTTATAGGAGACGCAGTCCATGGAAGTACCAGCAGGACAGGTGACTGCTCAGGTGCAGCCACCACGAGGTGCGGAGCCCCAGCCCTCCTCAGGACGCACAAAGGACCTTCGTTTACTCTCAGGACGTAGGGAAGGCTCGCCCGCACCCCGCCAGCCGTTCCCGTTCTCCCCGTGCCACGGGCACAATCGCCCAGCATTAGGGGCGGCGCGCGGGGGGGGGGGGGGGGTTGGGGACACGGCCGGGGGAGGTGTGTCCGCCCGAGCGCCCGGACGTGCCCGCGGCGGTTCGAAGCGTGGGCCCGGGGGACACGGCCGCGGGCCCCCACCGCTCGGCGGCGCCGCCCGCCGCGGACGGCTGCCGACGACTCAGGCTCGGAATCCTCCCGCCCGGGGTTACCGCTCGCACGGCCCCGTCCCGCCGCGGCTCGCTCCCCGCGGCAGGTGCCGCCCCCCCCCCCCGCCGCCCCCCGCCGCAGGTGGGAGCCCGGACGCGACGCTCCGCCAGGGGCGGCCCCGGCGGCGGAAGGAGGGCCCGGGCCGGGGCGCGGCGGCACTTACAGCCGTTTCTCCTGCGGCTGCAGCTGCCGGTGCATGGCCAGCGAGAAGCCGAAGAGGCTGCCCGGCTCCCCGCGCCGGCCGATCACGTTCTCCGTGTCCAGGTTGAAGGCGCCGGCCAGCCCCGGCAGCAGGGGCAGGTAGAGGAGGAGCGCGGCCGCCATCTGCTCGCGCCGGCACGGGAACCTGCCGCCCAGCGCCGCCGCTCCCTCCGCGCGCCCGTCGTGCCGCAACCGATCCCGCCCCGCCCCGCCCCCCGCGGCCGCGGGCGGCCCGGCCCCTGAGGAGCGGCGCTCCGCCGCGCTCCTCGCGCTCCCCGCGGCGGGGCCGGCGCAAAATGTCGGGCGGGCGGGCGGGGCTGCCGCGGAACGTGAGCGCGGGTGCAGGGGCGGCAGCGGCCGGGTGGGGCTGCGGGCAGTGCCGCGGCGGCGGCCGCGTGTGTCGCACCGTGCCGGGACGCGCCGCGCTCTGCGCTCCCCCAACGCGTGCAGACAGCTCGCTCGTTCGTTCCTTCGCTGTATTTGCTATCCTTAAACAGATTTTTTAGCCAAACAGTTGAAATCGGTATTTCCCCCCCCCCTCCTCGCACTCTTAACTGGAAAGCAGAGCTGCGAGCACACCTTAGCACAGCCCCGCACCCAGGAGAGGAACAGCTCTGTAACCCGGGCACGCCTTAGGGAAGTGAACGAGGCTTTAACACCTCACAGTGCCAGCAGCAGAACAATGCTCGTCTTCAGGGGTATCTGAGAACGGAGAAGCTCCTCTTCACCCAAGAGGTTCCAGAAAAGGGGAATAAAGAAAAAAGGAAAAAAAAAAAAAAAAAAAGCAATAGTGCCCTCACATGCTGGTATTCCAAATAATTTCTGCTCGAACAATGCTACGCTCCCTGGGAGCTAATCCATCTACTTTCTCAGGAGCAATTACTCTAGGGTAACTCCATGTATAGAGAAGGCTTTGGCTCAGGACCAAAACACACTCAATCAAAAGAGCAGAAAACAAACCAGAAATGTTTTGTTTACACATCAGATGCACACGACGTTCAATGAGACTCCCTGCTAGTTACTGCTAGCAGGAACCGTCCCTGCGCACTCCTCATCCCTCCCTCGCAGCCTTAATCCCGCAGCCCGTGGCTGCACGGGCACAGCTGTGGCAGAAGCGCTGCGCCAGGTTTAGCTGCAGGCACAGAGAAGGAAGGTTGCAGACTAATGACAACAACGCAGGCTTACTGCAATCCCCAGACTTCACAGTCATTAGCAAAGATCTGAAAACAAGTATTTTGAAATCGTGTTGATGTCTGCACAGAGATCTGAGCAGTGTGCCCTTTGGGGCTGCTTACATGTGTGTGCTTTTAATACTTGAACAAGTGCCTGTAGCTACTGTACAGTAATATTTGCGCTCAGTAACTTGTTAGGAGTCATAGAACACTGCCATCTTAACTGTGCACCACCAAGCACTACCTGAACAATTCCAGCAGGAGCTGCTCACTGCTCCCTCTCCCCCAGCACTGCCCGGGCACGTTTCTCTGCTTTGTTACCCACAGACTTCACTGAGGGGAAGCAGTTCTACACTCCAGAGGCAGCACATGATTACAGTAAAGCCCATCTCAAATGACTACAGCAGGAACAAGAATGGACTGTATACAAACAGCTTGGAATTACCTCGGATGGTCTCTTGCCGTTCTGTACTACTGTAACATGTTCTCTGTGAGGAGAGGGGGAGGGGGCAAAAGGGTCTGAAACAAAAATCCATTTCCTTCCTTCACTCTTCCTCCAAAAACCCTGCAGTGTGGGTTATAGATAACTCACATCTCAGCAATCTTCTTCTTCACCACCTATGGGTAAAGGGGCAGCAAGGGTAGCCACAGCAGCCCGTCAGGCAGCCCCTCTGCTGTGCGGAACTTGGCTGCTCTAAGAAAGGCCATGGTCAGATCAAAGCAGCATTTCTTTTTAATCACAAATGCTTTACCATAGCCAAGCATTCAAGCTGGCCGCCTATTAATGGTGTGCTGATTCTCAGCCAGGAGTGTTCACCTGCTGTGTCCCTGTACCGAGCAAGCCTTCATGCCAGCAATACTTTCCTCCTTCAGAAAACTGCACAATTAATTATAAAGGATTAAAAAGAGATAATTTGGAAAACAGAAGAGGTGAGATGGAAAAGCTACAGCTTGGCAAGATGCTTTAGGCTTTCCCTAGGAGAAGGGCAAGGAACAACGCTTTGCATTTCTGAACTTTCATCATTTATATTAGCAAGACACACTATGCACAAAATAACGTAGAACCTGCAGGGCTCAGCTGTGCAGTCTTAATGCAGCACATCGAATGGTCCTGAAAAGCCAAAGCAGGCAAACATCCCCTTTGTGTTTCATCATTAAAAACCACTTGATTTTATGGTTGATGCGATTCCAAATGAAAGGTTGATACAGGCCAGAAAGGTCAGTTCACAGTGCGTGCTCTCACACTACCAAGTTGTTCCAGCTCCAGCTGAAACTAGGTGTAAGGGTATTAGCCTGCACCAACCTTCTGCATGGGTCCTGCTCAACACAGTGTCGTGGTTTTAACACTATAGGCAATATACCAATACATTTTAGCTGAAAGAAAAATTTCTGCCCAGATTCAGAAACTTGGCTGACACCACAACCCATGTTACATAGCAGGTCTTTAAGCTTTTTTACCAGAAGAGAAGATTTTTCCACCCTCCCCACTTGTCAGGTGCATTCCTTTGGCAGTCTCAGAATGACCAGCCCAGGCTGTTTGGAGTGTAAACATCTCTGTAAGCATTCCAGGAGGAACCTTCTGCTCATAGCTAGGCGGGAATCAGAGAATGCTGGTGACAGTGTGACCCAGCCTCCATACCTCACATTGCTGGGGAAGGAAACACGGATGTTTCTTCAAAATTACTGGTAACTGAGGCACAAAACCGCAGTAATTGTGAACATATTCCTGTACTCTAATTCACTGGCCACATACTGGCGGCATCTTACGTAGCAGTGTAAGAGTAGCCTAAGCTTAGACCTCTTTATACACAGCATAGGCGCCTTCCAGGAGGAACGGGGAAGCTTTACAAACAAGGTATTCATAGGACCTTCCTGGAAACTCTTCCCAGGAACTTGAAGACGACTAAGTCTTCTTAAGACACGCTGTAACCCCATCAAGGGACAAAAAAAATAAAAATTAAAAAGCACAGTGCTCAGGAAAAGCATGTGTTCCTCTAGATTACACAGACTGAAGAGCCCTTGGCCATCCCCCATAGCTCAGCTCCCCACAGCCTTGGCAGCACTTACCTCCAAGAGCTGCAATGGGTAAGATGTGCAGGGCCCAGCCCCAGACAGCACAAGCAAAACACGAATCAGGAATGGTCACTGAGGTACCTGCTCTGCTCCAGGTACCTAGCTCTGCTGTGCTAGAACAATAGCACCGAGACCCCTAGTCGCAAAATGGTGGAAGCAGCTCCTTGCTGCTGACCACACTTACTACACCTGCTGTCATCAATGGCCCTGGATCAGACCCAGCTGAGAAGGCAGCCACCTGTGGGCAAAGCCCACGTAGTTTGCACACAGGTTGCCAGTGATTGATAAGAATCAGGGAAAATAAATAAAATTTAAAAACACCAAATCTCATCAATTAGGGATAATAAGAAATCTGGGTTTTTTTGTTTTTGTTTTTTTAAGGAATAAAGAAAGAAAGAAAAAATTCAAGTTTTTGGGTATCTCCACAGTCTCTAGCAGTCCTGCAGTTTTGGTTATACAGCCACCTCACTCACATGCCAACCCAACTGCAGCCACTGATTCAGCGCAAGCTGTGTTCAAGATGTGTTCCAACACAGCTTTTAGACCCCTGGAGGTAAAGCCAGCAAAGGCTGCTTCTCTGGTCAAGGTTGGAGCTAGCAGCCTCTACTTTCCTTACTAATAAAAGGTTTTGGGTTTCTTTTTTTTCATTTTAAATAAAGTCTAACAAAGGTATTCACACTCCTCTTTAGATCAACATTCTGAAGAACAAACTAGACAAGCTAGAGCTGAGCATGGTCATCTTCTTTTATTACTTTGTTTTTTTTTTTTTTTTATTTCCTTTGGACCACTATTGTAAAATGCTTCTCTGAACAGTTCCTAGCTTGCAGTGATCTTAGTCTTTTACATAATACAAAACAAGGTAATCAAAGGTGGAATTTGTTCAAGTCTCACTTGGTAACATGCTCACTAACAATGCAAATTTAAATCACATATTGACTAAAGAGAAAGACAAAAAATAAAGCCTGTAAAGGCCCCCTGTCAGGATTTGGGCTACTGACTGAACACCAATGAAGTTGTTGTGTCTCCCTGCTTTACTTGGGTGTGAAAAGCACTTGTGTGGGTGCTGAGAACACTCTAGTTCTCCTAAGCTTCCTGCAGAGCAAAGCACCCTTCTGCTTCTGGAGCTTCAGGTTGTTAAACAGAAATGAAGGATTATTTAACCTTCATACCAATCTACTTGTAGCGTATATTACAAGCAAAAACTATTGGATACTTCCACTTACTCATTTAGTCCAAAAAATTAAGAAACTAGGAAAAAAATAATCAAGAAAATTTGTTATCAAAGAAAAACTTCTTAGAATGCCAGTTCTTTATTCAACTACAAAACGTGTACATCCAGAGGAAAAAAACTGAGGATTGCCAACATATACAGTAATTTCCAGTTAACATCACTGTTTAATAATCAAACAGAAGCTGTTAAGCTTAAAAAAAAATAGTTTTATTCCAAAATAAGACTGTTCACATACAGTTAATCAGGAGCGATTTCATGTTTGAACAAACACTACAGATGCGCTCATACAAAAAAAAAGTTCCTCTGCAATTCTGGTTTTATTCAGTAAAAAAAATTCATTGCATGACACAGCCGTGACCAGGCAGGCTGAGCAAGCAAATTGCAAAACTAATCAGTTTTGTGAAGGGTTTTTTGGAAGCTGCTGTGTTGGTTTCACTAGCGTTGAGTGAATTGTTCATTTGCTGCAAACAACTAAAATCAGGGCCCAGGGAGGAAGGAAAGGTCATCAAATATGACAGTGCAAACGTTTATGCTGTATTGACAAGATTTCAAATGCAAGGTCTTCAATAAACCTTTGTGTATTTCGTTTTCTCACTATTTTTTCTCTCTCCCTGTTTTTCTATTCTTCTAAATTTCAAGTGCCCTTTGTAGCAAAAGGCCAAGTGCCCCATGCCTACCAGGCAATCAAGTCTAAGGTGCAGAGTTCTGAACAATCATTCTAATATCATAATAAATTGGTAAAAGATTACGGCACAAACATACTTCCAAATTCCTATACAGCAATTCCTCTGATTTTCAGACAATCATTTTCATGGTCAATCTCTCCAGATAAATTTTTCCCACAAGAAATTTTTGAGTTGTAGGAATTGGTTTTTGAACTTTCTAATGGCAATCTCATTTAAACAAACCCGGACTTGCATGCTAAGAGGAACCATTCTGAAATGCACATTGCAGTAACTACATGCATTTTCTTATCCCTGTAATTAACTGTTCCTGTGCAGGGCAGTGGGAGTTCTCTGCCTGTTTGTTTACACACTTCTAACAGCAGCATTCTCAAAGAGAACACCAGAAATGTAGCAGAGCTTATTCCATGGATCAGTGACCACAAACAGCTGAGAAAGGTAAGATGCTACAGTCAGAGGGAGGCTCTCTGTTTTCACTAGGGCTGTTCCTGTGATTTCTCACACAACACACATAGATAGCCATTTGTGTGCATGTGATTTTGGTACATACCACACAAAACATGTTTTTCAACATAAAATCATACTGACTTCTGTGAATTTGTGACCACATTCAGTGAGATACGCGCATCAGTTGCTATTGCCCAACTCTATCTAAAGTCAGTCAGCATCTCCAAGGTCAAGGTCCAGCTTTAAGCAATTCCACAGCCTAACTGGCAGTTAGATCATGGCATGATTATTCAACCCTTGACTGCAAATAGATGTACACTGACCCATTTTACTGCGAATCTGTTCTTCACATTAACCAAGTAGAATGCAGTTATTCAGCAGCAATAATGTATTTTCTGCACAGAACAAAAAAGGACCATCTCAAAGCATTTTCTTTCCTCCCTCATGAGAAACTATATTATAATCTCAATTTCACAGTCTACTTAATGACAAGAGAGTGACACAGTATCAGAAGAAAGCTGCAGCAACACCCACTACCAGATCCCATTTCTGGATTCCCCCTCTCATGTAAGAATAAATATGAAAATCAACAAGTTCAGTTTTGCAGAGCTATCAGCAGCTGAGCTGAGGTACCAGAAGATATGCACACCTGACTGGCATTACCCATCATTTGGGCAACATGCTGTATTGGGGGGGGGGAAACATTATATCATAGTCAGCCACTATAATGCCCCTCGTGATGTTTCATTCCCTCATCTTCAGGGATTTTTGCAGTGCCTTATGGGGTACTGATGTATTCATCAACAAGTACAAAGGGATTTTTGACACCACTTTGCTTTCACATAATATTTGAAGAGCCCAGGAGTTTGCTCTGTTCCACTCCAGACTGCAATATGTCAGTTTTCAGGCCCTTCACTGTCATCCCTGCAGCTGACTGACCACTGCTGAAAGAATGTAACTGATCTGTCTGACCAGATCCACCAGGTGTGCAGCAGCTAGAAAAAAAAAAATAAAAATGTGTGCAGATGCATGTCCTGCAGACAATAAACAGCAATCAGCAGATGCTGTAAGTGCTTGCTGACCAGCTGCACATGGCACAGCAATCACCATGCAGTGGGATCAGGTTGTGGTACAAGCCTGTGCCTGTCAGCACTGACTGTAAGCCCTTTGCATCCTGTGTTCCCAAGGCTGTGTGCCAAGTTCATTTCAGCCTCAGGATGCCAACATGGCAGCTGCTCTGGGAGGAAAGAATTAGGGTACCCATCTTAGGTGGAAAAGTTTGCATCATTCAACAATCTGTTTGATATCAGAAAAGAAGCTATTACTGGAGATAGTTCATGGGCATGCGTAACCACTGACCTCCATGCAGAACCAAGTATGGATAAAGCACAGGAATTAACATTTAAGTCAGTTAAGAAATGTAGATGCGTAGGTTACATACTGGCCATACACAGAAACCAAAACATTGTGAAATACGAAGATAAAGATACCTACTGTAGATATGAAAAGCTGACATACTTTTGAAATTAGTGCTACAGCATTATGTGGTCTTCATATCAAATTGCCACATCGCTTAGCAGCAGTTCTGCAGCTCCTCCGTGACTGGTGTGTGCATGGCTTTTATTCCAATTTCATTTTAATAGAAGACATTTGTGATTTACTTCCATTTCAATGATATCTTGTTCAATTTTATGATATGGAATGCTGTGTATTCACATTTCAGCACATGCGTTACATTGTGTAATTACTGCTGCATGCACATGATCTTCAAGTGATCTGCTACCTTTAACTGCCAGGTCCTGCTCCCTATATCCATGTAGCCTGTTGCTATTTGAGGTACAAAGGAGAAAAAGTGGCATGCCACAGGCCACTGGGAGAGTTATTTTAACACACAGTTGATTTACGAAGTACTTGAACTCTTTTATCTTTTGTGGATAACATCACCCAAAGCATTTAAATTATTTGGGTACCTAAAGCAGTCTGACCATGACAATATATAGATATAGTCGCCACGGTGAGCCTGCATTCCAGTATGCAAAGCTAGGCCACAAAGGTATGTAAGGTGTCTCCACCCTAGCACAGACCTGCCCCGGTGCATCCCTCAGGAGTCCTTCCCTATTCCATTGGCCAACAGTGCCTTTGTGTAAGGGGCACAGGAACACAGGGACAGCTGCAGGTTGCTGGTGTGCCCCAGACAGCACAAGACTGAGACAGCTGCTGCAGCCTCTGCCCCATTTCATGACATTTTACTTTATCCAAAATTTCCCCATCCTTTCCAGATCATCTCAATTCCTGCAGATTGCAAACACCTGAGCATGCCATTGACCCACTGTGAAACATTCATAGCAGGGCACTTGCAAGAGACATATTTTGAAACGCTGTGAAAGCCAGAAGCCTAAATATTGTGACTCATAGCTCCTGAGCTGCAGAATGCAGCCAGACTGGGCTATGCCAGCAGTGTTATGGGACTGCTGCTGGAGAGCTGTTTGCAATAATATTATAATGCTATAATAACACTGAGGTAATGGAGCAGAAACTCTTGAAGACTGGAAACATTATTCTGTCAGATCAGCATAACCTAAGAGGTATATATCAGCAGGACACAAAACAACATGAATATATTCAACAGAAATCATGTTGTAGAACAACCATAAGACTGCTTTCAGAAAGCATTTCAGTTCCTCCTAATAATTTTTAATAGAAATAGCAAAATACATTTCTCCAATGATATTTTGCTATCAAGCCTCTGTTATTCTGGCATCATAAAACATAAGTCTTTTTTCTCTCACTACTAGAGGTGTTTTGCCCTGGTTAGCTTGAGGTTAATAACCAGCCAAATCTTCTGCATTTGTTCTTCTCCTCATTACTGTTAGTAAACAGCAGCCTTTAGTGTCTTGCAAGACAAGTTTCAACAAAGGTGCACTGTGATTTTCCTTGTGATTAGTAGATCAAGACTGGAATACATGCCCACACACATCCTCCACAATCAATTTGAAAGAGTGGGAGAGGTGGGGAGAGAGAGAGATGTTTACCTTTGTTGCACCACTCTCTCATTCTCTCTTATGATATAGCGCCCAGTGTATTATAAGATCATAAGGGAATAATATTCCTTAGTCATCTTATTCATGGTTTCCAAAGTTTTTGTCGTACGCCATCTCAATCACACATTTTCACACAGAACAATTCTTGTCAAATTAGTTTCTCAAATAGAAATCACCATACATTCCCAAACACTCGTGGCATTTTCTGTGCTTTATTATTTCACTCTACCCCTTTCTGAGGCAGAACTGTCAGAACACCACACACTTTTCAAGACACAGCACAGACAGATTTATAGCAGTAGTGTAATTATGTGCTCTGTTTAATATGGTATTCCATTCATAATTCCTCATTTTCTAATTCCCTTTGTGACTTGCTGCTGAATACTGAATGACAGCAAGCTTACCATAGCAAGACTAAGATCTTGACTCATCTTTGAACCTCTAGGCTTACTGTCTGCCTGAAAGAATTCCTAGAAATATGATGGGCTTTAGCAAGCACCGTATTTTTTATGTAGTCGCCAACACTGATCTTATTGTTGCTGACTTTGAGGCCAGCTTAATTTCTGTAATTCTCCTGATTAACCTATTACAAACCATTCTCAGATTTGAGCACTTTCATACCTCTGGCACCCTGATGACATTATCGACAGTTAAAACTCCTTTTTAAGGAGCTCAACAATTTCATACATATACTCCTTCCATTCACTCAAGAATAGTAAATCCAGCTAATATTGTACCAATTTATGATGCACTGGGCAAACAGGATGAACACCAGCACAGAGAAACCACACTTCCATGCTCATATTTATGCACTTATGCACTGTTGGAGCACAAGCAATTGCCAAACCAGGGCCCAAGAGCTGCAAGCTACTCTCTCTTCCTGATATTCAGTCTTATCAAGTTACGACCTCAGGAAAAGACACGTTATGAACCCAGAAGTCATATCTGCCCCTCAGAAGGTTGCAGATATTTTCTCCCCAGCAACATCATGCTCCAGATTACCAGCCAGGCTGTATGTCTCCTTAATATAAATAATGCCAAATGCATCTCCTCTTTCAAAGCAGGGTGCTGATGGCAACTGTCTTGTTCTTACAATTTGACTGACACCATCACAATTCTCTTTGAAAGCAAGAACCTTTATCCCATTAATTTCCCCAGGCCCCTGCTCATTTCCCAGCAGTGACATCACAACAAAGCAGAAGCAGCACCAGTTTTTTGAATTCTCAATATTATTTCATTGCTCAGTGTTACTGACTTCTTGTCTGCTATTTCATGAGCATTTGGACTACTGCTATGCATCTGTTTCTTTTTTATTCATAAAGCACCTCAAGAAAAACAGTTCTAAAATATTTTATGAAAAGATATATGCATCTCTTATGTTTAAATAGCTGCACAACTACAGTAAGCCAATGTAAGTGCTTCCCTTGTCTCTACATGCCTTCATTAGAGACATCATCTCAGGTGTTATTTATATGAATGCAAATACATAGCTATAAAATTCTCAGCAGTTTCACATTATCATACTTAGGAACAGCATAGATGGCTACAGATGCTCCTGGTTGAGCAATAGCCTTCCAAGAGATCAACCACTGTCACCACAAAAGAAGAGGGTTCTCATGCAGGCTTGTTAACTTCTGCATGAACAGGTAGAGCTCTATGCCTGTGCTATGTTTTTTAAGACTGGAGAAATACTTCATTGCACAAAAAAGGCATTTAGCCGTTAGCATTTTAGTCCATTGCTATTTAGACAACACTGTTCTACTAATCATCTTTCTATTAATCACAGGATGAGCTAGGACAGAATATAAGGTACTTCAAAAAAATATTTTTTTTCTGCAAGCACAATGTCTTGCCCTGAAGTTTTTAGGACATCAAAAAAGGATTTAAAAATGAAAGAACTTTTTCTTCCAATCCACATTTGTAAAAAAAGAGGCTAATTTGGAAAGAATTAAACCAACATCCACAGCACTGCTTTTGATCCAGCAGGTAGATTTCTCTCCTCCTCCTCTCCCACCTATATAAAGAAGTAACCTGTGTGATTCTTGTTATACAACTTAATTTCTTGACTGTTGTTTTCTACTTATCCATATTATTTAACTATAATAAAGAGAAAATAGTCGGGCAGCACAGAACTTAGTAAAACCTAAGCCCTACTCCTGAAGATGCACATATGTTAACTTTATTACCATGAGTCTTCCAATAATGTTAAAGGAAGTAATCATTAGAATATAATTAGGCGCATGATTGAATACATGGAAAACAGAGGGCCTACTCAGCTGCTAAAAATAGGAATTTACTCACTTTGTAATTTAAAACACATTCAGGATGAGATCTGCAGAGCCCTCAACAAGGCCCATGGATGCCTGACAACTGACTTCGGACAACACGTTCCAAAATGTCTAACTATTTCTCTGCGAAGAATATGCTGAATAACATGGTCACAACCTCAACTCATACACGGTGCCCATTGCATCTTCTTAGCAGAATGTGGAACAGTGCAAAAGACATACAGTTGTACCTCTCCTCTAGAGAGAAACCTTTGAAGTTAGATGAAGGACTGGAAGTCAAAAACTGACTCTTAGACAGAAGCTTTCTAGTCCCTTTAGTCTGCTTCCCAAAGGCATCTTTTCTCCCTGGGATCCATCATGAAGTGTTAATCTCTTATACCATTGCTTCACTAATCCTAACAACTTCTTAAAAACACTTCTCACTGTTTTGGTAACTCACCTTTTGAGGTGGTAGTTGCAGATACTTGGCACATTTTACCATCTTTTTTTTACCACCTAATTTGGCTTTCATTTTCTACTTCATCTTAGACAATTTTATATAAAAGAATGAAAACAAAGCCATAGTTTCAGAATGATGCAGGTAGCTATAGTTCTACATTATTTCTCTTCTATTACATTAGCTATTATGCATTTTCATAAACTTAAAATTTCACATGCAGTGCAGAAAAAAAACCCTCATGATTTGCCTCATCACGTGATGCATTAAAAGAATTAACAGAAAGAAAGATTTGTTTCATCACTGAGCCCACCCCCATCTGACTTACAGAATACTGGCAAGTTCTGAATGAAAATATGTGGAGAATGTGCAGTAGTCTTAGAAAGGATATGGCATTTCGGTGATCTAATTTACAATCCTCACTAAATGAAACTAAGAACAGCAAACCTGAAGGAGTTTTCACTGAAGCGCTATAAGAAAAGGAGCACTCTACAGCTTGACAAGAAAAGAAAGCCTTACAGTACAATTTTCAACCTACTTCCCCTGCAATTCTCACTTTGAACGAGAAGTGCTACACTACAGTATTGTTTGAGAAATACCTATTCTGATCTAGAAAAGTAAGGGAAAGTTAAGTAAGGGAAAGTAAACTGAAAATTAGTCACTGGCATTTGTCTCAGCCTTCAGATATCAGTAACATACAAGGAGATATTCATGATCACAAACCCACTGGAACTGACAAAAAATTTGGCTGGAAGCATCCAACAAAGATAATCTCTGGCAAAGAATTGGGACTGTGCCATTCCTAAGACAGCAAACAGGGAGACTGTTGCTAAATATCTCAAAAAGCGGCATGAAAATCCTTCTAAAAATTGTCCTTAGCACATACTGTGAAAGCCTGGAATATTTGTTTCTGTTTCATTCTCCTAGAAATATCAGAGTAGCAGTCCCAGATTCCTTGGTCACCACTGAAGGATTTCACAGGAATCCTTAGATATAAGGATATATATTAGACCCTTTGTTGGGGCAACAAATTGTTTAAGTTGCATATCTTTTTTTCACCCTCGAGAAAGTAATTTTAACGCACCAGAGTTGATCTCAATTCTGTTTGTTCTTAGACTTATTTAAGACTCTGAAAATTTAAAACATGGTAAACAAAATACACCAACCCCCACCGGTCCATGAAGAAAACACAGACTGCCTCAGATCTCTGCATAAATACGCTTGAAAAAGGAACACTCTCCCAGCTTGGCTAAGAAAAACCATGAAAAGAACTGAAGTTGGATGGATGAAAAACAACACTGGCACTCGGAGAAGGCAGAAGATAACGCGCAGCCACTCCTCTCCCATGCTCCTCCATTCAGAGTTGGCTTACAGCCATCACCCCTACTTGCAGGCAGTGGGAGGTTCCCACACTGTTCTTTTTCACAGCAAATTGAGAATACAGCAGGGCTGCCAGGTGTTTTCGCCTCACTTACACCGAGCTATCCTGTCTCTCATGAGAAGCCTACTCCATGACGTGCACACAAACACTCCTTACTAAAGGTGACCTCCAGCTTTTGCAACTGTCAGAGTGAAAAACAGAAAAGCTACTTTTTCCCCATCACCCATGCCTCTGCGGGTGATGGAGTCAGGCTGGGGACCCTCCTGCAGCTACTCAAGATCTTGCCCTGGACCTGGCCAGATGTGGGGGCCGAGTAGGGACTGCTTTGCATGGCTATGGATACAGAAGTCCCCAGTAAGCACCCACGTTCTCCTCTCAGCCGTCACTTTGGCACTCTTAGCACATACCAACAGCATGCTGCTGGCCTCACCCAGCCTGTGCCTTTGGGTTAGGACACCCAGTACATGCCTCTTCCTCCAAACAGAGAGCAGTGCAGGAAAACAAAAATGCCAATACTCTGCTCCTGTCCCAGCATGAGACGTGAGGGGGCACCTCCAGGTCTGTCAGCACTGCAGCTGTTCTCCACAGACCCTGTGAGGTAGAGAGGACAGGATAGGAGCAGGAGGACAGGAACCAGTCCAGAGGGCAACTTCATGGTCTGAACAGTCACCACGGGAGTGGGAGCTATGGGAAAGGAAAGCAGTTCAGACCAGACCCAGGAGCCTTGAGGCCCAAGAAATCAAAGCTAATTGAGACAGTTTCTCAGTTCCCACCTTCCCGCTGCTGCTGGGGCCCTGCCTGTGGATAAGAGGCAAAGGCAGTCTTAATACAAACAGCTGCTCCTGACCCCCCAGCTACAGCAGCCAGGCAGCGGGAGGGAACCCGCTACTCCAGAGATCCCCACAGCTGTTGCCCTGACAGGTGGGAAAGGCACACAGGGCTGTGCAGCACCAGCTGGCCATTAAAGCATTCAGGAGTGAAACCCAATGCCCCTGCCTGGGCTTCTCGGAAAGCCCAAACAGCCACAGTGGCAGTGCAGGAGCTCTCAATCTAGGCGTACAGTTCCTGTTGGTTTAGCAACTAGGTCACACGGCCACAGCAAGGCATGGCATTAGGCAGCCTGAGAATTTAATGAGGTGAATTTGGTTGCTGCTCAAGCGTTCATATAACGTGAGTTGTCCAGTAGAACCATACCCACTAACACACCTCTTTTTTTTTTTTTTTTTTTGCACCTGTCTGTCCACCAAACCAACTCAATAAATATGGCTTCATACCTGACACTGGCTGACCCCTATCTGCGTTTCAGACAGAGTACCTGACCTGTTGACTTACAAAGCACAGGACAGCAGACCTCCTCTCTGAGTTTACCCAGACCACCCCTAAGTTCAGCAAGGGTTTGCATAGATACAACATACCAGCTGCACGAGCCTGCATATTAGAGATGCACTAAACATGCAGATAATGCATGGGACCTTGTTTCATTTGATACAAGAGAAACTCTTTAAAAGCACTGGAAAGAGAACACTGAGCCTCTGCAATTGTTTCACTGTTTAGAGAGAGCTTGGAGTTGCCTTGTTTCCTTTTAAGTGCCCAAAAACTATAGATGGGAAGCAGTTGTTTCCTGCATACCAAAACGCTTTGTCATTCACTCAAGAAAACTGCCTGAAACAGTTGTCAGCAATTGTTTCCTCCTCCTCCTCTCCAAATAAAGATTCAAAAAAGTCAGCCTTCTCCATCCTTTCATCCACCTTTGATGCTGATAAATTCACTTCTGGCAGCCAGATTCTCCTGCTCAGCAGAAAGGGACACGTCTTGAATCCAAACTCATGTTCTAGCTGTAAATTCCCTCCTCCTTCTGTGGCATTAGCACGATATTTATGTGGGCCCTTCCGCAAGCTGAATAGCCTCTGAGGAGCGGCTTTGGCTACGAGGACAGAAATACCACCGGCAGGAAACGCTGCAGAAATGATGTGGTGGGATGTTCAGCGTGACATGGAGAGGCAACAAACTAGGGGCATTTGAGAGACCAGAGAAGTGGCTCTGCTTCTTTCTTCTCAGAAACCACTGATCTCCAAGAGAGGAGCACATGCACCTGCTTTTTTGCAGGAACCAAGAACACGATAGAAATGTCTGCCAAAGATTTCCAAGGGCACCTCACACACAACCCATCCCCACAGAAGGAGAGGCTCCTTCTCCCCACAGCAGCCTCACCTTACCTCATCTTTACTTTGTCCTCACTACTGGATTTCACTGCTAATTTTGAGCCTGTTCTTCTATGCACCTTTTCACCACAAACAAAGCAAATACAGCCCTCAGAGCAGCAGGGAAAAACCTGAGGAAAACGCAGCAGAAATCGAGCGGAAAAACCAAAGCAGTGACAGTACCTACTGGTACCACAATACACCAGAAAGCCCCTACTCACTGCTATTCCACAGGCTTAAGACCTCAGTTCAAGTGTTCTGCTTTTTATTCCTCTGCTGTCTCTACAGTCTCACCATATGCAACACTCATCCAGCTGCACCCACCCCTCACACTAAGCATTTATTTATTTATTTAAAGTAAAATTTTACAACACTGGAGCTGCAACATCTGAAATCACACAGCCACTTGTCCACACAAACATAGAGAAAACATTGGCAGAGTTTGGATTCTAGCATGCAGCTTTACTAGCACAGAAAGGAGTGGTACTAACTTCCATAAATCTGTATTTTCCAACAGCTACTGCAAACTGCTGGCAGACGTTCTGGGACAAGGACAAAGACAGTAGCATTCCTTGTGTGGCCACAGACAGCACCATGATGGGCACTCGGGTGACTTCAGCACACTGATAGTGACCCCACAGCAGTGCAGATGCTCACACATGGATGAACATTCGATTACTCACCCTGTGGCAAGCAGCAATAAAAGCTAAAACTATAGCCATGCAGGCCTACACAACTTCCATTTCATAATGCACCATTAAACCCCCATCAAATAATGACAGCTTTGTCCCAGGGGCTGGGGCTGAGCCTTGTCTCATTTCACAGAGCCCATGGAGAGCCAGCTCAGCTGCTGCTCAGGCCCCTTACCTGCTGGCCTGGGGGCAGCAGTGCCTGTCCCAGGCAGGACCAGAATTAGTGACTTGGACAAAGCACTCCTGCTCCACACTCCCTGTATCCAGATCCTGCTGATCTGGTGGACCAGGCACAAGGACTATAGCTCTGTGACGCCAGAATTAAATAAATTCTCCTTAAGATCTGAAATAAATGTTTTATGATTATTTAAAACTAAGCCCTAGATTGAAGTACTGAGTCACAGAGTTGTGAAAAGCATAGCTGTGTAACGGAACAAAACTGTTCCCGGTACTCCTTCCACAGCCCATCAAGTTGTATTTGAAAAAAATCACTTCTAGGAGACTCATGGTTAAACATACCATCAGCAGCAGCTCCGTTTCCTTTTACGGTTAGGTTCTTAGGTCAAAAGGTATTTTCAAGGATCTCTAAGTGTCTAAATGGGCAGATAAGCTCTTCAGAGATTTTCTTCGGGACAGGAACAGGGAAAGCACGCAATTACTCTCCAGCAAGCTGAGCTTAAAATTGAAGCTAGAGGCTCAACCACACAGGCACTTCGCGAAACCTACTATGTATCTGTATGCATCTTTAGAATCTGTGTATACTGATGATACATTATCTCTACACCATTACTATACTGTACATGAGGCCTATATTTTCAAAAGCTAGAGCAAAAAAAACCGATTTTTCCCCTTCCTCCCCTCCTCCCCCTCATACCCAGCTGAAAGAGAGATCTGTTTTCTTAGTGATGAGACAGTACTTTGGCAACTATCACTACTAAAGGAAAACAATCAACAACAACAACTTTCAGCCATGAAGTTAAATCTGAGCTCCCCAAGTTTTGCTGAGCTTCTGACTGGGACCATCCCCACGTATGCAGTGTCATGTGGAAAAAGAAACAAGTATAAAAGGAACATGGGAGTCATACATTTGACAATTGAAAATAGAATCAGCAGATTTTTCTTTTTTTTTTCTTAACAGTTTCAGCATTACAAAAAAACTAAAAAATAGGCAACCGCATAAATACATTTTGTATTTGCTAATGCATCTCTCAGCTTTGCAGATACTCTTACTAATAATATTGTCACAGTGGTTGTATAACAAATTTGCTACTAAACAGATAAAAAAAAATGTACATTCATGCAAAGGACCCAGCAGCAAGTATTTAGGGAATGGATTCCTTGGAACTGAGCATTCATAATCCACTGCCTACTGTGCATTCATTCCTTTCAATGGCTATGGTAATTAGGCTGTCTCACGTTATTGTGACCCACAATCTATCTATGGGGACACTCCAGGGGAGCTTTGGGTCCTAAATCTACTAATTTCACATTTAGAAAGACCCAGGCATTACAACAATGCCGAATTGATATGCAGAACATTCAGATAATTTTAAACACTTGAATCATTGTCCCTAGATGTAAAAAGATCAGGGCTTCCTTCAAATGCACATTGTACAAATCCACTGGGTGTGTCACATTACACTGAAGGGATGTTTGCTGAAACGCAACTGGGCCATGGAAGTGGTAGCTGATTAAGTGGAAAATAAGAAGCCTTGGGCACAATGACCTTTATAAGCCATGCACAGAATTTAAGCTGAGATTTACAGAATGTTTTTCCACACTGATAGAAAATAATGCAACATAATAGACAAGTTAGCTTCTTGGATAAATAACCTTGCTATACAATTTTAGTCTCCTGCTTCTGCAATATACCTATCTAGCTTTAGCAATACAGCACCATTTGATCCAATCCTAATAAACACTCCAAACAGCTGCAGTGCAGTGATACAGTCACGTGAAATAGTTCCTCAGTGCATTAGTATTTGCAGTCCTGGATGATAGTTTCGCTCCATCCAGAACGTTATAGTCAAATGGTAATCTTAGGGAAACTCTGTAAACAAGCTTCTAGTTGAGGGCAGAGCACCTGCCCAGGCCAAACAAGTAACCCACCGTTCAGTTCTGTATGAAAAATGTTTTAGGATCTTTGGACCATCTCCTTTACTCAGCTCTAACTGAAATGACATTTCTTAGAGACAGCACAGCACAGGCAAACATTCCTGAAGGATTTGAGGATACTGACAGACAAGCTCAGGAGAAGCCTGCAGCAGCTGCACTTGAAGCCATTGGTCATTCCTTCTTCACAGCCCTCCCTTGGCAGTTTACATTAGAACAGCAGCCTGAGGACTGGAGGAGCAAGGCAAGGACTACATGCTCCCCTTCTGCCCCGACAGAGAATGAAATGAAAGAGAAGGGCAGGTACCCACAGAGAGATGTCAGACTGCCATAGCAAGATTTACCAGATCTTTCAGAGCCCCTATTAATGCAATAATTTTCATTCTGGGGGAGGGTAAAAAATAATCTAAAATCACTGCCACAGTGAATGCTTAAATTGCATCCTATGGGTTAGATTAAATATAAAGTATGTACAGGTTCTCCACTGAGAATTCTGAATGTATTTATCTTTTTAATTGAATCTATCCATATAAAACGATCCTCTTAAGTAGATTAGAAATCTGATGTACTGGGCCCCCATGTGGTTTACCTTTAATATTTGTGCACTCAATTACTGTTTTCGAAAAGCAGGAATTACTCACTGAAACGCTAATGCTATATTTATTCAGGATTTAGGCTTATTTTAAGATTAAGCCTGACTTAATTGTACCAAACCATCAGCAATGTTGGAGCCAGTCTACTGAAACTCATTACCATACATCTGCCTGAAATTTGCGTTCACCAATCTGTGAAAAAAAATAAATACTTCCTCCTGCTTCTGATGGAACAGAATTAGAGGGTGTGTAAGGATCCTCAGAAGCCTTTTTATCCAGATGGTCCAGTAAAGTATTCATTTTTTGACAGAAAAAGTTAGAACACGAAAGGTGCTCTAATAAAAGAGAGATATGACAGAGGGAAAAAGTCTCACTTGCTATTCTCTCCATGTCGTGAGATGCAAGGAGCTACTGCACACTGTATGGATCTGGGAGCTCACAGGAGGTAAATAGTCCATTGCTAATCTTTCCCTTTTTTTTTTTTTTTTTTTTTTTTTGCAGGAGACTCACTGACATCTTGGCTAGGCCCACAGAATAAAAGAGCTGCACTGTTCTTGCTTAAGGCAGAGCTGCAGAGATCAAAAACTGCCCATCCCCAAGGCAGAGAGCAGTCCTCACCCTACCATGCACCGCCAGTCCCAGGCTTCTTGTCATTCCTTTGCAACTGCACTGCTCTGCTCAGCTTTCAGAAGACAGTAGGAAACGTTAGAAGACTAATGGAAATATGGTCAGATATTCTATTACTACCACCATTTCTGCATTCATGCCTTAAATGTCAACAGCAAATTACGTGTACATGCTTGACTTCCAAATATTTCTTATCAATGTTCTTTGTTTGACCATTAACTAAGTAAGCAGACATATGGGCATGCATGCTTACAGTATTTCTTCCTCACTCACAATGCAAGTCTTCAGGAGATCTCTTTCATGGTTTCTGGAAAAGCTTTCCTAAGCATCACCTTGAAGTTCTTGCAGAAGTCCTAGCTTTGACCTTGCTCAAAGTGAGAGGTACTGCAGGAGTTCAGCAGTTTCATGTGGTTCTGACTCTGGAGCTTTGTAGATTAAATTACTTGTCTAATGAAGCTGAAATGTTACCTTCATTTGACAAAAGAGATTAAAGAACCGAGGCAGCATCTACAAGGACAGGAAGAGATAATTCTTGAGAAAACATTTTCATTTGTCTGTCAGTAAAATCCTGCTGGTAAATCTGTATTATATTTGTATTTGAAAAGAAAAACATACCTCAATGTTTAAAAAGACTAAAAGTCTTGTTGTACTTCTGATACATAATGACCCTGAACAGAAAAATCAGTGTAACATGAATTAAAGCAGAAAATTCACAACAATCACTGTAGGTTTCAATGCAAGGCAGTATATGCTTCCATAAAACAGATGAAAACCCCTAGACCCTAATAGAAATGCATCCATAAGTACATAGCTATACAGACTTTAGACTTCTCTATTAAGTAAGACAGCCTGGGTCAGGCCTTATTTGTGATAAGCATAATACTTAGTGTATTAATTTTAATCAGCGAAAAAAAAAATACCCACACATCAAGCTTCTAATTTGGAATAACTTTAACATATATTTTTCTGAGTAATTATGTAGTATACTTGCAGTTATGTTCTGTAAAAGAAACAAGTAGGCAACCTTCCATTTACACAATACAGACAACTCTAAGAGTCAGAGTACCTTAAAATATTGAGAGAGATGTCCTGTAATATACAATGCCAAGGAACTCCTAGGTTTCTTTACAGAAGTATGGCAGTTTTTCACAAGATGTTTATAACGTGGTTCAAAAATGCAAATGTTTCATTTATTATTTGGTTTTAAAAAAATAAGTAAATGGATTTTGAGTTGTTACACAGAACACACCTGGACAGACTCTAGCTACTTAGTTATAAAGCTGTTATCAAGAAGGAAACATTCTAAGAATATAAAGGCCTAAAAGGATTTTGTTTTGATTTTGAAATAGATGATCCGTCTGAAATTCTAGCCAGACACTGAAGCAAAGCTGAAAAACCTTGCCTTTAGGATTTATCTTATATGTAAAATAAATGTTTATTGTGGAATAGTTCTCTAAGGTACACATGAGTCATTTTTAACCACAGTATTTCCCAGATAAACACAACTGTTGTGTTTATACTGAAAATTAATTTAATTACGTAGTCAGCAGCTCAGTCAGCTCATAAAACATCTGACAGAATGGAAGAGGTATTTGACAAGCCCTAACTGGTACTCCCTCTTCAATTTTTCAGGTATTTTCTGCCTGCGAAACGTAGAAGCAAGAAGAGTATATTCAGAAAGAAGCCTACTTGGAAACAAAATCCCCCTGAATTTGCAGGGCATAAGGAGAGAAGCAGGCTGGAAAAAAGAAAAAAAAAAAAAAAGGAAAAAGAAAAAATCCAAAGTGGTTTGCTCCAGTGATCAAACCAGCATGTAGCCAAGCCCTGTCCATTGCAGTGCTTGTTTTCACACAAAGCACAAATTCTGACAGAACAGAGGGTCAAATCACACAGGTGTTAATTTCCAGGAATTCCTCATATTGCCATTACCTAATTACTCATTCACCTCGTTCAGTGAGGCTGTTAGAATTAGAGCCAAGCACCCTTATTCCTCAGAGTTCTTCAAAAGCATACCCTGTCTCTGAGCACAGGGGCAGCCTCACAGTTCTGTGAGAGATAGCACCTTGCACAGAAGCAGTTGCCACCTGAGTTTCTATGCGCTCAAAAGAATACTGCAAAAACCAGGAAGAGAAACAAATCTGAACGTGTTCTTACAGTTGTTAAGCTTTAGAAAATATCTGGGTTTCTAAGGAGAACTTTGAAGCAGAAGTGGGTAGATAACATGTCAAGACAAAGAATGGCATTGCTGCCAATGACCTTGACTGTCTTTTACTGCTTAGTAAGCTAATTACATTAAAAAAAAAAAAAAAAAACACCAGAGGAAATTAGAAAGCATGTTGATGTTTTATTCCTTCCAAATAGAAGCAGCAGCCAGCACAAAGCAGGAAAGCCCCTTCAGGCTACAGGCACTGAAAATGCTGCTGCATATAACAACCAAAGCCAAACAAATATTTTAAGTCTATTTTATGGTGGTGTGGGTTGTTTTTTTTCTTTTCTGTTTTCTTTTGTTTTAATAGCAAAAGGCTATTGACACTGGAGCTATGCCATGATACAGAACATTATAGATGCTCTGTAAAACAGTAATCTACCCTCTGTGTCAGGCTCTAAAAGAACATTATAGCTAAATGCAGAGTGAAAGAACAGAAAGCATCTTCTGGACTAACATGCTTCATAGACTTGGCATAAGTAATTAAACTTCTACAACACAGACTTTTGGATGAGCTTTCAAAGAAGCCTTTGGAGAGAGGATTTCTGAATGTGTGTCACCATACTCACACGTAGCAGTCATTCCTCCAGCAAAACCTACATGCTGCTAACACACACTGCTAGGATAGCTGCATCCTGCCACACACAGTGACCAGACCAGAGAGCCTTGCATATCTCAGGCTCTGTATGCCTGCTACAGTTAATGCAATATCAAGGCCAATAATTTAATTACTCCAAGACCGGGAAATTAAGAGAATAGCAGCCCCATTCTCATGCTTAGTTCTTACCTAACAGGCATAAAGTCAGCATCAAGGAGTGTATGCACACAAGGAGATTTATTGCTGGAAACCCAAGTAATGTGCCTGAGTGGAACACTAATGCAGCAGCATCCTGTGCTGAACACACTAACTGCTAGGTATGTAAAAACGTACCAGAAGCATCTCAGCTTCTTGACACAAGAGTAAAAGCACAGATCAGTGCTCCACCTGCCGTGGGCATGCTCCAGCTGCAGCATCCCACAGGACCACCACCCACCAACCCACCTTCCCTTATGTTTTGCTGCCCTTGCCCAAGTCTGCAGGGCTCCTCCATGCCCTCCAATGAACTTGCTGCAGCCTGCCAGGATAGCAAGCTGGGCACATTTTTTGTACTAAAAAAACTTGCACAAGTTTGCCAAAACTAGTGACCTACATTGAATAACAAGTGACCTTTACCATTGGGAAGGGATTTTACTCTAATAAATGTATCCCCTCCGTAGTGCCACATACAAAGCAGCTGGTACACCGTAAAGACAATGGAGCAGGAATGACACATGGGAACACCCTGTTTTTTGCACTTACAGTGCTAGTGAAACAACACTTCATCAAGCAGTTCCCCCCCAAGAATCTTTCTCTGCTGAAACACTGCTGCACAGCTGCTTTTTGAAATGCTGTTTTCCTGCCAGTCCCCACCCCCAGTCCTTTCCCAGTTCACCAGAGTTTTTACGTAGTGTTGCAAATCAAGGATTAGTAGTTTCAACTTTTTACTATATCCAAACAGCCTAAGTCTCTTCTCATTGACCTCAACAACAACCAACCCCTCCCTCACCCTTCCCCCACAGAAGTAATCAAGGAGTTTGGCTTGGTACCAGAACAGTGAAAATGAACATTAGTTTTAAATTCTGCTCATGTAGTCCCATGTCTCTGAACTGAACAAGCATTTTCTGCACTTCAACCTCTAGACATAGCACCACAGGAGAATGTGCATTAAACACCAGAAAACAAAGCTCTAAAGCAGTTACTCTTCTCTTAGATTTATCAGTGAAATATTGTGATCTTAAAGAAATCACTCTGATTGTACGGCAGCTTTTGTCTGTTTAAAACAGGAATCATGCATGCTGAAGTGTCTTTAAAACTTTAAAAACAAGAAAGAGGATTTGAGAATATTGGGCCTAAATAGAAACAATCATTTTTACAGAATGCAGACTGGACATCTTGAGATAAAATATCGAGTAATCACATTTAAGACAGTAGCTTATGTATATGCACTAGAGTATTTTCAAAGAAAGTGTTACATTTTTAAACTACATGTGCCACAACCGCATTTATTAGAAAACCTTCCCAAACATTTCAGTGCCTTGAGTCTGTAATAAAAGCATTTGGTTTTGTATTAGACTATAATGGCTCTGCAAGAGCTGTCAGGATATATCACATCACAAAATCCATACGTAAAAGAGGAGTGGCTGCCCAAAGAGGGTTTGGTATTTTATAGGAACTAAAAGCTATTTATTTAAAGATAGCACACGTTTGTACACTTGAGTTCTGTGGCTTATCTTCATCATATTGCAGCATTGCCTTTCCAAGAGGTTTCTGTTGTGACATTTTAGCAACAGTTCCATAAACAACACAGGTAAGCGTTTAGGAGCAGTCAGAGGAGAGGTTCAGATGCCAGGAGCCCTGCCAATCCCCAGAGCCTCTGCAACATCTAGCAGGGCATTACTCTCAAAACATCCATGTCTAGCTGAGTGTTTTGTGAACAGCCTAATTCAGCAGCACGCTGACAGCGTGAAGTCACGTGCTGTCCTGGGTTCAGAAGAACTAGTAACTGACAACAGGGTCCTCCACCATGAGGTTGCCTGAGATACCAGCAGGAGACATTTCTCAAGTGTTTACTGACCCGTGAAGTTCCTGGAGACAAAGACACATGCAAAGGTGCTTGTGTCCCAGGAACCAGCATAGCTTTATAAGTGTCTTTTGTTAACATTTATGAGGACAAAAACTATATTTCTCCATTGTTTTCCAATATCTCATTCATTTCTGCACAGCCCGAGTTGAATTAAAAATAGAGATGTATCCCTTATGCTTTATACTTCCTCCTATATACCAAGAAACAGGATCTTGAATTTGATTAAAGACTGACTTGATGAATAACTAAACTGTTACTCACAAAAAAAAGTGACTTTTTCTCCAAAGAAAAATTGAACTACTCAATCTTATGGTGGGAGAATATATTACAAGTAGAAGAAAAAAGCTCAAAAGAAAATAGCCCACTCAACAGTTAGAGAAGGATTCCTATTCTGCCCTCTGAAACTAGACGAGAATTACTAGATAATAACATGCTGTATGTGGAACTGTGATCTCGTTAACTGAATCAAAAGGGAAGGCAGTCAACACAGATCCAAAATATTTCAAAGCAAATTAAACTATCACAACAATTTGCCATATATATGCTGCTTGAAGTTAGAAACCTGAAAGTAATTAGCTCTACAAAATAAAAATTGAATGAGACAACTGAGACTCTCTTGACTAAAAACAATGTCCTGAATTATCTGAAGCACAAATATCAAGAGATGTGGCTGGTTTTAAGTGGAGTACAAAAATACCGATGTTTGCCTTAACTAGTAAAAGATGGATGGATTTCTAGGGAAAAAGTGGAAAGGAAAAAAAACCACATCTATTGATTTGAGATTAAAAAAGAAAGAAATCCATCCTGTCATTTTAGCGTACTGATTTTCTGTTGTTCTGTAAATTAGTACTTAACACTAGTGGAATTCTCAGTTATATAGGCATTATTTTACTCTGACATTAAACAAAGACTTAGGCTTTGTTGCAAGAAAGGTGCACTGCTATGAGAAACAAGGGTTTCAGTTTAATCCATGACATGCACACCACTCTGCAACATCAGAAAATGAGAAGAGATAGCTGAGCACTGGTCACTCCTTGGTGATATTCTCAGACAAGGAGAAAGTCAAGCAAGACTTTTAAAGAAGCATGACCTTTGTTTCTTGTAACTAGTAGTATCTCACAGTTAGTTAAAAAAAAAAATACACACCTGATTGTTTTATATAAAAAAAGGTTATACTGAATTTCAGCAAGCAAGCTGTCTGGCTCACGTTTGGATGGCTATTCTTTCCCATTGTGGTTCGGACAGCCTAAAACAGTGGAACAGCACAGAGGATAGACATAGCAGAAATATTCTATTGTCATAATCCAGTGGCTGATCAAATCCATAAAATTATATGCCCCTCTCCACTCATGACTTATTCCTGCAATTGAAGGGTAGGGTAGGTAGGGGAAGAGTGAGAAAATATGTTAATACCTTTCCCCTTAGCTTGGTTTTCAACTTCAGCTATGAAAAATGTGAGCTCTCTGAATGAGATTTCAAGTGACAAGACATAGGCAAAAGGAAATTCTAGAGAGAAACTCAAAGTTTATTTGGCCTGCCAAGACAGTAAGTGGCTGGTGAAGTAATTTAGGGGCACAGTCCTATGGGAGATGAAAGCTGATAATCAGCAGAGTAGGAAGATGACTCAGCTGAACAATGAGTCATCTAAGGAAAGAAGAATGCCAAAGCAGATAGAGTTCTTTATCATAAACGTTGGTCACAGAGTTTTTTCCTTGTTTGAAAACTATCAGTTTGCTGAATGTGAGTTCCCAGCTTCACTGCTAGGCAATTCAGCCCTCTGATCCCTGATGTATCTGTTAACACACCAAATTCTGTACACTGTATGTACGTGACCCCAGCCTCCCCAGTCTGCACTGGCAGCCCACCAGCTTCCCCAGGCACTGCTCCGTCACTCCTCCTCCAAGTGCTTCTGTTCACATCCAGTGAAAAGTCAGAAAGGTGAGCACAGGATACACTACCTTTAGCTGTTTAAATTCACTTATTTCCTTACCTGTACTTGACATCTAACATGCAGAAGTAGCAGGTGGGTAGAAATGCATGACACACAGAAGTTCTACTACAGGCTTCCCTGTAAGCAGGGATAGAGGGGAGTGGGATCCAGAAAACTCCCTTGAAACACTGTTCCTCAAGCACAGGAAAAAGAAGAGCAGCCCTGGGAAGCCTAGCAGCCTAAGACGGGCCCAGTAACACACTGGGCTGGTAGGGGTCTCTCAAGAAGCACTTTATGAAGGCTATGACAAAGAAGTGCTTTAGGGAAAAAAAAAAAAAAAAAAAAAAAACCACAGGATTTTTTAAGCTGACCTTGTGATTTAAAAACCTGACTCATATGCTTGCCAGGAATTGGCACTGTTTGATGTGTCAGCTACTGAACAAACACAGTGTAGAAGTCCTATTAAACTTTTCTTGATACAAACGATTTAAATGTCTAGAATAATTAGCATGGACTTGAGCTAATTTTCACAAGCATGTAGAAAAACAGACATTGATATGCTATGAATTTCGTGTTATTTACCACCATCTGATTTGTTATACAACAGCAATTCATCATTGCATTTTTGTTAAAAAAAAAAAAAAGGAAAAAACCTACACCTGTTTGCAAAGACCATTAACTAATGACCTACAGAATAAGTGATTTTAAAAATCTTATTTCATATTGCTCCTCACATGAAAAGAGTAGAATAAGAGCTTAGTCATCTATTACAAGCTAAAGCAGAGCATACAACATGTTTTTCTCCAAGGAAGGTGAACACTCCAAGTTTTGAAACACGTACCCTATTGTTTTCTATAGGGAGAACTGCAAAAAAGTATTAATAGTTTACAAGGATAATATTGAAAAGGCAACATCTGCTCAAAAAGAATCCCTTTGAAAGATTTACTCCTTTAAAAATATATGATGAGAAAAAGTTAAGACAGACAACAGCTAGTCTAGAGATGCACAAAAAAAAAGATTGATTATACACTGTTCCAAAGCACTGGTTTTCACTACAGACATAAATCAAGGCAAAGGGGGAGCTTAGCAAGTGTAGAAAGACAATAAAAACACCATTGAAAGAAACAGGCAGATAGAGTTAGCAGGGAATGTTGTGTCCAGAAATACCAGATGCCTTCATGAAAATAAGGTATGTTTTGCTAAGCAATGTCTGAAAAGTGTTTTGCAGCCAAATGAAGCTTGATCTTTATTTAATAGTTGAGTAACAGAGGTCCTTATTATTTAATTAAGCACTCATTCCAATCCGCATTTATGTAAAAAGCCTGAAACTTAGCGATTTTGCTGCAAGGCAAGAAGGTGAAATGGAAAGGATCTATTCATATAAGGCTAGGAGTCATGAATGAGGCAACAATTTCACCATTAAGAGCGCTTGCTGCTAAACAAGGAGTTACTGTAGAACACGAAGTGCAGACTAACTAGTTTAACAAAATGGCTTTTGACTGGAAAGCCATTCCTGCAACAGACATACGGAGGGTCATTTCCCTCTTGCTTTGATTTGTGGTCACTAGTCCTCATCTCTATGGAGTATGACACCCCTCTATCAGGCATACGTAACAGCATATTTGCACCAATGACTATTAGGCAACAGCTGTAAAGCCTGACTTGATTTGCCAGGGAAGCCTTGTACTACTCAGTTATTCCTTTCATTTATTTCACAGCTCCCTCTTCATTAAAAATATCCCAAGTTGTCCCTTTTGAAGCAATCACGTGCCCTTCATTCACGCACAGAAAACATTTTGCAAGTAATGCAACTGAACAGCTGCCTTTGAAACCAGGTAGTGCTTTTCCTCAAGAATGTACACTACTGCTTTTAATGCTCAACCCAAGCCTCGGAATAAGTGTTTGATCTTCCTGAAATCCCTCCCACTGCAGCTGAGCCGTGTTTTGTACACCTCTGTACTAGAGGGGATGTTCCCACCATTAAGGTGCTCCCTTCCTGCAGGGCAGCAGAGCCCCACACAACTGGACGCAAGCAGAAACCAGCACAATTATGCTTTTGGTACAGACTAAAGAAGAACTCCATGGATCATATGAAAAATGCCAGAAAGAGACACTACATGCATATTGGAGCCTTTAATGAACACAATTTTATTAAACATGCAAGACCTAATAAGCACAGAAAGGAAATAACCAGGCACTGCTACAACAGGAAACACACCGGAACCCTGACAGAACTGAAGTTGGCTGGGAAATAAGCTATTGTCAGGAGCTCAGAGCTGAAATGCTCTGATATTCCTAGCTAAATTCAACAAGTTGGTGTGCTAGCAAAAATTATGAAAGAAAAAATAAAATAAGCAAGGAGACTGGGTGCTTACTTCAAGGGAAGCAGCTCAGAAGGAATCTAAATCCTAGATGCGCAAATCCTGCAGTGCACTGCTGTTTCACTGAAGTAGACAGAAACAGTAACACAGACAAATTCATTTACAAATACATGTGAATACATCCCTAGTTGCACCTGTTTTAAATCTCAGAGTGAGTTGTATACTTTGATGAAGGTGTTGTAACTTAATTCACACAGTAACACTTCAGCTAAATTTTAACATCTTTTATGGCCCTCTGTCAAACTACTGCGTTGCAAAATGACCAAAGATTTGCTTTCACAATTGTGAGGAATTTTTGAGAGCTAGGAATCATTTCAGTGCTTGTCACCATGCTCAGCTACAGCTTAGGAGCCGTACTGATTTGGACTGGTCCCATTAACAAGTCAGTTTTACTGACCAGTTGTTCATAATTTCCAAAGTGTCACTGGTACGCATCTGACCTGGACGTGCTCTGCACTAAGAAAGTGTTTACTGAAGTGTTTTCTCGCCTACTAAGACGATTTTGGTTTCCTGACCCCAGCTATCTTGTAAACCCACGTTTTGTGGCACACAGCTCCAACCAGCTTTGAGCTGGAACCCATGGGCACTCTGCCCTCACCAGTTCCTCTTCCCTCCAGCTCCATGGGAACTGACCCACCTCTCTTCAGTGTGACACAGCATGGTGTGGGAAGCTGCACAACTTCAAATGCAACAAATCTGAGGCATCCCCTACAGGAGCAGTAGCTAAACATTTATCTAAGAGAAACCATAGGTAACATACCACTGAGTGGATGCTGCTTAACCTCCCCTACCTTGTTATACTCTGCCTCACAGCCTAGTGTTGCAATTCCATCCACACCTCTTTATACCAGATATACTGTTTTATATTGTGCACCATGTCATTCCAGAGTTAAACACATATGAATACCTATACATGAGCAAATAAAAATAAAGGTTTCCCAGTATATATCAGTGAGAACGTGGAAATATTTAAGTAGTAAGCAGCTAAACAAAAAATGTGTCTGCTGAGAACTGGCACTGCTCACTGGTGGCCAGCAGAAAGGATGCCTTTACTGTTTAGAGATCGTGCCTGTTCCATCATTTGGACCTGAAAACTTACTGGGCAGACTATTGGACATGCAGAGAAATCCAGATGTAGATACTTATTTCCTTCATCTTCTCAGTGTGAAATAACAAGGCTCAGTGTATCAGAGCTGCATACAGAAAGCTCATTAAATAAGTGACAGCTATAATATTAAACTGAATAGAATGATAATATAATTCAAGAAGCCTAATTGCTACTATGCAGGAAATTCATTTTCTAACAATACATAGAGAAAGCTGTCTTAATCACTAAACAAAAATCCACTCCCTTATAATTTTCTTTCATTTTCAATTTCACAAAAGCAGCCCCAACTCCTCCTATACACATCAGCGCTTAACCAGTCAGTCAATCACCAGAATCAATCACCACACCTGCTGTCGCCATTGTTATTCCTTAAATAAAAACATAAGCACAGGAGAACATGCACTGACTAGAACCCACCAGGAGCATATTAAAAAAAAACAAAGAAGCATTCTTGTGACTGAAATTAAATACCTTTTAAAACTGTCAGGGAAAAAGGAATCTTTCAAAGGAGAAAGAAAAATTCCTAAATTTACAAGTAAAATACGTTAATTCTGTGGACAAAAATCATTTGAATGTGATATTTATCTGAAAATAAAAACCCAGCTCTTAATAGCCCTTTCCACTCATTATCCCTGTAACACTTTGCCAAGGAAATCAATGTCATTTTTCTTTCCTTAGAAATGGTGAAACTGGGAAGACCTCAGTGATGTCCAACATTTGCAGGTCAGCGGGGAAGTTGGGAAAACTATTCATCTCTCTGCCATTCCAGGGCAGAACTTTGATTTCTGTCATGACTTCTGAACAACAGAAAACAGCTCAAAGACCGGTTTTTAAGTATTTTGTAATCATTACCAAATGTTGGCATTTCCTATTTTATTATTTTATTTATTCTCATCCCTTTAAGTCAGACGTGTAGAAAAAAGTCTAAGACAATGAAGGAAAACATAGGAAGTATTCAACACATTTCGTACCACTGTACAAGTTGTGCACTTTCCATATTCTAAGCACAAATAAGACTGATCATGAACTGTGTTCCCTTTTTTCCTCCTAGAGTTTTAGCACCTTCTTATAAGTAGATCACCGAGGAGCAGACTCAACTGGAAAATGAGAGAATTAACTCACCAATCCCTGACAACTCAGACTGATTTTTCTGCACCTTTGTGGCAGTATAGGCTGAATTTTTCTGGGCAGCTGTCCTGCAGCTCTCCCAGTGCTTCTGACAAGACTGAAGAGCCCACAACCCACACAGCAGCTTACCTCCAAATGACATAAACAGAACTTACAATATAATGAGGTGCCGTCTCGTGTAGGTGGAACAAAAGCTAACACAAGGAAGGTTGCACCTCATTTTAGCTTTGTGGGATACGTTTGTCAGATGATGCCCAAAACAATGTCTTTTTTTTTTCCCCCCATGTGCTCACTGTGTTACCTAACCACACTGACTAGTTTTTCTAGACAGTGACAGGATATCAGGATACATCCAGCTCTGTACCACAGAGTGTCAGCAGCATCCTATGCTGCAATGCAGCAAGTGTCCCACCAGTGCTGCCTCGTGCCACTGAGCACAGCATTTGGCTCTTCAACCCCAGTGGGCTGCACAGCACCTGAGCTCCCACTTGAACTCCATTCTGCACTCATAGCAAAAGGCCGTGCAGGGAAACAACATACACAACACTTCTACAGCCAGCAGAACTTCAGTTAATGAGTCAAAGATATAAAACAGGCTCGTTTACAATCCCCTGAATCTGCTTTTCCATTAAGGAAATCCTTATTGTATAACTACATAAAGGAATCATCTTTCCAAAGCGTACTGTGTATTTTTTTTTTTCCGCATCCGGACAACAAGAAGGGTGTTTTTGATTAAATATCTGTATTACAGAATTCTCTGTGCTTTAATGAACGACACAGTCACTGGGATGGCACAAGAAAGGGGCAATTATCTTCCCAAGAAAAAAACATCTAAATATCCCAGAAGTCATTCCTTCAGCTAACACTGGGTCTCTAAAAGCAGTGCATACTGGAAATGTGTTTTAGTTATCTTTAGTATTTCAATAATGCAGAAATTTGAGATAAATGTAACAAAATATCTAAACCTTCATCATATTTACATCTTTAGGATTTAGAGTCATGGAAATGTTAAAGAACTAATTCATACTTTACCATAGGGGTGGTGAAACACTGGAACAGGTTGTCCAGGTACGTGGTGAATGCCTCTTCCCTGGAGACATTCAAGGTCTCTGGGGGCTCTGAGCAACCTGCAGGTGTTCCTGCTCATTACAGGGGTGTTGGACTAGATGACCATTGAGGTCTCTTTCAACTCAGACAATTCTATGATTCTGTAAATATCACAGCAACAACATTACAGGCACTATCTAACAGTAATACGGAGGTGTCTAACTTCACATAATTTTAGAAATAACGTGCTGTAGCTGGATCCAAGACCAGCTGCATTTCCCCATGACTCCTCCATCCCAACGATAGTGTGCTAAACCCAAGGACTGCGCACGCTGATTAACTAAAAAAAGAACAGCTCATAGGAATGCGTCAGATCTGACAAAGGATGCACAAGGGTGATTGGATTTAGGTGCATTTTCTTTTCATGCCCATGAAGGCTCTTATTCAGAAAATAAAGCTATGTATCACTTCCTGACCCTGCTGCTGGGCAGGGTATCCTGCTACAGGGTGGAGCATTAAATTGTTCAAGGAAAACACTGGCAAGCAGCCAGTGGAAATTCCATGTTTTATGGATTGGGCTGCTGTTCTAACCTACATTCATCAGCTTCAGCAGTCACTGGTGATATGTATATATGGTAGATGCCGCAGAATATACTTCTTGCTAAATTTTCTTATGAAGTATCTATTCTAACATGTTTAGTCCAGGCTTATTAGCTAGAGGATATAGGAGGATCTAATATCAGCATATACTTATTTTAAGGGCAGTTATGAAGACAACAGAACTTAAAACCCTTCCATTACTGACAAGGAGTGTTACCTGGGGAATTTTCCAAGTAGAAACTGAAACACTCTGACTCTACAATTTTATTTATCCACAGTCAAAGTTTCTGACTAGTCTGCCAGAATCAGAAAGTCGTCCTCTTATTGGATCTAGCATCTAAACATGTTTAGACAGTTGCAAATGCTGCAAAACACTGCAGTATGTATCCTCAGAGTTTAACACTCTGGTCAATAAAATAGATAATGTCAAGGTCTCAGGAGTTAACTTGCAAAGTTTCCAAAACCTTGAACCAGATCAACAAAGATAAATGAGGCGCTGAAATAAGGATGACACACAACACTTTGTTCACCTGACACAATGGAAAAAGATTCAAGCTTCTACAAGCATCAGCCTGAATGTGCAAAACAGATTTCCTTTGGAAATAAGAGCAAACCTGGATACTTTTCACTCTGGATTACAAGGTAGATACTTACCTTCCCTAAAAAATACATTCACTTAAAGTGAAGAAATCACCCTAAAAAATGAAAGGGTTTTATATACTTCTACACCAAAACAGAAGCATAAGAATAGAAAGTGTCACCAGTACACAGAAGGTACTCTGATACTATACTAACAAACACTATATTCACATAGGTTTAACACAAGTTCTTATTTTTCTTGGTGTTTAAAATTCAGGTCATCTCCTCTTAAATCACACATTTGTTTACTCTCTGCAGCTGGATGAGGAACTCAAGTAGAACCCCAGCTAGAATATATCTAGTTTTGTATTTATACATATATGCAACTTAATATTTTAATCCCTGTAATCTGTATAGCTACACGCATTTGAACGTGGTTGAAAGGACTTTCTTCAAATGTAGGAAGGCAGACAGGCACTATGCAGTTCTGACTGAAGCCAACAGGATTTGCCAATCGATTCAATTTGAAGCTGGATTAGGACTTCTGTGAAAAGCTTACATATAGAAAACCACATACTGTAAAAATGTAATCCTTCACTGAAAAAATCTTTTATAAAAATCTCCCAGAGAATAAAGAAAACACATACTGTTTACTTAGGTAATCATTTAACAAAAGCCCAACAGCACAAAGTAAATAATTCTTGTGCAAAGTTTCTAGAATGAAATGCTTGCCCTGCACTTGGATCTAGGAGCAGCAAACTGATTGACCTTACAATACTGCAGTTTCATTCCAGGACGTCCTTCTCCTCCCCCCCCACTTCAAGAGGTTTTTTTTTTTTTTTTTTTCCAAGTGAATATTTCACGCATATCATGGCAGACAAAGAGGTAATACATTAGTAATTTGGCCTCCTATTTATTTGAGATTCCCCGAATATACAACAAAGGATACTCTGATTTTTCTTTACAACAACCATGAAACAAAAATATGGTTGATGCTGGAAACTCTACTTCAGCTGAGCTAATTGCAGTCAGTGGAAGAAGCAAAGAGTATGACAAGAACTGATGAGTGATGCGTGGAGTAGTTAGACATGGTAGAGCACTCCATCTTAATCACAATACCTAGAAACTCTACCAATCCATTTCCTGATAAACTTCAGCAGTAGATTTAAAACAAACACCACCACCCCACCCCCACAGAAACAATTTCAAAAATACATGCTATCAGTTACACATCACATTTATGCGGTAGAACCACAGGAGTTAGTTGCATAGTTTACTGTCTCAGGGTTATGAATGCCATTTAAGATTTATGGATAAATCTTTTAAGTGACATGCAAATACATCTGTAAAGCAGTTCTTGGAAATGATCTCTAAAGATTAAGTTGGTATTGAAAAAACACACTGAAAAACATGAAGTTCAAAGACTAAAGCGGTCTTGGTTGACTGACTTTGCACAAAACGAAGACTTAATTCATATCCCTTTCTTTCCTGCTCAAAGAATATGAACCACAGAAGGAGACAAGTGTAGCAGTAGACTGGCACAGAGGGAAAAACTTCAACCACATAAACACTTTTGCGTTTGAAGAAGATACATAAACTCACTCTGAAGAAGAGAATGTTCAACTTAGCCATAAACAAATAAATAAAAATCAGTGTATTAACCCCACACAGTGTAGGTGGCATCCAAGTATAAATAAATAAACAAACTCAACAGATTTGAAATTGCCCAAAAGAGCAGCTGGAAAAATGCTATGCTGCAATATCTAGAGACCCACTTACACATTAGCACAGACGCAGGACTGATCAGACACTTTCTGATCAGACTTACAGGCTATGGGTTATGATAGCTGCATTACAGCCTGTTAGCATTCCTAACTGCTGCATGCCCTGTTTGCTGTGCTCTAGCACTTCATTTGACATAGGGAAGTCAGGTATCTCACATTCAAAATTTCTGCAACTGTGGATGGAGTCCATACACAGATTCAAACTCTGAATTAGGCTAATCTAACCCAACCCAAAGAAAGAAAAGTCAGACTGACCCACTCAGCAGATTTGTAAGGTAAGGGAGATGGAAAGCTATTTCTTCCTCTGCCAGACTGGTGTGATACCATAGCTGCAATAGGATGCAACCAGTTCATAAATATTAACATGCTTCACACCTCACCAAAACCACCTGAAACAGCAACACTTCAACAATTGGTAAACATCTCCAAACACTGTAAAAAAATAGCTAGGGAGAACAAAAACAATTAAGTAAACCCCCAGTTCCTAAATGTTACTAGCAAAGACAAAAAAGTTACTACAAAACATCATCTTGCATAAGACAAGTGGTTATCTCTCTTTGAATATTAGACCTCTTACACAAAATAATAGAAGATTTTTCCTGGAGCAAACTCTTCCCTTGGACAGAGCAAGATCAAAGCACTGTGGGTCATAATTAGAAGATCTAGAACATGTCTGGCTCAGAACCAGGCTGTTCACCCTCCTCACTGCTTAGGACCATCAGCATGAGACCTAAGCAGCTCGCAGTGCTCTTTGTGCTGTGGGTAGCTCCCTTAAATCAAGCAGCAGTTTTTCAGCTTTCACTACTGCTGTTTCACCTTTGCTTATCAATCCTTTCCTTCTTGCAAGAGCTGTTGATTTCCATGGTTTCCTCTAAGGAAACAGCTGAGCAAATAGCAAACAGTTCCTTCTCGTCCCCAGAGCCTCTGAGCTTCTCTAGAATTGGCACTCCACCTTTCAATGGCTCCTACCAATGGCTGCTCCATACCTGCTGGTCTGCTTTTACCTGTGGGAGCACACTCTTAAGCAAGACTTGCTTTAGCTCCATTACAGAAGTGCCTGAGCATACGTGCATTCAAGCAGAAGACCTCAAAACCTCACAACCAAACAGATAGCTATCCAGACCCAGCACTTCTGAGCAAACTCAGCAGTAAGGCTGCTCCACAGCAAGTCACAAAGAAGTTTCTACAATATCTCAATAAATAACTTAAATTGCAACTCAAATCTTTGCTAAAAATAGAAATATTTCATTTTACAAGTGAACCTACATCAGCTTCCAGCAGTGGTAGCAGCACCAGCAGCACCATGCCAACTATTAATTAAATCTGAACACTTCAGCAGTCTCCTTCAGGTGTCAGCCTCTGAGTATTCCACAGCTGAGCAACAATCCCCTTTGCAGGGAGGAAAACCGAGGTGCTGCAGCGCACTTATCTCCTCAGTAAGGTTCATCTATAGGTCACAGATGCATTGAACTTACTTCCTGGAAGAAGACTGCTGCCAGTGTCACCACAACAGCAGAGTAAGAAGAAATACATTTTTTCCTGCATTTGCATCAGGCAAGAGTCTATACAACAGCTTAGGCATGTCAATGCATTTTATAGCACTCAGAACAGCATCTTTTTCTGCAGACAGCAATGTCCAACCTTTCGAGTAGCTGATTTCACATTTTGGTAATATTAGAAGCATCATTTTCTTAAATGCACGCTTCCCCCATTCATTTCAGACTACTGCTCTGGGAATCACCAGCCCTTTAAGTAGCAGTGAGACTTCATTAGTGTGCAAAAAAAAGACAAGATTAAAATTCTATTTTCTGCACATTTACCTCATGGTTACATTCACCTTGAAGAAATACAGCCTTAGCATCCAATAGAGGTGCCTAGTGCCACGCAGTGGCACGTTCTCAGATGTGCCTTAATGAATTTAACACCTTTATTCCTTCAACTAATCATAGAATCATCATGACATCGCCTTAAGGGCATCCTCAATTCCCTCCAGTAATTTCATTCATTACATTCAGAATGCCCATTTCCCCCAAGGACAGCCTGATGTCAAGACTGGAGGACATAATGAAATCATTATGGTTCAGATATTAGTACCCACCCTCGCATCCGAAATTCACATCCTTTTGAACGAGTAGAATGTCAGTTAAATCTCCTCACTTCTGTATATGAAAGGTGCGTATGAAAGACACACTGATGCTGAAGAACAAAGCACCTCATTAGCTCTCTGAGCACAGCACACTGCAGTTTGTCATTATCCAACACATTCCGTGCAAGCCCTGAGCACTGGATACAGCAACCCCTAAGGCTGTATCACAGCCAAACATCACAAGAAAAGGGTATTGCTGAAAATCATTCATCTTGGACAACTCCTATGATATTAGAAGTGAAAGGCAAAAAGGGAACAACAAATAAACAGAAAAAGCAGTACTGAGGTGGAGGAATATCACCATTGAATGCATCAATTACTAAAAGCAACTTATGAGACAGGTGTCTCTGGCTCATCTGGGGCCCTGATCCAGCAACTACTGCTATACAAGAAGGCTTACTGAAACGAGGCTCACAGAGCCTTTTTATACAGCTGCAAAGACTTGTTGATACTGAAGCACAATCCTCAAGGCAATAATATTTCTTGCAGATGAGCCAGGAACAGATTCATGACATGGACATTCATGGACTGAAGCTATGAAACAGACACCAGAGCCTGGCTGCTGTGTCTCACAGACCAATTCTTCTTCTTGCCCCACCTGCTACTGTGGGCTGGAAACAAAATTCTCTGCAAGAGTTATTCTCAATATGCTATTTGACCCACTCAAGTCTAGAAACATGTAAATCTATTCTGCAGTACATCAGCTGTTTAGGCATTGAGCATATAGAAGAATTCACCAGCATCTCTACAGATGAATTCTTGGAATGTAAGCACTGGAACTAACAGCCAGACTCCCTGGGTAGCCTTGAACAAGCTTAATTCCCCTGTCCCTCAGCTGTACGCCCAGGGCAGCACATCCCCAGCCTTTGAGGGTATCAATCCATTGGTGTTCTTCCCTGTACTGACAGGGGCCAGTCTGACAGTATAAATGTAACAGTACCACCACAGCGTGCCCCACTCCTGCACGCACAGCACCATTTGCTAACTGCCCTTCTTTCAAATACCACTTTATTTAACCAACTAGTCCCATTTCTATCTATTTATTCTGCTAGTTACTGTGTTGCAGAGACTTCTGTATGTAATCAAGCTACAAACATGTTTTGGTTTAAATGTTTAATAATTGTTTCCTAACTAGTTTTAAATGAAAATTAAGATATGCACAGATATATACACACAAGGAAGCCAGCGTTAATTATTTTTGTCCCACAAAGGACTGTTCAGTTACTAGGTAGCATAGAGTAAAATAGTTGCAAAACAAAAAAAAAAATCCCTAAACAGAAGTATCACAAGACATATGAGAGGAAACTGCACTCCTCTGCCACTGAGGACACCCACCTTGGAACTGAATTCCCCAATCATAATAATAATAAAAAAAAAAAAAAAAGCACAGACATGTTTCCCTCACACAGCTTGTGCTTAAATTCTCCAGCATCTCTGAAGTCCTGGGAGTTGAGTGGGACAACCCACAGACTTAAAACTGCAGTCCCAGCTTCACTGCAGGAAGCTGGCACAGCAGCATGGCATGGGTAGTGCGAGGCTGAGGGCTGCTGCCCCAATACTGGGTACCGTGTGTCACGGGGCAGCAGGCAAGCTTGTCAGGACACAGCTTGTTCTCTTCAAGCAAGAGACAATTACTGCAAAAATAACCCTTTTTTATTTCAGGACATTTTAAAACATCCCACTGCCATACTGGTTCTTTCTCCATCTGCTTTTTGGACTAATGGAAAGTGAGTCACTCCCAGTGCCCAGGTGAGGAACTGACTGACTCTTCGCTGGTTGGAGCTAATGTTTTCAAGGCATCCATGCCCTCAAAATTACCTCATCTTGCTCTCCCCACTGCAAAGGGGCAGGAAGAGATAGTCCTAGCCCTGAGCCAGAAAAACAGTCACAAACAGAAGTTAAACGGACCCCTTCCCATCTTTTGTCTTTTAAATCTCCTTGAATTAGTAAGCACAGCTAAAATAAACCTTTTCCTTGTTTTGATTTTATTCCTGTTTCTTACAGGAGAAATACATCCTTCCTGCTGATTAAACTACCCCACTCTGCTATAAATAAACCTATCGTGTGTAGATAGATGGTCCATCGAGAGGCTTCCTCATAGAGCCCACTTAGAAATTAAGGCCACAAGACACAGAATAAAACTTGTCTTACAAAGCCACTGAGGAGCAAAGGCATTTATTTGAGTAAGAACACTGTTGAAGCCTCAACTTACTTTATGTAGAGTACAACAGCTGACGAGCACAGGGCTCGTCGGTAATCTACCAAAGCAAAGATACATTTCCTGAAGTGCACCATAAGACATTCTTAATCAAACATCGTTCTTTAGGAAAGAAATGCTGACACACAAGAATACATCACCTATTGCCGTGTTAGGTAAGCAAATTTCAATACTGAGCAGCCTGGTGATTCCCAGATGCATAGACTATGAAGAGCACAGCTGGCTCCTGTCAGGACAAGTGTTTGTCAAAAGACCTTAGAAGCCAGGGAGCTGCTAACCATGAGCTGAATGCTCTGGTGGCCCTTTCAGAGTATACCCAAACTGTGAACTGCAGTTAACAACTAGTCCAAACCCATGCAAGCTTGTGAACTTCACTGGAATGTTTAGCATCAACATTTTAGCTGTATAGCTTTGATTTTAAAATTTTAATTTTACTGGGAGAGAAAAAACTTAATTTCTATTAATAACTATGCACTGGAACAGATACTCTACACATGCCCAGATTTTTGCTTGCTACAAAAGATCTGAGGTGGAAAAATGTGTCTATCTTGAACTCCACTGAGAAAAAATAGCAGAAATGGACAATTGCAATTGAACATTAAAAAAAGCAAAAAATAATACATTTCAAAAAATATCAGTGTCATGCACAGTTTCACAGTGAAACAAAACAAAAAAAAAAAAAAACAAGTGCCCCTCCGTATATGAAGTGATGATGGGTTTGCCATGATTGCTTTTTCCCCCCTGGGAGATTATGTCTCTCAGGAGATGACATCCACTTGAGGGACAATGAACCACTATTTATATAAACGTCCATCAAGGAAACTAAACAATTGCAAATATTGACTGACATGCAGCAGATTAATTTGGCTTCACTGTCATTGGGATATATTGTAGACAGCTCTTGTGGAATGGCAGATCTTTTGCATTCATACTTGACACATCACAACTGAACATGACATTTCCATCAACAACAGAATGAGCGTTTAGCAGTCACTTTGTTTCCCTAACAAGGACATGTGCCTTCCTAATAACATTAAGTACTCTTTTTTTCTAACAATACTAACATTTTTTGTCATAATACTAGAGATTACCTATGTAAACAGTACAATTGTATGTTAATAAAACATGTCTTTTTCTTTCTACAAGGAACATCTCCAATACATCCAGGAACACAAGCCTGCATTCTGCTACAATATTTAACTGGGATGAAACATGAAAAATGCATCTATACTGCACAACAGCATTTTCCTCAGCTCCAAAATCTTTTTTTGTTGGGTTTTTTGTTTGTTTGTTTATTTTTAACACAGCAAGTCCTTTAATTCAATTGCAAAGCAATTATAAGTCTCAAATCTAACTGAAGAAAGCATTCAGTGTCAATCGAAACAAGGCAAAACAGCACCAAGATGAGCATAATACATCCTATCCTGCTGCTGCCTCTGAGTTTATGGCTGCTCAATGTATTCTTCCTCACCTCTGCAGTTTTCCTTATAGAACTGCAGCTTTATAATCCTAGTTGGTATTTGCCAGCCTCGCTACAATGCACTCACAAGGAGTGCAGCTCCCATGACATGGGGAGGACAACTAAACTCTCTGTAGGATGGATCAGAATAACACTGGGCTTTTGGAAACCATCTCATTTTTACTATTTCTGTGACCTACATACAGGTTCTGGACACTGAAAATCTGGAAAAAAAAATTAGACTGAGAGGAACTGAGAAAATAAAACTAGATGTCCACTTTGCCTTGCTTCCACTTCTCCACACAAAAGTAGTTTCAGCACTGTAGCCTTAATTGCTGTCGTAGTCATATTCCCATCTGAGCTTTAAAGGAAGAGCATGTGTGTACACGAGTGTAAAACAGGAGGATGTAGCCACAGGAAACTGATAATCAAAATATTTTTCTTTTGTAATGCAATGTAGTTTGCCTTCAGTACTTTCGAACAAACTTCAGCAACTTAAACCCTTGTTCTATCCTATTCACTTCCCCCTTTCAATCACTCCAGCAGGAGAGAAGGAAAGCTGTGAAGCAGGATAACTTCTACTGTAATTGTTAAGAGCACTGAGCAAAAGGCAACTCTAAGACAACTTGCCCAAAGCTGCTTGAGCCGTGGGAAGTGGTGTTACTAAAGTAATCCCTGTCAAACTGTTCTGCAAGGCAGCTGGGGAACTGCATTGAGAGGGATGCGTAAGCCAAAGCTCATTTCCTGAAAAAGAGAACACGGGCATTCACTGACGATTTGTAGGATTTCCATCTTTTGTCTTAATAAGTATTTCTAGCTTGCTGCAAGTTGGAAAGCTGAGTTCATTGTGAACATTTCAGATCTTTCCCTATCACATCCTGAATCTTGCAATTGATTTGAAAATCAGATGGGAGTAAAGGCAAATAACTTGAAAATCACTGAGACATTTTCCAAATTGGACAAAGCAACAGGTTAGATATGGTCTATATATAAACACTCAGGGGTGAAAGTGCAAGGAACCACACTTCTCCCCACACAGTAGATTAATAATTTGCAGCATTCATGCTTTCCTGTGACAGCCCCTTCTAGCAGCCCCATAGGTGCTAATGCTATTGTTGTGAGCTCCTCAAGAAGGCTGACAACACTCAGCATTCACAGGAGGAGGATAAAAGCCTGGTAGTTCCTGCAATGCAGTCTTGAAAGCAGCACAGAGGCAGTGTTTTTAGTTCTGGAGATTCATAGCAAAGCCTCCTCTGGCCCTCATCCCTCGTCAGGATGGCTGTGGGCCTTGTTCTTTACTTACTGGTCACAAAGGGGCCAGTTCCCACCCCACAGGTCTCACTCTGTTATTCCCTTATGTAAGCAGACAAAACACATCACTTGCAAATGGAAGGAGAGGACATGAAAGGGGTAAAAACAGAAGGACAAATGCCAAGGTCCCCGACCAGTGGCAATAGAAGAGGGGCACAGCATTGTGGCAGCAGCACAGCATGGCTCCTGCCTGCTGGACAGTGCTGGGAACACCAGAGCACAGGAATGTCTGCTGCTGCGCATCCCAAGGCTGCTTCCCCAGGACATGCGGGAAGGGTTTTCCCCACACATAGTGGTAATGTGCCCACTCTTCACTGTGTTTGCTGTTCTCAGATAACTATCACGCACCTTACTCCAGGTTACAGAAACAAACAAGAACCCACAGAGAGAAGGCATAGTCTCACTTCAGATGCTTACTTTTGTCCATCTTAGACAAACCACGCCATGCCACAGAGCAATTCCTTAGCCACTTTAAAGAATTTCAGTTCATTAACAAAAGCAGTGAGATCACATTTGCACAGACCTTATGGATAAGCTATGGAGTGGTGGAAGGATCTCCAGTATTGTTTCCTAATACCTATTGTTACTCCTAATACCCTGCATTTGCAGCCAGAAATAACTACCTTCACTGAGGATCTTCACTGTATTTCTGTGCTCAAGTTTTACAGGACCTGTTTTCTCAAGCCTGCATGTCCTTGCCTCAAGCTATCCATTCAGCTTTCCCTGCACTGCTGGCATATATTTAACTAGCAGTTTCCAGAGTCTTCTCAACATGACAGACATGAACCCCCCAGGAAAGGGGAAAAACATATTTCAAAACAAGAAGTCTCTGTTAAAGATTATTAACTACTATAGTAATATAGTATTACTATAGTAATATAGCATAGCTAACAAATAATGTTAGCTACTATACCCATCTCTTCCTAAACTGTTACTGCTATGAAGTTGTTGGCACCTCAAGTTATCTCAGCTGTCACTATTACAATTTCTCCGTACAGGGATACCCCTACACTTGCACCATTAATTTCACTTCAGTTTTTATAAGATTATATTAAGAAGAAAACAAAACTAGAATGTAAACAAGTCCTAAAGGCATCTCAGAGATACTCAAAACATTTTCCCATCTTTAAAATTCTGTTTCTGTTGATTTGTTTTAGTAAGAATATAGTCTTCTTCGAACTTAAAGGGTCCAACCCCACTGGATTTAAAGAACGGTAGAGATAGGGCAGGGCAGTCTGTAAAACTAGTCTTCATTCCTTATTGACATCTTTCTTGAAAAATGGCAGTCCTTTAACCTTGGAACATCATTCCTCAGAGGGCTGATTAAATGAAAAGTCTGTTTTGGTCAATGATAATTACAGAAGACCTCCCAGTAACCTTTAAGTGCATACATTGTGCCTTGCACACTGTGCTAACTGAGCAGCTGAGCATCATTCCTTCAGTTCATCTAAAATTACTTTCTCATATATAGCAAAATATTGCCAATACAATTTACAATATGAGCCACGTCTCTTTAAATTTGCCAAATTAGTATTTATTTCTTCTAGGTCAATAAAGATTGTGAAGAAAAGAAGCCACAAAAACATGTAAAGTTGTACAGAATAAGAAACAGGGAGTTGGGTTTGTTCACCCACCTTCTCCCTCTGAAAGAGAGATTGTTTAGGTTAGGATGCTTTTTTTTTTTTGTCAGATGTTTTGGGATTCTTTTTGTTTGTTTGTTCCTGTCATTTATCCCCCCTTTCCACTCCTCCCTCTCCCACCTCTCCCCAATCCCCAAGTCTACGCAAGGAGGCATCTGAATAACAGCCCAGGACATAATAGCCAGAGCATCTGTTGACTGAAGTCTGCCTCCCGCACAGGAAAGCCTATTTAGTTTGTACCTCCTTGCTTGTACTTGTTGATCTTCCACCAGTAAAGTAATGGAGTAAAGCGCTTCAAAAAAACATTTTACATCCCTTTCTAGCAATGTCCCTTGCTTAGATGTTTGCCTGTTCCTGTTACCACTAAGGGTAATTACAGAGCGGGACTGTCAGCTTGAACAAATTGCTGTTTAGAATGTCATTACCCATGGTTTTTTGTTTGTTTCTCTAAACCTCTGATCATTATTACGACCTTATGTTTCAAGGTGTTTTAAAATCTATGAAACAGCATGAAGTCACATAGCTGATTTGGGAGTGGGGGGGGAATCAGGACTCAAAAGGAAGATAAAAATGGCAGATGAATGAAATCTGTGTTACTGAAAGAGAATAAAGGGCATTTGCAATGTTGAGTGGCCAACTGTGAACATGAAGCCACTTTTCTATTGCTGAAGAATAGCTGCACTGCCTTAAACCTGAGGTTATGGTTTCTTGTGACTGAGTCTTAATCCCACCCAAAAAGCATCCAGTGCCTCAGCAGACTTAGCTTTAAGACTATCTCCAGAACAACTTCCTGCAGCGCAGAGATAAAGACATACAGTATGTCCAGCATGTGATTTGTTCTTAGGGTAAGGGCAGACATCGCCTCGTTGTGGATATAAGGATAGAGTAGCTCTCTCATTACTCAGTGATTAGCATTTCCTGGTCTCTTTTGCTGCAGTACAATCCATCAGTTTTCACTGATTTCATCTCTTCGATGAGCAAATTCAAAAATTACAAAATAAAGATTCTGCTAGACAAAAGATTCCTCGTTTCACCACATGCTGTTTTTTCCCAGCAGAACAATTAATAAGAATAAGCAAGCAGAGTACTCGCAAGTTCAGCTTCTCCATTACACAGCATTTTACAAACAACCTTCAAAACCCAACTGAGAATGTTACAGCCACATAGAGTGCTACGTGTATCAAAGTCATTCTCTAGTAAAAATACTCCATCACTAATCAGTGTCTCCTACTGGTGTTAACGTTATGGAGAAATCGATACCATTAGGTTTAAAGTCCTTTGCAGTTTCAAATAGATCACTGAATGAGAAAGTCACCTCTTACCCAGGGTAAGTATGTTAATTATGTTTAGTTGCCCCACATTTCAGTATACAATTAAAAAAACGACACCTTCAATCTTCAAAAATAAAATAAATTACCACTGCATTGCATTTGTATTTTATGTAACATAACCACATATGTATTTAAATGAAATCACCAGGTGTAACTCTGTAAACCAGAATAACCTCTTGCTCATAATCAAACCTGTTTTGTAGTTATTCAAGGGAACAACTTCACAGGTACTTGCACAGGCAGCCTAAAGTGCCTGGCAATAACCTTCTGACATTGCTGACAAGCTGCCATCAATGCATCACCTCACATCACCAGCATGACTGCAGCAATAAGGATCGCCATCGTCAGAGCTATCATTACTCAGCCCCACAAGAGAACAGACTAACTAGCACTGATCCCATAGGGGACAGGAGCCCCCACAGCCTCTGCACCAACTCCCAGGTTTGCTCCCTCATCACAGGGCAGGAAAACAATTTCCAGCTAACTGCACGCCATAGGGGATGGGAAACATGCTACCGCAGTTCTAGCAACTAGCAATTTGGCACAAACACAGCAACATCACAGAATGTAGGTGCATACTGTGTCAGAGTAGTGAGTGCACTCCTCAACCAGAACAGTGGGGCAACTGCCAATGATTTGGAAATCCTCACAGTTGAAGGAATTTAGGAGCTAACTAGAGCTTCCCCCCCCCCCCCCCCCCCCCATTCTCTTCATTAAAACTACCTTACCATCACCAGTGTACTATTCTGTGAAGACACATTCACCTGAGTGAACCAAACAAACAGTAAGAAAGTATTGTGATGCCACAAAGAGCATCCATATGGAAAGGTTATATCAACATCAATATTCATCAGTTTTTCCTCCAAGACAACGCTAGACATTTCTTACTGCTTTGAGATTCTTGCTAGACAAGGGCCTCTAAAACTGTCTTTGCTAGGTGCAACAGTGGTGCTCACTTTAAGAGCAGATTGCTTGTTTTTAAACCTATTTATTGAGGTCTTATTCACTATCCAACCTATATACTAGCAAGCCTTTGAGTTAGATTAAAAAATATACATATCTTTAATTCACCTCACCCTAAAATACTCTGCAGCATCCTGAAATCTAACATCTGACATTACATTGATTATCTCCTTGTTTTACTAGTCTGAGGGGGAGGGACTGTGAATGCACATCTATTGTTTTCACCAGTTTTAGTACCATGAGAAAGCTATGCATTGCAGAGCTAACAGCCATAAAGTGATTTAAAAGGGAGACAAAACCAAATGGGAAAAATCATTAATCATCCCCAAAATGACACAAAACGAATGAAAAATAAACTAATTAAGCCTTCCCAACTTTGAAATCCTAGAATACAGGAACGTATCCAAAAAGTTAACATTTACCCACTGGGTAAACACTGGCTCATACTGAAGGGGGTTTTAATGCTGGTACCCATTCAGGCCTTAGCTAATGAGATAGCATACTTCCATTTTTCAAGCCTCAGTCACATCTTAGCTCTAACTCACAAGTTTCACAAAGCACTAACTCAGAGCTATAAAGAAACAAGAGCATTTGGCCAAGCAACTTGAACCATGAAATGATTTAGATGGTAACTTAGATATTGTGTTATCCATGACAATTGTCTTTTTTCCTCCCCAAATTCCCATTGAAAGAAAAAGGAATTAACATACATTAAGTGCTAGAAAACAGATCTCTATAATGGGAGAAAAAAACCCACTGAAATCATTTAAAGAAAATACACTTTCAATCAAGAAGTGCTAATGGTAGTATTTGCTTCATTTTCCTTTAATTCTCTATCTTTCCTATGGCAGCATCTTCACAAGCAGATAAAATATTTCTATATTGTCTCCTTATCACTCTACATCTAGATTAACAGCATTTTCCTCTATGAAAGCCAAATGCACACACATCATGCATGAATTGGCTGATGCTACTGCAATTTAGGCACAGTGACCACATCTTCAAATCAGAGCAGAAGCTCCAGCTCTACTTTCTAGCAGCCTCTCCCATACCATTACATGGAATCTCTACAATATTCTCAAAACTACGTTTTCAAAAGCCTCTTTTCCTATAGACATGTCCTGGGTTTCTTAGCCCATTTATTCCTTAACACTCCCAGTTCTCTGTGCAGCCAGACAAGTGACATCTGGGCAATGATGTTTTCTGGCTGACTAGCGGGTGCGAGTCATGTGTTCACTGACCAGCTGGCTGATGCCTGGCAGAGGTTACTGGAACCAAGATGTAGCTGCCCTTTCTCAGTGGGAAGCACTAATTGGGCTGTTTTCCTCTACCAAGCCACTGATTTTCCCATTACATTTGTAGGAACTTAAATGTATTTCAGATATCTTGCTCTAGGTTAAGTTTGACAGACAATAAGTTCAGGAGGCACTGTAGAATAAAAGGAAGAAAAAGAACAAGTGCACACTTTTCCTTGCTTTTGCAAACCTGCCTGCATACATGCCACAAAGGTTCACCAAGCATTTCTAACTAGTTCTCAGTTTTTTTCCCCACTCGCATACTTGCCTTTATTACTCTCCCAAAAAACGCTACCCCGTTCCACTGAAACCTGACCCACTGTTTTTCACCTGTCATTAAAGCCTCCTTTCCTCGGTGTCTAGAACATTTCTCTTTCCAGTTCAACCAGGCTTAAAGAAGCAAGTAGCAGCTAGAGAGTGGAAATATCAAAAATATACTGTTAATAAAAGCATATATTGTATATACACTTCACATTTATTGAATGTGTGTGTTTCAGATGGAGAGAGAAATGTCTGCTAATTATGACATTGTTAGACCCACAAACTATCTAATTACATGTTTGTTAGCATGGCAGGGTACCCACTCACATGGCTGCACCTCTTCAGCATTCAGTATTGCTTTCACTAGTCAGCAGGAACTCAGGAACAACTTTGCACTCAGAAGCTATGTGTTTCAGGGAGTACTTCTCAGCATTTCAAGCTCCAAAACTTCCTTAAGATGGCACATGATGGCCTGACCACGGTCTGCTAGTACAGGAAGCTCTCTTCCAGCCTCCATCCATGCAAGAAGGCACAGTTTACATGTGCTATTAGAAATAAATACCCTGGAGCTTATGTCTGTGATCCTATATGAAATCACCACAGGTTCAATGCCTACTACACTGCAGGTATTTCTAATATCTTTGCAAGATGCACTCAAGCATAAGTTTCTAGAATGTGATGAATACAGCGATTCTCCAAAGCTGGTAATAAGCAAAAAGACGGCTTGTGAAGATGGTAGGGCTCACATAAGCTGAGACATGCAACAGTAACTCCTTTTGTTATTCAAATATATAGCATAGGGGAATGCAATTGCTACATTGTGTGTAACAGCCTGGACAGTTACAATAAGAGGGAAAGTGCAATTTCATAAACAAAGCAGTAAGAAGGTAGAGCTGAGATGTCACAGCAATGGCAGATTTGCATGGTACTGTTTATGGGAGTACTATAAGCAAGTCACTTTCACAAGACTGCAGAATATCCAGATAGTCATTTTTAAATTACTAGGTTCGTGCTTTCCTCCAAAGAGGTATAACTAGCACTTCCATTGTAGAAAAGATCATATTCTCTCACTTCAGAAGAAAGTGTTCCTAACCACTACTTCTCAAAAACACAGCCAAGTGTTTTGATTAAGTCCTTGAAAACATCATCTCACCCATCATCAGCTGACACCAAAAAACAGCAAACACTATTCTACTGAGTAGAATCCAGGCCTAAAATGCTGCATTTAGTCTGGTTCCTATATTGCAACACATTAAAGTTTTAGAGAAGATAGTGAGGATGACTCATGAGCAAGCCAGGTAAGTTATGACCCTTCAACCTGGGAAATGATAGCATCAGGAACAGGTGGCAAAAATAAATAACATTAAAAAAAAACTCATTACACGGAAAGCAGGATGGAGAAGGTGGAAAACAACGTGTATAATTTCTTCTGATATGAAACACTGAGTCCAGCAAACAAAGCTATCAGAAGTCAGTTCAGAACACGCATGCACAGCAGTTTCTCTCACAAACAACGGAAATTCGAGCCAAAGCATGCCTCTGAGATACTGGAAAGCCCTCAGGATGATGCAGAGGTGCAAACGCATGGAGGAAGAGAGCCTTATGAGGGCTGCTACAGACTACACACATCAAGAACAAGAAATACCCTTGGGTTGGGAAAAAAAAAGTTAAGGAGGGAAGTTACTGGGGGAAAGGAGGCATAGGGTACAGTAAATGCCATCCGTACATTCATCTCCTTGCCTATGAATTACAGATCCTGTTAGCTCAGAAAGATTGTGATAGTTGTTGCAGCTTTCCACTGAAAGAACTCAGTCAAAATTCAGCTCAGAACTGAACTCGCTATTAATGCCTTAACTTACGTTGTTTTCTGCAACTTATTGCTGCTTTCTCTGAAATTATTAGAAATCGCCATTAATAGAAAACACTGCCCTAAAACAGAGTTACCAAGACCCATTGCAGCAGCATTCTCAGTGCCTGCAAAGAAGCTAAGCCACAGAGACAAAAATAAATAAATGAAAATGTAAAGTACCAAACAAGCCACGGTCCTGGATTAAGCCAATGAAAGAATACTGTTGTCCAGGGACCATGTAGGACCAGTGTGCAGTCAGCAAAAATGGACTAACAGTTTGGTAGTATGGCAAGCACACAAAGCTACTATCACTGTCAGCTAGCTGAATGTTTGACGAAAAGAGAGGAATAGAGAGCTCTTCTACCATTTCAGTTTCCAGGAAGTCATAACAACACAACCTCATGCTCCAACACTGACCTGTCAGGTCAGATTCATCACACAAATCCAAAGCAGCTCTGTGTAGCCTAGAAAAGGTGTTTTCAAGACAAAATTGCAGAGCATCTTTTTCTTAATGGGAATTTATCATTCTGTTTAAGTTTGTCAGTACCCTAAACCCAGTGCATAGTTCTATAAATATATTTGTTATACATTCCTCACACTCATTATGCAAAAAACAAAATTACCAGACTTAGCAGACAGACTCAGAAAGAGTACAGGGCAACAAACCTGTATTAGAAACTCAAATGAAGTGACTTAAGCCGTGACAACCCTCAGAGATACTTTTGGGAAAGGTAGAAAGACAGGGGCAGTCAATACATGCAAGGGAGAAGATCCCAGTTCTCGGTGCCACTGTCCACACAAGGCCCAATTTTGCTCCACTTCATTCATTACTGACTGGGTGACAACCAGCATGGCAGCTGTGATGTCTATGCAATGTTCAGGCCACAGGAAAAAAAAAAAAAAGCCATCACTGCAGTGAGCCATTCAAGTGAGAACTTGAACTACTTTAAAGGATGTATGCGACTTCCAAAAATGTATTGACCCTTACACTCAAATTCCTTCTGCAAGTTACAACCCCTGCTACATAGCTGACATCTTTGGAACATAAGATTTCACACTAAGACACTGCATGCTCAGCAGAAGCAATTTAACTGCTGTGCCTTACAATAATAATTTTAGCTGATACAGCATGATAGCCTTCTTAGGAAATAAGAGTGGTTTGAAATTAGAAGCCAGTTGTGAGAATTGCCTTTTGAATACAGGAGGTTATTTGACTCTTATCAAGACCAATAAGGAAGTTGTTTGACTGTAGGTCAACACAATACAGTAGGATGCTGGATTTCAGACTCCACTGCAGATAAAGTGCAAGTTCATGTTAGCTGGGAAAAAAAAAATGATATATATATATATATCTTTCCTTGTTTATGTTATTCTTAATACCTCCAAAACTCACAATAGAAGGACTTTTAATTCTCTGTACTAGAGAGACATTTCAGCTGGTGGGAATCAGACTCCCCTCTCTCCCCTACTCCTCTCATAGGCACAAACATTAGAACCCATTGAATGAACTTCTGCACCTGGCAGTCACAGAAGCTGCTCTCACTTAGAGCTCACACAACCTTCTGCTGAAATGTATTTCCTCACTGGGATTCAGACTTTGCTTATGGCCAGATTCTTCTATGCAGGCAAGTGCAACTATAGATAATCACAAGCAATGCTTTTTCCTTCATTCACAATTAAAATAAATTAAGATTTTAAAAATAAATAACACGGACTGAGAACCTGTAAGGTGAAATCTGAACATTCTCACATCCCAGCTCTCGTAAAAATAGCAGTCTCAAAAAGGGACAAAGTCAGCAGCAGCGAGGCTGTTCCCACTGCTCTCTGGGTGTACCCAGGCCCGTAGCAGGCAGGTCCCACAGCATCTTCCTCTGCCTCCAGCCTGAATATTGCACCTGCAAAGCCAGACTGATTTTGGAACTACTGCTCCAGGAGTACCTAGCTATAAGCACAGTATCTACGTCAGACCTTCAATAGGTGCAAGGCAGCTCTTCATAATGTTTATGGTACAGAAGTCATACCACGATGTTCATGAATTGGAAATTATGCACTAATATATATATACACGCAGGAAAGAATGGGTGGTTTATAAGTCAACAGACATTCCAGTATACACTTCAACATAGTCTTTTTACTACGAATCAGTTTAATGTTTTAAGTAGAGTAGCACAAGAATGCAAAGCAGAGACTTCCATTATTGAAGCACTGTATGAAAATCAGTAGATGACAGCTTACTCGTAATTATGTATTAATACAACAGCACTGAGGTACTCCATTGTGCATTGTATTAAGGAGAGAAAAGGATTCACTCACAGTCTCCAAGTAAACATTTCAGGTTTATATATTAGCTAGGACTACTCATATTGCATGCTACAAAGTGATAGTGGAAGCTGTTGCTTGTACGTGTTTCTATAGTACTCCAAAAAGCCAAACCAGTGAGTAATTGTGTTCCTCTAGGTGCTATAACATCTAATAAAGTGACTCGTTGACAAAAGTTGGTGGGACTAGTTAGGGTACACCTAAAGAAAAGTTGTGTGTGCAGTCTCACACTCACTAGTCTGTAAAACTCAAACTACTGGAACACTGTTTTCCCCACAGCACTCCACCTTCAATCAGTATTTGAAGTGTTCAGTATTTATTTTTGTCCCCTCCAGTAAGAGGGCATATGCCACTGTCACACTCTGCACCCAAAGAACTGGACCCAGATTACACAGGGAAACCTAACTCTTTTTTGCTAAACTTCATCCTCCATCCTTCATTTAACATATGCTTTCTTAATGTAACTTCTTCAGGTGTTATTTCCTAACATTCAGAATTCTTCCTGCTTTCATGAATCTCATTACATATGAATCACATTCACAAAAATAATTTTCCTAAAATTTACAGACATTTTCACCCTCTCATACACATATATATACACACGCATATATCAAACACCGAAAATATCAGGCTAAAATGTTCAAGTCTAGCAAAGCTATAGGCATCTGAAAAAGCAATCTTTTACAAGTACAAGACAACCTTCACTTGAATTAGGCATTGGTTATAGATAGATGATTGGATTAGGCATGCACATTGCGTAAGGAACCTTTGTATTTTGCAGCTCTTTACAACTAGTACTGCAGTTCTCACGCTTCACCATTGAAAAAAAGTGACTAAAATTAGACATGCAAGATCAAAACTTGTGGTTGACAACACCACCTGCACCACAACTGATGGAACTGGAAATGATTTTTGAGGTCCCTCCCAACCCAAGCTGTTCTGTGATGCTATGATAGTAGAGATCATTGAGAAATATGTACCTGTATCATATTCATTGCTAGGAACTGCATACCTACAAAATTCTTTTGACATCTAAAATTCTCTTGTCCTTAATCAGAAACATAAGCATGTTTTACTTTACTAAAAGCACTGGTTTTTGTTTTTTTCTTATTATGCCCTACAATATTTTTTATTCATTTTGAAATATACACCTGTATAAACAAACATTCCTCATTTTAATTGCACAAAGAAATCATTTGTCCACAGCCATTTTTCACAAGCGCTTTCTGCTACATATTTCATTTTTGTAACACTGATATTACCTTGTGTTACTAAACACTGCAAAGAGACATTTTCTCTGGGCTGGGGGACCGCTTCCTTCTCTGAACCATAAAAGAAGACCAAATCATTCTCAAACTCCCAAATACAGGGGGGTTAAAATATTTTAATTAGCACTTAATTAACAGTCAAGAAACCCTCCAAAATATGGGTAGCTTTCCTGAGAAACTCTCCTGCTTTACCTCACTATGTTCAAGCTGAACATGGAACTTCAGTGTGTCTTTTATATGTTGCAAGATTCCACCTCTGCAAAGGGCACATTTGTAAGCATTATTCTGGTGCAAGAACAAAGATATCACCCAGGTGTCCAATAGCAACTTGCCACAAGAGTAAAACACCCCGAGGCTCTGTAAAAGCAACCCAGGTCTTCCTGTTCACACAGTACATTAACCCAGTGGCAAAATGCTGTTTATCACAATCATTACTTTGCACAGTGAGGCAATTCAGATATGGATTTATGATCTTGGTAAGTGATGGGATGCACACAACAAGAACAAGGCAAGGAATACATGCTCATACAGCGTACTGTGCCAAAAGAACATTTATTTCACGGAACAGCACCCACCATGCCCAAGAAGCTGGTTCATTCGTACGTGTGAGTCAGGTGCTTGTTAAAAGGAATCCTGAGTCACTGCTGGACTCTGTATCACATTCACAATATGCACAGACAGCACAGGAAACACATTCTTAGGCCATGAGTAAAATAAGTATCTCCAGCATGAGGTCAGTATTACACTTGTACTTCTTTAAAAAGAAAAAGAGAACCAAGCAGGGAAGAGTTTCAAACAAGCTCAGCAATTCTGAATCCTACTTCTCAAAAACGGCACTAGTACCGTGACATTCCTCATCAAACACAAAGCTTTCTGCAAGCTGGCTAGTTAGTAAACACACGTTACTGTGCTGCCCCAGTGACACTGGCCTTTCCTCAGTCTCAACCAAACAGTGTTATGGAGACGTCTCATTAGCCTCTAATAGGCACTCTGGAACATTTTCCATTCCTACATAATTCATTCAAAAAAAAAAAAAAAAAAAAAAAAAAAAAAAAAAAAAACAGATAGCATCATACTCTGGGTACCTGAAGGTAGAATATCCTATCAATTTATCACATTATTAAGATGCAAAACTCACAGCCATCGCAGATTTTATAATAATCACATTTAGCATTGTCATATACTATATCCTGTTCTAAGGCTCCAGTTGCCATATAGTTATCACATAAAACATTAACATAATTCAGTTTTGCTAGCAAGCTACCTGTTTCCCAGACTTCAGAGGACACAATAGCAAACAAGCACAGCACTAACTTCAACAAAAATCAGCTTCCCATCTCACTCCAGAACAGCACTCTCAAACTGTCCTGAATTCCTCTCGCATTCACACAGCTTCTCACCTTGCACTGCTCCCGTGCACACTCCCTTAGCCCTTTGCCTTACACACACGTGGACTAGATGATCTTAGTGGTCTTCCTGAACCTTCACAGTTATACAACTACAAAATAAAGCCCTAATACCCACACCAAAGCTGTAGACTTCCTGAACACACCACAGTGGAAAACGTAGAGAAAAGTAAAACTTCTACTCACAGCAGCACAGAGCAGCAGCTCAGACCAACAAGTACATTTTGACCCCTGCAGCCTGTTTTCCCCCAGGCTTGAAGGGGTATTCCAATCAGTTTCCTTAGTAACTACCCACAGGTGATTCAGGGTTTTAGAGGTGCTGTCCCAGCAATAGGGACCAGCTGTGTTTGGACAGGTGTGACAGCAGGCCACTGCCTGGTAGGCTGTGCTTAGGCACCACTTAGGCTGCAATACGGGACATGAGCTCCGGCAGAAGAGAGGAACTGGGGGGTATAGTGGCACTGCTATTCTTAGGGGACTAAAAAGATCATTATTTAAAAAGAAAAAGAAGAAGTCTGACTCAGAAACTAAATAAAACTACATTGAAGTTTGACTGTGCCTTAAGCGTAAATGGGAAGAAAAAGCAGTTTACACAAAGGATTCCTTACACCAATTTTGCTGATGGAAAGATAAGTTTGGAAGACGTGCTGCAATAACTACTTTGAATTTGACTATCCTATAGAACTACTGTTAAAGCTACATATTAATGCCTGATTATGCTATTGAGTAACATCAGATTTCCTTACTAGGTGCCCACTTCTTCTTTCCACTTGAAGCCACAATACCAGGAGGGATCAGCTATTATCTCCCTGCTCTGCAAAGCCAACCCAATGACTTTCCCCTTCCCTAAGGGGAAGATGACTAACTAATAACTTTGCTGACTAATTAAGGAAGGTCTTCCACTGGTAAACTGTCAAGCTGCAAGGCATAGCCTGTGGCAAATCGAGAGTTCTGCATTTCAGCAGGTTTGAGCAGAGGACGCTTTCTGGGAGTGACATTGCTTCAGCAAGAACTGTGCTGTTTTCTTCAAACAAATGATGCAGTCAAGACTTTCAGAATACGACCACCACTTCCTTCTCTGAACCACAAAAGAAGCCCAAAAGAAAATTTCACTTAAGCTCAAACTATTTTAAAAAAAATACAATTCTCTTAACCAGTGTTCTTCTGCAACTGTTATTAGGAGCTCATGGCACCAAAGTGAAGTATGCTATTTTGTTTTTTGGAGAGAAACATTTTTGCAAATATAATACAAAGTAAATGCAAACATTCATGCTCCCAAACTGTAGGTACCTGAGGAAATATTCTGTTCACGGGAGTTATGCTAATGAAGGAACCATAATGGTTAGGATGCAGATCCTGTGGGTCCTTTACAGTGATGTAACTATGGCCTTTCCCACAGTCTGTGACTGTGAAACAGAAACATTAGCAGCTGGCATTTTTTTGGTTGAGAAAATATAAGGCATCAGTAATGCAGGGCATATGCTACAACACAGGATATGTTATCCCTAACAGTGCTCATGCTCACCAACACATAACCGTGCTATGACTACCTTGTGTCAGCTGCCCCTTGACTGCATCTCTTGCATACGGAGAATGTTCTTGGAGCACAGTCAAATTGTTGGTATCCACCTACAGAAAGTTCACTTTTTTAACACATAAGGAGTTTAGGGTTATCACTGTCTGCAGTACCAGGAACAAAACTTGCCTTTTTGATTCCAAAGGCAAAAAATGGACACACTGGCAGTCTGTACAAAAGCAGCTGCATGAGAAATGACGGCTTGGTCTCTCATATAACTCAATTTCACTCACTACTGCTACTTCTGAGGCAGCAGACTTTAAACAAACAAAAATATCTTTCCATGTAAAGAGCATTTACATTCATAAGTTCTTAAGCTTCCACAGCATCCTGTGTCAATTGTATAAACAGTTTCAAAAAGTGATTAGGCATTCTTGGAGTACAAATCAACCGGTGAGTGGTAAATCCTAGCTGCCCGTGTGCCACATCTCACCCTGCAAACCCTTTCTACTGCTGTTTGCTTTAGGCTGGGGAACACAAAAGGAGCACTATGTAGTTTTCTTGTTTTGTGTTTGCATCCCCCCCTCAATATCTGCTGCTGACTATTGTTGGATAAAATATCTATGTAAGCCTTTTCATCATGTGGCAATTCCCATACTACTATTCACCCTCTCTTTCAGCACATTTACTTTTCAGCATCATACAGAAAACACAGCTGCTGTTCATGCCTTGTGCAGCTGCACTCTTCTTGGAGGTCTGTGGATTAGGACCTAGGGGTCCTGGTGGGCGACAGGCTGATGATGAGCCAGCAGTGTGCCCTGGTGGCCAAGAAGGCCACTGTGATCCTGGAGTGCATTAAAAGGAGCATGGCCAGCAGGTCAAGGGAGGTGATCCTCCCCCTGTACTCTGCCCTGGTCAGGCCTCCCCTGGAGTACTATCCAGTTCTGAGCTTGCTGGCACAAAAAAGTCAGGGATCTCCTGGAGAGAGTCCAGTGGAGGGCCACAAAGATGAAAAAGGGTCTGGAGCATTTCCCCAGTGAGGAAAGGCTGAGCTAACTGAGGCTGTTCAGCCTTAAGAAAAGAAGACTCAGAGGTGATCTTATTAATGTTTATAAATATCTTAAGTGTGAGAGTCAAAGAGACATGGCCAACCTCTTTTCAGCTGTCTGTGGGGACCGGACAAGGGGAAACAGCCATAAACATGAGCATAGGAAGTTCTACATGAATATGCGAAAGAACTTCTTCACAGTGAGGGTGATGGAGCACTGGAACAGGCTGCCCAGGGAGGTTGGGGAGTCTCCTCTGGAGATATTCAAGTCGTGTCTGGATGCTTACCTGTGTAGCATGCTGGAGGGGGGCTGCTTTGAAGGGGGGTTGGACTCAGTGATGTCTGGAGGTCCCTTCCCACCCCTACAATTCTGTGATTCTGTGATTCAACCACAACATACTTCATCAGAAGCTGTACTGCTCGCTTGAGACATGAGTCAGTTGGGAACAAGGAACCCAGCCTCCAGCCTGGGCAGTGGGAGGGAGCTGACTGCTGGCAGCCTGGGCATGCCATGTCACCTGGGCCTCCAGATGAGGCACCACACAACAGCGCTCACAGCTGGTACCAGGCAACAGAGTACAAACATGCAAGATAAAATGAGCCAGAGAGAAAGGATCTAAAGAGAGCATATGCAGGAAAAGGTACTTTTAACCTCTGCAAAGCAGGATCATACTTACAAAGAGCTGACCCAAGTGAGTGGACACAGAAGGCAGGACTGCTGATGTATATCAGTCTGGCTCGCAATGCTGAGCTGGCTAATTGTGGAAACTGTATCAAATGCAGAGGGCCAGGAATGAAAGCTGAACAGCCTGGGAAATGAGAATGAATGATGACTCACTTCAGGCTAGTCCAGTCCAGCTTTCCTATAGTCTGTATCCAACGCCTTTGGACAGCATCAGATATACGTGCCTGCAGAAGTCCATCTGTTTACATTGTGTAAGCTGCATCTGAATGACCTCAGTGTCCATGCCAAAATGGTTTCTAATTCCCCTCATTAAGCCAAACCCTCTCAGCTGAACTGCAGAACAGGATGATAATCCAGCTGATACCAGACCGGAGTGTTCCACTCTGAACTTATAAATGGTCAAGTGAAAGAAAAGGAAAGCATAGGTCACACTGAGCTTCAGAGATCTGTGGCACAGAAAAAGTAAATCTCTTTGTTTGGATGATATTAAATAGTTGTTTAACTCAGCTGCAAGATTCACAGTTCGCCTACCCAGATCCCCAAGCAGAGAGCTGGAGCTCCTGCATGAAGTACGTTTCTAACAGTATTCACTGTGGTTCAGTGGTTTGATTCCTATGCTATCTCAACTAAACTAAGTTACACTTTATACATTCTTTAGTTAAAAAGAGAGAGAGAGAGAGATCCTTGAAATATTTATAAATAAAACATCTTTCGGTTAAGATTCAGAATTTGGATACTGGAATACACAATTAATACAACACAGAAGGACAAAACAATGTGCTTGTCTTATAAACTTTCATTTTTAAGTAAGTACAGGTAAATGAGAATGCATTACATTAAATGGATTATGTTAGATATCACACTAAATAGTTTTCACTTAGTTCATACCATACAGAGATTTAGGAAGTATCTTTTCTTCCTCTTTCCAAAGCACTCTCTCCAAGAATAAACAAACACAAAAGCCATCTTTTACACAGCTGGTGGTCTATTGATATTATTCCTACATCAGTTTCCACCTTAAGCCTGTGCAGCAGTTTTCTTTTTGTTCAAAGGCTGCCTTGTCCCCAGACAGCAATGCTGTTCTTTTAATGATTAACTGAATTAATTAGCAATGGTCACAGCTGAAAGCTGTGGAACAAGTCGCTGTATTTTAATCTATGAGAGCAAACAGTTACAGTTTATGTGAACGCTGGTTGATCTAAGAATGCATTTAGTGCTTGAATTGGCTTTTCTACTTAAAATCTGTCTTTGGGGAAGACTGAGATTAAACCATACTTACAACCCACATAACAAAACCCTAAGGATAATAATTTGTTAATATACACTCCAGCATTTTAAGGGCACCTTATTGCAACCATGGACATAGGTTCTCAAAGAGACCAGGCTGCACCAAAGACGCACCTCTTCTGAAAACAGAACAGATGTAGCTGATTATTTAATATGAAATCTCTGATAAACTTTGGCGAAAATAAATAAATAAATAAATAAAAGTCTACAAGGACAATGCTGCTCTGCAAATCTGTTGAAGTAACCACATTCACCAGCAGCTATTTACTGACAGCCTACATCTATTCAGCACCAAACACAACAGGGCTATATTCCCTGATTCCTAGGTGTTAGGGTAATACAATTTTTAAGAAATAATTCCTACACAAGGGAAGCAGGGTTTTCTTGACATAGAGATTTTGTATTTCTGTCTTCAAAATAGACAAAATACGGATTTCCTGGAAATACCTGAATTTAATCAGCCAGCCACTCACAACGAGCACTGTAGCTATGTGAGCCTTGCCTGAGCTGCAGATGCATGTGTGATACAGCATTCTCCTGCTTCTGTTCCTCATTTTCTAATTCAGCACAGTGAGAGTGTAGGTAAAAACTCAACCCCAGACAAGGTGATATAGCTGTGTTCGACCAGCTGCTGGTCTTACATGTCCGGAGGTGGCATATTACTGTGCCAATAGCTTGCAGGTAGCTCTGCCTAGAATACAATGAAGACAGTGTTCAACTGAAGAGCAGCTTTCCTGCCTACATTTAAGTATGCGCAACCCGCACACCTTGCCTTTCCTTTCATGTTGGTGCAGGACTGGAAACCACTGTTTAAACCAGAATTCTGTCACTAAGTTGAGCTCCAGACCCGCCCCAGGCGGCTTTCCCTGGACAGGTTGGACACTTCACTCAGCAGCCACCTCCCAGCTTCACACACTAATGTGGTCGCTGCTGCCTGGTGCCTGCCCAGCCTCGCCAGGCTCCAGCCACACGCTGCTGGGAGCATGCAGCCCTGCAGTGAGATGTTCTTGGGGCTGATGACTCTGACTGCTAATTCAATCCCCTTTTCTCTCCTCTTCGTGAATAGCACCAACATGGGGCACTTTCTCTCCTTGTCAGTTTTCTGCTGGTGCAAATAGGAGGCAGTCCCCCTCTGGACTGATTATCATCTCTGCATACCCAGCTATACCATTTGGTATGCCTCACACACCACCCTCCCATATGGCAACAGTCCTGAGCACAATTTACACCTTCAGTATAATGGCTACGTTTTTTGCTGCTCTAGAAAATGCTACATGCAGCTGAAACAGAAGTCCAGCAAGGCTCTGTTCACCTTCGCCTTGTAAAAAGAATGAAAGTGGGGACAGGAAAGAGAGAATTTGAATTGCTGCATGGCTGGTTTTGTTTCCAGCGCACCCTGAGCCCAGGACAGCCTCCTTGCTGTTAAGTACTTCTATTCCGCATGCCTCTAGAAGTAACCCAGGGGTAGGTAGAGACACAGCAGCTCACTTGCAATAAAGTATTTGTGAGATTTAAAACATCTTTCCTCTTTCTAAAGAGTTTGCATGTGTCTTACCAAAAGAAAAAATCATCCTCAGTGTTGCCAGTTAACTACACCTCAGTTTGTCACTCCACAGCCACTGGTGCAAAGTGCACACGGAGCGAGATTTAGCCTCGTGTTGAGCTTCTCCCAGCAGCCTGTGTACCCAAGTTCCAGGGGAAAACATGCCTGTTCCCCACCTCCTGATGAAAAAATTTGTAACACATTTCTCAAACCTAAGTCCTGTGCCTGGGGTCACACAGTTGCTTCACTCTGCTTCTTGGACACACCTTATGGTTTACGTAAGGCCATGTGTGCCAACTGCATGCAAAAATGTGCTCCTTGAGGGCAGCCAGATTGTCTTTGCACTGCAGCATTGAGCCATCTTCCTGAGGCAGAGCTCACAAGGCGTGCTCACACCAGCACACACACAGGTCAGAATGGTCTGAGAGAAGGACAGCAGCACCACTGCCTCTCAACTGCAGCACCAGCTGAAGCAACCCCAGGCTATGGTGAGTGTGCAAACAAAGACCATCCAGGAGAGGAACAGAAAATAGCAGGATTACCCAGTGCCCCCACAAGACTTGGCTTCCTCTAGGGATTTGCTGAAGTTCTCAGCAGTCCCTGGAGCCAGTGGTGCTGGGAAGCAGCTGGTCAGCACGCTGCTCACTGCGGACAGCCGTTCCCCACACCCAGCTACCCTTGCCTCCTCGCCACACCTCATGCAGTCATGCTGCCAGCTCACGTCTGAATCAGGCAATCCAGATGAATTCCCAGTTGCTAGGCCAGGTTTGTCTTTTTTAACACAGGGATCCCAGCCAGCTCCAGGTATGGGAAAGTGCCTTTGCACTGCTAAGCAGCGTCACCGTCCCTGCAAGCCCCCACAACACAGCAGACTCGTAGGGCACAGTAAGAGTTCCTTAGCTGCGAAGCACATTTCTTCCTGCAGAGGGAACGTTGTGCTCACTCTTGATTGCTGGCGTCCCATCCTGCTCTACCTCTTCTGAGTGGCACGGACAGGGTGTGTTTCCTGTGGCTTTTATATATCGAGCTCTGACAAATAGTACAACCACCATTTAACAATGAGAACATGAAGAACCATTTGCAACCAGCAAACAGGCCAAATCTGTACTGTGCTCAGTTCCACACGCTTCTGCCTATTCTTGCCATCACCACAACAGAGCAGCAAGCTTCTACAAAAGTTTGATCCCCCAGGGCCAGCCGTTCCTTTCTGCAAACTCACACAGACCAAACTCTGTGAAGCAAGGTGAAGAGCTACACACAGATGCTGCAGTGAGAAAAGCGAAATTACTGAGCTGCAAGTTCTGCAAAAAAGTGCTTCCATTTTTTCACGCCATGCAGTCAGGTACTGTTAGTTGCCATGTAAGTGGCAGTGCTTAAATAACGAGACATGAAGCAAATAGTTTCACTCTGCAGATAAAACACAGCAAGATACAGGATGTAAAACTGACAGCAGAGAGTTACTGATTCAGTTCTTTCAACCCAAAAGGAAGACTGTTAGTGACTGAAATAGATTCCCAATTACTAGACTCCATTAAAGGTCTACCACTGTCAGGACTGGCAGAGGCAGCAGGCTCTGGACACAGCGACTGCAACATTCCACATAGATTTTCAGTCATGTCCTGGTAAATACTCTCTGCCAACTGACTTAAGAAGAAGATACCAAATCCTAACAGGAAGCCTAGCCATGCTGTCATGCTCCTTTTTCAATAATGGGGAAAAAAAACCACATTATCTCTAATTAGAGAAATCTTTGGCAGTAATTTCAAAGGAAAAAACTTTTCCTTTTATATATATATATATTTTTTTTTAAAGGGCAGCATTTTATTGTCATCTCATGACAATATGCCTATCTAACTTTCCTACCGTTATTAATACTTACACTAGTTTCAGAATTCCTTCTAATTATAGTGTATTACACCATTTGACAGTTTTGTTTGCTACATTGTTAACTATGCTAAGTATCACCAAGGCAGATGATCTAATGGTTCTCCTTGGTTTTTATCTTCAAAAAAAAAAAATAAGCAAAATTAGATGAAAGGTCACTGAACTGACCGGCTGAAACACGCTTTGCAGCACAGCCCTTCCAGCCACTGAAGACCTTCAAAAGATTTCAGCCCCTGGCTCCACGGTTACACCTCTGTTTACTGCATAGGTGTACTGGTACTCTCCTTGTAGCCCCATGCAAGCCCCGGCACTGCTAGGTGGGACAAGACAGAGCCTGCCAGAGTTTGAGCCTGAGAGGCAAGAGTGGGCCGGAGCCAGCCTGTCCTGGCGTCAGCCCCAGCGCGCTCTCACTGCCAGCGCCACGCGCCGCTCCCATCCCAATGACTCAGTACTTCACCCACTGCTGCAGGAGGTTCTCCGCGCAGCACTGAGGGTCCTGTCCAAACTGCAGACAGATCAGAAAGGGGGCTGTCAGCAACTCTTTCCAGAGAGTGAAGGCTGCACCCAGCACAATCACAGCTCTCACTGGGGACGTAGTACTGGCACTGCGCTCGCAGTTGGTAGGCACTAGCGAGCTAACTGGTACCTAAAGGCAAGTGGCTTCTGCTGTAACAAACAAGAAAGCAACCACTGGATTACTAGACCCATAGGATTTAGGGGCCCTGATAGATGAAAAACTTAACATCAGCCATCAGTGTGCACTTGCAGCCCAGAAGTCCAGAAGTATCCTGGGATGCATTAGAAGAAGGGTGGCCAGGGACATAATTGTCCCTTTCTATTCTGCCTTCATGAGGCCCCATATGGAGTACTGCATCCAGATCTGGAGCCCCTAATATAGGAAAGATGTTCAGCTTTTGGAGAGGGTCCAGAGGAGGGACACAAAAATGATCAGAGGGCTGGAGCACCTCTACTATGAAGGCAGGCTGAAGGAGATAGGCTTGTTCAATTTGGAAAAGAGAAGGCTGAAGGGAGACCTCACTGTGACCTTCCAGTATATTAAGAGATCATAAGCAGGAAGAAAATCAATTTTTCAGATGGGTAAATAGTGATAGGACAAAGAGGAATGGTTTTAAACTAAAGGAGAGAAGAATTAGATTAGATATCAGGGGGGAGTTTTTCACTGAGAATGGTGAAACGCTGGAGCAGGCTGCCCAGAGGTTGTGGATGCCCTGTCCCTGGAGGTGTTCAAGGCCGGGCTGGATGGGTTCTTGGCCAGCCTGGTACTTGATCTACCACTTGGCAACCCTGCCTGCTGCACAGGAGTTAGAACTCAATGACCCCTGAGGTCACTTCTGACTCAAGCTATTCTATGATTCACCGTCCAGATACTTCAGAGGTAGTGGAGTACAATAAAAGCAAAGCTGAGAAAAGTAAAGCCTTTCCTTAGAGCTAGGAAGGAGATGACATGTTAGCAAATACGCGGGATAGCAGCTTTGAGTAACCAGGGGAGAGAACCATTTCCAAGTTCTTTTCTTTCACAGCCTAGGGAAAGAGGTCACAGCTCCCTGTCTGGCCCCGTTCCACCAACCAAAACAAGTCCAAAGACACTGTGCTATTTCCAGTCTGTACACTGTGCTCCCAAATGTACAATGATGCTCCCAAATGGCCAGTGATATCCCAATCAGCCAAGGTTCTGGCCCACAGAACCAGCAGCAAAGGTAGTCATACTTAGCAATCACTAAAAAACACTAAGGACACTACTGCATTACTTGTTCAAACACCAGTGGAGAAATGAAATGTTTCCTAATAACTAAATAAGGGAATTCTTAAAACATACATCCAGCATCTTTTGGCTTGACAAAGAAGACAGACTTCTCTCTGACATAAGATACATTTCACGTTAATTGAGACTCCTACTAATGCCTTTTGCAGAATACTCCAGAATTCTTCCAGGCAGACCATTATTGAGAGTTGCAGCAAAGGTGTCCAAGCTTCATTACACTTGTAACACAGGTCAACCCCGTGTGCCCAGAGTTTTTGTACTGTCACGTGGCTGCTACTTAGTCTGTCCCAGGAGGTTCACTCTCCAGCAGCTCTGCCTTGGCAAACCACTCCCTCCTCTCTTTTTAATGTGTTCAGTCATTATCTTGTCTTGAGGTGCATCTGCCCTTCTAAGAAAAAAAAAAGGAATAGCTCTGTTTAAGTAAAAACAATCAGGCCTTATTCATTTAATAATGGCTGTTTTGATTAATAGATACTGTGCAGTGCGGACTGTTGCATTCTTGCAACATAAGCCACTTCTCTGACTCTTCTGCACTACATCCACATGTGGGATGATTAGTACAATGGTCTCATTGTAATCACACAGTTTTGGCCTTGTGCTGCAAAAAAATGGAGAGAGCTTCCAGAATTGCAGAAAGATCAAAGGTTGAAGGCAGGCACTAATGGCCTAATAGGCAGAGGTCTAAAAGTCAGCAAACTCCCTAACCCTGGAAGAGAGGTCCTAGTAAGCTTGCTGCTGTTTTTGGATTACTGCTGCATATTTATTTGTTCTCAGCTGTCAGCCCACATTTTTGTGGCAGATTCCCTTATTTCTTTCAAATGAAAAAAAAAAAAAAAGATAAAGACTAGAAGGGAAAAAAAAGGGAAAAAAAAAGAAGAAAAAGAGAAAAAGGAAGAGAAGAGAGGAAAAGAAAAGAAGAAAAGAGAAAAGGAAGAGAAAAACTGAGATTCTCCAGTAACAACTGAAGTGCTTCCATAGTACATAACTAAATATACATGCTTCTATTAAATGTTTTTAAGCTGTTCAGGAAATAGCTAGCTATTATTTTTTGCTGCAAAGCTTTCTCTGTAGTATTAAGGTTACATTAATGTTGTGTTATTAAGGTTACGTTAATCTGTAGTATTAATGTTACGTTGTCACAGGTGCTGCTTGTTCTCAGCGCATCGCTGAAGTGTTTGGATGACCTCACCTATAAGCTTCCTGAATTTTGTACACCATTCTGTAAAGATTCCTGTTCTTTTCCTGATTGAATAAACTGTTTTCGAAACATTACTGTTTAACTTTTATGGCTGAAGTTATTATTTTACGGTTGGCTTTAAGTCAAACCACTGTTTTGTGCAGAAGTAAACACACATGCTGGCTCAATTTTGTATTTGAAGTAAACGTAATTTATACTCACACGAATATCAAAAGGGGGAAATGTTATAAATCCATACAATAGAGAGTAATTTTGTAAGAGTAATGTTTCTTGATTAAAATATCTCAGAAAGCTATCACTATCGTATCGTGATCAACCTCATTTTGAAGGTATAAATCCAGGTAATCCATACACACTAGCTATGCAATTTCCTTTAAGGAATTTGGCAGATGTACCCCACATAGCTAGAGAAGAACAAGTTCGGAAGGTTTCTGCTCCTTGTTGTGACTGGTGCTTAGTCCAAATTGGCAGTAGCTAACAGAGCAAGTATTGGTGAAAGTACTCAGGCTCAACAGCTAACACAATATTACACCAAGGAAGACAAGGAAGAAGTCAAACATGCATCTATCCACTCTCACACACATCAATCTCAATCTCTTTGATGACTCAGCCAGCACTTAGCACTTCATCTAAGATAAGCAGCGTATAATCTTGCTGCACAATGGTGTAGCCTGTTATTTCTATAAGTCTTCCCCTCTCAGAAGTTTTACACAACCATGAAGCAGTGTTGTGGAAAACATGCTGGCAGCAATACAAAGATCCCACTGATGTGAAAGCCAAAGCCTTTTTTATAAGCTGGGTGGTCAGGCTGCCAAGTAATGCTGTTTGTTAACACTAAACACTGTTCTTCTGTGTGTGATTGTCAAAGCTAATGCAGTGTTTGATGAAGCAATATGGAACATAACAAGCAGTGGTCGAATGAAGTAACCTGCACATTTTCAACCACATTCAGCTAGCCTAAAAAAGGATTTCACTAAAATATAATTCCCAGTTCACAATATGCAATGCTAGAGAGATGACAGACCTGTTTGCATCTATCAAATCAAAACAATTTTCAAGTCAGATAGCTCAGGTCTCTGCCTGGGAAGCCACCAGCAGGGATCATACTGGAGATCAGTGAAGGTGCACAGCTCCCAGTTGAAGTTTCCCCTACCCCAGCAGAGGTAGTGGTATTGTTTGCAAGACAGGCCACATCCCAGACAATGAAACAGATTTTGCAGGAAACCTCCGAGGGGGAAGAAGAGCGTGGAGAGAAGTCTGTACTTAGCTCACACCAGCCCATCCTAACTTCAGAGCTGCGATAGCAACAAAAAATGCTTGTGCCCAAAAACTAGGCTGAATATGACACAGATTGAACATCAAAAGCATTTAAATTCACAGTCTCTGTCTTCAACATGTTATATTGGAACTAGATGATCTTAGAGGTCCCTTCCAACCCAAACCATTCTGTGATTCTACGATCATATACAAGAGCTGGTATGAAAATGTGGCACAGGATGCAAATTGTAAACTTCTATGCTATGTTCAGAACTTTCCGAAGTTGTATTCTCACAAAAGAACTGACGCCAGAAACATCCCAAGAAAGAAAAGGTTTTTCAAGCTTAGGTTAAGTACTATTTCTGGAAACAAGAACCAGGAGCAGAGGATTTTTAAGGTAACATTTATAAATCTACAGTGCAGCCAAGTGGACACATTTTGAAAGTACTTACTCATGAATCAGACTGTTACAATAGTGATGTTTGTCCAAGGGTACATGCCATGCTCCAGCAGAGAGGAAATACAAACACAGCAGACATATTTTGACATTTCAGTTTCACGCAAAAAAAAAATCTCAGGCATTGCTCTTTTCGTAAGAAATATGCACTGATGCACACAGGTATTTTTTGAAGGATATTCCTCTTCAGTAAATACTCATGAGTGCTCGGTGAAGCCCCAAACTGCCATCAGGCAACCTTCTCAACAGTGCTAGTCTGCAACACAACCACTACTACCACTACAGGATCTCCTCAGGAGTGCCTAATATCTCCGTTGCCCAACAAGACTGTTAAAACTACTCTTCTGATTTTTCATGAGGATTCTTGTGCTTTACATCAATTCCAATTTCAGCCATCCATTTTCAGTAGTGTAAAGGAGACAGAGTAAGAACACAGGAGTATAACCACTGTTATGGCAAAACATGTTTTTCTCCCAGCTTTCCTGAGTGTGCAGCTTTGCTTCCATCTTCAATTGCCATCACCAAGGAGAAATACCAGGTTTCCAGAATCTCCCATTAATGTCAAAGTGATCCTCACATTTGTGTATGTAAAATAACCAAGTATTGCTAGGGTAGCATAATGCAACTAAGCAACATATATGACCTATTTGTTTTTAAGAAGTTAAACTGTATTTAACTGTTTCCTTAACAACTCCCATTAGTGTGCAACCCATCCTTCAGTTAAAAGCTAACAGCATGAGAAAAAATGGACACAGAAATGAAAATGTAATATTAACAGGATTTCAAGAGATTGTATATGACTGACTTACACTGGTCTTGTGTTAAGGACAGCATATCAACTCTGTCAGGTGAGCTGCTGTCAATAAAAGAAGGAAGAAAACACCTGAGAGGAAGCAAGAAAACAGCTTGCTGTCACAAGTTGCATGAAGCAGGAAGGTCCAATTTATTTGACTCCCTTCAAAATGCTCAAATAACTGCTGGGCAGCACATCAGGCGAACAGGATGGCAGCTGGTTCAGCAGCTTGTTTATTTACCTTCTGCTATCAGTTCATTAAGCAAATCAGCCCTGGTAATATATTTGTTGAAGCTTGGTATTTCTTTGAAGAACCGCTAATTACAACACAAGGTTATTATTAACTCTCTGCAGTGCTCTAAGAAACTCAAGGTCATGCGAGCCAGGGATCAGCAAAAACACACTTTCATCTTAACGACTCTTACAAACTGCTAAATCATCCCTATGCTCCCCTCCACAAAACAGCAAGGATGCTTTTTCAGAGTTAGCATTCAAAAACATTATTCACACGTAATAAAAATGAAGTTCCACAAGAATGAAGCAAGCTCTGGTTCAACTGTTTCTGCTTTAGGGTTTTTTATAATTAAAAGGAGATATCTGGGCTGCAAAACACATAGTTCCCTGCCCCTTCCCACTACCATTCGGTGATGGCTGTTTTCTTCTTCCCATTTCCCCTACAGAGCCAGACAAGTTTCAAACTCCACAGTACTCTCAGTGCATCCCCAGCTCCTCTGCTGCTGCGGTAAGAACAGAATTTAACGTTTTTAGGTGTGCTAGATGAGGACCAACTGGCAGCTACAGATACTTACCAGCTGGATTAATGCTTCCTGTTTCAATTTTCCAGAGTTTGTCCAGAGAAAGCCTGGCTTCATTGCTGGCTGAATGAAAGATGAAACTGCATTTTCTTCTTGGCCAAGGGGCTGGTGCTTGCCTGGCAGCAAAGTGGTGCGCAAATGTGGCTGAAATGTGCCAGCTCACGGGAAGAAGCTGGCGATATGGCTGTGGCTGTGAATATACCTTCCTTTCTGTCCCCGCTCTGGGACATCAAGACTGAGTCAGCAAGACTGGGTCAGCCTGCACAGGGGGCAACAACCTGGATAGAGCAATGCTCGCCAGTGTTATTTTTCCTGAGTCAAGCTGGTTGATAATATGGCAGACATCTCTTAGGCAGAAAGACAGTAACATCCAAATCTCCACTCTTGCAGCAAACTGGTAGCTACTACACTGAGTCATGGCAGCACTGAGCTCCTTTTCAATGCAGACACACACACAAAGCCAAAAGAGCTGTGACAGGGAAACTGTGAGGTGGACAGAGGGCCTGAGAGCATGTCACCTCTTACTACTACACTGACTTCTGTCTTAAGCATTTACACAGCCAGACATGCAGTACAGGATGTGGTAAGTGACCTGGAGCCACCCAGGCAGGAATGCCATCTCCTGCTTCATTCCCCCTGGGAACAAAGAAAAGAGAATTCATAACCCCAGGGCAGCTCGCTCCCTCAATGAAAGACTGCACTAATTAGTCCCCCTTCTAGAAAGGGAAGCGAAAAGGAAGGCAGCCACCAATAGGACATGAAAAGTGTTATCAAGCATGCATGTGACCCGTACACTGTATAGTTTATGTCCAAAGAGCAACTGTCCCTCTAATATACACTGTCTCACAGAACTCGAGAGCAACTGTTCCCAGTTCAATTAGAGCAAAAAATCCCTCACTTGCAAGCTAGTCTTTCCCTTTGCTGCAGTGTACTCAACAAAGCAACTGCTCTTCCAGAACTAAAATCCATACAACAGGTTACTCAATTAGCAGCAGAGCAGGTTCCTTGCAAACGTGGACTGCTCCTGTGAGCCACTTCTCCAGCACGCAGGGAACTTGTGCACGCTGTACTGCAGCTCTGGCCTTTTGGTTCCAGAGGCGCTGTGAAGACTTTACTTGGCAGTCAGCTTTCATCGCCAGATCACATCAGATAATGCAATAGCTGAGAGAGTAGGTCTGAGTCCAGGTTTGCAGTCTCTGGGCACATAAGAGCCCCATTGTTTACAACTCCATCAAAGTTTACTATTTCATGCAAAGCCACCTCTGCTGTCAGTGCACCAGCTGTCTGAGCAGCAGTGACAGCAGCAGCACGAATCCAGTTCAGTGGGAATCTTGCACGCCCTACAACATATCCTTCCTTCGTAAAAAAACTTTTCACACTGGTCATGAAAAACACAGATACAAAAAAGCAGATAATTTCCACACAAAACACCAAGCAGACACAGCTTTTTGGAAAATACTAGTCCTTCTCCAAGCCCTTTCAGTAACAACTGCTAAGATTTGGGCAGCATATCCTCACAGGCAACGCCAGACTGAGCTTGCATGCTAACTCAGTGCTGCACCCTGAGCTTACTGGTTGAGCAGCTCAGGGTGTTCAAGGTACGTTGGTGATCAAGGTGATGAAGGTACCTTCATCAGCTCCCAAGGAATCACTTCTACATGAAATGCCAGTCACCTGTTGTCTGCAGTGAAATCTCTGTAGTTATTTAGACAGATCTGGCTACAGAGCTACCAAATACAGGATAAAAAATCCAACTCTGGAAGCTGCCAGGTAAACAAGACCATGGAATGCTGCAAGTATTGCACCAGTCAGTTTAGTAACGAGCGGCAAGTGTGCCAGAGATACAAAAGTGCACTTCACTGCTCCTGCACTGCAGAAGGGACAATTGAACCCATCAAGTCTCACAGGAAAGAAGCAGATCCTCTACAGGCTGAAGAACCAAAATGCACGTACAAAAAGTATGAACGTGGACTTACTTTGTGATGTCTGTAATGTCCCAGTCATACAAAGCCCTGCTGCATGAGTTTTCGGGCACAGTAAGCTACCCAAAATGTCGTTCTTCAAACCAAATACTATCTGACTTCAAAAATCTGGCTGTGATTTTCAGAGGTGCTGGAAAAAAAAACAAAAAAACAAAAAAAAAAACAAAGCAACTGGATGGATATATTTGCTGTAGCTATAAGGAATTCCTGAGGGAAGCATCACGACCTCATCCTGCATATAACAGCATGGTCTTGGACTTGGGAGTGTTTTCACATGCAGCCCCAGCCCTAACGATGAGCTCATGATGCTCGATATTTATGCAGCATCAGCCACCATCTGGTCTTTCATACACGGTGCATACAGTTATTTGGGAGCCAGGATGCACATTTGATCATTGTGGCTATTCTATGCATAAGCTTCCTGCATGGACACATCAATTTTGCGGAATGTCTTCCTTCTGCTTAAAGCAAACTCCTTCCACAGACAGTTGCCTTAACAGCCCCAAACCATTACTTTTATTTCCATACCTAGCTACTTGCCTTGTCTAAACAAGCTATTAGAAAAACACAACCCCTCACTTTCCTAGTCAATGTATGAACCATCTAACCAACTGTAATGGCTTTTGTAAAAGCAGAAAATTACCTTTCTAAATACCTTTCTCATTCTGATTGGAGTGACCAAACTGCATTCGTGCGGAATGAACATCTGTTGCCTCAAAAAAAAAAAACAAAAAAACAAGTCTTGCTCATTCCCAGTCTTTAGTCTTTAAAAGAGAATTCAGACAAAAAGCAAGTGAGGCAACCAGCATCTTCCCCTTATAATTTATCCAGCTATTAGACCAGGTGTTAATTGGTTGATTTATTAATAAGAACTGGGAATAAAAAAAATGAATGCTAAACCTCCAGCGCGTCAAACTTGTTACCTAAGTGCCCAGCTTTGTACCGCGAGATAAACGCCCCATCGCATGCATTAGCGTGGAACAGTGGGGACATCCTGTGGCCACTTATTTATTTACAGTTGAATGTTCCTATTGCTATTTTTAAACTATTTTTCAACCAGTTCTGCAAATTAGATGCAAAGTCATTTAATAATATAAGAACGCCTGATGGCAATTGAATTTTCTTAGCCAACTTTCCATCTACCACCTCATGTAATCACTTATTAGCAGTTGCTCTGGAGTTAATGCTTTCAGTTCTCTTTCTCATTCTGGGCTACATGCTTCCAAATGAAATTAAACAAAAAAAAAAAAAAAAAAAGGAAAAAACATTTAGGGAGCTTGAGGTAGTCTGTGTGGCAATACTAACCCCCTGAAAGCCATGCATAAAAGTGAAAAACAACGTTCCAATGTCATTTACTTAGATTTATAGCAGCGTTCAGAATAGGTATGTCATTCCCAGAGCCAGGCATTCTGCTGATGGGAAAAGTACTATCAGGTGAAATCGGATGAAATGCACATGTGGAGCACCTGACAATAGTGTAAGAGAAAAGCCTACTATCAGGGGTGGTATCAGCTCAAGAAATGGGCCGCACAGGAACTGCACTCCGCATCTCCAACAGCCCACTGGCACTACACGTCAGAACTCGGCAAGCACGCCAAGGCAGCAGAGCATTTCTCAGCTCGAAGTAGCACTGTCCACTAAATTGAACCTTAAAATAATCACACAAAGTAAAACCAAAGTAATTTAGGTTAATCTCCATGTTGAACGCTTCGCTTAAACTCTGCTCAGACTGCACAGGCAAAAAAATCTTTTTGCTACCTCCTGTGGCAAGTGAGGCTCACAATGAGGCAAACGACCAACACAGCCTACATCTGCCCACACAGAACACTCCACACATCTTCCTCACACCTGTTAGAAACTATTTAGTGATTCACGTTGAGAGTGTTTTTCCTGCATGCTCTTACTAAAGATTTTTGCCAACTAAACACTCACACATAAAACGCTTTAAACAACGATTTACCCGTGAGTTGAACCTGAATTTGCTGAAATCCACTAGAAAGTGGGCTCAGGTCCATTGGCTCCAGAAGGTATGCGTCTGCAGCCATGGCTGAAGAGCCTGGGTAAAACTGCTGCTTAACACTATAAACATTCCCAAATTATAGCTGTTCTACCAACTCCCCTCTCACAGAGAAAAGCACACTGCTTTTGTCAGTGCTATTACTTACGGTACAGTTGGCTACGAAAAATAAAAATAAAAAATCTGGAAACAGAAAAGCTGGTCCAAGCAGCCAGAAGTACCACACTTCAGCACCAGGTGGGATTTCTCAGCCAAAAAAGAGGCAGGAGGGAGTGCCAAGGGGAATTCTGCCTTGTTCCCAAACCTGTGTGCCACACATGGGGGTTCACTGCACTCATGTCTTCGTGTTCCACAAGCAGAAGACTTCCCATTTTCCCCAAAATGCACAAGTAATTAAACCCACGAACATGATGATAACACTCACCCCAACGCAGGCTGCACATCTCCCCAACATGGCACAAGGAAACAAATGAACACCTGTGCTGAATAACACTGGGCTAATGGATGACTAGAAATCACAGATTACGCTCCAGTCTGCAAAGGGTTCTGCTGAAGAAAGGTGCTGAGCCACCAGTAAATCTCCACTTAGACAAGACAGCCTGAGAAGCAACTCTGAAAGGACCACGCAGAGCCCACTGTTGTGCTTGTATAGGCTGTTTATAACAAGGGACAAAGAACTGGCACCCTGGGGAGCCAAGCAAGGGGTCACATCCTTCCCAGAAGAGTCTGTGATTTTTGGAATGAAGTAATCTGATGCACAGATGGATGAGATGATAAACAGTTTTTGGAAAGGAAAACGATAACACTGGATTCTGAAACTGAAGCACAGCAGGTAGCAAGCTTCCGGATGGGCGCTGAAAAGACTGATGCAATTTCCTAAAAGCTGATAAGCTTAAGTCCTCAGGCACGGAATTTTTACCTGTTAACCACTGCCATTGCTGGGGAGCAATACCAGATCTCGCAGACACAACATTAGCAAGAGCCCTCTCCACAACTCCACATGGCGCAAGATGTAAACGGCCCTCTCTATCATCAAGACGCGTGCTCAGGGCTATCCGGGCTCTGTGTTACAGTAAATCCACCAGCAATCATTTCACAAGCCACAAAAGAAACCTGTACTCACCGCTGTGCCACTGCAGCTGGGACTAACAGTCCAATTAGTTTCAACATTTTCAAAAGCGACAGGCTCGTTTCCCGAGTTTCGTCACATTCATGCTTAAATAAGCAAAAGAAAGCGTTCAGGAAGATGTGGACCACGATGGATCAAATGATAATTACAACTATGGGCGACTGAAAAATAATCTCTGTTTTAAAGCTGAGTGCGGTTCCCCTCAAGTCAAACCTGAGAGAAAACACTCATGGGACAGCTCGCTCTGTCGATCCTAAGTTAAGCACGTAACGACCGAGGACACCAGGCTTTAAGCACGTTCACCTTTTTCTCAGATGAAGTTTCGTAACAATTAATGAAAACAGAACATACCGGGCAGGAGTTGCTGTAGCCGTTTCCGTGAGTCATGCAGAACTACAGCGACCGAGAGGCGACGAAGGCGGAGCCCCGCGGGGAGAGCCGAGCGGACATCTGCAGAAGCGGCGCCCGACGGTCGCATCCCCGCAGCTGCCGCCCCGCGCCGCTGGGCGGGAACCGCCGCGCGCGGGGACCCCCCCCCGGGGCCGCTGCTCCCTCGCACGGCTCCGCGAAGCGCGTTTCTTCCGCCAACCGCCCCGCGGCCCATCCCGGCCGCGCTCCCCGTACCGAGGCGGCCCCGCGGAGCCGCCCGCCCCGTGAGGGAGCGCGAGCCGCGACCGTTGGGGCGCGCGACGGAAGGGGCGCGCGCGGCGCGCGGGCGGAGGGAGCAAAGCGCCCCGCTAGGCGCCAGGGGGCGGCAGAGGCCCGGGCCGGGGCAGCGCCTCTTGCCCCGACGGCGGGAGCATCCCGAGGCTGACGGCGGCGGCCCCGGGGGAGCAGCGTCGCCGCGACGCCGTACCCTGAGCGCGCCCCGTCGGGGCGGGGGCTGCGGGATCTGCGCTCCGACGGGACGGCCGGAGCGGCCTCTCCCGTGTCGCGCCCCGCCGGGCCCCGGGGATGCGGGCGCGCTCGGGCGCCCCATTGGCCGTTGCTAGGTGACGTGCGCCGCGCCCACGTGACCGGAGTTAAATGCCGCCTCGGCGGCGCGCGGCGCCGCAGAGCCCGTCCCGCTGGCGGCGGCGGGAGCGCGGTGCCCGCCCGGCCCGGCCCGGCCCGGCGGCGCAGCGCGGCGGAATGGCGCCGCGGCTCTGAGCGGCGCGCCCGGCGGGGACGGCGCGGGGCGGGCTGCCCCGGGCGGGCGGGGGCCGCGGGATGACCGGCGTCCCGCCGAGCCCGGCGCCGGACATGCACGCCGGCCGGCTGTCGGCCGGCGGCTACCAGCAGCAGCACGGCCTGCACAAGCCGCAGGAGTCCCCCACGCTGCCAGTTTCCACTGCCACCGACAGCAGCTACTACGCCAACCGGCAGCCCTACGGCCCGACGGCGCCCTGCCCCTACGCGCCGGGCGCCGCCCCCTTCCCCGCCAAGCCGGGCTACGACCCGGGCTACGCGGCCGCGTACGGCTCCTTCGGGCCCTACGGCGCCGGGGCCTCGCCGGCCGCCAACGACTCCGGTACGTCGCGGCCCGGGGCTGGGGCTGGGGGGGTGGGGGGTGCGGGGGGTGGGGAGCGGGCCGGCCGTCGGGGCGGGCGGGGCGCGGGCGCGGCTCCTCACGGCGCCGCTTCCGCCGAGCAGAGAAGGAGGAGTGCGAGCCCGAGGTGCGGATCGTCAACGGGAAGCCCAAGAAGGTCCGCAAGCCGCGCACCATCTACTCCAGCTTCCAGCTGGCGGCCCTGCAGCGCCGCTTCCAGAAGACGCAGTACCTGGCGCTGCCCGAGCGCGCCGAGCTGGCCGCCTCGCTCGGCCTCACCCAGACGCAGGTAGGGCTCAGCCGGCGCCGCTCGGCCCGACGTGGCGGCCGCGGGGCGCTCACGCCGCTCTCCCGCAGGTGAAGATCTGGTTCCAGAACCGGCGCTCCAAGTTCAAGAAGATGTGGAAGAGCGGCGAGCTGCCCGCCGAGCCGCCGCCGCGCCGCAGCGTTTCGCCGCCGCCCCCCGCCTCGCCGCCCGCGTGGGACTTCGGCCCGCACCCTCGAGCGGGGAGCGGCCCCGCCAGCCCCGGCCCCGCCGCCGCCTTCCTCGGCAGCTACGCCTGGTACCCGCCCGGCCCCGCGCCGCCCGCCGCACCCCTCCCGCAGCACCACCACGGTGCCGGCGGCGGCGGCATCTTTTAGGGGACCGCGGGTCATCCCCCCTTTTTTTTTTTTTTTTTTTTTAAAGTCGTTAGGTGCCTTTGCGGAAGACCTCATTCTGATGTTGGGGACTGAACAACAACAACAAAAAAAAATAAAAAAAATAAAACGATTAAAAATAATAATAATTTTTATACGTAGGTTTAAAGCCGGAGCCTCCCGCCGTCCCGTCGCCGTCCCGCAGCGGCGGCCCTCTCCGGTGTCCTCGGGCGGGATCGGACCGCGACGGAGCCCCCTCGGCTCGTGGCTCCCGGCGCGGTGCTGAGAGCCGTGACACGAAGCAAACAAACAAAGGGTATTTTGGTTATTTATTACGGAGAACTTCAGCGCTCTTTCGTGTTTCTTTTACAACAAGCAGAGATTATTGAAATAAATTATTGTTTCCACGGTCCCGGCGCTCCGTTACTTTGGGGGTGGGGGTGGTCGGGGCCGTCGTTCCGGGCCCGATGCTGACCTGGGGCAGAGCCTTTTCCCCCGGCGCCGACGTCCCATCGCCTCCGCACGAGCAGCCGCGGGGCTGCGGGCAGCGAGCGCTCCGCGGACGGGAGCGAGCTACGGGATGGGGCCGGCGCCGGAACGACGGCCGTGAGTCGTTCCGAGCGGCTCCGGTCGATGGCAGCGTCCCCGGCCGTGCGCTGTGCTGCGCCGCGCTGCTGGGAGCCTCGCAGAGGGCCTTCAGGGGTGGGGGCGGGGAGGGGTGGAGGAGCAGGAAAAGGGAGGGGGAGAGGGACGGCTGCGAGGGAGGGGAGAGCGGGAGAAACAAAGGGGGCCGCTGCCCGGGGCCGCTCCCGCGGGGACGAGGGCGGGAGCGGGCAGGGAGGGGAACGGCGGGGGCCGGACCCCCCCCCCCCCCCCCCGGGACTCGGACCCGCGTGGCGGGGAGCACCCCGGTGACGAGCGGCGTCGCACCGCTCGGCGGGAGGGCGGTGTAGGACGGGCAGAGCGGGCGGGGCCGCCTCCCTGCCCCGCGCCCTTCGGTCCTGTTCTCCACGTCCCGCTCCGCCGTCGGGGGCCGGCACGGCGCGCAGCGGCTGTCCTCCGCGCGCGTCCCTTCTCCCGCTCCTCTCTCCACCACTTTGCCCTTTATTGAGCAGCCCCCCCCGAGCACCCCTAGCACGCTGCCCGGAGCCCGCACGGGCTGGCGGTGCTCCCCGCACCCGCGTCCTCCGATCCGACGGAGCGGGGTGGGCTGCGCCGGAAAGCGGGGCCGCGGAGAACGGGACGAAGCTCCCAGCGCGGCCCCCGCCCCGGGAAGGGGTCCGTGGGGTTCCTCCCGGCGCCGCCCCCCTTCCCCTTCCCCTCCCCCCCCCCATCCCTCCGTCGGGCCCCGTCGAGGGGCTGCGGGTGTCGGCGGAGCTCGGCGGGTGGGCGCCGCGCTCGTGTGCCCCGGTGAAGAGCAGAGCCCGAGAAATTCAATTAGAGCGGCTCTGGCGAAAGGAGTTATTTGAGGCATGAATGTCTCCCCTAAAGCCGCAGCAATCATGTGGCATTAGGCACTTCCGGAATCCTATAGCCAACTTGAAAAATCCCAGACCCCTTTTTTCCCTAATTTTTACTCTGATCTGTAATTTTATCCACATTTGCACCAGTTTGAGCATTCTGGCTCTCCCATCTGAAAGCCTGCAATTACTATATAATTCTTCGCAATTTCACATGTCCTAATATGGACTGTAATTTTTGCGCAAGACAATTTCCTGCTATTTCAAGCATCAACATTGTCAAAGTTGTATGTACATAATAAATGGGAATATCAATGCATAGTTTTTAGCATAACATCTTGACTCCTCGATAATTATATCCGTTCGGAGCCTACGCAGAATTAGCCTGAATTGCATGGTAACTGCCGCTGCTTTAAAATTTTTAAAAATTACTCATAATTTTCCCAAAGATTACCAAGATCTCGAGTGCACAATGTCATCAGCGTAATGAAGAGTAAACATTTATGCTAATAATCTGCAATTTTTTTCATCAGCTATAAAGACAGAGGCTATATAGCAGAAAATTTCAGTCATATTCTGCGAGAGCGGAGCTGCGAAAAGGCTCCGCGCCCCGAGCGCGTTCCGCTCCGCGGATCTCAGCCCACGCCGCCCTCCCAGGACGCGATCCCCGCGCTCGGCTGCTCCTTCCCACCCCCCTTCTCTCCCTCCGCAGCCCTCCGCCCGGCTCTCCCCTCCGCACCCCGCAGCCCGACCCGCGCTCAGCTCCCGGAGCCCGCCGAGCCGCCGCCGCCGCCGCCCCGGGGCCAGGTGAGTGCGCGCCGCGCGGCGCGGGGACACCGCCGCGGAGGGGCCGGGGCCGAGCGGGGCTCCGCCGCGGGGTCGGGGCTGCGGTCCCCGCCGCTCTCGGGGGTTGCTGCGCCGCGGGGGCGGTGCAGGGTGGGGGGACGGGGGGGGGGGGCAGCGAGCCCCTTCCCCCCTGGAAGATGCGGGGGCAGCGCGGGGCCGCTTCCCCCCCCCCCTCTTCGGCGGAGGGGTGCGGGGGCTCCAACTCTCCGACTATTTGCGGTTTCAGGGCCGCTCTGCGCTTTGCCGTCGGATTGACACCGCAGCCGCTCGCGGGGCTTCGCGGGGACGCTCCGAATGGGAATTTTTTGATTTTAACGTGGTTTTTTGGTTTTTTTTTTGTTTTGTTTTGTTTTTTGGGTTTTTTTTTTTTTCTTTTCGGGTGGAAGATCTGAAAGAGGTATCCGTTGTTTGGCAGTGCCGCTCAGTCCGTCTTCATTACTTCAACATTGTGCATTTGCTAATTTGGAAGCCCCTTCCCATTGACAGCGCTGCTCCATACACCTGCAAGCAATTTGCGGCGCCGAATTGCGGGATGGCAGCTCGCACCTACCGCTTTTTTTTTTTTTTTTTTTTTTCCCCTTCGCTTTTCTCAATGCGCAGCAAATTTGGCTTTCAGTGCGTTATCTCTTTTGTTAATGCAAAAAGATTCCCTGGGCGAAAAAATTGCTCATAATTACCAGAGAGATGGGGAAACTGCATTAGAATAAATAAACCTGAAATTACTGTAATTATGTTGTGTTTGATGGGCTCGGCTTGTAATCAAGAAGAGAATACAGTGAAATGATGCTGACCCTCTTGGGTTTGCAGCTGTACGCGCACTTTGGGGTCTTTTTTCGCAGAAAAGAGTCATTTTGATCATCATTAAGCTGTGTGTAACCTATTTCCGAAGTGTTTGAAAATGAGGGGCGCTTTTTTTTTTTTTTTTTTTTTTTTTTTTTTTCCTTTTTCTTTCCCCCGAAGAGGGAAAAAATAGATCTCCAAATTACGCTTCGCCACTCGCAGCCCCATCCGCGGGGCTGTGCGCGAGGGGCCACGGCTGTTAAAGGGACAATGCTGGAAGCAGGGGCTTCAGCACTGTAAGGAGGTATTGTCTCAGTCTAAGCACCTTCGGATTGTTCCGAGTTTAATTAATATCCTCATTATCAATACCTCCGAATCACACATGTGACGAGCCCCTCGTCGGCGACGAGGCAGAATTAGCGCGGCCCGGCTTGAGATTCGAGTTTCTCAAGCGTACGATGAGAACGGGCTCCAGCTCCGGACAGGGCTCCTCGTTTCTGCGCCCGTGCCGTTGGGCCGTCAGCCGGCGGACCCTGCGCGCTGTCCCGACCCCTCTCCGAGCGCCGAGCGGGGACCGGCGCGGCTCCAGCGGGCACTGCGCGGCCGCGGGCTCCGGCCGCAGCTCCCGGTGCCGGGGCGCGACGCTGCGGAGAAGAGCTCTCCGTGCCGAGCCGCGTGTGCGCGCTGGGAACGGGAGCGAGCGCGAAGTCCCGAAGCCCCGAAGCCCGGAGCTGCCCGTGGACGAGCTCGGTGCGCGCCGGTCGGGCTCGCGTTGCGCGCACGGAGACCTTTCGGGCCGCGCAGCGAGACATGGACCACGCGGAGCTCTTTTTCCAAACCATAATTTTACTGTCTCAAAGAAACTTTATAACTTATGTACAAAGGTATTGTGGTTTTTTTTTTTTTTTCGTTTTCTTTTTTTTGTTGTTTTTTTCTTTTCCTTCCCCAAATACAAAGCAATAAGTTAACATTCTCAATATAAAACTAAACTTTGACATATAGACACGAAACACAGCTGAGCTCAGGTATCACATCTTCCGAAGGTCACAAGAAAATGGCAAATCTCCGTACACAAAGCGTCATGTCGTACAGCCACACGAAACGGAAATCGGAATTAAAAAAAAAAAGGAAAAAGAAAAAAGAAAAAAAAAAAAACCAAACTAAATTTGTGCAACATGTTTACAGAACAATAAGGATTAAGAATCAAATATGTACAGCGGGAGGTGCCGCGTGCCGGGACGGGCCCCGGGCCGCAGGGCCGGAGGGGATGAGGGGTTGGCGGAGCCCCGTGCCCCCCACGCCGGGTCCCCACGGCGTCTCGCGGGGCCGCCCCGGGCCGGGGCCGACGGGCGCCCGTCCGTTCGCTCCGTGCGCGGCGTTGGGGCGGGGGCTCTCCGCAGCAGCGAAGTAGAAAAGTGATGGGAAAAGTTACAAAGCGCGTCCCTTCCGTGCGGCGTTTCGGTTTTCTTTTTTTTTTTTTTTTTGTGGGTTTTTTTTTTTTCTTTTTTTTTTTTTTTTTTGGCTCGGTTTTCGGACGCGGTTCGGGTTTCGCCGGGCGCTTTGGCTGGAACCGCGTGTCCCCGCGGGCGGCCGCGCCCGGCGCTCCTCAGTGATAATTCAGTCAATAAATAAAATCCCTTTCTTCCCCTTCGACGACAACAACGACAACAACAACAAAAAGAAAAAAATATACAGATGGACGGGGAAAGAGACAGGAAACGCAGAGGGGAAAAAGCTCGGGACGCGGTACGGCCGCACGCCGTGACCCAGATCCCACACGCACACAGACAGAGGGGCGGCCCCGATTGTCCCCCGGCCGCGCTCCGTCAGCTGCCGCCGGCGGGGACGCGCCGCGTCGCATCTGTGCCCGGAGCGGGAGGGCCCGGCCGGCTGCTGGCGCGCCTTTGTCCTCTTCCCCTTCCTCCTCCTCTCTCGTTTTTTTCTTTTCTTTTTTTTTTTTTTTTTTCCTTTTTCTTTTACTTACTTACTTTTTTTTTTTTTTAACGGGTTTTTTTTCTTTTTGTCCGTGATAATTTGATTTTTTTTTTTTTTTTTTTTTCCCGACTCGCGGCGGGGAAAAACGTGTTGGGGCTCACATGAGCTGCGGCTGCTGCATAGCTTCTTGGTGGGCCGAGGGGTACCACGACGTGTAGCTGGGGATGTAGGTGCCGGCGCTGCCCGAGGACGCCTTCCCGGAGGCGGAGGAGGTGTTCCACACGGCGGGCACCGGGGGAGAACCGCCGGACAGGGCCCGGCCGTTGCTCAGGGCGCTGCTCTCCAGGGCCGCCCCTCCCTGCTTCATCAGCTTCTTGAATTTGGATCGCTTGTTCTGGAACCAGATCTTCACCTGCAACGGCAGCGCGTGGCACGGCTCAGCGCGGCCCGGCCGGCCCCTCACCGCCACCCCCCCCCCTCCCGCCCCGACGGCCCCCGCCTGCCCTCGCCCCGCAGACCCCGCTCGCCCCGGCCTGTGTCCCGCGCCGTGTCCCGCTCCCCCCCGGCCTCGCTCCCCCCCACCCCCCCCCCCCCCGCCGACCCCAGCCCGGCCGGTTCCGGCCTCGCGGACGGGACGGGCGCTCCGCGGTGCGCGGCTCTGGTACGCGCGGCCCCGCCGGGCCGGGCCCGGGGCCGCGGAGAGCAGTGGGGCCGTACCTGAGTCTGGGTGAGTCCCAGAGAGGCCGCGAGCTCGGCTCTCTCGGGCAGGGCCAGGTACTGGGTTTGCTGGAACCTCCTGTTCAGAGCCTGCAGCTGCAAACTGGAATAAATAGTCCTGGGTTTGCGGATTTTTTTCCCTTTCCCATTAAAGCGAACTTCCCCTCCTTCTACCACAGTGCTTTTCTCCGATTCGGCCCCTACAACCACAAACGGTGCACAGTAAATAACAGTGATAGCAGCGAGAGAACAGCAGTAACGGCGACAGCGACGGCAACAGCGCAGCGCTCACGGCGATGGGGCGGCGGAGCGCGGCAGCGCCAACAAAGGCTCCGCGCGGCGGTGGCAGCCCCGGCTCCATCCCAGCAAAGTTTGCTATTTTTACCGGCTGCAGTCGAGGTTTAATTACCCTTAATTGCGCACATTGTTTATAGCGCTACGCAATAAATAATGACGGGGACCGCTCCGCGCGCAGCTGGGCTGGGTCCGCTCCCGTTCGGCGTCCGCTCCCCGCGGCCCCGGCCCCGCCCGGCTCACACACAGCGCTCCGCGATGCCGCCTCGCTCCCCACCCCCCCCCCCCCCCCCCCGGCGGAGCTGCTTCGTTCCGTGCCCCCCCCGCCCCCGGCACCTACCTGTCTCCTCCAGCCGGGGCTGGGCCAGGCCGGAGCTGTTGGGGTAGGGCTGCACTGAACTGATGTAGGGGTTGCCGGAGTGGCTGCTCACCGAGTTCACATAGGGGTAGCCCAGCGGTCGGGAGAAGGACGAAGCTGTGCTGTACGCGCTGTCGGGCTGCGAGTGGCCCGCGGAGTGTAAACAGTGCATGGAATAGTGTCCGTGGGACATGGGAGAAGGAGACATTTGCTGGCCGGGCGGCCCGAACTCCATAAAGACGGCCTTCCCCGAGACGGGGCTGTTTAGACTCTCAGGCATGGTGGTCATGGTCATTTCTCGCCGCTGGGTCTGTGTGTGTGCTCTCTCTTCAGCGTGCCTTTTGGGGGTCTGTTGTGTTTCTCAGGACGGGAAAGAACCCAATTTAAGCGGAACAGGGTTTTCACTTTCCATTCATAAGAAAATGGAGTTTGTCTCTTTGAAAAGTCTGAGCGTGATGCCGCTCATCTACACAAACTCGCCTAAAAGCTTTGACTCAGCCGAGCCGATGAATATTCATGAGCCGGCGGAGCTGATTGGTTCCCCGTCTTGCATAATCGCTTTGGATTGGTCCGAGACGCTCGGGGCTCGCCCGGACCCCGGTGAGCGCGGAGATCCGCGCTGGCAGCGCCGCGCCTCACGGCCGCACGCCCCGACGGCACCGCTCGACGGCCGGGAGCTGCCGCGCCCGGGGCCCGGGACCCGGCACCGGGACGCATCGCCTCCGGCGCGGAGAGGAGCGCGGGGACGGCCCCGAGGCGCTCTGGAGCCGCTCCGGCCGCGGGCAGAGCCGCGCACGCCGCGCGGTGCCCGCTCCCCGCTCCCCCCCCCCCCCCCCCCAGGGGTCCCGCCCGCTCTCGGGCCGCGCCCGCCCGGGCACCGCTCCTAACGCGAGGAGGGGGATGGGGGGGGGGGGGGGGGGGGAGATAGGAACCCAGCGCGGGGGAACGCGGTTCGCCCCGCTCGGTCCGACGCGCGATTGAGCTGAGCACGCAAACTTCCGCGTGCGTGAGCAGGGAGCGAGGTGGGACTTGGGAGATCCTCCCCAGAAAGCCCGCGATGAATCCCAAATTACTTTGTCGGATAATTAGAAAGTGTCGGTAATTATTTCTTTCATAATTCAGCGGTGCGACTGTAACAGGAAAATGATCCCGCGAAAGTTCACACGTGCAGATGTATTCGTTACCGACTCATTTGATTAAATGCTAGTCTCAAGTGCTCGGCTCCCAGCTGAAGGCGGCCCCATTAGCATAACACTGATGTTTAATTTTCATACGCATAATTAGCCGTATATTGAACGCTAATAGCAACACACGGCCTCCCAGCGCTGAGCACCGGGCTGTGAGCCGGCCCGGCTGAACCTCCCCGCGCACCGGGGCCGTCGGGGCGCGCAGCGAGCGGGACCCGGCTGCCCGCGGTCAGACACAGCCGGGCAGAGGGAGGCCCCGGAGAACGCGCCGTTCCCGGCGCACACGGCGGTGCCGAGGGCCGCGGGGCCGGGGCTGGGGGGCCGAGCGGGAGCGGGGCCGGTAGCACAGCCCCGGCTCCGCCGGTGCCGGCTTCGCAGAGCTGACACGAGCGTGCCCCCAGTCTCTGCTCCGTTTCTATTTATTTATTTATTCATTAGTCTCTCCGTCGGTTTTAATTGCCCATTTCATAACGCTTCTTTTACAAACCTCCCCCCTCCTTTTTTTTTTTTTTTTTTTGTTTGTTTTGTTTTGTTTCGTTCTGTTTTGTTTTGCATGCAACGCGTGCGGTTCATTCCCGTCACCTCGCTGCGGACCGGTGCCGAGCGGCAGCAGCGCGGCCCCACGCGGACCCCCCCGGCCACGTAAGTGACCGCCCGGGCCGGGGCCGCGGCTCCGCGCTGCGGGGAAGGCGGGGTGGGAACGGACTGGGACGGGACCGACGTGACGGACGGGACGATGCGGCAGCGGCACCGGGGGAGGCGGGCACGGCGGCCCTCGCCTTCCCGGGCAGAGAGCAAGCAGGGGAATCTCGGTGCGACTGTGAAACGCGTTGGATGCATCGTTGAGTTTTAGAGGTTTTAAGGTCTTGCAAGCTAATCTAAGCGGCGATCGAGCTGAAAGGCTGCCCTGTGGTACTAGGAAGGGGCTGGGGGCTGGTCCTGCTTCTTAAAAAGATGCCGTTAGAAACGATTAGAGCTGACAGCTCGCAGTACTCCAGTGAAAACAAACGGTTCAGGGAGCGAGAATCAGCGGCCGTCCCGCCCGGCCTGCCCTGGCCCGGCCTGCCCCAGCAGCGGCCCCGCTCCGTCGGGCCGGTTCCGAGGCGCTCGGTGCGGAGCAAACCGTGCCCCCGGGCAGAACCGCTCCGCCGCTGCCGGGAGCTCCCGGCGCGGAGTGCCCCGTTACGCACCGTGCGCGGAGCGGAGCTGCGGTTATCCATCTCCAGAGCAGCGCACTTCGCGTCTCGTTTTTAATCCTTTCTTGTACGGCGCAGAGAGAAACGGGTCAGGGCAGGAAGGGGAGAGCTGCCGGAGAACTGCGGGGAAGGTGCAGCAGCCTGTTGCCCCCCCCCCCCCCCTCCCCACCCCCCGCCATGCCCGCAAACTTTTCTTTCCGTCCCGGCAGAAGTTTCAGCCCCATTCCGGGGCGCTGAGGGCACAGCGGCCGCACTTTCCCTGCGAGGGGATCTCCGCGCTGCTCCGCCGCGGTGCGCAGCCACGTCCTCCGCGTGTCCCGCACGGGACTCTGCCCCTCTCTCCCAGAGCCGGACCCTTCCCCCCTCAGATTGAGGCTGAGCCGCTGCTGCCGCAAACCAAGAGGCTTTTATTCAACGGGTACCCTGAGCTCACCGCCGGGCCGCGTCCTGCGTCCCCTCCGGCGGCTCCCAGTGCCCCCAGAACCAGCCGGAGTTCGGCGTTGCCCCTGCGGGGCCGGGGACGCACTAAACACACCGAGCCCTCTGCTCCCCGCTGTGTCCTTAGGCTTCTCCCGGCACTTTAGAGAGGATTTCTACTCCCTCCGAAGTAATGACGACGGTGTGCTCGAACTGCGCTGATCTGCAATGCACAGCGAGCGGTTAACGGGGGCAGCGCGGCCCCAGCACGCCCCTAGGACTCACCCGCGGGTTTCGGCTGCCAGCGCTCAGCTCCGCCGCTCGGGAAACAACAAAATCGGGCACCTTTTATTGTCTACCGAAATTGCGGTCCATTTGTCCTTCAGGATCTTAAATTCGGGGGAGCCCTCCATTATTATTGGCTCTGGAAAAAGAAAAAAATGCCTGAAGTGTGGGGGGGGGGGGGGTCCGGCAGCAGCTCCCACCAGCGCTCTGCACCGTGCTGCCCCACCGGGCCCACCCGGGGGTGGGGGGGGGGGGGGAAAGGGGGGACACGGAGCTCTGCGGTGCAGGGAAGGTGTCCGCTTCACTTTTGTGACAGCAGGGAATTTTATTCGAGCTTTCGCTGAGACTCTGCGGTAACAATCAAGAGCACCAATCACGCCTATGAACAGCGGACAGTTCAAACTATCTGGATTTTTTTTTCAAACGGACTTAAAACGTTCAATTAAATCAGCAAAACAACGACTTTCTGATTCCGCTCTAATCGCCGCGTCGGGAGGAAGGGGCTTCCACACCGTGGCACCCGCACTGCACTCTGCGCACCCGCGTTGTGGGGCGGCTCTCACGGCCCCTACGCGGCCGGCCCGGCCCGGAGCAGCCCTGCTGGCAGCGGGGCAGAGCTGTGCTCAGCTGGCCTCACGCACCCGCAGCCACGACGCGTCAGGTCCGACGCTTAATAAGATCTACGTTCAGATTTTTCCTTTCCAAATTCGTGCCACTCGGAGGCTGTGTCTCCCAACTGATGGCTCAGTGCATTTTTCAGAAGGATATTTTAATGTCTTTCCCGAGGGGCCAGTGTCACTGCCGTCCCCGTTTCGGAAGGGACATTTCTACACTCGGATAAAGAAATGGCACAGAGCTGGGTTGTTGTGTGTGTGCTTTTTTAAAGACAAACACGGAATACATTTACTAACCTATTGTGAACGCCATTCCCTCCTCCATTAACAAATCACTGTCATTGGCTGGAAAAGAAAATAAAAATGCTTTTATAGTTGTTGTCTCTATTCACCTTTTTTTTTTTTTTTTTTTGGTAACAGCGCCCAGCACTCGGTTTCAGAACCTGTTCTGGCTCTCAGGTGCTGTGCACGCCGGCCCCAACCCAACACCCGACCCAAGCGCCTGTTCTCATTGTCCCCGCTGCCCGTCCCGCCGCCCCTCTGGCCCCACCGGGGTTTTTCCACTCCCGTTGCTGTTTTTCCTCCCAGCCTCGACAGCTCCTTGGAACCAGGGCACACCCAGGAGGATCTTCCGAGGAGCATCCCCCCATGGGTTCGGGGGTGTCATCCCGGGCTCTGATTGTCCCTCCACCCTTGGAGCCCTCTCAGTAGGAGGAGACATTGTGCCGGTTGGTGGTCGCTTACCGTGGTGCCACACCTCGGGGTGTCCGTGGAAGTACGACCCGATGCCGTGGCCGACGAAGAAGGGACATACCTGGAAGCCACCCCGCTGAGCCACAGAGCTGCAGGGCAAAGAGAACACCGTTAGCGAGCATGGCCTGGCCCCACCACACGTTCGTACCGCCACCAGCAGCACCCAGAGCAGGGCCGCTGCTGGCGCTGAAAGAGAGCAGCCATCACATAACCATCAGTAGGTTTCAGAGTGAATGGGCCCGGTGGGGCAGGGCACCGCGCAGGGCACCGCGCAGCACAGCTCCCACTGCCCTGCTGCATGCACCTGCAGCCTGAGCTGCTGGGGAGGGAAACTCTGAGCTGTTCCCTTCTGAAATACTGCAAACATCCGGTACCAAAATGTACTGCAACTCCAGAAAATCTCTCCATGCTGTAACGAACAATGTATTTCTACTGAACCTATCAACACAGTCCCCAAACCAAATCATCATAATTATGGCACTTCAGTTCTGCTGGGAAGATCTGTCTGGTCCTTCACATCCTCTCAAAAAGAGCATCTCCCAGAGAGACAGACGTCCTGTCTGCAGGAACAGAACAGAGCCTGGCCCTGAGCCTTGTCAGGACAGCAAAATCCCACCCTGATGCCCAAAGCTGGGGATCCAGAGGTCTGGGAGTGCCCTGTGGTGTAGACTGGGCAATCCACAGCACCGAGCCAGGCAGCTCAGCCAGCAGAACCAGCTCCATCCCAAACGGAGATCTGGGGTGCCTGAGGTGACCAGGGGAGCTGCTCCTGAGTATCATCCCCACGGTGTGCTGAGAGCAAACAGGAGCACGGGACTGGGACAGGAGGCACTCTGAAAAGATTTTGTCTGTGAAATGAAGAGTTCCATTTGTTCATTTAAGATCATGGTGGGCTCTTCACACTTCAGGTCTGCCTCTATTGAAAGCAGAACAAATGTGGCCGCTGCCTCAATACAGAGAACCATCACATTTCTATCTGGAGAAGAGGAAATCTCAAGTTTAGCCGTCCCCAAATTCTTAATTCCTGGCAAAGAGGAATACTAACATTGCTTGAAATTGGGCTTCAATTTGTGGCATTCAAGGTCCAGAGTTTGATGTTATATATAATATATGTGGAAAAAAAAAAAAAAAAAAAAAAAGCCAACAACCCACAATGGTTTATGCAGCGAGAGGTCCCAGCAGTGAGGGTCCGTGCCCCCCACCATGCCAGCCAGCCTGGGTCATGACTGGGGCTGGCTGTGACACTGCTGAAGGCCAAAGAAGATCAGAGAGGAATCACAAAGTCAGATTACTCAGAAACATACACAAAATGAAATGGAAGGTCTCCGGTGACCCAGCCTACAGCAATGCAGATAATGGTTCCCAGATGGGGGAAGCGATTCCCTGAAGAGAGATGGGAGAGGCCAGACACGCACCACACGGTGCACGGAGCACGGTGTCCCTTTCCCTTCACAGGGTTTTCCGTGAAGATGCAAACAGCCCCACCAGCTGCTTTGAGGCTGTGCCCCATGCTCAGCCCTGCTGGGAAAGGGCACTTGGGGTACTGGTGTGGCAGTGCTCACACCTCCTGTCCTGAAATAAGTGGCTCTTGTGCATGCCAGTGGTGAATTCTGCCACTTCCTCTCTCTAGAGATCAAAAAACATCAGTACTTGGGTGGTTGGGATCAAAACAGTGGATGCTGGGAACAAGGCAGAATGTGTGGAGCTCACGAGCTGTGACACCTGCACTGACAGGAGCCTGTGCTCCCCTGCTTAGCCCCCGGAACTTGTCTACGAGATGACTTGGTGTTCTTTACCTAAAAATGTAACGTGACCAAATGAACCTGACACGACAAGTAGAAAATCTGTGCAGGTATACAACTTCATCACATTCAGTCCAGTTTTAACACTGCTTCAGATGCACTGTATGGGCAATTCCAAAGCACTCCACAACTCCTGGCTTCACTTTGGAGTACTTAGAAAACCCAGTGAGCTGTCACACCCATGCAAGCACTGCAAAATCCCCTCTCCATCACACAGGTGGCTGCCAGCCCTGCTGCAGCCTGCTAGGGCAGCTCTGTCAGCATGGGTGTGCTGCTTGCACAGGGAGGGCTGAGAGTGAAGCAAACTACTGGCCTTGGCCATTCTTCTGCCCAGCAGCATCTGGGGCTGCACGACCTGGCTAAGAAGCCTGGAAGGCACTCTGCCTTCCTTTGCCATTTGAGGCTGACAGGAGCTCAGCGTTTTTGCGTGGCTGCCTCAGGATCTGTGTCAGGATCTGCCAGCAGCAGCCTTTCTCACCAGCTCTCCCTGGAGGGTAGCCCCAGAGGATTACAGGCCCCGCTCCTTGCAGATGGAGCTGGAGTGGCACTGGCTGCAGATGGGACAGGAGGAAGGCAGGGCTGAGGGGAAGGAGAGTGGCAGTGTGGGGCTGAGGCACAGGGCTGCCTCCCCTCACCCCAGTCCCACCTGTGCCTGCAGACAGCACAGCCACGCTGCGTCGGCAGTACAAAAAAAGATAGGGATTCTCCACCACAGCCATTGTTAAAATTATCCATTGATAACATTCACCATCACGTATTTTATTCTTAGAGCCATGTAGCACGCTTGGGCAGAGGTGAATTGGTCAGGATTAAAAGCATAATCATTTAATGAGCCCAGTACTTGATTTCATGTTTTGCTGCCGAGCGGTACAGCCCAGCGGCTGCAGTTGAGTACCTGCAGGGCTGCTCCTCTGCAGCAGGTGGCAAAGCGCCCGGGCTGGGATGGAACAGCAGCAGCCAAGCTGGAAGGGGAAGGTCACTGAGGGCGGCTCATGGGCACAGCCCCCCTGTGCTGCCATTGCAGTCCTGAGGGAACAGTAGAGCTGGGCATCAGCTCCTTCCCCACTGGATGGCAGGTATCTATCCCCTGTCAGAGGGATGAGTGAGGAGATGTGCTCCAGCCTGACGTACTGCAACAATGCAGCAACAGGTAGTGCCACATTTCTGCAAGCTCTCCTCATTGCTCTGCCCCCCTTGAAAGGAATTTTTGGGTGCAAGGGACACATCCCTTCCACTGAGAAACTGAAAAGCAAGTTGGCAGTACTTTCTTATAGGGCTGGACCTGTGCCTTCCACAGAACCACAGAGAGCATCCAGGAGTAAATAGGCATCCCAGCTCCAGTGCGAACATCCACTCCCCCAAGACTGGGACTCCCATACTGGGACCAAAAAAAATCCCAAAACTACACCGCCTTTCTATCAGATTCTGATGCTTTTCCTCAAGTTAGGTCCGGTCCAACATTCAACATTCAAACAAAGCAAGCCAAACCCTGCTTTTGGCCTGGCCAATATCTGGCACTGCAACCTGGGCTGAGCATTGCAGGGAACCAATTCCCAGCTACAGGCGGTTCCCCCAGCGCCTGCATCTCTCCCTGGAGCCAGAACTTTGCCACCTGCAGCCTTGCAAAGCAGCATGACCAATGCTACCCATCAACCAGCCCGTCACACAGCAGCCAGCAGTGAGTCTGCCTGGGAGACACTGGGAGATATCAGATCCATGGGCACTGCTTTCTTATTCAGGGACATGCATGCATGTATCTTTTTTAAACTTAAAAGTCATCAGGCTTTTCTTGAACACACTGTTAGCAAAATGCTCACCAATGGGCATGTTTGCTTTCCTTTTCACTCTTTTTTTTTTTTTTTTTTCCAAATTCTTGAAAAGAGCATCAGCGTAAATTAGATTTGCCCGCGGTAAAAAATATTTACTTTGAATAGAACCATATTAACTGATTTGAGAAATTACAAATTTTGACTGGGAAAATATTGCAGTGTTTTTCTCTTAAATAGCAGTCCAAGACTGAGGGAATGCACAAGTTCAGGGATTCCCCATAATGACAATAAATGTTGAGGTATAATTAGTAATATTTTTGAAAGCCAACAATTGTTTCTTGAAAGAAAGGTACATTTTAGTTTCAAACTGGAACACAAATTACTGTATTTTTCTTACAATAGTGTTGAACTTTTATTTGAGGTTCTCTGTTTCTGAAAGCAGACATGATGGATTGAAATAAAAGATAATTTATTGCAATGCTTACTTTCAAGTGCAGAGAGAAGCAGTGTAATTGTAATTTACTGTAGCTGTCAAGGAAAATCTATCACAGATGACATTAAAATGACTTATTTTGCCTGAGCCACTTATTGTTTAAATGTGCATAATCTGATAGAAACAGATTTTTTAAAATCTGCTTTATATTGTTCTAAATTAATATCAAAACATATACTTAGGAGTTAAACATTTTAAATCATTTATTAATACTTTCCTCACTACTATTTTTTTCCTAGGAGTTGGAAATTGGTTTATTTAACAATATCGCGTTTGTGTTTTCTATACAGCCACAACAGTTCCAGATATCTAAGCTCGGTGGCTAAAAAGTAGATTTCAAACCAGGTTTGTTTCTGTCTGAAAGAGAAATGCCACCAGCGGTAGAAGGAAATGGGAACATAGGGCCCAATTCTGTTCCCACTAGGGCCCGACTGTCAGTTTTGCCACCATCTTCAATAGGAACACCTTAGCAAAGATTCCCATTTTTCCCATCAGAGTAACTCCTGAATCCACATAATCTTGTTTTTGCAACTCGTAGCCGACGCAACGTGGAACTGCTGCCCATGAAACAGTCTTTTGGATACTGAGCTTCCGTAACAAAGAATATGCTACGATGCAAGCCTATCTCCCTCACAGAGTTGTTCCCAAATCATTTATCGGAAGCAAATACTCTGATTTTTGGTGACTTAAGATACATTATTGAGCACCTTTATAGAAAATAGGGATGAAGGATACCCAGGCACATCTCCATTCTGATGGGCCTGAACGTCCTCAGCTGTTTACAATCCCTAGGTCTCCCAAAACAGAATTCGATAGAGGGATGCAAATGCAGAAAGCTGAGTAACCAGAAACACACAGCTTCACCCAATCTCTTTCAGGAGAGGCACTGCTAAAGGAGTTCTGAACAAACCTGCACATTTAAATCATCTACACAATAAAATCTTGAAAATTAAAGTTAACGATTTGCTATTTCATTTGTAGGATTGGACATTTGCTGGCTTTGATTCATCTGCTTTTAGAGGGAGCACAGCCAATATATTTACACTCCTCAAGTAAACTGACCTCCGTAACAGCACAGTAAAAATTCAATGTCACATTCAATTCTGTTCTTTTTTTTTTTAATTTTTTTTTTTTTTTTGTTAAATACAGCTAGAATTAATGTAGTGAATCTGTAATGAAATGCATTATCCTGCATGGAGATTTATCAGATTTTCCAATTGAATGCCATGCTTTGCTCACACTAGCTGGAGTTCACCTGCATGTTGGTGTGGCGTGTGGCTCCTTTTTGTAAAGAGTTAAGTTGAACACAAAAAAAGGGAACAAAGGTCAGCACCCAGCCGCCACTTGAATGTGAGATTTTTCTTTTTATTCCCCTTGATGTATACTAGGCTCTGTGTTATTAGTCTTAATGATGGAAAATTGTAGTGTTGATACAAATCTTTTTTTCAAAGTAGTAGGCGGGAGCTCCATTTGTTAGTAAGTTTTTTTGTGACTAAAAGCCATGGACAGTACATTTATGTAGCAGTAAAAGGCCTAGATGCTCTTTCCATAGCAGAGCTAATTATTCCTACTGTGACCTTACTGATCTACCCTGTTCCTAGTACATCTCATCTGCACGCCTGTTCCTCTGTGTAGATGGTGTCAGAGAATATGAAAAACCCTATAATGAAACCATTTTCATGATGGAGAAAGGCTACTGGAGTTGCACTTGCTACAAAGAGGCTCAATTATATGAGTAATTGTGATAATTTTCTACATTCATAGCCTTCAATGGGGAAAAAAGAATGAGAGCCACAAAGGAAAATTACTTTAACAAGAAAGTACAGAGAGTAAAAATGGAAGAAGAGACAAAAAGGGGGAAAAATAACCAGAAAAAAAGTTTAAAAAATAGATCTGGAGGGAGGAATAGCAAGACAGGGAGAACAACAGAAATGCTCAAAAAGCCTATGTGCAGCTGTGTTGCACAATTAAATTGAATTTTTTTTTCTGCAGTTGATGAATGTGACTACTGCAAATGTGCCTCTGTAGTTAGCTATCATTTGTTGTTCCGTGACAGGAAAAGGATAATTACCTCTCAGAGAGAATCAAAGGCTGACATGCCCTTTAGACACAGCCATGAATGCAGAGCTCGATAGAATGCTTGAATAAGAATCTAGTGTTCTGTGCCCCCTTCTACTCAAGAATAAATTTTGTTAAAATGCAAGAGCACCACCAGTAAATTTGTTGAACCCTAGGTGTTCAAAAATATGAGGTGCATCTATCGACTCATCCCATTTGCAAAAATAAAACTACATTTTGAATTCACTTCTATTATATTCATGGACAGTAAGATAGTGAGATATGCATTAAATTTCTTTTCCCAGTAGGGGTCTGATTCAACATTTCCTATGAAAGAACAGAAAGACACTATCCTTTTTCTCCAGGCTAGTTAGCCTATAATTTAAAACTGTCAAAAACACAATTTTATACAAAGTCTTCAATAAAAGCTTCTCAGATATAACCCAAAGAGGTTTTACTAAAGTTTGATTCAGACTCTGTTACAATATTTTTAAAGCTATAAACACATCTGACTGATATTTTGCCGTTTGCTTTTTTTTTCCCTTAAAGTATTTGAAGATTTACAAAGGAAAAAGCAGCATCCTTTCAAGGTGACTAAGCCTTGCAGCTTTTAAGTCATCGCAACATATTCAATAGTATGCCGGGACCATTAACAGCCCAATGAAGTGTTGCTTAATGAAATGCATACAATATACGTCTTCGTAATATTTTTTTTTGGCAAATGTTTTTAAATGATCTACAGGCACCTAAGAAAATTAAGCACAATTTCATTCTAAACCGCTAGAAGAGCCAAGAGTGACGGCTATAGAACAGATGCAAAACGGGGGAAAATCTCTTAATGTGAGCTCTTTCTTCCCTATGACGTTAGTATGCGCTGCTCTTTGTAAGATAAGAAGCACTCGAGTTAAATATTTTCGTACTTTTTAAACAAAGAGACTTATTTATGTTGACTAACTCCTTTGTAACATTCGTTTTGCTGTACAATGAAAACCTTCTTACATTGTTAGACAGATGTGGTATGGTTCCACAAACAAATAAAAAAATCCCCAAAAGCCCACCACGGATTATATCTGTTAATATAAGTCTACCATATGAATACCTTTTGATTCCTTCTACAGTTATCTTTGCTGAGCCTGGTGTAACTCACTTTAAGAAAAAAAAAAAAATCCCTCTTGCCCAAGGAACAACATTATAGCTTGGCAGTTCACATACTGATATCAGACTGAAATGATGGTTTTGAATCATAAAACATGTCATCAGCTTTATACCAAACCTCCAATAACCTTTGTCCCACTTGCCAGCCCTCCCTTTACTTGTCAATATAAGGCTTACCTGATTGTGTTTCCAATTACAGAGAAGGGAGCCCCTGGTCTGCAAGCTGCAATTGCTTCATCTCTACATTTCCTGGCAACCTCCACTAACTTTTGACCAGATTTATCCACACTGCCCACCAAAAAGGTTTCAGAAGTGTCACCATGGTAGCCATTGTAATACACCTAAACACACGCAGAAATGTAAAGACAGTTTCTTGTTTTGCATCCAGAAACAGATCATCTAAACTAAACCCATTCTTTCTAGGAATGAGCTACGTATTGCACCAGACAGGTCACCGGTAGGCTGCACGAGCGACAACGAGACCGGGAAAGCAAAACACGGGAGGAAGGAAAAAAAAAACAACAAAACAAGCACGAAAGACTGCAAGGTGCACAAGGGCTGCCAATTAAAAACTCAACGAATGCAGAAGTTGCACGTGGCTGCTTAGCAGAGCGCAGGAGGTGACACGGGTGACACCACTCAGCTACGGGACAGGAGCATGCCAGAAGCCAGGAGGGGGCCATGAGGTCACCCAGTGCCAAAGGGGTCCCTGGGCTGAGATTGGGAGAGGTGCCAGCCCATCAGCAGCGCTTGGGAGACCCATCCCTCCACAGGGAATGTCTCCATGCCGGTATGGTGGGGTTCTGCCCAGGCAGAAGGCGCAGTGACCTGTTGTACCAACGACCTGCTGGCTTTCTGTTTGTTTGTTTGACATTTCATACGCTCAAAGCTTCAGCTCTCCTTCAGTTCCCTCTTGGGCAGAGCTCTGCAGCACCGCACGGAAAGGGGTTTTGCAGCTATGCAGTACGGACACAACTATGGGAGCAAGCCAAATTTCCTTACCAAAAGACAAATTATAATGGGGCACAGTTTTGATCTTCTAAAACATTTTTTTCCCCAAACAGTGGGCAACTATCCTCCTGGGACTAATGACTCACCAAGACTGAAGCACTGAACTTTTGCCACTCATAAGCTATTTGTGAAAGGCACAGACTCGCATTCCTTTTGGTCAATTGCAAATGGAAGAAAAAATAAATTGGCAACAGACGGTTTATCTCAGGGCCAGGTTTGTGTTCTGGGGGGGAGATGTAAAGAAAATGCAGGCAGCTGCCGGTGCACAGCGCTGCACAGGACAGTGAATGACAGCGAGAATCCAACTTTGCAGTCCTCCCGGCGCACACCTCCCTCTGCCAGCTGGAGCTGCTGCTAGATCTGCTTTTAGAGTTCAACGCCTGCTGGAGAGGTTTCACTCCAGCTAGTTCGTATTTAAGCCAAATGAGTTCAGTTGTAGCTCTAGCAAGTACGGCGCTTAAAACCCAAACAAAAACCTTACACTTCATCATCCTGGAAAAAATGAGTACAGATTTAAAACACAGCAGAGCTTAAAAATAATAGCATTTACTGCCGGCCATCAACTGCAATTATGTATTTTTAACATTAATGAACTACAACCACAGCAACTGTAACACACTAATTCCTTAAAAGTCAATGACAGATTTGAGTTGTAAGAAGCTTTACCTGCCAATAGCTGCCTGGAAATTGTGCAATGCTGACAGTTCACTGATGCATAATGCTTCTGTTTCTACACTTAAATACATTCTAAAGGCTACATGATGAAGCCAATAAAATTTGTATTTCATCTATGAAATTCTACCATCTTAATTGTGCAAAAAATAGATTTTTTTCTTCAAATAATTTGTACATTGTGTGAAGTGTTTATAGTTAATAACCAGAATATTATTTAATCATTTTATAGAACCTGTATGCAATTATAAACAATTTGTTGTGGTATATTTACTTTGATTTTTACACTGTTCCCCTGTGAAACATCCCAATTTTGCTCATTAAAAATAATTTAAAAGATCAATTAGCAACACTGCAAAGTAATATTTCTTCCTTAAATTGTTTGGAACTGAACTGTTCTCGAACACAGCACAGTTCAGTTTCATACAATATAAAATCTTTTCAAAGATAATCAGCAATTCCCATCCCTGCCAGAATCTTCACATTCATGGGAACTTCAAGATCTATTTTGTTTTTTGAGGGTAAACAGAACACAGTAAGGAATTTTCCAAAAGACCACTAACATTTGGTTGTACATTATTTGTAAAGCGGGGCGGAAAAGATGCATACTCCTCATTAATAGAAAAATATTTGGGTTAGTATATCATGAAAAGGATCTGTTTTAAGAACCTAAACAGTTGTGGTTTTTTTCCTAAATCAAGGGACTTGTCGTTATTATCCTGACAGATGAAATAACAACAATAAAAAAAAAAAATGAACCTTAATGAGTTACAAAGAAGCGAGATGTTAAATCCTTGACTGTTGCAAGCTGACTTGGTCTAGTAAAATGAGCAAAGCTGCGCGAGTTCACCACAGTAAAAAATTAGGCCCAAAATGTACTGTAAAAATGACAGATCACACAGTGTGAAGCTGGCAGTCAGGATTCCACAATTAGAAAGTATGGAGATGGGCAAGAAATGACAAGGAAAAAAATCCCCAGAACAACACAGTTCTGGATCAGATGTATACCATGGGAAAAGGTCAGTGACCCTAGTGTTCGTAGGAAAAGTGATTTAAAAGCTGGAATCTCATGCTTGGAGGTAAGACCATCTGAGATTTCTTCACTTCTACCAATATGAAAACTGGGCTCAAGAAACACAGTATTAAGTTATCAGGAGTATTTTAACAATTAAAAAAATCTCATTCCTATGGTACTCCTTTGTATGCTACGTTTTGCAGAATAACGTCAGAATTCAAAAGACATCTGTGTCCGTATTAAAAATAAACACCGCTTTGGGAAAATAAAAACAAATGCAGTGAAAGGAAAAAAAGCTTCTGCAAGACACAAATACATTGTGCTGTCTATATGAAACGAGAATTAAATTCCCAGTTTCCGTATTTTCTTGCTCCCACGAAAATCCAGCCAGTGTTTATTTAAGTAGCTGTAATTGACCATTCTCTGGAAATATTAAGTCACGGTTATATCACACTATTTCTGTTTCTGTGCAAAAGGTTCAGGGCTTTTATACCAGAAATGGAACACAACACTACCTTCGGGGATTTTAATAAATGTAGGGAACACTGCTAGCAAAAGAGTTGCTGTCCAAATAGACTGACATACACAGGCCAATGTAGCCTCTAATGACAGAGTAAGATAATGACAGGCCCCACTCAAAATCAGCAGGAAGAGGAAGATCAATCTTGGCAGAGTGAAGGAAAAATGCTGGCTTTCTTCATGTTAGCTCATCTCATACATATCTATCTTCAGCTGCTGCCCAGTACTGCGGTGCTCTGCATTAACTACACAGTGGATCAATAACAATTACACCTTCTCAGAAACATGACACATAGCAGGATTGGGTTGACATTTCACTTAGGCCAACATTGATCTCAGTGCATCTGATTCCAGTCCTAAATTCAAGTCAGGCCTGGGTCTAGCTGGAATAAACACACAGTTAAAAACAAAAAAGGAAACCAGCTGCTTGTGCCTTGCCTTAGAAGTAAACAGCACATCCATCTGTGCGCTCCCCATCTCCCATCCACTATTCTTCCTGTTGCTACCAGGAACTCTAAAGTTGATCAAAGACTATTTTTTATATGAATTACTCACCGTGACATCAATGTTGATAATATCTCCATCCTGAAGAGGTCGACTGAAACAAAAACAGAAAGGAGAAAATAATGGTGACAGACGGTTCCCAACAAAGGGAACACAAGAATAAACACCTAATGACACATACATAAAAATCAGGGGGTAGAGATTTCGTGACGGAGGAAGGCAGAGGCAAACAGAATAACCATTTTTACCGTTCAGCTCTGACTACTTAGAGAACAAGTGTAGCTGAATATAAAATAATGAGAAACAACTGGCGGGAAAATATATCAACATCTGAAAAATCCACTATTAGGTTTATTCTTTTTCTCTCACTAGGGTTTGTATTTTACTTTGTGAGTAGCTGAATATATTGCAAATGATGATAATAAAAAAAAACACATAAATTCAAATATATTTATTCCTTACCCTATGCTTATTTTACTGGAGAAAAAAAATTGGAATTATTCTCTGTACTGTTTTTTTTTTTTTTTTTTTCTCCCACATGCACTAAACTCTGGAGGCACTATGCTGTTTTTTTTTCCCCAGTATCTGGACAAACAGGACAATATTACTACTTTTCTACTTCAAATACACTTCTATAACATCTATCAGCATCGTGTGTTAACATCTGTATCTGCAATACGTCTACATGTGACGCACAGTTAAGCTGAAATATCTTTAATATTAAACACAATTTATTAATTTCAGTTTAACATTTTCACTCCTACTGGTAAAATGTATATTACTGGGGAAATACCTGTCGGGAATACCATGACATACCACGTTGTTTACAGAAGTACAAACAGATTTTGGAAAACCTCCATAGCCCAGAGGTGAAGGATAGGCATTCTGTCTGATTATTTCATGATGAACAGTGGAATCTATTTCTTCAGTTGTCATGCCAACCTAAAATATCAAAAATAACATTCTGTTAAAAAAGCAAGGCTAGTTTCTCATATTTACCGAATGTGATTGCAGTCAAACGTTTCATTGAAATCTTGGGTGTTTCAAATTCAGTGCTTTAATACAACACATAAACTGTCTGATACACTTTATTGATATATTGGACTATTTTTTAAAGAAAGCAAGGTTTTAAAGCAAAGATGCAGTAGAAACAAGCACTCAGAGGTTCTTATGAAATCTAAAATATGCTCTACTTCCTTCCAGTCCTTTTTTCCACATTTGCTCTCAGAGACACCATTTTTCCATGGCGCTTTGTTTCAGTAGCTGCTATAGAAATGGTTTTAATGCTTTGAAACATACTACTTTCCTTTTTATTTGTAAAATAAAGAATATTAATTCCTTCTAACAGGCCAGCCCACGTATCATTATGCAATTGCACATTTTATGAAATGGCTCTCTGAGTATTCATTAATTTTGTAAATATTTGAGTTCACATCTTGAAGATATTTTATTTCACGTTGCCATAGGTTGGATGGCCACAGTGAATCTACATGCAGTTATCCATCCCTTTTTTTTTTAATGTTCACTTTTATGCTTGGTGCTTTCTAGATTGATCTTTTTCTCATGACTTTACATATTTAAAAAACTCATACGTTATTCAGCCATTTTCTGAGTATAGAAAACAAACATGCTTAAAAACCAGTTCTTGTTTCTCTTTTGGATTGACTCTGTCTTGAAATGGTTAGAGCTGAAATTTGAAATTTGGTAGGGAAACCTCCCTCATTGAGAAGAAGTGCCTTTGAGGGTTCCTGTGCAAATTGATCTTGATTTGAATGAGTTTTGAGCCTTTGGAAATCATACTCACACACTACAGTAACTATGATTTCTGAGGACATTTTACTAACATGTGGAACACGGGTAGTCTGTGATGCAGAAGGCATACATAACTGTATGTTGAAATATACAGCAATCACATACAGAGAATACAACGGAGTGCACTTGTGTCCTGTGCTGAGGATAAAGCTGGGTCCATGTGCTCAGCATGGAAGCATGGCTAAGCAAATGAAGAGCAATGGCAACACCCAATATGCAATTTGGGGTTCCTGTGCAGCTGCCCTGCTCTGCAGCAGCTGCACACCGTCTGTGTCCAAAGCTGCAGCCAGCAATTCTGGCTCAATGCAGGTTTGTTGCTCCTGTGTGGAGGGCTGTGCACATGGCAGGTTCAGCAGGACAGCAGGAAGGGGTGGAGGAATGGGGACTCATCACATGAAACAGGAATACAGAGTTTCCTTTACAAGGACATCCTAAAAGAGCTTGGTTTGCTTTGTCCAGAACCCTGAAAGCTATAGAAGCTCCAATCACTACAGAAACAGAACGGACTCAAGGAAAGGCGGGAAGCAGTTTAAATTAAAGAGCAAGGCTGGCATGAGAACAGATGGATACAAACTGGTTGCACAAAGATGATTCCTGCTGATGAAGAGAGGCCCTAGGACATACTTGCATTCAGAACAGCCTTGAAGAAGTGCTTGTAGTACAAAGAGGAGCTGGCCCGGGCAGAGTCTCAGCTCTGAGTGCCACATGCTTCCCTGCCAGCCTGTGCCAGCTCCTGGTCATCACTCCTCTCAAACACTCTCCTTTTCTCCTAGGATTGTTTGTGTATGTAATAGCTTCTTGCTATTACATACAGTTTGCAGTATCAAATTCATCATAAGCTACACTATGGTCCATATATAAATTCACTTCATGCACGACAACAACCATGCATGATAAAACAGTATTACTGAAAATCTCCTCTTGTCCATAATCCCCACACTGCACTCTTGAGGTAGAGTCCTGATTCTTCAGATACATGTATGTGTTCTTAACTTTATGGAAGCAAGTTTTACTGTACTGGGAAATAATTGCACGTAAATAGTTAAACCAGCATATTTGGAAAATTAAAGCCTCAGGCAGTTTTGTTACTGGTGACCCCAGCTCCAGAACTAAATCTCTGAGACAGTACAATGAGAACTGAAAGAAAAATGCATGGTAAACTGATACGTATTTCCCCTTTTAAGTCGATGACATTGACTTATAGTCTCCGTCTATCTCTGCATCTCATAGCTACTCAGCCCATTTTACCCTATTCAGTATGCTATTACGTGAAATATCAAGGTAAGGTGAAAAATCACTTCTTCATCAGCAAAAACTTGTAGTAGGCTCCTCCCAGCACATTTATTCTTGAGAGGTACCCCAGAAAGCATACTATAGAAACATTATTGGAAACCATGAGGTGTCATTATCAGTGCACTCTGGAAACTAGTGCGGAGCTTGGCAGCTGCTTTTTCGAGTTCAAAGTTTAAAGGCTTGTGCTGTGCCAACCCTATGGGACAGCAGGAGTTGAAGGACTAAGGGGATGAGTGGAAGCAGCCTGGCCCCTTGGCCTTGCACACATGCACACTCAGAGCAGATATACGAGGATGATGGACCATAACATTACAGGAAAAAAAAAAGTGTATCATGGGCCTTCTGAGAAACTCATCTGATTTGGCACAATCCAAACAGAGGGAAGATTACAGAGACTGCACAGCTTAGACTGCACAGATTTAAAATACAGAAATAGTTAAGTAGGTATATCATGAAGTGAATCAGAAGTTAATAAGTCCTTTTTCAGTATTTGCATTAAAGTTGGATGCACATTAAGGACAGCAAAAAGAAAAAAAGCAAGTAAGTGAAAGCATAAAAGACATTCAAGCTGTTTGGGGACTTACATAATCATTACCTTTAAGCCCTTTCCAGCCAGAAGCAGGACATGACGAGCCAATTGACAAGCCTGACGAAGCCCTTGAATCTGATCTTCATTCTTAATTTCTATGTTGTCTCCCCAGTCTGGTACAATGCCTGTCGTCACATAGTCTGGCCTCTTTATGTGCTTGGAAAAAAAGGATTGAAAATGAAGATCAGAAAACTGAGCATGACAATGGGATCATTTTCTCAGATACTGCCTCCTGCTTCATGGCAGCTTGCCCTTTCTGTCGTAGTATCGACCTTCCTAAGCCATCAGGGCAAACCCTCAAGGCTGCCTCAGTATTGCTTCCACTGCCCTTTTGAACTTAACATTGCCTGGTACTACTGACTTGTGCAGTCTGTTAACCTCCCTGCACTGAAATCCTGAGGACTGCAGCCCACTTTTAGCACAGTTTCAAGTTTTAAAACTGTGCGAGAAAGACTTAGAACCTTTTTATTTTCTTTTGCAAAGAGTGGTACATCTTTGAGAAAAAGCATCACTGCAACGCCCAGACAACCTGATTAGATCCTTAGTTTCTTGCTCAGACACAGCTTGTGCTAATTTTCATAAGATTGGTTTGTTTTGTGGTTGTTTTTTTTTTTTTTACTAAGAACTCTAGGATTTAACTTATTTTAATTTAGAGTTTTCACTTGTTAATCTAGTTCTCAAACTATGAACTACAATACTATGCGAGGATATTCCAATTTGTATGATGCAGAAAGTGTAATAAACTTTCTTTTTTGCTTGCACAGAAAGTTCCCAGTCTTCACATGAAGGTGAAATTTAATTTCTGATTTTTTTCTTGTATCCGCAATAATTTCACAGGATAACATCGCACAATGAGAGAAACGCACTTGGTTTCCACAGGTGCTGGCGGAGGGGGAGAGTGGCTTCACTCAGCGGAGTTGGGCTTTGCATCAGTTCGCAAAGCACAGAATCAAGCCAGCAGGGCAGGAGGCAAAGCAGCCACTTTGGCTGTATATAGAAGAGCACACAACATCTTGGTGTAGGGGTAAAGAAGAGTGGTGTAACCTATTAACTACAGCGGGACTTCAAATAAGAAGGCCATTGTTGCTCTTACTGGTATTTCATCACTTCTACTCTAGCAGAGTGTAACTGTATCTTTACTGAATTCACATCAACAGAATTTCAAATGTGAATTTCATTTAAGATAAATGGCATATCAGCCTCTACAGCATCCTGTTGAAATATATACTATGGCATTTAATTTGGAAGGAAAAATTACACTTGCTGGATTACCCACTGCATACACTACAGCACCTCCACCACCTTCTTATAAGGCACTGATTTTCTAACTGCTGAGACCTGACCCTGTTGACCTGTGAAATCTGTTAAGGGAAAGATCCAAAGCAGTGTATGTACAAACATTTGCATATACAGTTTCACACTAAAATATTGGGGAAAAAGCAAATGTCATCTCAATCTGGTTTCTGGCATACTCTGTAGCAAGCAATAAGCTTGTCTTCAAGTTTCCAGAGTTGAAAAATCTAGACTTATTTCAGACAGTGTAAGCACAGTGACCTATGAAGAATACTTTTCAGTATGACAATATATTTCTTCCTCTTTATCCTAAAAGAAGCAAGTACTGAAGTTTTTCAACCTTTGAAAGCACATAAAGTGAAAAAAAAACACATGCTTTTCCTGCACACAGAGCTTTCGTAGCCCCTCAGGTGTAAGAGCCCTACATTCAGAACCCTCATCTGCTTTCCTAAATTAACACTTTTTTTGTATTTCCAGCACATGGAAATATTTTGCACTTTGCATAAGAAATCTGTAACCACGTGGCAAGTACTAATACTCATCCTAAAAATCACTGCTTAGGAAGAGCAACTTTTTGGCTGAATGAAAGATACTTTGAATGAAAGGGAGTTGAACTGCATGCTGTAATTAAAGAAGAAAAAAGAAAGGAAACCAGAAGTGGAACATATGTTAAAATTAAATGAGAAAACATCTTTTGGCCCCAAAATAAATAAAGAGAAAAGTATACGTTGGAAGAAAAAGAATACTCAGAGACAGTCGAGATTAGTTTGGAAGGAACAGTGGGGCTTTAGGGTAGCTACTAGCAGGTATTGTGTGCTCTCATCCTGAACGTGATGCAGCAATTAACAAAATGTTCAGGGAGATATAAACATTTTTATAATTAGCTTGCTAGAGGGGTATACAGAAAAGGACTCAGATGTTAATGAATGATTCCTAATGATTTCTAGTAGGACTGTCTACAGACATCCAAAAGGAGAACCTGGACTGGAAGTGCTGACAGATGATAGTAACATTCCATGTTTATATGAAAGTAACTTAATGAGCCCCAGGTTTAAACTCTCTAATAACTAGACACATCACTCTGTTTAATGTGGTAAGGAGCTGAAAACTTTCCTCACTAGTGCTGTTATTTCAAATACCAGACCACGTCATAGGACTGTATCCAAACCTTTGAATGCACTTGATCAACTGTGCAGTCAACTCCTGCACTGACTGAAAAACAGATAAGATAATAACAATTGCAGTACCTCGGGAACTGGATGAGCTGGAGAAACCACTGCTGGCCAAACTATGCTATAAGCAGTATTTCTTTGTCCCTGAGAAAAGAAGCATCTCTGTTGTTGATTGCTTGATTGCCTGAGCAGGTAGACACGATTGCGTGTAGAAAAAATTCCGAGGCAGTCAGTCACAGAACCTGTTAACGGATAAGTTTGAAATGGTTAACTTTTCTTCTACTATCATGTTACAAATTGTAAAATACGAAAAAAGAAAGGCACCATGAAAACAACCTGCAAAACTTGTGCAGTAGACAAGAAATTAAAATCTTGTACCATTACAGTATTAACACTAAGAAGCACTGGGAACAACAACAACAACAACAAACCGCAAAGCATTACATCACAAAATATTGTATCTGTTTTGGTTCAATATATTACATCATAAAATACTGTATCGGTTTTGGTTCAATGCATTAAAATGTAGCATGGGGAAATTCCTAGAAACTGCACTGTGCAAGGCTTGTGGAAAGGGTAAACTGGGGACAATTGCAAGAAATTAAGAGAGAAAATGATTTCAGACATTTTATCCAAAAATTCTCAGTGAATTCATCACGCATTTGAGCTCTCATCATTTGCATCAAGATTCAAAGTTTAAGTTCAGTGCGTAGCAACCTCCTGCCTAGCAGGAAGAGAACAAACAACACGAGTGATTTTTAGTCTTGGTCAAGGGCAATTGAGGCTACTGAAGTTTCTAATTGCCTTGGAGTATTTGAATCAGGTCTCCCCTAATTCACATGGCAAGTTGGGATGGCAGTTCCTGAGTAATCATTGCCCTCACTTACATTTTGGGAAATCACACATTTTGCCAAGAAAAACGGGCATGAAGGTCCAACTGTTGTCAGAAAGACAACAGAAACACAGTAAAGCATCAAGAAAAATGAGAATAACATCAAGACAGCAAAGTGCACTCAATTTGAGAGGATTACACTGTCCAATTAAACACTATAAAACGTGTTTATTTTCATTGCTCAAAAATTCTATAATTGAAACTGTGTTTTTTTGTTTTTTTTTTTCTTGATGGAATAAGGTTTGCATAATAGTTAAGTTACTTTCAAAAGAAGTCATATGTATACAAATACAAGAGCAACCTTCTGTGGCAAGAAACCAGTACGAATAATTAATACTCGGTAAAAAGAAAGTGGTTTTAAGAAGAGGTTACCTAAACATCCCTACATGACAGAAATTAAGAAATCTGTCTACTGCATATTTTTAGTTATGTAAAATTATTTTCTTTTCAGGAGTTTTTTCTGTACCTTGTATACTTTTATTTACTGTATATTCCCTTCTTTGGCTACACATATTTTGTCCATATGTCCTAATATCTCTCCCCACGCACGCCTGGCTTTACAAACGGCTGTTTTACTGCACTCCATGATACACAGAAGAGTTGAACTACAAACTTTCTGAGTCCCCCCCAAAGAATGAATGCAATTGCTGAATGAGGTTTGCTTTAGACTCACTCCTGAATGTCTCTGTACATGGGGCAGTACTAAGCTTAGTTAACAGTATCTGAATTAGTGTAACATCCGAAAAGCTGTAGAGAATTTTACTCAATGCAAGGTTTTTGCTGTTTTAAAGTGTTCATAAGTAATGAGGCAGAGTTGGAGGGCGGGGCTCAGATCCCACTATCAGCATAACCTGGGTACCCTAACGACAGTTCTCTGCTTCCTGAGGGGAGAAAGTGCCTCTGAGGAAGTGGAGCTACCCCATTAATAGGCGGCTGGCTTAGTTTGGCGTACTCATGATCTCATCACTAGTCTCATCTCTTACTACTTTCCCAGTGTCTCCTTCACAAGGAAAAGCTCTTGTCCAAATGAAAAACAATACCCTGCAAAAGCGCAGAAGCTCAAAGAGCTTGAAGCATCTTACAACTCCTTGAACAGCTTGCACACACTTTTGGAAGCTGGAAACACAGGATCTGCAGACATGGTAACTATCGGTTCTTCACAGACAGCACCCTACAGAGCGCAGCAGAAGAACCCCGCTCTCACAGCCCACAACTCCACACCCCTGTGCTAAGAGCACCAAAACCCACAGACATGGCTGCAGGCAGCTGAAGTCCACCTGGACGCCGACAGCCTAGGTTACATTTCCAGTGCTGCCCCTTCAATGGCACACTGCTGGGCACTTGTTCCACTGGGAGCACTGCTCACTGGCAAAATAAAGGTGTGCCTGTCAGTTACTTGTCAACAGAGCTCTGATGTCCCAAATAAATGCATCACACCAATTCAGATCAGTGAGTTCAAGCCTATCAGCCATCCCACGTTCAGAAGGGATACCTTCTTACTGAGAATAAATTTTTTCCCTCTGTTCCCCCAAAGCCACACCATAAGTCTTGTCACAAGTAACAGGATAATGAGGTATCGCTGTCTGTTGTTATCCCACTAACTGCTCATTATAAACCAGATGTGCACAAATATGCCCACCACTCAAACAGGTGAAATGCGACAACCAAATAAATATCACTGCCGTACGATCTGTCTCCTAAAGCACATCACAAGAGTTACAAACACAGAATAACAAAACCTTTGTTTGAAATAATACAAAATTATAAGAAAAAACATTCTCCTTCAAAATAAAAATAAAATGGCATTAAAATATAACGATGTTACTGTTTTATAATGAAAATCTGGACTCCATCCACTTCCTTCTGTAAGAAGGCCTTCCTCATGTCTCCACAGCTCCTTTTATTTTCAGGCTCCCATATTCACAGCTAATTTGATATAGCAACACCATCAATCACCGAGACAGCAGCAACTGGCCGTGTGCTCCGTGTCACCCCGACTGCTGTGCTGCTGCTAGCCCCTCCGCCCTGAGCAGCTCCTGGCAGCCTCTGATGGACTTCTCCTGCACCGATGCCCAAGCACATCCTTTTTGCGAAGGTTTCTGTGTGTACTGATTGCTGTGAGATGGTTCCTAAAGGCAGGATTTAGGCGGCCTCCAGCAGTATTGCAGAGAGCTGGGCACCCTGGAACACAACAGCACAAGCAGGATGCGAACTGCCATCTGTGTCCGCCTTTTCTCCCCCAGCAGCACGGCTGCGTCACATGCCACGAATAATAGAATATATTTACTATCAACTGCAATAATGAGAATTATTATCAGTGTTCCTGAAATCACATCAGCAGCGACGATGCTCTGTGCGCAGAAAATTACAGACAACTGCTCCCCCGACTCTGTGGTGAATCCCACTGCGCGGGCTGTGTGCGCGCCTGCTGCCGGATTCCTCTGCACACCTTCACACTTTAATTTGTATTAATCATATAAATACGTGCTGTGAGCTTTCGTGAATCACAGACGGATTTATCTTTTGTGGAAATCACATTTTCTTTCCCTTTTAAATGAGCCAGCCAAAGGGGCTGAATGCAGGATTCAAGTGTGGTGATGGGTGGGAGAGTTTTAAGTGACTGATTTTGTAGCACAGATGTGCCCTGTATTTATTAGCCTTTTACTCTAGGTCTATTTTAATTGTTATCTGCTACACTGTATAATGAAATGCTCCCATTTCACCCTCAGAGCAGAGAGTTTTTTTATGTGTATCTCTATTAATGACCCTTAATTAAGTTGATTTTAGTCATTTAAATGTGATTTTCCTCTGGTCAAGAAGTATTTTTAAAGGGAGATGCTGGAAATGAACTCACGGTTAAGCGCTGCTGCTCTAATGCTTCTTGTTCAACAGTTATAGCAATTCACCCTCTACGTTTTCAACAAGGTGCAGAGTGGCCATGCAGAACACTGTTCATCCATATGAGTCATCAAATGTGACTGTTAGTAAGCAATTTTTTGGTATTTATTTAGGAAAGACTTAAGGTTTCCCCACAATGAGCAAAAATGTTACTGAAGGCTAAACTTCACAACAGCTCCATGCTACAACAAACACAAGGGCACACTATGACAGGGAAAAGAAACAAAATTAGAATATTTAAAATACTTTCTGTGATAAAGCCTGTCCTAATATCTACGGAAGCACAGTAGTGAAATCATTTAGATAGACAGCAATTCACGGCAAACTGATTTAGGAAATAAATGCAGCTTGCTCTCGATAAAGCAAATTTTGCACACAATATATGAACACTGGAAGCATCAGATAACTAATTTTTCAACATATGATTTCATCTATTTTCTCATTCTTTAAAAAACTGAATTATAATAACCATGGAGATTTTCTGAATATATTGATATTTGAGGATAAAATACTAGAGATTTTTAATTTGCCATGTCGGGACTTCTTACTATTATAACATACCATTTCTCTTCTTGTGCAAATTTTCTTATTTTTGAATCTTCAAAGTCTGAAGCAAAGTACTAGAAAACAAGATAGGTGATAACATATGGAATCCAACCAACGTGACTACCTAAGACTTGACATAGCTTTTTATATTTAGTTAACAAATGCTCAAATTTCTAAATGTGAGCTAATGGCTTGATAGATCTTTATTTGTAATTATAATTACAACTGTCTTAACAAAACACTGATTTTGTAATCCCAGTGGTGCAGAGGTATACGTAAGCTTCAAAAATAGGCTGGGAAAGATTAAAGGTTCTCTCCAACTCCATGTAACCTGTGTAACAGAAGAGCGGCTCAAATTTCACAAGCAATAACCTGTGCATCTGCTAAAAAAAAAAAAAAGAAAAAAAAAAGAAAAAGAAAGGAAAAAGAAAAAAACGAACAACATAGGGAAATGCCTCAGGCACAAGTTGAAACTGATTGGGAAACGCAGAAAGACAAGAGCCCTTGAAATTAAACAAAAGCAAATTCATTCTGTTGACAGATGTTGATTACATCGAAGCTGCATAATAACTTTTTTCTTTTTTTTTTTTTCTCCTTTTTTTGCAATGAATACCTCTGCATTCTCTGTACATTAAGGATATAACATATCTTAATCAGCACAATCCAACACATAACAATTTTTAAATTTGGTCAAAGTATATTGTAATGAGGTCTTAACGACAGGCTCCTCTAAACAAGAGTGTATTCACATGGTCATGTCTGCGCACCCGTGCTGGTCATGCCACCATCAGCCCCTTACTTCCAGGGGTTAACTGCTCTGGCAGCCAAATAAAATACAGAGAGAGCTGTGTAATTATGGAGACAGTCAAAGGGCAGACTCTATTTTGAAATCTATTTGCACAGACAAGGTCTTCCAATTTCGCTTACAGGAAACAAGCTGGTAAAGGGGTCTCCTCCTCTCCAGATGCTTTCCACACTTTTTTCCCACATCAGGAAATCACGGACATGGACACCATGCAGCACTGTTTCCTGGATTACAGGACTGTGTCATTACATGGAAAAGAGCAAACCCATGCTTGTGAGAAATATTTCCTCCTAATTGCCCATATTAGGGGAAAGCAAAACCTACTAGGACTACTGAAAATGTGACTAGCAGCAATTTGTAAACAGGACGCAGCCGTCATGATGGTACTGGAAAAGAGAAAACAGAAATGAAATGGCAAAAACATTCTGGTTTTAATAGCGTGACTGGGGAAATGAAATATTCATTACGGTTGATGTGACTTCAGTTATAACAGCAACACACTGGTGAAAGCCTCTACAGCAATACACTTCTGACTGTACCCTGACAAACCAATATGAGGACCAGCATCTTTATTCAAATGGGCATTGTTCTTTTTAATTATTACTTACCAGTCAGATACTGATGACAGAAGTTGTTTGGTTAAGGAGCTAAGCGGTTGCTGCTCTTACTGCCCCATGAGCCGTTCTACCAGGCCTCCTGCAGCCTGCACCCTCAGCACCAGCACCACTCCTGGCTGATGAAAGTGTTGCCTTTTCTTCGTGGAGAGCAGAGCTTTAATTGGTTAAAAATTTAAGAACTCAGTGAAAATGCATTCTTGTTTGGGTTTTCCTTATTACTCCCTGTAGCCTGGCACGCTAAGATGATGAATTAGATCCTTTTGAATAATGGCAGATCTTCTAATTCATTATTCAATCAAACCTATGTCCGACAAAAATAGCTGTTCTGAAAGTTGGTAAACTGGGAAGCCACAGAGCATCAGAACCTCTTCTTTTTACAGGAAGGATGACTGCCTAAGGGTATTTCAACCCAATAATAACAACATTCAAGTAATAGTGCCCAGGTCATGACAAGCTGTGACCCTCCCGTAGCTCTGCCAGGAAGTTGGCCTGGTGCCACCTTCTATCAGCAGCAACCCACAGTACAACTTTAACAAATAAGACTAAAAGGAAAAATTAATTTCATATCCTCAAAAATCCCTTCAACCTTTTCCCTGACTCTTGTGTATACAAACATGCACACAGTCACACGGAGAAAATGACTTAGCCCAATTCTGATGTCATTAAACAGCACTCTCTCACTTCATTACAGGACTTAAAAAATACAGAGTAGCATCTAGCTATATCTAAATTATATTTATGCATATACCAAAGGAAATTAATTCTCTATTACCTGAAATGTGACTGAGATGTAATGCATAACTTTGGAAACGGAGCACTGTAGCTCTCCTGCGCAGTCTTCCCTCCCCGCGCTATTTCTACTGAATCTACCCTCTCCAACAACATATCACAAACAGAAAATAAACAGAAAGTGCCGCCTAGAGTAGCACAGCAAATGAGTCAGATTGAAAAGTTGGACAAAGCAATATTAAGAGTTTCACACAGTTAATACCAGGGGAATTCAGGCTCCAAATCACAACGTCTGGTAAATTTCAACTTCTGTGACTAGCAGGAGAAACATTCCTCTTCTGTTACTACATTCCTATGCTGAGTAAATTAATTTATCATAAAGTCAATAAATTAGAATGAGAAACATATCTGGTCAGGTCTGCCTGTCTAAAGACACCTCTCAAACACCTTCTGTCTACCTTAGGATTTCATAAAACATCAGAGGAATTACTTATGCTAGGCAGGTTAGTTATTGTGCTTTGATGCTGTAGTGGAGTAACAACCACCAGAACAAGTCAGTCTGTTTAAAAATAGCAGTCATTTCAGATTAAAGGAATAAGCTATTCCAATAGCCCTCACACATACGCGCACAATACAGGATCTTGTCATTAATATGCACCCCCCCACAGCTTACTATTCACCGAATCCTACTGGGATAAAATCTGCTCAGGTGCTGTGGGAAACAAGTGCTTTCCAGCTGGCATGTTTATGTCCTGCACCCATGCCTGATGCACCACTAAACGTTGCTGGCAGCAAGTTAAAAATAAATCCTGCTTTAACATCTTACATTTCGATCAGAAACGGGGAAAAATACGTCTGAATCACCACAAAAAAAAGTGTTTTTGACAAATCCTTTCAGTGGATGAGCACGGTTGCTGAAAAATGAGTAACATTTGCTCAAAAAACATAGGACTGCTCTCCAAGTCAGGATTTTCTGCAGAGCTTGAGGTACAGGAAGAAAACTGATGGTTAGCAGGCTTTTCTCCACACAGAATACAAGACTCCTTGCAATACACAACTGCAGCCCAATCTCTAAAGATACAAGACGCCTCTTGAACGATAAGCTGGCCTTATCTCAAAATGAAAAAAAAGAATGTACGTCATTAGCAATTTGGGGATGAATATCTTAACAAAATACTTACATTACTACTCGTTCGGTAAAAAACATCAGTGTTTCTTGCCTTGCACTGAATTTTATTAGTAACTTGTATTACCCTATTTCCACTTGAAAATGTAGGTTTTATTAGGACACTGAGTGTTGTACTAAAAAAAAAAAAAAAAAAAGATGTACGTGTTCTGTGCTGGAACGGTGTGTAAAGTTGGGGCACTGCATCCTGTGCGCTCGACTTCAAAACACATGAGCAGGTAGCTGTGAAAGCTCAGGGCTGCTCCTACTACACTGCTGTGGTATTTGAGGAAACAAGCTTTGATTTTTCCCCACGAAGACGCTCTGCACAAGGAAGATGTTCCAATCAAGAGCTTGCTGCAGATAACTTCTAGCATCCTTGTTAAAGCATTTATTTTTAAACCTGTCAGTCATCAGAATGTGCTTTTAATGCATAGCTTGAAAGCTTATTCATAAATACGTGACATTGGGTCACTGAATCAGTTATAATGATAGGATTATGGATCAAATTTGGAAGAGTATAGAATAACGTCTGGGAGCTGTTTTAATATTTTTTTAAATACCTTCCACTTATCTCCATGCTTAACATTTACAAAGACCTCTTTCTTATCATAAAAGACCCTGTTTATCAAACACTGATACAGGAAGAAGCTGTTTACCTTTTCAGAAGTACCAACATACATCACTTATGACAAAAAAAACAAGCACTCCATAAGAAATGCTCAATCACTGTCAATCATATGCACTAAAATATACATAAACCAAAGCATGTGGTGTGAACTACATTGGATTCAAACTGAACATGGAATTACAACTATAACAAACAAGAAACAAATAATTACAAGTGACTCATAGGCCTATTTACACATCTCACAAAACCACTGGAAAGGTGGGTAACCATAGAAACCTGACAGCCTAAATTCAGTGTTTTAAAATTTGTATTTAGTTTAAAATGCTGAAAATGATGTCTCTATTTGATAAAATTCTTATTTTAAAGGCTTCAGCTTTTGCTTTGATACTTAAATGCTTAAAATTATTCCATCTATCTGTTACTAACAATTTGCCTTTTGGATTTGATTTTATTCAAGTGAAGATTACAATTTACTCTTTGTAGTGTAAAATGTCAATACATTTGAATACTGCAAATTAATATTTCTAACACTTATTTAACGACTGAAATTAAATAATGATATCAAACAGTGCTGAACTTATTATTAAATGTTTTGCATACAGACTTTCCTGAGCTGCACGCTAGAGGAAAAAAAAAAAAAAAAAAAAAAAGATTACTCAAATTAACTGTTAAAGCTGAAATGCTAATAGCCTTTTCAACTTATAGCTCTTTTTCACTGACAATTACAATTTGCATGGCTTAAAATTTAATACTATGATTAGTACTAATGTCCTATATTTTACTTCATAATCTAAATGAGTAAAATATTATTTTTGTAGTTCACTGGCTCTTATACTTTGGCTGTAATGTTCAGTGTGTATTTCATTATGCAGATGAGCAATGGATGTCGTTTAAAGTGATTTAAATGGGTCAACAGTATTTTCCTATTCACATTAATCATCCAGACAGCCACATAAAAAAAAAAAAAAGGAAAAAAAAAAAAAAGCCTTGAAAACGAAGCGAAGGAATCTCCCTCTTCCCACCCCAACCCTTCCCAGCAGCACAGCAGCAGAGCTGCAGGGATGCGGGAGCGGGCTGGGTGCTGGCCTCCTGCTGGGGTGGCTGCCAGGACCTGGCAGACACAGCTGGACAGCCCCGTGCCAAGAATGATCCTCGTCTCATGCAGCTCAGCGGGAGTCGTGTGTTGACAAACGAAGCCGATCAGGATCAGCAAAACTTGCTCTTGGCACGGGAAAAGGCGGCCGCGCTGCGCGCCTGGGCGGCCTGCCCGCCGACGTGGTGCTGGCAGCAAGCCGTCCCCTGCCTAAAGGCCGCTGTCAGGGAACTCCCGCTGAAGGCAACGCAGACAGACCGGGCCACTTGTTGCCAGTAGATCCTCATCAGTGTTACTGATGGTGGGCCACAGGGCTGGGCAGGCGGCAATGCCAGGCAGGCTGAGTGAGCCCCAGGAAAACAAAAAGCAGCCCTAGCCAGGCAGGAAGCTTGAGGTTTGGGGACCCCATGCTCCACAGATGATTCCTCCAACAGGCAAACGCAAACCTCAGGGACAGCAATTTGGATCTGCTGACATCCTGCTCTCGGTGGCCTGGGGGAGGCAGCCAGTCTGAATCAGGACGGCAACAGTCTCCCGCGCAGACGCTGAGCTTTTATAAGTCTTCACAAATGTCAGACACAAAAAGGGGCTTTATTCTGTGGTAGGGAAAGGGTAATAAGGTGTTTTGCATTTTCCACATAGCGGTTTCAAAGTGCGTTTTCTGGCTCCAGACACAACACTGCTCCTTCTGCACAGCACTGCTGCAATCCAGGCCCCTCCCCTCCCAAGGCACCAGCCATCCTTCCCAGCATGGGCAGGACTGCTTGCACTTCTCTGTGGTGCCACCCTCATTCTCTGCACAAACACAGGGATTTGCCTGTAATTCTCTGTCAGGAACAGGATGGAAATGATCCAAGGAAGCGACTGGAAAAACTTGCCCAGTTTTTTTTTTTTTTTTTTACAGAGTGAGGAGGAGAGGGCTGCAGCACCCTGGGCACACCAGATGTGTGTCCCCTTGCCTGCCCCTGCTTTTGGGGCTTTGCACCCACTGCTCTCCCAGTCACACCATCACTGTCTCCCCTCTTCCTTTTTGTGGATACAGATGAACAGGAGTAGGATCTGAGCTTCAGCTTTTAGCATACACCAGCTGACACACGACAAAGTACAAGGCTCAACTACTTGGATTTCACCAGACCTCGTGGCTGATTTACAGTAAATTAAACAATAATTGCCACTGCAATGACTACAGGTTCAGTTTTAACCATGACCTTTCCTACATCTTGGGAAGATGAGGGATATCAGCACATTTCATGAGAGCGACAGCATACACGCAGACCTGGATCTGACACATACTTCCCTACATCTGTCTGATGTAATGCAGGAATGGTTAAGACAAATGACATCAATCATCTGCAAATTCCCAAAGCATGTCTTCAGGATGGGTCCTAGCCCTGTTCCTCAGTCCCCTCACTGTCTAGCGAGGAAAAACCACATTCAGATCCCAAGAACCAGATGGTAAGGAAGGACCCCACTACCCCATACCATACCATCAACACCCCAGCCACTGCTGCAAGATATTTCCTGAATGACCTACAGGCAATACTCATCTTGTCAAAACAAAGACAACTAAATACCAACTGCAGCACCTGGTTAATCCCTTGCAACTGGATCATGAAGTTCAGTTGCACTTCAGGCAACGCTGCTCACCCTCAAAACCTTCACTGCGCTCCCATTTACTTCTGCTGCTGCAACATCACAGTAACAGTTACCACATCAAACCTCCCTACTCTACCAGGTGTCTGAATGATGGACAGAGCAAAGACCATGACTGCTACTTTCCACACAAGCAAACTTAAATAAATTTCTAAACTGTCTTCATCACTATTTGCTCTCCGTGTACATTTTATTGAACTATCCCACTATCTGAATTTCTAGAACAGATCGAGTAAGGAATGGGTCTTTTCAAGAGATTAAGTTTCCAAATCCTTTTCTAAACTGAAAAGGATTTGCATAGATAGTAAATCTATAAGCAGCAGTAAGTGTTTTGCTTTCCCCTAGATGAAGATAATCTAACTTGCCAGCAAAATATGACAGGCATTTCTTTAGAGCAAGCTTAGCTACCTTGTCTGTAAAGCTGGGCAGCAATCCATGAAAGCCTCCATGGGGACATTCCACTTAGACAATTAGTAACTCACAAATTCAAGTCAGAACTCCTACATTCTCTTGCATGATTTGACAAACACTCACTGTAACTCTTCTTCCGCTGTTCTTGTTGTTACAAGTTTGTGGTTTAAATCTACAGCTTTGCACCAGTATTACCCCTGGAGATGCAGACCAATGTGGGGAGTGACCTGGGCCCACAGCTGGATCTCCCAGTTTCTCTGACACGTCTTGGCTGCTTGCAATTGAGGGAGTTTCAGCTAGAAACCAGCTTACTTTTGTATGTATTTGTTCAGAGCTTTGTTAGGATAGAAAGCACACCACAGGTAGATCTGACTGAACAGGCACAATCTGTAAAGATATTAATTGCATGAAAAAAAATATTTTGCAAAAGACTTTCCATTCAAATTGATACACAAAAAGACATTTTTTTTTTACCCTTAAATAAAAATACAGAGGCATATATAACCTTAACTCTGCTGAAAGCAAAGGCTGCTTATCTGTCTCTGTGTCATGAGAGACACAGCTACATACCGCATGGCACGGTATGCATGGGAAAGACTAAAGAAGGAAATAAAAAACAGGCTACTAGCAGAGCTGTACATGTGGCAACCAGTACACATCAGTGTTAGCAAGGAAGGTCAGCAATCCTGATAAATGCAATGACAGCGCACGCTCATCTTGAGAGTGCTTCACTAGAACCACAGATCTGCATGTGGAAATTGTGATGTCTCTATTTCAATCGTGCAATTACAGCTGAAATCACAATCTTTCTAATTAAAATTCAGGCCAGTGAAGTTGTTCATTAAACCTCCATCCCGATGTGTTTTGTGGTGCATTATAAATTACTCTGAGCATTACAAAACAGAGCAGAACAGACAGAGTGCTAAAGCCTTGTCTCTAGAACAAGCGCTGGTGCTCCCACAGCTTTCTGCAGCAGCCCTGCCATGGAGCCAGCCACCTTCCACTTTCAACCAGTCTTTGGACTGCCTATCAGGAGGCTTCGGCACAACATCTGGATAAATTCCAGATGAGGAGCTCTGGTGCTAGAGTGTATAAAGGGCATGATAACAGAAGTTGCATGTATTGGCAGAATTGCACCCGAGACGTATACTGGAGGAGGTATCAACTCTTTCTGGCTCTCAAATCATCCCCAGATCAGCAAACTCTGGAAACTACATGCTAAACATCTGTAATATATTAAAATTATGAAAATGTGAACTTCATTTCAATCTACCTGCATGGCCTACTGCAAAATGATATGAATGTGAATTAAATTCTACAATTCCGATCACAACTTCATTAATATCTGGGGTCCTGAATCCCACTCAGTGAGCAAACAGACACAGTGAAGATGATTCTGATTTGTTTGCTAGCACTGCAATAGCACAGTCAGCAGAAGAGGTCTTCCTCTACTCCAGTTATGCCTGCTCACAGTGGAAGGAAGTTAATATCTTGCTATTGCTTTTTTCCAACTCCAGTCAGAAGATCTGAAACTGAACAGCTGGATTTATGTGAGAAAAAATAATTTCTTTGTCATTTTCTTTCAGTGTTATGTCAAGTGTGTTGATTTTCAAAATTAAAAAAAAATCCCACATAATGCAGGATCTAATTTAACTTCATGTACAACTAAACATGAAACGGATAACCTGATAACATCTGATATGCTGGAAGTGCTAATGTATGAGTTTAGATAACATTCAATACCACAGTAGTCCTTCATGGTTCAAAATAAGCTTGATTTAAAACTGAAACATCACTTTAAACAGTGATTTTAAGTTTAAATAGATGAAAGTAAACATCCTTAAAATGCAAAAGTTGGAGACTTTACACAGCTGGTTACAGTGGCTGCTTATTTATCTTCTAAACCAGAGTGAGAACAGTATGACTTTCAAATACTCTCGTGAAAGTTTTCTCAGGCTGCATACTACAGTGTAAAGCTGCCAAAAGACCTCTGAGGAGCTCTGAAGAGCCCTTTATTACCCTAAGGCTTCCTTCCATGCAGCATAGCAGCTCAATGAACACTTGGTTCCCAACCTTTTCTTCTTTGTTCAGAAATTAACACATATAGGGAAAGACATCTACTGATTCAGGAAGGACAACAGCTATATAATGAAAACTCCCCAGGGAATCAGCTCTTTAATGAGATAAACAAACTTACCAGATTGTGTTTCTGTCATAAAATGCCATAAAATATTTCCAGATTGTTTCTCATTTACATAGCATGTTTTAAATACGAACTATCTAAAAAGGAATTAAAAATCTAATATCAAATTTCCTCTGTCCAATAATCTTTGTGATGCTACCCTTTGTCAACAAACCGTTCAGTTTGTAAACGCTACCTTAGATGTTTTCCTTTATATCCTTCCTAAACATCCTTTCCTTATGCCGCTATCCAAAGACTGAAAAGATTTTAAGTATTATAGAAAAAAAAATAAATGAATAAAAAAGCTTATTACGAATGTGTCTCAGTTCCTTACACAAGGAGAGGAAGGTCGCAGCCACTCAGATGGAAGTGTAAGAGGAGAAAGAAGGAACATTTTTTAAAATGGAAGAAGGGCTAAGACACCAGCACTCAGCAAACAAAACCTGGGGCACCCAGATAGGGTATGATACGACTGAAAGAGAAGAAATCCTTACCAGATAATGACTTGAAAAGTTTTGAAATGGCTCCTTTTAAAAAAGCTTCCATACGTTTTTGCTCACTGTGGAACACAGAAGACGAGTGGTATGACTTGAACTACTGAACACAAAATAAGAGTGACTTTTCTTAAATGAAAAGTAGAGTTTGACTTCATACAGAGCCTTTCATACTTAGTGTGTTACAAATTGCTTTAAATACTAGCAAGCAAACAGACATTATGCACTCAAGAGCTCATACATAATTATACTTAACATTTTTACAGAGCTTTTCATCTTCAAAGTGCTTTACAAACAACTCATTAACCTCAGCCAATGCACCTGCAAGGTAGATAAATACCTGTACTGTGGCTGGAGAGACAGGGAGTTCAGCGGCTCATCCAAGAAGGTGTGCACCACCACCAAGCTGTTTGCTTCCACCACAGCCATCAGCCTGGAGACTATGAAGTCCCACAACTCCAGGGTGAGACTCACCACCCAACAGCAAGCTGGCAAAGCCACTGACTTGGCAAAAGCCTCAGCCTCTCCTTCACATACTGCTGCACATTCGCTGGAGCGTGAGGATCCTGGACAATGCTAACAACGAACGTGAAGTCTGTGCCTCCAGGTACAGCCACAGCGCAAGAAAACAACTTCAGCTTCAGTCCTCAGGCAATCCCTAATTATCCAAAACTTTGAACAAACTCTGTCAAGCAAGGCCAGTAACTTTCTCCCTTGTCGGTGATTGGAAAAAAATTCTTAATGTGATTATGCCACAAAATTATAGCTATACTTTTTGATGGATAAATGTTGATGTGATTTTTCTTTTTTTACTGCTTTTTAAAAAAATGTCAGAAACACCAGGAATGCCAAACCTTGAGCAAAGAAGAAGCCTGAGAGATGTGAACTGTAATACAATACATGCACTGTGCTACAGCTTCTCTCCCCTTACCACAAGTACAGAATCACTGCATTTTTAGCAGGCATCCTTATCTCAGATGCTGTGAGCCACTAGATTTAAATAAATAAATCTGAGAATCCTTATCTGATCTATCTGCACATTTGTGATGCCAGAGCTCTGCAAGTTCTCTAGTTACTGTAGTTTCTCCCCGGTTAAATAGCACACGTTCAGAAAAAAATCAAGTTCACAAAACTTATGACAACAAAAAAACAAGAAATAGTTGAAAGACAGGTTTTCCACGCACTTCTTAGGATATCAGGAAAATAATTTTCTCTACAAGTAATGGTGTACATATTGTTGGTTAGGTAAATCTGAGCAGGAAAAGAAAAATGAACAGGGCAGAATTGTATGTATCAGGAAGAATAATTAACATGTTCTGCCTGCTTGCCCGGTCCACCCCGCCATAAAGGCTGAAATAGGAAGAAAGATGCAACTTTTAATGACTCTACTCATATACATACAACTCAAAACAATGAGGGAATAACTCTTGACAATTAAGCAGAAGTTCCCTCCCCCCCCCCCAAATTTGGAAAAAAATTAAGATTATAAATATTCATATATATTTTGAAGCAGGATAGCACATGCTTTTATCTGTCTGCCAACCTCACGATCAAAAAAAAAAAAAAAAAGAGAAATTTGCAAGTCCTGATGAAAATAAAGGCACAGAAGAGAAAACTAAAAATAAAACATATGGGAAATGCAATTAAATTTAATTAGATTGACCACTAACACTCATTCTGTGATTGTAAAAAAACAAAACAAAACAAAAAACATTAGATTACCAAAAAAAAAAAACCTACAAACATTTTCTAAATAAAGGAATTTCAACAATGTTTACAGAATGTAGCTCTTCTAACAGAATGAAACAGATTAAAGGAGAAAGATGGAAGAACAAAATCAATATGCATTGTACTCACTATGCCCTGAAAGTACATAAATGACTATGTGATAAGAAATCAACACATCAGAGGAACACTAAAGCTGCAGCGTTTTTATCTTGTTTGGTAACTTGTTGCTTTATTTCTAAATAGCAATCAAGAGATGCCAAAGTAACTTCCTTCACTGCCTGTACTCTTAGCTGCTTCTGTTTCCATTCTATTTTCAAAACAATCTCTTCTCCTAGTCATTAACAAACTAAAATCAGACTTTAAAATGGTGAGGTATGCTGCCCATCAGCATAAGGCAATGCTACATAAAAACAACAAAGAAAAAGATACCAGGGGGCAGCGTCTGAAGGCAGCTTTCTTTCAGTGGCCCTGCGAATCCTGGCACTACATGGCTTTGGTTTCTGAACACAAGGGTCATAAGCATCAGCTACAGCAGCTCACCCAGGCCTCAATCCAGTTAGACTGTTTCTCTAAACTTGATGAAGTATTAGCACCACCAGGTAACAGCAGTGATCAGGGAGACGCCAGAAATAAGAAGCTAAAAAATAGAAAACGGAATTAAAACACTGAAGTCAAACAGCCTCTTTCTGCAGGATGCATAACTGTAAGGCAGAGAGCACACAAAGTGCTCGTTCTATACTTTATCTCCTTTTCGCATATGGAACATGAAAGTTAGATCCGGCACACAGGTATGTCTTAATAAATAAATACAGATTTTAAATAGAAAATTAAGAGAGAAAGCACTGCAAAGTACACAGCTTGAAAAGGTACAGAGTAAAACAAAACAAAACAAAACAAAACAAACAAAAAAACCCCCATAACAATTGTACTGTGACCTAACCACCTCCCATTTCATTATATGAAAACACATTCTGATTATATTTTAATGCTAACAAATATAACTAGATCAACAGCACTGGGGTGCATGGCATGCAGGAGCACTGAAAACCACCACCCCAAGCTGGCGTGCAGAGGAAGAGGTACAGAGCACCTCACCAGATGTGAACTTCCAAGTGCTATGGAACTGTGCTTGTTTGGGAGTGGGAAAGTGGGAAGCAGGAAGAAAAAAAGAGGAAAAATTGCACAATCCCAAATAGCAATTAAGAGTACTGTAACTTGGAGTCTTACAGGCAGTTTTTAGCACAGAAGCCCTCTGCTGACTGCGTATACAACCTATCTCTACTCTGAAATTATAGTTTGCATCAGAACAGAATTGTCTGTGAACACTGCTATTAAATTCCTACACTTTCACTTACGTTTGCTCATGATTCTCAACGGCCAAAACCAGAGCACCATATCTAGTACTTCCAAATATGACAAAAGGGAAAAACAGCCTAGACTTCATGGCACAGATCTCCACTGCACTTTTAGCTGTAACTTCAAACCTAGAAGCAGCTGATCTTCTATTTGACTCCAGCAGAAACCCAAACTTCAGAGTAAGAAATGAAAAGATGATGTCGCTGTATTAGGGCAATTCAACCACTGAAACAGACTTGCTTTTTATTGTAACCTCAACTTTACCATCTCTATACACTGAAAATCATGCAAGAAATAATGAGAAATGGGTCAGAATGGAGTAGTTCAGATCCCCTGCAGAACTGGAAATTACTCATAACACAGAATTTCAGAATTTTCTAGATGTCATTTTTGTGTACATCTTACATTAACCTCCTAGTTTACTTAAGGAAATTCAGTGCAAAACTAGGCTAAAAGGAATATATATCTAAATCTAGAAAGCCACTTCATATATGTCCATTTTTAAACGATACCTTAACCCAGCAGCTTAGAAATAGCAGGTGTTAGCACAGGTTTCAGATTCCATTTAATTTCCCTGATGCCATGCTTCCACAAGACACTCTGCAAGTTACTCCCTTGGCACGACAGTTTTTCCATCCATCAACTGCTGTTAACAATCCCAGTCCCTATCCCTACTGCCTCCTGTAGCTACCTGTGCTGAGATTCGGGTGGTACAACCTATTCCACTATAAGGTCAGGTGGCATCTCATCCTGTCACTTCAGTTAGAGGAGCTACCTGCTCAGAAATACACTGTCACTCCCAATGCCACATCCAGAATTTAGCAAGTTTCAGTTCTTCATTCTTACTCTTCAAATGCTACACACTGCATTAAAAAAGCTCAGGGACCAGCTGAAATCTGTCACATAGTATACTGCTCTTCCTTCAGGGACTATAGCCCACAGACGAGCCGGGCACCAGCTTCACAGCGAACCACCACACCAGGGCACCAAACTGCTACAGGATGGAGCTATGAAATGGACAGGGAGAAAGAAAGGCACTCCTTTCTGTCTAAGGAAAGGTTTGGCAAGTTTTAGAAGAGATTGCAAAATGGAAAAAGATACGCACAAAGTATAACAGTTCAATTTTGCCAGATGGATTACAGCTGGGTTTACCTCACATTTTCTGGTATCTGAAAAAGGACCGCAGGGAGGTGACCAAAGCTGCACAGCCTCCAGCACGGCGACTGGCCTGCTGAGAGGTGGGTGAGGTGAGGACATCTGCTAAGGACCTTCCTTCCTGGGAAGGCAGACTTGGCTGATGCCAAGGGACAAAACGGAGCTAACAGAGAAACTGTGCCCCCAGCTAGAAGTGTTACGTTGTGTCAGAACAAAGGCTCTGCACGCTGCCAACAACACATTACCTCTCAAATGACAGAAGGCAACAATTAAACACTTTACTGAAAGGGGAATATTTTGTCTCTCATGCCTCAAACCGTGGAAGTGTACGTCTCCCCCAGAGTTACTCATTGCTGCGCTGTTGAAATGGGAATAATTCCTTATCTGCCTGATGTTTTGCAAGACAGGGATGGAACTACCTCTGGACCTTTTGAAAATATTAAAAGTGTGCTGCGATCAAATGATTTGAACTTCCACCGTGCATCATTTGCAGCTGATAATGCTAATGCTAAATTCTGGAGACATGAGTCTGTCTACAAATTAATGGAAAATGTGAATTGATGTTTGCTTCCAGCTAATTGCCAAGCTCACGTACTGCACGGTGTAGCCAAGCATCACTTAATCTTGAAAACTCTCTGACAAAAGTTTTCACTTTTCCCAACCGCCCAAAAAACCTTCAGACTTAAGGAAACATTTTGCCCAGGAATTATTTATGTAAGTGATATGTTTTGTTTGTTTGTTTGCTTTTAAAAGCATTATATAGCTTTAAAATATTACAAGTTTCTACAGGAGAGGAGTGAAGATTTTTAGTTTTTTTGGGGTTACACATTTCTAAGATCAACAGTGATGAAGATACAGGTGAAAAGATGCTTTAGTATTTGACTATTAACAGTGCTAAGAAATGTTAATGGTTCAATCTTATCGTGAGAATAGTCTTTTACATGCTGAAGTTTACGGTTACACTTAGAAAAGGGAAGCAACATTAAAAAAAAAAAAAAAACAACAAAAAAGTCACTCCTATTCACAGAACACTTTCAAATAGATGGAAACAGACCGGTTTCCTAGCATATGGTAACTCAGAAACTGTTCCCAGAGCAGGAAGAGCCCTCTGCCCTTGCAGGTGGTAGAAACTACAGAGGTTCTGGACAGATATTGCTCAGTGAAGTAACAGTTTCATGTTTCCAAAATCAAAAAGCCAGGAAAAGGAGATGTGAAGATATTTCCAGCAGGTACTTTATCTATTTAATTAACCAGCTCCCAGCAGCTGGCTCTATAGCACATTTCTGTATGCTAGTATGCACAGTTCACTATAACATGATACTGTGAAAGCTGTCTGCCTGCTTTACTATCTTAAATGTCAAAGCTGTGCACACAACAAAATACTATATAAAATTATATATGTACATATATATATACACACACACACTTTACCCAAAGAAAGTAAGTAATTGCTTCATAGTGCCTCAGTGATGTGCCCACATCTTTTACTATTAGTCCACTCTAATAGAGGTCTAAGCTAATGTTTCTAACTTTTGCAGTGCTTCAGAATAGTTTCATGACCAACCCTGCTGGATAAGAGATTTTATTCCTTTTTTTTTCTTTGAAATACTCTATTTTGCCCAGACTAGCTCTGAAGGATACACAACACTCAACAACATGCTGCTACCAGACCTGCAAACTGACCTGAACTACACACCCCAATAAAATGCTTTGTAATACTGAGAATACCGCTAATAGATAAAGATCTCTAAGGACACTGTACTTCTAGGCAAACCTGGAAGTGTGATACTTTGAAGCCATAGTGTAACAAAGTCTCACTCCAGCTATGCCCCTTCGCCCCACCTTTATTTTGGAAAAAAGACTTATAAACATGGATTATTCATATATTTCCTCTTCATGTTGCTAAGGGGGGGGGATAAAACTAAATCCAGAAAATGTCTTGAGAACAAACATTTTAAAAAGCCTCTCCATCCACAGAAGAAAACTAAAATCTCCAGTTCTACACATTCCAAACAGTCCAAAGGAGACATCTATAGTTTCTCCACATGAGCAGGATTTCAAAGCTTACCTGCGTGTTTAAGATAATTGCAAAATGGCCAGCTGTCAGAATGCAGACAAGGTAGTGCACAAGCAAATAAACTTACAACCTGCACACACAGATTACCTATCGAAGAGATAGATCACACACCCTTCAGACAACAATAACTTAACTTTAGAACTCTGGCAATTATATGCAACACAGACTATTAAAGAATACTCATTCATTGGTAGAGCCAGGGAAGCAAGGTAAGAAAATAGTAATATCAGTATTTAATACAATAAGAGACTTGTTCTACAAAGCATATCTTCTCGACAGTTACTTCCCCGTGGCTCTGAGTCCTGAAACTTTGTTATGAGAAATTAGGGGCTTCTACTCCACCATAATTTACTTGCCTAAAATTAATAGATCAATAAAAGATTATTATGCCTTAAATCATCTAAGTTGCATTTGGAGACATGCAGTTCTTTGATGTCTTCTTATTGATTTTATTACCAATGAACATCACAGATGCAATTATTCTAATACCTGAGACTGTCATAATACATAGAGCATTTACAAGCTGGTAAAACATCATGCAACCAGTATTAATTGTAAGTGCAAACCATGAAAGGTCAGCATGCTAATATTGTGGCTGTGTTCTGGCTGTTTCTTAGTTACCTTTTGCAAAATGATAAATACAATTAGCATTCTTACGCATCGCCTGTAAAATCCATCACAAACACTGTTCAAAAAAAGCATGGCAGCTAAATCCAGGGTAGGACCACTCTGAAACGTGGGGCTGGAGCCTACAGAATCTCAGAGGCCTGTGCAAGCCACCCATACCCTTATAAAGCTGTGCACCTTCTCCTGGGGTCAACACTATTGCAGTTCTGCCTCTAGCAAGACAGGGAATATTCAAATAAATTCTCTGATACGTCTAACAGAAAAAAAAAAATTACACTTTTTAACTGTTAGCAAGCATAATCATTCAACTTTCTCAAACATAATAAATATTGTTTATGATAGCCTAATTCCTTCCTATATATGGAGAAAGTATTTAACCGGTACACAATTTTCCAATATCTCTGCTTTTCAAATGTGCTTATCTAGAAACAGTTTCATAATAATGAAAACTTCCATCATTCATAGAAACATAACATGAGAAGTATGAAGAGATATCACATAAGAGGCTATCAAAAAGTAATTTTCCTTCAACTTAGGTAGGATAGATTCCCTTAGGTGGACTGAAATCTAATTAAAATTACTTCTGTCATTCAGTATTTGCAAATTAAATTACACTGAACTGTCCAATTCACGGAAAATTGGATTCAGTTTAATAAGTCTTGTCTGAACTATGACATTTTTGCTTTTTCAACTTCTGGAAACGTATATCCACCGGGAGAACTGAATAAAGTTTGACATCTAAAAGGAGAGCATGAAGGCTTGACAAATTTCAATGGCTTGGGTATTTTAATTGAATGACAGACATGGGGTTTTGGGGCACAGAGGGGTGGAGGCAGTTGTACCTAACACACGTGGCCACACAACACCCAGAACAAATTTCACAGTTGTACTGCTGTTGAAGCAAGAAATCAAGAATGAAGCTATAAACTAAATTTTATATCACCTAAGATTTAAAACAACAACAAAAAGAAAAAGCCAATATCGTACGATACCACATACTAAAAATGTGACTCACTTTACAAATGGCACATGTATAAGTGTAGAAGATTTGACAGGTATCTAAAATGAAATAACCAGAAGACCCTGAAAGCCAGAGTTCAGCTGAAGACCAGTTTCCAAGATCTAGGTAAAACAGCATTTCCCTGTAGATACGAGCCCTCATCAATGAAAAAACCACTGATGCGGCTCTTCTGTCCCGCATGATGTAGGACTAATTGTGAAGAAAAGGCCTTTATGATTTCCAAAGGCTGGTCAAGACTCAGGGGACAGAGTGGAAAATAAAAGTACAGTAGAAGGTGAGCATCAATAGCGTGAAAAAACAGCTGGAAATGCTGTTATGTCAGCTGCACCGCACTGCAGCATTGTGCTTGCAGTTTAACATGCTAGTTAAAATTAATGTTGAATTAGTCTACTCTCTGTTACTACAATATTTTTTTTTTATTTAAGCCTTAAAGTATATATATTGAATCATCCAAGTCTTTCATCGAGACCACCGTAAGGTGCTTTTTCCTATTCATGTACTTCAAGTTTTGCAACAGAAGCCAAACAGAAACACTCCAATAAGGGTACGTCCGAAGAGCTCAAGGTCTGATTTAAGACAGCAAAACGCTGAGGGGTAAATCATCTCACACCCGTAAGATAACGCATCTTTCAGTGAGCAGAGCACATAGGACAACAGTTCAGTGTGAGTACGGCATAAGGCGCACATAACATGAGAAGGGATTCACTTCTGCTGGACAGGCGCTTTCAGGAGCGCGGCATGAGCAAAGACAGGCTGGAAAGCACCTGCGCGGATGTGGAAGTTCTGAGATGTGGTGGGTTGGTAGGACAAGCGCACAGTTCGGTGAGAAAACGCTTTTCCCTTAACGAAACACTACCTACCGCAGAAAGCCTCAAGGGAATTGCTCCGCGGGCGGAGTTCAGCGGGGCACACCCCGAGCCCGCGCGCGTGGCTTTCCCTCACAGCACCAGGCCCCGCGCCACGGCGCTCCTGGCGACCTCGATGGAGACTCCCACCTCCCGCGGGGCCCGCAGTCCCGCAGCCCCCGGGCCGTTCCCCCTCCGCCGGAGGAACGAGGCGGCATCACCCCGGGCCCCGCGACGGCGCGCACTCACCTCCGCCCCGCAGCACGTTGACAGCTCTGGGCGCCGCCATCTTGGCCACGCAGGGCGAGATCACGTGGCCGCGAGAGGCGGCCGGGCGCGCTCCGTCCGCCCGGCGCCTGAAGCGAGTCCCGCCCGCGGGTGCGCGCCGGATACGTGACGGGCACCGCGCCTCAGAGCAGCCGCCGCCGCCGCCGCCGCCCTCGGGGTGAGAGCTCGGCGGGCCGGGCCGGCAGCGCCCCCTTCCCGCCCGTCCCCGCCTGCTGCAGGGAGCCGGCACCCCAAGATGAAAAAACAGCTCGCTTCGCTGCGGAGCAGCGTCTTTCCGCCGCGCCGTGCGGGAGCGGCAGGGCTGCAGTTGCGAGGACCCGAAATGTACGAGTCATGTGAGTACGGTTCCTGCGCGTACAGGAACCCCACGCAGCACCCAGTGGGGTCGGTAACGTCCTGGAGGGAGGACAAGGCTCTTTTATCTCCTGCTGTAGCCATCGGCCGCTTTTGAATTCACATCTGTAAATGCTGTAATGTAGTTAACAAGAATAGACTCAACGCCCCACGCGGATAGGGATAGTGATGTTACTTACTCCCATTACTGACTGTAGAAAAAGCCTGAGAATTGTGTGAGCGTGAAAGTCAGACTGTAAGAATTTCTCCCTTCAAGGAGCAAATTGCAGGAGTTCTCTGATAGCAGAAAGCGTTCTGTGCTCTCCTCAGTGCTCCTCGATAGGTGTCATGAGCAAAGTGCGTCAGTTGATCAGCTGCCGAAGCACGGTAGGCAGCCTATCATACAGCTTGTATCCAGACCGTGGAGTAGTTTAAAGTTCAATACAGTATCTTTTGTTGCCTCCAGAAATGGAATTATTATCTTCATACAGCCACATTCTCCATCAAGTGACGTGTAACGTGAGAGCAGTGTGACAGGATTTTAACAGAAAAAAAAAAAATGTAGCTAGAAATAAATCATGAAATAGCATTCCTAAACTGCCTAGTTGCACTTCATGAGCATCATTGCCAGCTACTCCCTGGTGAGAGGCACCTGCACATTTAATCTGCAGAACAGAAATGCGTAAATCTTTGCACCGATCCTAGTTGTACAGCACGGTATGGTCTTTCATGAGTTTGAACTTCATCAGACACCATTTTATGTTATTTTTCGTCTTGGCAAGGCTTTAGGACTGCAGGTACCCAACCCTTGGTTCTATGAGAATGAAGTTCAGTGTAAAGCAATCACGTGCTGTCACTGTTTGGCACACGTAACTACACATTGCTGGAATGGGTTTACTTCTCTGTGCCTGCAGAGAATAGCATAACTTACATGAATGGCATGAATGAGGAGCAGTTCTCTGTCGTTTTTTCATCAAGTGTGGCTAGCAGAGAGAAGCAAAATGGTCTAGGTAAACCTAGTATCACTTATCTTACTCAAGTCAATAAATATTTCCTACTCAGCGAAATGGAATGCTACCAAGAGGGAAAATAAAGTGAACATTTGACTTTTGTCTCTTGCTATAAGTTAATAATTCCATATTATAACAGCCTTAAAACTTGTTGATGGCATAAGAAAATACGAGAACTGGAGACAATGTTAGAATGACACTGCTGCCAGCTTTGTAATTAGCAGCAGGTTAATTCCCAAATACTTCTAGTTACACATTAGCAATTCCTTTTGGAGATCAGAAACCAAGAGGGGATTGATTAAGGGATGACTGTTACATGTACCAAGATAACAACTGTTCCGTAATGTTTATGATCTCTAGATGAATCTGAAACCTTAACAGTCACTGTTCAGTAGTCTTTAATTTGTGCTTAAGTGAGGATTTCTAAGTGAGCCAGTGCAGCACGCTGAACTCACTAAAGCTAGTTCACAGCGTACTCTTTCTGCCTCTGTTATTGAGTGTCCTGTTTTCCTTTTGCTTCCAGATTTATTTTTAATATTTTTCCCAGTTCCATGGGGTGAGTTGGCTTAGTAAATAGTCAAATATAAGGAAAGTGGAGGGGAACGCATCTAGGAGCTGGAGCTGCTTCTTGCATCACAAGCTAGATTGTTAGCTTGCCTTGAGAAATGTGTTTCAGAGAAGACAGGCAAAGTGAGGAGTTTATAAGTGCAGCGAGGCAGGCTTAGATCTCATCCATATAGTTGTGCCTTCTAGTGACACCTGGAGTTCTCAGACCTCAATATACATCACCATTTGTAAGTGAAAAACAAGCACGTATGTGCAAAATGTATAAAATCAGGCAAAACTCTACTATAAACTCTTACAGCTGTAAGGAATGCAGAATGACATGTTCACAGTCCCTGTCACACTCAACTCACTCCAAGTGAAGATTTTATATTTTCCATGAAATGACTAAAGTCTCAAAAACATGAACACTGTGAAGTTTTGAGGAAGGCTTAACTGGAAGAAAAGCATCTAAACATAGCAGATACCGAACACGAAACACCTCCTTCATTGTCATACCACTTAGAAATGAAACAAAAAACTCAACCCTGGATATCAAGCTCTATTCCACTGATCTAGATTTCTTTTGTTTGATTTCTTCTGCTCAAAATGTGAAGAGGTCTGAAATGGAGTACATACCCTGTATCCGAGGAAGATTTTCACTATTGCATGCTCTTTACCTACTAATGAAAGAAGCTAGCGCTGCTTTAGGAAAACAGCACGTGCTTCTGCTCCTGGTATAAAGATCTTTTGCAGTGGTAAAAGGGAGTTCTGAAACACTATTCCTAAGGCCATGGCTTCATTTGTTATGACTTAGATTTCCTTAAATTTGGGTGCGATTCTTGTATCTGCAGTGAGCGCTAAAGAATGAAAGGAGAATTTTTTGTTTTCTTTCTTTGTTACTCTAGACTCAAGAAGCAAAACTATTTTGAACATGGAAGTCCATGAATTGTTAGGTCAACGATCCTTTTCATGCTTGTTTGTACCACTTGTAAATCTAAAAGGAGGTTCATACTGCATCTGTAGTGTCACTTCTTGTAAAGCCCATTACTGTAGGCTTTAGCTCAAACGAAGAACGTGGTGAACTTATTTAGATAAGTAGTTAGAGTACTGGTATTTGCATTGTTTTTAAGCTGTAGGAAGATTTGAGTGATGGGGGAGGCCAGCTCATTCCTATAATTTTGCCTCCAGAGACAGAAGCCAGTATGGTGGCAGCTAGCAAGTCCTGCATGAGTGGGGCTTGCATCCGTCCTGTTTTGTACAATAGCCTTCCATTTTAACTAGTTGCACTAAACTTGTAGTCTCACAGCTTCAGATACTTCCACCTGTGTGGTTCATAGCCTTTTGTACGTGAAACACTTTAATAGATAGAAGTCATGGTTTGATTGAAATCTCTCTTGTCATTGAAAGAAGGACTAGCAATGTAAAATTAAAACAAATATTGATGGCCTAGGGAAAAAAATGTCTGCAATGACTATTATTAGTTCTTTTCTGTTTGTGTTTTTTTTTTTCCTTAGGAGACTGAAACATCACAACAGATACTTGCTTTTCAAATTACCCTAGCAAGCAATGTTTCACAAAGCAGTAGCATTAGAGGATAGTATTTTTCCATTTGAAAGCTGAGAATCCAAGCTTCTTTGTGATAGGCTTATAAAAATAACACGTTTCTAGCTTTAACAGTTTGATACTGATGAAATCAGGTCAGAACCGATACTGCAAGAAAAGGTAAAATAGCAAAATACACAGCACAAGATTTTCAAGCCTTCTGTTGTCTAACAGTTACACAATACAATTAAGGAAAAGCACAAAGAGCAACAAAGTTTCAGTGAGAGACAAAAAGGAATTGAAGAACTGATCTATGTAAACAAGTTATGGGCTGCTTACCCTCCTGCTGACATTGCAGGGAGACAATAGGTCAGTCTTGAATTGCCTAAACTGCCATATAGCAGCTTTGTATATTTCTGTTAATAGAAGGCATGAACAGTTACTACCTTATCCGTCCACTGCAGTAGTTAAATCGTCCCTCAAACCTTGCAACTTCAAGCTTGCTTTCTCAGTTCTGAAACTACAGGGATTTTCACAGAGTCACTGAACTGTAGGGGTTGGAAGGGACCTCTAGAGATCATAGAACAATTGAATAAAGACTTTAAAAGGACTCACCCAACATAAAGATAAAATATAAATAAATAGAATATAAATATATAGAGAATATAAATGAATACTTCTTCACTTTGCTTTGGCTAGGCCCTAGATTATTTTGAAGCAATACTTAGTGAAGATTTCAAAATTAAGGTATCCTGCAAAGAAATATGTTGATCTAATTTGATGATAACTGGTGGCCCGGAATGCCTCACTGTTGTTCTGCAAGCCAGGTGTATAGATGCCTGTCTCAGTGTGAAACTTGAGTTGGCCATCAGAGTAAAAATACACCTCCCTACATTAGAAGGGAGCACTGCTGGGAGTATAGGTATTAAAATTAAAGTACCACTGTGTCCTCTCTTTCTAAATATGTAAACTACTTATTCTATCTTTTCAAGAAGTATTCCTTTCCTGTTGTGTTTTAGCTACTAATGAAACTCTCCACTCTTGCAGAGGAAACACAAACTATGAACTTAAAACTCCTCAGGTAATAACGTATATTTTAAAATAAACTACATACTCCATACAATATAGGCTCCTTTCTGTTACTTGAATAAAAATTTTCACTGTGGAGTAAGTCACAGAGGGTTTGGATTTAATATATTTGCTGATTCAGACTCATATCTCTGCCTACTACCTGACACCTCAGTCAAGCAGCATTTTCTGGCATCATTATTAGAAAGCCTTGCTGCCAGAAACTATTGTCACTCTTTGAATAGTGCTACTGACAAGAACTTTGTATGGAAACAAAGTTCATCTCTAGCAGCTGAATCAAATTCAGTTTTAGATATTCCAATATATCCCAGATATATTGGGTTCAAAAGAGGAGGGGGCTTTAATAGCATTCAGCTTCTTCTACCGAATTCCTACATTCCTATTCACTAAAATGTACAGGTGATTTACAGCTGATGGTATTAAGCTTCAGTGTTCGTGTCAACTCACAAATATATAAAATGGGAACCTCCACTACCTAATTGCAATTCAATAGACAGCTGTTATTAGTCACAGGCCCTCTCTCCATACACAGAAGCCAAAACACTAGTGATAACTACACTACTTTCTATGCTGTGCCAATAAGCCTTTGCTTAAATATAGTAGGAGACCCCTGCTTGTAATTGCATTAATACAGAAATATGAACAGCAGTTACAGAAGAATTACAGTATTAAACTTCATTTTATTACACAAATAAGACTTGCTGTACAGTTGAGTTGCTGCAGCATGCACTTCAAAACAAGAATTTTGCAGCTTACTTGCAGGTAAAATTTGTTATCCCACTGAAGACCACTGAACCAAATACCCAGGCTGGAAAGCTAGGAATTCATCTAGCAGCATCCACTGAAATCTGAGTGTATAGTCAACTTGACCATTACTGCCTAGGCTCTGAAATGGTAGTTCAGACTTACCCCAAGCAGCAGTGTCAGAGAAAACACTACTGCTATTTGAGCTATTATATAAAAGGTTATTGCTTCTGTCTGCCAAGGGAAAGGATAGTTCAGACACTCAGACCGCTTCAGGCAAAGTCAGCAGGGCTAGTTTAATTTCGCCGATGAAAGTTGTTTCAGATAATTGGCTTAATTAACTGTAATGGATTAGGGAGTACTCACATGGTCTTTCCTGGCAGCAGTGCTGCAGAAGCTGTAACCTGCTGCAGAATAGCAGTCTGTATACCCCAAAGAGGCTGCTTATTCAGTCTTGGTGCCAAGAATTACTAACAAGATAGGACCTAATTTACAGGAACTATGTTTTGTTGTCCTCAGGTACATCTCAGCAGTTCAAAATGTTCCCAGATGGTACTGAAATAAAGAACTACACTCAGACCAAGTCTGCATTCTTCACCATGAAAGGAACTGGATTCACTAGTTCACCCCTTTCAACAGTGTCAACATTAAAAGAAAAAACATATTCCAATAGGTTATGAAAATGTTAAGTTGTCCTAAGAGAATTTTCACTACTTGTTTAAGGAAAGCCATTGCTCTTCTTGCTCATTATCTTCTTTCACACTTATCTCCCACCATCAGTCAAATACTTCAATTGTCACCATCTTCTAAACAAGTCCAAGATTTCCTGACATTTCTCAGAAGTGTTGGGATATCTGTATTCCCTGAGAGTGACAGCATCACATACTAGAAAGTAGGAACAAATCTGCAAAACTCTTCTGCATTTCTGTTCTCCCTCCCATTACAAAAATAGCTACAAGGGAAACCACATTCAACCAATATAAACCAAGCAAACAGCCAATTAAGGTTTTTTGTTTACTGTTAACCCTAGACCTTTATTAAAAGCTGAAGCTTCTTCTAGCTCATAGGTGGCTTCAGCCTCAGTAATGCAAAAAAAAGTTAGGCAGTAGACTTCCCCAGACGCACTGATATATACTGATATATACTCCCCTCTACGCAGAAACCAGACCTAAGCACAGTTTCTTCCATTCAGCTTTCCCTCTTCTGGTTTTATCATCAGCACCTGAGGAAAGCAAAATAAAAAAAAGCCCAACACCACTCTTATTTAACTTCAGGCTTACTACTATGACCAAGAGTCCAATATTAAGCTGTTGGAGCAGGTTTAGGAGGGCCACAAAGATGATCAGAGGGCTAGAGCACCTAAATACATAAATTTTAAACTCATAAGTGAAGGCACTTGCTTCCTACAGATTTAGTTTCTACACTAGCTAAGGAAAGTGCTTTTGGAGACGATACAAAGCCTTGTTTGCTTCTCCAATTATGAAGCACTTTTCTTAAACCGTGAACCTGTATACTTGGTGGGGGGGTGGTTGTAAAAGAATATGCCTAAGACTACCCCTATACAATCCTAATAGGTAGTAGCAGCAGGATCCACTTCTCAGAACAGGTAAATCAGGATGCATGTCAGACAGACCAAAGACCTAGCCTTGTAACTTGTTGATATGGCTGAACAACACACAGGCCTACACAGTATTACTGTAGGACCCAAATGAAACAGTCTGAGGAGGAAGAAATCAGGAGAAATTTAGAGCAGCTGCAATATAAATATATACATTTATGTCCTAACTTGCTATTCAGTTACCTATTAAGCCCAGAGGCAAAACAGAATGGTTAAAGAAATTCGAACAATTAAAGTGTTATTGCATCTGAGAATCTACACTGTTTATTTCAGCAGTAAGTGCTCCCAAACCTGAAGTACAACATTTTAAATCTACACCACAAAAATAGAAAATATTCAAAATGCACAGAAACACAATTCACCTTTAATGTGATTAAAACGTCACAAGGTTTTTCTTTTTGCAGTTAAGTGGCAATTAAGGATGTGCTTCATAACACTGTAGAAATCTGCAAGTTTCCTGTACAGATCAGATCCTCATGCTTGCGCAAGTCGTTCTAAGACTCTTCGGTAATCTGAAACAAGTTGTTGGAAGCTCTCTTCTAACTGTTCATGTTGCATGTTTAGGTCTATTTGGTTCAACTGATTTGTCAGCTCCTCTGGTCTTAAGCACCTTCTCATCTTGGCAAGTTCTCTCTGCTTTTTCTAGCAATTAAATAAACAGGAATTTGAATATAACAAACAGTGAAGAGTACAGTATTTCACTGAACTTATTCCATTTCAATATCTAGGTCTTTAAGACATCCCTAATCCTTTAAAAAAAAAAAAAGCAAAACCCCTAAAACCATTGTTTAGTTGGCAAATCTCTGTTAAAGCTCCACAGTTCCTGTTTTACCAATTGTCTGGCAAACTGAAAACTCATTTCAAAATTTTTCTGTATTTCTGCAACAATTAGTCAGTAAATGCTCTAAGGTGCAGAGCCACTATCAACAGTGGGAGATACTATGAATTTAGAACTGCACTGCATCTGTACAATACAGTTCAAATGAAGCCATCAAGTGCTTCATAAAAAGTGTTTACATGATACAAGCATCAAGAATGCTGTGATATTGCCAGTTCTTTATAAAAAGTTGCTTTCTCCTCCAAATACTACATATTGAGAGTTCAGCTGCAGTTCTGACAGTTTTTTTTACTCAGCCTATTTATTTTTTAAACAAGAGGGTAACTAGATTTTAAAAACACTGTTAAAAAATCAGTGTGGAAGCCACTCACTAGGCAGAACCACAAGATGGGCATATTTCTGAACATGAAATCTAAAATCTTAATTCAGGGAAAGGGTGCTGGCTGTTTTCATTATTCTTTTGAAGAGAACTGCAGTGGAAAAGTGGAATATTTAAATCAACAGAATACTCTAACCTTTTAGAAGACAAATACCATATATCTAGCAGTAGAACACATGTCTAAGTTTTTATTACTCTTAGTGTATTTATTACATACAAAGACTAAAGTGAAAACGTTTACTAGAAGCACTAGATCTGAAGATGTTTATGGAATTTTAGATTTCCTCCACATTTTAAGCTAAATTACATGCTGAGGATATGTGACAGTCCTGTTGGATCAAAAATCATGGCCTTACTTGAACTGGACAGTGAGTGTAATTTAGTAAATGAGACAAGATACTCATGAATGAGAACCGAAAGTGTTTTGATTAAGATCCTGTCACTCAGCATGACATGGTGTTATCTCCAGATCAGCCAAGTGTTTAATGCAGATCTGAGTTCTCATTTCTGCTAACAGACCCCCTAAGTCCAACATGAGTACAATCAAAGTTCTGCTATTTTGGTATAACAGGATAAGTGCTGCTTTAGGGAGGCTTGCAAGCTAATCAAGATACTTCTGATACTTTGTGAAACTTCTCCAATGAGGTTTTGGGTTGCTCAGTGATTACTTAATTGCAAAGTAGCTAACATGCTACATGCATAGTTACAGCAATAAACTTTGGCTTGTGGTTTTTTGTTTTTTTTCCAATCAATAGAGGCTAATGTCATTAGTAACCAGGAGATACCATATATATATACACACACATACATATACACAAACCTAATCTTAGAGGATCAGCTAATGCAACATAGAGTGACTAGATACTCAAAAGCACACTAAGCAAAGTTGAGTATTTGATTCAACTTCACTGTTGAAATTACATCCTATCTACAGGGAGAGTACTGTTACTGATACAGCTAGATTGCTGCTACTAAGCTGCTCTGTTAGACCTAGTTAACAAGTAGAACAGGAATCTAAACTATACAGTTTTCTAGTGTAAATATATAGTACTTAAACCACAAAGTTAGAGGTGAGGAATTATCTAAAATATTCTTAATCTTTCCAAGAAATTGACTTTCCTCCCTTCCGCCTTCCCTTAGGTCTAACTGGATATAATGCCACTCGTAGCTGTAAGGTAAGGACTTTCTGCTGGAACTGGGCAAGTAACAGGAGCCAAACAAGGTCTTTGGTACAGCCATGAAGGAATGTTCTCTGCATCTGTGTATGTCAGCTGAATGCTGCATAACTAATAGTTGTTGATTGGCAACATAATTGGCATCAACTACATTTATGGAAATGAAAGTAAAATCAGGTATAATTAGCCCTGAAATAAGTATACTTAAGTCATATACCTTATAGGGGCCAATCAGCCTTCTTTTAACATCCAACCGATAGCTTCTAGATTGTTCTGCATCACCCATATCTGTTGCACGCAATCGGAGAATTTCATAAACTCGCCTTGTGTGTTGCTAACAAACAGAAAGGAGAATAAAGAACACGTCTGAAGGAAGAGGTCATTCAACAGTAGTATTACAGTATTTCCCCACTTTGAGTTTAAATGTTTCTATTTACTAGGAAGATAAATGAGAAAGTACATGGAAAATTAAAGCGATTTTGGAACTGATCAGCAACTGTCACATCTGAAAAGGAAAGAGACTGATGTTTCTACTAGTAGTATTACTATTAACTGTTACAACGTTAAAACTGAGCTTAAGATCAACTAATCCTCTGCTGATCAATAGGGTTAAAAAAATGATTTGGTATACTAATCCATCTTCAGATACTATTAAAAATTAAACTTATTTATCCATTTAGGTACAGCATCTCAGGTACAGAAGGCTGCAGGCATACTTCTTTCACACAAATGATACTATTTTTATGGATATTTGAATAAGGCTTTTCCTCTGCAAGTCTCATTGAATACTTCCACAGAAAGCACATTCAAATATACACGTTCTTAACTGAAGAGCATCCAAATGACTTTAAACTCACTGATAATTGTCCAAGTGATTAATTGTTCAATTTAACAGTTCTTCAGACATTTCGAGCTGCCTCAGTAGCAGCATTAGTGTTACTACTTTAAAGTTATGTGTTCTCAAAACAACAGTGCCTACTTATATAGGTATGCTTGAAGAAAAGGAAACCGATACTTAAGATTGGAATATTTCAAGTTCTATTATATCAAAAGCATTAGTAGCAAAAAAAAGGGCATTTACTTCAAATCTTAAGCATTTTCTTCCCTTCCAGATACACTGTAGAAATCTGTTGAAATATGCTACAGTACGAACACTCCAAGTCTCTACCTTTACATTTAGTCTGCTGCTGTACTAGCCTGATAAGAATAGGTCCAACTACAACTGTTCAGATTTAATACCTTATTTATTTTCAGCTTCTGTTGAGCTTCCATTACCATTTCTTGGCTGAAGCCTTGCATTAACTTTCCTGGGGAAAAGCAAAGCAAGTCTTGACAGAGCTTTACAAGAACAAAGTCTCTTAGCTTTATGTAGTTTTCAGATGGATCTTCAGCTAAAAAAAAAAAAAAAAAAAAAAAAAAAAAAAAGAAAAAGCACAGTTAATATGAGCATTATTTGTTTCTTCGTTTCTGGTACGCAATTACAAGAACTGCGGAAGACAAAAACCAGATATAACATTCATCTCGGATAAATAGCTATGCTTAATTGTAAGTACTGCTACCAAAGTTTTAGATGTAAAGTGTACTGTGTACAGTACTATATACTCATTTCTAAGAGACTGAAAAGTTCAATCCAATTTTTAGCATAAACCCTTATTTCTTGCATTTTCTCTCTGTTCTATAGTAGAGGAGAGCATTAGAACTACTGTAAAACAAACTAATTACGTGGAAAATGACTGAAGCAACAGCTGGAATCAATTTCAAGTTACTTCTGTCTTGCTTGAAACAGTAGCATCAGCATCAAAACTGTAGCTTTATAAAGAAACAAAGAACATCAACATAGTCCCATTTGCAACTTTGTTCCCACCTGTGAACTACAGGGAAGGAAAATGGTTACAACGCTGCAAACATATCCAAACACTACTTAATAGTTCAGTTAGGTTTACTACAAGTGAGTAGCAGGGTCACATTCCACCCTACCGCCATTTTTTTGAGGGGTAGCACCATGGAACTCATTACTGAGCAGCACATATCTCTGCTGTGCTTTTTCCTTTCTTTCCCTCCATTTTCCCCCCCTTTCCCTAAAGATGAAGACTATTTCACATAGCTGACACTGGTGGTTTAAAGGTGACTGAAAGCTAGTATGCTATTAATAGGAAGAAGTAGGATATAAGTTATGGTACTAATACATGCAGGACTGCACAACCAGCAAGTTGTTTTTTGGGTCACAGATTGCTTAGAATCACTGTATCAGTTGAAAAGATTTGCACATGAGTGGCATAATCTTGTATAGCAAAACTTACAGTACTTACTCCGAAAGAGATTGAAGAGGCTGTACTGAAATTAACTTCATTTATTTTCACTCAAATTAATTAGAAGAAATAAGAGGTAGTTCCTGTATGGTAAGCACTACCAACATCCATTTCACTTGTGTCAACTAGGACGACAAGTTAACAACTGGGACAAAATATCCATTGCAAATGTGAAAGTTTGAAGTAATTTCTTAAGGTTTCTTCATGGAAGTTAAACTGTAATCTTTCTGAAGAGAGAAAAGGCTTTACTTAACTTTGGAGGATATGTAACTACGTATTTTGTCCATTATCAAGGTTGTCAAGCCTGACTTACTATCAAAACGACAACAAATTAGTAACACTACATCATTTCAGTCCTGCGATGTAGAACATCGCAAGCTTCCTCCTGCTTTAATGCAAAAATAAAGTTATTTTAGTGCAAATTTGCTGTTTGCTACAATTTGCAGTAAAGGGACTGAGCCATGAACATGTCATATGATTTATTGAGTACTATACTTAAGATTGGTTATTCTCAGTTATAAAAGCTATGCAAACCTTTGTAGTATTAATGGGGAAAAAAAGATAAAAATCACACAATGAATAAGACTTCCTGCTGCATAAAGGAAGTTATGCTTCTTTAGGTTTCTATGAATTTGATTAAAATTACAAGGTAGATTACCCTGTGTTAGGATTATCCTGCAGTGATACCATGAAGAAAGCAGGTGTTGTAATGCATTTTAATTAGGTTGCTTTTTGGGGGGTGGAGGAATAGGAATGGGGCACCTTTTTCTCTTTTGAGATGAGGTCTTAGGCATCCTTAGATGTCTAAACTGTATTTTTTCCTATATTGGACTTTAAACTGCAGGACAGATGTGATTCTAGCCATTTTTAATGCTGTATTTTAAGTGTGTACACTCTCCCATCCCTCTTCCCCCATTCATTCATGACATTTTCACTTTCATGTATTTACGGACACACTTTTAATGTGACACATACATTCAGCCTATACAGTAATACACGCTCCTGAAGCACAACCCCTGTGCAGGTTTTTGTTTGTCTGTAGACATTTGGCTTACATATATGTTAATATACTATTTTAGATTTTTCCTCAGTTTTGAGTTTTGGCTAATAGGAATAAGTTGAACAAGGAATCTGACAAAGCTTGATCTCCTGGCAATCTCAGCTGTGTATCTCACAATAAAAAGGCTAATTAGCTGGAAATCCGTGCATGCTAGGGATTGAATTTTCCTGGTGTGCTGTTCTCTAAGTAAAGGATTTAAGGAGCTACATTATATACAGTTTTTCTGTAAAATAGGGTACTGTTAATCCTGAACTGAGCTGAAGCTAAACCTTCAAAAGGCAATTTAATTCTAGCAAGTGAGCACGAAAGTTGGTTTGTGGGCTAGCAATGTCTGAATGGGGCCAAACAGGTGGAATGAGTTAGAAATTTAACATATACCTGTTATATCAAGTACTGTAGGAGAGGACATATAGTATCTATGAACTGTTTCAAGAAGCTGAGCACCATGGCCTTCTCCTTGGAATGGTGGCAAGATCAGCATCTGGCTACAGACAAAGGAATTTATTGATATTTCAGTTCAAATGCATGCTTTTGCAAACACTGTAATATAAAGGCATAAAAACTAAATTTTTCATAAAACACATGCAGTAATCTTGACGTTTAAGCAATTCTTACAGAGTCTTAGAACTGCTAAATATTCAAAACTTGTTTGAGATCCCCTCTGCCTCAAGCAGGGAACAAAGAAATAAATCAGTGCGCAGCCAGCTAATAATGGGGATTTTTTTTTTAAACAAATCAACACCATTATAAACAAGTATTGGGAACTTCAGCAGTTCCCTCTTCTGAAATAAAAGGCAAGGCACGAGTTACGCCGCCAATTACCTTACACGTGGCCGGGTTTTGTCTGGGTACACATAGTAATTATAGACTGTCATGTAGCCTACGGTCGCAAAGAGCGTAGCTCCGTCCTTATTATACTTCTCAAATCTGCAGATAAAACAGAAAGCCAAGCAGGTCAATTACAGTCGCGCTCCCATGCAGTGTCCATTTTCTTGTCCATTCTCCAACTGAATTTTCAGTGTCAGCAAGCTACTCTGTGAGGGCCCAATGGGTACACCTGCTATGTTCTGAATGTACAATTCACTTAATTGGTGTGCAGCAACTTGGATAAATCAGACCTCTTTACAGCACTTCAGTGCACTTGCCTATTATAAAGATGAATAGGTGGCAAGTAAAAGAAAACACAGGCAAAGCTCATTTTACTGTTTAAGCCTACATTCAGGGCTCTAACGGACAACAGCATTTAATTCAGCTCTATTCTCAAGGTTTCCCAAAGTATAATGGAGGAAAACTCAAGCCTGATAAACAATGGTTTTTCTTTCCTGGGAAAAATATCATTATACTGCTCCAATAATTGGCCAGCCACAATTAAAATGCAGGCTTTGTGGAGGTAATAAGGTCCACTGTTGCTTTAGAACTGTACTTACACTATAAAGTAGTTCCATCTTTCATCATCTACATCAATAAAGCTAGCAGTTTCAATAAACCACATCAAGAATGTCTGAAGCCTTTCATGATATTCTCGAAAGCCTGGACATGTCATGTCAGCCTAGGGAAAAAGCCAGGAGAAGTCAGGTGAAGCCTATCACAGATGTAAAAGGAAAAAAACTGCAAAACCTAATTACTTCCCCCAGTACAACAAAAAAGAACATGCTTCTGATCAATAAATTGGACAAACAGTAATATTTATATATACTGAACATTACAGAAGGTGCCTCACTGCAAAATAAACTTTAATTTGCTTGCTTCATACCTTATATATCTGATATGCAATGTCTTCACCAGCTTCCTCATTATGAACAGAATATGTGTGTAGCAACATTCCAAAGGGCTTAAAGTTGACCTCCTTCTCCAACAGAGAGACAAAGTCATCTGTGTTTGTACAAAAGCCAGGAGGAATAATTTCTCTAATTTTACTTTCAACATCATCTGCCTGGGGAATACAAAACATGGCAGGATCAGCAGAAGATTAAAAAGACAGCATCAAAGTCATCATTGTGCCATTAGAGATGAATTTAAAAAGATTTAAAAAGGAGTGCTATGGCCTGTAAGTAACTTTAAAAAAGACAAATATTCCTGTTGTTCAGTAGTGACCTCTGAGCAGATAAAGATGACCGAAGAGATGCAGAAGGGTCAGTCCAGCCACTGTCAGTATTCAAAAGCTGGTAGCTGCAACACAAGCAAGTCCCTGAACGTTTTTATGTGACTATTACATTTGCCTAAGCAAAACCAAAGAGTTGATAATTACTCTAATAACAACTCACTGCAAAGGAACACCACAAATAGCAAGACAAGGAAGGAAGCTGTGAATTCAGTCAAGCACAAGGAATAATATTCTTGTTTTCCTAGTTTGTTGGATGAAACAGTTTCTGAAAAATGCAATAAAATTAGTAGCTAAGGCTTTTCATCCAGCAAGCCTCCATGACCATGCTGCATCCAGCCTTGTGGAACTGGGGTTCTCAAACAAACAGCTTAAGTATTAGGTAGTACAGAACTGAGGGGAGAAAAAAGGAACAAAGATTAAAAATGGTAGCTCCCAAACAAGAAAGTGACAGCTAGCACACTTTTGCACTCTCAGTTCTCTGTGCTTGAAATGCTCGCCTGTAATATCAGCTCTGAACTATAATAATGAACTTAGAGGACAAACATTCTATACTGTAATCAGAGAATATCCTGAAAACAAAGCTGACAAAATAAAAATACAATTTAGGAATATTTTCAATAAAACCAACATGTAGAATCTAACATGGCAGAGAGGGAAGAAATATTCTGACACCGAAATTGAACAAGATAAAAATTAGCCTTTTCAGTTAACAAAACTGAAAGTTAGAGACTATCAGCTGAGCAGACTTCATAATCCTTTTCAGACCCCAAAAAGACCACTTGATTGAATACATTTACTACTTCTTTTTAACCATGAATATTTGATGAAGTTTCACAATAACGTATTACTGCTTCTCACCAGGCAATAAAACTTAATGAATTGGTCTCGACTTAACAAAACGGCACTCCTCAATACAACCCCTAAAAGCCTGACATTACATTCAACAAAATGAGCTTACATTCAATTCAAACTTTCCTCTGGACAATGAATCCAGGTTTTTACTTAATGGAGTTTGCGGTGAGTTCAGCTGTAATGTTTGTATTGTATCTATTTCCACAAGGACTGACACAAGAACACTTTGTGTTAACTTACTAAGCAGCTCTTTCACACCGTTTACATGCATGATGGGTATTAGTTCGAAACCAAGACCCTCACTACTTAGCATTCAAAACAGGGAAATTAAGATGCTTAGAACAAAATACACTACAAAAGGCTAATACAACATGCTACTAATTCCTGTCCTTTCAACCATCTTCTCTTAAGTAGAAGCAATGCACCTGCAAATGAATAGCACTTCATCATTCAGTTACATTTTTAGTGTAGAGAAAGATGGATGTGGTTCAGCACAAACAAGTTTTATTCTTAATGGCTCGCTACTACCAACATTTATATTTATATTTGTAGAGAGCACTATTAAGCGATTAAGATATAGCTCTACAATACTTGGTATAACAGTGCAGTTAAAATGTGTACAACCTTTACATCCATTCCACTCTCAAAACAAAGGAGCTTTTCTGTTCATCTTTGAGCAGTGCTAGCTTAACATATTTTCTTTACACTTGTTATTTAACTGTGTAACAAAATTAGCTATGTTTTGCTGAATCAGTGAATTATATACATTAAAAAGAACAAGTAAGGAAAGAAGAAGAAAAAAAGAAAGAACAAGTCCTTTCTGTAAGGAGCACAGCATTTCAGAAACGCTCTTTCTACAAACTGCAAGTACATTTACTCAGATCTTAATTCTGCCCTGTTAATAAAGTCATAGGAAACCACAGCTAGTGACTTTCATTTTGTGCATCTGCAAAAGGTAAGTAACCCACAATTAAAACAAGACTTCCAAGCATCAGTTCAGCATAAAAAGTAAACATGCAGGATAAAGTATTATATAAATGTATTTTAAAGAAATATGCTCCCCTCATATTTTTAGGATTCTTCACCTGACAGCAGTACAAGACAAACTTTCACCTACTGAAAGTACATAACGCATTTCAGTTCTTTATGGCCTCAACCTACTGTTTCTCAAGTTTCTTTGTAAGTTTCTTTGATAGTGCTGAGATGCTCATTTTATTTAACCAAGCAAGGCACTTGCTTACCATTATCTTACCAGTTTGCAGAGATCTGCACAGAAAAAAAACCTGTTCAGAAAAAGCAATCTAGTTGACTACTGCAGCAGTGCTAAGCAGACAAATAATGAGTGCAAAAACCTGAACGAAGCCAGCCAAGACTTGAGCTTATGAATTATGCAGCTACTATCTTTAATGTATTACCTTCATAAGCAAATCATACGATATGAAGATAGGAATATGGTAAGGACGTGTAACCTGTTTTGCAGTAGGACTTATAAAGCAGTCAATCTCTCCGTACATTACGTTCAACTCTGGATAGCATTAATATAAATTTCCTAATAGGCGATTATCACATTTGTGTATATTTTGATGCTATTTCAAAGTGGTTTCACTTAATTATAGAAATACAATTTTAGAAATACATTTGAAAGCTGAATTTTTCTACCAATTATAAATATTAATTTCAGTGAGGAGCAACGGGATGATCTGCAGCATTACTTAAAGTATCCTCAATATTAAAATTGCACTTCCATTAACTTGTGTTAAAGCAAATACATTAACCAGCTGCAAAGCATGATAACTTACAGACAGTAAAGATTGTTTCAGAGGTTAGTTACTCTCCCTCACTACATCATGAAAACTGGAAGAAAAGGAAGCTACTTGAACAGCTGCAAATTTGAAAGCAGCTAGCAATTCAGAGGTCAATGCTATTCGTATTTATACCAGAAGAAAGCAGCCTCTCTTGAGATATTTGAAAGAATTGACGCCACCCAATGGATAAATTCTGTCCATTTTCATTAAATCAAGTGCCAAACAGGAACATACATCTGTTCAAAACATGATCAGACTTTTCTGAGCCTTCCCCACTAGCATGGTGCAGAAGCACCTTTAAAGAAATCACGTAAGATGCATAAATACAGCTGGTGCTCTGGCTGCTGACATTTCAGGATCTTCATCTTTCACCTCATATTTAAGAGGCCTTGAAAAAACAGCTATTGCTATGGGGACAAACAGCCTGCATAGGGTTTTAGATACAAAATGCTAGAGTATGAGTAACTATAAACTGCAAAACTCAGTTCTCACTTGTAACCAGTTTGTTCAACACAGAGACTAATGCCCTTCCCTGAACACCATCTATTTGCAGCACAAGGATTATCTGTCATGAAAAGTGCATACAGTTCAGGCATTAATATGATTAACCCAAATGAGCTAAGCAACTAAACAGTTACCTTAGAAAAGTAACTGTAATATGCATTTAAATTAACACTCTGCTTATTTTCATCTCTACAAGTATGTTAATATTTTAAAGTAGTTAAATAGCTGTAGGGTGAATACCCTGAAAGAATAGTACCCACACAAAATAATGGAAGGTGGACAGTATATTTTTGTATGGCTTATCCACATGGTATAAGGACAACTAGCAAATTAGGAAGGGCTCACCTGTCACTGATGGTCGAGGCTCACCCAAAACTCCACAGAGGAGGGATCTCCAACAAGAGAACCTTCCCCAGTGGTGGTCAGCCCTTAAATGGGGTCTGGGAGAGGTAGAGCCAGACTGCACCCCTTCCAGTCACACAGGTACACTGCCTTCACCTGTGCTCCTGCAGCTGACTCAGTGCTCACCTCAGGTGATCCATCAGTGGTTCAGGCCATGATTCAACAGTTCCCATACAATGCAAATATAAATGGCAGAACAATACCAACTGCTGTAGCTTTGTTTCCCTGCAGTGGTTCAGATATAGTCACATGAGCTGCTTACTATGACACACAGTCTGTTAGTGATATCAAGGGAAGCACAGTCACAATCATTTTAGAAAACTATATGGAAGCAAGAATACCCATTTCAGCTTTCTTGTTACTATCTCAGTCCATTGAGTAACTGAAAAATAATTCAGTAGAGGCAACACTGAGCTTGGAATTATGAGCAATGGGAACAGTTGCAGTGCAAGCTTAAGGCATGAGAGACGTCATTTACCTCACTTACACTTCCAGACAAGTGGCTTTTATTTGTACAGAAAATGGATAGCATGTCAATACAAATGTGTTGTGGTGTGGATTCCCACCGTGACGTGATTTTGAAATTATGTTGGTGAAAGGCTGGAAGGAAAAGTGCTGTTTCATTTTAATATGGTTACTACTTAACCAACTAGCCTTCCTTTTTTCTTTATTTCTAAAAACCTTATAAAGATTGAAGAGCATGACCTTCCACTCCTAAGATTGGCTGCCCTAGCCTCAAAAGTATTTCAGGCACATCCAGGCACTTAGCCTGTTGAACTAAGTATATTCTAACACAGCTTTAGGACATGGAAATGAAAATCTATAAAACTAATTTAACTCAGTCATTTCCATTTTTCTTTAGAAGAAAAGGCCTTTTCCTTGAAAGCATTTAAATACGCTCTGATGAATTTGAAATATGGACTTTAAATCATAAAGATGTTTATTCTTGAAGAGAATAGCTTTCTTGGGCAAAGTAATTTGAAGTCAGTGCAAATTTATAACCACTTTACACTACAGAATATTATGAAAATTCACCAATCACCTTATTAACAGCTCTTTTCAAAAGAAATCATTTTTTCTTCCCTATAACTAAGCAAAACTCAGATGATATTCAATTTTCTTAATGCATCAGAATCCACTCTGAAAAATTCATTTTTCATTCTTAATATATTCTCTTAAATATGAATTAAACCACTATCTCTCCTGGAGACAGCAATAATAGACTTTTTCTGTACAATTTTTGTACAATTTTGATTGCAGAATTTGAGTCAAAGAAAAGAACAATAAGAAAACAAAGATACGTTCCACGTTTTTTTCAGGTTAGCATAAATAGGAAGCTTTCCTTTAAATGTAAACTCATGCTTGGGAGGGCAATAACTAGCCCTAGAAGTTTTCTCCCCATTAAACCTTCCCAATAAGTACAAGTCTGGCTCTGTCTTTACCTCAACACAGTCAAACTTCTCATTAACTTTTGATGAATATTCGATGCGGAAGAGAGTTGACAGGTTACCAGCAATGTAGTATAAGAGGATCTTCAGTCCCTTGTAGCCAAAGGCAACTTCACTGTGGAAGGAAAAAGGCAGTCAGACCTCTAAATGAGTTTCATTGCAAGATATACAAAATGCAGTACTTAAGTTTTTAAATTCATATCCACTTTCCCAGTGAAGTACACTAACTAAGCCTCTTAATAGTAAAAGAGAATCAAACAGGACCTATACTACCTAAACAGAGACAATGCCTTACACTATTTTTACTAATAGAGCATATCCCTGAACTCCATAAGAAAGCAGCTGTACATTTATGGCGAAAATTCAGAGACCACTTGAAATGACTAATATTGCATTTATGATCATCAGTGTCTTAAACTGAATGTCTGAAATTCACTAATGTTTATTAATACAAAGTGATAAACAACAGTTTGTAGTATAGCACTGAGAAGTTTTGGAACATGCTACTGCAAGCTATACTGTATAAAACACTTAAGATAACAAGTCATAGCAACAAATATGTTTCTAGTGCAGTTTCACTATATTATTAGAATCAAGTAAAAAGGTACAGAAGAGATGCTTTATTATTTTAAGTATTCTGACAAAAAAAAAGTGTTTCCTAAACATAAATATTACCCTACACTTGTTTTAAGTCTTGGGAATTTTTTTTGAGGCAAAAAAAAAAAAAGCAGATAACTGTATATTCACAGAGAAACTATTGTTTTTCCTTTTTTTTTTTAAACTTCATCTTTTTTTTGTGGTAACACACTGCTAACTGAACATCTGTTTAACTAGTAAGAAGACTACTATCTCTAGCAGACAAAACAAGTTAACAATCAATGACCTAAAACAGCCAAGAACATGAGTTTAAATTATTATTTATTTTAACTGAAAATTTCATGCTGTGCTGTGGTTAAAAAAGCAAATAAATGGATATACTTTTGACAGATACTTTTGGTTTTGGCACTCATTACTGTGAAAGTCTTAATAAAGAATTATTAATTCTTGCAAAGAATTAAGATGAATTAAGATGAAGATGACTTGAATAGCAGCCAAAATGAGCAGTTCTGATCACGCAATCCAGGCACTTCATTCTCTGCTCGTATCTTTAAAACAAGTGTAAAATGACTACAAGGCCCAAACTCCAGAGGCCAGGAATCAAAGCCGTTACATCATTATACAGTCATGAAACTGAAGTATCACCATGTCACTCCACAATAGTTTGGTAGCAATATTTCCTTTTATTTTTTATTTTCTAAAAGAAATTAGGAAACAACATTCCCTTCAAGACCTATTAATTTGATTCTGCATTATTTAACTTACTCATCTCCAAACACTTGATGGCTATACTCTGGATTAAATGTTGTGTTGTCATCCTCCAAATCCTCAGGAAAGCGAACTGAGAAGAAAAAACAAGCATGGCCAAGTCATCAGCTACAGTCTGTTCATACAGGGATTCCATGCTAGAGGTGCACGCATTCTTTCACTATGAACAATTTCAGTTATGAACCTAGCTGGTTCATAAGTGAACCTGAACAGGCTCATAGGCTGGCACACAAACAAAATAAAGCAAAATAAAGACATCCTGTGCAAATCAGATGCATGTTATTTCCTCAAATCAAATCAGTAAGCACAGTAAAATGGGAAAATTGACACAGATGCATATGATTTCATATGTATATCCTGAACGTTACTTTTATTCCATCACGAACACTAAGGACACTGCCCAGCTGGATATTCTTACAGTAAGCAAGACCAATCATGTAATCAAAGCTTCCTTCTCATTTTGTCATTCTTCTCTCACATGCAGTTAAGAACACTTCACTGTAGGGGGTCTTCACAGAATGATGAACAGAAAAATGTTTACGCGCATTAAAATTCACATTACAACTTTGGAGAATTGGCACGGATACATACCAATCCACACTAATACAATACTCATTTGTGTCAATATTACTAAGATAATTAGCAATTCTTCTCACACAACTTTTGTTTTCTCTCAAACTTTAACACTAGAGGTCTTTGCTGGTAATGTGAAAGCGTTCACTAATGTGGTATCTACTCCAACTGAGTAATGTAGTGAACAATTATTGAATACATGCTTACAGAGTTACAGCAGCTACAGCACACTGATTGCAACAGAAGTTCTTCCATCATAAATTTTATGATTAGTTTGTGACACTAGAAGTTAAAGTAGGATTTTCTAGAACATATAGAAGACTGAAATACTTAATTCTCAGGTATCCTCCGTGCATTTGTAGTAAAAATAATTACCTAAAATTGGAAGGGATATAATCCTTCATATAGGCCTTAAAGTGATTGTTCAGCCCCATTAACGAGGCATAGTTAACTAAAAAAAAAACAGATGCTAATTTTGAATGCATTACAAGTGCATGCAATGCTGTAGGAGTTAATAGTGCTGCTAAATGTTTTTTCTTTAAATTAAAAAAATTAAATACTACAACCTCATTGTTGCTTTACTCCAGTAAAACTGCAGATAAAGTAAAAAGGATTTTCTTCCAGTAATAGCAGTTGTTCAAAGAGAAATTGAATGAAGAGTTTTTTTTTAATAACAGGATGAAGCTTGGCCCTCACAAAACCAAGGAGAGTTCTTGCCTTCACCAGCTTGATTCAGAGAGCAACCCAGCTGAGACTAAGTAGCAAGACTAAAGACAAAAAACAAACTGGAAAAAAAGGAAAAAACAGAGTAACCCTGAGACATCACTGTGGATGAAATTAAGACTCAGAAGAGTACAGCCCATATCTAAATTTATACTTCTATGCTCATGGGAAAAGCTTTTTTTTTTTAATGATATCACATTGTAGATTTTTATCTTTTTTTTCTAATATTATTTGTCTGTAGAACATCTACATGCCAAAAAAAGAAAAAAGTAAACTGAAAATCTTAGGTGACATGAGGTCATGGGAACAAGTAAAAAAAGCAGTCTCCCTGAAAACTGATACAGAGTGATCCCTCAGATGTCCTGAAGAAATTCACTCCAATTTTCTACTAGTTCTCATACATTCCTTTGGCTTTAGAAAGGCAGAAGGGGAAAATCAAAACATTAGAATAATAAAAAATAGTCACAGAATGATTACTTGAACCATTGTTTAAATGAAAGAGAAATGCTTCACATATACAGCAGATTAAGGACTTAACTTTTGTTAGAACAACATTTTGTCTCACAAGCCAATTATGTATTTAAAATTCTAAGTTTTGCAGAAACAGCTGTTAATTGTACTTTTAAGAGTGTTGAAAAGGTTATTCATTTTTTATTGTACTTAATAAGCGATGCTATTTGTACTGCTCGAGGGAACAAAATGCTAAAGGTCTGGAAAGATTAAAAAATACAGATGTATTACCTATTTTTCTCTTATTAATTACCAATACAAGTAAGTTTCAGATTTAAGTAAGTAAGATTTAAGTAAGTCCAACAAGAATTCAGTAACTGTGCTTATATTCTGGATGTCTTATGCTCTGTGTCATCTAGATGTTGCGAGGCAGCAAAAAACAAACCAAAGAACACTTTTCAGTTTTATTTGTGTTTATCATTTCCTCAAAAGAAATATGATGCATACTTAGGACTACATCCTAGCGAAGTTCTACAGAAGAGAAAAACTGAAAACACACTGAATACCTTAAGAATAACAAAGTAACATAATTCCAATGCATTCTAGCAATATGTTAGTATATAGAAACACAAGCACAAGACTGAGTTTCTATACCTGTACTTTACTGTACTAGTCTCAACAAAATTAGACTACGCATTCCTATTTTGGTGTTTGCATATTTATAGGTACATATTATAACCAAAGCAGATTTAATTATAAGGACATCAATAAATAGATATTTAAATATTCCAAACACGCAATATTTAAAATCCAACATTACCTAGTTTCAGCTGAATCGCTTCATTTGTGTTACATTTGTACTCAGCCAGCTTCTTCTCCATAGGAGTAAGTCCTACCAAGAACAGATTTTTGAAAGAATTTAGACACATACAATCTGAGTCAGCATAATTCAAAGGAGGTATTCAGAAAAAGGTTCAGGAAAACAGGAGGAACAATTTAATGACGCTGACTTCATTCCAAAATGCAATATTCTTCCCACAAGTTCTGGCTTTCCATTCTTCCTACTTTTTAAGTAAATCTGCTTTCTCACTATTAAGCACTTTCCAAAATATAAGCAGACACTGCATCTGAAGAAGGGTTTATGCATTTCAGGTGTTCTTGAAGAGCAGCAGGTATGCTACCAGCAATTATTTAGCTACTACTTCCCTTCCAGAGTGGTTAAAGAAGGAAACTACGGCCAGGCTGTTTTCCAAAGTCTAATCTAGTGCACAAAAAGCGTGTCACTTCTCACGATATTTTCCAAGGACATTAAACCCATCCTGTCCCTCCGTTCCAACAGCATTACCAGAAGTCATTCTCCCCATTTCAAGTTACTTGGAATGAGGCTAATCCGGAAGCGTTCTCAATAACCCAGCGTGCACAGAGGCGGCCGAGGCACCGGGCGGACCCAAGGCAGCGCCCACCCGGCCCGACGCCCCGGGCCCGAGCGGGCCGCGGCCAGTCCCCGCCGGTACCGCGGCACGAAGCTCCCGCTCCGCTTCCCGAGCCGCAGGGCGCGGGGCTGACAGGGGCCGTTGGCGCCCCGGGCCCGGCCTAGGACTCACCCGCCATTTCCCAGCGGCGGCGGCGGCGGCAGCCGAGTCACCCGGGCAGAACGAATCAAGCCGCGCGCCCACTCGGCGGAAACGAGAACGCGCGCACATCCTTCCGCTTCCGCCCGCCCAAACGCGGCCGACAGCTGCGCTGTGCGAGGCCCTGACCCCACGCGCATGCCCAGTGGTACGCCGGGGAGGCCGCGCTGCCGGCGGGAGCCTTTAACAAGAGCGACGCGCAGCGGCTCATTTGCATAGCCCCGCCCTCAGGTACAGTCCATGCGGCGCGGTTGCTTTGATGCTGTGTGCGGGGCGGGGCGGGGCGCCGCCTCCCACGGCGCTGCGCTGAGGCGGCGGCGGCGGCGCGTGGTAGCGGCGCGCGGCTCCTCCTCCTCCTCCCGCTCGGCGGCGCAGCATGGCGGTCAAGGTGACTCCTCCGTCGTGAGGCGCAGCAGGAGGCGCGCGGCCGCTCCGCATGCCCGCGGGGTCCCGGGGCGTGCGGGAGGAAGGCGGCGGCGGCGGTGGCGGTGGCGGTGGCGGGGCCGGCCGTGCCTCTGCGTCCGCCTCTGCCCGCCGAGGGGAAGCGGCGCGGGCCGGGGCCGTTACTCGGCGCGTGCGGGAGGGGTCGGTCGGTGCCCGGCGCTCCGCATCCCGAGGGACGGGTGCTGTGACAGCTGCCGGCGGCACCCGGCTGACCGGAGCGTCGTGTTTGAGCCCGCTTATCTGTCAGATAAGAGAGCCGATAGTGCTGCCCCTTATCAGTGCGTTTTTGTTCCCGAGTTGTGTCTGCGGCTCAGCTGGTGAAGCGTTGACGTGTTTTTATTTGCAGGTGCCTTCGACCAAAAGAGCAGATCCTGGCGAACTGCGAAATATCTTTTTGCAGGTAAACGGAGCTGCCTGGCGCTCTTTGGCTGGCAGACTTGTGTTTTCAGCTCCATGTCACTGCACCGTCTGTGTCTGTTAATTGTGGGACAGAGTTGGTTGCATGGACACAAGTTGACGTTTCACTCGGGGTACAGGGCCCTCAGGCAGCGAGGAGGAGCCGCTGTCACACAGGTTGTGGCATTAACTAGCTGTATGGGAACTGTTGAATCACGGCCTGAACCACTGATGGATCACCTGAGGCGAGCACTGAGTCAGACACAGGAGCACAGGTGAAGGCAGTGTACCTGTGTGATGGAAGGGGTGCAGTCTGGCTCCACCTCTCCCAGACCCCATTTAAGGGCTGACCAACACTGGGGAAGGATCTCTTGTTGGAGATTTCTCCTGTATGGAGTTCTAGGTGAGCCTTGACCTTCAGGGATTGGTGAGCCCTTCCTAATTTGCTAGGTGTCTTTATGCTATCTGAATAATCCTACCAAAAGTATTTTGTCTGTCTTTATTATATTACATAGTTGCTCTTCTTTCAGGGTATTTACCCTATGCTATCCTACGGGAAGTCTTAAATCATTTTTTGAAGTTTTTTTATAGTCATCTGTAGTATAAGTGATTGTGACTGTAGCCAAGTACTTTAGTTTAAAAATATGCTTCTGCACAGTTCTAACTTCTGTGTGTGTGTGTGACTTGTCAGCAGGGTTCATATGTAGTCTACCTACAAATACATAGACTATTGGCAGTGTTTTTAAAACTTGAAATTTTTATTTAAGAGTGATGTATTTCATAATACTATCTCTTGAGTAGGGCACTTGAATTTCTCTATCTGAATTGTGTGAATATTACATGCTTTATTGTAGGAGCTTTCTTCTGTGAAGAAGTCATAATATGTAATTAAGTATTAGATTGGTGTTCAGTTTTTGGGCCCCTCACAATGAGGAAGATATTGAGGCCTTGGAGTAGGACTGAAGAAAGGTAATGAAATTGTGAGGGGTTTGGAGCTCTGAGGAAACTGGGATTGTTCAGGCTAGAGCAGAAGATGTTCAGGGGAAACTTTGTCCTGAGACTGTTGTAAGGTGGGGCTGGTCTCTGTTACAGTGGTAGGAGTGGAGGGAATGGCTTTAAGTTATACCAGGAGATGCTCATATTGGACACTAGGAAAGATTTTCTTCTCAGGAAGAGTAGTGAGGTATTGGAACAGATGGCCCAGGTGGGCAGTGGAGTCAGCATCTCTGGAGGTGCTCAAGAAGAGAGTAGATGTGGCATTTGAGGTCATGGGTTAGTGGGTGTAGTGGTGATGGGTCAGTGGTTGGACTGTATTATCTCAGTGGTCTTTTCAAACCTTGATGGTTTTATGATTCTGTGAACAGTGAATTCTGTTACAGTATCCATGACGTGTAGCTTTTGTTCTGACCTTTTCATCTGATTAGTAATAAGTAGCTGAAGAGACCTTTTTGCTCAGGAGAGGCACACTGTACCTCACCCGTTGTTTGGAGGGATCTTTGTTTTTGTATTACAGATTATTCTGATAGTATTATTTGAGTGCTGAAGTTTCCAGTTTTGGAGTCAAACTGGCGAAGCCTGGATGTTAGTTTCTTGTTAAAGTTTTACTTTATCTAGGATTCATTTCTTGTTAAGATATTTAGCTTTTTTATACAAGGAATACACAGATAGTATAAAAGTGTGCTTCTAGAATGTCATAACTCTTCTGGGTCTTCTTCAAGACAATTTTTTGTGTTAGTTTGAAAAAAAAAAAGTGAGAATTAAGATGTGAAAATACTCCATTCAGCTTGGAAGAGTGGATTCAGCATGATTCTTATAGTCAGTAGATATACTTGCTTCTTGAAATAAGTATTTGAAGTCCTTGATGTTGGTGATACATGAAAAAGTGGAGAGGAACTTAATCTTGAAGTTGTTATAAAAATGTCTGTTTTATTGACCTAAAAAGCAAATCAAATAGTCTACAGGTTGACACCATGAGGAATCAAAAGTGCAGAAGTTCTCATCTCCCCTTGAGTACCTGAGGATTGTCATTAAAAAGAAAAGTTATTCAGACACACAGTCACATAGGGGGAGTTTATGTATTTTGGGGAAAGGGGCTATAGAGTTACAGAACTGATTCTAGTTGAAGATGACATTATATTCTTATTTTGATAGGTAGTAAGCAAACTTAGATTTTGTTAATGTTTGCTACTGAAGAGAACCCAGTCTTTCCAAAACGGATTTGTAGAGTCTGGTTATGAAATACTGTTCGTGTTGCACATTTCATGGGTTAGATACGTTGTGCTCTTTCCTGAGGGTGCAGGCCTGTTCTGTCAGCTTCAGTTAAAGGGCGTGCATTCCTTCTAAATTTGGCTTCCCTTGAAAGTGGATGCAAGGGAAGATGGGAGTTCTGGGCCCCTTCGTCATCATCCTTATTCTTGGAGAGTGTACTTAAATTTCCTTCTATTCACACATATCCTCCAATAAGATAATGCCAACTCCTCTGTCAGAGTTTAAGATATATCTTAATGGATGCTTGACTTTTACCTTTCTCTTCATTTCTGAAGCTTGCTATGTGTTTTATTTTAAACGATTAACAGTTTAACAATTTAAAGCTTTACTTGCATGAGATAGATGTGGTGCTACTATTTCTATGCGGTCCCTAACTGTAGAATGCAGTTAAAATGTCATGTGTGTATGCCATCAAATGAATTACTTCTTAGATGTTTGCTAACTACTGACTTCAGTGACAATCATAACAACAGAAAAAAATCAAATCCACTGAAGGATCAAAGACTTATATGGAATGATAATTAACAGATATAGTGAGCTGACATTCCTTTTCCTTAGGCAAGGTACAGTCAGCTGTGAGGGAAGGTAGTGGAATTATTCTCTGCCTGCTGAATGTAAATGAAACCGGTTCAGCAAGGTGGATAAGTAAGCATGGAAATATTTTCAAGTTTTCATACAGGAGTCTTCTCCCCCCACCTTCCTTAAAAATGTAGTGAATGCTCATAGTTGAGACTAGTAACACTAAAACTGATACATTGAGGGGGCTGCACATCTTTTGTTTTGAAACTTTTCTCCTCTGTCCTGATACAATTGTTGGGATAGAAACCTCTTTGAACTGGAAACTAACCAATTTTGCATTGCTTCTAGAAGCATGGTGATACCTAATACTATAAGGTACAAATCAAGCTTTTGTGTTTGTGTCATGTGATAAGGCTTGTGAAAAAGTCATGCAAATTCATTGTGTTCCTGTAGCCGTCTATAAATGTACAGTAAGATTTTTTTAAAACAAATTGTAACCTAATTCAAACCCAAGGAGAAGAAAAATTCCATTAGTGTGTCGTATTTTGCATGCAAATTAAAGTTAACAATTGCCTTGTCTAGTAGCAAAAGATATGTAAGCTGTGTGGTGGAAGTGTCACTTGAGGACACATTCTGTAAGTACGTGCCAAAAGGGAATAGCCTATCTACTTTGTCAGGCCTTACTTTATTGGCTTATGGCCAGGCTCTTTCATAATACCGTGACCTTCTCATATGGAGCTGAATGTATCCGTCCTTTAATTATTTTAGTCTCAAAATTTTTAACAAAATTTCCTGTACACCAAACTCTTAACTATTCACTGTGTCATATGCTCAGATAAGTTGGTGCCTGAATTAAAAAAGTCAATGATGTTTAGATTTTTATTTTCTTTGTTGTGCCCTCAATTGCCATACAGTTAAATTCTGTTGTCCTTAAGGATGTTTTCAATGCTCTCTGTATTCTGTGGTCCTTATTTATAAAGCTTCTTTCAGATTGTGCGTTGCAGCAGAGCTGTACTTCATAATGGGTCTTTTAGTCACATCAGTAAAAGGCTGAGAAGAGAACCTTTCCAAGGTGTTACAGTGAAGCCACTCTTACACTGCAGCAGCACTGAATTGCAGGATTCCTATCCGCTGCTTTGTGTTCCTGTTGTTGTGGAAATGGTCTATATTCATTATGGATAAGTGAAACAGTTTACTGTAGTCTTGCAAAAATCTGTTGTCACCACCAAATGGTGTACTGGAGATGAGATGTGGAAGAGATGGATGTGGAAAGTTTTGTCTAACTTTGTTTTTCTATTTATGATATGACAATTCTGCAACTGTGCTGCCATCTTGAATTAATTTCATACTCAATCATGACTTCAAGATACTACTTAATATTTAGTGATGACAACAGATAAGGAGGTAAGTTATCAGGTGAAACTATAGATAGCAAGAAAATAAGCCATGTGTTTTGGATCAAAGCACGTGAAAAGAGGGGTGATGGTATTGATTATGTAGAGAATAGCTGATTATTATCTGATTCTGGTAGCTCAGAAGTAGGCCTGATTTGAACAATGTATCGATGATGATGATGTCAAGTAATCAGTTAGAATACAGACAGGTAGCTGTTGTCTTGCTGCACAAGTATTAAATATGTTTAGTTATTTTATTCATTATTAGTTTTATTAATATTTTTAAAATTGTTATTGTACTGCTTGCGTGTGCTTTTTTTACTGGAAATTTGTTTGTAAAGCCAATTCCTAAAATTAAAACATTTCAGTTGACCTTTTTGAGAGTTAGTGTGAGTGAATTTTTTGTGAGAAATGCCAAACCTGTTCATTTCTGGACAAACGTAAATCTGAAGAAATCTCTCACAGAAAGAGAGAACGGATAACACTTTTCAAACCCTAATTATAGTGATTAGGAATAACTTATTAGAAGGTGTCTTGTACTAGAAGCTTCAGAGAAAACTTGTACTGTGTTTTCGCAGTGCAGGTAGAAAGCTGCATTTGTAAATTTATGCAAATATCTGACCATTTGTGAAAATCCATGTTTGTCTTTTTATTAGAGGATACTGATCATTATATGGAGAAGTCTATTCCACAAGGATAATATGGGCAACACAATTGCATGTTTGGACCATATCCTTTAATTTCTGAGCGGTTGCACTAAATGAGTGATACTCAAAGATGCTGATCTGGTAATTGCTAATAATTAACATCTAAATGAATTGGGGTTTTTTTGTGTGGTTTTGTTTTTTGTCTCTGTAGTATGCCAGTGTTGAGAAAGATGGAGAGCATTACATGACCCCAGAAGATTTTGTGCAGAAATACCTAGGACTTTATACAGATCCACGTTACAATCCTAAAACAGTGCAGCTGTTGGCTGGAGTGGCAGATCAAACTAAAGATGGGTGAGAATTTTGATTTTCATTAGAAGCCTGTAATATGTTTCTTTGGTAATTTCATCTTTTAAAATGCATTATTGATTTTATTATTCTTCAAGCTTAATTTGATGAATTGTTTTTTTAAGTGCAGTAGACTACATTTGTGGAACTTGAGGAAACACTCAGTGTTGAGCAGTGTACAGTTTGTTCTTAAAAGAATTTGACAATTACTGCCAATGCAGAGGAAGATGTACTGCAAATAAGTTTAATGCAGTATGACTGCTTTGGAAAAGTTATTTTCTGCTCACTCACATCCATGACTGATGTACTAGGAGTTTAGTACCCATGGTTAAATGTGGAAATGTGGAAAAGGAGTAGAATTCATATCAATCAACAGGATTTTTTTTTTTTTTAGAGTTCTGGCTATTAGGAAGGAGAGACACTGAGTATGTAAAGTGAGAAGGTACTCACCTAATCCTGGTGAGATCACACCACATAAAGCTTTCCTGGCATTGGTTATAGGTGATATTACTTGCTTTTAGACTTCTCTCTGAAACTAAGTTATAAAAAGTCCATTCCAGTGAGGTAGTGTCCTGTAACCTGTGTGTCCTCAAACAAGGTTCTTTTGCTGTATGTAGACTTAGTTTTGGCTTAGGGTTGTAGTAGGAAGCATGGGCATTTCTTAATGATGAATCAGAAGTAGTCAGAAATGCAGAAAAAAAGTGGGTGTGTTGTAGAGAACAAAATGTAATTTATATTCAGTTGAAAGTCCCTTAACTTCCCTGGTTTTGTGAGTCTGAATCTGTCACTTAATATAATTTAAATGTTTTTGTTTTCCTATGTTTTGTTTAGGAATGTTTTATTAGTTTGCACTGAATCCATAGCAACTTGCGCAGTGTCTGTGCTTCACAGACTTATATGCTGCATACATTTTTTTAGTAACTGACAAATACAGGATCTCATGTTTGATATGTTAGATGATAGCTTCCAGAAATAGTTGCAGCATTTTGATAATAAATTCAATATATATTTATGTATGTTCAATAAATTGTCTCACTGTCTGGCACTAGTTTGTCTTGTTACAGATTGAAAATGCACACTTTGAAAGTGGACAGATTGAAATAATAGTCTAACTGATGACTGCTAAACCCGCATGTTGAGCATCTTGTTTTTCTGAAGGCTATTGATTGTCTTTTAGGGTGTACGTTTCTTCAAAAAATGTTGTGTAAAAGGACCTTTCTTACAGTAAGAAGTCAGTAACTTGTTTTATTGCTACAACAGGCCTTGACAATGAGACGTTGCTTCTTTTGTTGTCGTTCTCTGTGAATTTAAGCTTTTCTTAGGGTTTTTTCTTAATCTGGGTAATGTTGGAAGTGAGGTAACTAAATATGGGTAAGTGTGCTGCATCTGCTTCTGTATGGAAACACTGAACATATATACCTTTTGATACTTACCTGAACTGTATTCTCCTAAATGTTTTCATCTGTACTTCTCTCACAGTTTAAGTCATTTGAAGAGTGCTATACCCACATCATCATTGGTTTACTTATTTCTACATTATTATTTCTTTTATAGTTAGCTATAATACACCAAAATCCTGACTGATAACTGCATCATCGGTGCAGAGAGTTTAATCTCTAGCATTAATAATTATTGTAGTCTTCAGCTGAATTCTAGTAGTCCATTATATCTTTACAAGGTCTTAAGTTTAAGTCCAAAGTAGTATCACCAATCCTATTCCATACAGGAATTTGTAAATGAAATGACAGCCCAAGGTCACAAAGCAAGTAATTGAGAAACTTTTGTCCTGTTAAGAAATTTCAGTCCTGGATCTGTTTTCAAAATCTGCTAGACTTGTATGATGAGGTCTAAATTAAGAGTTGTCATCTGTTAAATGCAGTGGAATTTCATTGATGCTGCTATTAAGCGTTCCAGTATCACAGATTGCTGGCACTGCGTTTGAAGTTAGGATTACGGTACATATCCTCTTTTAATAATCATTCATCTAAATGTGTCAGAACCACCTTTTAAGTTACATAAGTTTTATCTGATGTTGTAGATATTCAGGTTATAAAATAAAAAAATTACTTCCATCAAACCTGCAAAATTTAAAAACTTTCATTCTACATTTTAATTGCCTGTTTCTGGCTACTCTGCCTATTAACATATCATTCTTAGAATTTGGAAGTGTGTTCTTCAGTGAACTCCTGAAGAAAGGGCCAGTGTTACAATTACAACAGGGATGTAAGTTGTGTCCAAAAGCTGAACTGTCCAAAAGGAAAAAGTTGTAGTAGGGAACAAGGAAAGACAAAAATTGTAAACATGTGGCTTGCTTGGTGTGCTTTTGAAGAGTGATAGTACAGAAGAAATAGTAGGAATGGAATTTCTAAAAAAATGTTACCAATAAAACAAGAGGTGAATGACTTGATATTGTTATGGACTCTTAAATACAGCAGTTTCACAGAATGATTCTTGAATAGTGTTTGGATGGGAAGCTCCTTCATTCCATTTAATCTACCTCTTATTTCCACCCTGATAATAGAGGATTGCATGGAATATTCTTGCTTTTAGACATGGCAAGCTGAATATATAGAAAGGAAGTTGAATGTATTTATTTCCTTTTGCTGTGGGCACTGTTAAAGGGAGCCCTCTGGAGAATGACTTCTTTAAGGTTTCTACAAGAAGGAATTCTGCAAGAGTTATCACTTGATTTTTGTCTGTTATAAAGATTTCTGGTTAAGAATTAACATTAGATTTATGCTTGTTTGTGTGTGAGATGGAAATATTCTTCTTTCTAAACAATTATTTTGAGGACTATTCGATTTCCTTGATACAAGACCTATATGTATCAGGATCATTCTTTGAATGAAGTTGACTTTGCATCAGGAGAACCATTTTCTCATCTTTGATTTTTATGTATGACATATGAGAAATCAATGTAATTCTATTATTTTCCATATCTTTATTTTCAAAGTCACATTTTTTCTTTGTTTTCTGTATAATGCATATATTGCATGTATGCTAAAGTACATGATCTTGTTTAAAGTATCTCAACTCTACTTTGCATATACTTTGACAGAGAAAGACTTTGTGAACTAATGAGTGCTCTGTTTTTTTTTTCCCTCAAGAGGATTTTAAACACATGTCTTCAACAATAAGCAATATGTGCATAAAGGAATAATTGAGCTAATGATTTTCTATAGAAATTACTAAATGTACTGTAAAATCTACTAGAATACATTTTACACATTCAGGTCAATAAAATGTCAGGTTAATAAAATGTACCATCTACAGGATTTTGTTTTAACAGCATCTACTGAAGTAGTAAAATTTTATTTAATTTAAATGTTGAAAATTATTCCTACTGATAATTTATTCAATATTAAAATAGATATCCCATTGCTTATTTCTTTACTCAAGAATCTGGAACAGTGGAAAATTCTCATTAATCTAGTTGTTTTTAAAACCTAGGGATTTTGCTTTCACTATTTTGAAAGGCCATGGTATATGCCCTCACTACACGTCCTTATGGTTACACAATGTAGCTGTGTTCTTTCATGCCAACAATATTGTCTATCTTCTGACATGAAGCATGTCTTGCTGTAGCTTTTCTTATATAGAATTCCACCTAATTATTTTTTTCTACTTGTCAGAGTAAACTGTGTTTCTCTAGAGAAATACTGTGTGATTGTCATGTTACCTGTGTGTCCATTCAAGTCTGAGTTTGTATGTGTTGAAAATGAGGACTTTGGTTTGTATGCAGCGTTCCGGAGATGTCGTGAGAGCCCTGTCTGGTGACACTGCTGCTTCCTCACCTCGACTAAGAACAGGTTTCCTGATGCATCCTGAGTTGCATTTTTGTGTGGTGAATGTCTCACATACACAGCTCATTGTCTTGTGATGAGATGTTACACTCAAATCCTTAGCTTCCTTGCTCATGTCTTAACTGTCCAAATGTTCTTATTCTTTCTTTCTTGCCCTTTCTTTGCTTTATACAACCTTGAAGTTCATATAGTATGAGATGTAATATATTTTTTAATATATACCTAATGTTATTTTGAGTATATATTTTATAGTATATTCCTATAGTTACATTAAATGCTTTTCTTTCTCGTGAGAAATACAAAAATTAGTAATATAGCAACAGACCTTTGAATTTAATGCTGATAGAGCTGTTGTGGGTTTTTATGTCAGTTTAAGTGCTGTCTGCTTAAATCTTTGAGTTAATAAATAGTAGGTACTCACTGAGAATTGATTATATTTTGTTGTTGATGGATATGAAGAATTCAGTCCTCTTCTAGTACAAGAAAGTGAGTCACACAAAATCTAACTACTCAAATATAACAAACACCTCTTTCTATTTCTGGTAGAGTCTTTACTTTTGAGTATTAGAACTTAATTTTTGATAATTGGATCAGAACTCTTCTTAGAGCATCAAACACGATGTCATTGATATAAAGATTTCAACGGATTATGTATAATAACTTCTGTATTTTCCTTCGTAGGTTGATTTCCTTCCAAGAATTTTTGGCATTTGAATCTGTTTTGTGTACTCCAGATGCAATATTTATTGTTGCTTTTCAGTTATTTGACAAGAGTGGCAATGGAGAAGTAACCTTTGGTAAGACTATATAAAGAAAAACAGTTTTAGAAAGTGATTATGGTATCAATGTAAGAGTAGCTCATCACAGCTGGAAACACATTTTATGTAGTGTTTTACTCATTTCCTTAAACAGTTTGCATGAGGAACATTTTTTCTTCCAAGTTTGACAAGCTTAAGAAGTGTGTAGGAAAAAATGTATCATTTTGGGTCAAGATTTTTCATGTTCTTGCAAGTACTTTATACAGCACTAATTCATTCAGAATCCTAAATGAAATTCTGATGTGTTGTGGATTTTCATCTCCTTCACTGTTGAGGAGTTTTTAATTTGTTCAGAATTTCCTCATCTCTCTGAAAATTGTCATTAACTATAGTAAGAGTTCAAAATAAAAATGAAGGAGATCTTTTGAGTTTCTAGTGTAATGTTCCAATTGAGCAGCGTCTTAATTTAATGCAACTAATTCTAGTGGGTAATGTATTATTAAGAAATCAGGAAAAACAGTGGTCTTTAAGTTTCTTTTTTTTTCCTCTCAACATATATTAGTAATTGAACAAAATTAATTAAGCTAACTATACTGCTTTACAATGTTGCTTAAGAATACTGCAGTTTAAGGAGGACTGGGTTTTGTTTTTCTTAACATGTACTTCTATGAATATTAGGTAAATAAATGCTAATTTTAATAAAATTGAATTAAAATTGTTATTTTATCCAAAATAATAAACTACTCAATAAAGAACACTCACATTGCACTTGGATTTGTAGCCACTTGTGTCTGTAATACATTTTTATAAAGACTTCCAACTTTGAAAAAAAGTTGAAACAAATAATGCTTGAGTTGGTGTGAAAACAAACTGCTTGAGTTATGACATCTATTACATTACTTGACAATCCAGTTACTCATGTACAAGGCAATTATGACATCTTGAATTAAACTAAGGTGAAGTCAGTAAATGCAGTCATTAGAAAGCAAGCAGACTACCACAACTGGTGTGGCTTTGTTAGTGATGTGTGTAATAATCTCACTAAATGGGGTTATATACTTTGATGCTGATACGAACACACAGGCAATTGTTGGTTCTGTAAAAACAAAATAAAAAACAAAAAGCAATTCAGGTATACAAATTTCTCAATCAAACTTGAGTTGTTACTTTTATTGTTTCATCATTATCTTATAGCTAAAAGAACAATACAAATGAGAAGCTAAAGCAATTACACTTCTTTCATGTCTTTCTCATACCTGGTACACCTTGAATACCTAGTTTACTATTGATGTCTTATTTAGCAAAATAAATTTTATTGCAATTATGACTGCATTTAATTGTAAGAAGTACTTCTGATGTTACAAATTTCTGTATCTCACTCTAACTTCTGCTTTTTATTTCCTTTTTTTTATGTTGTTGGTAAAAGTAAAACTTATTTTCCCTTTGTAGGGATATTATGCAAGTTAATGTGTGTGGGGGAAAAATACAAATGGTGATATGACATTTTGTAACTGTAATTTATAAATCGTTCTTGTCTCTTATAGAGACTGCTTCATAAATGTGGCCTGCACTCTTTCATTTTCACACCGCAAACAGAAAGGCATAGGGGTTTTTTTCCTGTAAAAACAGGAGAGTATATAAAATTAGGATTTTCCCAAGTCTTTGGGGAAGGTGGTCAAGTTGAAACATGACCCTTGCACTGCTGATTTTCTTCAGTGTCTTTCCTAATGGCTGAGAAGAAGGTAGACTTAATGATCTCTTCAGTTATTAGACTTTGCATTCCAAGCAGCAGTCTGAGTAAGAAAAGATAATTATAGATAGAGTAAATGTTACTACACTGTGAAATGTCACATACCTGCTGTATACATCTCTATAGATTGATTCTACATATTAACATCTAAAACTCATAGTAAAATACTGGAACAATGCTGTAATTGAATAAGCGTAGCCAATTAGTGTAAAAACTGCTATTAGACAAGTAATCTCAAATTAGTAGGTAATTCATCCAGTCTATGGATAAACCACATTGATTATGGGAATGAACATGAGTCAAGATTTTCTATCTCAGATGCAGTGCTTTGGGAAAGTGCGTGTAGTGATTCCAAAGCTGACTCTAAGCAGTATGTCTTGCTGTAACTGATATGGATTTATTGAAGTTTTTCTGCACTGTCCTTTTAGAATAAGGAGTTGAAATGTTGGAGAGTGGAACATAGGGTCAAGGTGGGTCTGTTAGATCAGTAACTTGAACCAATGCTGGCCTTGCTGGATGTGAGATGATGTTGATTGTATTTAAGCTGGGCTAAAACCCTTATTAGTGGCTACTTCTGCACCCAAGCTGGCCATATCCCCAAATCATTTGAGTATGGCCATATGGTGTTTTCAAAAGTTGTTGTGATCTACTCAAATTTTTCATTTATCTGGAGGGAGTTAAGAATGTTTGTTGGTTCTTTAGACCTGGCTCTATGTTTTAAAGTTGTTCTGGGGAGACCCTATCTTCTTTCTAGAGTTTAGTTACTGATGTGAAGTCAGACCATATTCAGCACTTAATCTTGCAGTTTGCTTTGCACTCTGTGATTTGTCTCTGCTGAAGTTTGCTTTCCCACGCTCCAGTGAGGAGCCATTAAGTAACATACATTACAAAGTAACCTCTCTCTTTTGAGTTGAGAAATAGAGAAGGGCAAATTATTTTTTATTCTTAGAAACTTTGGTAGAAATACATGTCAGCTATGCTGCACTAATCAGTGTCTTTGTCTATGCGATGTGTTAATTCAAATTGTTGAATGTAGATGTTTTCTGTGTGCTGAATTTGATGCTTGGATGTCATCTACTTTCTTATTGCTTTTAAGTATTTTTTAGGAGTTTTTGACATCCTTAAATCTGTGACTAACTTCCACAGATCTGCTGGTAGTATGCTGCAGTTTTGGTATTTAAGATCTTTTGCAAGAAAATTGAATTAAACCTACTTATTATGAGCAAACTGGTTGTACCATGTGTTCAGTATTTTTTTTTTTTTACATATTTGAGCTATACTGGTCTACTTATCAGCTTGCTGAATGAAAAATGATGACTATTTGGATAACCCGGTGATACAAATGGCAGCATAATTCACATTAACTTTTTAGTCATGAAGTAATAGGGGAAAAAATCTTGAATAAAAGTTTGCATTCTTTGTAAAAAAAAGATTTCTAGGTTAACATTTTATGGGAAATCTGTTGATGATGATTCCCTACTACATTGCTTTGTAAAAAATTAAAAGAGAATAGCTAAGACAGATAGTGTTTTTTTTTTTTTTTTTATTATTCTCATATGTTATCTTTCTAGTTGTGGGTTTCTGGCTGTAGCCAGAAAAGAAGAATCATTCTGTTCATGGGCTGTAACTGACCAAGCTACTTAACATGAGCTAAATATTTGAAAGCAGACCATGAAGTCAGTGCACTAAGGAAGGCCTGTAAAGCACTTCTGAACTGAATTTAGGTCAGAGCAAATCTTCACCTTAAGCCTCAAGTTACTTGGTGATATTCTGTACTGAAACAGATGGTACTTACTATGATTAAAGGCAAGTCTGACCACCACAGAAATTTCTCCCCAAAAATACATTTTCTAACCAGAAATAGTTATTTATATTTTTCCCTTGGACAAACCTCTCAGTGATCAACACTTTTAATTAGAATCTACAATTTCAAGGCTTTTTTCAGAGTTGAGTCACTGCAAGGAATGCAATTCTCTGGTAAATGAGCATTTCAGAGATCATTTTTTATTTAAATATGTATGCTGATGTGGATAGATAGAGCTAGAGTAATGAGTTTTGGAAACAATTTTACTGCCTTCACAATTCTTCTGTATTCAGAGTTCTAATTTTTTTTTTTAATAAACTGAAAATATTTATGAAACCAAATATATTGCTTTTAAAAATATCCTGTAGCTCAACATCTCATTAAAAATATTATGCAGAGTGTAATGGTTCTTCTTTCAAGACATGGGGAGTGAAGGGATTGGGTAACTATTAATGCAACTGTATAAAAATTGCAGTACTGGTGGAGTGAAATAAGCATCGGTTTAATGAAGTAGTTTCAGAAATTTGGTGTACTGTGATACTGAAATCTCATCCATCTATTTTCTTAAAATAATCGTTTGCCAACAAATTTTAATCTGGTAAAGAAAGATCCAGATTTGCTTTAGACGATGTGGTGGACGTGAAGAAGGTGTGTGAGAAGGAGAGAGGATTTGAATGTACGTTGTTGTAGATCTGCTTTTGAGTGTTATTTTTCAGGAAATACAGATCATTTCTAGTACTCACTCTCCCATTTCCAAAAGAGCAGTTGAATTGTAAATGCTAGGATTTGGGGATATTCGTAAGAGTTCCGCTTTGTGAAATACTGTTTGCAACCATTAAGGCTGATAACTGTTAAAAGTGTAGACAGAGGGACACTTGACTATGTTTCTGAGGATGTAAGGAAAAACACAGTATTCTTACCAAGCATGCAGTAATATAAAGCTTTGATTAACTTTTTGTTTGCCTTATGTTAGTTTGTGGTTTTCAAGGTGTCTTTTGCTTATCACATCCTGACAACGTAGGATGTTTTTTTTTTGGCCTTGCTGTCTTGCTGTTTGTTTTTTATAATTCTTCCTGTTTAAGCCACAGTTTTAAACGTTTTGAAGCAGTGCTTAATGGGAGACTTTCCTTATTTTTTATGATAATAAAAGGCTTAAGAACTCAAGGAGATTTCAGACGTCCTCCAGAGCAATAAGTTCAAAATCAGAGTTCAGCAAGAGGGAACTGAAAAGGAAAACTCTACATTAAAATTACATATATGTAGACAATTCGTTATTATGTCTGTCACTAATCTTGAACAGAATCGCTGTTGTAATCTTTTAAAAATAAGAGCAGAAATGTAAGACAACCATTTCTATTTTAGCTCTCTCATTTTTCTTGCCACTTCCTTTTTGCTCTCACCTCAAAATGATTACTGTATTCATATTTGGATCACTGTTAATGTACTTCTGCTGCAAAACTCATGATAAAAGTCCTTTTATCTGTGATTTTTTTTTATTTTATGCTGAAAATGGAAATACATGAAATTTGCTGTTAGTAGAAATAGTGAAAAATAGCGGCATAGAAAACGTTAAATGCATGGTGCACATTGAGGATGAAATTCATACAAATGAGGCTATAGATGACTGAGTAGAAGTTAAAAGCACCCTCTTAACAAACTTCTGGTGTATTTATGCTAGTACTTAGAAACATCACGTTTATGTTTGTCTGTCTAACAGTCATGAAGAACAACTCAGTTGTGAGAGGGAATGGCAAACAGTCTGATTGCATTGGAATTTTGTGAGATTTTCACTCTGAATTTTTGATAGTTATCAGTAAAAATAATTGATACCACCTCTTGCTGTACTTGAGGTAGTGAACTCATCCACATCATGAGTGGGGCCAAAAATGTCAGTTAATTAGAGAGCGTGAACTGCAGTAGTGTTCTCTGTGCATTCAAATGTGTGATGCTCTGTTCAGTTGTGTTGGTGTTGTGTTATGGTCTTTACCTCATCTTCATCAACAAAGTATCTTGGTGTTTATAACTTAATCTTCCTCTTCTGAAATTTACTCTTGCCTAAGAATGCATTTTTCTTATATCATCGTTCTGAACTTGCTAGGTAATGGTGTTGATAGGAACAGAGCCAGTCTTGTGTACGCTGCCTGCAGATAGCTGCTCCAGGCATCTGTAATTTGTTTAAAATGATTGGGTGGGGAAATTCCGAAGCAGTCTTGAGAGAATGCATGTTGCCTTGGAGGTAATGTACTAGCACACTGGAGTAGTAGGTTTGTTGTTCCTGAGGCTGATAGAAAGTTGACTGTTACCAGGAAACTGACTTGTATGCCTATCTGAGAAGAAAATGCTTTGCCATAAGCTCAGAAAAAGTTACCTGCTCAGTAAGAAAGCATTCCACTGCAGAAAGGTGAGCAAAGTGTAGGAGAAGACATTAGCAAATGAGCAGTGTGCACTGACAGGAACAGTGGATGAATTCTGTAAAATGTCATATTGAAATGAAAGGGGCTAAAAATAATTTGGTTTTTTGCCCCTTGGAAAATTAGCTGTGCTGGAAATTTGAAGGACTTGTAGTTTACCTTAACTTAGAATCATTACTGGGTTTTTACTGAGTTTTTTAAAAAAGAAGAAAACACAATACCTGTATCTTAATGTTATCTAGATATTTTCTTTGTTATCGTTACTTTGTACTGTGAGGAAAACAATAATAATAATAATAATAAAATAAAATACCAAAAACCAAACCTATAAATCAGATATTTGATCATAATTCGAAGTAGAGAAAAAGTGTAGGTTACATTGTGTATAATCCCTGAAATGTGACTGCCCGTTTGTAGCTTTTCTTCCCCTGGAGTTGCTAGTAATAGTCATGAGTATTTACTTTGAAATAATACAAAAGCCAACAGAATTGGATTAAAGAAGATATTCTTGATGTATTATGAAAAAAGTATTGTTACTCCTCAGTAGAAAAATACCTTAGGGGTTATCTGAACATGTTTGAGAATCCCTGTTTTTTATTTAGAGTTTCAACAGTTTTAATTTCGACAGTTATTTACAGCTGATTTATTTATAACTGATACATGGTTTTGCAAGTTTAACCTTGAGCTGCAGTCATCTATTTTGTAGTACATGAAGACTCAGTTTGTTCAGAAGCCAAGGTTAATCAGTGGTAGGTGGGGAATTTACCTCTCCTGGTTTCTGTAGCACTGAGGAATAAGTCCACTACAGACAAAACTTTCAAAGGAAATGTGGCAAAATAATATAATTCAAGGCTATGAATTTGATGCTCTGTCTTATTTTCTTAGCTCTCACTTTGTGTATCAGTGAATAGATATGAATGGGCAATTGAATGTAGTCAAGTTTTTTAAGTTTCCTGCTTACCGGAACTCCTCATTCAGCCTAGCTTGCATTGGAAACTGGTTTAAATTGCAGTTCTTCAACTATCTTCTGTGTTTGACCTTTTGGTAAGGGCTAAATTATGGTTAAATCACTCAATAGCCATAGTCTGCCCTTTAAATAGGTAATCTCAAACTATCTGTGAAGTAAGTGATCTAGGCAAAGAATCCTACTGTGTGTTCTCATTCTGAAACATATTTGTTCTAAAGATTTCCTTTCCTTTCCTCACTGAAAGTATAAACCCATATAGTGATTTCCCCACTGCTAGAATAGATCCGAAAGGATGAATGAATCAAACAGTCTTTTAGGACTGAGAAAACAACACAATGCAAGTAAATTGATCATGATAGGAGGATGAAATGACATTAAAGTTCTTCTGATTACATTTTGTCTTTTAACAAAACTGTTTCATAGTTGTTCCACAGTAGGCCTTTAATTTGTCTGATTAATAAATATACCAATGCGATGTTGAGCAAATAATCTAAACTTATAAAAAAAGAGGATGTTTTCTCAGCTAAAATAACGTGTATTTTGTTTTAAATTTGTGCTATATACCACGTTTGACTTGGGTAGTTAGCAGGTTTGGCATTAGTTAATGAAAGCTAATGTCAATTCAGGTACTAAAAGGTGGATTTTGAAAAGAATTCACATTGTCTGGATAGATTTCTGGTTATACTGTTTATTTGATCAGATAATCTGCACAAAACCCATTGCAAAGTGGCAGTGCTCTGTATGAATAAATGAATTTTTTTTTTTCAGATGAGGGTTTTGACTTTGGATATGCTAGGCACAGTTGTACAGTATACCTCTAGAGAATTCCATATCCTGAAAGGAGAGCTTTTTTTTCTCTGTTTCGTTTGTATGAGGACATCTCTATCTTCACTTATCTTAAAACATTTTAATAAGTGAGACTACCAATTATGTTTTATAGGATTTGATTTTTTTGATAAGTCGTTATCAAAAGCTTTTAATAAGGTGCTTTCTGCTGAGCTAATAATATGTTTTAGATGCCATTTCTTATACCTATCTTCAACAGTCATATTCAGACTGTATGATTGTAATAATCAAGTTTCAATCAAACCATACTTAGTAAGACAGATATTCCATGAGATTCTAATGCAGGTATTTGTGCCCTTGATAAAGGGCTTAGTTTGACTCCTGGCAGAAATGGAGAACCTATTGATTTTTTGTATTGGAATGCAGATTAGTTCTTATTTGTCATGTATGGGAGGAAAAAGAGAAATTGCAGCTTAATTAAAACTTAGCAAAACACTCCAAAGTTTTATGCAGTAATACAGAAAGTATCACACTGGATAGCAAATGTGTTCTTATGCAAGTCTGTAAAGGCACAGTTAGTGGTTATTCTTAACAAAACACTTCTTAAACAGCTCCTTAAAACTTAAATTGTTTGTATATTTTCTGAAATTTTTGTATTTACTCTACTCTAAAGCCCATTTCTTTTTTTTTTTTTTTCACTTCCCTTAAAGCCAATGTCAAAGAAATATTTGAACAAACTACTATTCATCTTCAAATCCCCTTCAATTGGGACTGTGAATTCATTCGGCTGCATTTTGGACATAACAGAAAGAAGCATCTTAACTATACGGAGTTCACTCAGTTTCTTCAGGTCAGTTATAAACCATCTTTTGAAGTACAGGTGAAATTAATTTTCATCTCTATAAATAAACTTCTATCACTATAACTTGATCTTATTCTGGTAATGGTCTCAATTTTCTAATACTAATCCTAGTAGCAATGAACTATTACTTTTCTATGTGGTTCAATAAAGAGTGCTTCTCGTCCTTTAGCTTGAATATTATCCTATAAATGTGTGGGATTAAATGTTCTTTTTATGAAATTAACCATTTAACTGATTGTTGTAACTTTGTGCAGTTACAACGTTGATTGAGCAGTCTCCTTTTTCTGCTGTAGGAATTTAATACAGAAACTAACTTCAACCCGAGATTAATATAAACAGATGTTGTTAACTATGTAACCCTAATCATATTTAATTTCAGACTGAGTCTTTAAGGTAGATATCACAATTTTCTCTACCAGTTGAGTATTTAATAAGGGAATGTGTAGCAACCAGAACGTGAATATGTGAATACTGCTTCTTAAATTATTTAGTGGAAGTGAATGTTTCCGTACAATTGAATAGGGACAGATCAATGATGGAGGAATGAATCTGTGCCTGGCATGAATTGGTATGCAGAATTCTTATTTTATTTGGACTGGCCTTTAAGTTTAAATTGCAGTTCCATTGTGGTCTACATGCTCAAATATATTTAGGTGTGCTGTAAGATTATAAACCAAGTCAAAATTTTGTGAACAGTGGATTACAGAATTTGTTAATACGCTATTTCTGAATATTAATCCTAGGAGCTGCAGTCAGAACATGCAAGACAAGCTTTTGCATTGAAGGACAAAAATAAAAGTGGTCTGATTACCGGGCTGGACTTCAGTGATGTCATGGTTACCCTTCGCTCACATATGCTAACACCATTTGTGGAAGAAAATTTAGTTTCAGTAAGTGTGAAGAAAAGAATTTTGAATTCAGGGTTTAATAGCTGTGATGTTTTAAAATGTTAGTGCTTCTCTACCTTTTTCTTTTCTTTCCCACTATTTCTTTTCCAATCTGTTTATCACTTTGTCAGTGCTAGAGATTATTACCTTTATAATAGAATTGGCAGGATGAAACATGGCAACGGGTTTTGGTTATGTGGTAGAAAAGTTTGCAGTCTGGTTTACATGCTTAAAGTGCCATTGGAAGCAGTTTGAGTTGTTCTACTGTGCTTTTGCCTAAAGCAGAGCAAACTATATTTTACACAGAAGGAACATCAATTTTGGGCCAAAGCATCTGACTTTAGATTTCCATATAGAACAGACTGGAACAGATGCAGACTATTTACAGTTTTGCCCTTCTAGGTGCACTTACATTGTTTTCAGTTCAGTTAGTATGGTTTCAGTTGTGACTGGCAAGATCTGCAGGTGAAGTTTATAAGGTAAAGGTAAAATAATTTTATGTGAAGTTTATACCAAGAAAAATCTCATCTAATGGTTCTACTGTCATATTTCTATTAAAAGTAACTTCAAATTACAGAAGTGGAAAGGTACCTTTAATTCTTTCCTTACTTGCCCAAGTGAATGTTTCTGTAATTTGTAATAAGATGATGAAAAAAGAGGCTCAAGGCACTTAACTGCATAATTTAATTTTTACAGGTAGCTGGTGGGACTGTTTCACATCAGGTCAGCTTCTCCTACTTCAATGCCTTTAATGCCCTTTTGAATAACATGGAACTTGTTAGGAAGATATACAGTAATATAGCAGGTACAAGAAAAGATGTTGAAGTCACAAAAGGTAAAGTATATTTCCAACTTTTTATTCATTTTTTAGTTCTGTCTAATTTGTAATCTGGTGTTGCATATGGGGTAAGGCAAGTCAGAGGCTGCATAGTGTGCTACATTAGCACTATTGTAGAAATATTTTAAGGGTGATTTTCATCCTTGCTGGTAGCTCGCTAAGAAGAACTGTGACTCTGTCAGAAACCTTGATGGCCTTATTAGTTTGCATGGTCATCTGCAAAACAGTGTTTCACTGGGGATTATACTACTCCTTGAAAGAGATATATGGTCACTCAGAAATAGGAGGCCACAAGAAAATAAGGTGGATTTTCAAACACTACTCATTCTATTATCTGTAATCTCTATATTGCTTTAGCTCTAGTAATTTTATCTGCAATTAAATCCTTTTGAGAAAAATGGTAATAATTGATAACTTCTTGCTGGCTGGAGTGGTTTTACATAGTTTATGTCGTCATATAGGACATAGTTAATCTTTTACATGTGAAAGGTAGACATATATCAGTCTTGCTGCAGGCATCAGTGGATTTATTTCATAGTCATTTTATGACAGATTTTATCACTGACTTTATTACCTGCATGGACAGGACCAGCCAAGTCAATGTGTGGTAAAAAGCATGCAGAGTTTTTTTCTTTTTTTTTTGTCTTTTATGCTTGTTTTATGTTCATATGCTCAGCATACCTTTCATCCCTAAAGAAAAGCATAAAATGTCTGTCCTCGTCCTCCAAGTAGTGCTAACAAATTACCTGGCATTTTTTTTTCCCTTGATGTAAATGCATAGACACATCTTGCCTGGATTTGTGTAGTGAAAAAAAGCCTATACTTTACTGGCATGCTAAAATTTGCTTATTGTGGCTTGCCAATTATGTCATGAATGTACAACGTCATTTGGATAGATGAACACAAAAATTTGGGTTTCGTGAGAGCTAAGAGAGAAAAGAAACACGGACATGATGGTGATAAATGAGTTAGCTGCCCTTAAAACTATGGATAATAGATAATCTGTTCATTTTGCAAAACTTCAGAAAAAAATCATAAATTATGGGTATGATGTGACTAACCTTGCTGATGTGAGAATTTACTGAATCATACTTGCTCTGTGTTTCAAAGACCTCTTTCAAGATAAATGTCTTCCTAAAGTTGTCTTTACCTTTTGCATTATGGATTTTGCTTCTTGATGATAGTTCTCATTTTTTTAATGATATTTAAGTTATTTGTTAGAGTTGTCCATAAAGAGGAAATTTGATGAATAACACAGTTGCTTTATTTCTGCTTCCCTTTTAAATCCAGAGGAATTTACCCAGTCTGCAATCCGATTTGGACAAGTTACACCATTGGAAATAGATATTCTTTACCAGCTTACAGGTTTATACAGTGTTACTGGGTAACTTAACATAATTAATTTTATTGTTTTACGAATGTATTGTTGTTTTCTATGCAAAATCTACTCAATTTTAAAGATTTGTATTTTTAATCTTTTTAAATTTAAATCTTTTTTAATTTTAAAATCTTGTACTTTTTGTTGTTGCTTGTATTTCATTATAATTTATTCACCATAAAATGACTGGTGTATGCAGGTATTTTCTAACTGTTTATATCAAGCACAATTGTTAATTGTTGTATCATAGATTTAAATGTAAAATTGCAAAATACGTTATGGTAATCCCAGAAGACTATAATCCTCCATTATTCTTAATTTAATTGATGTTTCTCATAGTTGTTTCCATGTGAACTCCTAGGGAGGAATACCTATCAGTGGTTTAAGCTGTGAATTATATCCTTCATTACTAGTAATCAAGAACTCCTGAATATTCTGAGATCCCTTAACAGCTGCAAGAAGGGAATGCCCTTCTAAATCCAAGAATTCATTATTTCAGTATAGCAGAACTCTTGCATTGAAATTTGGCAATTGTTTTTCTAAACTCGGGTTGTATTCTGTGAGATGCAGCTAGGAATACTGTACCGAATATGTTTGATAGTTTAACTAACAGTAATTTACTTCCTTCTGCCTTGTGTTGAGGCGCTTAACTTTGGCAGATATTGAGAGAATAGCACCACTAGCGGAGGGTGCGTTACCTTACAACTTGGCAGAACTGCAGAGGCAGGTAGGTACAAGTGGTGCATACAATTAAAATTGCTGAATTTAAGTGAATGTTTAAGTGTACATGAAAGTAAAAAAAAATGTAACACTTTAAACGGATAAATGCTGTATGTGTATTGCTGTGAAGGGAGAATTAGGATAGTATTGAGCATGTTTCAAAACAAGGCATTACATTTCCTGTTGAACCGTGGCCTATTCAGGTACTAGAATGTACAGACAGTTGGATTGCTTACTGTGAATGTCTGTTAATTTAAAATAGTAGAGAAATAAGAGTATTACACACAAAGCTTATGAGTTCTTTTATGAAAAATGGGATGAAATGTTTGACTTCACCCTTTATCTCAACTGATAATGAACTTCGATGGCTATCTGAACCTGACAGTGAAAGGGAAATGCAGCTTTATTGTAAAATGCTGTTCTAGTCCAATGCAATCAGGAAAATCCTTGAAATTGTTACACAGCGAACTCAGAAAGGAAGATGTACTTACATGGTGAATTTCATTGCTGCATAATCATTCAATACACTGACTGGTTGCACAGTGGTATTTATTATGCAAACAAAAAAAAGGTAGGATATCATCTTAAAAGTTTATTTTTCATAATCATTTATCCATTTTTACTGCTATAATTTCATAAGAAAGTGCAATTCTGCATAGGACTGGATGTTTCTAATTTAAGCTGTATGAGAGAATACAGTGAAGTCAGTGTTCTTCTGAAAGAGGGCATGTTGCTCCAAGGATCTCTCCTCATCCCTTTTCCCTCTATAATACATGAGAAGAGGCAAAGGTGTCTAGTTCTTAAGATCTTATATTAATATATCTCATATTTCTGAATAAATATGTACATCTTTGTGTACTCAGTAGAGAAATGAAATTTTTCAGTGTGAAGGTTGCTGTTTTCTTACAGCATCAGAATGACTCCAGTTCTCTCAGTCTGTGTTAGGAGTTTATGTGGTGCCTATAACGACATCTAGGTGCTCTGATTCCCCCTAATAGGCATAGCTGGGCTGTGGCTGAGTTCTACTCCCAGCTGCTCACACCTCTCTTGATACCCACACAGCTTATCTTCTGATGAATCACTTGCTGAACTGCTACATCCAGCAGCTCAGCATGTATAGTGAGCTGAAGCTAGCGATGATGTGAATTGAAATGCCGCCCCTGAATTGCAGCGATTCAGCAATTGATTCCCAAGTAGCTTAACCGTGTGAGTAGTTGGGACAGGAGGACAAACAGCTAGCAGCAGTAGCTTTGCAATTCCAAGCCAAACTGTCTCCAAAAGATAACATTCATATACTTTGCCCTGGTGATGTCAGTGACATAGTATTGTTGTAAGCTGTTCAGAGATAACACAGGCAGCAAAAGGCAGTGATGGAGCTGCCACATGAACGTCCTGCATTTGCCAGTGGTTAAAGGATCCTGGAAATCTGTATGAAAATAAAAACTTGTATTCATAATTGTGTGGCTACCATTAGATCAGAGCCTCATCCAGTGACTGAGCACTTAGTGAAGGGGTGTGGCCAGCCCTGGAAGCACAGGTGCAAGCAATTCACCTGTGCAGCCCTGGGTCCACCCTCCCTAACCTCTTTTAAGGACTGGCAGTCAGAAGGGAAGCATCTCTACTTAGAGATTGCCTTCTGTTGGAGCTTCCAGCAAGCCCTGATCCTTGGAAAGGAGTAAGCTATTCCTTCTTTGTTACTGAGTTGTGATCACTACCTTCTTGGGTGAGCTGAAACTAGCTAAAGGCAGCTATATTTACTGTCTCCTATTGTTACAGTAGCATTTGTTCTTTTCCACTTCACTTTTTACATGTTACAGTGAAGTTCCTTTACATGATTATATGCACTGGAAAATCTAGGATCTGTATTAATGTTAGTTTAACTGCTATGGATGAAAAAATCTCTTGTGGAATATACCAAGTCTTCAACATGGGAATCTTATTGTTTAGTCTGTCTATTCTATTCTACGTTCTGTATTAAAAGAGCACAGCAAAAAAGTCATTTTGTTTCCTTTGTTTTGTAAGGAGCGGTCTTTTACTGGGCCATATCCTATGCAAACCTTTTATTGCCTAATTTAACAGTACTATCAGTACTATCTAGATACTATCGTATCTATCAGATACGATGAAAAAGATTTGTTTGTGGTAGACATTATGTCATTCCTGTGAGGTCTGTTTGTTCCTGGAAAATGAAAACACATCTCTAATTGTGTTTATAAAGTCCCTTTGAAAGGAGTACTTTAGTTTTCAAATGAACTTGCTCTGTCTTCGTAGATTTGGTGGAAATGGAAATTAGCTTGCTTTCAACCATGTTTACTTTATTATCAATTTTTTCATTGTGTAAGTTTTTCTTAAAGCCTGATAAGCGAACATACTATAGGGATGACAGCTACAGTAATTTTCTGTTTATGAATATTCATTATTTGAAAGATATACCATTAATTACATTCATTTGCATATCCAACTGAGCATGCAAGCGAACTACAAACTTTGTGAACACTTATTTAATAAGATAAAAAGTGGCATTTCCTTCACAAAGAATTTGATTTTTAACATCCAGTGAATGTATTAAGATTTATATTGGAATGCAGTGATTGGATTTTGATGAGAATTCTGTAGAGTTTTGAGTAAAAAGAATAACCTTGAAAAAGCTGAGAGGAACCAAGTGTGATGATGTAGGAGAAAACCTGTGTGGGGGGAAGAACCTGTGCTGTTTCAGAGTGTTTCAGTGTGCTGTTATTGCATGTCTTTTATTTACATGGATCAGAAGATCCCTCATTATTTTGCAGGTTTTTTTTTGTGTGTGACCATTTTGTTTTTATTGCGATTCTTATTAAAATCATGAGAACATAGTTTTCAGAATAGTGGCTGAACTCGTTGCTTCTCTTTGCTTGTGAAGGCAATTGATTTGATTTTTGCTTTTTTTAATGAACTGTTCCACACATACAGTTTATACTTTTTGCAGCCTGGAATTTTTTTGTTCTTTTCTGTTCAGCTGTATTTTTTTGGAGCAGGAAATGCCTTGTGGAGGGAAATGATTATAGCCGTTTTTTTTTTCTTTTGCAGAAAAACTGTATAAAATACTTTTTTTTTTTTACAAGTAACAAACCCATCTTAACCTCACAGGGCTTTGCTCTTCGTTGTGTATGTACTGTGTAACATTACATGATAAAGGCAGGGTTTTGAACACCCAGTATAATGCCAGCATGTGCAGGGTTGCTTACACTGAGGCATGTGCTGCCCTTCCACGGTTCAGAGCTTTGGTAAGCCACATGTGGCTTTTGGCAGTGAAACGTCCGTGTGGTGATCCTTGTGGAGAATTCATAACGAGCAGAGCAAAGCTCTCAGTAGCATTCTGACGTCTGTATAAATCTCAGCTCTTCATTTCTGAGTGCATCTGCAAATGATACCGGAACAGAGGAAGCTGTTTTTGGGAGATGGGCTTCTGTATCTGCTTTATTATGGATTTTAACCTCTAACATTTTGGCCACTTGTATTACCTACATGGTATAAATTCTCTAACACAGTTAGTAACGTTTGGAAGAAAACTTGGCCCGTTTTGCCTTCTTTACTGTGCAGGTTTCTGAATATTTACATCTTGTGTATCAGCGTGTCTTTATTAGCATATATGTAATAACCATCCAATAATGTGATTACGAATCTCTGCAAATATTTTATGTAGACTTGATTTCTATTTAAAACCCTAACATGTTCATAATAATGTATGTGATTGAAGTGAGTGAGGTCATCGTTGTGTCTGCAAATCATCAGCTGCCTAAAAAAGCTTTGTGGGGGAATGCTCTGGGGAATAATTGACATTTTTTGCTTGTTTTTAGGGTAGTAAATGTCATGTTTATGCTATGTAGTAATGTGTATATATAGTCTTAGCATCTAGTATACGTTTTATCTGTGAGATACTGAATTTTATTTAAGCCAACAAGGGATTTCCATTCCTTGGAAGTTTGAAAGCAACAGAATGAAAAGTAGCAAAGCTGATTTATATTTCTTTGTACTTTTATCTTGATCAGAGGTGGAAGGATTTTTTTTTCTTTTTGTGATACTAGGAAAATATAAAGAATGTAAGAATTTGTACATAAGGAGTAGTTGAAAAATATGCTTAGTTCATTGGACGTCTTGGATCTTAGAAATTTGTTGGTTTTTTTCCTCCTCCTCAATGTAACACTACCAGTTTTTATCAGAATCTTTCTTTAACTTCATGAAAACAGATTTATAGCATCTTTGTTCTCTCAACAAGGTTTTGAAATGATTTTTTTCTTTTTTTCTTCCTCACACAGCAATCTTTCGGAGAGTTAGGCAGGCCAATCTGGCTCCAGATTGCTGAGTCAGCCTACAGGTTCACTTTGGGCTCAATTGCTGGAGGTGAGTAATGTGTCTGGGTCTCAGGCCTGGGTTTGTAGTCTTTCTTGCCAGACTCTTCGGGACCATCTAAAGTGCACTTCCTTGGTTATACGGGTGAAGCATTGGAGGGTGGAGCTTCTTCTGTTTGTGCCACTCTCTCTTTATCCCTTCTATTCTAGTATCCATCTAGAAACAACTGAAACTCTATTCACTTGAGTAACATTTCCTTACTGGTAGTTCTTATTGCTTCTTTTTCTCATTGGTTTCCTTTGTTCTGTGCACCCTGTTCTGTGTAATAAATAATCCATTTTCCTGGAGATTTTTTTTCTAGATATTCAGTATTGTTTTTCCTTTCTTCCAACATCAGAACATACCAGCTTGTATATATTTGTGTGTTTAAATAAATGTTGTAGAAAATCACCGCAGTTATTTATGTACTACACCAACTGTGAAGATGCAAAAATAATACTCTGAATGCTTTCTCATAGCTGTTGGTGCTACAGCTGTATATCCCATAGACCTGGTGAAAACTCGTATGCAAAATCAGCGCTCCACTGGTTCAGTCGTAGGAGAGTTGATGTATAAAAACAGCTTTGACTGCTTTAAAAAGGTTTTGCGTTTTGAAGGCTTTTTTGGTCTTTACAGAGGTAAGTGAATTAAATGTATATATCAGCTCGGGAATTTTCTCTCTTTTTTTTTTTTTTAATACCTCAAGAACTAGTCTTATTGAAAAACTGTGAAACTTGATATAATTTACGTTTTTGCTTCTGTCTCACAGAGATGAATATTTAACATCCCTTGAGCACTGTTCATCAAAATTGCTGGGAAAAATGAGCCCTTCTGTTGTTGTTAGTGATTGGCTTCTTGGTGCACAGATTTGTTTAAAGTCCTAATCTCTGTGGTGTGAGTGTTGTGGATGAGATTATCTCACAAACTGAGGTTTGTGACATTTGAATGGAGGCAAACATGTTGAATAGATTTTAGCCTGTGAGGTGTAAAGATCCATTTTACAGCAAATATTTTTCATTAAAAGAGAGAAAATAGTCGTTTTGATAGGTGCCTGTTAAACTGGATGCCAGGTTGCTTATTCCTTTTACCTCTGCAGGTATTGGGACTACTGTGAGAAAAAGAATTCAGCCTGCAATTTATGTATAACTTTGTTCAAAATGCAGGTTAAGAATTCAAAGCAACTTCTTATCAGTTGTACCATTTAGATAGAAAGCTATCTTACTTATTTTTTCAGCTTAGGAGAAGGTTATGGAAGCATCTGTATCATATCAACAAGATAACTTACTTAAAGGGTACGTACTAGTCAGTCTTCTGATACTTTATATTTAGTTGAGTTCTCAATTTTTAATTGTTTTTAATGTAACAAAACAATTTTCCTAAGAATTAGTACTTTCTAAAAATTTTACTTTTTAGGGTGATGGTCACAGACTTGTTTTTTTGTTTTGCAGTGTGTTCTGTCCATAAGGACAGTGGTCCTTGCTAGTATTCCTTAAGAACAGTATCTGAGAAGTTTTTGCATGTGGAAGTCTTTAGACTTTAAGTAGTTTTCTGTGATCTTACAGGATTTTGCAGTGACAAGTAAATAGAGGAATGAATCAGAGAAGATGTTAATGAGATAACTTCATAGAAAAAAAAAAACCATGTACTGAGATCACAACTATTTCCTTTTTTTGTTGCTAAATCTTTCATTAGAGCAAATACTACTTGAAGCTATGTTTGACTCTATTTTAAACTTTGTGATTTTTGCAGCGCTTTTCTGTTGTGCTGTTTTCTTTCTCCACCACTCACCCCAATGTGATTTTGCACAGCAGCTTCTAAAGCTGATCACTTTTTTGATTTTTGTCTTCTAACTTTTGGCAAATGCTTTCCATAGATGAGTTAAAATCAGTGCTTCACACTTGAGGGGGAAAAATGTGTGTGTTGGGGGAGTTGTAATATCAACTTGGTGAACTTTTAAAAAATTATGTTTAGTAATTGCCTTTGAGATTGTTTAGCATGAAAGGTTTGTGTAGTTGTTCTGAAAACATTATGTTCAATGGTCAGCATGTACTCATGTTGTTAGATTATCTGCAGAAGAGTATTAAACAGAAACAGCAGAAATATTTATGGAGTTGACTGTATCTGGAATCTTACATTTCTGAGTGGGATTATCCTAAATTATATTCTAATATATAACGGTACAATATGTTATTTACTAGGGTTTAAACAATAGACTTGAATGGATGTTGAAAAATTCACATTTTTAAGTAAAAACTTCTAATTTTCAGTCAGGAAATCCATGATGCTTATGAAATCTGACATCCAACTTCCGAACTAATTGTGAAGTATTTTCTAAGCTCCCTTTCCAGACTGTGCTGAATTCTAGGTTCTCTAGAGTGTGTGTGTGTGTCTGGGGTGTTTAGCTGCATATAAAGGAGGAGACAGAGTGTGGGGAATTGTCTTGTTTTGTCTGGTAGCTTTTATTGTTCCCCCCTCCCCCCCCCAAGTACGGGCACTGCAGAGGTGGGCTTTCTTTTTGCAGTAGATCAGAGATTCAGGCTGGGAGGGCAGTATTTCTTTTTCTTATTGTCAGCCTTTCTTTGTATTTAATAACTACCTTTCCTCTGCATAGTAAGTCTGTACATCACACAGTACCTTCTGTGTTGGAAGAAACCACTACACTGCATATATTAAGTACTGCACTTTCTATTTTGGTACCTTTGCTCTGAGCATCCTTTCAGGGAAGTACTTAAAGAAAAAAATTTACTGATTGAATACTTTGGGGAATTTCGAAGATTCTTTTATGAAATTTAGCTATCGTTTTCACTTAAGAGGGAGTGGGATGCTGTATCGTTGTGGTTTTGTTGATGTCATTTGGTGTTGGATATTATTAGTACGGGATTTCTTTATTTGTTAAGGTAAGCACTTCTGACAAATTGATATTCCCTAAGCATGGAAATGAACACTTCTAATAAAAATAAACTCTCTAAGTTTTATAATTCTATACATAATGCCAAGATTACTGTGCAGAAAATGAATTGAAAGACAACAGATGCTGCTGTAATCTTCTGTTAGAAAGTTGAGACTGCCACCTACTGATTTTTTTTTTTTCCTTAAACCTATTAGCTTCTAGAAAGGTGTATGTACTTCTGTGAAAGGGCTGCTTATTTTGATAGTAGCTGTTCTCCAGGAGCAAGAGTCTTTCAAAACGGGTATCTTGCCAAAAGGAAGCATCAGCTGGCAGGAAAAACAAAAAAGTCAAATAATTAATTGTAAGAGAGCTTAAAGAAGTTAATGTTGGGCTCAGCTAATGAAAATCCTTTACGTAATTAGTTAACTGTGGAGCCTTGAGAAATCTCACGTTAGTGATAGAATTTAGTTCCTAACTTATCATAGGTGTGTGTCTCATAATTAATCTCCTTTTATAAGAATAAATTGCAAGATTTATGGGAAAAATCATATTAAGGTGCTAAAAAAATCTCTAACGAAGTTGAATTAATTCTTATGTAAATACACGTATGATGAGGTACATTCAGTCTTTTACCTTTTTTTTGATCTGTACAGCAACGGTATCAGATCCGATTGTGAAAGGTGGCTACATGCACCTTTTTCATTACCATTTTCAACAGAAATTTTACTGTAAAATCCTGTAGGTGTTGCTATCCAATGCTCTAACAGCCTCATGTGCATAAATGCCATCTACCTCCAAGGGTAACTGCCAGTCACTTCAAAGGATATCCCATGTGCAGAAAGACATTTCTGTAGAGCTCTTATAAAATACTAGTTTCTTTATTAGGAAGATAATGTTGCCTTATGATGTCTTTGTTTCTATAGGCTTGTTACCACAGCTGATAGGTGTTGCTCCAGAAAAGGCTATTAAGCTAACTGTACGTATCTTTTTTTTTTTCTGACATCTTTTTGTTTGTTAACATACACAGGATTTATTTCCTAAAATGTGTGAAAGATGACCACTTAGAAGCAATCTAATAAATATGGTAACAGATGCACTTGATATAGGCTAATAAGGAGGAAGAATACCTTTAAATTGTGTGTAACATATTATGTCTTCATTAGGTTAATGATTTTGTCAGAGACAAATTTACTAAGAAAGATGGTTCCATTCCACTCCCTGCAGAGATCCTTGCTGGAGGCTGTGTAAGTATCTATCCTGTGCTGTTCATTCCTAGGAGAAATTGATTCTTGGTCATGTGCAGTACAGTTGGAATGACAGTTGTGTGTTCTTTGTTGATTGCAAGAGAACATTTTTTCCAGTTTACAATAACTAAGAACTTTTTGGGAAAGCTGCATGATTCTGAGTTCCCTTGGAATTAAGTGCTTTAGCAACTTCTTCTGGCCTACTGTATAACTTTCAGTTTAAGTGGTATTTGTATTCACAGAAACTTCTGTGTGGCTACTTTTGCTTGGGATGATGATCAGGGTTAATTTGGAGAGATATAGTTGGTCTTTAGGAATGGATTATAGGAGTCATGTTTGAGTTTTCCTCATGGGGGTGGGGGATGTGGGAAGAGCTAGACAAAGAGAACCGTTTGTTTGTGAAGTTTTCAAAAGGAAAAGAAATGCCCTCTTTTACTCACTGTGTGTGATTCTCTTGTTTATTTGTGGAAAAAGTAAAAAAACCTGAATGATGTAGTCTTGTCTTCCAGATAACAAGCTTGAATGAATTTTCAGTTTTAAGTTACTTCATGTAAAATGTAGCTATATTACTCCAGATGTTAACGACATTCCTCATGTGAATAGTTAAAAAATAAGTAATGTTTTCATTCTGATTGAGGATTCTAATTCAGTGGATCTCTAAGCAAGCTGTAAATGATTTGGAATTGATATTGATCGTAGGAGTTTTTCTGTCTTTGTACATTGGCTAATTTCATTTGTGGGATTCACCAAGAGCTGTTAACCCTATAAAATGTTTAAAGCTTCAGTTAGTTTTCTTTTGTAGCAGGGAACACTAATAACTTCCAGTTGAGTAGGCTGACAAGCTGGTAAAAAACCTCCTCAGCTTACAACAAACCTGGGGCGGAAAGGTTGTTGACCTCTGCAAACTTTTAATTCAAAGAAGCAGCCCTGAAGGGAGGCTGCTTATAGTTCTGCCTGATTGAATTTGGCAGCCTGGTACATGCTTGAGTCTTCACCTGTCAGTGTCCAAAGTTTATTTTCTGAGAAATGTGAGAAAGCAGCTGTGATGTATAGCTAGCAGAAGACTAATCTTTCGCCTGGAAAGCACATACGGATCATTTATAACAGAAATGAATATAATTCATTAGTGTTTTTCTCTATGTTGCGGTTAAATTCACTGTTTAAATCAACATCTCATACTCAGTTATTATTTTTATATTGTTTTATACTGAAATTATAATATTAAACACTATTTAAAGGCTTTTCTGCTTCTTGATAGGTCCTACTTTTTCAAAATACATTTTTTATTGTCTAACTGTAGTGAATATACAAAAATCAGGGAGAAATTTTAGTTTCAGATAAGCTGTCCAAACACAGCTGTTTGTACTAGCTGATTGTTGTAGCTGATATTATCTTCCAAAAGTATTGGAACTGCAGGGGTTGGAAGGGACCTCAAGAGATCATGGAGTCCCCTGCTAAAGCAGGTAGCTCACACAGGTAGTCTCCTGATGAGTCTTAAATATCTCTGTAGGAGGAGACTCCACAACCTCTCTGGGCAGCCTGTTCCTGTGCTCCGTCACCTGTACCATAAAAAAGTTCTTCTGCGTGATTATATGGAATTTCTATGTTCAAATTAGATCACTGAGAAGGTCCTGGTCTCATTTGTTTGCTTCCTACCTCCCTTCATAAACATCAACAAGATTTCCCTTCAGTCTTTTCCACAGGTTGAACAGACCCAGGTTACTCAGCCTTTCTTCATTTGGGAGATGCTCCAGGCCCTTAATCATCTTTGTGGCCCTCAAAGTAGACAGGAATACTTTCTTTTGTTTCAACTGGGAGAATTTTAGATAAAGTTGGCCTCTGTAGGGCAGATGTTGGGCACAGCTTATGACTTTTCTGTCTGCACTGATATTTTTTTTGTCACTTCAGCTATTTCACTTCTTCCTAAATACCAAAATCATTATTAGCAAGCATATAAAGTTTATTTTAAATGTCTGAAATAAGTAATTAGCTAAAACAGTAGCCATGTAATTTTTTTCTCAGTCTTTTTCATCCTCATTTCGTCAGCTTTTTTCCCATGTTGGCTTGCATGATGGAAATAGTGTTGATCTTCTCATTTACTCTATACATTGTATATGGCTTTTTTACGAAATATAGTGAGATAACCAACAGTTAATCCAAGGAACTGCCACAAACAACCACAGTCCCTTCCCATGTGCTGGGGCAGACAAGCCTTCTTTTCTGGAGTTACTACTTTTCTTCCTCATCTTTCCACAATTCTATTCCTTCTCTCTTCAGTAGCACAAAATTGTGGGTTACCATGGCACTCTTTGACTTTTATCTATCCCCGAATTGTTTTAAGCATCTGGATTTAGGTAGCTTGTGGCTGCTTAAAAAATGCCTTGACAAACCAGGAAACTCTCACGTAGGTAGGAAGATGGGATATATTGTTATGTTGATAGTACGTAATAGAATAAATTTAAAATATGCTTTTCCACCCCATCGTAACACCAGAAGAAACAGATTATACCTATGCATAGCTCTCAGAGATGTACTTATTATCTCTGACCCTCGCTTGCCTGTGTTTAGCATTGCCTCTTTCCATTAACAGCAGTAATGCTCCTTTTCATCATTTCAATGTAAATCTGGTAATGGATAAGCAAGTTGTTTTTTAGATGTTTTGTATGGTATATGGAAGAAGCCTTCCTCACTGCTGGAGTCTTGCCTTTCTTGGAAGCAGTACAGAAGTGCATTGTTTGCACCACTGTCCACAGCCTGGAATCAACAAAATTATGGTGAGATGGCAGAAGCAGAAAGGGAAATAGGTGTAGGTCTGCTGCTCAGATTCTCCACTCTGGGTGATGCTACCTATCAAAGCCTATGTATGATATTGTAGTCCTGTAAGATCCACAACAGGGACAGCTAAAACCTTTGGTGTTAGGACAGTAGCAGTTCCTGGCAGCTGTGTATGGCACTCAGTATCCTCAGCTCTGTGAGAAGTGCTCCACAAAGGAGCAACCAACAGAATCAGCAGCTCCAAGAGTCTGCATGAAGAACGTATTATTTCTTCCTCAGCTGCTGTAAGATTTTAGAATAAATTCCTGTCCTCAGTAACAGCTGTGAGAGTTAAGATTTTTCCTTGTACCGGAGGCATCCACCCAAGCACTGGCCTATTTGTATGGCCAGCTGCCTGCCAGTCTTCCTCCCTTACTGCAGGGCAGGGACCTCCCGCAGTCAGCCAGTGCCCTGTGTTTCTTGAGACGTACCTGCTAGCCTCTGGGCAATGTAAATGCCGTTGGGGAGTGCAGGGGCTGCTCTGTCAAAGCCCAAATATTCCCAGCTGCTCTCAAGTTGTGGCTGTGTTGGAAGTCTGCAAAACAACTGCATGGGGCAGCTCAGTTACATTGGTCAGGTCATAACTGTCAAGGAAAAGGTTCTGGTCACTGATGGATGAAACTGATATCCCATCTTCCTACCTTCCTGAGAGTTTGCTGGTTTGTTAATCAGCAGCAGCGCTATCCTCGCATCCACGTGTTCAGATAAAACAACTTATTTCCCTACTGTTACTGTAATTAATTGAATTTCATTATAATTTAGTGATTAGCATTTCTGCCTTGAGTTTTTAGCTACTGTTAAGTGACAGGAAAACTGAGCTAAGCTTTGGTCATGCTTTCCTGTATCCTGACAAGAGCTGGGGGAGCACAAAACTCACACCTGATATGGATGGCACTACTTAAAGCAACTCACCTGCATGATGCCTGCTAGGCCAGGTGCTGTAGGGTAACTGCTCATCCTCAGCTGAGTCATTTAAGTTGACATCTAGTGTTGTGTAAGTGATTTGTAAGTACTGTCACAGTAGATGAAAATGCTGTAATTTTGAGCTGTAGTTCCTATGATTTACATTGGAAAAAATTGATTTTTCCCATCAATAGAGCGTGAGTGAGGCTTAGCATTTTGAGTGGATGAATCCCATTTCATATGAGAGACACTTCCGATTTGTGCTGCAGGATTTGGGGTGCCAGAAGGAAAAGGTCTAAGAACCCTTCTTGAAGGTGTAGGCAGTGCATCTGTTGGTGATTAGGAGTGGGAGATCTGTGTGTGTTTGCCTGTACATATGCAAAGAGGTCCCAGAATTTATCAGACTGCTGCTCTTCAAAATCTTGAACTTAGATACTGTATTTCTTTTTGTATGCTTTAGACAGATAAAGTTAGAAGAAGAATTAAATGTTGCTACTTTACTCCCCAAGTTTAGATGTCTGCAACAGAAAGCAATGTGCTGTTCGGTAAAAGAGACAAAAAGCTTACTGTGGGTGCATGAGCAATGAAATTTTGGCCTTGAGAAAGAAGTGCAAGTTCCTTTGATGTGTTTGAAGTAGGTTGTTTTAAGCAGCATCTTATTTTAGCTGCTTCTATGGGGTATGGTTGCGGTCCAGGATGTGGTGGTTTCAGAAAGGAAGGAAGGAAGGGCTCAAAATAGGCCTCTCCCCCTTTGTAGCATATGCCTCTGGGTGGATTTGGAAAGGGCAAGAGGTCTTATGTTGCAGGGTCATTTGTGTATTTCCTTCAGCCTTTGGCATGTCATGAGGCGTTTGCTGTGGGATCTCAAACTACATCTTTTCTCTCATAACCTTTGCTGTCAGATTTAGTTCCTTTATTTGCTCCTTGTAGAGTTATTTTACATGACATTAAGGTTAAGTAGAAGCTTTTATTACTGGTATTTTTGATGTGTATGAATAACCTCCATTCAGAAACAAATTTGTCAACCTTTTTTAAAGTGTCCGTTGTAATTTGTGTGCAAAGGAAGATTTTCTTGGGGAGGAAATCTAGATTTAGTGCACCTTCTGAGTAAGAAATTCAAGGACTGCAGTGTGTAACCTCTGTGTGTATATACATGTGCACGTGTACTTAAAAAACATAGCTGACAGTTGAAATAAGGTGCTTTGAAAAAGAATGATGGTGATTGCCAATGATTTGCACAGGAGCACGGAAATTTGTATTGCAACCCTGCACACCACCAGTTTGGTTTTGGTTGGAGATACTTTGCATCTTTCTCTGCTGCATCCACTTCTGAGGCTTTTTCTGTGCTGCTGGGGAACCCAGGCAGTGCTTCCCTGCACCTCATTCTTCATCAGGCACTCAAACATTTCCTTAAAAACAAAACAAAACCAGCAGCCAGCGTTCTTCTCTTAAAAAGCAGAAGATAAAAAAGTGAGTTTTCTTGTGTTGTACGGTATTTATGATGCAATAAGGACCTCACTCACTCGTGAAACTGAATTCAGTGTAGATCTTTATGTGAATTGAGTTATTCTTGTGCAGAAAAGTTTGCTGAGCTCCAGACATAACTTCATGAAAGGGTGAGGCTTGGATGGGAGCTCAATATTGCTGATAGGCAGTGTTTCACCGAGAGTCTGGATGGTGACTGCTCTTTTTAAGAAAGCTGGATGTAAGAAGTTTGTCAACACTGATTATGCGATGCTGAAAACAACTAAAGAGCTTTCTGAGAGGTTTGCTGCTGATAATATAGGTTAGGTTTTTTCTTAGGTTTTATTTTACAAAGTAATCCGTTTATCAAGTCATTTAACTACTAATATTGTTGTTACATATTGTTCTCTATTAATGGCATAACATTGGTAATAGTTTAGTATTACTACTACATGATGAAATGTAAGACTCTGTTTAGAGTCTTGTCTGTTCATTTGTGCATCAGAACTGGGCTGAGAACTGCAGAGGGAGGCAGTTGTGCACCTAGGGGTGGAGGAGGCTAATTGCAGGAAGATTGAATTCAAGGCAGAAGACAGATGTCTGTGGATTGGCCTATTTGTCTTTCTTTGGTAGGTGTTAGGCAAGTAGGAAGAGTTATTTTAGCTGCTCTGCAGGATATGCTAATTTATAACGGATTAAAAGTAATAAATTGAATTTCATGTATGTAAGCAGAGAATGCATGTTAAATGGGCCGGTAGTTTAGCGACTAAACCTTAAGTTGAGGGTTGTGGGGCTTTTTTTGTTTTTGTTTTTTGTTTTTTTTTATCATGCACTGCATTATGTATTAAGAGCATTCTTATTAATGTTTTATCCAGAGTATATTTAAAAAAAAAAAGTAGGGAAACTATTAACAGTTGAAATTGTTTTTCTATTTAACGTGGTATGGAAAAAAAAATTGATTACTGTTTAACAGAATTTGCCAGATGAGAATGATAAGTTTTGTTTGGATTGGAAAGTTTCCAAACAGGACAGCCATTCCTTCTTGGGTCTGTACGAACTGGAAAGGAAAAAGTAAGATGGGAAGTAAATAAGGTGAAGATCAGCTTTGGATGCGAGTGGTGTCAGGGAACTGAGAAAAATTTATGCATTAAGTTCAGGAAACAGAGAAGATGGGGTCAGTTTATCCGTTCTGGCAATTCCCAGTGGTCTTCCAGACAGTTGCAGTAAAGAGAATAATCAAAAGCAGAGGTTGATCTGCTACTGTTTGGGTCAAGGATTTCAAATGTCAGTACTGACTGAGGTATCTTATGCTTTGATAGTGGAGGTTTTGAGACCTCCATCCCACAGCCACTACCAGAGTGCTCAGAGTGTTTCCTTGTCCACTATAACAGCTATTGAGGTCCTCTTCTCATATCTAAAATAACTTCCCAGTTTCTGAGGTGTGCTCCCAGGCTGACTTGAGCTCTGCCTGTAGCTGGAAAGATGTGCTATAGCAGAGATGTTACAGAAAGGATTATTGTTAATTAGTTCTGAATCAATTAGGGAACACCAGGAGGTGGGCTAGTGACATCACCATTGATTTATTTTTATTTCATTTTTCTGTACACACCCCTGGATTCACAGAGGAAGTTTATTTCCTGGGCAACCTAGAAGTGGAAAAGAAGAAGCTTTAATTACAGATGTTCTGCATCTTTTCTTCAGTCAATTGTGATGGGTTGACTGAATAGATCAACTACAAGGGGCTTTCAGATTGGGGAAGAAATGCTTTTTGGAGGTGGCTATATGTCAGACATATTAGAGAATTGTTTTTAAATGAACAAAGGTGTTCAGAAAGAAGGGGAAGAAGAAATTTTAGTAAAATACAGCTGTTTTGTGCTAAACCACTCCAGAAGTGAATAGTACCTGCGGTGTACCAAAGAGAAGTCTAAACATGCCATGTTAAGTAGGTGTAAATGCTCCTGAAATGAAACTGTCAGATGGATACTGAAATGTACTTCTCTGGAAGCCATTGGTTGAAGTGCAGAAGTTGAAGTTGCTCTGCAACTCTATTGCAGGAAGAAGGAAACTGGGCAGTCCTTCAGCCCGGCATGTGGAGTGCTGTGCTCAGCTCAGGGAAAGATAAGCTCCTGTTTGTATCTAGTATCGTATTTTGAAATGTTGCTCGTCCTATTTAAATTTTATATTTTGTTTCCAATTAGGACAATTACGGTCTACTAAACAAAACTCCAAACACCTTTTCTAATTATTTAAAATTACACCATTAAATGCAAATTTGCTTTTCAAACGGCATCACCACTAAATGCTAATAGCATGTCTACACATTGGTGATGGATTATTATTGAATAAACATAAGGTCTTCTTTGTAAGTGTGTGATGGCCTAGCAGTAAAAGTCTAACGACTGCTGTAGTGTTTAGTGCACTAGCTGATTTACTTCTGTGCAGTCTCATGACTTCTAGAAAGTGACGTGGAGGAGAATTGCAGAGGCAAAACAAATGAATCTACTTCAGTGGAATATAAACGTATCAATCCTAAGAATTTATGTGTATCAGAATTCTGTACAAAACCATGATTTCTGATTTGGGCTTTTAACTTCCAGACAAGTGCTTTGTCAGCTCTCACTCGTGGGTTTTTAGTTGAGAATGTGAGCCAGTGCGGTGAAAGGTAAAGGCACTCTGCACCTTGCAAAGCCAGCATGTCACTGCATGGTCCAGTAATGCATTTTGCTTTCTTTTTCTTTTTGTTTGCAGGCAGGAGCTTCCCAGGTCATCTTCACTAATCCACTGGAGATTGTAAAGATTCGACTGCAGGTAGCGGGAGAAATTACTACAGGACCCAGAGTCAGTGCCCTCTCTGTTATGAAAGATTTAGGCCTTCTTGGTCTCTATAAGGTTTGTGTTTCTGCTCTAAGTGGCTTCATTATAGCTCTGCTAACCCGTTTTATGCTAAACTTCCACAGCGTTGAAACAAAAACTGTGTTAAAAACAAAAAAACCTTTTGAATTTAGAACCAATTTCTTCCTGCAGGGCAGCCCCACAGTGGAAAACCGAAGAAAACCCACTTCTATATTAATGGCAGTGGGATACATAAAAGTCCTCCCCCATTCTGTCCTCTGGGCTTTTATACCGAGCTACAGGGAGTCCTGTATTGCAGACCTGCTGGCTTCTAGCACTGATAATTTCATTTGGTGGGGTTTTGTGAAAAGTTTCTTTACCTTTCCTGCGTGTTTTTCTTACGTTTATTTTGAATCTCCATTATCTCTATTGTTATCTTTGCAGCGGGATATTCTCTTTGTCTTAATAATTTGATGGCAGTGAAACAGTGGTGCAGTTTAGTAGGATTCAGATTTTTAAGAATTTAAATGGTGGGATTTGTCAATAACAAATTCCACTTTAAAAAAGCCCATACTGTACTGCACTTCAGCAGAGTGCCAGTCAACAGATTCCTTCCCTGCAGGTACACTTACTACCATCATTACAGTTCAGATGTAATGGAGCAGAAGCTATTAGTTTTCTTAAACAAGGAATAGTGTTTCTTGCTGTATCTTCTGGCAGTGCAAGGTGTAATACGTAAATTCAGCACTTTTATTATCTGTGCACTTACAAAACATCGCTTTGCCTGATTTGTCATAGACCTGTAATGATAGTATAGGAATGTGCAAATTTATTTCTGGAGCTGAATCTTTGGCTTGGAATTCAGTCAATCAGATTAACAACCATTATGCTTTCCAGTGATACCAGATGTTTTGATACATGGGGCAAAGTTACAGTAAATCAACAATTGAGCTTACTAAAAATTCTGCTGTTATTCAGAATTGTGTTATCTCTTGTGAGTAACCACACAAACTCATTTTACAGCATAAACTATCGGTGTGAGATTCTCTATACCTGGTGTCCTACTTCACCCATACAGGGTTTCTAACTGTGCTGTCTGTTGCACTAGATCTAACCACAGAGGGGGACTGGTCTCAGGTGGGTGTATTGTGTGGAAGCTGCTGCCTGGAGTATTGTTTGGAAACAATATTGTATTTGAACCTTGAATCATCCTTACTCTAGAAATCTGTTTCAGTCTTCTATTTGAGTTCAATTCTACATCTTCTATTTCCTGAGCCATTTTATTTGCTGTGTTGCTTATCTGATAGATCAAGAGAGCTGATGCTTCCTGGGCTCTGGCTATCAATTTTAGCCTTATTTACCGAATTTATTTTTATTATGTCTCTTTTCTGCGTGACAGGGTGCCAAAGCATGTTTCCTCAGAGACATTCCCTTTTCTGCAATCTATTTTCCTGTTTATGCTCATAGCAAACTGATGCTCGCTGATGAAAATGGCCATGTGGGAGGGCTTAATCTCCTTGCAGCTGGAGCTGTTGCAGGTTGGTGGTTTTTTTTCTTTTAGTAATATTTAATATTCATTCAGTAGCCCTGTATAAAGAAAGGGTACGGTACTATTGTGTCTGATTTAATCTAAATTTGATCACTGTTATCCTTAGTGGGAGGTGATGTAATTTTGATGAGAGCTAATTACATTTGCATAATGTGGATAAACAGTGTAATGCAGCTCAGCAACTTGTAGTCAGATTTGATCTGTCTGTCTCAATGGGGTTTTACTTGTTACTGTGCTCTCTGAGTTGAAGGCTAATTTGAATCTTTGATGAACACAAAATGAGATTCCATAAGAGCTAAGAAGAATATCACTTATTTGGTTTTAGACTCCTGAATAACTGAGAGTCAACTTAGCTCAAAGGCAGTTGCCAAAAGCAGGGCATCAGTTTGTAAGGAAGCAGAACTTGGCTGCACCTGTTCTTTGCCACTTGGGTTTTTTCTGGTATCACAGGGAAGAGAGGGACCAGTAACAAGAGTTACAGCCCTGTTTACTCTCTTGCAGCAAGACAGACAGTCCCGCATTACACTCACAGAAGTGCATGCAAATATTATTAACTTCTATCTCATAATGCTCACCTTTTAGTTTTAGATTGCAAACTTCACAGCCTCTCTTGGCTTAGTTGGTGTTTCCAGGTCATTCAGATACTAAGTAATGAACTCTATTAAAAATGTATTTAAATCTCACTGGCCTGGTTTCTATAGCTTGTACAGGAATCTGCCTTTCCAAACAGCAAATTTCAAACTCCTGATTGCTTCATCTATTCCTGTTCCACGTTTGCAGTAGGGAAGAGTGTGCACTAAACAGATCTGCTGGCAAGGGAAAATGTCCATGTGGTTGCTGTTAGTCTGTGCTTTGTGGGCTTAACTACGTTGTTCCCATTCACTAACACCTGAATTGATCAGTGACACTTGGGAGTGTATGATCACCTATATATAGTGACACCTTTATTTCAGCATTAACCAATAGTGAGAGCTCAACAAAGTCAAACTGAATTTCAAAATCCCAAATACGTTAGAAAACGGTTCCACTTTTGATGAGGATGAAATTTTTATTCAGAAATACCTTAACACTCATATATATAGTGGAGTACATTTCTGAAAAGTGCCTCCTTTCACTTGATGAGAAAGCTGAGAGTGCTGCTTTGGGAAGAGGAGATCTGCTTTTCCTCTGCAGTTGGCTAATGCTGTGCTGCCAGGACAAAGCAGGTTTGCAAAGCACTTTCCTTCTGTCTTTCCATAGCTTGCCTAATGGAAACAAGTAACACCTATTCTCCCCCAAAACAGCCCGAGATGTTTTGTACAGAGAGAGTTCTTTAGAATAGGTACTTCAAGTAGTAATTTCCATACTGAAACTTTGAACACGTGGCTCTGTTGGATTCAAGTTCCCAGATGAATCGTGCATAATTAGCAGAATATTTTGTAGACTGTGCAAACACGGGAAGGTGGCACAGCTGAGTTCTGTCATAGGTCTCAGGTCTCCTTTCTGATTTCATGTATAACATACGTGTGAGTTTAAAAATGCTTCATCTACTTGATGGGATGTTGAGATAATTGCTTTTAATATTTCCTTATTATTACTTTCTTTACTCTCAGCTCTAGTCTTTAAGTTTGGAAGAAATGAAGGGATAATACCACCAGTTTATTTTAGCTTCAAGTGCGAGCACTCGCGTTTTTAGTAACGTCCAATTCTTGCAAAAAAATATTCAAGTTTGCCGTTATATTTTTCAGTTAGAAGGGTTTCATCTTTTACAAGAATCTTTGTGCAAATTAAATGTGGTTTTCTTCTAAAAGGAGTACCTGCTGCTTCTTTGGTAACCCCTGCTGATGTCATCAAGACAAGACTGCAAGTGGCAGCTCGCGCCGGTCAGACAACATACAGTGGAGTTATTGACTGTTTTGGAAAGATCCTGAGGGAAGAGGGCCCATCGGCTTTTTGGAAGGGAGCTGCAGGTGAGAAATGTGTATTGAATATCATGCCTGACCCCGCTTCTCTGAATTAGTACCTGCTGCCGTTTAGAGCAGTATTTAAAAGGTCTGATTACCGACAGCGTAACTTTAACATTTTGTTACAAAGTGTTCCTCTTCTCTCCCGAGAAACTCCCTTTCGTTTGACACTGTAACTTGCGATATTCAACAGCTCGCGTGTTCAGATCTTCGCCCCAGTTTGGTGTTACTTTGGTCACTTACGAACTTCTGCAGAGGTGGTTTTATGTCGATTTTGGAGGCCTGTAAGTCAAATGCTTGCTTTTTAACTTGCAATAAATATCCAGAAAGTTCAAAGATCTTTTGTTAAGCACGAGTCCGCTTTAATCTTAGCGGTTCGGTGCAGCTGTACCTGAAGTTGCAGCATGAGCGTAAGAAGCCCCTCATCCTTTGGTAATTATTAAAGCAGAGCTTAATTGTACGCTACTTTTAAACAGATTTTAAAGCGTTACATAAAATTTGTCTTTCTAGGGTAGCAAAATATTCTGTCCTTCTTACCTGAGCTATAGGATGTTAAAAGTTGCTCTCCATTGCCCTTTAAGCAGTGCTGTGAACCACCCCCACCTGACTATCTTTAAATAGTGGAAAAACTTTTTTCCTTCTTCTTCCTTCAAACAGCAAACCTTCTGGATCAGAACCGACACCGAAAACTCGGATTTCAGATCTTCCTCCTGTTAACCCTGAGCACATAGGTGGATACAGACTTGCTACAGCTACATTTGCCGGTATAGAAAATAAATTCGGTTTGTACCTTCCCAAGTTTCGGTCCTCTGCCGCTGTCTCAGCTCAACCACAGAGCAGCAGCTGAACCCAGAGACGTTTCAGCCTATGGAAGTGATGCAGTGCTAGAAATTCACAGTAGTACTGTATTTTTTTTCCAGTCAGCTGCATGTTGTTCTAGTTGAACTGAGATTGCAAAACAGGTTACTCCTTTCTAATACTGATAAATACACGTTTATCTGTTTCTGAACTAGTTGTTGCACATAAACTGACTGAAGCTTTGGGTCAGCGGCATGAATGTACAAGCCTAAGCTTTGCCTCGCACAGCTTGCATTTAATGTTACTGTACATATTGTACATCTTTGTACAGAGACATCATGGCACCTCTACACATACCTTTATATAATAGATATTGCAGTTCAAAATAGTTTGAAATGTACAGAATGTTTTGAAGGCTTTTTGTTAAGACTCATGTGACAATAAAATATTTAAAACCATTTAAGTCAGTTTACTTCTTTGTGGCTACGGAGAAGTTGTCCAATACGATTTTTCTTCTCTGCAGATGACAGACTAAAGGTTAAGGATTAGATGCAGCCCTTTAATGACTGTACGGTGCAGTCTGTAGCCTCTGCAGGAATGCGGCTTGCTCTGACCTAGTTACAGCAAACGTATTGAGATGCAAGGTGCTGGCTTGTAAGTATGACAGAACACAGTACTTAGGTGAGCACACACGGTGTTTTATTTCACAGCACTATTTTGCAACAAGGAGTTCCCCCGAAGCACACGATGGTACTAATTCTGTGATAGACCTTACCTCTCTGGTAGCACATTTAAAATGGGAAATATTTGTCTGTTATTAAAGGACTCATGATTTCTTTTTCACAGGATTTATTGTTTGGGGTGCTTGTCCTTGAGTAGCAAATTGCACTACAGTAGTACAGTAGCTTTGGTACTACCACATTCAAAGTCAGAACTACAGGGGATAGTACAGGGGAACTAAGAAAAGCTGTGGTCAACTTTCACTGTTGAAGTGCATCTCTGGGCAGCTCCATGTGATTTCCTACAGGATCTAGGAAATCAACTTTTAAAGTGTTTGACAAATTAATTTTTGAATATTACTTACTTTGCTTAAGACCTTAGAATTGACATCAGCTGTGCTTTTGATAGTGGAGAACAAAGTATTGCACAAAGAACAGAAACACCACCCCACCTACCCAGCAGTTAGTATCTGATTTTCACCACTGTGTGAAATAAATAAATGCACAACTGTCCTTGTTTATTAACAACATTTCCTCCATCTTCCACCCAGGATGCTTCTATAACTGTAGCAGAATTGAACTGTAGTCCACCTATCCAGAGTCCAAATGCACAAAGATTCACAGCAGAAAGATAAAGAACTCCAGAATAGGAAACTTTGTAACAGAAGCTAAAGGCATTCACTGTATTTCTAGATAGTCTGTCGGTGGTAAAAACTAAGTTATAACAAAGTACAGATAATTTATTATATAAAAGCAAAAAAATATGCTGCCCTAATAAGCGGAACTGGCTTTTTAGAGTGAATATAAATTCCAGTTGAGTAGAATGATAAGTAAAAGGGAGGGAGAAGCTTGAAATCTGGTTTATTTTTAAACTTAGGTTACAGAGAAAAATGTCTGCCAGTATGGTTTTTAAATCCAGAATGTCTGAAGAAACAGTGTAGGTTTCTACACTCCAAACAGAAAAGTTACACCACCCACAGAGGTGGAGAGGACGTAGGCGGGGTTCCAGCTTTGTTTGATCAAGTATGACCACCTCCAGTCTTTAATTCTAGTTTCTTTCAAGGTTAAACGTCCTGGGGAGCAGAGGGCCCCACCAGTACCAACTGATTCATAAGTTGCCCTCATGAAGAGTTTTAGTCGCCATTTTTAAGAAGGAGCTTCTTAAAGACTGAACTTTGGAAAGCTTCTCCTTCAGTTCTAGTTTGTAATGAAGGGTACCGCATCTTTTCAATGCTGAATGATGCTTAGTGAGCTAGAGGTTGCAATACCATCAGAATTGAATGTTAGATCTCCACTGCAATTCATATATATAACTCTACTAAGTGGTTTCCTGCCTTTTTTTTTTTTTTTTTTTTAACTGTTTAAAGAAATTACCTGTTTGTGCAGTTCTGTAGATACAGGCCTCCTGGGAACACTCTTTCCTTTATCTGTATATTTTGTTCTGTTTTCTTCTAAAGAGATACCGACAGGCGCAGTACCCACTGGCATTTAATCTCAGTCACAGCTTGTTGACTGACTGGATCAGCCCTGGAAGGCTTTCCAGGGTGAGAACTCTCACAGCTCTAAAACTGGCCAGCGTGGCTCCCAGGACGGTCATTTACAGTAACTGGCACCACTGTTGGTCTCAACTTTGCAAAGAGGGTTTTACAACTTTCTTTGATCCGCATGTTATCATTTTCTGAGGGAGGAACACAACAGTATTATCCTGTATTCCTGCTTAAGTTGCAAAAAGGTTAAAATTACGTAAAACTAAATCCATGTGACCTGTATGCTTCAAACCTGAAGGAAACATTAGTAAATGAGAAGTGACAGTATTGAGGGGAGGAGGAGAAACTTCTGTTTGTGAGAATTGCTGTGCCTAAGGGGCAGAAATCACGTGACGTGCCTGTTCTTTATACAGTTCATTTATTTCTCAACCCAACAGCTGTTGTTGTAACACTGAAAAAAGAGATACAAGGCAAATTTCAAACTGAAGAGCATGACTCTACTGGAAACAGAGGGCAGACTTCTGCCAAGCCAACAATGGGGGATGCTTACAGCCATTTCCCTTTCAGAGCCCCGGAGGAAGGGAACCTCCTTAAGACCGAACTGCTGCTACTGCTGTCAGTTATCTCTGTGAGCTGCTTGTAACCGAACCGAGAGACAAGAACATACACTCTAAAGCCTAAGAAAAACAGTGTAACAATGAGTGGAATATAAACCTGAGTCCCACTTGTGAGCATATAAAGTATCTCTTCTGACAAAATAATAGTTTGTAGCAGATTAAGAATGAGAGAAACTAAACTTAAATAACTCTAGCTTTGACTTAAGAGTCCTAACCTATCACAGGTATCAATAGCAATTTAGTGCTCGGTTGGTGCAAGGTAGAGTGTCAGAATACTTAAAATAATTTAAAAAAATGAAAATCCCCAAACAACTGTTTACCTGAAGCTAACAACAACAACAAAAAATGGGGGAAAAGGTTTGATGGGAAACCTTATCATATCGTAGGAGAGGCGTGCTCCAAAAAATATAACCTTTCACAGAAACATTCCATTTCCAAGCTGCTGAGAGATTTCTGCTTCAGAAGAAATGTTAGAAAGCAGCAAGAACATTTTCCTTTATCTTCATATGGAAAAATCAGTATCAAGTTTGATGCTATGGAAATTAGTTCAAAATGTAGCTCATCGTGCTTCGGAAAGGGAAAACTTGACAAGAATGGCCTTCCTTGTTTTAGCCAACTGCCACAATAGGAAGCGAAGGCTGGGAGTGCAAAACTGACATGTGCACTAAGCTGAAAGCAGCAGCTCCTGGGAACGTTCTGCTCTGCAACTGCTGAAGGGAGACAGGCTGGGGGTCAGAGCAGCTCATATAATATTTATTTATGAATCGGTCTCACCCTTTAATGCACCAATTCAAAACAACAGAACTCATTATTAAATATGTATTTCATCAGTTCTGGTCCAATTATCAAATGAATTGTAACTACAGACAATTTTTTTTCACTTATATTACTCACTATCAGAGTCTGAAGCTTTTCTCTACATAAGCAATGAAACGTACTTGGAACACATGCATGCACATCCATTGGCAGTTTGAATTAATGAACCCTTCAGAAACTCAGAACCTCATGAAGGCTGATCTGTATAATATAGAAAGTTTAGTTCAGAAACAGAACTTGTTTAGAAACAGAATTTCTACTTTTCAGAAAGATACCGTTTACAAAGTGGAGATTTCAGAAGCTGAACAGCAAACTTACACCAGGTTAGTGTTTCAGCAGAAGAAGTTCCTTGCAAAGTCAAAGTTAACTGTATTAAAAGTTACAAATCAAATAATGTGCTTGTAAGTTTTATATAAAAAGTCAACAATGCAAGATCTGATTTTCAGTGATCATGATACGTTTTTCCAGTCCATGGTCGAATCCACATATTCCTCCCTTAAGCTATTACTGACACTTGCTTATACTTCTAAGATCTGCCCCAAATCATCCACAAGTCTACCACTGCAGCCCATCTTCACAGATCTACGCTGGGATGCGCGTTGCAGCTTCTTCTTCTGCATCAGCTCTGTTGGCGTTTATTTCTGCCAGCGTTCGGCCAAACCGGGTCCACTCATCGCTGCGAGGAACTGCAATTTGCTGTGGACAAAGACGACATTAAGCCCACCAGTATGCACGAACACAGCTCACTTGGAACAGCAGAATTCATAAACATTCAGAAGAGGTTCCGACAGAACAGTTCACCTTCTTTAGTGCAACTTTTAAAAGCAGTCTAAGCGTCAACAGTGCTAACTAATGAAAGCAGCAGAATTTGCAAGCAGCGTACAGGTACAAGGAACATAAAGCCATTAATGGTTTCATCTTATTTGACCAGCCAGTGAAATTAGCAGTATTTAGTTTTTGACTGGTGGAGCTGCCAGCTGGCATGCTAAAAGGTTATGATAGAGTATGTGAAACAGACACAAAGGAAACGTTGATTTTTTTTCCTCTGATCACAGATAAGGAAAGTTAAAAGCAAGTTGCAAAGTATAAGTCAAATAAACTCAATTGTTCTGTAATGCACTTTGCAAAACGCATGCTATACGTACCTCTCCCACATCATATATAACTATTTGTCCCTCTGAGTCACCAACAGCGATCTCTCTCCCGGAGTGTGCCCATCTCACATGGTTCAGAGCAGGATTGCCCTCTACAGTAACGCTTGCCGTTGGCACCTGTATTCATTAAAATGTATGAGGATTTCTTAAGTTGCAGATGACAGAAGACACTTCATCACTTCAGAATATTAAAGGACAACAAAAATACTTTGGTGAACTCCTGTCACTTTTTTCCAAACGCATGATTTCCCAGCTATATCTGACTGCTAACTTGATTGCCTCACCTCAGTGTCATTGTTGAGATTCCATAGGTCAAGCCTGCCCATCCCATCCACACAGGCAAATAGGGCAGGATGCGTTGGAGACCACATAACATCATAAACGTAATCCGAGTTGTCTTCAAATGAGTAGAGAGGTTTGTTGTTCTGAAAAAAAGAAAAACAGTAACAGGCATCATGCAACATCCCAAGTCTGCAATTCAAATTCTAAGTCTAACAAGTGAGGCAAAACACAGAACTTAATCAGTAACGTTATCAGCAATAACTAAAGTGATTCGCATTTTAACTCACTTAAAAAAATAACAATAAATAAATACATAAATAAATAAAATAAAAAAAGCCTGTGCAGAAAGCAGCCACAAACAAACAGCATTATCAAAGACTCTTCCCAATGCATGAAGCCTTATCTTGGAAGCTACTACAGAGAAATCAGAATCAAGCCAGTACTGTAAGAGATTGTAAACTTAAGGCATTAAAATTTTTATCAATCAAGAAAATGCTGTCACTGAATTAGCATTGTGATCCTTCCTCAGGGAATCAGCACAACAGCAGAAGACGTAATTCCAGCAATACGAACACTATGGGTGTCAACTGTGAGTGTCTAAATGCAGTCTGAGATTAGTTTTGGTGCTGTTTCCTCATCCTCCACAAAATTGTAGCAAAACATTTGTCTTATGCATTAAACGAAGTAACTGAATTTAACAATGATTTGTATTTGATTACACTGCAATCACTGCTGATAACAAAAGGATGGACAGGATGGATCAGAAGTACACAAATGATGTACAATCTGAAAGCAAAGACATCTTCATGTTGTTAACTAGTTTCGTTCATCAGCTGTCTTCTCTTTGGAGTAAACTAAAAAAACAAGCACTAGGAATCAACTGGACTACTGCTAGGAACCTAAAGAGCTTCACACAATTTGTCTTCGGTTTACCTAAGTTTCCTGAGTTGAGTAGCTTACATTATAGCACCACCTTGTGTCATGGACTATGAAGAAAACCACTGAACTGTCCACTATAGTTACCTTTGTTGTCCATAGCTTTACTGTCCAGTCAAAAGAAGAGGTGACAAAAAGGTGAGAGAAGTCTACAGGCCCAACTGCTGCATGGCAGTTGATACCTGTGATTGGTCCCTGGTGTCCTTCAAACATCTCACTGATTCCAGCTTTGCTGTTTTAGAATATATAACCAAAGTTAATTTCTCTGAAAACCATACATTTGCAGACAGAGATAGCACTGAAATGCATTTTAAATATAACCTCGAGAAGATTTTGCTGCTTTGAATCCATGTTAGCCCACTGCAAAGGCTTAATCTCAACAGGCTCACTGAAGAGGCTTGAACGCTGACTTTAACTTCAACTTCTTCTGCTCTCCTTAAGTGCCCAAAATAGACTACAGGGAGCAGAGACTGATTCAGCAGGTGCCAATCCACGCACATTTAACTGTATTGTTTTCAAGCAATAGCTAAAACTTTGAATCATACAAAGAACGAAATCCTGTCTCGGGAACGACCATAAAACTCCCACTGTCTTAAAAGAGGAGCTGCAAGTACCTTGTAGACACGCATATGGGCTCAGACATAAACCAGTAACAATATATCCCTAATAGTCTTCTATCAGAAGTGATGAAAAAAGAGGGAGGGGGGGAGAGATGGGAAGAATGTTACACAGAAGTGATACAATTTCAGCTATTCTGGAACCAAAAAGCTGTGCAGCAAGGGTGATGTGTATTTGAGATGAAACCTGGACACTCAATTATATTTAAGAAAGCAATTGATAAGATACAGTCAGACAATTTCAAAATAGATTGAACAGCAGGAGAAAAGCTAGCCAATTGAAGATTTGTGCGTGATGTTACTGTACAATTATCTACAGAACCGATACAAAGTTTGGAATGTTCTGCTACAATTCAAATGAATAAAACCTCAGTGACCTGCGCTGCCCCCATCACTGCAAACAACTCCTCGCCGTCGCAGAGAGCGTAGGACCAGTTCTGTAATCAAACCCCTCCTGGTTTTAATGAAGCTCTTGGAAAATAGCATGCACTGGAATTCAAACACCGCTATTTTGAAGAGTGTGAAGAACAAAGACTAAACACGTATAGAAATAATTTTAGCGACGTAAAGCATACGTGCTCTTACTTCACAACTTCTATTTTTTTGGAATAACTAAAAGCTTTTGTTCACCTCCCATGCCGGCATGCAGTATAGACTGAGCCTTCCTCACTCCCAACAACAAAGTTGTTGACGTCTCCAATAGGGAAGGACATGCAGGTAACAGCCACAGCCTTGGACTGCTTGTGAACCAGCTCCATGCTATCCTGTAGTGAAAACATCAGTAACTTGCTTTAAAATATAGTTAAAAAAAAAAAGAGACATTAACATTTACAAAGTCATTTAGACTTCTCAACAGCAGGGTTTCTTTTCTTGCTGTCCTACTTATGCACAATTGTGCAAGAGTAAGAAAATTCTCTCTCGTGCTAACAGTGAATATAATTTCTACAACATTCACAGGGCAGGAAAGGCATTTTTTTTTTTTTTTTTTTTTTAGGCAAACACCTACACCAAGCTGAAGTATAATTGTGATTTGTGAAAGTGTGTATTAATTCTTAGATTCATTAAGCTTTTAGAAAGTATATATCTAGAACAGATATTATAGATACCCAAACTTATCTTACCTGTGGCTGGGAAAGCATGTCTAGGCTCCAAGAGCATATCTTCCCATCAGTTGAGATACTGATCAAGTTATGAGCATTCTGCGTCCCGACAACGTTTACGCAGTACACCGGGTGCTAAAGATTTTCAAGCAGTGTCAGAAAAAGGAATTACCAATACCAAGCAATTCTAGTGCAGTTAATACACTACGAAATATACAATGTCATGTAATGAAAGAGAAAAGGTTGGTCACAGTATGGTACAGAGAATACTCTCGTTCTTCTGTGATAGCATTGGAAAACATAGACATAAACATTTAAACATTATCAATCAAGTGCGCCGGACAGCGTTTCCTGGAGGTTAAATGCATCTTAACAAGAAACAGTCTTTGTAGATATTTCACCCCCTACCGTGTGAGCAGCAGCTGAGAGTGGAGTTCTCTGCACTGGAGTTCTCTTATTGCTGCGATTATCCCATAGCACGATTTGTCCCGAGTATGTGCCACCCACCACCAAATTGGGATGAAATTTTGCAAATGTAGCTGACATTACTGCTGACTGAAAGGAAAAAAAAAAACAACAAAAATCAAATCAAACACACAAAACCTATCATTCGCTGATGCTACATCTAAAACTAAATGAAAACCTGACCAGTAAGTTCTTCGCTTTGATTTGGTGTGCTATTGCATTGTTCTACCACATGTGGATTCAAGAACATTTTCTGAACACCAATAAGCTCCTAGTTTCACCTTGCATTCAGAAACTCCTGTTCTCCTTTTTCCCACCCGTACGTATACATTCGTGTTGCTCCTAGCACGGTTTGTTAGCAAGAGAAGGTCCAGTAAAGCACAAGTTACTGATGTTTTGCCACAGCCAGTGGTCATTTTTTCATGAACGTACACATGTCTCAAACACGATAAGAGCTACTTCTGCAGTCTGGGCTTTGACAGCAATCTGACAACACTGGACTACATTCTGATTCAGCTACGTAATTTTTCATAAATACAGCATATTGAAATTAAAGTGGCTATTTCAGGCTTGGGATAATAGAATAAATTTGCAAGATTTTATCTTTCCACCTTTACTGAGAAGCCTCCATCTGCCTTTTTCACTCGCAACATGTGTTTCTAGTTTTCGTCCTTGCTCCATCTCCTCAGGCCATCTTCATTTTCTTCAGTAAATTAAGCTCTAGTAGTATACAACTCTGCTCGGTCGCCTTGCATACAAACCTCATTTGTGGTTCAACCATTACAAAAGAAGGTTTTTGGGCTTTCAAGGAAATTAAAGTGAGTTCTAAAACATGACTGAATTTTGAATGATGTCAGAAATTCTATAACAGAAGAGTGTTTCTACGCTGCGTTCTTCAGCTATCACCATCTGTTTGCAGATACACACACTTAAAGTGAATGCCAGCCCACTGCAATAATGACACTGGCAATCGTAAGGAAGGTAGCTGTCCAAGCTCATCAGCATAAAATCTTCAGTCTCACAAGACAGAACCGTACCTGGCAGTGAAAGACATACTCCGGAGTAGTTTTCTTGTACTTCATATTCCACACTAGGGCCACTCCATCAGGCTCGTGAGGTGCATCCTCATTGTTGTTGTAAGAGGCAACAAGTAATTCTGGGTACTGAGAAATGAGTGAGAAAGATTCAAAATAAGCAAGGTGACCAGCTAATGGCCCAGACAATCCTAGAATCTTTGTTCTGCGCTGCTAAAACAGGGATCAAAGGAAAACAGGGGAAAAAAAATCACCTCGTATAATTGCTGTGAGAAATAGCATCAGTTAAAACTGCAGTTGTTACAAATTTAGCTCGTAAAACATTACTGATGTGACGTTAAATCCTCGCTCTTTTACTGTGATCTACTTTTATACATAAAACCCACTACTTTTAAGTGAGCTCTGTCTTCTAAAGCTAATTTTGCAAAGTGGAGCATAAAGGAGAACCAAATGTGCCGCAGACGTTTTCTTTATAATACAAAGATTTTACTGCTTTTCACACAAGACAAAGCTTCTGTTGACAATTTGCAAACCATGGAGGATTTAAGATCTGTTCTAAGGAACACAGTTAGAAATACAGCCAATTTCAATTCAAGTGGACAGAACTAAACGAATTTACAAAGATGACTGTATAACGTTAGTGTTTTTTTACCTGAGACGACCAGTCCAAACAGCAGACAACACGATGCTTTGACCAACGTTCATCAAAAAACTGCCTATTTAAGGACAGTTTTGCTCCTGCTTGAATCTCCCTGTAGAGGCAATTAGGGAATGTTAATCCCTGACCACTTCTTCAAGTTAAAAACATTGTACATTCACGCTAAAGCATTCAGTGGTCACATTACCCTTCTTTGTCTTCTAAGTCTCTTCCACTGTAGTCAAAGAAAATATTGATTTGCTCAGAAAGAGCTCTTTCAACAATCCTTGTAGAGTGGTCGAAGAAACTTAAAAACTCTTCAGAATGCAAAATCTGTTGCTTTTCCTCTTCCGTAAGTTCGTGAGGGGCAGCTAGAAAAGAATTCCAGGATTTCTGTAATGCATACTTTCACATCTTCTTTCCAAGAACAGAAGTATTTATGACAATGCACAGTGCTGGAAAATTTGTTTCTTAACATCCAAGTACTTTATAAGCATTAAAACGTAACTCAATTTCAGCTCAGTGGAAAGGTTAAGATGTGCTACTTCTCTACAGCACAAAATGCTGAGGTGAACTGTACCTTCCTCCTCCTCTTCCTTTTTGAACGTTTTCACTTCCTCAGGTTCAACTAACGGTTTTGGTGCAACCACATCATCATCATCTTCCTCATCTAAGAAAAAAAAGTACGGGGAGACTGTCAGTGTTTTCAGAGAGGAACAGTATCATTCTGTAGGAATCTCAACATATAAAAGTGGTATAATTTAGCTTAAAATGGTTCTACGTGGAAGATGCACGTCCCTGTATAACATCATCTCAAACACTGTCTGCAGCTGGATTTTAGGAGCACTGAATTTCGTACCTGTATAAACTGAAAAAAGACATTAAAAATTGGAAAGAACACAAAGTGGAAATCTCTCTTACAGGCATTTATGATTCCACACAAAACCATGTGGTTGATGCATGTTCTGTGTAACATGCTGACACATTAATGCTGCAGAATAAAGAAAAATCCAACGCCTAAAATAGTCGTCAGCACAGCTCCTTGCTAGGGATCTGAAGCCATCACTCTAATGGGTCTTCACGTGGCACTAAGATGGCTTACATTAGCTTTCAGGTTGCTATTCCAAGAGGCAAATTTTGCTAAAGACAATAACAACGAGATTACATTTTTTTCTGTCATTCCAAAGGCGAGTCTCATTATCTGTACCATGTTTGGCAATGAGGACCTTACAGCAAAATGTGTTTTCCCTAATTGCAATGAATAACATAAAACGTTAACGTTGTGGAGCACTGTCAGGGTTTACAGCATTTTCTGCATCGCTGCCTTTTACTCTTTGAATACTGCAAACAGAAAATACGTTTAGATTACTTATTGTTGTGGAATACAGGCTTCCTGGCTTTTCCTCATCCGCTTTCCCCATATAAGCTTCTGTAAAGACCATTTCTATCTGTTAAACAGCTACATCACCTATCTGCAAGGGGATGGCAGCAGGAGCCTACTGCACGCCTCACTGCAAGCAACGAGGCAGCATTCAACAAGGACTAGGTTGGTCTGTTGCAGCCATCTCTCCGACCCACGTTCAGTTACTTAACGACAACAAAAAATCCACACGAAACAGAGGAGGAAAAAAAAAAAAAAAAAAAAAAAAAAAAAGCGTGGTCAAGGGATGGGAACCAGCTGCCAAGCCACGGTCCCAGCAGCCAGCCAGCTGACTAGATAGCAACAACCAGATGGTACTGCTAGGATTGTCTCTCAGCTATGAGGTGGCAATGGGATGGCACAGCATTTTTCTGCCTGACTGCTTCCAATCATGTCTCTCCCCAATGGCAAGCCTGTGCAATTACCAGCACTCCAGGAGGTCTACAGACAAGCCTTTACCCTGCAAACAAAATACAGCTTGTAGGCCATACCAGCTGCCAAACCACACACATAGTGATAGGTTTAAAGAGGTCTGAAAATCTTTCTAACTCCATAGTATAGGCAATAAAAATATAACTGTACCTGCAGGAAAGAAAGCTTTAAATGACACTGTATAATGCACACAATAATACAAACTCCAACTTAATCAAAATGATAATGACGTATGCCAATCCCACATTACTTGAAATTGAGCGATTTTTACGTTCTGACAAGTTTACAGAACTAGGATAAATGGCATGAATGATTTCAATATATGCTCATACTTTTGAACCAAATGGTGAAGGTTAAAATCTTTCCTTTCAAGGGCCTCAATCAGCCACAAAGGAAAACAGTAATCACTGTCTTTTCAGCCAGCCCAACCGCATTTGTCAGCCCTTTCTCCGTCAATGCAGCCAGAGCAATCAACCTGCCAAACATTCAGAATGGAAAAACAATCTGAAAATACAGGGTATAATGCACCTGCCAGTGAAAATGGCCATTTCAAGAAAAGCTAGTGATCTCAGTGACCCTGCTGAGGAGGCGGTGGTGCAAAGGGGAAAGAACGCGTAAAAGAATTCTTAGTGATCTCCACTCTCTTGCACATTGACACTTCCTTACAAAGCATGCCAATTACAGCTTTTGTGCTACTTAAAAAAAATGAAAGCTTTTTTGGGCAAAATAATCACACAGAGAAACAGAAAGACACTGCTCCTTTTTAGATGGATTCGCACGTACGGCAGATGAGTAATCTGAAAACTGTACAACTTGCAGCGATTCCACCGCAGGTAATTCTTATCGTAAATCACTATGGGCGCGAACACTAATTAAAAAAAAAAACCAACAACATAATATAAGTTAACAGACGTTATTTTGAGAACAACAAACGCAGGACAATACGTTCATGTTATAGTTACTTCTATAAGAATCGCCCCCTCGCTCTCCCAGCCAATCAATACAGCGGACTGAAGTGACGCCTTAAATTCACAAGACTCGTCTGGGGTCACCCTGGATACGTTATTCCAGCTCTGAAAGTCCCAAATTAGGGATTTCAACCCAACCCCTGTTAGCCATACTACACTGATTCTAAGTACCATTTTCAGTGACAGGAGTCAAATTCTTTTCAAACGCAGACGGTCAACCCCTTAGCGCTAAGTGACCTTCTAATCTACATATTTTATTCAAAAGATCATATAGTTGATTGCTCATGCCTTTTAATGTTTGAAACATAAATGGCATATATTATACAGAGATCTAAATTCCTTCACAGTACTTGCACTGCACACAGCCAGCTGATATTACCGCACTGAGATGCAGGATACAGCGCTTATTTTCATATTCTCAAAGTATCAGACATGAAATTGAACATGTCATCTCACTGCGATTTATCTGTAACTACATGCATCTTAAAACCTTCTCTTTAAAGAAAGAAAGCAAACTTCCTCGGATCTCGGGGGAAAAAAAAGTTCTTGATCTCATTACCCAACGGTGGGATGCTTGCTCACAAGCACTTACAGTCAAAAAGGAACTACAATGTTGTTGAACGTTAGAAGAGCTAAGAAGTTTTTGCTGCAATTACTTCTCTTTTCTCTCACATATCTTGAATTTATTACACAGTTCAGGTACCGGTGTTTCCAGGGAATTGGCAAAACAGCAATATATCACCCAGCAAACGCTGAGTATATGATTCCTGAAGAAACTGCACATCTAGTAAGTCAAAGACTCGCATTGGTATACTGCATCTATCTAATGCCAGCTATATAAACATGGAGATCTTAAAGGCACTGGCTACCTTCACCCTCGTTATTTTCTACTACCTGTAACTACTGGCACTTCCACCATCAGCTACCAGATCAGCTCCCCATTTTACAAAAATGGCTGCTGAGAGTTAGGGAAGTCACAGGGCTCCAAACACTAGAAGTAGGACGCTGTCACATCAATGTATTGATTAACATTCATTATGACATGCCAAGTGATTAAGTCCATGTTTTTTCCTGATGTGAGGCTGGAAATCTTACGTTATCAAGTAAGCAGAAAGGAAAGAGCGCTTCAAAGGCCGCCACTTCCACGAGCACAAATTTCTTGTCAATGAACACTAAAAGCAGGTTTAACGAACCACGGGATTTTGCCTTTGAGTTTACATCTAAATTGTGATGTACTTTGGCAAGACGGAAAGAAAAGCAGCTCTGTACATTAGGCTGCACCCAGCGGTAATGCTACAGAGTGAAGTTCCAGTTGCCTGAGTAATCTGTTGCTGCAGAGTAGGTTAATCAAAGTTAAATCATCTGTGAAATGGGTGGCTTTTGTTAAGCAGAGTATATCTTCATATCAGGCTTTCCCACCTATATTACACTGTACATTTAAGACCTACATAGGGCAATACATGAATACATAAGGCTCTATTATTTCTTCTTAGAATATCAGAACATAAAAATGCTATATTCACTGTAACTAGCACCCAAGAGGCCAATGCTATGCCCCAAATTGTTATTAGTCTGCTCAAGCAGGAATTAAAATGACAGAAGTACTTAATATCTTCATTCTTAAACAAAATTCTCAAATTCCTCAAGAAGTAAAGTTACTGGAGCAATGCTGTCTGCAGGCAGTGGTGACTGCATATGCACTGCATCGTACAGTGACACTAAGCAAATATCCTGTTTGCTGGGAAAAACCTTGACAGAGAGGCAAGTAGAAGTGTATTCAACTGTACAGCTATCTTTCCTTGGATTAACCACTTCAGGGACTCAGAATCATGCATCTTTTTTTTGGCTGCACTGGTGATTAATTTCTTCCCATGCAAATTTCAGCAGTATCTTAGCAAATCAAAAAGCAAGTGATCAGATGGGAAGGTACAGAGCCATGCAGTAAGAACAGGTAATAATGTCTGCACCAGTGATTATTGCACTTGGTAGCCAACACAGAACCTGCAGAACATGAGGATATATTCCGGAGTACACACACAAAATGCATCTCTGCTGCTGAAACTGTTTCTACTGCTGTCTTCCAGAAAGAAATGATGTACAAAGAGAATACAATTTCTAATTTTCAGAGAGTAGATCCAAAAGCCTGCTGCCTGATAGAGCGTGCCAAGCAGAGGCCAAATAATAACTCTAATAGCCAGTTGACCACACTAACCGAAAAGCACATCCACCAAAATTGGACTGTGAGAGAAGCAGGCAGGAGCGTTACACACAGCATCACGGGACGTGGAAATGGAATTAGGCAGCAGAAATAGGGATGACAGAATGAGGATGCTGGGGAATGGAGCAGCGTAACAGTATGTTCATGTTATGATGGTGACAAAAATTACTGAAGTGGCAGTAATGCTGCAGAGACCTAGACGTTAAGGCTTGTTAGTTAGGAGATAAGGGAGAGGGCGCAACACTTAACAAGCCGCAAGGAATGTATTTGGTCCCTAATCCAAAAAGCAAGTCATCATTACTGTGCTACAGAATGACAAAAAACAGAAACACCCTCTTCTCCCTCCTCACTTGCTGTAACTGCATCATCTCTGCTGCGTTCCTTGGAACAGCGAACCACTTCATGATTACATTTTATTTCTTTCAAATGGTAAACGCAGCTGCTATGGTGAGATGAGAATACTAAGGCTATTAAAAAAATCTGGAAAAAAAGAGCAAAGATATGAAAAAATTGAAATGCTGAAGTAAAACATGTTTAGATTTTCAGCAAAACGAGGTTTTGAGCACTAAGATCTCTACCTCAACACTAGTTCTGTGCTTCTCTTCTTCTATGTCATTAGTGACAGACTTGTATAAAACGAAGCCAGAGGAAAAAGGAGCTATGGGCTCTAGTCTTTGTATAAGAAATCCATAAAACAAATATTGTAGATTTACCTTCTAGGACTACTTTGGACTTGGACATCCTCCTACAAGAACTCCAAAAAATGCTTATTAACTTCAACTTGGGGAAACTGAATATTCTGTACAGTACAGTACAGTGACAATTACTGTAGCAGAAAACTTCCTACACTAAAGAAAACTAAACCTCTAATCATAAACTGATTTCTAGGAGACAACTTGATTTTATCTCACGAGGATACAGAAAAAAAAGACCCATCTTTCAAAGACAAACATTTTCTCAAACACTTTGTGGTCATAATAAGGCAACTTATTTGTACTTAAAACTTTTTGCATAAAGAGGCAGTAGAGCCACTAGTACTGAGATCACATTCTAGCTCCACCACCATGTGCTGCCCGCAATCTTGTCACACTTTCCCATCAAGTGGAGAGGATCACTGGTTGATCAACTGCAACCGGTTGCAGCTGATAATGGGGGGAGTTACTCCATGCTTAGTATTGCCTACTATGGTACAGCATGTCTGTATTACACAGAAGCCCAATCACAAACAGTCTACCTCCCTTCTCTAACTAGAAGCACATGGAACTTTCCTGGTTTAGATTCTGGAACAACAGAATGTTATCCATTCTCAAGTTCTGAAACGAGTGACCTCCACATTTTAAAACCAGAACCATCCAGGTGAAAGATACTCAGTGCTTGAAGATAGCTTTGTTATAGTGAACCAAAAATGGGCATCTTCATGTCCACAACTTAAAGCTGACCTTCAAAGCCTCCCCTTCACTGCAATTGTTGTGCCACAGAAGTTTCCACAACAATTATCAACTCTCTTCTAGTTCTTAATTAGTTTTCAGCTACTTCCCCTCTGGCCCACCAGATTAGCTTTAGTTTGAATGTTTCTCCATTCAGGCCAAAACTGAAGTATGTAAACACCAGAGGCACACAGAAGCAATGCTCAAGTTGAGGGCAGGAGCAGCACTTTGCTATTGATGTAAACTCCAGTAACTTTCTCGCATGTGAGAAACAGGCTGCTGCGTGCTTCAGTTTGGAAGGTCTTGACGAGAAAAAGCTTTCTACATCTGCAGCTACTACAGGCACTGCAGCAAAAACAAATATATAACTAGACAGAAATTCAGCTAAACTTTTCCTTCTGTAGAGCAAATGTCTTGGAAAATTAAGAAATGGAACAAACAGGATTGTTATTTTGCAGCATCAGTGTCAGCATAGCACACCCTACAGCACAAAAGGACCAAAATGTAACAGGATTGTAAAGCACATCTAATGAAAATGCTTCCATCATCCGTTGGACAGAAGTATGGCTCTGACAGCATTTTGAAGTTTCAAGATACAATAATTAAGAGAGGTTCTTTCCATTTTATCGCTATGCAGTTAGAGAAACAACATACCTGCTGTCATTCTGACTCGCTCAGTTTGTTGTAAGGATATAAAGCCTCCAAGAAACTTGTGGGGGAGTTCTCAATCCAAAATATATCCCACTTTCATTTATTGGTTGACAGCTTAAGAAACTGAATGCTTAAACAAACACTGAGCGATAAACTGCCACATATTACCACTAAGAGCAATGTTAACAATTAAACAAAATGTAGAATGTCAAGAACTCTCTTAATGTGGACCTATGAGTGTTCAACAGTAGAATTTATACAAACTATATCACAAATCAACAGTCATTCTACCCCATTAAGTTTCAAGATCAAAACGGTTGGCTCTAATTCAGCCAATCACCATCACTAAAATAAAATAAAAGAAAAAAACATTTGGTTGCACTAAGTTAACATTCACCTTCTTTTGGCTGAGTCATAACAGGTGTTTGTGTCTCCTTTGTATACGTAACAATTTCCCGAGGAGGAAAGTCAACTTGTGTGATTTTGGCCATTCCAAGTTTAACAGGTCCACGCCTACATAAAATTCATAGAAACAACAGGAAAAAAAGATAGTTAACTTCATGAATCACTTCGTATTCTGCCTACAGTAATACTCAAATCATCAAATCACAGCATAGCTTTGAGAAACCAGCACAAACTTAGCCCTGAAAAGGTCACAAGATTACAATCAGTACTTCAATCACTATTATTTAAATCACCTATATCCACATCCAAGACAAAAAGAAAGCTGTGCCATTATATACAGGTATCTGGATTAAATGATGTCACTTTAAAGTTTTGCTCTTTGCAGCTACGTTCAGTACTGTTACGTATGTAAAATAGCCACATTTTCAGTGGGACAGATCTGCCCACATAAGCTGTATTTGTAAGGAAATAGTTTTGGGACTTCAAAACTTAATCAAACCAGCTTAATTACTCTGAATTAAAAAGCATTTCCTAGCTTATTTAACTTCGCCATCCTTTTTATTTACCTCTGAGATGCTATTTAGAACTCAGAACTGCAGACCTGAAGATCACAAACTGACAAGTGATTTATCTATAATGCAGTACTCCAGTGTACGACACTGGAAAGCTCCAAGTATTCTGCCTTTAGCTTATGAAATATGTTGTAAATGTGAGAACTGCCAGGATCAAATTAGAATGCAAAATGTATTTCCCAAGCTAACAAAATGTCAGTCTTTGTGACATCCTATGCTAGCTAATTATCACATGTACAGTAGTAATACTCCAGCTGTTTTTTAAGTACTATACGAAGCAAAATTTCTCATTATTTTCTAAGAAAGAAGTGGAAAGAAAAAAAAGGAAAAGCTTTTGGTGTGCAGAATCATAACTCGGAGCATGATAACAGTTTGAAGTGATTATAATGAGTTACAGCTTTTATAAACATACTTGTCATTGATGCACGTCGTAAGAAAAGATGGGAGCCATTCTATTTTTAAATACATAGTTACTCTAAGCATTTTTACTGTAAAGTTCAATCTTGCCAAAGGAAAACATTAGTAAAAAAACTCTATTATTAGGAACAAGTATGTTACATTAAATAAGACCAAAATTTCCCATTTTGAGCCAACTGCACTACATCTAAGGACACAAGACTTCTCTAACTCACAGAACAGTTTCCTAACAGTAACTCAAAGTCAGGAAAAAAAGAAAATAAACCAAGAAAAAAAAAAAAAAGCAAGCTCTTATTCTCATTGCAAGTATACGAAAGAGGGAATATAAGAAATCTATGCAATACCCCAGATCGGAATCAGAGTGGAGCTGAAGAACTGATGGATCAGTATCCCAATGCAGCGTCCTGATACCACAGGTTGAACAAATCATGCAGCATTAGCAAAAAAGGCCAAAGATTAGTGAAGCAAATACACACTATGAAATCCTAGAGTTACAGTAAGCTTATAGTTATTTCATTGTACACAAGAAACAAAGCAATGTAACATCAGTTAAGAGAAATGCAGCAAATATTCAGTGCAACGATACATGCAGTCAATACAAAAGTTAAAAAGCAAACACAGAACCCAGAGCTATTAGAAAAGAATTAAATTCTTTTTTAGACTGATAGTCAAAGATCTGCAAATGTAGCTTTTATGACACATTTTATGAGATATTTAAAAGTGACAAGAACCACTAGGAACTTCCTAAATCTGTTCAGATCTGTCCATGTCATCAGATGACAGATTTGTTAATATAATGCAATCTTGCCCAGAGCAGTAAATATGTTGAGGAAATGGTCATACTGGTAAAGGAAATGAGTCAGCACACAAACCTTTTGGTAAAGGGGCAAAAACACACTTCCACTGGGAAAGAGAACTGCTAGAGTTTCCAAGATGTGACACTGCAGTAATTATGGGTTAAGCACTGCCTTGGGCCTCTAAGTGTCATCTGTGTTAGAGCCAACTCCACTGAAGACATTTAAATCTTGTGGAAATAGCTGAATTAATATTAGTAATGCATAACAAAGTCCTGTTCTATAACGAACAGAACAGATCCACTTTGAGTCACTTTCATAGCAAAAGAAACATGAAGTGAGAACTACATCTTCCCTTTCCCTTCATATTTTTATTTTGTCTACCTCCTGCTCTCAGGCTTAGGCAGAGCTTAATAACAAACATGTAAGAGATTAACAGACAAATACGCATGGATTACTGAAGCTTTTAGATGCTATATATATATATTTTTTTAATCACATTTTATAGCAAATAAAAAAATAAAGAACATGTTATTTTACTATGGCAAGTCAATAGAAGGAAAATTTCCATTTCCATCCCACGCACGGTGGCGTTCTTATAAAGCAAATGCAGAAATCCAAGAGATAAAGCTGACTGCCAAAATTTATAAGCAACGTAACGAACACTCAAAATTGTGAGTGCTCCATTTATTACTTCGTTCTTGTAGAAAGTATCTATTAGTTTAACTGGTTATTCTTCTGAAAATAATAACTACAAATCCACCATACTCGTATTTACCAAATCATTCAACATAAACTTACAGTACATTCATTGCCACTGCTTAAAATCTGAATCCCTAAAACCTTGATGAATGTTTTGCGCACAAAGTTAATTATTTTGAGCGTGCTCGTTCTTTATGCACCTACTGTTTTTCTTGATGAAATAGACTTGAGCTTGGACTTCATTTTGGTGCCTGAGACTTCAGGCTGGAGATAGTCTGAACACATTCAATCTTGCCACAGACACAAAAAAGAAAACTGCCTGTAGTTAAGAGTTGCTCTTACTGACGTTACCCTCCTGCTTTTCAAAGCTTATTTAAAAAGAAAAAAATATATATTGTAATTTAAAAATATATAAAGCAAAAACCATGTGCAATAGCTCTTCAGTGCTATCAGGGATAACCTGCCTCACTTGCCTTTTAAATAGTTAGAAATATGAGTACTATGGTACTTGTTTTTTTTCCCCTCAGAAACATTATTAAAAAAAAATAACATTCAGAGACACAACGAACCTATTATCCATTCATCACAATGGTATAAAATACTGTTTCTTTTGTGTTCCAGAAGTTTCTTTCACCTTAAATGAATTTATATATTAAATCATTATTTTCTTTCTCTTCCAGACAGTGAATTTAAACACAAAGTGACTATTTGGTAACCAGTAATAACAGATCTGAAATAACTGAAGACTTACTTGTAGCTCAGCTGAAGAACACTACTACTGATTCTTCAGTTTTGTGACAAGTGATTTCCGACTGCGCTGTGAATAAGCTATGCACAAATCTGCACCTCAGCATTTACAAGAAGTTGAGGTTCATATCCACTGCCTGTTGCATCCCTCTATGCCCACACTGACTTACTGGTTCCTGCTCAGAATTAAGCAACTCGTAAACCTTTGTGGAGCTCATTACAATCTTGACTATTTTCAGGCTAAGATGGCATACAGCTATGTACATGTAACCCACGTGTATACAAGGATTTACTGCAGTCTCTTGAAAAGATGTTTTGAAGCGGTTTAAGTATTCAGTCCTTCCCCAAAGCAGAGACTCACGTAGGCACAAAAGTAATTTGTGATAGCTATGCTTTAACTAAGCTTCATCCACAGTGCATATTCAGGAAATAAAAGTACACGAGTAATGATTTTGTGAAAAAGAAAATGTAAGATGTCAGTATTAATGGGCAAACGTTGCTCTCATTCACGGACTGGGCCTGAGAAACAGTAAGAAATACCCTCTGGAAATAAAGTTTCCCATCTTTTCACCCATAAATTGCCACTCTGAATTTGTAGTTTAACCAAAACACTTGACAACACAACAGTTCTCAATTGGTTATGCAAAAAACATTGATCAAAGGGATAGAAAAAGTACTGGAACTGAAGAAAAAAACAATGGCTGTACTAATGCTATGCTTTGGCCAAATGACAGAGATTACAAGCAGTACAATCAAGTTCTAAGGATGGCTACAAGGTGAAGAACTTGAGAAGCACAGTTCTGAGTATTTAAAACAAAAAAGACAACACATCAACCAAAACTAGAAGCAAGGCAAAATTTGTAGACAGTGTCTTTTATTAGACCAAGTAGAATGGAGGGAAGGAGACCAGAAAGCTGGGCAGAGCTCACAAGTTTGACCCCTTAGCTGTTTTACTGTCTGAGATACTCATGCTTATAAGAACATTACCACAAGACATCTGGTCTCTTTTAAGTTTAAGCTTTAAAATAGCAAGTTTAAAAAGCTCTAACATTATGTCAGCAACCTCCACATGTAGCATTTCAAATTTTAAAGTAAAGCACTGCTGTAAGGTACCCACTGCTCACAGATTCAATATAATCCCAGTCATATTCAAATAATGAACCTTGATTGCTTAAGTTTAAGTATTCTGAATGTAAGCACTAAGCAAAAGAACGAGCAAGGTGACATACCTAGATCCAACTGCGCCATCACCGGAGTCCTGGCTCCCGGCCTCGCTTGGCGTACTCACGGATTTGGAAGATGGTGAAGTAGGAGGTGGGACTAAATAGTGAAACAGACAGGTATCCGCTGTTACTACTCGCAGAGGTTGCACAGCTTAGGATGTTTTCAAATTAATTCAACATGAAGTATTAAAAAAAAAAAAAAAGTGATGGCAAACAAAAACATACGTGGATGAAAATGAATAGTAGAAAGAGAGGGGAAAAGACAATGTTAACATTTCATGCTGGATTTCATGCAGTTGTTTGGTATTTATGCATCTGGTGCAAACAAGAAGACATGGAGGGAAAGACAAAAAAAAAAAAGGAAAATAAATTTTTAAAATCTGGATTTTTAACAAACAGCAGCATCAGCTTTCAGAGGGTAATTTCCACGAAATCATGATGCTTACACAAAAAAGGAAGATGCTTGTTAACGTGGCTTTGATATCAATGTCCAATTTTTCAGACAACTGAAGGTATTTAGCTAGTAACTTTGTTTCAAATCACATCATTACAGAATTGTGGTCCAAAAAAAGTGGCTTTGTCACAGAGCATATTTTTGCTTTGGCTGTAACCAAATCAGTGTAACTTCAGTGCATTACGGTGATGTTTGTTAACTGTGCATTTTAGGAGGGAATCTTCATGCTTTCCTTCTTTGCACGTGACAAGCAGCCTTGTAGTGATACACCACAACTTGCTGATAGAAGTCAGCTCATTTCCACCACTCAGATGACGGCTGCAATTGCATTTTTAGAAGCAACATGGTTTTTGTTTTTGAAAATGATACAAAACAACAAATGATTACCATGCAATCATTCAATTTAAGCAAGACAAAGCTACTTCAAAACACTGTTCAACTTCTCTTTTAGAAAATGATTTTTTTTTTAAAGAAACAAACTTATTAATGAACCTTAAATTTATGCTTAAGGATCAGGATGCCCATTGAAGTTTATTTCATATTTTACTTCTCGGTAGCATGAAACATTCACTGCACAGAGTCACTCCTTAGCAACACTGAAGAAGAAACTTCAACTGACTGAAGACAAATTAGAGCTATTAATTGGCATCCATTGTGTCAGGGTGAGTACCAAGTCAGAATTCAGAATTTAGGTACGCAACATTTCAGGAGAATTTCCTGAATTCTGAACAGTGCTTCCATCCTATCCCAAAACAGAGATGTGGTTCTGGTTGACAGAAATTCCATCCTGAACTTGAAAAACGTCAATATTTTGACTGTTTTTAATTAGTGGACTTGATTTATTAAAATCACACTCATCCAAGGGGACTTGCATATACATCTAAAACATTATTCACGAATACATAAGTGTACACACATGTGTATGAAGGTTTTGTGCTCTGCAACTCACCGTCACCATCTACTGAACAGTTTACAATAGTAGAAATGTCCATAGGCCTGTACATTCCTACATTTCTGTGCGTTACCAGAAACAGCGTTGTTTTAATGCCAACCTCTTAACTGAACAGGCAAAATTAGCAACTTATCTCGTCATTTAAAGCTCTGTACGGCTCTATCCCGGGCTAAGCACGGCCAAAAAAATTCTGCAGTTTCGTTTGATGCTGCAGTGCCCTCTGGTGGAACAAGCTTAAGGCAAGACCAAGTAAAAGCCCACCCATTGCAAAATAGAGTGCCAACTTTAAAGTTACTTTTCATTCATAAATACGTGGTACCTTATATAAAGGGTAAGTATGCTTTTGATCTCTATCATACACTAAGGCTCCTTTTCCTTTAAGGAAGTCACCTCGTGCTGGCAGTTACCAGGACACTAAGTGCCTTAGGAGTTTTTAAAATAATTTTCTATGAAGGAACCTAATTTCCAGTTCCACCTACACTGTCAGCAGGATCTCACACTAGCTGTACACCAAGCTGGTCAGATGGGAGCTTCAGTTCAGGTGCATCACCAGCGTGCTGTCATGCCATGCCAGTGCCCAGCCTGCAGCCAGATCATGCCTCAGTCAGGACTGAGAGGTACCCAGCAGGCATTGTATCTTGATTCAGAGATCTTGAAAGGCATGAGACTAAATTCTCCAAGTATTCACGTGCACGCAAAGGTGCAGTTAAGAAGGAGTACAACAGAATCACACATTAATGCTGTGGATGTGGCTGTGGGAGCAACTTTAACGTTGCTTGCCTTACTTTTATAACATGTGAGGATTGTCCAAAAACAATTATGAAGATATAATCACACAGACCATAGCCATAACCCAAATCAGTCAGGTATTTAATGTAAGGAAAAATTAGGAAGTGAAGGGCGCAGCAAGAAAATGAGCCAACAAGAAAATATCAGAATTAAAGACAAAACATTATGGAAAGGGAAAAACAAGCACACACACAAAAAAAAAAAAACAAACAGAAAAATAATGCGCAAGAAGAATAGGAAAGCAGAATAATTATGTGAAATTATGTTTTTATATATAATTTATATTATATTATCCAAGTAATCTACTTAGCTGAAAACGTTTGTTTTACAGATATTACTAGTGATATGTACTGAAGCAATACATAACTGCCACAAATACTAACAACAGTGAAAGCATTTATCTTGTAAGATACTATTAATATTCTTACCGACAGGAGACTCCGGTGTCAAGCCCATACTCTGAAGTAACGCTTCAGCTTCTCTTCTCTTCTTTTCAAGGTCAGATTCTTCTTGTACAGGAAGAACATCCTTCTTCTGATCAGTCTAGAAATAATTCGATCGTTGTGTTACAGCATTTAAAAGGCATTAAGAACAGTTTCATTTTGTTTCTGAGATTTAACCACCGTGCTTTCTGTGCTACTGAAATCTATCACCAGACACACTAGACACCTCACTAATAATTTTGATGGCTCTTTCTTCAGACAGAAGGAATCATGAGGTTTTGTAGCTTTAGTACTGTCTTCAAGTCATCTTTTTTAAGTTTCTTTATTAGTCTTGTGGAAGTAGTTTTATTATCTGCTAGATTTCACACATACAAAAAAAGGCATAAAAATGGTACCCTTACTCACATGCGGTTTAGAAATAACACAAGCTTTTCAGTGAAAGATGCTGAACTCCCCATCTTTTCCTAATTTCATTTGACTGCTCATACAACTACAGAAATTTAATTCCTAGCTTAAGGTGTCCACAAATCAGTCACAGGCAAATACTTTTGTAAATATCAATTAATTATAGAAATACCAGACTTCAATAGAAGCAACAAAACCCACACCCACTTACAATAATCGTACAGTGTGATGAAAGATTCCTCTCATGACTGTATATTATTCCTTTGATCACCTGTACATCTTTGAAAAAAGCCTTTTCCAAACTTAAGAGCAAGGTCCCAACTGATAAGCAATTGTATCACACGTGAAATTGCAAGCACAGGCAATACAGAATTACATCATCATCGGAGCACAAGTGTAGGATTTCCCTGAATCACTTTGCTGGCAGATGCTCAGGTTTCAGTCATACACTAATTGAGAACAGCTCCAAGATCATAAGTAAAAGAGAGGACATCATGAAGAGGTGACACAGCACACCAAAGCACTCCAGCAGACATTCTGTTTGTGATGTATAATTCCCTTTCAGGAGAAATTTAGTAATGCATCACAGACTGTCACACACTTTAGCAGAAAGAAAAGCAGAACACAGTTAACAAATCGCGCACAACAAACAAGTAGCATTCGTGTCCCAAACGTTACTCTGACTTGAAAATTAGGCTAAACACGAGTCAGTGAGCACTGTGTTTGTGTGGCAACGATACTGACAGTCAGACAGCTCATACAGACGTCTCTGAAACCGCATTTCGGAATGGAGTTCTCTAAATCGCACCATCACAAATCATTAAATAGAGCTTCTGAGAAACACTTCAGCTACTCCTCACAGCAATTTCATTAATGATGTCCCACACACACATATTTCTAAACACTCAAGTGTTTTCAAAATCTACCTTACCGTACGGGTAATTCTAAAAATCAGGACATGTTTGTTCTTCTCAGAAAATGAAAGCACTACACTTGCATGGATCATTAAACAGACATTCCCTAAACAACATGCAGCAAATGACTAAGTGAACCTGCTCTTTTTAGGTAGGTTACATATACCTGGGGCAAGTGACATAAGCAAACGGTCAAGTTCCAAAGAGAAAACAGTTTCTTACTTCTTTCTTCTTTCTTTCTTCCTCCTTTCTTTTCTTCTCCTCTCTGATCTGAGCCAGTCGCTGCTTCTTGCGTTCCAACTCCGCCTTCAGTTCACTTTTGTCAGACATGACTGAAGCACTGATCAACACAGAAGCAATTTCAAGAGGTTTTGTTTGGTTAAGATTGCATATTCACAGCAAAACTGCTGTCGTTAATTGTAACTATGCTACAGACAAAACAGTGAAAAGTCCTGAAATCATAACTGCTAAAATGATAGGTTTAAACAGACAGAAGGATGACAAGGTGACAGTACCTTTTCCTAATGTATTTCTGAAGCTTTCAAGAGGCACCACTTTGAATGATACAGGGAAATACGAAGATGGGGTTATATGAAGTTACACAGAATTCCATACGGCCCCAGAGCCAGCTGTGGTATTTACACACAGCAAACAGTAAGAAGGGTGACTGCACACGTTTTTACTTTTCACTGCACTCAAGCAATGGCATTTTATAACCTAGCAGGATGAAAGAAATGTATCCTGCTAGATGTGCTCGCAGGAGCCAAAACACTAACCTAATCAAAGATTTAGTAGGATAACTGCAAATGGCAAGGCAAAGCAGGTACTGGAGGGACAGCCAAACCATCCCGTGAAGTATGCGCAATGCTGATCTTTTTGTCTTTCATTTACAGATCTTGCGTGTGCCGCTAAGAAATGGGTGGGGCTTTCAATGACAGAAATTCTACCGAAGACTTGTGACGTGAGTAATTTGATTAAGCACGAGTGGGAAAAGCCAGGCACAAACAAAAGCAGACAAAACTGGGACCCCTTCAGGAGGTGACAATTCAGAGGACGGGCTGAAGAAGCCGTGTGAGTGGGCAGGGCCGACAGCACCTTCATTTTCCTGCTCAGCGATCCCACGCCAGTAACCAAAGTGCAGGAGTGGCTCCGGCACGGCTGGGCGACAAGCACCAGCGACACAACCATCCGCACACGCACAACGAGAATCCCAAGCGCTCGCATAGCACAGCTAAGGGCCGAACCCCCGTGCACGTCAGCAGCTTTTCAGCCGCGTCCCGCGCCAGCGTTTAAGCACTAACAGCTATATAACAATGCACCTCCGGCGCCGCGCAGCCTCCGCACGGCGGCCCCCACCCAACGCGGCCCCGGGGCCGCGTTCCGCTCCCAGGCCTCACTCGCGGCCCTCAGCTCGGCCCAGCGCCCGCTCCACAAAGAAGCTGACAGGCGGCGGCCTACGGCGGGCGCGGGGACTTACGGCAGCAGCGGGAGGACGCAGAGGCTGCGGCGCGACGGGGAGCGATCGGAAGAACACACTCGGGAACGGGACGCGAGAGGGCAGGGCCGCTTCCGGCAGCCTCAACGCCGCGCCGCTTCAGCCCAGCGCGGCGACGCGGCTACGACAGCGACACCGCCCCCGCACGCTGCGCGCCACAAGGCGTCGGCGGGGCCGGGCGGGCGGAGAGCACGATGGGAGATGCAGTGCCGAGCGGGCGGAGCGGCTCGCGGAGCCTGACAGACGGCTGTGAGGTGAGCTATCCGTAGGACTGAGGAAGCGGTAGCTTTTAAGGGCTTAATGTGCTGGGTCTGGGGTGAACACAGCCTAGCAAAGGCCTGAGCACCTGCCCTAGCCTAACAGTGTCCCCAGACAAACAGAATCGGCGTGTTACTGGGCAGATACTTTGAAACCTGCAAAGAAATGAGAAGCGTGAATTTGGTCTGTGCTGCAGGCAGACAGGAACCCATACTTAATGCAGCAAGTCACCAGTCAGTTCGGAAGAGCCTCTACTTGTGTCTTTTGGAGAACATAGCTTCCATGCTGCCTGAATTAGGAGAAGGGTGGGCAGCAAAGGCGAGTGGGCCATCGATCCGCCTTGTCACCCTGCTGGGCTGCCAGGGAGCAGCACTGACCTGCTGCAGAGCAGGAGCTCGGAAGCTATGCTGGAGAGAGTGGTTCCTTCCTAAGTAACTGCCGTCACTGTGATGGCCTCTAGCGGTACGAGAGAATGGGAGAAGGCGGCTGGCCTACCTTCCATTGAGAAAATCAGGCTCCATTTTAATTTTCTCCATCTTACAGACTCCGTGGGCTTAGAATAATCAGGAAGATCTCATCCCATAATGTAAAAACGTATCTTTTCTATTATCATTATGGTAGTCTGTGCTTTTCCCTCAGAAAAGTGCGGCACCATTAATATAGGTTTCTCTCTGCCCTTCTCCCCCATCTCCTATTCCTTCTAGAGGGACGTATTTTGCTCCTGTTGTGTCAGAATAAGGTGATGGTGAATGATGGGTTCTTTCTAAGATGTGAACGCTTTTGCAATCTGATAACCTTTGGCACAAAACACATACATGAGTGAATGGTCCAGCACTTAAGAGTGATTCACTACTAAGCATTATAGAAAATAGGTTTACCAGCTGAAAAATTTCAAGGCAAGTTTTCCTCCTTCAGTGTGGTATGTGTACAGTACTCTCATTTTTTTTTCTATTATGTGGTTAAGAAGAGAGGAGATAATGAGAGCTTCTTAAGGGATCCTGTAATGCACCAACACCTGCACTAGTTCTAATGGTTTTAAGAGAGAGTGTGAAAACTGCCAAGAGATCAGCCACAAGGGACTATTTTGGGATGTGTTGTACACCAGGCTGTATTCTCCCCTCAGTTTGTGCACTGTATTCCCATTAACATTTACAAAAGTTTGGCGTGATCGTCAGAGTGAGAGTACACTCGTGTATTTGTCAAGGTGATAACAGAGTTCTTTTTGTAAGTATTGCATTAGTGTCATTAACCAAGAAGATAATAGCATAAATGAAAAGGGAGTAAGCGTTCACTTCTTTTCTGGGAGTTTCTAAAATCTTTACGAATACAATTGTTTTTCTTAATGTAAGCCGAAGAACATACATTATATAATCTTAAAAGGCACACTGAAAGATTTACAAAAAATGAATGCAGTTCTCGTCCTTTGATGTCAAAATACATAATTCTAGAAATGTGTAATAATTCATTATCTACAGATTAAGTCAGAAAGGTAAAAAAAAAACAACTAGGTAACAAGACCACAAGGTGTAGAATTCTGAGTTCCAACCTTCTGAGGTGTCTTCTTCAGTAACTGGTGTTGAAAAAAAGTGACTTACAGTTAACTCTTCACAACATCACATTCATTTGGGGATGAGCTGAGAACTCACTGACAGCAGTGTTGGTGCCACAGAGCGTTTACTGTTAATAACAATGTAAATAAGGTTTGTTGGTTTTTAGGGGTCTTTAAAAGCAACTTGCTGATGTTTTGGAAGAATGTCTGAAAAAGTTATGTGGAGGTAATATGTAAGCAGCATTTTTTTTTTTTTTTGCATATTCCTCATAACATCTGTTTTTTAACTGAAATAAACCTTTGCTTTTAGTAAAAGTGACGAGATGGATATCGTATTAACTGGACCCAGAGTGCCATACCTTGTTTATAATGTATGCAAGCAAAAAGGAGATGATGCAGTGAATCTCTTCTAACTATAGTTGCAGCCATCTTCCTTTTTGTAAGCACCCAGCTGGGATGTATCACAGGTGGCAGATGGAGTACAGTGAGAAGGGACCAGGTAACAGGGGTATGTTCCACCTCCCGAACTGCTCTGCTAAGATTTAGCCCTTCTCTGGCTGGATATTTACCAGAGTATTATAGAATTTAATCCTCCTTGTGCTAGCAGGGGTGTTTAGGCTGCATACATTTGGCATGTCTGTAATGGGATTCCCTACAACTCTGATGTAGCAGAAATGCTAAGTCATGTCCTGAACCAGTGATTGAGCACCTGGTGGGAAGGCAGGGCCAACCCAGGGAGCTCAGGTGCATGCAAAGAACCTGAGTGACTGGAAGGGGTGCAGCCAGGATCCACCCCTTCCCAGATCTCATTTAAGGGTTGGCAGTGGAGGTGAGGCTATCTTGCTGGAGGTCTCTGCTTGCCTGAGGTCTTCCAAAGGTAGGCAGCTTCCTTCCTCTGTTTCTGTGTTCCTGGCTGTTGTATTTGGGCTTACCCTTACTTGCTGCACCATAGTACTTTACTACTCTGCTGTTCTTGCTGTGTTTTCCATTATGTTGTAGCATTACATCTGTTATCAGTTTTTAATTTGACAAATTAGCTGGTTGTCAATAAACAATGTTGTAGCTGAGCTGTATTGGAAATAGATTCTGATTTTTGGTGTATTTAAGAAATGTTAATGTTAGTCATTGGAGATCTGTGCATCAGTCTGTGTTCCTCTGAGAAAGTATTAAAAAATATATATATTCAAAGTTCAAACTGCTTATATCAATATGAAAGTGTTCCTAGTGCTCCCTTGACTACTTGCTGTTCTAGGGTTAATGTTTGGTTTTAAAGGGAACGATGTTTCTTTTACAGACTGGTTTCCTAGAAAAAATGTATCATATTATCTTAACATCTCCCCTTTCTCTGCCAGCAAAAGAGTTATGAAAGATGAGCCTGTTTGTGTGGGTGAAGTAGTCTGCAGGTTTGTTTTGTCTGTTTGCTGCTGGAGTCTGTCTCAGGTGTTAAGGAAATTAGGTCTATGTAATGGATGAGTTGCAATTCTGCTACAGCAGGTTGGACTATAGGAGGTCTGTGGATGTCCTTTCTATGTCAAGGTTTGTGTAATGTGATGAGTACCAGAGGAGAGAACCGGCAAGTAGTCCTTGGCAGGAAATGCTGTCTTGTGAAACTGTGGTATGGGATCTTTTTGTAGTGTTAGTAGTTTACAGTTAAACTCTTCTTCTCTTGAAAGAACTAAAGTCAATTCTTCAGCTACTTGTAGAAAAATATTTTTAAGGAATTTAAATTTCATTTAATTTTAATGAAATATATGCTTACAAAAATAGCTTTAGCTTTGTTTGTATTTTACTTTTTTTTTTTTTAGTATTGTGTAGTAATGTTGGCAAGCTCTAGTATACATTCACCGATATACATATAGGTTTTTATCCTATCTTACAGCTGTTTTGAAGATCAGTGAAAGTGTGCAATACTTAAGCAATGCTCTAATCAGGAAACTTACGTTTTGCTTCAGTGTAGTCTTGTGGCATTGTATCTTGTTTTTCATTTTGCGATATGTGGCTGCTGCTCAGAAATTCGGAAGAACATCCATTATGAATGCTTTCTCGCTCCCTTGCCTGTGTCTACAGGTATGTGATAATGATTGGATATTCACTATTTGCAGCAGTTTAGATTTCAAGATGAAGCGGTATAAATGGAGAGCCACTAGATATCATCAGTAAATATAAAACGATGACAATCATCTTGTGTAATTCCTTCCTCACAGAAGGAATTATGTCTGATTAAAAACTCATTCTAAAATTAACCATTTTTCCAAATTTAGTTCTTCCTCTTGGGGGTGTCTTAAATTATGGTGTTTTTACATCAAGATGGAGAGAAGTTTTTTGTCAGCAGTAGCTTTTGCTACTGATCCCTCTGTTCCTGGCACATCTTTAGTTCCTCTTATTCTCAGTTTCTTAAGGTAGAAAAGTAATCATTTCAGTAATAGTATTTCTTGCAGCAGTGTGAACTGTTGTTTGAAAGGGTGCTTTTTGAATGAAAGGCACAATATGTAATTTTGAGTGTTGCTGAAATCATGTCTGTATGGTGTAGATCATAACTTCTTTACTAATGAAGAAATCAACAACTAATTCTTAACGTGTATGGTCTGAGTCTTCCATCCTCTCACGTTTCCCAAGCTGGCTGGTGTATCCGCATGCCACACATAGAAAGAAAGGATGATAAATGTTATCTGGGGTTTTATGGAAGTTAACACCGAATGAGGGTTGCGTAGATATTCAAGCGATTGTTAAGAATTGTCCTTCCAAGTCCTAGTTCTGTGATTTAAAAAACAAAAACAACAGCATGTCAATATTATGTGATGTTTCTTATTTAAAGAAACCAATATAAGTAAACATTTTAAATATCTGGAAATCCTCACGTTTCTGTGGCTAAATGGTAACCTTCTGCCTTCTGTGATGGAAATTTATATGGGCCAATGTTTGAACTCATGAAATGTACTACAGTGAATTTCATACTTAAATCCACTGAGAAGGCAAATTACTTTTCACAGAAGAGGATCAAAAGCGTCAGAGCAGATATGCAGTGTTAATAATAGGAGGTGGGACAGGAGGGTAGAAGAACTGATGGGACACTTACGGTTCAAGGGATTCAGCACTTCTACACTGGAAAAAATGTAAATGATGTCACCCTTATCTCCTAGTGCAGAGTTATCAGACACATCACTAAGTGCATCATATAACTGGCATTAAAATGACTGAAATGTTATTTCCCTCTATTTCCCTCCTTTTGGGAATTTTACAATATCTCATTGGAAATGGAAAAAAAAAAAAAGCCAGATGTAATGGTGCAAGAAGCAAAGAACTGGCTGCAGTCTTAATGCTGGTTTTTTGCTGTTCTATCTCAAAGCTAATTGAAATCCAAGATGTAATAAGGCACTGACAAATCATTTCTGCCCCACTGAAAATGTCGTCTTTCTATTGAACATTTTCCTTGTAAATTCCCTCTGCAGTAGGAAAAGATATTTTGCATTTGAATCAAGAAGGTCACTACTTTGGATCAGGTGATATGGTGTATGCTGCTGTTGCCTTTAGATGAAATTGATCCTTTACTGTGTGCTGTTCAGACTTCCTCAGTGTGAGACTGATTTTTTTTTTTTCTGCTTAATTATTGTAAATGAATTTGTAACTATAATGCTAGAGTCACTCTCTGATCCGTGGATATATTGCTGTGACAGTTCACTTAAAAGCCAGTAATTCCCTAGCTAGCAATACCTTTTAAATATTCAGTTGTATTTCTTTAGTAAATAAATTGCTGTGATCTCACTCTTATTTATTGATAATATATTTAATTGTTTGGTAGGATTTAACTTTTGATAACATTTTCCTCACTTTTGCAGCAGTTAAACAATATTTTGAGTATAGTCATTCAAACTTGATTGAACTAACTTATTTCTTTGTATCTAGAAACTACTGTGAACTGTGTATTCAACATTTTGGTGTTCTACTTATAAACAATCTGAGAAGTACCTTAAAGCTGAATGGCAACTGCAGTGTATTTTGTGTTCAGATCTTCAGTGTTAAAACTTCCTTTGCCTTTCTTTGAAAGTATCTCTTTTTTTTATATTGTAGATTGTCGTATATGCATATTTAAAGAGTATATTTTGTAACATTTTCATTTCACTGCAAGCATGTAAGTCTTGTCCAAAAAAAAACCCACAACAAAAACAATAATTAAAAAAAAAGGGAGAGATCTGGCTGTGAAAGGCTGAAATAGCAGCTAGACTCTGCACGTATGAACCTCTTCTGTTTAACTGTTTAACTTCACTGCTGACTGAAGTGAAGCAGGATCAAGTCCTTAACTTGCTGTTAGGAATTCACTTAATTCATTTTCAGAATTTTATGCTTTTGGAAATTTCTCTCTAAATTACTATTGGAAGGCAGTTTGTTAAGCAGTGGAGTTCATCTTCTTTAAATTGCACAACATTGTGTAAAATGAATGGAAGTATCTAGCTTTTTTCTGGCTTTTTTTATTTGGTCTATAAGTAAGTATTTTTAGATATGTTGTCAAATTCCCTTGTTTTATTTACTGAAACATACAGGGCTTATATGTCAATGTGGCTCTTTGTGTATTTGAATTATTTCTGTGCTATGAAGAATGATACTAGGAAGCTGAGAGATTAGAAATCGTGGATTGAGCATTTGACTGAAATACTTAAAAAGAGTATTTTTATGATTCTGTATCAATTGGAAATTCTGTTCAGATAAGAAAGTGTTGGATATGCTTTAGAAGTTTCATAACCAATACTGAACTTCTCAGTCTAGTTACAGTGAATTACCTAAAATTTTCTTGTAAAGGGGGACTAAACAATTTTTATTATAAAATCTGTGGCTTATTCTGTTTAGGATTTATTCTCAATCTTCTGTTGTTCACAGGAGGCTCAATGATTTCTGAAGAGTGCATAACACAGGCTGGCAAGTGGCACAAAGTAAGGTTTGCATAAAACCAATTTTTCATTTCTTCTATCTTGATTTACTGTATTTCAGGGTCAGTAAGCTGTTTCCTTAAACTACATTATTGTTAAATGTTTTATTGACCATGAGATTGTATGGTGTTATGTTATATATGATATCTTGTGCTATATTTACTTAGAAAATAGCATGTTGTTTGTACATTTTAGCTGGTTTTATAGCTTTTATAGATTTAAAATACAATGTTAGCATCTATTTCAAGAACTTAAGGTACAGTAACAATTGAGATAATACACTTACTGTTATATTAAATAAAATTATACAATGGAGGGAGTATATTAGTCCATACGTATAGTACATGAACTTACAAGTAATTTGATGCAGATATTGAGATTATTTTAGAAATTCAGACAGTGAGTGTGGTCAAAATATCCTCTAAATATCTTAATTTCGACCAGAGAGGTCTGGACTGGACAATTTTAAAAGCTGACAGTGGTTCAGACTGTGGTTCACTCACTGGTATGCTGAAATCACTGTCAGCTTTAGGTAAATTTCACAGACCTAGGTAGTTGTAATGGAGGAGCCCCAGAAAGCTGGCAAAATTGTATCCTATCAACTTAGATAACTTTTGCTGCGCTGTGATCAGTCTGTCACTAAGCAATACTGGAATGACAGCAAATACTTATGTATAGGTATTTTTATTATGAATAGAATATAACTGCTCTCTAGTTGATGGAAGACAACTCAAGCTTAAATGCACACTAAAACCCCAAAAAGGGCAGTTGTGCAGAGCAGTACTTTTGTATTTACTCCTACTGTATCTCATTATGTAGCTAAATCTTTGTAAGAACATTAGCTGAATTTTATAATACTTCTAAAGCTACAAAAATTAATTACTGCCTTGCATATAGAAGAACAGTTGGTTCCATTAGAACATACAAATGAAATGATGCTACCTTAACCCTATTGATCTTTATTGTGGGTGGCACATGTGAAAAACCAAGTTTAAGTTTTGTTTCCTGAGGCAAGCCTGAGTCAAAGATTTAAGGAAAAAATATCATATTATGTAGACAATAGACGTGCTGGATTTGTGTCTTTGAAACGTGGACAGTATTCATAGAACCCCTCTATGCCTTTATTTCAGAAGAAGAATGCAGATGTACTTTAATGAATTAAAAAATATTTCAGAGAAAATGCCTGCTGAAAACCAAACTATATCATTTATCTTTATGACTTTAGCACCAAGCAAAAAAAAAAAATCAGTGTCATCTTTGGACCAACAATCTTAAAATGTCAATTCTCTAAAAATATTTAACAAAAAATCAGTGACTGAATGTACTAACAGCCGGAATGTCTTTAATTTGTTTGTAAGCCAGCACTTCATAAAAGATCTGACAGTTATGCTCTGTGGCTGCTGTATGACTCTGAAAGTAAACTTTGAAGCTACTGATAGTCCATTGCTTACATACATCGGATGTTACATTGGTACCTCTGCTGAGAGTCTTTTTCATTGCTAGGCTTTTCAGTGAAAATCTGTTTAATCAAAATGAGTAGGCAGACTTTTCCTGTGGGAATATCCATCCTTTGAGTTAAGCAGCATGGAAGCATAAAATGTCCAAAGTTGGAAGAGACCCATAAGGATCATCAGCTCCTGCTCCAGGGCTGACAGTTTGCTAAAACATCAATGTGGGTGTTTCCTGTTCCAGGGGGAAGTGTAGTGCAGATAAATGGTTCTGCTCCGTACCAGATACCCTGCTCATTGTAGGACTGGGCCCTTGGAGTCCTTGGCAGCTCTGAGGGGAGCAGCATCAGGACAGTACGGAGATGGACCTAGTACCTGGATAAAGCTTAGAGTCCAGTTTTGGGCCCCTAGTATGAGAGGCATAAAAAAACTGGGGTGGCCATGCAAATTAAAACAAAGGTTGTACAGCATGAAGAATAACATACACCAAACATCTGTAACACTTCTGTGCTTGTTTGGCAGTGCAGGAATCTTTGTTACAAATAAAATGTCAGAAAATATGAATGGAACCATGGGCTACAATGGCTCATCTCTGTTGCCCATTTTATGTGTTTACCAGAAACTGGACTGGCTCCTCAATCTAGGTCTGAATACTCAAATCAAACTTGGTAGTGGTCTATCTGCTAGTAGGAGCAGGGGAATAGGAAAATGGGACAGAGGCTGACTGTCAGGAGTCAACAGTGAGCTCTTGGAAGGAACCATGTCTAAAGAAACCATCTCTTTCCAGAGATAAGACACTGTAGTCATACGAAGTGGGAGTGCCCTAAAACTAGTGTAGAGTGATCTGGTTAACCACTGATATTTACATAATGAATAGCACTGTTTGATGCCTCTAAATTTCCAGTCATGTAGGTGACTGATCTAGGTGGTAGTGATAGTGAAAGTAGATATTACGTGCTGCTATGAACTCATGCTTACCTCCATGCTTTTTTTTTTTTTTTACTCTGTATGAAACAGCACACAATCTTATAATAAAGATATCCTTGCAGTATTTATTTACTCTTATTAAATATAGGAGTAGTGTGCTCTTCATTTTGCAAGAATTGCTCAGTAGGACTCAACTTAAAATGCAGTAGCAGTGCAGAATGATGCTAAGATGCCAGTGAGCCTTCTGTTTTTTTTCACTTGAAATTCAGTTAGGGTATATATTTTAGAGTTTTGACAGTTTTTTTTTTAATTTCTTAAGTAAACACTTTCTAGCTAGCTTCCACTGATGTATATGTGTGTGTATATATATATATATATAACTATATATAGTTATGTGTTGTGTTTCTTTCCATTTGCATTCTTTCCTTTCTTTTTGTGTGGGCTCCCTGGTAGTATTTCTAACTGTAATCATGGCTGCTTAGTTACTTTTCAAAAATCTCATTTGTATGGGTTTCTGTGTTGGGTGGAAATAGGATCTAATGTTGAGGTGAACTGGCTTTCATCTTTCTAATATTACCTCCCTAACTTTTGCTGTAAGCATATAAAAGAAATACGGCAAAGAGGTGTTGTCATCTGCTGGCAGTTACATACTGGTTCTGCTCTGAAACATGAATCAGTGAAAAAGGCTAGAAGAACTACTGGAAATGAAGTAGCTTGTTATGCTTTTACAAAAGTTGATTTTATTCAGAATCTTTACAAGACAAAGAATGGATTTCTTTTCAGATGAAATTATAACAACAGTGGCAGAAGTTTTTATATATTGGGTACTTTTATGTTGTAGTTTGAGGGGCAGAACGTGAACTTGCTCTGCCTCTGTACTGAGCGTGCTGGACTCTGCTGGGACATAGTGAATGTAGAAATAGCTCTAGGTAGCAGTGATAAGCCCAAACTTGAGCTATTAAGAAATTTAGTTTGGTTACAGCACTCTGCAAGATGAAGGGTATAAAGTGATCCTTCTCTGGATCCAATTTGGCAAGATAGGTTCTTCTATTCTGAAGGAAAAAATGTTCATTTTTCTGTCACAATGTGCCTTTTTGATGTTCAAATTTTCTATTTAGCTTCATGGAAAAGACTATGGGTTGGCTTGGTCGTAATTATAAATAACAATATAGGAGGAAAACAGCTGGGTAGTAGAGGATCCTCTACTTATAGAAAAAAGTACATAATACCCAATGATTGAAAGTAGAAAGTAGATAAACTCAGATTATTAAGAAGAGACTTAAACAACAAACAAAATGTTTCATTACTATTTGGATCAATGTATCTCCTAGAATATCTTCCTATTTTCTATCTAATTTTTTTCCTGTATATCCATGACAGTTTTTGAATTGATGCAGGAATTGTGTAAGGGTTAACAACTTGAACTTGCTCTGAAGTTTGTCATTAAAAATCTCATAAGCCAACCACAAAATCAGAGAAGGGAGAAATAAGGGCACTTGTTTCCTATAGTGTTCTCCTCTTCACTAAAGAGAAATTAAATTAAATGTGGTGTAACAGGAGTTAGATTTTGTAACAGGAACTCCATTCTGAATGGGGGGAGGGATATAACACCTTAAACCAGGTCTAAATTTACTATTCAGAGAAGAAATAGTTCCGTGAGGTGAATTAATTCTAACTAATCTGCACCAATCCTTGTAGTAATTCTGTAGTCTTTTATCAGGCCACTAGGATTCTCTTCAAAATAATTCAGTCTTCAGGGGAGTCTCAGTAGAATGAAGAGTTCACACTGCCTTTAGGTAGTGTTGGTTGCTCAGACAGACAAGCTTCTGGGCCCTTAGATGTTTACATAGCACAAATGTAAGATTTAGTAAAATTATATTCAAGGAACTCTGATACTAAAGATAGTATGCAAAAAATATTGAGCAATTATTATGATAATGATGTTTTATGTCATTAAATGCCCTTTAAAACTTTGGATGTGATAGCTGAATGTGGGAAATGTTGTTACTATGTAGCAGCAAAACCAGTACTGCAACAGGCACAACAGAAAGGGTCCATTATTTCATAATTCTGTGAAATAATCATAAAACTTTGTAATCAACAAGATGTAGAAACCATAAAATCAGTCATTCCTTGTAGTTAGGTGTTTAGATTTTAATGTCAGCCTAAAATTTGTCCATTTTTTTTAAAAAAGAAAAAAGGAATGGTGGGAATTCCCACCCATTCTTCTATGGTAACTCTAGAATATTTGCCTAAGTTAGATGATACTGTCGCTCCTTCTCATAGAGAGACTAAGTAGATGTTTTTCTTTTTTACCTAAATGTGGTTTTCTAATTAAATACACTGAATGAATACATTAAAATTATTAATAATTTGGTTAAGTAGTCTGTGAATAATTATATTTGAAGTCCCCTACCCTCCTGATGCTACTCTCTCTCCAACTGCCATCTGCTCTCACTATTTTCTGTCCTCATTCTGTGGAGTCTTGCTTTGCCCATGAAGCTCCTTGTGCTATAATACAGGTATATTTCAGTTCCTCAAAACATTGTACAGAGTACTGTAAGATTAACAAAGGAAGCAGTTTGAAAACTCTGTAAATGATCCGCCTCATTAGCGAGGATCTTATCCATTATTTTAACCCTCAAAGCACATAATTCAAAGTCAAACAACATGTGGTAGGTGATCAGTTGCTAAAATAACTGTAACTGCACAGTACTGCAATCTCTCTTCTTTACTGAGGAGCTCTGCATTTAAGGCTGATCTCCACACAGCAAATTCTAATTATGGTTTTCCTTGATTACACATATGTCCATGATGCATCTGGTAACAACTCTATATAATAAACAACTCTATATAATAACAGTCTATTGTTTCTGTTGGAGTTAGACGTTAGGATTAAAACACAAATAGTTTATTTGCTTATCTGTGTTCTTGATCATGTTTGCTTATCTGTAGTGGCTTGAGACCAGAAGCAATCCAGTGTTTTATTAGATATAGCATAATATAGGATAGAGGCTGAATAAAATAATTGACCAAGAATGTAGCTCTGATGATATTGTCTCTGTCCTTCCCTTTTCTCTCTCCCTAGGGAAAAAACTGTTATCTTCCTTTTGCTAAATCCAGCTCCTCTCCAAAGCAATCATGTAAATGTGAGTGTCAGTCTCACTGAAGAATAAAAAGTCCAATCAGCAGGAATATTCCATGTAAGAGCAACAGGCAACCCCAGGAGAAAAAATAACAAAAATACCCTCTCAAAATCTTCCATTTAATTTCTCTCAAAAATAAGAGTTCCAATCATTAAAACACTCATTTTCTTATTTTTAAGTTAATGTGCCTTCAAAGAGTAACAACTCATTATTGAGCAGGCTTGCCAGCTTTCCTAAGTATTTTATTTCAGAGCCTTCTTCTGAATCAACGAATCTGTGCAGAGAACAAATTGAAGTTAATTTTTTTTTTCCTGGTGTTCTACATACAGGCTGCACAAGCTGTCTTTTCTCAAAATGGGTCAAACCTGAAATTATGGATTTAAAGTAACAGAAAATTGTTGGAGGTAGTTACTGAAAATGGTTTTAAGTATCTTACCTAAAGACCAACTCTAAAACCATAAAAATATTTTAAATTCAGATATTTATTATATCAGGTAAAAAAAAAAAAACAAAATGTATTCTTCAAGATAGTTCTATGCTTTCAGAAATGTGCCCGTAATCAAATTACTATTATCTATGATTTTTGATGTGTAGAGGGAAGGGAAGAATGCTGAATATAATACAAATAGCTATCATGTAAAAGTATTGACAATGTGTTGAATCTGAAAGCGTGGTTTGGAATTGAATTTGCACGTGTTGGGCTGATGTATGAAATGTCCTTGTAATCAGTTATTGCATTCTAAAAGAAGTTTCTTCATAGTGAATTTGTCCTTTAAGGCATTAGTATCTTATTCACACTAAACTTGGAGAATTACTTACAAGGACTGTAAAACATGAAGTGTACTCAGAGATACAAAGATTGTTTGGTTAAATCAGAGGTTCAGCAAATTGAGTTTGGAATAAAATGTCCTTGGAAGAAGTGGAGATGAAAGTTTGGAGTAAGAGAAACATTATTTAGTCAACAGAGCATAGGTAACTTGATGGGAAGGTGAGTCATATTAAGTGTGAAATGCATGAACCCTTCATAGGATTGTTATTGCCTGTTAATTTAAGAAGGAGGCATTGTCATAGCTGCGAATTGCTGAAAGTGTGTGCAGTCAGGTTCCTTTGTAGGGGTTCTTCTATTCAGTTCTGTGTTGGTACCCAAGTGACAACTGAAGTTTCCAAAGTCATGACAGTCATGTCCTGGAGGATCAGAACTACACTGAACTTTGGCAATTTGTTGACCCAAACTGGAATACTTATTTTGGGGAGGAGTTTGTGTCTTGTCAAAATGCATGCTCCCACTGTTCTAACACCAGGAAATTGCTACCATAGGTCAGCTGTTGGAGACAAAACATCTTCCAATATAGATGGCCTGAGAAGAAAAGCAAGTTGAATCTAGAAATAGCACCTGTGCAGTGTATCCAAAATAGCTTCAGTGGTTTAAGATATTCAGTGAAATTTAACAGAAAACATGCTTACAAAGTCTATTTGCTCAATTTGAGTAAACTTAGTCCAGAAACTGTTCCCCTAGATCAGAGAGGAGAAGTTGACTTTTTGAGTATTTAAAATTGGCTCTAGTGCTCCCTTTTTGGGAGCTGATTTTGATGTAAGACTGCAAGATCAAATAGCAAAAGTGCTACAAGTTCCTGCTTTTCTCCAGCTCCTGCTACTTTTGTATCTTGTGCATGACCTTTCCCTATGTTTTCTTGCTCTGATGTTTCTTGTTTCTTTTAACTACCCTCATACTGGTACAGAAGTTACAAGCAGCTGTTTAAGGAGATGGTGTAAACTGCAACAACTTCCAGTATCAGGGAAATATTACATTTTATTGGGTACTTTAAAAGAATGCTCATATTCTTTGAACTGAACACTGTGATGTAACTGTTTTATTTTGGCCAAACGTATAATGTTAAGACAGATGGCATATCTTCTAAGGCAGCATTAGACCAGCATCCGACAGAGGCCAGTTTGGTAGTGCTTTCCATCTTCTGGATTAGTGGTTGTGTATACAGGGTATGAAAATTAAAAAAAAATCTGCTACAAGCATATTCAAAAATGTACTTATTTAATAGCGTCTTGCAGATGTTTAGTGGAACTGGATGAGATTTTGTTTTGAATGAAATACTACTGTATTAGTACCATAATATAGATCAGTGGTATCATTACTTGAAATATCTATTTTTATTAATATAAAAAAGAATAAGAAAAATATAAATTGGAATAAAACATTTTTTTTAATTGGCAAATAAGTATGGCATATAACAAAACAAAATAATTCTTTCTTATGAACAGTTAGAAACAAAAGAATTTTCTGAAATAGAAACAGATGAAAGCCATCTGTATTAGGAAATATTTGGCAATATCTGTTAGTCTTTTAATAAAATATCCACGTATACACGTAATACATATTTACAACATCATATGCATTCTTGTATATGTAGTAAGATGTGTACACATAATTACTGTGAATTCCATTTCAGTATCTTATTTGCACCATCATTTTATAGTTTCATTAATGTTGGAAAATAACACTTTTCTTTTTCTCAGTATTGCTCAGTACTGCAAGACAGCTACATTAAAAATAATTGCTTTTTCACTCATCTTTATTACCCTTAGTGTTAGGTTTTGGAACTTCCTAAGTTTTTATAGGAATCCAAACTTGGCACATAAGCTGTACAATCGTGTCCCTGTAGAAAACTTTCAGACATGCAGAAAAACACCAATAAAAAATTAGAATTTAAAGTTTCCTTTATAACTTTAAAATACAACTTTGTTATTTCTTGTGCTGGTACCTCTACACATAATTATAGGTTAAAAAAAAAATCTGTATGAAAGGAAATGTGATAGAAGGCCACTTTGAGAAGCAGTTGTAGAAGTGTGTGTTTTCCAAAGAAAATAACTTTCCAAAGTTGTATGTAATTTTACTTAGCAGTTGAACTAACCTTGTGTGTTGCAGAATATCTAAAGGTCTTTTAATCAGTTTAGAACAAAAGCCAGAAGTCTGTAGTATGTACAGTCTATTTTAAATTGCACACACAAAAGTGGAACAAGATTGAAGAGCTCAGAACTACTGCATCTCACAGGGACCTTCCGCAGTTCAAAGCAGCCAGAAACCCATGCTTCATTTAAATGAACTATCACTGGTAATCTGTGATAGTAATTTCTAGAATGCGAGTATCATTACTCTTGAATAGTACATGGAACTCTAAGGGTGTAGTAGTAACTATAGCTTAACTTTAAACAACATATGGAACTCTGATACATCCAAGTCAATGCTGTAACAAAAGAAATGAAAGATATTAAAGAAAAGATAGAAAAGATAAAGATAGACTGTTTCTTTTCTTCCCAATATAGTGCACAGTTAAGGGTTTCTTTTACATCAGTCCTTGGACAAGGCTCTGCTTTGCACATCTTTTATTAGGTGACTTAGTGCTATGCAACCATTGAATGAGCTCATTTTCAAAGGTAGGTGAGAAACAGCAACAGCAAAATGCACACCAACTTAGAATAACCTGAACTGCGTACATTAACTCAGACTTTGAAAGTATTAACAGAACATTTCTCCCAAAGATTAACTATGAATCCTTCAACTGTAAAATGCTTACTGATTTCATCAGAAAAGCCGGCTACTTTTAGCAGAATATAAAGATATCACAAGAAAGAAGGTAACATAGTTTAGCATACTCCAAAAGTTACATAATGAAAAGCATAATGTAATCATCCCAGCAGTTGAGCACTAACTTCAGGTAAAACTAGTGCTCTCGTTTTTCTTTCGTAACATTGCTATCTGTAGTATTTGAATTTTATGCTGAAGCTGTCTGTTTTAGGGAAAGCAGACAACTGTGTAGAACTTGAAAAGCATATGCTTGAAAAACAAGGAAAAAGCTGTCCAATCCATTGCACACCATGGGGTTGGACAAGTGGCTCACACAATAGGGTAGTATTTCTTTCTTGCATTTCTGAATGCTGTAATAAGGCACTTAAAAGCATGTGTTTTCTCAAATGAAACCAGTGCTTGAAGGGTCTCAGACACCCACACATATAGTAAGAGAAAACAGAACTCTGGGATATAGTCCTTGAGTACCAGATATTAGAAAAAAGTTATCTGTTCTACTAATCTGCTATGCTAGTTTTCTGTACTGCGCTCATCAAATAATTAAATGTTATTACAAATCATCTAACAAAATGAGATACTGATGTAGATGTGAATTTATGTAGTTTTTTGTATTATTATTATTTAAAGAAGATAAAAGGATCTGCTGTCTGAAACTGTCTGTGTCTAGTTCTTTGGAACAGGTATTGCGGTTTCCTCAAAGACTTTTTCAGGGCTCTGCAGCTTTTACAAGAGATTATAATCATCATTTTGGAAATGTGCAATCAAAATAATATACAATCAAAATAATATACTATAATTATTCTTCTATGGTAGTAAAAATCTTAAGTATATTTTCTATCTGTGAAAGAACTGAATGAGCATAATACATTAATACTCTGATTACTAATAAGAGCTATAAAAGTAAAGTGCCAGTAGAGACTTGAATTGCATTATTTAACACTTTTAATCTCAAATAAGAGAAGTCATATAGTTTGCTTGTAGACTAAAGTACATCTTCATTTTGGTGATGATAATGGTTGTGGCACCAGTACGTAGATACCACAACCAGCTTTCAGTCAGCTGATAGTATTTCAATCAAATCAACAATGCTCAGTTGTTTCTTGGCAAAAAAACATTTCTCAGTTTGAGCTCCTTTTTTCTCTGAGTCTGCTACCAGTCCACTCTGCTTTCTAACTTACTAATTTCCAGTCTAGTGCCTAGGAGCTGTGCAATCAAATCAAGAGCATAACACGTGACCTTCTGGGATAGAAGGAAGACCTGATATAATGATACTTTTTTTTTTTTCCTAAGTATGTATCAATGCCTTTTGAAATAAGACAGATTCTTAAATGTCTTAGAATTTCCCAAGACTTCAGTAATGATATGCTATCTATACAATATATTTGGTAGAGTTGATTAAAAGAAAAGTCAACTGATACATTCAGAATTAAAAAATTAAAAAAATCTGAGGTTTTAAAATGCAAATGCAAATCATTTCATGAAGATATCAGACAAACTATTTAATTTCTTTAACTGAATTCCGAATTCTAAAGATTCTAAAGATTTTACAGTGCAACTCTGCAAAGCGCTAAGTAACTTCAAATACTGTAAATCCTTAGCAGTTGGTGAAGGTTTTAATCAACTAGAAAAATCAAGACTTAAAAAAAAAAAAGAAGTGGACACTAGCAAAAAGTTACTAACAGGTAACTTCTGTTTTCTGGAATATTTCACAACTTTATCATACCTGTAAAATCTGTCAGAATAGAATCAGTCACAATAACTCTTAATGACTCTTAGAGATTTTCTTTATCACTTTTTAAGTTAATATTTGTTTTCCCATTTTATGGGATGCCATTCATGCTCTCCCTTTTTTGAATAAGGACTGAGTATGAACCAATATGATGTTTGGGATGTGCAGGAGTTTAAATTCATATTTGGAAAACTTTGTCTTTGAACAATCTGTACTGAAAATATATATACCCATGAATATATATATCCATTTAATTAAATTGGAAGGAACTGAGGTTTGTGGCAGTATAATAGTAGCGTTATTGCATATGTTTTCTTTACATAGTTGATCGTTGCCCTGCTTCATCAAGTTTGAAGTTTCGTTTTCTGGCTGCTTCGCTGTTGAACCCCACATCAGATTTGTCTGCATTACTGCAATCTGTCATAGTGGATTCTGCTTCCATGCCTTCAGGGGCTCCTCCATTGGGCTGCTGAACTTTAGCATTCTCATCTGGTGGGCGCTTCCACTGGGGCCTGCTTGCCATCCACAAAATAAGCGCACCAAATATGACAATCAAGAGACCAAGACAGTTGACAAAAATTGCCTCTGGGGGGGATGAACTATATCCAGTACTATTCCTTTGGAGGGAGGGAAAAAAAAGAGATGATTGTTATAAAGACAATTCAAGTTTAAACCAGTAGTCTCTTAACAGATAAGAGGTCTTTTTAAAACAAACATTATATCAATACCAGGTTGCTACTATTCTGTGCAGCAGGGATTACAGTATGCAATGAATTAAAATAAACAAGTGAAAAATAAATGCTTACAGTGCAAATATAAGTTTCTCTGTGATTCCCATGAGAGCTGCTGCAATCACTGTTACAAAGATGAGGAGACCCGAATAAACGTGTATCGGCATGAGAGCTGCTCGGAGAGGAACTGGAGCGAATGGGAGTAGGAAAATAGCAAAACCTAGGAAAAGCTAAACACACAACAGACTCGTAGTTAAAGCTATTTAGGAAGCAAGCTGTTTTTCTGATTCAAAATCTTAAAAATTAAATTTTGATATGCTTTCAGATAAAAAAATTCAGAATTTATCTTTTTATTTTTGAAAGTATTCTTACAAAACCAGAGCAATCATTCTGAATCATCACCTGGGAAGCACACGTTAAATATTTCACAAGTAATCCCACCTCATATCAGTGTCTAATCTTATTGCTAATGCACTTTGCTTCCAATCTGAGTACCGTAAACACAAGTTTTCACTATCAGTAGTATAAATGAAGTTGTAAATGAGTGACTAGCTGCATTTTCAGAGTCCCTTCAATTTGAAACCCTTTTCTCCCTTTCTGTTCAGATTTACACATAAATGAAGACCAGAATGGAGTTTAACATTTTTGTCTTGGGTGGTCTAAGGATAGGGAATTTCACCCTCTTAGAGCTTTAAGTTAAACTACATGTCTCTAGGAGGGTGATGGTCTGTTGGTGTTTACAGTGAAGATGTATGTGGATAATGTCAAGATGTTCAAGGGCCACAAGTCCTCTTATCAGTCCCAATTCTGTGATGGAAGAGAACCCCATTGTATCAGATGGTTTCAGTCACAGGCTGTCAAATTAATTTTGACATTTTCTTTTGTTGTTTGTTTACTTGTTTTGCATTTTAAAAAAAGTTATTCCTTAGTAGTTCATACTGATAGTAGTTCACACTGATTTCGCTGATGCCGTATATTGAGGTAAAACCTCTTATAACTATATTTTGAGCCTCATATCTTTTTTAAGCAATATTTCTAGAAATGCTGCTTTCCAAGAGAGTCCATTTGATGTTTCCACCCTATTCCTAAATTTATGTCCTTGTGCTGTACTGTATTAAGATAAATTTTGCTTAAATATATTTACACTTCTGTTCCTGAAGGTATATTACATAAGCATCCCCTCTCGATTTTAGTTTTTAATTTTGAGATTGATGTGACCATTTCAAGTGTCTTTTCTTCTAACTGAAATACTGTTTTATGACTCTTTTCTAACAGTAGTTCTCAATCACTTAAAAAAAAAAATCAATCTATCTGAAGATTTACTTGCCTGTTTGGAGAAAGTAACATCACTATTCTATTGACAGGTAGATAAGGTATCTAGTCATATTTATAGTCATGATCATGTTTACAGTAGCAAAATAACAGATGGTACTCAGTTCTTCATCTTAACCATTAGAAAAAATATTGGTACCTAGTATAGTGGCAGCACACATTTTCTTGAAATGGTTGATATGAAGATAATCATAATATTGTTAATTCCCATATATTAGTTGTTGTTCAAATATAAAGTGTACAATTATCAGTGCTGTAATGTGCCTTCTTTTTCTCTAGGTGTTAAAACACTATTATGTCAATGCTATTCCTTGTACCTCCTAGCCTGAACAGTGAGGGCTAGAAATCCAGAACCCAAGTCCCTTAGCTGAGCGAGTACATTCTGTGCTTGATAACCAGATAATTGATTTTTTTTTCTTTTAATTTGGCTAAAAAGTTAGGCATCGTAAACACAAGGAACAAAATAAATGCTGTATTCACTGACACAAATTGCCTTTACTTCTGAAATAAGATTTCGTAGCATAAAATTAAAAACCACAAAGTTAGAAGCACAATTGGCAGATTCCTGGTATGCAAAGTTTTAAAACAAATGATCAGCATCGAGATAACTCTGGTCTTGATCCATCAGGTTAGTAGAATTACTCTGGACTGTAAACCTGACTTAATAAATGCCCTACATGTAGGATTTTCCTCCTAGCTGATTGTTTTTTATTTCTATAGTGTAATAATACGTTATAGGGATTTCAGAATCTGAGGTGCTAGAACATCACAACTGTATATGAAAACTAAATACCAGGGCATCCCTGCTCACCTTTTATGTCAAATGCAAAACATACCAAGTTAGCTCAATTTAGATAAAGGTAAATCTAATTTTCTGGCAATAGGAGCAGTTAAAAACATGCATGTGAACATTTATCAAAGCCTTGCTGAATCAGGAATACTGTTTTCCCTGTAGTAAGTAATGAGATCTGCACTGCCACCTGCTGCACTTGTTCTGGTTACAGATAACTCCTGAGGCAAAAAAATCAGAACTTAAAATTTTGCTAACTGAAAAAAGAAAAAAAGGAAAAACAATTACTTCATTTGAGAATTCCTCAATAAGAGTTCTCATTATGTTTTACTATGCTGACAACAAATTGGATCACAGTAAATAAACCCAGTGAGTTAACTAAACATGCTTCAAAATACATTTTTCTTTAAAGTTAAGGAACCAGTGATTGCTCATTTACATGATGATTTGCCAAATCACAGGATATAAAATAGAGTGTAGTGTAGAGTACAATATATTATTATTGTAGGGCCTATTGTACTTGAATTACTCATCACATTCGTTATCTTTACAACCATTTTATAAACACAATTAAATTCTGACCTGAAGAGAATAAAGTATAACAGCTGTCAGCCCAACCCAGCTGTGCAGACTGTACATGTTGGGGATGCTCCTGGCATTGTGGAAGTCAAACACAGCTACCATAGAAACAATTGCAAGAATCATAGCTATGGTATTTAATCCAGCGTGTATGAACTTCATTAGGAGTTTGCTGCACTTCCAGGTCCATGGCAACCTGTACACAATAATGGCTGAAGAAAGAACAGAAAGAAAATTTTATTTCTTACAGTATAACTTCTCTAAGATTTTAATAATTATGCCTTGTTCATATAGTTACATTGTAAATTAGAGAAAATCCAACCTTTTATCTTCTTTTATTAGATTATGAATGTGTGTTATAACTTTTTCTCCCACACAGCCTAACATTCCAAATTCACAACCGAGGCCTAAATGTTGGCTTTAGGGAAATTTATTCCTCTGTTTTTGAAAAATTCAAGTGTGTTTCAAAAAGAACCTAACAAAGCAGTAAACAGCTTGGTGTCATTTGTTCCTTCTTTCTTCAGTTGATGTAACAGAAAGTCTGCATAGGGGTTTGGCTTTTCTGCTGCTAGTCACACTAGCGGAAGAAGGCCTCATTCTTATATTCCGAAGATCACAAACTGAGACAGCATGCAATGATTTTGTAAATATTTATTCTCTTTGCAAATTTGGATAATGCTATTTACATCCAACCTAAGCCAACGTATGATTCTATGGGTTGAGGGGCACTGGCACAGGCTGCCCAGAGTAGTTGTGGATGTCCCATCCCTGGAGGTGTTTGAGGCTGGGTTGGATGGGGCCCTGGGCAGCCTGAAGCAGTGGCTGGCAACCCTGCCTGTGGCAGCTAGAATTAGGTGATCTTTAAAGACCCTTCCAATCAACCTAAGCCATTCTATGATATTTAGATAGCTGTGTCTATTACAGTGGTATTAGTAAGACTACTTTAAATGAGAATAGGCTACTTGTCATCAGGGAATCATAATCCAACTCAAGAAACAAAGAGGATTTGGCAGCTATGACTCTTGAGCACTGTTAGATAAATGCAAGCTTTTTGCCTATGCGCATATGTGACACTAACGGCCTGTGTTGTGACCAGTGTGAACAAAACAGCAATTCTGAGTGATCTAACTCCAGATGGCCCACAAGAATAACAACAGCACAGAGTGCTCCTTGCCAGGCTTTTTCCTCAGGGTCCTTGCTGTTCCTTCCCTGCCACTACTGACCTCCTGCTTGTTGTGTAAGCGCAGACTAGATCAGATCTGAAGTCCCACGTATTTCTGAATACAAACCTATGCAATTTCTGAATGTGTGAGAGCACACAAGTACATTAAATTAATGGGACAAATATTTATGACCGTACCTGGTCATAAGCCCATAAGGTCATAGCCCAGTAAAGGCTGCTGTCCCCATCCATAATGCCACAAGTGGGCAAAAAGAATGGTCTCCATTCATCTGATTAATCAAATCCTTATTTAAGATTTCTGCTTATAAAGTGACATCCAAATACTATATAATTAGCAATACTAAAAATACAGAATAAGAATATATTTCAGGTTTAAAAAGCTCTTTCTCTAAACATTCTTTAGAAAATAAAAGTATGTGTTACCTGATAAGTGCAAAGATTAGGTATTCACTTAAGTAATTCTCATGTACTTTCCTCATTACTTCTCTGTAACTTTATTTTTTATGCAAAAAAAAAAAAAGAATAGGATATTAATTCTGTCAGTTGCAATGAATAATAATAATAAAAATGACAAATTAATTTCAAAGTCATATTTAGATATACATATTTTGACTTGGATGTGTGCCAGGAAATACAGCACTCCACTGAATAACTGACACAGAAAACATTGTTCACAAATAGAATTTCCAGTCCACAAGCAGATTTTAAATCAATATATGCTTTTACATACTGTGTGAAAATATAATACTGGAATGAATGTGACCCTTAGAATATTTAAATACATACAGCATTTGGGTAGTTCTCAGCTTTCTACTTTTTAAAAGTAGAAACTGTAAAACATAAAAAAAATTAGGAAGATAGCCTTCTTTTACGACAGCTTGGCAGTACTTATTCTATGAGACATAATTTGAGTTCTGTGGTTCAGCATGAGCTTAAGACCACCTCCGACAGTTCACAAAACGTATATGATAATCTTATATATTGTTAATATTGAAATAATTGCCTGCATCAGGCAATTAACCTAGTGTTAATGATAATGATTTCTGATCTTGTACAACTGGAAGCTCAGCTGGGACTTTTTGGCATACAACGTTCTATGAGGCTATCATATCCCAGTAAATCTTCCTTTCTCGTATGTCATACATTATGGCCCAGAGTCTTGTCAATGGTTATTTCAGGTGGAATGGAGTACTGGACTCTGTATATTTTGAAGTCAAATTGACCTGAACAGATCCTGGTCTCAGTTTAAAGCTTTGGTTCTCAAAGGATCATGTCTACACTAAAAATTTTGTCTAACATTTTTATTTTGATTTATAAAATAATTTGGTTTAACTTCCAAAATTACTATCAAACTTCACAGCCAGTTACCCACATAACCAGATCTCTTATGGGCCATGACATTTTTTTGTCCGTTTCTCTCTTTGAAACTGTGTGACAGAAAGACAAGGAACACAGACTAATGGCTCGGAGACTTATTATCAATACCATGAGTTGACATGTTGCATGCCATAGCCCAGGACAAAGACATTATGGTACATTTGGCTGTAATTCCCTCTCAGTAAGGGCTATGCGTAAGGTTATACATCCTAACTTGAGCAGATGTGACTGTTTACCATTGCCAAAAGACAAAGTCCCATTTCCCTGTCACCACTTCCTTTCTGACTGCATGCTTCCCACACCCCACTTCATCTCAGCTGGTGACCAAACACTAGCTTCTCTAGTATTATATTAATACATGAGTGGTCCATTGAGAAACTCTGGAAAATCATTTATTCCATATTACATCACGATGGCTCTTGTCATTTGTCCTTTGAAAGGGAACCAGACTTTTATCATTTGCAGGCCAAACATGAAGCAGCATGCAGATGCTGCTGTCATTGTAAAACCTTTACGAGTGAAAAACATAGCAAAATTCTTAATTTACTAATTTACACTCCACTACTCCATCAAGCCTTCCTTAAAATCATTTTTTTCACATTTTTTCCTATCTTACTCTTCAAAAAAAGTCACAGTACTGATATGAACACAGGCTTTTACTGCCTATATTTTTACTACTTTAGAAAACCATCTGGCTCATTGCTGTGTACCGACAGGGTTTTATTAGATATAATTTACTTACAGGTACTCACCTATAAATAGTTAATACTAACATTGTCATGCCTACGGCTTTTTCATTTGATTGACAAAATGCATACAATAATTTTGTCACGGCATATCTATCCCTGCCTTTATCTTTGTCTATCCCTGCCTAATATGCCTTTGTCAGGGCATATTACTACCATCACCTTTTCTACCTTCCATAGTCCAGCAATACAGCTGTACCCTTTGTGCAGACTTTAATGAACTGAAGAAAGAGGAGATTTGGTTACTATTTCAAATCTTGTGCACAGATTTAAGTGATTTATTCAGCTATTCCTTCCTATTGTAACTACTTAAGGACTTCTTTTTCTTGTGTTTGTGCAAAGAGGTGTGCTATCCCCCAGCCTCATCCAAAGTGCTTTGAATTCAGTGGCAGACTTCTGCTAGTTTTGTGTAACTTCATCAGTCGCCAGCTTTGCTTTTCATGTTATGTATTCAGATTTCCTACTCCAACTAATGCTTTTTGATCAATGAATTTCTGGTTTGATTTGTTTGTTTGTTTGTTTGTTTGAGCAACGATAAACTTTCCATTTATTATTTATGTTAGAAATACCTACACAAAGCAATGTCCTTAACTCTGAAACAGGGGTAAACTGAGTTTCAGAGGAAATAAAAGCAAACGAGCAGGGGGAATGTTCTGCAGAAACCCTCCCCCCATTTTCTGCCAATAAAATAAAAATTCTATGTTTATGAAATGCTCAGTAGTTTGATCACAATAATTTGTATTTATGTTAGTGAAGTCAATGGGTGTTTCTCATTGCTTATTTATGACCGGCAGTTACACTTTATGTGACCTATTGAGCAATATTATATAAACCAGCTTCAAGATGTTTATTGCTCAAAACTTCTTCGTAACTTGAAGCCACGAAGCTCAGAACATACCTCACTGCCACCGAAAATATTAAATTTGCGATGTGTGCTCAAATCACCAAATTCCCTGCATAGCCAGAGCTCGGCAGCCAGCCTCTCCTGCTCCTCCCAGCCCCTGGCTGGGCTCCTGCTGCAGAGCGATCCAAACAACGGGTTTGCTGGAATGAGTGTCCAGATGTGCTGGACACATTTCCTGGCTGGGCGAGTGCAAAATGTCGTTCAGCAGTGAAGCAAATGTAAATAAGGTTGCTAAAAAAGAAATTCTAAGTCAATTATTCCTGTTAGAAAGAAAAAAATACTTCAAATCTCCAGTGGTTCATCATTACTGAAGAAGAGTAAAATCATCTCCTTGCTCCTTCTCCCCAGAGAAGTCAGTGGTGAAACTGTGAAAGAATTTCCACCATTCTCTGCAACGTTCATTTGCTTTGCTTTGAGAAATTAGCACTGTTTCGTCATGTGTTCTCCCATTAGTAAAACCAGCAAGAATGCCGCTACTGACTTTTATCAGAAAACAACACTGTTGCTGTTATCTCTGCCAAATTTCCCCACCAGTTTTCATGTTATTAGCGTAAATGCTAACTTTCAGATTCCAGGATTAGTACTTCAGGGGCACTCTACCATTATCTGCTTTTTAAAGTTTACTGGGAATAATGTCATTTTTCTTTCCTAACCTCATACCATTAATCAACCGTATCACGTGTCAGTTAGTCACTTTCTTGGATTTAACCAGTTACACTAAAAGCAAAAGCATGTCGTTTAATCTCCAACATTCCTGTCGGCCGCAAAGAACAACCCTTGCCCTTAAGATCTAACATGCAAAGGGCATGTGATGGAAAGAAAGACAGCGAGCACACTGCACGTGTAGTTGGAAACACTGTCAGTCCAAGGCTGATCGTTATGCAGTCGAAAGTTCATACACTCTATAAAAACATCCCCCCCGCCTCATCATAACCATTTTGTGTTACTCAGGCAACAGAATTAAGAATGAGTTTTAAAGATAGATTACGCAGAGGAGTTTACACAGCATCTGGGCTGATGAAATGCATTGCAGCGATGTTCTTGGAGCTGCATTTCCTCTGGCTCAAGCCTTGTTCCTGGGTCTGGCTGCGGTGGTGCTGAACTGAGACGGGGGAACGAGCCAGGAGGGACGGAGCCAAACGAGTGAAAGTTTCCTAGGGCAGCACTGCTGGCGTTTCTATTCCCAGCTCGCATAAATTCAGGCTGACTAAGAAAACACACCTCGCAAGCGTTTCTCAAAGCGCAAGAAAATCCCAGGCCAGGGTAAACAAGTGCTTGAAGGGAAGAAAAAAAGAAAAAGAAAAGAAAGAAAGAAAAAAAAAACCTCAATCGACCCGAAGCACCGCGTACGGAGCTCACGACAAGGGACTCTTTGTCCCGTCTCGCTGCGAGCGCTGGCTCTTCTGAACGGCAGCGCCGCGCAGCGCCCCGGCCCCGGCCCGCCGCTCCCGTCCCGGGCAGCGCCCCGGCCCCTTGCGGCCCCTGCGGCCCCAGCGCCTCCGCCGCCCCGCCGGGCCCTAACGCACCGATGCCCTGGATGAAGACGAAGCCCGTGACGATGAGGACGGGATGCCAGTTGAACTCCGCCGAGCCTCCGTCCCAAGCGAGCCCTTCGCGGTAGCGGAAGACCCAGACGAGGGAGAAAACGACCGAAACGAAGCCGACCAGCAGCGCCGAGCCCAGCAGCGCCAGGAAGAGCCCGTAGCCCTCCATGTTCCGAGCCCCGCGCATCGCCGCCAGCGCGGCTCGGGAGGGGCAGGGCGGCCGCCCTCGCTGACGCCCTCCTGCGGCCCCGTGCCCGGGCGGCACCGCCCCGCTCCGCCCGCGACCCGGCCCGGAGCCGCGCCGCTTGCTGCGAGCCGGCTGTCGCCGCGCTGCTTTTTATAAGTACTTTGTACGGGCTTGCCCAGTCCTTCGCGTTCGGGGCTCCGTCCGCTCGTTCCTCGTGCCCGAGGCGTTGGGCACATGGCTGTGGCGGTGAGCCGGGGCGCTGCCGGGAGCTCCGGCGCTGCTGCAGAAATAACGCAGCGCGGCCGTAAGCACGGAGAGATAAACAAGGAGCGCTGCCGCGATAAGGAGACGCGACGCACGAAGTGCAGCCGCTGAGCGCGCTTAAAGGCACCGATGTGTTTAAAGGCACTGCTCTCGGAGCACTGTTTTTGTCGCGGTCATCCCCTTAACTCCCGTTGTGTTCCTCGACTGCTGTAAATGTAAAACAGCTATTAACCCGTTCTCTTACATGGAGCTGAGCTAAGTTTCTGGGAGCATTTGGGCACTGTTGTATTTGGACTTGCCGAATTTTGGCCATTTAGACACATCGGAGACCAGAAGCTGGAAGATGGCTGCCAGCGTGAAAAAATAACTCCACATAAAATGTTGTGTGCTGAAGCAAACGAAGTGTTTTAAATTTAACATAAACTTTTCTCCTGTTTCTGAATGAAAATGTCTGTGTGTGACCTTCCAGGATGGAACATGTATACTGTGTATTTACAGTGATAGAGTTTCTTACACAAAGCCCATAATCTTCTTCATCAAAGTCTGGGCTGCCTTTTGGTCACTATAAATTGCTGCATTTTTCATCAGATGGACAGCTATGTGTGATTGTAGATTTAGAAGACTATTGCAAGTCACAATAGCTTCAAAATAACCGTCACTGGGAAGCACGGCAAATTCTTGAAAGTTATAGAGGTGATCTTTGTGAATGGCACCTGTGCAATTTAATAAGCAGTGTTCTAGCGAAGTTTAAATGCATTGCTCTGGACAGAACTGTTTTAATAATCCAAACAGAAATGAGCACAACATACCAATATGGAAAACTAAGTATGTCATAAAAATGTCAGAAATGGTGATGGGGTTTGTATAATCATTACCTGCACATCTCCCATAAAAATGTTCTGCTATATACAAATCAGGGAAAGCTTCTGCTTTTGCTGTCACCACTTCTATCTGAAATATTTTTTCAAGATTGCAAAATAACTTCTGAAGACTAGCAAAATGGTTACTGTGCCTTTTTGAAATCAGCTTTTGAATAGCCTCAGTGCTCCTGCTTCCCTCTGTCTTCCCTGACCGCAGATGATTCATGGCCATCTGGAAACTGTACTTCTCCTTACTAAGTATCTTTTTAGCCTCATCAGCTTGCTCTCATGTAGCAGCTTTTATTAATAAATATCCTGACTTACGACTTCCCAGTAATAAGAATATGAATAAGAATATGAAATAATTTGCATATATCAGCATAGTGATGGAGAAGAGACAATGGAGTGTTGTGAAAAACAGCTCTGTGCCATTCTTCCCCAAGCGTTCAACTTATTGTCTGTAAGAGAGCAGAGTAAGGACAGAGTACAACAGAGAGCACACAGCAGAATTTCCTCTGTTTTCCTTTACTATTGGTCTTTGGACTATCTGACAAACAGTTGTCCTCTTTGCAACCATACATTTCAGCTAGGCTATAGAGTTTTCTTGTTCATGATAAAGTAGTTTCAGTTTGTCATCATGGACTGAGGTGACAGATTTCTGATGAAAGGAATTTAGTTATAAATAATTAAAGCATACGCACTCAGAATAGAAATTTCTGCCTAAGCACCAGATCCTATAGATTTGTAGTAGTTTCTACTCTTCCATCTCCCTGTTATTTGCATAGTAGCATAATGGACAGGTGCCTTTTTCCTAGATAGTAGATGAAAGTGAATTGAAGGTAGGGTATAAGTAGAGCATTACTGCTGTTCTTAATTTGTACTGTTGTTTCATTACCTTCTTGCATCTCATTTTTGTCTTTAATTTTGTATTTTCTTTCCACAATTTTATTTTACTTTTTATTTTGTATTGCACTATATATATAATCTTGCAAATGCTGTTTTTATATATAAAGCTCTTCCCCATCACATCAGCTGGAATAATGAACACTTCAATAGTAAAGGTTACCAGGAAAAGAAATAGTTGGGATTGGAGCGATCGTGCTCATGAAATGAACATGACAGCAGTGGTAGTAGAGAGAAATCAGATGTTGGTCATCTCTCCAAAAGCGACACTACTACTGGAAGTGTCTTTGGCTCGCATTTGGTCATTTGCATGGTTCTCTTTATGATCATGAAGTGGGTTGGCAGCTTGTGGATTGTTTTTTGCTTGTTCACTTGTATTTTTAAAGATACATCGCATGGAACTCCCACGTATCAAACAGGCTGCATGCAGTGATCAGGCTGAGTATCCGTAGCCTTGACATAGACTGAACAATTTGTGAAATTTGGCATGGGGAAACTCAGAGAAGTGCCTTTTTCATATATACATATAAAATAACAAACAAAAAAGGCAGTGAACATACATAATTTATTAGTACTTTTCTTCAAACCAAAACAAACACAACTAGAAAACCCAAATGGTTTTGAAGATCAGAAAAAATCCTCCTCTTGGTTCTGTGTAATGATAACTGCCATTTTTGTCTGACACATAAAATTTTTTATACAGCTTTTCACATTCTGTTTAGCTAATAGCTTGTATTAAAGTTGCATAGGTAAAACTATGTAAGACAGAATGCAGCAGATGGTAGATGATGAGTAAGTCTGCAACTTTCTTCTTGATGTTCAGTATTACAATGCAGTTGCTGAAGCAAACCAAGAAATGCTGTATCCAGCATTAATGAACTGGTGAATACATGAATAAACCATTATGGACTACAGACAAGAATACAATATTAGAGAGAAAAGGATAAAAAGTAAAACTTTGTATAACAGTACAAAATAATAAACACCAACTGGAAAGCAGTAGTTGACTAATTAATACATAGAAAGTCCTTAAAAATTGAAGTCTCTGTAGTTGTTGTGTCTTAAATATATTCAAAAATTCTCCCTCTTTTTTTACAAGATACTTTTCTTTTGTGGCTTGAACATTCATCTTCTTTTGCAGTATCACAGACCATTTGGTAAACATAACAACTGAACCTCCAGTTAGGCTTCTGTTCTATGTGTAATACAATATCTCTGTCAAAGTAAACTTCATGACTGTAAGTCTGAAATGAGAAAAATAATTGTGGCTGCAGTCTCAATTTCCACAGCTTGATAATAGTTTCACAGCTATACCATCTTCCTTGGGGGGGGAGGAGTATATATATGTATATATACATAGCATTGTTTACTTCCCTGATCAGACAGGAAATGTGTGTGGACACACACTGTCTCCCCTTCCAGAGAAAAGATAGAATTTTTAAGTTTTAAAAGTATTCTGTGTACCTGTTTTTGGGAATCTAAGCACAATTTAAAGCATTTAAGATGCCTATACAGGCAATTATAAGAGGCACCAAAGGTGCTGAGTAACTCAGACCATCTAAGGTACCTAAATTTGGGCTACATGAACTGCCCATTGCATCTTTCCAAATACACACACAGTGGGGTCCATGCTTAATTCTTTGCATGAGTAGTTACAGTTCAGTTAAGGTGACTATTCACAGGGTGTGAAGTTAAGCTGATGTAACTGTCCAGTGAGTATTAAAGTTGATAAATACTTCAGAAAGAACTAAAGAAAAAACAAAGATGAAACTAACCAAAAAACATTGATTTCAAATGATTAAGATTTTCTGATAAATTAACTACTGTCTGATGGAAAACTTAAATTTCTTGAGTCGTGACTGTTCTTTAGTACAAATCTCATTTATAAACACTTGGCAGTGCAATTTATCTATCTACTTTGAATCTGAACAAAAAAATAATGCCAAATGATCGCTATTAGGTAATGGAAAATGTTAGTGTAAACAACCACACAAAAAAAGGAATGCTTCTTACCACATCCCAGGATTCCAGTAATGGAATGCTCTTAAGTAGAATCCCATGTTCATTACAGCGTAAATCAAGGCGAGCTCTTCCATCAGCTCCTATTTCAGTAACTGCCACGGTGGATAACAAATCCAATTCATCTTCATAGTCTACAATTTTGAATGTCTTAGGAAAAACAAAGTTAAGTTTACATACGAAACAATTTCACATTCCCTGAAGAACTGAGATGTATTCTGGCATCATAAAGAAAACTTTGCCAGCCTGACAGCCAAATAGCATCTTTCCCAGCACAAGGTGTCTAACTTATTTTGGGGATATTCCTTAAGACAGGAAGAGAAGAAAGTGATGTTCTGAACAGTGCAAGTAAATGCATTTTATATATTGATAGGATAAATAGAAAAGTTACTTTGAAAATTACTGAAGAAATGTACAATTTGAACTCCATGCCCTATGTTGAAGCAGACATTAGAGACAGCATTGCATAAAATCATTACTGGTTTTGAGAGAATGGCTCTATTAGGGTAATTCCATTCACGTGAACACCTTTATGATCTGTTCACAGCTCTCTCACTCCACAGATAATGTGTCAATGAATAACTGAGACCAAAAGGTGAAAAATGTGAGCTGCCATAGTTACCTCTTTCTCACTGCCACGGACCTAGAAACATATTTCTTTTACTGCTTAAACTGTATGATTTTTCTCTTCTTTAAATTCAAGCAAGTTTTTTCCTTCCATAGTGGATAAATATTTAATGCTGCCACAAATAAAGAGGGAGAAAATAGAGTATGCAGACTCTCTAATTTTTACGCTGTTAAAAAAGGTGATTAGAAATGAACTACACACCGGAAGGATTATATATAAGGACTGTCCTGTGTTTTTCTCATGGTAAAATATATTTCCTCAGAAACAAACAAACAAACAAACAAAAAACCTAACAGAAATGACTTCCAGAAACTGATGAACTTTAACTGTTGTACTTATTATTGCTGTATTATTATTGTTGTACTCCTAAAGCACATACCATGTGGTATTTTCACTCCCAAGAAGCAGTAACTTTAAAACATTACTTTATCCTGCAATCTAATCAAAGTGGCAGATGGAGAAAATATAGTTTAGATATTCCTATTAGGTTCCTCTAATCATCTTTTATGCTATGGAAGAAATATTTAAAGGAAATATTTGAATGGATAGAAGAGTAACGATTTGTCACATTAACACTGAATTTCTGTGCCACTGTAGTAACACTGAGTTATGATGGTGTCATTGAGTGTAAACTTAGTTCTTAAAAAAAAAATAAAAATAGTCCATCCAGAGAACAAACACCAACCATGAGGAAGAGTATGAGGACAGGGAGAGGAACTAACTAGAAGTTAGGACAAAGACAGCCACAGAAGATGCATGAAGAATTAAAAGCTCAGCACAGCTAATGGTTACAGGTACTGCACCTGTAACTAGAATGACTTCTGTCTCGCTAAACTTCTTTAATCCAAACTCACTACATCAGTTACCTCTTGTTCTGGGTCATCATCCAGCAAGTTAAGACGCTTTTTCACCACTCGACCAGAAGATGTTACGGTAACAGAGCTCTTCACCTTTGGAGAAAAAGAAAAAAATGGCCCTGGACTTCAGAGCACTAGAGTTTTGTCATATCTAGTTGACAACATATCTAATTAATCCCTTCTGCTTTCTGACCTTGCTTCATACTCTGGAATCTTGTTTCATTCATTAGCGATACATATCCATATCGCTGCCATCTGTTCTTTTTCAGGGCTTATGAAATTGGTGGTTTTAGGTGAGGTACAACTGATGTTACTCATTTTCAGGTTCTCGTTCCTGTGCAGGTGGCTAAGTTTCTCCACTACTGTTTTTTTTTTTTTTTTTAGAACAGAAATTACTTGAGCCAAAATGTTGGAATGAGAATGAAGACAGCTAAGTCACCAATTTGCTTCTTAATCTTAATTCCAGGAGATGGACAAAGTAGCATCTTAAACCACCACAGCTGCTTTCATTGGGTATCAGTAATGACAGAAACATTCAAGACTGGGGTTATCAAAATCTTAATGGAGGTCAAAAGTAAAAAGCAGAGCACAGGCAGGATTAAACAACTCTAAGTTCTTGTCTTTTATTCCAACAGAAATTTGTCTACTCAACTCCTAAATAATCAAAGGAATTCCATTAGATGACAAAGCTTATTCTTTCTGAATTTAATAGAAATTTTACTCCTGAGTATAGCTTTTTAATATACAAACTCCTAAGAAAGCTTCAAAATTAGTATCACTGACTATTATGGACTTTACAGTACTCATAAATGATAAAAAAGCCTTCATTTTATATAAACTGTATATGCTGAAGGAAATTGACATAGTATTATGTAAAACTGTTCTTCCTCAGTGTCTTCTTTGAACTTTTTTTGTCATTTGTGACAGAAAAAACATAAAAGCACTCTAAAAGATTTCATGAAACCCTGAAGGTGATTTAACAGCTCATTTTAACCAGAGGTTCATATCATCCCCTATCCATTTAGTTCTACTTTTCTCCACCCTTCTGACCCTCTGTTTCAGTTCCAGTTCAACTCACCAAGTGAGCAAAACGAGTACTCATCCATCTTTTTCTTCTTTTTTTTTTATTTTGCTGAGCTGTTATCTGCTATGTTACTACATTGAGTTGGCTCACCAAGGGTTACACGAATGCTAAAATTGTCATGAGGTATGCAGGTGTAAGCAGCAAGGAAAAGTCAAACTTTTTGAAGGAATGTACTGTCTGTGTTGTCTTACAAAGACTTACCCCATAAGTTGTGAGACTTGAAACATTTCTAGTATTTGTATAGTCAACTTAGTGAAGCATAAACAAAATTATCCTATGTAACACCTTCATTTGAAGGAAATCTGCCACTGTCTCGTATGGTTTACATCACTGATACAGTTACACTGCACACCATAAAGATTGCAGAGAACTTAAGAAACAGCTTGAGGATTCAGAAAACCATCCTGAAAATGTCACTTGTTTTGAAAATGTCATATAGCTTTAAAATGGCCAATGAAAACAAGGAGTGTCTTTCAAAGAGCTTTGAGTTATACCCATAAAACACAGTGATTGCTCATATACATTCCCAGAACATCTCCCGATTGCTCAAAATTATGCACTGTCATCTCAGTTAATAGAAATTCCTGTTAAACTCACACAGTTTTCTCTGTTGGCCATGATTATAAAGTCTTCTGCAATTTCTATTTGATCTGTGTTTTCAACTTCCTTAAGTTTCAAGACTCTACCAAAGAGACAAAAATCACAAAATAAGTATACATTCATATCCATTTACTTCAATACTTCTATATTTTTAACCTAAAAGGTCAGCTATATTTAAATCAGAAATTACTGAAATTGAAATAATTTATTTTTGTAATTTATGTCTATCACAGAAATTTTAACACTGTTGTCCTGAATTTTTTTTGTATCACATTCTACTATTGCCTGCCAATGAACACATGCATCATGTAGAAATAGCCAGATGTTTCTACCAGAGCTCCTGCTTCTGACAAATTCATAACTTTTCCAGTTTCTAGATGACAGTGTTTTGACCCACAAATATCAAACTACTGAATTTATGCAGTTATGCAACTTTCTGCCTAATGAAAACAAGATCTGAGGGGAAAAAAAAAACCTCATACTTTATCAAATTTGGTCCCACGTGGATTATTCTGCCCGACATATCTGGATGGAAATATATCCAATCAGGTTCCAGTGAACAGCATTTCATATCTTGTATGCCATTTTTTGCCTGAAGAAGGAAGGAAAAGCTTAGAATATTAGTATACTTAAAGCCTCACAGATCTAAGTAGAGAGGAAATACTCAGCTCTTCTCCACATGCCTCTGAATGTTTATAAATATTACTCTGACAAACATGACCAGAAAAGATGGCAGAGGAACAAAGTAACAAATAAATAAATGAGTAATGACTCCAATAGCTCTAATTCTCAAGGATACTCCATGGAACTGTTTCAACTTTTCTTTAAATTTACAATAGGCCCTGACTTTGTACCATGATTATATGTCCAGCCTCTCCTAAAACTATGCAAAATAAAAGTTTAACCTGCAAACCCTGGAACAATTCTAGTAATCTGAGAAGATATGAGAAACATAGTAACACAAACTGCAACTTGTGCCTCAAACCTCAGGTTCGGCCTCTCCTGTGCACAAATATTTGTGGAGTGTGTAAGCCTTGGGTAGCTCGTGATTTCAGATGCAAATGATACACACTGATCAGAATCCTGAAATTCTGGCAGGTGATTTTGTTGTTAAATTTAGCTGACTCTAATCATTCAAGTTTTCAAATGCATGAACCCATACAGAAAAAACTAGATGGGTAAGGTTTGCTCAAGTCCCTTTGAATCTAAGCTGATCTTCAGCTATGGCTGTGAATGATGTTCTGAAGCTAAGAGATAGGAGGAGGATCACCAATTTGATCAAGCTAATAATAGAAGAGATAAGAACATTCACAGATGAGAAGTTTTTTTAGTAAAGAATCCTGAAGTGGCCAGAAACTGTTATGTAAATATCATCAAGTCAAATGGAGATCCAAAATAAAACTTGAGATGGTGATCTCACATAAAAGAATATATGATGAATAGCACATAAAAGAAAAAAAAAAAAAAAAAAAAAAGAGAGAGATGCCGGATTAAGCTGAGTGAAAAAAATAGGGATGCTGGATTAAGCTGAGTAAAAAATTCCTTCCAGAGAGGGAAAACATACAAGTCAAGGGTAAACCACAAACATTAAGGAAGTTTATTCAGCAATTTCTTAAAATGCCAGTTGGTAGGCTGAGCTGTTGAAAGTGCATTAAGATGTTACCACACAAGGAATCGGGTATGAGATTCTGCTCAACTCTGTACTTTTAAGCTGGAAATCCAATGCTATGTAGCACTGGCAGTGCTACGACTATACTGCAGTGAAGGAAATATCAGAAGTAATACTAATTCAGAAGAAAACATGACTTCAGTGGATGACAGAACACTGTAGGGTGATCCCTGTGAAAGCACCACACTGGGAAATGAAGACTTTGTTACCTCCAGCACTGCTCAGGAGAGATGAGGACAAACATGATACATATTTATTTCAGAGAAGCTACCATCTGAATATATTACCAAAGCATTGTCTTTCAGAGAACAAATATAGAAGACTCCTCTATGTTTTTTCTTGTTAGGTGTGATGATATAATGCCAAGGAAAGCCTCCAATTTGAAATGCATTCTCCAGAGAAGATGCTTCAAATAGCAAAGGTGGGGTATCTGCAAACATGGGGTAACGTTAAGACCATTAGTAGAAGAACAATAATAATTCTATCGATCCTTACAAGTCTAAATTACATTAAAGCTGTTAATTCTTCAGAACTTTTGAAGACAAGTGGAAATACATTGGCTGTTAAAATTCTTCTAGCACCAGAGACACTTCCTCACCTAGCATCCAGGCACACATCTGGAATTCCCTGAGGAAGATTACTGAGCTCTCAGATCTTCATGCTGAACTGCTCTCCTGATATCTTTGACTTAATTCATTCCAAATGAGCTGGATGAGGAAAGACTTAGCAAACAGTTAAAATTAGTCCAGCTCATCTGAATGAGAAGGAACATACACATGAACAGATCAAATTGCGATCAAATTGCATATCAGAATGATCACTATTCTCTTGAGAAAAACAGTACTAAAAACCTACATCTTCTTTTGTGTAATACAACAAAACAGCGTGGACCACGGTGAATTCAATCTGTAGCTGAGTTCATAAACAAAATAAAATATCAAAGAATTCTTGTAACTAACGGCAAAATGAGTTTACTTCTATCTTCAGTTCAGTTGGGATAAATTAGACAGATGTAACATGCCATTCATACATTCTGTTTACTAAATGAGAAAAGCATCTTGAGAAGAAATGGCCTCTACAAAACTTTATAACTAAATAAAAGCAACTTCTACAGCTGCTATGCCTCCCATTGATTTTAAAATGAAAGAACAGCTCTTTTTGACAGTACAGAGAAATGCATATTAAAAAAAAAAACAAAGACAAAATGTGGAGTCCAGTCACCAAGGGCATTTAAACAGGCAGAATATAAAAACTCAAGCTGAATTACTGTGAGGAGGGAAAGGCTCTTATCTGGACTTTCTTTTTTCCAAGAGCCTGATCCAAATTTTGACTTGTCTTTCCCCTGCTTAGTCTAGATAATTAACCAGACCATAGCTGATGGTGCCAAGATTTTGCAGGACATCAGCAATGATGATTATATAGTGCTTCCTGCTTTTTCCTTCACGTTTCTCAGAACATAGTCCTTTATACTGAAAGGAATCACTTTACTGTCTATAGAAATGAAGTCTTTCCTGAGCTGGAGAAAAGCTGTCTTTTTAGCTGTCTTTTGTGCTGGTACATAGGAAATGGGAGGCTCTGTGTGAGATATACCAAAGTATACAGTTTATGAAAACTGAGGTAAAAAGTGTGGGGAATGTTGAGAATGGAGGCATATGCAGAGGAGCTGCAATTATTAACGTCTGTCAGAAAATGAAAAATAGGTCAAGAAAACTTGTAACATTTCACTTAGTAGACTCTTCATTTTAATTAATGAATATATAATAAGGCCCATCAAAAATTCTACTGGATGGACTAAATGATATATTTACATGTTTATTTGAATAGTACAGCCATCCTAAGCAGTACAGGCTGCTGCTAAGATACACTTCTCTTTTTATGCTCATTTGCTGAAAATTTCTAAGACCGCAGCCGCCTCTGCAGTGGTGTGACTCTGCTTCCTCAACTCCCTATTGCTGTTACATGTCTCTTGCTCTTGTTGCTCAACATTTTGTTTTCATTATTCCCGAGTCCTTCCCCTAGCAATGCAGGGTTTCAGTCTCTACTTTGAGCCTCTTTCCTCATTTCCTTAAAACTCTCAAGTCTCATCTAAACATAAGCTGTAAAGTTGTTCCTGGCAGCACTAACATGTATTTGTTCTAATTTGTTGTGGAAAAGAAAAGTGAGCTAAATGTCTCCTCTGCTTTTTTAACTGAAATTACTGAATCCTATGATAATCAATCAAATTATAATTTTACATTCTGGACTTCAGAAGGTGACATAATGCAGATTTATAGTTACCTTTTCTTTCCACTGTGAACAACAGTAAAATTCTTACCAGTCGGTAGCTATGAAAGATGTGGTAAGTACATAGTAACCCATGTGTTTTTATCTCTTTACACTTCCCCTTGGGTAACTCATGCACCATAAAAATAGCATCATATTTGAAGGGACTGCCATCCCTTCTGGCAATTTCTGTAGGCAGACTAGGACTAAATAAGCAGGAAAATTCTGAACAGATAGATTACACTAAATACAAGTTTAAACTCTGAAACTGTTAAAATCTCACTCACTGAAGCATTACAGTACATTGAAGGTTCAGTCAGCCATTTCATTCTTAAAAGAGAAACAGCTCCAAAACCACAAGAATGCAACTATCTGCAAACAGCAGCCACAGCAAATGTTCATCTCAGTTCCAAACTTCCTAACCACACATTTTTAAATTTAATACAAGATTAAAAACATTTATCCCCCAGCACAATAATTTTAAATATCAAAACCAAAAACTATACTGATTTGTAAGACATGAGAATGTATCTACTATAGAATTCTTTTCTAAGCTCCCACACTGTTTTCACAGTGACTACAGTGTTACATTCTGGTTTAGCAGACAGAAAGGAAAACAAGGAGAAATAAGGAGACATCAACTGTAGTGGCCTGTCACTGTTTTGATAAAACACTGCATTATACTTGAAAGCTTTTACTATTAATTCTGCATTTTATCTTTGTACACTTTCTCAAGTTTATGTGAATCAGCTTTGGTTTGTTTGCTATTATCTAATATTGTTTGTAAACATAAAGATGAAAAACATTTTATGGGGACAGCCTCCTATAAAATACTTACTACAGAAACTTTCAAAAATTAAAGGAAAAAAGCATGTATTATTTGATTTTGGTGAAACTTACTCCCCCTCAAGTCTCTCACTTGAACTTTTTAGAACTTTTTAAAGAGAAAAAAAACTTTCACAGGCTTTGATCATTTATTAAGATTCTTATTATCAAATTCTAACGTCAGAGGCACCAGTAGAGATGAATGTAGGTTTCAAAGAAATTAAAGTCATTACATAAAGCAGAACATTCATAAGTTAATGATTTGAGGCATGAGGATTGTTTTTAAGATTGATTTCTTCTTTCCTTCGGAAAAAACCTTTTCTGAAATGGGCACATTTCCAACAATTGTGGACACAAAAGTGCCAATAAAAACTGTTCAATCCCTTCCTCTTTCCCTGAGCAGCTGTCTCTCAAAAATAAGGAGGTGTTTCCACTTCACGTGTTTCTTGCAAAGTTTTTAAAATAGATTACTTGCTGTACTAATTTTCTAGGTAAGTCACAGAATCACAGAATCAGGGAATAGCTCAGGCTGGGTGCTATTTAATTAATTCTTGCAATTAAAAGTAAAGAAAAGCATGATTTTACTATAATGAACCCAGAAATAAAGTAACGGCACAACACAAGGACAGTAATTTTAATGATCTTGGTGCTAAAAAGTCATAAGCAAACCACATACGCCACGATAATACAAAGATCATAAATACCTGTGATTTTAATGTTACATGGAAGACCAAATGGATACTTTCCCACAACTCCCACTTCACCATTCCAGTTGAATTCACATCCCAAGTCAAATGGCTGATCCATGAACTAAAATAAGGCAGAACAATTCAGTTTTATCAGTGCATTTACCTGCTTTTTGTTTGAGTGCTCCATTACTACAGCATACTCGACTTGTTAGACGCTGCTTAAATTCTTATTTTGAATTAACATCCGATTTTTTATTGGCAGAAGGTGAACTTAAATGTTTCACTGTAGTTCCGTTTCAGATCAAACAATCTTCCATGCCCATCATTTTCTAACGATAACATTTTATTTTCTAACTATAGACTGTACATAAAAAGCAGCACACTCTGGTCTGGCATATGTTGAAATACCTGCCCAACCTTGGTTCTCATATGTTTTGCCACCAGTGACCAGCGTAAATAGAATTTTCTGACAGTACATCTTTTGTATCTTCAGACTGTGTATAGTCTTAGGCAAGAACTTTATCCTTTGACACAACCTCCACGTACCTATGTGGTGTTTCAAGTATATTAATGACTTGTTGCCAGAAAAGAGCATGGATTACATGAAAAATTTCACGTTACCTGTTCAGAGATGGCCTGGAAGTTGTAGAGCCTGACCAAACCCATGCTATACATTACAATCAGGATTCCATTAGAAATAGCAACATCTGTCACATTGTTACCAAATATCTGTAAAAAGAAAAATATTCTACTAAAGAAGAAATAACTAAGAGAGTGTAAAATACAAAATTAAGAATATAATCTCAGTAATCAGGTTCCTTTTTGACTCTGACCAAAACATACAAGCGAAGTTTTAGTTAAAGAACATTTCTGTAGCTCATCTGTTCTGCTGAGTTTCTGTAATACTTTGCACTGCAGTAACATCTGGTGTTGTAAGTCAAATTCTACAAGAACACTTATTCACTAATTAATTTTCAGTGTCTCTTTGTATCATGTTAAGCAGTTACTACAAGTCATGAACAGATTTTATTGCCCAGCATCCCACAGGAAGTCAATAGGACAGCTAACAGTTCAATCTGAAAGTACTGACTGCAGAACCTCTCCATCACCAGGGTAAAATACGAGCCTACTCATGCCTCTGTGACTGTGTACAGCTGTACAAGAACTACACTAGCCAGTTGTCAGAGTACAGATCCTCTCTGAATCTGAACTAGACACATACATGAAAAGCCGATTACCCCTTTAGTGATAATGCAATATTCATTTGTGCTACTCCTTAGAACATCTCCACTGAAAAAAAAAAAACAACAAACAAACTAGTTCTTAATATTTAATAACAGCATATGAAGTTGGTAATTTTTTATATTGAGATGTTTGGAAGACCAGAGTTTACATTTTTTTAATTCAGAATCACTGCATGAAGAAGCAATTCAGACAGGCTTAAAATCTATTAAAGAAAATAAACCCAAAAGCTGGAACACTCCTATTCTTGCTCATATCTTTCAGTTTGGTCCTGAAAGATAAATTCACCTCTGACAGCCTTCTTTTTATTTTTTCTGTTGAAATTATTAGATTAGGTCCTACTGTCTTCCAGTCCAAGCTCTTTTTTCCCTTGACATAAAGGATAAAAAGTTCCAGTGTGAATTTGGACTTATTGTTGTGTACCTTCCCAGTGAAGCTGTTGCATTAGGAGCATTCTGTAGCATTCAAGACTAATGTAGCAGTTACACTCCCTATCAGGCTTAGCATTGCATTTGCTATTTTTTTTAAATTCCAAATTCTACCCTGACCTTATGTCTAGTAATAACAGTTACTCTGATAAACAGGACAGGCCTAATTGAAGAAGTGTGTTTTTAATACATCTGGCCTACTATGACCATGATGAATCCAACGTGACATTCTTAAACAGATAGAAAATACTCTTGATACTGGTACAATCTGTGCTTTCCAGTCGTAAATGCTAAATTTAAACAGAAGAGTGCCCCTTAACTTTCACAGGCTCAAATAAAATATGGTCAAACCCCCCCTTCCAATTTCCAGCCTCAGCCAAACCCAGCGTGAACTAAAACCTGCTGGTAACTCTGGACCCCAAATGAGAGTGTGCCTCACAGAAGTTTGACGACAGACTCTGCACATTCATACCGTTCAACGTGCAAGATTTACCTAGAACACTTGTGACTTAAAATATTTTTTTTAATCAGAACACTAAAATTTCCATCCAGCTTTCCATCACAAACCAACATCAGAAAGGTCGTTTCCTCTTGTTTGACAGACATGTATTTAAATTTTACTGTTTCTTATAATACAAGTTTGAAGTGTTTGTAACTGTACATAGAACGTTAGGGTATTACTAGAAGTGGTTCAGATGGACATCTATGTATGAAGAGCGCTCAGGAGATGGTGGAGCTTAAGATCCTGGGTGGAAGAAGCCTTAAGAAAAGACGGAGAGTGGATCTTATTAATGTTTATAAATATCTTAAGGGTGGGAGACAAAGGGGCATGGCCAACCTCTTTTCAGTGGTCTGTGGGAACAGAACAAGGGGAAATGGCCATAAATGAGCATAGGAAGTTCTGCACCAATATATGAAAGAATTTCTTCTCTAAGGGTGACAGAGCACCAGACAGGCTGCCTGGGGAGGCTGTGCAGTCTCCTTCTCTAGAGATACTCAAGACCCATCTCGATGCCTACCTGTGCTGCCTGCTGCAGGGAGCCTGCTTTGGCAGGGGGGTTGGACTTGATCTCTAGAGGTCCCTTCCAACCCCTACAATTCTGTGATTCTATGAAGAGGTAAAAATAACACTGCACTCTACACCTCTCTAGCCTTTAATTTCAGCACCTGTAAGAATTACAAATCAACACATCAAGTAGTAACCCAGAAACAATTCATCAGCATTTTCTCATCTGGAATTAAGATTCTTCCCCCAGCGCACCGTCAGACACTAAAAGAACATCACTGCTCATTAAAAAAGGTAGTGTCCTGAAATATTAATTATGACTTCTGAAATCATGGGACACTTGCCCATGTCTCTCATACAACCACGGTTCAGATTAAACTTACCTTTTTGTTTATTTCTAGCATTCCAATAAATGACAGAGGCAAAACTTGGAACACGGCAAGATGGAACAGTACAGACTGCTGGATACCTGCCTGGGAAAGAAAGAGCACTGAACATACATTATACTTGAGGCATTTATTGGTGGTAGGGTATCTTCATCTTCTACCATAGTAGCAAAACATAATGTCTCCGTATCTATTGTAAGTTTGTGACAGATTTTGTAAAAATTTAAGAACAGTTTTTCAACAAACTTACCTGTCGTGCTGCTGCAGGGAGTTTGTTCTGAGCTGACTTCACAACCATTACTTCTTGAGGAGTATCCCAACTTAGATACCTATTTGTGATAAGGAAGACGTATCTTAACCATTGCAAAATCAGTTGATAATAAATACATGATTTCATGTAAAATACAATCTATTCTAATTAGGCAGATCTCTGTGTCCAGGCAAACTATTCAGTATCTGATCTGGGAAAGCTGCCCGAGTTGTTTGCTGTTTGCAATAATGCAAAAGCCACTGGACTAGGTGCCAGTAACAGCTTATTCCTTACAGAGTTGTGAGAAAACTTCTGAAAGTATGAACATTCACTGTCCTATTTTTATTTCTTCCCTTCACAAATCACTGCCTTCTTATCCTTCTGTCTAAAGAAGATCGTTACGAACTGAAAAAACTGTGCACCTTGCCAGAAGCAGTAACTGCTGTGCTTTTAAGAATAAAATGGATACTCTATGGAGAAGAATGTTTCTAAGTTAAAAACTGCTTACTTTATCCTTTAAATGTATTTTTCTTCTGTCTTATCAAGTTTGCTTTGCAGTTCTTAAAGATCTTCTGCTGGTATGTTGCTATTGCACTATCAAAGGCTATAAAATCATTAGAGGAAGGCCAACAATAGTCTGTTTCTTGGGTTGGTTTTTTTTTTTTGGTGTGGCTCTTGTTTAACTTGATACCAAATTTGAGACCACAGTACTTGAGTTGCTGAAATGACTGTAAAGAAAACAGAGAGCAGGAGCAATACTCCAGGAAAACTGCTAGACAAACAGACCCGTGTATGATTGGGCTCCTAAGGGTTTTATGAGCTGTCTTTCACTCTAAGACATCCAAAACCTATGTATTCACTAATCTGCAGGGAGCATTATAAGGCAATCTATTTACATAACGTTCAATCACCAGCACCAATGAAAAATCTGGAAAAACATGGTGAAGTTTGATGAGAGACTTGGGGCTTCACTCTTTTTTCCCCCCTCTGTACTTACAGCAAATTTCCTCCAATTAAAAAATATTTTTATAGTCCTTTGGCTAGTTATTGTAGAGGTTGCCCTCACAAAGGAATCCAAAAACCAAGATTTTCTGAACGCAGAGAAAATTGAACATCTTACTATGCAGAAAGATAAACGTGATTCCTCTTCTCCAGTTTAATACTAATGACTGTTAGACATATAAACCATAGCCAATGTTTAATACCTGAATTTGCAGCAGGAACCTGCAAGATACACTTTTTCCAGTATTTCCCCACTATCAGCAGAGAGACGTAGAAGCCAGTTCTGCACTGTTAAGACTATAAGGGAAGGTTTGTAGTCTGATGGATTTGGTAGCATTTCCCCCTGTGTAAGAAAAAGGTTATCAAGAAGAAGTTTGTACCAGTACATTATGTAACAACAAGAGAGAACTAAATACACATTCCTCAAAAAAATACAGATGGAGAGGTTCCTGTAATCACATCAGAATATATAAGCTCATGTATGTACTAAAGAGTCAGCTGATGTTATGTAATTAATTTCATGTCACACTTTTTGCACGGTTTTCTAGAAAATTTACCTTTCATAATTTCCTTGCCTTGCACAAATAAAATATAATAGCTTATCAATACAGCTGATGTCGATCTTCATGAGAACATTTTGTAAGAATTGCAGAATAAACTGCTGAGTGGTAACTCAACAGTAACTGCTTATTTTTGGCATCTCAAATACCGAAATAATATTCCTAGGTTCTGTGGACAGTGAACAAGTGAAAAATCCCTCCAGAAGGGGAAATATTCTCTACAAATAGTCTAAGGAGACCAAGCTTCTTATAGCTTAGAACCAGGTTAAATCAGTACACATATGAGCACCCATAAAGACCTCTTCTTATTAAACAGTGAAATTATATCACAACTATTAGTTGCTTCAGAAAAATTAAACACAAAAACATATCCCTCAAAGACAAAGGATTAGAAGTGTAACTGCATGACATCAAATGTGTCGAGATTTTACAGCTATGGAAAAGACTATCAGTTTGAAGTCAAATGGAAAATCCATTTGTAACAGCAATTGAACAGAGTTTTGATTTTGAACTAAAAGACATTCAAATCGCATGGTATTACTATACCACAGGCACTAAGAAGAACAATGCACAATTTCTGATTGCTTTTTTCATTTCTCTTTCCTTATATGTTCCAGACTACATCCCAGCAGGGATCCCAAGTACAAAGTAGTATAGTTTAAAATTCCACCAGGTGAATCAGATATTTCAAGCCAAGCAAAACACCCCATGAATGAAGAAATACTTTTCCTTCTCAGTGCTGAGAAGTGAAAAATGGGTAATTGAATTAACTAACTTTTCTTAAAAATGACCTTTTTTTAAGAGAAAACAGAACAAGCTTCAGTCTAAATACTGCAGCAAGACTATCTATGTATGAGTATCTATGAATTTTACATTTCATAAGGAGGAAAGGAGGGAAATTAGATAATTAACTAGAAGGAGCAGAATAGCTTGTGGACAGTTACTTCAGTTGGTCTTTTTTATATATAAAATGTTAACATCTGGGAAAAAAAAAAACAACCAAACAAAATAAACCCTCTCATCTACTGCCCTTGATAACTCAACAATAAGGAAATGATTAAAACAGAATTTCTGTTCTAAGGAATTAAGAGTTGAGTTGCATACACATAAAGGCACAACTTTTAATATCTTCCACAGATGTTCATGAAGAAGCATTTAAATGCACTGTTGAAAAATTTAGAATATATCTCTAAGCATACATTCTGTCAAAGTAAGCATACGTTGTGAACCTTGAATGACGTAACTCACAAAAATTTTGGACAAAATCAGTTAACAGGGAAAGAATTCCCTATTCTAAATCTATTCCTCTGAGAGGTATTAATTTCTTTTTGCAAAACAAGGCTCTAGTAAAAAGTAATCTTACCAGTGGGCATTCCAATAATAAAGCATCTTCTATTCTTTCTGACTTAGAACACTTCGGCTTTTGATAAAGTATTCTTGGCTCTTGTGCAATGCTGGAGGAAAATGATTGCTAATCATTAGCCTACTTTATAAACTACTTTCTATCAACAAGTACTTTCACACACTTTTATATATCCTACCTCTTTAGGTAAGTCAGAATTTAAATGCCTTTATTTTCCTTTGTAATTGCTATCTGCAGTCACTGTCAAAGTAATGCCTATAAACAAACGTAGTATAACATAAGACCGTAAACCTATTAATTTCTATGTTTTTGTTAAAGCAGGCAATACCAGATATACTGAGTAGTAATGTTTTTGCTTTAGTAACACCCATTAACAAGAAAGCATATTCCAGAAACTGAGAATTATATTGAGACCTTCCTCTAAAGCACTTCCAGCGTTCCCTTTCATAATACAAAGGCAGAGTGTATTACACATATATTTTTAAAAACCTGATGCTAGCATAAAGTCTTCATTGAGCGTATGCAGTTTTCCCTTCAGGGAGAAGCAGAGACAAAGATAAATCTTCAAAGATATTTGTCTTTTATGTTTCATATTGCACTGTCTCAATATTGTTCTGACCATGGCTTAAAATAGTTCTCCTACTCCATACTCCTTCTTTCCTAAGTGGGATGGTTGAGGACAAGGACTGGTGTGAGCAGGACCCCTTGTCCCCAGCTCTGCCCCTGCTGCTTCTGAGCTGAACCTCTGCAGCATTCATGGAATAGGAAAGTACGAAAGAACTGATCCACTCTAAATTAAATTCCACTCAACTCAGTGCACAGGGGCTACTGAGATGAACAACTTTGGTATATGTCTCAGTCACAGTGTTAAAACTGTAAGTCAGGTCAACTTTCAATTGTAAATGTATTTATTACCTGCTAATACAGCACTGGTAGTTGTCTAAGTAAATTCTTCCTCTTTCATAAGCAATAGGAGATGCAGAATGAGTCGTCCAAACGTTCTTGAATTTAGTACTTTCCTGAAACAGACAGAGGTTTTAACAGTGATGAACTTGTGAAAAAAACTGTATTTGAAAAATCCTTAGCTCCTGCAGCTTGATAACCAAGTTTAACTGAACCTTTCTTTTTGTATGGTTGTGATGGGTTATTTTGTTTGTTTGTTTGTTCGTTTTTAAACAAAACAGTTCTTTAGAGAAGAGTTTTCTCTTTTAAAAACTAAAGTAACTCTTTACTAGCTTATGGACGGCATGTGCAGTGAACATTTTGTTCTTAACTTGCTTCCATGAGAACTGTCAATTTTAATGTAAAAGTTTTAAATCAAGGATAAAATCCCCCATTGCGTAGATATGCACATACCATTCTTTTATACAGAAGGAATTGAATTTAACTGAGCATTCCTTCCATTTTACTCTTGGTGACTGGTCTGAAAAGTAGGAAAGGCTGTACAGTTATTTGCAACATCAGCCAGAAGTGGCACAATCTTTTCACAGAGATGAAGTTATACGTGTGTACTGCAGACACCAGCAGCTCTATCTCCCTAACACAGGTTCCAGTCCTACGGAACGTAAGCATCTGCATATGGTCAGAGGGACTGTGCCCTCATGTGCCTGTACATCTGACAGCATTAAGGGCTGCTTTGTTGGACAGTATGTTTGCTAGAAGTCAGCTATAGGTTAACTGCCCGTTGGCTGCTGCATGCTGGCTTTCAGTGCACGTCTGTCAGCGACTGCACAGCAGCAGCAGTCATTCTTAAATGAAACGGCATGATTTCTGTATTTCTGTAACAGAAATGTCACTGAAACATTAAGGGCGTGGGTGTTCATCCGCTGATTTCCTTATTTTGCTTTGAGAGACCCACAGAAAGTTACAAATTCAATACCAGCCATCTTAAGGAATGAAAGAAGCAATATAAAATCTCGTAAGAAGCAATTTCAAACGTGCACGTGTGTTTTTCAAGCGCTTCCGCTGTTTCTCCAGTACTCCGTACGTTTCTAGGTCCGAGCCCCACGAAATACATACACGCCATCATTTCTAACCCTCTTAGCTACACTCTTGCATCAATTTTCCCTCCCCAGCCTTGCTCGCAGCGACTTCCCAAACACGCGTGCCCCGCCCGCGCCGCCCTTACCTGGCACAGGACGGTTCTCAGGAGCCCCATGTTCTTCCGGAGGGCCACGCCGGCGTCCCGGGCGTAGAACCCGCGTGCCCTGCGGCCGAGCAGGCGGCACACGTTGTGCGCCCGCGGCGCGGCCTTCCCGGCGGCCGCGGGGCACATCTCGGCCGAGCGGAGCAGGGGAAGGCCGGAAGAGCCGTGCACGCCGCGGAGCGCACGCCGGAACCGCCCGGGCGGAGCGGGGAGCGGAGGCCCGGAGCGCCTCGCCGCTCGCGGCGGGGACGCCGGGTACTGTAGTTCTGCGGGGCGCGCGGGAGTACGGAGGCGCGAAGAATTACGCTCGCGATTCTGTCTGTAAGCGGCAGGGGAGTTTTGTAAGAGATAGTCGAGTGAAAAGGAGGAGCTCGTATCTCGGGTCCCGTCTGTGGGTGCTGTGGGCGCGGGCTCTGCAGGGCGCGCGGTGGCACCGACCCGAGCGAGGGGGGAGGTGAGCGCCCAGGTGCGGGTGGGCAGTGGAGGAGTGGTTGTTTAAAACTCAGTATTTCCGGGCTCTGCAACGCCTCCCTGAGTTTTGCGAGTCTTTATTATTTTTTAGAGCTGCATCCTAAAAGTTGTCACCGGCAACAACGTTTGCCGGCAGAGAAACCGGGCGTCTGGGGACGAGCTCGTGTTCCTTCCTACAAAGGCCCAGATGGGGTAACGTGCGAGCTGCCGGTCTTTGTGTTTCTGTGTCTGTTCTCCAGGCTCCCTGAGCCGGACCTGGCACCCTCACTAGTACTTGAACAGCAGTGGGAGTACAGAGCTGTGGGGCATCACCAGTGTTTGGGAGCAGCGGCAAGGTGCGGGTGGGGCAGTTGTGGTTGCCCCACTGTGAGCAGGGAAGGGTAGGGCAGGGTGCTGAAGTGGCTCTGCACACTGGTGGTCACCTCAGGGGTGGCAAAGTCCACACAGGCATCCAGGATCTTGGAGAAGTGTAATTAAATAGGGACACTCAGTGTAAGTTATACATCGGTGAAATCCATGTTATTGTTCCAGTTCTCAGCAGCAGCCTTAATACTAGGAAAATCACGTGTTTCGTGTTGAGACAAATGATCTTTGGTTTGTTGATAAAGTCGTGTGTTCAGTATTTCATAGAAAATAGGATTGGAGACTTACATGCATAGGAAGGATGTGTTTATAAACACGTGTGTTTTCTTTTTCACTTACCTAAGCGCCAGCCAGCAGAGGGTGCACAGGTTAACAGGGAAGCCTTAGTTCTATGCTGTGTTTGTCACTGATGGCTTCCTCTTGATGTTAACCTTGCAAATAGATGAGTTTGATAAATCCATTTTCTGTTATATTCTGACGGATAAATAAGAAAAGGTGTTTTTTATTATTTCAGGAAAAAAGTGGAAAAGCACAGAGAACTGGGTGAAAGGACAGTAAAGGATCATGCAGAATACTTACATACTTAAATTCCATACAAAAAGCCCTCACAAACATTTTGATATGTGGGAAAACAACTTGTCTGTAATGTTAAACAAATGCATGTTTTTTTTGCAGGATTGTAACCTGAAGAATCAGGTGTGAATTTGTGTCTTTGTTTCAATACTTAAGAAATTTGTAGCGAGTGAACAGTATCTTCTTAACTTCATGTCTATAGTTATGTGGTCTCTGAGCAGGTGTTACAAACACAAAGTAGCAGAACAGTAACATCTGAAAATTACATTGTAAAAAGATTGAACGCAAAATGGTAATTCCTTTCCAAAAGTGATTCTTGGATATCAAAATATATTTTTAGCTTCAGCTAGAATGAAGGTATCTTTCAAAAACTGAGGTATACTCTTCAGTTAAAATTCCTTACTGAAGCTTCATTTTAAAGTCAAAATTGTCTTTGATAGTGAAGCCAGAACATGCCCACTATAAATTGAAATGGTATTTTCAACAAAACATTTATCTTGGTCAAAACAAAACGTTATATATTATATATATATATATATATATATAAGTGCTGATAGAATTACTGTGTTTACAGGACAAGCTTCTATAGGAAATTTTTATCACCTGCCACGTCAAGTAAAAGAAGAAATAGGAGCTCAAGTTATTTTTGGATGGAGCTGATTACGTTAGTCACAGCAATTAAGGAATTGATCTCTGTATATTCATATGTACATTTAATTCAGATAAAACACTTTTTTAGTTGTGTCGTGTTCACAGCACTCACATTGGTTAAAGATTTAGTAAATAAAATACATCTATATTTCTGAACTAACCATTCCTTTGTTATTGCCTGTTCATGTCTCTGATCTTGCAGTTGCCATTATTTTATCTTTAGCTGCATTTTTTAACTGCTTTCATTACCTTAAGAACATATTAAAGATTGCAGTTGATTCCCTCAATACTGGGGATAAAGCTTTCTTTGCTTCCGCTGTCTTCCCAGACAATTAGATGCATTTGGCAGTGTGAAATAATGTTGCAGTTCACAGTGTCAGCTGAAGAATATGTTTTCCCTTTTTGGGGGGAATGGTGCAGTGATTGCTTCTTAAAATTAAAAGAATGAAGATAATAATAAAACTCACAGTTTTGTAAGATACTGCAAAAATGGTTTATGTTGCAGGGTAATTTCAACAGGAATATCAAGGGAGAACGGGCTATTCTCCAAATTAGGAAATTAAATAGTAATGATATTTTTAAACGCTCAAGGATTTTTAACTCTCTGGTTGTCCCTAATAATATTCAATTATATAGTACCTGCATTCATTATTTTATCCCAAATAATACACCTTCAGGTTATGTTGCTGATTTCCTGGATGTGTGATGGTTCGCGTAAATTTTTTCAGAAAAAAAAAAAACTATCTGTCAACCTTCCTCATCTGTATCTCCTATCACCCTCATGCAGTCTGTTTCTTCTTTTCTCACTCTTTGCACAGTCTGCCTGAAAGATAGCGTAGGAACAATTTTCTCTTACTTAATGTTTCTGTGTATGTGGTTGAGTACATCTACTTGGTGGTTGGTTGGTTGCGTTTTGTTTGTTTGTATCTGCTGTTGCTTTTTAACCAATGTAAACTGCACTGCCCTGCAGGAGTCAGAGTAGTGTTTTGTTTCTCTGTATTAATCAAAATATTTTTTGTTTTTCTTTTCCCTTGATGTAGTCAGTACTCTTCAGTACTTTCTGAAAGTTGCTGTGTACCCACAGGGATGGCTGCATCATTTCCAGTAATGATGCATGAGAAGGAAAAACAGTTGAGAGTTTTAGATCTGTGAGAAGTTTGGAAATATCTTTGTGTTTCAGCTGGGCACTTTTTTTTTTTTTTTTTTTAAGTGAGTCATTGAAGGACTAATCATAAAGCCCCAAAAGGGCACATTTAGTCACTTTGTAAAATGGAAGAATACTATGTATTCACTTCAGTTTATGAGTGAATTTGGTTGACAGCAAAGTCTCTTTTGTTCCTGCCTTCCATCCTTCCTTCCTCCCCTCTTCATTTGGCCTACTCTGGAGTCATACCTGGATATCAGAAATATTGAACATGTATTTAAAAAAAAAAGCCTACTGTTAATTTGTGGTTGTACCTTCAGTGCTACCATCGTCATAAGGAGTTTTTCCCTTTTGATTGCTTTTACTACTCACATCTGTTTTGTACAGCTAAGGTGTTTGATGGTGATAAAATATGTCAGCACCTGTTTTAGAGGAGAGCATTTGGATTTGATTATCAAGTGTTGTGTAGATAAGCTTCTAGGTTCCATGTAGAAGTAATGATATGAAATTCACTGTTTCCATGATACCTTTCTGAATAGAGATGTAATGTAAGCTGTATGTGGTCTTCCTAGTACAGGCTCATGTTTTTTCTTTGTAATGGTGACTCTGCATACAGGTAGGCTTGGCAATTGCAGATGGAAGGAGTTGTTAGCTCTGCAGTGAGTGGTCAATTGGGTATCACAAGGTATTCATTCATTAAGTTAACTGAAACTAGTTTCTCAGACAAAAATGGGGAGTTCTTCTTGTTCCTTTTTTTTTAATTTTTTTTTTTCCTGACACCTGTTTCAGAATGTATACTTCTTAAGGACTTTATTCATCAGTGAAGTGGTTTACATATGTTTTGGTGTGAACTTCACTGTTTTAAACAAGATTAGAACAGTTCTTCTCTCCTACATCTCTAATTTTATCTCTGTGCTGCTTTGAGTTTTAATGCCAACATCCATCATGACTATTTAACTTGTTGTCTACCTGGTGGGTGACAGGTATCTGCATGTTCACCTTCACCAAGCTGTACTAAAGGTGTTGGGTTAAATTAATTGGGAGGGGAGGATTTTCTTAAGGTTATTCCTTCTTTGTAGCAGTAACAAATTTTTAAAAGCTAAAATGCAAAGCTCCACAGGGGAAAATAAATCCTCTGTTTTGCACCATTTGTACCATTACTGAGTGTTTGTAGTTTCTTTAGAGCATGTTTTTTTTTCCTCATGAAAACCAGTTAAAGCTTCTACAAGGAAGATATTTTCAGTATAGTGCTGTGTCATGATAAGATCCTTAAAGGTAAAGGTTGAATTGCTTCAATTAATAATCAAGCTTTCCTGACCAGGGCTCTGAACAAGAAAACAATTCCTGATTCTTTCAAACATTTCTTGCTGACATAGCTTGAGAATATGATCATCTTATCTGACAAAGAGAAAGCTGGTTGTCTATTTCATCAACAAAATCAATTAGAAAAACAGTCAGGGAATGACTCACTTCTAAAAATGAAAATTAGTCTTCCAAGCAACGTAAATGCTCTTGGACCTTCTTGTAGCCAGATTGCCTATTAATCTCATGTTCTGTGGATCACTCTCTCTCTTAGATAAGTGCACGCCTGTAAGGAACTTCCTGATATTTAACCCTGGATGCAATAGTGAACTTAACTTCCCCGCCTTCCTCCCTATCCTTGCATTTTCCTGGTGTTACAGAATTTCTCAGCTAAACTTATGTAATTATCACTCAGAGGATCATATTCACATAAAGAGAGCTGCATCTCTGGATTTTTACTGGTGCTGGATCATCTTAGTCATCTGACTATAATTTCCATCTGTGCATCTTTTCATGTTCTTACTGAGATATTTAGAAAGCCAAGAAAAATTATGTGACTAGCCTCCCAGCTGAATCATTGTATTTTATGCTGAATATAAATGCTGTCACAGGAAATGCAAGATACTAACTCAGGTCTTTTTGAATGACTGACTGAGGAAGAGGATTTGTAAACAGTTTGCAATGTAATCATGGAATCTTTATCCAGACACTCTGATTATTCAATGATGATAATTTTTTAACAAAAGTTTGTGATAATTTTTGTGGTTTTGTTTTGTGTTTCTTTTCTATTTAGTTTTGTGACCAAGAAGATTGCCATAATGTAGATCATGTTTTGCAGAAATTGTCGTGGTGAGGTAGTCCTTATACCTCGTAGTTACAATTTCATAGTGTTCCATATGTGTTAATTATTATGTATCTTGTTACGAAAAATGGTGCGTACTTATTTTCAGAGGAAAAGTACAATGGATTGTATTAATTCAGGTGTAAGCTGGAATTGCTTTAGGAGTTCAGCCATATTAAAAACAAACAGCCGTAATGAAATCATTGAAATTTGAAGAGGTTTTATTATTTTTTAATAGGGCTAAATGTTACATTTTCCCCTGATGGTCGTGCCCCATATGCTGATAAAACATTTCAGTCCTGGTAACCAAAAGTAACAGTCAATTTGATGTTGACAGCCAAAAGGTTTAAAAAAAAACAAAAAAAAAAACCAACCATTTTGTTTAATCTTAAACAAATAGAGAGAAATTTTGATCTTATTTTTTCCCCTTGTTTTTCTGTGGGTTTAAAATGAATAAACAATGCCTTTTTAAAAGTATGACTCATTCAAATGTACACCTTAAATGAGGAATTGTTCATTTAATTGAAGTGATTCCTTTGCCAGGCTTTGTATTGATGTGTACTAATTAATCTGTTTTTATTCACGGTACAAGACTTTTGATCAAATAGTAGGATTTTCCTCAAGATAAAAATCTTCCTTTTGTTACCAATTTGCACAGAGTGTTTTCTATTAACGCCTGTACTTAAACCGTGCCTGTTCTTTTCTAACTACATTTTGTATTTCCAGTACACTAAATCTGTATGCGTGGCGTATACAGCTGAATCACTCCAAAAAAAAAAAAGTAATAATTAAAAAAAATGACTAAGAATCATTTTTAAAGTCATATGCAGAGCATTTGAAGGGAAAAAAAGCAAAGGCACATCAGAGTAAATCTAGGAGGGAGAATATTTCATTTTACTTAACTCCTAAAAAGCCTGCATTAAGAAGGACATGCCAAAAAACAAACAAATAAACAAAAAAGCCAACAAAAACCAACAAGACAAAATTCTGGTAGCAGCTACATGTGCTTTTTATATTTTATTATTAACACTGTATGAAGAGATTCCATCTGAAGTAAAATACAATAATAGAAGACAGCTGTACATGTAAGAGAAAAGCCACAAGAGTGTTGGAATTAGATGATCATGAAGGTCTCTGATCCCAAGCTATTCTATGGGTCATTTGATGAAATTTAACATCTAAAATCATTGAATTCTATGAGGGCACTGAATGGGGATCAGGAGAATACAAAGCAGAAATTTTGGAAGGCTTTCTGGTGCATAATGTTGACACATTTTGCATCTTCAATTTCCTGTGTAAAAGCACAAAACCTCACAATCACAATTCTAGAATTGAATATTTAAAGACTGTTTCATGGTGACTGGGGTGAAAAATGTCAAGTCCCGTAACAGTATGTACCCTTTTGAACAAGTTGTTTCTCTTTGTTTGTCTTTTTTAAAGATGCAATGTCAAACTTGGTTTATTGTTTTACTGTGTTCAGTTTTTTTTTTTTTTCCACTGGCAGTTAGGACTTTAAAATTACACTGAAAAATTTACCTTTCTAGTTTTGTTGCAGTAGCCTACTTTGGGACTACTTGGCTTTCAGCACACTCAGGGGATATTGCTGCTTTCTGAAAAGCATTTAAATTGATACTACAGTAAAAGATCATTACTAAAGCTGATATTGGTTCTTGATTATTTGACCAGTTTCTCTTCTAAGTGACATAAATAACTAAATTATGGCAAAACTGTAATTTGAGTTAATTGTATTTTCAGATCTCTGAACAAAATGAATTTCATTACGAGGCTTTCTGCTTTGTGTCTAAGAAAAAAAAGCAATATGCAGCAAAGGCACCGGAGTAGTCGGCGGCCAGCTGCTCCACTGGGATCACGGATTTTAACTGACCCTTCTAAAGTTTTTGAGCACAACATGTGGTGAGATGTCTATTTATGGATGATTTGCATATCTGTCTGTATATTATTTACTATAATGAATAACATTTATACGTGTATTGGATGCTGATGTATATGCTTATACATGCATATAAATAAAACAACAGACTAAGAATTGATTTTGAAAGGTATTGCTAAAGAGGACTTCATGCTGGTGTAAGTAGGCTTGACACTATAAGTTTTCAGTAACTTGTGAAAAAAAGCTGAGTATGTAGTCATGTGATGAAAGGCAAAATAATTCTGCAATGAATTGGGAAACAGAAGGAGCAGAGGATAAGGAGTATACGTTGTAATGGCAGAAATATACTACCTAGGTACAAAATGTAGAGTACGGTGCAAATCCATTATGCAACAACAGACACCATACCAAAAGGAACCTGTGTTCTAAAAGTATAGAGAAGATGTTGCAAGTAACTTCACCAGAGATTGCATCCAGTGCGTAATTGTAAAATCAAAGACAAAACCAAAAATCTTAATGTCTTCTCTACTACTACATTGATTATTTATATTAACATGTAAGTGTTAATAAGAATAATATTTCTCCTGATAAGCAACCATGCATCTCTTATCTCTAAAAGGTATTTTTATGATTAATGGGGGGCCAAAAAACAGTCAGCACTGTTGGAAAAATGTCTTACGAAATTAGACTGGTAAGACTTGAAGTTTTCTCTGTGGAGTGGAGAGTAACAAGCTGAAAATATAAGTGGTAAAGAACTGTTAGAAGAATCTATCTAGAAAGTAGGAAAATGTCTTCCTAAGATATCAGGAAAGCCAGGAATTTCTAATCCTGGAGTTCATGATTAAAGAACAAGGAATATTTGATGAAATAAGAAACAGGACATTTAAAAGCTACCCAAGAAATCACTTTCTGCATAGTTTTTAAATACACTTTGAACTCTGACACATGATTTTTGAGAGCGAATATTTAGCAATATCTGATAATGGACAGATTGTGGCTAATTATAATGAAATTCTGATGGGTAACATAACACAGGGATAACTGACTACAGATTTCAGGGCTTAGATTTAAGTCATAAAAGAACTAGAAATTAAGTTACTTGTGTTTCACTAATTATAGAACAGGAAGATGCTTAATTTGTTTTAGAAACTCTTCTCGGGATAGATGTTAATCCTATTAAAAAAAAAAAAAAAGCATATTCCTCAGCCCAAATGCAGTGGGAAGTTTGTTCTTAATGGTTTTATTTTACTTTTACCTGACTAATAAGTTCTGTCTGTCACACACTGAAACTTTTTTTTTTCTTAAACTCCGTCAGTCTTCTTTTGGTCGTTTGACTGTATTTTAAAAGCAAATGTATTTGAAACATTGCAGCTAATTTGTGGTTGTTTTTCCCCAGAAGATGATTATAGAAAATCATATTTAAAGACTGATTCTTCATTTATCTTTGTTGCAGGGACCACATGCAGTGGTCACAAGAAGAGGAGGAGCATGCCAAGGAAAAAGCAGCAGAGAACTCACTTGTGAAAGTCCACTTGGAAGACCAAGGTAACAAATCCATAATTACTTAAAAATTACCATTTTAATGCCAGTTATTAAGGTTTAAGAATGGTTTGAAGTCTAGTATTCCAATTCTTGTTTATGTGTTTTCTAGTCCAAGGGGGTTGACCTAATGGATATTTTTCTAGGAATTCATTTACTTAGTCAAGTCATTTTGCTTTTTTGAGGAGCAACAGGATATATGTAAAACAGTAAAATCAGTTTGGTGCAGTTGCAAGGAAAGGCTCCTTCTGTAGTTCTTCAGAATAAAGTCCCTTCTAAATAGACTTAACTTGGCCAAAGGAGGAGTGATTTTGCAGCTAGCTAAGGTGCTGGAGATGAAAATTCCCATGTACAATATTCAAATCCTTTTAAATGATTTGTTAAGTGTTTAGAGAGTTAATGTTTGTTCGCGGCACTGTATTTCTGTTCAGTGTCATGAAAATTACACTGATCCCAGCTGGCCCCAGCAAGCTACAAACTGAGCTGGGAATGCTTCAGGATGAAGTACTTTGTGTGGAAGGTGGTCCAAAACATCACACGGAAACTGTCTTGTAAATGATTAAGGAATCTCATGCCTGTCTTCCGAGGCGAAACTTTACATATTCTGCATTTCTGACCAGGCTTAAACTGATGAACTAAACCTTAGACTGAATTATCTAGTAGCTATGTATGCTATATGTGGAGTACTAATTTGGTAGTAACATTGAATATTGAATTCTCAATTTGCTTCTTTATTGTAAAGATATTCTGAAAACAATTACTTGGATGGCCAAGAGTTTACCTAGCATGTCTTGAGTGTGTTGAATTAGATGGTGTCATTATGACCCTGTTCTCAGTTCTATTGATATAACCAGGGCAAATGTTCAAGTGCATGTGAATTACCTGTGAGTACATTTTGGTGTGTGTGCCCTCCACCCCTTTAAATATTGTGTGATGGCCATCCTGATTTTTTTTTTTTTCTTGCATCTCTCATTCTTTATTTTAATCCAGAAGTACAATGTTTGCTTTTTAAATCTGACATCTGTTATTTTCATTGTTTTTGTATAAGAAGTTGAAAAAGAGATCTTGATTAAAAATTAAACTATGTAACCATGTAGCTCATGGAATCTTTCATTCTTAACCTATACTCAATTATAACTTAGTTTGGGCTGGTGAGAAATGAAATAATTAGACATTTGCCAAGAAATAAGAATTCAAGAACGTTCCCATGAATGCCTCTCTGTTTAGAACTTGAATAGGTGAGCATTGCTGATAATGTTCCATCAGAAAGCTTCAGCTTTGTTCTACAAATGGAAGTAAATTTTGGCCTATTTGTATTAACAATGAACTAGACAGAAGCTAATGAACAGGTTATTTTGGAGCCTTGGAAATTTCAGTAAGGGAAAAAGAAAAGATGGATTTTAGCAGTACTATCATGTCACAAAATAGAATAGTTCTGGTGAGCCTTAGTAAAACAAGTGATGTTAAAGTGAATGGACCCATGATACTAATTTTAGAAATTTAATTTATGTATTAGCATGTTCAACTTCTTACACCTGACTATCAGTGTATGAAATACATGTCAGAATAGATTCTGTTTTGGAGAAAAATTAAATGGGCTAAGAAATAGACTTCTGTGGCTGTTGCTATCTCAAAAGTTTGTATCTTAAAGAAAATGTTTCTCATCAAATTCAGCAAGTCTATGATGTTAAATATTGTCTTCAGTAATTTCTTTTTTCCTGAATTCATCGGGAGTTGAGATCATGGCAGATTTTATAGCATCTTTGAATGTATCTTGAACATCTCCAGGAATGGTGACTCCAACACATCCCTAGACAGCCCATTCCAGTGTCTGACCGCTCTCTCAAAGGAGTATTTCCTGATATCCAACCTGAATCTCCCCTGGTGCAACTTGAGGCCGTTCCCTCCAGTCCTATTACTAGTTACATGGGAGAAGGGGCCAACCCCTGCTTCACTGCAACCTTCCTTCAGGTACTTGTAGAGAGCAATAACGTCACTTCCGGGCCTCCTCTTCTCAAGACTAAACAATCCCAGCTCCCTCAGCTGCTCCTCATAAGGCCTGTGCTCCCGATCCCTCACCAGCTCCATTGCTCTCTGAACATGCTCCAGAGTCTCTACATCTTTCTTATAGTGAGGCCCACAAAACTGAACAGAATAGGTTCAGCCTTACCAGGGCTGAGTCTAGAGGGACAATCGCTTCCCTGCTTCTGCTGGCAATGCTATTTCTGATACAAGCCAGGATGCCATCGGATTTCTTAGCCACCTGGGCATACTGTTGGCTCATGTTCAGCCCAGAATTGACCAATGCCCCCAGGTCTGTTTCTTCTACGCAGTCCTTTAATCACTTCGCCTCAAGTCTGTAGCATTGCCTGGAGTTGTTGTGGCCAAAGTGCAGGACTCCTGACACTTGGTCTTGTTGAACTTCATCCCATTGGCCTCAGCCCAGCAATCCAGGCGGTCCAGGTCTTTCTGTAGGGCCTTCCTACCCCCAGGCAGATCAATGCTTCCTGCCAACTTTGTATCATCTGTAAACTTAGTGCCCTCATTCAGGTTATCAATAAAGATATTGAACAGTACCAGCCCCTGAGGAGCACCACTCATGACCAATAGCCAGCTGACTTTAACTTTTTCACCACCGCTCTCGAGGCCCAGCTGTATGGCCAGTTCTTTACACAAAAAAGAGTTTCTCTTTCCAAGCCACAGACTGCTAGCTTCTGCAGGAGAATACTGTGGGAGACAGTGTCAAAGACTTTGCTGAAGTCGAGGTAGACTACATCAGCAGCCTTTCCCTCATCCACCAGCCAGGTCACTCGACTGTAGAAGGAGATCAGGCTGGTTAAGCTGGACCTGCCTTTCTTGAGCCCGTGCTTGCTTGGCCTGATCCCCTGCTTGTCCCTGGAGGTGTTCAAGAAATGTTTAGATGTTGTACTGAGGGACTTGGTTTAGTGGAAAATACTGGTGATAGGTGGATGGTTAGACTGGATGATCATAGACATCTTTTCCAACTTTGGTGATTCTATGATTCTGTGTAGGAAAAAATAATAATAATACTCTGTGTGGCTATTACACAGTGGTGCAGGAGTGTCAGTGAAAGAACGGGAAGAGTCCTTGTACTTGAATCTATGTGATATTAAATTCATACAGTTTGAAAGGTGAACTTCAGCAATTGCTTTCCTTCAGTTTTGAAATCTTGAACACTTAATGGGCATTTAAGTACAAGGGTTCAGAGGAAACTTGTTGAAAAATAATAAATATAAAAAAGAGTGGTAATGATTTAAGAATCTTTGTAGTAGATTTATTTTTTATATTGGAGCTGAGCAATCCTCACGAATGTGCAACGTACATTATTGAAATCTGGTATTTACGACCTCAATCAGCTCTGCACTTTAGATTATAAAACACATCTGTACAGTTGCTGTGTGTAGCTGGATCTTGCCCTGTAATAGTGCAGTTAGATATATTAAATGTTAAATTCTAAAAATTATTCGTATTTCTAGGACAAGGCATTCCGCCACCTCCTTGCCACTTCCCACTGCCTGTCTGTGCCTCTAGTGATAATTCTCAGCCTTGTTTATTTCTGAAAAGCTGTAGTGATCCAGGAAACAGTTTGTTAAGACTTAAATGAGAACAGTGCAAGTGCACCATATATTTACTGGATGCATTTACATTAGAATAATTAACTGGTTAATATCAGTGAAAGAGGAAGAAATCAAAGGGGCAACATAATTTGATGTATGCTTCACAAGAAGCGTCAAGGATAACAAGATGCAATTCAGTAAAGGCTTTGGGAATAAGAGGAGAAACAGGATAAAGATTTGGTTTGGTACTTAGCAGGAGCAGTGAGGAAGGAAAAATCATCAACCAAAAAGGCATTGAAAAAGCTCCAATTGTTATCTTTTTATCAGCCTTCCTGTAGGGTTATCTGCAGTCCAGTTGCTAGTACAATTAGTGCTAGCTAGAAGATCTTGTTCTACCTCAGAGAAAGAGCAAGTTACAAAATACATTCATAGAGTACATGGGTGACTAGGAAGGAAGAAAACAGAGTTGGTTGGGGTTTTGTTTGTTTCTTCTGGTAAGTGGAGGTAGGAAGAAAGACACATAAAGAATTACAGTCTCAGTTCCTGAAAAGAAGAAAAAAAACGGAGGAGAAAATCTAGAGGTAACATGCGCTAGATTTGAAAGAACAAAGGAGATACTGGCCAACAATATTTTTTAAGAGTAAAATATTTAAAATCAAGCTAATTTCATTCTTGGAGAAGGTTATGAGTCCTGGAGATAAGGAAAAAACAGCAGATGTCATATAATCTATCCTTATTCAGGCTTTTGACTACGCTTTACTTGACATTTTCACAAGCAAGTTAGGGAAGCAAAAGCTAATAAAACTGCTTGTGGGTGAATGAATGCTTAGAGTTCCTTTCAGTATGGAAGGCTGTGCTGGGCACAATATCATTTTGTTCTTTGTCTAGTACTGCTTGCTGATTTTGTTAGTGACTTCAAGAATGGGAGACGTGAAGGTGGTATTTACTGAAGAGGTCTTTCAAGTATGGTTAAGGATGGGATTAGGATTAGAAATATCTTGACAAATTGTAATAAAAAAAGGATCTTGAAGATACAGAGTTACATTTGATAAAAAGAAGTGCAGAATACTTTGCTTAGGAGCAATCAGTGAGAGGGGGCAGAATAAGTTCTGGAACAGTTGGCAAGATAGTAATTTTGCAGAAGATCTGAGGGTTGTGGTGAATCACCTGCTGAATCAGCAGTGTCGTGCTGTTGCAAAATGGCAAGCTGGGATTTATAAACAGGGTTACAGCTTGTAAGACTCATAAAATATTCCTTTTGTTTTGTGCTGTTAATGTCTACAGCAGAATACAGCACCAAAAAATAGATCCGTTGGAGAAGAAAAATCAAAATGATCAGAAGTCTGAAGATCTTTACTTCTACAGGGAAAAAAGGAAAGGTTTAAATAATCTAGAGAAGAGAATGCTATGTTGTACATTAAAAAAAACAAAGATTTCACATGGTAAAGAAATGTTGTCAAGAGTAGTGTGTAATCCTTTCTCTGTCTGCTTGAAGAGATTCAGAAAGCCTCTTTGTCCTATACTAAGTAAGATGAAATTTAATTAAAACTTCATAGAGTATTTTTCAGTTCAAATCAAGTTAAGACCCCAAATTCATATATTTTTACTTGCATATATACAACATGGGAACTACTTTTTTAATAGTAAATTTGAGATCCAAATGTAATGGTTCTTTCTAGTATCTTGTAGTTAAGCTCATGGTCACCAAGTTCTTTCTTTGTTTTAATTTCAGATAAGTATGAGAGAGAAGCCAGTAAATACTGGAATGAATTTTACAAGACTCATAAAAATAACTTCTTCAAGGATCGGAATTGGTTGTTTTTGGAATTTCCAGAAATTCTTCCAGAAAAAATGAGGGGACAGTTGAAAATAGAGGAAAGACCTTCGGAACACACGAAAATAAGTATTGCCAACAGTTTTTCACGTGAGAAGATGTTTGAGGAAGGAGAAAAATTTTGGAAGAAAAATAGTGGAGATGATTCTACTTCTGTACAAGGATATGCGTATAATAAAAAGCAATCAAAATCTGCTGCTAGCAGCCCTCAGAATAAAAACAGCAAGGAAGAAGTTAGTGTGCTAGAATCCTTCCCTGGTAGTGATGCCACTTACAGAATATTAGAGGTAACGTAATGCCAATGCACTGTCTATTGTATACAGCTCCATCTACTTGTTCAAATGCCTGATAAAGATACTTATCAAGGAAGTAAGCAGTTAGGATTTGAACTACCATGTTCACTTAAGGCATAAACTTTCAGAGCAACCTAGGGCCTGAGTATTGCTTCTCTTTCAAATTTCTTCCAAATCAGAATTGGGTGGTCAGATTCTATTTTCACTGGAAGTTGTGTTTCTAATTTCCTACAGAAACTTCTGTCTCAAAGTGCTTTGTTCTCCATACTTGGCACATTCTTGCCAAATGGTGATGGATAAAGCTAGTGCATTTTCCCATGCATTGAAGTGTTGGAGTCTTTCTTTGGAAAGACATTGAGGAGAAATGTGATTGTGGGAGAAGTGATTTGAGAACTGTGGTATGACCTGTTTGTACCTTTTCTGTCCAACAAACTTTCAAGCCTAATGGGTCCTACTTACTAATTAATTTAAGACAGAAAGGAATGTGTTTTATTTACTCATTTAACTTTTTTTTTTTTTTTGTCTTCTGATTTCAGGTTGGTTGTGGCGCTGGAAATAGCGTATTCCCTATTTTGAAAGTTATATGGTACGTAGTGCTGCATTTTCAAATATGAAAGTTCAGTTTTTCTCCATTTTTTTTCAAATGTTGGTGCTAGACTAGTACAGCAGGAAGTGATGACTGCACTGCTTTACAGCCCTGAATTTCTAAGCACACGGAGACCACAATGTTGGTAGCATCAGTACAAGATAAATGTATTGCTCAGTCTTCAAGGTGTCATATCTGTTCACAAGTTTTATTAATTCAGGAGCATTCAGACTGACTTATTGTAGTTAATCACAGACAAGTTAAATATCCTGTACTTTATCTTATACGTTACTTCAAAGCTACCTGATATAGTTTTAAAGGACCAAAATCAGACAGTAAATAATAATTTGGTCTTCTGGTTATAAGTTCTGTTATTGTTTTTTAATTTGGTTGACATACCTTATGAAATTGCTTCAGGTTTTAGTGGCAAGGAAGGCACAGATCCTGTACTGCAGTACTTAATTCCTTGAAATGTTTAAAGCATTTAGTTTCTGGTTTTAGAAAGCGCTGTTATGACAGCATGTCCTCCCTTCTACGTATGCAGGAAGGTCTTATTGGAAGGACTGGATGTATATCATAGATTGAAATAGATTTCTTTTTATTCACACCTCCAGGAGGTCACGTGAAGCATAGTTCATTATTCTGTAAATGAATTTTGATTCCTGTAATCACAACAGTGCAAAAATCCTCCATTTTGCAGATACAGAAACAGAGAACAGGAGGAATCAAGTGATACATGGGGGTCATAAATGAAACCTATTAGTGTCAGCAGTGCATTTTCATCCCAAAATGCTTTACTTTGGAGAGCATAGTCTGAAAGGGAAGCCCCTGGTATCATATAAGTATCTGTATTAAAAAAGATGAGACAAACTTTTGTGTTTTTCTCACAGGAGGCATTAGTCATAGGTTGGTATTTCTGGTTATTAATTAATCCTGGAGATTTCTATTCTTATGCAAATCCTTCAGTCATCCAGATTGGTTGGTACATGGAGCAACTTACACATTTATCTTTGTTTATCTTGTGTATTACCTGATGGAAACATCTTTTGCTTCTTACTGTGCTTGGCTTTAAAGCACAGTTGACTTTGTTTTGAATTTAATAATATAAAAATCATCTTTAGTGTAAATTAAAAAAAGCTGAAGTCAAGTATGTACCTTGGCTACAAAAATACTCCACTTAAGTTTGTAACATAACTTTTATGCAGCTTGTCCAAGCTCCCATAAAATTAAAACTACTTTTTAATACAAATCGTCATTAAATAGCTATCCATATTAACCTGTGTCTTTGTTTTAAGCTATCTTTGCATACAGCTACTATTGTGCTTTCTAAAAAATAATTTGAAAGTAATAATCTTAGCAAGTCAATAAGTTGATTAGGTAATTAACTTGACCTTTGTCAAGGAACTGTCTGGGTCCAAAGCCTGAGTGCTTGTCCTCATCCATATTAAATACCTTAACTTACCAACTGTCATTGTGATTGCAGAGCTCATAAAAGTTTTGTTCAGCAACAGAGGATTTATTTGGTCCGTAAAGTTTCTCCGGAAGGGAATTCAGACAGAGATCACTAATTCAGCTGTATGTACTCTGATATTTTATAGACATTGCCACAGTTTTTTAATTCCCTTTCTAAGGAAATGGTCTGTCCGAAATCTCAAATAATTTTAGGACATGAGTTGATGATGTGATCATCCTTCAGTAGGTTTGGTGTGGGGGGCTTTGCACAGTTACCTCTAAAGGAGTTTTTTTGGAGATTAAAAAAAAAATCTCCTTCAAGTTACTAGTGTCTATTGAATGGTACAAGGAAATTTGCAGCTGGCTTAGTTGTGGATGGGAAAGATTGCAAAACAGTTCTACAGGAAATTCTTATCCTTCTTTGCTTACAAAACAAATTGAATAATGGAAGGAAACAATACAATTCAATTGAACCTACACTGCAACAAGGTGCCATATGGGGAACCCAAACATCTACAGAACTGTGGATTACTTTTGCAAAACTATCCCACTCGACATCACGTTACCAATTAGGCTGGATACATGAGCTAATGATAAAGATTTAGCCCAAGGCTTTTTGTAAGAAAATATGACCTACTATGTGCCTTTTATGTATTATAACACCAGGACATTGTCTTCGCTCCTGGTAGCCCTTGGTGACCTTTCTTTTCCTTTCCACTTCCTAGCCCTGACAAGGCTGTAATTCTCATTTTTATACTGTCTGTTGGTATTCTATGAATTTATCTGCCCTGTTGGTTCATTACAACCTATACAGCTTTCTGTATCCATCAAGGTATGCTTAATCAAACCTATGGGAAGTCCCAAAGGGGCCTCTGTAGTTCGAAGAACGCTGATGTAGACTTTCATCTTTTACAATAGTAATTTTTCAACTGATGGTGGTTTGTTTTTCTAGTGATACACCTGGAACCTTTCTGTACTGTTGTGATTTTGCTTCAGGAGCAGTGGAGCTGGTAAAGGTAATTCATGTGCTTGCTTTAGAGTACTTTATAAACCTGTAATTCAGGAGGTTGCCAGGAAGCCATCTTCATGAAAAAGAATGTGATGGCTTTGACAACTTTTATCTGAAGTTTTCAATATTCCAAAGAACAAAGTCTTACTCGGTACAAGAGGAATGAATACCATCAGTGAGCTTGCTTCTCAGCTTGAGTAAGATACCAGACAGAAAAGGCTTTTTTATGAGATGTTTTACAATGCTGAATAATTGAAGAAAAAAGTTTCTTGAGTCATAGTAAACGTATTAACTACTACTGTTCTCTCTGTGCCTCTTTTCATCTTTTTCCTGACAGTCACATTCGTCCTACAATTCAGCCTGGTGTTCTGCCTTTGTTCATGATGTGTGTGATGATGCTTTACCCTATCCTTTTCCAGATGAAATCCTGGATGTCATTCTCCTTGTCTTTGTGCTCTCAACTATTCATCCTGACAGGTAAATGAGGACTAAAGGGCAAAGCAAATAGGTTAAATCTCTTTCATCCCTAGAGGTTTTCAAGAATATCAAAGGAAGGTGATGAATCTTTAATTTATTATTTAGCAAGCTACAATATTTACAAAAAACACAAGTTATTTTAAATGCTGTTTTCCAGAGAGAAAAGCTGGTCAGGCTAATTCACTAGTAAACCTCCTGTCTCCATCAGATAAAAGAGGCAAACTGTAACTTAATACAACCTTATTAAAAGTGGCACTGCTTCAAGAAAATTGCATATTCAGAAACAGACCACTAGTCTTCCAGAAGGAAATTATTCTCAATGATCAAAGCATTCATGATTTAACACCTTACAGTATGTTGATGAAGGTTTAGTTTGCTGATTTTCCACAAACAAATGCATACATACATGCCTTTTAAACTAAAATACATTCAGAATTTTGTGATGTGTTTGGATTTGAAGAAGTTAATCTAATTTTCATGCATAGTGTTGAGAGCTGTTAACCTTGTTACTAATAACTCAGTGCCTAATGAACCAAATGTTATAACTGTTAAAGCTGGTTGATTTTTAAAATGTCTTTTTTTTTTTTCTTTTAATGAGAAAAGTTCAAAAGAATGCATGTAAGTTAAATACTTGACTCTTCTTTTAACCAGATTATTTGAAAGGAAATAACATGCCCTTGCTGCTTTCAGAATGTCATTAAAATGGGCTTGGCATAAAGGATAGTATTTGCCTAAGTGTCAAAACTGTTTCCCTGTCTAAGTTACTAATGATTAGCTTCACAGAGAAATCTTTCCCATATAGGATATTGCTCCTTCCTGTTTGTTCAGAGATGAGCACATGAGTCATGCAAAGCCTGGGTCCAGATTTCAGAAGCAATTCAGGCAGTGGATTTCAGATCTCTGTAACTGCAGCGATGCTGCCAGGAAAAAAATTGGACAATAGAGACAAATTCATTCAATTGCTTAGTCTGTAAAAGCAGTAATAAGATGTTCTCTCAGAATTTCTGTGAGTATTTTCCTGCTCATCATTTGAGTATAGATGTGTTTATTTTTAATCCCCATGTCTGTATCCAAAGGCTGACATGGTTTTTTTTTTTAATACATACATACATACACATACTCAAATATATGTACCTATAAAAATCTTCATGTAATTATCTGTCTGACAAGATCCACTTTCCCAAAATTTGTTAGACAGTGCAGTATCAAAGAAATAAAGTGACTGCATAAAGACAAATATAATCCAGACCTCTTTTGTTTAGTTTCTGTTTTTCCTGGAAATGTAGGAGATGAAAAGAAAAGAGAATGATGTTGCAGAACTTAGGTTCTTTGGAAGCCTGAAAAACATACACGAGAGACACATTTGTGTTTAGCACAGTTGTTACTTCGTGATTTCTCTACAGCTCATGTATTTAGTTTTTGCTAATTGCTGCTTTCATAGCTGATAGGTGACACACTTCAGTTCTGCCACAAGTCACCACTAAAAGTTGGTCACAGAATTTGAAAAAATCCGAATATAAAAGAATGTGAATTAATGCAATCCAGTGCTTCTAGATCAGATCTAGCCCTATCAGATCTGATTTCTTGAGGTGCTTTCACTTTTTATGTATGTAAGTTTTTTTCTGTGTGTGCAAAACTTCTATTTACACATAGTCTGTTCTGTGCACAGCTACCTGTCTTGAATGGTCATTGTTTCTTAGGTTGTGCTGCCTCTTCTGTTGTGGTATACCTGACTGCCTATGTTGAGCATGAGCAAAGAGGAGAACTATTAAGGCATCCTTTGTGGAAATTCTGTGCTCAAAAAGCTTATTTTATTTATTGAGATATGCTGCTATTTTCTGCTGAATTACCTCCTAACCGTGTCCCTTAAAAATCAAGGCAGGATTTCTTCACTGCTGTTGCATAAGGACCAAATTGTACTAATGGTTGTGTTTTCAAGGGATAGGCTGCCTGAGAGACAGGCATGGTATAAGAATTTTCTATTAGTAGGCAGTGGTAGTATGTTGATTTTGCATAATTAAGGATGAGTAGCTCTTCTTTAGCTTTTTTAAGATGTGAATAGAAAAGCACCCTGCCTTTCCTATCCATTCATTTACCATTCTCTCTGGCTGCATGTCTTCTCTGTGATCTGTCTATGTCCATGTGGAAAGAAGGGCTGAGTTAGGCACATGGACTGCTCTACCTGCAAAGTGAAAACTGCCTTTTTTGGACAATCATAAATGTGGGAAACATGATTACCACATTCATGAAATGTTCTGAAAGAGTGAGGCAAACTCAAGGTATTATTCGTTAATAATATATTTCGCAGAGTAATGCAAATACAAAGAAGTGCCACTGAAAACGTCCTTGTGTAGTGAAGGAGCAATGTGTCTTGTCCTTAGTCCTGCCGTACATACAGCTGATGTGATCTTGGTAAGGAAGAGCAGATCTTAGATATGATCAGGGCTTACAAATGTGTCAGCATTTTGGAGGACATAGACTTTATCCTCTAATAAACAAGATCTCTGGATGGAATCCTACTGAATTCCTCTCCTGAGCTACTACTCATGTTTGTCTTTACATTCTCTGTCATCGGGTCTTCAGATAATGACTGTGTGCATGATCAATACCTCGATAGAGAAATCAATCTTCATCAGCCTTCCACGGCCTTGTTTGTACTGTGTACTGTAGAGAGGCTTAGTCTAGTTCACCAATGCCCATAGCTAAATGTTTGTTCATTGTCATATGTATATGCCTGACATTTATTCAGGATCTGTATCTTAATCTACCCTTAAGATTCTATTGAAGCAAAGGTAAGGTAAGGGAATCTATTTTTTCTTTTGAGTTTGTATTCTCTAATAATATTTTCGTATAAATGTGTTTTTTTTGGTAGTTGGTTTTTTTTTCTCTGATTGTTTTTGTAAAGAGTTCTTCCTGTTTGCTAATGTTTGTCCTTTCTGTAGTAAAAATATAGGTACTCCACAGTGTAGCTTCAAAAATCTGTGTATTTTCCAAGTATGTAGGGGAAAAAAAAACAAAGCAGTTAACATTGGCAAATCCCTCCAATATCTCATCTATTTTTCTAAGGATGCAACAGGTTGTAAATAGATTGGTTAAACTACTGAAACCTGGAGGAATGCTGTTATTTCGAGACTATGGAAGATACGATACAGCTCAGCTTCGTTTTAAAAAAGGTAATTCCTGAATGGATTTGTATCTTACTGTTTATTCTTTTTTGGGGAAAAAAAATAGCAAACATCATTTTTATTTTCTGTTCTTATTTCTTAGGTCATTGCTTGTCAGAAAACTTTTATGTACGAGGGGATGGAACCAGAGTATATTTCTTTACCGAAGGTATGAAATAGCTTATTTTTATAGAAAGTGTTGAGTGTCTCTCAAGATGATTTGGGTTATAAAAGCTCATCTTTAAACTTTAAATTTAAAGAATATTTTCATGAACCTCTTTTCTAATCCTCGGTTTTACAAAACCCAAAGCGAAGAGTTGTGAGGAAGTAATTCCTTTTTCATGTGTATGCTTGTTGCATCTGAGGTTCTACAAGATTTCTTGCAGACTTCACTGAAATTTCTCTTGGAATAAGCATCTTGTGTCTAATAATATTCTCAAATTGTGTTATTGAAAGAATAAGAAATGTATTTAATAATATATCAATATATTTTTAATACAATTTTTAAAGTTGAGAAACATGCTTGGAAGGATAGCTGGTGGCAGTGCTCTGAAATCTTGTTCTGCTGTGTTGATCTGTCTGAGTTTTTAGTCCTCTCTCTGTGGGAATTAAACTTATATTCCTCATTATGAATTCTACTGCTCATTGCCCTTCCATTCATTCAGTTTTGTTGGCAATCAGCTTGGACTTGTGCACTGTACCCCACCTGCTGAAAACTAATTTCATTTTGTTTTAATTTGTTACAACAATACTTCATTTGAGAAAACAGAAGAGGTGCGGAACATGTTCAACGTGGCTGGATTAACTGAAGTACAGAATTTAGTTGATCGTCGATTACAAGTAAATAGGAAGAAAAAAGTGACAATGCAGCGAGTTTGGGTTCAAAGCAAGTTCCAAAAACCATTACTGCTATCTCTGAATAATCCTGAAGAAACCACCAAGATGCATCCTTATGGATAACTGTACAGTTAACTAAGAAACTGAAACAAATCTGAGTAAGTATGTTTTACATAAATCTTGTGTTAGCTTCTGAAAAAGAGAGATACACTGAACTGAAAACTTTTCCCTGATCTTTTTCAAGTGTATGTATTTGAAAATGTTCAGAAAAGTACATGCATTTCTAACTTCTTTATATATGCAATAAAAGGAGATGCATTCAGCTAGTCATAACTGTGACCAGACATTTTACTTCCTTTTGAATGAATAGTCACTAAGTATGAGCATATGAAATTTCACAGTATGCAAGATGTTTTTAAGTTTTAATGAAGCAGAATTATTTCTGGGATTTTCAGAATGTCTGCTCTCACTCTCACAAGTTATGCTGTGTTAATTTCTTCTAACCACTATATGTCTTGCAACTGTATTTCCTCTTCTGGGGGAAATTCCTTAGTACATAAACATTGAAGAGAAGATCTGTTTCTAATTTGCATGAAAGTTATTTCATACTAACTGTATGTGATGTGCATAGGTATGAGATTAGTCAGTGGTTGTCATTCTCTACTGTGGCTGGCTTATTTCTGTGAAGTTTCCGCTTTCCGTCTACATGCTTATCAGAAACATGCCAAACTGTGTAATAGCTAAGTGTCATACTGTACTTCAAATATTGTAGGTAAGCTGAGAATCATGTAGAAAAGAATGACCACAATGCCAAAACACTGCTGGCCACACCTTTTTTCATGGAGTTCAGGATATAGCTGGCCTTTGTGGTTGCAAGCGCGCACTATTGTGGGCATGGTGGTGATGGGCTGGGTTGGACTTGATGAACTTTGAAGTCTTTTCCAGCCTCAACAATTCTATGATTCTTTTGGCACACTTCTCCACATCTTTCTCTACAGGGCTGCTCTCAGTGAGTTCTCCTGATCTGTACGTGTATGTGGAATTGCCCCAGCCTAAGTGCAGTACCTTGCGCTTGGCCTTGTTGAACCTCATTACATCCACATGAACTCACCTTTTTTAGCTTATTCAGGTCCCTTTGGATGACATCCCTTCCTTCTTTTGTATCAACTGCACCACTCAGCTTAGTGTTATCAGCAAACTTAGTGAGGGTGTGCTCAATCTCACTGTCATTGATCAAGATGTTGAAGAGCGCTGGTCTCAAGGTGGGCCCCTCTGGAACAGTACTCATCAGTGGCCTACACCTGGATATAGAACCATTGATCTCAGCTGTCTGCCTGTGACCACTCATCCAGTTCCTTATCCACTGAGTAGTACAACCTTCAGATCCATATCTCTCCAGTTTAGAGATGAGGGTGTAGTGTGAGCATGTCAAAGGCCTTGCAGAAATCCACGTAGGTAATATCACTTGCTCTTCCTGCGTCCACTGATGCCATCACTCCATTGTAGAAGACTACCAGACTGACTGGGCATGATCTGCCTTTGATAATGCCTTGCTGGCTGTCTTGTTTGACCTCTGCATCTTAGATGTGCCTTAACATAGCTTCCAGGAGGATTTACTCCATGATTTTAGCAGGCACAGACATGAGGCTTACCAGCCTGTACTTTCCCAGATCTTTATTTCTCCCATTCTTAAAATGGGAGGGATGTTTCTCTTTTTCCAGACACAGAGGACTTCTCCTGACAGCCATGACTTATCAAATATGATGAAGAGTGCCTTGGCAATCATATATGCCAGTTCCTTCAGGACCCTTGATCCCTGGGATGTCATCCAGCCCCATAAACTTGTACACGTTCTGTCTCAGAACTTTCTTTTTGCTTACAGTGAGAGGGATTTTGCTGATCCTACCTCAGACTAAAGGTTCAGGGGTACAAGAGATACGAGAGAGATATGATAGGGGGAGGGCAAAAAGAATAGTCCAGAGTACATTTTGTTAATATTAAGGGGTAATACTAAAATGGTGGCTTACATGGCAGCTGAAATATTTTTGTTGTTTTAGTTTACAATGAGAGGTAGGTTTCATAGTGCTTGAGTCTTAGAAACACGACTCGGTGTTTTTTATAGATCTTGTGAAGAAATAGGACTACACTGGTATGTCAAGTGCTTTTAAGGAGAAAACCAAAATGCAATCGTTGCTTTCAGAGGCACACCATAGTGCTGAGGCAACTGAGCTACTATTAAAATATACTATTTCTGCTGTTTAAATGAAATTTTATAGTAACTTACTCAGAAGGAAGAGAGGATAAGAAACAAATGAATTAATAAAATAATTGCGTTGCTTCAACGAGGATATAGGATTTATATAATCTATAATATACATGCGGTTTTGGGTCACACTAATACAGTTACATTCTCAAGGTCTCTTATCTTCTTTTTATCTTTTGTTTTAGTCTGAAGGGTAAAGGTGTCCCACCTAACAACCTGTTGTTTTGGAAACTGCTAGCTGCTGTACTAATTAAAGCTGGTTGTCTTCTAGAAATAAAGACATTATCTACATTTATATGCTAGATATCTTCGTGTCCTTTGAAAAGATGAAGGACCTGCATAATTTCCAAAAACCCAGTTATATTTCAAGAATGAGGTGCAATAACTGGGTAGAATCTGATCCTGCATTTCTTGTGTATTCTAAACTCCCTTTAGAATAAGTTACTTGTTTATGTATTTAAGTAATTTAGGAAGCTTTGGTTAGAAAAGCTTTTTGGTTAGCTTTGGCTTACTGTAACCTGGAATAACTACTTTGTGGTATGGATCAGACAGAAGGTTAAAACACAGCTGTGTTTCTTCAAACCACCAGTCTAAGGAGTCTGCAACATATAAATAAAAGCCTGCTTGTATTTTAAAGAAATTGCTACCCTGTTCAACTTTTATTTTTAATTGTGACTTTTGAGTACACGTAGCTCTGAGTCCTGTATGAAGTATTTTCAGTTGCAGAATTTGCCAGGAGGTGATGGTGATGGTAAACGCCTGAGCATTGTACACTCTTATTCATGTATATGATGTAGATTTTCCACATGTAGAGGCTAATGAAATATTTGCTTTGTCTCTCACACTGATATGTTGATTCTGGCAAGATTTTAATATGTTATGTTGTTATTTTAACAAAAATATTACATCAGTAGAAACCAAACCCTAAATTCTTGTATGGCCTTGAGCAAAATTGTCTGTTTCTCTTCTACATCTTGCAGCTCAAGTATCAGTCAGTTTTAGAAGAATGGTGTAATGGTGTGTGTTCTAGAAGTAATAAGATCAGCTACTATTTTTAACAGTGTAGAATATCAGCTGCAAAGAGAATCGTAACTAGGCTGAACTATTGTGAGACTGATGCAAGGGGAAATGGGCAATATCTTTTCTGATAAGTCCTACTCCCCAGTGCAAGTGCTTTTCTGTATTTTGGTTTGTGAAATTACAGTTTTCAAAAAGCTTAACCAGTGATGTATTTTTAAAATATTCTAAAAAAATCTGTATTATTTTTTAGCTGGGAGAACCAGCACTATAATATTTCCAAGAGAAAGGCCAGTAGAATTACTGAAATGAAGGAAAGAATTGCAGGCAATTATTTAGGAAATAAGGTTTAAAATGTCTTAATTTATGGGGAACAGAAAAATGAGGGTATTGCAAAGAAAAAGTGCCCAGTGTCAAATAAGGTTGTAAATTCCACTTTTGAAATATGAAGTTACTTCTTTAATCAGATATATGCCTAGACTCTCTAAAGTTATGTAAGTATATGTTATAGGAATAGTAAACATTTTTATTGCAAATGATTATAGATAGGCTTAAGCGTTTCTTCTTTGTTTTTTGGTTGTTTTGTTTAGTAAGACTTCCTGTGGTGGTAAGGCAGACTTGTGATTATATGTAAATATCAGTTACAGAAAGATGATCTTGAGCTTTGGCTTCACTTACTTTGGCTTCCTTTATTCACACTATGTACCTTTTGCCCACCTCCACTGATATGCATTGCATTTAAATACAGAGATATTTGAGAATTGCACTTACTGTTTTAGACTAGGTGTTCTTTTATGTCACATAGTTTGTAAGCAAGTACAGAACAGTTAAATACTAAATAAAAGAATAGGCAACTCTCTTTCCTACACTATTTCTGGGATATCTAGTCAACAGCAAATTCATGTAATATTTTTTTTCCCCCCAGCAATACCATGGCATGTGGTTGTGCAATTATCTACAAATCCACCAAATCTGAAGAGGACAAAGAAAATGCAGGGCAGGCAAGGAGACAGCAGGAGCTCTAGACACGTTTCTTCTTCTTGGAAACTATTTTGTTTCTATTCTGCCTTTAGATTGCACCTCCGCTACTCTGCAGATTCTACTGTTTTATGATGACAGAAAAACTTGCAACAAACTATCCTGAAATTTGTATTAAAAACCAATGTAATCAATTAACATAAACTTTGCTACTTCATTTTGATTTGTGATGTGGTCTTCATTCACTTTTCTGGTGTGCTTTTTGTTATATTGACATATCCTTCATTTCCTCTTCTTAGTGTTTGTGGTAGGCAGTTGTTTCCACGGGAGAGTTTTATCTCCTATGCAGAACAGAGTGTTCTTTCTTTCTGTATGAATGCAATGAGTTGTATTGATGGTCAGCTGGTGCAGAAGTATTGGTTGTTTATTATTAGTTTAATCAAAAATACACCTTAGTCTTTGCTGTCTCTAATGGTAGCAGTAATAATTATGACAGTACCTGCATCAACCGTACTTCTGCCTCGTGGGTAGTGGCACAGCTTTAGGAATAGATCATGTATATTATTAAAAATGTTTACAATTTTAATTGTCAATAATGTAGGTCACTTTTATTTTCAATACCTCAACTTTTTTACATATTTGGAACAAAGACATTATGTGTGGGGTGTTTTTTTTTTGTTTTGTTTTGTTTTACATCAAGGATATGACAGTTGCCCTCCTCTGCCAGAAATTGGATAAGTCTGCCTTCTGTAAACAGTTATCATTGTTATATGCTCATTAAGAATTGCCTGGGTTGCCATGGGCATCTCTAGCAGATTTTTGCTGTACCTGCTCATTTGGGCACATCAGTCATGCCTGGATACCTGAACTGAGAAGGAACCATTGTCCACCTTTTGCAGGTACTAAGCAATTAAAAGAAGAGCTTGAGTGCCTGAAAAACAGGAGAGAAGCAGGAGGGTAGGAAGATGAAAATGGGTCTCAAAGGCAGACAAGAGGAGGAATCTTTCCTCTCTGAAGTGGCATAAGAAATAAGCTTGAGTGAACTAACGAAAGAATGAGATGTAGAACTGAATGTGAAATAAGCAAGAGAACGTCATGGGCAGCACATGGAAATGTGTAACAAGGCAGTGAGCTTGTTGGGCCTGGGAAGTAGTGAAAAAATGAAGGATGTGAGAGGAAAAAAAGGAACTCATCTGTCACATAACTAGTGAAACCTGTGTAAACAAAGAAATTTCGATAAGGATGTTAGGTGGAAAGATCTATCTTCAAGATCTTTTTCTCCCAAATGAAATGGTATTTCCACATCTTCATGGAATATTATAGGCTTTGTCTTTCATCCAAATGTGCACAATGCATTTCAGTATATTCCAAAGATGGAGTGCTTCATCTGTTGTAGTTTATATGTGCTATGCACCCGTGTTTGCAACAGCACAGGCAGGTTTATGATACACCTGCTTTTGCTTTTTCCTTAGGGAACAATGTTTTTACCTTCTTTCAAGTAGAACTCCAAAGTGACAGAAGATACAATCCTAACCTCCTGGGAAGTGAATACAAAAGAATAACAGAAGTCTGCACACCCTGACTGTGCTCAATCAAGGTAGGACAATTAAATTTACTCCATATGTTCTGAAGTTGTCCCATTTAAATCAAGAGCATATCTGCAGATTATCACCTTTAAGTGCCTCCCAATCTCTGTTTCTGTTATACTTGCATCTGTTCAACAGAACTTAATTGAATTTGTATGATCTAGAAATACTTAAAAGAAAAACAGCAGAATAGTCTTCAGGCTTTATCTGAAATAGCAACAGTTTAGAGAACAAATCTGTATATTATTTTAAAACAACAGACAAACCCCAAAATCTCACAACCATAGAGTAGCACTTATTCAGAGGGCTGGAAACATTGGTCATTCTTTGAAGTGTAATTTATGCCATCAAGAATATTAGTGTGACAAAGCTTGGAATGCTTACTGTTCATCAGAAGTATCTTATCAGCTGTTGCCATGAAATGGGAGTAAGCAACAAGACAGTCCCATTTTCAGAGAATGCTTTATTGGTCAGGTTACTACAATTGTGAAGGGAATGTGAAAGAGTAAGAAAGAGAGTGAATTAGTTCAATGACTGCTAAAACGCATTGATAACATACAGTTTAATACATGCTCAAAGAATAATCTGAACGTTCAGATGTATTGATGCTAAATGAACTGTAAGTACATTAAAAACAGACTTGGTGTTTGCTGCTAGTTATAAAAACAAGCAAAATGTGAAGATACCTTAATGGGATGTAAAAACAGAATGCTATACAACTACTACATAAAATCTTCTCTGTTGCACATCCCGTTCAGATAGAAAAATGTTGTGTAAATAGATGGTGAAAATTCCTAGAAGTGTGAACAAATTCCATTTGAATGCAGGTTGGGGAAATGAATGGTAGGCGATGTGAGGATGGCATAGAATGTGATATTTTAGTATTTAGAAGGTACAGTTCATCCGTTTACACCACACAGAAATCATAGTAAATTGGTCAATTAGCAGGCATCAGATCTACATTGATTGGATAAATATATGTAGTATAGCCTGCTGCATATACTACTACTCTGTAAGGAATCATTATGTTCACAAGGCTAAGTGATCAATGGGTTATTAAAAGCCACTTACATGAGGTCTTCCATTTTTAGTTTTAGATTGCATGAGTGAAAGGGAAAATCTGCATTTACCATTTAAGACTTAAAAAACACTGAACAAGAAAACAAGATGAACTACCAAACAGACTAAAGTCTTTTTAGCTTTTGTGAGATCCTAATATTGCTCAGCAACAGAGCTGAAGAATAAACCTGAATACTAAATTGGTCTAGTAGGCACACTTTATTGAATCAAGAGAAGACAGAGGGAGAGATAAGTAGGAAAAAAAAAAAAAGAAACATACTAATTGGCATGACAACATGTAGTTCTGTAACAATCACACAGCAGCTACTATTTTATGTAGGATGACACATTCAGTGCAGTGCCTGAGACATCACTCTTAACACACTTTACTCTCACTTATGACAGTTTCTCTTTAAATTCATATTTAGGCTAGGCAAAAGCCAAGTGGAAGTAACTGGTTTGTTAAAAGAACATATGATTGAATAATTATGCTTGGATCAGTCTGGCTGTATTGGAGGGCTTCAATACAGAGCCAACATTCTTTTTTTTTTTCTTTAGCATCAGGCACACTTTGTCCTCCATTTCCTCTCAAATAGCAACTGATCCTCAAATGGAGGAACCTACCACCAGTCTTTCATTCTGCATTAAGAAAAGCTTTGCTATTTGAAAATGAAATGGCTCTGTTTGCTGCATATCCTATTAAACACAGTAGTCAGATGTCTTTCTGAAGAATCGGGCAGCTTAGTTTCCAATGACATTGATCACATTCAACAGTGAGAGGATGAGGGAATGGTGGGTGGAGAAGTGAAAAGACAGTGTGAGGCATTTCGAAGAGGAGGTTTGCACTCCAGCGCTCACATGGGGGTGACAGTCCCTCTGAGATACAGTTCTAACTCTGAAGAGGAGCAGAGTTAAATTCTCTACACTCACTTCAGGTTTAATCTTCATCCTCACAAACTGGCAGTGCAGCCTTTAGTTACGTGTGCATTTACTTAAAATGAAGAGAAAATAACAGTAGCAAGAAGCTGCATCTTTAGAATGGATTTCACAGAGAAAAACCCTGGCATGTTAATCCCTGGCATAAATGGGTGTAATTTGCAATGACAATGCTAAGCTTGTTTACACAGGGGCTGAGCTAAACCCAAGGATGATAAACAATGCTGTTTAAGATCCATCATTTAATCTTTTTAAAATTTTTGTGATCTAACAATCAAATATGTTTGTGTTAATAAAAGATGGTGTGACAAAGCTGTGATTGTCACTGAGCATGACTTGCTTTGTGATTAAAAAAAGAAAAAAACAAAACATGATGAATACACTGATAATCTTATTCTAGATGAATGTTTCATCTTGTTATTCAAGACCGAATATTAGCAAGTTGAATAAATAGTTGGCGGTAGTTGCCAAACTGTGAAGTAAGGTGTGTTTTTTAAATTAGAAGAAGTGTGACCTTGCTTATACAAGGAGAGAACAACCAAATCACACTGGCAATAAGTTTACATTTAATTTTGCTAAAGATCACAAGGAATCAATACACTCAGCAAGCAACTCGTTTTTAGTTTCTTTTTATTTTTCACATACTTATTTTAATAACAACTGAAAGCAGATGAAAAAAAGCAGCAGCATGGCACACAGTCTGAAAAGCATTTAAGTATTATTATATAATTTAAGATGTTTAATCAAGTACTAAATCACACTCTTTTGTTGCATCCGCTAGCTTGAGGCAGAGTATTAAAGGCAGTAAATATTTATTTTATTTTGAAACAATTAATATTTAGTAAAAGGCCTCAAGGTTAAATCTGAAACTTTGACCCAGATTCCTAACATCATTTATGTCAGTGTAACACCAGAAGACTCTGAATCTGTAGAGCTGCTCCAATATGGAGATTAGTTGTTTGCAGTTAGATTAACTGGTGTCCAGTATTTTTCATAAAAATAAAAATGCAAATATTTTAGTACAATAATGTTCTATCAGTAAGAACATCTACGTTAATCATTAAAAATTCAAGATCAGTTGTGCAGAGACAGAAGCTTTTGTTCAGTGCTCTTGTTATTCCCTGTAAGGGCTGAAATTTGTTTTGGGTTTGAGATGCTCATGTTTGTGTTTATATTTTAGTGTAGGATATTCAGATTTTTTTTTTTTTTTTATTCTGCAACATTTTCTAATGGGTAGTAAGTACTACAAAACCTGGCAACCAACTGAATAAGTGTATTGATTAAGTTACTTACAATAAAATTGTTTAGGGGATGTTCAATTCTGCTGTCTCTCAGATACATGTGAGGAAATATGCCTATTCTTAAACATAACAGTCCTTTCAAGACTAAAACAACAAAATTGTGAAGATATGATTTTAAAAGATGAGAGGAAAAAATTGCTTTTTAAATGCACTTTCAGAAAGTGAAAATGTGACATTGTTTCCCCATCTTTTTAGATTTCATAGAAATCTGTTATTCCATGAAGAGAAAACTTCGCGTATCACTATGTTTTTCTAAGCAAATACCTGTAAAGCATTTTAATTTAAATGTACACTATATTTGGGATCCTATTTTTTTCACAGTTCTTTATTCTCCTTTTCTGAAAGCAGTCCAGTGGATTAAAAAAGAAAACAAAAACAATAACACTATTTGAAAGCCACAAATTGTTGATGATAATAGAGGTAAATATTAACAGTGTTGTTTCCAGTGGATTTTCCTGTAATCTGTAATATCAAAGTAGGAACAATTTTATTTTATAAGTTGCCACCATTTTTTTTTTTTTTCAGTAGAGATACACCCTTCGTATGTTTGTGATACTTCATATTGCTCTCATATTCTTGTTCCCAGCTACTCAGTGTTAATAAAATTTCTGGAGAGTACTACTATTTCTATTCATAAAGTGAGTAATAAGGAAGTTTTACCATAAATCTTCACAAATAGCTATGAAAACAGTGACAGCTTCAGGCTTCTTGGTTTTCATCCCCAGCAAAATCAGCAATGACTTTTCCTCAGGGGATCCTAGAGTGACCTTTTTTGTCTTTAGGATAGTGCTGCTAAGTATTGTAGGTGCCCCCAAACTAAAAACCAAAACCAACAGTTATTACCAAAGAGAAGCCTAAAGGGCTTAGACTGTATAGCTGCTTACACGTATATATGCTTATATATATGTATGTATACATATTATGAAATGAGAGCATAGAGAACATCAGCAGTCCAGAAGATAGAGACCTGGAAAATGGCTGGTATCAAATTAAAGAGAAGTCCAGGCATGATAATAAAAAAAGAAATAGTTTAACAAGGGAAAGAGAAAGCTTGCGCGTTCACAAATTTTCCCTAAAACCAATGGCAGCCTGAAATAAAAGAAGGATTATTAATAATGGACTTCCAGTTTTTCATTTGGAAAAGTATAAGCTGTAACTCTCATGTCTGGACTTTCTAAGCACTGTCTTAGGCCTGCTGGGGGGTTTGGGTTCTTCTGAATTATGCATGGGTGCTGGTTCATCAGGAAAGCTCACTGTTTGATTTTAGGTTTCTCAGCATTGGAATGAAGATTTAAATTTTGGGAATGGTGGAATCCTGTATGCAGCTTTGGCAATCTGAATGATTTTGTTCTTAGTGTTCCTATCAGAGCCTCAGCTGTGCCTTTATTATACATATTCTTGAAAATTGTCACTGCTGTGACAAATATTATTTAATTAAAGCAAAAGACGAAAAAAGGCTGAAATGCAGTAGAAAGTTTTAGTCTCTCAACAAGCATGAAAACTCTGAGAGTAGCTCATGCGCGCTCTACATTGAGAAGGTGGAACAAGTAGACTCTGTGGGAGGCGACAGAAGAATAATCAAATCTAACAAATGTAGCTCCAGTGAAGCCTTAGGAAGGGTGAATTTCAACTGTGCAATTGGGCTGGTGGTTTGTAACCTCTATGCTGTACATAGTTGGAAATTTTGCTAAAATAGGACCATAGGACCTTAACTGACAAAGTGCTGTCACAGAAGGTCAGAATTACAGAACAGCATTTTCACTTTCACTGTAGATGAATTTGAATAATCCAGCGATGTGTAGGACAGTAGGATGAGCTCCTTCCTGAAGAAGCAAGGTTTTACATAGGTGAGTCAGTGCTTTCTTATGACAATGTTCCATGACTTGTGTGCCAATCCTGGCTGAAGAAATGCTTTCTGTGCACATTCCCGCTTATATGTGTAGGGTGGGGAGGGTCGGGAAGAGAGAAGTCCTGCCTGACAGCAGCAGTGTCTGGAGGGCTAAATGCACACAGCACAGTGGGCAGTCGCTCTGGCTGGGCAGGCCTCCTGGTTCCTTCCTCCTTCCTGGTGCACAGGTCTGGACCACAGCAGAGGTGCCATCTTCCTGCCTGCCTGCCTGCCACAGCAGGCATTCCAGAAAATGGAGCCCTGACCTGACTGTGAGGTCTGAGGGATGTAGAGTGGCCCTGGGATACATTAATGCCTGATTGATTCACATTCAGCAGATGCTTCATTATTTACATCGATTACAATCCAGGTAAGCAAAACCCTCAGTTTATTTCAAATTAAGGGAAGAATATCTAGCAAGATATTCTAGATATCTAGGAAGACTATTTTGAAGGAAAATATTACTTTCTATAAATTTCATGTCAGACTAATCCTTACTACCCCACAGTGCAGGTAGAGCTAATGGGATGCAAAACATCTGTAGTGCCAACAAGCTTTGAAGGATTAGCCATTGCATCCAGCATGCAGTGCTTTTGAGCATGGCGGTTCACATGCAGCTGATTGGTTAGTCAAAAAGAAAAATCATTACCCCTGCTATAAGATGTGAGCTTCAAAATGAGGCTGTGCCCTCATTTTCCATGAGAACTTAAAACATGCAAAGCTTGAGGTTCTAAGAGTTAGTCAGCCATGTGTAGGTTACAAAACCACAATGAGTTAGAAACTTGTGTTTAAAATTTGAAATGAATGTCATTTATTTGCTTCCAGCTCAACACCAATTTGATCAGTTTCATTCTATCTGGTGTAAGACTAAGAAAGACGATTTTACAGTAGGAGGGGATTTCTTCATAATATCACAGCAGGGTGTAAACAAGAATCTGTTTCTGATTAAACCAAGGTGGGCGACTGCACTGGCACTTGTCTTAGAACGTACAGTTATAGCTGTGCCACCAGCCGTAGGCTGCTTGGCAGATGCTCTGTAACACCTGCTGAACCCTTGTTTCAGTCTTCTCACTCTGCAGGCCCTGAGGTTTCGGTCATCTCTGCTAACTCTCAAGATGCTGCTACATGAGGTGAAACTAAATTTACATAGCACATGCAAATTCATTGCATGAGGTATATTTTCAGAATTCTGTATTGAATGTTCCCAGTGCTAAAAAGGGCCAACAACAAGGGCCTAGTCAGTGGCCACTATTACGCCTTGTTTAAATTATGCACAAATACAGCCCCTCTTGAAGAAAGCATCTGTAATATAACACTTCTAATGTAACATTGGAGCTTTCTTTCCCATGATTCCTAGCTTAAAATTGATGCACCAAATCCTTATCTGCCCCCTGGGAAACACGGAAAAATTTTGCCACTGGCTTTACTCAAGACAAGAGTTCATCATAAAGAAATTTCACAATCAGATCTGCGGCTGTTGTGCATCCTCATCCAGGTAGATCTCTTCACGCTTGAATAAGTTTAATATGGAGTATTGTTTGTCTGCATTTTCTGAACCTTAGTGATATTTGTGGTTTTACTCTTTGAGATAGGAGAATGTGGAATCTTTTGACAAATTGACGAGGAAAGAGAAAATCATGCAGCTCGAGTATGTTTGCGTTGCTGCATTGTTGGACTCGCTTTTTAAAATTAGTTTTTCAGTTCTTCTCAAAAGTGCTGTAGTAGAAGATTAATGTCAGTGTTCAGCAGTCACAGGACAGAAGCGGCCCAGAGCCTGTGCCTGCTCCTTGCTGACAAGGCCTGTCATGGGAGCGCTGCAATGGCTTTGTACAAAGAATTTTGCAGAAGGAAAGTAAGCTGTTCTGCGTTCTCATTTATTAGACAGAGAGAGAGAACTGAAGAGTAACCTTTATGGAACTCACATGGCACCTGAATAATTTGCATTTAGAAAGGATGTTCCTTTTGTGTTCAATTGCTTTATTGAATCTGTGTTAGACTCCTGTAAATGCTGCACAGCTTTTGCATCTCCAGTACTTTTCCTAAATGAAAGACTAACCTTTGGAGTCTGGCTTGGTACATTACATTTATGTTTAGACTAAAAGAGGTAATGAAAGTCATTGAACTGAATGGCACAAATTCCCTTGGTTCTTTGGAAGCAGCTTTAACAACAGTCTCACTTGGCTGTTCAGAGTGACGGGAATTAACGTCATTCCTATGCACAGGAACATACTTCTGCTTGAAACAACCCTCCACAAATTCATGTTTCAGTAATCTTTGGTGAGGGCAGACTGTAGTGCCAAAGGAGGAAAAACTGAATATGTTTCTCATTCCCAAGAGATATTAAAAAGGAGGTTTTGAGTGGTTAACAGGTCTCTTCGTGCTGATTATAGTGACCTGCCATACAGAATCTTGAAACAAAACCCATGTTAGCAAACAAAAATATTTTGAAAATGAGTGTGTTAAGGAGCTATGGGGTTGGTGCGACCGTGGTCTGAACTTGTTTTTTTTCTCTCTATCATATGGGTTACGTTCACAGTAAATTCTTCTAGCAGATAGTGGAGAAGTTTTGCCCTGCAGGTCAGACAGAACGCTGTACCAGAAGTATTGGAGATAGCTAGCTGGGTGGGAGGGACTCCTGTAATACACCTGTGTCAGCCCCTTTCCAGTTCAGTGGTGTTGTGTAGATCTCTCGGTATCTTACACAGAAGTTTTATGGACAAGATAGTATTTAACAGAATGTTTGAAATATGTAATGTTTGAGGTATGTTTTGAGTTTTTTGTACAAAAGCAGAATCTCATTGAAATCAGACATAAATCTATCTTGTGAATTACAGGTGGAAAGTGTTTTGTGGAAAAACACCCGTAATCACTAGTAGGAATTATAGCTTTAATATTCCCCTTAATATTCCCAGCATTAGATGCACGAGATTCTAAGTAGCATTTCTAAGCTTACCCATAACAACTCGTTGGTACTAAGGCAGGGTGGCAGTTTAGCTGTGGCTCTGCAAAGCGGTAAAAAAAAAAGCTGATGTCTGTGAACTCTGCACCCACACTCTCTCTATGGGAACTCTGCAGTATCCGTGCAATTGCTCTCTTGAGCCAGGGCCTGGGATCTCCTGAGTTACTCTGAATATACACTGCCTTTGGTTATTGGTGTCCCGGTCCCCAGCTGAATTATTTCCTACCCTGCCCAGCAGATCTCCTTGACAAACAATCTGGACAGTTTGTGAATGCTGTTATCAGTAGAAAAGGAACGGCTGCAATCCTGTGTTCTGTGCAGCTGCTTAACCGTTTTGGATGCAAGACTGAGAAATTGTCCCATCCCAGTGAATAATAATCTTATCTCAGTCACTGTCAGCTCACGGTTGGGGTGGGGCAAGAGTAATCCAACAACATGCACAGCAGTAACTTTGGCATTTAAGACTCGCAGGCAGCATCAAACAGTGCTGTGTACTCTCAGAGACAAAGGATTTTGCCTCTTTGCCTTCCATTCCTTGTTGTGCCTTTTCAAAGAATAACGAATCATCTTCAGTAGCCTACTCTGTTTTCTGTAGGCACTCAAAAAATGAGAGTTGTGATATTTAAGGGATCTCGTAAAGCTCAGAAAGTAAACATGGATCATTTAGAACAATGGGTCTTCCTATTGTTCCCATTCTTCTTCTGTTTCAAGCTACAGAAAAGGAATATTACTGTTGTGTGCTCCACTGTAAGGACCCATATTTGTGTACACACTTGTGTAAAACAAAATGAAAATTCCAAAAGAATGCAAGCTGACACTCCTTCACAGCTCCATGCAGACAAAATCTTAGAAGTGCAAAAATAGCAATTGTGGTGCTTTATGCATGCCTGGGACATGGTCAGGAAACAATATAGAAACACATAAAGAATAGAATAAAATTAGAAACTAGTGTGGAGAAATGTCTTGCTGCTATTTTGCTTCTCCCTAAATAATGCTATAAATAAATGAATATGTGCAACTGACATTTCCCCCTGATGACCTAGAAACTTTATTTGGAACAAGGCGTACAGGATATTTTATAACTTCTTTGGGATTTCTTTTTACTTTTTAGTAACTTGGCATATGAATTTCTGAGTGTAATATGGCACTATCATCAAAAAGAAGATCAAAAAAGTGACTAGAATAAGTGAAAAGGAGATAGAACTGGCACAAATCTGTATGGAACAAAGAAGTTACATTTATTATCCAAAGTACATCTCCCATTGGGAGCTTGGGTAGCTATCATACAGATCACGATGGAAGATGTCCTCTAATGAAGGGCCATTGTTATGGGAAGCAGGTAGTCTCCATTTCAAATAAAAATCTGGGCACAATGATATTAAATTTTAGCATGCAAGCAGCCAAAGGAGCCCCTTCTGTTATTAGGCACTTAATCTTACTGCCTGGTGTGAAATTGTCTAATAGGAAAATCAGGTATGAATTTCTGTGAAAAAATGCAAATTGTATACAAAGTTGTCTCTAAGAGTCTTATGATTGTTTTTAGTGCTTAAAGGTTAAATTCTGGTCTCAATGAAGCAGTTCTTTTGGCTGTTCCTGGAGTCTGTGAATTTTATTAAGTGTACGAATATCAAATAACACCGTACACTTGATTTATCTGATAGCAAGCTATGTTCTCTTTGCCTCCCTAGGATCCTTAGACCTTGACTGAATCCCGTCACCTGAGACAGGCATTTCTTTCTCTGTTGTTTCTGTGGCATCTGAATGTGAATGGTGAATCTGCCTTTGAAAGGCATAAATGAGATGCATTGTCATTTAGTGGTCAGCTGTGGTAGACACTCTCTTATGTATGCACATAGAGTCTTATATACGGTTTTATGAAAGTGAGAATAAGTTTTACTTAGGGAGACAGATGAGAAATAAAGGATTAGTAGGTCTCCCCATACAATAACTCCAAATGTGAAATTCTAGCCCTACTTATAACAATGGCAGGTTTTTTTCTGACTTCAGTAGGACCACAGTTTTACCCATATGGTGCAGTTGTGCTTTACTAGGAGAATTAATGTATAAAATACAGCTTCTGCCAGCACATTACCAATGTAACAGCATAGAAAGAGGGTAACATTGAATGACATGCATAGCCAATAATAGCCTCTGTGAGCATCTTCTTGAGAAGTGTACTGATGTTAATCACCAGCTTCCTGGTGTATAATTTGTATAATACTATTTTTTTTGTACGTGGATGAGGTAGACTCAGGATGAGTTGGGGTTCTTTGTGGAACCGTGGTTAGCTTTTCTTTTGTTTTGTTTACTTTTTTATTTTTTTGAAACTCATCAAAGGATGTCTGATGTGGTGTAGCTTCTTTGATTTTTGTTAATAAATCACACCATTAATAACTAAGTAAGCTTTCAAAGCCCTTAGAGGCACTGTTAAATTTTTCAGCTCTTCTAGTCTGGTTCTGTCTAGCTCCTAGCTTCTTGTCCTCAGGTCTTGCCTTTTGTAAAGCAGATACCACCATACGTGCATTTCTGTGAGGTGTCTTGCACCTCATGGAAGAGGAAAAAAACTGTTGATTGGGATCACAGACTTCCCTGGCCCTCTGCTCAGTAGGTAGTGTGCTGTGGGCATTAGTAGCACTGTAGAGGGTCTTTGGCCGGTGTGTTGCCCACAGATGATGGATTGAAGACCTTTACTCACTATCTTCCAGATCAGTTTAACATACTTTTTCTGACAGGATGTTTAGATGTCAGCTATAAAAAAAAGTCCTTGATGTGTTTGTGTGAGAATGAACCCTGTAGATAAAATTACATTGCATAGTAATTTCCTGCAGTTCTACAGAAACTTGTTAGAGTAGTCCAAAATTTAATTCAGCATCTCCCTATGACATTGGACCTTTACTTTGTATTTCTGATTGTTTCTCTGAGGTCAGTTGATGACATGGAAGCACTTGTTCTTTTTCTGAATTGTGCCTGGATGCCTCCTGCTAGGGCAGTGGAGATCACTTTCTGCTGAACTTACATGTATATGCAGCAATAGCAGCCATAATGGATGTTTCTGTGCACTTTGCAGTATCTTTCAAGTTAAGGGGGCTCTGACAGATGAGTCAGTTTTTGTTTGCCTGCATTTGATTGCACACTTAAAATCAGCTGGCTCAGATCAAGTGGTACCTTATAGTTTTAAATTCAGCAGTGGCTGTTGTCTAGGGGAATTCTTCTGTTCCTGTAAATGAGGAAACAACACTCATGCTAATGCTGGCCTAGGAATTTCTTTCTAATAATCCTCCCCAAGGAACTTGAGCTTTCTTGATTGCAAATGGAAGTCTTGAAGGAAAAATGTGCACGTGACCAAAAGAACTTAAGAAGGGAAGAAAAGGAGATTATCAAATTACTTCCAAAAAATGAAGTGAGAAAGAAAAATGTATATCAAAACAGGAAGAAGTGAAACAATAGCATGAGGTGACACGATGCTTTAAGATTCTGAAAGGAAACTGAAGATTTTACTTAAGATTGGTCAAAGTTCTACACTGAGATAACAGAAGATACCATCCTGAAATACTCAGCTTGGTAATTTGAGGCCACTTCATTGATTCTTTTCATCCATGTGTGTTTCAGACTGAGTATCTCCAATATTTGTCTTCTTATACTACATGCAGTAGGTTCAGTTTTCCTTTCTCATAGGCATTATCTTCAGCGGTATTCCCTGAAAAGCCTTATGGATTCAAGCTGTCCCTTAATCAGTGTTGTGAAGGATGCAGTTTTGATCTTTTTCTCTAATGTATGAACAATGATACATCCTGGCATACATCTGTCAGACCAGAGTGAAAGCATTCAGTTGTAAATGTATATTACCAGAACTGGGCCAACAAATTGGTGTCAATCTAAAAAAGGAGATAGAAATGTAACGAAGTCGGGAAACAGAATATCTCAAAGTAGGGTCTTAATAAAAGATTTAAACTGTACATTTAAACAGACAGCTGCAAGATGTCCTTAAAATATGCTGCAGTATCTGCATACCAATACTGACTTTTACAAATGTACAACGAATGTGGATTGCTTGTGAAAAGAACAGCAATAGGTCAAGATGTAACATAACAGAGAAATGAACTCTGCAAATATAAATATTTATTATTGTGGATGGTAACTGCTTTCTACAAAAACTGGCAAGAATGATGATCCCAACCCTCTTTTAACATTTACTGAAGAATTAGGAAGCTAATGGGAGAGTGCAGCAAAAATCACCTCTTCTGCATTCTAGAGAAATAAGCAAGGCTGGCATTGCCAGGCCGTACTGAAGAATACTCCAGTACACTGAAAGCTATGGGGCTGCAGACCCACCTACTGAAAAACAACAGCACTTGCTACTGAACAAAGCAGAGGCAAATATAAAATGAAAAATGCCACATCAGCTGAAGGATGTGTAGAATTCTTTCTCGTCAGAGTTTTTATGATTTTTAGTGCTTCCATGAAACACTGCTGTATGGCAGATTACAAGCAAGAGGTGAATGCTTCTTGGTCTGAAAGCCTCTTTCATCAGGGGCAGGTAAGAGTCAGTGTCATCTCTGCATTCCTCAGCATGTTTTAATATCTTCCCTTATTCTTTGGGTTGGTTTCTAGTTTGAGTCCTTAACGTAAGACCTCTTTTTGATTTAGACTTTGGTTACACTCCAGAAAAGTGGATTCATTTGAACTACAAAATCCATTTGTTATGGTACTGATAAATATTCTGCCTACTGAAAACTGCATTGAAAAAGAGGAAGTCTAACAGGCTTGGCACCACCTTTTGTCTGTGTTGTGGCAAGGGGAGAGGAAAAGATATCCAGGAATTGTCTTATCATGACATCATATACATAAGCATTTTTATTTTTCTAATCTCTTGGATTTTTCAGGGCCTGTCTTAACTCTTTGTTCTTGAAGTAAGCATGGAAAATGATATTACAAGTACTCAATTTTGTTCTTTCTCAAGAGCAACTAGTGTCCCTCCTGTTGACCAGAAAATGGGAGCACGTAGAAAGCTAGATTTCAATTAACACATCTAAGGGCAGTTTGTGAAGTTTTGCCTATAACTAAGGTTTAGCTGAGTTGCAGCTGAACTGCAGTTTAGCAGAGTGCAGATTCTGCATTTTCCTACACTCATGTATTGCCGTCTTACCTCTCCTATTTTTCTGCTTTTCCTCTCCTCTGAAGAGGCCAAATGGAAAGCTGTATAATCTTTTTGAATATATTCTATGGTTCTTGCTGATGAATTAGATGAACAGCTGCTTGGAGCAGCCTGGGAATACAATTTGTTGAAAAAAAAAAGAAATGAGATACAAACAAATTCCCTTATGATGCCATTCATTCCATATGCAATATTATCCCAGAGGGCTGGAAACATGGCAAGGCCTAAAATTCAATTTGAATTTGAGCTAGTTTTTAAAGAAGCAATTCTACATATGCTGCTTCCACAAAACCATGTGCATATAGGCACAAACTTTCACTTCTTAGGTAAGAACAGTATAGTTGGTTGTATGTGTTTTTCTTGGTGTGCAGAAGAACTTACTTTTATAGGGACAGCCATTGCAATTTCTTTTCAGTACTTCCCAAAGTTATACTGATTCTTACACTACATGGTTCTCATCTCTTCTGTTTGCTTTAAGCAAGGTGTGAAGGAAAAAAAAAGACTCACATTTTGGCATGCAAGATGATCAAAATCCATTCCAGTAAATGAAAAGGAACTCGTTGATATGTGTCAGTGTTCCTGTAATATCCTCCTGATCACATTCTGCATTGCAATTTTGTGTTTAGACTGGAAATTAAAGCTGATCTGCTTCTCAGTCAGCTTTTGAATGTTGTACATCAACTAAGCAATGGACATTTTGCTTTCTTGTCTTGCTGCTTCAGTAAATGCCTTCCCAGGTTCTCTTCAGCTAGCAACATCTTAGGAAACACACACAGTATTAAACATGCCTGTCTACAAAAATGAGAGAGCCCAAGAATTGATCTTGGATAAATTATCATTTAGTTCTGATCATTCACGCTACTTTAGAAAGGTTGATGAGATTTTTTCAATGGAGATTTTGCGTCAGTACAAGTTAGGGGCTGCCCTGCTGGAGAGATGCTCAGCAGGGAAGGATCTGGGATCCTGGTGAACAACAGGTTGGCCACAGTGTGCCCTGGTGGCCAAGAAGGCCAATGGTATCCTGGGGTGCATTAAAGAGAGCACAGCTCTCACAGGTCAAGGGAGGTTATCCTCCTCTTCTACTCTGCCTTGGTGAGGCCACGTTTAGACTACTGTGTCCAATTATTTGCTGCACGGTTAAAAAAGAGAGGGATCTCTTAGAAGTTGTCTAGCAGAGGGCCGCAAAGACGGTAAAGGGGCCTGGAGCATCTCCCATATGAGGAAAGGCTAAGTAACTGGGGTCTGTTCAGCCTGGGGAAAAGAAGACTGAGAGGGGATCTGATAAATGTTTATAAATATCTGAAGGGAGATAAAAGGCAAATGGTTGAGGCCAGGCTCTTTTCGGTGATGTGTAGCAATAGGACAAGGAACAGTGGCCTAAAACTTGAACATAGGAAGTTCCATAGCAACGTGTGGAGCATCTTCTTTGTGGTAAAGGTGACGGAGCACTGGAATGGGCTGCCCAGAGAGGTTGTGGAGTCTCCTTCTGTGGAGGTATTCAAGACCCAGCTGGACACCTACCTGTGTGACCAATTGTACAGTACCTGCTTACTGGGGGGTTAGACTCGATCTCTCGAGGTCCCTTCCAACCCCTGCAATTCTGTGGTTCTGTGATACTGTGATATTGGCCATGTGGAACATGTTGTGGTGTGTGACCACACATTCCATATTGTGAACTAGTTGTCTCTATTTTTACTAATTTGTTTCCTTTTACCCCACTGTAGTAGTGTAGTGTAGTGTATGCAGTATAGTGTAAACCCAAGGAGAAGGAACTGGATTCTTTTTCTTTTTATTATTGATTGGTTGGAATGCATGGCAAACCTATTACTCAAACTATAAGCTTGGTCTGCAAACACAATAACTTAGAATTCTAGGAAAATAAATAATTTTATATGAATAAGTTAGAGTTTTTTCTGGAACAAAATTGTTTCCATGCTTGAATAATTGGCAGAGGACTTCTTGGTAGTTATGTGAAAGTGGAGAAATAAAGTCTATATTTTTAAATTAACTCTTAGGAATAATCTCATGGCTTAATATTAGTCATGAAAGCTGCAACAAGAATTTTGTTTTTGTTCCTTTAAAAGGGATTGTGTTAGCTTTCAGGATGAAAGCATCACCAGCTCAACTGTAACTATAGCTTGACACTTCGTGCTTCTGTGCATCTGCGTAGCTTGATATTATCTACGTACTGGTAACAGTGATACCTAAGGCTACTGTGGATAAACACTGAAGGTTTCTGATGACAGCATCTCAAGCACAGGAGAAAAGCTCTAGTGTGGTTTGTGATACCATCATAACCTGAGGTGCTGACAGAGCTTCATTCAAAGTTTCCCTGTGAGTTGCTTCTCTATTTCATGTACCATTTTTGTTTCTTGTTGATTTCATAGATATTTCTTTTCTCTTTAAATAAGCCCAGACTAGAATTAAGTATTAAACTCAAAGTACCTTTTACTACCCTGATTATTTTACGAGAATTCAAAATCTCAATTGGATGTCTTAAAGTTTATAAAATGAGTATTTCGGACAATAGAACTGTATTTTAAAAAGTACTTTAAAAAGTACTGTAATTTATCAAGAATAATATTTACTTAGTTAACTTCAACACAACACTGATATTCTGCCATGTAGTAGATCATACTGCTCAACACAACAATCAACTCTTATCATCATTATTAAAAAAGTGTCATAAAAGAATAACAATTACTGAAAGAAGGCTTTGTGAAGATGCAGACATGCAGGCTGGCTAAAAAACTTAAAAGGTATTTGCTATTATAAGAACGTGGGTTGGATTTTTCTCTTTATATTTGTTTGGGGCTTTTTTGGGAGGGGGGAAGAGGGTTTTTTTTTTTTTTTTTTGTCGTGTTTATGTTTTCAAGTTGCTAAAATGAGTCATCTTTATTTTTTTCATTATTCCAATAATTTCTTGTTTTACGGAGAGGTTTTACAGAAGGGCTTTATTTTACTAAGGCCTTGGTGGTAGTTGTACTGCCCAGCCTATAGCAGCCAAGATAAAGGAAACGGTTTCTCTGCTACAGAAATCATTGCAGGAAAGAAAAAATAAAAATAAAAAAGGAAGAAAAAAAAAAAAAAGGAAGAAGAAAAAGGAGAGGGGTAGAAAAAGACCTTAAAAGGTCATCCAGTGCATCCCTGTTCTGAGGCAGGAAATGGGTAACTAGGTCATTCCTGACAGATGTTTGTATAGGCTACTGTTAAAAACCACAAATGAAGGGGATTCCACAGCCTCCATAAACCTATTCCATTTAATCTAGACTTCTGTTTGAAAGGGGGGATTGTTGGCTTTTTTGTTTTTTGTTGTTTTGTTTTCATTTAGTCTATTCTTCTTTGCTGCAAATTAAGCAATTATTTGTTATATTTTAGGTAGGAACAAAGAACTGTTGTTCGTGACTTTCTGTATGATGCCTTTTAAAATATGCGTTTTCCCTCCAGTCCTCTTTTCCTGAACTAACCAAGCCTCATCCCTTCAACCTTTCCTTGGAAGTCCTACTTTCAAAATAACTTATCATTCTTGTTGATTTCATTTCAACTCCATCCAAATTGTTTAAATTGTTCTCAGAGTGCACTGCCCAAAATTGCACAGAATGCTCCAACTGAGGCCTCAGCAGCACTGAAGATTGCAGAATAATTAGGTCCTGCATCTCACAGCCTGTGCACTTCCTAATACATCCTGGAATTAGAAATGCTTTTCTGCAGCATCATCGTGTTATTGACTCATATTTATCTGGAAATCCACTGTAACCTTCCTATCATTTTCTGCAATCCTGTTGCCCTGTTAGAGAGTCATCATATTATATTGATATATTCTGTTTTATTTTTGTCATCAGTAGTACTTAGTCTCTCTCTCTCTAATTTGGGCTTGTTTCAGTCAGATTGTTGCCCAAGGAACCAGGTATTTTGAATTCTGTTCTGTTTTTCAGTGTGTTTGCAACCCTGTTCCACATTTTCTGCCAATCTTACAAGTTTACTCTCTGTTCCAGTATCCAAGCTGTGAAATGAAAAAATGAACAGAATAGGTCCAGTGAGGAAACCCTGAAGGATGTTACTGCAGGAAACTGTTGATAAATACTGTTAGGAAAAAATATTTAACTCATTGTGTGTCAACTGTTAATTTCACCTATACCATTGTGGTAGGTAAAAATTAAAGAGGACCAAACTAAAAGCTTTTTGCTAAAGTGCAGATGCAGATTTGATGATTTCTTCTTATTCAACAAGGTTGTCGCCCTGCCTAAGAAGCAAATAGAAACAGTTGATGCAATAATGATCTTAAGATTGCATTTTAATCTCTTATTGCCTATTATTTTCTCTTATGTGTTAACCTCGTGCCTGTACACTAACTGCCTAATAACTTGTGATAGTATCCTTCAGTGATGGATAAAGTATTAATGAAAGTCAAGTCAACTGAACTCAAATTCCTAAGAGAGGCACTATTTTCATCATTTCCAGTCTCCTAGAACCTCCCTTGCATTCCATCAGTTCTCAAAAGAAAAAGAAAAGAATCAACAAGCAGAGGCTATTTTGGCTTTTTAAGTGTTCTAGCATATTTTAGCACATTTTTCTGTGGAAATGTTGATATGATCGCTTGTCAGGCCGCACCATAACTTCTGAACTTGTTACTCTCTTTCCAACCAAATTAGACTGAATAGTGGTGTTCTCAGTGGTACTATACTTCTGCAGGTTTTATGAAAATAACCAGGTAAATAGAGACCTCCACATCAACAAAGAGTTCTGTGTAAATGAAACCATGATATCAGGCACTGGAAAATTCACATAAAAACATTGTAATGAATTCCGAACGTATGAGTCTGAGCTTTTACTCTGGGCTGATCCAAACGTGAGACACAAAACTACATGGATTATCCACAGCTTTCTTTACACTTTAAATTAGAAGAATGGGAAATGGGCATGTCTTAATATCACTTTACTCACTCCCCCATTTTTCTGTTCTGTGCTTCTTGACCTTTGTGAAAACTGATTGCTTTGTGTATCCGAAGCTAAGATTATTTTTTGTAGACATATGAAGCGCATTAGGCAAAAAAAGGGCATTGAATAGTTAAGTATTTTTCTGTGACACTGTTTTTCTTGTTAGCTATTAAAACTGAACCTTCTTTTGTTTCCTTTATTTCTTCTGTGTCTACCCCGTGATTGGCTTTCAGTTTGTTTCTTCGTTTAACACTTTTTGCCTCAGCCTTCCTGATTTCATTCCCACGTGACTTTTAGTCATTTGTTCTTGTCTCTGCATATCAGTGACAACTTCCTGAGTTGTTTTTGTTGGTTTTTTTTTTGTTCATCGTAGTTCTTGATGAAGTTTTGCTTCTCTCTTTCAGTACTTTCTTTGCATCAGGATAGTCTGCTGTTGTGTCTTTCTAATTTGCCTTTCTCAGAAACAATCAGCTCTCCTATGCTCTTATTTCCTTCCTGAATTTCTTTCAAAAGATTTACCCAACCACTCATTCCTTAAGCCAATGAGACTGCTTTTGGAATCTCATTGTCTGTCTGTCATTCCATGCTTTCTTTGCCATCATTAATTTTATTCTTCTGAGGTCAATATTATACAGTCTTCGACCTTTGTCTTACCAGTTAATAGTTCCTAATTAAGTAACACATAAGGCAGCCTTTTCCCTCTCATCTCCTGAATTCTTGGAGACCACAAGTTGTTCTCAGTACCTTTCAGGAATCTGCTAGCTGGCTTATCTCCTGCACTGTTATTTTCCTGAACATTTTGTGTGTGCTGAGGGGTTGTGAGGAAGAAGAAAAGGCCCAGATCTCCGATGGGGACAGAACCATTTTTATTTTATTTTATTTTATTTTTAGGGAGGATATGTATGAAATATGGCTTTTCTGGACAGAACCAGGGAGAGGACACTGGACTAGGTGGGTGTCAGATCTGATCAAGCAAAGCAGCACCTGTATTCCCAGCATAGCAGCATCGCAGAGTAAAGCAGCAGTTCAGCAGAGCTAAAGCTGAAAGGGAGAAAAGGCAAGAAATCTGTAAATTACAGTACGTCATTTGAATATCTAATATTTCATTATCAGGTTTATTGTTGATGCTATATAGCCAAAATTTAAAGGCCTTATTCACAATTACAAAAAAAAACTCACTGGCTTCAAATTGGTATGACTTTTGTCTGAAAAAAGCATCAAGACATGCCCCTTTGCTATTAGAAACCATATACAGACATGGCTTTCTGCAAACATTGTCCATCTCTAATGGCTTAAAATCAAAGGCAACAAAATAAGCTCCAGGCAAGGCAAGTACTTCATGAAAGAAGATATAAGGTGTAAACAGTGAGACGCAAGTTTGAAAGATGTGTGGAAATGTACAAGCTTAAAGAAAAAATGGAGAGGAAGCCTGACACATAAGAGGAGACTGTTTACCAGATAACAGTATTATAAAAGGAGTAGTCTGAGTGTAGGAAAAAATTGCAGGGAGCAGCAGACAAGTAGATTGCAAGGGATACAGGAAGAAGAGCAGTAGAAGAGAATGAAAATAGACAGGTGGGAGAGAAGAAAGTGAATGCAGCATCCATCAGGGTTGGGGGTTTTTTTATTACTTATTATTTTTTAATTTTTATTTCTTAACTGGGCAACATTTAAATCCTGATTATTTTTGATGAAAATGACCAACAGTAAAGGATTGTAGAAGTGTCCTTCATTCTGACTGGCTAATAATCCTAGTACTTAGAAGAGGGAGTCTGGCGTTGAGAAGAACATTTCTATCATAAGAACACAGTTTAATTTTTGGTCGTGGTTTGAAGGGAAGTTGTTTGCCAGCTTCTTAGAGATTTGAGTACAAGTAATCACAGCAGGGGTGGATCACCAGGTCTGACTGCTGGTGACGATAGCAAAGGTATACGATAAACGCAAGTTATGACAATTTCATGGATGATAAAAATAGATCTGTGCTTACATGGTGTTTGTGTTCTTAAGTGTAGGCTTTATGTGATAACCTTTTTTTCATTTTGGCTTCTCTTCATCTTGATATGCTGGTATATTTAGGGAGGATATTTTTGCTCGTATATTATTTATGTATGTTTTTGTTACCTTGCAACTCACAGTTGCTAGCAAGTGCTATATTAAAAAAATTATAAAGCATGTAGTGTGGTATGTGGCTCAGGGAGACAGCTCTAATTCAGTGAGCCTCAAAATTGATTTAATCAAGATCTGAGTAATGTTTTCCTATAAAAATATCATTGTTTTAAATCAATTTTAGAAAAGTTTAACTACACTTGAAAATTAATGTTAGTATGATTGTATGATTACAACATTCCTTTTTTGCTCATAAGTAGAAATGGTACATGAGAATCAGGTACAAAAGCTGTTAAATCTGCAGGCGTGTTGTACCATAGTAATGCACTTGCTGTCACAGTCACTTGGCATTTTACCTTGTACTCATGCCAGAGCAGCATTTTGAGTCTCCTGAGCTACAGGACGCAGCCTGGAAGATTCTAGTCGGCACTGCAGCTCTGGTGGTGGGAGAGCATCGGTGTGGCACAGGGAGGGTCTGTACTGCACGCAGCTCTGGTAGCTGTGGGAAGGACAGTGTGTGAGCTGTGTACCTCTGCCATTCACTATGACAGAGAACAGTAGTTTTGGTTATATTTTTCTAGAATAATGCATTCCATCTAACTGGAAGTGTCATAAATACATCATTTTAATGATGAAGAAATTTAGGCATTTTCTATTTGAGCCGATGTACCAGTGTATCCATTGTAGTTAGGAGAATATTCTACCACGATAATCAGATCAGATTGGTGGCTGATGTTGGTTATAGGGTGTGTGCATCCTTCTGTGTATGGGATAGGTGAGTGCATGTACATTTGTGTATACATAGATAGATGTATCAAATTGGTATACGCTGGCAAGCATACTGCTGTATCAGCATAGTGCACTGCAACAACTTACGTTTCTCCTTCAGGGAAATATGTCTACAGCTATAAAGCACCTTCCCAATTGCATAAAGTGCTATAGTCTGAAAAACTGTACAAAGGTGACAGAAAAGTAGAGAGAAACAAATGAGGCCACCTGCTAACATATATGATACATCTGTGATCCAGAAGTGCCAAAATGACAGGGAACTAACAAAGAGTTTGTGCTTTTCTTAACAAACAGAACCTTGCCTTCACTGGCATTGCAAGTAATTGGTGGCCTAAATGAAAGGATTTGAATGGTGATTAGCAAGGAGAATTGCTTGTTAGAGAAAGTCAGAAAGAAGGCTGGGCTGCTCTGCTTTCTGTCCAGGAACTTGATCAAAGTCCAAGAAGATAGAAGAAGGCCATATACTGAATATTTCTGGTTAGAGATGAATATGAGAGGGTAAAAAGATCTAATGCCATTGTTGAGCATATTTCAGAACTCCTAAAAGAAGCAAGTGAAGGAAGTAAATACTAGAAGCACCCAAAATAAGGTCTCTAATGATTTCTGATCCCTGACACTTCCCTCATCTCAGGCACATAGAGATCAATATAAGTTCAGAAATATCTAGTTCAGTACTTCTCCAGGGATGTTATCGATACTCAAAATTATGGAAACTCTTGTCTTTCAGACCTGGAAGATGCACAAGCCTGCTAAATCAGGTTCCTCTTCTACCCCAGCTTCTGATTGTCCCACGAATTTAAGGCCTCCCTTCTAATTACTAATTTAAGTATGGTCTTATTTACAACTTATAAGTAAATATACACTATTCACATAATCAGTCATGTGACTTGGTCAGTCACGACTCCCAGATACCCTATATCTGTTACTTGCATGAAACTTCAGCCAGTTCATTGAAAATTGATAGCACATTGCTGGCAGAAAGTGAGATAGGAGACCCTGTTACTAAGAATATATATTATTTCATTATAAGTGTATATTTCTCATGAGAACACCAAAATACATTTGGTGCCTGTGAATGGCAAAGGTGAAGGTCATGGAATAAGGAAATACTAAAACCTCTGGAACTGTAGCACAACTGTAGCATGTTCTTCCCCAAGAACATCTGGTGTGAGCTTTGGATTTTGTATGTAATGTCTGAAATCATCTCTTTGTTCTGTAATGGATCTTTGTAGAAGTTCAGAAAGTAGCATTAGACCTGAGCACACAGCTATCTTTGTAGACACAATGCAAATGCCTATAGAAGATCACTCCTGCTGCAGTCTTTTCTCAGTTTTTCTATGCAGCTCATCAGACCTTTTCTTTAGTCATTTCCTTATCTCCCAGTTAACTTTTCTTACTGTTCTAAAGATTCTGGGGTAGATTGTGAGTTTATTTGTGCAAGAAACTTTCATTACAGTAATTGCATTGGCAAAGCTGAACGCTCTCACAATTCTGTTGTTTCAGATTTGTGTTGCTCAGCTTTTTTTATCTTTGGAATAATGACATTTCAGAATGTTTTTCTGCTCTTCAAGTGTCCTTGATTTGAGGGTTGCTGCTGTGATAAACCTTTGCTAGCTAGCATTTGACTTACTTTCACGGGAGAAATAGCACATAAGCATTTCACTCCCTTCTGTTCTGATCTGAATTTCAAGGTCCTTTCTTAGCATGTAGTGAATCCAATGAGCTCTCTCAGGCCTAGGTGAGAATCAAGGCTTCCCTTGTACACAGCTATGCAGCACCATCTCTGTTTCTGTTCAGTGCAATCCCCCTGAGTGGGGGTTTCCCCATTTCTCCTGCCTCGAGTCATGCCTGATGTCAATAGGTGCTGTGTACCCAGCAAACAGTGATAGCAGACTATTCCACTCCCGAAAACTTGAAGGCAAAGAAAAAAAAATCGAATTTTAAATATTTTTATGAACAAAATATAAAATAATGAGTAATAATTATTTTGTACTCTTTGGGCTAGGTTTAGTTTATAACATCTGGAGCGTGTGGCACAGAGCCTGCTGCTCCCTGCTGTGAGGGGTCATCCATTTGCCCACTGGGTGACATTTGATTGCAGTGATTGACGGTGACTGAAGAGTGTTGTGCACATTTATGCTACACAATGAAACTTCTCCAATGTGTTTGGAGAATTCTAAAAGGTTCCCACCTCAGCCATTCTGTGCTTGTGATTTAAATGGCAGCACCAAAACAATGTGGCTTTACAAACAGAGGGACATCTTAAAGTCAGTGTTAGCTCTGACAGACTAAGAAAGGTTTTTGATGAAAACCTAAGTAATGAATAGCATCTCTTTTACCATCCTATTCCCTGCATCATGAGAAGCGGTGCCCTATTGAACAGGGAATCTCACAACAGCACTGCAATGGCTGGTGGGCAGGAAGGTTGCGTTTCTGGTTTTTCTGAAGGTAGCAGGGCTCTGGTTTGTCTGGAAGTGGATACACTTGAGCACGAACACCACCACCTAATTTCTGAACGTACTGCTTCTCCCTGGGGTGGCAGCAATCCACCATCAGTCCACCAGCCGTTGCCCCTTGGGCAACAAGGCACATTTCCGCAATGGTGTGGACTCTGGGCATGGTTTGGTTTTAACCTTGCAGGAATTTAGGAGCTGTAGCAGCTCCTAAATGTCAGTACTGCGCTGCCTCACTTCATGTCGAAGTACTACTCAATTCCTGTGATAATTTGGTTAGTAAAGCTCGAGTAGTCTTTTCTGTGGTAAGTCCCTATAGGCAAGGAGGTCCTGGTTAGAGAACATTTCTCCATGCCAAGCACATGTAAAGCTGTCCTGGGCCAGGTTTACTTAGCAAGTAAACCAACCCGTTTTTTACTTCAGGTTAATGCTGAACTGCTAAGACACTTGCGGTGATGCTGTATTCTTGTGGGCGGTGAGGATCTCAGATAATCTGACACATGTCACTCGGAGAGCAAGAGGAGGAATCGGCGATGGCTGCCTCGTGCACGGTCTGACACCGGCCTCAGCCGGAGGGGAGGGCGGTGGGCGTAGGGCCGGGGGTCCGCTCAGCAGCCACTGCGGGGGTGTCGTGCCCAGCACGTGGGGGATCCTTATTCCCTCCCGCAACCGCAATCAATTCTAAGCCACGGCTCTTCAAAGTAAATGAGGCCGTTAAGTTGCACTCGCAACTGGAAAGGCTTTGTTCCAGACCTGACTTTTGCCCGTCTTTCAGTCCTCAGCTGAGACCGCGTCGGCCGCAGCGAAGGAAGAAGCGCAGCCGAGCTCTGGACGCGGCCACGCCGCGCTCCGGGCCGCGCGGTGCGGGGCGCGCAGGCGGAGGAGGCGCCTGGCACATGGCACGCGGCTCGGCCCTGCCGCGCCTCGGCGCCCCCCGCTCCCGCCCCCGGCATCGTGAGCGGCGCGGGGCCCGCGGTGCACGAAGGGTTCGGCCGCGGCTCCGCCGGCGGGAGGGGGGCGGCCGGGCAGGGGCAGGGGCAGGTGCGAGCGGGGGGGGGGGGGGGGCGCCGCTCTCGCCCGCCACCCCTGGGCGGCTCCGATTAGGCTCGGCTCGGCTCGGCTCGGCTGGGCGCCGGCGGAGCTCGGCGCTCGCTCGGCTCGCGATCGTGTTTGCGCATGACCCCTCCCCGCCTGCGCCCTCCCCTCCCCTCCCCGGCGGCGGCGGCGGCGGCGGCGGCGGCGGCGGCGGGGAAGGTTAGCCTCAGCCTCAGACACGGGCGGCTGCTCGGCGGCGGCGGCCGCGGCGACGCAGTGCAGAGGTGCGGGCGGGTCGCGCCGGCCCCGCGCCCCGTCCCTCCCGCGCCCCGCCTGCCTCCGGAGCCCTCCGCCCGCCGGCGGCCTCCCCGCGCCGGTGTCGGGCCGGCCCCCCGGCCATGAGCGCGGCGCTGGGTGTCCCCCCGCCGCGCCGCCTCCCCCGCCGCCCCCGGCGGCTGCCAGGCTCCAGGAAAGTAGCTTGATGAGTGTCCAAAGTAGCAGTGGAAGTTTGGAGGGGCCGCCATCTTGGTCCCGGCTCTCCACGTCCCCACCGAGCCTGCAGGGCTGCTCCGCGGCGGCCTCCCAGCTGCACGGCGCGCCGCCCGGCAAGCCGCCCAAGGAAGGTAACCGGCGCGCCGCGGGGCTGAGCGGGGGGCACGGCCCTCGGGGAGGGGCTCGGCGGCCGCCGCCGGAGGCCGGTCCCGGGCTGAGCGGGGAGCGGCGGCGGAGAGGCGGGTGCCCCTCGCGGCGGCGGCGGCGGCGGCGGCGCGGGGTCAGCGCTGGGCCCGGCGGCGCCGAGCGAAACCTCCGGCACCGGGCGAGCGGCTCGGCCCCGCCGCTCCTCGGCGCCTCCTCGTGCCCCCCTCCCGCCGGGCCGCGGCGGTGCGTTCCGCTCCGGCCGTCCTTCCGCTCGCGTTTGCTCTCGGCGGGGCCGCTGCCCGCGTCCTCCCCGGGAGCGGTGCCCTCCTCCGGCGGCGGAGTAACGGCGGTGCGCGGAGTGCCGTTGTTTCTGGATGGAAGGAGTCGGGCACTTTTGGCATCGTGGAGGTGGGGCGGGGAGGGACGGAGCGGAACCGCGGGGCTCGTCCCTATCGGGTGGGCGCCCCGGGAGCGGTCGGCCCCGCGGCGGCGGTGACAGGGCGCCTCGCGGCCACCGCCGCGCTATGACTGCAACTTTCTGCTTTCCTCCATCACGCCTCGGATGATAATATTTTCCTCCTCCCTCCTCTGCTCCTCCCCTCTTGTGTTACACCGACAGGCAGAGCGGGGTGTTGTGGGTGTTTGCGGGGAATAGCTGTATGAAGGTTACGAGCAAACAAGTCCCTTCTCTGTTCCGTTCGGGTTATTGTCTGCTTTTCCTCCTTGCATTGAGATGCACCGCCACAAGATGTAGCAGTTATACAGCTGGAGAGCGGCTCGCGGCTTTCTGCCGGTAGAACTACTTGTGGCGGGGGAGAACTTTTGTGCACGCACACCCGCGTGCTGAAACAGTTGTGTAATTTCGCTCCATTTGCCCCGCTTTGATCAGTTCCACCTAGCTTGCCTTCCTATGTCTGCAAAATGTCGCTGGCCAGGCAGGAAACTTGAGAACTCGGAACAGAAATGACAGCAAGAAGAACAGTCTTTGTTTTCCAAGTCTCCCTGTGGCTTTTTGTTGTTGTTGTTGCTGCTGTTGATAAGCAGTTTGAGGGAGGACTCGGTAATGGGGATTCGCTCTCCCAAAATGCGGGAGGTGCTTCTCCATTTTCTGTGCCAGCAGTTGTCAGACTTGTACTGCTCCCGTCACTCCACACGCGCTCCTCCAGGCAGGCTGACACGAAATGCTCTAGAAAATACCTGGAGAGGGATTACGGTATATGTTAAAGATGCTGAGTAAAGTGGCAGGCATTTTGTGCTCCTGCGCTCCTGGAAGCCGACTGGCAGCAGAACGGCCGCCCCCGGCTGAACGTGCAGCTGATTTTAACTTTATTAAGGAGTACATTTCAGCAGTGTCGCAACACTTGTTATGGATGTGTGCATGTAATATTCATATGGAGAGCCTGTGTGGGATATTTTGGGGTGTATTTCAGATACTGGGTGCGCAAGCCTGAAATGATTGTTGCAGCACAACATACAGATAATATATATATAAATATATTCTCTCTGTGTATGTGTTTATTTATAATTAAAAGAAAACTGGCGTTCCTTAAGCATTTCATCTAGGCATGGAAATGCAGTTTTGTGATGTTAATTTTTAAAGTAGCGATGATGATGACGGTGCTTTTTACATCCCTTCTCACGACTCCTGCGGTTGGATCGTTCTGAGTGCTGTAATTTACATCACGCAGATATGGGGTTTCAGAGCAGTGAGAGCCCAGCTCTGTGCATGGTGCTATAATTGGCCTTATTTGCGCGGGGTTCCCATGTTGTGATGCCTGCACAGCCTCTCCAGGCAGTTGTCTTTGGGATTTGGTGTGAGATATTGGTGGTGCCTGGATCTGTATTGTTGGTGTAAACTGGCAGGATGACAGCAGCACACCTTGCTTCATATACGTGCATTTTGAAATGGAGCATCTTGTGTGAAAGCAGTAGGCCGTTAAATGCAGATATGTCGGTGCGCTCATAGGCATCGGCTTCTTTGTGTGCAAGAACTATGGCAGATCGAACTAACAAGTTAAAAATAACTTGAAACATGGTGTATTTAAAGGAGCTTGTGCACATGCTGGTTCTTGACTGGCAAGCCCAGGCAGTGCTGCCCGACATCATCTGTGTGTTGTTGGAAGCTGTACGTGAGGGTGTGGGCCTGGGTGAGACTGGCACCATACTTGCATGCACCACCAGTGCTGCGTGTCCAGGTGTGGGCGACTGTGCTTGTGCTGAGCCTTTGGCCCAGGCCTGACACATTTTGGTGTGTAGCACTGGACCCCTCTCTTCAACTCCTGCCATCAGTAGGCCAGTTTTCCCTGTCAGGTGTGCAGGCCTCGCATGGTGCCTCACAGTGCTGCAGCTCACACAGCCTTACCTGTGATCTGCTGGGACAGCCTGGCAGCTGCCTGCGTGGTGCTCACCATGTGAAGGTTCATGTTGCTGGGAGCAGGAACCCCCAGCACCCTTTTTGCAAGTCCCAAAAGCCCTAATGTGGAGAAACGGGAAAACCAAAATCAACCAAGTTAAAAAACAAAAAACAAACAAACAAAAAAAACAAAAACAAAAACCAACAACCCCCACCTCCCCAACATCTAACTTATGGAGCATCACTCAAAGTTCTTTTGTTTCACTTTTCAAATTTTAAATATAATACTCTGTCAGTATTGAAATGGCAGTGCTCTGGGAATACACAGTAAAGTTTAAGAAAATATCTTTTTTGAAATGCGTTACAGCGTTGTAGCAGTGTTTCATAAGGTGTTGCTTTGTCTTATGGCTTGACTTGTAGGGGCATCACTGCCCAGCTGAGTAGATTTGAATTTGTGTTTTAGAGCTTTAAAATGGAAAACACTGGCATTGATTAAGTAAAATTGTATCTGTACACTTCTACTATATCGTAACTGTCTTGTGTTTCCAGTTCCATGTAGTATCAAACTTTCCTTCTGTTTTGTTTTATATGCCAGTAACTTAGGTGTGGAACATTTGGTCAGTCATTTATTAATGAAGCATACAATTCTGACTATGAAGAATTTAGGAAAACTGTGAAGTAGTGTTGTTATAAATACTGTGTTTTCTAAATCTTGTGCCTCATCTCATGTAACTGTAGTCATACGGCTTTGTGTTTGAAGTTTCTTGACTGTTCACGTGTGGCACTGAAGAGATCACACTGCGCGGTGCTGGTTTGGAAATGGGTGACGTCCATGCTATCGCAGACGGACAGGGATGTTTTGGGAGACCTGTGTGAGTGTCTTGGAATATTTCCTCCTTTGAGGTTGGAGGCAGGTCACCAGTGTCTAGCAGTTTGACGTGGTGCTTTGCAGGTTGTTACTTTGTGTTCTGTTGGCTTTGCAGGCCTTACTAGGTGCAAAACAGTGCTCAATACAACTCTGAATCACCTAAACAGGAATGGGAAGGTTCACATCCAGAATTTGGTCCTGAGTTAACAGGTGATGAGAATGTGATGATAAACCCACGATATTTTTCTAATACCGTTTGAAGAACTATTGTTGTAGATGTAGCAAACTTTGTTTTTTTTAACTTGATGAACGTGTATTATTCATAGTTGTTACCTAAAATGTAATGATAGTTGTCTGTCTGAGAATAAGGGTACTGTTTTTTCTTCCCTAAGTTTCCAGCCTAGCAAATGTTTGTAGTTGCTAGTTTGTGTCCCATCTTCTTCCTATGGTGCATTAGTGTGTGCACATGGAATCTACCTGGTTGTGTTCAAACTTCCAGGTTGCTTTGTTACTGTTTGCTTCTTATGTAGCAACTGAGCTGTTGTATTTTCTTGACCAGTAAGTTCTCAGTAAGTTGTTTTATTGCTGTTTCTTACCATTTAAATGCAGAGCTTTAAAAATGTTATGGATGTAACCTGTTCATGTGAGAACAAAGAATGGGAACACTTTGTATTTGAAGGTGATGGTATATTTTTACTTAGAAAGAACACAGAAATCATGAAAGATTATTTAGGCCAACTGCAGCAGATATGTAAAACTTGATGTTGTGCTGCACAGATTCTAGCCTGTGATGCTATTGCTATCTCTACTACACGTTTCCCATAGTGAGCTAATACCATGCCAAATTCTTACATGAGGTTTTTTTAGTGTGCCAAAGTGAGGACTGGGAAAAGAATACCTTTCTTAATGTGAACCCTTGTTTGAACCTATTGTCTGAAAAGCAAGTGCTGCAGAGAACAGGGCAGATTAATGCTTGGGTGATTTTTTTGTTTTATTTCTAGTTTTCTTCTTCTAGAATGGAATTTCCCATTAGCTTGATCAATTTTAAAAGAGAGAGAATTGATATCCTTAAGGACAGGCTGTATTTATTTATTATTACCTCTAGTCAAATAACTAATATGTTCTTTTTAATTTTTTTTTTTCTTTCAGCAAGCAAAATTTTTCTTCGCCAAGCTGAAATAAGCTTGCTTCTTTGCAATGACTTTGTTTTGTGGTTGGTACTGATAGTGCCTTGAATTTTCCTCTAAATGATGACAAAGTTCCAGGAAAGGCTAGTGTATGTATTTGTATCATGGTCAGAGTGAGGTCTGTGGAATTTTGCTACCTGGAGAAAGGAGATTATGATAATGTGACTGGCTTAAATAACCCTCTTTGCTGTCTGTGTTCTTTATATTAGGTGGTGTTTTTTATTAATACTTGTTCACAACCCAGTTCACTCCAATACTAAAAAACTAACCCCCACGCTGAAATCTTTACGCATGTAAGTGTTGGAGTTGAACTTAATAAATAGTATATGTTTGCAAAGTAGAATATTTCCTGAACTGCAGCTCCTCTAAAATCTAAAAGGCTATGAGGGAAAAAGAAAACTTCTGTCTTTAAGAACTTTGTGAACATTTTTTTGTTTGGCTTGGTGTGTTTTAGCTCTGAAAGAGGAAAAGGGAAATTTGGTTTGCTGAGTTGCTCTAAGTGGAAGTTAAAGTAGTATAGGGGAAGAAAGAACACCTTTCTGTGTTTTGAGTGTGAGTGTGGGAGGATGGTCCCACAGAGCTCCCAGCTGTGACTCAGGGTAGCCATTAAACAGAAGCTGGCTTCTGAAATACGGTCTGTTTTCCCAGATGGACTTAGAACTAGAAAATTTCTAATGAAGATGGCAACGGATGAGTACTGTGTTCAGTGGTTAAGCGTTGAGTTCTGCTGCAGCAGCGAAGAGCTAGTGAGCATCAGGAGGTATTTTGGATCCTGCAGTTCCATACGTCTTAATTCAGTCCTTATTGAGATGCTCTGCTAGGGACAGAAACTCAGGTTTTGCATCCTGCCTAAGCAACCTCTCTCTACAGGTCTTGTTCCTTCTGTTCCTTCCTGAGCAGAGCTCCAGAAGGTGCCAGCCGGAAGATCCTGGTAACCAGCTTTCTCCAGGGGTGGCCATATTAAGGTGGTGGGAGTATGGGAGCTCACAGGCTTTGACACAGCTTAGTCAGGCTGGGCTCCAGCAGAGGGACACAGGGCTGGGCTGTTGGACACACTGTGGAGCTGGTACCAAGAACCATGGGGAGAGTCCGTGCTGGGAGAGGGGCTGCAGGTAGTGATTATAGCTCTGATTTTAATCATGGCTTAAATCAGTGAGCAGGAAATCCTGATTAAATAATTGTTTTTAATGTTATTTGCAATTGTGCTTAATTATTTTTCCTAAAGAAAAGTTGATTCTAATTGGTGTAATTTTATCGTGCTTCTTACTAGACGGTGGGGATGCATCTATATGCATTTATTTAAGTGATTACACAGCTTAGGTTCTTTGTGTTTAAGAAACATAATTCCTGGTGCTTTAGATAACTAATAAAGTTAACTGAAAGCCAAATAAAATGGATCCTAATTGTGCTAGGTAAGAAGGAACAAATATCTCCAAGTGTACCACCTCCGTCTGCCAAGTGGTAACAGCAGGAGCATTAAGAAATGGCCCTGACCTCACCACATCTGCACAGCCCTAAGTGGGTGGAAACTTAAAGGCTGCTGTGCTTTGCAGTGTCCTTCTGAACAAATCACCCTGTACTTCGGGGTTTGGGATGGGGTTAAGAAATTCCAGAGCACCTTTTACAGGAAATGAAGCCTCACCAAAATTGTTTGTGAAGTTTGAAGTACTGGATTCCTTTTCTTTGGACTTCAAATACAGCTATACGTGTAACACAAAAGGAAGGAAAATGCGTTTTTTGAGGAATAACAGGAAGTCCTGATGCATGACATCACACATGCCTAACCTTTTAGGGAACTGGTCTGCAGCACAAGAGGGATGTGGGGCTGTTAGAGCAGGCCCAGGGGAGGGCACAAGGGTGTCTGGAGGGCTGGAGCACCTCTGTACAAAGCCAGGCTGAGTCAACTGGGCTTATTCAGTCTGGAGAAGAGAAGGTTCTGGGGAGACCTTGTTGCAGCCTTTAGTAGATAATGGGAGGTTGTAATCAGCAGGGAGACCGACTTTTTACTTGGGCAGAGAGGATGAAGGGGAATGTTTTTAAATTAGAAAAGAAAAGATGTATATCAGATGTTATGAGGAAATTTTTCATTGAGAGAGTGCTAAGGCACTGGCACAGGCTGCCCAGAGAGGTTGTGGATGCCTTGACCCTGGTGGTGCTCAAGGCCAGGCTGCATGGGGCCCTGGGCAACCTTCCAACCAAAGCCATTCTGTAACACTTAGCTTTATGTCAGTATCCTGAGCTCATAGCATGTAACTGCTTCAGGCACAGTGTCCTGCAGCTGTGGCTTCTGGTGTAAGATTTTTTTTTTTTGCTGTTTTTATTTTTTTGATAAGAAAAACTCTGAACAATGTGTGTAAGAATAACAAATTGGAAAGTAATGATGATCATGCAAGTAAACATCTTTTCTGAAAGAATATAGTTTAGATCATGGTACTGAACCTCATTCATTGAGTTTCTGATGCCCAGGACATCAGCTGGGTCTAACTACAAAGGCATTTCCTAATTCTTCTTCCACAGCACTGGGACGTCTTTGTTTTATGGACACCAACTCAGATGATGCTACAAGCAGAATTTCTGTTATGTCTTTCCTTCTCCTTATGAGACTTGTCAGGCCTGTACACTGCATAGCAGTGTTTGTTAAATGGTGGGGTTTTTCTGGTTAATACCACATTGCAATTGGTTCAACACTTTTGTCATACATTCTGCAGCTGTCTTTCAGACAGGGTTTGTTTTCTGTTTCTGTTTTTTGTTGTTATTCCCTAATACCCTCTTTTTAGCTCCTTGGCTCCTCAGAGAGGTTGCTGTGTTTATTTCTTAACTTATTCTTGTAAGGGTGGTGGGAGAGGGCATGTCCTTTAATAGGTCAATGTATTCGTTATAAAGCAGTTGAAAACAAGATTGCCACGTTATTAATAATATGCTCTTCATTAGTTAAACAAAAACAACAAAAGAAACCTCATACCTATTATCATTGGTATGTAGACAGAATTTTTTAAACGTTCATTTGTTTAGAAAGGACTGTGATTTTTGGTTGCTGGAAGTCTTTATTAGCAAATTCATCCAGTCTGCATGGTAACAATCAGTTACATTAAAAGTTGTATTGAAAGATGTTCCACAAGTTCTGAAATTTCTCAAAGTAAAAGCCTTTGTGTTAGTTTTCATAATGTTCCTTTAACCTTTCTTTTGCCTTCCTTTTCTGCTTTTCTGAAGAGGAATGGCAACTAATTCTGTGCTTGTTGTGCTTTGAACTAGAATGTATAGAAGATTATCATGCTTCGTCTTAGTTCATATCCAGTATTTAGAAGATTCTGTGTTCAACTTTCTGTTTTGTGCAATAAAGAAATACATTTCAGGTAACCTCTTTCTTTATATTCATCATTGTGCTTGTTACATTATGATCTCCATTCTTCAGGATAACTTTTTATTGAAAAAGTGATGTCAAAATACTACATTATATTCATGAGATTTATAGCTTATGTGTAATAACTTGTTTTCTATAATGATGGATCTATTTAAGGTCCTCCTCAGTGATCATAAACTCTCAGCTTGGATCTTCTGGTCATGCAGTCCCTTCTATGCTTTGTTCACTGAGAATTAATTAAATAAGAAAACTTAAAAATTCCAAGTTTATCTTCAGTATGTGAAAGAGTTCTGACTTATAAAGAGAATATTTGTTAGATACATAGTGATGTAAAATGTGTTTAAATCAATTGGAAGCACACTAATGCATTTGTCACACAACACTGTGTTATTACTAGCTCATTCTTTAAGTTAACCTTATAGCTGGTGCGCATTGATATTCTAGTCTTGTTTTTTACCAGCTTGTTCTTGGACAAAGAATGTAAATTTTTCTGTCCTCAGTTTTACTCATTTCTTTTTTTTTTTCCTATGCAATATATATAATATATATGTTTTTTGTTTGTTTGTTTTTTGAAAATAAACTCCAAACCTTAGCCTTTTGTGAAAGATAAATACAGGAAAGAGTGGGAGAGGTTCAGTGGGGTGGAATACCAGCTCAGCTTTCTTCATGTGTGTAGTTTAAAAATATAAAAAAGCCTACATTGCAAAATGTAGGTTTGATGCATTTTTGATGCAAAAAAGCATCAAAACAATGCTCCTTCAGCTGAAATGGGCTGTTCTGGGTGACACAAGGTTAGAAAAGGTTAGTCTTCCCAGTAGTATCACGGGATGTTCTGATGTATGTGCTGTCACATCCTGGGCATCCAAGCAGTTAACATTAACGAACAGTCAATTTTATGTATTGCATTGGGATGCACTCGCTTTTTTGCATGTGCAAAGTGTGTGTGAAGTCTCAGTGAGCTGTTTGGTCCTTAGGAATACTGCTTTTAGTAGGATCCGCCATACCCTATATCATCACTCTCTCAAACACTAAGCTTATACAAAAAAAAAAAAAAAAAAGCTTGTGTTACAGGAGAAATGTTTTAAAATCATGTATCTTATTATGTACTTCTTTAAAATCTGTTTCATAGTTTCAGATACGTCTTTTGCTAACCTGTTGATGAATATTGCAGATAATCCAAAATACAGTCACTAGGTTTGTGCTGCTGGTTTTGTCATACCTCGAGTTTCATCTTTTTCTATTGTTTGCTTTCAAACTGAGGAATGGAAACACGTCAAGTTCACAAAAAGGCATAATGGTTGTATATTACATTCAATTTTTTTTGTATTTTTCTCTCATTCACTATCCTTGCAACATCTAGCTTAATTTGGAAATGAATTACTGGACCCGTGGTGGCAAAACAGTTAAAAACAGTTTCCAGTAAATGACCTTAACAGTGATTTTTATTTTATTTTATTTTTTTACTCTTCATGTTGTGTGATTGAAAGCTGACCTGGTTTGTTCTCTTGGCTAAATCTCACAGCATGTTGTTCTCTGTGCCCTTCCCTTCGCTTGTTTGGCTTTTCTAGAGAAGTGCAAACAACAGCCGCTGCTCCCTGTCCGTGTCTGACACCACCTTTGTGGCATTCTCCTTAAGTCTTCATTTTTCTTTATTTGTTTATACAAACAAACAAACAAAGATGTAAGTTGCTTTGTTGTTGCTGTTGATCTTGAGCTTTCACATTCCTTGCTTTGTAAGGGACATGGCTGTGGGGCAGCACTGCCAGACGCTGTGTGGGGATCCCTTCTTACTCTTCTGGGCAGGCTGTATGCTTTCTTGAGCCATGTCCCCAGGGCTGCCTTTCCACTGCGGGTTCCCCTTCTGACCAGTGTCTGTCCACAGGCATGACCTCCCTTGCCGCCCTGCTTCTCTGCTTCTGTAACTTCATTTTTCTTCTTCCAGCTCAGAGCCCTTCACTCAGCCTTCACCTGCCCCATAATTGGTTTGCTGAGGGAATGCCACCTTTAGAGTGGGGAAGGGATGGCAGTGGCAGTGCCACGCTCAGCGTTGGGCCATAACCTAACAGGATGCTGAGGGCATGCTGCTTTGAGCTGTGCTTCCAGTTTCTCTGCAGTCTGTCAGTGAGCAAAAGATGGAATCCAGTCATAAGATTGTATAGAAGTCCAAATGAAGGTTTGGTTTTTTTTGGCAGTACCAGATTTTGTTAGTATTTCAGTCTTTAGTAATGGAAATTCCTCACGTTTTTCAGACTTCAAGATGGGTCATTGCAGTTGTTGTTTGTTACATCCACTGAATCTGTTTTGTTGTAGCCAAAGATGCAACAAAATAGTTATCTGTCAAAAACAAAGCATATATAGTATGAGTTCTCTCATTTGATAAATAATCGTCAGCACGATGAATAATCATGTTAGCTTTTAGTACTCAATTTGTTATGTGAAAGTAGGAAATGAAAGCAGTGAATTCGTGACTCAAATAACTTGATGAATACGTAGTGTGACTAACTAATAAAGATTTAAATTCATTTAATTGGAGACTGAGCGGACTTTTTTGAAGTTATGCTGAAACCTACATAGTGCAGTCAGTTGTTTGTGCCAGCATGTGCCACCACATATGTAGATATTTGTGTGTTTGTTGTGTGCGTGCCCTGTGTCTGGGCAGGCAGCCACTGCTGGGGCTGCCACTCACTCTTGTGTCCTCCTCCTTGTGAACTGCAGGTAGCAAAACATTCTTGCTCCTGGTGTTTTGATTGAGTTACTTTCACTAGATCTTGCATTTCAGTTGTCTTTTTGCTCTGAGGTAGGCTGCCAAGGCAGCACGCCAAGGTGAAGGATACCCAGTGCCTACCTGCACCTCTGCCCGCTTGTGTGGGCTCTGGTCTTGCTTGGGTTGGAGAGTGAACCTGACACAGCTCCAAGGCCTCTCTCCAGGCCCATTGCAGATGCTTTTTAAAACATCCTCAGTGCTAAACTTGGTGTTTAGCTGTCCCCAAAGTTGGAATTGTGGAACCAGTAAGGTTAACCATATGCTGGGCAGAATGCATCCCAGTTTGTCAACCAATTACTCCTGGTGCCACTTAGTGCTTGATCTCTGTTAAGTCGTTTGTAAGCATAAGGCTCTGTGGAACTCTCTTCTGCCATCCAAGGAGTTCTGTGGTCCTCCCTTGCTTGTTGCCTGAGATACGTGAAGGAAAACTCCTACTTTTTCCCTTGTTTGGGAACGTGAGCTTGAATCACTGTTCTTCTTACTGAAGTGATAGCAGTGGTCCACAGGACTGCGCTGAAGAGAATGAGTGTCTGTTTTATTCTAAAACTTCAATAAATGAAAGCGATAGTATAGCAGGGAAGAAAGCTGGTTTAAAATTAGGCAATGAGTGCTGGATAGGAGAAACAGCTGAAAAGCAGATTTCTTTAATGATGATGCTGAGCAAGTCTAAAGCCAGATTTTTGATGGATGATTATTTATGCTGCTTACTTGTGAGCTGGATGGGTGCTGAATAAAAAATTAAAGTGTATTTTTTCCTTTTGGTTTGGTTTGGTCACCAATTTGTGTGTGGTTTCATACAAGTCTCCCTTTTCCTATCTGTAGAGGGGGAGAATGCTGCGTAGGAAAATGTCAGTCAGTGCTGTATCAGGTGTACGTGTGTAACTGATTTAGTTGGAGCTGCGTTCTGAGACACTCCATCCCACAAGGATCTTTGGGGAAGTGAGTGTCTTATTCGGCAAAGCTTGTATTCTCAGCTGGAGGCTGCTGGTTGAGTGGCTGCTCGGGAGGAACAGATGTAGTTGGCTGATCCTTCGAGCACCACCTAGCATCCAGACGGGGTGCCTACAGGAGACAAACAGCGATCAGTCACGCAGTTATCGTGGCCTTACTCAGCGCAGGGACGGGATCATGGCTGCATGGGCTGCCCGGTGTCGTGCCGTTTTCTCAACGAGCTTCTGAAAACTCGCAGTGTAAATTTGGTTTCAGTTTCTGGTGTTTTACATGCTGTGTGAACTGTGCGGCTGTTTTGAAAAGGAAAAAAGTAAGGGACAGTGTTGATGATGTTTTGAGGTCAATACCTTTTTTTACTTAAAATGGTGTAGCTGAAAAGCCAAAATGGTTGATGAGCCTTGTGGTTGCAGTCAGAGCCGAGCTGACTTGTCTCCCTTCAGTCTTTGAGCTGTAATGTTTGGTTTTGGTGTGGTTGTTTTGTTGTTGGGTTGGTTGTTTTTTTTGGTTTTTTTTTTTTTTTTTTTGCATGTTTGGTGTGAAATTGTTGTCTCTTCTATGTACAGAGTGAAGTTACAGCTGATCACCACGTTAGGAAAGAAATAAAAGAAATAGGTTGCTATGGAGGGAAAGACTCAGGGCTTCCTTTTCATTTCTCCTTACAGTGTGTTTCTCGCCATGTGGCACAGCTGGTCTCTGGCAGTGCAGGCCAGGCCTGAGCACTGTGGGGGGCACCTGGGCACTGCATACAGTGGCTGCCCTCACCCCATGGCGAGCTGGGTTTCTGCACCCGAGAGGACTGGGAGATCAGAAGGGCAGGGGTGGTAGTGGGAGCCGCGGATGTAAGGCGATTAGGAAGTTGGGGGAATTAACAACTGCTCCTGTTGCTGCAGGTATGGCTTTCAAATACCAAATGACCGGTGCTGTAACTGAGGAAAATAATGTATTTTGTGTTTATTTCATGGAGTTGTTCTGTTTTAATGAATTTTCTACTCTGTAGATAACTTCTGGACAAATCTGCATGCATGCAGCTTGTTTGTTTCTTCATAGTTTACTTTTTCTGAGTGAGAGAAGCAGAAAAACCCAGTGGGTGGGGGGAGCACTGCTCTCCCTTCCTGCTTGTTAGGTGACCTCTGCTTTTAACTTCCTATTCACTCTTTCCTTAGATAGCAGAAGCTGCTGTTTGTTTTTGATATGTACAAAAGGCCTGTGCCATTTTAACTTCTTGCAGAACAGCCATTTCGTGGGCTGCAGCGTTTAGGGCTCTTGGTTCGTTTCCTTATAACCAAGTGCAGCAAATGAAATTTGCTGTACTTTCTAGTGTTTCTCTAGGTGTATGTTTCTTCATGATTGCTCCAGGCTTTTAGTGCTTTTCAGCACAGAAACAGAGAGGGATGGAAAGGGGAGCTTTTATTAAAAGAGTGCGATGCACTTTTTTAAAGTATCACAAAACTCGTGTTATCCTGTGACTTGTTAGTCAGTGTTGCCAAGAAGTGACCCATAAACTTGCAGCACGTTTCTCCCTACTTGCTGCTTGTTTCCCAGAGGGGATAGGGAGCATCTGTTTTTCAGTGAATAAAGCTGAAAAGGGCAAATTCTTTTTCTCTCTTTCTGTCTGTATGCCTTTTACAGAGTTGTCTACTACCAGCAGTAATTGCTGCAGATTCCTCTGCAGAGATGAAAAGGATAGAGATAGGCAGGCAGCATGTCACCTGCATGTGTGTGGCTAAGGCAGTGTTATTTTTTCTCTCTCTTGAAGGCATGTTGTGTTGAAGGAAGATATGTGCTACCTAGGAATGCAGTCTTTTAGTGTTTCTGTTGCAAATGTCTTATTGTAACTTTTGCCAAGACCATAGTTGCTTTCTGTAAAATGCAAATAGGCTTTGCCTTTTAGAAGAAATGTGTACATAAGCTTAGTTTTTGTATTGTGTATTTGTTTACTGGTATACTGTGCAATGCAATGTAGTAGCGCTGCTTTATTCTCCTTCGGGGCACTGAGTGGACCTTTTTTATTTCTTCTTGATTCACTACGCATCTCCAGAAGACTTAAGAACAAACAAATGAAAAAACCACCACAAACCCCAAGGAGTGCTGTCATAGGCTTTCTATTAACTTGGTAGAATACAGTCATAGAAACAGTGCATTTAATGCATCTTTTTCTTAACCAGAACGTTGTTGTCAATAAAAGTTTACTGCTTTTGACCTTACGGTTATGCTGTGAGTCTGGGTTTCAGGCAGCTTTCTCTTCAAAATAGAAGAGGTGATGGTTTAAGGGTTTATGGGAGATTTCAGATGGTATCACATTCACGTAGCCTCTCATCATAGTGATCAGAGATGAAAAGAAACATGAGAAGGATGATTGGCTACCCAGCTGCTGCCAGTGGTCTTGAACAAAACTTTATTAAAAACACTTTAAGTGAGTACTTTGTTCTTTTCACTACTCTGTCACTAAAGCTGATGTACAGATCAAATGCTGTAATTAAAAAGATTTTATTGAAGATACGTGTCTCTTTATTGGTATTTGACCATTTTTCTAAATGGACTAAATGCTTAGAGTAGTAGCTAGGTAGCAAGAATCAGCTAGTCAGTTATCCTGCTCTTAAGTATGCTTTTTTTTTTTTTTTTTTTTGAGATGTTAGCAATGGAAAATTATCAGTGAAGACAGTGTTAAAAAGCTCCTTGTTTATTTGATATACACTGGCTCTGCCAGTTTGCTATTAAATGCTGTAAGTTGATGGTGTTGAAAAGCCATTGAAATCATTCTGCCAAATCAGAACCTGCTCTTTGATTACTTTTGGTAATAGAGAATAATCCAAGGAACAATTGCAGATGAGTAATCTAGATTTAAAAAAAAAATGTGGCAAAATATACTACTCAAATAGTAACAGGTTTTAAATGAGTAAACATTTCCCTTTGGTCTAGTCTGCAGATGTTCAGAGTTCTTTGTCAAACTCTTTCTGCATACATGTTTGTAGCCAATAACTCAGGAAATCTGTATTTAGCAAATCTTTTATTATTTATGTTCTTAATTGCGTGAGTTAAGAATAAGTTTTTATAAGTAGGATGTACTCAGAACAGTTATTATTCACTATTAATACTTTCCTGTGGAGTATATTCAGTAATGACTGTTCTGATTGATAGAGAGGGCCTTTGTGGTGGGAAAAGAACCTGGAATTCTGGATTTCAGCATGGAAAGTGCACTCGCTCTTCCCTAGCTCAGTATTGTTTCTGAGTTTACTGGGCATGGGGAAGGATCTTGGATGTGAGGGATTCTTTGTCCAAGTGAACTGTTCTGCAGTTTGGGCATGGCAGGTATTTCTTTTGGTATATCCTTGACCTGATCTATTTAACTCAGTCTTTCTCTCGTTAAGAAGTGTGGAGGAGAGAAGAAAATACTGTAGCACCAATTTTCAAAATGTAGTCTCCTTACTGCTGCTGGGGGGTGATCATTCCAAGGTAAAAGTTTAAGATGCTAGTAATACACTGTACATTTTTTCAGCTGTCTTTTTTCCCTTCGTTCATTGAGCTAAACATTATTTGGCAGATTCATGACCCTGTAGCGGTTGTTGCTCATATCATTATTTGTTATGCTCGTGCTTCCTCTACGTAGTACTCATGCAATTCTGTTAGATGCTTGGTAAATGGATAGATATGTGCAGTGTTGAATGTTCAGTGCTGTAGGGTGAATACACTGAAAGTATAGTACTCACACAAAATAACAAAAACAGACGGTGTATTTTTTGTATGGCTTATCCAGATAGCGTAAAGACAGACAGTAAATTAGGAAGGTCTCACCTGTCACTGATGGCTAAGGCTTCCCTGGAACCCTGCACGGGAGGGATATCCAACAAGAGATCCTTCCCCAGTGGTGGTCAGCCCTTAAATGGGGTCTGGGAGAGGTGGAGCCAAACTCCACCCCTTCCAGTCACACAGGTACATTGCCTTCAGCTGTGCTCCTGTATCTGACTCAGTGCTCACCTCAGGTGATCAATCAGTGGTTCAGGCTATGATTCAGCAGTTCCCATACAGATGCTGTATCTTATCTTTACTATATTTTATACTTGACAACTCCTCTCATCATTAAGATGGGGAGAAACATTGTGAATGTAATGACAATAGTTTCAGGAGCAAAATGGGATAAACCTATTCTGTGAAGAATCCTTGTAAGAAAAGTTAGAAAGGAAAAGTGTGGTTAAAAAATTACCAGTTGTAAGGAGTCATGCCAAATTAAATGTTGAATCTTGTTTTCTGAATCATGAAGAGGATTGAAATGAGATGTGGCCTGTGATTGTTTCAGTGAATATTATAAAAAGCTTTGGTAGCTTTCAAACCCATCAGCACCATCGATTCTTAGGCAGATTCCAGTCTTGAAAGGTGTCTTAGATGTGCTCATTGTTACTTCTTGTGTCTGGAATGTAATTTTTGAAGACACTCCATCAGTTGTTTTTCTTCTTTCAAGTATTTCTGTTGGCTGCATTTGTCCTTATCTTTCATAGGTGCTGTGCGGCACCTCAAATAGATTACAGTTACAAAAGTGCAGTAGATTTTTGCCCTTGTCACTAAAGAGAAGCGCAGTTACTTTTATACAGTATGTAGGGAAAATGTTGTCACTTAGTACTTCTAGGAGATAGGACCAGAGGGACTTGTCAGAAATGAGGCGTCACTGACTTTCCTTGGACATGGTTGCGTACCCAGTTTAGCCCCACTGACGGTAGAATAGGCCCTTGGGGAGCTATTGTCCTCTCCAGTGTATGAATCATTCCCTGGGCTTTGCATGAGGCGTTCTGAGTTTCTGTCCCTGTGGCGTATACCCACGCGCATGAGTATGTTTTGTTGGTTTATGTCCAAAATGAAGGCTTTGGTAGGCAACTTTTAAACGTATCTCTGCTTCAGCTGCCTACAGCCATCTGATGAGGCACGTAATAGCCAAGGAATCTTTAGGATAAATTACCTAGCTGAGAGGTGGGAATAATGACAGGGTCTTAGATTGCTACCTGCAAATGCTTCCTAGCTGAGTTGGAATTGGGTCAAGTGGCTTGTTCATAATTCTTTAAGACATTAGCGGATGTTCTCTCAGGAACATATTTCCCTCTAATTCACTTCTCCTTTCCAGGTTGTTGAAATCTAAAAACTGGCAGTCTATAGATGGAGCCTGAAGATCATTAGAATTTTTTTTTAGCATTAAAAAATTGATTTCTGTTGTAGAATAATTTGCAGAAAATAACATATCAACCCGGCAGGCAGGCTTTTCTCTTTTTTGGATCAAATTTCTGGACTGTTGAGCTGTTGAAAAAAGTGAAATGAACAATATTGAGACTGCATTAAAAAAAATAATCTACAGTCATTTGAAAAAAAATCTCCGTGAAAGACTCCCAAAATAAATAGACTGCATCTTATGGGGAGAAGGGAAAAGACAGAATGATTTCCCGTTGTTTCAGCATGGGGAGAATTAGCACTGACTTTTAGAATGCAGGTAACCCAACAGCCTCACCAACTGCTCTTCCCGTTCATCTCCTTAGTTCATGGGAAATTGATCAGAAGTTCTGGCAGTTTGTGTCTCCCCATCAGAAAAGCATTGTTTTCTTTACATTGTATTTTACTAAGGCTGTATGAGCAATCATACAACTGCAAGCTTTTGTAAAAGTTCTTTGGAAATGAATTTTCAAACCACACTTGTCATGTTACTTTAGGCCAAAATTTGCCCATTGTATTTTTTTCTTACCTACAGGTTATACATAGACCAAGGTCTGATCTGTCTGCCTGCTAATTCTGCAGCATTTTTCTGAAGCAAAATATCCTCCCTCCTTTCTGTACCGCCTCCACCCCACCATCAGCAGTAGTAGTCATCTTTCACTTACATGCATTCTGTTGTCCATTCGTATGGACATTATCCCAATTATAAAATACCTGGTAGTTTAGAGACATTATGGCTAGGTGAAGGGCTAAGATATAAAGGAAGAGGTCTGGAATTTATTTCATGTTTACTGTAAATACATACAGGAATGGGAGAGGGAGAGAGAACAAATGTGTGAATTTGCATTTTGGTTGCGTTTCCAAGCAATGCTTCTAAGAATACTATAAAAAAATAGAAAAATAATTTAAAGGCAAAGTTGTGGCTTTTTATTTTTGTCTCAAAAGAGGGAGCCTGTATGGTATAGGAGACGGGCATGGGATGAAACAAATTAAGGTATGAGGTCAGTTGAAGCTGTCTTCCAGAAGTCATGTTTTGCTTGTATTTAGGTTGCTTCTTTAAAAGTCTACCTTGTTTCAAGAATATCACTTTGTGGAATTGTCTCTTTAGAATGTTAGGACAAGCATTTTAAGTTCATCTATACACCTAGTGGTAAGGGGCGTTTGTTAGGCAGCAGAACTGCCTAAATTTAGGAGTTAACTTGAGTAAAAAATACTGTTATCATGCTTTTTCTCTGTTTTGTCCTTTGATGTTACCATCTCAGGGACTGAGAGATACTGTTTTCACTACTCGCTTAAATTTACTCTTGATTAATGAAATGGATTCTGTTTTCTCCTGACCCTGGGCTTAAGATACATCTCTCATTAGGAGTTCCCTATCACTTGCGATCTTTTCAAACAGCTAGTTTCACTTCAACATGTATTTTTTTTTTCCCTTTCCTGCTTCACTTACTACTACGATTTGTCTTCGCCTGTGGTAAAGGTTTTCAAGTCGAATGTATTACTCTAGTTTTTCATGGCACCTCTGTGGAGGTTATAGTAGTAGCTACCGTGAAATAAGCTACTCCTCTCTACTGGAAAGCCAGTGGTTTTAAGGGCTTGTGAATGTCCAGGTTATATGTGGCCATGGATAATCTGTAGCTGTTCTTGTTAAGTGTTTTGAAAGAGCTGCAAGCCTGGAGTCTTGGTAACAGTGTCTATAGATTTTTGGATATGTAGCTGTATGTATGTTTTATATATATATATATATATATCATATATACACACACACACACCTGATCTTATATATATGTACAGATAAAGATATGTATAGATAAAGATCAGGTGTATATATATGTGCATACATATATATAGTTTGAGGTTGTTCTGTTTTAAATCTCAGATTGTATTTAGCTGTTTGCCCTGTTAACTGCTTGTTTAGCTTCGGTGGGCGTGTTTTGACTCCTGTGGTCCCAGCACTGCAGCCTTGGTGGTGATGTACTTCAGAGCTCACCAAAATGGTGAGCTATGCTTTTACTGGTATCTTGGATTTGAATTCTTCCAAATTACTGCTGGTTGGCTTAATGCCATCATGCTCGCTCTGCAACTTGTTTTCTTAGCACATTAGGAGTTTTCTGGGCTGTTGTGCTTCTGCCATTTCCCTAAAAAATACTGCTGAGGAAAGGTTTAGCAATATGGGTCGGCTTTGTGGTTTTTTGGATTGATTTCTTAATTACACAACCCAGATATCTTTTAATTGGTACAGGTAGTTTTCTGATTTTGAAATTAAGAAATTTGCATCCATTCCGTACAATTTAATGCTTTTACTGTATTCTGATTTGCCTTGCTTTTTCACGTGCTTAGACTTGTGTTTTAATGCTGTGCTCCTTCACTGACTGCTTGTTATGAGTAGCTTTGTTCCTCATTGGTTTAATGCGGTGCTGATGCATAAAGCATCAGCTGTAATAAATAGGAAATTTTACTATTAAGAAAAAGAGAATTTGATCAATATGATTATTAACTTGCCTCTGTACCAAATACTTCATTATGCTGGAGACAGAAGAGGTGGCCTGCTTACCTTATTTTCCTAGGGATGGAAAAGTCCTTTCTGACTGATTCTGCAGTAAGGAAGGCCAAATCTTTCAGGAGAAGAGAGAATAAAGAAGCTGAATGTATGTTCATGGCTTTATGTTTTTATTTCCCAAGTGATATGCAAAGGAAGTACGTATGGATGCCCAGAGAAAGAGGATGCATTCTTGTTGGTGAGATTTCCAGGAGAATTAGGTGTATAACATTTTTTGCAGGACTGCTTAAGGATTTAAAAGTCTGTGGTATGTTTTGCATTGATACATTAAAGTTTTTATGTGTATGTGTATATGCATGTGTACGATGGGTTTTCATACTCAATTGTTAAGAAGCTGAACTATTAGAACATCATCACAGTAGGTTAAATATGTTGTTGGGTTATTCCAAACTGAAATAGTTAACTTAAAGACTCTTAGGACTGCCTTGCAATTCTGTTAACTACTGCTTTCTATACATGGAAAAATGGTTGAAGCTTAGTGTTCACAGTTTCAAAGATTGTTTGAGATGTCTGTAGGAATTTTGATTAAAAAAAAAAACACAACAACCAGACAAAAAAACTCTGCTTACCAGACAGGTTTGCTTACCATTTGAAATGTGTACCTTTTACTTTCTTGTTTTTCACTCCCTTTTAAATCGATATTATGTAGGTTTATTGACCAAAAGCATGCTTCTTTCACTGAAGAGTTTTGGTGATAATGTAGTCAATGTTAATCTGAAGTGTTTTAAAAAAAAAGAAGGCATAGTTCTTACACCATGCATATTAAAGTAACACCGGACTGACTCCTAAGAGCACACTAGGACACTGTATTTACATTTGAGTTAATTGTTGAGCTCTGGTCTTCAGTAGATGTGGCTTTGTGTATTTTGTCATGCAGTTAAAAACTATATGCATAGAAATCTGCTAAAGAAACCAAACCGAACCAGTATGCCTCTCACTTAAATGAAAGGTGGTTTGTGCTGTCCCTGAATGCAGGGGAGGGGGTCTCAGTCTAATCCTGAGGGTTGTTCTCAGAAGAAGAATTTTTCTGCAGAATGAGCTTCATCTTCATTGTCGAAAGCTGACAATGTGTGAAGCTGTTGATCTTTCTTCATCTGGAAGCTGTAATTGATTGCTGGCTAACAAGAATCCATTCAGGGCAAAATAAGGGAGTTGAAAATAAAGGTCGAGGCTTTGGACTTGATTCCATACTTAGAATAAAAGAAAAACGCATCATATCTGTCAGACCTTTGAGTCTGCAACTCTGCTCTGTAATGTAGCAGTGTTCAAGGTGGAGATCACAGCACGCATGTGTCCCAAAAGCTCCTGTTTACAGGAGGCTAAGACAGCAGGCAGCCTTCTGCTGCATGAGGCCTGGCTTACATGTGTTGTCTCATTTCATTGTTTTCTGGTTACCAAAACAATTCAAACGACTATGAGGAATCCTCTGGTGCCTTACATACCTGTTATGATAAGGTAGAAATACAGTGTGACTGAGGATGCCATGAGAAAAACCTTGTAAGTTATTTCTCTGAATTTATAACTCTTGACTTTTGATATAACCCGTTGTGAAACAAGTTCTCAGAAGTTTCGGCTCCTGATGAACAAGTGTCCATTGCAGGACAGTATGCTAGGACTTCTGTGTTAGAGACTGTGCAGTTCTGAACGATAAGCACAAGATTCTGCCATCACCCAAAGGAATAAAAGAAAATACAGCAGCTAGGTAGTGTTGGTCATTTTAATTTTTCAAAATGACAAAAAGAGGCTTTGTAGAATCTGTAGTGATTGCCAGAAAAGAAGAAAAGCAAGTTTTAGGACGCATAGTGGGGATCAAGTACTCTCAAATATATTTTCTGTGGAAGGCAGTTTGAATGGTGGTGGTTGGTAGCAATGCCACTTCTTCATTTAGTACTTCTATGATGTGATCGCGTGTCCTTTGAATTGGTGAATTGAATTTCTGAGGTAGGAATGAAGCTAGCTCACCTAGTATGAGTGCATTTTTAAAACCATACGTTTCGTTTATCTTGTGAACAGCAGTTGAATTTATAAATCTGGTGTTTATTTAAAAAACAAACAAACAAACAAACAAAAAGTAGCCTTTGTCCCTTAGGTTTAGCACCATTACGTTACCTTTAAAAGCAGGTAGCTTGGGTTGTGAGCTGAAGGAATATAGAGAACAGTATTTTCTTGAAAAAACAGCTGCATGTGGAAGTCAGTCTTGAAGTACAGCATTAGTGAGGGTGGCAGTTTGGTAGAGCTCTAGGATTTGCTCTGTTTTGAGAGAAGACTTGCTCCAGCTTTCCTGACTTGTCGTCCTGAGCATATGTATGATGGAGTGTGCATGTTTATTGTGTGGTGCTCTGTGGTTCTGGACATTTAAATACAAAAGTAAAGTGAAATTCCAGCAGAGATAATGAAGAGAATATTGTGCATTCATTAGCGTGTGTAGACTCTAAAAGCTGAAAAGAAAAAATTGAAAAGTTGTACTTCAGCTGTGAAATACCCATCTACCTGCTCAGTTACCCTCCTGGCTGGTAGAGTAGCTCAGGAGTGCTGAGTGCATTAGTATTTAGGCACATACTAAATGAACCAGCACCAAAGCCTGCAGTAGCAGTTCTGCCCTGTACCGTTTCCAGTAAGCCTTAGCAATCCACGGGGATAGTTGCTTCCCTATGTTTTCTATCATAAGCAATACTGGATATTGTAGTGTCTGTTCCTGCAACGTGCGTGTGGTTTGCTAGTTATATCAGTAATTTTAGATAATCTCTGAGCTGTTACGAGCAGTGACTAGCAAGTAGACTAGTAATTCAGAATATTGCTAGTCCTGCTTCATTAAGTGGGTTACTTTGGTAAACTAAAATAGGTCATTTCAGAATGGCATACACTTAAACACTTTTTTTTTGTTACGAAGCGAGACAGTGACTATTTAGACTTGATTGGTTTCTTACACTCTTTTTAATGAATGCTTTCTCATTGAAGTATAGATTATGTTCGGGGTAGCAAGGATATGCTGTATAGATCTGCCTAAGAATATATAAATAAATAAGGCCTTATTGCTCAGTGTGTAAATTTGAGGAGCATTTTTGTGTAGATGGAGAAGTGTGCACTTTGTTTCTTAAGTCACTGGAAGCAGTACACAAGAAGATTTTGGGAAGCAAAAGTTTAAAGAGTATTGCTGAGTGTTTGGCACTGCGTGTGCATGTAGTAAGGCAGCCTTTTCCCTTGAGAGTTTAGTCTAAAACACATGGAAATGAGAGGAGCTTCTGCCGGTGCAGTTCAGCAGCAGCGTTATGACTGCTGACGATAAGCCAGCTGCAATTTCAAACCAGTCCTGCATTCCTGCAGCATTGGAAAAGAGGCCTCCAGCTCCCTATAGGGCTCCCCACTTCGTGAACCAGAATCTAGTCTGCTGTGCCAGCCACTCGTGCCTTGGCTGTCAAAGGAAGTCTCTACCAGTGCGTTTCTCAAATGGCTGCTTTCTGACTGTTCTTTGCCCAGTATGAAGGAATGCAGGCTCCCTGATCCCTGCTGCTGGCCTTCCCACTGGAGCAAGGCACAAAGCACTGCTGAGACTCAGGCAGCTTGAATTAGCAGAGTGACAGAGCCAGGGTTTTCTCTGCCAGGAGGTTGAGCTGCATGGCTTGGTGAGGTGGCCAGCGTGTGCAGGGGAAGGGTCTGTGTGGTTTTTGAATGATAAAGGTTGCTGAGATAGCCAGGAGTCCTAACAACATGCCTCCTGTGTTCTGTCAACGGCAAGGAGAGCTGTGCTGACGTCTTGCTTGTCAGGATTCTTGGCTGATGGGTGAAAGTCAGTACAAGCTCTCAAACATAGCAAACTGTAGTATTCATGAAAAGAAAATTCTGATCTCTTCTTTTAACAGTGTGACTTGAATATATATCGCTATTACTTTCTGTCCTTTCTGAACTACTTTTCTGACAACGCGTGTTGTCCCGTGAGACTGAAAAGCACAAGGTTGATAAGCTGTATCTTAGTTGAAAAAATGAGGCTGTATCATTTTTCAAGGTGCTTGTGGGGTGTGTCTTTTAAATAGTGCATAAGGACTTCGGCATTAAATAACTCATTTAAGACAAAGCAACTGAACTGTTTCCAATTTGAAGATAAACTGAATACTCAGGTAGTTGAAAAGATAAAAACAAAAGGATGTAGTTTGTATAAATGCAGAAGGGTATTTGTCTAGATGATCTTTCAGACTGATTAAAAAGTCGTAAGTGATTTAAATACAATTAGAAGGCTACTCATCAGACTGCAGCCTACTCTTGTAGGCTGAGCTGCTGAACTCATTTTGAGTACATCAGAAACTCCTTTTGTTCATCCATTCCCCTCCACCTTCTTTTCTCTGCTGATGCTAGGAGCGCTGCTGTACCACTTTGTAACAGCATCTGTAGGAGGCACCACCTGTGCAAAGGACTCTGCTACTCATGGCTCCTTTCATATAGCCAATCCTGCTTCTTGATTCCTTGTCCTCCAAGTAACACTGCGTTCCCTTTTACATGCTGGTTGTGGTCCATGACCTCATTTTCCCTTTTCCTACGCTTTTCACTTGTCTTAGATATCAATATGTTGATATCCTAAATAAATGCAATAATACTGAGGACAAGAGTATTGTTGAGGGCTTTATGCTGGGGAGTGTTTTGCTCCCATTGCTGTGTTTTTCATCTATTAATAATCGTCTGGTTGGCGTATCACACACTGCAGGCTCAGTGACTCTTATATGCCTCTAATAGTTGTCACCAGAATTGACAAGGGTATTCTGATGCAGGGAATTTTCCTCAAAATTTCTAGAATACATCATGTTAATTTATTATTAAATAACAGATGGTAAAATGTTTGCAGTTTGGGAGTATAAATCTTCTTTTTCTTTTTTGTGTTGGTCAGTGGCATGTTTGGTTTACTTGTAAAATAGCATACTGTAATTAACCTTTTTAAAGAATATAATGAATTTGTTTGTTTGTTTGTTCAGGAGCGATGGATGAGCTTCATAGCCTGGACCCAAGAAGACAAGAGTTGTTGGAGGCAAGATTTACAGGAGTAGTAAGTGGCAGCACTGGGAGCACTGGCAGTTGCAGTGTTGGAGCTAAAGTAAGTACTATGGACAGTTATCCAAATCTGCTGTCTTTAAGATATTATTTTATATCGTCTCTCTTGTACATTGCCTGTGCTATTTACTGATAAAGAACTGGGATGGAAGAGAGTCTCAGGAAAATTAATGTTAATCACTGATTTGAGTTTGAGATACATTTGTTTATCCTGAACCATACAGATGTTTAATTGTTCTTAAAAACACTACAGTGTAGGATTATACAGGCTATTCTGTTGTTTTGTCCTACTGTTCACGTGATCAGTAATAAAGTTTTTCTCAGTATTTAAAAGGAGCTGTCCCTTCTGCAGATAGCCAGTTACTTAACTGTTCTGTTTGAAATAGACACGAGGACCTCTGTTTTCAAGATTAAACTTGTTTGAAGGTCATTATATCTGTACTAGCAAAACCCAGTTCTTTCAACTTTTCAAGACACATCAATTTTTGATTGTAGAATTTCTGCAATCTGTCCTTTATAGAGTCAAAACTAAGATGCAACACTTCAGGGAGGACCTTATGAACATTGAATACCACAGCTTAATTACCTTCCATATGTTGTATATTACCCTTCAGTTAATACTTCTGCAGAATAAATCTGCTTTTGTTACAAATCCCATTCAAGTTTGCTTGGTTTTCCAAGGTTGATTTCTGCAGTACTGTTCCCTAGGTGATGCACCATTTTGATTTTGAGTATTTGGACATACTTCACCAAGTATTACAGTTAAAGTTTAGTTATTTTTAACATCTTTATTAATTTTTAGGCTTATTTCACCCTTTGCTAAAATATTTAGGAATCCTGTTTCCAAAGTGTATGTAATGCTCTTATATTTTAAAATTTTTGTGCAAGCTTTATTATTACTTTCCACTTATATTTTATGTTTTTATTACCAGTCTAGTTACACAGCAGAATACTACCTGATAGCAGGGATTGATGAATGAAAGCAAACTGAATTGATGCAGTGTGACTGATGCACTGCTGTTTTCCCTTATTTAATTTTCTTTTAAGAGTGACTACAGAAAATGTATACTTTACCCTTGTGATTAAAAGTAGATTGAGGGAAAAATCAGTAATTCTGTTCCATTTTTGTTTCTTTCCCCTCAGTCTTTCTTCCTTGGAATCTGTCTACCACTGTGCTTAATACATTTTCTTTCAAAACAATTATCAAGTTCTCTTTCTTTAAACTTAAACTCCCTGTGAGTTTCTTCTTATCAATCCAGTAAGTCTCTCCAATACTTTTTTGTTGCTTGTTGTTCAACTGATTTCATTTTTACCCAAATTACATTTCACTTTCCAAGATCATTCATCCAAATTAGCCAGGGAAAAAAAAAACAAAAAACAAAAAACAACAAAACAACAAGAACAAAAAAAGCCAGCTAATTTCCCCGTTCTTTCTACCGTATGAAACACAAATTTCTTGTCCTTGGCACAGTCCTAGAACTATTTGAAAAGATAGTTGAATCTCATCCAATTGTTTTGAAAGCAGATAGCTAGATAAAGTTCTTTAGCATTACTAAATGCTTTGATAGTTGCTTGCAGAAGATACTGCGACCACTGTAGTCTTTGGATGAATACAAATCCTCACCTTTTTTGTTCTTCTTAACTTTGACTAGAAATACTCTACAAGTGATTGGCAATGTATGTTGCAATGTATGTTCTTTTTCCTGCTCACAGAAATATGGAGGGGAATAGCAGTATCTACTTCTGCAGTTTATCCCTGTCAGTTTTGTTTGTATGTCCTTTATATCTTGATCTCATTTCTCTCCCCTCAGTATGTCTGGGCTGTTTGGATTTTTATTTTTTTATTTATTTTCTTTTTAATACAGTCTGTAGTCTTGCTGGTGGACATTAGGAGAAGCTTATCTGATTTTTATTTAAAAAATGATACAAGCTTTTTTATCTGATGTGCAGAGGTAACTGGGAGAAAGAGATGTACTTTGAAGGCAAAAATGAGAAAACCTCTTCACATACATACCTGATTGCACACATCAAATTCTCATTTTTGTAACCTAGCAAGACAGTGAAAAGGCTGCAGTGCACAGATGCATGCAGGTTATTTTTGGAAAACATGCTAGGACTTTATTCTTCTAGTAATTAAATTGAGATGGAGTCTTGTTTATTGGGATTATTATTTGGAAGACTATCTGCTGAACTGTTGAGCTGTTGAGAGGAGGTAAAGGCCAGCGTCTTCAAGCTTTTTCAGTAAGCACTAGTGAAAATGTGACTGTAGGTTACTGAGATTATAGTCCTGACTCCAGTGATCAAGTATTGAAGGATCCCAAGGCACATCTAGCCATTTTTAAACTAGAGACTACTTTGGGGGCAAACACGCGTGGAAATGTTGTGGATTTAATTGCATTTCTCTAGAAATCTTAATTCGGATGTGATTTAGTTATTCTAGAAGATGTCACAGATCTGTATTGTAAGCTGATGCATTGCTGGAATTGAATGCTTTGAAGCGAGTATTTGCCTGAAGTAGTTGCTTTACTTCAAAGTATTTTTTCTTCCTTCCTATTGGAGAAAAGAATAATCCAGCAATGTAACATTTTTCTTTTAATTAAAAAAAAATCTTGTTAGCACTTCTTCTGTGAATGGAGCAGACTCTTTCAATAAAATGTCCTTGTTGCCATTCTCTGTTCAAAGGATCTCTGAAAAAATCAGCTGTAGAACATTTCTATAGAAATACTGTAATTTGAAACTATTACAGTTTCCTTTTTGTTTTTTCCTCTCCAGTAGTCTGTTGTACTGGGAGATGTGATTTGCTGTAAGAATATACAATAATATTGTAAATAAGTTGTTCTTTTCCTTTGTTGAATGAATTTTAAAAATAACAGCAATAGCCTAGTGTCTGACTTAAAGAAAACTGAAGCTTCTTTTCTGTTGGAAATTGTTAAGTCTGCAACACTTTGAGCATTATTGGATGTATAAGCCCATTCTGTGGAATCACTTTATAGGGTTCTTCATTGGGTGTTTTGCTATTCCCAGATAAGATTTTGAATGTTCCAAGGTTTTACTTGGCTTAGAAAAAAATTGAAATCTGATGGTTATTCTGTATTTTTTATCTCCATTGCAATTCATGGGGACTGTGTAGTTCTTCAGTTTTTCCTTACAGGCATAAAATTGGATCACTGTTACTAGTTACAACCATGGTAGTAATGGCCTACTGTCTGTATGTAATACTTATCAACAGTTAAGTACTTATGTAACAGCTCTGTTTGTAATACTTAACTATTGCATTTGTCTTGGTAGGCCTCAACAAATAATGAAAGTTCAAACCACAGTTTTGGAAGCTTGGGATCTTTAAGTGATAAAGAATCAGAGGTAAGTACGGTAGGCGGGTTAATTATTACCTCAGAATTTTAGTACTAGCAAATCATAATTTATTTTTTACTTTACTTTATTTTATGTAGGAACTTTAGAAGTAAAATACTGAAAAGCTAAGAGAAAGCATACATTACTATACTGTCCCATTCTTTGTTTTTGTGGTCATGAACCTAGCTTTTGTTTACTATTTTTCTTCAGATTCTTCTGGACTATAGGTATTACCTATATAGTCATGCTGTGAGGATAAAGAGATGAAAATGTTTAAACTATTTGCTAGCTTTTTTTTTCTAATAAACAGTAAGGCTTTCACCAACACAAATAAATGTTGACTGGTGTTTAGCTGTGTTTTTAAAAATATCCGTGTAACATTTGGTGTAGAAGAATGTCGTTTTACATTTGGACTCATGAGATGCAGAAGAGGAATGGCTTTTCCAAGGCATGTAAATCTGATAGTTCAGTGCACTTCTTTGTCTGCACATGTTTTAACCTCAAGTCATGTTTCTGTATGGGGATAATATATGTAATACATATTCTACTTCTTGGATTCTAAAATAGAAATACTTTTATTTTTAAATTTTTACACAGAGCAATTCAGCTTTCCAAGTTTGTTCTGTTTCCTGAAAGTTTGGTATTAATGACATTGAATAATGAAATATGGTTTCTTGACCCATTTTTACAAGTTGGCAGTTGTATTTGCTTGAATTAAATTATAATTGTAATACCAAATATGTTAATAAATTTTTAGAGTTTAGTTCTAAAAATAACATCTGGTTTCTTACATGCTGTAATCTTACCAAAAGTACACGTTAAAGCGTAGCACTAGAAACAAGGTCTTTCTCTTTTTTATTTTTATTTTTTCTTTAAGTGGCTTTCATAATAGAGATTTCCTGTAGCAGAAGGTAAAGTAGAAGTACAAAGATTTATTCATATGGAAAGCAGCAGCATCATTTGATGTTGTGGAAAAAAACCCTATTGTATTATAAATAGATATTGAAAGAAAAGAAGTAGGAATGCAAATCTCAAAATCATTGGAATGAATTTGTGGCAAAGCAAGGCAAGCTTCCCCCAACACTGTTTTTGTTTTTCTGGTGTGTAGTTTTTTATTTTATATTTTATTTTTGTTTTTTCAACTGACCTCAGCAAATACAACTATAAGAATTGTAATTGTTTTTTCTTTCCTCTGACGGATGCATCAAGAAAAGGGCAGCAAAAGTGAATAGTAGTTTGAAGAGATGCTTTTCAAAGTAAACTTGGATCTGCAAAATAACTTGAAACCAAGCTTTGTGAGCAATAAATGTTAACTGGCAATTTGATCTTAATATCCAGACCTGTATTTCAAGTTTCTTTTGAGCTTATATATTCTTATTATTTTAGGAAATGATTTGTTGCTGCAGTACCTAGTTCTTAATTTGAGTACGTATTAGCTGCTTGTAGTTAAGCCAAATGGGCTACCTCAGGCTGTGAATAGGTGCTTCTGATAGACTTCCGGTATTTTGGCCTTCGTCCACCATCCCTTGTTAAAGTGGATTACTCCTCCTTGTTCTGGTTACAAATATATTCTTTTAATTACATCTAGTATTTTCTATTCCCTGTGGATAATGAATTATTTAAAGGAGAAAAGCTTTGTCTGTGGCTTGATTTGTCCGGTTTGATTAGCTATTTAAATGTTTTGCTCTGCTTGCTTGTAACTGTTCAGTTGCTTCAGTTCCCATTAATACAAAACCCTCATTATAAATGTAATTTCAGAAGTAACTGAAGGTTTGATCTAATTGGAATTTATAATGCCATGCTGAGGAAAACAGCATTGCTGTATTTGTTTGCCCTAGCTGTAAAGCTTTGGTAGGGATAGGATTTAGAAGAAAGCACTTACGCAACACTATTAACTCATTCATTGTGCAAATGAAAAACATTAACTGCTAAAAAAGCATACTGAAGGTTTAAGTGTTGAGACAAAACTGATTTTATTACTTTTTTTTTCTGTACAAAAATAACTTTCTGAGTTCCATTGTTAACAGATGTACAATAATGGTAGAAAATATTTAACTACATGTGAAGTATATATAAATATTTATCTGAGTATCATTAAAAAGAGATTAATTAGTTGAGGGTTGGTTCTTAAAAATATTTCATTAAAGAGTATGTTGAAATCCAAGATTTAAAACTATGAATATGAGGAGACTTGGGGGAACCTGATTAAAAATTGAAGAGCAAACTAGGATTAAGGCTGTCATGTGCAGTCCTCTGCTGATACACCGAGCTTTAGGTGACTTTAACATAGTTTTAAAAGCTAACTTTGGATATATTCAAAACTGTTTCATCTTGCTTATGAAATAACAGGATTTTAATCTAAATCTTGGCTGTAGGTAAATCGATCCGAAGCGTCTCTGAGCAGCTTCAGTCTTTATTTACTAGGACGGTATTCCTCAGCCCCATTAGTTTTCAGCTTAATTACTGTGGTTCCATTCTTTAGAAAGGATGTTGGAGAACATTTGCTAGTGACTGAATACTATACATTGCCATGTGAATATTGTTCTAAGAAAAGGCGAGTGCGACTCTGTTGGGTAATATCATTATTGTGCTTATGCTTTTCAGTTTGGAGAGTTAAATCAGATACTGGAAGAAATCAGAAGAGCTTGATGAAATAGGCATTTGTTTTTGGATTGAGTTTAGTTTTAAAAGAGTAAACCTCTTTAAGTGTCTTTGAGTGGAATGCACAAGTCACTGCAATTGGAAATTAATTTTCTTGTGTGAGAATTTTAAACGCTTAAGCATTAATTAGCTCGTGGACAGGTTTTGGGGAGTTTTTGGCTTGATATGGTAGGTAAAACTGCATTAGAAGGGTATCTGCAAAATTAAAAGCTGGAAAATAAGGAATAGGATGAAATTGATTGACTAAATAGTTTCAGTTCAGTTATGTGGAGAGATAGCTTAATATTAACAATTTACCTGACAGTGATTGCAAATGATACAGGTCATATTTCTGAGCTACATGTTCTGCTTTTGGAATCATGTGGTTTTAAGCTAACCTAATTTTCAGGTGTCTACCTTTTTAAGTCAGCTAATGTACGATAGGAATGTAAAGCATACAGATTTTGGTCAGAAGAGTTAACTAAAAATAATATTTAATAAATATAAGTAACTATAACTTATTATGTATCCTGTTAGTAAAACAGTTACAGTTGTAACTGTTGTAAACAATATGTAGAATAAATACATGTAATAAAAAAATGTAGTATAAATAAGGGAGTTTGAGCTTTTCTTGTCCTGACTTTCTCTGTGTAGGCTGATGATTTTCTGTAGATCGCAAGTAACCTCTTTGTCAAAATAAATATTCTCAGACTTTTGTAGAAAATTTATATTTGAAGTTATCCACATGAACATTTTGAAACTGAAATTATTAAAAATTATTTTAGTGATTGGCGGAAATTTGAATTGTGATGACACTGAATTGAAAGAAGAATCCTTTGAACACAAACTGACAAACTTGGTCAAATGATTAAAATATTGTACAGAAGAATGAAGTGTCTTCTCACTAATGTCAAATTTAGTCTGAGATATTAGGGACCAATCATTACTTGACTGCGAAGTAGGTTCATGTTATTGTTTCTGTGTTTTCTCTTGGAACCGGCATGAGGTTCCTTGAAGACTTAAGTGCGCAGTAGCAGCATGTTTGCCTTGAACCAAAGCAGCTTGTACAATGTAACTTATTCTAAGAGGACTATCTGTTTTGAATTTTCACTTCAAGGGAGAACAGATAAAACTTAAAGGTGCTTCTGATCAAAACCCTTACTTGTTATCAGCGTTGCATGCTCTGATTGTCATTTCTGGGCAGTGATTCCTGAATATTTTTGAAAAATGAAATTAATGAGTCCATACTTTTTCACTTCAAAAAATTTTGAATCTAGAAATCTACAACTTATATTGGCTTGGAGATGACTTCTGTACTTAAAAAATAAAGAATATTATTGTCATCTTACTGAAGTACTAGTATGTAGGAAGCTCAATAAAATGTCAGATTATTTTATTGAGGATAAAAGAGAGCTGTAAAATACCCACAGCTATAACCTCAAGATTTGTTAGTGAAATGCAGCCTAAATCAAATAAAATTGTCTGTTCATAAACCCCAGAACAGACAAAAAGGTATGATGGCTTTATAATTAATATACATAATTGGCTTTGGGATGAGTATTTAAGAATTTTTTCTTACTCCCTTCAATATCTATTCTAGTTCATATTTGTTTGATCGACTAAGAGTCATATTATCTACTTCAAATAAGGTCTGAAATAGCAGCATTCCTGTTCATTTGTGAAGTCATTTTATGAATGAAAATTCAAGCTTATTTTGCAGTACTATAGCTGTAATAGAAGTAAGTAGAGCTGCTGTTGAATTGCATTTTTTTTCTGTTCTTCATAGACTCCAGAGAAGAAGCAGTCAGAACCTTCCAGAGGAAGAAAAAGAAAAGCAGACACTCAGAGTGAAAGCAGCCAAGGTAAACTGTAAAAAATTACATGGTTATTATATATATTTGATTAATTGATGATGCACAGATTTTTGACTGTTAGCCTTAAAAATTCTGTGGTATTGCTTGTGTAAGACAGATCTTGGATTTGGGGTGATAAACATCAGATCTCTTAACCACAAATCTCAAATTTATCCACTGGTTGAAGGGATGGGCAAGTAAAACCTGTGGTTTGTTGGTACTTGACCATAAGAATTGTGCATTGCTCTCTGTTACTTGCAGCTGTGATGTCATTCTGTGTACTGTTTAAAAACTAGCAGCACTTTTGTGGCTTATATTTATTTTCAGTAGGTAAGGGAAAAAGTGGATTTCTGGTTATAAAATCTGATTGCTTTTTTTTTTTTTTTCATGGATATTTAAAAATAATTGAATTTTATACTTCCTTACTGTGGATACAGCTTAGTGCTCTCGAGATGGGGAAGGTTCAGGATGAGACAGACTTCCAATTGAATGTTTACAAAGTTTTTTCTTGTTTCTTTCTTTAATGTGACATTTTGAGGGAGGAAATAGAAATTTAATTTCAGGGCAAAAATTCATCAAAAGGGGAGAGGAACTAGTTTTGGTGACATCTCCTTTAGATTCTTTTTGTTTCTAAGTTAAGAAATGCCACTTCACTTGAGAGTTGAAGCAACAGGAAAGCTTGAAAGTCTTTGCTGAAAAGAGCAGAGAGATTTGTGGTAATAACCTCCTAATTTATTACAAAAATTTATTCCTGTATAGAAGTTTTGACCATTGGTCCACATTCAGAGCGTAAAAAAGGCAATTTATCTTAAAGCTGAATAGAATAAAGTATTTGTTCCATTGGATAAGGCATTGGTGAGATTTTTGGAATGCCACATGTGGATTGGGTCACTCATGTCAGAGAATGGTGAATTCAGGTTGTTTCTCCTGCCTTGTTACTGGTTAAAATAAAAGAAATTCAATTATCTTGTTCTGCTCTACTTATCTCCTTAGTGGGTGCTGCAACTTGGAGTCTGATTATTACTCACTCTGGGTAGAGTGGAAGTACTCATCATCTTCCACGCCCTCTATGTTAACAGGCATTTAGAGTAGTCCTTGGGCTGAACGTTTGGGTAGAATAATTCACCTGGAGCATGTAATATTAATAGGATATTTTGGGTCTGGGTGAACTTGGAGATAATGTTTGAGTAAGGGAGACGCTGCTTAAGATTTCATCTATAGGATGTAGGATGAGCTTCCTTATCTAGAAGAGGCTGGTCTTACTGCTAAGTGTGTACTAAATCTGATTTAGGAGTTAAGTATGGGTTGATTTCTGAATGTAAGGAACACGCAGATCTCTTTGTTGTAACCAATTCCTTTATTATCTAATGTTGGGAGATAACATATTATCACATCAAAGAAAATTAATTAACATGAGTTAAGATTTTGCAATATTTGTTGTGTAGGTAAAAATGTAACTCATCTGTAAGTAATCTATTTAACCTATTATAATGTGTTTGTTTCAGGAAAGAGTATCGGGGGACGTGGCCACAAGATTAGTGACTATTTTGAGGTAAGAATTTTGTCTTTAATTTTTTTTTTTTCCCCAAGCAGTTTTAGGTGATACTTGTGAACTCATTAGTTGTCAAATTCTGCGGTGACTGTCTAGCCTTGCTTTGTTCTTGGGCAGTATAGGTTACATATTAATTGTACAGATGAGCTGTGTCATTCAGTGTTTGTATAATATATTTTAAATTAAAAGGCTGAATAATTTGAGGGTCGTATCTTCTCTTCAGTACCAAGGTGGAAACGGCTCTAGTCCAGTTCGAGGTGTACCTCCTGCAATCCGATCTCCTCAGAATTCACATTCCGCCCCTTCTTCTGTAAGTTTGTGAAATTCCTGACTGCTGAAGATAGTTTCCTTCCCCAAAAGTAATGTGGCTACTATCTGTATGCGAGCAAGGAGTGTTTTTTCGAAGTAAGGAATGAAAGAAAGTAATTAATTTTTAAATAGCATGGGGGAAAAGAGAGGTCAAAATAAATGTTAAAACTAAAATTTTCTAGGAGTAAGTTCTTAACACTGTTGTGTTGGTTTTTTTGCAAAACAATTTTTGAATACTAAGTAATGTGAAATGATCTATAAATGTTAAAATGTTCTTTTGGTGTTTATTCATAAGCTTTACACAGAATAAGTGAGTATTTTATTGCTTTCAAGGGAGGTGATCCCATGACAAAGGACTTGAAAGCTAAACTTTTGATAAATCATAAGTTTTCAAATAATAAGTTGTCTAACTTGCTAAAATTGTTTTAGTTAGTCGCAATAATAGTTCTTTTTTTTTTTTTTCCCCTCTTATGCTCTATTTTGGTGTTAGGTATACGTATGTGATTCATAATGGCCACATGGATTCTGCCAATTACAGAAATTATTTACTTATTCTTATGGTAGATGTATAATTCATTCCATGTACTTTCAAACATATTGCTAACTATTTGGAATTTGGCTTGAATAGAATTCCTAAGGTTGGAAAAGACCTCTAAGGTCATTGAGTCCGTCCATCAACCTATCACCTCCATGCTCACTGAGGCACCACCGTGTCCACTAAACCATCATCCTTTGGATGAAGCCCAGTCTGGAGAAGCTTGGCCCCATTGTGGGGTACCAGCATTCCTCTGTCCCAAGTTCACCCAGCTGAGCCCCCTTCATTTGCTGTTTGGGTTTTTATTAGGAGAAAATTACCCCTTTCACAAGTCTGCACTAAAGCTAATCCCTTTCTGGCCCTCACATAAGGGCTTGAATGAAATTTATGGACTGCAATGCCTAACACACAAATTAGTGTTTCTGGGAAGTTTCAGTAACAGAATTTGTGTTCTGATCAGCACTAGCTTCCCCTTTCAAGTTGACCCATGGGAAATAAACTCTCCAAAAATAACTCACATTATTTTTGAGTTGCAAAATCTTAGAATCAGAAAAATAAGTCTTTATAAGACAGGCATTGCCTTGTGCCAGTCTCGTATTGTCTTAAATCTTTCCATCTGTTTCCCAGGAGTGACAGTCCTAGTTTTCTCAGAGAATATATTGCATCCTTTCTAGAATACAAGGGATGTATAACAGCATAGCAATAATTCACAGTGCAGTGTACTATGTAGTAACTTGTGTAATAAGGACACCATATTTCTGTGTTCTGTATCATCGTGCCAAGAGTTGTAAACAAAGTGCTCATAATTGAATATTACAGTTGCATCTAAAATCCTTTCTTTTCATGCATTTCAGGTCCGACAGAATAGTCCTTCTCCTACTTCATTAGCTTTTGGGGACCACCCTATCACACAACCAAAGCAGTTATCTTTTAAAATTACTCAGGTAAGTGCTTCTGAGTATACAAATTCAAACTTGAGGAAAAAGCTGATAGGTATGTTTATTTCTTTGGTTTTCAGCTATTCTTAAACTCTTAAAGGATTTCAGAAGCTTTGCTTTTTAGTCTTCAAAAGGATTTTTGTTTTTAAGTTCAGCAGCTCGTAATTGCAGTCTTTTGAATTAGTTTTGTATTTTGCACTCTGCTTCTAATTTTGTGCTTTGTGAGCAGTTAGACAATGTGCTTGGTATGCTTCTGCAAAAGATTTTAACTGTTGTTTGAACATAGAAGAAGAGACTTCTCTTTTGAATAATACTTGGGATGGTAGCTGCTGTTGTCATATAACTGCTTAAATAAAACAGTGGAAGGAAATTGAGTTGATAGTCGAAATGCACTATAGTTCCTGTCATGACATTAGAAGCCAATAGCACGTTTTATTGTCTCTGCCATGTCAAATGCAATTCGTTCTTCCTTTCACAAGTTAGTTAGAACAAGACTGTCTTGCCTGTTGACCAGATACACAGGATGTAAAGTAATTTTGTAGGTCACTGAGAAAGTAATGCCTCCTATTTATTTCCATGAAAATAACAACATAAAAATAGGACATGCACTTGGTAGAGCAAATCCTCAGTTACCAAACATTATTTGCCAACATAGCCTGGACCATTAGCTCTGCATTTCTGCCAGCCATGAATAAGAGCCTGTATTTCACTCTCATCAAGATCTGCATGGCAGTCTAGAATGTGGCTAATCTTTCACATCACTGTCACAGCTGCTGAAATGTACCAGCCACTGCTTCAGTGTGCTTGCATCCACTGTTTGGTCTCCATAAGCATTCAGGAAGTGTCAGTGAATGTCAGCAGGTGTGATTTTTTTCTGCATGGTGAAATTCAATGACACATTTTTGCTTCACATGTAGTTCCATGTCAGATGCTGTTTTGCCAGACTGCCTCTCTGGTGCAGTCTGTCACATGGTAAAAAAATCTAACAGAATATTGTTAGAAAGGTTCAGCTTCTGCTGCCATACCATCAACATCTGCCTCTGGTGTTGTGGACCAACATAATAAAATAGAAGGCATTACTTTTGGAACAGCCCTCATTGTTGACATCTTATGTTCTTGCCTTACATTATTTATGAACAAGAACTTGTTCATGAGTTAGTGGTTTGTTTCAACTGTTCCCAGCCCTTCCTAATGAAGGGAGAAAGCACTTTTGAATGTGAATCTTCCCTGTCACTTCCAAAATATGTGGAAGTAATATGTGCTGATGATACAAGTTGATTTCCCTTTCTAAAAAAGATGACAGAAATAATGCTGTAATTGTTAAATAGAAGTATTAAATACTTTAAAACATTCTTTTCAGACTGATCTCACAATGCTGAAATTAGCTGCACTAGAAAGTAATAAAAATCAAGACTTGGAAAAGAAAGAAGGTCGTATTGATGACTTACTCAGGGTAAGTGTTAGAGCTGGGGTAAAAATATTTGGAAAAACAGGCAGTGGATTCTCAGCAAATATTTTAAATGCTTGAATAATCAATGTTTTTCAGAGTTACTAAATGAAAAGTTGGAAAGTGTTCTTAATTATTTTTTTGAAAATTTGAGAGGCCTGTAAAATAAATGCATAAGGCTTTTTTTTTTGCTCTGTATTACAACTTGTTAATAACTAAATACATTTCTGCACTTCCTGGGCTTACAAAGAAAGTTGGTGTTGTTTTTCAAACCATTGGTTAATTCCTTATGTTCTTCATATAATTTCATATAATGGATTTTTTTGTTTTAATTGTGAATAACAGTCATCGGTGGAACGGCTGCAGTTTCAGTATGAAAGTGATTGCTGCAAACTATCATGGGCAGTAGTTACTTTCAATAAGAAACTTGCCCTAAATTGTTTTTTTTAATACCTAAAAAAAAAGGAGTCTTAGTGCTTCTGTCCCTGAAAGTAAGGTTGGAGAGGTGATATTTTAAAATGTGAAATAAACTGCACACTAAAGAAACAAAAAGCACTCAATTTGCAAGTCAGTGTTTGTTTACTGTGTTGATATGTGTGCAAGTATATATCCATGATACCACATATTACAAAATTGTACTTGCAGGCTTTGTGGGTTCCTGTTTCAGCACATGTCCAACAGCATGGGGTAGAAAGATAACCTTAAAAAAAAAATCAATAAAACAGAATAATGTGTTCTTCTATGGTGATAAAGATAACTGGAACATAGGAAACTTGGTATACTTTCTACTCATGTGATTTAACTTTTTACAATAAAAATCCATAATGATAACAAGTTTCATTTATATTAAAAACATTAGAATTTTGCATTATTTTGGCAGTAAAACACAAAGGATCCAGAGCTTAATTAACATCAATTTAGCTCTGGAGGAATGGAAAAATGATCAGTACAATGCTTTTATATACAGAAGATATATATGAGCTGAATACTCTCTAATACAGAATGCAACTTGGTGTAAAGGAAGTAATGTTCTTGAATGAATTTTATTACATGTTCATTCCCGTTTTAAAAGCAAAAAACATCTTTCACAGATCCATCCTAATCTATAGGGAGAATATAAATATTTTCTTACTATATATGTATGTTTATGTATGTTCTCTGCTTCAGCTGTGTGAAAGATGTTGCATGTATTAAAGGTATATTCCTTTATTTTCAGTGGCATCCAATTAAAAAAAAAAGTGTTTCAATATTTCTTCAAATACTTTTTGTATTTGTTAGGCTAACTGTGATCTTAGAAGACAAATAGATGAACAACAAAAGCTACTTGAAAAATATAAGGAAAGGTTAAACAAATGTATTTCAATGAGCAAGAAGCTTCTAATTGAAAAGGTAAGTTTGCTTTCAAAATTGTTGTGATAAAAACTCTTGAGTGCTCTAGAACTCCATTGTAGTTCCTTCATTTTTCAGTTTTACTTTGTGATTAGTCTCTGCTGAAGTTTTGTATTAATGGACTCTATGTGGAAATGAATATTCGGTTATAATCCTGAATAGTAAAATACAATATTGAGCCTTTTTCAGATAATGAAAAATTTGTCTTTTTGATTTTTTTTTCCCTGTCATGAGTAATTCAGGTATAATGCAGCATAAAACATGAGAATTTAGGATGTTATCAGTTATCTGGATAAAATTTTAAGTTTCTAAGTGGATGAAAAAAAAAAATCCGAGTTTAATGCATTGTGTAGAGAATCCAGATAATAATCTCTGTGAGATGCTTAATTGGCTGAGATAATTTTTGATGTAAAATGATAAAATGCTATGCTAGGTCAGAATTAATGAGAACGAGAACATGAAGGTGACATTTTACTTCATACTTCTTCACAAGAAATGTCTGTTTCAGATTTAATGTCAATTATATTTAAGCTTGCAGCACTCTTTGTAAAAGACAGTGGTATCTTGTTTCCCTTCCTCTTTGTTAAAATAGCCTTGTTTAAAGAACAACAAACAAAAAATGAATAGAAAATCAGCTCATTACAAGTGAAGGTATAAAACAGTTGAAGGTAAACAGCCGCACTGTATGCTGCTGTATGATACAACGGTGCAGACTGATCTGAGATTAGGGGGAATTCCCTTGCTAGCATGCCATAAATAAGTTATTTCAGTTCTTTTAAACTTCCTGCATGAGGGGAATACAGGGAAAATATGCCTCTGGTTTGTTCCATATCATGCTAGGTTCAGACTTCAGACTGAGGATATCACATAGGAAATTTTTCTTCAAAGGCCATGCAGGCCTCCTCTTCAGTCTAGAAGTGTTAGCACAATGGTCCTTGTTTCCACCAGCTTCTCACTCTGTGGTTTCGGGCCATTGGCCCAAGAAGCAGCCAGCATTTGTAACAATTAGAGAAGTTTCTGTCTTCAGAATCAGTGGCGTTCATAGTTCTCTTTCTTTCTGTGCTGCAGCAGACTCAGTCATCAGTCATGTCCCACAGGTGCTTCTGGTGTCAGCAGGGTTCAGAAAGAGCATCTGCTTATGCTACTGCAACTGAATATCTGTTGCAGTCATGTCTACGCTCAGTCCAGTCCCACCTGGAGTTTCCAGACCTAGTCACTGTGGTTCAAGTAGTAACAGTTTCCAGGCTAACTGGAGCTGATGCACTCCTGGTATCTAAGATGATTTGTTTAGTACAATAGATGTGTATAGACAACTATTATACGCTTATGATGCTGATAGGTTCTACTGCATTTATGAATGCTCTTTTAATTATGAAGGTAAATGAACTTTATAGGGAAACTGAGTCAGACTTTTTTTTCCTGCATAAATCATCATCAGTACTAATTCTGACAAGCACAGATATTTGAGTTGTGTAGAAATTAGAATAAAAGTAGTAAGATAATAAAAGTTATTTTATTTTATTTTAGTATTAACACTTCAATATTACTAAATATGAATATGTTTTGTTTCCTTAGAGCACACAGGAAAAGCTGGCAAGCAGAGAGAAGAGCATGCAAGACAGATTACGCCTGGGGCATTTTACCACAGTTCGTCATGGTGCTTCATTTACTGAACAGTGGACAGATGGCTTTGCATTTCAGAATCTTGTGAAGTTAGTCAATGCAATGTTCTTAAATTCTTGCTTAGTTCCCTCTAGTGGATTTTTTTTTTATTTCTGGGATTCTAGGTTTGGAGCAGTTTTTCATACACAGTATGTTTTGCTTTTTGAGGACTGAGAGTGCAGTACAAGACTCCCTTAATCAACTGAAGGAACACTGAGGCTGGATGTCCTTGGAAAGTGATTTGGTTTCACTTGATTTTAACCATCCTTATGGACATATGTGAATGTACTAAATGAGTAGCTTTTGATTATTCAGCTCAGCTTGTAGAAAGAGCTGTGAAACTATATCAGTGATTTTTTACTGAGCAGCTAGCCAAGTACCAGGACAGATGAAGTCTGTGACTCTCTCGTTGCTCGTGTCACATAGGTGTTCCTGCATATCCATGTTTGTAGCACCTTTTTCAGGCATCCAGCTCCTCATTGCCATGATGAAAGATGAGGGACAAATCTGGCACCCTGAGGTAGTATAGCCCAAAGGGGTGAGAGAAACTGGACAGCTGGAAAAGAGCTGCTGCAACAGGTATTTCAGCACTGCAGGAATAGTGCCCATGAAGTGCAGTCTGGGAAACCATCAGGGATGATGGTAAAGTAACTATGCAGTGCATCTTGAAGATGTACTTTGTTAATAAGTCTGAATCAGTCTATGGCTTTGTATATATACGTAACTTACCAAGACTTTGGTTTTGAAGGGGATTGTGTTGTCTTAACATTTTATGAAACTGCCTAGGAAGTTAAGGTCGTCTAAAAAAGTCTGTTTATGTGGTTTGTAATTGTTTGCCGTACAACCAAACTGACAATTTACTTGAGAATGGACAGATCAAATTCAGCATTTGGCCTATAAAGATCAGATACTTCCTTACTGCTTTTGTTGCATTTCTTTTGATGGTATAAAACAACATATCCATCAGCTCAGATATGTATTATTTTTTCCTGTACAGAAATATTGTGTAACACTTGGGAAAAGGGAGAAGAAAAAGAAAACACAAAAGAAAATTGTTCTAAAACTTTGGAAAATTTTCTACCTCATGAAGAATCATGTTGTTATTTTTCACATGTATAATAGATTTGTTTTAAAAAAATCTAAACATCATGGTTTATCAGCTTAAAAGATAGTTATTTTAAAATGCAAAATAATGAAACTTTAATAACACTTTTTTGGGGGTTTACAGGCAGCAAGAATGGGTGAATCAACAAAGGGAAGACATTGAAAGGCAAAGAAAACTCCTGGCCAAGCGAAAGCCACCAACTACAAATAATTCTCAGGCGCCATCTGCCAATTCTGAACCCAAGCAGAGGAAAAATAAAGCTGTGAATGGGGCAGAAAACGATCCCTTTGTTAGACCCAATTTACCACAGCTGTAAGTTTAACATTTCAATCAGTCTTTTACATAAATTCTCTGATATTGTCTGTGTGAGTTGCATTCAAATAATGGCATAAAAAGACGGAGTATATTCAGGACTTGCTGATTTTAAGGAAATTTCCACCACTGCCTACGAAGATGACATACAATTGCCTAAATTATCTTTGGTAGAGTCACCAGAGAAAGGTCTGTACTGTGTTTATGCAATGTTCCTTCTGTTCTCATAATCCATAATCTAGAGTTCAGAATTCTGATTTCTTATTCTTGCAGTGTTACTGATTTCTGTTGGTTTCATCCTCTTTGGTTTGAGAACCTCTTCTTTAGTTAGAGATAATTTCATTTTTTTGTTTAACAGTTCTGATCTGACAAGAGGAGTGTTAGTGTTTGGAGACATGTATTTAAAATAAAAAAAAAAGGAAAAAGAACTTTTTTTTTCCTATTCTGAATGCAGATCCCAAGAACAGCTGTTAGGAGTTACTGATCCCATTTCATATATTGACACTTGGAATTTTTCATCATTTATGCATAAAATTCAGGGCTGACAAGTAGTACCCAATTTTTCAAGTGGCAGTATTTTCTTGTGGATAGAAATGGTATCATCCAGACAAACAGACAGATGTGTTCTTGACATTTAATTGGGCGTTTTAAGAAGTTGCTGCTTGCATATAATAGTTACTGCCCTTGTTGCTGAGAAACTGTAGCTGATGGTCTGTCTGTTCCTAGTCCGTTGAAACTAAAAGTAAATAAGTAGGTTTAAAAAGCCTAGCAAGTTGATTCTTTGCCTTTGCAGAAGTAGGCTGAGTTTGTTGCACGTTGTCACAGGTCACCTCTCACTTGTGTGGGTAGTTTAGACCTGGGGTGAGGAGAGCTTCTAAATTCCTTTAGTTACATACTACAAAATTGTTTGTTTGGGGCATCAGTTGCCAGAGAGGTGTGTATGTTTTACATACTGTGTCATTCCTAAAGACTGAATAGTGAAATTGTTTGGCTGTGACACAGTATCATGAAAGTATAGCGATAAGGCTGTCAGTGTGATCAAATCTTGATTAGTATCAGTAGTGTCCTTTGGCAGAGCTCAAGAATGATCACTCAAATTGATTCTTTAGCAACACTTAGGGCCTATGCTGTTTCTCTGAGAGCATAATTAATACTTCTGAATAGCAGCAGATTATTGTCATGTTAAACATACCTTGTTTCAATGTAATATGTCTTGTTAGTAACATTTAAGGGATGAAAAAATCTGAAGTTATAGAACTTCCAATTCACCATCATGGTATCTTTGCAAACATATAACCATTTTTATCTTATACAGTATTCACTTTTAATGGGAATGTCTACATTCCATAGCAAAAGAAGACAAAGGTTTTTTTCAGTTGATACTAAGAATTAATAGAATAGGCATCCAAACAATATTTTCAGAACATTTGAGTCCATATAACTCTAGTCAGTTTGTAGCCTATAATCACTAATCAGGAAGAGAGATACCTTCACTTTGAATCTTTACCACATCAGTGAGAGCGATTAGTATTTCTGTAGCTGATGGGCTAGTGTTAATGATCCAGACTGTACCTGGGACATTTTTCCTGCTATAGGGGCTACCGTTAAGTTTCCACATTAACAGCAGAAGTTCATGTATTTTTTTTTAGCTTTATGGAAGCTGAACATGTTTAAAAATTTAGGTATGCAAACCAGTTTTATTTTAGATGCCTTCTATACATAATGGCTTTTTTTTTTCTGTGTTAATGTAACAGTCCATTGCATTGTATTAACTATGAAATAGAAATAAGCATGAGGATTCTGTGCTGCTTTTTCTGATTGTCATTGGCATATATATATATATTTAATATATAATATTTAATATATTTAATAGATTTTGAAAACCCTGCAAGTACTGATATTTAATGCTGTTTGTTAATACACCTGACAGGTGCATATGGCCCTGTCTTCCCTCATGTTAAATTTCCATAATTGTGTTATTAATTTAGGAAGTGATTGGGTAAAAAAATACAGGAGACGGGGTCTAGTTAGTAACTAGATGACGGCAGATTCCTGCTGAGAAACTGGCAAGTATTTTCTGATGTTATATGCAGTTTCATATAATTTCCAAATTTCTAAAAAAAAAAAATCAGTTTTTCATTTCATTCATCTTAACCAATATATTAAATGGCACAAGAAAATGCCTGCTGGTAACGGAATTGCCAAGAGAACAATCAGAATTGCCCTTTTGTGTCTAATAAGCTATTACCAAATAGAATTGACTTTTGGTTAATTTGATCATAATATCATCAAAATGCAAGATTTCTTGTCTTTATGACAAGCTTATTAATGTTGCTTCAAACCTCTGAGAAGGTTTCTAGTGTGTCCTGAAATTACAGAATCATTAGTCTGTGTCATGTTCTTAAGGCTTTACTTGAAGGGCATTAAAAATCGTTACATTCAGGATTTGTTGCAGTGTTATATAGCTGTGCTGTCTGTTGACTCCTCTTTTCTTCTTTATGCTGTTTTGCTTACCCTGATAAAACAGTTACTAATTGTGCTCCTCCATTTTTGTGTAAATTTGTCATCCGCTGTATGTGATCTCCTCCTATTACACTGTGCTTACCACCGTTCCTGTGTTACGTCAAAAGTAATGATCTTAATTAGTACAGTCAAATGGAAGATGTTCTGTTTATATTAGGCCAGGGAAGATGCAGAGCTGCCGAGATTAATGAACTAAAGCAGTTGTAAATCAACACAACATACATGCAAGTGATTAGGCAAATCTTTTTTAAGCAAGCCAACAACCTGCTACTTGTTATTAGCAACAAGTGTCTCTATGTTGCTAACACTGTTTGCTTTAGAAGATATCTTTAGTTCAGCTACTGACTAGAGAAAATGATCTATGTCTTTGTAGCAGGCAGTATTATTGAAGCTATTTCTGAAAACAGCAGTTAACTGTTTTGAAATCAATTCAAGGTGTTGCCTGAGGCAATCTTTAGTAAGAGCATTGCTTTGGTTTAGCTGGATATGTTCTCTGATATTAATTTAAAAGCAAAGTCTCACTGATGAATTTATCAGTGCAGAAGTGGTTATCTGTCATTGCTCAGTGAGTTAAAGGTGATTTGGGTGTTCAGACTCATTCTGCATGTGACTTAAATGCTGTCCGGAATTTCCAACATGTTCAGCTTTTTGTGTCCCCAACCAAAACTATGAAGTAGTTTGTTTTGAGAGATCACCTTTTACTGAATGAAATAATTTTATTAATCTTATGTGAAAGTAGTGTACTGAAATGTATTTGAAGAAGAAACGTTTATTTGAAATAGAGTTAACTTTCATAGCCCTGGGAAAATGTGTTCCAAAAGTTCATTCCAGATTCTTGGTGACTTTAGATAGCCTTGAAAGGTGATTTTTATTTTTATTTTTTAAACCACACAATTATTTCTGGAAGCAAAACTTGATGTAATTTGGGTGATACAGTTCTTCCCATCCATCTTCAGGTGTATTGGTTGCATTTATAACCCAGTTGACAATTTCTCTGCTTTCCCAGTTACTCCATGGGAGTCTGCATGCATCCTCAACCCTGTACATAATTTGAAGTAGGAGACCAGAGAGAGTTGGCAGAGTTTGTTAATGTAGCTGAACAAATGCATCGTTTAGAGAGAGCATTCTGTTCTGCATGGAATAAACAAAAATATTTTCAGAAACTTTTTCAGATTGAAGTGCCAACAATGTGTCTGGGATTTACAGGATGAGTGACAACAGCTCTTTTCCTGAGGCTGTCTCTTTCTAAGGCGGACATGGAAACAATGGAAGAAATGGGACATGGCGAAAAGACCTCATGGAAAGCTTGAATTGGTCAGCGTTTTCTGCCCATCTTTGTAGAAGTTCTAGGAATTGAATAAATCTGAACAAAAAAAAAAAAAAAAAAAGGAAAAGAAAAAAAGCACTTCACAAATTGTAACCAAGTGCTTCTATTGAACGTGCAAATTGCTGTTTTGGGGCATGGCAGCATTCTGCTGTGTGTGTGTATCCATGATGATTTTTCATCTGGGAAACAGTGGGAAGAGAGATTGTTGTTCATGTGCCAGGTTTAATTGTCATGACAACCAAGGAGCGTGTGGCCATTTGGATTTTTTTTTTCTTTGTCTTGTCAGTGGCCAGTAGTAGGTATGTTTTGATCACACATGAAGATTTTGTTGTAATGTGTATAGTCTGGAGGTTGTTTAGGTCTGCTTGTGCATACTGTTTCAAAGCCTTAGAAATTCAGCTACCAAACTTTTCAGGCCAGGAAGGCTATCTACTTTCTTATAGTGACAAATAAATATGGCATACCAAGGCTTTGAATGTCACAGGTGTCAAATATACATGCATAGAATATATGCAGTACTTTTTTGGAATTTCAGGAATTTATTGCATGTGTATGATGTTTTGGCTGCAGGGTGGTAAAACAACATTTATTGCATGGTAGTTTTGAGTGAAAGAGGTCATTGTCAGGACGAGAATGTTACCAGATTCATTCATACAGCCTACTCCCAGCTACTCTCTTTCCCCAGCACTCCTCCTGTCAAGCAGAAGCTTGACTTTCCAACTGCACTGCACTTAGTGGATGGTGGCAGCCTGTTACCAACCACCATCCCTCCCATGTGCTCCTCAGTCTTTCTTCCTCCACATCTGATGAGACCTGCCTTGGTCTTGGGTGACAAAGAAGCAGCCTCTTCTGTAGGAAGTAAGGGTGTCTTGTAGGTGACTTCTGCTGTCAGAAGTGGACGTTCAGTGATGACCATAGTTGGGAGGTGGTCGAACACTCTCTAGGCTGGATGATTTTGGCCTGTGCAATGAGTTGGTAGCTTCTAGCCAGAAAACGGGCAGCATACACATTGTCCATCTGCTATTTTTTATATACTGTTTCAAGAGCATAAATATAAAGTGTATTAATGGATTAAAAAAAAAAAAACAAACAGCAACACTTCACCTCTGCTCTTTTTAAGCAATTATATGTTTCTGAATATAAGCAGGAAAAAAAATGTTGTTTTTCATAAATAGGATAACAAAATCCAAAGCAACTATGTTTGCTTAAAGTTCAGAATTTTATGTGCTTTTTTCTGAAATGCAGTGGTTAGTAACAACAGTTTTAAATTGTTGTTAGTCATTCTGTGTCTCTAATAGAATTAGAGGAAGGAAATAGAAAAATGAAGATAGTGATTTATTGGGATATAATGTAGACATATGGAAAGAGTGACTTCAAATCTTAATGTTTTCAATATGACCTTTAACTTGTGGCTCTGCACTGAAGAGAGCTATTTAAGTTACTTCTTAGAAGGCAGTACTTATTAGAGCCATCTAAGCACTTTGTTGTTACTGTGTAGATAGCTGAGATTTAATTAAAAAAGACCATATATGGTCTTATTGTTAGCACATTATGGTCTTAATATCCTTTATTATGTTAGATTTTCAGAGCATCTGTGGTTTTAGGGCTTTTAAAAAGAAAATTCTGGAATATCTCATGCTATAAACTTCATATTTTCAGCATGTTTTACTTGTGATTCAGCTTTGCTAATCCACCTAAAGATAATTCTGCTTGAAAACTTTACATAATCTGCGTTTTTGGAAATAGATACACAAACTTGTAATTTATACTGGAGACCAGAACCTGGAAAGAAATAGTACTTAACCTTATTCACGTTGGTGTTTACATTTTTTTTTTTTTGAGAGCTTTATCCATGTTAGAGCAGTTAGCTGTTCAAGAAGAAATATTGAAAAAAATGTCAGGGATGCTGCTGTGAGTTGTCGAACTTGGCCTTTGTGCTGTCTCTTTCATGGGTCTATGATTAGAGCACTTTTTTTCAGGTTTCTTGCTGTTGTTTGGGAAATGCCATGCCAGCGTTCCTAGTCTATTGAGATATCCCATTTCACATTTGCTTTAATCCCTCTCCTTCCTTCTCAGAGGAGATTCTGTCAGGAAAAAAAAAATACAGAAGTTCCATGCCAAAATGCGTTTCTAAGGGGACCTTGCCTTTCTTGGGGAGAGGTGAATTTCCTCACTTTTTTGCCTTCAGACTGTTTGTGGATTTCTGTTTGAGGTACATGACTGCTATTCATTGCAGTAAGAAAAAAAAGTAGGGTAAGTTTGTGTAATGCTTCTTAAAAAGAGAAAAAAAAAGAAAAAGTTGCTTCCTTGTAAAATTGACAGGGACGTGTAGTTTTTTTATTTTTTTATTTTTTATTTATTTATTTTTTCTGTTGACTTGGAGTGTTTTCTATACATTGTATAACTTACCTTCCCAGGACAGTTGAAGCCTATAAATTATGGAATTCTTAAAAATACACTGTGCTATTAGCTTCTCATATTGCCAGTAAGAGATTTAAGCAAAACAGTGAAATGTGTATGCCATCCAGCATTATTATCATTTTTTACCACTTTGGTGTGTTTTTAGCAGCTTTTGTGGAGGCCATGCCTTTTACAATCCCATTCATCACATACATGTGGTTTCTTCTCTGGAACTTGAAGGATCTTATTGTTTTTTCTTTGGGGATCTATAAGGATCTCTTCTGTATGTGTTTTATTTGTCAGATGGATTCTGCACACAGTTTGTGTGTTTCCTGTTTACGATGCTATATGACAAGTGTGAATTCTATAGGTGGAAACAGACCTTCTAGAAAGCATCTGCTGAAATACTGAAATGGTAACATGACTCAGGATGCAACCAACTATTCTAACAGACCCTCTGGGGGAAGGTATGGTCCAGTGGGAGATGCAGTTAATGTTCCAGAATACTAGACTGAGGCATCCTGTAACTCTGATTTTACCCTGAAATTACGGAAGTGAAAGTTCAAATGTTTCAAAAGGACACTGTTGGAATTGTGATTTTAAATAATAACAGAAGATAATATGTGTATTGTAGCATTTAAATAAGAGCACTAAACATATGTATTTTTTTTTTAACAGTTTGACTCTAGCAGAATATCATGAACAGGAAGAAATTTTCAAACTTCGATTAGGACATCTCAAGAAGGTATATGTATGTTCTGTTGTTCTAACATCGTACCCTGAACAGTTAAAACTAGTACTGCCAAAATAAGGAGGGGGTTTACTTACCGTGGACATTGGGAGTAAAAGGGAGCAATGGTGAATCCTTGTAAATGTGATGTAACCACCACTAGCAGTTTTGCTTTAGCATTGGGAAAGTGATGTCAAATTGGTATGTTGGTTTTGGACCTTTAAAAAGGTACAATGTAGACATTGCAGTTCTGAATGAGTACTGTGTTACAATAATCTGCTGTATCCATTTCAGTTGTATACTTCAGCAAGAGAGAAAAAAACATCATAGCTCTGTGGTCTCTGAAGTTACGTGTGCCTTATTCCAGTTTTTGTCTTTTGAAAAAATGCAGCAGTGCTTTTTTCTTGAAGCCAGCTAGGTCCTGTAGGAACACTGGTGCTGTTTTTAAAAGAGTATGCCTAGGAAACACTTATACCTATAGCAGGAAATACAAATAGAAACTTGCTGGCTCTGTGAGGTAGACTCTGCCTGCTTAGTTTGGACTTTGTTGTTAACAACTTCATATGAAGTGAAGTTGTATTATAAAATTCTGTAGGTTGCTTTTAACTATATCTCTATCTATCTATCTATATCTCTATGGGAAATTGCGAGTGATGTATGAAGGAAGCTGTCAGAAACATGTTTAATACCCAGATTTGGCTTATACCTTACCATTGCTAAGGTTCTATGTACAGAGCAAACTTGTCTGAATGTCAGAGGGGAAAAAATTTTATTTATCAAATCGTGTTTGAATAACTTTGAAAGTAATAGCAGGCACATGTTCTTGCATTTTAATTCTCATAGAGGATGCAGATTTTGTTGGTAACTAAGAAAAATAATTTTGTTACCTTTTATGTTACTATATTTCTTCCCTGGTGTTTCATTGCTGATTATATTTATTCTTCTTTCCTTCTGCGATTGCTATTTTGCTGTCTGTTCCTTTTCAGCATCCAGATGCTTTTTTGGTGCTCTTATTTTTGATGCCCTGTACATTCTGCCACCACCAGTTCTCTTTTTTGGTTCTGCTCCCCAGGAAATTCTTTTCCAACTAGATGCTTTAGTCCTGGAGAGAGGCTCTTGTTTTCTCACTTCCTTTTATATAGCAGTGACCTGAGGCAGCTAAGCTGATTCGTTCTTGCTTAAAGGTATTCACAGTCTGAGTGTCCTAAATAACAGCTGGAAACAATGCAACCAGCCAGTTCTCTCTGGACCAACATTGACCTATGAACCACGTTTTGAGAACCACTGAATTGCATAATATATGAATAAAAAAGTCCAAAAGAGGCATAACTCTTGTTTTGTTGGTTTTTTTTTTTTTTTTTTTTTTTTGGTCAGCCTTTAGGAAGAATATAGACAGCGATTTATGTATAAGTGTGTGGCCTTTTTGAGGGGGAAAGAAAGAGTAGAATTTTTTTATAGTGGACCAGTAGGTTATGAGGAGCTCCATATGATTTCAGAGTATTTAATGGACAATTTCCGGTATTAATCTAAATATGAAAAAGTTTCAAATTATGTAAACAGGAAGAAAAAAGCCACAAAACCAAAAAAACTTAACATTACACGTTAGGAAAAACAAATGATGCATCGTTTGTTCTGGGTTCCTAAACTTATTTAAATTAAATTAAATCAGATTTATTAGATTTATTGTATGGACTAATTTTATCTCCCATTCATTCAAAGTTTCAGAGGTACCTTCTCTGAAAGAGATGAAACTCTCTTACAGTTTTGCAATGAGTGTGCCACATGGATAGATGCACTGGTTTCCATCAATTAGGTGCCATGCATTCTTTTCCTTTTTTTATTGAAATTCTGAATAGATAAATATTTAAATCTTCTGTTACATGCAGCATGAAGACGATGTAGTTCTAAGTGCCAGGATTAGTTATAAAATATCCTCGTAGCTAATATACTACTTTTGAAATTGTATTTGAGATTTTAGGTAATGCATATTCTACATTTATAAGCTAAATAATATAGAAGTGGAAAAATCTTCTGAAATTAGCTTGGTTTTGGTGTTTGGTATCAGCACTTTAAGAGTACTTCTGTTGTAATGATTTATTCTGTTATATTTTTTGTTTGCCCTTCAACCTCAAAATATTTCAAATGTCTTTTCCTAATCTGTCAGTTTGTACAAAATCTATAACTGTGCATATCTTGGTGTTTTCTTCATCGTTTATCAATTCTAGACTGCTTCCTGGATAATTTCTTTCCTTGGCTGAGGTACAAAATGCAGCTGCCTCTCATTTTGAATAGCATCCCTACAGTGCAGAACAACACTCTGAACATCCCGTTACCTGGGGATTCATGGACAGGAACTTCCTTGAAATGTACTTTTTGCCTTATCTCTCGAGTTTTTCAGGCTTTAGAAGACAGGGAGTGCTTTCTTCTAGTTCAGCAGAAGGTTTTGTAATGTCATGTTCCTCCATCATCACTAGTGTTGGTGCAGGGGTAAAAATATCCTTTTCAAATGAGGAGTAAATGAGCTTTTATACTTGATTCTTTTCATTTGCAGGAGGAAGCTGAAATACAAGCAGAACTTGAACGTTTGGAAAGGGTTAGGAATCTTCACATCAGAGAGCTGAAAAGAATAAATAATGAAGATAATTCACAGTAAGAGACTTACTGTCTTGATTCTGCATGTCTACTTTTAAAATAATGCTCTAAAATCAAATTTTATTTATAGGATATAAGTAGGTTCATATTTTTTTCTTTGGTTCCTGTTTCTTTGTGTGTATTTAACAAAAACCAGCTTATTTAAGCTTTAACAAATAACAAGTAATTTTTTTAAAGCTCAGTAGTTCACCAAATATGCAGGAAATAATGTGTACACAGATTATAATTCAGGAATGCTAAAATTTGCAGCACCATGTCACTAGGTTGGAAAAAAACTTGGAACTGAATGCAACTCCTTTAGGTGACAGTAGAACAAGAAAATGGTGGGGGACTTTGATGCAGGAGCAACTGTTTCATAATGCAGTTAAAATCAGTTAGTTTTATTGCACCCTAATTTACATTACAGGTGCCTGGTAGGAAAAAGGCAAATACAGAATCTTGTGTGTTAATTTACTCTGTTATCTTCTGTGTTAATTTACTCTGTACTTCATCTTATATGACAGTATATCCTGATGTTAAATTAGCATTTAAAATTTACTTATCTATGTAGATTCCAAAGTAGTAATCATGTAAGCAATAGTTACACTGTTTTCCATTGTGGGGAATAGGGTCACTAATACTTAGTGTTTCATCAGTGCTTGAAGGTGGCTCTGTTGCTTCCAAGTAGTTGGTTCTGCCTATCTACAGCTATTTCCTTATGCCCTTGCCCTCTTTATTTTCATGTGCCAGCAAACAGCTGCAGTTGATCCAAGTTAAGTTTCCAGCTCCTATGGTTTCTTTTTCTGGATTAATTTTAACTCCAACTCAGTCTTGTTTAGTTCTTCATCAGACCAGCCCTAAACCCTTCTTTTAAAGTTTTCCATGGAGCATAGTTAGCAGCAAGCCCCAGATCCGTGAGTGTAGGCATCTCATCATTGTACTGAATTTGTGTTGAGTATTCACAATCCTCCCCCTGCTCTCCTCTCCTTGATAGGCAGAAAAATGTAGTAAGTAACATCTTGTGCATCAAACATTAGCTAGGTGCATCTCTGAGCTTAGACTTCTTGGTGTAACTCCAGAATACTGTTTAATTATTTATTTTTTTTTAAGACCATTTGGAATTCAAAAATCATGAACAAACTTGTTGATTTTCTCAGTAGCACCAATTTTAGTTGTATTTTATCTTTGGTTCTGAAAGCATGCAGTAGCACCGTATGAGATCACCTATCACTGTGAGTGAAGAGACTTGTAAATTTTTGTATAGCTTAGGTCATTTACCTATCTATTTACCTAAATATTTACCCAAGTTTTCTTTCTCTGAAGAACTTTACTAGAAATCTGTATTTCAGAAAGTGTAAACTGAAAAATCCGATTTCTTCTTGGAAGGGCAATCCATTCACCATTTTGGCTTAACAGGAGTTTGGAAGCTGATAAGTGTATTTCCATCTCTTCCATCCATTTCCAAACCCTGAAAGAGCTACAGTAGTTATCATGTCTCTCTGAATCCTTCATACTCTTCTCCTTCACTGTCGCTAACATGAGCAGTCAGACTCTGGCTGACTTGGTTTGATTGAAGGATGTATTTTGTCTTCTGCATATTTCAGGAGAGAGTATGGTGTTTATCCTGCAACATCATTTTGCATTTGGAGTGAGTTTTTTCTCATTGTTTTTTTGTAAGAGTGTGAGCAGATACTTAGTCATTTGGCGTGTTTTCCCCATGTTACTCTTTGGTGGGTTTTTTTTGTAACTTCTAAGTCTTTTTTTTTTTTTTTTTTTGTTAAAAGATTAGTATGTACAACAGATCTGGTCAAGTTTTGTGTGAAATTGGAAGTTTATCTTCCTCATCAGTTCCAGAAAGCTGAAGTTGACTTCTTGCGAATTGGGATCAGTGGGCAGAGCACTGATCCATTTCATATTGTATTCCATTTCATAAACCATTTATGCAAAGGAAGGGTTTGGGATTTTGGCAGGATCTGCTGTAGGATGTTGGGAAGAGAACTGCAGCCCTCTAGTGATACAGATTACAAAGCAATATTCATCAGCATGTAGAATATTAGCGTTGCGTGGTTTCTGGGCATGTTTGTTAATAGAGGTTAAACGAACAGATTGGAAAGATGAAAAATGTGCTGAAATTCTGTGCTCACAATTGTTCAGACAGTGTAGTAGCAGAGCTCATGCTATGGAGTGGAAGCAGATCCTACTGATTCTACTTTAGATATTAATGATGGTTTTGTTTCAAAATGAAGTGAGCAGAACACAGAATAGCATTTTCCCTGTTGAGTCATCTTGAGCATAGAGTTTATAAAGAGTGGGTTAAGGGTTTTTTTTTTTATCCTTAAAAAAAGAGAAAAATGACAGAAAGTTTGCCAGAGTTGGGTGATTTGACAATAAAGTTGTGATAGCAGTTTTAATCTAAGTAATCAAAAGATACTGAAATTTACTGTGTTGTGTAACTGTGCTCTAAAGTTGCACATAGTTAAATATTCTTCAGCGTGTCATATGTCACCAGTAGAAATAAAAGTTCTGTTTGAGAAGTAATACTCAGAGATTTACACTTCAGGCTGTGTTTGTATACCTTAAAGAGAAATCAATTAAATCATTTTTTCTTTCAAGGTTTAAAGATCACCCCACGTTGAATGAACGCTATTTGTTACTCCATTTACTTGGCCGAGGTGGCTTCAGTGAAGTATACAAGGTAGAGTGTGCTGAGTCTACTAAACCTGGTGTTTGAGGCATGTATTCCTGTACATGTAATTTCTGGGACTGGAGTGAAGCTAGTGCGGGATCTAAAATAAGCAGGAGAATTTTGATGTGTATACTGGCTAAACAGTGATTGAGCCAAACCTCTCCTTGATGAATCTATGGAGGGGAGGTAGCATTACAATATCACACGCTAGTTTTGTTTCTTTCACTTGGGTGTTATTTTTATCATCATCTTTGATTATAACTGCTATATTTGTGGATTTTTTTTTTTAGGCTTTTGATCTTTATGAACAAAGATATGCTGCTGTGAAGATTCACCAGCTTAACAAAAGCTGGAGGGATGAGAAGAAAGAAAACTACCACAAGTAAATATTAATGACTTACGCTTCCTGTGTTAAATTGAATAGCATTTTATCGATTGTGGAAGATTAATGTATCAATCTTCTTCTAGACATGCCTGCAGAGAGTATAGAATACACAAAGAACTGGATCATCCCCGGATAGTTAAATTATATGACTACTTCTCCTTGGATACAGATACGTAAGTACATGAAATTATGTTTTCTAGAACGTGACAAGGGCTTTAGTGTTGTATGTTGAATAAGTGGCCAAAATAGTTGGGGATTCTTTAGGGGCACTTTTGGGAAAAAAAAAAAGGGAAAAAGAAAAAGAAAACAACAGCAACAGAAAAACTCCAATCCCTAGTTGCAGAAGTTTGTCACGGATATATATATATGTATATATGTAGCAGATCTTCTGTAAAGTGATGAAACACAGTTTTGTAACATGTAACTACCCTTTTTAGTGTCGATAAGTGTATTTTTTTTTTGGAGTTGTTTGTGTTCTGATTGATGTCAGGTTTCATATTCAAATCACAGTTTTATTAACAATTTCATTCATGTAATTTAATACTCAGGCAGCAGTTGTTAAAGTTATTGGTGTTAACTAGATTGTCATAACTTTGATCTTGCAGTTGGATATGTCATTTAATTTTGTCTCTGTAAATTCTGCCGTAGGTTTTGCACGGTGTTAGAATACTGTGAAGGCAATGACTTGGATTTCTATCTCAAACAACATAAATTGATGTCAGAGAAGGAAGCTAGGTCCATTGTAATGCAAATAGTAAATGCACTACGGTATCTCAATGAGATCAAGCCCCCTATTATACACTATGACCTTAAACCAGGTAAATGAGGAATGATAAATTTGAAAATATCATCAGATTTTTACCCTCATTTTGTTTGTAATTCATGCTTCAAAATACCAGAGTTATCTTTGACTTGTCAGGTTTTTTTTTAATCTGAGAGGTGGATACTTTTTTTTCTAGTTTTACTTTTAAAATAATCTGTCCTTTCTGTAGAAAAATTCCTGTTGTACCTTTTCTCCTTTGTGTTATTTTGATTTGAATTTGTAGGAAAATGTCATAGAACCTATAGATACATCAGTGTTTAACGGTATAAGCACATAAGATCATTATTTGGCTCAGTCCTATCTGACCATTGTAGAATGTTGATTTGTAAATAATTTTTCCCTTATGTATTTCTTAGCCTATAAAGTATTGAAATAGGTAATAGTCACTTTTTGCATCTAAGGATAAACATTTCCAACCAGGACTTTACAGAACTATTTTCTAATTCTGAATTACTTTTTTTTTTTCTGCGTCCTTGTATGTTTATAATCTTTACAGTTTTGTTTTTGTGATTTTAACTGAAACAGATTAGCTTTTCTCAGGAATCTCATGTAAACACTGTTGTGAATTGGATCTCTTCCCTAAATCCTGGTCAAGTTTTCTGGTTACAATAATGATGAGCATTGTCGTAAATGCTGTATTCTGTCTGGAACATGATGATGTATCTCTCTTTTATTTTTTGTCTACTTTAATGTGCTAGACTCCCATCTTAAGGGTTTGTTGTGTAGCCATTAGTGCCAGGCTGTTTGCTTGCTGAATTTTTCATATGGATTTCTATTAAAGAATAACAGTTTTCATACTATGAAGTTGCACAGAATGCATTCTCAGCCTTGTTAGTTCTTGTTCTAATTTTAGAGGAAACTCTTCATATGATTTTTTATTTTTTTTTAAATCCAATTATTGTACATCTTTAACATGTTGAGGTAGAATTTTTCTTTAACTGTAGCAGCATTTTGGCACTATTTTCTGGCATGTGCAAACCCTGAAATGCATAGTTTAGAACTTTTTCTGGACAGAAAAATGTAAAATTTCATTGTGACTCGTGTACTGTTTTATATTGCTGTCTAGACAGCTCCAAGTTGAGGAAGTCATCTCAGTGATAACCTAGAGGTTTTCTGAGACAGAGCTAAAACGCCATAGTCAAGTTGCTCTAGATTTGAGGTCATAAAGATGATGTAAAGGTGTTATTGATCCCTCATTAAGTTGAATGTTCCTGAAAATTGTGTCTGATTTGCAAAGCATTCTGGTGGCATATTTTGAAGTTAAAAAGGTATTTTTCCCCCCTATTTAGGTAATATCCTTCTTGTAGATGGAACAGCTTGTGGAGAAATAAAAATTACTGATTTTGGCTTGTCCAAAATTATGGATGATGACAGCTATGGTGTGGATGGAATGGATTTAACTTCACAGGGAGCAGGAACTTACTGGTAATGCCTTATTTGATTCTATTATTCTGGTCATTGTTGAGGCTTCAGAAATGCTTTCATAAAGCTAACAGAGATAGTTAGGATTAAAAATATTAACACAAACAACAGAGTGCAGTACTGTGTGCAGTACTATGGATCTTGATATACATAAATATTCCAGAATAGAAACTGAAGGAGAAAATGTCTGTGACTTATAAATATTGTTTCCCAGAAGAAGCAGGTGTTTAATCTTTGGCTGCAGGTGATTAAAGATGTTTGACAGAGCTGTGATGATTAAGTGTGGGTGCTTAGTCCTTGGAAATATTAGAGCAGGGATTATTGGAAGGTAATGTCCTTAGGATAAAAAGAGCATTTACTCTTCTGTCCTAATAGTGACAGCTGAGCAGCTGTAACTTTTTTTCTGTGTGTACCCACTTGTCCGAAAACCTGAAATTTTAGAGCTGCCTGCAGAATAAGAATGAAAAAAAAAAAAAATTGCTAACAGAAAAAACTGTTTCTAGAATTTGTTTCCGAAGTTGCAGCTTGGCACAATAGGTCTATGAGCCTGTGTGCAGAGTACCTGTGTTAGAGGGAGTGGAATAGAAAGTCTATAGTAACCAGATAATTAGTTGTGAATGTTTGCTCTTTTTCTCCTTGTTCTGCCTGTAGAAAGATAAGAATCAAAAGCTGAAACCTAACTGTAAACGGAGAAGCCGTTGTCCTTCCTATTTCCTCCAACTTTTCCTGTATTTGGAAGTTGCATATAACATAGATTTTGCATTTTCCTTGAGAATTTTTAGGAAAAAACATCACACACATTCTCACATGAATGGAACAGTGCCCATCCTGTGTAAAGACAGTCATCCAAGTCAAAGCATTTTAGAAGTGTTAGACTTTTGCTACTTTCCTTAAAGCTCTAATTTAAACATGATTATAAATACTTCTAGGAATGCTATTCAAAAAAAAATCAGGCCTTTGGCTTTTTTTTGTTATGCACTGGAATAGGAGGTGTTTGAGTCGCCATCCCTGAATGTGTTTAAGATCTGTTTGGATGTTCTTATTGAAAACTTTAAAATCATATGTATGTTACGTTTGATTCCTAATGAGTCCTTGTTTTAAATGTCCTGCATGGTTTTCATCTTTTCACATTCAAACAACGTGAAGGTGTATATTTACCCTAATAGGATCCCAGTGCTTGAATAATTAGTGATTATTAGTGGTTTAAGTAAAGAATAGGTTCCATATTTCACTGCCTAACTATACAAAAAAACTGTAATGTCAGTTTGGTGGCTGTTGTAAGTGGATTGAGGATCGTAAGATAACTGTACAGTTGTTCAAATATAGTTACACAAATCTTTTGTATACCATCTCTGATCTTTGAACAGGTTCTGGTAATTCCATACATTTGCTTGCTGATACTGAAGCACATATGTTGTTTTTCAGGTACTTGCCTCCAGAGTGTTTTGTAGTTGGCAAAGAGCCACCAAAGATTTCTAATAAGGTTGATGTATGGTCAGTTGGAGTAATCTTTTTCCAGTGTCTTTATGGTAGGAAGGTAAGGAAAATATTGTTTACCTATCTTAAATCATTGGTAAAAATGCTTGCCTGCTTTCAGTAGAATGTGAACAATAGTTGTGAAGGTGTGAATCTATGTGGAAATGACTTGTGTTAGTTTTTGCTAGTGTGCACTGATACTGTGAGAAATGCAAAAGGCTTTGACTAAAATGTTTTCTTAATTGAATGAAACACATATTAACACTGAATTCAGCTAACTATTGCGTTTTGAAACCAAACTTTGATTATTATGAAATCAAAGTAGTTGGATGACTGTCATGAAGAAAATCCTGTGCTTATTTTTCAGCCATTTGGCCACAATCAATCACAGCAAGATATCTTACAAGAAAATACAATATTAAAAGCCACAGAAGTCCAGTTCCCTGTTAAGCCTGTTGTTAGCAATGAAGCCAAGGTAACGTTTTATATGACTAGTGGTTAAAACCTGTTCCATTTATTTTTAAGGATTCAGCTATTAAATTGCTGTTAAGAATGCTTTGGGATGTTGTAACTTAACATGTAGGAAAACATACTGAAGAAACTAATATTTTCATGTTTTTCTTTCAAAACAATTATTTTGGGACTTCTTGAAGTTGTGTGTTTGAAAACAAGACCATATAATCTAGAAATCTGCAAGCAACTTTAGGCTCTCTCAAAAATTATCTCCTTTCCTTTTTTGCAGAAAACCTTAACTGTCTCAGTAAAAGTTCTGATGAAATTCCTTCTGCAAACAGTAGAAGCTTTTTTCTGAAAATAGTGTATGTTTATTCTCTCCAGTCTTACTGGCTTTAAGAACTGTTTGACTACTGAATACCTGGGGAGTGTTCCTGCTAACGTTCTTTCCCTTCAGAGGTCATATTATGCATGCATTAATTTAACTATGAGCTTAGAAGCACGAATTCTTAAGATTAAAATTTGTTGATGCTGATTCAGGAAAGAAGACAACTAAAATAGTTGATCAAATATAAAGGTGTGGAGTGCAATGTTTTTTGGATTGTGATGATTTTTTTTGGAACTTGTATCATCAAGCACGCATGCACACAACAGCAATTGAGAAAACAGATTAGGCTGGTTTTCTAAGTTATTGCTGATGACAAATGTATGACAAATCCAATTCTATGAAATTGGAAGAAAGCATTCTAAGTTACTTGTTTGCAAAAGTAAAAAGCTGCCAAAAGTTTAAGGATGTTAAGTCGAGACAGTTCAGCTTCTTATGATAAAAATGAAAGGCAGTGCAGTTCTAGAGGATGTAGCTTCTCAAGATAACAATTATGTCAAGGAACATAAAATTACTGTTAAGATTTATTGTGTGTTTGTGTTGGTTATGTTTTCTAGAACTAGTTCTAGTGAATGAGCTGCAGTTAGAATGATGAATATTTGGATGAAGATTATAGTTTGTCCTTTTTTTTTTTTGAGGTGGTGGTGGTTGGTTTTGTTTGTTTTTGTTTTTGTTTTTTTGATTGGCGTCATATGGGGGAGGTTCTTCTCAGTTTGGAAAATCATGCATCGTATAACTCATAGCTGGTAATGTTACATACTAGCAGTTTATATTTCTGTTGTTTAACTCTGCATTTCTTTGTGATAAGTAGCGTTTTTTTGAAGGACATTAGGAGAGAGTAAATAACATGGTTCTGATGTAGAGTTGGTTAATTATTTTATATTCTCTGTGTTTCTTGTTCTGTTTGAAAGAACAGGAGTGGAGAATAATGAAAGATTATTAACAGCATCATGATAGCTATAAAGGAGAGGGAGAAATGATTCTTTGGAAGCACTAAAAAACAATTTCAGACTAACTTGTAAATTTGGACAGTTTATGATGACTGTGTAGATTTGTAGTCCTGGTAGATAGAAAAGAGCAGCAATAAACTAAATAAAAGTTTGAATTTGGAAAACGTGAGGATGAAATAAATACAGAACCTGAAATGGCGCTTTTAGTTTACAGACTGTAATTATCCTTTGGTCCTTGCCATTTTTTTTCTGTTCTGTGCATTGCAGTAGTATCTACAGTGCCACAGAAGCACAAAGTATTCTACAAAAGTTTTAGAAACAGTTACTCTGAGAACCTTGCAAACTACGCCTAGCAGCTCATTTCGTAGGGATTCGTTATGAAGAATTAAATTGAAACCCATAATGTCTGAGAATGTGTGAATTAATGCTAAGGTGTGCATGTTTTTTATTTTGTGACTAGTTCTTGCTGGATATGTGTATGTTATGGGGAAACTCTAGCAGGATTCTTTAGAACTTACATCACAGATAAAAGTTTTCTTCAATCTTCAGTTTTTAATTGGAGTAAAGAACAATTGGAGAGATTTATCAAGAAAAGATAGGTAATTCTTTTAAGTTCTAGATTAAGTAGTGATGAGCTAATGAGTTGTGTAGCAATTATAAGAGTTTTCTGTCATTAAATTTTGAAGTCCAAGTTCCCAGGAGACTGACTGTTCTGTATGTGCTAGGCATGAGACTTAACAGAAACTTTCATCATAAAATAATTGACAGATATCATGTGGACCTTAAGAAAGGACAGTGCAGTATCTGAAAAGCAGCTCAGGAGATGGATGAAGATTTTTTTCCCAGTTTTTAAGATACTTTAAATCAGTTGGAGTTGACTCCTTTCTGAGAGAGAAGTTCCCAGCTAGGTGGTGATTTCTTAAATGATCTGTTGGTTAATGCTTGTTGAAAGTGGCAACCACCACTGTAGGAATTCACATCCCATCATGGCAACTGGTAGTGCCTATTTCTGAGGGCAAACCAAAATGTTGAAGCTCTGTCCCTGCATCTTCTACTCATCACTTACTGCACTGCTGGATGGTTTTAGAAGCTCCGTGGAGCTCCCTTCTACTTTCTCACTCCTCTGAAATTTGCTTTTAGCCTTTACTGTGTAAGGGGATAGAACAAGCAGAATTCTCACTGTGTGAAATGCTAATGTTTTACTTGTGAATATAGTTCATACATCTTTTTGTCTGAAATACGTTGTTTGAAGTGTGATTACTTTAAGCCATTTAGGCATGCTGAATTATTTTTACGTGCTACAACGTATTCTCCTTTTTCTTTGGACTCTGTAGTAGGATGTTAGGCTCTCTTTGAATGGAATTATATAAGAACAAGAGTCTGTTTAGAGGCTGGTTTAGCTGGGAGGACATGCTTATTTGCTTGTAAGCAGATGGAATTATTTGGAATGGTATTGTTACTTTTTGCATTTCTCTTCTAGGCCTTTATCAGGCGCTGTTTAGCATACCGAAAAGAGGATAGATTTGATGTCCATCAGCTGGCTAATGATCCTTACCTTCTCCCTCATATGAGGAGATCAAATTCTTCAGGAAACTTACATATGACTGGGCTAGCAGCATCCCCTACACCACCTACTTCAAGCATTATTTCATACTGAAATTTCTCCAACTGAGGAATGGCATGATATCTTTGTGTAGTTTTCAGATGCAGACTTGAGCTTGAACATTTGAGTGTTTTTATGCAGGACAAATTTGATAACTGTTTTCAGGCTGAAGTCCTCCTACATAGTGTTGTTTGTATGATTAGAATGGGTCATGGACTGTGAATAAATGTGCCCTTCAGAGAACAACCTTTAAACGTTGAAGGATGACGCTGCCTGTTGCACACTGACAGGTATACTGTGTTTAAGACTTAAGAAAAGGTTTTTAGTTTTTTTTTTTCTGGGGAACATTGTAAATAATCTTTTTAATACTTAAAATACATTTGGTTGATACTGGAAAGTTCTAACATGAAGGGTAGTTTTTCATTATTTAAAATTTTTAAAAAAGGTAGTGAGCAAATTTGAAAACAGGAAAAATTCCTTGTCTGGTTAATAAACTAAATCAACTGCCGTGTTTCCAAGACGTTGATCTTCTGAAACCAAAGTAAGAAGTGCAAGACAGTCAAAGCTGTGTTCTACATCAGATTCCTTGATGAAATTGTAGTGTTTTATTTGTCACCTCAGACTTATACCTCCAAACATGTGGTGTTCTTTCACAGGATTTAGGTTGATAGGGAATTCCTGGTACTTACTTCTCAAATAGGTTGCTAATTTTGAAATAAGCTTAATTTTCTAAATATACTGTACTTGCTGTGGTATTGAAACTTGTGAAAATTTCCAGGCCTCTGATAAAAGCAAACAGCGGTATGAAACCAAATGCAAACAGGTCATGTATAATATTCTATGCAGGAATAATGATAAATTCCCTTCTAGGTCTATTGTAAATTGTTGTACAGATGTCACATTTTCAGTTAAATTTTAGCAACTTATTCCTGTACAAATGTTTAAAGTATGGCTTTTTCTAATTGGATATTGTATTTTTTTTAAGTCTCCCTCAAGGCGCTTTTAATTGCTGCTAAACAATGTTGCTTTTACTTCAGCAAGAGAATCAGATGACCTCCTTAAGGTGCAAGACAACTGTACGTTATAGAAAGATTGAGTAGGTAACTCATTAACAATCAAGGCGTGTAAAACCGAGCTGCGTTGGCCGTATGCAGTACAGCTCCGTAAGTCAGTTTATTGCGCTCTCAACCTGTAGGGTGCATCACTACTAGATGTAGAAGTTGCTCATGGCTATTCTCTATTTCGGGAAGTTCCTATCAACAAGGAAATGTTTCTTGTGGCTTGTACAGATATTTTAAAATGTGAAACATTTTCTAACTGCCTTGGATGGTAGAAACTTACTATTCAATACACCGTATCTCTCTCCAGTTCGCTATTCTTTTTACTGTCCCATTCTGGATGCTGAATACTATCTGTAATTTTGTCCATGTTTCAGAAAAAGGAGGCTGTTATTACCACAGGTTTTCATTTAGTATTGTACAGTTAAACTGTTGCTCTTGTTTCTGATGTTGCAAGCCATTTTGTTTTCATTGTATATAAAGAAACATTAACTGTCTCTCTAAGATGCTGCTGAAATTGTAGAGAATGTAGCCAAAACAGTAATAAACAATGACAGTTGAAATTTCAAGGTTTTCAGTGTGTGTTTTTGCATTTTAACACAGGACAAAAAGGCTTTCCTTGTCACTGAGCTACATTTACCTAATAAAGCGAGTTCTCTTCAGTGATGAACAAAAGTAATAATTTATTCAAACAACACTAGGGCTCAAAGGAGAGACATTGTAAAACTTCAAGCATCTGTCATAATGAAATAACTTGTGCATTATTTCATTGAGTAGGTATCACAGAAACAGTTCCCATCATTTCAGTAGGTTTCTCTAGACTTTTTTAGCCATAAAATTAGACTCAGTGATGTTTTCTGCCTTTATATTATGCCAGAGTACTGGGACTGCATCTTTTTTTTTACCATCTGCCAGTGTGAAACCAAGGTGTGCGGTTTGAGGACTTTGCCTTGGCTGCATGCTCATGTTAGGTTTCATTATGTCCTATTCTCTGTCTTGGAAGTTATTTACTGTTTTGCCTAGGGAAAAGATGTAAGATCATGTTAACTGTTTTTGTGTATCTGAAATGTGTTGTGGTAACCTCTAGTACCTTGAAGCTTAGCAGTATGTTGGAGAACTGTTAAAGTAACTGAAAATTGTGTAACTGCAATTACAATATGGGGTTGTGCATTGTACTGATTACATGCAGACTTGTTTTCCTTGTTTTTAGAATCTGGGAATTTATGTTGTTGTGGGTGAATACATGACAGTTGCTTCACCTTGGCAGATGCTTATTTCTGAAATCTAACCACTTGTTTTTAATGCATTTCCATATAGAGGCGCACGAAGAGTCGCTGTCTCATCTTTCAAATTGAAGTTGCAAGATCTCAACACAAACACAATGGTGTGTACTAGAGGTAAGCATCTTATGCTCCTATGCTCCTTATGTCAGTAAAAGTTCTGTATTTCCATGTGGATTCAGTCTGTGGTCACAGCATGTCCAAGTTTGTGTCTGGTGGCTGTTGCTCAGCAATTTGTGCTTGGGATAGAAGTACCCTTGAGGCTGAATCTGGAAACCTGAATTACTGCCACTTGTCAAGAAATGCTGATCACTTCTAGGTAATTCACACATCATTTCTTAGACCATATTTTGTGCACGTTTTACTAGATTCATCACATATCATCCATTGCTGTATTTCCCAATTTTTCTGCTGATTTAGCAGCAGGTAGACAAAAGAAATGAAGTTAAACTTCATCAGTTCTTTATGAACATCACAAGTGAAAGTCTTATTTGACATTCATAAATAATTTTACTTTTCTACGTGTACTGAAAGGTGCTAGAATTCTACATCACTGTATTATATAAACACCTATGTGTGAATTAGAAGCAACTGCCAGATAAATTCTTCATTTCTAATTGTCACTATAGTGCCATTGCAGCCACAGCTGACAATGGTTGACTTGTTTCTTTAAAACAACCATGTTATAGCACTATTTTATTTGTTTGTACTGAAGTTGTTTAAATCTGTGGAGTATTTTTCACACTTAACTTGGTTTGTGCTGGTTGATAGGTAGGGATTTCTGAGAGACTAGTTAATGCTGATTTTCTGAAGAGTGCTTTGAACGCTAGCAAGAATATGGGAAGAGAATTGTGTTGCTGGCCAGCTGCCCAAGTGCTATTGACCACACACACCACAGCTATGAGCAAACTACTGCATAATTAGAGAAGCTTTCAAAAGCCCACAAAGCTGCCAGCCCTCTTGATATGCAAGTCACGGGTGTGTGAGGAGCAGCACTGCTGTCTGCACCCCTTGGCTCGCTGGGGTGCTGGGCATCACTGGGGCTCTGCACCTAGGAGGGGGACCTAGGGAGGTGACTGCATAGGGCGTGTAAAACCATGGAAGGAAAAACACATCCCAAGGTTACTGCTTCTGCTTCTGCTTCCCTTTATCCATCAGGAAGCACACACCCAAGGCAGGTTTGTAACTAACGTACGCTGATGCCACCTGGGCTTACATCTCATTTCTCTCCTGCCCATAAAACACAAGCTGGGAAGTGTGGCATGAATCACCGTTGTGCTGTGAGCTGCCCTGGGCAAGGTGGTGAGGGCAGACCTGTGTGTGTCCTCAGGCTGTGCAGCCTCCAGGAAGGTGAGCAGCTCTGGGCTGGTGTCTCTGGGACATTTCAAAGGCACTGCTGGAACCTGCTACTCAAAAAGTGGGAGATTTCAGTGGGAAGGGCATGGGGGGGCCTGGGCAGGGCATCAGGGATGAAGGCAGACACAAATTTGAGGGCAATGACAAGAGAGGCTCCATATTCCAGTGCCTGAAACCCGTCAGGTGGGTTGGGCATGCCCGGCTTACAGGGGTGGAAGAAGTAAAATGTCCCCCCAGTGCTGCCACACCTCTGCCTAATCTTGGGCTGAGTGTGGTGGAGGCATGAGGCATGATGCATACATGAGGCTGGCTTAGTGGAAAGGTGCAGCATCCTCTGTTCTCCTAGGTTAGGTTGTCTCTCTCAACAGCTATGTGAGGAGTTACTGGGCAGCTTTGTATATTTGCATAATGTAGAACTTTCTTACTGGCAAACATAACCTAACTCGTGCAAAAATGGTTCTTTTCAGGCTTGCAGCTGTGGCTCAGCAGCAGCTGGCAGAGCTCTCTTTGCTGGTTCAAGTCTTGGAGTACCTTTGCTGCATGCCTTTCTGTTGGAAAGCCAGGTAAGTCACACATTAACTGTCAGACAACATGTAAGCACTTGTCTGTAATGAATTTAGAGCATCTTGTTCCATTTGTTCAGTGGCAGTTCACATTCGTTCATGTGGTGTCATTAAATTCTCATGTTGCTTGTAGGGTTACATGAGGCTGTAGCAAAAGCTGAGGCTGCTTTCTTCATTTGCCTTCTTTGAGCTGTCACAAGTCAGGACAGTTTTCTTACTCAGTCTTTATGACTGGGCCCGAAGACACCCTGATCTAACAAATTAGCATATCATGAAAGTTATTGTCACACTGTGCAGTTAGCGGAACCCAGCCATGCAAAATAGAGGAGTTATTCCTCTTGCATTCTTTATTTTCTGTCCCAATTCCTGTATTGTCAGTGAAATTCGTCCTTTTCATTTTATGTTAATGTCTTCACTTGCAGGGGAAATAAACACATGTATATATGATTAGCAAATTACACAAAACCTGTTCTTAATGGTAGAAAGTGTAATGAAAGTTGTTTTCTCCTTAGCTCAGAGGCCACTGTGAGGAATTCAGCTGAATTACACTGATAGCCTTTCTCTTTTGGGGTGTTAACATCAGGCAGTGCTGTGAAGACCTCTGCACTTTTGCAAATTATGATTTAGGAAGGGATGTTTCTCCAGGGCCAGGGAAGGCATCACCCACACAGCAGCTGTAAGTGGCAGTCTCCAGTGTCTGTGCTGCATGGACATCTTGGTGGTGAGTTCCTCCTGTGGTCGCTTGCTTCCCTCTGCAGCCACAAGTAACTTCCTCCTCCAGTCGTGATCCCCCAGCACTGTATCCAGCTGAAATGGCGGGGGGAAATTCAGACACAATGCAATAAAGCCACTGGAATTTGTTTGTCATAAACCTTGAGGGCATGTTCTCATTAGAATCACAAGTTGTACCCAGCATTAGGCTCTTTCATGTTTGCTTGGCTTCCTTCTGAACTGCAGAGATCAGAGCCCGCTGTTAGCGCTGTCTGTAGGTCCCCGCTTGGTTTGACAGGGAGGGTACTTCCCAGCCAGAGCTGGGAATGAAGTGGCTTCCTCCCCATGGCAACTGTGAGTCCTGCCTGCATGGGCAGCATGGCAGCTCCACACAGTGACCCAAACCAGAGGTGCTGTGGGGAACACAGGGAGCAGGGACAGAGTGCTTTCATGAGGCAGCAGCAGGAGTGGTGTGCAGAAGCTGTAGGGGACGCAGGTGCCTCACGAAGGACCAGAACTTCTGGGAAGCAACAGAAGTCACGGCGGCCACCATGGTGATGTGGACACTTCCAGCATTTACACACCATTTCTGCAGCATTATCTTTAGAGAATAAGAGCTGCAAAAACGCACACTCTATTTAAAGCCTGCATGAACTCAAGTGTCTGATCACATACTTATGTTTGCTCTCCTTGCACGTGCCAGACTGTGTGTTTTGAGGATTCTCACTCAATCAGTGGTATTTATATGGGGTTAGACTAATTAATGGTGTTTCTAAGTTGAATGAAACCCCCAATAAAGAATTAGCAGACTGATGCCATATGAGGCAGTGTGTTTGCACCCTCTGTGCTTCTAAAAATGCTGTTGGTGTTTAGGAAATATCTGTTTTTAGATAGGGCTTCTTGAAACTGAGTTTCTGACCAGATGTGTAAGGGAAAAAGGAGTTTGCTTCCCTCTATCTGCTGTTCTGCCCCATTTCCTTCTTTTAACGTTGGCTGTGCAGAAATGCTTGCTTCGACTTGAACTGGAGGAGTTCCCCATTTCTGTTCTGGTTAGGTGGGGTGTGCGTTGTTTAAGGGCTGCCACAGGGTGAGAGGAGAGCTGATGCCAGGGGCATTTACTGCAGGGCCAGGGGAATGGCTCTGCTCTCTTTTTCAGCTGTACCCTTGTGTGGAAGACCCAAAGGCAGGGGTTGTATCCAGCACTGTGCAGAAATGTACCAGCAACTGAACTGAGGCAAATAGATGTGTTCCCTGCCACATTTGTAGTGATGAACTGATGGAGAAGTTGAAGTTAATCACAAAAAGGGAAGGAATGGATCAAGTGTTTGACTAAGAGCAGGGAGAAATGACAGTTCTAAGTCTTATAAAGTTTTCTAAGCTCAGGCTAGATATTGTTGTCCCTCAGTACATTGCATTTAGAGATCTAGGTAGACAGATATACGTAAAGACATGCACACATGCATGGTGAGAATGTCCTCCTGCCTCTGCCTTGTTCAGAGCACTGGGTCCTGAGGCAGGGCCCTGCCACAGAGCACCACAGTGAGCTGAGAAGTCACCCAAGCAATCTGGTTGTTCACTGCAGTGCAAATGCCAGAGATAAGGCACTGCTAAACAATATTTACTATTTCTAAGAAAGTGGTGGAAAGTCAGTGTCTTATTTATTTGTGACTCCAGCAGATAGATGCTTAAAGCTGTTGATCTTACAGGAGAGAAAAATGTTAGACATGGAGAGGATTACAACAGTGGAAGCAAGTGTTTGCTCCTGTGAATGCTTATGATCTATGTTTAGAATTCAAATCCAAGCATAATTAAACAGTGCTAATGAGACGGAGGGACTTATCTTCATTTGGTGTATAATGGGTATCACTGATTTCCTCGTTCCTTTTTCCTAGTTTTAAAGCCATCTTGTTCCAGCAAGATCTGGTGGTAAAGGTTATCCTGCAGTGAGGAAGTAACCTGGCCCAGAGTGTAAATCCTTTTCGAGGGTCTGGGGACAGCATCAGTACCTGACTGCAGAGGTAATGGCCAGCAGCCATGCCAGGTGCTCCTTCTGCAGCATGCCCTTGAAAAAATGCCATTTCATGTGGTGTTACGAAGACCATGTTGGAGAGGAAAGGATCACCTCTTACCTCCAGCGAGGCAAACAAAGCCTGGGAGGAGTACATATCTACCACTGTCAGCTGAAGTTTCAAACTCAGAATACCCTGCAGCTCATCCAGAAACGTGAAGCTTGCCCAGGAGATTAAAAAGGGTGGGTGTGACCCTGAGTAACACGGTGATGCTGGGTTGATGGTTGAACTAGATGATCTTGGTGGTGTTTTCCACCCTTAGTGATTCCATGAACTCCGGGTGCCACTTTGTTTTACTGATGACCCCTTTTTGGTTCTCAGCTGCATCTGTGATCTGCTTCAGGCTCCTGTCTAGTACTAAAGTCCTACTGCCTCAAGTGCATGCCGTTTGGGTTTGGTTTTTTTTTTTATTTTGTTTTGTTTTGTTTTTGGAGGTTTTAGTCTCAGTTTTACAGCTGTTGCTGCGAACTGCAGCAGTATCTGCTCTTTCCTGTGAGGCAACACATTAATTACTACAGCTCCGTACGTTCCAGTGGCACTGTATGTGGCAGGATGCTCATGTGCTGAGCACCATTCTCCTCAGCCCCCTGAGCTCTGCAGCCAGGACTCTGCTCTTGGCAGCTGCTCACCAGAGGTGCTCACTGCTTCAGCCCTCCTCCCTGCACAGTCACAGAGCACCCATCAGCTGCTGAGCTGAAGCAGCTCCCAGAGAGCACTGCAGTGTCTGTCAGTGCTCTGCTGGGTGGGAGGAGGGGAGCGAGAGCATCCCACAAAACAGAAAATGTTTTTCGTCTCGCTCCAGTAATTCAGCAGTAATTTGTTCTTTGGGTTGCTGAACCCGAGACTTTGTTTTGCCCTTTCTGAAAGGGGCTTTGAGCACTTCCTTCTTAAGACAGTTATGCTGATTAATATGAGACATAGGAATTATTATATGTACTAACCAGAAGGCCATCTGGCTTTTCTGTCCTTTAACAGATCTCTTTCATCCTCTTGCTTTCTGCACATCACAAAAAATAAAGGTCACTTTTCTTTTTAGCAAGCCTGTGCTATCTGTTCAGAATGATAGTGCAAGGCACCATCCAGCAATGATGTGGGCTTCCTTTGGGCGAATAAGGAGAGAAAAAATTGAGGCAGGAGATGCAATAGAAGTCATGAAGCTGAGCGTCTGAGCTGCCCTCGGGCCTTAGCCTGAAATATTTCCTCTGCAGCAAGGGATATGGCCGCAGCAAGGGGCTGTTCATGTTCGTACTGAGACAGCTTCCAGGGCAGAGGCCTGCAGGCTGAAGGTCAGCACAGTGAGGGTAGGACCCGAGGCTGAAGCAAGCAGTGCCACCAGCTGGAGCATCCCTGGGGAAGCCAGGTAAGGACGTGCTGCTGAGCCTCCTGTGAGCAGTTCCCAAGAAGAATTTCAAAAATATTTGGCTCAATACCTCATGTTTCCCTAGCTGCTTCACTCCAAATCCCTCAAAGTCTTCCTTCTCCTTTACGACATGTAGTTTTAGGCTAAAAATAATGAGAATTACAGTGCAATCCAAAAGGATGTTATTTTTATTCTTTTTTTTTTCCTTATTCTTTTTTTTTGTCTGTTGGGAATGAAAACAGTTGAGAAATGTGTTAGGAACAGTACATTCCTTTTCACTGTTATACAAGTTGTGCCCAGAGAGCAAGTGTGATTTTTTCCTCTCTCTGACCAGGTGTTGCTTGTAAGATGCATAAGAAATACGTTTCAAATAAGAAACATAACCCTAGAACAAAAAGTAATTGTTTTACAAATTCAGCCACTTCCAGTGCCCAGCATGCTCTCTGGCAATACACAGGCTTCCAGTTGCTTTCTATTTTCTTAGCAGTTGCATTCCAGCAGGACTTTATCCAGGCACTGTTTATATGTACCGAAGCGTCTCCTCATGTCTGAGGGCTGAGCCTTAGGAAGCCGCTGTCATTGCCTGGGACCACATTTGTTCCATTCCCTGGTTTGTGCCAGCTCCAACCCACCTGAGGGCACAAACTACGCTGGGAAATGACTTCTCATATCTTCTCTTACAGTTCCAGCCTTACCATTGTGGGTGATCAAACCTGACCAGTGCGTACTGACAACATTTTCAGCGTTTTCTTCCAAACCGTGATGTTCCATAAGTAAGTTGTGCAGTTTCTCTGGTAGCTTGATTTTTCCAGGTCTTTTCTTTAAGCTGTGCAACCAACGCAAACCTACAAGTCCATACAATGGGAGGTCTGAGGTCTTCAGTTTGTTTTTAAGGAGGACTGTTTGGAAGATTCAGAAGAATGTGACTTCTGGGGAAATCAGCTTGAAGGATATGACAGAGATGGTTGCAAGGTGCACACTGCTGACTCTTAGCTGCGGACTGAGCTGTGTGACACAGCGTTACCACAGTGAGAAGAAATTCAAGCTATTTCTCAAATACCAGGTGAGAATTCAGAGGATTTTGTTGAAGATGGTTGTTTGTGGCTGACATTCGTTTAGGAGCAGGACCTCTGGAATGAGCTGTTTATTACAGGCAGTGCTGTAACACCCTCACAGCCCAACAGAAGGTCCGGAAGAGCCAGCCCTGTGACCCCATTAGTTTTAGCACCCCTGATCAAACATACAGCCCATAGGTCTGCATTGCTTTTACTAATGACTATTACTGGAGGAGGGTCCTTTATTAAGTGAAATCTTGATTTATCTTCCAGCATCTTCTTTCCTTACTAGGAAGCTTACGTCAAGCACAGGCTTCACAGCTTGCATTCACCTCTCATGTTTTGTTTCTTAGTCTCTACTGGACTTTCATAGCTCACGTTAAGCTGCAAATTCCATGAACTAAGCATGTGAATTTGGAGCCGTTTGCCCCTGGAAAGACTAAATGACTCTTGGCCATGAGAACTGCTATTAAAGCAGGCTGTTGTGCTGCCAGAAGTGGCTTTCCCTGTTGCCATGGGTTGCCCAAGGTGATCCTGACCTCTGTGGTCTCTCTGAAGTTCTGCTGTGGGTGAGCTGAGCAACAGCTTTTAGAAAGATTAGCTGAGCCTAACAAATACAGGAAACTGTGCTGAGAAAGTAGTGCTACATTGCACAGCTGAGGAGGAGACCTGTCCTCTGATCCCTTAGGATCGAAGGCGGAGAACTCAATTCTTTGGTAGAGCTGTACTCAACTTGTAAGCACAGCACAATTGCATTTGCAGTTCTCTCTTAGGGCAAAATTCTGTCTTTCCAGGTGCAAGAGTGTGCAGCAGAGAGCAGTGTGTGACCAATGGGCAGAGACAGGGCTGCACTGACCTGCTGGGAACAAGGAGAAGGAGCCTCGTTGAGGAGGAGGTAACAAACCTGTGAACCCCACTCAATCTTCTCATCCGGAGCAGGTCTCTGTGTGCTCAGCCTGGTTGGGTCTGTGGCCTTTGAATGATGAGTCTTCATGCAGTCACTCAGGGCAAGTATAACATGTCACAGAAACGGTGCCTTGGTACTGATGTGCAACTGAAATAATATGCAAAGGATGTTTCTAAGAAAAGCTAATCAGCTCCCAGAGTGAAATGCTGATTCGTTAGCTGCATACTGGCACCATAGTGCATCCATGCACTGTGCATAGTGGGACCTAAGGATTAATATGATTTGAGGTTTCTGAAGAAGGGCATTTCCTTACTAAATCCTGTAGCAATCTGACATCTGACAAAGTATCTGTGCTTCAACTTTCACAGAGCTTTAACTCTTCAGTTGGGGCAGGTGATGGGGTGGGCAGAACTGATGAAGAGGTGACCTGAGCTGAATGCGTTTGTTTGTCTGGGGGAGCTGTTTTATGTCGTTGCACCTTAAATAATGAATTCTAAAAAACCCACTGTGTGACAGTGAGTATTGGGTGCCCCTCATATGGCAGCTGAAACTGAGAGTTTCTACCACAGATGGTGCAGGCAAATCACATTAAGAATTTTTGCTTTTTAGTTGAATGCCCTGCACAGCTCTGCACAGACGTGCAGCGAATCCTTGCTACTGTCCTGAAGAATGCACAGAAGAGGACTACAGAACGTGAGTTACGTACACACTGTTTACCAATGCAGAAATATTTTGCAGTGTGATCTTTTTGCCTACATCCATTACAGGGTACATCAGACCTAAAATGAGAGAGTTTCTAGGCGTCCAACCCCAACCTATGAGCCAGAATCTGAGCTTGATGCCAGCGAGGCCTCTGTGCCAGGGGAGAGATTGTGAGCACATTTGACCAGTACAGACAAAGCTCACTGTATAATTGAGGAAGCCATCGTGATCAGATATTGCTGATCGTTATCCTGCCCCTTCAGCTTGATTCCTTAATCAGCATGCAGGCACTTACATCTCTGCAAGGCTGGTAATATTACCCATATTACTTCAGTGTTGTATGATCTAAAACAAGTCCCTGCCTGTGAAGAGCTGTTCTCTTCAAAACAAACTTTGCCCCGGCCCCGCAGTTAGCTTGGAAAGCTGGCAGCAAAATTCTGCACCTTTGAAATGGCTGAAGCTCAGCCAATCGTTTGGTTTCACAGTCTTCAAGGTACTGTCTTGCGTGCAGCAGCCAGCTGGCCACCATTTGAATCCAGTTGCTGCTGGATTAAAAAATAAAAGAGCGAATATCATCACTGCAAAGCCTAATCATGAATTCAGCAAAAAGGAACTATTGCATGCCATCTCGTGGCACTGCACAGCTATTTCCTGAAACGCACTGGAGCTGCAGCTGTGTCAGTGAGGTTTTATGTTTGATGGGGTTGCTTAAAAAAAAAAATGGCTGCCAGGGTCCTTGAAAGAGCCTATTGTATGGCCAGGCTGAAGGCACGAAGCATTCGTCGTCATTAACGCCTTACCCGTGTTTGTGCTCTGACTTTGCAGCCTCAGCAGTTGTCTCCTCGCGCTGCAGCGGAGGCTGAAGCTGCAGAATGCGCCTCTTCAGTGCACTCAGCACCCTCCACAGCTGTAGATCGGCCCCCTGCACTCACAACAAGCATCCCAAGCACGGACCAGCATTGCCCCCAGAGCAGCCTTCAGGATGCTCCACCTTACAGTAAGTCACGTGCACATTCCTCATTCTTATTTACAGGCAGGGCTTGAGCTGCTCGTGGTGTGCTGGCCTTCTGACTCCTGTCAGTCCCTTGGAGTACCTCACGTACTTATCCCTATTTTAAGGGGAAAAATGTCACTGCAAAACTCTTGCCAAGAAGTGACATAGGTACAGTTTCACTAAGTTAAGCTAAGGAAACCGGGCCAGAGTACTGTACTATGACTTTAGGTCCTTGCTTCTGTTTCCAGTGCTGGTTTTGACTATTTTTGAATGACTTCTTAGCTGGGAGATCACAGCTGAAGTTCTGCACCTCCAAATCGCTTCCACATTTGAAGGTGTTTTATCTGAAACTGCAGAACTGCCGCTGGCTACACTGCAATAGTCCTGCTTCCACCACTCGCATATTCATCACAATGTGGATATATAAAGCAGCCAAGAACGGACTTAAAATAGCTCACAGAAGTGCATGACTTCAGCCTAAGCATTCTGTTCTTTTTTTTTTGCTACTAGAGACAACTATGCAGCTAGAGAAGTCCGCAGCTTGCAGTTGGAAAGCATGAAACATGCCAGCTAGCTTCAGATGTTACTCCAAAGCACATGGTACCACGCTAACAGCAAAAAGGGTATTGGGTTACGATCAGCATCCTGATAACAACTGCTCTACACTGGGTATGTGACAAAACTTCTATTTCTACTGCTGGATTAGAGAAGGAAAGCAACTGTGCTGAGGACTGTGACTGGGAAAGTGTGTAAAGAAGTTCCAGAAAAGGCTGTTAGGCCAGTGAGGCTTTATGAAGCTCAGTGCTAGCAGACTTTCTTTGTGTATAGCGAAGAAAGAGGGGAACGTCCTTATTCCAAAGTTTAATTCTGAGATATGTGACGCTGGCGTTACAAAACAAAATAAACAGAAAGATAATAGATAAATTTGGAGAAGCACTGAGCCCTGTATTTGTACCAAGGCAAAAGGGCCTTCAAGCTCCAAGCAGTTGACGAAATAAATTGCTAGCAGCGTGAAAAAGGAGTTGGGGTCTTTAACAGATCTCTAAATAGATAACAGGTAATGAGGGAACATGCAGCTGTGGGCCAGAGGAAAGACAAATGCTTAAGGGATAAAGATAAGACAGGACAACAGGTATTAGATAAGGCTTCCACTTGAACTAATTTGAAACGTTACTATCAGCAGTCTAATGCAACTACTGCTCCAGAGTGATGAGGCACACGGCGTCTCCAGAGAAACAAGCTCCTGCTGCCAGCCAGGAGCCATGGTTAGAATAAGCATGTACCAGTGAAACTCCAGTAGTACGGAAGGACTGGAGCAGTGTGGAAGCCCTTGCCGCAGTGACAGCAGCCGGCCCCAGGAGCTGAGGCTGTACAGCACACACAGCAGGCTACACAGGAGTATCAGCTGCTGTAATTACAGTGTTCATCCTCATCTGTTTCAAAAAAACAAACACCTGCAGGTAGATTTTGTGACTCACGGCTACAACAGATCCAACCAGTGCTGACCCTGCCTGCATGCTTGGATCCATTCCTCAGGAGAAGAGCCTCTTCACTGATTTGTACCAGAGAGATGAGCTAAACCAGAAAACTTGAAGTATTTAACAAATAAATGTGCTATTTTGTCACACGGATGAAATTCCAGGAATTTATTGCTGTACGTATGCTTAATCCATTAATTTGTCTTTCTTACAGTAGTCATGAAGTGCCAAATCGTGTGCTACATTTAACGTATCCTGTATTCCCCTCCAAATGCCATTTTACAGTGGGTGTGTGAAGCAACACAGCAGCAGTCACAAAACATGGCTTGAGCATCTCTCCGGAGCTTAAAAATAAAGGTTTGTATACAAGCTGAATAACAACGTGTTAGTTAACAGGTCACTCAGCAATTCTAATAGAAATATCCTCAGGTGGAAGTTTTGCACTGTTAAAATTTACGACGCAGACCAAACATCCTCATCCCCACTGCTGTACCAAGACACTTGCAAAGACAAGAGCTATGGCATGGAGATGTCACACGCAAGAACTGCTTCATTCCTATCAGAAGCACAGATCGCTACGAGGAAGCGAGGAGAGGCCTAGCAGACTAAGGCTATCAGCCTACATTAAAACCATACACGCCTGGGTTTGGCAGTGGAATTCTATTTACCACCTGAATGTTTCTTTATCATGGGTTTTTTTTTTGTTTTTTTTTTTGGTTAAGTACTCTTTCCCTCCCACCAAGAACACTTTATAAATCCCCTTTATTTTTTATTATACCTCCATATTATTTACAGGACTCCTAAAGATTAAGTACAAACTAGTATGAAATTACTGACAGCTTGCTCTTCAATTCTGTATCCCATGGCTAAATAAATACGAAGCCATTCCGACAGAGTGGGCTGGAGTTACGATTCAGAAGCGTGTGTATCTGTGATGGCAGATGCCTTCTCATTCACAGCAGATGATTCACTTGATCTGTCAACAACTGTCACCTTAGAAGTTGTGGGAGCACTATCCAAGGTGAGTGGAGGGGTCTGTTCTACATTTACAGTAGTGCCAGGGTCAACAGAAACGCTTCCAGCTTGAGTCATGGTGGGAAGCAAATCTGTAGGCACTGTAGATACCTCTGTGACCAAAGGAAGCAGAGGAACACATTTTGGTGGCATAGATAGAGGTGTTATTCCCATCAGATTCAAAGGTGGCAAAGAAGGAAGGGTTGGCATACCTGAGAATAAAAAAAGAGCAGTCAGCTGCTGTATACCACACAGAGATCTAGACAGATTCCGTGTTAATGTTTTCCCCTTCTCTAATCCCCTGCTTCTCCCTGGAGAGGAGGTGGCCTTTTGAAGGAAGTGTGAGTGTTCACTCCATTTAAGCTTCCAATTTCTTTCTGCTTGCTCCATGTACATCTTCAGCAGTTCTATTTTAGTCAAAACCATGCATCTAATATTAGCTGGCACTTCTGGCATTCAGTGAGGGAAACACTGAGGTTTTTTCTACCTGTAAAACTACACACGTTCTTTCTTGACACAGGACAGGCCCTTCTGAGATCATAAATGAGGTAATGTAAGATGAAACAACTGAACACAGACAGAGCTTAGCACTTGTTTCTCTCAAAACACATTCCTTGCCTACTCAACGGGGCACTAATGTCAGCTCCCATCTCCAGCAAATGTTCCATTTATCCTCTTCAGGACTCCACCAGATGGTTCTAAATGAGTGTCAGAGATCATCACGGAGAGACCTGCTATTACAGCGTTTCAGTCTGCAGGGGCACTTACCAGGCTGGACCATTTCTGGAACGATGTGCGGCGCTGGTAAATTAAGTTTGGACAGATCAGTCAGGTTGGGAAGCCCCGCTGGTAATGGCATCAGACCTGAAAGAAGAATGAAAAAACGACAGTTCAACACTTCCAGTTCTTGATGTTTTTTTTTTCCTCTGTTTGTGAAATCTTGCTGATTTAAGTTGTGTGATATTGCTGTACATCTTCACCTATAAAAATGCAAGCTCTCCTGAGCTTTGTCTGCTTGTCTGCAAATGAACGGTTGTCTTTTGCAGGAAGCCTGTACCAGTAAAATGCATCAATCTCAATGCTTTTCTTGTTTCAAGGAATTAACAGGTTTTTTTCCCCAAAGTTTAGGTTTCAACAAAGGGCGCAGCACTGCACCAAAAGCCCTCTATTCCTAATTTGAGTGCAGATTATAACAGGATGAAATACAGAAGGAAACAGCATTAAAGATCGGAAATGCCATTATTAGTTCTCTTTTTGTAATTAAACTCAAAAAATATTTAGAAAAGGCAAAACACTGTCTTTCAAGGTCAGGAAGGGTTGAGAATTCAGCGCAGACATGCACAGAACACAGCACGTGCCCTTCCATGTTCTGCAGCAAACACACAATCGTTTTTCCTCTTCTGAATTTCCTGTCCCAGCAGAATGCATTTCTGGCACAATGTCTCTCTTCCTACGTCGTGGTTAGTTAAGGGAACATTATAACTCTGATTCTGATTGTTGATATTACAGTAAGAAGGGGGGGGGGGGGGGGGAGGGAAGAACATCCACAAGTAGATCACAGCACGCAGACTTTGATTACAACCAGCCTTCCTCACCTGCCTGGAAATTTATTAGCTGCAAAGACTGACATCGTATCAGTCAAACAGCTTTCAGTTCATTTACAAGCAACTTTGGTTTGAACCTCTGCACCCCCAGCCTAAAAAAATATTCCACTTTACACAAATTCATTCCAATTTTAAACCTTTAAAAGCTACAATTCCACTGTTGTGCACACGCACACTGTAAAGCAATGTCCCAGCCATTTTCTAAAAAGGAAGAACAAAGCATATGAAAAATCTGTACATTACGGTTTTGGGAAATGGGAAATAAAAAGCCATTAACAGAAGCTAGATGAATGCAGTCATCTGCCATTTTACTCACACAGTACAGGACTGAAGTTCCCTGCCTTGGATGCCAGCTCTCAGCTCTCCTACGCAGCACCTTCTGTGTTACAGTGCATGCCTCCAAAATGCACTTCCAATCCTTGTCTGCTTGTCTCACAGCATGCACAACAGAGCACAGTTCCTTCAGCATTTTGGAACACACAGCTGAGCCTGGTACTGCTGCACCAACTGCACAGCAAAGTCCCACACAGTGCTGCGTGCACTACAAGTCTTTCTGGCATACCAGTGCTCAAAACCTTCTTTACTATCAGAAATAGCACTCATTACTTTGTGGACACAGAGGTTTGTTACTGGTTTAAGTTACTCAATAATTCAGAAACAGTAACTGCAAGGTGCAGTTTTATGCTGCTGGCCATCTAGTTATACTAACAAATATTAATTTTAGAAAGAGTCCCCTAAAATGGCGTTTCAGTAGGTGAAAGGAATGCAGCAACAGGCAAGAAATACATTCCCACATCTTTTTTTTTCCTGCCCTGATGTCTGAAGGAAAAAATACAAAGTGGCATGGAGCTTCACAGTTTTCTTAGCATTTTGCAACATGCAGGGTATGAAGCATAACAAGTAGCAATGTATCAATTCAAGGAACACTGCAAATAGCACAGCACACACCTGGAAATCCTCAAGCTATGTCTATTGTGCAGGGAGCCTGACGGGTGTATGATTATCAGCTTTCTTGACAGACCTGTCCTCTGTGCTACAGACATCCTGTGCATATATGGCTCTTGAAAAACAATTCTCAACATTACGGAGGATGCATAGAAATGTTCTGATACAAAATGCCTATGTTATATGAAGCTCGAGTCCCCCAGCCCTAAAAGAAGAGTGGAAGAGGCAGGCCTTCTCCTTTTTTTTTTTTCCTTTAAGTCTTTGTTTCAGGAACATTTCAAGCCGTGTAACCTACTCACCAGGTAAAGTTGTCGCTGGGTTAACTGGTGGCACGGAGGTAAGGGACTGACTGACTTGTGGTGGTAACAACGGGACTGTTGGAACTCCTGGTGGAGCATACAGGAAAACATCATAATTAATTTTAAGAGTACGACACTTCAGTGTAGTCATCAAGAGAGTACAAATGAATAATTGCTCATGAGAGATTTGTTATTTGCCTTAAACAACCATAAAACACTGATGGAGAAAAGTAAAACGTGTGTTATTCAGAATACTATTTCTGAGATGATAAGTTATCAAATCTCTTCTGAGCAAGGAAAGTACACTCCCATTGCAGAGTGAGATTTACAGCACTCTAGCCTTTGTTGTTCGGAAAAGTTTGGGAAAGAGAGAAGTTTATTCTCTCTTCTGCCTCTTAAACCAACGGAAACACCCGCGAATGAAAGGACATCAACCCATCTGAGCATTTCAGAAGTGACTCCCATACCGACCTGTACTGAGGACGTTACTGACAGCAGCTGAGGGCGAACTAATAGAAAGTCCTGACAGACTCTGCTCCAGTCCTGTTGGCCCAGGGGGTAATGCGGGTGAGGGGTTAACTGAAGACAGCTGAACCTTTTCAGAGGGAACAAAGAAACAAAGTTACATAATTAGGAGCCAATAAAAGCAGGAAAGTGATGTAACACCATAACCCACATTACAGAGCCGAAGAGGTGACTACAACTTACCTCTGTAAAGCCATCTTTGAGAGGAGTGAGAGATGCACTGGGCAGCTGTCCTGGCAGAGAGATTTTCTTTCCCTCTTCAAAGGGGCGCGTAGGTATCCTATGCAAATACCCATAGCCAATGCCACACCCTAAGCTTTAGAACATGGACACAGGGAAGTCAGCAAAATGACTTTGTCACTACAGGCTCCACAGCAAGCAATGCACAAATGACTGAAGGTGGCAGCAGGTTTCAAGATTACTTCTCTACAACAGTTTGTATTTACAGAAAAAAGGCTGAGTACCTGCTATGAGGAAATAACACTGTGAGACAACACAACAGGAATTCTGTAACTCAGCAATCAACATTTAGCACACAAGTTTTGTTATTTAAACCGACTGGCTGTATCAGCACAGAATTCAGCTCATACCTGTTCCTTGCAGTTGCCTGTTCAGGCTGCTGTGCAAGAATATACTACAGCCTCTTTAGCATCTGAAGTCTAATGCAGAAAGCATTACTAAATAAAGCTGAATTTCAAGTAAATACGTAACTGACTACAGCAGAAACCCCTGGGATATAAGGCCACTGTTTTCTGGGTATCAAAGAACTGAAGCAAGCAGCTTTAGACTAGTGCTGTACGGAAGCTGTCCCACCCCTCCTTGTTCCCAGTAATGTACTTCTTCCCTTACCTGCCTTCTCCACCCCAGGCAGAATTTGGAGTTATCACCACCTCCCGGCAGTTATCTGTGTCTGTGTTATACACATAAAGTTTTAATGGCTTTGCTTCATGTGTTTCAATAAGAGAGAAGAGATCTTCAGTCTGCAAAAGGATAATAACAACCCTATTTATCACGCTGTCTTTATCTGATATAAGGACAAACAGCTTCCTAGCCCTAACCTTCTGTAACAGAGCCTGGTAACTGCACACAGTGCAGCTGTCCTTACGATAAAACAGCAGCACCACAACTGTGGTGTTGCCAGCACAACTCAGGAGACACATGGGACAACTCCAGATTTGAAATCTGCTATTTGAATTACTTAATGTTAGCATTACTTAATATTAGCATTTTATAGTCTAGTATCTGACTTCATAAAGATCATTAGGAGCAGTTCTTCATTTCCACAATTACATTTAAGCACAATGAAGCAGCAATGAGTCAAAATTTCTTCCTTTTGTATTAAGTTACTTCGGTTTGCACTGACTGAAACAGCCCCAGTAGGTTTTCTAGTTAAGAATAAAAATAAATGAACATTAAGGAACTCAAGCACACACATACCTCGTTCATGACGGTATCTGCTCCAATGATATAGTCACTGTGAGGCCTGAGCCCAGCTAACGCAGCAGGAGAGTTTGGTTCCACTTCCTAGATTTAAGATGGAAAGTTACAAAACATCACAGAACTGGCAGGGTGCTGCAGAACAGCTTACATACACACTTCACACAAGTCTGGAGTCAGATAAAGAAACCTCTTCAGCTCTGATCAACTTTTCAACCCAGGGAGTAAATCGGTCCCTGAGCCCGAATAACAACAGCTGGATGACAGTGTCATTAGTTACTGTTGCAAGGAGTTCTGAATGCTGTGCAGTAACACTGATAGAAGCATGAGATTTGATAACACTCTCAGATACTGTTCTACTTCAAAACCCTTTCAACAAAACAAAGCCAACAAACAGAGAATAGAGCAGTTTCATCTCATGTCTTGCATGCTCCCTTGCGAGTTACTTTCCAGTAAAGAGACTGAGAAAGTTTAACAGCAAGCAACAAACTCTGGAGAAAGAAAAACACTTGGAAGTCTGTACGTACCAGTACGTGCCACACGTTTTCATTGGCCCCATCGAAGCTACAGAAACGAATGCTCACCCCCAGCAGGCCCTGCCCACCCCACATGTTGCTGGGGGTCACAGATGTTTCCCTCAGTTCCAGTGTCTTGCTGCTGTACACCAGCATTTTTACAGGTTTTTCAACGTTTGCTTTCAACAGGTCCTTGAGAGTGTCATTGTCCTTATTCTGTGGACGTTCAAACAGAAGTCTGATTTAGTGTTGCACAAAGCAAGCATCCCATTCTACAGCACCACTTCTGTATTTCAGAGGCTCTATTAATGCCAGTATTCTTAAGTCTGCAATTAAATTCTTATTACAGAAATGCCAGAAGACCGCTTCCAAACTGCACGTTTGGAGAACTAACTGCAGGGCCTTCTTATGCTTCCAGAGAACAAAATCCTTTCAAGTAGAGCAGAAATGCCCACAGCAGAGGCAAGGATAATTCACCGTAGGCTGAGCTCTTTCCATATGCTCTCAGACATGCCCTGCTGCTCTGCAGAGGGTTTTGTGAACACAGCTGCACGAGAAGAGCTCACCCATAGCGCTTTCCCCAGCGCTCTGATGGGTTCTCTGCTTGGAAACTTCCTCACATGATTCCTGCCCAGCTAACAGCTTTGACAGTTCTTTCAACCAACTTGTTTTGACTGAAACAAGTTCACAAGTTCTCACAGGCAGTTTTACGGATAGGACGGCGTGATGGGGCACCAGCACAAGCACTGAGAGGCACAGCAGCAGGCAGCGTTTTCTCCTGCCACTGCAGACGTTCACATCCCTACTCCCCAGCTGCATTTCGGATAGAATTCTAACTGAAAGGTGAAAGGAATCAATCTCTGAAGCAGTCAGGCTTTCCTACCTTAAGTCAAAGATATTTGATAGACATTTCAATTAAAAAATGATCTACAGAAGTAAGATTCCCAGGGCACTGCTTGTTTCACAGTCAGTGTTACACAACAGCAGCGTACTTACCAATCTCGAACCGTTAATAGACACAATAAAATCAAAGAATGGCTCCAATCCTGCCCTGTGACCAGGGGAGTTTTCTTGTACCTAAGAAAATTAAACGAGACTTTACCAAAAGTGTCCTAATGCTGATTTACAGATTAGAGTTCTACTTCTAGTTGGGCAAACTGACAGCAACCACTCACCCAGACAAACACAGTAGACATCTATTTCAATAAAGGAGATTGTAGTCAAAGCAAACATAAAGAATTCTGGAAAAAGTTGGTTAAAAAGCAGCACCTTGCCCCAGAGGTACCAACAGCCAGCCCTGCCTTTTATCTTACACTTACTGGAGGCACAGGAAAGCTGCTGCTGTGTAAGCACAGCTGGTTGTCTCATGGTTGGATATCACCTGCTGACATTCTTGACTGTTCCTTGACAGCATGCATACAACCTGTGATCCGTTGGCATACCAGTGAAAGCAAAGGGACACATGCTGTTCTGTAGCCTCTGCCACTCATAATTTATCTTCTGCACTCAGATGGGGCCTAAGTACTGGGCACGCTGCACTCAGAATGTGCAAGCACACTTCTAATTCCAAATGGAACAGCTGTATTCTGTGTGTTGCCTATTGATGTTTGCATGCATTGCCAGTCGACAAAAGAAACTCCAACACAGCCATCAGATTTCTCTTACAGCCTCTGAAGCAAAGTGTACCTTTCTTTATTTGTAAACTGATTCACCTCACATGTCAGTTTTTCCTTTTACATGCTACATTCATCTTCTGAAAGTTCTAAAAGGTGTGAGCCTTTACCATGTGGTCTGTCATGTGTTAATCCACCTGACAGATCTGGTACAAACCCGAACACCCATTCAGTGCCCGTCTGCTTCTGCAGGAATTGAATTTTCTTTATATGACTCATCTAGAACAAAACATGGTGATAGGAGAAAAACTAAGCTTGCTAGCTACTAAAATTGGCCTGTTTGAATCTGTTTACTTCCGCCTGACACATTCACCAAGTCAGAGGTTGGAAAAAGCTCAGATGACTCATGGGGAACCTGCTGTAACAGATGCCAGACGCCCAGGACATTAGTGTCCCACAGTCTCAACATTCATTAAAGAAAAAGTAATCTGGAATCAGTTGTACCACTAATTGGTTTCACAATCCGGTAAAGCAGCCAAGTACAAATTCAACATTATCCCAGTCAAAGCAGTGAAAACAAATGAGGTAGAAATCACATCACAGAAGCCCACATTTCCAAGCAGAAGTGTCTCCACAAGGAGCCTGCCTGCTCCTTGGACACAGCACCCTGCACTGGGTGCTCCGCAGCCGAGCGGCAGCTGCGTGGCAGCACGGCTCTGGACGCTTCTGTAGGAGCACCCACAATGATGAGGACTATATATCCTCAGCATCCATCACTGTCAGGCTCACCAGCGCCTGAAATGGACAGGTTTGGTGTTTTAAGCACAGTACATACAGTCTGCCCGGATGGAAGGAGGGACTGTGAGTCCCCGCGTTCCGACAGATTTGTTGGCAGCAATTACCTCCACGTGTTGCACACCTCCTCCCAAACCCATCAGAACCCTGAACACTTTACGTGGTCAGTTTCTAAGAGTGCAAACAGAGGCTGCCAGGAAGCTGTACCCAGAGGAAATCACGGCCTTACAGCTGCACAAATCACAGTACACAGCTGGACGCCGCTCCCTCTGCCACCATGCTGCCTGTGACGTACAGGTTCAGGCACAGCCCTGTATTTCTCTGCCTTGTTTGGGCCCTGTGACGCTGATGAAGAAGCATTTTTACACCTGACAGTCCCAGAAGAAAACCCAAAAGTGCTGAGTTCGTTCCACAAGCAAACTCCCCTCCCTAAGGGGTTGACACCTTCAGCCCTGCACAGCACCACCACGACCCCCCAGCTTTCAGCTGCCAGCACCCAGCAGTGAGCTCTGTGGTCAGGGTGCTTCCAGGAAGCACAGCACTAATGGAGAATCAGTGTTCTGGGAAACACAAAGGCACAAAAACCTTGCTGCTACCAGTGGAAATTAAATAAAGACCCCATTTATACGTACATAAGTTCTCAGCCCTTGGTGCACCTTTGTATTTCCCAAACATTCAGTCACTTATCTTTGTAACTGAGTAAGGACTGAGAAAAAAAATAAAATCAAGTGATACCACTCACAACACATGCTAGAGCAGGCAAGATCCCACCCGTGGCAGCTTGGGAAGTCTCATTCTCTAAAAGCCAGCTGTTATTTCAGACATATAAGTTACAGACACCTGTGGATAAATGCCGTGACTGTCTATCAGTGAACAAAAACAGTGGCACAGCCTGTCAGGAGAGGTTGGGGAACTGCCACCCAGGGGGGCTTTTAAGAGCAAGTGAAGAAAACACACAGAATGCTGAACTCCAGGAGGCAGAGAAAGGCTTTCTGACCCCTCCAGCCCCACCTAATGCACAGGACTTCAGCTGCTCAGCGAGGTGGCAGCATGGCTGCTGAGCATGTAGGCAACACGTCACTTACTGCACTTAATTCAATGCCAGTGATCAAGTTTCAAGGCCGAGGCACTGTATCCAACTGTATCACTACGAAAACTTCTCCAGTAAATACATAAAGTTTATTTTTGCTGAAAACCTTTCCGAACACTGTAACCCTAAGCCTACGTCGTAAATGACATATTTTATGTGTTATAATAAAGCTGTGGTCACAATTTTAGGCTCTGAGCTACAGTAATTGGAACTACATGGAAACCATGATTTCTGGAGGGCTCCCATCACCTCTGGAAGTAACATATCTTCTACAAGTGCCCACTTAAACCTCTTGGAAGTTCAGCTTCAGCACTACATACAGAGCTTGTAGGGAGCAAAAGCTCAAAAGCTTCCCCCCCCCCCCCCAAATAAGAAATCCTTACAAAGTAGTATTCACTTTATTACCAACAAAATGCTGAATAAACAGGTTTGTCTACATGCTGCACAATGGGTAATAGAACTTCATGATGTATAGTCTATAAGCCATCCCCGTTAGGACCCACACAATGTCTGTCAGCTATTTTAAACGCATTACATAGTGTAACTGTATTTCTTTATGGAACAACCTGTTTTTAAGACAAAATGCTTCATAAGCTTTTTGTAAGAAATTCCCTCCACGCAGCATCAGGTTTTACTCTTGGCAGAGAGCACTCACATCGAGCATTCAGAACTGAGCCTCCTCTACAAGAGAAAAATCCCCTTTGTGGCCACACGTTTGTAACTCCACCACAACAGAGGCACTCCAGTTAAGTTAGAAATCTCCACTTTGGGCACCGCTGGCGAGAACAGCACACAGCACATAACACCATCTCCAGCATCTCGTGTCATTTACTTCAGACAAAACCAACAGATCACTGTAAGCGTGCAAATGATGGCAGTTCAGTGGGGCAAACGCAAAACAACAAAGTTTGTTAAAATTCTGTTTCCCTCCAGTTCGAAGAGCAGAAACAAACGCGTACTGAGCGCACACGGGGGCAGACCGCCCTACTCTGCCTCATCACTTACTTTGAAGGACACACGTTTGCTTCCAGCAGCAGAACAAGCAGCAGTAAAACCCCCTAGCAGGAGCTGACGTCAGCCTGGGAGGCACTAGTTAAAAACTTAGCAGCTTCTGATGTGAATCACTAAAGGGAAGCTTACAGCAAAAGCATAGATGACAAATTAAGATGTGCTCTAAAAAACTGTTTCAAACATGTGACAGATCATTAGGGCTGCCTACCCAGAGACCATGGCAGTGAAACAGTTTGTAACTTTTGCGCCCTCTTAAAGAAAAACCGGTTGTGTTTCAAGGCCTATGAAGCCCAGCAGGGCAATTCCCAACGACTCTTCCCATCGTGCACGCAGGTGATGAAATTGCTTTCCTTTCACAGCGCATTCATACTTCCTGTTACATGTGCACGATAAAAAAAAACCAACTCACAAAGGAGAACAATACTGCTAATATGCACTGCAGAAGTGCCAAAAAGATTCAAGCAATCTGCAGAAAAGAAGTGAGAAATTAATGATTAAAACCTTTGTATTATTCACTCGCTCTGTGTTTGAGGCCCCACCAGGAGACCAACACACCTCCCACCGGTTCAGCAGGGAAGCAGTGGGCACTGTCTCGAGGTCTCACTGCAGGGCTGGGCCCTGTGGCTCTCCTATCCTTGCTCACAACTTCCACAGGGCTCCAGGCTCCTTCTGAACAACACACCCCATCCGTTCCCTGGCTTCCTCACACACAGTTCTCATTTACCCACCCTACCCAAACAGATAATTCTAAAAACAGTTTTTCTGAGGAAATACAGATATATTCTGATTTACCCAGCTAAAATGCTGAGCGCACAAGGAAAGCCTGCTGGCATTCAGACTGGAAGTTGCAACAGCTCTGCCCAGCACAGCTCCACCAGGGTTGGGTGCAGGGCAGAGCTCCTCTAATGGGGAAAGCTGAATGCTCTCCCATTGAAGAGCTCATTTCAGAGCACCAACTGCAGAGTTGAGCTTGGAAAAGCTAAGGGGGAAAGCCCTTGTCATTTGTACGTCACATATTTCAATATAAACAGTCCATGTTACAGTTGTTGAACTTCTGAGTTTTTCTCTACTTTAGGCCCATGACCCCACAGCATCCAGCACTGGCTGAGTTTCTTTCTGACCAGGATCACAACGCAACTTCAATGACTATCAACAGAAAAAACACTTGTTGGTCGTTGCAGCATCTGAAGACATCATCAGGAAGGTAAGGAAGTGACAAACAGAGACCCAGAGAGGCACCTGTGGGTCCTTCCCTGTGCTTGATGGGGAAATGCTGTCCTTGCACAAATGCACTGTGTCAGTGTGCACCCAGCAACTGCGTTTACAAAGACTGGTAATTAAACACTGCCACCTCAAGCCACAGCAAAACCACTGCAACCAAAAGGTGTGTAAACAACAAAAAGATTGTCAGATTCAAGGAGTGTTATAACAAAAAACAAGCGGACTGTAAGAGGTGCACTGCAACTCACTGAAGTACCATGTGCTCTAACTAAACAGCACGAGCTGACGAGTCCAATGGAACCAATTGCAGACTACTTACTTATTCTACAGCCCTCAGAAGTAAAAAGCAGATGGTATTAATGCTATCCCACGCTGAAAGAACAAGTGTCTTTCACCTGACAAACACGTTTTCTGGAGGAAATATCAAAATAGATTATTGCAGGTCAGTTAAACAAATGAGCAAGGACCACCGTGACTTTAGTTTATACGGAAGGTGCAGCACGCGACCGTCTGGATCTGCTCTGAATGTCACCGTTTGCTTTCCAAAAGCACCACGCATCGTTTCAACACCCGCAGGACCCTCTCTGTTCTGCACACGGGAGCCAGCCGAGCCAAAGCAGCACTATTTCACAAGGGCAGCCGCCGTGCCCCCGGCTGTGCCTGACACGTGGCAGCGGCTGGATGCCGGCAGCCCGCGGAGCAGCGCCCACCAGAAGCTCTCACCGCAGCGCTGTCAGCTCCCTGCCAAGGTCCCGCGCCGCCCCACGCACCAGATCCGAGGGCGGAACGCACTCATCGCGTGGGACCCCCACGAGGCCGCGTCGGGAGCGCTTTCAGCGGGCACCCCGCCCGTGCGGCCCAGCTGCAGCGCGGTGCGGGCCGGGCCGGGGCCGCTCGGCGCAGCTGAGCGCTCAGGAGCGGTCCCGGTGCTCCCGCCCGGTGTCCCGGCCGCGCCGCGCTCGGCCCGGTGAAGCCGCCCTCCCGGGGGCCGCGCGGAGCCGTGGCGCGGGCCCGGTCTCCCCACCGCCCCCAGCGGGACCCGCGCCCGCCGCCCTCACCCGCAGGACGTGGTAGCCCTCGGTGCCCCCGCCGGGGATCTCCACGCTCTGCGAGGCGCCCATGGCGGCGGCGGCCGCACAAAGCCCGGCGGCACGGACGTGGCACTCGCTCCCGCCCGCCTCGGCAGGGGCGGGGCAGGCCGCGCGCGGGGCACGCCGGGACGCCGCGCCACAGCGCCCCCTGCCGGACGCGGCGCCACGCCGTACGGCGGCCGGCGGAGGACATCCCGCCGGGAGGAGCGAAGCCGCGAGCGCCGGCGCGGTGGCGCCCCCTGGCGGCTCAGTCTGGACGTGCGGCAGCTCCGCTCCGCCCGCCCCGGTTGGGTTTTGTTGTCAGTTTGTCGTCGCAGAACCGAAGAGGTTCTGTTTCCCTCTTCCTCGGGAGGTCTGTGAATGCGCCGTGCCGCCACGCGGCGAGCCCAGAAACGGGAGAGCGCGTTTCGTTCTTCTGCACCTTTCCAGTCAGCCCCTCTAACCCGGCCCCTCTCTGAACACACGCCGTTATTGCAAGGGGCTCCTCCTTAGGGACTCCTCCTTACACCGCAGTGCCTCGGCTCACCACCACTGCCACCACTCCTGCCGGGCTCACCCACTCGGATGAAGAGGGATGTTCACCGTGGATGCACAGAAATTCCCATTAAAGGCTGAACTAAAACATCAGATTTATCTGATTAAATCTCTCTGAACTCGGTCCAGCGTTCTAATAGGGAAGGCCAGCCTGTAACGACAAAGAAACGTTTAAGACCCTTTTAAGGGAGAAGGACACAAAGCCTACGTAAGAAATATGGGACAGAATTACCTGAAAATGTACCTTAAGGGCTAATGACAACAAACTCCGTTTGCAGAAATTAGCTAACACTGTAACCTACCTGTTCCTTTCCGTGTGTATCTCAGCAGCTGCATTTCAAAAGTAATTAAAGTTAATGAGCTGTGCTTTGTGGTAGGACCATGAAAACGTAATTGACATAATTAGTTGTGAGATAGCAAGTGCATCTTCCTGGATAACAACATGTCATCATCTGATAAGAATAATAATGCACTTAACAAGTAAATCAAGGCCCTTCTAATATGTTAGTAAAATAATGAAGTAGAAGCGTCACGAATGTACAAATGATGAGTTATTAGTCTGGAGACTGCACACACTGTCTGAATAAGATGGATGTGGAGGTAGCCTTTCTGAAACTGTCAGCTACAGCTAAAATCCTGTTCCAGCAGGTGAAACAGCCACACCGCCCTTCAGGGAGGACGAGCTCCAAATGCTTCCAGCCCTCAGCAGAGCAGGAAATGCAGTGGCTAAAGAAAAGCAGCTTACTTCCCTCCTTAATCCTTCTGCACTACGGGCACTAGGAAAGCAGGAATAAAGATGGATGGAGAAACCAAGGTGTGTGTGAAAGGAAGAGAGCTGCTGGAATACAGCACTCAAACCTCTGTGTTTGATCAAAGCTTTCAGAAGCTAAGACAAGCAGAAAATGATGATTTACTGCAGAAGTGGCCTTCAAGTCAAATATACACAAATATGCCTGAACAAAAGATTCTAGAGCATTGTTAAGAATCAGTAGATAATTGTAATTAACATGTGCCTTTAAAACTAAATTAAATGGACACCACCAGAGTTATGGGGAGGCCTGCATCTCTATAGGTAGGGTAATAAAACTCTCAGAGGATAGTTTAAGGCAGAAACAGAGCAGCAAAGCCAAGTGACTGAGAAGAGGATGGGTCACAAGGAGCTGCTGGTCGTAACAAAATTTATCCCTTAATCAACTTCATTCGTTCCTGCTGTTAGTGTATTGCTCAGCACAAAGAATTGCAGGTCAGAATATCTGCTTGCTGAGTCCAGTCACAGCATAGCAGGAGTGGGCATGGAAGGAACAATAAACAGTCTGACGGACGCCTGCAAACAACTCATCTGTTAGCAGCGCTCAAGGAGGTTCTGACTCCTTTACAAGTGCTCAGGGAACAAACTATGGCTACTTGGAAGGCATCCACCTGGCTGTGCACCTTCAGTACCTAGTATTTCACTTTACTACAGGGCATAAAACATAGGTCCTTCTGCTCTACAGAATAGTAGCTTCAACTTTCACAAATGGCCCCTAAAAGCCTGCTGACACAGAGAAGCCTTACACCCATCCATTAGGCTGCAGCAGCACTCAGACGCTGCTCAATCTCAGTTCAAAAGCAGGTGTTTTGGGGCTGAGTTTATCTAATAAAAAGTAAGACAGAGGTGGTCAGCATGTGTGCAAATGTGAGAGGTGTGAGGATGAAGGACCTGTGTTTGACCTGCTGGAGGAGAGAGCTGCAAAAAGACCAGTCTGTGTGCAAAATGTAAAGACAAGCAGTAGTGAATCACTTCCGATTGAAGCCAAGCACCAGTGAGCCTCAGATCAAGCAAGCCCTGAAACTAGGCAGGCTGTGATTTAATACTATGGTCTGATGCTCTAAAAGTTAATTAAATACAGGAGCAATGAGGGGCTTTTAAGAGCTGCTTTTATGGTCATTAGTTGCTATGCAGCTGAAAAGGGAATGAAATGCAAGTGGGGAAGGCGCTAGCTGGGCAGGGAGCTCTCAGGCAGTCTTCCCTCCCAGTGACAGTGCTGCAGAGCTCTCTCTCCCTTGTGCTCAGCAAGGCACAAGGAGATCATTCTGTCTTGATCTTCTGACATTTTTTACCACTACAAAGTAGCCAACAGTTCTCATTCCATTGATGCAGACTTACACCAATGCACAGGGGAGGGGAAGCGGTTCGTTTGAGATAGTGGAAAGTGACTTGTCCCCACCAGAGGAGCTGGAGACAATTGACCCTCAGCTAAGAACTCGCAAATACTGTGGCATGCAGCATCTTCCTTTTGTCACTGGGAGGAAGGGCCACAATATCAGCAAGATCAGACCTAGCACGCTGCATCTCTGTAGGGTGGCAGATAGCTGGCAGAACTGCTCTGTGCTCTCCCCTCTGAGCTTCTGGCAGGAGGACCTATCAGAAATGTAGTCAGTGTTGTCATGCTCTGGTTATTATCAGGAACAGTTCCTCTGGCTGCTGTAATTTGCACTGAGGACTGCAGACGCCATCAACAGATCAGAGGGAGAGGGATTGTATAGGTAATCTATAGCCTTCTTCCTCAAGTGAGCTGAGACCAGAATTTAGGCTTTTGTTTCAGAAATCAGAAACTCAGCAAAGCCAAGTCAGAGCCCCATTTCTGGCCTGAGGACTATACTAAGCGTTTTTAAGGAGTATGACTAAGAGCAGGCATATTAGAGAAGAATAATCTTTAAGTACATGTACTCACAATAAAAGATGCATTGATGAATTGTTAAGAGAGGGCACAGAGTTAATAAAAAATGTCAATGTTTCAAAGATTTGCTTGATTATTAACTAGGAACTAGCAGAGTGTACATGAAATCACGGACAATAAGTTGGCTTCACTGTTAAAACAGAAAAGAAGTCTCCTTAAATTATACTGGGCTGAAAAGAGGGCTCATAATAGAAACACTGATAGAATCTTAATTATAGAAGTAAATTGCACAGACTAAGGCTCTGACCAGCCAATTTAGGAATTAGAATGCAAGTATTTAAGAGGCTTAATAGGCCTGCTACTATTCAGCTGTAGACAGCAGCTGGCTTTGGGGGTACTTTAGCCAGAGATGTTGCATAAGAGGGGATTATAATGGAAGACAAAATTAAGTAATTTTCAACTACTTCATTACATGATGCTTATGTGTCGTCAATCATTCTCAACCCAAGAGGCTAGCCAAAAATTTGGAGTTATAGAAATTGCTTAGAACAAGATTCCTGGGTGACAGTCAGGGATTGACTGAAAAAGAGCTATAGTTTTTTTTACCAATAACATGTTAATTTCTGTGGTTTTTTTTTTCTTTTTTTTTTTAACATAGTAAATACAACAAAAAAGTACATCTGGGTGTATGTACAGTGATGTGTACTATCTCTGTTATGGCACTATGAAGGGATCTAAATTCCTGTAGCTGACCTTTATTTAAGGTACATTTTTCTTCTAGCAGCTGTTATTGAGAGTTGTCACTGAAATGGAAATGACAGGCTTTGGTATGTGCAAAAAATACCCCAAACCCTACCCTAAGTTTTCCAATTCAAGTTTTGTTTTGTGCTTTCAAGACAAAACTGCAGCAGAACAGGAAAGCAAATATATATCTTGACCTTATTATCAATTGACAGGTTCTGCTGAGAGATGTTACGAACATTTATAGATGAAGACCCTACTGGATGAGAGCAGCACAGGAGAAAGCTTATGCTAAAGAGACCTGAATTTAAAAATAAGCCATGGGTTAAATCTTTCTGTGTCCCATCCTGAATGGTGCTCCATTTGTTATACTTGCCACAAAGGCTGAATACATGGACGTTCTTGGCAGAAAGTCCAGACCTTTTCTATAGACCTTATAAGAGTTATTGCAAACATGTTAAACATTAAGAAAATAAATTGCACTTGGCTTGACAGACTTGACCAGGAGTGCCAAATATAATTCTTGAGTATCAGGGACAAAAGACATCCTTGGGATGGTTTCATCCCCAGTATTTCATTTTTTTAGATTTGGCCTTCACAGATTTGGCTCTCAGACCACAAGGGCAGCTCTAAGAGCTGTAACAGTCAGGAACTGCACAGGCACCGAGGCACAATTACTGAAGAGTTGCCTCTCTGGGATCTGCCTTAATCTACAGTGGTCAGTATATAAACACTCTCTTATCATACAGACGGCTGCTGTCGGGTGTGTTGCTACTTTCTCTTGCCTGGGACAGGTAAATAGGGTGAGAGAAGAAGAAATATGGAAGTCCTAGAAGGTCTCTCTTTACAGAAAGAAAGAATTAAATAAATGATATCCATGGAGTGTTTGGGAAATACATGACAAATACCATACTCAGACTGGCACTGGAATGATTTCACAGCATAGACTATACATGTTGTTCACAACACTCCTCTTCCCTGTTCACAAAGCTCCAGTTCTCTGATAGCCCTCCCACGAGCACTCATTAGTCACAGAAGGATACATTCCTCCATCTTTTGGAAAGCTACAAACCAAACACCATTAGCCCCTTTTCAGCCATGCTTGAAACAATACATTACTAGCTCACAGAAAGCAGTGTGCTTCAGCCTCAGGAAAGGATCTATTTAGTCTTTGTTGTATTTTGAGTTATTTTTATCCCTGACACGTTCCATGAAAGCTCACACAACTGTGTATTTCTTAAGCTATTTTTAAGACACCACCCTCCCCTCCCCTCCCCCCCCATAGAAAAAAAAAATTAACTCCCTTTATCTTCTCTTGCTCTAAGTCTTTTGTAATTTATGTTCTTCTGCCACTGTGGCTGATAACTTCTTTTCCTTTAGATCTCAAGGAAAAGGATTCTTTTATCTTCCACAACAAGTAATTGCGTATATATATATTTTTTCAAGCAAGAGTTGGATCTCCTAGCTATTCATTGTTATTCATCACATCACTGAGCCAGCAGGATACCTATTCTAGGACCATGTGCACTTACCTTATTTGGTAATCAGATCTGGAAGTTTAAATGCAGTCAAACAAACCAGTAAAATAACACAATATATGCCCGGGAAGTGACGATTCTGTTCTAACTGTCTTCAAATAATTACCTTAAAATTCTAGTAAAAATGCCTCTTCATAGCATTATGCTGTATGTAGAATTCATTACAGGCAGAGGATCTTTCTCTTTAAGATATGTCCCTGTAGGAAGCAGAAAAAAAAAAAAAAAGGCTAGGAAGAGAAAATTATTTAGGGGTATAATTAGATCCTATGAGTCTAGCCATAAAGCAGTGTCATTCTAATGCAGAACCCTAACTTTCTCTTCAGAAATGTGACTGTATTCTCCCACGTGTACTAATGAGAGTGGCTGGAGGCTGAAGTTGAGGTCAGTTCTTCCTTCACTGGCTATCTGAGTGTTCCTGGCATCATTTCAAAAGAGGAAATGTACAGGATTTCTTAAAAGAATTAGCAAAAAATTGCTTTAGAAAGAGCAAACATGTCAGAAATCACTACCACAGCCATTTAGATATGTTACACTAAATTAAAATATAACTCACAACAAGATTCAGTATCCCTGTAAAGGCATTTATTCCACATGGTTTTCCAGTTCACTGCAGGCAGACAGAGCTCAGTTTACTTTCTACAGTGCCCCAAAGGCAGAAGCGGAGGGTGTCACCCATGTGTTGAGCTTAATCATAAGATGAGCAGTTTGTCATCTGAAATCACCACAGCGAAAGCCAGATGACACAGAGCAATAATGCTTTACCATTCTGCTGACAAGAATGATTCAACAGTCCTCACGAATGCCACCTGCTCAAATGCTTCTCACAGCAAGCACCAAGTTTGGAGATGGGAGCTGGCGAGCCCAGCTGGGTCCCACTGGGATGTGCTGGAGTATGTTCTGCTTGCTTTGGCGTGAGGTTTGCAGGTTTCAACATAATCAGCAGATCTAGTTATTTAATGTAAAGTACCAGCTAGAAAGACTGGTGCCACCCCTTTACTAAGCCTGCTATCTTTGGCTTTCCTCTTGCAGTTTGAGACAGATCACTGTTAGAGCCAAGGTGTTCGAGTCCCGCAGGGAGCAGAGTATGTCTGTGAATGCAGTAACTAACTTTTAAGTTACAGCATGCTGTGAAGATAACTCAATAAGGATTGAATCTTAAACACTGGAAGGCTTCCTACTTACAGTGGTAGCAAATAATGCTTACAGAGAGCTTTTAAACTAATTACTACAATATGGACAGCATATTAGAAAATCTTACTCAGTTAAAAGAAAAAAACAGTTTAGTTTCCAGTTCCTTCAAAAAGCTTTGTTTTTTTAGAGGCATTTAGTACAAAGCTACTGAAAGAAATTAAAGCAACAACTCCTTAAAAACGCAAAACAGTTTTAAAAGATTGTCTCCATCAACACTGACTACTCATGAACTACTCCAAGAACACCAGCCACAGAGAGCACCATCTCTTTTCTGTCTTCACCCTTCTTAGGGAAACCTCTGACTCACTGTAAGAGTTTTCTGATGATTGACATCCATCAAAAACATTAGGACTGGAGGGAATAGCTCTATTTCTCCATGATAAATATTCAAAATAACCCTTCACCACACTGAAATATTTCCAGCATGTTTGTTAGTACATCTTTTTCTGACTATTCAGATATTTGGGATGGGAATGGAAATATCTCGTTTCTAATCCCCCCTCTCTATTGTGAAGATTTTATCTATTTATTTGTTATTGTAGTCTTCTACTTGGACTCTACTAACTAGGTCCCCTGACTCCATCCCTGGTGGACTAAAGTACTCCCACTTCCACATACATGCTGAGGCTTTTCTGTCACATACAGAAGGAAAACAGTAGATACTAGTGATCAGGTTCATCCCTGTTCTTCATCCTGGGAGATATTTAGGAGCCTTCTGGAGGTGGTTCTTGGCAAAATGCTCTAGATGGCTTTGTTTGAGCAGGGGGGTTGTACAGGATGAGCTATTCATTCACAAAAGAAGTAAAGTGACCACCATTGTATGTGGTATGATGTGATTACAGAAGCAAAGATTGGCAGGTTAAAGCTGTTGGATGTTCAGCCATGAAATATGAATCTGAAGTTGTAGCTGGAAATCCAGGTGCAGACTGACAAAAGGGATGCAGAACATCTCCTGTGGTCACCTTGGGCTTATTCTAGGCTTATTTTCTTCTATCTCTTCTTGGCCATATGTCTTATATAACCATAACAGTGCACCTTCGTTAAAACCATTAAATTTGGCCCTAGTTTTCCTTAGTGTAATTTCATGAAAATTTGATAGAATACATATGAGGTTGTGGGTTTTTTTTCTTTTTTTTTTCTTTTTTCTTTTTTTTTAATTTAAACTAGGTTCTATATTATCTCCTTATTTATTACATTAGTTCTTAATTTGCTAGAGTTCTATCAACAGACTAAGCCATAATTTATAAATAAGGCATAAATTATTAATGCTGTCATTTCCTGGTGTTTTTGTTTGTTTGTTTAAGCAATCCCACTAAATTCCAGCAATAACAGTCAACTGCAAAACAATTGCAGCCGTTACTGAACCGGCTAAAAGCACTTCAACAGCTGTATCTTCTACAGCATTACTGAGTCCAGAGACCTACAAATTATGCAGACTTCATAATACTAGTTACAATTACAATGTGGCTTATGGAGCATGGTTAAGTATGAATTACATGATAAATATCTTCAATTTATAAGGTAGTTAAAAAGTTATTTGTAGTGTAGTGTAATACTAAAGCAAAACTAAATGACCACTAAAATCTTTCTAACATTTCATGTATTGTTATATATGTGTATTTTAGAATATTTTGCATTATTTTCCTTGCTCTTTGTGGAATATCTAATCCAGATATTAGGTTAAAGTCAGATGTAGAGTCATACATTTAAATACAAACACAGTTCTCCATGAGGATATTTGGTGTAACCTGCTATATAAAAGATTTTCAAACAGCAAATGAATTAAAAGCAATAAATATATGTAAGAGTACAAGTATGGCTCATTCTTGGTAGAAAAGCTCATGTCAGGTCTCATCTCCCCTTCACAACCAGGCAAAAAAACCTGGTTTTATAGTGTAATAGGGAAAGGCTACCATTTTTCTAAATCTTTGGTTCTGCTTATTTTAACTGCTGAGCAGCTGCTCAGACCGTTGAGTTTGCATTTTAGAGAGCGCAACAGTTGCAAAGCAAGTAGAGATAGGCTAACAATCTGTTAACTGACGTTACTTGTTACTACAAGTCATTACAGCAGTCTCTCATACAGTGTATTTTCTACTGGCTTACTTTGCCTTTTGCCATTTCAAATGAATTCATTAATGAAACTTAAATTATTAGCCTAGGAAACCAATAAATAATGTGATTGATACTCACACAATCAGAAAATGAACATGATTTAAGATACTAAAACATAAATTAACAACATGGGTTAGAAGAAGGCTTTAAACAATTTTTCTGTGTCTCTTTTGCTTAGTGATATAGACTGCAAAATTTTTAAGTGTTTCTAGTACCATCAGATACAATGTAAATCACTACTGCTAGGAAAATCCTATCCATTTGAAATTATGTAAACAATTAGTAACAAGTAATTACTCACATACATTTCAATGTATTCCTACAAAATAACACACCTTAGGCTGTTACGTATTTCAGATAGTAAGTGACACTCAGAGCGTACAAAGTGCAGATTCTGTTATCAAATTAATTCCATGGGTTCTTCTAATGCTTCCATAAACCCCAAACTGTGATGATGTGGTCTCAAGCAGGGGCCATTTGTATTCTGAAGCTCTTTTAGTTAACTAATTTTATTAGAAGACAAATGGGGAAAGAGGCATTCTTATTTTAAGTTCAAGTTACCTATATTTTGTTGAGTGTCCCACCAGGTCTCAATGGCACAATCCACTGATCCCAGTTTCTTCTTTCAATTACTTTGTCAGCTTACTGGAAATAGCTCTGGTGGAGTTCTCCAAATTCCTCAGAGACCTTTCATTCCACCTCTGGATTGCTTCCAGTACACCAGTAATTGCACAGTTACAGCAGCATTATATATAGAAAATCTTCATGAGTTCTCAAGTTGTTCAACAACAGCAAATTATAATTATTTACACTGTAATCACAGGATTTCTGGGAATAAATTTAAAAAATATATCCTAAAATTAGACTTCTGGAAAAGGAAAACTGTAGCAATTATTGGCCTGGTAGCTCTTTTAAAAGTGATACTTATATGTTCAAAAGGAAGAATTTTTCTTGGGTTTTCTTTCAACTGCAGTAATAGCTCTAATGCTGCATTTGGAATCTGTGTGTACTCCCACAGTTCCTTCTCCTTTCCTATCTGAGTGCAATTACAACCCTCCCTGTGAGAGAGCCAGGTCACAAAGCAGCAATCTGACCTCTCGACAGTTCTTGCAAAAAGGAAATCTTAAAGTCCTCTGAAAGACAAGAGAATATGCATTGCACTATTTTGTAAAATGGCAGAGCTGGTAATTAATCTGCACCTACAGAATAATCACATTTTTCTAGGGCTGAGTAATTACAAACAAAAATGAAGAACAACAAAAGAAAACAGAATAAATGCAACAACGATACACTGACGTGGTGTATCTAGAGCAGGGAAGCTAACCTGACTCTATTTCAGTAAAGAAACGAAAGATTCTCTTGAAAAATATGTATGATAATTGAAGATGATGCATAAGAATATCAAGAAATTCAATATCTCTTAAACAAGGTGCCAGCAATTTACTTTAAAAAGTGCAATGAATTTAGATAAACACACCAAAATATTGCAGCAGCACATGTACCAGCAAATGAAAACAATGATCAAAAGTGAATGTTACTGTGAATTAGCAAAAGTTATATTCTCCTCAAATAGGAAGTCCTGCTGCAATCCAAGCAGCTCTGGTTCTTTGGTTCAGCCCTGTTAAACCCAGCACTCACCTCATCACCTGCTGATGCTATATTCCTTGGGATAATCAAGAATGGTGCTACCCCATTTAGAGGCTGCCAGTGCTGCATGTGAAGCAGAAAAGTGCATTAGCAGAAGTAGACACAGTCAGTAAGGACCTTTTCTTCTGTGAATTCTCATGGCCAGACACTGCAATGGGGAACTATAAAAAACTCAAAGCAGTGGAAAGAAAGTTCATATTACACAATCTATTTGTTAACCTGGCCCTCTAACCACAGATGTCTATTCCACTCTGTGGGCAGCCTTCTCAAAAGCAGAGGCCATTAATCTCAGTTAAGATTCTTCCTTTTCTACTGGGGTCCAGGGAAAGTCCTAATTAATAAAGCAATATATAGAACAGTGATTATAATTTATAGTATGCAAAAAGTGATCATCATTTATAGTATGTGAAAACTGATTATAATTTATAGTATGTGAAAACTTCAGAATACTTAGTAAGAACTGACCAATAGATTGACTGAGAAATATTTTCCCTCTATCTCACTTTGCTTTTAATATAACTTACACCTGTCCTGTACGAAGACAACCTTCCAGTGTTTCATGCTTTAAAGGCCAATATCCTTCTTTTACATGCCAGCGTTATCCGGACACTTTCTGTAATCACAATTCAAGCAGTTAGGACATGAAATCAGCTTACATTGTGGCCACAGATAAAATTTCATGGATCTAAGTAATTGTACTTTTACATTTGTTGATTTTGCTTGTAGTGTCAATTTCCAGGCTCTTTGGAAACAATATTTTTTCTCCACCACCTATCACCTCTAGTTATTTTATGCATTTTCTCTCTCACTGTTGTGGGTCTACTATTTCCCATATAGAAAAAGGTCAAAAAATTTCACACAGTAACTCTTGCTTCAGACCAATTGTCCACAGATGAACTAGAATGCTATCCTGTTATAAAGCATATAATTGAAGAAATTCATGACAGAGATTTAATAATTCATATACAATAACAACCCATTTACACTTTCAATGGTAAAAGAAAATAATTTACACCTTCTTTTGTGATATACTTATTTCATAGTATACATAAGAATATTTGCACATGCCCTGGAAAATGGCCAGTATCATGAAATGCTTTATTTTTCAATGCACAGGCACATATCCTTGTATTTTATGTAAAGAAATATAAATACACTCACAAACACACATACAAAAGTATGCTTATTTATCCTGAAAGAAGTATATTTAAATGCTGATCAGATTACCAAATAAGCAGCAGAAACAAATCAAGGTATGCATTATCTTCTAACTTTTCTATCATTACTGAACAATTCTCCACTTTTCCTCAGCAGACAAGTCCGTTTAAACAGAGAACCAATAAGTTTATCATTCTTCACCAAGTCTACTAAAAAATTTCTGCAGACATCTTTTTAACCTTTGCCTTCCATTGATGCTTCAGCTTTTCATTTCCTCTTCACTAGATTAATTCCTATTCTTGAGGAAGTGCTCCACAATCACGTGCCACCACCCTAAGCATCTGTCACAGTTTGCAAACAATAAAACACAAAAGAAGAAATTCAGGTAGACATAATTCTGCTGACCTCAGTAGCTATACCTAACTACAGTGTCTCGTTGTTGCCCTAACATGCTATTGATTAAATAGTCTTTGCATAAGCTGAATATTCCTTAATACTCAAAAATTACACAGTCCTCTTCCATTATTTTATTTTAGTACATTAAATTATGTTATTTACATGCTACACTAAGGGGCTGGACTTCTTAATACATTTCTTTGCGGCACATATTTATCTCATGTCCTTTTTGCTGCATGAAATTATTTAAATAGGAAAAAAACCCACAGTTCTTAATAAACCACATCCTACCTGAAGGATCCTACCCTAAAAGAATCATAATAATATCTGTGGCACGTTATTAAATATCAATGACTTTTCTATGGATAACACGCAAGGCAGTAATTAATAACAATTCGTCCATATGATGAAAAAAAATCTGCCTCTATGAAATTAAAATGTATTCTTATTTTTATGGTGTATTTGGTATGCCAAGAGTCAAAAATGCTTTGACTCCCATAACAGAATCACAGGTTACCCCCAAAATACAGCTTAGAATTTTTTTTTAAGTTACCTTCTTTGTATTATACATGATAAGCACATCATGTATGTGTTAGTCACGTAGCGATAGATACAGGATGTACTATAAATTTTGCCACTAAGCCCTTAATTCACACTATAGCACCAAAGGAAAAGACTTACATTTTCCAACTCTTATGCTTCATTCAAGTCTAATTAGAAAAAAAACAAACACACACACATTTCCCTGAGGTTACATAATCTTAAAGACTTTAAATCTCAGTTATTATATGCTCAAACTCAGTTTCTGCTTTACTTTGAATTATCTATGACTCTTTATAAAAAACACTGTATTCATCTCATGTCAGCTGCATTATGCACAGCCCCGTTCCTCTACTTTTTGGAAGAGAATATAAGAATTCCGTTATTTTTTTCTGCCTGGGTCATGGGGTCTCATTCTATTTTAAGAAATGGCCTTTCCGACCTGGAACAGGAAAAACTGATTAATAGAATCAGCAACAATTCTGTGGGCTTCTGAGACCACATAATTAAGTTTCCCTTGCACACATTTCCAAAGTTATTCTTACACAGTGTATTTATTTTACTAACAAAAGTAATGGGGCAATCTAATCTGCATTTTAAGGAAACATTTCTAGTATAGAAGACTGTATATTACCACCCTTATTACAAAAGTGGTTGAAACTTCATCAAAAGAAAGCCAGTTTTTAGTTGCAGTGCTGACTGACTGAGGTAAGAATGTTCAGAAATATTCTGCTACGCAAACTTTGAAGGTTTTGCCATCGACCATGTAGTATCCCATTAAAAACAGTTCCACAATGTACTGCCATACCGCTATGGGGGCTCCTCATGCAATTTCCAAATCACTTCTTGCCAGAAAAGCAGTAACAAACTGAAATATAACCATACTTAGTCAGTCACAGAACCACAGAATATCCCAAGTTGTAGGGGATCCACAAGGCTCATTAAGACCACACAGGACCATGCAAAGAACAAATATATATCTGAGATCTGCAGGTCACCACAAGGCCTCCCTCAGCTCCTCTGTCCTGAGATTAACAAACCCAGGCACCTCAGCCCCTCCTCAAACAGCCTGCCTTCTAGATCCTTCCCCACATGTGTAGCCCTCCTTTGGATGCTAACACTTATGTCCTTCTTACATTGAGGCACCCCAACCTCCATTCAGTGCTCGAAGTGAGGCAGAGCAGAGTGGGACAACCCCTTCCTTTGCCCAGTTCCAGTGCTGGTCCTGACAGTCGGGGAGAAAACAAAAGAGCTCACAAAGAATTATATGAGACAAATAAGACAGTTTTAAGATCAACTTTTATTGAAAAATTAAAACCGCATTGCATATCTTCTTTGTAACTTCAACATTTCTTTAACCACAAAACAGAGATTCTGTTTAAAAAATCTCTTCATATTTGCCACCATTCTAAAAACAGATTATCAACTGAGTAACAACAATTTTAAAATCCTGGGCTACTACCAAGTCCCCTGGTTCTGCCTGTTTGCAATGAATGGTATAATCTAACAGTCTTCTCCAGAGAAGTACTGTTAGTAATACAATCTGAATTTTTCTCATTCAAAATCAACAGCTGCTGTCGATTTTCATCTAACAATCAGCCATTTCCATAAAAATTACTCCAGTTCATAAGCACTGTAACAAATTCAGTTAAACACTTGCCTATTATTTATTCAATCTGAATTCACCCATCCCAAATTACAGTGATTGTCAGTGTAACTTAAAAGACAAAATTTCTACCTTAGAGTGTATTTTAAACCTCAAAAAAAACAAAGTTACTCACCTGAAATAGTAATGCTTTGAATTAGACAATACTTCTGTATATCCGTACTTCCTGAACTCTCACAGTCAATAGCATATGGATTTAAAAAAACTGGAACATCCCAGATAACCTTTTGTTTGAGAAGCTGTTAAGATATTACTCAGATGGAGATTACCTACTGAGAAGAAAACACAGATGAGCTTTCTTACTGACGAATCACAGAATAGCTTCGATGGAAGCAACCTTAAAGTTCTAACTCCTAGTCAAAATCAGCTAACCAGGCTGGAAAATATTACAAGCCCTGTGCCCAAGTAAGCAGGCTGATACTACAATTAAAAGCTTCTCAAGGAAAAAAACATGATTGTGAGTATCACCTGTGTCAAGACACAGCACTGCAGAAAGGCAAGATAAAATTCAGAATGTTAAAAGATGGATTTAAAGTTCCTGTCTTACTCTAGGGAAAACACCTCTGTGTTAACTGACTAATTTCTGAGGCAAGCAGGAGGAGCTCTGCTTCCTCCTGGATACAAACCATCAATGGCAAATCCTACAAGCTCTGATGCTTCTTACCTCCAAAAAACAAGATACTTTACTAAATGAAGAAGCAGAAATTTTAGTGAGCAAAACACAGAATATATGCTGAGGAGATCTAGTTCTATTTCTGACTATATCACAGGACTGTCCAAAGCTTGCTGTATGAATGGCAGTAAACCATATTACAGTCTGTCCTATGATTTTGCAATCAGTTACATCAGGTAATTCTCTTTATATGCTTCTAATCTCAAATACAATTGCCATAATATTGAGATGATGAACTGGATACCAGATCCATAAGGTTAAAACATTAACATTAGAGGATTAAGGTGAGTTGGGTCTTTCAGCTTTGGTAATACATTTGTTGAGTTAACAAGGGAGCAAAGTAAGGTCAGTAGTTAACGGTCTTTGCACTGACTATCCTACTTCATATTTTTTCTCATAAACCACAAGGATTGAAAGAAATCCCTCAGCATTCTGTAGCTGGACTTCAAATAAAGTAAAACTGTGACAGAGACCAGATCTCAGACAGAAGCCTTTCAATTGAAATGTGACAAGCTCTTTTTTTCTTCAAAGCAGACTTCTTTCCACTCCTAAAAACACTTCCCAGTGACAGACCATTTGGTTTTGATGAACAGCTTATCAAGAATGGCGATTAATATTGTGGAAGTTATAACTGAAGGCAGTATTCACACTACTACTGCAAGGCAGGCCTCAGGTCTCAGCATGGATATTTACATGAAGAATGTTAACTAGTGAAAAGATAGCAAGATAATTAAGGAAGGTTAACGCTTAAGATGAAGAAAGATACCAACTGCACTGTATTGATGAAAGTAACCTAATAAAAGAAATACTGTGTTGTGGAAGAAGGATGAACAATACTCCTATTAAAAAGCTGGAAAGGCTGCTCTGCATGATACATAATTTACCATATTACAGATTCTTCCTTCTGAAGATGCTGTCTCACAGAGCAAGTAGAAGACAACCCATCAGACATGCAGGATGGAAGTGTCTGGTATCTGTAGCTGTCTTTCATAGTAACAAAGGCAGGGTAAAGAAGATGTGAGAATGGCATAAGTGTGTTCACTGAACAATTCTGAAATAATTTAACATTATTACAGATTTGGAGGAAAAAGAAGAAAAAAAAAAAAAAGAAAGAAAGGAAGCCCAGATAATTATTGACCTGCGTGGATAATGGACAGAGTCATACATGAAGAGGTTTAAAATCAGCATATTCCATTTATCACTGTGACAGTAATTCTGTAGACAGAGAACTATTGAATTTTCATTTTGTTCCACTATTCTGCTTTCACTATGGAGTTTTCCACTTTTTAGTATTGATTATACAGTGATTGAAACTGAACAAGCTGCAGATGACTCTGGTGTCCATACTTAAAAAAGTCTGGCTGGTTTAAATTGCTGTGACATTCCAGCTGTATTAAAAGATTCTGAGATTAATTTTTGTTCCATTTATTTTTTTTCATTCCAAACATATAGTGAATTGAATTTCACTGAAAGAATGATACTCATTAAGCATAATAAGCATAAATGCTACAGACCTTTAGGAATCTTCCCACAGAATTTAGTTAAAATGGTCATAGAGATTAGTCCTGACATACAACTCAAAAACAGGGGCCTTGGTTAGCAACCAATATTCACTAGAAAAGCATTCAGAACACTGAACAGACAGTCAGACATCACATTTAATAAACTGAAAATTCTAATAGATTAAGGGGATTTCATTATTTGACAGCCTATGTACAATGTTAGAATCCTTATAATCAGTAAAATTATCTGTAAATTATTTTAAGGGCACTAGGATTTAAATGAAAGTGTCAGCTAACATTTTTGTATCTTTTCTTTGGCTCACAAATACACTAAAATACCATAAACATTATTTAGAACTTCAATAATATATAAATAGGATACATTACAAATGGAAGAAAATACAAGACAACTCTTCAGCATGGTAAATCTCTGCATATAAATAAGCAAATATTTTGTATACCTACAATTCAACAATTACCTTGCTGTAAAACTATTACATTTAAATCCTTTTACACAAAGTCATTTAACAATAATATACACAATCTACACAAATTAACCTCTAAAAATACAGCAATAATATACCTGTTACAATGACTCTGCTACTATTATCCCCGATGTGACACTAAAGGGAAAATACAACTATTTTACTTGAAGGTGCTGTTAGAGATTGCTGTTTGTATGTGACAGAAGCACCAACAACAAGATTCAATACTGTTATACGTTTTCTTCAGCTCCTAAGAATCTACATTATAGAAATGTTTCTATATGTCTATTTTTACCTGGCAGGAAAATCTGTAGCACATTATCCACATCATTAGTTGTTGAAGGAAAAGTTATTTTTCTTAAAGTGGAAAACATGCTGTGGCTTAGATCTAAGTTCATAACCTCTTTATATATTTATATATATATATATATGTATATATATATAATTATAGATATATATTTATACTGTACATATATACTGTGCAGAGTTCTTAATTTTCTATTTCCACACTTACTAATTTCCTGCTGACAATAAACAAGACCAATCTAAGAGTCAACAGTACTTCAACTTCAAGATAATACATTTTCCCTCGATAAAATGATCTACCAATACACATATATTTCAATAGCCTATAAGTTTTTGTTGCTGTTTAAGGATGTCTTAGGAGATTGGAACTTACAGAAAGAGAATTTCTTTAAAACATGTTCTGCAGAACTGGGTTAAAAAAATAACCAGTACTGGAAAACAGTGAATTACAGAAATGAATAACTAAGCCATTGTTCTACAGTTCCTGCCCCAATCTCTCTATTTCCTCAATGAGGAAGTCTATGTCAGACTTAGTTGCTGCTGGGTTTGAGATGACCATTCGGAAGAAGTTGACTTTATCGCCCTGAGGCTGATATCCAACCATGGTAGTACCTGACTCCATCATCAGGGCTTTGATTTTCGGTGCCACCTTCAGAATTTAAGTCAAGGGAAGGAGGGAGGGAGAGACAGAGGGAAGGACACAAAGAGAGAGAGAGAGAGAGAGAGAGAAAGAGAGTGAGAGATTATGAGAACTTTTATTTTTTCTTTCAATGTCACAAGCTTTGTTAATTTAGGGTAAGAAAAAAGGAATGAAACAATTTAGAAAAGCAATATAAGATATGTAAGAGAAAAGGCCTGAAAGCTTCAGGGATTGGGTATCTGAAGTAAAATCAGCAATAATAATCTTTTAAGAAATCTTTTTAATTAAGAGACTAGCAGCATCCTAGTATATATAACATTATATTACAGATACTTTAACATCTCTACTGTACACGATTTCTATGTGCTGATTAATTACCATTATTCTTACATCCTGAAAAATTCATATTTGACTGAGAAATACCAAATGTGCACAGTTCTACTACAGTCTTTGGATAAAAGAGATAGGTATAATTGTGATTTGAAGACATGTTGGGGGTGAGGGAATATTTTTTTTGTTGTTGTTTTGTTTATTGAAAACTCCCTCCAGAGTCAACTTTTTGAGGGCCATGGATGCTTTTCATGAAAAACATGTATTCTCAAAAGTCAACTTGCTAAAGGGACAGGGTAGAGACAGCAGAAATTTTTCAACCAGATTTTTGTTGTAAGGAATATTTTCTGCTAGCATAAGCTGTGGAAATCTTCCAGCAGTTTTGCAGTACTGTGCATTTACCTCTGTTAAACTTCCTCACTTTAATTTATAAGAAATACTGTTCACAGTCCTAGTAGTCTTAATATGCAGTATTAGGAGAGCCCAATTTTGCCATCCAGACCTTTCTCCTGCACTGCTGACTGCCTGCCAGTGTCAGAACTCTGGTTCGTAACTGTTTTGTAGGATGCTTTATGATGTCCTTTAACATTTAACATGGTCAAATAAAATATCCTTATTCCCAATCATATCTAACCCCCTTTTTTTTTTTTTCTCCTTGGTCTCACTTTTGGCAGTTTCCCTAAGGTTAGGTTGTCCCAGGATTATCTGTTTTCTTTCTGGAGTGTGATGAAGACAAAAATCCTTCAAAAAACCTCCCAGCTTAGTCCATTCTTCTTCCTTCCCATACATAAAAAATGCAATTCATTTTTACAACTATGAAATAATTCTTTTATCTCCCGAATTTACTTAATTCCACTTCTATTTGTCTAAAATGCAACTACAATTTTTTTTTTACTTCCCTCAATGCCTCTGCAATACCTTCATTTCCCTCTACCATATCTTTAAAAACACTATCACAAAGACTTCCAAACCATATTCGTTTTCACTGAAAAGCAATAATCAGTCAAACCGTGCAAAATCACCTGTGACTAAGCAAGAACATCTAAAATCAAAATAAAAATTTGAGAAAAGATTTGCATGTTTCTATGTCCCACACATGCCCCAGCACTTTTGAATAGTTACCTTTCTATTTCTCTTTCTGAAATGCTGCCCTGTTCAAACAAGATGGGGACATCTTCTGTACCTAACTACTTTTTAAATACTCATAAGCTTTTGGGACCACAGAAGGAATAGGAAAAACAAACAAACAAAAACTCATTATGTTCTGTATTTTGTTCCACAGGGAAAATGTGACTTCATCCACAATGGGAGATAAAGGTGAACAAATATCAAAGCCACAAGAAATTCAAGGATTTTTATCCTAGGATCTGGAACTTGTCAACACAGAGGTGTACTATTTTCAATAAACAGAATATTTTGGGCTGAAATAGCAGACTATACTTTTGCATTTGACATAAGCCTCATACCCTGTGCAACTTTTCTCGTCTCTCCTCGCAGTCTGGCATGCCTCTGAGACTTGGAGGAATATACCAAAAACATACATTTGTGTGCTCCGGCTGCAAAAAAAACCAAACACGTACATCAATAAACAAAGTAATACAGGTCAACCGCATACTTGAAGGGCTAATATTTTTTAGCACAGATCTGGAAGTCAAATTAAAAAAGAAAAGAACTGCACAACTGCTTTTGCATCTGCCATATTAGATTCCTTATACAATGTCCCATTTAGGGTACTAATGCCTGGTAGGCAAATAACTTCTACCTTTATGTAGTAGTGTGACAGAGAACAGTTTTCCAGGCTCCCTACACAGGCAATTACATTTTCCTTTTCATAGTCAATGATGAGACGATGTATTTATGCTACTCTATCAATGAAGACTTTATACAGTGGCATTAGTAGCACAGAATATAGCAAAACCAGCAGACTTGCAGTTATGTACATGGTGCCACCTGGAATCTCAGCATAAGTAGACTGCATTGAGGTAGTCTACATGTCCAACATACAGAAATTTTCTGGAGAGAGGAGACAGACAAACAGAGAGAAAGAATGGGGAGAGAAATCTGATATTTATGATATAAAACCAAATGTGTCTGCCCAGATGCAAATAACCACTCTTTTTTTTTTTTTTTTTTTGAAAATTAGAGAAGTTTTGCATAGCTAGGCCAAAGAACTATAAAAGGCATGAAGACTGTTTTCAGAATTCCATGTAGATTTGGCTCCTACACATGGGTTAAATGGAAGAAAACTTACCTCTCCTTCAAACACCATCTCAAATTCTTCTCTGTTTTTTATTTTAGAATAGAGATATTCTGCCAGTTCCAGGCATTTGTTGACTTGATTTTCAAATCCTACTGTACCCTATTTTAAAAAGCAAGTAAATATAAATTACAGAGTACTTTTGTTTCCTCAGATGTAGTCATCTTTTCAGAGAGATTTCACTCCAAAATGGCTTCAGACATAAAACAGTTAGCAGAATTATTCAAAGCAATTCAGAAGCAGCTAAATATGTCAAAACTGTAATCACCATTGGTTTTTGTTCTGTTTCTAGGAGAATTTATTAAAACAGGAAAGGCTTTTAATATTTTTAATATATCTTCTGCTCTCTTTTCTTCAGTTTCTAAAAAAACCAAATGTTTTCCCAGTTCTCACTGAAAGACTGCAAACGTGGAACAGAAGTTCAACTGAAAGAGTAAGATTTTGGAAGTAATCTATTTCATTTAAACAGTTTGCAAGAACTTTGCATTTTAAAAAGTCAGCAAACAAAAGCCTGTTTGCTTAAAGTCATTTGCCTACCTACTGATCTTTTGCAGCCTCTGATCTTCTGAAAGACCATTATCCCTTTAAAAAGATGAGTGCGGGTAATAAATAAAATAGGAAAAACAAAACTTCTTTTAAAAGTACTTTTCTGCATATGAATGAAAAATATAAACAATAGAAATTCACTGTAATTAATTACTACATGACAGGACTATTCCTGGTCTACATTGATCCAGTGACTTAGAACTTACTTCTCATATTCAGCCAAATTGATGTTTAACATTTTTCTACTAGCTGAATGGTTCTTTTCTAAACACATATCTGTGTGTTTAGAGGTTGTGTTTACCTGAGTATTAGAAAAGCCTTCCATAGCATTAAATGTATAAATAAATAACTTCTGATGTTTTAACTGGACTTTTATGATTTACCTTTGCCTTCCACATCAACCAGAATTTGAAAATGTCCACGTGCCGCCCACACTGTATTGCCTTATCTCCAGTGTCATAGGATACATCATACTGTTTGTCTTGCTGGAAAAGATATCCTGCACACATTTGATTGCAGCCTTGAAGTATACCCTGTAACGAAGAACATGTATATACATGGAACATACTGTATATGTGCACATCAATCTGTATGCATTAGTTACATATTAAGATGTATATTAAATATATATAGAATAATTTGTTCTTTAAATGGACAACTTACGAAATATGGACCGTGTTTTGTAAACCTCAGACACAGAAAGGATTTCATAACCTACGGTGTTTTCCTTAGAAGTTCCTCAAATGCATTTGTATTCTTAATTTCCAGCACTTCATACTGTCAGGCTGTAGCTTTAAGACTTAAATATTTGGTGCATTAAATTACATAGTAGAATACAGTTGCATCTTCTCAGGGCTGCATACAGCCACAGAAAACATATCCAACTTTATATTTGGTCCAGCTTAATGATACATAAAATTAACAGTAACTATAAACGCAAATGATCTAACCTGGATGGGTTTTGCTTAGCAAGGAAGGAGAAGGGGTGCATCACAGTTACTGCTTTTAAAATGATAGTCTACAAACCAATAGAAACTTATGAATTACGGATAAGAGTCTATGCAGAAAACACAAAGGAGAAAATTCCTATATGTTACACAAACATGTTTAAAATACTGCGAAAGATTAAAAAAAAAAAAAAAACTTTTTATTTAACCAGTTTAGACTGAGACCAATCACTAAGATCATGGTTGTACATTCAATATACCAGGGGAACAGAAAGGCAGCGCTCAGATGAATTACACAGCCATGACTGTAATGTAGTTGGAACATGTGAAGATCCAACAGCTGAGGATCTGACCCATATTGTTTAGAACTTAGAAACAAAAATAAAAAATAAAACAAACATAAAAGAAAACAATTTCCTAAACACAATATAAACCTAAATGATGATGTGCCATTCTTTCAAAAAGTAGAGTTTGATAGTTACAATTCGTAAAACTATTTTATTACTAAATATAAAGCAGACCTTCTCTCGGACCAGAATGGCAGAGCACTGCAACAATACTCCCATCATCTTGTGTGGATTCCAAGTGACTGAATTGGCTCTGAAAAAAAAACAAAAACAAATAAATAAAAATACACATACAGATACATACAGATACACAGATACACATACAGATACATCTGAAAAACAGTAATTCAACTTGGAGTTGCCTTAGTTATCTGCTTTGAGGTGGAAACATGCAGAATTTTTGAACAGCTGAGAATAATCTCACCATGGAGATTGTCACTATGTCAGATATGTCACTATGTCAGATATGTGTAACTTTTCCCAGCTGTATTGTCCAGTAAAGAACGTGTGTTGACTTCAAATATCAGATTCCTGATTAGTTTATATTTCTATGAATAACAGCTAATTAGTGTCGGACTGTGTTGATGAGCTGAAATAGCAATTTCACCCCCTCAAAACCCCACTTCAGAAATAGTATTAACAGTGTGGTCCAAGGTATGGACTGGGTGATGGGGCAAAGAATCCTAATCAATCCTAATCACTGGACAAGTACAGTTATTTGCTGAACAGTTAGTGGAAGGAAAATTCACTTTGACTGCTTATCTGCTTTTCCAGATAGAGCCAAAAAAGGCCTATTCTGCACAATCTTGCTAAGCCCATGGACTGTTAAAAGGCTATAAAACTTTATCATCCTACCATGCTGTGTGTAAAGGTTAAGACTCCTTATGTGTAAGTGTAAGTGGATGCACAAGATCATCTAATTTAATTGCCAAGATAAGACATTCTTTATTTTCAGTATATCAGCCCAGACAGTTTAATGATGATGCTAAAATAAATGTACCAACATAATATGTCCACTGACCTCCTCACCGCAAGTTATTAATTTATTAATCACCAAATATTCCTTGATTCACTGCATGTTCCAGGGAAGGAAACCGTGTGAAGATATTTAACAGACTATAAGTGTGTTCATGTACACACAGAACCATAGAACATCCCAAGTTGGAAGGGACCCGTAAGGATCATCAAGTCCAACTCAATCATCGAGTCCAACTCCTAGCTCCACACAGCACTACACAATAAATCAGACAACATATCTAGGAGCTTTGTCCAGACACTTCTTGAACACTGGCAAGCGTGGTGCCACCATTCCCTGGAGACTGTTCCAGTGATTGACCTTCCCCTCAGTGAAGAACCTTTTCCTGATACACAACCTGAATCTCCCCTGTCACTACTTATTTCAATGTTGTTGAAGGAAATTTCAAAGATATTTCCCTCACTCCGACCCTCTGCTCTCAGAGAACAAGCACAGCCACAGTTCTTCCGTTCTGGGCAGTAAGACAATTCCTTCACTCCAATCTGAAGACCACATATTCCATAAAGATTCCAGACACAATTCCAACCTCCATCTGCACTAGGCTGGATAGGAGAATATCTCTACCAGCAGAATAGTGTGGCCTCGGCTGCATCTGCAGAGCTCACCCTCCCTCTAGAGTCTCCTTAGGCAGTGTGGACTGGCAGGTTAAATAGGTATACCAATCAAACTTGTGTAGGATAAGGAAATTGTTTTTACAGTACAAACTTCATACTAAGAATGTTGCCTGTGACTAGCAAATTGGATTGAGCATACTGTTCTGCTGAGTCCTCCTGCCATAAGATCCTATATTGTGCCACATTGTCCATCTGCTTTTCCTACCAGTCCTGCCATATATCATTCTTTCTTACAAGATGCCCAACACTGGGAAAGTCTATTTAATAAAGTACTTTACTCACTGCTCTCATTTTATATGCCTTTAGTCATTACCCACATTTGGCACAATTGTCTCAAGGAAGGAATTTGGTGCTAATTAGAGAGAACGTGGGTAGAGCTTGTTTCAGATCTTTTTTTAATTTCTCTGGAAGCTGACACTTGTAGTGACAGGAAAGATCATATGATTCTGGTTCTTCATTGCTGTTCTGACTTTTCTTGAGATGAGCAGTATTCTATGGCAGAACAGTTTCAGGAGAAATCTGGAAACAAACACACCTGTGGTGCTATACGTACAGTATCTTCTACAGACTATAGCATTGTCATCACTGGATGTAGGAGCATCAGTGTCAAAGACTGCACATTGAACACTTCCTAAGTTTGAACTGAAAGGCTGGAGGGAAGGTCATGCTCTCACTCATACCTTGTTTTTTTCTTAAACCCATCTTGATCCATTCACACTCAAACCTACCATTTGCCTTTACAATCCCTTAAAAACTATTCCTAGAACAATATTCTCTCCATTTTTTTGCCAAGCAATATCCTTGCCTTCCTTTGGATCCACTGAAAACTTGGCTTTCACTGATGTATATATATACCTCACTGCTGTCTCGCGCAGAACTGTTTGTCATACTACTGTTTAATTTAATATTTAAATTCTTTATTCCAGCAAATTCATCTTTTCATGAATTTCTGACGTGTCATGTACCTCACTAAGGTATTTAAATAGCAGGAGTACAAGTGTGTAGTACCTTTCTATTCCATTCAGTTTATGGCGATGTTTTCGGGACATTAAGAGTCCACCTCCCCAAGCAGCCTGAAGAGACAGAAACAAAAGAGAAGATGTGTCATTCTGAAAAGTCTAACAATAGTTTAACTTACTCAGACTCAGAATCTAATAAATCTCTTTATTCAAGACAAACCACATAAACCAAAATCCTCTGTTGCCTGAATAATAGCATGTCAGTCAGTTACTTACATCTACGTGGAGCCAGAGGTGGTATTTTTCACATATATCTGCAATCTCCTGTATTGGATCAAAGGCTCCATAAACTGTTGTGCCTGCAGTTGCGTTTACAAATAGAGGAACGTATCCCTACAGTGAAAATAACAATTATATTTACAAAATTCAGCCTTTGTCAGGAAAAACAGAAAGCGAATATCTCAATTTTGAATTAGATTAAATAAAATGTGAACTGCAATTCTATTGAGTTGGCAAGTGTAAAGAAGTTAAAAAAACAAGAATAATCTCAGTGGTTTTACATAAATCTGTTTGATTTCTCACTGCATCGATTCAAGGAATAACAATAAATGTTTCAAAAACTCAAGCTTACTGGCAACAGTTACTGACCCTCCACTCTCACACTTGAAATCTAAGGGATTTTTTAGGATTATAATTCAACAGAATTTTTAATGGTTTGACCAAACATTAAAGTTTGGGGAAAGTAGTTTTAATTTCATGTTTTAGCATTTTTCCATGCATTTCCAAAGAGAAAGTTATTTTTAAAAACTAAAAATACAGATGTGTGAGACAATATATAAACAAAAAAAAAATTACTGAAACAGAAAATAGAAACCATTGCAAGATAATTCCTTAAACCATACAGAAGTATATAATTAAACAGTTCAAAAAATACTATTACAAGATTTATATTGATATAATGTTTTTGTTTAATGCTAACCCTCAGACTTCCAAGGAAGAGGTAACATATTTTTATTAAGCCAAATTTATTTATACGCTATTTAAAGAAAAAACAGCAAACACAAACCTTTTGTTTTGCTTCCAAAATTTTTGCTTCCAAATCAGCTGGTATTATTTTGCCCCTGTAATTGTTGTAGAAACAAAGAAAATTGAAGGTTGCATGTAGAAATACTAGCTACAGTTGGAATAATTTAATAGGATTTTCTCAACAGGCGATTAGCAACCTGACACACTGTATTGAACCAGCCCTTAAGTATACTAAAACAAATTTAACAGATGAACACATTTAATATATCAAAGCACTAGCATCCATCCTACCTTTCATTGCACTTTATCAAAACAACATTGTCTGTTCCAAATCCAAGCGCAGCTCCAGCTTTCTTTATTGAGTAGTGACTCTGCAAGAAAGCATATGCACATGGAGGGGTCATTTGATAACAAAACGTCTTCACCATGTACATTGGCAAATTAACAATTAATGGTGTATTAAGCTCACATGTTCTGAGGTAAAGAGAACCAGTTTAGGGACTGCAGCCATGCCTTTGGTTTTGACTTCAGGGAAATACTTGTAGCGTGCAGCCATTATGCTGTACATGTTGGAGATGGCTCCTCCTGTGAATGAATAAACAATGAATACTAAAATAGCAATAAGAAAATATATATATTATCTGTTCCAAGAGGAGGCAGAATTTATTCTTCATCCTCTGAAACAGGATGATCTTCGCCTCACCAACAAACCCAGATACCTGGAGTTCTTTAGGGCACCTATTGCCTGGACATGGACCTGGGGCTTCCACATGTTTTTCCATTCTTATCTACTACTACTGATTGTTTTTATGCTACATTCACAGGAACATACTACAGCCATACTTCCGAACCATACTTTAGGACCCCTGATTTCCTGAATCCAACTCCCTCAAACTGACATGCAGTCCCTTTTTCTCAACAGCAGGATGTCCATTTGTAGAGGGTCAGCACCTCTAGAAATGAGGCACAGCAAAGGGTGTTTAAATGCCTAACCATGTTCCAGACCTTGTAATCAAGCTTTCAAAGTGTTAGCCAGTGTTCTGTATAGCCATGATACACAGGCATGCCCAAAGATGTAAGTTGCTCTTTTTCCTAACATTTTTTGTGAGATGCTTGAACAATGTATATACTTCAGCTGTGAAATTCCTACTTCTAAAACTCTGATGCACTGTTTGGTCTTGCAGATATTTCACTCAGAATGTGGACATTGTGACACAGCTTATGGTTATTTTAAATTTTGAGCTATTAGTCAAACCACTAAGCACAAGAGAAAAACCCACCAGGTGAGAATATTCCATCACCGTCTTTATTTGACCATCCAATAATCTCTCTCATCTTTCGAAGCGTTATTTGTTCCATAAGGACAAAAACAGGAGCAATTTCATATGTAAACCTGCACAAGTAAAGCAAACAAAACAAACAAAATTAAATACGGATTCAAAAAAACACAATCAATTGCCTCAGATCCCTAAAGGTTTTCCTATAACTCAAGGACCTGATATTGCAAACTTCATGCAAGCAAATATCCTCAGAAGACAATGTGTGAAATATTGGTCAACAGAGATCTGCACTATCAATAACTTTTCTATTACAACCAACATGAGACCTAATACTCACCATCACAGTACTTCTGACTGCTATGCTGCCACACATTTGTCTCCCAGAGTGACAATTCTTTATTAAAACAGTGAACTTCAATGAGCTAACCACAGCCATAATTAGAACTATTGAGCTAGGACTCCAAAGTCTAAATACAATTAATTATGTGGATTTATTCTGTTGATGATCTCCAAGGACAACTTATTTCTACAATACCATGTGATCAATAACTGTCAAGAGTAATTATAAATGATGATTTTCTAATTACCAATTACAAATACAAGACAGCAGTCAACGGTTATATCCATTTAATGAAGGCAAAAAGCAGTGCATAGCTTGGTGTGCCATGATGTCACTGACAGATCCGCAGATGGAAAGTGACAGCCATACAACCATTTCTGGTGAGGAAGCTACATGAATAAAAAGCTACTGCTGTAAATAAACTGACTTGGGTATACCAAGGGAAAGATAAATAAATAAAAGTTAAAAATACATGCATATAAATAAGGGGGGAATGCAGGAGCAGAAAGGAACTAAGCATTCCAGCTGCGACTTTTAACAGAATCTTTAGGAGGGTGACACCCTGACAATTTGCAACTGCATGATCATATGTAAATAATTTCACCACAATTTACGTGTTGTTTTTTTAATACTAAAATGACACCAAGAATCATTATGGCAGACCCTAAGGGCACAAGCTATTCCTGAAAGCTTGTATTTTACTTATGTCTACATTGTTTAGTTTAAAAAATTAAAGTTCATATTTTTCCTGACAGCTGTCACTGCTATTTTGAGAAGCAAAATATGATTTATTTTGCTTTTATCGTGATCAGAATTGTCAGAGACAGACAGTTGAATACCGATCTGGAATTTAGATGTTACTAGTGATTACAGAGACATAATATTAACAAGTCAGTTGTTGACTGCGACCTTCTCAGTAGATAATAATAATAAAAAAAAACAACAACAAAAACAGTCACAGTTCATTTTGTTTTGTATTTTTTTCAAATATCGCAAATCTAAGATGCATTCCAACCTTTATTTAGGCAGAATGCCCAGCTGAAGCCAACAGGAGCTCAGTGGTGTACAAATCAGTATAGCCTATATGTGAGACAAACTGAAGTCAACGTGCTTTTTTCCATCAGTTTAAATTCATTCTGAATTTTATCTGGAAACATGGCACGTTCACTCTTACGTACTTCTTGAAAGACTTTAATATTTGTACAAGAAGTGTGCAATATTAAGCAAGATCTTTGTTTACAAAATCCTAAGGTATCACATGGGAAATAGAAAATGTACCAAAAAACAAATAAAATAGTGCGTATTGACTTTTTGCATAATTATTTTCTGAGCCTCTGAAGTCTGACAAAGAAATTAAAAAACTACTGTGGATGGTAATGAGGGCAGTGTAGTTACGTGAGAAGGTGGCTACGATTTCAAAAATATGTCTTGCTCTCAGTCAGTCCAAATTATTGCCAGTTTAAATTTAAATAATTCCAAAAATTTCTCTAAAACTCTGAAAATGTGTTTCAGAACCAATCTTCTGATTAAAAATTGATTTCATTTTTGTTAAACAGCTACAGGTATTTCTATAAATTAACAATAGTCACGAGCCTTTGGTCTTCACTGACAAAAGAAATGGGTTTACGTTAGGAGTGTCCAATCCTGACTTAATTCTGCACTCAGCTAAAGGCAGGTGCATTTTTACCAGGACAAGTCTCATGCGCACTCCAAGAACAAATATAAAGCATTTTTATATGTAACATTTTCAGATGTGTCTGTGTATGATATTATCAATATAATTCTCTCATCTTAGCTAGCAGTGGCATAAAAGGAACTTCCAGTTCATACTATTGCTCTCCAGCCCCCACATGACAATCCCAGAGCTGACTGAATAATGACAGCTGATGAAAATTCCAGTAAAGTCTTATGCTCAGTGGTTGAACTTTGAATGGCACAATGGTATGTTATTTCCAAGCTGATGTGGGGAGCTTATTACGTTCAATTTAATCTATTGTCTTCACAGTGACGTTTAAAGAACATTTCCTAATGATAATAACAACACATTTTTTAAGAGAATGCAGATGTTTCTGTTACTCAAAATTCGCTTGAGAAAAAAGGTATTCTTTGAACTGCACACTAGTATTTTAAGAACTCTTTGTAGGTGGAAAAGCAAAATGGCAAATGGAAGACATTGCCTACAACAACCCAGCATTGCTGTTGCATTACACGGTTGCATAACTGAAAGGTGAAAGTTGCTTCTAGAGAAAGGTCATAACCTGCTCTTCTGTGCTAGAACTCTGCTCAAAACAAGCAGCATGCTCCCCAGAGCTCAGTCACTATACCCCACTGTTAATAACCTTGTCAGCACTCTTAACTCGTATTTTACAAACACTTTGCTTCAGCCACACTTGCAATTACTGTATTACTTTAAGGCACATCATGTTGACCTTGGTTGGCTGAAAAAAAGAGCAATATGCCATTTTCCATTTGGTAAACCTCATGCAAACAATAGATATGGCTGCTCACAGAAAATTATTTGCAGGATATGTTCATGTTTCAAGTGTAAATGGATCAGAAGTTAGCTTTACGGAGCTAGTTTTAACAAGACACTCTTAAAGCCAAAATAAGGAAGACAAAAGCAACCTCATAAAACAGCTACTCTTCAGAACTGAATAAACGCGATATTCTTAATAACGATGGCAACATTTCCTAAGGTTATCACAGTCTGCCACAGAGCTGAATTCTGATTTCCCTTATCATATTTGTGCAATTTCATCCGTTACAAAAGGAGAGCTAAGCCAGGATAACTCAGTCAGTCGAAGGGAGTGAGGCCCACAAAATGACACTCTGAAGCTTGTTTATGACACAGAGGAACAGTATTTAAGCAACAACTTATTTCAGAAATGCAGTCAAAAGCAATTTAGCTTTTATTAACAGAGCTGAGAAAAAAAGCACCTTGCAATCCTTGTTTTACAATGACACTGTACACTGATGCTGTTTGTTTTGTTTTCCCAAACAGCTTTTACATCTGAGCCCTTCATTATATAAGACTTTATATATATATTACAACAACACTAATTTAAAAGATGATAACTGTAAAGGGCAGGTCGGCTTTGGCTGGAGCACCTGATATTGTTTTCCTTAGTGCTAATGCCACATAACAGGCACATCTTGCAATCTCACAGAGCTGCTAATAACCAGCTGTACTTAATGAAGCACCTTGCTGCAGAAGGACCAGAGGAAAAAGCTCATGTTCAGACCTGCAGATACATTTCCACTGTTCTGCCAGCTAGCAGCAAGGACTAGAGGCAGCTTATAGTTAGAATACACCAAACCAAAGGCTCCAACAGAGGGCTCGAGGAGAAGGCACATTTTGGAGTTTATAGAATCAATGCACAAAAACTGTCAGGAAGCTTTCTTCATGGGTTATGCTCTTTACTGCAAAAATTCAGCGGAGTGCCTTGCACTAACTTTTACTAATTCATGAATTTAATTTTCGTTAATTAAGCTTTCATTAATTTTGAGGTAAAGAAAAATCAGGTAGTTTTCCCACTGGCAGATTTTAGATGTAACTTACTTTTTAGTGCTTTATTTATTCATACATGTACCACTTAAACAAACCTTAGCCTGGGCAATTCCTTCACTATCACCATGTTAATTTTCAGCGATACATTTTAACGCTATCGAGGCAACCAGATGTTTTACCAGCACAAAGACAGGGACCGGTGGTGGCCCAGCTCTGGTATCTCTGAAGCCAACGGGAGGACAAGCAATTGCTTTGCATAGTTTGTGTTCCACTGGTACTAATGCAGAATTGCTCAGTCTAGAGACAAATGATTAAAAAATCTATCTGGAAAAGATCAATAAGACCGGTCCGACAGAAGATAAATCATTTCATGTTGTTCAATTAAGGTCAGATTGTTATTTTTAGATTAGAATTGGCATATTTTGCTTACCGTGTGCACTGAGATATTTGGGTTTATCAGAACTGTGAAGCTGTTACGGTTTATGTAACTATTTGCTCTGTTTAACAATCAGGGGAGACGCTTCCAACGGGGAGGAAGCAATTAGCACTTAAGTACACCCCTGTCGCGATACACGCCTATAGCGACAGCCCGCTAAGCACAGCCCTGGCGCGGCAGCTTACATGTTGGTGTTAGCCGTGGATGTCAGCCACTCCCCCGCCAGGCCGATCATGTCCAACCCCGTGGACAGCTGATTGAAGAAGCGCGGGTGTCCTGCAAGAGAACGAGAGCAGCCTAGAGCGGCTCTGTAACCTCCGCAGCCCCGATTTTATCCCGTCTGACACAAACCGCGGCACCCACGGCACCGCCGACGGCACTTCGTAAACAGCTCCTGCATCCGTGCGAGGGCGTTACCATCACGTTAATGGACGTTTCTATTAGAAGAGCCCACGGCACCGCCGCGCCAGCGGGGAGCTGACGGCAGCGTAGTGCGTGCACACGGGCACCGCGTCAGGACCTGGATAAGCGGCTCCCAGGAACGGGCTGAACTCCGCGGGGTTCCCGTACTGATGATTCCTAGGATTTCATTCTCTTTTGCATTAAACGTCTGATGAACATAAAAAAGAAAAACTGCAAATTCAGTATCATTTATGCCCTCATTTACCTAATGATATTGCTCCCCGGAGGTACAGACTATCTCTTTCGCTTGATGAAATGCGAGCTACGTCTTAAAAACGTGTTTCTGGGCTCTGCTAACAGCAACGGGCCTTGCACTGGGGACAGCGGGACAGCACGGTCTCGGCAGAGTCACTTCCATTGCCCGGGGGCGGCCCTATTGGAACGTCCCGAGAGACAGAGAGCGGCCCCAAAGCGGCCGGCAGTGTACGGGACCCAACCCGATACTGTGCGGGGACCCACCTGTCCGCACCCCGTACTTGAGCGTGTCCCGGCAGTCCACCAGGATCTGCTCCAGCGACTCGGGGTTGTCCGACAGCTCCAGGTTGAAGCCCTCCATGCCCTCCAGCAGCTGGTGCGGGTGGTGGAAGTCCAGCACTTTGGTGGATCTGTCAAACGTCTTCCTCACGTAGTTGAGGAGTATGTCCACGACCTCCAGCAGGAACTGCATGGTCTGCTCCTCGCCATTCTTAGAGGGCAGCAAATCTGCAGGGCGAAGCAGCCGTCAGCTCCCCTTTAGGGAGCGAGAGGCGGAGGTTAAGAACCCCCGGCGTCCCGCAGTGCTCCCCGCGCCTGGGAGCCGCGGCCCCGGCTCAGAGCTGCCGGAGGGGAGGGGGGCACGGCGGAGCCTACCGCCACCTGGGGCTGCTGGGGAAGGGTCCACGGGAGCGAGCAGCAAAACACTGCTCCTGGGTGCTCGCCTTCCAGTAGACAAAAGCACCCAAACCCCAACAACAGCCACCTCTTGCCCATCTTCGGTCCCATACTAGCAGACGCAGACAGTTTGTTGCTGATGTACTGAAGGGGAAATTAATTAAATACGAAACTGCACTGCCCCTGGGAGCTGGCTCTGGAGTGACCCCGGCGGAACAGCTGGAGCCGAGCTGCAGACGATCAGCCCAAAGTACAGCAAATTGCATTTCAAAAAACTTCTAAGCACTGACAGCGCGGCTCTCAGCAAGCACACACGCACGGCTTCCCCCAAAGCACCCCAGCGAGGAGCAGCCAGGGCTGAGGCAGGCAAGGGAGCCTGGAGCTGCGGGAGCGCTTACCTCGGGCGTACAGGTTGGAGAAGTCCGTCTCGGTGCGGCGGAACCGGGCTTCCCGCTCGCTGTTCTCGCATGCCAGCAGGTTCTTGGAGGACTGCCGCTCCTTCAGGGAACCCACGATCCGGCCCTTGTCTTCCAGGCTGTTGGTCCTCTGCAGGAACCCTAAATCGTTATTGCAAGGTGCACAGGTCAGGGTTTTCTCGCTTCCCAACATGTTTCGAAATCCCTAAAGCAGCTCTCTAGATAACAGTTCAAAGCGGTGTTTGCTTTGGATCTGACTAATGAGGTCAGGAATAAGAGTATTTATGGGGCTTATTTGCCTCCAGGAGGGAGAGCTCAAAATGCCATCAACTGCAAAAACCCAGCCATGCAAAAAACAAATTTTTGTCACTTAGTGCAGTGGTAAATTCTTATTAAGTCGATCAGACAGATTCCACTTCAGTAACCAGCCACTGGAAGAGAGTTCAGGATGAGTCAATGCTATTTCAGCCTGCAGGCGAAGTTTATGGAGCTAACAGACAGGGGCAATGATGTATGATGAAAATCAGGGCCACTTTGCTTCTCCTCGTGGTGCTCACACGCACTAAAGGCACGGGAGCAGCCGGCCGTTCTGCACCGTCCTCCTCGGTGCCCTAAGGACAGCGGTAGGACTCACAGAGCCCACCACCTCCCTCACAGAGGGAAAGATGCCCACAGCGGAATGAGCCTGGGACTCGGGGGTTTTCTGCCCCAAGGGCTCTGCCACTGCCCTCGTCCTCCCTAGGGGCTCCGCTCCCACCGGCGGCTAGCACCTCATCTCCCTGCGTTAGCAGGAAACAGCCAACAGCCGCTTCCAGGGCTTGTGTCACAGAATTAGATGACGCCTGATACAACCCCCGTGGCTCTGCCCTTCTCGTTGCCAACGAAGACGGCAGATTCCGACCTCTCGGCAGCGCGTGGTGCCTGGGGCGGCCATCGCGCTCTCCGCAGTTCTGTTTCGAATGGAGAACAGCTGAGCTCGAGTCCCTCCGCTCTCGGGGCCACTCGGCAGGAGGGAGCGCTTTGGGACGAGGAAAATCGTTGCTAAATCTTCGCCCCTCCACGGCCCCCGACGCCGCTTCTCCCCGGCGCTCTCCGCTCAGAGCCGCGTGCCCCGGGGCTCCTCGGGTCACAACCCAGGACCGATGGGCTCTCTTTGTAAGTTATTGCATCGGTACCTCCGCTAACGGTCCTTGCAGCGAGTCACGGGCTCCCGCTCGTTAGGAGGACCGCTAACACCGAAACAGGTGCAGGTCAGCCTCAATTCCGGAGTGCCCGTCTTTCCCCAGCGCCGTGGCTTTGCTTCGCTGTACTTTCCCACCCGTCTTTCATCTCGGCCTGTGCGAGGCGCTCCCGCCGAGCTCCTCCTGCAGCGCCGTGCCCGGCGGATGGCAGCGGGTGCCGCCGGGCCGGGCTCGGGGCGTTGCTGAAGGCTCTGCCCGACGCTGTTCGTGCCACCGGTATTGCCCGGCGCCGCAGGGAAGCGCGGCAGCCTTGAGTCGTGGGCTCCTTCCACGCCGACCGTGCACGTCTGTGTCCCGCGTGGACAAAAAAGGAAAACAACACAGAGATGTGCAGAAGAGATCCGGCGAGAAGCAGAGCGCGGCCTGCTTCCAGGGCCGCCTTTCTGGTAGGGACGAGGAGCGCAGCGCTTCCCAGCAGGTGTGCATCACGCCTCTCAGACGGCCGCTCCCATCGACGTGCGCGGAAGGGCTGAACTTGTGCAAGTAGAGAGCTCGGGGCTCGGCACGAGGCGGCGAAGGAGACCTCTGGACCCCGCGGGCGACAGCACCCGAGGCAGGGACGGCCCCACGGGTCCCCACCCGCGGCTCCGTTGTCCCGGCGCACCGCAGGCAGCGTGAATCTCGCGGGTTCCGGGCACGAGCCGAGCTCCCAGCGTGCGCTGCTCGCTATCATCAGCCGGTGCCGAGCAGCTGCGGGCACACCTGAGCGGTTACACAGGGCGTTTCCAACGACCCCAAGCAAATGGTTGCAGAATCGGTCCCGGCAGTGCAGCTAATTGCAGGAGCCGAGCACGCGGCTCTGGACACAGAGGGAAAGCTGTCCGCGCTTAACACACCGTGACAGACTCTGAAACCTCTTTTTTTTTTTTTTTTTTTTTTTTTACAGTGGCACTCTGCAGGCAGTGGCTTTCAGGCCGGCAAGGGGCTCATCCTGACACGGGTCTGTTGTTAGAGGGGAAACGGCATATAAATCTCGGGTATGTAATTACTGGGAATGTCAAGCACCGATACACGAGCCACCCTTTGTTCAGAACCCGCGCTCCCTGAGAGCTGAGTCCTTATTTCAAGTTCCCATTCAGAGCGAATCGATTTCTGCGTGACACTCAGGGCAACGAACACGAGGTGCTGCTTTGCCACAGCTCGGTGACGGCACAGCACTTAGCGTCAGAGCAGCGTCTTGCGAAAGGCACGGTCGAGGAGACGGTGGCTATAACAGTCGGACGTTGCCTTGTTTAGCTCGTGTGATTAGGGCTTGGCAGCCTCAGAGCTGTGCTCCATGTGTTCCCCGAAGGCAGCGTTCCCGTCCGCTCCGCGGAGCTGGCACATCCCGGGCTGAGGGCTCAGCCGAGCACAAAGAGGCGCTGCGATCGAATCCCGCTATTCCGAACCACCATGGGCAAGGGATATTTATCGCGTCAAACAGAAGAAGAAAAGCCAGAAAAGGGAAACAAAGAAATAATAATAATAAAAAAAACCAACCAAACAAACAACAAAAAGCCTCAACAGAACAAATCCCACAGCACTCGTGCTGGCTTTGATTCCCCCTCACAAAGCCAGTGCTACGTGCTCCTGCCGTTTTCCGACTCCAAAAAATGTCGGGGCATGCCATTTCCAGTGTTTCTGAACCCACACAGAGGGAGATGTGCTGTCCCCCTGCAACCCCGCTCCGGCGGCACGCAGCGGGCCCAGCGGGGCGTTACTGAATCAGTGCTGCTCGCCAGGCTAAATTAAAACGATGATGAGAAGCCCATCTCTGCAGCACCGAAGGGAAACGCTCCATTACACCCGGCCCGGGGCTATTTATAGAGCCAAGCGGCTGTCGGTACTGTGCCTGCGGGTGCCGATGGGATCGTCAGTATGCACCCTGGTTCTTTTTCGGTCCAAACTTCTATGTAACAAAACATGTAGCGAGTGAGCTTCGGCTCGCGTGGGGAGGGCAAGGGGCTCAAGTATGTCGTTGCTTTGACAAAAAGCCCATTTCTCCCCCCCGCCAACCAAATACAGAGGTAGCAGGGGAACTGGAAATTCTGTCCATATTCACAAGAGGCACGGGCTGAACAGAACGATTCTTGCCATCAGAAATGAAGATCAGACTGTCTCCAAAAGCGAAAGCGCCGCTGAGAAATCCGGAGCAGGACGACAGCTCGTTATCTGCAAATGAATCTCCTGCTCTAACATCGCGATCTGATTGTGCATTTGTTTCCCTTTCCGCGTTCCATGTGCCTGCGCGCTGACTGGCTGCCAGCGCTATCTTACCAACGCAGCACGCTGACGGATTGCTCTTTAATAAGGCTCTCGTTAATCTTTCTTCCCCAGGAGATCCGTATTTTCTATTCCGATAAGGCTGAACAATTTCAGACGGAGAGGCGGCCAAGCCCCGCTCGCTCCCCCCACCCCTGCCGGCCGCAGGAGGGGCGAAGGGGCCGCGGCCGTCCCACCCGCGCCTGGGCACCTGCGAGCGCACCCGGGAGAGCCCCCGGGGCGTGGAGCGGAGTCCCCGTGCGCCCGCCAGGGGGAGCCCGAGGCCGGTGCTCCCGGCTCAGGGTCCGGGGCGGAAGGGTTCGCGCCCCGACGGAGGGCGGTCGGAGAGGCGTGCCGCGTCCCGGAGCGTGGGGTGGGGTGGGGTGTCCCGCGGGTGGACTTACCGCATATCTTCAGGCCGATCTTCCTGGTGCACCCGTGCGCCACGCCGCACCACGAGTCGTAGGCTGCAAGAGAGGGCAGAGGTGTTCCCTGGCGCGGCGGGACCCCAGTGGGACCCCGGCCGGCTCCTGCGCTTCCCCATCTCGATCTTTCCCCGACCCCCTGTTTCGGCGGGCAACCGTGGCTCCTCGTCCCCGCGGCGGCAGCGCCGGGAAGAGAGAGAACGGCACCTGGGGCCGGAGCATCCCACAATGCCCTGGCGGGGCTCCAGGGAAGTGGCAGCTTAAAATAAAGTGGCGTGAAATAGGGTCACAGACGAGTTCAGGAATTAATTGGGTGAATAATAGTATTGGACTCGATGAAGGGACGTGGCTGGCTGGGCCCGAGCTGTCGGCAGCCCCACCGGAGACACTCTGTCCCGGCCATGCACGACACCCTTTGCCCGTGGCGGTTCAGCCGGGCCGGGCTCAGCCGCTGTACCGGACCTAAGCTCCCCAGGGAACGCCGCCGAGCGGCGAGGCCTGCCTGCTCCTGCGTGGTGCAGCGCGTCCGCCCCGACGGGAACGAATTCTTCCCGGCAATCCGCCCCGGTCCTGCCCCGCCGCGACAGGGCGAGTAGGGCGACGGGGCTCCCATCATGGGCTCGGGCCCGCAGAAGGAGCTCCCGCTTCGGCGCATACACAGCCGAGCCGAGGGGACCGCCCCCTCCACGCCGGCGGCGGAGCCGTGAGACAGCCGCCGGGGCGAGGTAGGGGGGAGTGCGGACCCTCTCCACGGCCCATCCCGCACCGCCTCCACGGACGATGGGACGGCCGCAGATATGGGGGACCCCAGCGGGCTGGGGCAGGGCTCAGGGAGCAGAGCGGAGCGCTGCTGAGCCCGGCAGACGAACCCTCCCGACGGGGCTGGGCGGCGCGGCTCTTGCGCTGCCCCTCCGTGCAGCCCTTCACCCCGGTGGAGGCAGCTTCGGCGCTCGCCCCCTCCCCCCGACCGCGGGACAATGACAGCCACGGCTCATCGCCCCGAAAGCCCTTCCAGGGTAAAAGAGGTTCCCTCTTAGCTGTGCCTCACAACCTTTCGTTTCTTCCTGCCGCCCGCTCTTTGTCTCCGGCGCTTTACAGCGCCGAGCTGCTCGTTTGTTTCAGTATTTTGGCAGCCGGCAGGGCCGTCAGCTGATCCCACATCCACCTGCAGCAGTCTCCCCTTCCCACTCGCACCTCAATAACTCAAAGCGAATTCAGAGCAATTAGGAATACAAGGCTTTGAAAAGCTGCAATTAGCATCCTAATTTCGCTTGATTACAGGCTTCAGCGCGGGCTGAAAGGAAGCGCTAGCATTAGCATTTATAAAACGTGCGGGGGGGGGGAAAGAACCCGCTTTGAGCTACCGCTGTAACTTCGCCCCTTCAACCGAATCATTTCCTCCCAGCCCCGACAACATCCCCATTTTTCTGCCGCCTGGGGTTCAGCTCAGCGCCCACGTCCGTCAGACGTAGCCGCAAAGCGGTCACAGAGGGGCCGTGGGGGGCTCTCCCCGCCGCACGGACCCCGTCCCTCCTGGAGGCAGTTCCTTTGTGTGAGCACTTTGCACACCTTGCCTAGCGGCGCGGAACGGGAGGCAAGGATCGATCGTTTCGTTTGGAAACGGGGCTTCCCGAGCGGAGAGCGCCTCCGAAACGCTTTAAACGAGGAAAATAATAAAACCTACTTGTGGGTCGTAAATTGGTTGGGGCGGGGTCCGGAGCGTCGTTGGAGGACGAGGGAGCTGAGGAAGCCATGCCTTCAGATGTGCCCCAGTGCCCGGAGCGCGGCTTTCCTTCGATATTCCTCCGAGGGCGACTGGGAAGCGAGGAATTTACTGGAAAGAAGGAAGAGAAGGCGCGTTTAGTTGCCCGTTCTTCTGGAGGGGGGGGGGGGGGGGGGCGTGGATGTCCGTGGGTGGGAGGCTGCGGACCCCGGTGAGCAGAGCGGGTCTCAGGACGGGTCGGGCTCCCGGGCGCGGATGCTGAGCGTCACGCCGGGAAGATGCTTCGAGAGGCTGAAGAACAGCCACGTCTCCTCGCTGGATGCCGAGGCGCTACCCCTGCGCCGGAACGACGGGTTTAGCAGACCGTGAAGTCTATCGCAATTATATCGGTGGCCACTGAGCAGGGCGATGAGGTGGCTCGCGTCAAACGGAAGCCAATGTGCGGAGCGGGCTTCGAAATGACCGGCCCCAAAGATGACCTACAATCCCAACCGGAGCCCATTGCTGTGCCTGATCAGCCAATCCCCGAAACACACGCCAAGCTGAGCATCCTACCGCTAAACCCCCGCCACAACAAAGGTGCATTTTTGCCCAAGCCCAGGGACGCGCGCCATGCACGGATGTGTTCTCACACGCATGTTCCAGCAAATCAGGGGCAAGGCACACTCCAGTACAGCCCGGTTTGCCATGCAAGCTGCCGGCGCTGATGGTGCGAGGCGGCCGGGGTAATCAGACCGGCCCCGGTCCCATCAGATGTGCTCCTTCCTCCGCCCGCCAGCACCGGGGTGTCGGCAGGGAATGGCCGGGTCAGTGACCCGCTCGTCCTTTTTGTCGCCGTGGCTGCCTGCGATTTATTTTATTCCCCTTGTAAGAAAAATGAAGGTCGCGGTAACGAACGAGCGCTTTCTTTGTTAGCTGCTGGTTTCACGTCGGTAGCTAATGGTTCGTTGCCATTGTTGGGCGGTTTTACGTCCCCGTGTAAAAGCAACGCATCGATTACTTCAGTGGTAAACGGGTATTTCGCTCTTTTAAGATGCAAAAGAAAACGATCATAAAGGAGAAGCGATTCTCCAGACAATGCATAGAAACGAAGTAACAGGTTAACACGATGTCTAAGGCGCTGGCTGTCTCGAAATACCCCTTATCCCTCTGTAGCTTCGACAGCGATCAAAACCAAATTTAGGACAAACAAAAGCTCTGCATCCTGAAAGCCGCTCCTAAAGCTTTGGAAATAGGACGCGGATGAGCGTAGACTTACCGAGGGGCGAGCGGACCGCCGTGCTACCGGAGCCCAGGCAGAAACGCGACTCCAGCCGGGAGCGACTCGCCGCTTATAAACTCCGCCAGAAACGACGTCGGAATACCAATCGCGCGGCGGAATTTAATGCGAGCTGACCTTTTTTTTTCCAGAAGTACTCGGATTTGCTTTTTTAAAAGCGTGAATCGCCGGCTGAGCTACTTCGACGCAGGCATGAGTCACAGAGCTGCCGCCACCCCCTCCGCGCCGCTCCGCACGGGGCTGGGGCGGGGACTGGAGGGGCGGCCCCGCTTCGCCCCGCTGCGCAGGGTGGGACTGACCCGGGCCCCTCGCGCAACGCTTGCAGCCGGGCAAGTCCCAGTGCCTGCCAGCGGCGCTTCCCCTTTCCCTAGACAGCACCGGCTCGCTCCAAAGCCTCCGGGCGTGCCCAAGGGCGGTACACCGCCGGGCGTAGCGGCGTGAAGGCGAAGCGGCCGGGCTGACCTCCGGCCCCCAGCTCCGGCTCGCCCCTCTCCACCGCCTCTTTCCCTCCGCCAGAGGGTGGCAGAGGCACGGGCACCACCGCTCGTTGCGCCTTCGGGGCCGCACGGCAACACCTGGATCTCCACGACTCCCGCCAGGGCTGCCGCTGGACTACCGCTTTACACCTGCCACCCTTTTGCTAAAACGCGGAACATTTGTTTCTGCACCTCCGACCGCCCCAAATCCACGTTTCCCCACCCCACACCCCAAGCAATGCTTTGCTGATACGTTGCGGCACTGAACGTGGTGCTAGGTACTGATGTGCTGCGGTAACTACGCAGACGCCCAGAGCAAACTCTGCTCACAGAGCTAACAAGTAAAGGGGCTGAGAAGAATCTGCAATGAGACGGGAGGAAAGAAGCAGCCCGGTGGAGCTGGAGGATTCAGCCACGTGCAAAGAGCAGGGCAGCGCGGATGCATTCTTCCTGAGTGGCTCGAGGGGAAGGGCAGATACTTCAATTCCTTTTTGGAAAGGAGAGCGGCAGACTGAGGCATTGTGTGGCCAATTCGACTGTTGTGCCGAGCAGACCTTATGTCTAGGAAGCGGACAACGAACGAGAGCACCAGAGGCAGCTTTCAGACACACTGAGGTGCCGCCAGCCCGGGATGACGTGATCTTCTGCCATCTATCGCAGGGGATGATTTTTAAAGGTGGCTTCAGCCAAGAGAAATATGGGTAAAACCGAAGCCGGTTGACTCTACAAATGGAATTAGGGATTCATAGGTAATCGTGGCAGGATGGCAGCGCAAGGAATCAACGAAAGATCACGCAAAGACCTCAGAAGCCATCCGTCACCGAAAGGTGCCACCCCCACACATCGCGCCCTGGAGCAAACGTCGTGCGTTAGCACCAAAGGGAAGCCGCCAGGTCACGAAGCTCCGCCGCCACAGCGTGGTTCGGCACCACGGACAGCGCCCGTCGCGCTCTGCGTCTCCCGAGCGACTCCGAACGGCCCCGAGCGACTCCGAGCGGCCTCGCGGGAAGCGGCGAAGGCAGAGCCCCGGACGGCTGCCGGCGCCGAGAGCCCCTCGCAGCCGGTGGGGCGGAAAGCAGTGGGGAGCGGCGCAGCCGGGGCTCGGCGCCGCCCACACCGGCCTCCAGGTGGCGCTGCACCTCAAGGCCAGGCCCGGCAGGCCGGGAGGCGGCGAGCGGCGGCCGGCGCTCCGTGCCCCGCATCCATCCTAGGGGCACAGCAGCACACCTCCGCAGCTACACTCCGTGCTCATCACACCGCTTCGGGACTATGAACACCCCGCAGTGAACGCTCTGTATAACCACGTATACAACAGGGTGTGCACCCAGGAGCTGCGGGTCTTTGCTGCCTCTGATTCTTCTGATTTTCCTTTTTTTTTTTTTTTTCTTTTAATCATGCTGTTATGATCGCATATAACCCAGTGCATTGTTACAAACCATGTTGACCGCATCAGTTTTTTTTTTTTGTTTGTTTGTTTTTCCTTTGCCACCATTTCTGGTACACGGTTATGTCTTATTTACCTGCGTGTTCGATGGAGTGGAATAATTTAGATGTCAAATTTTGAAAGAAGAACTGGCAAACATATCAAAACTAAGCCTTTAAGAAGTTTTCTGGCTTTCACTTGCATTGATAAAAAATACAGATTGATATTACAGCATGTCCATAGGAAAAAAAAAAAAAAAGAACATGCCAAGAAAAACTTAAGAATGATTGTTCTAATTACTTGTCACTGTCCAAAAAGATCTACAAAAGGAAATTAGGTGAAGACCTCTATTCTAAAGATAACTTGTGCTCTCTGTTTTATGGCACCTGATTAACATTCACTGAAACTGGGAGGTAGCTGTAGGTTTTGCCATTGACCAGTCACTGACGTATCCAACTGCCCCAAGTGCAAGGACCCTGTCCAGCACCTGGATTTCAAAGGCAGCTCAAGGCAAGCTGCCAGCTAGAACACTCACCGGTCTGCTGTGATGAAGGGCATATGGAAAAGACTAATCTGAAGCACATTGCTTCGCATACTTTGTGGCTTCTTGCTGCAGAATGTCCCCTTCCTGGTCTGTGCTGGAGTGAGTTGCTGTTCGTTTTGATCTGCTTCATCTGAAAAATATCAGCAAGTATAGCTTACATCCCAAAGCAATGGCAGGAGCAAATCCCCATTGTCAATACCCACTAGCAAGTATGGAAGAAGAGAACCTCCTTATTTCCAAACCAGAACAAAATAAAAATCAACTGAAAGATTTATTTATCTTGACAGGTTAAAAAATACCTAAATTGTGGAGCTGTAATTACGAACAAATAGTAACAGTATTATCCCCAGTAAATCTGCTCCCTATTAGTTTTAGGTTCTTGCAACTGTTCACCCTGAGTTTAAAATAAATTTTATTTCTATCCTCCATCATTAACCCTGTGGAGCCAAGACAGCCAACGCTGCAAGTCTCCCCTTGTGATTTGTTGCTGTAATCGTTACACGCCTCATTGAGCTGTATCTTTTTATCCCATTGGAGGGCATCAGTTGACAATTAGAACATTCAGTAATTTCAGTAATGCTGCTGCAGGAGATAACACAATTTGGCTCTGCAGTCCCAGAATGAATGCACAGAGACGAACTCTGGGATCTTTTAATACAAGATCTATTTAAATTAAGCATATTTCATTAAGAATCTTATGGAGACAGAAAACATGGGCTTTTCTTGTCTTCTCAAATCATAAATCACTCTCAGGTATGGGCTTTCCTAGGTCTCCACAGTTAGCAGAATCACTATAGTTGTATTCGCCTTCCTCCCCACCCCCCTTTCTTTTTTCCCTTCATTTTTTCTGTGATGGCCAAGTCAGGGTTTGGCTTGAAAAGCTTGGCAGCTTAACCTAGAGAGAGATCAGCACCAGTGAAATACCAGGCCTTTTATAGCAACATATTTGAAAAACCTGATCGCTCTGCTATTTTTTAGATACATAACAGAAATTTACTTCTATTTTTTCTCAAAAAAGGAAGGTTCAATGTACCTGGCTGAAATAAAAGAATAAAAGTGGTTTAAAAAGGAACAATTTGTAGCTAATACTTACACAGCAAGGTATAAACAAAGCATGTTGTAGAAACACAATATAGAAGCAAGATAATATGAATAGGTACTTTATCCATCAGAGAGAAAGGATAGGCAGGTAAGATTTTTTTTCCCCTCTATTTGGCTGAGCAGTTTAAATCTCATGATGTGAGGAGTTTTATTATTTGAATTCTCACAATAAACAGATGTATCCTATTTTGAGAAATGGAGGAGTGCATGAGCTTTAAGCAAAGCCATCAGCTGTTACACATGCCTCGATTTTCAGTATTCAGTATGGGACATTTACAAGAAAACTGAGGATCAATTCTAGGGAAAAATGCACTTCCCCAAATGACATGATTCAAACTGAAGACATTTGCTCGCAAACTGAAATTCTGTTAATGTTGTGTGTTACGGACACATATTCATATTTAATAAGGTAGTAAATTCTCCTGTCCTCTATTTTGACCCTTCAGAACTTCTCTCTGAGCGTTCATTTACCGAATACTCTTGGCTCCCCTTGCTGGCATTTTGATAGCTGCTCTAGAAGGAGATAACCACAGGAATGAGCAGAGCTGCAGCCATCTTGATGGGTGTCAGCCATTCAGAGCTAGAACAGGAGACACAATTTAGCTGTAATATTTCTAAGTTTTCTTTTCAAAGCTTTTGCACATCAGATATAGAGCAGCACTGCTCTGAACAATGAATTGACTACAACCTCTCTCTAGAATTTTAAAGGAGTGTTAATGTTGTGAGGATTTCAAGGAAACGTCTGGGAAAGGATTGCGCTCTGGTATTTCTGATGGCCACATTCTCTACAGAACAGATAAGAGGGCTAATTTCATCACTTTCTGGCCACAATGAGAGAACACCAACCTAAGACTTCACTCCTCAACTTTCATCTGCCAACTATCTTTTCCTTCAGAGATTAATAACCTCCTTTAGCTGAAGTGTAGGCTAAATAAACTGAAGGTAAGTTAGCAAAAATTATGAAAAATTTGACAGGTATCCAAACTCACACTATCCACATCATACAGAAAAGCCTGAAGTTATAGATATAGTTCTATTGAGTACTTCACAGAAAATTCTATACAAAAGCATTAGGGATCTGCAGACTGCAAACTGACCAACACATAACTTTCTTTAGGATGTAGAAGTAAACAGAATTCTCCTCTTCAGTATCTGAAATAGATCCATAGTTTGGCTTGTGTATTAGTATCAATTAGCCCTGAATAACTTCAGATATTAACATATCCATTGCTTGCCAAAGGCAGACTGTGGAAAATCCTGTGGCAGTTCACAGTCCAGACCACGAAAGCAGATGATAGACATTTTAAAAGTAATTGGGGGAAAAAAAATTCTTTTTCTTTGTAGTAGTTTTGAACATTTGTATTAGGCCTGAGAATTTCTGTAGAAAAAAGCAATAGTAAACCTTAATGCATTCATGTGTTTAATAAAATACGGTCACTGTATCTTTTTCTTCTGCCTACCTCAGAACTAGATGTTAGCTATATTTGGTTTTCATTATTGACTTTACTAAATGTGATTACACTCATCCCAATAAAACTTAGGATTTCATACAATAAAATTCTTACTCCATTTTTTTTTTAAAAACAAACTGTAAATACAGTGAGAGTTGGCTACAGGCCTTACCTGAAGTAGCATGGCTTAAATCAGAGTATTTTTTAAATTACTTTAAAGCGAAAGAGTTGCACTAACTGTGCAACTTGATGCATACCTTTTAATAGGAATGCCAGTCAATTTATAGTCAGACTTTTAAAAACACTTCGCTTATTATCTGTTTCTTTCAGCATTGTAACATGGTTCACTTAGTTTTCACCATATGGACACCAACTGATTTGAGGTAATACATATGGCAGACATCCCACATAGATGCCTGCATTAAAAATGGCAGAAGATATTAGCACAAAATGTAAACCATCTTGAGTTTATACATCCGATCTATTATTGAGATACTCAACTAAAAAGGGAATTTGCTTCTCAAGAGCATATCTGAATCATTTAAAAGTCTTAATGCCAGCCCGAGAAAAATGAGCATATTTATAAAGTAGGAGGAACAATCTCCTCTGTATGAATTTGCCATGTCAGTTTTAAAAGCAAGGATATGAACTCACATACAACTTGAGCACTTTGAGCAAATGGTTGTCTTTTACAAAAAGTCTTTATTAAAAAAAAAATCAAAATAGGAAAAAAAAGAAAAAAAAAAGCAAGAGGAAATGAGTGATGCAGACACAAAAACTAGTAATTCAGAAATCACTGCCTCAAAGGGCTTGATTGTTTTGATTCCTTTAAATTTAAGTGAGATAAGAGGTACCCCACTTTCCTCTGGAAAGCAGCTGACATACTTACCCTTTACCTACTTCTACAAACCAAACTTCTGTTTCTTCTACAGTCTAGCTGTGGCCAGAGGAACAACTGAATAATTGGTGGTAAATCTACTTAAGAAACTCAGTCATGTAACTTCTTTACACAGACCAAAGCCACCAGGAATGTGAATTCAAACTTCCTCAGTTGAGTGTGAAATATTGTACATCACAGTCACATCTATCATCTCTGCAGCAGTGCACGATACCTCAGTCCATAACTTTTATAAATGTTAATAATAACTAATACTAAAATGGCAAAGGTCACAATCTTATCAGTTATGTAAAATTGATCTACATCTAACATTCTACATCTAGCATTTATAGAGTGTTACATAGTTTATCTCCAAATCTGAACAAGAAAAAGAGCTTGAGTAAAGTTTTTCTGTTGCAGTATTCTTAACAGCTGTTTTGCTAGGGTCAAGTCCATAAATCCACAACATTTCTCAGCAAGATGTGTTTTCATTTTTAAGTGGCACTTCTGTCACTCAAAACTCCATCGTCATTTTGTAGAATACTTTCCCATCATCATACTGGAAGAGTTACTTTCCCCCATTCAAGAGTAATGTAGCAGACCTAATACTTCCAACTACTTCTGCACGTATCAAGTATGAACATGTAATCAAGCTAGAGAACAAGGTAGTTTCTGCAGGCGTAAGTTTGAAAGGAATACAATAGGGCTTGATATTAATGATAGTAAAAGTTACTGAAATTTAGAAGAAAAATACTGAATGATATACTTTAATGTATCTGTTGGAAGATCAAAATTGTTGACTGAAAAACCACAGAATTCCCTGACTAATTTTCCTCAGAATCATAACTTTCTTCATCTTTTTCCTCACTGCTATTTGGATACTTAGTAGTCTTGATGCTCATGTTGCTGCTTTCATGACTTTTTTCTTCATCATCTTCATTATCCCCAGTGGCAAGTTTCTGTGATCCTTCTACCATAAAAATATACAAAATTATTCTTTGCTGCACTACATTTCATATTACAGATGTTTTAAGAAAACAAGTAAGGTAATTAGTTTAACCTATTTCCAATTTAATCATTGAATACCAATTAATCCTTTCTAGTGAGTGAAGAAAGCTCTGCAACGATTGTGTGACAGACAGCAGAGTTAAAACTATGAAGTTTGCTTGTATTCTGAGATGTGCTGTGACCACTTTGCACTTGGAACTGGCTCAACAAAGCTCTAAAACCAGAACAGCTGGTCACCAGAATATCACTTATTTATGGGTAAACGCTCAGAAGAATTAAACCACTGTTTAAGCTTCTTTATTGTTTCTGTTTCCTGTAGCTACATAATAGCAAGGGAATGGGAGACGATTCCTCCATCTTTACACTGCTTCAGGTGTCTATATATCCTAACATACACAGGACTAAGAAGTCCTGTTCATGAGTTAGTGCTGTAAGCTAAACTTAGTACAGAAGGGAAGAAATGCACACCTAAACCAGGTGTGGGAGTATCCAAAGGTGTCTTACAGTAACTATACTATTACTTTGTCCTCACTGCAGTACATTACAGAATTCTGAGGGACTTCTTTGAGCTTAAAATCTTTTATCCTAATACACATTTCATAACAAACATGGCAAACACTTTGATACAATTCAATTGCCTTGATCACAGGTAATAAAGCATAATTGGATGTCTTTTTGTGACTCTACTGAATTCCTCTACTTATTGTTACATTCGCTGCTGGAAGTTTTCACCCCAAATGCTAAGTGTACTTTTGAGTTTCCTCTTTCATTTCAGTGAAAGGTGATTCAGATAAGTTTACGGACTTAAAGTTTTGGACCAAGCTCATTCCACCTGCTCTGAGCTTCTAAGTTCGTAACATTTGTCTCTTTTTCTTCTTTTTTTTCCCCCTCCTTTAATGTACTGTGAAATTAATACTTGTGATTAAACATCAACAGCTAGAAAATGTTTACTATGGTTTTCTTTTTCTAGTTTTTTTTTTTTTTTTTTTTACCCAAGCCAGTCTATTTAAGATATATAATATACAAATATAATATTAATAAATTCTTAATTACTGTATTTTAAAACATAAAATCAGATCCCTATTAGTACAATAATTCACCATGTTTAGCCATTAAAGGCAAAAATGTCTCTATAATAAAATACTCTAACAGTCATTCTCAAACTTACTCATCAACAACTGTTCTTCAAGAAGTGGAAAAAGCTGCTTGGCTTCAGCATTTTCTTCTTCACAGATAAGAACTACAATTTGACAGCATAATATATTTCGAACATGCATAGGATGACACAAGCAAACGAAAAATAGCAAGAAGACTGTCATTTGAGGTTCATGCAAGAGCAATTACACCAGTGAAAAATAGTATATACGCACAAATCAAAACTAGATATTTATAACTTGAAGAATGTCAAGCCTATTTTTGCAGCCAGTGCTTCTGAGTAGCCCTGAAATTTTGGTTAATTGATTACAAAGGAAAAGAAATGATTTCTCAGTCAATGGGATTAGTAACTTCAGATGAAACTTTAATTCTAGCATTAAGATGGGAAGAAGACAAATGGCATTTGAGAGCAATAAGATGATAAATTAATATATTATAAGAATAACAAACAGAAAATTCAGTTATCAAGTTAAATCTGAAAGAAACCCAATTCCAATAAGACACAAAAACTTGAATATTATTCTGCATACCATCTGCACACAGAAACCACAAAGTAAGTGAACCCAATCTAATTAAAATTTTTTACCCAAAAGAATAATCACTATATTTTCCTTGAGAGACAACCACCTTACTCTTCTCACATCCCTAACTAATATCCCTCATTTCTCAGAAGTACCATCTTTCCTCTTACAGTCTAGATAGCTGACTGAACTCATACTATCCTAGATTCTTAACTTATGCCAAGCTTTGAAGCCTTCTGGTTTGATAATACACCTGAAGATGCATTTCTATGTCCATTCTATTTGCACACTTTTCCTCCACCTAAGCAAGCTGGTCCAGTACAAGCCATTGCACAATGCTTATGTCTTTAGTTCATTACAAATACAAAAATGCTGTCACAGGAGTCATTTTCACATGTGTTCTTTCCTTACTGGCATGACAAACATTTTTTAATATCATGGGAAAAGGAATACATTCAGTAAAAAGGGTTGGCAAAGATCCTACTCACAATAACTTTTATTTGGTGGTTAGAATATATTTTTCATTTGGGAATGGAACTTGAGGTTCAAATCTCTGAAGGTAAAAGGAACTGAATTGGAATTTCCAAAAATCTCAGTATGTGCAAATACTCCAAATACTCAGATTACACTTCATATGTTCCTGTGTGCTGTGAGAAAGGATGGGTGCCCAACTCTTAGAAAAGGCTCAGAAGAAAACTTCAGAGGAGACTAATGTTATGGTCACCTACACTGTGTTTCCAAATTCCTGGCTTTGTCCAATTTGCCGGATTTTTTATTTCTAGGTACAAGTCATGTAAACAGGGTTTTAATAACTAATCTTTGCATTACTTTCAAAACTACAAATTAAGGTGCAAATTCCAGAAACAAACAAATAAGTAGTCTAGTTCTGTAGTCTGTTGAGACCTAAAATAAAACTCCTGTAGTATTCCTCTGTAGAATTATTTTATGCTGGCCAAATCTTAGTGCCTGCCACATGAAGTCATTGATGCAAGCACAATTCCAGACTCACCAGTTTCAGAAAACACAAACCTTATTTTGGCAGGACTTATTCTGCAGAGCATCAGTCATCCGGTGTTAATTGCATGTCAGTCTAGCTAGGGGGCATCCACCAAGTATTTATGGAATTCTGTAATCACTGGTAAAAGCCAAATGTTTTCTTTCTGTTACCATGTAAAAGACTATTCTCATCAGAGCTATATTCAGGAGATAACATAACTGAAAAACACGGTTCTCACAGTCTGAAGTATGTTTAGAGGCAAATGCTTTACAGAGATAAGCACTCATCCCAGGGGTGAGCATTTCTCCATAAAGCCAGATATAAACAGGTGCCAGGATGGCACGTTCAGACCTGAGGAAAAAAACCCAAAAACAACAACTTGCACAACTGAGATGCACAACTATTGCTTATAACATCTACTATAAAATAACCCATCACAACATCTCATTTTAACAGCCTACTTACACACACTATAGGTAATGTTAAGTAAATTCAAATTTTACCTACATTTTCTTGTACTGTCTGGGAAAGACTGCTGGATAAATTCTTATTTTTCACATCTTTGGACAAAACATGCCATCTATGTATTGGAAGAAATTGTCATTGGTGGGAATAAATAAGAGAAAAAAACAAAATACAAAAAAACCCCAAGCATATAAATATAAGAAATACTAAAAAATACATTGTTTTTTCACCAAAATTACCTGCAGTGAGGTTTGACAACCACAATTGTAAAACATCAATATGTAATAATCCTAATACTAAATTTTGATTCTCTGCAGAAGAATGAGTTAGTTGAAAAGTGAACATGCCACATGTGTTTTGAAGGACAGAAAAGTAGTTCTAGTCATTTGTAACTTCTTATAGCTGAAAATTCCTCAGTGATAGAGTCCCAAAAAGCAGCACGTATGCCACTTGCTACTTTCCTGCTTCCTTCAGAGCAAAAGAATTTTTATCTTATGTTTTAACAAGCCTTCTCCTATTATCCAAGTTATACAAGGAGTATGATGAATAACGAATTTTCTCTTTGCAGTTAATTTCAAGGCAACTCAGATCAAAATGGGCTCGCTGACAAAGAATAGCTCCAAATTTTAGGACATTTTGCAGCCATGTCCAGCAGACAAAGCTCAGCCCATTTTCACTGGCTGCGCACACCACTGCTGTTCTCCTCTCTGCCTGTGCTCACCTTGGGCAACGGCAGATCACGCTGACTGCAGCCACCTCATCTGTGCCACCAGGCTCTTCAGCAAGCCTGCACTGTAACAGAAAGTCATGCCGGGACAGAAAATGACTAATTCCCTGCACCTCCTGCTAAACCTGCAACTCAAGGCTCTGGGCAGGAACTGGGGAAGGGAGCTGCAGCAGCCTCGGTGCCAGGATTTCTTGCTCAGTAAAGCTGAGAGTCACCTCCTGCTGACTGACCTGCTGCTGACCAACCATCCGAAGTGCTGGACTGCCTCAACGGTTCAGAGGATTTAAGAGGACTTTTGTTTTTGAGCCATACCATGGCCAAAAAAGGTTATGATCTGAACTTGAGACCCAAGGAAAAAAAAAATCTTTTGCACGGTTATTTTTCACTTTATATGTGTATGTACACATTTTGAGAAAGAAAGCTATGCTCTCTCCCACGTAGTAAGTTCCTCTCTGGGTCTGTCAGCTTCTGTTCTCAGCACACATTAAGTGGTGGCAGCAGTGGAAATCATTTGTGTGCTGTACCTCTCAGCAGTTCCACTGCTGCCCTTGAACTTCCAGCACACGGATATTTGTGAATCCTTTTCAGTGTATTTTTGAGACTGACACTGAAAACACTCAAGCAACTGAAAAGGCTCAGCGTGAATATGCAGAAACTATGTTAAAACACACGGAAAGCTTACTTCTGCTTTTTGAACCATCAAATTCCCTTGACAGTTTGTCACTGGAGATCTTAAAAATAAATCTGCATTGCTACAAATACCAAATCACCTTCAGCATGATCCAATCATACTGTTCATTCTTAAAAAAAAAAAAAAAAAAAAAAAAAAAGTTCTCCACGAAATAAGGGTAGAGACAGTAAATTCAAATGTCAATGTCAATATTGGTGCTACGGCTACAGAATTTGGAGTATTTGCCTGGTGTTCCACGTGGTTTCCCTTCATCTTTCAAGTTTAAACCAGTAACTTTAAAAGTACAATTATAATGGAACATGGAGATGGAAGAAATACACTTAAGTGGAGTTTAATAACAACCCTTGAGTTTCTGTGCACTAGTGCCCACCCCAGAAGTATTTGCTGCTCCTGAACGGCACGTGTGAACGGTCAGATCAGAATTATCTCCAGATAAAGGTCTCTACATTTATCTATGTTTATTGAAAAGAGTAATAAATAAACAGTTAAAAAAAATAAAAGACAAGTCACAGAACATGAAGATGTTGAGATTTCTATAATGTGGCTTACACAACAATGCTAGGTTTTATTTTTCATTTGATCAAAATATCAACAGAGCCAAGTGAAGGACAGATTAAAATGGTTCATCCACATATTTCCAGTCTTTCAAAATTAATTGGGTGACAAACGATTGCATTATCGAGCTCTAATTGCTTAAAAAAGCATGTAATTGATCAGCTGCAAAACCAAAGACTTCTTACTCTGGCACTGCTTGAACTGATTCAGCAGCCTCTTCTGAAAAGCCAGCACAGAACAGCTGCTTCACATTTAGGTTCACCTGATGCAAATTTTGTTCCTCAACTCTAAGACTTTCTTAATCTGAAGATGGATGGTAATCTGCCTTGAAGTTCCACTTCACATATGTGCTACCAAACCACTCAGCCCCATACTTACTTAGATTTTCCCAGTTAAGTAGTAACTATACTTAAATAAGTGCTATTTTATATGCTAAAAATTGCACATGATCTATCTTTTGGCCTCCAGAAAGGCAATTTTTAAATTCTGTCTGTTTACCCTTCAAACAGAAACAGTAACTCTAAAAACAGTTAATTTTCCACTTATCATTTGGTGTTACTGAATTGCCCAAGCAATGAAAAAAAATCTGAAATTTCAATACAAATGCAGAGAAAGATACAAACTGAACCTTTGCCGTTATTACTTCATCATCCTCACAGATATTGTGAGCAGTAAAGTTTAGCTCATCACTCAATAAAATATCTAAATGAGAAAAGAAACAAATCTATTGCCACAACGGTGGTGTGTATTTCAGTCCTGGAGTAAGCAGCTGCTCACGCTATTGATTTCTGTTCTTTTTGAACAATTGTACCAAATAGAAAATTAAAAGCAAACAAACAAACCAACAGCAGCTAGCATAAACATATTTAACACTGAGCTACCAGAATTTGTCCAAATAGATGTGCAACATCAAAACGAGTTACTGTTGGTTTTGTTTTTTCATTAAATTTTATACATTGTCTCCACATGTTTTACCCACTGACAGCTACTGAAGTGATTTATTGATGTCAATGCCTAACTCAGAAAAAACAAACAAACAAACAAGCAAGAGGACAAATCAACACAAAGAAAGCCAGCCAGGACCTCCTGGTGCCCTCTCCAAGCTCTGGAGGTGGGTTTCTCCCCTGTCCCCCCCAGCAGAACTCCTCAGCTGCACAGTGACGTGTGTGCTCTCACCCCACCCTATTTCACACACGACCGCAGCACGCACTTGTCTCCTAATGAGATCGCTGAGATTTAAATGTGGGCTCAGAAGGATTTCTCTGTGGATTTCTTAGTAAGCAAGCCACATGAATGCTGCTGTTATGCTCTTTAACATTTACGAGGTGCTAGAATTTGTAATTATTGTTTCTGGTGGTCCTGATTTTCTAGCGTTAGCAAACCACCACACAGGCTGGTTATGTAGCATCAGTGGATCGTCACAACAAAGCAACACAGAACAAACATGAAGTGATTTAAAAAATGCATTAGGTATAGGGCTGGATGATATTTGAGGAGGGTATGGTGGGACCATTGTGTAGTCTGAAGAGGTACAGCACAGAGACCCCCAGAAATCATTGCGGGTTTGAAGTGAAAAAGATTGACTGCACTTTCACAATACTTAACCTGAATAATGGCTCCAGCAGCTACAAATAAACCCTAATTTTTTTCCCCAACTCCAACAACAGCATCAGTTACATAACTTCATAACATTAAAATACAACATTTGAATTTAAAGCTTGGAAAAAAAATTCGTGCACACACACACGCACAAAGAGCTTAAATTTTGACACATCACAAAACTGATGGCAAGTGCAACCCTACTTAACCTGCTCTGCCCTTCAGAATGTGCACTTTTTATTATAATTCTAATTTGGTCCACTGGGTGGATTGCTCCTCTTTTATCCACTAGGCTTGATCAAATCAGTGCAATACAAGAACTGCTGATGCATGAAATGATAGGTCAATGTAACCTTGTCATGGAGTAATGTCCCTGCAAATCACAGTAAACAAATAAGAGTTCATTTTATGCTCTGGGTTTTAGGCATAAATTTCCAAAACCTAAATCAGGTACATTTTTACTTCAAATATTACGTATTGCTGCATACTTCTATATGAAAAACTCATTTAAATTCTTAACACACAATACTAGAGAAAAATTACAAATAAATGGTGGCTGTAGTTACCAGGGGTATTTTATCCCCTTCATCCAGCACTGGACATTCCTGTATTTGTGTACCTGACTTCTTATGATCTTTGTACAAAGAAGACTTTATAATGACTCTTGGCATTGAGATGTGCTTTTGTTTTCTTGCCTTGTTCGTTGCAGATGTCTCTAGAGTAAGCTGATCTAAACATCAGGCACTCTACATTTAGCACTATCTTTAAATGTAGCAGATTTGGTTTTGCAAATTGTATTTTTTTCATTTTGAATTAGTCTATCACAACAAAGTTAGTATTAGATTGCTAAAGCTCCCACGTGTTTAAAATAAGCCTTGTCCTTGAGATGATTAACAATATAAAAAAAAACTTTGTAAAACGATTACAAGGGCAGCCAAAAACAGAACTAACACGAGTTGTCACATACTAAGACAACATCCCTTAAAAGCTTTCAGATTCAGCTGAATGTATATATGTTTGTATGAACATATACACATATTCCTACGGACCAAGGGTGGGAAACACAACTGACAAGGATGGCATTATGCAATCCTGAGAGTATAAAGCTCACACTGATTTTACACAGCAACAGCAAGAGTACTTTCTAAAAAATATATAATTGTGTTTCGTTCTTGCTCTCCTGCCTTTCAGAAAATAGACATTGTTTTGTTCAGCTCATTCACTAACATTAACCTTTGGAAAAAAAAAAAAAAGCTCTGAAAGACATTCAAGCCAAGAGTCACGTTGTCCCTATCTCACAGAAATAGCGTTCCAAATTGTAAGGATCAGTGAATGGAAAAAACCTTAGATGCTTATTTTATGTTAAATAACAGAAGTTTAAAATATGCATGGAATGCAGAGCTGCATAGGTTAACAAGACCATTCAGTGAAAAATGATTTCCGTCTGAAATATTTTGTTTATGTTTATGCATTTAATAGAGAAAAGAGGTGTTGGAAACAGGTGTTGAAAAGATTTCATTTTTCATTTGGGAGACAGGAGAGAACACACACACGCTCTGCTGATAGATATCTCAAGTAGGGTACTCCTGTCAGAGCCATTTTTCAGAAAGTGGACGTGTCAGCTACACCACCTACACAGCAAAGCCCAGAGACAGATCTGTGATACAATGCCATAATTCGTTTTTATCAGGGTCCATCTGGTCTTACTAAAGACAAGACATAAATGTTATTAGTATTTATTAAAAACAAAACCTGAAAATTCAAACAAAAATAATAGATGATAAAATATGCCACTTATGCTCTTCTGTTAGCCACAAATATCCTCATCCATTTTAAGAAAAGACTCGGAAATTAGAAACTTCTTACTTAAAACAAAACAAAACAAAACAAACAAAAACCCAGAATATTACCTGTAGTCACAGATATCTCATAAGAAAGTATAGTTCTGGCATTTCAAAAACTAGAAAACATGACAAACTAAAACAGCTTTAAAGAAGCTCCATTATACAATCTATTAAAGTCATAGGAAGGCACCTATGAATAAAAACAACCAATTTCCTTTAATGTTAGGCTGAAAGACCCTATGACAGTACCCACAGGCCATGAAATCATATCAACATTCAACAAGATGATCTGCAGCTTAGCTGGGTCAAAAATAAAGGCATTATTTAGTAGTCAGTATTAGGGATATATACATTTTCCTGTAGCAAGCAGATCAGAAACTCAGTACGGAAAGCAGAATCCCTCAACATGCAGTAGCTGTGCATCCCTGAAAGCAGCAGCCCCATTTCTCTCTGCTCCCCTTGCCAGTGCTGGCACTTGTAAGCGCTTTCCCTGACCGCTCTCTCACTTTGAAGCAGCCCAAGCAAGCCATATTTCAGCTGCTGGGCTCTGGCCTTCCCTCACAGAAGGCACGCAGCTGTCACGGAAGGGCAGTGTTTTATGTCGGAATTTCAGGGAAGGACGAGACCCTGCTCCTTTAAAAGTCAGAGAAAGTTTTTCCTTTGGCTTAACTGGGAGCAGGAGGAGGTCCGGAGAAGCAAGTTTCTTCAACATCGTGCATCTTTCAGTGGAATAAACTGTCAGGCAGAAAAACAGATGGGTAGGAACAAATACCAGAGCTACCATCTGAGGAAGTGGCTGAAACTCAGACTTATCTCACTGACATCCCAGATGTGGTCCTACTTAATCTTCTGACAACAGATGGGAAATGCCATTGCACATTGAGGCAGCACAATGTGGTGCCTGCCCCTCTGCCTGTGGGTTGCTCTGCATACTACAAGGACTCTCTTGTGACAGGCAGCTACAGAAGCATGAGCAGGTGCCCAGCCTGGTGTTGTGAAGTAAAATACTTCCTTTTGTGCCTGAGCCCAAAGCTAGTGTGCTGGCACCAGCACTTACTGTATGGCAGCCCTGCCTGCTCCCCTGCTCTGCCTCACAACCACCCAGGCTCCCTAAGCTCCCCAAGGCATGCGACTCTGTGATGGCTCACAAGCATGAATGAGCTGCTCAGGCAGAAGGGGGGAACTAAGACAAGAGAGCTGCAACTGGTTAAACTGTCTGCAGTAGCACAGACTCTGAATGCTGAACTGTATGTCTTGTGAAAGAAACCATTAATCTGAAGTGCACAGGAAGCTCACCACATCTTACACGTTACACTGGAAATAAATAAATAAGTAAATGGAATCTTAAAAAAAAAAAAAAAGCTAGGGAACTTATTTTGAGAGAAATCAAGTATCAGAAGGGCTGCCTCTTTCCAGCATTAACGTCTCAGCCATTCTCATCTTTTTGTGTGTTGCAATAAGGGGACAAGATAAAAGTCAGGACTATCTACCTGTCAGATCACATTTTATCCTTTTAAATTAAAACACCTTTCATGTTATACAAGCATATGAAAAGGTTCTGAAAGCTGTAAACCCATATAATTAACTGCTTTAACTCCAAAGTTTCCCAGTAATAGCAAAAAAGCTTCAGACTGCGGTGCCATGCACTGGGCTGTGGTGACACCACACAGCCCCACACAGAGTTGCTGCTGGGCTGAGAGTCCAGCTGGGCCTGGTGCTCTGCAGCAACACCAGACCATGAGCCACAGGGCAGGCTGTGGGACTGGGGGAAAGCTGCAGCGACTGGCAGCACAGGGTGAGCCCACACATCTGTGAAAGACCTGGAGAAGGGGGAAGGCATCACTGTGCACACTTCTCCAGTGTTAAGGGTTACCCAGCAAATACAGAAATAGATACAAACCTATTTGAGAGGGCATCATCAAGCCATCCAAATAACCAGCAAAAAGCGTTATGAACCCACAAAGCATAAAGGCATTCATAACAGGATGAGACAAATCCATGAAGGATCAGCATGCCCACAGTTTAATACACAACAAACTCCAACCAATTCCAGCTCAGAAAGTTCCTGAAGCACAGTTCCCCAAAAGCAGAGAGGCCACGCCTAGAGAAATGTGTGTTTTTTATACGCTTTGCTTTTAATCCACTTTCCTTAAGCATCCGTTGCTGCACAATGGGCTCCTAGACTGAACAGGCTCACAATAGCGATGTACTTTAAACAGATACAACTGGGATAGCATTAATAATACCTGAGAGGATTCTGTGGAGTGGGTAAAATATTCTGCCCCCAGGGACATGAGTCAAGAGCCCTGCTTCAGAAACTCAAAAAGCTGTATCCTAGTGGCGAAGTGGTTACTAAGAATCTGACCAGCTAACCATTCAGGTCTAGGAGCCTAATTGTTCCGGTTTGTTGCCACAGGCCATAAAAACTGACGGGGATTATCTGTGAAGCCACCTGTCTTTGGGTGTGTCTCAGGACTGACCTACCTTTCCTCTCTGTGAACCTCTTCAGCTGAGCTGTTGCTTATTTCAGTTTAGTTTAAAGTGATTTCCTAATTACTCATTCTAAATAGAAGTAACCTTAATTAAGTAAAAATGTGAGAGAAGCGTTACTTTACATGTTGGAACTTTTGGAATTAAAATTTTAGAAATCCTTGGTATTAGAAATCATTACTGTAGCCCTGGATGCCTCTCACACTAACAAGCTTTAGTGTTACATTCACATTATTAGGTTAGGATTAACTGACGATTGGTGTTCTGATTGGCAATTAAAAAAAAATGTTGCATCTTTTGAAAAAAGTGCTTCTTTTTGTCAGCCTATCTTCTACAGACAAATCTTTTTCTGAATTCTGATACTGGATTGTAACTGGTGCATAGGAAACTTTTATACACAGAAAAGTAGAACAGAGAGTAGGATGGCCACTTAGTTTGCTTCTGACTGTGTAAAACTTCATGCCTTAACCAAAGAGAAGGACAGCTCCTGCAGGCAAAAAATCAGATGAGACTATTTTATGCTTTTGATTTACCTTTTTGAATAAATGATGATAGATAAAAGTGATACCACACTGTAAAAAAGTGCTGTGGAATCAGCAGCAAGTCAAGAGGTTTGGTTGCTTTGATTAAGGTTTTCATGTGGCATTGAGATGGTAGGAACTCAGCCATTTCTGTAGCGAGGTTTCATGAGAGAGACTGCTCTTACTGCTTTTGAGATCAAGAGCAATAGATTCAGGACATATTAAGGATGGTACATTACATAGTCTATTAGTTTTAAAGGGGTGAGGCATGCCTATAATTGGAGGAAACCTTGGTTGGATCATTTATCTTATTCTGTTTCATAAAATGTGCTTTGCTTTATGCTGTGCTTTCCTCTTTCACATTTTAAGCAGGAAGGATTTTTTTTTTTTTTTTTTTACATTGAAGGAACAAATAATTAACACATAATTGGCATGTGCTCCATAGGTAGAAAATAGCACAGGCTGTGATGTGCTTTAATAGCCTGGGCATGGAGGCCAGAGGAGGTGTGCAGCGTCCCCAGACTACTGCTCCCCAGAAGGAACTGTGAATTCAGAGGCTCATTTCCTCACCCCGCGACAGTGGGCAACTGTAGCAATTCTATTGAAAGTTAAAGCTCCTTTTGTCAGAGCACCCAGCCGGCTAAGGGATTTTCTGAGAAAACAGAACCATGTCCAGAGCATCTCTCCTGCTCCAGGGTGGCTCATGTCACTGTACGACCTTGTGCAGAGAAGGGAAGCTGTGTGCCCATAGCCTGCTTTGTCTCACTGTTCTCAACAAAAACTGCAGGGAATCTAAGCCGACACCATAATTCTAATTGTTTTTACCAACATCTAAGTTTTGCATCTTTAATAGTGCGTGTATCTTAATTAGGAGCTGGTTCTCAAGTGTATTAAAAAACAAGTGAACAAAAGAAATAATTGTATAATTCTAATACATCATTCTGAGTATTCAAACCACCTAATTGCTGTAGCTTACTAAAACAGGCCCAAAGTTATCCTCCTCCTTCCCCTTTCCTGAGCACTCTGAGTGGCAAAGTCTCTAACATGTCGATCAGAATCCAAATCTCAGTGTTACAGCCGATACCTGACACCTATTTTAAGTCTAGCAGGAATTAATGCATGCAATAAAAAGAGAAGGAGGTTCTAAAGTACTTAAGCACTTTATAAAAAATGATTTTAATGTAATGTGCTATTGTTTTACTGGCTGTTTAATATTTCGCATTTCTAATAGATGATTAAAACTATGGTATTCAAATAATTGAATAGCAAAACTAGGAGGTAACTCCCACATTTCAGCACACTTCGATCACTGCATTTAGCATAGGAACCCTTCTTCTTCATATGTGCAAAACATTTCAAAACAGTGTACTTGCACACAAAGATTTTCTGTCAGGGCAGAGGGAAGCACAACCCCATGAAGGCAGTGCAGCAGCTGCAGACTGCAACACCCTACAGACGGGCTGGAGGCTGCACCACAAACTCATGAGCTCTGTGGGGAAACCGTGGGAAGTGAATAAACTAAACAGTTCTAAAAAGTCTTGGATCTTGTCCCTCTCCTCTGCACTCAGGGATCTGATAAAGGAATTGTGACTCTTAATGTAGATATCTGTGAGCATAAGCAAAAGGTTCTTCTTGTTTTCTTCACCTGACTCAGCATGCGGTACAAAATGTGGCTGGTGGAAAAGAAAGGTTCCCCAGCTGCTTTGTCTTCTGTTCACCTCCTCATTAACAGATTAATGACGCTCAGATACACAAAGCTCTCTTTTCTTCTTACAGCTAAGATTTTGATAAGGCCTTCCCCTGATCAGAAAAAGAAATCCACCTACCTGTTCTGTCACCCATTGTATATTCAAGATGGCACAGAAGTAGCAGAGTTACAGATTCAGTGTTTCCTTGGATTAGCTAGTGACTCTGGTCAGTTTTCAATAGTGTTGCAGAGAACCTACTTCCCCTAACAAGATTGCTTGTAGCTCTGTTCCCTGTCTCTAATTTAACTGTTCCAGCACTGAACGCACCCTTGATGCTGGTACTTTGTAAGCGGCTTGCCAGTGCCGTCACACAATTTATTCAAGCATTTTATTAAGAAGCTCAGACATAGCCTAGGGTCTCCCGTAGGCATATAAGAAGATTTGGTTAATATTTCAGAAAATATAGAAGTGTAATCTTTGCCTCCTTAAAACTATTTCTTTCAGTTCTTTCAGAGCAAATGAACAAGAAGAAGTCAGTGGAGCCACACTACTGCAGGATCATGTAATGCTAAGAAGAATGGGCACCCTATATTTGGCTGCCAAAATGAACATGTGATGTTTTGTAACATGCTCAGTAAGCAGATGTCGTGCATTTGACTGCTCTTTGCAGGGATCAGCAAAAGCAAACCGCTGCTCCTGGTCATTCTGGAAGGCAAATGATTTTGATGCAAGTGGGAAAAGGAAGCCGTCTGCATGCTCCTTTGGGATTCATGTGCAGTAGCTCAGAACACCTGACATTCTCCGTTTGTTATCTTTCCTGGATAATCTTTGATGAGGGAACCATATGCATTCTCATCTCTTTTCCTCACATGTGTGTCCTAGACTCATGGAGAGCCGTCTAAAAGAAGTGGGAATGTGGCAGCATGACTGACATCTCCCTTCCATACAGATGAGAGATCTGCATGTGGAGATCACAGGCACACCATCTGATCCTGAATGAAGCATGTGGGATATGACCCCAAGCGAAGATATGGGCTCTGCTCTAATAAAATTTCTTTTAGCCTGCTTTGTAATTAGAGCCTGTTTTGCAAGTGTGCTCTCTGATGGCTGGTTCATGTTAAGAAGGAAAATGAAAAATGTTTTTGAGCAGGATAGAGGTTAATACTGGAATTTTGTTTAAACAGCTCAGTACTGCTACAAGGACAGGGACTAGCAGACGATAGGAATTTGTTCTTACAGACACTCTACCTTCTGCAAACAAAATCATAGGTACATGCTGTTGATTCTGATGAAGCTGGTGATGTGGCTATTCGTAAGTAGAAATTTTTAATTTAGAAATACTAATAGAATTTATCATATTTGAATATTATTTTTCATTTCAAAAATAAATATCTCCAACGTAAAGTGTCCTTATTTTTCCTCCTTATGGTTCATCCTTCCTCCCATATTAAATGCTGTGGTCACATCACGCTCACTTAAGACTTCTCTGTCACTGTCATGGCAAAAGTCTGTGATTCCCTGGCAATGGGAAATCTCTAATATTAAAAAAGTTTGCCTTTTGTTATGGGGCATGTTAGAAGGAAGGGCAAATTATGATGCTGCCTAAAATGAGTTACTTGTTCAGTATGGGCATTAGTGGCCAGCTAAAGCAACTGAGTGCTGCCCTAGAGAAGGGGGATTGAGATGATCTAGGTGGAGGCTAGAGAGATTCCTACCTTCGGGCAGGCTGTATGCTACATTAGGCTAGAGAGAACAACTAAATCCAAGCCATGAAGAATCTGTGCTCATTTGAGGATGAAGCAGGCAGGGTTTGACCACATGCTGCTGCATGCATTCTGTGCTGCATGACTATCATGGGGTGGGGAACGCAACAAAATACATATTAAGTGTGTCTCTATGATTTTGTGACTCTGTGATGCCTGCAGAAGACTTGACTGTAGATGCAGCTGTACAGACAGGGCAGCACTTCTGCTGGCACAGCTTCTCTTTTAGTGTAGAGGAGGGGAGGAAAAGATGGAGGAAAAGATGCAGGAGAAGGGTCGCTCCAGTGATGCACACACTACAGCGGCTTCTAGCACACATTGTTATGCTGCTAAACCACTTCTTTTTTAGACAGAGCTGAATGGGAACAGTGACCATAAAGCAGATTATAATGATTTCTTTGTCGATTCAATTATACCAAAGGGAGTTCGAGCCTTACTGGTACTGAGGGAGATATCTGATCACATACAACTCTGCAGAAGGCCTCAGCACAATTGAAAGATGTGCTCGGACTGTTTATGAGCAGAGGTCATACATCAGTACAAACTCATTGAGTATTTGGAGCACCTGGCCACCACCTTCAGCACTTGGAAGCACAGAATTCCCTGCACAGATGCCTGCAGGGACATGGATCCTTATAACGTGCCTGCGTGCCCTGAGAGGGCACTTGTGGCCCTCCCCAGTGAGCACATGTGGCCTGAGCAGTCAGCCACGGCTGAACAGAGGTGTGACTGCAAGCTGGGTCAGGAACATGCTGGGATTTCCCATGTGCTTCAGTGAATGTCTTCCACAACAAAATTAAGAGATGAGAAGAAAAATCAGTGACCTCCAGGTCAGAGATCAGATTTCACCATCCATAATCTCCCACTGAATTGTCACAGTAACAAGATCAGTGCACGGTTTTCTTCATTTTTCATTACCCATAAATGAACACACCTGTATGATTTGGAATCAGTGAAAATTAATGAGAAATAAAAACAATAATCTTTTAAAAACAGCCTGTGAATTACACACAACTCTGCTGATCATTTGCTGTGATCAAAGCCATTCACCCCATCGGTACAGGGCTTTGGATCCTTCTGCCACTTGTGACACTTTCCTGAGGTCCAGGAGCCTGGCCGCTTGTCTGACACCTCCTGGTCCTGGGTGCAGTTTACATACAAGGCTACTGAATGTACCTGCGAGGTGATCCTTCTGTGAAAGAATTAATAAGCTTGCCAGGAAAATCTACAAGGTGGCTCTATCACGTCAGAGTGGCAGTCCACACGTCTCTACCAGGGAATTCACGAGAATCTCATAAGAGGCAGGGAATAACGGAACAAACTGGAAGTGATAAGATCTGATGACAAGCTCAGCATTATTCTTACGTTTATCTCCACTCGATACAGGGACAAGCTGACAAGATCTATAAAGTGTAACAAGGCTGAATAAAAAGTGCCCAAATATCCAGTAGCCACCTGAACAGAGCGATGGATTTACAATACCAAGGAATCCTGAGGTGCCTACCAAAGTGCTTAAAATATCACTGAGCAGAAACATGTATTTTGTCTGATATAGAAGTCCCACCATCAGCTTTTTATAGTCCTTACGATTCAGTATTTAAAATTAATATTAGAGATAAGTGCAAATTTACAGACTGAAATAGTTAAGTTGTAGTCACTATAAAACTTTACACAATCTCTCAAAGTCTGCAAATAATTTAACATTTTGAAAAAAAAAAATACCCCTATGATTTAGTATGAAAAAAAGGATCATGCTGTGAGTTTCTAGGGGGGGGGGCACATCTTGAAATATAGGTTGAAAGAACCGCAGGCCCATGACATTGGGATCCAGCAGAAATATACAAATGCATCGTAGCAATGGTGAGCAGAGACAGGAATTTACAATAGGAAATAAGGGGAGCTGCACAATGTGGTGTCTGGACACAGAAACAGAGGCACCTGGGAGACAGGATCCATCCAGAACAATGCTACAAATTGCCTAAGGTAGCTTAGCCCACTGGCCTATGTTCCAATACTGAATTCATGCAAAATGTCCTTTTTCTTAATAAAGCAGATTTCTCAGCACCTGACCAGTGGTGCAAGGGTTAGTGTTTCAGCCAGAGCCAGTAGTTTTCTGGTATTATAAACACACATTTTAGTGCCAAAAGGTTTCAAAGAAAACCCTTTACCTTTCCTGAAACAAAAGCAACACTCCGACCCCACGTTCCATCCTTTTCACTTACCTTATCAACGACCCATCTTTCTTTCATCGTCTGATGTACCTAGAAAGTAAACAGTTGGCAGCTAGGTTTGTTAGCCCACAATAGAAGTTGAGAAACTCCTATTTTTTCCTTCTTCCATGAAATAGAAATAGACTGTCAAAGTACTGCAGTGAGGACCTGGTCAGTGTGGACCAGAAGGTGAATTCCGCAGCCCCCACTCAGGTGAAGGTCTGATTCAAACCAACATGACAACTTCGCTGAGATGAAGCTCCAAATCAGGCTCACGTGATTTTACCCTTAACTAAACCTGATAACAATTGGTCTGAAGAACAACATTTTGCCCATATTATCAGCTTAAAGTGCAAAGGCCACTTCTTAACACAGAAAATGTGCCCAACCTTAAGTTCCTAAGTTGTATTATGGCTTCTTTTTTTGAGTAAAGTTTAATTAATTTGAATTAACTACGAGACGAATTAGTTTATTCGATGTGCCTATTCTACCAATGGCATTAAAATTAAAAATTCAGGATTGAATTGACCTTGAGCAGCATATGTACTCAAACTGTGTGATAAAGAAGAATATTAATCATTTAATTTGATAAAATGAACAGCTGTTCTAGTTGATTGGAAACAGCTAGAAGTGTAAAACGTATTTTGTGAATGCAAAATTAAAAGTTAATTTTATTATAGAGTGCAATTTGCCAACTAGAAATACATTCCTGAGATGTAAGCAATATATTTTTGTAACGCTCTACCCACACATCAGAAAGGTCACGTAGATTTAAATGCCATATTACTATAAAAGTTGAATAATTTCAATTGAAAAGCGATCATATGATGTAGCTATTTAGAATGAATATGAAACAGCTCTGACGGATTTGCCCTCTGTTTCCAACAAACAGTTTAAAAGCTGAAGTGACATAACATTTCATTAAATATAAACTGCTACTTTCACTCACCTTGTGCTACGGACGCCTGGTTTTCTACTTTTCCATTATTTTGTGGGATTTTTGTATATGTTTGTTGTTGCTGTTGTTGTTATTCTTTTTTTTTTTTCCTTTTTTTTTTTTTAACTCAGAGTTAAGATTTTAATTAGCATTTGACATCATAGATTTTCAATGAAATGTATCTCTCATTAACTCATTTTGGTTGCACATATTTTCATATTTTTAACCTGTGCAATTTCATGCTGTAAATGTATATAATACGTGGACACGATACAAAGTGCAAGGTTACAACATTAACACAGCATTTATATACATATAATCAAGCACCTCCCCCACCTCCAAGCATGGTGCTGGCACTGCCTGGGCAGTAGTTTTCTGCTTAAAGCCTGAAGTATAAGCCTGCAGAAACTGAGCGAGTGCTGGAAGTGTCATTGCGTTGGCACCAGTCCTGTCACGAGGAGTGAATCACAGCCCCAAAGATTCTGGCCTGACCTGTCAGCACAGATGCTGGGTAGGTATACCTCAGCTCATCATCTAACTGGAGAACACGTTTCCGTAATAGCCCGGCTTAGAAGTCACTATACCTGTGATTTTCAGGCTGTTTTATCTGCTCTCCCAGCACTGCTCCCCGCTCCCTATTCAGGCTGAACTTGAGCCAGAAGGCAGCCAACACACCGCTCCACCTTACGTTTGCGCTTTGCCTTGGCTTGGGCACTTAGCATAGTAAAGAAAGGCTGCTATCCTGTGGCCACCTTCGAGCCATTATCCCATCCTGTAAGAGGATCTTTGCGCTCTGGGATACCACCGTTTCCCCTCCCCTGCTACCAACAGGCTCTCCCATTACTGTCCGTTTGAGGCACATCTGATCTGAGTACAGAACTGAAAGACTACTTAGTGAAAGAGGCCCTTTTCTACGGCAGCCTTGAATTCTGCAACATTACATTCCTACAGCAACTTGATCTCAAAGCAAGGAAGAAAGCTGCCTCTGCGTGCCAGGAAACATTTTAAAAAGCAGGAGCATTATGTTTTTTCCCCGATGACATATTTAAGTGACAGTTGTAAATGGGACGTGCTGTTGTCTCAATGACTTTTAGCAGTAAGGACTCCTGAACCGGGTCCATCTGTCACTGCCTCTGCTACCGTCGCTTGCTCTGCAACACCAAAGGCACCTCACTACCCCGCGTGCTTCTGGGGACAGAATGCTGGGCAATGACTGCCAACCACCAGCACCACAGGTGTTTCTCACAGGGCTTGCTATGGCAGGACAGGTCATCGAAGGTTCTGCAATAGCAAGTCGGGTCTTAATTAAACAACGTGGCCCTAACAACATCGTGCCAGAAATGAATTCAGAATGATAACCACTACAATACTGTCTAATAGCTGTATCACAGACACTATCCATTAACTTCTCATCGTTTCAGATGTGAACGCTCTAGTGGCATCATCTCATTATTTCCTGAGAGCACAACTTCCTCTCAGGCCCAGCACACCTGCAGACACACTTGTCCTGCACGTCCTGCCATCACTATCACTGCCCGGCCTGCTGCTCTGCGGGCTCAGCTCTGCAGCCGGGCACCGTGGGCTCTGTGACAGCACGGCTCAGGCTTGTGGGCAGCCAGGGAGCACAGCCAGCCTGGGGAAAATAACTGCAGGTGAAATAACACCATCGCTATCTTCAAGAGCAAAGCGGAGCAGGCCCCTCCTGCTTTGTTTTTTCTTTCCCCCCCCCCCCCCTCCCTCCCCACACACACACACACCATTTTCAGTTAGAAAAGTAGAGAACTTGCTACAGTAAAAAGACTCATACTTCCACGCAGCTTTATGCCTAAATTCACGCGACGCCTGACGGCACGCGGGAGACCCAAAAAGCTGTGGCTGCCCACAGAAAGTACCTCGAAAAACAGTTTGGGGCCACGAGCCGTCCCGTCTGCCGGAGCTGTCCCGCGGCGGCACGGCGAGCCTCGCACCCCACACATCCTGCGCTCTGCGGCACCATTTTCGGCCAAGGCCGAGCAGGGGACGACCGACGCGGTCCCCTTGCGCGCTCGAGGCCCCACAGCCGGTAACGGAACAGAGCACGAGGGCCCGTCGCGAGCCGGAAGAAGCCGGCGGGGCCGCGCGAGGAGCGCGCCGCGAGCAGCCCCCGCCGCTCCGTCCGCCCGGCACACCCGAGGGGGAGGGGGCCCGGGGCGATCAAACGACGCCGACTCGGCGGGACCTCCCGGCTGACCCCAGTGTTAACGTATTTATTTTCACGCTGCAATCGCGGGTCGTTGTACAGAAACATGCTGGGGCCCCGCGCAGAGCCGGGGCGAGGGATGAAGCCCTCTGTATTAAACAGAGCCGTTAAATAACCTGTACACGGAACGTCAGTCCTTCCCCCTGAAAGCATTGGGGCGCTGCCCCGCTCCCGCCCCGACGGCGGAAGGGGCAGCGCCCGTCCCGGGGCAGCGGCCGCGGGTCCCGACGAGCGTCCTGCCCCGCAGCCCTGGGCCCGCCCCCGGCCGGGCTCCCGCTCGCCGTGAGCGGTGCGAGTCCCGGAGCCGCCCCTCGCCGGTCACAGGTCGCGGCCGTCCTCCCGCTTGACGGCGTCGGCCGCCGCCTTCAGCTTCTTGTTCTGGTGCGTCTTGACGTGCTTGGCCAGGTGGTCGCTGCGCATGAAGCGCTTCCCGCACTCGGGGCAGACGAAGCGCTTCTCGCCCGTGTGAGTCCGCAGGTGCCGCTGCAGCTCGTCGGAGCGGGTGAAGCTCTTCCCGCAGAAGAGCCAGTTGCAGACGAAGGGCCGCTCGCCCGTGTGCCAGCGCAGGTGCGCCTTCAGGTGCGAGGTCTTGCCGTACACCTTGCCGCAGCCCGGGATGTGGCAGACGTGCTGCTTCTTCTTGCCCGGCTCCGCCTCCGGCGCGCTGCCCGCGGCCGCTTGGCAGTTGGGGCAGCGGCAGCGGCGGCACCTCCTGGCCGTGGCCGCCAGGGGAGACTTGGTCTGCAGCAGGGCGGCGATCTGCGTCTGGTACTGCGCGAAGTCCGAGTGGCCCAGCACCAGACCCCGCGGCAGCGCGGCGGCGGCGGCGGCGGCGGGGAAGCGGTGGGCGCAGCCGGGAGGGGCGGCAGCCTGCGGGATGCTCCACCAGGGCAGGTCCTCGGGCGGCGGGTTGGGCGAGAGCTGGCGGCAGGGCTGCGCGGGCGGCAGCAGGTTGGAGTAGCCGGGCGGCAGCGCGGCCTGCGCGGCGTACGGGACGTAGGCGGGGGGGCAGGCGGACGGCAGCGCGGCCATGGAGGAGGGCAGCATCTTGACGGGGGAGAACTCGTAGGGATAGGAGGGGTCGGCGGGGGGCGTGAGGGGCAGCTCGTGGCCCCCCCCGAAGGAGGGCTGCAGGTGGCTCTTCTGCGGGGTCAGCCCCAGGCTGGGGTGCGGCGGCGGCAGCCCCCCCGGGGAGTGCGCGGGCATCTCGCCGCCCCACGGGTGGAAGATCCTGGAGGGCGATCCGAGCGTCGGCTCGTAGGGCACCGGCAGGAAGTCGGCGGGAGCGGCGCCCGGCTGTCCGATGCGGCTGCAGGTGGCGGCCAGCAGGGCCAGCGGCGAGTGCTTGGCCACGTCCGGGGAGGCGCTGGGGGTGCGGTCCTGCGGCGGCGGCCGGGGCGCGGGGAGGGAAGCACAGCGCGTTACTCGCCGCCGCCCGCCCCGCCGAAACTTTCCGCGCCCCGTCCGCCCGCCCGTCCCGGAGAGCCCCCGCCGCGCAGCGCCGCACCGCACCGCACCGCACCGCCGGGAAACTTCCCCGACGGCGGCACCCCCGCTCCGCCCGCTGCGGCCCGCGCCCCGCGCCCCGCCTGGAGCGGCCCTTCCCCATCCCCTCCCTTCCCCCCCTCCCTCCCTCCCTACCCCCCCAGAGAGCCCCGTCCGGCGCCCGTCCGCCCGCGCGGAGGAGCCTCGGGCGCTGGCACTGACCTGGAGGAAAGCCTGGAGCGAGTCGTTGCGGAGGACGGCGACCGCGGCCATAGCTACTGCGACCGGGGCGAGGGGCCCCGTCGGGGCATGGGGACGCCGCGGGGCTGCCGGGCCGCCTGCGCTGCGCTGCCCTCCGGCCTCGCCTCCGCGCCCGGCCCGCCCCGCGCCGCCGATCTCCGCGGCCCGTCTGCCTGCGCCGGGATCACCTCCAAGAATTTGATAAGGACTTTGCTGGGCCGCCAGCCAGTCAGAAGGAAGATTTATGGCTTTGAAGTTTGCCGCTACCCAATCATCAAAGAATAGCGGCTCTTTCAGAAGCGAAAGCAAATCCTTTGAATCCACAAAGCTCCTATGGTGTGTTTGTTGGTCGGGATAAAAGAACTGATTATTAGGGGGGATGGGAAGGGAGGAGATAAAGGCGGGACAATTAATGAAGTAATCACTATGTGGGAAATGTATATACACAAATAATTGGATTTTCTTGATCAAAGGACCCCGTACCGCCTGGAGACCCTCTCGCGGGATGCGCGAGACACCGGATCCCCCCTCCCTCCTCGTGTTGAGCTTTTTTCTTTCTTTCTTTCTTTCTATTTTTTTTTCCACCCCCCCCCCCCCCCGCAATTAAGGGGTTGCGGCGCAGCCCCGAGGTGACAATGTGGCTTTGTTATCGCCCGAGATCCGCCTCCGGCCGCCCCCGAGGTCACACCGCAAAGCGGCAGCTCCGCGGGGCTCAAACGCGGGGCCACCCGGCCCTGGCTGCGGGACTTCCCCCCGCATCCTCCCGCCCCCGGGGGAATGCCCCAGCCGAGCTCTGCCCGTTCCCCGCCCGCTGCCTCTGGGGACCTTTGGGCTCGAGCAGGCGGGCAGGCAGCGGCCGGCGGCAGAGGAGCGGTGCGGAAAAGTTTCCTCTCACCCGACGGGCTCCGACCGCCGCCGCCGCCGCGCTCCTTTTAAGTGAAGGCAGAGTCCCCCTCGGAAGCGCCTTTGGCTGCGGGCGGGCGGAGCTCCGCGTCCCTCCGTACCCCCCCTGAGCCGGGGCAGCGGCGGGCAGCGGCCGTGCGAAGCCATCAGCCCGGGGAACTCGATCTTCCCCGCGGCCGTCGGGTGCGATTGCGTTCACACCGCCGCCGCAGGCCCTTTAAACGCCGGCAGAGAGATCCTTATCTCCCTTTCCCGTGGAAACAATCGCCGTCCGCTCAAAGACTTCCAAGAGTCGTCGAGCTGAATTAGGCCGCTGTCTTTTGAAGGGATTAAAGCACCGGGTCCTCTCCCACGGCTCCGCGCGGAGTAACCGGGAAAAGCAGAACCCGACCCCATGTCACACCCCGCCCGCAGCAGCCGCCTAACGCCCAGGGCTCTCCGGCCCGGGGAAACGCAGCGACGGGACGGCCGTGGCGGGCGGGAGGCCCAGGAGAGAGCTGTCTCGAAACCGGGTCTCATAATTCACTTTACTGCTCCTCTTTATGCTCGTTAAAACTGCAAAGAGCACCGAGTTTGGGAGCGCTGCTCTGCCCACGCTTTGGGTGATGGTACAGCTGCAACATTGCCCTGGGTTTGGCTCAGTGGATTGATCCAGCACTGTAAAAGTGCACCTGTCACTCCGTGAGCTCGTAATGTCATCGCTGATCATTTAGGTGCTCCTTGTGCCCACTGACACCACGTGTGTAAACGTCCACCAAGATGGGAAGAGTTTTAGAGATGAACCCATCAGAAAAGCCAAACCCCAAAGTACTCCCGGCTCAGCCAGGAGTGGTCCTCAGGGCAGCAGTGTGCTTTGAGCGGGCAGCAAGCCTCAGCACGGCTGGCACACAGCCAGCAGGCCCCGACCCAGCTGCTGCTGTGTGCTGGGGCCCTGGCATGTGGGGGTGCTGGGTGAGGTCTGCGTGCTGTGAGTGGCACTGGCCCGTCACACAGTTGCTGCCAGCAAAGGCCCAGGGGCCCAAGGAGGTTTGGGAAAAGCTTTGGCTATGAAGATGAAAGAACTCTCTCCTTAGCTGGACAGAAAGACAAAAGTGGCCCTGGAGGACGGACAGAAAGGTCTTCTCAGAAATGCTGTGCACGGTTCGCTTCTGTTTCAATTCATACCTTGATGCTCTACTGGTGCGGGACAATACTTCTGTAACAGCGTACACAGGTAAGTGCATAAATTCAAACATAATCTTCAAATGTGAATTTGCAAAGAAATTAATTAGCATCAGTAAAATGATTCCAAATGTATACAGCACTTATGCTTCCTACCCTCACAGTGCTGTACAAATACAAATAGATTCTCACAGCAGGGTCAGCTTCCATCTCTTCTTTACAAGGCAACATCCATGGCCACGCATACAGCACTGCTGGGCTTGGAAGAAGGAGCTTCTTGCCTTTTTCTTGCGTAGACATTACCAGGCCGCTGTTCACCAAACACTTCACCAAATTGCCCCAGCTCTGCCCAGAGCCCAGGGCCTCAAAGTGAAGCAGCAGTGACCAGGGAGCACCAGCTGAAGCTTGTCCCACTGTCTGGTTGTGCCAAGCTGAAGCATCATCCTAACCTGGCAGTGAGCTGCATTTCACATCACTCTTTCATACGACCTTCTCACCCAGGGTCACACTGCTTGGCCAGTTGTTTGAGAGCCCAGGACAAGGAGAGGAAAAAGGATGTTTCTCTCAGAGACAGGGCCACCAGCATGGCTGCGGCTCCAGCTCCGGTCTAACAAATTGGAGCATTTTCCTCACACTTCTAGAATGTGTGAGATGGAGGGCAAGCAGAAAGGGGTACACTACTGGGGCCTTCTCCCTCAGTAAAATTCATACCCCTGCTTTTCATCCTATGTGCAGAAAACCCCATACTCTAGCATTATTGAGTAGAGAGTATCACATATTATATATGAAAGAGAGAAGGCTCTGTGGTTAAAAGCAGATAATGCAATAAAATGGAAATGCATTCTTAATCTAAATTACCTATCCCTTAGTCTAAATTAGCCAGTTCTTATGCTGAGAAATGTGAGAGACAGAGATTATGATGCTGCAGTGCTGGGACTCCAATGTCCAAATGGCACAGCTCTGTCACATGAGCGACTTTTAAACCCAAATAATGGGATTCAGGAGAAATCTGTCATTGATCATCACTGATTGTTTCTCAGGGGGCCACAGGAAACCAAAAGGGGCCATTTTCCCACTTTTTTTTTTTATCTTAAAAGAAGAAAGGCTGAAGAAAATAATAATGATAATAATTAAACAAGTGCAAAGATACAATTTCTTCAGTGCCATCAGATTAATGTTACAAAATGATCTCTGTTGATACACTTTAGTGCAGGGTCGTGGTACAGTGCTCTTCTGTCCAAATTTGTGCAGCAGTCAGTGGAGTAGCTGCCCGTAAGTACTGAGGCAGGCTTGTGCTTTACTACATTTTTCACACTAAGAATACTTGGCACATGCAGTGATTCAGAAAGAAGCTGTTCCATAGTGCCAATGATTCTCTTTAATGAGATATAGTTATCAGTTGATTTATGAATTTCTCCTGCCTGTTCTCATTTACTTGGCTCTAAATTAAGGAAGAGATCATTTGCATTCTAGAAGTAAAACAGTGTTTATAAGAGAACAGAGTAATCAAAATCCCTCTTAAATCAAGATTTAAAAATGCACACAGAGAGATTAGAGGTAGTTCTTCCCGGCCTCCCCAAAAAGGAAAACAAGAGTTCCAGCAATGTGCATAGCCTTATCCGTTAAACTTGGTGTCAAAGACTCAAAAAAAGCATTGCATTTCCAGTTTTATCTGGTTTTCCATATGAGTATAGAGTTACCTTATCTCAGGAATTTAATGTAGGAAGAGACAAAAGGAGCCTTCTGCCCCAGCCTTGTGATACCCTGATGACCTCCTCCTGGGAGATGCAATGCTCTCTGTTAATTTAGATACCATATGCCTCAGTGGTCATCACTTCAGTGCCTGCTCTCTATTTTACAGCCCTCACAGAGATTTTGATCACATTGTCTATAAAACAAACCACTTCCTCCGTTTGCTGTTGCTCTGCCAGTCAGAGGCACCTCAGCTGATCAGTATTTTCTTATACTTACGTACAAATGGCACAATTCAGTCACCTTTGCTCTTTCCTTTGGTATATGCTCCGCTGTTCTTTATAGGCTACTTGCACTGCTTGAAGTTAAGCACCAAATACCAGAAAGCAGTAGCAGAAGGATGTAGGAGGCAGGAAGCAGCTGCACAGAGCAGAGCAGCACTGCTGCTCAAATGCACCAAGCTGGAAGGGAGCAGTCCAAGGCCAGAATCTTCATGTTAAGCTGCAGCAGAATCTTCTCTCTGCTGATATTTGTGCAGCCCCTCAGTTGCCAGACCTTGGCTCTGTTTGTGAGTTACAGGGTGGATGCATTTGATCTTCTTTTCCTGTGCAAGCCTGCATTTCACAGGTGGGGCAGAAGCAAAAGGCTGTCACTTGTGGTGGTGAGGAAGAAAAGCAACCTGAGAGCTCACACTGTAGTAGTGCTGAGACCAGCCAGGAGAGCTTGGAGTGGGAATGGCTGCATACATGCTGGTGCTGGGGTCACTGATAATGAGAATACCAAATTGAATGGAGCAATCCAGTTTGCTCTGAATGATTGATTGAAGCTGTTTTCATCCCTGTAGGGTGTTCTTTTTTGGCAAAAATAACATTTCACTCAGAAATCCCTACACAGGCAAATACACATACTTAGCCCTATCTATCTATCTATCTATCTATCTATCTATCTATCTATCTATCTATCTATCTATCTATCTACCTACCTACCTACCTACCTACCTACCTACCTACCTACCTACCTATTCAACATAGATTCAACATAGATAAAGGGTGGAAACTTTATCTCCACTTTCCTGTTCCTAGCCAGCAGCGCAGGTGGTTTTCACAGTCCACCTTTCACCATCTTTTTGTACACCAGCCAACCTACCTGGGACAGGGAATGTCACCCAGGCGTAGGGCTCACTGCCGTGGGCACAGATAGGGGCATCAAAACAAAATGTCCACTTCAGGAAATTTGTCTGGATGACAGGAGCAGCTGTGGAGATGGGAGAACCATGCAAACTGAGCAAAGTCTTGAGACAGCCTGAGTAAGCACTGTGGTCAGACTGTGAAGTGAGTGTATTGTCAGGAGCTTCAGTTAATTTGTGGTCCTTGTCACTGCAGTGCTGAGAACATGGTCTTAAAGCATTGATCTTCACACCTCTTCAATAAAGAAGTAGTGTGTTATTGTTCCATTTGTACCAAGGAAACCACTGGAGACAATACATCCTGCCCCATAACACATCCTAACCCTACTGAAGAGGAATCTAACTTGGGGGCTATATTGTTAGGATGTTCCATCTCATTCCCCTTTTTCTCTCAACCCCTCTAACCCCAGTTCCAAGTCAGTCTCTCCTGACTCTTGTACCCTCTCTCAGAAGCTTTGAATTATGAGCAGATAACAATCTTCCTGTGGGAAGCTGCTGAGAAGAGCAGATAACAAGCATGCAGCCCGTGCAAGCACAGCGATAAGCCAACATGCCCACCACAAATATTTCTACCCTCCCTGGTGGGCAGTGTTTAGAGCAGATGGCAACTGAAGAATTGAGCCTCACACCTTTGCTTTATAAAGACAAAATGTCCTTTAGGTGGGCATAGTGTGCCTCCGTAATTCCGGCGCTGACTGTACTGAGCAGAAACAACCAGGTTCTTGCTAATTCATAAGGGACCACCAGACAGCCACATTTATGTGTCAGTCCTATTTGGGGATACTCCATGTTTTCCCTTACTGGGGAAAACATTAATTCTAGTTCCTTGCTGATTGGTGTTTGACTTGTTCCCCAGTCCTACAGGCAGTTACGACATAACATGCGTGCTTGCATCATGGAAGTCCAGACTGTTTGTGGTGCTTTCTATTTTTGGCCAGTCAGAACAATTCAGGACACAGAAATGTTTTCTGCCTATCCCTTGTTCAGTATTCATCCTTCATGTTCTAAATTTCAGTCCAGGTTGTGTTGCTTTTATCTTCAGCTATACATAGATAGAGAGTTCAATGAAGACTCTTAAGATAGTAAGAACAAGCTTGTCATGCTACCCATTAGACTGTATGTGAGCTATTGTTAAACATGATTTTCCAGCTGCTGATTAATTATTTTGTCAAAACCACAAACACTGTGATTTTAATGAAAGCATCCCGATTCAGCCTAGCTAAGCAAACAGATTACATGTTTAATTGTAATTGGTCTATAACCATTTGAGCTCTTTAGAGAAAGAGCATGGAGAAAAAAGTATAATCAATATTCAGAGAGTTGAGTGAATCTTGAGTTTTTATAGGATGAAGATTGAAAAATCAGTGATATGTGTTGGTCTATTGGTATTTATCTGATATCTCTTGATCAGTTTAATTTGGAGGTGAAAACATAAATGTATGGTAGAGACATTAAGATATATTAATCTCTGTGCAATTTGTCTGAAGAAGCAAAACATCTCTTGCGACATAATGAAGCCCCAGAAAATAAGATGAAAATAAGTTTTTTAGACAGCATCATTCTCTGAAACCAATCCTCTGCATAGGAAGGCTCATGACTATTTTTGCTACAATATGCTGATAAATATGAAGGATAAATCACAGAGCTGTTTACATCAAGCCATCTAACAGCATATTTATCACTTGCCTAAGATTTTTATCACCTGGCAGTGGGCTGTCTCTCTGGAGTCCAGGCTATGAAGTTTATAGCAAACAATCACAATTTTTGAAAATTAAATCCCAGGGATGTTTCTTTCTGTTCTTCTCATGTTGGCATTTTCTGTAAACTTAAACCGACTTATGACAGAAAAAGATTCTTTCTAAAGCTTACAGTAGGTTTATAAAATATAAAATGTATTATTTTTAATGTCTTTAAAATCTGATTCCTTGCAGAGTTGCAACCCCCCCCCCAAAAAAAAAAAAAAAAAAAAAAAAAGAATTAATTTGCACCATCAAAAAGGGAAGATATTCTGTGATTTCGGATAGGGGAACCAGATCCCAGGATACTGAATTTTAATATCATGGTGGGTTTTCTATTGTTGAAAAGTGATTGCTTAGAACATGTAGGAGTTTTAGATCTGATAAATCTTGTTTGTCTTTGGTTATGGAATTCCAATTACCATTCTATTTGTAACTTTTCATTCTAAAAGCAGTTATTTGGATTCACAGTAACTATACCACTTGTCTCTTCAAGAAGCTTCCAAAGCATCTCCAAATGGCTTTCTACTGCACTATTACATGCATCTCCAGAGGCTCTCCAAGAAGGTTTGAGGCTTCTTCATAGCCCAGAATAAGGATCGTCTTAAAAATTCACTCAAGGTTGGCTCTTCCTTGAAACTAATGGTTCCTTCTTTCCTTGTTTTCTTCCTTTCTCTCCTTCCCTCAGGTAGTTTCCTCCCTTTTCTTCTAAATCTCTCACATCATAGTTTTCCACTTTGTTGTTCCTGAGTCTGTTTATTTTCTTTCCTTCACCAAAAATCAGTAATACTTCTTACATCCATCCCTTAAAAATCTTCACCCAAGTGCCACTCAGACACTGGATACAACAGAGATGAACCTTGTTGGAAGCAGCAGGTTAAAACACAACAGCTCTGCCCTCTCAGAAATAACAAACCACACGCTCTCTGGGTCTGTGCAGCAGTTGGGAGAAGCAGCGAAGCTGGCAACTTGTCACTGCGTGGTGGCAGAGACAATGAAGAATCCGCCTCTAATTCTTTGTGACACAAAAGAACACAGAAGAGAGAAAAGCCGTGGCCACCTTGATCTTCATTTTTCCCTCTACCTGGGAGAACAGGGTAGCTGGTATTTCCTACATGCTGTGGTATCAGAGAAGAAAAGCAGAGGTATCTGAAGTACCGAATATTCTGAAGAAAATGCCTACTAGTCCTCAAGAGTGCCTATAGCTCAAAAACACCTTAAAAGAATAAAAAGTAGCCTTTAACACAAAGGAATTGATACCTGTTACAAAGTCTACATTCCCTTTGAAAGTTTGTGTCACTGTACTTTCAGCTGTCAGCATCAGTTTCCAGTATAAAGTCTTATTATCAAAGCAAAGAAATATTTATATCCTCAGGACTTCCATCTGCAAATTAAAAGAAAGCATTTAAAAAATGTAAACTACAAATGAACCAGCAACTGGAATTTATTTCTGAAAACACTGTGTCGAGTTACTAACAAGTTTCTAACAGAGACAGCTCTTTTCAGTTCCTAAAATCACTAGCGATGTACTCTCCTTTGATTTTTCTGTTGCAAACAGAGTCCAAGGTGTCTGTTCCTTTTGCACACTGCCTCCTATTTTTTTCATCATTTGCTGATATGCTCTAAAAATCATTGGGAATTTCTAGCTTAAGTGAAGAAAATACACAGATGATCTAAGCTCAACTAAGGTGGTCATTTCTAACAACTTATAACAAACACAAACAACACAGCTGACAGCTGAATGCTACAAATGGGGCCCCATAAACAGGGCTCAGCAATTTTGTTTAAGATCACAAGTTCCCAACCAACACTTGAGCCACAGAAGAATGTCCATTAGTTGCTATAAAAGCAAAATTGGTAGGGCTTTGTGATTGAAAGGACAGCCTGACAGGCACACTTGAGCAGACAAACACCAACACATCAGGGAGTAGTATAAATTCTTTGATTTGAATAATTCCCCTTCTTACTTTCTTCCTTTCCATAGTATAAAATCACATTTCATTTCAATTAAAAACATCTTTTTTCTGTGCTATATTATATCACGTTCACTTTTTTTCAGGTTTAGCTCCCAGTAGTCCCTCAATACAGCATCCAGTACAATCTTATATCATGAAGGATAAAAGAAAAATGCCTGAAACCGGAGCTAGAGCTGTTTTGTCCCATTGTTGTTTTCTTTAATCTTTTGTTCAGTATATGGAAAGATGCTAACCTTTCTGGGCTATCTTAACTGCGGTGATGTGGGAGCAAAGCAAATGAGATTTAGTAGATATGTTTCTGTTGTCATTACTGAACTTCATATGCTTTGCTATGTAGGCAACGTGTTTTATTTCTCTTAACTTGAAAGAGGTTTCTGTCTTATTGTTGCAATTTATTAAGGGCAAACAATCTAGGGCTTATAATAGGCCTGTAGGCAGAACAAAGCCCTTGTCAAATGGAAGGGTTGGCTGCTCAGCTGGGTAGCATGTAAATGTGCAAAAGGAACTGTTCTGTTCAAAGACACTAGACATGCTTTTTAAATAAAACATCACATATAATTGAGGGTTGCCATTTAAGTGTTGTGTCGGAAATGTTAATTTTTAAAAAAAATAATTTAACTAAAGAAGGAGGATTTTTTTTTTTTTTTGTAAACTCATAGTAAGCAAACCCCTTCATATCACTAACGTTACTAGAGCCCAGACATTATCTGCTTCTAAACTTTTCATTATATATTGCTGTGTTATGCAAGTTAGAATCAGTTCACTGTGTGAACTTGATCTTATCCACAGCATGTATTTGGGTTTGGTTTTTATACAAGACATTACTTTGACATAGTATCATGTCTCAAAAAGTAAGACAGTTTCTCAACCTACAGTTCATTTTAAATTTCTCATTATGTGCCTCCTCTGCAAGAGCTGAAATTAGAATGACAGATAAAGGTGTTTTTTTCGAGCACTGGTCGACTTGGACACTGACTGTCCTTTTTTTCCTCTGCTGTTGAAACGTATAATCAGGACACTATCATCAATTAGATTTTTCACTTTAACTTTTCATAATGTTTCCAGACTTCGCTATTTGGCAAAGACAATTGGGACAGATTTCTTTATTTTTTCCTCTGGCCTAAGACTCAAAACCCCCCACTTCCCAAACTGTTACCACCGAAGAGTTTATTAAATGGCTGAAAAAGACAGCTGGTCCCACCATCTGTTAAAAATTTTCAGGGGCCAAATGAAACAGGTTACACCTTTAGCCATGCCAAGTCTTCCAATACCCCCTCCCTCTCACAGCCTGTGGAGGGCTAATCTGAATTTCACGCTCTGATTTTGCTATTGCTAATGTCTGAGCTTCTTATGTGCGCTTCTTGTAGTTGCTTATATTAGTTCTCAAGCAGTAACAAAAGCTATCCTCTCCTTTCAACCTCGCTCATTTGCAATCAACGGAATCCTGAGTCTATAGTCTCCTTTACAATAAGATACTGTACCTTGAAGGAAACCCACAGAGACCCTAATATCAGACTTTCTGGAGCAACAGAGAAAACCCGGGGTACATTTCTGTTGTTTTGCAGCCACTTTTCTATAAATGCTAATGGAAGTAATTCAGATGTGCCAACAAAGGCAGAATCTGCAACACACTGCAGGTGTGAGGGGGCTGAAACAAAGGGGATGCTAACCCTAATGGTATTTCTTGTCATTAACAATTCTTTGATGTTCCTACTCCAGGCTCTCTTTTATCTTGTAGTTTTTCAGCCATCTTTGTTAACATGCAGTGCAACTAAATCTTTTTTTTCCTCTAACCTTTAAAGACATCTGCAAAATGTTTATGCTAAGTTAGTTTCCATAGCATCTTTCTGTAACACACATTGAAGTAAAATGAGATAAAGCTTGCAAGGTTATTATTAAAACATCAGTAAGTTCCTATCATTAAGTGAAAGGAACAGATCAATAAAAAGAAACTCTTAATGTTACTTTAATAAGGATGAGTTTCTTCTTAACAGGACTGGGGATTAACTGTAAGTAACAGAAGTGCTGTTTATAATATAACAGCTCTGTTTATAAGAACCAGTTGGTTTTACTTGGGCTCATTAAAAAAGGATGAATTACAAATATTTCAATTGTAAGAGATCAGTAAGTTCCTGTACTAAAGAGCTAAACTAAAAGATATTTAAGGGTATTTTAATTTTCCAGAAGGAATTTTTCTACTGCTAAGTGGGCAATGGCATTCAGTCAAGGTGCTGTAGGTGGAGTTTCTCCATATCCATCTGTCTTTCCCTGACTTACAGATGGAAAAACGCTGTGTCTTTTAAAGTATTCAGCTCAGTAGGATGACAGTAAAATGAAATGAACAATCAAAGCACAGAAGATGCCAACCTGAACTACTGCACAGCACTACTGGCAAACCCAGCACTATGCTCTCATCCCACCGGTCATGTCCTGTTAGATCACATCCCATTTTATCACAGTCTGTTGCATTATTATTGCAGCATGCTGGAATGTTAAATGAGCAACATAATCAATCAATACCAATTTCCAATTGGAATTCAACTGTAAATCTGCATTGAGTTCAAAATGCTGAAGACTAAGACAAATAATCACAAGATACAGTTTCATGTAGTCTCTCTTTTGCTTTTCTTTCAAAACTTCATTTCTAACAGATCGATTTTATAAAATAAATTGTCTCTGCTTGCATTAAATACAGGAATTATCTTTGAATGTGAAAGTAAGCTTTCATCATACCAATCCTATGTATCAAGAATATAAAGAATAGTGCTTACATTCACTATTTCTCTTTTAGTTTACTTTCATCTCAAAGCATAGAGACAAAGTAGCAGTAGTGTCCCTAATATACTGCCTTGTCCCAAGGCATGGACTGACAGATTGAGCTGCCTCTTTTGTTTCACCAACAGCATTCAGCAGTCTTAGAAATAAATCTGTGTGAGAACTGGGGATCTTAGATTATCCATTTTCTCAAATTAATACATTATTTGTTATTATGCTTCTCAACTCATTTCTTTAGTGACAGAAGTTACAAAATCAGAAATTTCTGTTTCAAGGACGTTGTGGTCTAAGTAGGAGCCACTCTGTCCGATCAGGCTTTACCTAACTGCTCCAGTTGCATTAACTGTGTTATTTGTTGCTTGTAACTGGTAGTAGCAGTAAGAACAGAAAGCAATGAATAAACTATGTCCTCCAATTTGTGAAAACACTTCTACAGTCCTCTCCCTTTTCTAAGGACTCTGACACCAATCCTGTATCATCACCTCCCAGTATACAGCAATGCTGTGCTCCATCACTGAGCTCTCTGAGGATCACTTCCACCAGGACCACAAAGCCTTGTCACTCCATTCCTGCCTCAGCCATCCCATCGGCACATCTCATATCAGAACGTCTATCTTCTGCTACTCCAGATGTAGACAGATATCTTCACCTGACACTTACCATGATCCATAGGATGATAATTTGGGGACACAGCCTGGACAGGCCTCCCTCCCTCTCAGTTCTGTGCTCCAGCCCAGCTGACTACCTCCAGTCTGTGTTGTGGACATACTGGTTCCACTGAGAGCATCAAACCAAATTTTCACTGAAGATGGGTCAGAAATCAGGACTTTGGTCTTTTGCAGAATGGAAATGTTAATCTACCTACTTGCCATCTTCATCTCCCAACAGCCTTACAAAATGCTATTTAAACTGTGGAAAAATAGTCTCTGAAACCTTGTTAAAAAAAAAAATTGGGCAGCCAAGCAAAAGCAAGGGATTTAATCTATTGCTGGCCTGATCAATAATATGTAATCTGGTTTCTGGAAACATAACTCCAAGATGTGTTTCTCAGATGTCTATTACTATGTCCTCTAGCATCACAGCATGAGTGCTACAGTAAACATTCCCCTGGTAACACAATGCATATATTTGTTTTTCTGGCTGATACTGGATTTATACATGTAATAAAATAATTTCCAATAATTCTTGGGAAATCCATTAAGATGAATCACAGCATCAGCCTGAGTTTAAAGACAAAGTGTGCCATTATTTTGAATTGTTGGCCTCTTCCTTTCCCAGTTCCAGTCCCAGCACAAAGGAGATGCAAAGCCTCTCACTGACTTTATAACCTCTAGCTCAGGCCTAGAGGGCTGCTCCCAGGCCTCGGCTTCTCACAGCATCCTGTGCTACTTCTATCAGTCTGGAAATCCTGCTTTGCTGTCATGCAGAAACATTTTCTGTTAACTAAGCATTCTGCTACAACTCCTCTGGGGGTGAACTTTCTTAAAGAAAAGACACACTAACAAAACATATTCCCGATGTTAACAATAAAATTGACATTATGTTTTATGTGTTGTTATCAGAGTAAAAATTAGGATGGGTAAGGTTATTAGATGCCATGTCTTGTGCGTATACCAGAACTAAAACTACTTAGTTGTTTCCTATACAGGATGACAATTCTGTGCCATATGGCCTTATTTTAAATCATATGTACTATTATGTATCTGGTTAACCAGAAGACATTAAAAAAATGCCAGAATTTGGTTGTCTCCCAAAATTCTCCTTCTGTTTTGAGAAAAAAAAATTAGGAATGAGAAATAAGAGTATGGTTGACTTCAGCTATTTATTTCATTGCTAACTCTTTTACAATACAAAAACAATATCCCTATGCATGTTCAATCCTTTTACGGGAACTGAATGAAGTATTCAAATAAAACATTAAAAACAAACAAAAAGGGCAACATTTATGCTTGGGGCTTAAATCTAATTTCACGTCAATATAAATCTGGTCTAAAATAGTGACTAGTACCACTCAGATACCTTGACTTCCAGGCCTTTGCTTCCACCACAAAATTACCTTCTTATTCCCTGTCCAAGAAATCGAAAAGCTTTTTCCTGAATGAAGTAATTCTTCATTTTTGCTGAAAAAGAAACCTGTGAATTTCTACTTACAGTTATGGACCTGAGCTCTACAATGTGGGATTTGATCATCTGTTCTCATACACATGAAATCAAGTAAAGATCAACAGATACTGAAATGACAGCACTGAAACAACAAAAAATATCCTCTTTGTTTGCATGTGCCATGCAAGTTCTTATTACCACAACATATCAGAAGTAAGGAACCGGGTGGAATTAAAACGTAACAGGACAATTTCTTGGAAATATAAACACTCACGGTTATATAAAATAGAACAAAATATCATGTGAGTAAGAACACTTTTCTAAAAGCATTACACAGCTATGGTAAGTAACACAAGACAATCAGTAGCTGTTCAGTACTGGAGGGAAATTTTCATTATGGGAAATGACTTTATAAATGTCCAGGGTTGGTTGTTTTCAGTATCTACCGTTTAAAAACTGTGGTCACTGCCACCAAAAGGAGTATCAGCTTTTGGTCTGACTGGTCTTAGTAAAGTTCTTAGTTTTACATTATATAGATGTGTATTTTATAAGCTTCTAAGTAACAGCTCCTCAGATGGTGCTATGGGGACTACTTAAAAGATCCTCAGTGCACAAAAGCCCTTTCCACCACTCTTATGGCATATGGGTGAGGGAGGTCACAGTGGGGGCAAATTTAAGAGGGCTGCAATTTACTCCTATTCTAAGGTCCCTTTATGTTACTGAAGTGATGTAAATGTTTAAGTGAGAAACAAGTTTAAAATTACCAAATGAAAGGGACTAATCTCCAAAAGCTCCCTGCCCAATGTCTGTTGGCACAGAGAATTTTCATTCTGCCATAACTGAAAGACAGAACTGGCCTCTAGTGCCATTAAAATCTGAGGAAGGAAGCTACTAAAATATCTCAGTTGGTCGTCACTCTTTACTCTCCCATTCACTGAAAAGTGTTAAAAATATTACAGACACAGTCTAAGAAATTCTCTTTTTCATAACAGGATTTAATTCTTATATAACACATTAAGGATAGGATGTTACGAGCTATTAAGCAAAACGCATTAATATTTTAGGAAAATATTTGTGAAAGAAAATAGATCAGAATAATGTTTCAGTCGTATCAAAATGAAATAAGAAAATCTGAGCAATTTATGTTGACATGTGCCCACTGACTAGGACTATCAGACTGACATGTCTCCTGTACTGCTTCGCCCTATTTCTTGGGGTAAATAATGCACATGTGATAAGATCTGATCTCATATATTTTCAAGACTATCATTTTTAAATTTCATTTTGTTTTTGCATGTTTAACTGTGAAAATCTATTCTGCCAGACAGTCACCAGAAGTACAGTGCTAAGGAGATGGCCTTCAATAATCTAGAGGGATGCATATGCCCTAAATTAAGGATGAGGAAAACCCACCTCATGGGCATTAGGTGTCTGAATTGAATCAGCTGAACAGCATATGAAGAAAGGGATAAGTTATGAAACAAAGCCAAGCACAGGCCAGCTTTGTGTACAGTTCTAACTCAGAATGCATAACTCCATAGTCATTCCCAGATAGTAACTTCAGAATAAAAATATTAGTGACATTAAACCATTTGAAAAGTTGCACCAGTTGTAGGTAGTGGCATTTCATACGATAAAGAAAACGTATTTTACTCTCTCCATGCAATTCAAGAGTGCTCAAAGTGTGACACAGAATCTCCTTCAAGTCCATTTCTGATGACTGAGATTGATGCAAGATAAATGATTGGGAAGAAGAAACTAGAAGACCTAAGGAATGCATCTAGAGAGTGTTTGCCTTTTGTTTGTGCTTACAATATAATGTTTTGAAGCTGCTAACTCAGCCCCATTCATCAAAGCACCTAATTATATGCTAAAATTTCTTTGTTTTCAGTGGGACTTAGGCTTTGGCTTAAGTGCTTCACTGAATTAGAAATCATTTTTTTACTTCTCTTTACTTCTTTATAAAATTGATACAACTACTCAGCATAATGCATTACTCAGTGTAAGGCAAGCTTTTGGTTTTTAGAAAAATGATGTGATACATAAATGGAAGACTTCCTTCCGTTTAACAGAAACAATTGATAAACTCTTACTATGTATAATAATGATGTGCACTGCACTAACAATAAGACATTATTTTCCCAGTAAAACTTCATTTTCAGAAAGGAGAGTTGAAACCACAAAGAATCAATACTGCTAGAGCACCGTAGGAGCTATGTCAATATAAGAATACTGTTTAGTCACTAGACTGTTTTCAAAATAATGTCATTTTCCATCAAGATATGTTGCAAATTAATGGGCCTGGAGAATGTATGCATTGCGTAGGAAAAGTTTTATGTTATTTTTGATGAGGAATCATAACAAATACTTCTTGTTATACTCTGACAATAAGTGAAGAAATAAGTAAAGAAAAAGCCATGGCACTCATTGGAGGAGAGATAAAAACAAGCATCATCATTAGATATTTATAACAAATGGTCAGAATTACTCAGCACCATTTATGAAAAAAAAAATTTTGCTCTAAATGATTTTTTAAGGCAGTACACATAAGAAAAATTTATTTCCAACAGTTTTTGACAAGAGATGTACAGAAAAGAAACAAAGAATTATCACAGATCAAAACCGTGGGTCAGAAGCTGACAATAAGGAATCAGAAGAAGTAGTCAGCTTTTGCCACAGAAGAAGTTACCAGCAAAGTGTTTCATAGGAATTAACAATGATTTCATCAGGAATTTGGAAAAAAAAAAAAAAAAGTGAAAAGCAATTAGAAAAGTTTGCAGGTGACATTATTTCATGTTACATACAAAAGAACTGTGGATATGAAGGAATCACCCAAGCACAGAGATTAAGCCCAGGTTAAGAAAGATAAGAGATATTTGCACGGATAACAAGGATATCCAGTCATACTGATAGTTTCAGTCAAAAGGGCTGTATGAAGCAATCTGAAGTCATCTAATGTTAGCATTAATACTGTTTTGCTTCTTATATTTGAAACAGTTTTTCAAGTTAAACTTACGGCAAACTAACACTTAATAAGAAAAAATACTTAGGAGATAAATTAAGACACACATTATTTTAGATGAGTTTTCTCTGTACAATTTGCAATGTTAAAGACCAGACACATCATAGAGAGTCATAAAGAGTAGAATTTGAATATCAGTCTAAGGAAATATAGAACATTTTCACTATCACCCCAAAAGATACTTTATAGTACAGCTTTCTTTTGAAACAGATCAGTTCCTTGATCTTGTTTTCCACACAGCAGTTGTGCCAGCACAACAGAAGGGATGGCACAGGCTGGAAACAGCAGCTGGGGGAGTGGGAAGGAAGGGGCCGGGTCTGCGTGAACTAACCTTGCTGCTAAGGAAATGTGCTGGTTAACATCAGTGTGTACAGGTAGTGCTGCTTCCTTTACATGAATTGCTCATAGAAATACAATTTATATCTGCAAAACCAGATCTAAATTACTGAAAGAAGGTTCCTAATTGCGTATTTTTTTTACATATTGCATAAGCAAGCACAAAATTAATTAAAAGAGATTACCAGCATGAAAATACTCTTACCAGTGTTAGTCAACAGAATAAGTTCAGCTTTGAGCAAAAGACACTCCTCTTGAAGAAGGAGGAGATGGGGAACTGAGACAGCTGTCATCTTCAGGGATAGATTCAACAGATGACAGTGATTTGTAATACTCATCCTCTCCATCAAGCACTTTGATTTGGCTTGAAAGAAAACAAAAAACATTTACTAACTTAAAAAATCAATAATAACAATATAATCAGAAACAGAAACTTCTCTATGAATGCAAAAATGAAGGGTGCTAATACAAAAAAGACTAGAGAGATTTGATCAGAAAGATGTAGCTTTTACACGTGCCTTTTATATTGCTACTGCTGCAAATGATTGTAGTCTGAATGGTTCTAAGGGTCAGTGGAAGGCAATGCAGTCTTTCTTTTTTAACTATACAGAATGATTGTCCAACTGTTTGCATCAAATGGGCATTTCACTTGACCAATGTGACTTTTTTTTGGTCTGTATATGTTCCATATATGTGGTATTATTTTGGTAATGCATTTCAGCTGGCAGTTTGCCATGCATGTGAACCAAAGGCCACATCACTAAGTTTTGGGCAAAGCCCTGTTGACACTAAAGGTCCTTCATTTTCCTGTGAAGTATGATTAGCACTGCAGTCTTGACCTGAAGGCCTCCTACTCATCTGGTTATATTCAGAAGATTAATTAACGAGTGAGAAAATAGTACAGAAGCTTCTTGTATATCCTTGGGAGTAGGCGCTTTTGCAAGATCCAGTATATACTGGTCCTCTGTGGACCATGTCACCACTCAGCAAAATGCTTTCATAACTCTAAAGTAGCAGGTTAGACTTTCATAGTCTGTTTTCAATGATTTCTACCTATTGCCAGGTGGTAACTGTAAATGTGAAAACAAGAACCAACTCAGACCAATGGAGCAGAAGCAACACTCTTGGGATCAAGGGCCCCTTTAAATGTGTTCCCCCAGGAAGGCTGAAACCCATTGAGAGCGAGGTGCTACGAAGTTGGTCATATTCTAGGTTAGAGGACTTCAGTTTCAACACCTTTCTTCTGGCACCACTCTCAAGTGCCAAGCATTTTAAAACATAAAGAAGATTTCCTTTTTTTTTTTGTAGGAGTACTCAGAGAAAGCTGGGGAGCTGTTTTGAAAGAATCGGCTCTAGTGCCTGCAGACAGCACTACATACAAGTTTTACATTTGCTTCTGTAGAAAATGTCCAATGTCAATGCACAGAGATATGGTAATTGTTTATTTTTAGAAGCCTCTCTAGAAAGTTTTGCATATTCTGTAATATCACAAAGGACTTCTTCTGTTTACAGTTGCTTAGAACTAAGAAGATAGATATTTACCCAAGTTTTCTTGGCTTCCTCTTGCTCCCTTGATATTCTAGAGTTCCCTGTGGAGAGGGCCAAGAACACACAGTCAAAGCAAAGCAGCAAGTCGTTAATTTTTAATTCAAAGTGATTTTGTGTTGAATGCAAGCAGATGCTGATAATATCAGAAGTCACAGCATAATTTTTTTGATCAAAGGGCTCAAGTGAGCCTGATGAAGCATGCATCTTGCTCGTCTTTGATAAACCACATCAATTATTCACCGTGAAGGCAGACATCCTGACATGAAAGCAACAGATAAAGAGCATAAGCACATGTTCAAGACGAGAGCAGAAGAACGTGGGGGTGGGGCTGGAGGGGCTGAAACAGGTATTAATAACAGAATTATTAACTGGAAACAAAGCCAGTAAAACAGCTTTATTGCCACTTTGAACTCACATTTAACTGGTTATAGTACATGTTGTCCTCAGGGCTATTCAGCATTTTGGGCTGCTGACATCGTCGACGAGGTGTTCTCAGCTTCTGTTCAAGACAGTTTTCTGAACCTACAGTAAGATAATACAATTTAGTTTTAAGCTGTGCCAGGTGCTGTGAACGTCTTAGAGTATTTTAGTCAGTAAACAGTCCTTTCTTCCGTCCCATTTGGTCCTGGATCTATTAGCAAGTCTATCCTAGCACAAAAAACTTGGGAAATCTTTGTTTTCTGTTTTGAAACTTAGTTCAAACAGAAGTTTTTAAGTACAACTTCACTTTTAGTTTTAAAACCTTTTTTTTTTTTTTTTTTTTTACACTTCTTTCTGTATAAATCACACAGCTCCTTATTTCTTTCACTCTTTATCTGAGTATCGTCTGCCTTCTGAGCAGGAAATGAGAATACCGTGACCAGCCAGGGGTACATCGTTCAGCAGCAACAAAAACGTTTTTCTACAGTAGGCAGTAATAAAGCTCTTTGACTTATGAGATTCAGTCTATTATCACCATTTTTATTATATAAAAAAGGCTACTTTTTGATGTGGCTCTCTGCTTAATCGGAGTAATCAAACTAGTTTGGAATTACACTTTCTTAATATAATTTGTGGTGTGCTGTAGAGAAACAGTTGCTTAAAGCCATCTGGAAAGCAGAGGCTGAAGATGAAGGAAATACTTTGGAAAGGAAAGATTCTGAAAAGAACTATCAGCCTTTTTATTTTCATTTGTCTTTTTTTCATGTTAAGGACGAAAGACGTTATGGTGGGCTGTACTACATTTCACCAGGAGTTTCTGTGGCACATCCTCTAGATTACCAGAACAAGTACTTTCAGGATGAAACAGAAGCGCAATGTACTGAAAGATGGAGTAGTGGGCAAGGAAAGGTTGTTCATTTTCCATGTATTTCTCCCAATATCTTTGACTTTTCTGACATCTCCTTGCTAAAAATTGTTTTAATGGCAGCATGAACAGAGAGTTTTTGATGGCACATTTGCACTCCATACTGCGTGGGAACCTTGCTCTGATACAAAGGCCCAGTGCAAAAATCAAGTAGTGCAGGAGCTTCTTTAAATGTTTAAAACCTGAAGTCAGTGTGCCTTGTGTAGAAGTAGGGCTCTCATCCCACAAATCCACATTTTAGATCTGGCGTTAACAAACAGGTAAATGAAGATCCATCAAATACTTGGGCTCACAGTCTGCAACTACTGCATTTTCCTGCAGTTTCTGAGGGAGGTACTGGAGGTGGTTAAATGGCCCTGGGGGGCTGGGTCTCAAGTTAAAAATGATTTTGTAGAGCAGGGTTACATTTTTCGAATAATACAAAATAAATTTTAACCAACATGCTCATACTTCTTGCTAATTACAATACCCAAACCTTTGATGATTTATGCTTTTTAATGCTTTCTTTAATACTTCATAATCAAGAGATTGTGACAGCTGACCCTGCTACTTCTATTGTATAAAACCAGACAAGGTAGAAGCTGATCTAGAAAATGCTGCTTGAAAACTTGTGGAACTTGGATTTCCAAGTGCAATTTGAATCCTTAGAAGATTTTTGTTGTTGTTTTGTTTTGTTTTGTTTTTTCCTTCTGTAACATTTAAATAGCAGATGATGGTAACTTTATTCTCTCTGAAATCTCTGACAGTTTTGCCAAAGTTTTACTGTAGCCATGTTCTATTCTCTCCTATTGCTGTGAAAGCTGTTCAAACTGACTGTAGAAGCTTTCTACCACATCAGGTCAGTAGGGACTGCAATCCTTGCAAGCAAAGTCTTCAGTTGCAAGGCCATATAAACTCCTTTTTTCAGGAATGCAATTCTTGAATAACTCTCCAAAAAATATTTCTTTTTACTCTATCAAGAGGCCAGTATGAAAAAGGACCAAGGCCTCTAACTTCTTCGTACTTTCACACATCTCTCTGCAGCTTGCCAAAAGTAACTATACACCACACAAATATTTGTAAGTTCTTAAACAGTATTGCAACATGATGGGGGAGTGCTTTTGCCCTTTCCCCAAAATGCTGTTGTGGCTTTCATGTTATTTTTCAAAACATCTGTATGGTCTTCATTTTTAAAATGTCTTTTATTCATTAGGTTCTGAGACACTAATATTTTGTTCTAGCTTTTTAAACTGATGCTTAATTATTTCTGTGTATTTCATGGGTGGTCTGCAGCTTGTGTCCTCCCAAGGAAATAACCTTTCAGTGGGCCCATTTGTCTTAGTGTTTAGCAGCATACTACACGGACAGTAAAAAATCTGGTAACATTTATCATAAACTACCATATCTGGAGAAAACGGTATTAACATGTGCTCAACACTCAACAGTTGAATAGGCAGTTTAAATGGTGTTCTATAACATTTTGCTTTGATGACGAACTTAAAGCCTCCAATAGGAAAAACTAAGAACAGCAACACCAATGTCATTAACTGTTTGTGTTGCACCCCAATTGTGCCAAGAGCCCAGCATACACAGACTCACAAGTTTCCTACAGATTTAGAGACCAGATAAGAGAGTGCACACATGCACTTCCTTCAGGCTGTCCTTTACCAGCAGTCTGAAGTAAGGTAACTGCCTTCCTTTTGTCCAGAGGAAAACTTTTCTTCCAGTGAGCAGAAAATCCTTATGTTTCAGTTTACCAAGTTCAATTAGTAAATCCCTTATGGCAGTGCATAAATAACAGAGTGAGTAAATCTTCTCCTGACAAGTGTGCTATGTCAGCTGATCCAGAAACCATAGGGCAGACTGAGGTTCTGAGTGTTTTCCCTTCCTTGCTTGAACCTAGAGAGGCAGACACATGTGGGTGAACATTCTTAAATCATAGAAACACAGAACAGCTTGGGCTGGAAGGAATCTCAAAGATCATTTAGCTAGAACTCCCCCGCCATGAGCAGGGCTGCCAAACACTGGATTAAACTGCCCAGTAACCCATCTTGCCTGGCCTTGAACTCCTCCAGGGATGGGACACCCTTGGTTTCTCTGGACAGCTTGTACCAGTACCTCACCACCTCCTGAGTGAAGAATTTCTTCCTAAGTCTAACTTAAAGTTGCTCACAGTAAAGGGAATTAGAAACTGGCAAATGGGTAAATTCAACTTCAAAGTACTTATTTATAACTAAACAATTTAATGGGGTTTCTATTTAATCCTCTAGTCTTACTACTGTTTATCATTTTTACTCATCAGGTATGACAGAGACCAGGGACTTGCACTGCTCAGACAGATTACAAAGATGTGTGCTTTCAACTAAACGCAGTCAGACATTTAAGTTAGATTTTTCAGTACTGGGAATTGCATAATCGGAAAACAGAGCCTCCAGGAGAGACCTGGGAATCATATGGATATTCTGCTGAGTATGAAGTAGACTGGCAGCAAAGCAGAGAGCTACTCCACAGAAACAAGGAAATGGTTCTATCCTTGAGAGCAGAATTGTTTTAGAGAGAGTCCTGTGAACTGCAGAATGGTTTGAGAACCATCTGAGATCTGGAAAATTTGCCTTACAGTGAAAGAATTTTAAATGCAAGGTGTCATTCTTTCCAAAAGAAGGATAAAAGTGTTTTGAAGCAATGCCCCTGCATATAAGGCTTACTGGTGGTGGAGAGCTTTTTAGAAACACAGGTCTGAAATGTCTAAAGGCCATGAGAGGAAGAAAAATCCAGACTTTAAATACAGTATAAAGTGAAAACAATCAGTCAAGAGAAAAAAAATATTTAGGAGTACGATGGAAACTCAAGATGAGATTAGAAGGCTCTAGTAAAGCTGTATTTTGACTTACTCTGAAGTTAAAAACTATTCAAGATACCAGATAAGTCCCTTCTGACCTAATGTGAATTCATACCTTCCACATGATTTTGATGAGTCAATCTGCAGAAGAGTTTTTGTTGATTTTTAGATTTTTAGTATATACTTTCACCTCTAAATTCCCATGTATTTCTTCTTGGCTTTTGTATGGTTGAAACGGAAATACTTTTCTTCAGTTAGCCATCACATCCATCAAACTGACATTTTTCATGAGATCTCTTGGCTTGGAAATGATTAGCAACTTTCATATACCATGCCTTATTCAGATTATTTTTCTGTTTAGAAATCTATTCTTTCAATAAACTGCAAAGGACATTTTGAGAGCTGCACAAGCTAACAAAGAGTCAGATTTATTGAAAGACTTTGAAATGCTGTATAACTATGAGACAAGGACACTGAGGATTTGGGTCCTGACTGATGCTTTCAGAACAGCACCTGAAAAAATATGTTCTTCCAATGACTTTACGTCAGGTGTATGACTTCACTCTGATGTTCAGAGAAATTCTCATGTTAGATGTTCTGTTTGCCCTGCTCATCTTGATACTGAAGACTAGTAGACAAGCACTGGGCATACTCTTCAGAGGAATTACAAATCATCAGATTCTGTTCTCTGAAGTGAAGGTGGGGTCATCTTCAACTGTTCATGATTAAGTCCTTGCTTCGAAAACCTCTTGATGCTGGTGACCTTGCCAAACTTTGCTAATTCTTCCTGTATGGAGAATTCTGCTGAGAAAATGGTGACCTGCATTTGGAAGTTGTAAAATCCATCGATGTGAGTCAAGTTGTTTTAAGACTGGTGCAGCACAGAGAGGGCACTAAACTCTGGATGACATCTTACTTTTAGCAAGGAATGCACTGAAGAGGTCTTTGCCAACATGTCAGTGCTACAAAATAGGCTGTGTCACTGACTCCCTTGCTGAAGGGATTCCATCCACTTCAACACATACTGAAGAGTGGAGTTGAGCATTCAGTTTATTTCTGAAGCCATTTACCTAAAACAGGTTTGGAAGGCATCAGTCTTGTATTTTTTCTGTTACAAGTGAACATAAACTTGAAAACACAGGGAGAGTAGTCCTTCCCTATTTACTCAGACACAGAGAGATTTATTCTATGAGAAGAAATGACATCTAGGTACAGAAAAAGCAATGGGGCCATATTTATTATTAACAGAGTAAGTGAATGAAGTAGATAAATCAGTATGACCAAGAAAAATAGTAAGCATGTGTCTTATTTCCAATCTATAATATCAGATGAAACATGAAAGTGCAACCCTTAATTATAAGCAAATATTAGCACAGACTCATGGGATCTCATCATAACATCTCAAGGTCTACATTCATGAAAATTTAAGCAATGTTTAAAATCATGTTAATTTGTTCTTTGTTTGTTTCTTTTCCTGCCAGTCTAATTTATTCGAAAAGACTTTGGTTCTCAAATCTGGATATATTGATCATGCCTATGTAAAGCATTGTTATAGCCTGGGGAGAAGACTTTTGTGGAAAAAAAATTGTCTTTGTTCTCCTTTGATAATTTATATGTATTTTGATGTTTTCAAGCATTTCCAGTTCTGAATCATTTTTCAAGCAGCAAGTTAACTTCACTTTTTCTCTTGAAATCTTCAGCAAATACAGCAATGACCTCACACACAATGATAACATACATCCTCCGCCTGGACTGGCTGCTAAGTGGGTAATTACGTGCAGCATGCTGATTTCAAGGAACAGTTACATTTCCTTCTGTGTCGTACAAGCCTCTTCAAGAAGAGAACCCAAGGGGCTAGTGATTCTGGTTCCACTCGTATCAGTATTAAATGGGAGTGACTGAGCATCGTTTATGAGGTAAAAATGCTGTAAGTGAATTAGGCTTTGTGATTTTAGTTATTTCAGCTTCATTTTTAAATAAGAGAAATTTACAAAGGGAACATACTGCTGTCTGGCCACTAGCGTTCAAACAAAAATGATTTTTGCTTTCTTATTCTGATGGTTCTCCACCATTTGCACAAATTTGCATCATGCCTCAAGTGCAAGAGGGGAGGAAAATGAAAAACTTGCCTGAGAAGCACAGTGAATACTGAGGTAGTTTTACTGAGCTATGCTCAGTCAGGAGCTCCAGTGAGCTCCTCTTGTGCCTGCCTGACTGCCATACTTTATCCACCCCACTTAGTACTATCTTGCACACGCCTGTACAAAACTACACTGTGACTGTAGGATAAGCACAAACTGGGAAAGATCAGGCCCACAGCATAACTTATCTGCTCACTGCCTGTTAAGTGCTCTCTACTATGAATAAGATAGAAACAAGGGCAGCACATTGGCTGTAATAGGCATCACAGACCAAGTGCTGTAGAGTAATTCAATAGCTTCATATGCAAATAATGAAGTTACCAGGTCTATGATATACATTATAAATATTAAATATTTTATAATAGTTCAGCAACAACAATGAAAAACCAACCAAGAACTAGAGATTGATGGAAAACACCCTCTCTGAAATCAGGGACTGTCATATGGGAAGAAAATGTTACAGCTAGAAGACAGGAAAAAGATGAAAAAGGAATAAAATAAGATACTGAGAAAATAAGGAATAGAAAAGAAGGAAAGAAACAACTACTAATGGTACAGCAGTAGAACCTAAGTTCTGGCAACAGAGGATTCAATCAATCTAGTAACATCAGGAGCCTGGAGGCAAATTGGCGGATTTAATACTATTAACAATTGTAATTCTCTCCAGGATATCTCATACTCACCCAGCAGTAACTTCAATATGTTCAATAAGGCCATCCATTCTGTTGATATAGTGAGATATAATACAACCATTCTTGTCACCAAATTCCCTTACTCCCTTCCTCTACAGAAGAGTGTCCAGGAATATTTATAGGGGTCAGTACTTTTCACGCTGCTAGTGGCAAGCTTGCATGCAAAGAGCAATAAATCACATGTTCTTCAAGGATTCAGAAGGCCTCAGCCCTTGCTTATTCACAATATGTCTTGCTGTAGCTTAGTTTGAATGTTTCTAAGGAAAAATCTGTTAACTAATTAATGCATATATATATATATATATATATATATATGCATTAATGCTTAAAAAGTGCGATTAATTCTTAGCAAATCCTGTGATTCCTATACACTCAAAGCTTTGCTTGAATTCAGTAGGCAAGAATAATAAGCTAGATTTAATTATCTTCAGTGTCAAGTGCTTGGTGGTCTAAGTCCACAGCTCTAAATGTAGTTACTGGATTCACTGAAAACACAGAAAATCTGGAGGGGCAAAAGGTCCTATCATAGACAGTTATAAAATAAAACAAAATCAAGCTTCATGATCACCTCAGATCCCCCACACAACTGTGGTGAACTAGAATTCTGTTTATTCAGATGGAGTATGCTCCTAGTGCCAAGAGCCATACACTGCTAGGGAAATTAATGTAGCCTCTTTGATGTCATGTGCATCCCAGAATCTGTAACACACTGCTGAAACTGTGAGCACAGCCTTTTGTTTATAACCCTAAACAGAACCATTTGAATACACACACTGAAAGAACTCGTAACAGGAGCAATGCATTTTCTTCCACCCAGTGATTCATCACTTACTGCTTCGTTTTGGATACTGCAGTTCCATGCAAAGACATATGTTTTAGATTATAAAGCACATTAAGCAAATCATAAGTTTTTCAAGATGGTATGTAAAGGCTGTTTTTTGCATCTGTTTGTTGCCAAAGACCCAGATGATACTGTAATTAGAACAACAAATATTTTATGTGAAATCAATCATTTAGCTGTCTCTGAACCCCAAGACAATGACTTTTAGATACACTTTGTTGGGAAACAAGATGCATAAATAGTTAGAATCTTGGCTTTGGTTGTTTTTTCCTCTTCCAACACAATTCTGATCCTTCAGTTTTTGTCAGTTGTTTCAGTTTCTATTGTGACTGACTTAACTGTAGAGTGAAAAGGCAGAGATAAAACAAAGCATGCCAAAGAACTAAGCCCTCAGTGACTAACACAGATGAGATTCAAACCCGTCAGCAAATAGCATGCTTGTACAAGGATAGTCCTGAAGACGTCTTCCTATAATCACTGAACGTACTTAATCTTTTATGTGCCCTGCATGTCATAACATCTACAAGAGAGTTTCAGAGGTATGACAGACAACTAACCAAAGAAGTTTACACAAGCACAACTTTAGTTTTAGGGAAAAAAGTCATGCAAAACCATTCTGAATGGCAGAAACTAGTTCTGGTCAATGAAGAAACAACTGATTTTTTTTCTTCCCATCCTTAAACATGACCAAAAGCAATTATAGAAGGTACTTCTTAATAGTTCTTTTCAGAAGAGACAGTTATTGATGAAAAACAGGATATTTCAGGTATGCTGGAGTTAGTACAGATCACAGCACATTTCCTGGTTTTAGAAGACCTGTCTGATCCAATAACCACCAGGTGATAAGAAGTAGCTGTCTCACGTTACCATGTGAAGTAAGTAATGCCTCTCCTGCTCTTTGAGTGATGCTGTATGATCAATATGAGTGACTGAAAAAATTTGCAGGAGAAAAGCCTACTGAGAGCAATTAAATACAAAAAGATCACTTCCGGATCAGGAAATCCCAGAGCCACAGACCACGCTAAAGCTCAAGTGTGAGCTGAGCAATTCTCTCTGCTTGCCCTACTGTTATACTGTACTCTAAGCTTTTGCTCTTGGTTATTGTCACAGAGAGAAAATTAGACTAAACAGACCATGCTCCTTGTTAGGTTTTCATTTGTGAGGCTTTTAACTTTGAAACAATTGGGTAAGATATCCACTCCAAATAAATGCAAGTAACCCAAATCCCCAAGAAACCACACGTTGAGGTAACTCCTCCTCACAATGTCCATATCAGAGTCCTCAGTGCAAAGATGATCTCGAAACTAACAGCTCATGTTGTGCTACGCATGCCTTTTTGATTGCACTACATGAGATTAACATGAGCTTCTGGAAAGCAGTAGTAGAAAACCCATGCAAAGCGGAATACAAAGGCAAGCCAGCTGTTCTTTAGTTTTCTGGACACATCCAATTTGTACATATTAGTTTGAGATTCTAGACTTGAAGGATAGATGCTGGGAAACCTATGCAGGCACTATGTGCCCAGAGGTTTGCCACAACACTAACTTTTCTAATCAGCCGTATATCATAGCTGGGACTCAGCCTGTTGGTGAGGTTATTTATTTAGTGAAGTTAAGAAAACAGGATTGGAAAGAATCTCAAATGATTGCTTAGGCTTCCTCATCTTCCAAAGTAAAATCACGTATCATGATGAAGATAAGGGAAATTTTCAAAATTGCTCAGAAACAGAAGATCATTAAAATTTTTCTTGGAAATACAGCATCAACAATGGGAATATTATTTCTGTGCAATATGACAACAGCTGTTACTTCAAAGAACAATTAGGATGATGATTGAATCAACGTGATTGATTAAATAGCTTTGGAATCTTTAAAGCATCATGACATTAACATCAATTTCAGAGATGTTCTCTGATGTATGGTTGGACCTGCTAATGCTTAAGTTTTCAAATGGCAGATTGTGGATCTCTCAAGAGCTATCATGTGCTATATGCCTCAGACAATTCACTGGACACTTGGCATTGGTTCCTCTTGTGGATTCCAGCTAAGAAATACAAAGCATAGAGGGAAAAGATGAATCCAACATAAAAAGTAAACACTGCAGTAAACTTCTGAAAATAAAAAAGTCAAAATATTCGGTACATTAGAGACCAGTAACAGATCAGAAATACCTTTCTAATACTGTTCTCTACAGGGCCAATTGCTGAAGCTGCCAAAAATGCATCATACAAATGCAGGGAGCTGTGCAATCAAAAGTAGGGCAGGAGGCAATCTGTAAGTTCATACTCTATTAGAATGTGGTTCATAACAGGCATGTATTTCAGTGTTGCTGTCCTAGAATATAGCCTGGATGCTTTTAAAAGTAATCCCTCACCTTCTTCCGTACTGTAATAATAGCTTTTTTATCCCATATCCTCAGAGATTAAGCCACTTGATTGACTTCGAATTCTGGACACACAGGAAATTTGTATTAATTTAACATAATGATGAGGAGCAATAAAGGCTCTCTGGAACCACAACAGCACAGTCTCTAAGGTTTTGTTCGTTACAGAAACACAATTTGCATATCTAAAGCCTTGAAACCATGGGTCCATATTGATACAAGTAGTATCTCAAATTTGAGTGTAGCAGATTCAGCATATATTTCAAAGAATAAATGGTAGAAGACCAAGATAAAACTCTCAGTAGATTTCTTCATTAAGAAAGGTTTTTTTTTTTTTTTTTTCCTAAATTCTAGGTAGATGGCAACAGGAACTTTTTAAGGAAATACTAAAGAAAGCTTGACTGAAAGCAGTAAAAATGCTACTAGTTAGAGATTTGCTTCCCAGTTGCTGCAGTTATTTGATCTACCGTTCGTCAGTGTTGGAAGTGAAGGAGGTATCCAGGTTAGACAAAGGAAACTAATGCTGCAGAGACCCATTCCTTTCAGGAGGTGTAAATTGTTACTGGAACTCCTAACATTATACCTGCAATTAGTGATGGCTCGCAAACGATCTACAAATCAAACTCAGGGCAGTGAATTCTCACGGAGTATTTTGAAAGAGAAACAGAAGAAGCATGGACGAACTATTCAGTCAATAACAGAATTAGAAAAATAAGTAGGACTGGAAAAAAACCTTCAGGCATTAAAGGTATCTGTGCCATTTGAATGAGCGCCTGCTGTTTTTATCTCCTTCCAAATCTAAATCAGTAACCATTTACTGGTAACTGCTGTGAACCTGTGCTATGGTAGAACGCTGACATACAAAAACAAAGGGTCATTATGTCAAGACTCTGGAGCCATAGTTCATTAACTTTCATCCAGAAAAAGTAGGTGGGAGCTTCCAGTAGCAGGAAAGTCCATTCAGGAAACAGAAGATGTGCTCAAAGAAAACTGAGGAAGCCCTGCAAAGAGTCTCAGGGCTGGGATGCTTACTGTCAATAAAGCAGTTTTAGGCTGTGTACACCATGATACCCAGCTGTTCCACCTGCATTAAGAGCTTGTGAGGGAATTTAGACCATCAATTCTTTTCATCCAGTGCTTCCTGAAAACATTCAAAAGAACTTTGGGGAAGAACTTCAGTCACAGGAGCAGAGGAAGACATACACGTGTATTACATACAAATAAAGTTAGTTGACTTTCCGATATTACAGTGACTAACTTATGTGACAGTATGTTTTGTTCCAAAATCACATTTCTTGACGGCTTCCTGCAGTAAGTCACCTCACCGTGTCACATTCCCCTCTGAACACAGGCTTTGCATGTGAGTGTCACTTGTTTTAAATTGGTAAGTTCTATAGAATTTGAGTTTTTATTTTTCCTATGAACAGATGACTAATTGTGGTGACTTTATTCCTCAAAGCTAAGCAAATCCTCCTTTACGAGAGTGGTGATTTTCAGTTTCAATCTAGAACACTAGCAGGGCTGGTTTTTAAAACATTTCAGAATGTTCTCCTTCCAGAAAAGAAGGCTTCTTCATGGTGTCTCAGTGCAGGTGCACAACATTTCTTGTCACTCCAGACGAGATGATTTACAAAATTTATTTTGGGAGTTGATTTGCGTATGTTTTCCACTTCATAACTATTTTTTTTTCTTTTTTTCCCCAGCTGCTTTCTTATAATTCAGTACTACATTCTTGGCTGGTAATAAACTAATATATCCCTATAGAATAGCTTGAGATGCAACAGGAAATTCTGTTTGTGTCCTGATTCTGCTCTTGGTCTGTGGGTATTGCAGAACTAAAAATGTTTGAATTAATACTTTGTTTGCTACTGTGCACCACCTCCTTGTGAGAATGACCTTCAAAGGACCAGACAGAGTTGCAATATGAAGAAAATACTACACTGCAAGCATATCTATTGCCATGAAATCCCACTTCTGATTTGTCTATCATTGGAACATGAGCAGTCTGGCCTTATTAACATAACTCTCTTCCATAACATCTCTTGCTTCGCAGTAGGACTAATTAGCTTAGGCACGGCACTGCACTCATCCAGCTACACTGCCTCTGGGGTCTGATTCACATCTATCTTGAGCAGTTTTGCAAAAGCACTGGCATGTGTGGAGTCACTATATCATAAATTTATATTATGGCTGATTCTACACTAACTTTCCCATTGAGACAAAACCCAAAAATCAGCTTTACCACTGTGAACAGATTCATCAAAGTCTGCTATTAAAGTAATGCTGCAATGATAATGACAATATCCTGTCCCCATCAGAAAGGCTCATCTTCTGGGAATGCTAACAGTGATACACACCTTCATCACTAGAATTAGTTCCTCTGAAGCTGACTGAGGCATTAAACATATGAACGCAAGGGAAAAATTGGAAAGTACCATCAAACCTCATTGATAATAGTACGGTTTAGAGAAGTCTGATTAAAATAGAATTGCATAATAGAATCTCAGACTCTTCCCTTTGGAAAGGACTGTCTTAATTATTTTGATCATTAAATGACCCTGTGAAATTAAAAGGCCACAGGAAAAGAGAAATAAATATTTTTCTTTGCTTACAGAAGATGTAATAGATTTTAAAGGCCAGTACTCCTTCTATCCACATGATACTCAACTCATGAAACAGTTGGAATTCAATAACGGAGAACTGTTCCCACAAACACACAATAACAAGCAGGAGTACTCAGGCTAATCTCTGATGAAAATTTCTTATGCTATGTTCTCCAGTAAAATAAGCTCAAAAATAACTTTTTGTTTCACAGAAAGTACAATTTCCACATGGAGCTGCTCAGTATTGTCTAAATTAAATGAATGTGAAACTGATGGGTGAACAGAGACAAACTGAAGATAATCAGCAAAATTTATGTTTTCAAATAAAGTACAAAACACATAAATCACTTCAAAGAGACTTATAAAATTATCATTTAGGAAAAAAAAAAATCACAATGTTGCAAAAAGCAAAGATATGATTTGTGTACCACAAGTTATAGTTCACTGTTCACTTTCACAAGGTAGAATGGCAGGAAATTATCTCCCTCTCGTCACGCATTTCATTTTTGATTAGGCGATTTTACATTATTTGTAACTTCAAAAAGCAGCCACAAAAATATGAGGTGCCAAAGATATTTTTTTTCTCTGAAGATACGATTTTCTGTAAGAAATCTGTCTACAACACCACATACTGCAAAACAAGATTTTCAGTTTTTACTGCAGACACTTATGCCAGCATTCTACGACTCAGTGCATTATGTCACTTTATAATGACAGATCATGCAGCGCCTTGTATGATGGGACCAATACTCCTTAAAATAAAAGTTATTATTTAAAGACATACTGCTTTGTATTCACCACTTGGCAGAGCCAGCAAAAGACTTGTGATATCACTGCGCTTTTCTCTTTCCCTCATGGCTGCCAGGTCAGAGAAGAATGAATTTTCCCATTATCTTTGCTGAAGTGTTAAAGTTAGATGTTTAATGATGATATTTTAAACTTCATAATTACTTATTTCACAGGACCTCAGCATATGGAAGGGAAGAGACACTCAATCACATTATGAAGAACTGCATGATTTATTTCTCCCTTCACACAAGATGCAGCAGTAGCCTGTGCCACTGTGCAAGTCAGACTTGAGTCCTCAGTCACTAGCTGTGAATCTGGACCCACAGAAAATAGGCTGAGCCCATCCAAGTCCATTCTGAAATGAAACTCTACGGCTGGAGGGGGATCAAGGGGACAAGAATCTGAAAGAGCACTCATGGTCACCTTTTCTAGTTTGGTTTGTGGATGAGAAAAATACTCAGAAGTAAATGTTTTGTGTCCTGTAGTGAATCACATAACTTCAGAAGAGCTTCAATTAAGCTTGTACTTAATGTAAAACCAAAACAGTGATCATGCCTGCAGCTGGACTTCCCTTATCGCTTCAAAGAACTCTGGGTATTTTTACAGTTACTAATATTTAAAGAGAGACCAGTACAGACACACAGCGTGACATGTTGAGCTGCGTGTTGCAGCATGTGATGCCACTTTTCACTTTTCAGACACCTTAACAATTCTCACTGAGTATAGCTTATGGTAAGTTGGTGATATAAAGTGTTTTGCTACACTCTGCTAAATGTAACTAAGATGGCATGTAACAATACTTCTAACATTTAGAAAGACTAAAACCATGGCATTTTAACTTGGTGTCCGCCAGAAAATCGTAAGAATTTTCCATACTCAATGGGAAAAACAAAGAGCGACATCACAAGAAGTGTCTTTTTCAATAGCATCCAGAAAGCTCCTCTAGATCCATGGTGTTTGAAAATGAGAAACAATTACAGTAGAGCACAAAGTCAATAAAATGATCTCACGAGACTTGCCAATATGCATAAGGGTTTTTATCTTTAAAAATACCCTAATACTTAGCTGTATAAGCTCCAAATGAAGTTTAATGGGTGAATATGCTTAAAGATTTCTGAAAGGTGTTCCTACTTTCTGGCCATTAGCATGTCACACCATGATAATTTACATCTGCTTTCAGTTCTGGGTACTTAAGATCACAGCCCTCCTAATTTCTAAAGAGAGGGGTAGGGAGAGATTTCCACTTATGTGGAAGAGAAACATTCTGATAAATATTCTTCCATGTCTGAGTTGGAAGCTAGTCAGACTTCTTTTTCATTCAATTATTTCTTTGCTAATACTGGAATTTTAGGGCAACAGAAACTTTTTTTTTGTGAATTCAGGTCATATTAGCTAACAGTTTCAACTGAAATTACATGAAAAAACTTCAGAGATGTTTAAACAATTCATTCTGGCATCTCAAAAACAAAACATTTTGATTTTGTCACAAGGGGACTCCTTTCCCAAAACAGAGGAGGTAGTGCTGCCACCCCTGATATCCAAAAACTCAGTGATTAGGCCATGTTCTTAGACTGCGAAAGATGAAGCTTCAAACACCTCCTTTAACTGATTTGGTACAGGGACTTGAACCCAAACATCACGCTTCTCAGGAGAGTAACCTAACTACTGGGCTAGAAAACATTCTTAGGTAGTTTTCTCTCAGCCTCATTTGTTGAAAATGTCCCACTTTGCATAAAGTAGTTAAATATTCATTGAAACAGAGATTGAAAGCCAGGTGCTGGCCCGCTTTTCTTTTGACTGCTCAAATTGCCACAGTCTCAAGTCTGTGCCCTACTTACTATTTCATGCACATTCCACTGATGGGAGAAAGAAAAAAAGCTTTCTTCTCCAAACTTTTACGTCTGCCTTCGGCATAGCCCAAACCACTTGAAAATACAGATCAGTGAAAGTCTTTGTCCTTTGGAAGGACAGTATGGAAAGTAAGAAATTATCACTTTCCAACATATGGAGAAGTTTAAAATAAAGCCATTTAAAAAGAAGAAATGGTATTATTTAAAGGAAAAAAAATGTGAGAAATATGCATGTATTTGTATCCAATGTTTATCCCTATTGGCACAATTAATAAAAGCTATGCATAAATCACATGAAATTCATTAAAACCATGGGCTCTGGTTGCTGACTAATTGGTAAAAACACTCTTGATAAAACATGTAAAATATATGCCAACTCCACATTTTAAAACTTCTTTCTGGTTAAGATGTCTCTTCCTCTCATTTGCTTTACCAGCAGAGCTTGATTTTCATGGTTATTGGTCTTAGCTAAATAACGACACAAAGAACTGCACCTGAATGCCTTTAACTACAGAGCAGGAAAACAAAAGCACAGTTCTATTGAGCTTACAGACACTAAGGACCTAGCTATTCTGTGTCTAGAACAATTTTTAATGTACCGGTGAATTTAAGACCTGCTGAAGTCAGCTGTGAACATTTCAGTAGACTTTTCTGAGTGCTTCAAATCCTTTATGAATGTGACCTTTTGCACTTGCTTCTGCAGTGTTGCCTCCAGCTGCTGCTACGAGACTACCTCGTTGCTTAGGGAAACTTTGACTCAGTCAAATATGGAAAATTCTGATAGATTAAAACTTGAGGATCAATACAGTCCCATGCCTAGAACAGACAATCTGAGACTGTTGGAGACTGATGACTGTGATTTGTTGTGACTGTAACCACCTACCCCAGCACATTCCTAAGGTCACAGAAGATCCATCCCCACTCTTTCTGACAGTGTGAAGTCTCTGTAAGCTCCCCAGTCTAGTACGCCATTTTCCGAGGAAACATGAGGAAATGAGGAATAAAAAGAGGACAGCATGCAGTCAGCTACAAATATTGTAGACAGGGAGCTCAGCAAGTTTTTAATACTTACAGTGTCTCTTAATACAGCCATGGAAAGCCCCGTCTGAAGGGTCTCTTTTTGCCATCATCACCGATGGCTCTGATTGTGGAAGGCCTTCCTGACATCAAACAATCCCAGATGCAGAGGGGCCTTGGGAGCTAGCCCAGTGCTTTGTTTGGGCCCAACCTCAAGTTTTCTGTATTTACATTTTTCCGAAACATGATTTAGAACAGATGTTATTGGACACCAGAGCTCTTCTCCAGGGCTGGAGTAGAAAAATCACAGTAGAAGAGGGAGATACGGAATAGTTCAATTTACATTTTGGGAGGATATTGATCTGCATTGCAAAGAAGGTGCAGATCCTGCCCATCTCCAATTTTAGTTTAATTTGGCTTACATTCAAACACTACCACTCACTTTCTTCTATGAAAACTCAAGCAAAATGCTGGGTTTGATTGTGAACAACCTTATAATTAAGTGGTGGTTTAGGACCTATATCTGCTTGTATTCTCTATTACTGCCATAGACTTTGACCTTGACAGAACAACATATTCAAAGCACTTGCCCCAAACCACACTTATGGTGTGCATGTTTGAAACAAAGAATGAAATAATGTTGACAAACGGTATTACGAAAGTGATACAGCTTTAATAGTGTCTTAATGAAAGAAATGGGAATATGAAACTGCCTTCTTCTCTAGACAATGTATGGTGAAATAAGCTGTCCACAATGAAGGGAAAAAGCTCAAAAAAAAAAAAAAAAAAAACCATTTGGAAACAATACAATGACATATGGTCCCATATGCTGAATCTATAATGCTTCCTAATTCCTTCAGGGTAAAACATACCCTTCTCCTGAACAACTTCCAAGTAACTGGGATTTGTCGATGAACACTGAAGGAGTGAATAAAATCTGCCCTTTATACACAGACAGGACACATGGCTGTGAAACTGTTTCTCTGCAGTTGCCATTTTACACATTGACTGGAGCAGTACTCACAACTTATCTCCACTCTACCTTGTCCTGTTGCCACTTAGGGCTAAGGCAAGCACCTGTGGTTTTCATCACTGATTCGTGGAGGTAACAACAGACTGCACTACCTCTGTTTGGAGATGAAAGGGAATTATTTTTCACAATCCTTATTCTCGCACTCCTTATTGATGCAACGTTTCAAACTTCAGCAGCTCCAAAGAGGACATATACTGTTATTTGCAGTACTCTCTGGCCATTAAAGTACATCATAATGGCTATTTTAGAGGTCATTTATGTTGTTACTTTTGAATTTGCTTGTTCATCCCCATGTCTGTTTCAGGAGCCAGCAGTAAACTGTAGCCATTGGTCTGATTTCTTTGTACACTAATAGTTTTGAAACTCTAAGTTATAAAAAGTTATAGTTTTTATATTTATATTTTATTTTATATTTATTTATGTTTATATATATGTACTTGTGTTAAATACAGCACACATGCCAGCCTGCTTGTTAGGAAGAGGCATCTTTACCTTTTGTAAATAGCTCTCTCCAGTTTTCTAGGATTGTCTTCACCCATTCAGCCAAATTCAGCAGTCCATGCCCTCTGCTGCAGATTCTTCCCATTTTGTCTAGGTCAGGAGACTCAGCTGGCTGATCCACAGCACAGAAAAAAGGACCATTCTGTGTTTTACCCAGAGGTGTCCACAGTAACCGAAATGACTTGCAAACACCAGGGAGAGTACCACTGCAGTAACTGGCACCTCCTCTGAAAAATGATCTGCGAGATATTTTGATTTTTCAGTTCAGCTGAAGTCAATCAGCAGGGACAGCCATACAAAAGCTGAGTTTTAGTACTCGAGACAGAGGCAACAGTGAACATTTACACAGGTATTACATGTACTATGCTACAGGAATGAAGGCTTCCCTCTTTGGGAAATTCACCTATCCTGAATGGGAGGAATTATTATCCCTCTTCCAAATAAAAAGTCAGCCACCACTTGCCCTTCTCCAGTTCTAAAAGGACAATGAACATTTGCAATGGCTACTAAAGACCATTACAAAAGACAAACCAAGATGAGTCTGAAAAGTGAATAGTAAGAGAGGAGAAGGAATGTTATTTCCTGTATATTCATCACCAAAACTACTCATTCTATTAGTTATTTGTCTCTGCCTCTTCACTTCTTGTCTCTGTAGGTCAAAATACTTAGGGACAGACATTATCTCTGTTTATTTGGTGCGTATGACACCTCTATCAGAATGCAAATCGGCACCAGCAGTGTATCAGCCTGTGTCGATGATAAGAGTAACGCCTGCCAGTCTCCCCATGGTGTAACCATTACACCACTTTTTTGTTTTTAAAAACATACGTTAACTTGATGCTTAGTGCATTAGACCATCACCAACACTTGGAAAAGTCATCTCTCTTCTCATTTGATATTTGGATGTGCTTAAGAGTTTGAGGAAGATATTTCCATTGAATGTTTGATGTAAAAATGCTCCAAGGCAGATAGATTTTTTCAGTTAACGTTTCAAAATTGCTTCAAGACTGGATGAAGGATCTGATGAAATGCTTCCATGTTTTAATTCTCCAGCTGGAAAATGAGACTATTTAATATTAAAATGGTATTTTACAAAGTACACAGAACTATTTAACAGTACCTGGACTATTCTGCAGGAAAGGAAATGGAAACAAACATGCCTGAGTACAAGGCCCTGCAGCCACTCTGCAGCTAATTCTCCAAAAAACTTTAATGAATGTAACCACATCCTTCCTTCCAAATGAGGCCCTTCCCCATGAAAAGCAGAGCCAACACATTCTTGGAAGATAATTTGAAATGATGATTGGCAGAAAAAAAGCATCAACTCGCACAGGAAAAAGATTATGTTTTTCTACATGGACTGAGGCTGGTACTTGTGTGAAAATGTCCTTAGACTGACCATAAAGAAGGGGCACCACATGCAATTAATATTTCCTGGAAGAGTTCAAGGAGCAGATGGGCTTACATCCCCGCTCATTGTTTGTCTGATTGGCTAAATTGGCTTTACAAGCAGCTGGGAATGTTTTATATCAATCTCCTTGAAATTCTTTCTCTAGTGACTCCCTTTCCCCTTTGCATCAAATTTCCTTTTGCAGTTCCTGGATAACTGCTCCATGTACGTGTAGAATGACTGGCACCTGTTGATGTACCACCATATCATTTGCTCTAAAATGGAGTAGAACTTTAAAAAGAGATGACAGGTTGCAGAAGAGTTGCAATTTATTGATCAGCTAATTACCTTGTCCTGACCACTCTGATCCACCAACAGTGGATGCTTATTCAATCTCAGATTGTTCTACTTGGCTTCTACTGTGAAAGCACTTCCACTTGAAGGATAGTCCACAGATCCTAGCCTTTTTCCTCAGTGTGCATAGGACAAAATTTGCTGCATGTTGACAATTGCTGCATTTACTATAGTAAGACACAGGAACCATAAACCTACTAGAAGAATTAGTCTGAATAATGCACAAGATATGAGCAAGAAACAATGTTTCAGACTTTTCTCCCTGCTCTGTCAGCCACAGTTGTGTCCCAGTATAAATTTAATACATGTGCATTCTTCAAGGCACAAATGAGAAAAAACAATTCTTCCTCTTATTCAGTCTTTTTCAGATTTCTAAAGCAAATAGTACTACATGTTTTAAGCTTTCTCTGTTGATTTTTCTCATCTTTCGAAAGTAACTCTTCACTGCAAGCTCACTTCTCTGACATTTGTATCCTCCACCCTTTAATACTGACAACAGTGATTTAGGGGAGAACCTAAGGGCTAGAGATTTAGAAATCATGATGTACTAAGTGCATCTCATGTACCTTCTTAGGGCTAATTCATCTGCATGGAACATAAGGTTCGTGCTAAGTTTCAGCTTCTGGTTCCAGTTCACATTAAGCCAGCCTGAGAGTTTGTTATCATATAGGTAACATCCCAAGGTACTTTCACTCCCTGTTGCAACCTGCATATAAGAATTGATTAAAATCCATCAGGGTTCCCAAGAATAAATACATTTTAGGGCCTAGCACTGTTATATGAGGGTATGCTTAGACAAGTTAAAACCATTTGCATTTCAGTTTCCTTTTTAATGAACGGGATTTGACATCTTTAAAGTTGTTGGTAGTTTGTAGTTTTAGAGTGATCTGAGATGCCCTGACAAAAAGCGATACTGCATTAGTACTATGAAACCACAACTTGACCTCCCACAAGAATTCAGACTCACATTTAGAAGCTGTGGTTGAAAACTGCTATTTCTTTATTTCTTTAAGAATCAGATTGCAACTTTGCGATGGCTTGGTTTTCATCTGTATGCAAGATTTAAAAAATAGGACTGGTGTTTCCTTTAATTAGTATTTGATACAGTATTAATATTCCTATTTATCTTCTACATGCCATATGGATTAAATTCTCATTACTTTTGATCTTAATACTTTTAAAATATGTAAATCAGCAGACAGACACCCGCTTTAAAGCAGTGTTTGCACACCACATCTATTATTGCCTTGGGCAATAGAAAATATCTGCATTGCTAAAACTCCAGAATTGTGAGGAAATCTTGAAAAATCAGATATTAAACTGATCAATCTAGACAAATTATATAATGACAAAATAAACTGCAGCCTTTTACATTCAGATATATTTTAAAATGACATTAAAAGTGACCAAAGACCATTACAGAGTGTGTACTTAAAATGGATCTAGTAAGTTAATATCTGAAAGAAGGATGCTTTCACAGATTGAGCTAATTCTAGATGCAATGCTTTAGAATACTTTAATTAAAAATAATAAAAACAAACAAACAAAAAAACCCAACCAACAAACTTACCTTTAATCTCAGACATTAAAAACATAACGATTTGTTTTTATGTTTTTGGAAGATATTAATTCAACTTTATCTTTCCAGCATTATATTGCATTGCTCATGAATAGGCTGCATGGGCATATACTTCAGTTTTTCTGAATGTTGTGGCTAAGTGGAGAGTGGAGATCTATGGGAATCAGCAAAACAAAGAACAGGTAAAGAGAATACTTGGAACTGATGTCTCTGTTCACACTTGTAAAGGATCTCTGATGATTGCAAAGCATTTGCATCAATGGGTTCAAAAATGGTACTCAAATCTGTGCAGTAGTATTTATGAATGCACTAGTCTGAAAACAAAAGCTTGTTCTAATTGTTTTACATTGGGTTTTCTTATTATACACAATAACAAATCTAACAAAACTGTAGCAAGGCTTGCTAACTCCCTGCCTGCATTATGCAGAACTTTATGTCCAAGAGTTTTCAGAAGAAATGAATGATATGTAGCTTTGAAAAACTGCCTTCTTCCACTCTATCACTGGAAGGTGGAGAAAGGGAGGTTGTAGCTGCAACCACATCCTGTGTGCAGCACCTGCGTGCACTATCCATCCTTAACCTTCAAGATCTGGAAAATCTGAATCAATTTAGGAATGCCACAAGAAAATGAATTTTCTGGTAAAAAAAAAAAAAAAGTAATAAAAAATATTGCTCTTCAGTATCAGTCAAGGCATTTTCAGGGAAGTTAGGCTGTGCTGAGTCCATTAGTCCCTCTGAATTTTTTCTGACCTCATAAAAAATCCACTGGGTCCATGGGACCTTCTCCACTGTCTTAACCGAGCTGTGAGTACAGGCCAAAAGCCCAGCACCCTCACGTATTTCTATCCTCTTGCTTTTATTTTGATTGTTCTAGGAATTGACAGGACTAAAATCTTGTGTTTATCCAAATGTCACCTCAGACAAGAGGGAAAGCCTTAAGTTTGATCATGAAGCCCGTGTCTGGCAAAGTTCATGCCAAGTGAAAATCTGAGTCTGAGCTCTTGAATTCTGTGGTGCAATGGCAGAGTGCGGATCATGATTTGACTGGGCCACACCAAGCAGAAGGTCTATAGATTGCTTCCAGAGAAGGCAGTGAACATTTCTTGAGGAAATTAAAAAAAAATTTGGCCCTTTCTCTGAGCAGAAATTTAGTTTACAGACTAGTTCACATTTGCAAATTCTATCAATTATTTATTTCTTACTATTTCTTGGATTAATAAAAGTCCTCAGCTAGGAATATTGCTATTCTTTTCCCAGAACAATTCATTCCACCTGGCAAATTGCTTTAAGAATTGCTGTACTGTGTTGAGAAGCCTTTCCAACAAGAAGGTTTTCTGACATACATCTGCAGTACAATTACATTTTCTAAGCCTTCTAACTGCAGACACAGCCTGTCTCGTTCTGTGCATGGCAGTTTCTCCAGTGAGGAGACTGCTAACTCTGTTGAGCTACAGTAGGCTTTTTTTAATTTTTCTTTCTTTCTTTTTTTTTTTTTTTTTCCCAATATCCTCATGTGTAAGACTACTGTAAAAACACATTTGTTTCACAGAAATGTACAAGCTATTGTCACACACATATACCAAAAAGACGACACATCAGCATCCTTGAACTTCCAGAAATCTGACAGGCACTGAAAACATTCTGAAATTTCTATGTAATGAAATTATTTTCTCAAAATTATTTGCAAAAGCATCATTAGTAGAGCATTTCTTATCCAAATATCAACTATACCTTCATAACTGTGTTTAGAATAAATAGGAGTCAGAACGTCTTACATGTTATTTAGATTTCTCTTTTAAGTGTCTTAATGACACTGCAGAGGACAATGCAGCAGTTTGGTATAGCATCTTGAAATCCTTCTGTACTTCTATCACAATTATTGCTGATTACTGTTTCACAACATACATAATATAAACTCTTTGCCTGGAACACGAAACATCACATAAAAAAGTCTGTTCCCAAATAGCAGTTGCCTATACTTGACACAATTTACCTTCCAAGCTGTACTTTAGACTTCTAATTCTAAGCAGTCATTTAGAATCCACACACTCTTTCACACTGATTGGTCTTATTTAGGCAATGAATGCTGTGAACTTTAAACAAGAAATGTTCGTAACAGTCGCCACACCCTGAAGGATTGGGCCCCTCATCATCAGCCTGCGACTGCTGCACTTGTTATATTCGGAAGGAGGAGATGCTACAAACAAGTCTGTGTTAATAAATCAAGGATCTCTTGGCTACTGAACTCACAGCTCTGTTCTCTAGTTAGTTCACAAGTATTTCATATCAAAGGGATGCAAATGTGAAGGTTTAGAAATAAAGGAATAACTTTTGAATATGAGGCTAAATAAAAATCCTGACAAGCAATACTATTAATACTCTGTATCACTTTTATCCAGTGAAACTTTCTGAAAGTTAAGCACTGTGCTCCACAGTAAGATGCAGTGTTCACTTTCACCTCTGCTCTAGTTAGAGGACTTACTTGGTTCAATGACACAGCGCCTAGAGGAATGACATCGGAGTGCTTTATAAAGGTGATCCCATTAAAATATATTCATGCAGCTATTACAAGCAAAAAATTTGCCTTCCATTTTTTTCATCACCAGTATCTGGAATACTCCTGCCTCCCTCCTTGCAGCACCAGGACACATGGCACATGCACATGAAAATAATCCTGGACTTTGCTACCTAAAACAACTCTGCAAGCACCTTTGCAACTGCCATCTAAGCTTTGCTGTCTTTGTGTCATGGTAGTCATGTGAACAGCTGCATGGATTACAACTCATTCCAGAGTCCCTTAGCTGGACAGTTAGGTAAATTAAAGCTGAAGACAACCATTTCATCATAACCCCTGTGATGCTACCTACTCACAGGGAAGCAGACGGGGTACTGTGATAGAAGACAGGCTACCTTTATGGCCCACACTAGAGAAAGAGCAGTTCTCAGAACCTCTCACCTTCCTGACCTGGCACCACAGACCACACATTCACATGAGAACGTGGCACAATCTGAACATCAAATTAGTAAAGCCTATTGTTTTCAAACAGCAGAGCTGTTTTAGATTAGTGATGGCCTCTTTCCCTGTGTCCCAGTAAAAAGAGGGCCTTGTTTCAGTTCTAGATCACTCCTGGCAAGTGGGCTGGGAACATGCAAAACACAATGTACACCAGCTTCCAGCACACTTCTGCCTTCCTGCTCTGAGCTCTGTCATCCACTTACATGAAACAGGCCTAGGACCATCCCACCAAAACTTGTTTTGCTCAGTTTGTTTTTGTCTCACAGGGTCCTTCAGGGGAAAGAATCCGGTCAAAAATCCAGCCACATTTATTCAAATTGTTTATAAAAAGCACACTTGGTACTCCAATCTGTGGGAGCAGTATTTTTAAATGTTTGTGTTTTTTGTTTCTGATTTGTTGTTCTTACTCAATGTTCTGATGTTGGTTTGAACAAAGCCAAACAAAAGCCCAAGCATTAGTTTAAGTAATGTAAAACAGATACAACGGTCTAGAATTACACACCAGCCATGCTTATTCGTGGTGTAGCATGAAACTACACGATGAATTTAAGCATAATGGGCTTGATTTACAGTTACCCTGAAGTCTCTTCAGAGAGTACTCCAGGCATAGAAGGCATGTTTGCTGTGTGCCGGCTCTGTCTTTGTGCTGACTCACCCCAGAATAGGAAGCATGCTAAGACAAGGCAGTACAAATCTGAACCAAAGCCATTAGAGTAAAAGGCTGCAGTATGAAGAAATAAGTCTCTTTTCTCCTGTATTCTCTCCTTTTTCCCAGTTTCAGCAATTGAAAGCCATCTCAAGCATACAGCTTAGTAGTCAGGTTCCTATGGCAAATTTTGAAAATCTCACTTGGCATGAATGATTGTCCAGGGAGTTACTGAATACTTTGGAGACTGTAGCTCTAATTTCCCTCAGAAAAGTTCTACTGAAAACTCATACAGCAATGGTTATTTATTACATTGTTGGTAATGAAATCAACTGAATGCTCCATCAGTCCAATCAAATCTGCATCTCTTGATTCTTTAGCTAAAATGCAGTATTTCCATGTTAGAGAACAACCCTTGACTTCCTCTGACTTTGTTTTAAGCCCTCTCATGACTCCTTTAAGCATGCTTTTCTGGTGTGGTTGTTGAGTGTGAGGCTTTGTACACCTTCAGAGGACTGTGGGGAACACATGTGAGGGAGGAACTAATTTTTCTGTCTGTAATAAATGGAACTGCGAATCCAAGGATAGTAAGTAGTCTTATTGCTGATACTGATTTCTTTGGAGAAACGATTCAACAATATCAAGAGAAAATCATGTCATTTAACATTTTTTTCTACCAGGACATAAGAAATAACACAAAACAAAGTTTTCCTCCAAGGTCTTATTATATTATTACTTGACTTAAGCAGAGATCAAACTGGAAGACACCTATTATTATTATTATTTTTTTTAATAATAGCAATAGGGAATAAAACCACTGAGATTGCAATGGCTTGGATCTTGACAACCCAGTAATAACGGCTGACCTTAAATACTATTTTGAATTTATCAGCCAACTTGAAGGATAAGTTGCACCCTAATTCTCAGAAGTAACCATGAATTCAGCTGAAAGTTGTTCTTCTTAAATAAACATGCCCAAAAGCAAGGCACATCTTGTTCTGCTTCAGATGACCCTGCATAGTCATAGGACTTAAAGGAAAAGTAACTAGCCACCACAAGAAGCTCCGGAAGAATGAGAAGTTAGAATCCTTGCCAAAATCTGGAATGGTAGATAAGATGCAAAACAGTCCTAGGTTAATGAATTCAAATTGAACTCTGAACACCCTAAGCTCCTGCTTAGGTTCAACCTTGAATAAAGAGATGGATGGAAACAGATGAAAAAAATCATAATGTTGGGATGTAAAATGGCATAAAAAGATTGAACAACTTTTCAAAGACAAAAACAGTCTGAAAGCTAAGCTTGACTCATCTAAAATCAGTGTTTAATTCATGCTCTCAGTGACCCCTCAATTAATACACAAAAATTGACATATTTCAACCCAGCTTGAATTAGCGGTGTAATAGCGATTTATTAAGATTCTACTGGGATCATCACCATTTTTAGAAATATGCCTGCCAAGAGGTAGAAGGCATTTTAGTTGTACGACTGCACTGAATGAGACAGTGAGATACAGAATGCAAGAGTACAAGTGCTAGAGGTCCAGTGGGAGTCATCTCAGTTTTTACTCTCCAGTTAATTTTTGGAATGTTTTTCTAAAGTTGAGTGAATTGCTTAACTAACTGCAATTTGGAGTCTTGTATTTCGTTTTGTCTCTTCTCTTGTGATATTATGGACACACACACACTTTTTTTTTTTTTTAATAGCCTCAGGAGTTCATAAATAAGAAATAAAAAGTTTTACTTGTGTAAGTAAAGTAAAGGGAAATTTTCCCATAATTCACCAGGTTTATTTTTGGAGCAGTTGTCGCTCTACCTTTTCAGGAACACACTCTTAAGTGTCAAGAAAAACTATGTTGCAATGATGATGCAAAATGCTGCAAAATAACAAGGCATTGGGATGGGTATTTCCACAAAGGAAATAGCTGAGTTAGTACTGATAATCCTTCAAAAACTTTTTGCCTTTCAAGACAGCATGAAACATATCTCTCTTTCAGCAATGAAGTGATGCACTCCTTTCAAATACTCTAATGCTAAGGTTGAACTTTCCCCTGAAAAACTTCAGCATACCTATGAGAAAAGCAATGCTGAAGAAAACAGCAGTATACTTCATTATTGTGGTCACTGAGTGTTGGTCATACTGTCATTATGGAAACTGAACTCTATTTTTTTTTCCCCCCATCTTTTTTTCATCTCATCTTTCTCTTTCTTCCCTCTCTGTCCAGGTTCTCTACGCAAGCTTTCTGCTTTGATGGTATATCCTTTCCATTCCACTTTTCTCTTGCTTTCTGTTCACACTGTCTGTCTATATGCCTCCAGCTTCATCTGTTAGGAGCAGTGTCTTTTGCCATATTGATGGATGGACCACTTCTCCAGGAATATGTTTTCCATTTTTTTTCTTTTTTTTTTTTTTTCCAAATACTTCTGTTACTTTTTTTTTCTTTTATAAACCAGAAGTTAAGCCAAAAAAATCAACTGCCCATCCTTGCTAATCACGCCACAAAACACTACAATTCTACATATAATAGCAGAATTTAAGCCACAGAATGACTGATACTCACTGTTTTTCTGACTGTGCATGTTTATTTTGTAGAGGGGAAAAGGAGATTGAGTTTTCTGAATCAACTGTGATTTTCTTCAATGTGTGTCATGACTAGCTTGTGCTGCACGGCACTACTATGTGGGCAATCTTTGAATTAAAACATAGGAGGATGTAAACTGCCTATGACAATGAGGCATGACAAATCCTGCTTGATTTTCAAGACTGTGAAACATCTCCACTTTTGGCTGTCTCTGATGACTGTTTTCCTACCAGTCAATGTGTCAAAACAGAATGCAGTTTGCAAGCTACTTCTATGTGAAATTTCATTTTTCTAAGATAGTTAAGCTCCTTTGAATATGAAGGTGAGGAACTCACACTTCTCAGGGCCTAAATCAATGATCAAAAGGCACAGAGAATGATCCTTAATACAGCAGCCAGAAAACTGATATTTACTATAGTCTCCTAACAGCTGTTCTGAATACTACTGGCAGGGGCAGATCCTTAAGAGGTTTCAAGCAGCAGTACTTCCAATTTATCAGTTTCTTATGAATGAAAGATTAATGGAAAGCACATGGAGAACAACAGATGAAAGGAACTGATATCATTTGCCTCTAAGTCTGATGAGCAAAAAATGAGAGGTGGGCCCAAGCTGGAATCTTTTGTCAGTACCACTTTGGGACACTGGATTTGTACCTGAACTTCTCTAAAAACAAATAAACAACGTAAAGATTTTTATTACATAAATATTTCTTTTACCTATTTTTAGCTATAGCAGCTGATTGTTTTGAAAGTTTAGTACTACACCTATATAAACTGCTGCTCAAATTAGTGCACAGGACTTTTGTCATGGAGTTGCAGCAGACTTCCCCCCTCCCCTTCTGCAAATAAGCCTTTCAAAACCCACAAGATGACTGTTATTCATTTGATAGTCATGCTTTTTATCATAACTAAGAATATTTAGTAAAGAACAGCATTAAAAGAATGTAGAAAAAACAATTGCACCACATTGCTGGAGGGCATTTTTGGTGTTCGCAAATCCAGAACTAAAGAAAGAGGCTGGAACAATGCAATATTTATTTCCTCATTTTGAATGTGACTAGTGTGTGTGCACATGAGGCAAACATTAGCACACTGGTGAAAGACATCCCAAGAACAGCACTACTCTCACACAGCCATGGCCAAAGAATTGAAGATCCACTTAGTAGCCTACAGAGAGAACTAGCTCCAACTGGAGGTAAAGAACTGGTGTAGCTATCCAACCTCCATGTTAGACAATCACGTTCTCTAAGTTTGATCCTTAATGAAATGTAGGAGTGTCGGATGGGACACATTTAAGATTACAGGGTTCTTCACCAACACTGATGATGCTGTTCAGCTGTACATAACGGCTCCTTCCACCCTCTTTAGACTTAGCCCAGCCAGGAGGCCAAACTAACAGAGCAAGCAATAGGTTACTTTGTGATTATACAGTGTTTCCCACTTTTTCACAAGGCTTATGCCTGTGCTTCTACAAGAAATACTTTGTGCCAGACAGAACAGTTCGTAAAAACAAATAATTCCTATGAAGTGTTTAGTAAGATAAATAATAGAATTCATGAAACCATTCTTTCCTTACTATTCCTTACTAAGTTACTATAATGTCTTCTTGCCTGTATGATTGCATGTAAGAAAGCAGCTTCTCCTTCCCATACTGGCAACAATAACAATTCCTCCTGTGACTGTGGTATTCTTATCTTCCCTTAGGGGACAGGTGTTACAAGCAGGAAAGGTGGGAGTGTGGCCTTTAATTTCTGGTGAACTGCCAATGTCAGCCAACATGTGAGCACAACTGGCTCTCAGTAATTCTCTCCATATGCAAGAAAGATCCTTAAGAAAGATTATCCTTGCCTGGGGACAGAAATGATCTCTACAAGCTAGTAATTACTATTAGAAGCTATTTGCTTTTGCTACGTTCAGCTTAACCATTATATTCAACTTAATCATTTAACTCAGAGGGTGGTGATGCACTGGAACAGGTTGTCCAGAGGTTGCAGATGCCCCATCTCTGGAAGCATTCAAGGCAAGGCTGGATGTGGCTCTGGGCAGCCTGGTCTAGTGGTTGGTGACCCTGCCCACAGCAGGTGGGTTGAAGCTAGATGATCTTTGAGGTCCTTTTCAACCCAGGCCATTCTATGATTTTATGATTATAATCAACAGAGATCAACTGTGAGAGAACTGAAATGTAAAATCCTTAATGAAAGAGCGCAAAGGAATACAATCATTGCCATGAGCTGAACTGAGTGATTCAAGAAGAAGGAATAAATTATCTAAGATAATTTATTTCCACTCAAATATTTCACCACCAGTCCATCATTTACAGAATGGAAAACTATTGATCAAAAAGTACTGGTGAATAACTCGTATCTCTAGATGTTCGCATGTGTCACTGCAAATATTTTGTCCTGAGTATCTACACTATACTTGTCAGTGACAGTATTTCATTTGTTTGTATCTGTCAGCCATACAAACTATATACTATGGTTTGGGTTTCTATTAATCTGTGTATGATTTTCAGTAGTTAATCACAATTTACAATACTACTACTAGAATAATTTTTCAAATTAGAAAACAAAAAAATCTGAGCACATACTAATTATATAAGATTTTGAAATCTCTTTTTTTTTCAGAAATAAATTTGTTACAGTGCTTACAGAGCTATCCCATACTTAATGTAATGTTCCTGTCTTCATCACATTAACTGTGCTACCTACCACTTTTACCACTGCATTTTCTCTCAGTAGTACACATGGAGAAACATAAAGTTGTAAGTACCTCCAGAAAAAATAAAACATACAAGAGACAGTGCAGATCTGAACTCCATCTGTTACTATTTACTTGTGGAGGATTTAGAATTGTCAATTCTATTTTTAAGTATCAACACATAACCGGAAACATTTTGGCAACTTACAGCTAGCAGTAGGAATTTTTATCTCTATCACAGTAAGTGATGAACTGTCTTAAACTTCCTTTTCTTACAAAACAATCTGAAATAAAAATATTGCCCAAAATTTTCTGGTATCGGAAAAAAAAAAGCTTTATAAAAAGTATCTGAATTGTCATTTTCTTTGCAAAACACAGCAAATACAGAACATACTGTAAAGTGGGTACAGTGAGATGAAAATAATATCAATAGTGGTTAAATAACCTCAGAGATAGAGCAACTACACTGAGAAGACACAATACAATTTTCATACTGCAATTCAATACTTTACAGAACTGTTTAGAAATGGGAGAGCAAAGAATTGGGAACCTCACTATTTCCCTGACAGTCTTCTGAAACATGCTGCTGTTTCAGGAACTAGCAATGGTGGCTAACTAATACAAACAGCTGCCAGAGAACTCAGAGAAACTTCAAGCACTAATAACAGATCAAAGAGGTACTGCAAGATAAAAAGTTTAACTACCAATGAAGGAATGGCAAAATGGAGTGCTCAGATAAACCTCCACATCACGAAAAGCAAACAGAGACAGAGATACAGCAGGTGAAATGCAGCTTGGATGAGAATGATATCCCTGGACATCATGTGTTAAGGGGATAAACAGAACCCCTACTAAAACCTGTTCTTGTGGCACAGTGTTATTGTAACTATTGTTTGACTTTATTAAATTGATCACATTTCTTTTTCTTTTTTTTCAGTGAGAAATACATATTCTCTTTTTGCTGCAATGCAGTTAACATGAGCTGAATTTCAGCACATCATAGAATAAGCAGTGAGACCAGCTGTCTATAACTTTCTATACATGCAGTTTACCCATGCAGTTAACATGCATTCTATTTTCTCTCTCACCTTTGATGCTAATCAGTCATGACTGCAGGTCAAATCCTTCTGCATTGGAAGTAGTCACAATAACCAATCCAGAAGTAAACCAGTCTATAATGAAATTCACTGCCTAGGGCTAAACACAGAGCTAACATGTGTTTAACAAATCAAAGCTTGTATTTATCACTTGTCACTGTTTGTGTCTTTGTCTATTGGAGGGAAAAAAAAAAACAATTAAGGAGCTGAACAGTAAAGAAAAACTTAAGAACAGCATAATTTATTTTCAGATACGTTGGTCTTAGGAAGAATGTAGCCTGCAAATCATGTCATCACAGAGTAGAAAAAGGTTTAACAAAGAATCTGTGAGTGAACCAGTTCAGAATACAACACTCATCAGTGCAAATCACAGCTGAAAACCTTACATAAAGCAGAGAAAAGTTCAGTAGACATCATTTATGTTTTGGAGTCAGATTTCTGAATCTACACTGGAACCACATATTGAAGGACTGAAATACTGCAACACAGGTACTATGATTCTCACCTCAATGGCCCCTGGAGCTAACTGGCACCTGCTCAGTACAGATCCAGAAAAATGAATATTGGGCTCTCAAAGGGGTGAGCAGGTTCCCCCTGAAACCTCTTGCAGAGTTCCACCACATACGATCCAGTACACAGTAATAGCATTATCAGCACCAAGAAAATCCATCTGCAGAAAAGACAGCCTCACAACTCTGGAAGGGTGTTTGTCATATCTTCTAATGACAGAAACAATAATGATTTCCTGAGATGTAGTTGTATTTTCAACTTATTTTCTCAAGAGATATCCCAGAAAAATATATTTTCCTTCATATGATTTCTATTTGCATGTCTTCTTGAAGACAAAAATGAATGATTTACAACTGTGATTTCTGTTTACTATGCTCAAAGCCCAGTACAGATCCCACAGCTGAAGAGGTCAGTAAATGGGTGGTACTTGATCTTTGAAGGGAAAAAGGATAAGAAGCTATTATTCTGCTGTTCATGCCCAGTCAGACTTTGATTCATAAGAAACAGACACTGCTGTGGGAGGCTCCATTTTGCAGAAATTCACTACACAACATACTCCATTAGAAATACTTCCAACCTAGGATTCAAATCATCTGCAGTGTGGTATATAACAGAAGAATACTGTGGAGACCTCATAGACCTTGTACATAGCTACAGCAAGTTCAGTGCCACCAGATCATACTCGAATGCTACTCTGGCCTCTTCAGTGCTTCCTGTAATATTCAGACTGGCCGGTGATCGTGTTTATCTATTTGCTAAAAGAATGACCAGCTCATAAAAACAAACAAACAAAAAAAAAAAAAAATCAAAAGTCCTACCCTCAAAAACCTCTGAATCCTAGATATACGGGGAATTTTTCATGTCAGTTTTATTAAAACCAAGAGACCCAATTTCATTTACTGTTATGACTTCATTGGCTACAGTCAAGTTTTTCATGATTTACATTCCCTCAATGTAAAATTAGTCTCAGTGGGGGGCTTAACTATGATGAAATGAAACTCCTGATTATATGACCAAAAATAATTCTAAATAGATTATAAATTCTTTCATTTAAAATCCTGATTGATAGGATTCTGAAATTAATGGCATCAGTGTCAGTATCACCCTATCTGCCAATGACAACTAGTGGAAAGTCTAGGCAACATGTCACACAGTGCTATGGAACAGCAGTTTTCGTTTTAATGTAGATATGAAGGTTAGCTATAATGAAATCAAATAGAAAGCTGATTTGCACAGAGACCAACAGTTGGATGCCTTGGGCTGATCTCTCACTTGTGGAAAGTAGTTTCCTTGGTTCAAGACATCCATGTCTTGATGCCATATCTTGTCTGAGATACATCCTGATCTATATCATAATACCTATTACAGTCATGTTAGGATACTGGCTTTCTGTGAGTCAAAGCATAAGAAGTGTTCCCGCTACCAAATTACTAATGACTACGGCTTTGCTGTTTCTGTCATTTAAAAAAAACAAAACAGTGCACAAATAGGAATTACATGAGATTAGAGTTAAAATTGCAAGACGACATAAAATTACCATGTAGAGTAGGAGATATTCCCTGTATTTAAGAACATTCGATGTACAAGTGAAAGACATGAAATCAAGGCTGTACTCCAGGGCTGATACTGAGGCAGCTTGAAGAGTATTTTCAAAGAAAATTCTACTTTGGAGCAAAGACCATTCACCTAAGTATAATTACTGTGGTTTGGGTGAGATTTTTTAAATAATTTTGAGCACTGTACTGCCATAGCCACCAAAGAAAGACAATGCACATGTACCTATAATTAGTATAGTTTGTCTACTAAGATTATTTTGCCATTAAGACAAAATAATGAATACCTGAATCAATGTTAATGTGTTAATTAATATTGTCATGTAGTTTCCAGTAGATACAATTTTTAAATATGCAAATATACATTAATCAGCTCTGCAAATCTTTTTACTCAGTACAAATATATTCTCAAGGCTTTCCAAGGAAATAAATTTCATTTGCCTTATGAAATACCTCCTTAGAATTTCATTCAGATTGTAACACTACTCCCCTTAGAAAGACAATATCTGAAATCAATGTACTTGCAATGTTCAGCAAGATATTTGCAAAATGCTTAAACATCTTTTTAATCAGTTTCTTGATATTTAAGATCTCAAAGACATTGATTCAGGAGAGCATTTGTCCAAGTATCTTAAGATTACCATTGAATTCTATGAAATCTACTATGCTGATAAAGCAATTTTCCTTAAACAATTGCATTAATACCTCTTATAAATGCAATTATCTATAGCAACTGCTCACCCTCAGATTTTCTTATGCTTTTAAAGAGTCTTACCAAGCATGAGGTAAGACAAGATGCAACATGGTAGGGAAGAGAACTACTGTGGTCAGTCACAGCATGGACACTAGTCTTAATTAGAAATAGCTAGTACAATTGAAATGGCAGCTGTTTTCTAGCTGGAATAGAATTACAAAATCATAAAGTTTGGAAAAGACCTCTAAGAACATCAAGTCCAACAGTCAGACAATAGCTAAGAGTACCTTAGCTGAGGCTAATCTATTTCCCAGTTTAAAATAGTTAAACAATTTAAAACATGAGGACTGGTGTCTTACCAAGTAGAACTACTATGGAAAGTCTTGTCTGAGACCAAGACCTTACCATTATCTTTACATTACATTTAATTGTACCTCTCCCTTGCACTGCTGTTTTCACAAGTTAAGTTTTGACCTATAAATAGCTCAAAAATGGTATATAGCTCAATAATATAATAGCTCAAGGTCATCTTCATTTCAAACAACTCTGAGGTGACAGGATTCTCTGTGCCCTTATACTTTGGACTCTGTTTGGGAGAATTCCTGTGCTTTCAGAATAGAATTTGCACAATCAAGTAAACTACTTGCTTTGGGAAATCTGATCATACCCAGTAAAGAATGATTGCATTTTCTCACATGTGGCTTTGTCTGTTACCAGAATAAATCAGAGTTTGTGTTTATATACAAAAATATATATTCTCAATTTAGACATTATTTTAAAGTAACAAAAGCAACAGAGGATTTTAGAGGGGAAAAACAAAACAAAACAAAACAACCAGAAAACCTAGCACCTTTGGCTATTACACAGACCCTTCTCTATCCTCAGAGTGATTTGTTTTTTAATCAACTGAGAGACAAAACACAGGAAAAGAATTCAGATAAATGAGACAGAAAAGGGGGTAACTTCTGAAAGCGTCTCATGGATGAAGTTACAGCAAATCAGCAGTTCTGAAAGAATGAGAGCTGATCACTTCTTTAAAACCAAAGTTACGCTGAAACAACTAATGAACTCATTTTAAATTTCCTGTTTAGAGTGATAAATCTGTAAGTGTCACTTTTGTGGTAACAGGTATAGAGTAACTTCTTGGGAATGTTGTCTCCTTTGCCCACAACGCCCCTCACTGAACAGTGTACAATACTGCCTAAGTTGGGCAATAGCCTTCATCCCCATCAAACACTAACGCATTTCATTATATACTTGCCCTCCAACAGTGCAAGAGACAGTGATTACCTTCACATTTCTTCCAGCCCAACACATCTATATTCACCAAAATGCATTCTATGATAATGTTACCAGAAGAGAGAAAAACAAACAAACAAAAAAGCAACGACAACAACAACAAAAAAAACAACATTGCAAGGCAAACATTCAAAATGGGTCACTGATGAATAGAAGTCCAGCTTGAAACAGGCTGGGTCCTAATTTCCATTAGTTTTCAGAATATGAAAGATAAAATCAAAGAGCATATTGCATATTCTGACTTTTACAACTACAGTGCAAGTTTCAATACCTCAGCTTCAAAATAGGGCTAGAGACACTGCAGACTGCATAATTCAGAACATCTCAGAACCCTGGCAAATTCCTCTGCCTCTCAAAGTTTCAGCACTGCAGCCATCAGCACGAGGTGCAAGGCACAAATTAAACATCATCAAGAAATATGTCCTTTTTTCCCACATTAAAATGGCCAAGGTAAGAATTTCTAATGTTTTCGGTTGTTTACAATGTCTGTGTTCGCATTAAGAGTTATGTCATCCTCTGGTAAATGTAGAGATACGAATGGCTTTTTACAAACCTGTCTCCTATTCTTTTAGGACAATCTCAGCCATATGTACTTTTGAGCCAAAGTTACACTGGTGAGCTCCCCATGAATCACTTCTTTCTTATTTATCATTTCAAATATTCTCGCTACTTATTTCTTCTAAGAGAATACCAAACCTTGGCCTCAGGAGATTACTTTTGTCTGCAATATTTTGGTTCTTTCATGATTACATTTTTGTGACTAGATATAGATATGACTAGATATTTGCTGGTCTATTTTTCCTCTGTTATGCTACTGATCAGAGTGAGTAGCCTACAATATCAAAAAGCTGGACAAGATGCGAGGGACTAGCACACTTGATAAACACACTGACACAGAAACGTCTAAACTCATGTAACCATCTACTCGCATTTAGAGAGACCCTCACTGTACTGAGGCCCCAAGAAGAATGAGCTAACTATCCTCCACTTTGCATTTAATCCGACATATACACTCCCTCCTTTAGCAAACATGAACACTGCTTCAAAACTGTGCAAGAGACCAGTGCAGAACCGTACCACATTCCTTTCTCAGTTTGTCTCTGTGTTTCAGGTTCACGAAACTACCACCACGATGACGGAAAAATTCAAGATGAATGTGTAGCATAGCAGAGTGATGTTTCATTATGAAAAATCAGTCTCCACATTTGGACAACCTAGTTGTCAGCTTTTTGCTTTGTGAAATACAACTCATGCAGTATAGTCCCACATTATAAAACACATATATTGTTCATAATTCACATGTTCTTATTCCAAAAGATATTTGCTTGGTTTTCATGATAGATTTAAATAAACTTTGAGCTTAAAAATATACCTTATACAATAAGGCTGAGTACAGATTGCACAGGTTGTGAAAGCATTGAGTATCTGAACACCAGCTACGCTTTTAAGAAATAGTTATTATTCAGCAGGTTTACTTCTCTAACAGTCATTCATGGAAGCACAATTTATATGACCATCTGAGTACCTTCACGCTTTAGTGAGAAATTCCTTAAATGCTTACTCTTTTACACATGCATGTTTCATAAATAGTTCAGGCTAATGTTGCATTTATCTCTTTTTCAATCTGCTTCCTTCCATCACTTCACATTCTCTGAAGTCTTTCTGAATTACTAGGCAATGGCTCAGAATCAGAAGTTTGTAAGGTTGTAATTCTGCCAGTTTTACTCTCTGTAATTGTTTAATTTCAGATACAATGTCACTGATGTCAAGCAGACTAGCTGCAAGGTAATGTGCAATATCCATTGCCAGTAAGGATGACAGATTTGGGCCCTGACTGCTTCCCTCAAGAGGGTTTGCTGCAATGAAGATATTTTTGTTTGACAGGTTTATTGTTTAAGATGTAATAATTTAAGATACTAATGCACACATCCCCTGCAGTCCCACACTATGGATTCAAAATCCATATGGACTGAAATGCATCGAGAAAGTATAGTGGATTTCTTAGCATGCTGTATTTACATTCCACTTTGTTTTTAGCTTGGAAAACACATTATGCCTGTGCTCTAAAGACTAAGAACACCGACTTCATGTTATTTTATATAACAGAAGGATCTCCAGATATGTACCTGTCTTCTTAACTTTACTTTGTATATTGTTTAACTGAACTCTATAAAGCTTAAATACATTAATTACAGGATTAGGGCCCAAGTGCTCAGATAAACACTGCTCTGTCTTAAGTTGTGGAAGGCATTCTGTGATACAGTATTATTGTTTGCATGCAGGAATTTCCAAAAACTAAAGGATTACAATGACAGAGAAAAGTATTTTGGTAAGTACTGGTTTCCTGGAATAAATGATAAATTGGTTAAAACTCAAAAAATGCCATAATGCTTCATGTCACGTTCTTAAACTATTACTGACCATGGCAAAAGTAACAAATAAAATAGAAAGCAGACTGCATAGATTTTAGAATTATTGAAGATGTTCCTGTGCTCCTAACTGAATCATGATAAGTGTAAACAAACATGTTGTCTTTCATTCTGCGAAACATGAGAGATTTCATCACTGCCTTCCACTTGTGAGGCTGGAAGGCAAAGGATAGCTAAAGCTCTTGAAAGGTATTTCAGGATTATTAACCATGTCTTTAACATAAACTGTTTTTCAAAAGTATTTATACTTCTCTGTAATTCAGGTACTTGAGGGCTTTTAAAAAATTCCAGTTTGAAAATACGAGGAAGAAAGTTAGTTCCTTTATATTTCCTGCCTTCCAATGGATTGTTAAAAGACCTCATGAATATATAAAGCAAGTTACACGCTGACAACATGCATCTTATAAATAGTAAACGAATAATACTGTTACTCTGTATTTCTTACCTCCTTTTTTAGGGGGTCTCAAGGGACTTGACTGATGGTCTGTGATTGACTGAGATTGACGAATTAATTGTGAATCACTCATTTTGCATGTATTATTTACAGTCAAAGGAGAAGCAGCAATCTCATCCAAATCCTTCTGGAATAAAGAAAGCTGTTTTAGGCATTCAAGAAACACACTGATTTCACTCTGCCATGATAACTTACAGTTGTTACCTCACTGAGAACAACTCTGTATTTTTCACAACTCTTTGAGAAATGACTAATGCGAGATTAAAGTTACACAAGATTCTTGTGGCTTTCAGCACCACTGACTTAGCATCCATGTCACAAACATTTGTTTACTTTTTCCATTTAACTTATTTATCCCCTTTCCTCATGCAGTTAAATCATAGCATGCACTGTATGCTGATTTCCTCTCATAGTTAATTTGTATCTTTAGAAAAAAGCTATAGGAAGGTATTAATCTGCTTAACATTTCTAAGTACATCATCCAAGGGATTTTGTTTTTTTAATCTTACATATGCTCAGCAGAGTTACTGGCAAAAACTGTACATTTTCTCCATTTCATCCTTTCAACATCAAATGGTAAGCAGCAAAAATTGGATCAGACTTCAAAGACTATGCTGTGCTCCAAGTCACAGAGCGACTCCTCCATTTCACATATTGAATTCGAGCAGGATATCAAAGTGCTACCAAAGAACCTCAGGTCCTTACTAAAAAAGAGGCTCTAACATCTGTAGAAAGTGAAGTGCACAGACAAATCACCTCAGGGAGCAGCTAGCATTTATTCTCAGCAGCAAATTTCCAGCCTTTTGATTCTCTTATTCGCTGTACCTCCCTGTCTTTCTACAGAACTAAAGTTCTTAGCAAGCAGGCTTTTGTCTCAAAGACTTCAAAACATCACTAACGGTTTCATGTTCAGATGGCAATGCCAAGCAGTCACGAACACATTGCAGAACTGTGGACTCAGGAATTTGCAGTTACAATGCAATGTTATTTTAGAATACAAACTCAGTAGTACCTTTGTTGTTTGTTTGTCAAGAAAATCAGGCACCACGGGAGAGGACTGGTTACTTGCTTGCTGCCTAAAAGCAAAGGAAAATAAAATAGATAGTTTCAATATTGTAATTTCTTCATTATCATAAAAGACTTACTGGCATACACATTTTTTATGCTCTACCCCTTTTCCCCTCCCCCAGTCACTAAATATGCACATATGATCAATTCAGAGAGAACACAGACCGGTTCCATTTCCTTTTTGTAAGGAAGTGCATGTTATTAAACACGGTAACTGGCCATAAGCAATGAATTTGTCATTAAAAAATTGTGGACGTGCACATGTGTGAAGTGAGTTTCTGAGAATTACACGAGATTGAAATAATTTGTTCAAATTAATTTTACAAGATTTAACACGAAACATTTTTTCCTCTAGAGACTGTGAATATCTGTTTTCACACAAAAATTCAAACTTGGGCACTCAGAAAATTTGAGAAAGGAGGAAGAGGTGAGACACATGGCTTCATGCTCCCCTAAAGCTGTTTGGATTAAGTAAGAGTTCTTACATTAACTTTGTCTGTACGTATTATTATTTTACCACGCAAATATTAAAGGTCAACTTCTCATTAAAGCTAACTGAAGTATCTTAAAATCCTTCTGTAGGCTCTGATCTTTGTTGGCAGGCCTTTGAAGTAAATGGATCTTTTCAATACTAAATTCCTCCCAGAAAAAAACTTTGCCCCAGAATCTTTAGTCAAGCAAAATAATAATAAAAAAAGATTCTACTGATTTCATTCAACAGATTAAAAAAATGGAGGTTTGTAAAGATTACTTGATCAGCTCATGGTCCTGTAACTGGGATTAAAAGCAAGATTTTCTATTTGTTAAAATTTGTCTTAACCACTGCATCACTAATCACCACCACTGTCACTATCTTTCTGCAACTACAATTAACTGCAGTTGTACTTCAGTGGAAACACTTGAAATGCAAGCTTCAGTTGTAGATTTCAGTTTGTGACATACATAATAACTTTTTTTCATGGATGGCAAAAGGCAGTAAGCTTTTTCAGTTTTAACTTCCATTTATTACAACTGAATACCTTTCTGTACTTTCAGTCACAGTGGGAATGGGAAATATAAAGGAAAAAATTACTTCACTGAGTGAAAAACAGTGCAATTTATATTACCTCAAATTTCATTTTTGTCATTACTAATACACTGAATATAAAGGACTCATATAAAAATAGAACGACACATTGAATTCGAAAATAACTGTCTGGACATATATGCATTTTACCTTCTAAAATGTAGCTTCTAAGAATACTTCAAACTGAAATGACATCACTGAAGGACTTGAAACATATGAGAATATTTCCTATTGGATTTCAAAACTGTATATCACCATATGTACATATTAGATTATATATTCGTTCTAGGACATCCAGGGAGCTTGCTGAAACATTTAAAGCCTTGTATTGCAATAGGGTTTTGGCTTTTAGACTAATTTTGTCTGAATGTGCTATAAAAGCTCAAGGGGCTGCTTGAATTGTTTCAGACTTGATCACAGCAATAAAGACAGTATTGTGGTAGTCAATAACCTGTTTTGGAGTGTGGAAAAAATAGGACTCATTCATGGACATGGTGAGCATCAAGTTTCTCTGGAATGTTGAAATTTTGTGAATAAAGTTTTGGATCTGCTTGTTGGGTTTGAGGAATATTTTTTTTCAATTATTCATTGACACTATGAAAGTAAAGGAATATATTCTGCCTAAGCTGTAATTTATATTTAATATTGCTTTCCTAAAGATGGAGGGATCCATTTTAAAAACACACTCGAATTTGTACTGAGACACTTCTCATACTGAAAAGTATAAAAATGTTGAGGACTCTATTTGACCTTGCACTTGAACATGAAACATAATGTTTGTAAAGCTCTTCTTTGCGGTTTTTCTTGTATATAAATTACTTAGATAACTACTACCCAGGATTATTTAGATAACTCATCAATTTCCCCCAAAATCACTCAAGTATTTATTGGGATGATTCTTCCCCATCTCCCCGTACTGCAGAAAATATACCTAATATAAGCTAGAAATAACAAATAAACCTCAAATATTTCTATAGTGGATGTCAAAATCAAAATCTGCTCTTTAATCAGTATGTTGTAAGTGAATCAAAATGCCAAATAGGAATAAATCATGATCTAAATTTAGTATTCAGGTTTTCAGGTGATTTGGATCTGGATCTAAATCTGCAGCTTGGATTAATCTCTATGTTCTATAAATAACCTAGAATTTAGCATGGTTTTGCCAGCACTTCTGTTTTGCCAGGGGTATAACATTATCCAAATGTTTAAAGGTAAATGAATGTAAAGCTTGCAATTTGCCTTCTGTACACCTTAAGTTAACAAAAATCAGCCTCTGGAATTTTAAGTTTTAGAATCTTGATTTTCTATCAGGATCCCAATGACATAATGTTTTTCATTAGAACAACCATAAATTGGGCTGCACGTGGCACATTTTCCAACAAAATGTGATATTGTTGATAAAAGTTTGTATTTGTTAATTACTAGCTTCTAATGAAAACAGAACAAAACAAAACCAAGCAAAAAGCCACATGACAATGTAAATTTCGGAGTGATAAGTTCTACAAAAGAACTTTTGGAGATGTTCGGGAATGCATCAGTAATGTGCAGTACTAAGAAAAGTCAGTAGTTTCCTGTGTTGTATTGTATGATCCTCACTCTTTCTACCTATGGACAAACTGCAACAGCATGTATGGTTAAATTCTGTCCACTAATAAATTTTCTATGATTTTTATGGGATTCCATTAAAGTTGCAGAAACAGTGGAGAAAACAGGGCAGAAATCTTTAAGTCCTGGGTACATTTAATGGTATGTTAAAAATAATTTCATTGAAATAAAATGCGAGTTCTTGCTCCAGAACATACTAAAGGAGATCAGGTCATTGTGCCCATAAACTCCATGGCAAATAGGAAACTACATACAACCAGAGAGTGTTTGTTTTCATTTGGAAGAAGATAATGCAGGGACATGGGTGCTGTTTCCAGAGGTTTGCCAATTTTCTAAAATATTTTACTATTGGTCAGGAACTTATTATCATTAGCCATGAACAGGTCAGGACAAGTCCTCAGCTGGCAGGGGACTGTCTCCAGCAAAATAAAACAAAAAACCCGATGAATCAATCAAAGAAGCAACAGCAACATAACACTACCACCAAAGCTTCCTTAAGGCTGTTATTCTGGCCACAGCAGAGAAACTGACAATCTTCCTTAGGCCTAAATGGTGTAGAGTGGAGTCTTCACTAATGTAGTCATGACACTGTCATTCAGAGGAATCTCATCAAGATAGAGAATTAGACAGAGAGGAATCTCATGAAATTCAGTGAGAGGAATTACAATACATCAATTACAGATGTAACTATATGGAAACTGTTTTCTGCTGTACTACAGTACCGTGTTACAGAGTATGTGCAATGTTAAATCTATAAATGCATGCATTTAATCAGCATTTTACAACATTTATTAGCGTATGTCCTGCATTCACCAACTGAAGATTGTGAGCTAGGTGTAGAGATTCAGTTTCATTGAAGGAATTCTTTTTTTTTTTTTTTAAGTGCCATTTTCCTCTGAGCACTTTTAAATTCATAACACAAGAAATTTGGGTGTTTTATACACACGATAGTAGTGGAACTTCTTTCTTTTTCTTTACAGATCTTTGAAAACATAACAGGTTGTTACATATCCTGTGAATACAATAAAAATGATCCTTATGTGACATTCCTTTCTGACCATGAATACTTTTCATCTCCCTTTTCATTTTTCCAAAACTACTAACTAGAAAATAAAATTAAAAAAAAAGGAAATGAAAAGAATGTTTTATTATTTCACATATCAGTTCAGTGGTATATGAGGCCACAGTGAGGCTGCATCTAGAGATAGAATACAATCTACTGTGTTAAACACCTGCACTGTTACTTGCCAGACTTCCTGTTTCCTACAAGTTTCCTGTATGACTAAACAGCCACACATGTAGAACGCAACACCTCCTAACAGCTACAGGTAGAAGAGAGCCTTGATTTATGGTAATGAAATTATCAGATTTAGTCTTAACATTCTGAACATCACCTGTGAAATGGCCAACATTTTCAAGTCTCCCTGATGTCACTGGAACCTGAAGCCACTCCAGGGAAATGAATGGGATTAGGCAAATAAGCTAGAAAATTTTGGGGTTTATAAACTGAAAACTGCCAGCAGTAGTGGCAGTTTAGCAGCTTCAGGCAAAAGAAGTTATGAATTTTATTATCTGTCTGATTGTGTACCACAATTAGGAGCGCATGCAAGAACTGAATGGTGAATGTGTTTTAAGTGGGCACCCTCAAGCTAAATATTTAAAACCATTTAGACAATGATTTCAATATGGATTCACTGACTGAATACCTTTAAAAATCTGTATCTTTGCGCTCCATAAAGCCCAAATTCACCTCAACAGCTACTGATCCATAAAATGTTAATAATCCTCCAGGGATGTACAGTTAATAAAACTATACCTAATCCAGAAACATTTGGAAAGCAATGAGGAATTCCGGAAGCAATCTAATATAGAAAGGAAAGAAAATCATTCCTTGGTATCTATACACAAAAAAGGTGAAGTAAAAGTTTGAAGAGGCCATGTGCCCCAAAACAAGTTCAGGTGAAAGCTCCAAAACACTAAGAAGACAGAATACATATTTACATTGTCTGTAATTTGGGATACCAGCCAGAATTGACAACAGACAGGTTATGAGCTCTGTTTTTAATGCCATTGGTGCAGACTGGAGAGCAAATAGCTATCGGCATTTCTAAAGAGATTACAAGATACTTCCCCTCTTAAATATCTAACAGACAGAGGCTGCTGCATGCACATATTTTTTGTTCTTTTCCACCAGCCTGTATCATGTTAATTTGTTTATTTATTCTGAAATCATACTATTGCAAGGAAGACTCTCTGAAATATTATTAACCTGAAAGCATGCAGGTGATTACATCTGAGCAAAATCATTCAATGCGCCAAAGCAGTTAGCAGACACTATTCAATACAAATAAACCGAAGTTCACATGGAAATTAATGTAACTCAAGGTTCTGAAAATACAGAAAGTTGAAATACTTTCTCATAGGGAGAGTTAGTGGTAATCATAAAAAGCAACAAAAACAACAAACAAACTTTTGCAATGGAATTATAGCATCTAGTTACATTCAAGTAAGTCACTGATTTCCTCAGAGATCTCATAAGAGGTATAACAGGACGTGGATTTGTATGCTATATGGAAAGTCTATAAACTAACAGAAATAAGAATTTGGATAAGAACTGAGATTTCCTGATGCCTATCCCACAGCAGACATGGTCTCACAGCTCTCAGTCACTGAAATCTGCTAATCAAAGGGATTCCTCCACTGAACACCTCTCCCACAACACTGTAGGAGAGACAGATGAATAATAGCTGAAGATGGAGTAGTTCCCTTATCTACCCATGAAAGAGCAAGGAGATATTTGACTGAAATGATTCCACTGGTAAGGAAGATTAAAATATTCTTCCTCCACAAAGAGGGGGGCACTGCTATTAAGGTATATGTATGCCTAGGTTGTCAGTGACTTGGCCATCTGCTTTCTGCAAGTATTTTCCTTCTTTGCAAGTCTGCATGGAGATTTCAAGGCACAAAAGGTTATGTTTCTACTCTTAAAAGTAATGCATTGCAGCCAGTTCTGAAATGCTGAGCACGTGTAATTCTGAATGTGGTTAGGGGTATTCCGGCTACTTCTGAGAAGTCCACAGAAATGGGACATCAAATCAGGGCTAACCGTACTTTAAATAAACCTCACTACATTACCTGGGAGAATACTGAGATGACTACGCGTGTGGGGGGACTGTTTAGACTACAGGTGTTCAACTTTTTCAGAAAACAGTGGGCTCCCTAAGTGCCAGCTGAATCATGATGACATGCCTGCTCCTTTCAGAAAGCAAAGGATTCAACTCACCAGTGCTCTTCACAGTCAGCATCAGAAGTAAAGCAGCTGCTCATATGCTGAGAATTTGCCACATGGCCAATGCTCTTCTTCAGTCTTGGGTAGTTTTTACGAGCAATATATCCCCTGAAAGCTAAATAACATCGTTACAAATCAGAGAAAAACTCTGCAGAACCTGAAACACAGACTGGTACTTGTCTCTGCAGTCCAGAGCTAAATATTCTACTATTGGAGTGCCTAAAATCTGGGTTAATATTACATGGGACATAGGATGTGGGATACAGAGCAATCTCATGTAGGATCAAAATAACAATACAGGTAACATGGAAAGCAGGAGGTAAAATAAATATATATATATAAGAATATAAGGAAGAATAAATTGAGAATATAGTAAAGAATAAATTGAGAACAAAGAAGTTGATCAAAAGAACATCTCATACCTGTTATTTTGTGAAAACAGAAAAACTACCTACACAAAAGAGGAAAAAAATATGGAATCTGGAATCTCTCATTATTACAAAATTATGGAATAATTTTTTTTTCTTCCACTTAATGACTCTTATAAATTTAGCTCAGCATTTCTGCATATTTTCTTTTATTTTGCATAAGGAAAAGATAGAGGAAAAAAATAAAGCTGCCCTGATCTCAGCTACTATTTCCATAGGAAGGACTGCAATTGATCCCTTCTTTTCCATTTTAATTCCCGTAACTGTCAACAGCCTTTGTTCCAGCCACCACCAAAATTTTCATTTTTGCACTTATTCATACAACATACAAAAATAAAACCATCCTAACCATTCAAGCTGTGGTATATGGTGCATCACACCATAACAATCTAATATTTTCAATGCAACTGATGTTTCCAGTGTAAGCAGCAGCAAAAATTGCCTTTTAATGAGAGATTACTAAAATAAATAACCATTCCCTTTACAGAAGGCATGACAGAAGCTTGACCTGCTGAGGTGTTGTACTCTATACTGAGCTCAGGTACCATGAGGCTGAGCAACTTCCACCCTCAGTAATAAGACTGGAAAAGTCTGACTATCTGGCAGAGATGAGGCGAGTACTCTCTTGCCCCATGTGAACAGGCTTCCAATCCTTAACTATCCCCCACTGACCAGACAAGGAACCTACTCTGATATTGGCAGCAAAGACAGCTGGCTGGCAGCCACCTCTCTGCAGCTGAAACGCACTGAGCAGCAGTCAGTCTGCGGACTACTGTAAAGATAAAGAAGCACTGAAATGAATGAACTAGTAAGATAAGCTTCAATTTTCTCCCTAGTAATTTCTCAACTTTCAGCAGTTGTTTTGCATGTGCGTGTGCATGTATGCATACAGAAACATCCCCATAACTCTATGATTTTTTCTGCCAGATACTTACCAATGAGAGTACAACTATTTCTTGTCTTCCCCTAATTCACTACACACAATCGGATTTATTTCATTCTGTAAATTTTATTTTTACTCTGAATTCTGATTTCATAATTTTTTTCTGGACCAGCTCCTCTCAACTGAACCCTTCCTTAAGCTGGCTTCTAACAGTCTTTTAGAATACTTTGAATCTTACAGGTAAACTGCTGTGTTTTTCCTACTTTCCCACTGACCCGTGGGACAACTGATGTAGAAGGATAAACAAACATTTTTCTGTCTCAAAAGCTTCATCAAGAATTAGTAGAACTGCATCTTTTCAGCATTTATTAACTGGATCCATAATGTTTCAAAGGAAATGCATATGCAGAGAATTCTACTGGGGGAGCCGGAGAGGTTGGGAAGCTGTTCCATCATGGCAATTTGCATTACTGACTGGTGCTGGTTTTGACACTAAGCACTTGGCTCAAAGAGTGTGAAATTAGCAGACTCATGTTGCTAGTGCTCCGTGAACAATCACTGCATCATTGAAGAAGAATGATTACCAGCTGTCACCTCATTTTCACCTTATGCATTCTATATTCCGAACTTTACAGCAACAGTATCTTTAACCCTGATCTCTGCATAACCAATAATGACAGGATCTGAGCTCAAAGCAATCTAGGAGCATAGGAATTTTAACACTTCTATCAGACTTCTTACTTAGCTTATTAGTTTTAAGCATTTTCTGTGCCATGGAGGACGTGTCTTTTTACTTTTTATACTAATTCTCACTCAAAGTGATCTCTCCGTGAGCTCCAGCAGGTAGCAAACCAAGAATGTGTTTACCACAGGGAGCCTGAATCTTCGTGTACTGCAGTTAGAAGACTTTATTTTAAGGTCTAAGTACTAAGGCATATACATTACATGCAAAGTTACACAATTCTAAATAGCAAAAGTCCAGGCATTTTCCTTCTGATTCTCAATGGAAATATGTAGTTACAGACCGACTCGTGAAGCACAGTGTAGAAAGATCAAAGCTAAATAATCACAGGTCTGTACAAGAGGTATGAAGAAAGAAGATGAAGTACTGTTTTAAAACAGCAGAGGGATTTATTCTCAGTTGCAAGAAATCTTGTTGAAAAGACATTTTCTGTACAGATAAATTTTTAAGCTACAACATCACTTAAAATAGCACATAAGAGTAACTTTGGAAATGAAAGCTCATGATGAATAGAAGGTGTCATGATTGTTTGTAATCAGAAATTGATTAGCTACAAAGAGCATACGACCTTCTTAATTTGCCTAGATAAAAGAATATTCAGCAGCTTAACTATCAACATCTGAGATGATTTGGAGCCTATAAATCTGATTTTTTGCTTCATGCCATATTAATTCCACAGAATAGTAAAAGATACGGGAAGTCATGTCCTTTGCTGAATCCCATGAATACTTCCCTCTTTCACCTCTCAGTCTGGATGGATTTTGGATAATGAATGCTTAGTCGCAGAAAAAATCACTAATATCTTATATTCTCTGGCAGAAATATTACAAAAAAGCAAGCCTTGTTACTGATGCACATCATCACTATGATGTATGGGTTTTATTTTCTGGGTATTGCACTAAAAAATTCTACCTTGAGGCTTTGTCAAACAGAACAAGTGTGGATGACTCTGAAACTGACTGTCAACATCAGAAATGGAAAGAAAGAAGTTTTCCAAGGCCTCCTGTCCCTCCCTGATTTTACCAAGGGTGTGAAATCCTGTCAAAATGGACAGAAAAGTAAAAAACAAAACCAAAACAAAACAAAAAACCCACAGGAGTATTCACACAAAGAGGAGACAGTGATAAACTATGAGACTTTGAAGGCCATCTCACTTTTGTTAACAGTTAACATGCTCCCTGCATGTGAGCAGCAGGCTTTTAACGGTCACTCGGTATACTAGAAGTGAAGAATGACTGAATGGCCTAAGCTGGGACAGAACATAAGGAGATGGAGAAGTAAGGTTAACTAAAGCTGTGCAGCCTGTACAGATCAGTCTGGTTTGATTTGGATGTGAAATCAAGATAATACGATGAGTCAGGTCAGCTACCAATAAAATAGACACACACATTTCTTCAGAGGTTCTTATACTGATAATGATGCTAAAAAGGAAAAAAAAATGAATGTATTGCAATTTATTGCAAAATATTACATGTATTCCAGCTGTTCTCAAGCCTTTTTTTTTTTTTTCTTACAATGAAATAAATTTTGCCTCAAGCCCATGGAATAGATATGCAAACAGTGAGTTAAGCAAACACTGCATCGGAAGAAGTTGTAGAAAGAAAGCAGTTTTGCAAAAGGGATGTTTCATCTGATTTCCTTCTGAACATTCATCCCTTTTTGTTTTAAAAAAAGGAAAAGAAAAAAAGAAAAAAAAGAAAAAAAAGAAAAAAAAAGAACAGAAAGATTTGGGTTCTGCTCTTTTTTCATGAGTTCTTGATAAAGGATTTTCCAATACAATGTGACATATGGTGAGTGTGCGAGCACGTGTTGGAGGAGGAGACGGTGGCTCAATGGATTAGTCATTTGCCTTTCACCTCTGGAAGCATAGTTAAACTCAGTCCTGACCACAGTTGCACAGTATATTCCAGATGGCTAAAGTGGGCCTAATTAAAATGAATTCAGTGATGTCACCTCAGATCTCAGTGAATCATATGCACCACTCATTTGGCATTTTGGCAATGTCAGCTCACAAATGAAACAAACAAATAAAAATCTTCCTCTAAATCTTACACAACAAGGGTCACTCCACATAGAAATGCATGCAATTATAACTAGATTGTGTATCTTTATAATTCTATTATCTGTTTGTTTTATGGGTTGTTTCTTTTTTTTAATTCTAAATAATGTTTTCCTCTAATACAAAGAAACACTGAATGAGACTTGAATGAGAGACAAATCAGTGGAACAACATTTTAGTCAGATGATTCAATGGCTATACACTGATTTACACCAGCTGTGAATCTGGCAAAAATATTTTTAAAATTAATTTATTATAATATTTTTCATTTTACATAGATGTAAATACAAACAATTCAAATCCCAGTTACAAGGAAATACTTACACAGAAGTGTAAGTGTTGCTCATGCAAACAGTTTATATAAAATCATTCTTCACAATTCCCCTGCAAGTTAAAAACTGACTCAGAGATAGTTTGGGAAAGCTGGACTGGAGGAAATAGGAAAGGACTTGTGTAACCTGTGTACCATTTTAGCTGTGAATCTCATAAAATCTGTACATTCTGAGACTCCGTAACGTAGATGTGCTGAAGTAAAGTAGCTTTTCCTTCCTCACCTATTTTAAATTCATAAATATTTTGTCTACTAGCAACAGTGTTTCCTTATCTTAAATAATGAACATTTTTTGTGTAATATTATCCACTTAGGAAATGTATCCTCAAATATATTGTGAAGGACTTTTTGTTTTCTGTTTTTTTGTAAGTTTGCTTTTTCTTTCAACATTTCATCAATGGATAGCGAACTGCTGGGCCCACAGAGATCTCCAGACCACCAGCTCATGTATTTGAAAGGCATCTGTTTATTTTTAAAATGCAAATGTAGCCTACCTCAAAGACTGACTTGCAAGAAATGAACAATCTGAACAAGTCAAGAGGTTTCCAATCAGGAGCTGTGTTCCTCCTTTATATCAGCCTATGATCACTTGCTGTCAAAACCACTTAAACAATATCCCGGAATCTGAATGAAGTCCCCCCACAATTAAAATGAGCAGGATAATCCTGCAAGAATTATTCAGGCAAATCATTTTTCACACAGTTTAAAGTAATGATAAGGTCATTTACAAAAGAAATCAGCGCCTTTGAAATGCTGACTTGTAGACAGAGGACTGCCTGGAGGAGGGCCATAGATAACAGTGAAGACTGGCCTTCTAACACTACCCTTGCAGTCTTTGGAACTGATTCTGATGAAGAGAAGGCCCAATAAGGTTAATACCCCTACTTTGATCTCTGTCAAAGCGTACCAGCAAGAATTAATTTACATTTCAGATGAAAAAGGTTGACAGCATGAAAAGGCATCTTGTTTCTGGTATGTGAATGTGCTGTAATAGATCGGGAATTCTGAAAGGAAGTTCTGAGGAAGCTAAAGGGATAAGCCGAGCGGCTGCTTTTATTGGGAAAGAGATGAAAGGAAAACAAATTTCAATATGTGCTGTTCTGTAAAAACATGTAAGCCAAATGCTTCCTAAATTTCAAGGCCTGCTAGAAGACTGAGAAGGGGGGGAGGGTGAGGAGGAAGAAGGAGAGGGAAGTACATTTATTTTAATTATACAGTTTTGCTAATGTCTGGATGACAAATGCCAACAATATATCTCTCTGCCTGAAATGATTCATTTAAAAAAAATGCAAAGGTGATCATACTCTTTTTTTATTGAAAAGCAGCCTTGAAATATACACTTACATTATAAGATGCACAGGGAAGGGAGAGATTTGGGCTTCCTTTTGTTCCCATGTCACTAAGCACTTTGGCAGTGTAATGTAAACAAGAGAAGAACTGTCTGCGTATTTTAAAAGCAGGAAAATGGCCGCCATTCACACGCATAAGCTTTGATTATAAACACTGTATGATTAGCGTGTAGAGAAGAAAAAATGGCACAAGAAGAATTTTCAAATACGAGGTCCTGGATGTAGGTTTCCAAAGGCAAAGAGAAACATGCTGGGGATTATTATACCTCATTGAGTGCAGTGCCAAAGACAGGAGGAGCAGCAAGCATAATGAATACAGAGGTGCATGTGTCACTCTGTCACTCTTAACCCTACAGTCCTAATGCTCATTCACCCAGACTGATCACTGAAACTGTCAAGTGCCAGCTTACAAAGGAAGACAGTGTGTTTGTTGGTTGGAAGAGCATTAATAGCATTTCTCCAGCATGAGGTGCAGAGGACAGAAGTGTCCAAATTCAAGGATATGTGTACAGTCCCACTGCCTCTGCTCTGCCATGTTCAATGCAGCATCTCAGAGATGACAGGATGGAACATAGCTCTCAATCTCTTCCATGTGTGCAAATAGCAGAATAGATCACTTGCTTTTTCTAAAGCACTGGTAATATGCATACACCTCCTACATGCCTAAGAAAGCTAGCTGAATAAAATTCTAAGGCATAATATCCCCTACAGCTTCTAAGTAATACTGCTACACACCAGCTTTCAAGGAAATCTGAGATAACTCTCCCCTGAAAAACTGTTAGTAGTGGGAAAGTGAAGGGTCAACGGTTTCACTTTCCTTTTTATGACAAAACACCATCATAAGAGTCCAGAAATTCTGGTGCAGGTATGGACAAGCATAAATCTAGTGAATACTTCGGAAAGCAGTTGTGTGTAGTTCTTTACAATCTGGTCGCTGTGCCATCATGAATAAAATAAATGACAACACAAAGGAGAGGAAGAAGGGGAGAGAATACTTATGCAGTTCCTTACTGCTTGCTGTAAAAGTAAAAAAAAAAACCTCCTTAACAGTTCTCCATTTAATATAATGTTCTGCATTTGACTCTAGAGCTATAGTTCTATAGTTTATGATTATACATAACAGTATGCACACTAAGCTATAAATTACTATTTCAACCTAATGATAATCTGTTCCTTTCTGTAACCAGATTGTTACTCTTCTGCTTTCTGCTCAAAGTCACACTGAAGCTTATTTCCAGAGTAGGAAACTTAAGTAAAAGAAAAAAAAATTTGGATGTAGAACAGAATAATACAGAGGAATACTTATAACTCTTCCATTTCAGATTGTCTTCAGTTTATACGACACAGAATAGAAAGGTTGCAAAGCTTAAGGGCCTATGATAGAGGAGGCAGCTGGTAAAATAATGATGGTGCCTTGGTTTATCTGTAAACACATTAGCTACAACTCATTTTTGATCAGGTATAGTCTCTCACCTGGGGTTGGATGGGGAAGGTGTGTTACACTGTATCATATGGAGGCTGCTTCACACTGCCAGCATGTGAAAACATCACTGAGTTCATGGCAGTGGTTCTTAGATTTCTGTGCCATATGGTACTCTGCTCTTTACTAGAGACCTGCACTGCCCTATGGGCCTGTTCCTCCAACAATCTCTTTAAAGTTCATTCAAATTCATATTGATACGACTACATAGGAGTCTGGCAGAGAGTCAGAAATTTGCCAAAACTAGCAAACTCAGCATGCAGTTGAAAGGGGAACTTGGCTACCTGCCAAGATCAGTACTTGACAAAGACAGAGAAATGCATGTCCAGGACCTCCAACCCACACTTCTAGTCAAACAAAATCAGTGCTTCATACCAGCTCTACATAATACTGAATCATACTGATTGTGCTGAGAAGAATCTTAAAGAATTATCAGATTTTAATTGGTATGTTTTAGTTCCAGAAAGGTGCTCAGAAAAATTCCAAGTGTCATAACTATCACAGGTATCATTTGATTCTGAAGAACAAATGATCAGAAGTAATGTTTTCAGCAGATATTGTTTGGGCTGTGTGTATTTCTCTTGGATATAAACACTGACACATGAAATTATCCACAGCAAAATAGGCGTTGGCAACTGAAATTATATTTTAATTACCTGCTTGAATATGTATAGCAGCATTAGTTCTTCTGTTCCTTATTTCCCTGTACTTCCTGCGAGCTTCATATCCTCTCCAAGCTAAAAATACAAAACCATGTGCGGGAAATTACATTTATTTAAGGAAGTGCTACAGAGTCTACAGAGTTAGAGATGTGCTGAAACTTTCATCCCTCCTGCTACAACCACTCCAGCCCCCACCCCCTGTACCTCCTCCTCATCCACCCACATGTTGAACTCTTGAGTTCATGACTGCACTATTCTCATCCCTGCAACTTCAAACACTGCTTTACTCATCCAAATTTTAATTGTCACCATGTGCTCACTGATGTCCTAATTCAAAAGGCAAAGGTACATGATAATTGTGTATCATCAGTCAGCACAAGAACTCCCCTTCTCACACAGCTCCCCAAATTTATTATAAGGAAGCCTGCTAGATTACTGGCAATCGGCCCTTTGGGCCCGCCCCATGATTTATGTTATCTTTAAGTCTGGGACACATGAGAAGACAAAGGGGAAAGAGAGAGAAAAGAGCCAACATAGTGCACTTTATCTATGTGCTGCAAGCTACTGTAGAAACACCTAAAAATATTTTCAATTTATGTACAGGCATCACATCCAAAACATGAAAATATTTTAGATAATGACATTTCTGAATGCTAAGATAACATCTTAGAACTAAATCCTGAGTATTTACATCAATTAGCTGGAAGGAAAAGTACCTCCAGTTATTTTGATTTCATATGAACTGTTATGAATGAATAAATAACATACACACAATTTAACATCTTGAAATGCCAAGTTGCTCAATGAAATAGAAAATGTGAACACTTACCTGACTGTATGGTAACAGCACTATTTTCTCTTTTTTCTTTGACTTTCTTGTACCTCCTTGCTCCAAGCCATCCTTTGATATAAGCCTGCATGACTACCACCCTCCCTATAACTTCTCGCAAGAACAAATTTAACTGTTCTATATGGTAATACTTTAGAAAAACCTGAAATGGAACAACAAATTCGATATTACATGCAGGTATAAGCACAATCTATTGTATTTTGGCTTTTTGTAAGCCTCATATCAGCCTATATCAGGGCACTGTTGTTGGGAAAACTTGTAAAATAGTTGCTGATTTAATAGCAACTTTCTTAATTAAATAATTTGTTCTCAGTGTGCTTGAGGACCTTCATTATTCCATTGCTAATGATCACCCCATTGCAAAATAAACTACATACTTATGCGCTTAACAAAGTAAATTGGTGAGAGGAATGTTTTCATGTATCAACAATTTTAAAATACAGACTTCCTTGAAAGTCAGGGGATAAATCTTGAACTACATTTCTTCTAGATGATATTGTCTAACAACACTCTACTTCAAGAGGCAAATACTATGGGTAGTTATACACACTTTATCTGGGTCCTGAGCAGGAAAGCTCTTGTTTTTCCTTTGTGCATGATGAAACAATTCAAGATACAACGTAACTTTTCTTTCACAGAAGGCAGCCACACCATTTTAAGCCATGATCAAAGGCTTTTCTATCAAAGAACCAGAAAAATCTCATCTGAAACTCCACAGATAATGTACTAACCAGACCCACAGTGCAGGCCAGAGTGTGAGGTTTCAGTCATGTCATGATTAATAGAAGGATCTTAAGGAGGACACTATCACAACAGGCACTGACAGATGTACTGTCTTTATCAAGGCAGCCACGTGCAGAGTGCTCTTTAGGGAGGTACCCAATGCACCTATCCTCTGGTAGCACAAACTCATCTAGTTTGGGAGGGCACCTCTGTAACCAAGGAGGTTAACTGGAACAAATTCCTTGCTCTTTTGTTAATTCACTCAGTACTTTGCAAACCACCATAATATATGCTTTGCTGAAGGGACACTGTCCTTGAGAAAACCTTAGTGTTCTCTACCTTGGTTTTTCCAAGAATCCAGTTTTCTAGTTTAGCTTTCTCCAAAATGGTGAGACAGTTTTCTCTGCTACCGAGGGGAGACTCATGTGCCTTGAAAGCAAGGTAGTAATACCTGCAAAATGAAATGACAAAGAAAAAGTTGTCTTGGCAACAAACACGTACTTCCACTGCTTTTCTCCAGCTCAGAGATGGATCTCTGGAACTCACAGAAATGTATCAAAGATATGTTATTAATGACCTGAGACCCATTTCTCACAAGGAATGCCTGTATATGCTATTTCATCAATAGAACCTTGCAGAATGTCAGTTGCAGGTACTGGCCAATTTTACAAAGAGGTATAAGTGGCCTTGATATTTGTTGGGAAATAGAGATCCGCATAAGAAGTTCAAGGACTCCTGAGCTTGTAAGAAGGTCATCCTGTCAATAGCACCTAAGTAAAAGTCATTTTCAGTATGTCAGAAAGACTGCAGATTCTCAGACTGTGAAGAAAAAAGCCAGCACTAGTAGGGCAGGCAGCACACAGTCTGTATCAGCGATACTGACTGATTATATATGCTGAGAGGCTGCTATCGTGTGTGAAGAATAAAGATTAGTTTACAGGAAAAACAACTCTCATATCAATCTTAATTTACAGACAGCAGGATGTTCAGAGTGCTTGACATCTGAATTTCATGTTTCCAGAAAAAGGTCATATATATGCACAGTTAAAACAATTGTCACTGTTATTGTCAAGGACTTTATCAGTGCTAGTGGTTAAACAAAACTAGTAGCTATTTTAAAGAAAAAGAAGAAAACAAACTACTCTTCATATGCTTTAAACCATTTTTGATAGGCATAATGATTTCTATGGTTATGTAACTCACTATGCATTGTGCCTTTTTTCCTGTTTCTTTGGGATACACAATCAATTGGAATTATTATGGTAACTCTAGTAGCCTTCAGATCAGGCTCATAGTAGACAATACTGACTTTTGTTTTGTCCATGATCCTGAAAGGAACAGCCCCGAGAATTATGTGAAATAAAATTATGGTGCAAAAAGATAACAAAACAGAGTTGCAAACTTGTTTGAACTGAATAGACATGAGGAATGATTCTATCAAGCTGTGCTTGTAAAGTCACCGCTTGTTCATGAGGGACAGTTTTATAGTATTCAAGTAACCCTATTTGCAAACAATCATGTTACATAACAAGAACATGGGTAGCTACAAGTTCAAGGTTACTTTACAACAAGTACACAGATGGTAGCAACTGCCATCTCAGCTCTCATTCATGAACCACCTTGTTTCTTCTTGGTCGTTATTAAGTTACTCTTCATCAGGAGCTACTCTATTTACATTGCTTTTGAAAGGAATTGGCAGGTTCAGCAAACTGATCTCCTCATTACTAGAATGGGGAAGAACCATCACATAGTCTGTAGAACAAAGAGAGGAATCTGACCCCTGAAGCTCAAAGACTCCTCTTGTAGCCACAGAAAGACCAGAAAAAAAAAAAACAAAAAACCTTCCTCATACTGGAAAAGAAAAAAAAAAATCAAATAAAAAATACCGAGAAGAAATTGCAAAAAATGGAACAGTGCAAGTTTGTAGGGTTTTTTTTTTTTGGTTTTTGTTTTTTGTTTTTTTGTTTTTGTCAGGAGGATATGATTTTCAAATATTAGCTTCAGTTAATCTCTAGAGATTAGCTCCAGTTGTCACAAGAAAGAAAAAAGAACCACTAAAATAGTCAATAAAGATCAAAGGGGAACAAAATGATGTCTGAAGGCAGAAGCACTGGAATCACTCCTGGATCAGAAAGACAGATATTCACCAACTGGAGACACTGCCCACTCTGAATAATGATAGGAGATTGTGTGTTACTGAGTTAAGGTTTATAACATAGTCATTTTCTCAGTAAGATGATATTGCAAATTATTTAAGCCAAGTCTTTCAAAATACCAACAGTCATGGCATTTAGCAGGTATGGAGAAATGTGGTGGATTTAAAAGAAAAAAGTACATTCCCTCTACTTATTATTAAATTTTCTGATGCCTGATTTCACAAGACAGCATTCTGACTTGTACTGATAGAACTCAGACATAAAATATACATATCCCAAACAATTTGTGATAGTTTGCAGTTTCAACATGCTCTTGACAGACGTGTCAGAGAAGTTGCATCAATAGCAAATTGCTGATTGCTTCAAAAGCTAGTTCAGATTAGCCTCAGCATTTATACATATGTGTAACTTAAGTGGTTTCTTTCTTTTCCTAGAGGGAAGGAAAGTTTCAAGTCAATGTTAATATCAGCTGTTTTTGCATGTTCATATATCTTTTAAGACACGTTGTAGTTGGGAATTTTAAAATCACTGAACAGTACTTAGACAACATGCAATGAAATAGTCAGGGAGAACTCTGTAATTTTTAAATTTTATAATCTTATCAATGACAAGCAAAGACTTTGTTTCCTACACACACTGCTTATTTTCATGGCTAAATCACTAATTACAAACACACAAGTAATCTGATTTGTGCTCAGGATAAATGTATCACAGTATAGCATGTGCTCTGTAGGGCCATCTAATTCACCAGATTTGAGATCATTGTATGGCAACAAAACACATGCAATATTTTGGAGGAAGACAAAATGTTTCACCTTAATGCATCTGGTGAAAGTTTGCAGATATTATACATGGCAAAATGGTAGTGAAATGTATGGTTGTACACACAAACCTTTGGGTAATATATAACTACAACTCTGTTCATTTTGATTTATTGGACTAAGAACATCTCTAGTATACTTATGTAAATTTACTGTACAGAGATCACAGAGAGAGTGACCTCTATTTACATGATTTTATCAAGAGAAGAAACTAGATCTTTAATTGCTAAAAGGTAGGGCTAGGAATCGCATGCACTTCCTATTCACAACTTAACTTTTTAATTTCTATATTTGCATTCATTTTTCTAGCAGAAAACACAGTGATCCAAATCACTTCTAATATATCAAGCCAATGCTTTTATTTCTATTTTTAAAAATAAAATTTATAGTCTTCCATGTGTTACATAGGCATGGTAGGTCTTAATGAGTAATGAGAAGTTTAGGACTACTGAAAAAACACAGGTAATTTCATTGTCACACACACTACTTATATATTCACAATTCACAATATTATGTTTCAAATGCACAGAAACACTCATGAAGGACACATGCGAATCTTTTACCTTGAAGTGTTTTGAATTTGAGGTGAAGAAACAGTTTAATCCTCTGTTTTGGAATAAATACAAGACTGAATTAAAGATGTAAGTAGATAAGAGAGAATGATAGTCTCACTCCTGTGGCACCTTGCTTAACTGGTTGTAGGTTAAAGTAATGCTGTGCCTGGTATATAAATAAGGTACCATCTAAATGGGATCTTTACATTTAAATACAGTAAGAACAGTAAAGGCTATTGCAAACCACTTTGCATGAGATTGGAGACATACTGCAGTATGATGGTAGGATTTTCTTCTTTAGATGCATATGGTTACTCTTATTAACACTACTGAGGACCTGAGTGATGACAGAAAAAATGACCACCCAGGCTCTAATTAAGAAACTGTAGCATTTCCATGTAACAAGTACTATGGTTTTAAGTACAACACGGTTTCATTTGTTTTGAAATATAGACGGCGTATTCCTAAGTGCCATATTGATGCAAAATCACTTTTTTTTTTCTTTTTTCTTAATCATCCAACACAGAATCACAGAACTGTAGGGTTTGGAAGGGACCTCTAGAGATCATGAAGTCCAGCCCCCCTGCCAAAGCAGGCTCCCTACTGCAGGCTGCACAGGTAGGCATCCAGATGAGTCTTGAATATCTTCTGCTTTAAAATTTCCTACACATAAATATTTACCTATATGTATCCCAAAAGCATATCACTGATGACATTCTCAGCAGAAGTGAATAAAAGAGAAGTAATTTCACCTCAGAAGAACTGACTTCTCAGCTGATGAAACCTGTTTGAAATTATATATTTCTTAACCATTGGTTCTCATACTGCTCTGCAAACGATCCTGTATGGATGTTAATATTCTCATGCAAAACACACATTAGAGCAGGATTAACTCAGACTTAACAGCAATTAGAGATTAAAAAAAAAAAAAAAAAGTTTGTTAGAAGTTGAATTTATCCCCAGGTGAAAAAATACAAAGCTAGGACACGCAGAGTGTTAAGGTTAAAGACATCCAAGTGTACTGAGATACATAAAACATCAGAATGGTGTTATGTGTTAATTGTCTGATTTATATAAGATTTTACCTTAGATAAACAGATTGTAAACAGTTCAATTTCTCTCCTCTCCAATCCTTAGGTGTAAACTGTGGAACTGATCAATAAATAACACTTAAGCAGCACCATTAACTATCATAACAGTGTCTCTTACCAAAATTCCCTTTGCATTCCAGACCTAAAGGCTCTGTCAGCTCTACACAGCAAGGTAACAATTAACCCTTTTTTGTCTTTAAAAAGAATCTTTGTATTAAAAAATGGCCTGAGGCGGAGAGCGGGCAATGACATGTGAAAATCTTGAGGTGTGAGCAGGAGAAGACCTCTTCCTAACTAGACCCCAGCTACAGAATGGGTATTCTCAGTGTTTAAAAGATGCTTGTTTCTTGTCAGGCCTAGAAATGGAAAGTTAAAATACAAACAAGAGATTTTGAGCACTGAAAGAGCCTGCAGATAACTTTCAAAAATTTCCAGCATGTATTGATTGCATCTTAACTCTTTCAGAGGCTTCCCCAGCAGAATGTATAAAACTAATTACATTAGACTCTGCAGAAAGAGCATGAATCAAAAAAATGTAACTGGAAAATGGAAAAAAACATCTAAGAGACTCAAAAAAAACATCAACAAAACTTTTCAGTGAAAAATACCTAAAGCATGCTATAAATCAACAGATAACCACAGAATCACAGAAATACTCCTAGAAAAGCATAATTTGGTCAATTCTGTATTTTTAATTATAAGGGATTATTAGACTTTTCACTCCTACAGGTTTTGAAGCTCTTTCATCCTGCAACTGTTTACCAGCATTCTGTGGATGTCAAGAGTCTACAAGGCAGACATGGAAGACACAGTAATTTATTGTATATAATGTGTAAAATATATGCAGATCTGGTGAAATCTTGAATCCATTGAAATAAGTAACAAACATTTCCATGGGTTATAGTAAAATAAAAATAAGTTGAATGGTAAAGTTTTTTTTTCTAGAATTGACTCAGCTGTTTTGATACAAAGCAGACACTGTTAGAGCAGTAAGAATGCACTGTTTAAGTATTTATTTTCTCTCTAGCAAATCAGTTGACTTCCAACTTAATACAGTGCTTCCCTTATTTTGAATAATAAACAAGCCTATCACCACTGGACAGAAGAAATGTAACACTGAGGACTTAGAGTCTGAACTGGTGTCAGGTGTACCAAGAAAGACTTTATGCAAATTTGCACTGAAAATTCTTTCAAAAAAAAAAAAAAAAAGCAGGACTGATCATATTGGGATCATTATTACAGAAACGTTGCTGGTATTGCCATGAGCATATGTTCTGAATGACATTACCTGGCTATTAAAGAGGAGGTAGCACTCATAGGAAAAATGCATCCTGCATTCTAACACAGTACAAAGAACTTTGATGCAGAACATAAACAGGCTGAGAAGTAAAAAAGAAAAAAAAAATCCTTACACAAAACTTGTACAAAACCTAACGAATTTCTGTGTGTTTATGAGACACCTGAAGCCTGACACCATGTAGCACCATGAGATTCTCAAGTCTCTTATATTTTGAAACATAATACAGTATATGCTACATTAAAAAGAAGGTGTATACTGCAGGGGTATATGCAGTAAGGACACACCTGAACAGCACTGGAATATAGCAAATAGAGTCTCATGGGAATTTCAGTGTAGGTCCCTACTAAAAAAGCACGCGTTCCTTAGATGCTGTGCAGTACTGCAAGCCAGACCCACCTTGCTGCCTTATCACTCTAATAACCTGTATCTGAAGCCTGGGATCCCAGACTGAGGAAGAGACCACAGAGCTTTACAGAAAACATGTAAGACAGACACATGATGGTATGAGATGTGAAACATGGCAAACAGTGATGAGCTGCCTAAAACTTGATAGGCTCAGAGTGTTTACAGGGATTGTAAACCAGACTTCACTACTTTAAGTAAAATAACCTATTTGTTCATATATATATGTAACGTATATTAATATATATATGTAACAACATATAACACATGATTTTATCTTTGGCTGCAGTACCATTGTGTGAATGAGTAACAATTAAGACTTCTCCTCACTATCCGTTTTTTAACCCAATAAACTAAATTCCAGGTTTGCAACCTCTGAAATAATCTGCTTTGCATGATAACAGAAGATGGTAGAGTAACATTACAAAGCTTTATCTTTTGTTTACCTTCCACTTGATAAACTCTGAATGGTTCTGTTCCCTGACTTTGATTGTTTTGTCCTCATATTTCCTGCTAAGAGTTTACAAAACAGCATTATTGAACAGGCAGACAAGAAGCACACCTATTTGTTTAATAACATCAAGGGAGAAAAAGTGCTGGCTCATCTGTTTCGTTGTTAAGTTGCTCAAAAGGATCAAAATACCAATTAACTTGCTCGCTTAGAAAATCTTTGATATCCTCAGATTTACTGACATTTTGAAACTCTTGTTCATACTTGCTTAATGTCTTTTTGATTATGAACAAAGAAGTGCCAATCTGTTTAGCATTTGACCTGTTTTCTCAAACATTTTTATGTATTCAACTACTTAGTTCCTAAAAACACTTGACTAGTCAAGGCTATAAGTGGAAGAAAAACGTTTTCTGTTCCACTGATATCTTTTTTATACACTGTTGATTATTTTTTTTCAAGAATATAATGGAATAGAATTTGTTTAGAAATGAGGCATAAACTGAACAAAGGATAAAGTATCTCCTGCCCCAATTTATATTCTGAACTGAGTCAAAAGTCTGCTATGCTGCTGGGCAAGTTGCTAAATCCCCTCCCAGTTTTTAAGTTGAACTTAAAAAAAAAAAAAAAAAAAAAAAAAATTAATCAACTTGCCCTTATTGGTAGGAATGAAACGCTAAAGTGACCATTGCTTTTATTACCATTCTTTATGAAGGTTGCACACAGATTCAGTGAATTTTTAAATGGGAAAAATCTATTGATATGTAGTAGCCTAACTTCTTCACAATTTACATCAATTTCATTGAAATTAATCTTAGTTCACTTATGTGCAGATTGGATAAAATTTAAGGTTAGCAATTCTGCTTTCAGGCTTTTCATGATGTAAAATGTGTAAGTGATCAGAAAAATTCGTCTCTTTGTTCAACCTGCTTTAGAATTGTATGACCTTACTAAAATTAGTCATGTTACACACAAATTAAAGGTGGAGGGAAATCGTATCTGAAAATTAAATTGCTTTGATGGACAAATGAATGTGTTAGTTATCCTTCCAGGGATACAAATCTCTTATGTATCTCTGATACATATTCATTTAGCATCCTAATATATTAGAAATCAGAAAATTCAGTAATTTTTCAGAATTGATTGATTAAACTACAGTTTATTGGTTAACATTTGTCTGTACAAGGACAACAGATATATACAGACTCAACTGACAGATCTACAGACATGTACACTTACTTAGTCTCTGGGTTTTTGTAAAGGTCTGTGGAACTCTCTGTCTTCTTTCTCTAAAACCTAATCAACTACTTCCATCTAGCATCATATGAATGATTTTTTTTCAATAGATTCATTAACCCTATACTTTCTGGGTCTCCAGTACAGAAGATAAGAATAAAGGTTTGATATAGCCATCTGCTACTTGTTTCTGGGTGCCAACTGTTTCATTATTCAATTATCAGCCTTACAGAGTAGGAAACAGTAAATAATACATACAAAAATATTTTAGCTCTAAAGGAAATCACATAAAGACCTTATAAACAGATTGTCATTATAAAGACAACCGCATTTCCTTAGTCAGATTCGTAACTTCTTGATATACAGATCCTTTCAGTAATCAAACTAATACAAAGTAACCACGGCAAGAGTTCAGGTCAACAGGTATCTGGCTATAATTCAAGGTGAATGCAAGATACATGACTATGAAGAAGCTGTTAGGAGGAATATTCTAAAATCAGATGAATTTTGTGCACATGAATGCTTTTCTCCAGTTCCACCTGTATATTACATCTCTTCATTACTAAGCTTATGTCAGTGTACAGACATAAGCTCTTGACATCCCTGTTAACTACTTTTGCTCCAGAACATAAATAGCTTTTTCAGTTGAATTTTCATACTTCCTGAGATGACAAAAAATGAGGAAATATTGAGCAGAAGGGAGTGTAAAAGAGAAAGGAATGAAAGGGGTGTAAAATGGGAAAAAGGAGAGGCAAACATTTTTATGCATTAAGTCTCTGTAAGGGAACAAACCCAGTATGACACAGATTTGAAATTATGCCTTACATATTTTCAAAATGACTTCTCTATGCACTAAAGGATGTAACAAATCAAATTTAGCACCTTATTAACAGAACTATTTCAAACCATTTTTTACAATGTGTTATATTTTAAATCAGTGCTGATGAAAAATTCCCTGGAATATTTCAAGGTTTTTCTTTTATTCTGATTTAACTTATGTTTTCAAGCTTGAAATTAATACTCTTCTCAGTTGCTTTTTTTTAACAGTTCTTTTATATCAGTTCTTTCTTAAACATGTATCTCTTATTAAAGAAATGGCTGAAGCTCGCTGACCTTTGAAATCCTTGCATTGTCTAAGCATGATGCATATTGCTACATATTTCCTTTACTGCAGAAATCATAGAGATGAGCTTGCTACTGCACACTACTGCAACACTAACTACTACAACACTAACTGCACACTGCAGTTCTCCTTCTCTTGATCACTTCTGTAGCTTTTACCTCTGATAGTTACTGCTCTTCTTAGAACGACCGAGACCATACATGTACAATCCAATATTTTTAGAACTTTTCATACTTAAAAATAGAATATATTTTATTGACTGCAACTTCAAAATGACAGTTGTGTCATAGATGTCTTACCTTTTCACAAACTCTTCAAAAAGGATGCGATGAGAATATCCCTTTTGGCGTATTTTAACAGTTTCCAGAATTCCAGTGTATCGTAGCTGCAGTAAAACTCTCTCATGAGAAAACGTTAGTGCTTCTCGATCATCATTAGGCTTAATGCAGCGGATAAAGTGAGGTTGTCCAACAACCATTTTGGATAGGAGATCCATGAGAGAATACTAGTGAAGGAAAAAAGAGATAAAGAGACCTGTCTAAAAAACTGTAATGGAACTATATAAGCAAGAAATATAATTTGTAAGTAGTATGGAATAATTGATTATACGTTAATCTGTAATGATAATGCTAATCTGTATTCATTTTTTTATTATTTTTAAGCTTTTGGCTGAAATCCAGAATTTGTTAAAAGCTTTTACCTGTTAAACATAAATTATGATTCTAGTTCTACTTACCCCATTCTCTTCACCTCTCTTCATACTACATTCTTGTAGTTTAAGAAACCTCATATTGAAATTTTTAATTGAAAACTGTCCCAGCTATATCTATGCTGTAGGCATATTTGATCAAACAATTATCCCCAATAGGAGAACAAGCTTACTGTAAAACAAACACATAAGGATCACAGAAAACCATGGAGATGGGGTTGAAAGAAGTCATCGTTTTAGTACTCTGCCCACAGAGAGTATCATTTCAGACACATCTCTGAAGAATCTTTTTGTCATAATCACTGCTACAGTCTGTGCAATTTCCCCAGGTAATCCATTGAAGTACCACATTATCATAACTATTCAGATCTTAGAATTTAACATGAATATTTCTGCTGAAACATGGGCCCATTACTTCTTGCCCCAAACAACCTGAATATTGAAAACAGTTTCTTTCATTGCATTCTACACTAAAATGAAAATATTTTTGCTTCAGCTTCATTCTTACCTCATTATCCCACTGTCTGATCAGAATTTGCCACAAATTCACTTAAATCTCAATGCTGCATACAAATCCAAGCTGACTGGATCTGAGTGTGGCTGCTTGGTTGTAGGCTGCATTCAGATAACCGATGAGTATTTTCAGACTCACTACCTATTTATTAATTTATTTTTTTTATCTAACAACCCCACATATATGTCAGAGATATCTATTGTTCTTTTAATCAAAAGATTAAAAGATTAATCAAAATATTTGTTCACAATTTAACTGCTGTACCCTAAAATAGGAAGCCATAGTTTGTCGCTTCATGTTAGTTGTTTCCTCAGGGTGTCGCATAACCTCCATTGTGTCAACCTGGGAGACAAAACTCAGATGTTAGATCTGTTGCAGAAACACTTCACACCCACCCCACTTCATTCACAAATGTTGGGTTGAACTTGTTTCTTGTGATAATTCTCTCAGGTGACCACATTCCTAGCATCTTTGGGAAAGGTACACAACGAGCTGTCTGCCAGTCTGCAGTGATTATCTTATCAGCACTTTTCGCTGTAAAGTTGTTTATGAGCTACATCACAGCTGTCATGGTCATCAGTACCCACTTTTTTATTTCATAATATGCCTTGAGACAAGACAAACAATAAACACACTACATTAAAAAACTCCATGTCTTGTTCCTTTTTCTCTTTAAATTATGCCTTTGTACATACTTCAGCAAGGATGCAGTAATGTTGTAACTCATCTTGGTGCTCTCAGTCACTACAGGCATGCTTGTGAGTACAACTACTACAGAAGGTGACACAGGATGGAAAAACACAAGCAATTTGCAGATTCACACTTGGCCTTTGGAAATAGGGCTGACATTTTCTCAACTCCTGTAGTATCAGCTCCTGTCTATAAAGTTCGATGTTCCAAACTCATTCACAAAGCAAGAAACTGTATTTCACCTGTGTCTTAATTTATATTAGACCTCTGCTGATGCCTTCATTTACTAGTTTTTTCTAGACCGACAGACTCTTCTGATTGGGTTAGGGGTTGATTTCTCACTATTTTCCATGATAGTATATTGCTAAGCCAGTGGAGGAGCTGTCAAGATGCAATACCTTACAAAGCCTTCCTTACTTTTATCATCATTGCAATGAACTTCCATTGGGTCTTATTTTCTATATGAAGTTACCATTTCTATAATGACCTGGAAGTAAATTATCAAAAAACTGCCTCATTTTGCTCACTCATGGAAGAATGTTATTGAAAGACAACAGAGTAGGTAACCACAGAACATGCAAGTCTATCTGCTGTTGTGAGTACTATTAATTACATTAAGTTTCCATTTTGATGCCAAGAATTTGAGTGGTCTCACTCAGCTGAACTGCTGTTGCATCAAATACCACTTTTTCAGCATTTCTGTATAGCTCACAAGAGTTATTTTTAGACAGTGTACACGGACAGCAAACATATTGCTCCTGGTATATTTTAGTTATATTGTCAGTACAGCCATTCTTATCAAAATGAAACTAGAATTTATGAATGAGTATAACCATAGTTATCAATCACAAGCAGACTGTGTTGCTGTACTGCAGCTTAACAAAATCAACCAGCATCCTGCTTGCATGGGGCATTAGCAACATTTTACCATTCACTTGCTTTGTGGCAGTTTACCATCTGCTCTGACCAGGTGGCTTTTGTATAAACCAGATAATGCCATTGTCAGCACCTGTGCTACACTTACTGGACTTTGCTCCATATGATCATTTCCAGAGTTCACTGACTTAAGAACAATCTTCTGAACACTAAACATAATTGCTGAAATTACAGTTCTCAATAAAGTAACTGTCTCTCTTACCTTCAGGAGATATTTAGGAGACTGCATGAAAAATACAAAGGAAATGAAGCACTAAGTCGTAATAGACCAAGAAACTTCTTGGAGAAGAAATCAAAAGAGAAAACTTGTGAAGACAAGATTCAGAATGCAGATGGTACAAAGGGAGACAGATTTCCATTAGGGTGACCACAACAATTTCATCATGATTTTGCAATCTCTGATGCTCATAGCCCTAAGCTGGGTGCATGCACAAGTATGCATCTCAAATAAATACATGAAGAAAAAAAACAACACAGCTGGATTTCAGTTTTAAGGACGTTAACAGAAAACTCTGTAATATATTGAAGGAAAAAAGACAAATCAGCACAGATAACATCAAACACTTTAAGAGATCACGTGACAAATTAACCATAAATGACCCAGTCAGAATAGCAGGCATGTCCATGGGGAATATTTTGAGAATGTTTAAAAATAATCTTGTCAAGACAACTGGTGTTTGAGCTTTGTTATCTAATGCTCTGGTAAAGGTCAGGTAGAAGACAACAATGAATTCACCAATGAATACTGACAGTAAGCCCAGAATAAATGGTAGCATTTATTATAATTGTCTGTTAGAAGACAGACAATCACAAAGAATACCAACATCAAAAGCACATTGTTTGAGGACTGTAGTGAAGTCCAATTACCCAAGAATTTGGGCTTCTAAATTTGATTCTTGGCTGTCTAGAAAAGCATACAGACTTCAAATTCTAATTTTGTTGGAGTTTCAGTGCCCATGGTCTCTTATTCACAATTCAACAACCATTGTCGAATGAAGGGTGAGTTAATGCTCTATGTTTTGGAAAGTACAATAAAATTAGTATCCCCTTTTACACAGTTGCTTATTGGCACCAAACTGGTAGAATCTTATGGCACTTAAGACTGTGATTCTGTCAAATGTGGTTTACTACTGCCTGCTGGGTTCAAAAGGGGTTTTGTTTTGTTTTGATTTTGTGGAGGGAAGGGAGTGGGCACCCAGAAAACAGATGGTCAGAAACATTTACAGAGGAGGATGTAATACAACTTTTCTCAGAAAAATAGGCTAAAACTCGTATTGTGAGATTCCTTTTTCTATGGAGTTTTAAATTCAGATCTGTGCAATTTGGAAGGACTAGGACTCATGGACAAGAGATATTTGAAGGTATTTTTTGATAGATCCTGAAGCTGGGGAGATTTTGTTCTAAAAATTTTAGAAGTTTTCTCTCTTGTTTATCTACACCATTGAGTATATATGAAGTTATGCACTTCAATGGGAGGGCAATAATCAAACGTACAACAGAAAATAGGCATCATCATAAGTGATAGAACTTAAGAATGTCATGATATCACCTTGTGTTTATAAATAACTAGCCACTTTTTTAAAACTAAAATGAAATATATTCCAGCTGTTACGTCACATTTTTACATGACACTAGTTGTGATGCACAATATACATTTATATGATTACAACTGAAATAAAAAACAGTTGACCTTAAAAAGACAAATTATTCCATCACTAAAAAAATAAACTGCTTATAATAGTTTTGCAACAGTATTACAAGAATGATTTATGGTATCTTGTTGCCTTATGAGGTCACTGCAAATCATGATTTTCACATGTTGACCACACCTGCTGTTAGCACGGTATGAAATACTGTAAAACCAATAAATGCAGTAAGCAAAAAGCTTGTAAATGAAAATATACATACGAATTTCCACACTTCAAAATAAAATTTATATACTTCTGGAATCATTTTATTAAATGTAGAAGAGTAATTTAAAATATTTTTTCTCAAAGTTGTTTTAATTTCATAAAACTTTTAAGTGGTGGTATCAAAGTTTTCTTAATAGTTTTGCACTTATTATGGATGTTTTTTAACTCCTTCTCTAAAAATGTGAAGGGTGAATGCCCTTAAACACTATTTAGTACAACTGAATGTGCTTATCAAAGCTCTAAAAGGGAAGTGCTGTATTTTATTCCAGCTGAAGCAGTAAAATGCATACTTACAAAGCTTGTGCTGATATAGCTGGATGTAGAAGACAATGTTTGTATAATGATAAAAAAATAAAGCAAATAATCAAACAAACAAACAAAAACCAGTAAGGCCACTGTTCTTCAGTGCCAGAATTCTTTATATCAGGAAGGAGATAAATATCTCAAATACAAGTCTCTGCTTACAGGTACAGTAAAAGATACAGATGTCTGGGTGACTAGTATGAATTACTGCATCTGAGCATTAGCTCCTTATAATAGAAGAGAATGTAAAGAAGAAGTAGAATGCACAAAACATGTAATTCTGCAGACTTTAGAGTAGCTGCTTTGAACAGTTACCACGTTTTTAAAAAAGATTACTTTTGTTCGCGTTGAAAACAAACAAAAAAACAGCAACCAACTGATCACATTTTAAAAGGACTAATCTGGAAGTAGGGTGAGAACACAGACGTTTAGGTGCAGGAGTTTACCTCACGTAATAAGTGAACTCAATTGGCAACACTATAAACTGCAATAAAATCATCCCATTCTTTTCTAATTATGCCACATACTTTTTTGGTAAAATCAAAAAGGGTTTAAATTTCATGATTGTTTTTATTTATAAAGAATAGCAATTTTGCTGACTGATTCTTTTCTGGTCATTTGTCAGTTACAAAGGGCCCTTGGTTTTTGAACTTTAGGTTGAGCAGAAGAGGAGTGGATCATTTTTCTATTTTGCCTTTCATTTTGTTAAACACACTAACCAAATTTTACCAAATTAAATCTCTTTTTAGGTCCAAAACAGTCAGTGAAAAGCCTTGAACCCACAGAAATCAAGAGGAATGTTGCCATCATTATCAGTATAACTGAGATTTCACTGCAAATGTTTAAAGATTAATCACTGTTAAATTGATTCTTCATTGGATTTCTGGAAACAATGTTCCCAGCTAAAGTATGTATTTTCTGATATTAAGACATACTCGTTTAGTAAGAGCTACACTATACACCTACATTAACAGAGTATCATGCCCATAGTCTCACTGTAATATTTCATGAGAAAATACCGATCTTCAAATGGAACACTACCAACCTTGATACGTCCAGCACTAAGCTGTGGAGGCAAAGACCGAGATGCTGCTGTCACTCTGGCTCTTGCCTGTGCCAAGTTACCTGTTTAAAAAGAAAGAAATGCATACTACAAAAATTGTTCAATAATCTTTACTGGAAAAACATGGTAAAAAATAATGCAACAGAAGTTAAAATAGCAGACTCTACTACACTTCTTACACACCCTGCTCATTACCAACCAGGCCTTGGTAGGTGTGGGCATGACATGGTGTCTAGGGTTGATTTAAAAGGGAAGAAAAAGTCACCAATGAGGGGGCACATCGATGACCTTAACTACTGAACAACACCACAAAAGCATACAGCTCAGTTATTTGTAATCAATTTCTCTGTGACTCTTTCAGAAATTTAAAAGAGAAAAAGATAGCAGAAACAACCTTGTTTCTACAAAATCAGTGGATCCTGAAGTGTTTAGACATCACCTTAAGCTCACAAACTAATGAAAGAGATGAGAAAATGATAAGACAGTATCTTTTCTTGACCTCTTGACATACAGCCTACTTAATCCCCAGTCTTATTGTCCTTTGGGATTTTCAAAGACTGACTCAATTCCTCAGGCAAAAACATACTGGTGTCAACTGCAAAATGAGTGCCCTTTCTTTAGTTGTACAGTATGATGTATCTTAAACTTTTTCCACTGAACTTGCAGAAAGTCAGTCATCATAAAATAGCTTTTCAAAATAAAGGCTCAGAAGAGAGAGGAAGTGATATGGGACTGTGCATATGCAAGACACTCAGTATATTTCAAAGTTTTAGCAAGTCTAGCACAAGATGTCCAAATGTTTTCTCTGGCTATATCTTCAGAGGCTAAACTGTGATTAATAGCATTGAAAGAACCCTTTGAAGCAGGATTGGTGACATCAAAGCCCTAATCCATGGGTGGCAGGATTTTTATAATGAGTGGGAAGCATTTTAACACATTTCAAAGGATTTACAACATGAATAAACAATAGGCCTCTGCAGATGTACCACACACCTTTCAGAACCAGAACACATAAATAAGTGTCCATTTTAATTTAAATGTAAATAAAGTGTTAACACTTCTTTCAGATGCTAAGTGCCTTGTTTGCATCAACTCCAGTGTTTAGCTATTTGCTGCACAGAAAGGCAGTTACTCTAAACAGTCTTCAGAGTTTTGATAAACTGCATATTACAGAACTAGTACAGAAGCAAGATGGGAGAAACAAAAAATAAGAACTCGTAATTGCTGGTAGTTTTTTATGCAGGAGAAGAGCACACACAAAGTGCACATAACACTGAAGGGAACTTTTGCTCTTCCCTGCAAACACATGGGAAATGCCAACCTCCGGAAAAGAGTTTGGAGGCCAACACTCAGAAACACGGCAGTGACATTCTTCAGAGCAATTCAAGTATTCTGTATTCATTTTCAAAAGTATTTACCGCTAAAAAGACTGGAATTTTATTTATATTATATTTAAAGTGCTAGATTGACACGATGCAAAAATGCTATGTCATTTTCAGATTGAGAGTGTTTGTTATCTGACGGTCTCAATCACAGTGCAGAACGCCAGGAATGTCCATGACTTTGGAAAATGCCTTAAGGCTATAGTGTACACATTAATGAGAACTACAATTCTGTTTTGAAAATCTTGTGTGTGCATACAAACATGCATACTTATAAATACTTGTGTTTTGAAAGTATTATATGGATTCATGTTATATAAAGTTTATACATCTCTCTGTGGTTAAAATGAGGACTCTAATGTGCAAGTCATTGTTGATTTTTTTCTCTTAGTTGTAATTTTGATATTTTTATATGTTAGAAATTAGTTACTTATGTCTTTTTATTATTACTAAAACAGAAAATCTGGAAAGGTTTTTGGCTGTGCTTAGGATCAGCAATTCAGGTCTTCTTCATGCTTGAAAGCACTGCGCTGTAGAACTGATAGGCTGAAACAGCAGTTGGGAGAATTAACAAAAGTGAATCAGACTTTTTGAAATGACAAATTTTGTTTAAAATTTTGTTGCATTTTTCAACAAGTTACAAAATTTTAGAAACTAACTAAAACTGAGAATCATCAAGGTTTATCACACTCAGAGATTACATTAGGTTAATAATGACTATTGATTACTAATATTTCCAAGCTCTCCCTGAGCTTTTCATGCAGAACTAAAACTACACCTACCACATCTGACCTAGAAAAACAAGCAATTTTTAAAAAATAAATATACCTCTCATAACTTTACACACCAGAAGGAAATTAAAAAGTAGACAGTTCCTACTTATGAAAGAAAAGGTCTGTGTATCATAATTTTGATCACTGGTTCATTCTTCCTAGGCGTCAGCCACAGCTACATATTTAGGACAGATTCCTGACTGTGCAAGACATGAGGCAGTTGACTACCACTTGGGCTGCAGTAGCTTTCAAAATTTGTTCAAAAGTATTTACATAACATATATTATTATTTACTGCTGTAACAGGTATTTAGAAAAAAACATTTTCTGCTTTACGGATAGAATTGGCCTTGGCTACAAAAAATACAACAGGTACGTTCTTTGTACTTTCAATTTTTACCTTTTTTTTTTTTTTTGCCTTAGCTGGCCATATTCTTGGGTATTTTCATTATACATGAAAACAAAAAAGGATTTTGTAGAGAGTTTTTAGCTTCACTTTCATCTGAGCATCATCTTTGAATATCTATCTGCTGCAGGGAAGAAGCTTCTCCAGAACAGAGTTCCTGGTTTTCTTAATGTTTCTCAGAAGTCTTCACCTGGCATTCTGACATGAACATGCTTTTACTGCTATTTCAGCTTGACATTTACTACTCAGGCTATTACATCTACTGAGAGAAAAAAGTTGCCATATAACTAAAGCCTATATGTGCTGTATGAAACAACTGCTAAATCTTGTCCAGGAGAACTCCTGTATGTCTGATTGTTTGGTATTAAGTACAGTCAAGCCAGTGCTTAAGCAATCAAGACTGCTCTGTTTGGTTTGCAGTTTTTTTCAATAGGTTTGGAACTGTTAGTTGTTCACTATGTACTACCACTTTTACTCTGGGTATGAACACGCCTGTCAGCAATATTCTATTACCTGAGGGTTTTGTTCAATATCCTATGCTTTTACTAGGCACTACAGAGTATATATGGTACGGCCAAAGTACATGACAGTATACCTTAGCATGGCTGCAATTTACTACAGAGAAAAGCAAATTTTAATTGTAAACAATGATTTGCTGTCTATTTTACAATAATAATTTCATTTTTCTTATTGGTAAAAATAAAGAATAAGCTAAGAATAAGACCAATATTCATTTATGGATTTTTATCTGTTCTTGTTTCATATGTCTAATGAGCTCCATTATAATTGTTAACTACTTAATTGTAGCACAATCTGAAAGCCACAGAAAACATGTTACCAGAGTTTTCTTTTCCAGATCAAACATAAAATGGTGTTTCAGTAAAAATTCATCTTAACTAGTTCATGTTCAGAAAAATAACTACCTGCAACATGCCCAACCAATAAAACTAATAACAGAACAAACGTGGCTTGAAAATTAGTTTACATAATAAGAGATGTTTTACCAAGAATTGCAGTGAAGTTTATAGTCAGTAAACATTTGGAGTACCTGTCCCTGCATTTGATTTTCATTTAAAAGGTCCTTTATTACTTTACACACCAGAAATAGTAAAATGTTATTCCACTCTGTGAAGAACATCAATATTTGAAGAACAAATGGTATTAGATAATATGGCCAGTTAAAACTGCCACAAGTTCCTTGCAAGGTTAAGCTGGTTAAAGGTTAAAAGACTGCACTGTGCCTGTCAGAGTTCTGGCTTCACACACATATGACCAACACTCTAGACAAAACACAAATGATATGCTCACAGAGTTAAATAAAATACTACAGATATGAGACCCAATATCATGAAGTGAATGACTTAAGAAACTTAAAACTCCCTCAAAATTTTCTGAATTTTTTATTTTGTTTTAAACTAGAACTGATCTTTCAAATATGTACATGTTCAATGCTGTTCACATGCATTTCCTTTCCAGTTTGGCTGATCTACTCATCTGAACAATGAAGGCTCCTACCTGTGTGTCTGCACTGTCAGAAACAAAGGTTTCTAGAATTGATTTGTGTCTCTGGGGTAATCAGCCAGCCCCAGTGTTTCTCTTTTTTTTTCCATCTGTATAATAAAGTTAAGAATGTGATTAGTGCTTTGGGAATTTTCAGTCATTAGAGTCCGTGAAAGGCTCCAAGAGCTTCCAACAGAAAGAAGTAGCAGCACAGAAGTCTGTGCAGTCACTGCTAAGCTCACTGTGTCTATATTCAGCATAAACTTTGTCTTGAAACTGCTATTTCTTCAAATATATTCTCATTCCAGCTAGATGAGAAAGACAGAGATGCTGAAGAACCATATCTCTTCCACTATGCAAGGCCAAGCAGGAGAAGTTCTGAAAAATATGTCAAGTATATACATAGCACAGAATGAAGACATGAGTTGTCTTTTTCAAGCTGAACTTTGGAAGCACTTTCTAGATTTCAGAAAGGACAAGACAGCATTTGTTGCTTCTCTCCTGCATCCCTGCCACTTACTGTGTGAACTGGTAAAATTAATGATTTTTCACGCCACTGACTTTCCACACTAATTAGGAAAAGTTCAGTTTCTGGCTGGAAGTTCTGATGTTGCTTAATGTCTTGTCATTATTCCGCTATTCTTAGATGATGCGTTCTACAAGTAGTATAAAGCAAAAATTACTATTATTAGCGCTGTAATTATAACTACATTTTGGTTATGTCTGCTATAGACCATTTCTCCCTTCCAAAGTAAAAGCATGCCAGGTAAGAATTACTCTATACTTTCACACAACTTCTAGTTTGTGAAGTGTAAATGACTTACAGAGAGAGAAACTAATACAATGTCACCTTATTGTACAAGCTGTACCATGATATTACTATTATAGAGAGGGCACAGCACAAGCTCTTTCTTTATCCTCATATATTTTATTAATTTCTTTCATGCTTCTGGTTCAGATAAAGATGAGTTACTTGCAGATATAGTGTAATATGGTCAAAAATGCTACAATGCATTCATATTTCATTGATGCTACTTCTAATCACAGCTAAGCACTTGCACTCCAAGAGAGGTACAGAGTCAGACAATGTCTTTGACACAGAGATTCTTCTCTGTCTTTCCTTTCAATACATTTTATCTAGCCTACGGAAGTTGACTGCTTATCTTCATAATGCATTTTCATCTTCTACTACCATAAGACTAAGCTTTTCTTAGCTCGCCTATAGATGAATACATGTAATTTTTTATTGAGTACTAATTTGAATCTGGTCACTGGCTACCAAGACTCTATTCTTTTGAGTTACAGAAGTCATTTAAACTAATCTTGCGCAATTGAAAGCTAAGAATCCATTTTTCTCTTATACAATGTATTTATAAAAATACTACCTACGTAATATATTGGTTAATACACACACACCACCACTGCTGCTTATTCTGAAAACGGAATTTCTTTACTTACCATTTCAAATAAATAAATAAAGTATAAGAAATTGTATTTCCAAAACTGGATCTATATTACAAAATAGAATCCAATAGGCATGAAAACTTAGTAACAGTGAGGTCTGCTTGGGAATAACCTAACTAGGAATAATAGTTTTAGGCGCCAAAAATATTCTTTTTCTTTTGACGGTGATTGTTTGAAATTAAAAATGTAGTAATCAGACAGTTTCTGATCACAAATCTCAAAACTCAGTGCTAGCATTAAGTAGATACAGATAATATTTACAGTTTAATTTAAGTAACTTACAGTTACTTAAAAGCTTTATATTGCTAGACTTCTATTGCATACATTGCAGACACTTCAGTGGTTACTTTTCACATTAGCAAGGCAGCCACATGCAAACACAAGACAATGTTTACTGGAACAAATAAATCTGCTTGTAAGCATGATTCCTGTCTTGTTTAAATGTTGTTTTAACACAGTAGGTTAGTAGGCTCCATGTAGAATGCAAGAGAATAAAGACAATCCTGACAGTAGCTGAGATGAAATGAAGGTCAAACTGCCTACTATATTCCACAATATGTAAATGCATGGTCTTCAATAAGAAAGGTCTTCATTTTAACCCTTACCTAGTAAGTACTAAGAAAGAACAGATTATGGTATGCAGTTAATTACTGGCAGTGACCAAGACGCTTTTAAAAAACAGCCTTGACTATTCAGCTGAACTGAATTAGAGGTGTGCAGCCGTCTACCCAATTGGGAATGTGTTCACTGAAATGCAGACATTTTCTGAAATATCACATATATGTAACCATGCAAACAAACTGAATGTGATTCTCAGAACATTCTCAGTCCCATGAAACAACCACATTTACAGAGCACATATGCTACCATTAGATTATGTGATAAACGTGTTTCCAGGCACAGGAGGGACACATCTGAAAAGATGATGGCAAAGAAAGAATGGATTACATGCTGGACAAACTCTATTTGGCCACAGCCTGATGGACAAGGCTAGGTACTTCTGTCCAAGCACAGGATTATTAATGGAGCAATAAACAAACTACAGCTGAGAACTAACAGTCTGAAGAAAAGAAAAGAAAAAAAAATTTGGAAAAAGCTATTAGAAGTTATGCTGCAAACAATGCTGAAATTATCTACTGCCTGATACTCAGCATTTTTAGTCAGGTCCACAGTCGGACTAGTTGGAGACCTGAATAATGGGCTGGGACTGACAGGTTGACTGTTCTCTAATGCCCCAGCTTCAAAAGACTAAACAGATCAAGTTGCAAAGTGACTCATCATTTTTTACCTTTTATACATTATTACAAGGCATTGGTCATAGTTTTTCAGATACAGTCCTTAGTAACTTCCATCCATCTAAAGTCTGGCAGTGTAAGATTTGATGCTGTTATATATGATCTGATTGGGACAACAAACCTTGACACCTTGGGGGACAGCAGATAATTAAGAATTCTGCCGTATAGTATCTCACCACCAACAGAATGTTCACCATTGCTCCAGCACATTCCCTGATTCCTGTAACCACACCCGCAATCTAGATTTGAAGGAAAAATGATAGTATATTTTCTATAGAGATCCTAACATTGAAGAATGTTCTCCATTTTCAGTATTACATTAAAACAAACAAAACAAAACAAAACAAAATGATCTCTATCTCTAACAAAACAAATGATCTCTATGAAGAAGAGAGTTGTTCACTTTTTCTTCCAGAGGCATCTGAATGAATATATCTGTTGCATTTATTTTTACTAATGGATGGAAATTCAAATCTGATCCCCACTGTTATTTTATGTGTTTGATATCCTTCATTTTGCACATTGTGTCCAGTTCTGGACTCCCCAGCTCAAAAAAAAGACAGGGATCTCCTGGAAAGAATCCAGTGGAGGGCCACAAAGACAATAAAGGGCCTGGAGCATCTCCCATATGAGGAAAGACTAAATAACCCGGGTCTGTTCAGCCTGGGGAAATGACGACGGCTTGACATAACTCAACTTGATTAGTATGCAACAAAGTGCTAAGATAATATTTAGTCGCTAGTGTAAGATAATGTTCGTTAAAGAATTCAAAGTTTGATTAGAAAACGTAAACTGAAAAAGTGTCTCTTCTGAAAAAAAGGTAAAGAAAAATGTTTCTCAGAATTTATACTAAGGGAGATATCCTACTAAGAATCAAAACAATAAGTTCACAATGTTCTGTTCCTAAAATCTGTCCGCTTGTACTTCTTTGGAGGGTTCAAGTAGCAAGCACTTGGAGAAAAGAATTTCTGTTATGCCTTTTGTCCATTTTCAGTACAATGTAATCTGTGAAGTAGCATATTAAAACGAGTGGACTTCTGCTTGGCCAACACCCTTTACCAAGCAAAAGTGCAATAAACTCAACCTTCCCAGTTGTTGTGCTTTCATGTGCAACTCCAGTGATTCACTGACAATGTTTATAGAGTTATTCTCAATATTAAATAATTGTTACACCTTGTGTAAAGTCTGAGCAGGACTGAAACATTAACTTTCAGCTGATAAATGGTTTTGTTTCTAGATGAGTTTCATTTTTAGGACTATTGTACAGCATGTTTTGAATCTTACTATTTACAAGTCTTGTAATTTTGTACTTCATTTGCCCTTTGACACAAAACCTTAGGATGAGAAGAAAAAGACATCCTGAACTATAAAATGCTGAAGTGAACAATGAAACAAAATGTAATCAAACTCTACCTCTATAGTTAAGCTACATTTAATTAAGTTTACTGACGTCCCACATCTGCAATTCAGTAAAGTTCACTATTGTTATGCTGCACATCTGTGGTTTAAAGCCTCTCTTTGCACACAATACCCTGGCAGCAAAGCAAAACTGATAAACTTTTATATGCCTTTAACATATGGACCAGTCAGAAGTAGGAAAGTGAGTGAAATTACACAGCTTCCATTAACCTGATCCAAATTCTTATAAAATGTAAATTTTTGTTCATCTATAAGTAGTGAGATTATAATTACGATGGCTTTGTTTCCAATTCATTTGACTTAGAGTGCCTGCAGTTATTTCTTAGAGGTGCAAATACATACAAGCGACATTGTAAGTAGAATTTACTGCAGGATACATTCACAAAATTTAGATGTATCGTGTCCCTCACTCTATTGCGGTGTATGGAATTAAAAGGAAAAAAAAAAAAAAAATCTCAGTTGGAAACACACTGTATTTCAGTGAGCAAGTCTGACATAGACCAACCAGGAGCCTTGCCACTATCTAGTGACAGAGGAAGTGCTTGTGTAGTAGGAGATCACAGTAACTTAGTCCCATTGAAAACACAGTGAAAGCACTGAAGATTTTAATTGGTCAAGATTTCACTCTGTGCCCAGTAGTTTCCTTTCATGGGACTGAAATAAAAGAAACACTCCCCACATTGAGAAATTGTGAAAGAATGTGGAAAAGTAATTCTTTAACGTGATATTGCAAAAAAACCCCTAATTCTTATATGCTTTAAGGTGCATAAAGAAAGAACGTGAATAAAATGTGCCAGGGTTTCTCAACATGTGGTGTGTTTGCTCTTTGTTTTTTTTTTTTTTTAATGGGATATACACTGTTGATCATTAATTTTTGTCTGAGGGGTGTATGTAGGGCAGGAGATGCAAAGGCACAAAAAAAAAACAAACCAAAAATCAATACTGAGGAGAGGAAGTGACCTTTAAGCAGCTTAATTTTAATTAATCTGTTTTTGAAAAGATCTATTTTCTTCAAATTTGATGAAGACTCTCTCTTTTTAAAACATCATAACTCTGTGGCGAATGTTTTGAAAACTTTCACCCCAGTTCTCCAGCTCGTGTACCTAGGGACTATGAACAAGATGAGCTTATTAACCTCGTGTGATATATAAATCGTACAGTCCGATTGTGTGAGCAATACCCAATGCTACTAAAATTATCAGAGGTGATATTGCTATAGCAGTACTGGTGCTCAGGTCTGTTTAATCTACACAGCCAAATCCAGACCCTACACAGCCTCAAAACTGGGACAGAAATGTTTCTGCTGCATCTCTGTTCTGGGGGTGGAAGGCTGGGGTACTTTACTTTACCTCCCTCGAGGAGGCGACTCCCTCCCCATCCCTACAGAAAGGACCTAAGGTAGAACAGAGTCACCATGACAAAAGTTCTAAGGGTCTGTGAATTTTAGAGGGGAAAAAGTCTGCAGGGATTCTTCTTCAAAAGTAGAGAGTGATGCTGTGCTGCAGCTTTTCTGAGAAGATGAAGTCTGTTTCCCACACCCTCTCACCTCCCCACATGATGATCAGTTGGGGAACATAAAGTAAGAGCAAAAAGTGAAGGAGGGAGCTACAGTCACAAAAAAAAAACAAACAGTGCTTTTAGAAACCTCAAGCACTCTAACGATTTCAGCATTTAAATGTGATACTGCAGAAATTCTTAAGTTTCAGAACAGGTTGTCAAATGATCTGATACCTCACTACTACAGGTAGTGAATGTACCAAGGCTCTCCTTAATCTTTTCAGTTAAACCCACTTTTCTTTCAAGTGGACTCTTTTATAGATTGCATGATTTCTTTCCTCTCTGACACATTAGCTATGACAGCAATAAACTAGGAATGCATTATGAATGGGAACATGCATATTCAACTGGATTAGTGGCAGAATTTTTTAAATGCTCTATTTCTCTTTTATATTTGGAGTATATGTCACTTTAGTTTTAGAATATACAGAATCTTCAGCACTAAGAAAATTGTGCTTGTAGAAAAAGTGACAGCAGTTGATAGAACTAGGAGGTTAAATAAAAGTATATTCATTCAGGTCCCTAGAAAGTACAAACATACTCCAAACTGCACTGAATACACTTAAGTTTCTGCTGAAGGAAGAAAAAACAAGATGGACAATCTACAAAATTAGTTCTGGAATGTTTGATTTAAGTTCTGGCATCTATATCACTATTTCTGTGCTCTTTTAACCATAAATCACTATTAAAAATGTGCATTTAAAGTCCTGCTGTTAATTTCTGTCCTTTTAAACTACACAGTCTGCTAGTGCGAAACAGAAGCGTTTGTTAAGAGGGGATAAGTATGTTTGATAAATTACAGGGATTAATGTGATCTTAAATTAGTAAAAGAATTTAGTCTTTTTAATATTTATTTTCTTGCAGCTGCTCATTTTTTGACAGTGGAAGACATGACAGGTATATAAATATACTTCAAACAGAAGATCTTCCCAGAGTGGGAAAGGCATCTTTTTGTTCTTACTGGTATTTAAGAACTACGTTTTAGTAATTGGCAGATCCACGTTAATAGTTTCCAATTCCCTCTCGCTTCTGGGATAGCACCACCTAGTGACTCTTATGCATATTGGAGAGAGCTGCTTGGCAAAAACCACGTATGCTGCAAATTCCAGAGCTAGTTGCAAGCAGATGTGAGAACGTGCTGTCACTCATCTTCAAACAAAACACCAAAGATACTGGCAGAAGGCTCATTTCAAGTCAGGGTTACCTGGAGAGATGCAATATGGCTTCCATGTAAATTATTAACTTTCACATCAGTCAGTAATCTATAAAAAGCTGAAGAAAAAATTTTATCAAGACCATGCATCTTAATCGGTATATTTTCTGGCTTCAGAGATGAAGTATATATTGAGTGGAAGGAAGAAGGCTTAGTGGCAAGGGCAGAGTGTGATGGGAAATTTACGCAGTCGGTATTCTTTTGTTTACAAAAGCTTCTTTGTAGAAAGTTAAGTGAATAGCGTTACCTTTCTTCACTATGCACAGATGAAGCAGCACTGCCAGTGATACCTTCCATCTCAGCCAGACCTTTCATTTATCTTTTGAGCTGCCAAAACTAAACCTGGCAACAATCTGATTTAAGAACACAGAGGCCCCAAAACAGGATGTGGGTGCCAATGATATCAGACAGCTGGAAAAAATAGAGCAAAATCACAAAAGCATTCAAAAAATATAAATGACCTAAGAGATTCAAGTTATTCTTATAACATCACGGACAGGAATATATGCATAATGATTTTTACCAGCATGTCCTGTACTGACTTGAAAGAAACAAAGATATCACTCAACTTGTTACTTGTACCCCACAGAAAGGTAAACTTACTATTATGGGAAGCAGAAACCACCCAATTAATTTAAATAGGAAATAAGAAAAAAGAAGCGAAAATAGACCAACATGGTGAACATACATTGCTTCAATGAGAAGTATTTTCTTACTGAACCTTTTATGCATCTTGGGAAGAATTCTGAGTTTCTGCTGAGAAATCTGTTTTAAAATTCTCTGTTTCTGCTGTCACTGAAAGCATCTCAAGAAAGCCAGAGGCAGATAAATTAGCACAAAGTCAAACATATAGTATTTCTAATAATTGTGACTGATAACTGGGAGAAAGCACCTAATCCATTTCATTCTGACAACTCCAAGCTCCAAGGTAGAAAATGGCTGGTAAAGAGAGAGGTGAGGACCCAGTGTGAGTTTTTTTGGCTTTACTTGATACATCCAGAATAAGAAACTCTTTTTGCCAGTCTTTACTAAGGACTCAGATGTCAGAAGAAATAGACTCAAAGATTTGTGTTTCATACTTAGACAATAAACAATCCTACTCTATCTTAAACTACATCTCCCTTTATCTAAACTTGTCACAGCTGAAAGGAGAAGCAGATTCCTCAGTGGATTCTTGCCTCTCAGGGTTATCTAAAATCATAATTTGAAGGGAAGTAATCCAGAGCCTTCTAATTACAGGAAGGAACAGAGAGTAGAAATCTATCCTGTGCAGAATACAAACAAATATTTTGCTATGAGCAAAGAATGGTCTTATACCTGGGCTCCTCCAGATGCTCTTTTTCTATATAGAAGTCTCAGGATAGGTTGAGGGCAATACCAGAGACTGTGACTGGACTTCAGAGTTTCCAGAAATCACAGATAGATACGCTGCACAGGCACTGAATTGTACCTACAGCCTATACAGAGTGAAGCTACACAGTACTACCTAGTGCACGTACACTTTTTTCTATCCAGAGTATTTTTTGTAGAAATACAACCATCACACTTGTTTACGTTACATCAGACAAAAAAAATTTTGCAATCTAATACAATGCATTGCATTTGGATTATTCCTTGCTGTTTTTTATTACTTATGAAGAGCACTGCACTGAAATGCACTGACTGACATTTTTAATGTGTACATTTCTTGTCTTGTTGGCATGTATACTGCATTTATCCATGTCACTAGTATTCTGGCATCAATCCACAGAGGAAGTAAATTTTATCTTACTGTTTTATTTAGCCACAGATCTGTGCACTTTTAAGTAAGTCAGTGTTAGCAAGCTTATGATAAATGGAATTAATGAATCCGAGCAAATTAGCATGCATATTTCAGAATTTGTAAGAAACTATTTTGCATACTGCATCAATGAAAGTAAACAGATGGGTATTAACTCCAAACTAACAAACTATGTTACATGATTTAGAAACTGTAAGAAATACTACACAAGAATACAACTGGACTGAACTTAGAAAAGACAAAGAACCAAAACACAGTCTCATTCTGCTTTCAAAATAAGTTCTTGCCCTGAACACCATATAATCTCCCTTTCTCTGGAACAGTGAAGGAATCTTGCCTCCTGGGTTTATGGTGACATACTTTTTAAAAATAATATATAATTACTACTATTATTTATCATTTTAGATACCTGGAAAACTTTCAAAAGCAGATAGAGGTGAAAAGCAGAGCTTTGTCCAGAAAAAAAACTCATTTTTAAAGGAGGAGGTAGCTGAAAAAGTTGCAAAGTAAGCAAAGCTGTTGCAGAAAGTACCTGTTTTTGTTAATGGGCTAGAAAACAGCTGCTGAAGAAGTTTGTTCTCGGAGGTTCGCAACACCACCACTATGTCAGCAGGGAGAGTGTCTCTATTCTTCTCAAGAAATGCAGAGGCATCATATAATACCTAGCATGGGACATAGCATCAGATATGTTGCCAAAAAGTGTTCCCCCAAAATAACATGCTTTTTAAAGTGCAAACAGTCAAGATGACTTTTTCAATCAGTTAGTTCAGTTCTGACAAGCCAGTGAATTATCTGCAAAGTACTTAAAATTGTACAGCTAACACAAAACCTTCAACGTGTGAAAAATTCTAAAAGCAAACCAAAATACCTGTATTAATTATATGCCACTGCAGAACAAATTGGGTTAAACTGGGTTTTAGTCATGTTATAGTATGCTTTGCCACATCAAACTATGGGATGCATGAAATAATATAACAGAGATACCTCATTAAAGCTGAAGTTGATAGTGGTTCCTAGGCAGTCAAAATTTATTTATTGCCTGCACAAACTGATCAGTAACTAGTTCTGTTCTAGGAACAGGAGTAAGTTCTAGATGTAGAGCATTATCAAGAAGCCTGTTAAACAGATTTCTTAATACTTCCAAAAAGTTACTTGGAAAACTAAATATTCATCATTTCTTTCTGCATGCAAGGGCACATAAGCTTTGATCCTATATTATGTAATGCATCAGTAGATAACTTTATTTTGCTTTTAAAAAATATTCTCCTTATCTTTTATGTAAATTAATGCCTGCCTATTTGTAATCATATAAGAATGTTAATTTTGTTGAGATTTTTTTTCTTTAAAAATCTGCTCTAAACTTAAAACTTTTTATTACTACCAGCAGTGCTCCTTTTTAGCCTAATTCTGCTGGAGTCCGTGTGTTTCTCCTCCACAACTAGTCAGTAGTGTTTTTATGACTTGGCCACTTGGGGACAAAGGATTTATTAAACTTGTGTGACATATTACAGTTACTCTTAACAGGCCAGAAAGCTAGATTAAGTTTACTAGGGCATATTATAACATTTTTGACTCTATAATGAGCCATAGAACAGATAACTAATTTACTAATAACTAAATAAAACATTGTTATTTTATTTTCACTTTGTGAATGAAGATTTACACCTGAAGTCATTAGCAAAGCTCATGTTATATGAAACAATTGGAAGTCATTCCCATAGGCAGTGAAGCACAGATGAACTGCTGAGAGCAAGACAGATGAAGTGGAGTGTGGAAAGTCATCTGTGCTAGCAAAAATTACCCCATTCAGTCTTTTCAATGCTCTGCGGGATTTTAACATTAAAAATTGCATAGCTTCTACTGGTTCCAAAGTTGTTCCTTTAAAAATATTGTAGTCATGGTGCTTCTGGTATCAGACTTCTTTCAGAACAAAAGGCACTTCTGTCCATCTAATTTCTAATAGAGTCCTAAGGATAGGTTCTAGATTAGACTACTTCACACATAAATTTTATCATAGATTCTCTTTCTGTAAACTGTCATTTTGTTTGTTAAAGGGAGGAAAAGGCAATAACTCTAGTTAAAACTGATAATAACTACAGCACTATGATTTTTAACTAAATGAAAATCACATGACCTCACCTTTCCAGCATAGTGATGAATACCAAATGACAATTCCACTCCTCTTGGTCTCCAGAAGTATTTGCATCGTAAGTTATCTTCAAATTTATCTAAACATTTGAGAAGTGAAGTTGATAAAAATGAATTACAGTGATTAAGTAAAATCTCCATCCTAATTAAGGCCTGCTTGCTGCTCAAAAACCCAGAACTACTGTAAGAACATCTACAGTCAGATTACTCAGTAATAACCATGTGCCATCTTCATGCTTTCTTCAGGCTGCTACTACTGGATGGAATAACTCATTCAAAACTAGGCCAGCAATAATATACTTCAAATCCTCATTCTTGCACAGTATTTTGCATGGGAAACTATTAAATAAAAGGGTCAGTGAGAGGGAATGTGGATTTCTCATATTTTTATTGAAATTTCTGCATATATATACATATACGCATACATATATATGTGAAATGTGTATGTGAATTTTAGAGTGGGTTTATTTCAACTATTCACATTCAGATCTGTGTGTAGATCTAGCTTGCCTAAGTGGTTATTTCTATTTTTCCTATCTTCCTTTCCCCATTTATTTTGCTTTGTGCAACAGTTTTTAAGTGTATGCCAATGTTTTCAGGTTGGGACCATCTCCCACTTACCTTTGTTTGCCTACAGGAAAAAAAAAAGGCTTCTCGCCAATATTTTTCTATTTTTTGCAGCATACCTCTGAAGAACTGACAGAAAAAGAATTGGTGCTGATACTGTAAAACGTGCTCTTGCATTTGTTTATCTGTACATGCAACTAGAGATCCAAGGCCAGAATCAATTGATAAAATTATCTGTCACTTTGTGTAGGTCAGATATTACTACAAAAAATACTTTTGTTCCCTGATGTTATAATCCATTACATTCTCATTCTATATTAATTTTCTATGTTGTCTTTCTATTAATGTGTAATCAAGCTTGAGAATCCTTCTATCTAAAACAAAAAGAATTAAGCTCAAAATTTTGGCAGGTTGCAGGACAGGGGAGAGGACAGATTTTGAGGTGGAAGGGTGGGAAGTAGTTATTGTCTGGCACATATAGATTGGGCAAAATATCTCAGTCACTGTCTCCTTGACACTTCGAAAGTGCAAGTTCAGTATTTGAGATTAACAGTTTTATCGGATCCACAGGGAGGCTCACAGCACAGAAATAGGGACTGGAATGAAACCACAGCATTCACTAAGTCTTTGGCCTCATTTCAAGTTGCAGCCCAGAAGTGAAAAATTGTGAGCATATATCATGCAATTTACTAGGCAGTTGTAATTTTTCTCTAAGTGTTTGAATCCTTGCTGCAACATTTGATTGAACAAACTGGAACTCTGTTATGTACCTCAAGGAAAAATTAAGTTCTAGTAAATAAAAGCAGGACAACATTTTTAAATATAGCATGCACTACGTTTTAAAGATTGTGCCAAGATTTGTTAAGACATACATAAACTGTGCATGAAGGAAGGGAAATATTCAGCCAGATGGCACACAAGATATAACACACTTTCTATTTATGATGAGATAATCTGCAGTGAAGTAATATATTCTAATTGGATAAACATGGGCCTGGAATCCTGGGAGATCTTAGTTTTACTCTCAACACTAATGACAACTCACAGGGTGGTCCTAGACACACGTTCTGCTATGTCTCAGCTTTCCCGTTTAAATGCCGATAAAAACCTCTTGATGTATCTCACATACAGGGACAAAACAGAGGTTATTTCCTTGAAATACTGAGAAGACAAGCCCTTGATACAAGATATGTAAAATAACTCGCTATACAAAAAACATGTGAGGCATAGAAGCATGCTGAAGCACAATGAAAAACATACTCAAACTGTCAAACAAAATGGCACAGTCTCAGCAGGACAATTAGGCTAGAAAAGCTTAAATAAAGATATCACACCATGCCTTCAAAATATATCAGTTGTTTGCCAGCATTTCTGTTTGCTCATACCAACTAATGTTAGGTCTGTAGCCTGAGGAAATCGACTTTCTTCATCTAGTAGAGAAAGGAGACCCATGGGTTTCTGGAGGAACATATCTAGAAGCGGACGGTTGTCCTCGTACTCCACCGTAGCAGCATCAATTCCCTCATTCTGATATTCCATCTACAAAGTCAAGAAGGTTTTTAATATTGAACCACTACGACATTTACAATGCATATATACTCTATAGGTCCCAGTACTATTTACAAAACTGCAACAACCATGCTGAAAGATGTGATCATTACTTACGTTTAAATCCCACAACCATTTTATAGTTTATAATGTATTCCTGAATATAATCTACAGTCAAGATGGCTGATTCAACTAGACTTCATGAGAGCTAAATTTACCTGTTCAAGCGCAAAAATATGTTGATTGAAATAAAACTGGATCTGCTCATTTGCAATATTTATGCACAGCTGTTCAAAGGAATTTCTTGCAAAGTTCTCGAATCCAAATATATCTAGTATACCAACATTCATTCCATTTTCAGTATTGCTGCATGTGAAAAGTTAAAGAAAATTTAGTGTGGGCAACATCTTGTTAAGATAAAAATAAACATGATAACTAAGACCGCACAATCAATTCAATCTGCTGCAAAAATGGAGAAAAATTGTATTTGAGTTTATAACAATTTGTGCATTTGTTGAGAATCATTAACACTTTCGGTTTTCTGCTTGTCTTTTACAAACTGCCATGAAGAAGAAAAGGAGAATCATAACTACTTAATAAAATACTTCAGAGATATGTTAAAATAAATGATTTCAATAAGTACATCCAAAACCAAACCTACTGACAGCTCCTCCAGGTAGATGAAAGATGTCATCTCTACTAGCGTGTTTTTGTGACACCTAGTCATCAAGGCAATCATCAAATCTGCTCCTGCTACAGCAGGATTATTAGAAGACCATGTGTTAGCTAGCTATGTTATGTACACTCATCCCACAGTCACCTTTGGAAATGCAAGAGTGGATTGTGTTTCTTCATGGTATAAAAAAGTGACAAGTAGGGAACTCCATGCTATCTCCAAGACAAGAAAAAGCACAGCCTATTGTAACTTGGTGCCTAGGCACAGAACTACATTTATAATGCTGTACATGGGTTCATTCACAGTCTGTCTGTACAGAATAACACACTGTGTCATATAGGCAGGTTCTGAAAGGGAGAATACTGAATACTAAACTTCTCCTCACTTTGGCTTCTGCATAAAGCAAAGAGATCCAGGTTACAGTCAGAAATAGCAACTGTTTATATTCAGAGCAATGAAGGGGAACTGAATACTCTCAGGATACCTTTCTCTATCTTTGTGCTGTCAAGGATGAGTGAAATAGCTCTGGTGGAACTCAGAACTAGCATCTTTAAGTCATTTCAATAATTTTTCCATATATTCTCTGTCCTGCTACAGTACTGTTTGCCTACTTGCATTCTCCAGTCTCCCAGAGTGGAAGCAAAAGCACTGTAGTTAGTAAAACCATTTTGACATCACCTAAGGAGTTATCTTATTTTTAGAAATCTCTACAGCTGCTTGAAAAGAGCAAAGCAACCAGATCATTACCTGACAATGAAAAAAATATCAATTATAACTCAATCTATATTTATTACTAATTTGCGATGGCATAAGTACTGAAAGAACCGTGAAAACATATTAATGTTTTCAGCATACTCCAAATACTTACTGGCCATTGGTATGATTTTAATGTTCTCTACATATGAAGAAATTTTTTAAAAATAATTTTACAGAATTTTAATCATCCAATTTCCATTGACTTCAGTAGCTAAATTTTGCTCAGCTCTTTGAGAATGTTGGGTTAATGTCCTGGAAACAGAATTCAGTATCACAGCATGAAAGTCATTTTGAAGCCTTAGCCAAAATAAACACAGCATCTCCTCTGCAAAATCAAAAATATACAAACGGATGAACCCATCAAAGACATATGCACAGTAAATACAAATGATTCGGTGATGTGTAACTTGCCATATATTTTTATCTGGCTGAAGCAGAGTATTAATACGATTTACGATCCAGCTGAAGAGTCTGCCATAAAGTGCTTTAGACATGGCATCTCGCACGTCAGCTGCTTTGTCCACAGTGTTTGTTCGGATAATAGTCTCCCCCCGTGTTACAACACAGTGGGAGGTTAGGGCCTCTTGCAGCTCTTCTGACCCAATACTTAGCAGTGCAGCAGCTGAAAGACAGCAGAGAAAATAAATATAAATTACGACAATTCTGAGGAAAGCACTAGCATTTCCTGTTATCACAAGTTACAGATTCTCACAAATACAGACCAAAGGCATTTGTAGAGTTCATCATTTTAAAATGTAGTTACCATTATCTAAGGCTTCTGGGTTTGGAATTTCACTTTTATCTGTTTGGTGTTGTGAAGAAATGGCAGCAAACTCGATGTTTCCAGTATTTAAGATACCAGTCAGAATTCTGTACACTGAGTACACTTCCTGTAAAAACGACAAAAAGCACTCTCAAAGGAATCCAATTAAATATGTACATCAAATTTAGTTTATGAAAGAAAAAGGTGAGCATCGGAATAATGATTAAAGTTTGTAGATTGTTCTAAGAACAAATTCTAATTCAGGGAAGCTTTTATTTACACAGAAAAAGATTCTATAGAACTGTGAACGGACTTGCCTAACTACAGACTGAGATCTCTGTCTGGTCCTGGCTTCCAGGTATGTGGCTCGACCTCCATAATTCATTTCTGTTACAAGAGAGATTCTGTGGCATGTTGTGTATTCACACAGCCAAATGGCAGCCTAAGCACAAGCAGCTGGAGGCTGTTTTCAGAAAGGTAAATGATGGTTTAGCAACTGGATACCTTACCTCATCAGTGAATCCTATAATTCTAAAGCAGTGCTGAATTGCTTCAAACTGTCTTCCATAGGAGTCCTTAGTAACAATATCATGCATTACTCTTCCAGTTTCATTATCAATGTATCTAAATAGAGTGAGTGAAAGAAAGCACTAAGTAGGTAATAAGTCAGTACAATCTACGGTGACTGTAACACATTTACATCATTAATAGGAAAAAACATTTATTTGTATATCTTTCAATTAAATATTTGGTGCTAATTCATAACATGTTTTTGTTTCTGTTGCACTTGCATTTGGTTATTCTTTGTTAATAATCTGTTCATATTATCACCAACAATTTAACCACATGCTCTCACCCAATATGGAATCATATTGATCAGGTGCTCTCCAGGTACAAATAACGATTAAAAAACACAACTTCAAAACATATTTGGAGTTCCTGTACTTCAAGAAAGCAAAGGGTGATTGTCCTGATCTGAACGTATGATAAAATGTTTATGTAATAATGAGAATGTTTCTGCCTTCTCCTTAAATGGTTCAAGTTAATACAAACAGTGTAATTCCTTATTGTCCATTGTTTTGTTTGTTTGGGAGGATTAGAAAAGATCCTGAAGGGATGTAGAAAGATTGCAACAGACTTGAAGACATCATACTGAAAGCAAGAGCTGATCAATAGGTAATTACAATGAGTAGTCAAAACGAGCAAGTGATAGTTACCTAGGAGGCTTTTTTTCAGGAAGTCTATATTCAGAAAGTTTCTTCTGATGATAAAGGCCAGCATAAATATAATAAAATATATGGAAATTTTTCTCTCCCCTAGAAACAAAAAAGTGTGTCTATAACGCATGTATGTTTATGCTTGCAGTATCTTGTACAAGGTATAAACAAAAGTCCTGATCATGAGCTCATTGAGCCAGGTAGCAAATGATCAGGGCCAATAATAGTGCAAGCCCAAAGATAACTATTTCAGCTGTAATACACAGAAAATCCAGATCATCACATTATTTCGCCAAAAAAGAGAACAGGTCTGGCTTTTGTTCCAAAAGAACCAAACTATTCTTATCATTAACAGTACTGTACAAAGGATTATTACTTCAGCAGGAGACACTATTGGAAGCACTTAAATAAGAGATTTGAGAGAATCAAACAAAATCTAAACATTATATAAATGTGAAAGGACAGATTATTAGTACACCTACACAGCCTGTTTTATAACCCTTGACTTTTCAAGTAGATACTCAGAAATCTTTGCCCCCATTACAGCTCCTGTGGGTGTAAACATCATTTCCAGATATTTTCCAAAGCGACTTGAGTTGTCATTGATGGCAGTGCAGGCATTCCCAAATGCTTCAACCAGAGGATTCACCTGAAGAATTTTCTCACGCAAAGCACGGTTATTGGCCTTGACAGAACAGATATAAATCAGAACGACCATTAAAAGAATATATTGCCTACTCACAATCCAATCCCTGCTTAAGAAGCATAATATCCCATTATCACATTCTTATGGTGTTAGATACTCCATTAACCTTCCTATCTATATAGTAAGGCCATACACTGAAGATGAAATCACTCACAGGCAAGGAAAACCATATTCTTTCTTCTCTGCAATTGTTCAATCTCAGAAGATTCATATAATTTAGTTAAAGCAACAAAGCCATCAAAAACTGAAGAAAAATAATATTACCTAAACAATTATAATATTAATCATATACTTGTTTACCTTACACACTTGACTTTCACACTATTTTGCAGTAGTAGCATTACTCACAACATTTAAAAATATAAAAGTTTCTAAGATCAGATCCAAAGCAAGATCTGTTACTTTTTATTGTATTCATGAACAATGTTATAGGTCATTAACACTGCAGATAACTACAGGGACCGAATGTTTGAAATTTGTCACTTTCTCCTACACTGAATGGCTTGGTGCAGGTCATACACTAATGACATGATTCAGTGCTCACAAATGCTTGATTACTCTGTCCCTGACTAAAGTGGGATAATTCACAAGAACAATTTTAAGTATTAAAATTTGATAAAGAGGAAATGTTGGGGTGTGGGGAGCATTTATTCATCAGTTAACTTGATTGCTAGAAATACCTTTCCCAAGAAGGTCAAATGTTGGACGATCAAATGGGCACTTTCTGTCTTTCCAGCACCACTTTCCCCACTGATGATAATGCACTGAACAAACAAACAAAACAGTGTACAGTTCACCACATGGTTGATAATTAGGTTTTCATCTGTTTCTGCTTCTATCTGTTACTTAGTGTTTAGTACCAAGACTGCAAAATTTAGGGGTCAGTTCTCTTAAGTCCTTTCTGAAAGGCCAGCAGAGATTCACTGCAAGGCACATACACAGCTTGTAAAAATCAGAAGATGGCCACAGCTTGTTGACAAGACTTAGCAGGGCATCTGAGCTCATTTCACTAAGTTAATATAACTTAACTGAAAACCAAGGTAAAGCTGCATTTTATGCACTCACCACAAGTCTGCTTACGGTACTGAAAAATATCATAAAGTTTGCTGCTGCATTCAAATCATCACATAGGTGATACTGATATTCAGTCTAAAACAACAAACTATCATCTAAACAGTTCAGAAAAATATGGATTTGTTCATTGAGTGATTCTGGGAAACATACCCATATTCTTCTTGATTTGGCAAACTGTATATAATGCTTGATATTTTATAGGTTTTCTGAAGGCTTACAAACTTGAGGATTAGCTTGAATTTACTTAAACAACACAGTGAAAAAGATTTTGCTTGGAAAAGAGGCAGTCTTAGAATTCTTGATACCCTGATGACTGGTACAAAACTAAGCTATGTGAAGAGGTTTGAAACAGGATAACAGTTCTCCAGACAACACTGTCAACACTCCTAGAAAAAGACTATTCATTTTTCCCTCTCCAGCCTGGAATGCATGGATGAATTTCAGCTTCTTTTTTTTTTTTTAATATAATATTTTTCCGCTTCTTGGCAGCAAATAAAACAGCAATAGATTTATAGGTTTGTTTCACCTCAAATTGTCTTAATCTACTTTAACAAAGGAGTCACATACAACAGTTTATGCAATTTAAAGCCCATGAGTTCCTGCAGAACTCATACTATCCAGAACATGACTTGAGATTCCCCAGAAATGTTAGACCTGTAGTCAGTTTTCAGGCTTCAAAGGAAAATATAAGAGAAGGCTGAATGGATAAACAAACAAAATAAATACATTTTTGGTCTAACTACTCAGGGAATTTAGTTCATCTTTACCTGAAGAACCTCCATAACTGTTCAGTTAATGGAGATAAAAACAATCCTGCAGTCTTTTGCAAATAGCAAACTATATAAGCTAGCAGGCATGCCTGGATGCCTGCAAGTAATTGTTAGCTATCTTTGCATAAAGATTTAGATCTAAATGCAAATAACTTCCTAAGAAGGTAGGAAGGATATATAATATTAAAAGTCTACAAAGTTAGCCGGTTGTGCTGAAAATAAAATTGACTTTTTTTCTCCAGATAACTATATACAGAAATAAATATTAGGCCCCAGTATTCATGTACATACAACACATCATGTTAGAAAGAGTGCAAAATTACAATTCCAAGAATGTAATAAAAAGGAATCTAACTTCTACAGCAAAATATTTCATTCTCATTAAAATAACTGCAAGATGTGCGTACTCATTACATTCCTTGCTTGTTCATTGCATTACTTGCTACTTCAGGCAATGGAAGAGCAGTTCAAACTTTGTTAACCTGCTGAAGTATTGAGACTTCTCTATTTTACACATGTAATTGATTACAACATATAGATCAAGACAGGTGAGAATCAAAGTGTACTGCAGCGATGTGTGACTGGTCTCAACTTGCCAGCACTTCATGAGTGTCCAGGAAACTATAGGGTTAGGTAATACTTCTATTTGACCTACTTAACCTTGAATATGATCTTTTATGCTTCCATGTCTTCTTAAAAAGTTCCAACTAAGTTTCACTGTTTTTTATATATAGGAATAAAAAGGGTACAGAAAAAACCCAGAGTACAACATAACAGAACATTAGCTACATTCATAGCACAGTGGCAGTAGGATTAATGTGAAATTTAAAACAAAATGAATGTTTTTACCTGATCTTTGCTGAATGTCACCATACTTTGGTAGGCAGCATCTGCAGAGGCAAATATGTGGGGTGGATTGGATGAGCGCTTCATACCATGGTAAAGCTTGGAGAACTAGATTGAGAAAAAAACACAACAGTAAAATATACAGAATTTAACTGGACAATTCAGATCTGAAAAGGAGAATAGTTACTACCTTCTGCCTGCTAACCCAGAAGGTAGGTAGTTGGCTGTTCTATTATTACAAAATTCTGACTGAAGAGTGGTAATTCTTGGCACTGCACACCTTGAAATGCATTTCAAAATTACTTTTACAAGATGATGAGGAGACCCGTATCACAAGGAATAGAATTTCAAACCAAAGCTCTTAAGTAGGAAAATATTCAAATTTTACCAAAGAAACTGCAAAGAGAAAAGTGAAGCTGGAATCTGGTTCTTCTGCCTGCAGCCCTGATTCAGGTACCCATGGGGACCAAGATTTACAGCTCCACCCCTCTTCATATTCATAGAGAATCTCTATCTTTACAGCATTCAATTCACTCATTTTTTAAGCCACAACTGATGTCACAGGAAATGTAATAATCAGTCAGAGCAATTGTTTAGAAAGCAACAGACTCAGCATGAGGTGGTTCATATAACCATCTTCTGTTTCCCAGAAGAAAGCCCTGAATGCCAGACAAGAGGAACAGCTGTGGCTGGTGCAATCTTCAGCCCTCCCGTGGAATTTTGTCACCAAGCAGAAAGCAATTAAACCGAACAAGGCTAAAATGAAAGTAAAAATAGAAAACAATTTGTAGAGACAGTTTTTTTGGAGGAAAACTGAAGTTTAATCTGTACTCCTATCATGTAAGTTTTTTTAGCCAATAGCGTTAATACAAAATGTAAAGCAAGTACTGTACACATCTTTGAGTCTCTCTTACCTGTGGAGAGTAAATGCTGAGATTCTGGAAAGGGTTTAAGGCTATTAAAATATCTCCAACATATGTATAAATTTGTAAGTCAGCATAGCGTTTCTGCAGCTGATGGATAATTGTATCCTGAGAAGATTACAAAAAAATTGATTATTAAGCAGTATTTTCCCAGTCAGTAACATTTTTGTAAATATACTGAGAACATCAGTTAAGAAGTATGTACAATAACTGTTACTAATTATTTTTCAAACACTAACAAACAAAAATTCAAACTTTCCACTGAAGTCATAAAACAAAGTTGAATGGCATTTAAAATAGTATGCATTTTATTATATCTCTTCAAGAAGTAAACTTTCTGAATATAAAATGGCCGTGCAGATTGTTTCTGCACTTCACAGTACATTTTCATTTAATATTTATTTGACCGTGAAAGAAGGATAGTAATTTTCAATGATTAATTTTTTACTAGTATTAAGAGACTGTTTTAAACATGATGCTAAAATAATTTGCTATTATGTCTTTTTCTTACTGGCAGGAGTCTCAGAAAAAAAATTATAGATGCTCTGCACAGAGGTGATATAATGAAATACGCAGCTGATGTTGTTTCACTGTTTTACTCAGATGTGGATGTGTTACTCTATGTACAGTCACTTCAATCTACATCTTCATGACTAAACTTTCAATTTCAGGAAACTCAGAAAATATTTTAAACTACTATCATTCATATTTAAATACTTCCACAGAATAGGTTTCATTTCTATTGCATTTATGATATTAAATAGACTATTACTATAGAAATTGTGATAGCAGATAAATTATGAGACAATTCATTTTCCATGCTGAAACAAAAGCTTCCAAGAAGAAACACTTCTCATGTTAATAGAAGTCTAAAGAGCAGAAACAGGAAAAGCGTAAGGCAGAGAGATTGGAAACTGATGATTAGAAAACACAGTACCTCATCAAGAACTTCAAGATTTACCAGATCGTCATCTAGAGAGTACTTGTCAGTTCCATCCACATGGTAGGGTCTTCTGGTATGTATGCGTTCATGCCTGGAAGTTTAACAGAGCACCAGTGTTATAAAATGTTATTGAATACAGTTAACACTATGAGGCAAACAGAAAGTGATGGGTGAGTTCTTGCCATGCAGAAAATTTAGGCATGCTCTCTGAAATGCATATAGTTTACTTGAAGTATTTTTTCATAAATGCAATGCATCACCTTGCTGTGCAATGTAATATCCCTCTTTTCTCACTCAGTATATGCAACCCTGATCTATTTATTATTGCTCATAGATAAAGACATATCTGTAGACTTCCTACTTCACACTTATACAGAAAAGTATTAAAAATCTCATTTTCCTTCTTGCTATAAGTTAATAATCCACCACTCTGCTTAATTAAATCTTCCTCCTATGTACCCAGCCCATAGTTTTCTCATAGGATGAAGTTAGAAGTAGAATAAAATCCTCCTGCTGTACCTTGTTGTACAACAAGGCGGTTCCCCAGATGACCCCAGATCTGGTCCAGAACATTTTTGAATCACAGCTGCCATCAGATTCTAAATTGTGTGGATGTTCAGTCAGCTTGTCCTCAGAGATTTAAGCCACACAATAAGTAGCAGAGACAAACTGTCACATAACCCCTTTATAATGAGATTATACCAAAGGAATCTTTGAACATACTGTGTATATGCTTTTAAAGTGAGTGTCTATATTGTTGAAACAGGGACAAATCAAGAGGGTGTAATATGTTTTCCATGGAGGGGGTGAAATATGAGTGTTGTAAGCACAAGTAGGCTTTTCTTTATAACAAACATAATCAAAGCATAGTAGGAGGACACCCACTGAGTTACAGTCTGCATCCTGCTGAGTAACATTTAGCATTGATCCTCAATGACAGTCCTGACAGATTGTTTCTGCATTAGTTGCCATGTAGAAAGTAGGAATCACATGATCATGCATCCAGAAACAACTCAAAATGTTAGATCAAAGTATAATAGAATGATACTGTGACGCAGCAGAAAATACTCTTTATCTGTTTTATGTTGATGGTTAAGATGAATACATAGTAGGTCTCTTTTTCTTTAAATGCATCTTCACATACTCATGCAAGTGTTTAAAAAATGAGCATTAAGGCTCTTACTATTTGTCCTTTTATGTGCACTTCTACATTGGAACTTAGATTTCATTTAGTAAATAGACTGTTTAATACCCAAGAGCTATTATACTATCACATACAAAAGAGTTATTGCTTGGGAAGTGTCTACGAAATAGGAAAGTGAAGGGGGTTATGTATTTTCTGATAATTGTGAACAATAGTTAAAGATCCTCATTATTCATTTTCATTCATGTTTCTTTTTTTTCTTTTGGTTACTCTGTGAGTTCTGGATAACTATTCTATAATAGTTTATTTGAATTCTAATAAAATGAAACAAGGCATACTGTTTTCGTCAGCTAAAAATAAAATACTGGTATTGTTAACAGCCCCACTTCTATTTACATCCAGAATTTCCAAATAGAACTGGCTGTCTCCTTGATGTACATATGAAGAAATGAAGGAAGGAGAAAACAAAGGATCTATTAAAAAAAAAAAAATACAGTGGTTATTTCTAGTGGGCAGCATGGAGGTAGTGTGAATTTGTTCAAAGTTCCATTCAATTAATTCTTCCATTTTCACATTTTTTTTTAGGTGCTTACTATATTCAAGAACATTACACTTTGCTGAAAATCTAGAACCTCAAGGAAGTAGGACTGTACGGAAGTAGTCTAACATATAGTTTTCCTAATTGCTGCTTCATTTCTGAAAAGAATTCAATCTCTTAATTCATAGCTGAGAAAAATGCTGTTGTAAATAATGCAAAATATTTAGACATGGGAGCAACTGTCAGGCGAAAAATGAAGGAAATATTTTAAGAGTTGCTTGTGTTCATAACCACAGTAATAAATTACAACAAGATGCAAGTATGGATATCTCTAACAGAAGTGCAGGGATGCAGGGAGGAGGTGGTGCATTTAAACCTAAGCATCTCTAATTACACAATGACTTTGCAAACTAATCTGTTATCTGATTGTGTATTAAACTCCTGCTGTTTGTTCTCCTTAAGTGATAAACAAATCAATTCTACTATTTGAAAGGTTAGGGGTTTTGTTCGTTTTGTTCATTTGTTTTGTTCATCAGTTTTGTTCGTTTGTTTTTGTTTTAACTCCATATAAATAAATAAAGAAAGAAACTAGTCTAGTCAAACACATGAAACAGATAACTTTGTGCACACACTTCGTTATGCTGAAATCATTTTCCTAAGAACATGATTAGGAGGAGTATTTTAAGACTATAACACCACATTAGTTTCAAATCTAATGCTGGCCTCATCAGTTTTCTACAGACCCTAAAACCCACTGATATACTGACAAAGTGGGAAAGAGAAATATAGACAATAAACTATTATTTTCAGTTTTACATCAGAAGTACACTGCTGTTAAAGTATTTTCAAGACAATTATTTCTTAGAAAGAATAAAGAAACACTTGTAAGTGGGGAAATGATTGTAGTTTTGGGCTATTTTTTCTTTAACGGTACAAATAATTAGCCTTTTTTCAATTACCCTTAGAATCACAGAATGGCATAGGTTGGAAGGGACCTTAAAATCATCTAGTTCCAATTCCCTTGCCATTGACAAATTTTAAGTAAAATGAGAATTGAAGATATTACGTTCCAGGAATGTTCTGAGTTATATCTATTTGGATGTACTCTCTTCATTGCAAAACTGCCATGAAGGGCAAGTCACTCAAGGAACTTGTAAAATATATGGATTTATTCTAGAATTATAGCGATGAGCAATTGAAATAGTGATGGAAGTGGAATTGTACACAATTGTACACTAATTCAACCCTGCAATCAAGCTGATGATAGAGAAGGAAAAGCAAGATGGACTGAAGATGCCTTTAGATTAAAAAATCACTTCACTGGTGGGTTCAGCCTGAGAAAGGTATTAGAGTAGATCATGATTAGTGTTTCTTGGCAAATTTCACAGTTCCAAGCTCTTCCCCCTCAGCCCCTAAAATTCCTTTCTACCAATGCCTTTACTTTGCATTTTTGTGCTGTTACTTATTTACAGTTTTCCTAGGATTCATATGGAAAAACTTCTCCCATACAAGCTCTTTTTTACATTTTTCTTCTTTTTTTATTATTATTGCCAATCTTAAAATGAGTCCCATCCTAACTGAGATTTAAAAGCAAAATTCTCAACCAAATGAGTACTACAAACAGTGGTGAATGTGCTGTTGTTGCACAGAGAAGCACAGCGTATACCCTGTGCAATGCAAAAGGCAAATCTTGCTCCTGTACATCAAGTTTCAGCCTGGAGAAAGCTGCTGAAGAAAGGTCAGAATAGAAACACTGACAATGCCTTAATTAATCAATATAAATGCTGTAGCTACACCAAACATCTGTGTAAATCCCAGAAAAAATGTATTCTGTAGTCAGAACAAAGACTGCTTTTGAGGACCATGATTGTTTTGAATTTTTTTTTTCTCAAAGTTTTCAACTCAGTCATCTGATATTCGTACAGATGAAGGCTTGAAGTATTGCATTTGCACCACATTGAGTCCTACCTGTACATCATTTTAAAATAAGAGGACTATTTCTGGTCCTGTTTCTCTTGTTTTCTTTGAGTCCAGAGGAAATTACTGGCTGAATGCAATTGAGTTCCTTGCAATTAATTGCTATCAAACCTAAATATGAACTGGTAGAGAAGCTATCTAGTTTTACTTCCTTGGATGGACTGCTGCTACAATCCAGCTGGCTGACAGCAGCAGGGAAGCTGCTAAACCACTGGTCACATCCTCTAATATGTAACAAAGTATCCTGAAACCCACCTGCTCTTCCCAAACTACTACACCTTGAGTTTTTTCATTAGAGTTCCTTCCTGCCCAAACTCCCCTCATTTTTTTTCTACTTCACTTTCCTTTTTTTCCTTCAAGTTTGATCCTTCCCAATGTACAAATTTTTGTATCTCCTTTAAAATGCAAAGATTTATGGTTGCCTGTTTCTTATTACAGTGACACACTGACCTAACATGACCCAGGACAGTAAACTCTTTCTTGTCTACAACATACTTGTTAAAAAGACCTTATCTACTCAAACAGTGAAATTCTTTCATTATTTAAACAAATGAAACCAGAGATTAGTAAAAAACTTTTTCTTGCTTGTTTCTGTGAAGATGCTTATTTATAGAGGAATATAAACTACCCAGATTGTAGGAAAATATCTGAGAGAAGAGAAAGCCATGTCTGGAGTTGACCTCTTAAAAGCTGCTGCTAATTGTGAAGCAGCCATTTTAAACCATATTAACAAAACCATTTGATTCTTCATCAACATTATATTTTAAACATAAAATCAGTTATAGGAATTTTAGGCCAGGAGTTATTAATCACTTGAGGAAATGTAAAAGCCCGTAGCTTTGCTCAGCTTCAGTTCTGTTGCATTTGGTAGAGAGGGATAACAAAATGAAGGTAAACGGCAGCTAACAATTAAGTATATTTCTTATCTTAAAGTTATTATGAGCTTATCTGCTATTTTACATAGCTGCTCCACATCAGCCAGCCACAAAGAGACATAATTCTATACTAGAAATAATATTAAACATAATATAATATTCATATTCTAAGATGAAAAATCCTACAATCAATTCTCCAAAGCTCCTCATTTTCAGAACTCTGTGTAACAGTTTTCAATAGTAACAATTGCTAAAACTTTGGAAGATGGCTGTAAGAACAGGAAAACTTTTAGAAATTATCCTGTAAATATCCTTCCTCCCTGCTTGAAATTCTAAGCTTTTAATCATGTGTTTTCCTTCTTGATGTTCTGCTTCTCTACCAAAGTCAAAAGGCATGTAAGACAGCATCTTCCATCTCACAAACTGGTGGGATTTTGCTTTTTTAGATTTTCATAGGATTACTATACTGCATAGAGCAACCTGTTAATTTAAGATTGTTCATATACTGATAACTTCTTAACAGTTGTATATTCAAAGAAAAAGCATAGAACATTTCCATTCATTTCATTTACTTTTGCTGATGGTCAGTATTTTTCAAACATTCAGTTAAACATTAAAAATTCTCCAGTTTTCCACTACTTCTTCTCATAAGTCACTAAAATATTTAATATTTAAAAATTGGAATTTATATTTCACTTGGAATTTATATTTACAATGAAATGAAATTGAATGTTTACTTTTTAGGAAGGTTGTTTTAACAGAATTCAAGATTTTATCTTCTTAATATACACAAGGTTCCCCTTTTAAATGCTTCCATTGCAAGCTTTATGATATTTTTAAATAGTACTTAGAGAACTTTATATACTTCCTTGCTTAAAAGGTCTTTGAAATGTTGAAATTTATTTTTCCACATTTTTAAACACTGAACCATCTGCCAGATTTACTAGTTTTGGATTAAATCCTGACAATCACAAAAAGATAAGGGATAATATTTCACTGTGTTTAGAAATAAACTCGAGAAAACAAGTCCATTTTTTGCAGCACAATTTGCCAGTGTAGTTAGCATGAAGAGTCATTTAACATTTAGGAATACTAGGAAACAGACTAACCCCCTTCTGGCTACGTCCCTCAGCAGGTTGGCAACCAGCCCAGCTGCTACAGTCGCTTGTGCTACGAATCAAAAAAGCAACTGATCTTAACAACTGAGTTCAAAAGTCTGAAAGATGTGGAAAGTGAATAATTCTCTCTCACAAATGCCCTTAATGGATTATCTAACACATAAAAATACTATTTAACAAAAATATAATCTACACAGAGCAAATGTTTACTGCTGAGTGAGAATTGACAATATCTATAATCTAATGTGTGTTTATTTAGAGTCTTCCCATACTAGGGTAAAAGGAATGTCAGAAGAAAATAATTAGAGCTTCAAGTGTTATGCATGTTTCTCTTCGTTCATTGGTGTACAGTGACTAAAGTTATAGTAGTGGTTCATATAAAAAGTCAAAGATAAAACTCTCATTTCAGATAAACCGTTGTTTAGTTTTATAAGAATAACACAATAAGTTATTTACTGTCATTTCATAAACAGAGAAGCGGGGAAATATTGAGGGAAAATGACATAAGAGACATTACCCAGTAATTTAGAGAGAGAATGAAGGATGAAACAATTCTTTCAATCCTATACCACGATTTTACTTTATAATTCAGTGGGTACCTAAACATTCTTGATATTTTACTATTACACAGTTACACGCATCTGTCTTTAAGAGCTTCTCTCTAGATCACAGTAAGATGGCTACCCACTTGTGTACGCTTCTCTATTTGATAATGCAGAATTAAGCACAAAGAGTTAATAAACTCTCATTTATTATTACCATATCTTAAACATTTTTATAACTCTGCTTATGACTACTGACCAAGGCTTGCAAATTCTGTTATCCACATCTTACTGTAGCTCAATTTACTGCTACATGAGGTGCAAGCTTTCAGGAACAAATCGTATCTCTTGTGCTTGCAATATTATGCACATGAGGACACTACTTGAATAACCTGAGAGTGTTCCACAGTATTCATGTGAGTCCAGGACGGGTAAAGAAAAAAAAAACAAAAAAAAACAGGCCAAAATTGGAAAAGCCTCTGACATCATTTTGTCTGATTTTAAGAAATGCTTTCTGCTGAGGGACAGCTATATACTGATGGGAGTAAGAATGCTTTGGCTCCCAAAACGTGCCGCAAATTGACATTCATATGTTAAAAAGCTATCATGTATTTCACAGCAAAACAAATAAGAAAAAATCCACATTGCTGGACGAAATTATTTACAAAGCAATGTTCTGATATACTAACCTCTTCAGTTTTTATAAAATAAGAAACTCATACAATAGAATTAATTGACTATTTAACACCAGATATACTTCTAAAAATAAAACTCCATATATCTGCTTCTGTGGCATTTCTATATAATGAAAAGAATATTACTTTTCATTACTATATTACATAAGTATATAACATAATTGTTAGATCAGTTTTATACTATATTAATTAGTTTTGATGATCAAGTACTGTTAGAAACTAGTCAAAACAAACACACCAATTTCATTTATAAAACGGATTTGCAGAAGTGACACAGGACCATCACAACTTTCCCTCCTGAGAATATTAGAAAGATGCAAAGCAAATTGAAGCACTGCTACTGAAACTTCAGCTTTGCTCAGGACAGTGGCAAAACTAAGGGATTTCAGTCTAAAAGATGCTAACCATTGTAAAAAAAAAGAAGATTTTTCCTCATTATGTGTGTGGAAGAAGTACATTCTTGCTTGATTTTCTGAAACACGGTGGCTACTTTAATAGGAATAGGGCATATCCATGTCCCACTGATAAGAATAATTCAGGGAAAAATATAGCTGGTGGAAAAGTTTCAAAACATCTTTTTAATTAAAATAGCAGGACCAAGTGTCATTGTCATTTTTTTATTTAAGAAAAGCTATACCTTACACTAGCATAATTTTTGAATTACTGATTTTCCAGCTTAAGGAAATAGACTATGAAACTAGTAATTTACCTCATGACAAAGAGATATGGCATAACATTTCATCAGAAAAAAACTGATGATGGCAACAAATGTGTACATTTAGCAGGCTGTTCTGTGCTCAGCTAAGAGCTCCTCTAGTTCTACTATATGAAGATCTGTGCTGAATTTAAGAATGACTGTTTCATGCCCAATGGTGTTTATAAATTAAGTATGAAAGTAACTGAATTAAGAAGTTTCAGGCTGTGACTGCAGAAGTCAGGCCAGACAATTCCACTGAATGGTGACAGCTTCTTTCTACCTCTCCTATCCCTTATTTCTGGTCACATTAGATAATCCCTCTTCTACTTCATCTAAATTAGCTGAGGAACCCCTCTCTGCAGTCACTAACACAGTAGAAAATCATCTGTGTGTTTTGGCTGGCTTAGCTTTTTGTTTTACTTTAGATGCTCTGGTCCAGGAAGTTTTGACAAACCACTGGAGCTGAAACAAAAAGAGCACCAGGAGGTTGTTCCTGGGAGCTGCAGTAGAATAGAAGTAAGCGAATTCTTTCCTTTTAAGTAGCAGTGAACTGCTAAAACAGCTCCTCACTTGCCTCCATCATACTCTTAAAACACTGTTGAGAAATGTGAGCTGTGATCTAAAACTCTTTGCCCAAGAATTTTTGCCAGCTCCCCTTTCTGAGTGCTGGAGATTTTCCTCCTCTTCTTCACCAGCTTCATCCCTTCTACAAACCCTCAGTAATCCAAATAGACTCATCAAACCAGAAGAAAAGCCATCCTGAGAAAACAGTTCTTTGGTTTTGCCAGTTTGGCTTTCTCTGTTCATTTTGCAAACTCAGACAAACCCGTGGGATGTCAGACAAGTCCAACAGCTACTGGAAAGTAGGACTTGACAATGAACTGAGCCCATTTGTGGACTCATGCTTTGAGTTAAAATCATTAACACATTTCACTAACACATTTCAGAGCAGGTCTTTGGCTACAGTGTCATATAGCAATGGGAAGTAAATTCACAGTGCTGATAACAATTTCCTTAGAGCAGATGGAATTGCCTCCTTGACATGAACTATTACCCTTATAGGATATTCTGGGCCAAAGTGGGCAAGTCTATGCTAGGAGAGATTAAAATGAGATTAACACAGAGCTATGACATGCTCAATACATCCTAAAGCTTCCTGATAAGAATAATCACTCAGACTGAAACATCATACCAGCACTCTGATGCCAGTACACTGTGGACTCGGAAAGAAACCTGAACAGACTTGTTTGGAAGCTGGAAAGTGGCTTAGAGATACCTTTGTACATCCTTTCACTGCATTATCTAGATCTTGTATTTCGGTGCCAACTTCATATTGTTTCAAAATAGTTAATATGAACAATAAATTTTAAACGGTGCTTTTAGAGGCTGACTCTAATAGTGTGCTGTGAAAAAATTTAAATGAATGTAATGTAAGTTAGGAATAAATCTGTCAAAGCTAGTAGGCTGACTGGATCCTCAGATTAGATCCAGTTAGGCACTGTAACCACATTTTTGCCTATAGCAAATGCTCAAGAAGTAACTGCTACTTAAACAGCCTGAACACAAACATCACTCTGCAAGGGAAAAGTGACTATGTTCCCTATCTGTTCAAACCTTTCCTCACAGATAACGGTGTGGTTAGAAAATGTGGATCGCACCAATCTAACTGAAAAGTTTGGCCCCTTTTGCACCTGCCATGAGCTACCTCCCCTCCCAAGCCTCATCAGCTCCTTATACTAGGGGATCAATAATGCAAGTGACATATTCTGTAAGTTTACTATGCTGAACTAGTGAGACTCACCTAAGAATCATGTGAATACCAGAGCCTAGATTAGTCAGGAAGTGGTACTGAACAGCTGAGAGTGAATCTGAAGAAACAGTCAAAGACAAAAAATAAGGAGAACCACTCCTGTCAGTGGTAAAGGGTTTTTAAATCAGCTTGACACATCTGGTCTAACCACATCAGAAGCTTCATTTTCATTCTCCTGATTTCATCTAGTACTCATAGGTATTTTTTCCCCTCAGTCTCCCTGCCTCCTTCTCCTTCACAGATTGTGGAAAAATAAGCTATAGTCAAGCACAGTCCTTTGTGATCTTGAAGCCAGTAATGCTGAATTTCTAGCCTTCAGTTTTGCTCTCATCACAATGATCTTAAGTGATGTCCCAAAACAAAAACAACTGGGATGGTTCAGCTGGAAAGAGAATCCTATAAATAGATTTTTAAAAGCACCACAAGTGCTGAGTCAGTAAAGCATCAAAAGTTACAGAGAACTCTGATGTTGGAAGACTTTCATGTGAGACATAACCCAGACACCTCCTGATCAATTGTCATCACCGCTGACCCCCGACTTCCCTCACAGCAGAAGTGCTGTTAACATCAGCGTCCTGATGATTTTCTAGTTTCTGGATATTTTCAGCATGCACTCTGTTAGGCCAATGGCTGTATAAATGGAAGAAAATATCATTTAACTTGTCTTTAAAGTGACTGATCTGTAGTGTTGCTACATTTCTAAAAAAGGCATCTACTTTTCTTCATCTCTCAGTACCAGGGAATTAATGCACATTTTACTGAACCTGTCATAGGCACACCACCAAAAAGGAAAAGATCATGCACATATACCCAGTGGTATAATAGAAAGGTTTTACTCAGCTTGGATTTTAAATGGCCTTTTTACTTTGAAGTGGTGATTATACACTCAGATCACTTCTGCAGATCACCAGAAATGATTGCCAGTAAACATTTTTAAAGCACCACCTGGTTATGTGTTCTTCTGCATGTCAGATTCTGCACTGAAAATTATTTTATAAAGGCATTATGGGTTTTTTTGAAGGGTTTTCACTGCTACTATTTTTCCTAGAGGATAAATCTTAATATTACAGAGCCAAGATCCTTACTATTATGAGATGACTGTGTGTATGCCCCTGGGGAAAATTATAATTAGATGTTGGTTGATTCTCTCATACTAATCTTTTGTTTATAGTCCAACATTAAGTGGTTGGTAGCAAGTACCTACTTAAAATTTAGAACTTTCCTACTTTCTGGAGTATAAAACTGTTATTTTCAGTCCTTCAATTGAGTGAAGGGCTTTACAACAGGAATATTCAGCCACAAGGCATCTAGCGTTACAGAAGTCCAACACTTGTTAATATAAGACAGATTTCAGATTCTTCTAGTCTTTAAAATCCTGATTTAAGATTTATTCATTATTTAATAAATTGCTCCTTAGAATACAGAAAAAAGTGCTGATTTTTACCTTTGGAAATGTTTTCGGATTCTGCAAAGCAGGTAATGTCTCACTTTTTGGAACACAGATTTGGTCTTTTGCATGGATATGCTTGTCATAGAATCATAGAATAGCCTGGGTTGAACAGGACCTCAAAGATCATCTAGTTTCAATTCCCTTGCTGTAGGTAGGGTCACCAACCACTAGACCAGGCTGCCCAGAGCCACATCCAGCCTCGCCTTCAACGCCTAGAGGGATTTTTTGCAGTCTTACTAAATTTTGCACCAGTTTGATCAAGTCACAAACAGTAGGAAAAATCAGTTCTTCATCATTCTGAACAATATGTTGTATATTTCATTGCTGGAACTCACTAAAATTTTGTCCTCACTGAGCCTGCTCTCTGTCTTGATCAAAGTGGTCCAGTGTTTCAAAGAAGAAGTAAGGAGTTAGCAGTAGAGCTGTAGTATAAAGTTATATTGATCCAAAAAAAATAAAAAAAATAAGAAGACATTCTATTTTCTCTGACTGGGGAAGGCTAAGAGAGCTGAGACTTTTCAGCCTAAGGAAGGCTAACTGGGAACTTCATTACTGAGTACAAATACCTGAAGGGAAGGTGGAAAGGAGATGGAGCCAGACTTTTCAGTGGTGCCCAGGGAACATGGCAAGGGGCAATGAAAGCCTGAAACACAGAGGGTCCAGGTGAACATGAGGAAGCACTGTTCTACTATTAGGATGACCAAGCACTGGCACAGGTTTCCCAGAGAAGTTATGCAGTCCCCATTCTTGGGGATCTTCAAAAATGGTCTGGACACAGCACTGAGGACCCTGCCTGAGTGTCCCTGCTTGAGCAGGGGTGGAATCCAGAGCTTCCTTCCAAACTTAACCATTCTGTAATTCTTTAATAACAGTTAATAACAGTTCTACAATACGTTGACTTCAGTGAAAAGGTAAAAGGTTTCTCTAGCATCTCCCTCTTAGTATTCATTGGCAGAGGCAGATGGAGTCTAATTCAGAAACATGATGAAAAGCAAAACGAAAGACCAGGAAAAGTACATGATGGGGACAAAAAGTATGCTGAAAGTAGGGGTTTAAGAGTAGAGGAGAAACTATAGCAGAGCTCATAAAAATGAACTTCTCACTTTCTTAGTGATGAGAAATAGGTTTTCTGTGAACTACATTATTTGAGGAAATAAATGCTGGCTTGGTTTTGACTCTTTATCATTCCAAATTGTGGAGCAAGATACCAGAGTAATTTGTTGGAATACATTTCTGAGTACCTTATAGTACAAGGATCATTATACACTGAATCTTTTATTTGGTCAACATTTGGGAAAACTCCAATACCTCCTGTGCCTTCCAACCCACAGATGTAAGTAACCTGATCTGTGAGGTGTTCATGGGAAAGGCCTGCTCAGGAGGAAAGACACAGTGGGAACTTACAGGGTAATGCTGGCATACCACCCTTACACAGTCTCTGATACCCTTTTTTAGGAGGAGGTGGAACAGAAGCCACCTTCGCCTTGAAACCGTACTTACAAAGTATTCTATTATTTTAACTTGCACATTTTTTTTTGTGCTTTTAGCATTTAACTACAGAGTCTAATCACACATAAACATATACATGTTTATTGCTTCTGAATCATGACATTTAAATTTCTTCATCAACATTAGTACATGTTTGTACTAGACAAATTTCATATTGCAGAATGATTACTGAGCTTGGGAAGGTGTGCTCGTTTGTATTTAATTCTTTTATGAAACAGTGAAATCCTGCCACCCTCTGGACAACAACTAAACTAAGACATATATTATCAGCCTCAAAAGGAAAAACAAATAAACAAAGAATAAGCAACCACAAACAAACAAAAATGCCGTATTCATTATTTTCTTTTTTAACTCATTTAAATTAGTTGTTAGACTGAATGAAATATCGCAGTTATTATTAAACTTCAAACAAAACAATTATTTTAAGTACTGAATAACCTACATACTAATAGCATCTAATCAAAAGGACATTCATTATTAACCTTTCCTAACAGCAACTTCTTTGTTCACTGTTGTATTTCTAAAGAATCTGTACCAAAAAACAAAAAATTTGTTCACGCCAACGGATACTTCCATAGATCTGAACGTTCAGGAATTTCCAGCATATCTGAGACTAAGTCAGGAACAAATACATATAAAATAAGAGTTCAGGAAGAGAAAGAAGGTTAAAAAGAGTTTGTATTTTAAGTTTGTTGCTTTAAAGCTATCAATGTGAAAGCATATTTCTTGCGTTCACGTGGCATGCCTCACCTGTCACTAATGATATTGCTAATCCATGCATCAATATGATTTTGAAACAGTAAATGTTTGGGAAGGAAAGCTGCTGCATATATGTTGTCCAGTACCTTGTTTTTGCTACGGAGCCTAGCCGCTGCTGTTCTTGGATAAGCTCAGCCAGCTGATTTCGCAGAGACATATCTTTACCGTGCACTTGTTTAATAAACGGATGCTCCAAAAGGTGTGTGACTGTAGGACGTTTCTCAAAATCCTTGATAAGACACCTGTGACAAAGAAATAGTGGTCTGATCCAATGATGTTATTTCATTACAGCATGATTTGAGTGGCTTACAATGTGGTTGTTATTGCACAGTTTGTTTTTTCCACAAATTGGAGTTCCTTGGCATGCAAAGAGAATTTTCTTCTACACTGGAATAAAACTAACATTAATACTTAACTAAGTGAATTCATTCTACAACTATGTTAATTATAAAAGTTATGAATTTTGGATTATTACTTTTTTTTTTTACTGTAACTAGCTTACTATAAAAAATTGACATTGTATCTTGAAATTCCTGTGAAGTTAATACACACCAAACATAACCTAAGATGAAAAGGCAATATTTCATTCACTTTAATTTTTCACCTATTCTCCCATGAGAGTTTTGATCAAGAACTTCAGGACATAGCCTAATAAAACCAAAACTGAAACTTGCTGTACATCACTAGTTCAAACAGTTTGCTATAAGCTTTATTCTGTGCTTAAAATAAATATTACAGATAGAGCTTCTATACTATGATGCCAAGTTTTTATCATAGAAAATTCAGCAAACCTTCATTATCACATTTATCACATTATCATCACATTTATAGCAATTGAGAATGTGAAAAAGAAAACCTGCAATTCAATACGCATGCCTGACACAAAGCTACCATTTCAGTGAATCATAGTCCAAGATGAGTTTAACTGATAACATGCATTCACGTAATATAGTTCACAATTATGTTACATATTTGCTGCTATTTGGTACATATGAAGTACTCCCTCATCAGAGCCAAACATAACAAATAAAGACTGTCTTTTCATCCCAAAATTCAATGAAACTTTAATGCCTTTAAGAGCAACTGATACTCTAGCAGTATCAATGCAATTTTAAAATAATAATAATAATGAGATGAAATCTGCACATTAATCGATTTTAATGATATTATCAAACTCATTAGAAAATGAATAAAATTTAGCCTCACCTCAAATACCTCACTGGAGTCTAAGTCAGGTCTGAAAATGATCCTGAAATGTCTTTGGACATAACCTTAATATTTTAGGTTCCTGAAAAACTTTTTCTCAGTCTTTTCCTGCTACATCTAATCCAGAAAAGAAGGTCTTCAAAATCTGCTGCCAGTTCTGGTGTATTTTGTTGTCAGATGGAACTAGGGCCTCCTGATAGAAAGGCTACCAACAGAACCAGCTTTATCTCCATCCTTCAGAGTACAAGGCTATAAATACCACCCCTGTCCTCCCATGAAGGAAGATCCATCATTAGCCCTTAACAGGTTCAGACATCCCCCCGCCACGCTCTCTTCCTGCTGTTATCCATGGTTTTTGAAAGTCAATACACCCACACAGACAATGCAGTCCATGCCAATCTTGGTTAAATTTATGTGCTTTCTGTGAAAAATGAAAAAAGCATTTGAAAAGGAAGATACCATTAATCAGATAGGCAGAAGAAAAGAAAATACAAAACTATACAAAAATCACAACTGAATGGCAAGTATTTGACAAGGATATGTCAGTATGAAAAGCTGACAAACTCTTGATTGTTGCTAATAGTATCTAGAAATATACATCATGTGTGTTACATTGCTAATATATGAAGTCTTGTTTCATTTGGGTACATCTGAAATATTACAGGAATATAATTTTATTCAAGGGACGATATGGCTGTAGTTACTCCTTAGATAGTAACAGTTTTTGATATTAAATGAAATCTCTGTAAGAAATTACATGATTCCACACAGAACACCTTGCATTCACCACAGGTCTAACATAAAAATATTCTACCATGTGCTATGCAGTTATTACAGTAACTTCTGCTCTGAGCCCTGGTCCAGTACAATTCCAAAGATACTTTATGGACAAGATCCAGAAGCCTAAAGGAGAATTTTTTCCATACAGAAAAAGGATTCTACATGAAACATCCAAATATCCAAGATACCACATTCATTGAAGAAGATTTTTATGAGAGGAAGGGAAATATTTTCAGGAAATAAGTCCTTAACTTCTGCATTATGTACCTGAAATCCTAGCTCTCTGGGTCTGGCACATGTTTTTAATGAGTACAGGTGAGTTCTGTCAGTGAGAAGGTCTTGAAGACTACATAAGGGATTGATTACCTTTGCTTCTGTTGCATATTTTTGTCATGCCCCTGTTGACTAGTTGCCTCACATGCATGCAGTCTCCTGCAACAATTTAAGTTTATATATAATTTAATCTATATGCAGTTTCTATTTTTCAGTAGTAGGATATTTTTGATCTGTGGCCATCTAGAATTCACTTGAAAATACAGGTGAAACTTCATAAATATAAAAGATGACTAAGCTAGTTACACAAAAGACACACCCCTGTGATTCTGTGAACAAAGTCTCCATTCTGAGCTCAGAGTATACTTTCAACTGTGCCAATCTTGTGCCTTCATCAGAAAAACTAGGCCCACTCTTATGGCCATGGGTATGCTACAATGAAGCAAAGAGCTACTAACTAACATCTAACTATTCTTAGGCCACCATCAATGAGCTGGTGAAAAATGGATCAGGCTCACTGCAGGTATTCCATCAGGGATCAGCTGCGCTGGAAGCAATCCTGACACTTCAGCAAACACAAATGCAGGATAGAATATTGACCATTACAATGTCAAAGCCTTCATTAAGGTGACTTACAACAGCACTTCCTACGTACCTACACCCTGAAACAGGACTGTGTGAAAAAATTGATCACACTGGTACATGGGTGCTTGCATCCACAGTTGCCAAAAGTAATCGGTGCATTCGATCAAGAAACATATTCCACATAAAGTACAGAAAAAAGAAATCAAGAAGTAATCTATAACGTCGAAATCTAGCATTACTAACATTTAAGAGGAAAAGTACAGCAACTAAGTATCTTTTATAACGTCACTTACCAGAAAGTATTATTATTCAGCATGGCCAAAAGAAGTCACGGTGTGCGCTGTGCATGCAAACATTAAGAAATCATATCACTGAAGGATTTGCTTCTGAGGAAAGGAGAAAAACTATAATATCTTAAGGTATTCATCTGAACATTCATTTCAGACCAATTTTGAAAGTACCTAAGCTGGTTGCCCAACATCAAACATCTTGCAATTACATATAAAACCAAAAAGTGTGGTGCGTCTGCAATTTAAGTCAATTTGTTTGGGCCATGGAAATTATATATTGTAAGACTGCTGTGGTAAGACTTCCTCACATGGAGCAAATTGAATAGAAAATTTACTACAATATGAGTTTCACATAACGTATGATGAAAATATGATCAGATGTGGTTTGCAATTTTTTGGATCTAAAATAATGTGAAGTGTTAGTACAAAGAGATTGAAAAAGAAACAAACAAACACTGTACATGTTGTTGGTCTTGATGAAAGTTAATTCATTACCTAATTTGAAATTCTAGTATCTTCCATCATGCTTTCTTAGCTGAAAATTAATTCTCAGAATTCATTAGTGTCAGTACATTAAACATAGGTTGCAGCCATTTGCTGCAATTTCACAGCCAGGCTCCTAAGCACCATTTCCATTCCGCCACAATTACAGGCAAAGATGAAGCATTTATTAGCAAGGGATAAAAGCAGACTCCCATACATGCCTGTCTGAAACAGCTTCTAAAAATTCACTAGCTGCTTGCACTTGGATGATAACATTGTTAGAATTGCTATATCTCAACAATGTAAATTGCCATTTTGCAAGTAGCAAATCAGATGGCTGAAAGGGGAGCAATTTTATCAGCATCCATGAGCTAATATTTACTAATGAATAAATGCAAAGAAATAGATTTCTTAAGAAATGCAATGGTGGTCTGAATCTCATGTGTACTTAGAAACAGAAAACAATTACTAATGTCATTCATTATTGCAGCCAAAGCTAAGTAGAGCAGCAGCAGCAGAGTTCTTTTTTATAAATTCTTTTCCATCAGATACATTATGATTCATCTGGCCACAGATATTTTCTTCATAAACAAGGCAAGAAGCTATAACTCTTCTATCTCAGTCACTTTACAATGGTTCTCTAGCATATCACTTTCCTCTATTTTTACATTTTAAAAATGCTACATTTTCTGATGATTTCTCAATTGCTAGCAGTGGGTTGCTGACACTTGTTTTGTTTCATAAGCCACAGAGCCAACAAGACATCTAGTTACTGTTTAGTATCAATGTGTACAGAAGGTGAATGTGTTATTTGGAAGAAATGATGACCGTGTATCATATTTGTGCCACTCTTCTGGTCCCTGTCCCTCTGCACACTCCTCCCATCATAATTTGCTCCTCACACAGCTCTCCTGTGAGGAGAGCTCCCCTGCTTTCCAAATGCTTCACTGCTTGCACAAATACCTGCTGCTCTCTTTGCTGCCTATCAGTGAGGAAGCTTTCAAATGTCTTGAACAGAACTGCAGGTCTTCCTGAGGTACTGTGATTATCTCCTAACAAATACAGATAAAATAGTTACCAGGTTTCCCCAAAGGTAGAGGTAGATTTGATGGAACCTAAAGAAGAGATTTCCCAGAGGGAAAAACAGAATAAATTAAGTAATATTTTGTGATCCTCTCTCTATGTGGGAAAAATAACATTACTGGGTTCTGAGATTTTCATTTTTTCTTTCCTATGTATTTCCATTAAAAGGTTGTTCCACATTGGAAGATTAATAAAATCAAGAAGATTACCCTTCAGTTGCACTCCTGCCTAGAAAACCAAATGAGCAGACACTAAGTAAGAAACTTTCCTGTCTTTTCACTGTCCTAAAAATGTTCCAAACCAAGCAATTCATGTCAGAGATAAAGAGGCAGAATTTTTTTCACTTCTTTCCCTGGTTGTTATTTTGTTGCTTAAAAAAACAAAAAAATGTTTTGAAGAAGTTGCTCATTATGTGAATCTACCCTGAGTAAATACAAAGTGAAGAACATATTTGCTTTATCCTCTCAAACATATTGTCTAATTACTGCAATGCCAAATTTCAGAAGTTGGGCTGAGGTGAGATAGTAGGTCTTGACATTGGGTTTTCCAGTAACAATGTACAGGAAAGATTATTTATTGACTGCTTATACTCTTTGTGTTCAAGCTATGTATTTCTTTGCCTTTGCATCATAAAAGGACAGCAAATGTGTCTTTCACTGTATGTGGAAGACAAATGTGGTGCCAGCGCATACTGATTTCCTTCACACTATTGGACTTCCTTATTAAGATTGTAACAAAAGAGGTTCAGTTGAACATACTGAAAAGAGCGTTTAGAAAATGAATTCTAGTTGAAGTGGTTATTGTTAATATGGAGCTTTTCCCAGGACAGAATTTCGACAACTAAACCAGAGCTAAATCAGTAGAGTAAATGACCAGAAGTGATAGCTGATAAGGGCTTCTCCATGAACTCTAATGGACAAAGTAAAACAAGAAAAAAAACTATCATCTTGCACATCTGCAGTAAGTATTGAATACTTAAGAAGAGAAAAATTACAATCATTTGAGGATTACTGCTACCACTGTATTGATTGCTGACTGCTATTAAATTAGTATTTATATAGGTCATGTTATTACTTCGGAGGATTTACTGATGCGCTTAGTTTTGCTACCTGTCGTATGCAGACTCCCTCCTAGAGAAAATGCATAGACATAAACATCATGTTATGTCTTAACAATGATGCTCATGTAAAATTAAACAATGGCATGTTGGTGTGATAAAGCATGCTCTTATCTGTGTACACAACAGACCTCGTTCTCCAGTATAATTTATCAAATGTTGTTTTTGTCCAGAATTCTAATGTCCTAAGCTATTTATTGTCATGAGCACTTAGGGATATTGTAGCATGCACTCACTGCTATGATGGTGCATTATATTCAAAATTAGTCTCCTTAGACATGCTTAATTCTTTCTCGGAAAGGAAACAAAAAAAAAGAAAAAAAAAGAGAACCCAAAACTCCACATCTCTGAAGAAAATAAGAATAATCTTTACTGCATCAGAACTTTTCAGATCAAAGACAGTTAACATCCTGAACACCCTGATTGTTTTTATCTGACTAAAATGCTCTGCTCCAGCACACTGACTGCACTTCCTATCTCTGTTCCACATGTAGCTGTAGCAAACGCTGATCAGACACATGCAGGAGAGAGGTGACAGAGAGCAGCCATCGCCTGTGTTCCATTCAGAATGACTAAGGGATGTGCCTGCTGCCCTGAAGCCTCCTAGGAATGGGTCTGCCTATCCTCCACTGCTGCAGGTCACTCATTAGCAAAATATGATCTAAAAACCCATGACAGTTCTGCCAACAGCATTTCTGGGTTTGGTCCTAATTCAGTGGGACACACAGGATACAAATAATCTTATCTTCAGAGCTATATATAGCTGCCTCTCTGGAAAAATTGAATGCCAGCACTGAGGATATGTTAAAAGCAAAACAGATCTCTCTTGTCTTGAATGAGCATACCATGATAAATAACAAGGATTTTATTCTTCTTTCTGCTGCTTGGATGAAAGACTGAATTTATGACAAAGTAGTCAATTATCACTTGCTTAGCATAAATTCTGATGTTCAGAACATGTTTATATCTTTATTGATCTGTTTTTTGGTAGCAAATGTCATAAATAACTAATCTTACCTAGCAATGAGACCAACACTTTAATACAGAAATGTCACCAACACCTGTTTTCTAAACAAATCTTCTTTCTATTTCATTTTTAACATCAAGAACCACGGAGTGTAATTTAGAACACACACTTAAAACCTATGAAAGGTTCACTCAACTCTGAAATTGTAAAATCACGTGTAGCAAATAGATTTCTTTCCCTTCTACAGATTCAAATACAACAGGTTCTCTGGCCTCATTTGGGCTGAGTAGACACGGCAGTTCATTCTACAATCTCTTATGTAGCATACTATTTCTAAAATTACTAGTGCTTCCCAAAGAGACTTGTCACTACAGCACAGATGCACATCTTTCTATACTGTTCTGAGTAAGCAATAAACTGCAGGGTTTTTTTGTTTTTATGTTGGGAATAGCAAGCCAACATGCAAATGAAAGAAACCAAGAGAATAACTGCTCATCAATAATGATAAGTAACTCAGCTGTCTGCTGAGAGAGAGACCTAGATGCTATGACATCCATATAATGTAGCATGATCATCAACAGGGTCAGGGCTTCAAAATTCCATGGTAATTTCTCACTTCTATGTAAAATAGTGGCTTTTTCCTAAAAACACTCATTAAAATCTAAAAATAATCATATCCATTATATATGAACATTCATCTGTATAAAAATGTCTCATGCAATACCCAAAAACATTGGAGTTATTTTGTCAGGAAGTACAATTTAGTATTTCAAATTTTATCTCTATATGGAATCCGAAGTCTACAGTCATGAATAAAATAGAAAATTTACAGATTTGGCAGCAATTTTACATGTAGTAATCTGCATCTTTCTCTCATTTGCAAATCTCTTGGTCTTTCTAACACTGTGAAATTAATTAAATATGTCAACAACATACCATGCTCTCAGTGACAGAGACAGTAGAAGTGTCTTTATGTGATAGGAACAGAATGTCACTAAACAGCTGTTTAGATTGTGAAAAAATTAACATGCATTCAGAGCACTTAAAACCTATATAATCTGTATGATTTGTTAATTGAATTACTCTGAGGTAAACTCAACAATATGAAATGCAACTTGTAAGGCTTTTTAAAAATGAGTGTAGAAATTAAGATTATTGAGACTGAGAACTAAATTTGTATTCTATTTACAATATCACTGCTGAAATATATTTTACTTTCTGATGATAAATGATGACCATAAATCCTGTAATTTCACATTGTGGCTTTACTACTTCCTGATTTTCTTAATTCATGAGGTCCTTCCAGTTCATGAAAGGTTAATTCAAAGGACCGTAATAGCTCATCACTGATTAAATAAATTTAAAAGGAGAATGTCTGTCTCTGGAGATAACATTGGTCATTTTAATTAAGATTACCATTTTGTGACGTAATGTAAATAAAGGTTATCGTATCCTGCTCCAAGACTATTTTAACTTTTCTATCTACCCCTCACAATCAGTCAAGATTTAAAGTGTCAAGAATATTATTTGTATATATACACTATTTTAGTACATATACACTAATTTTAGTGACTTTTGAAAAATTCATTTTATCATATAATCTATTTCATGAGTGAATTCTGAATCACTTTACAGCTGAAATTGTGGTTGACATTTTAATCTTGAGAGAACATTAATACCTATGCTGTAGCTATCAAAAAATTAACTTCACAAACATTTATAGACAGAAAGTACTCTTCAAAATTGGTATTATATTTGAACATAGGTAAAAGTCTAATGTTTTTATGAGCCAATCATCCAACAACTGATGTGGTTATTTACTCAGCCTTATAGGAATGGTAATCTCTATTGACAAGTATTTAAAAATAAACAGATAATTAATTATTTCTCACGTTATAAGTGGAGCAGCCAAGCACTTCATGGACAATCACATTAGTACTGATAAACAGGCATGCATAGAACCTTACTGATGTATTTAAAGTTATGCAACGTGCTGCATGTATCTCAGTAGACACCACATACAAATTGAGCTGACAAATATGGTTTGGCTGAAGTTACATCTCCTCTATTTTATAAAACAGAATATTAGTCACACACAGATCAGTCCTCTTGAGTCAAGCTCAACAAGTAGAAAAATAAATTCAACAAGCTATTAACTACATTGGTCTGCTCTACACTCAGACTTTGTAAGTATGTATCTCAAATAAACATGCTGCTGCAGTAACATCTTTCTTGGAGCAGTACAATCACAGATAAAAATACAGACTTAAGAAAAAATAATATATTGTTTTAACAGTTTAATTAAGTTACCCATGAAAGTAAACTGAAACTTCCAGCCCAGTCATGTTGCAAATCACTCTAACATAGGAGAAAGTATTTATAAGTAAAATTCCTCTTGAGACAGTGAAAAACATCCTGGCATTTCAATAAATGACAACTGAGTGTGAGGAGAGTGGGAAAAGGTTAAAATGGCTAGAATTGCAAATCTTGACATAGATAAAATTATTGTGTCAATAGAACTGAAGTCAGAAATATGCTTAGGAACAGATGAATACTTGTTTTTTGTCAGTACAAGGTCTGGCCCACAACTTGAACCAGATAAGCTTGTTATGCAAATGACATTATCCATCAGGAAGGAGGTAGATAATGAAATCATTCTAAAGCTAACCACTCATCACAAGGGGGTGATGGAAACATCAGCCAAGGTACCAACATATGTATAAAAGGCAGTATGGAATTTATACAATCATTCTTCTAATTTATCATAACTAAGCTGTCACAAGGCAGGCATCATCAAATATGTAACTAATACACATAAATGAGCCAATTATCAGTAACAGATATGTGGTTACATGAACCAGTGCTTCATTGTAAATTATTTTCTTTCTAGAAAACCCACTAGTATAAATCCAAGTCCCCACAAAAATATGTTTTGTAACCTCTGTATCATAACAGCCTTAATAAAACATGCACAAGAATGGAAAAATGTCATGGAGAATGCTACTTACACTGGAAGAGAACCTGAGTCACAGTGCAGTAATGATAGAAATAGCTTTCTGCTGCAGACCAAGCATATATTTTGCCAAACCCTCCTGATCAATTTAAACATCAGAATGATAAGTGGAATATTTAAAAAAAATTAATGAAAGTTGCATTAATCTTTTTATTCTTAAATTATTCTAAAATGGGAAGATACTATTACAAAACTAACTGAAAAAGTTGTTAGGAATAGATATAGTACCACTCCACAAGAAACTGTAGATACACCAATACACAGCAGATTAGAAATGAAAATCTACAGGCTTTCAAATCTATCTTGAAAAGTCATTACTGGCAAGCAGTGTTCTAAGTATTTACTTATCTGGACAGTAGAAACTTCCCAGTGTTTGATATTATATCCCATTTTATGCAATTCAAGCTTCATCAGATCACAATTAAATCCTAATTAACCCTAAAGATCACATAAAAGTTGCCCTAAGATTTTGCTTTAAGAATATAATGCTAAATTTCAGTTCCCTGGCTCACTGTCAAAAGACAAAAGGCAAAACAAAAGCATATTTTAGATCAGTGACAGTCACATCCATAAAATGTGTAGCATCTAAGTAATGTGTTACACTATTAGTACAACTGCTGTTCATGTGCATGTTGGGTCAACATACTGAATATTAGAAAGAGGAAAAAGGCGACTGTTCTCTTTCTTGTCTTTTAAATTCTTATTTTAAACTGACCATTGATCATTTTCATTAACCATTTTTCTCCTTTACACAAAACTCCTCCACAAAACCATCAAGGAAATCAGTAATATTTATAAAGATTTTCCAACTCTATCAAGAAGTCAAGAGGCAAGCCAACTAAGGAGTTCAGAGAAGCTGTGAAACAAATTATATGAGAAGACGGAACTAATGAATAGCTTTCAACATCTGAAAAAGTCTAGAATCAGTGAAAATTGAACTAAAAACCTGCAACAACTCCATAAAACAATTCTGCTTTCAGCTTGACATGCATAGGCCTTCCTGAATAAGCTAGTTTTAAAAGAAAATACTCACTGTGAAATGAAATGGTTGAATCCTCTGCACCATTTTTCAGGGTGTAGTAAAGTAGGAGGAGGGTTTCTGAAAAACAAAGTTTTGGAGTTTAAAATGTTGATGTTCAGAAGAATTTTCTCAGAGATAGTCAACAAAAAATGATACTGCTGCCACAAGGGCTAAAACGATGAAGGAGAAAGTAAAGTCCTTCAGATGCCTGTTCATTTTTTCTTGCTGCTGCTTTTTCATTGACAGTTTCACTCTTTTCATGTCCTTCTCTTTTTATGTCAATACCTTTGAAGCTGGCAGTCAGTATAGCTCACAGTATGCTTTGCAACACTTCCCTTTTAATTCAGCCTGACTCAGAAAGGATCAACTTAGATTGGAAGATTAACCTAGCCATCACACTTCTTCAGCTCTTTACCGCAGATCACTGATACTGACCATGAGCTTTTTAAGTATGGCTATTATCATAATAAGAGGTATCAAATTGTAAGTATACAGAGAGATCTCCATATAAAGTCTCCACGCTGTAAATGCTATTAAAAATATATATTATTTTTAAAATGACATTTAGCACAGTATTGTCTCTTCCACAAGCATTATCTGAAACACTGATGGGTTCCATGTTACTTGGTATATGATTCATTTCTGACTATTACAGTTAAATTACATAAACATACACAGTAAGGCCTATTGGTCACGTTAAGTGGACTAAATTTCAGTGGACCAGCCTATAGCAAGAAGTATTCATGAACTGCAAACTCTATTATTACCTCCCATAAGTTTCTTCTGACATACAGTAAGTATTGAAGTCTATTTAATATCTTAAACTTTTATTTCATAAAACATTAATAACTTATCTTTTGCTGCATTCGATCACTCAGTTCCATTGATCACACATTACTGATGTGACAAAAAAAAATCTCTTCTAATGTAGTCAGAAACAGAAACACTAACAGTCTGGATTGTGTCATGAATTGCCTCGTTTATACTAGGGATACATCTGACAGCAATACACTACTTGGAAACATCACAATAGAAAAAGGCAAACAGCATAAATACAATATAAATTAGTGTTGATCTGCTTAGTGGTCTTGAATTTTTCAAAAACTGATTCAAATTAAGTTTAACAATTACTCTCAAACAAAACAATTTAAAAAAAAGATGACCACGTGGATTTGTTCATCTATATCTACTCAAAATAAATGCAGTCATCTAATGCCACTCCGGGCTGTCTCGTTTTCTGAGATGAGTGCAGTATTACTTTTCTGTTTTCTTATAGAAGACTCAAGAAATACAATTTTCTTCATAAAGTGAAGAAATTCAGAATGTCTGAGATGTGCTTCTCTCATCAAATTTACATGTAGGAAGCATTATTTTCAGAGCAGCCCTCATAAGAGGAAAAAAAACAACTGTATAAAAGGTAAATCTTTCTTTATAATGAAAATGGTTTATCAGCTCGCACAATTCACACGCATGACCTCTGCAAACAGCTTTGAAGGGCTCTTGGCCAGGCCTCTGTTGGTAGTATTTATTTTGCATGAATACTATTCTGACAGGAAAACAAATCTAATAATTGGCATTCTGATAAGAGCAAATTTTTATTGTATTGCCTATAAGTACAATGTATTTCTTTTTAGAATGATACTAACACTGTCTACTGAATATTTATCATGAAATTCTGAATTCCATTGCAAAATAATTTGCTTTTGCAAAAGCTCTGCTACTGCCCAGGAAACTTGTAGTTTTGTCTTCCCTACTCACACTCTTCTTGAAGACTTGCCATGGTGGTAACAACGGTGCTTATAAAAAACATTGTTTGGAGGCAGTGTTCATAAACATACAAAGAACACCTTCAAAAAAAGGAAAAAAGACACATAGGTACCTAAATTACTGGCAAATGTTATGATGGAAACAAGTGGAATTTCATCACAGAAGAACAGACCAGCTGAGCAGAAGTCATTTAGGAAATGTATTTACTCATTTGTAGGCTAACAGTGGAGGAAGTAATGTTTTTAACCAAGCAAAACATGTTATGTCCAATAAATCATTAAGCTACTAAGCATTCACTGGACAGTCTCTCAGAGGTGGACAAGTACACCATGTGCCAAATAGTGAGTTGTGGACACATACTGGTGACTATAATTCTGTAACACCACAAGTGTTTTCTTGAGCTTGATGCTTTCATACAGTTGACAGAAGATCCAATGTTGTTCTGAGTATTTTCATAGTAAAATCATAGAATTGGTAGCCCTCTGTTCTGAAGTCACTAAATACTGGGTCGACAAACATGTCCAGAATGTTAATTCCTAATGTTAATCTCTAAAGTATATTGGTACCTTTTCATGAAAAACACTATCAAAATGAAAGTGCAAAACAAAGTCACCCTATTCTGGCATCATAACCATAAATATATTCCAGGAAGGGGAATGACAGTCATTTAAGCTTCCATACAGTCTGTGCATCTAAGATGCCGCAGAGTGTCTTTCATGGTGATGGCAGAAAATGTCACCACTTCCATGGCACCTCCTGAAGTACATTCCTGTCATATCATTCAAATCCAACTTTTAGGCCAGGTGTGCAAGTATGATCCTCTGTTCAAGAATTTAAGCCTTATTTTGTGAGCACACTAAGTCCTTTGCAGTTTAAAATTAACAATCCATTAAACATCTACAATTCATATCATTTAAAAGAGAAAAAGAAAATGACCCATAACATTATCAGACGCCAACTGCAGAGAAGTGCAACACTTGTCTCAACACTGTGGCTCAGCAAAGGTCAAACTAAGGCCATTTGTGGCACTAGCTTATATTTCTGACATCACTGAATTCTACCAACATCTAGAAAACTCCTGCAACGCCCAGAAAACATCACAGATGGACTAAAACCTGCCTCTTTTTAACTTCCTGACATAACTTATTCTACCCTTTGCATACAAAATCAGAACACTTTGCATGCAACCTTGCAATAACTTCTGCTGCATATAAGTTAAAGGACAACATAGACTCATTTTTTACAGTAAGTGATAGAAATTGCGGGAATTAGATATATTAGTGGGAAAAGCAGATGTATTATTTCAAAAAGTGGGTATAATTGTGCTTGTCTTTCGAAAATGTTCTCATTTGATACAAGATGAGTAATCAATCAACTATGTATTTCCCAACTTTGTGTCTTTTATCCTTTCACTCTGCAATTACAAACTAGTCATAAAACTACATACTCTGTTCCCTTAGGCAGATGCCCTGTCCTTGTGAGGAGCTGTTCTACTCTTGCATTCAGCACCTTCTACAGCGATAGTGATGCCATTTTTCACGGGCAGTTTTGGTTCAGTGAGAACTCAAGATTCTGTCTGCACAACAGACCTCATGCAGAAGCACAACGTTCCTTAGAACATGAAGACAAGAGCAAGCTTATCATGCAAGAACTGCTGCTGAATTCTGAATGACGTATATTTAAGTGCTGGAAATACGTTAATCAGCTAGACTTCATGTGTTCCCTGTCATTCAGCTTGCCTCCATAGTCACAGCTGGCAAAACAAAATTAGTCATTTTACCACAATAAGGACAATGATGCAGTTCAGTAAGCACCACTCATCCTTTCTGGTAAGCTGTGAACATAATTATGTATCACAGATAATAGATTCTTAATGGCAAATGGAAAACAAATGTTTTTGTCTTAAAATACATCTATCAAAAATTAAAAAAAAAATAAAAAATTGAAAACACACTCACTGTTTTTTAAGCTACTTTAATAAACTGTGCCATACAAAAAACATAGAGCCTCCAGTGACCAGATTGCACCATCAACCTACTATACTGTTTCTAGTGGAGAAAATAGCAGATGAACCTACAACATCTGTCAGCATGAACAGGCTCTGTCAGCCACAGTCCCCTACATGCACACTGTGATGTGTGTTTTTTTAAGCAGACTGAAACAGGGCAACTAGAAACAATAAGTCTATTGACAGTCACCTACGTTATATGTAGACAGAATTTAAATGAAATTAAATTTCCAAATGCTATGTGAAAGATCCATATAAAAAGCATGAAATGAACTGAGTGTAAGAATGAGATTTTCTTATTAAAAGGTTACACAGAAAAAAGCCTTTTGTATTTAGGTAAGTGAATATTTGACATTAATTATCACCTGACAAAATCTCATTCAAGTTAAAAGTCGCACCTCTGCAAAGCAACCTCACCTTGGGTAACCCACTGAAATTAACAAAAGGATCTTTAACAGGACTCAAGAGGATCTCCCCTTCTGAAGACCATTCAAATGAACAAGAATTTTCCACTGACTGAATTGAAAAACTATCCTAACACTGTCCCATTCATTTGCCTCCTATTAAAGTCTACTAAGGTTTGACTGAATTTCACTGTAGTATTTCACCAGTGTTCACTCAGTAGGATGCAGAGTATGGCTTCATCTCTGTAATGTTAACAGAAACTGTAGTTAAGATGCCTGCAGGAGTGAAGAATCAGCACAAAATCCTCAGTGTATCTGGAGGCAGGCCTTTGAAATTTTTCCTTCAAAAGAAAAGGAAAGGAGGGAGAAAGGGGAAAAGTCATGTTCCTGACAAATTTACTCTCCAGCAACGTTCTCAATCACAACTGATTCATTTCTCAATACTTTCTCCTTTTCTACTTCACTTCTCTTTTTCTCTGTTTTCCTCATGGTAAGTATCTAGTTCAAAACTTTTACCACATGACTTCACAAATTATCTATTAGAATAAAGGCATATTTACTGAAACAAAGTGAACATGCCTTAATTCTAACAGACACGCTGCTTTAAACCAAGATCAAGACCTGCCTTGGGAATCAAAATCAACCAAGAAAACAGTTAAGAGGAAGCTGAATACGTAACACTGGTGCTTCATTGTTGAAATAAAAGACATTCTCCTTGCTAAAGTACTTTGCTGTCTTTTAATTACAAATAAAGTGATATTTGGTATTTTCATGCTGGAATGAATGCTCTGTATATGTTATAGATTGTACATGGTGCAAAACTCTGGACTGAATTTAAAAGTTTAAGAAATTTATACACAGTTGAAAGTAAATCTGACAAACACAACTAAGAGATTGTAACATCTTAGTTATTTGACAGGGTCTAGGGAATCCATTCACTTTAAATTTTTTTGTAATAAAGGGTCCTGATCCAATAAAGCATAAATTGAATATCCCTTTCTCAGAAAAGAATGATGGCTTTGCACACTGTGACATGTAAATCCACACTTACCCCCTTTCACTTATGATTCTACATCATTCTATTTAAAATTATTTTGCTGCTTCTGAGTAAACAAGTGGATTAACAATGAACAGGTGCAACTCTAAAACAAATCCCAAAATGGACAAAATATCAAATATCTCTTTAAAAAACATTTAAATGAAGATTTATTCACAAGTCACCAGCTTAGAATATTTCGACATCCAGCATAATGAGCCAAAAAAAAAAAAAAGGTAAAAGGTAGTCAGTTCCAGAATTATGCACAAATCTCCTTTTGATTTTCAAGATTCACTTTATGTATTGCCAAAAGAAAAGCATTTCATGAAGGATATAAAAGAGGCTGTCAAAGGAAACATCCTAAGAAACCTCCTTCACATGAATAATCCTATACTTGAAATGGTATGCAAAAATCACCTTTAAAGTAATGAATATAGAAATAAATAATATGCTAGACACATTATATCATTTTGAAGGTCAAATTATAACCTTCATAAAATGCATTCAAAATAATCTGTTATGGATTTTTTTTTAAGTTTATACAGACAGAAAGAAAAAGTATATCAAATTGTTCTGCTTGGAAACATCTGGATTATCTTTGACTTTTTCCCTTGAACATTGCAATTCACAGGCCACTGATTTCAGTCAGATTTGGCAGCTGCACTTTCATTAGACTTTTTTAGCACTTGACAAGGCATCATTTATTCCTGTCATTTACTCTTCAGTTTTCAGATTCATTTTCTGGCTTCAGTGAGACAGAAACAAGTATTTTATTTCAGAAATACTTTTGGATGGAGGTGAGCCCACACAGTTCAGCATTCCAATGGTCAAGCTTCAAAACAGACAGCATAATTGAATTATAATTATGCTTTGTCATCTTAATTATTCACAGAAGTTTCAGAGAGCAAAAGAGGCATCAGCAAATTAACAGCAATTGAAACGAAGGAAATAACAATGGGGATTTTTATTTATAATCAATTCATATCTTAACTGCAATATAGTATTTTGCTTTTCTACTAAGACAATGGCTGTGTGAATCTGAAGAGGAGGAGAAATGTCAGTTGCCAAATAAAAATGGGACAGTAATGCTTCTGTGCCTGGCTGAAACACATGTGGTGTTGTCTAGACACTACAGTTTTGTAGTTGGAATAGTAAAATACTGCAATTACATGGCATATTTGTACTGCTGTCTGAGAAAATACAGAATCCTAAAATCTGAAAGTGAAAATCACATAGGTAAATTTCTAACTGCGATTCATTTGTATATGTTTCAAACTCCCACTGTACACCAATTGGTTTATGAGCCCTAAGTATACCTCATGCAGAAGGGTGCTGCCCAGTGGAGCATATCCATTCTTGGAAAGTCGTCTAAAATTTGGCTCAACAAGAGGAAAACTAGGATGGACATCACAAATTGTTTCATTTAAGATGCAGAGGAAAAAGAACTGAAGACTAATGTGAGCAAAAGTCTTTAATAATTTCAGACAAACAATTAATAAGAGACCACTGAGATGTGATAACAGGAAAGTGCAAGCAGAGAAAGCAATAAATAGTTGAGGAGAAATTGGAATGCTGTTATAAAAGAGAAGCAAGATCAGCTTTACCCAGGGTGATTTCCCTCTGTGATTCTAGGGCCCAAAGAATACCAACCAGAAGAGTAACTCATCCCAATAAAAGCATTCAGATACAGAATGAGGGATCAGTAGATTTTCTGTTCTGTCTGCCTCTGCCAGTAAGCTTCTATGATATATTGGAAAAAACTTTTTGCTTCATGTATTTCTTCTTTTATATTGTTTTATTAATTTAGCTCTTCTTTTCAAAGAGGAAAACACTATCTTATCTTTGTATTTCACCGAGGGGAATCTTTTAGTTGAAGATCTATAGAAATCAAACTAATCACAACAGTCACCCCCATAAAATAAGTTTATTACTGTGTGATTGATATGGCTAGTACTGAACATGGAATTCAATCTTGGTTGACAAAAACGAGCAGCATGCATTGTCAACTGGAAACAAGGATTATTCTTTATTCATATTTTTGACTCAAAACTTACTCAGTGTTTTTGGTTTAGTCTGCTTCATAGCACTATGAAAACAAATATCATTCTGATAGTTCTATCAGTCTGGTTTGTAATTGAATATTTATGGAAATAATACATTAGCTGGTGGCATATTGTCAGTGGAACATTATGAGGGATATTATGAAGATTTAAAAGCAGTTGACTAAATGCTGAAGGATAAAGAAATGTACAAGACCTGTTAAAACAACTACTTAAACAAAAAAAGAATTCTCTTTTCAGATAGTATGCCTTCTGATCACAAGGCTTGTATATGAAATGGAATTTATTTGTTTCCTATCCTATTCTTTCAAAGCACTCAAACTTTGATCTGCTTTTAAAACACACTATGACAGGAATCATGGAAGATTACAACAGGAGTGGAAACTACTAAACACAAGCACCACCTCTTTGGGGACCAAAGAGGACAGAATTGAGAAAGTAACTTTAGAGGAAAGACAATTATAATATTTAAAGTAGCATAGTAATGAAACACAGTTGTAAGACACAAAAGAGCTGATGTAAATTATTCTTTATGGGTTAAGAGAAAATTGACATTTGTCATAGGCAGATGAAATGAGAAAAACAGCAAAGGATGTAGTCTAGTAAATGGAAATGCAATACAGACCTTTTAAAAGCAAGTGTTTTGAACAGCGTCACTTCTGTGGCTGTCATAGAATGTTGTTGCATAACAGACTGCAGTACCCTGGGAAGGGGTAAAAACTGCAAAGTGGCTGAAGGTGAGAGAATGGACAGGAGGAATATATTAAAAGAAAGAATCAGATATGAGATAAGCATGTTCTTCAAACCACTGAATACAAACTTCATGTGAAATGTGAGTGTTCTAAACATAGATTTTTGTCATTGACTTTAACTGGAAAAGGATTTTATCTTCTTAGGGTATCAGTGAAAAATCTTGATATTAACAGTGCATAGAACACAACAGCAATAACTGTTGAGGACACAGAAGTATGTTTTAGCTGTCTTTTTCTACAGTAGATATTAACACACTGGTTAAGAATCTGAATTATAGCAGCATTCAAAATGTAAAGCATAGGAAAACATCATGTACTTATGTTCCAAATAAATTCTGATGGTATCTAGAATCAAGTATACTATTTTCTCAATGCATTTGGGAACATAAGCACATGTGTCCTTTTTAGACATCTAACAACAGTTATACACATGATCATGTCTTCCCTTCTTTCTCTGGAGTGCAGGGTTCCGACACAGCTGTTGAGATCCTTCATTCTGATTTCTTCAATGAGAGCTCTCACAAAGAGCATCACAGCATGTTTAAGTGAGAATTACCTGTACCTGGAGTTTTGAAAAGGTCTTACTAAGTTCTGCAGGGCTTGAATATCCAATGTGATAAATAAAGATATACATAAAAGCTTTTAAACACCTTTTAAATAAGTCAGCTGAGAATTATAGAGCAATTATCATGAGAAACTAAAAGCTAATTACATATGTGTTAACACAACGTGAGCACTAAATTTTAAAACATCTAGAATGGATAAACGTAGAGGATAATTACACTTGCACCTAGTAAGATCTCTGTTCTTTTTTCAGTGTAGGATGGTTTGTGATCTTTTTGTTTCCCCAGACACTTCAAGCAGATGCTGCCTGTAAAAGTCTGACACATTTGCATGCTAGTAACAGATTACGGTTCATCAACTTGAAGCTACTTTTCTGTATTTCAGAACATCCTCACCCAGCACTTTGTCTATCACGTGAATAGTCCAATAAAAGGGAATCTGATATAGTCTGAATTGTGAATGAAGTAACCTAGATATTGCATTTCTGCTAATCTAACAAAACTAAACTGCGTGAAGTCAAACTACTTTAGTCATACAGGTAGAAAGTTATAAGATGTTTTTATTTTTTTATTTTTATTTTTATTTTATTATTTTATTTTTTATTATTTATAAGATGTATTTTTATTTTAATAGTCTCAAAGACAATGCTATTGGATGCCAAAGTACAGATATCAACTCTCTCAAGAGGATAGAAGTTCCTTTCCCCTCAAGACTACTAAATCAAAGTTTGCACAGAAAAGAAGATAAGCACTGCCCTTTCAAATGCACAAGAGATGCTTCCAACCAGGTTCCCCCTGCTCCCACAGACATGACTTGTTTCACCCCTTTAACACATGCCTGATTTTCCAGCCACAGTGTAAGGCTATATCTCCTAAAATTATGCTAGATAAGACAGCACCATGTACTTCCTTCAAGACATGTTTAACATAGTATTGGAGCTAGGCAGTTAGGCAAAAACTAAAGATTATCAGTTCTCCCCTACATACATCATCTACACTTCCGACCCTATTTTAAATAGCTATACTTACACAGATTCCCAGTTCAAAGGCCAAACAAGACCAGTGTCACCATCTGTGACATATTTCATATCAAGTGACACATATAAATGTTTTTTGCACTAAATCCAGCAGTCTGACTGAAGAGTATTTTGTGAAAAAACATATTTCACTTCAGTTTTATGATCACAAGAAAAGGAAAGTCAGCTTGTTCATCAGAATATTCACCCTTGCTATGATACTACTGTAAATAAACGGATATATTTCCCATTTAAATTTTTCTAAATATAGCTTCCCATCACTGGATCTCATTGTTCATTTGCCAAGTACATTAAAGCATCAACCTTAAAAACCTCTACCCTAGAAAAAATAAGAACTATGTTCACTTTGCCTTTGACTTTCTCTTAGACACATCATAATTTGTTTCAATTTAACTATATAGATTTTTCAATATAAAAAACAGAAGAATTCTCTTCAATAATGATCACAACTTTCCTGAAAAATTCACTTGGTTTTGACCAGTTTGACCAACTTTTTTCCTTGATTCTTTTTTTTTGTTTGTTTTTTTCTTCATTTGCCTGCCAATACCATTATTTTTGAAGGGTTACTAACACCAGAAGAATTAGTCCAGTGATTGTCTCAATCAGGCCTAACAAATAAATGAAATATTCTGTACTCAGATTTCCCCCTATACACCAGTGCAGATGAGGTGAATCTTTCTACCACAGCACAGACTAATGCCAGTAGGAAAAAACCTCAGAAGGTCTTCAGTCCAATTTCGTGCTTAAAGAAGAAGAAGCAATGAGAACAGATGAGGTTGACCAAGATTTTTGCAGTCAGGACTTCACACTGGGAATTTATTTTCAGTCAATTATCTCCTTATAAATACTAAAGGTACCACAGGACCAAACAAACCAATTCACTATGCCATTATTTATCACTTCCCTTCTCTTCTTTCATTTTTCTCCCTTTCCTGCCTATTTTTTCCATGCAACACTTTATATACATAACATTTCAGCTTGTTTGCATGTAAAATGTGGCCTCCTGCTCAGAATGCAGTACTAGTTGTCTTGCCATTATTCTTGGCCTTACAACAGCAATGAAAGCTTGCAGCTCCTGGAAGGATTCTTAAGAGAAGCTGCAACACAACTATAATGTGAATGGCCTTTCATTAGCATAGAATAAATCCACAGAAATCATTAATTCTCTGAATAACAGTTATCAAGATTTGTAACCAGTAATATATAACTTCAATAAATACATATTTTTAAATTCTTATGAGTCCTAACTTATGACTGCACCTGCAGTAGGAAAGAAATATAAGACATCAATTGTTAATAGTAAATGTGTAGATGTGCCTAATGCCTTATTACCGTACTAATCATGAGTAATGATTAAATATATTCCTTTGAATTTTAACATTAATCAAACTGAAAACTGTAACAAGGAAATCAATACCTTTCAAGGCACAGCTCATTTTCAGCAAATATGTCTGCAGATAGTGTGATTATTTGTTACTGCTTGTTTCTGGAAAATTATTATTAGAAAAATAAAATAACAATTACACATTTGTTAGAATCCTAAAGATCATTACGACCATGTTACACTGTGTCTAGTATCTAAAAAGTTTGGCTTCCATTTTCTTTTCCTTCTATCATCAGTGAATTAATTCCGTTACAAATATGAACATCAATACTCTATTTCAGAGGAAGGTATCTGTTTTTCAATTATATCCCATGAAAGGCTTTGGTACTGTGAAATGTGTGAGGTGTCTGATTATATGTGAGAGGATTATCTTTCTTTCAAGCAAAAATCTAATTTAATTTTTTTCATTCATTGCAGGCAATGTCAGCTAATGAATTCCAACATTAACTATGGGCTAATGGTCTGAAACGCCATTTCACTTTTTCAGGATTGCACTCAAAACACTAAAAGAATTGTATCACCTTTCTTGACACAAGCTCTAGCTTGTTTCTCTAAGGCACAAGTATAGCATTTTGCCTATATACTGACTGCCCTTCAAAATCATAAGCTGAATACACAGCAACTCACAAGAACACAATAACTCATGAGAAAACAAGCATTTGTTTTACATGGACAGCAATGTATGGATAAGCATGTATTCAAAAAAAGAAAAGAAAAGAAAAATACAGATACAGGTTGGGAGGAGAATGGCTTGAGAGCAGCCCTGAGGAGAAGGATTTGGGAGTGCTGATGGATGAAAAATTCAACATGAGCTGGCAATGTGTGCTTAGAGCCCAGAAGGCCAACCATATCCTGGGTTGCATCAAGAGAACTGTGACGAGCAGGTTGAGTGAGGTGATTCTGTCCCTCTACTCTGCTCTCATGAGACTTTACCAGGAGTACTGTGTACTGTCCTGGACCCCTCAACACAAGAAGGAAATTGAGTTGATGGAGCAGATCCAGAGGAGGAACATAAAGATGATCAGAGGGCTAAAGCACTTCCCCCTGTGAGGACAGGCTGAGGGAGCTGGGGCTTTTCAACCTGGAGAAGAGAAGGCTCCGAGGTGACTTTATAGCAGCATTCCACTATCTGAAGGGGGCCTACAGGAAATCTGAGAAGGGAACTTTTTATAAGGACACGTAGCTACAGAACAAAGGGAAATGGTTCTAAACTGGAAGAGGGTAGATTTAGACTAGGTACTTGGAAGAAATCCTTTACTGAAAGGGTGGTGAGACACTGGAACAGGTTGCCCAGCAAGGTTGTGGATGCCCCCTCTCTGGAAGCATTAAAGGCCAGGCTGGATGGGCTTAGAGCAACCTGATATAGAGAGAGGTGCCCTGCCTATAGCAAGGGAATTGGAACTAGATGGTCTTAAAGGTCCCTTCCAACCCAAACTATTCTACAATTATATGAAATATTTGGCAGAAATGTCACAGGTAAAATACACAACTTAAATCTAAGCATATACTCCTAAGTTGCTATTTGACATGGATTTAACATTGTGCTCTGTGTTAAATTAAAACTGAAAGGTAACCTCTTCGCAGCTTATCCTTTTGTCTCCATGAATGACTGATAAAGATTACCAATTTTTACCAGTAAAATGCTTCTCTCTATAACTGAATGACACAAAGATGAGAGATGCTGCCTGAACGTTGTCAGCATCACGGCTCCAACCCTACACATTCTTCCCCATCTCATCATAATTATAAATGGTACTGTAACTTTTTTCCCCTATACAACAACGCTTTAGTTCAAATGTATCTCCAAGGCTCAGTGCACAAAAAACAAACAAACAAACAAACAAACTTCTCTCTGAAGTAAGCATGAAACTGAAAGTTATGCTAGGCTGTTCAACAAGCAGCAGTGAGTACAAGTCTCACATGGACCTAGGTTTTAATGCAAACCTTCCTAGAGGAAATTTGATGTCAGAGCATCATCTGTCCTCAACTGAGGATGAATGTCATCCCTCAGAACAATGTAGGGCAATTTTTAGGCCCTATGTACAGTTGCAATACTTGATATTTGTTCTCAGCAAAAAGAATTCAATGCTATCCTTCTTCCTAATATTCAGGGAATTAATATACTAATGAAGGCTTCATCTTCCTGCAGCTGCTTAAGAGGAGTTGGGGGGGGGGGGGGGGAAGGGCAATGACTTGAGTTTACACGATTTAAATCCTGATGGACCATTTTGAAAGGAAAACAATGTAATTTTAACAGACTCAACATATTCTAAACAGTCTGCTTCATGCATGCACACTTAATACTGAGGGAAGACATTCTTAAAATTTCAAGCAAGGAAATCTGCTCTGGTTACCTTGGTGATAAACTAAAGACAAAAATTGCACATAATTGTTGCGGATGTCACTGCCCTCAATTGTTTCCAAGGTTACAGAGCATCTCAAATAATTGTGATGTTTCATTTCTAGACAGTATTGAAAGCCCATTTTCTGTTCTCAGTAAATTGTTTAGTGCTACAGGTAATCTATCTAAACCTTATCTAATAAGGCATCAGCAGCATCTCAGCATCCCCTAGTAATGATGCAGATTTATTTGTTGAAAGTGAAGCTACCTTGTTCTTTACTGAGTAATACGAGTCCTAGATTATCTCAATTATTTTTAGCCTAAGAATCTATTTCCATAACAAAGTATATTAATCAATCATATAAAGATAACTGAGCAGTAAATGTTTTACTGCAAAGCAATATTACATGTGAATTATCTACCTGGAAGGAAGCTGTTCTCTTGGCTGAATAGTGGAAAATTGGCTGTCAACTATTCATAACTGACTGATTTTCTCACTGTCTTCAAACACTTCTTAAACGCAGAGCACAAGTACTTCCCCAGACTAAAAAAAAAAAAAGAAGAAAAAGAAAACAGAACAAAACAAAACAAGAAAACACCTTAGCCAGGCTAGATTTTCTTTATTACAACCTCTAGTTTACCCTAGCAAGATCCTCCTTAAAATCAGTAATCACTGTATGTTGGATTAAGTATTACTCACAGTATTACTGCCTCAGAAATACCACAGGCAGTACTGCTGCTATCTGCACTACATCCATACAAATTTTCAAGGAATTGAAAGAACACATGAAAAACAATGTATTTTTCATTTATGCAATTAAAACGAAGTTTGGTAGTTAATTCTATGCCATGAATCTAAGTAAAGCACGTTTGAAATCCTCACTTCTGAAGGAGACAACAGTTAGTCAATGGCTATCTACCACCTCTCCTTGTGTTGGATGTGCCTTTCGTCACTCGACTGCGCTCAGACTGCAGGGCTTGACCTTGTCAGCATGAAATTTTCCACTAGAGCAAAACAAAATGGCACTTACTATATCTTAGCCGTCTGCTATTACTTATGCAATGGATTTTGAAAAGTAGTAATTTACTTCAGAAACTGGTTGACTAAAGCAGTTTATATGCATTTAATGCATGAAATGAACAGCATATGGAGTCACTAAAAACATCTGCTAGGCATTTCAGCTTCTACCTAGAGCTCTGAGAGTGTTAGAGTGCAGCACTGAGAATAGAACAGAATACCAGAGGTGATTCTTCTCTTGTTTGCACAGAAAACAGCTGAGAGCTGAGCATGTTTATTTTCATGATTATTCATTTGCACTTCTCAATGAAATTCTACACGATTTAGTTCTTCGGTATATAATTCCCATGAATGTTCTAGGAACAAATATGCTAGCAAGAACATTTGTTGAAACAGCTTGTTTTAAGTAGGCACTGAAGAATATAAATGTTGAGACAACGCCCTTCTATGTGCAATTGCCTGTATTCACCAGGAAGTCAGTTGGGGGAGAGACTCCTAACCAATCACAAAATATCAACTACTATGCAGGAAAAGTCCTCTCTAACAGTTGAAATAGTAAACCCTTACAACAAACTATTCAGCTAGCCACAGAGCAACTGAATTACTTGCTGAAATTAGGATACTGTCTTAGTTTCAGCTGGGAGGGAATAGTTTTCTTCAATGTATTGTCTGAAGCTATGTTTTGAATCTAGTAGAAAAACCATGTTGATAATACATGAATGTTTATAGTCATTGCAAAGCAGTGTTGTACAGGGCTAAGGTCATTCCAATTTTTCATCTAATAGTACCAAAGAGTTGGGAGGGGACAGAATCAAGGCAGCTGACTTAAACAGGTCAAAGGGATATTTCATATGATATGACATCATGTGGAAGGAGAGTTTTGAAGGAGATGGGAGTTCATCTCTCTCTCTTCTGCTTGGCAGGCTAGCTTGGCATCAGTCAGTAGCTGGTGAACAATTGCTTCTATATCACTTATTATATATACTCATATATATTTGTTGTAATTATTATTCTTTTCCTTTTGTCCATCCTAGTAAATAGTTTCATTTCATACCAAAAATTCTACTTAATATTTTCTTCCATTCATTTCTCTCCTCCTACACCGCCGGAAAGGAGAGGAGTGAGTGAATGACTGTGTGGTGCGCTTAGCCACCTGTGACAGTAAACCACAACGGCTACAATACATCTGAACCAAAAATGCATCTGCAAAATCAAATTCTATTTGTATACAGTTTATGAATAGAAATAGAGAGACAAAATCAATGAGATGACATATGCAACTGTATAACTGCTTATGTGGTAACTAAATAGCTTAGGAAAAAGAGGAGGGAAATTGCACCAATATGATTTAATTCTAGGGCTGACTGTCCACTATCTCATGTAGCACACAGAATGTGTTTATGATATTTTACCACTTTTTCAAATATATTAAAATGCTATAAGGTAATTGCGAACAGACTCCATTTTGCTCTGTCTGTTAAATGCATGCTCTTCCTTTTTTAGACTCACTAACAGACTTGAAAGACTATTTATACATACAGTCTTAGACAAACACAACTCTCTTTGCTTTTCAGGCACAGATGATACAACAAAGATAACACTACTATCCACCACTCATTACTCAATTCAATCCAGACGCAAACTTTATTTGATATTACCCACTGATATTACCTAAAATAATGGATCTTTTCAACTTGGTCTAAAATCCTCATTTTGCAATTATATATATAACCATTCTTTCCAGAGTACAATCTACACTAGTTAGCTCCTCCTCACCATGTTACTTTCCTTGTCCATTAATTTTCTTTCCAAAATTTCAATTTACTTCTGCCAGACAAAATATTATCAGCATGATGTAATTCTTCCCACAGGATAGCATGATTTGAAACATCTGAGTCTATTTTACTTTAAAAAATCTAAAGTCTAGTGGTATTTGACAATCTCTGTACTTCGTAATATTTTGCCAAAACAGGCATACCTAAGTAATGGCAGCAGACAGAACAGGCAAAAAGTATCAATTCCCAAATTACTAACTTTGCTAGGCCACATTCCCTTCATAATTTAGACCCTTCTGTTGGAGATTTGAGAATATACTTCTAGAAAAATGACATGTTAACAGAATTGTTTCATGGTTCAGTTTCTTCTCAGTATGATTTCTCTATCTGTAGGCACTGGAAGTCCCTTTCTGGGAGATTTATGATTTAGATCCAAGAATTCATTTTGATGAGGGATAATCTGTGTATCATTGCAAAACAGAATATTAGCATCTGCTATAAGATAACGTTTCCTTTCGTATCAGCAGTTTTATGAATAAGACTCATGCATGTGGTGTCACAACTCTTTCTAAAACAATGCACATTTGTATAATAAAATTTATGAGAAAGGTTTTTAAAATTCCAAATTTCTAAAATTTACATTAGTCAATAAGTAAGCAACCTTTTATCGGTCAAATCCACATTATACAAACAGAATTTAGGTCTGAAAGACCAGGCATCTAATGAAATTTCTCACTCAAAAATGCAATTGATTCCTTCTTCGTTCCATTTTTCCTATCAGATATTTATTTCAGACATTGTACTTTCTGAACAAGAAATAGGAAAACGCTTCAGCATCCAGCCAACAGCTCAGACCACAGTAACAAAGTTACAAAGTTAAACCTTTGCATCCGATTAAAAGGGCAGTATTTTCAGGAGTGCTTATCATTCAGCACCCTCCTACAATGAAGTAAAGGTCAGATTTTCAGGGAAGTGGAGCACAGTGGAGAAACCTGCATTTCATACTTGAATTGAGACACTGAGTAAACTCAGAGTGTTAACCTGCCCTACAAAATGCAACTCTCTTTTTTCTTTTTAGGTATATTTTCTTATGCTGGACTCAGTGAAAAGAAACCTTTTTATTGTTCTGCTTGAATAGGTTTCCGGTAGTTGCAAGAAAGAGTTCTAGGTATGAGAAACAGTATATGTGTGTCTCTAATCTAGGACATGGATCAATACTGACAGGTCATCAGTGCACTTTTGTTACCCACTTCAAATTGCACACACAGTTAGTAGTTCCAGTTTAAAATACACTAAAAATGAAGTGTATAAAGCAAGATATCTCTTAGCAGTCTTTCTCCAAACAACACTCTATGACATACCCACAGACGCATTCCCTTGCAGACCTCTTTCTATGGCTCTTTGTCCTTCCATGGCTAAAGTTACAGGATTGAGACATAGACCTGCGCTAGCTGGAGGTGGTGAGTTGAACAGATGTCTTAAGTCTTGGAATAAAGATTTAATTCCTGAACAGATTTTCCCGAGGATTGAAATTGTAACTGTGCTTTTTCTGAACATTTCATTTTCTAAAATGATGTCACACTGACCTTTACTTCTGTGTTTCTAACGGCTGTACATAGAAGAATAGAGAACTGTAATTTGTTACCTAGTCGAAGAACATTTAGGCTTTGTAACTAGTACCGCCTGAATTTAATATATTATTTGCTCCATATTTAGAAAGTGCAAAAAGTGTGTGATGTTTGATTACTGTTATCTTTTCCAATTTAACTGCTCAAAGCGATACAACAAAACCCTAAAAGCCTAGTTCTGTATTATCTTCTAACATGAACTGAGAAGGTGTTCCTAAAGATCTCGAAGGCACACAACTACTGAGATGGAGTACAAAGTAATTAATTCACAGGCTGGTTCAAGTCCTATAACGTCAAAGACTTGCAGACTCCAGTGTAATCTATTTAAATAAAGATATGGCTCCATAACTTCAGAAGCTGACACTCAGTGCCAAGGCTAGTGGCGCATCTACTGGCTGCCTCCAGAAAAAAAACGAAGAACTAGAACTGACAGAAACTTAACCACTGTGGTTCTCTATTTGGGAATGAACAACTCTGTGGAAACAGAGATACAGATTTCTGTATCTACATTTGGCAAATTCACCATTACTAACATTTTAAAGATTATTAACTCTTTAGCAATAAAATTTGCAAGCAATTACAAATCTTTCTGCTGATGCAAAGAAATCATCAGTAGATAACCTCAGCTTAGCACGCAGAGGTTAATATGAATAGAAACATACAGATCTATTGCAGTCAAGAATATAAGGGAACAAGGAAACAATTTCAGATAACTCTATCTTGAGTGTTATTTACTGTGAATGGCAATGTCACCTCTTCTCCAAAGTCAAGTCAAGTCAGTTCGATCATTAAGAAAAAAAAAAAGTGGGAGAACACATACAGAAATCAGATACATTCAGCAGGTCAATAGCACATGACATTTATTGTTCAGTAGCTTTTTATGCTTCCAGATAAGTTGGAATTTGTCTGTAGGGTACCATAGTCACAGAATAACTGCATGACATGCTGTGTTGTAATTTTGTTTTAGTGTATTTAGTACATTAGTGCACTGAACAATAGCTGGAATCTGATTTGCCTATTTCATAGAATCATAGAATCACAGAATGGCCTGGGTTGGAAGAGACCTCAAGGATCATGAATCTCCAACCCCTCTGCCACAGGCAGGGCCACTGACCTTCTCATTTAATAGTAGACTAGGCTGCCTAGGGCCCCATCCAATCTGGCCTTGAACACCTCTAGGGACAAGGTATCCATAACCTCCCTGGGCAGCCCATTCCAGCACCTCACCATTCCCATCACATCACGAGGTTGGAAAGGACCTACAAGATCATCTAATCCACCCATCTACCCATTGCTACTACAAGATACTAAATCATATCTCGTAGCTCCTCATCCAGACGCCTCTTGAACACTGCCAGGGATGGTGACTCCACCACCTCCCAGGGCAGGCTATTCCAGTACCTGACCACTCTCTGAGAGAAAAAGTTTTTCCTTATGTCCAGTCTAAACCTCCTCTGGTACAACTTGTGGCCATTTCCTCACGTCATCAAACCACAAGAAAACACAACTGAAAGAGAAGCAGTTATGAACTAATTACATTGTATATGTCTCTGTCAGAAACTAGAGTGTGAGTATATATAAAGGCTGGAGTTGTAAAGTTATATCACTTCTTGACTGAGACCTTGAAACTACATCCAGAATCCCAGAATTAGAACTTTGCACCTTAATATTCAACATCAATGTAGCTTGAATGGCAAATTACAGCTGTGACATAACTTCAGAAACTGATAGGCTCCTGCTAGTGGCCATACTCTAGGTGAAAGCAAAGCCAAGCTGAAACTCTTCTCCATTCTTACTTTATCCACGAGGTGCAGTAAGCTCCAGACTTCACTTGAAAGCAGTGCCATCTTGACTTATGAACACATAGTAATAACATTAGCCAGCCCTTCCCTCATCTCACTAGATATGCAGACTTACAGTTTGATTTAAACCTTCGCAGGAGCAGAGCTTACTGTAGGGTACTGACAGGCACCCTCTGGAGCATGGGAAGGCAGGTACTGGTTACTACCATTCAGATGAAACCTGTTCAGGTTGTATGAACATTCTGCCACTCACTTACCCCACAATAATCTAAGCTGCTTCATTTCAGAGATCAGCAGAGCAATTTTAATGCATAAGATTCCAGGCACAGCATAAATGCCTCTGAAGGTTCAACAACTGTTTGTCTAACTGTAGTGTCACTGAGTCAAAAACTTCAGCTGAGTACTTTGGATCAAAATTATGATGCAGAAAAAGTCTTGGGCAAGAAGTTGAGAGGCAAGGACTTGTAGCTGGCAAAATAAAAAAACGAAACCATCAAGGTTCCTTCTCTTTTGTTTGGATTTTACAATTACACTAAGTCATGTGGAGAGAGGAAATGGGAATCAGAGGACCCCTTCCTATTTTAAGACTGCCAAGGTTTATCAAATAGACCTGGAGAGTAGCTTGCAAAAGTAAAAGGAGGGGATTCTTCACACAAAATAGAGCTAACTGTAAGCTTACTTGCTACTGTATGTTACAGCAGACAGGGATTTGTATTGAATATTGGTTTTGCTAAGCCATACAGAGATGCAACAGCAAATATGGAAAGGCAGAAAGAAAAATACTGTACACAGAAATCAAAGCCTCCACAAGTCTTATTCTACACATCATCCTATTACTTGTTGTTACTGTATACCGTTGATGTGACTTCTGTCCTCTTAAGCTGTTTTGAGTGCTGATAAATTTTATAGATATTGCTTCAGTATACTGAAGCCTCTCTTGCTTCCCTAATTGCCAGGATCTGTTTTACACTTGTGCAAAGGCAACAAGATGAACTGCTTCTTCAGTATGAATAATTTTGCAAAGAGTGGTGGCAGTTCACGTCTGGGCTGGGGAGAAGGAGATAACTATATGATGCAGAACCTAGCACAACTGCATCTGCATATAAATAGACTTAATCAGAAATGCAAATTGCAATCAGAGGAAATTGTAAAAGCCTATGATAACTGAGCAGATAAGAAAAGGTCAAACTCTTGTATAGCTGAAGGTTTTAAACTGTTATCAGCCAGTGGTTATTCCTTTTTTGTGAAGCAAATGTTGAAAAGACAAATATACGCCATTTCATAATCAATGCTAAACAAGTTCTTGGTATATTTCTCCTATTATTACAACTGCTCTGTTGTTAAGCCCTATTTTGCATTGCCAGTCTCAACTTATTCAGGAAGCATCAATGAAATCAAAACAAAATGAAATCAGAAATAGTCACCATGAAGTAATACAGTTAATTTACACAAGCATACGTGGAAGTAATTTCTATTTCCTTTTCATTTCCACAAGTAACAATCTGAATTGACATATCCCAACATTCTCGAGTAAATGAAAAACTAAGTGACAACTGCTGTTTGCTGAAGCTGTTTCATAACACTGTCAAATTGGTTATTTTTCTTCTGCAGTAAAAGCAGCCTAAGACTCTACAGAAATAACATTGAAAAATGTTATTTAACAGTTTCAAACTTTGGATCCCTCCCTTTTTTTGGAAAAAAAAAAAAAGTTTTTTATAAATATTAACTAAGAAAAACACATTTGAATTGATGTACCTAGATATTATGATTTTACATTCTAAGATGAAAATAAAATAAATACGTAATTGTGTATTACTTCAAGGATAATTTTTAAGAAGCCATGCTGAAAAAAAATATAAATAAATAAATAAATAAATGATTTAACATTACATCTTTCTGACGTGTTTGCCTATGGTAAATTCTTGGGATTTGAATAAAAATATTTACCTAATGCTTCTTTCACATCTGAATAGTGCTTCAGAACAAACTAGTGAGTGAAGAGAGCCATCTAGTGACATACCTTGGAATTTTAAAAAGAGTTTTCACCGGATGCATGTCAAATAAAGGAGGGTCCCCATCCCCTAGTTCAATAGCTGTTATTCCCAAAGACCATACGTCACATCGAGCATCATATGAGTAGTCATATTGCTGTTCACAAGCAATGACCTATCAGAAAACAAAACAAAAAATGCATTATCCTAATGCACAATCCATAGTGTTACACAGAACTGTATTTTGAGTCACGGAGCACCCTCATTAGCTTTCAAATTCGCACCTTTGGGTATAAAACTCATAACCCAGTTGGCAAATATTCCACAAAATTTATTAGTTAATTAGAACTTCTCTTAGTTGTTGCTGTTTTATTTGTTTTTTTTTGTTGTTGTTTTTGTAGGGGGGTTTTTTTGTGGTTTTGGTAAGTTGTTTTTCTTTTTTTGTTTGTTTGTTGTTGTTGTTTTTTTTACTAAGGTCTATGGAATGCTTCAAATATCTCTACAAAGAACACTGCTCTACTGGATTATGTTCTTGAACACTCTTCCTACAAAAACCAATGCAAAGGAAGACAGAATCCTATTGATATTATTCTTATGAACTTCTATGACTATTGATGAGGAAAGACTAAAGACTGACCTGCACAGCTGCTTTTTAGATAAGAATATTCCTGCACTCATTTCTGTCGTTTTATAAAATCCATATTTTTTTTTATTTTATTTCTACTAGGTACTAGGGTTCTAGTAATAATAACTAAAAAAAAAAAAAATCCTAACACACCACATACCTTGTCTCCTCCCTCGGACATCAGCAGTTTCAAATCATAAACCTGATGCACACCTCAGTTACCTCATTGTTTGCATTCTAATCAAAAGCTAACTAATAGATGCAAGCTGGAAATGTGACGTTCATTTAAACATGAGATTCAAACTGCTGTTTAAATTTAGCTTTTATCTTTGCAACAGCAAAAACGTCATTTTTCATTGGCTTTTGTTCTGTCTTCATTCTGGCTCAAGTTTGTATTCTTAAATCTCATCAAATACATTTGGCATCAGCTGTTCCCCCAGCACAGTCTTCCTCAGAGGTTGAAAGGGTCATTTGTGTTTATTATGTTTGCTCTCTACATAGTTTTCAAAACACCCGTATACTCTTGGATACTTTTTCACTAAAAACAAACAAACACACAAGTCAGCTCCCAAGGCCATGACTCAGAGGAAACTGGAAGTGGCTTATCCATAGCTGCTTAATGAAATGTGCTGTGGTCTCCTTCCTTCTTAAAACAAGAAAATATTTTATCTGCTTGCCAGGACTGATACACCCTATCTCAAAAGTTCAGCTGAGGTCTCCCACATTCAAAGACACCACCACTTTTTACTCTATAAACACATCTAAATAGTTCCCAACTGCAGGCCAATGGCATAATTTGCTGGTGGAAGGATGGTAGATAGGGGCTGTTGGTTAAAAAAGAAAAAAAGAATTTGCTGAGCTTGACTCAGCTTTACTCTTTTACGAAGAGAAAGAAATGAATAAAGCATCCCTATAAGCCCTGTTTTCCACAGTTAACAGCCGCAGATTCAGTAAATATGGTACATGAAGGTAAAATATTGGCACTCTTACCCAGGGGATTTAAACACTGTCAATTTGCCCTCTATTCTAACATCAGAGCCTGAACTGATTCTTTTAGAAAAATATTCCCCTTAATCTACATTTTTTGTTCCAAAAATTCCCAAATGGACCTTACTACCAAGTACATTTTAGACAGTTTCGCTACAGTGAGAGCAGCTTCAGAGAAAAATGTACAAAATTAGCTGCTTTTCTGTCAAAGTATGCAGCATGTATATGACTTCAGTGATCATTTGGTTTGAAACAAGCTTTAAATTTCAGTGGAACTTTATTATTAGAATCTTACAATCTTACACACCACTAATGGAAGCACCAGTAAATAGCACTAATTTTAATTTTCAAAGCAGGAGTCTGACTACACCTATTTCCTTTATGAATAATGTATAAAGACAATTTGCTTTTATATGTTGGCTAGCAGACAACTCAGTCTCAAAATTTAAAGAAATAGCATTCTCAGTCATAGTTTAGAAGCTAAGTCCTTGGGAATGCCCCAGTTCTGTCCTGCTTTGAAAGCCATTGGAACTCCCTGGAAAGCAAAAATCTCTGACAGCCAGATTAAAAAAAAATAAATAAATCCATTGATTCATCTTTTATTATGTTCCTGTCTCTACAGAGAACTCAGAGATACCTATTTTTGGAAATACATATCCTTTTCTGTTGGAAATCTGGAGTTAAAACTGCCTCCCAGCTTTTAAAGCTCTGCTGATTCCTGCTTTGCACGGTGGGAAGTCAGAGAGCCCAGAAGAAATTATCTGAAACTGAAGAATGTCCTACTACCTTTCTCAACCTTATGCAAAGACATTGTCACGTCTGTACCTGTTTTGTATCCAGTAAAATCCCCCCATGCTGGCAAAAGACAAAAAGAAGAGAGCAGGTTTTTTTTTTTTTTCCCCAAAATGTTAGAAGATGATGTAGTTAATCATGAGATTTGGCAGTGGATGTCATAGGAACAAGCACCAAGTCTTTCACTTCACCATAGACTGTTTATGTGCACACAGGAGCCCAGGTTGCTAAGGAGACGGATCTTTTGTACTAGTTGTAATTTCATCATGGTTTCACACCCAGTTAGACTGCATTAGGATGGAAAACACCTTATAGTCACAGAGAGGAACAGACAATGTGATGGTACGTGTCAACACTATTTGTGTGGAATGTCAAAGTGGGACAGGGTGAGGTGGGGGCGATCCACTGGTCTGGCAAACACAGCACATAAATCAGTGACACTCACTGGAGGGAATTTAGAGAAGCCAGGGATTAAGCATGTGCAATTTATAACTTCTACAGAAACATAACACTTCACAGAAGAACACAAGATGATTCACTCTCCAACAAAAAGATTTTGTACTCAAGAATATAATTCTACTTGTTTTGAAATCAACGCAAATATTCCTCTAAACTCCAGCAAGCATGTTAAACAGATCACGGTGGATATAAAAGTATGAAAACATAATACAGAGCACTAGCTGTTATTTGTACACTGGAAGTACTGCTTGTAATTAGAAAGATCTAGATACGTTTAGCAGAAGCAAAACACACCAAACCTTCAGAAGCTTACCTGAAATTATTAGAAGCGAACTTACTTCCATTTTGTCTCCATGCAGGCAATGCATGTATGAAACACAGCTGCAAGCACATACAGTACAACAGACTGATAATAACAGTACAAATCTGCTACCTGGAGACAATCACTATACAATTAGCACTGGTAGTGACCCACCAGGAGAAACGAGTCTGTACTTAGAACGTTGATACTCCTGAAGAAAGGCAGTGCTGTACTCAGCTGCCGTAGCTAACTAAGCAGATTATGAGGTGCGTGAGCACAATGCTGAAAACAGAGCACCGCATATGAAAAATAAATGTGGAACAAAATTCTTACCCTTGCTGCAAGGAGAACAAAACTGCTAACTATGCAAGTAGAAATAAATCAACTGAATTTCTGTGTTCTGACACTATGCAATCCAACTTTTTATATAGGTGGTAAATATAAAATTAAATTTTGATAGAAATCTTATGCATCAAAACAAAAAAGACAACACAAAAAAATCATCGAGGATACTGAGCTATCCAAAGCAAAGTTGACGCACGTGTATTTAGGGTATATATAACACATGCATTTATGTACACGTGAACAGTCACACAATTAAAATAAGTAAATTCATGGATGAAATTGGTTCAGTATCAGACCATTTTTTTAATTTGGATTTCTGTTCCATATCTGTGATTATCATTCAAATATTTCCATGGTGCATCAGAAAATGATTGTATTGTTAAAAATGTTACCAAAATAAAAATTAATTATTAATAATTATTTTAAATCATTTGCATTACTAATTGTTTCAATTAACATTGATTAATTGAATAGAATTATATATCAAGCAGTCAAATGTATTTTAAGATCTACAAATAAATTGAAGTATGTCTTTATTCTTACCTTAGCCCAGTAAAATATACCTGAGACCATTAGACTGCCCTAATAGAGGTCAGTATTCATAGGGAAAAAAGGAGTACCTCTCATTAACACCTCTTATTAGACCAACAGATACAGTGTGGTAAAAAGAGATGAGCTTTTGAGCACGTGTTTTGCTTTATACCGTGGATTCAAAATGGCTTCAACACAGCTAATAGAAGTGTCATTGATACATTTTATTAACAACCCACAGAACCTGGCAGTAAGGATCCACAACCTACACAAACTTGGAAATGGTGTTGTGTGAAGCAACAGAAAACAGAGGAAACCTCCAGTCCTTAAAATGTGTGTTCTCAAAAAGGTAACTTTGTTTATATCATGCCAGTCAGCTCTCAGAAGGTGACATCTCTGAATCAGTCATTTCAGTTACACACAACCTTCTAGAGATCTAATTCTATCCCACATTTTGATTTTGCCATTGACCTGCTATAACAGCCACCCAGTCTCGCCCCAACTATTTAGTGCAAAGGTTTCCACTTATTATGTCCTCACGAATTCACAGTGCAGCAGTTTCTCTCCAGCAGAGCCATGCTATTTTCCACATGCGCCACAGGACCACACTCAAAGCCAGTTCCACATTTCAAGGAGATAGATTATATTCCCTAAATACCACTGCCTAACACATTGTGGTGTCCTTTTATTTAAAACTCCTGGAAGCAGCAATGCTATTTCAAAATATGTCAAGTAGACAATTCCTTTACACCCTACTCTGCTGTACTAACATAAACACAGTAATGTCAAACTACAGGCATTATTCAAATCACAATGTAACAGAAGTCACACATACTATTATTTGTACATCACATTACTTTTTTTCGTACTAAAAAATAAAAGGGATTTACAAGTATTTCACAATTAATTCTGAGGCCAGATAAACACAGAATTCTGCCAAAGAAACTGAAATGTTCTCTATACCTGTCTATGAAATCTTCTCCAGAGAATGATTTTAAATACAATTTAATATCATTTTTAATTTTTGAGTGAGCACCTTTTTATATTTTTGTCTTATTACATTTACTACAACTCACAAGTTTTAAAAAGAACAAGATATCTGTAGTTAAAGCTGGTTCAGTAGCATAAGTTTTAAGAGAGTAATTATTATGCTTTTGTGAAATATATTATATGGAAATACTTTCAAAATACTACCAATAGAGAAGGTAAACAGTTCCTGAAGTTTTGTTTATTTTAAATCTCAAGCACATATACCCTACAACTATTTTTACATGGCTTTCTAGCAGAAAAGTAAACCCATATATGTTATTGAAATCTATCCCATATATACTAAGCTGTGTTTTCCTACAGTTCATTATAAGTCAGCATGTACAAAGATTCCATGCTTAGTTAGCATTTAAAGGCGTAGAGAAAACGCGCACATCAGAAGAGCTAATTTTTGCTAATAAGGAGTTGCAGCTAAGAGAACAAGAGCTATTAGCAGAATGGTGACCTTGAGTCCCACAATACAAGCAACTGGCCAACAAATACAACAGGCTGAAGTGCACCAAAATGACAACATACTCAATAGTTGCAGGGAAATGTTTCATTCTATCTGTTTATTTAGAGTTAATTAAAAGCCTAAGCACAGTTTAGTGATAGCATTCTCTCTTCTACATCATCTTTCCAATTCAGTATTTATCTATAGAAGATGCATTTACTATTTAAAGCTTGGTTTTGTTTTTGCTCTTGGAGAGCTTATTGTGAATTTTTCATGTCCTCTCGAATAGAAAGGTAAATATGAGGTAAGTAAGAAATTAGCCCTAAACTACAGAGGAAGCTGCGTTTTGACTGAATTCTAAAGCCTGAAAACAGCCTTTCATGAAGACCAACTTCAATGGAAAAATTGTGAGCCACTACCAATTGAGATTTTTCTCTTTATATATTTTTCTGCTGCATGCTACAAATGTCATTTTGGTGCTTTCTGTACTGGTTTGGTCGGCTTTTATTTAGATCATGCAGAGAATTTCATACTGAATGGAAGCATTGTTTCAATGCTAGACTTATTTCATACACAAACAAACAAATGTAAAGATTAAAAATACAAAGGAGCGCTGAAAAAGGCAATTTAAACTATTAATTTAACATTTAAATTGGTTTTAACATTTCAGAAATTTATTCTGATGCTTAGATGTACTGAGTTTTGTCCCAGGAAACATGCCTTGATTCAGGAGGGGAAAGGAAACTAATTGGTGGTTTCTGTATCAATCTGATTGGTCATTACTTCATCTTGATAGGATGGCAACAAGTACCCAAAGTACACAGTTGATACAGCTTTAAATAGTAGTGTGACATCTGAAATCCCTTAGAAATCAATAGCAAAACAGAGCCAAGATTCTACCTCTGATGAACTCTATTACAGATCTCTTACTGCAGCTTCACCAGCTTTTCTTTCCCACTGTTTTGTTCATATTTCAAAATGCAGTTCTTCAAAGGATCAACTACATTTTAATTTAATTCCTTTCAAAGCATAATAATATATGCAGCATTGTCATTTTCTAGCAGATATCAGTAAAAATACAGTACTGTACTCCTGGCTTGAACTGCCTTCAGCATCCTTTCAATTCTTTCTATCTTCAATCATCTTTTTCTACTTCTGTTCCCAAACATACAGATTATAACTGAGCTTGTTTTAAGGGTCAGTGTCAATTGCAAGAATCTAGCTGGCTAAATCATGATAACTTCATGAAACAAAAATGTGAACTGGTAAACAAAACTCAGAATGCAGGTGTGGCTATGTGCTTTTGTGATATTTCAATTGCTCAGGAAGAAGAAAATTTGCCATTCAGTTCTGACTTGGTTTTGTTCAGCTGTGCAATAGAGGCCAAAACAAGACACATGAAGGTTTGGATGTAAAGTCAGTTCCATTCTAAAATTTCTAATCACTAGCATTCAACACAATTCATTTCAGCATAATAGAAGCAGTCTTCAGGTAACTTCAGGTACGTGGCATCAAAAAATTTAAAACAACGTAAACAACCACAGTACTTCCACCTTTTATATCTCTTTTGGTTTAACACTCCTCTGTGTTTCAGCTTCTGTATGTCTGTGTTTCTAAGCGCAAGATAATACTAATTAGGTTAAACAGCAATGATTGATTTTCAGGAAGCCTAATTTAGCTAATGTAGCTTCTCTACACTTGCCAAGTTCTTCAGATGCATCCACACTGCATGGTTTGATTCTGCACTTTCATTTTCAGCAGCTTTTTGGTTCATCTTGTGTTCTTCTAAAAAACATATGCTGAAGGACAAATCTTTTTGACCTGTACTCTTACCTCTACTCAAGCCTCACAACCATTAGGGGAAAAAACAAAAACAAACAAACAAACAAAACCAAAAAAAAAAAAGATGCCCCAGTCATCTCAAAACAGTAAAGCTACTGATTTTCATGCTGACCAGAACACTGACCTAAACTAGACATCTTAAGACACTCTCAGCCAGCTCTCATTTCTAGTGATCTTTACGCTATTTTAAGCACCATTTTGTATAATCCCTTTAACGCATTTTGCAAACTTTATATTACAATCTGATGTTTTTCCTTGTTATACAGACTGTTCCTTATCCAGGCTCAACTGCTGATTCTTCTTTCCAGCATATTTGTATCCTGCTTATATCCTGCTACTCACTCATATCTCAATACTTTCCTGCATTTTGCCAAGGAAAATATTATCTGTCAGTTTTATTTCACAAGGTTCATTTCTCCAAGAAACTCCCGTAGTCCATTTCCTTTAAGGAAGGCTTCTTCATCTTCCATCCCTACTTCCTCTTCACATTGAGTCCACCTTTCTCACCTTTACATGAGATGAGGTTCCATGATAGCTTTATACTATCTGGGGCTTCTATGTTTCACATGAAGATAGTAAAAATCCAATTAAAAAAAAAATCCTAGTCTTCATCCTTTCTATTTTTCTGAATAATAACATTTCCTTCCTGTCCCTTAAGGTGTATTTGGATTTGACATAGACTTTATCCTATGTCAAAAATTTTGGCAGCAAGATTTTTGAGACCGTTGAGTGCTTTTCTAGTTTTTACTGATCTTAGTGATTTCTAGGTGAAAGTGTGCTATTTCTAAAAAGCTGCTACCCAGGCAGAATTTTTCAGCTTATTTCAGTCCTAAGCATTCATATTTCACATAAAAATTTGGCTGCACATTTTAAAAATACCAGAAAGGTCTCCCAAGAAGTAAGGTAAACTGCACCTCCCATGTCAAAGGAAATAGGTGATTCACACAGACACAAAGAAAGCAACTGTAGTGACTTGAGTGTGTTACACAACAGCTGTTTTGCAGACTGATTTATGAATAAAGCTTGGTCAGTGCTTTTCACAAAGGCAACAGTATGTGATATGAATGACTATGTTTAAGGTCCTGGGTTAGTTATTTTGACAAATCTTTTCAAAATAGGAAGTATTTCAAGCTAGCCTTGATTCATTTTCAACGATGAACATAACACACATTGGTTACAAATATGTTGTGGTTTTTGAATAAATCTGTCTCGAAGTTTATTTCTTTGGGTTTTTACCTTGAGAATGAGCATTTTCAGGCAGAATGGATTATAAATTTGGTGTAACTTCTGACATTGATTGCAATTATTCAACCAAAACAGTACTGTAAAAATCACGTCTAGTAATGAGTTCAAGAAAATATTTCATGATATGTCTGCTACTGTTTAAAGGAGTGCTTTTATAAAGGCTTCAGAATGTCTTCGATGAAGGTGATTCCATAAATAATGCTTGCACAGTGGTTACTAAGGTACCTTGTGTCTCTTTTGTGACGTAACTGGTTGTTATGGAGATGGTAAAATATCAACCATTCTTTGTGACAGTGTGGAAGATCAATTTTGGATCCGTTACAGCAGCTTCTTTTCCCTGCTCAGCTGTAATCAGCCGTCCTTAGGAAGCGACAGGGATGTACAAAGGAGTATAGCATATTTTAAAATAAACAGACGCTGGCAAAACACTTAAAATTGTTCTGCATATAGAAACAGTGCACACTTGTAAGAGATGCAAATTCCATCCCAAATTCAAAGATGTCTAAAGGTCTCCAGTGCAAATGAGGCTACTATTATTATTTATGTTTAACAGCTCTCAAAGAAGCAAGTCACTCCCACTTCACTCCATTTCTGATTTCATAATCTACATCTTATAAAAATGCATTGTTCCTTACAGCAAGAAGAGAAAGGTTAACATTTTTAAATCTTAAAATCTTCAGTTAGATAAACATCTAATTGACCTTAAATTTACAGAGAACAATGGTCTAGGACCACTGCAGATTATTTTTCTGTACTTTTCAGCTATGCCAGCCCATGAGTCCAAGTTCCCAGACAGTGAAAGAATTCTGAACTTGAGGTTTTGCCACTCAGAAACACGGAGTCCTTGGACCATCTCCCTAAGTCGAACAGCTATAGCTATTGTTGTCTGGGTTTTTTTTGTTTTGTTTTTTGAAATAAAACTTGGAAAAACAAATAAACAATAACCAAACTTAAAAATTCATTGTCTAGCATTGTCTGCTTCTAAAATCTGTAAGTGCTTGCTCACATTTTACTAGAATATGCACCAACTGCTCTTTTCACCTTTTCACTTGGACAGCTTTTCCACTGCGTTGACGTGCGTACCTACTTCTCTTCTCCTACAGTATTTAAAAAATGCGTAGTATGGATTTCAATAGACAGACCACACATGAATTCTTTTGTTCTTTTCCGGTAAACACCGGTTTCCATGTCAGTATTTACCTTCATATTGTACCTGATCTCATAATATCAACATGTATGATATTATTTCGAGCTATAAGATGTTATAGCTTATTAGTGCTCCTGAAAAACATTATTACAACTTCTTTTTTTGCTCAAGTACTTCACAAGGCAGTCTGTAATTAAGGTTAAAGGACACACAGGTGAGTCAAGGATTTTGCAGTCTTAAATAAAGATAGTAATAGTAACATAGCAGAATTCACAAACGTGCACACTGTGTAAGAGAATGCAGGGTCAGATTAATTCCCAGAACTTTAGCCCAAGAGAGGATTTCTATGTGTGAAACCTCAGCAGACTGCAGATCCGCAGACCTCAGTTTCCTCAGCCCAGGCTCTCAGCTGTAAATTCCTATCTACCTATAGCCACTGGGTATACCTAATTATTTTGTGAAGGGTTCTTTTAATGTTCCATATTGGCATTTTTCACTTAAAAAGCATTTCTATAGAATTACGTCGAGCTTAAATGTGTCTGATCAGGAAGTCATAAAATTTTCAAGACCACCCTCAATTATTTGGAGATCATCTGTATTTTTATGGAAAGATTACAAAGACAAAAACAGTGAATATTAATACCGTTAAAAGAATCCTATTTGCATATTCCAGTAGTACATTCAACATTCTTTGTTAAAGTGCCAACAAATCATGCACTGCAATGGAGGGAGACTGTTTAGGATTAAAGAAACATTTGCCTACCTCAGGTGCCATCCAAAAGGGTGTTCCCACTGAGGTGTTTCTACGTAGCCGTGTGCTGGTAAGCTGGGCTGAAACACCTGCAACAAAACAGAAACAAATTTGGCTTCAAGTTCGTTAAACTAGGTCAGTCAGCCTATTTGAAGTATGTAGGAAATAAACCTTAAGCCTGAGATCATAGCTACTGGACACCTGGCCAAAGTAAGTGAAGCATTTCTTCTGAGCTCTTTGATTAACTTCATTTTCCTCTTTATTCATAGCTCAACCCAGACAGACCACAGCTTTCTGTTTTCTTTCAGAATTGCTGAGAGATTTTTTGTGAATGAACTCAGTCTGAAGCCCTTTCATTCGAAGTCAAAAATTTAATTGGCACTTAAATATCACAGATGCCTCTTTCTGCAGTCTTTTGTGAGTATCATAGAATCATAGAATGGCCTGGGTTGAAAAGGACCTCAAAGGTCATCTAGTTTCAACACCCCTGCCCTATCTGTGAGTGAAGCACAGCACAAAAAAGGAAGGAAGGAACTCAAGCAAAATCAAACAATATTAACAGAATGAAATTTCAAATCAAATCATTTTCTGTGCTCTTATCAACAGTGCTCATGTAGAATTCAGGAGCACTCAAATAAGCTGAACAAATGCAATACTGACAAAAATGTTCCACAGTATTATTCTTGGGGAAAAATAAAGAAAAATAAAGAAAACATGGTTACCTGCTCCCACAGTAACATCTAAGAGAGAAACAGGTAGAAACACATACAATAGATTTGTGCCTGATTTCAGTGAGTAAGAAATTGAGACTCAAAATTATTAATTTTTAAGTTGAACATTGGGATTGCTGTATCAGTAATTCAATTCTGTACGTATTTTTCATTTCAGTGTGATTGCAAGCCTTAATTTGCTGGGTAACACTGTGAAGCAGCTAATGACTGGAGTCTATGAGCTGCTGTGCATTTAACTATGTTATTTCTTAAGCTAGCCTAATTTGAAGCTGCCATCTATGGACATTCCAAAATAGTGTGGAATACCAAAGAGCTGAGACAGGGTGAAAGGGGGGAGGAGGGAAGATGGTGAAAAAGAGAATGAACATGAATGAAAATGAGTTGCAGACATTTTGGGTCATCTTACACTGGGGTCAACATTTACTCAAGTACGTCATGCTGTTGTGTGAAGCTGAAGGAAAAAAGCATGTATTACATCAAAAAAAAAACAAGCTGTAAAGGCAGGCTACAAAAAACAAAGAAATGACTCTGTGCAAAGGGTACCTCTGTGCAGTCCTCTCCATGTACTTATACCCATACGCACTGCCTTGAGTATGAAATCACTTTCTCTTCCCCTTACATAATGGATAGAACTCACTGACTAAGTAGTCTCTGAATATTTCCCTTTATCTCCATCAATTTGGATTCTAAACCCTTATTTAGTATGACCAATTCAATACTAAATTTAGAATTATTTCCTTTTTGACATTTCCTTTGCTCCTCATCAAGCAATAAATCTCCTTAACATTCCTTTAAAACAGGAGAAGATTATTAGTTCCAAGGATTAACCTAAAAATATCAAATGCATCCACTGTTTTTGTGTACTTAATCTGAGATCTTTCAGCTTTCAGGCACTCCACATGCCTCAAGCACAGCTATAATGCTCTCAGCTGCAGCTCAGTAACACTTCGCTCTTTTGCAAGGTAGTACAAAACGTTTCAGACTGGATACTGGGAAAGTGAGGAGCACAGAGTGGCCATTTCTAAAAAGATTGATGCAAGTGATTTGCCAACATGAAAGAGAAGCCCTAGCAGAAGCAATAGTCTCCAATGTGATGCCATTCAATTGTCAGAATGGCAAAATCCTCCTTTTCCTGAACTCTGCATCTTTCACTCTCTGCAACAAGTGAGACAATTCTACAGACAACAGATCCACCTGAGACCCTGTCCTAATTTGTACTCAGAGTCCTTTCTATGAATAAAGCAACGGGATAGTGAGAAAAACAGCAATTCAATGAAACCTTAGTGCACGATTCTTTGTAAGATAGGAAGCACATTTTTGCACTTCCTAGTGGTTAAGTATTAGGAAGCACTGTTTATGCTTTTTTTTTGAGGTAGTTTTATTTGTTGTAATTTGCTAGTGTTATTGATGAAACTTAAACGTTATAAATAAATAAAAACTAACAAAAAAAAGTAATAAAAACCAACTAAGCAAAGAAAGAGATAGGATGTCAGAAATCTTGGGATTCTCAGTTTTCCTGAACATACCATTTGGATTCACATACCAGAGATAAGCCTTTGGACTCAGGATCTCCAAGACGAGCTTCAACTGCAGCTAATGTCATTGACATGTATGATAGCTGTCAGAGCCAGGAGCCAGCATTTCCCAGAATGGCAAAGTTACAAAGACCATGCTGACAGAATTCCCCCAGAAGAGAAATTACCCATCTCACTCATACTAGTCCAGGGACTTGCTGCAAATTTTGCTTCAGGACACATTTCTCCCAGCACTATTTTAATTCTTGCCTCTACCATTCAACTGAATGATTTTCTGTCCCTAGAAGGTACAGAGAAGTTTGCTACTTTCTTGGTTCCAACTTACTTCATGATCTACAACATGATTTTTAATGTCAAGTTTGTAATACTGATGATGTCATGTTATTATTTTTCCACTATATGCATTTCATGCATTTCATTTTTTTTTTTTATCATTACTGTTTGCAGGATTTTTGGTACACAATTGTACACTACCCTCAGTTTGTGAACATTTTTCTTTACCTTCATGCACTACTAAACATACATCTGTTATCCATGCAATGCTATTTTCAGTGATGATTACCTTATGCATCTTATGGTTAAAAAACGAGTCACATTACTAATAATTCATTTCCATTGCATATACATGTGATAGACTACATGCAGCATACTGTTTTGGGTTTTTTTTTTTTTTTGTATATATAAGGAAGAAAAATGCTGAACTGAATTAAATTTTATTGACAAGCCCCTTTCTCTTTTCCTCTCCCTCCCCCTCTATTTCTTACAATATTTCCAGACTGGCCATGCTTGTACCTAACAGCAATAATAACCAATTAAATGAATATTAGGTTTTGGACACATGGGACCATTTTACCTTCTGCTCAGAGGGAATAAAATGCTAGGGGCTAACAAATGTCATTTCAAAGAGAAGAATGTTTTCTTTTCATATGCAAAAGAGACAATATTTAAATTTAAATTAGGACAATTACTGTGAAACTGACATTCTTTGCAAAATGCAAAAAAAAAAAAGATTTGTAAATAAAATGACACCTTCAAAAATATTTTAAACAATAAATTATGATTGTGCTTTTATGATAGAAGCATATTACTGATTTTTTTGATAGAATTTTTATTCTTGCTCTATCAAGTTGCTTTCCCATTTTTCTTCCTTAAAATGATCTTGATTATCATCCTGAAAATCTCCCACTACAGCGTTCTGCTTTCCCAGTGGAAAGTAAATGGATGCCTTTGGCTAAATAGCATGTATCAGGAAAACAAATGGGAAGTGGTCATTACCAAAGTCAACGAGCTTGACTCCACCTTCTGTTGTCAGAAGAATGTTGTTCCCTTTGACATCTCGATGAATGATCCGGTTATTGTGTAAATGCTGAAGGCCCTATATGCCAGCAGTAACAAAAATAAGTTTACTCCCTTATTTAAAAACAATTACCCTACTATTAGGGAACGTAGGGAAGACAATCTGCACATTATCTATAGAAACATCTGTCCACTGAATTTCATGCTTGATACAACCCCTGCTGCTATAATAGCCCACATAATATCATCAATATTATATACTTTATAAATGGAAAAACGTATGTATGAGATGTGCAAATTACACCCTCTGCTGTCATTTCAAGACCAATGAACAACCTTACCAAGAGAGCACCGTATAAGATGTATGAGATCATAGCTTCATCCAATCGTTGGCCACACTTCAGCAAACCTTTTACAAGTTCTGTGACAGACCCTCCATTGCACAGCTGTGAAGCAGGGAGACACAATGGGGGGAAAATGCAAGACATGCCCTCAGTTACTCAGCTTGTTTGTTTAGGCTGTGAACAACTTCTGCACAAAACTGAACTACAACAAGTCTGGGAACAACCAGATTTTTACTTTTCTATTATCCATAAATTTATCCATATAGGGAAAATGCAATTGTTTTAAATGTCAAAAGTCTTCCAAATCTAGAAAATGTGCACCAAAAGCAACTGACAAGAGTGTACTTAATTGGTAAGTTCTATATAAGAACCTAGCTCTTTCAAATTCTTCACACAACTTTGTTATATGGAACATTTTTACCATATAAAATTGTTATATGCAATACCACACATGAAATATCTGTCTGATACTTGGGAAAAAAAATCTCACATAGAAACCCAACCTCAAATTCAACACAAAGCCAGTAGGCATACAGTAAAAAAGCAATAGCACAACAGAGACACTAAATCTCCTTCAACAATAGTTAATGGAATTTAACATGAAATATCAAAGAACAGTCATTCAAGCTACACAATTCTGCCATAGATAGAATTGGATGCATTGTTGAGATTCTGCGACTTAAAGTGGAAGTAAAACTGTCCGAATTCTGATTCAAGTCATCATTCAAGAGTAGGGAATGGAATTTCTAAAATAAACTGTAATTAAAAAGCAAATGCTAACTTTTTCAGCCTACTTATAACACTGAAAAATGTTTAAGTGCCACTACACTGAACATCAGTCTGTGCAAAATTCTGCATCAATTAAGCCTGAAAATTGTTTAGAAGAAATCCTCATCTTGAAAAAAGCTTTTCACAGTCACTTAACTGGCAACAAGACTGCCATATATCATTTCACACTTTTCATTGCAAGAATACCAATTTCCACTGAAGAATTAATTGTTAGAATCTCTGTTGCTAGAACAGCCAAATTCTACTTTTGAATTACATTTCTGTTCACTTGGCAGTAGGCAGCTTGTTTGTTAATTGTTTACCATGATACCTCTACATAATGTTTTGCATTTCCCTTGAGTGCTTGACCTCTCAAAAAATTTGAGATGTATTTACTTAATATTTTCTCCAACAAGAAAAATCAAGCTGCTGTTAGGTAAAACATTCTTACCAACAGGATTTGGTAGTTCTAAAGGCAGAACGTAGTAACACAAATAGAAGTAAAATGTAAGGACTTTCCCTCTTAAACAGATTTTCATGAGATTTTCAACACTACATTATGACACATCATCTATCACTAGTCGTTTGATAAATGGCCCCTATCAGAGAATCATGAAAGTTGGTGACACTCCTAAGAGTAGAAAACAGAGACCCACCAACATTCACTAGTTAAGATGTAATATTATCAAAATGTTTTTACCTCAAGTACTAGCCAAAGCTGTCCTCCCACATATTGATCTGCTTTGTAAAACATCCCATAAAATCTAACAACATTAGGATGATTGGGAAGAAACTGCAAAATATTATATTCTGCTTCAATTTCTTCATCTACATCCTGAATAGGAAACACAAATAGACAGAACATATGAACACAGTAAGCACTTTGTACTTTTAAATAGCTTTCTTCTGATGCTGCTGAAAGTACTCACATAAAACTGTTAATCAAATCCACAGTATTTAATTTAATCAAATCCTGACCCTTTAGTTTTTATTCAAACAGAAATGTGAAATCTGCATAAAGCAAGCAGTTCTTCTTCAAGGATTCTTTTAACAAATAATATATGTAACTAGAAAAGTAAAAATTATACCAAACTTCACTTGCCTAAATAAGAATTTTTCAAGTATAATTTAAAACATGAATATTTTTAATGTGTAAGCTAAATGTAATTATATGAGCCTTAGATTCATTATTTTTTTCTGTGGTCCAAACAGGATGATAGATGGGATCAAATAATTTCACAAAACCTCAAAGAAGAATATTGTAAAAATAAGGACATTTTTAAGATAAGAGAGACATACGCTAGAAACCACTGAAGAGAGAATTATCAAAATTCATAAAAGAAGCAAATATTACTAAGCACTTCTTGATATAGCAATTCTGTGACAATTACAAAAAAATACTGAATAGCAGCACATATACCACAATTCAGAACAATATCCAAGCAGTAAATCCTTGTATCTGCAGACACTGCAACTACTAAAAATATTCAACATTTATGTAGAGGCTTGTTTTTTGTATTTGTTATTTGGGTTTTTTTTTTTTACATTTTGCTGAAAAGGCTATCACCTTATTTAGTATTTTTCCCAGAATTATACATGAGAAAAGCAAGATGGATTTCAGAAGTAGCAGATGACAGAAATGCAACTTCTCTCAGTAAATACACTAGCTCAACTGTTACAGACTCCAGCTTGGTCCAACCTGTACAGTAGCCAGACAATTCTTCCACTGAGAGTGAGGGCCTTGGCTCTCTGGGGAGGTCAGGCATTTAACTCCCAACTAAAACAGGAGCTATCGCAGAACCAGCTCCAAGAATTTTGTCTATACTGCTCTACTGCTTTTTCTTTAATTATTGCTTAGCACTTACAGAAGACAACCATAAAATAACATAAATTTCACAGCATTTCTGCAATGGAAAAAGTAATTCTTGTAGGGAGTGTAGAATTAGAATATTTAAGATTAACCACATCTTTTATCTTCCTTCCTAAAACACACCCCTAAAAGGAATGCCTTTGTAAATTCCTATCGCATACATGCTCCAAGCACAGGTGTCTGAATTTGTACTCGATGACCTACGCAGACCTAAAAACGAAACTAAGCAAATGCTATTTTCAACCAATATGCACGATGATGAAATTGTCAGCAACACCTTTCAGGTTCCCCTCTGTCAATGCATTGCTCAAAAAAATTCGCTCCAAAATGACTTATATTTTAAATCTGTTTGACAATTCTTTTAAGTTAGCAATGACGTTCAGTGTTTTTACTTACACTAATAGGATCTAGAATCTTCACTGCGGCCAGACTCCCATCTTTCTTATTGGCAACCTTATAGACTTTACCATAAGTGCCTTTTCCAATAGTCTCTATAATTTCCCAAGTATCTGTGGGATCAGCTAGTGATTCAAGTCCAATCATGCCGGAATTGTATTGAAATAATCCATATAATGGCTTCCTGGAAAACAAAGCAGGCATGCATACAATAAGAAGCCTTAAGTAACTGAACTAAAGCAGCAGTGTTATGATAAAGAATAAAATATTGATCTAATCTGTGAAGAAAGACAAATGGAACAACAAATGAAAATAATGCAGAAAGATGGAAGATAGATAAAGGAAGGTAAAGAAAACACATCAGACCATTTCTCTTTACTTACTTTGCTGCACGTATAAACTATTTGTTTTAAAGTTTACTGCATACGGTACCTTATTCTGAACCCATTTTAACAAGTTTTGACAAAAACTTCCCTCTTTTTATTGCATACACTTTTAATGTACATTTTATACAACTGGTTTAACACAGCTCATGAAATGAGAGACCTTATTTCCTGTGCATTAAAAAGCTATGTCATTCACGTAATGTTTTTTATCTGGCTCTCTGAATAATTGCCAGGCAAACACTCAGTGCGTAGAACTCTTCATCATATCTGATATATCTACATCACAGCTGTATGTAACCAGTTCATTAGTTTATACTGGGCTAGCAAGTATCATAAAATACAAACGATTTCAATATAGTCCACAGGTAAGACACTGGGGTAACAATCATCAATGAAGATGTTTCTCAGCATCTCTGCATTTCAGCCAGTATGGCTGACAGTTTGCAGACCACCTCAGCTACCTTTGCACTTAACTGGAAGAGTAAGATCTGTGATCCATGAACAAACTGAAGGAGAAAAATAAGAAAGTAATCTTGAAATAAGCAATTGAAGAAAACACCATGGTTGGCTGCAAAAGCTCTCAGCTTTAGGAGATTAATCAACTAGCACCTCATTCCAACTGATCCCAAACATACATCTGACTTTAAAGGTTTGAGCCATTTCCTACTGTCTTATTATCCTCTATACCATTTCCAGCATCACTGACAACTATCTGGCATGAAAAATTTAGTCAGAAAGAGATGTGAGCCTGAAAAAAAAAAAACTGAGAAATTAAAAAGGAATGAAGAAGCGGCTATTTAATGTAATTAAAGAAATAACTGTTTTCTATTCATGCTAGAGAAAAATATAAACTGCATTCGAATTCATACACAGTGCATATCTGTGTAGCAGTATGCAAAATAGAAATGTTTGTTTACATGTTTTGAATTCTTCTAGTGGAAAGAAAGTTATAAAATTCCTTTAAATGACAAGGGAAAAAAAACAGAGATATGAAATTAAAGAAATTTTCGATGCAGAAATCACAAAAAAATTTGTTTCTTGATGAAGGGAGGGGAAAGCGGGGAGAAGAGACAAGAGAAGAGCAGAGTAGAAGAAAAAATAAAAGCTAGTCAATGTCATTAATCTGTTGAAGGTCAATAATGTAAGTTATTGTGACAGTTGCTCACTACTTGGATTCAATACAGCATACTGCAAATCAAGAACAGTATTCCAAACACATCCAGTCAGCACCTCAATGCTGAAGCAGGTCAAGAGAGGGAATTTGCTGAAATTGGTGAACAGACTGTACTACAAGAACTGAAGACAGCATTCACAGATGTAGTTTCTGATAAGGTAACTTCAGCAATAAGCTTTACTGGGGGCAGGAAATGGAGGCAAATATAAAAGAGAACAGTTGTATCTCAAGTTTAAAAAAAAAAAAAAGACAAAGACATTGAAAATTTCATTCCAGTGCGTTAGGAGAAATACTACAGATGTTCAAGTCCGCTGGAATTTTCCTGTCACTGTAACAACTAGCCTTTCACATAGAATGCCCAGAAAATGATATGTAGCACTCTTCATACCAATTTAATATTTATTATGATACCTCCATTCTTAAGAACAGTGCAAACAAATATAGTTTGCTTTTTTAAAGAAAAGTTATGCCATTTCTTATTTTTATTCCGATTAATAAATAATAATTAAACACTCTCTCTGAATTTTCAACATCTTTTTCTTTTTTTAGTATTTCCTTATACCAGAATACAACATAGACAAAAGAGAATTTAATGCAGAACTGTTATAGATGGAGTCCTGATGAAAGAGAGAAAAAAATTTTAATGATTAAATGCTTCTCTGCATTCTTATAGCAAGGTAAAATTTTGTTTATGCCCAGTGTTGAACCACATTTGCAAAATACATAGAATAACTCCCTTCCACTTGAAACAGTCTCTTCTAAAATTCAAACCAAATGAGGTTCTGTATCTGCCACCAGTGAAAGTGGTCTTCAGTAAGTTATGAAATTTCTGTGATACATGTAAAAATTTTCCATGCAAAAAAGCAAAAGAACAGTATGTACTATTATCTTAAATATTATAAAGTATGAATTCTTTAAAATGTGCAACTTCTGCTTTCAGGTTTTTGTTCACCTTTTCTATTTATTTACTGAGCTACAGAAAATAGCATGCCCTAAAAGAAGAGCTGGCATATATTATTTATTTGTACAATGAAAAGTTATGCACGAATGTAGTCATACATTCTATAAAACTCTGTATCCAGAAGACCTTAACTCTAAAATGCTGAAGTTGAAATTTCTTTAGGAAGACTTTTCTCCTTTCACTCCTTGCACACCAGATCTCACACCTGTTCTGTGCTTTGAAGTGCTCAAAGGGTGGCTTCTAACTGTGAAAAACTTAGCAATGTCCTCCCCGGAGGGAGCCTCATCCTATTACAGACCTCCTGATTACAAGAATTTCATGATTTCTGTCACCAGATGGAGAAAACTTCTCAGTGGTTAAATCTGTTCCAAGCGGGCAAGCAAAACAACCCACAGCAGATGCTGAAAAACTGCACTTTGGCAATTAAATCTACTGGCTGGGGAACATCTTATACAAAGTTATTTGTGACTGCACACTTTTAAGCTATTTGAGGAATAACTTGCACTCTACCAAAACCTATTTTGCATACTAAAGAAATATACGAATCCAAAGGACAACTTCACAGGAGTCTCAACAAGCTGCTCAAAGGCTGAAATAGGGGCAAATAGTGAGACTTAAAAAAAAAAAAAAAAGTGTGTGTGTGAGAGAGAAACAACATAAGTTGTAAACTTGTAAATATTGCCTAAACAAGAGAAACAAGAGGGAAAAACAAAGTCTTGCTAACAGACTTCAGTCACTGACAGTGTTTCTTTCAGTTGTCCATGGAGTGAGACATTCTCCATTGAGCAAGCAAATCTCATTAGTCGTTTTGTAACACCAAAACATTTTGAAAGTTAGGTAACATTCGGCTTTTGAGATGGCAGATGCACAGATCAGTTTTATCTAAATTTAAAGAAAAAATACGACTGGCATTAGAATCAATAATTATGCATTACCCTCTCAGCAGTAAGACAAACATTTTTCCCCTTTGCGAACCACAATATTTTCTAAGAGCGCTGAAGAGCCTCCAAAAAAAAAAAAAAAAAGCCATCTGGAAATTACATGGTATTCCAGAAGTTCTTTGAACTTTATGAATCTGCATTTTGAGGATCAAACTATATTGTGACAATAACAAAATGAAACTACACAAAAATTTTGTGTAGAGATTTTATATGATGTAACAACCTCTAGAATAATGTCAACATTTTTTTCAGGCACATTTATTTTTCTGCAGCTATCTTTCTAAGTTATAGGAACAAGAGGGACCCATAAGCAATAACCAGTGCCAGAAATTGCTTAAGAATTTCAATTCTCTTTTTGGTAATGCCTGACTGAATTTTCAAACAACAGTTGTTTGCCATATTGCCTTCGAACAGGCATTCTTTTTTGTTGTTGTTGTTCACTGTAAAACAAGATTGCTGTAGAGGTTTTAAAATTAGTAAGAGCCTCACTTCAACCTGGTGCTTTAAGCAACTGTGGGATACAGGACCATACAGTTTGAATTTTAATGTTGCTGGTAGGGACATAAAGTTAATTCCAGTCAATACTAGTGGAAAAAAAATATATAGATAGATATATATATGGAAACAGTATCATATATATATATATATGTATGTGTACATCTATGTAAACAACTCTTTCATATGACTAATTTTTCAGCAGTATTTGTACAACTCTTCTTCCCTGTCTTGTGAAACAACTGGCTGATGCTAGTCTAGTATCTACAAAAATTGTGAAAGAATGGGAGTGTCATATTCAAAATTAAGGTATTTCACTATAGAGAGCTCTATTTTGCTTCCTCACTAAATAAATGAGCCATAGATAGAAGAATTCATAAGGCAAAACTGAGATTATCAGCTATGGCTTCACCCAGTCACGACAACCCCTATTCTGCTAGCTACTGATTGTCTCAACAAGCCAGCTACCTAGGAAGAAATTGTTAAGGGAATTAATGAACCACTGAAAGCCATAAGAAAATCAATAGCCAGAACAGCTTTCTTTGCTAGTTTCCTCTTGCTGCTTCTTTCTGGCTAGTTAAAAACAAAGAGGATGTCAATATCCTGAAATACAGCATACAAAAGAATCCATCAACATACCATCCTATAACAGTTTGCAATTGGTTGTAGAAAAAGAAACTGCAAAATGTGATGTACATAGTTCTCTAGAGGATGAAGGTCATTGACAAGAGGTGGAGGACAAAAGTATATACAAAACCTGTTACTGATACAACTTACTGACAAAAAGAACCATACTTCAACTGATTACATTGTTTCACCAGGTCAACATCAGAGAAAAATAAGACAATAGGTAACACGGCTGCTATTATTTAAAGATTAAAGATAGATCCCTGAAAACACTACTGTTAAATTCAGTTCATAGAACAAGTCTCTGTTGAATATAGAAACCATGAAACAGGCTCTGTGATATTGAAAACAGAGATGCAGAGAAAGAAACCAGAAAATGTATTCTCCCTTTCTACATACTCCATCTTAAACTTTTTAAACGTCTTACTAATTGTGCTCACTTACATTTCCTTTCTCTCCAAATTGTCTTATAATTCAGGGATACCTCTGTTACTTCATTATCATTCTTCTTATGAATGAATAACTCAGACTTACAGACTTCTAAGATCAGAGACAGAACCAGAAAACAGAATGATAATCATCAGCAGTGAGTTGTATCTAGACCATAGTTCTGAGGAAAGTGTCATGATTTTCTTGTCTTGCCTTTGCCAATATTGCTTCTATGCTTCCAGTCCATCACAACATGAAACATTAATCCCATTCCTGGGATTAACCACAATAAATCACACAGTAAAAACAAACTGACAGAACGACAAAAACATTTAAATGTCACCTAGTACTTAATGTAGTTATTACATAGGTACAGAAATGAATAGAAAAAGCAACTTGGTTAATTCCTGTGTTATCTGCTTCATCTTCAGTATCTTTGTATACAATACAAACCCAAAACCACCTGTGCCATTATGGGTGTGTGTAAATGGGCATTTCTTGTTGAAAACATATGTGGTAGCCTGCCACTACAACATAATTATTCTGACATTTCTGTAATGCTTGCAATAGAATAGTAACACTATTTTCATTGTGTTTTGAGGCAAAACAGGCTTAAATAAAAATTTTAACATCTTACTTGGCGATATGCAGATAATTCTCTAGAAAGTAGGGAAATCCTCCAACAAATGCTTTTGATGTTTGTATACTAGCATCTGACTTTACTATCTGCACAGTATTACAGTATTCTTCCTTCCCCTTCTCATAGTCCACACGGCTGTATTTAGGACTCATTTTAGAGTGCATCCTACTTGAATTACTTTTCCTTTTAAGTTCTGGATTAAATATATTTTGGCTCTAGAATTATTCTGAAATGATTTCTTCTCAGTATTTCACACAACTAGACTTTACCCATAGTTAAAGGGGAAATTCATAAAATAAATGCCTTAATCAAATGGTGAAAATTTCATACTCCTATATTGGTTCTGAACCACGGCATTTTTAAGATCTTAATTCAATCTGTTGAATCACATGCTTTGAATCTAAAACACAAAAACATCCCAAAATAGCCCAGAAAAAGCACAGTAGAAAGACGTATGTGTCTAGTCCAGACAATCTTGGCACTTGTTTTCATTTATATTCATTACCTTATCTCTTGCAACATGACTATTTTAAGTAAATTCTTACTGCACCATCATATTAATGGGTAAAGCATTTAATATTTATGCAATTATGCTATTTCATTTTTGTATTGTCCATATAAATCAAACAGACAACTACTCTGGGAGTACAAATACATCCTGAGGAATTAGCCATTTTCATAAGTAAACAGGTCAAAGGTGCATGTAGGAAAAGATAAAGTATAGCCTGGCCCCCGACCAGCTACTCTGCAAATACAGTGCTGTTCTTCCTTGGCATGCATTTTCAGCCTTTCTTGGAGGCCCGTGTCAGATCAGAAGGCACTGTTGACGTTGTTGTTTCACAAGGAACTCATTTTATTCATCTTGTTACTCCCAAGTAAGCACCACAGTGCACATGAGAAAACTTACAAAAATCACAGGCTCTGCGTAAACACTACTGGCAACTCCCTAAAAAATCAGATTGTTCTTCCTTCCAAAAATTCATTCTGATGTTTCTTAAAATGGAGCCACAGCTTCATGTCACTTGCTGCCTCTAACTGCCAGATTAGTTCGTGTTTTTTCCTTGTTGAATGGGACTTACAGACAATATAATAGAGCTGCTTAGCCTGCACAGAATGGGCCATGCTATTTAATTGAACACTGCCTCAATTGACCGCATAATCAAGGACTGAACAAGCAATCACTGAGGTCTTCTAAGAGTGGGAAGGTCTTAAAGATAAGGGTGAATTCAAACCATCTCTTTTATTAAAAAAAAAAAAGTGATCACTAGCGATTCAGAAAATTTCCTGGGTTTTGACTTCTCTTCCATCTCAACTTTGTTGATGTCAGCACTTACATTATGTATCAAGTTTATTTATCTTAGAAACAACCCTCTCCACTCATTTTCATGGGACCTCATAGATGTAATGTGCTTTTTTCTCATAACTGAACTTCCCCAGCTAAATATACGCAAGAGTTGAAATGAAGATGGAGTGAAAAGATTGGGAAACATTAATCCACGTGTTAAGTAAGCCACGAAACAACTTGTTTCACAAGCAGTGGAAGTAATGAGTTTGATAAATCTGTATCTTTTTTAATATTCCAACATCATAAATATTGTTATTCTTTCTTACCTCTAAGACACCCAGAGGTCAACCTCTGCTGTAGCAAAGCTGGAGTTGTTAGCACATGTATGGACTAAACAAATGAGAATGCATAAAGGACAAAACTCAACCTGCATCTCCACCAGAGGGCTTTGGTTTGTATCCTTTGCCTCTGATTTTCATGAAGGCTGTAGGAACTTATTTACTTGAGGGATTACTGCTTCTTTAATAATTCTAGATACGATCTTTTGTGAGAAAATCCTTTCTAACAAAACTTTCAAAGACCGGTTCAGCAATACTGAGCACAAATAGCCTAAGATCGGTGTCGATACTGAAAGGTATGGGGGAAAAAAAAATATTGAAGCTAAAGCAAATTAGATTACATAATCCTTGAAAATGGCTGTTAAAATCCAATCTGCACTCCACAGTAACATGCAGAGAAAAGTTTTTGCTTTTGTTTTCACAAAATTAGCAAGAGGTATTACCAATGGCAGGAGACATATCCAGGGCTTCTGGGAGGCAATTTGTATTTAAGAAAAAAAATAACGTTCCCTTGCACATGGCAAACCTGATAATTTTTTGCAGAGTTATCTTATCTTATAGACAATCATGTTAACAACAGAAACTGTTAGAAAATTGTAATGAAGTTTTCAGTATCACTGAATATAAAGATGCTGATCATTCATGAGGAATTACAGTACATTCCATTTGTTTGACTGCTAATCCACATTTTGTCCAACTGCTAAATGAATCAGTTCCCATCTACAATTCTTGACACCAAACGTTAAAACAGTGCACCTAGTCAGTTAATCATGATAAAATTAAGTCTTACTACATTACAATTAGAAAAATGAAATGTACAAAGACCTACAAAATATTAAACAGAAGTTACTGTCCAAGACAAGATCCAAACATCTGTAAGCCAGCTAACAACTTAAACAAGAAGTTCTGATCAGCAATAATTCTATTAAAAATGGTACTTATTTTATTTATATTTCTATTAATAATCTAAACAGTATTCCACCAAACAAAATACACCAAGCAGTCACAAATGACTAACAGACAACACATCAATTTCACCTCAGGCTAGGAGCATAAAAAGAAAGTGAATAATCCCATGAGCCTTTTCAGTTATAAACTGAAGGTGGGAAATCAAGTGACTACCAGTTACAGTCCCAATGTGTTAAAAATCAATACCCGATGTTTTCTCCATCTCCTTTGCCAGTAATCTGGTGCAGCGATTAAAACGCTTGTGGTAGTGTCAGAATGGAAGGAAGAAGAGCTAAGAACAGAATAATGGCCCTTAGATCAAAACCGGCCTCCTCACTGCAGCCTGATTACAAAAGGTTGAGATGCTTTGTGTGCAGGTAACAGAAAAAGAAATCTAAAACGGATGTAGAAAAAAGGTAAAAGAAAAAAAATGCAAACTTACATTGGTGACCTATTTTCTGAAAACTGTTTATCTTATGCTGGATTTTTCTCCCTCAAAAGATATAGGAATTCTTCAGAATTAAGACAAATACCTCACAGTAGTGCTCATATCTGCCAGTGCTGCATAGAACTGTGTGTTCTGCACGCTAGATTCCCAGGCCCAGTACTATACAAACAACGAAATGCATGTTAGCTTAAGTTGCTGTCTTGGAGGGTACAGATAAACTGGTTGAATCTTAGAAGCTTCACTTCATTAATACTAAAGATCAGTGTGACACTAATTGATCCTGAGCCTAATCTATTTATCAAGTCTTTTACACACAGGAGCTGAAGGATTTAAGCCACTTAGTCATTCACAGAGAGTGAGCAACAAAACTGCTCAATTTTTTTGCAAGGGTATTCCTACTGTTTCATAATATACCTTAATTGTATAATGTAATCAATCATAATTCAACATTATAGTGCTCCAGTATTACTTTTACAGGACTTTTATCCTAATGAGGATTTTAAAGAAGAACATTCTCTTTATCCATGAACAAAATAATAATAAACTGTTAACCATGATACAAAGAGCAGCTCTCAGTGCTGACAATGACTCTTGCTCAAGATGAAGTATTTTCATCAGTAAGCTAGTTGTTATGCATTACCAGCATGTGTGCAGTAGCCTACCGTGACACCAATTTGCATAATTTCTCTTCTCCAACAGGCTTCAAAAATAATAATAGGCATGCTAGATAGGATCTGTTCATTTTAAACTTCTTTCAGCAGCTATCTTTATGGAGCAGTTATCAAAAGGACCTTCAAAGAATTAAGTTTAATAAATTATGGATGTAAGACGGTGGCTCTGAAAGTAATGCCTCCTGTTGCATTATGCTGGCCCAGAATATCAAGAGGCATTTGTTGTCAATTTGGCAGTATGGGTTGAACCTTCCCACCAACATTCCATTACATTTTGTTGCTATGCGACAGATGGCAGCAGAGGGGCAGCCTGACAACCTGCCCTCTGACATGAACTGCATTTAAGCAAAAGTGTGGAATTGAATTCCTACATGTAGAAAAAATGGCACCCACTGACATTCATGGACACTTTCTGAACGCTGGTGGAGGGCAAACAGTGGATGTGAGCACAGTGAAGCAGTGGGTGGCACATTTCAGCACTGGCAATAGGGACAGTGGGTTACTTCTGCCGCTGCAGATCTTTGTGAGAGCAGCATGCAGACTTGTTCATCACGGGTGAAAAATGCAGAGCTAATGGTGGTGACATTGTTGAAAACCAGTGTTCTGTAGCTGAGAATTTCTTCTGTCAAACAACATTATTGGGTGCTTTGTATGTGTTGTAGTTTCCATAGAAATAAATAGGAAGCATTACTTTCAGAGCAACCTACAAATTCAAGTTATACTCTCTGGGCCAATAGAAGTCTACTCTGAATTCAGTAACAGAGATCAAAGCGAATCCTCAAACAATTTGCTTAACATGTCTCCAGCACAAAAGTGCTGCCACTTTTTGAAAGACAATGTCAGTGTCTGCTGCTATTCACATTTCGTTGTCAAACTTAAAAATCAGCTCAGGATTTTTGGGTACGGACAGATAAGAGAGAAGCATAGACTGTGATACACACAGGAGCTGCTAGAGTTGTTAAATATTGCATACAGGTATAATATTGCCATAATCTACAAGGAGGAACAAACGTATCTTTGTTTTCTGTTGATCTGAACCCCAAAAACACAAAGATATTACCATTTGTTAAAATTTTTGGCAAGCACTAAGAATAACCTGATAGAAAACTCTAATGGGAAGCAAGCTTCAGATACAAATGTGAAATAATATTCCACACTGTGACATTTTAACTGATGTCTCCTTTCTAAACTTCATGACTTCTGCATTTGTATATTCTGACCTGTAAAGCAAACAACACTGCTAGACTATCATGATTCTCTCAATATTCATCTGAAGTCTTGCTTTGTGGCTGCAAAACGGAATTCAGACCTGGGTGTATTTTATTATATGTTCTTATACAAGGTCATTGCCAAGAAAGACCTGATTTTTCTTTATTGAACAGGGGAAGATTCCTGAACATCCAGTACAATTTACATATGGACCTTATCCCCACGAACATAAGAACACATCGCTGATGTACTTAGCCATCCCAGTGAGAAAAAAGGGACACAGGTATCTTGGGAAAAACAACAGATGCTAACAGGGACACAAGTAAAACTCTGAGCTCGCTCCAGAGAGGTATTTCACACTGAGAAGCATTAATCAACTTCAATCCCTTCTGATTCAAGGGATTTGGGGGAGATTAACACCTCCAAGAGCTGCGAGCTTGAAGAGAGCACAGTTTAGTAAGAAAATAACAAAACAAAATAAAGTAATAAGAACAAAAACTCCATAAACTTTCAGAACACAATTTAAAAACAAAAGAAAGGAATGAACTGGTCTATTATCCAAGTTCAACTCCTGGGCTGCTGCAGTCACTCCTGAAGAAAGTTAGGAGAATTTACAGAGATACAACACGACATGAAAGGGTGTTTTACCATCCACAGGATACGATAATTATCACCCAGGAAAAAAACCTATCTCTAGCAGCTCAGTATCAGCTACTCAGTTTTATTGTACATATCATTCAATTTAATCAACAGCTCCATGTTCAATAACGTAGGCCTCTAGAACTTGAAAAATATTTTGCACTATCATCCAACAAACCAAAGAAATACAGGAGCATGTTATCTGTTCGCTGTGTCACAGCAAGCAGCACTGAACAGGGGGGCCAGTTAAGACCTTCACCATACAAGTAAAATAGATGGTACCACCAGTATGCAGGAGAATGCAGCACTGTTTGCATCACACCTACAGACATTATATTCTACCACATCACATAGCAAAAGGTCATTTTTGACAGTAAGGATACTTGATGCAAATAATCCCTATGTATGTTCCTATCTATGTATCTAAGCACAGAGCATCTACCAAAAAGATAAAAGTTTGAAAAAGAATAAAAGTGTGATAGGCAAAGCAGCATCTGACTTCATTCATTCTGGAAAGATATCTTTACATGATACAGTGTTATGTGTTGTAAGAGTTTTACTGTCTTGCTTTAGGATGCTCCTTTTACATTTCAAGTACAGTCCTAAGGATTAGGAGAACTCATGAGATAGATACTCTTGACTCATTCTCCTGTACCACAAAAGTAATATTTTCTTCGTGCTTCGGTTTCTCAGTACGTGTAGATAGGTATGCTCATATCACTAGTTATAAGCTGCTACGTGTTCCTGACAATTACAGCAATATTACAACTAATAATCTACAGTAATAGCCTCGCAGAATTCTCATCAGCTCTCCTCAGGTGACTGTGCAAACAGGCAACCCCATGGACTGCTAGATTTATTAGTGTCCCTTGAGGCTCAGAGAGTGTGCATGTCAGTTTCTCAAGTCTGCTATTGTCATGGGAATATGACCTGTGGACAAGCCCAAGCTAGCCACACAGGTGTGACAGCAGCTCCTTGCCTAGTGCCCTGGCATCCTTACTCAGAGCTGTGCAATGGGGGAATACTCACAACATGAAATAGATAAATGCACAGATGTAACAGGGCTTTGGAAAAAACCCTCAAATTAGCCATTACAAAAATGTAAGTAAACAGCCAAAACAATACCCTCTCATAAAACTTCCTTGTCTCAGCCTTCTGACATTGCAAACTTTTTCACCTTAATCCACTACACTTAGCAGTCCTCAATACTTCCTCCAAGCTCATGCTGTCTACTCTGAATCACTGTTGGTCTTTTCTAAATCACTCCCCTCCTAGTCTCAGTAGCAAGCTCCCTTCTTGTGAAGAGGCAGATTTTCCATTAAAACAGCTGGTAGGCATCCCTTTCCCTTAATCCCTCAACTTTCCTTGGTAGGTGGTTCCTCTTCAACTCCACTTTGTGAACAAGATCTCCCACTGAAGTCCAGCTATTTTTCGGGAAGATGTTGGTATAGCAGTAGAGGTTGAACCTTTCCACCAGTGTACTGTAAATGAGAAGGTGCTCTATGAAATACTGTTATTGTGTTCTTTGCATCTGTGACAGTTCCCAAGGAAATAAATAGGAGGCATTACTTCCAGAACAGCCTATGATTCCCTAAATTGCCCAGACTATCAATATACTTTATACGCACATCTCTGTAAACAGACTTTCTCATGTAACTACTACTCATGCATTGGAAAGTTCCTTACCTAGCTTAGAACAGCAGTGGTTGCACCATAAAAATACTCACGTGAGGGCTCTCCAGCAAAAAACAATATTGTTTGCTGCATTTTGGTGACTGCCATATCTGATTTATATCCTTGAGGTATCAATTGTACAAAGGTAATTTTCTACCTTGAATTATTTATTTCCTGTTGTAATCAGACATCTGAGATAGTCATAAATATTTATACATCCAGTTAATTCGCTAATTAAAACTGAACTAATTCTAAAAATGGGATGTTATCTCAGAGGCACACTGACCTAACATTCCACTCAGCTTTTACGTTAGTGAAGCCAACCACCATATGAGAGGCAAAGCATGACGTAAAAACAGGTTGGGATATCAGAACAGAAAAACATGGTGTGTACCTTGGAAATGTTTCACTTTTCTCTAATATCCCTATTTGTAAATTTAGAGATAACATTCCCTAGCCTTGCACTCCTTTGCAATCCTTCGGCTTTTCACCACCACTGAAATAATTAATGTAAACAACTCTCTTTAGACACTGAGTTATTGATTTGTACTTGGGCCTATTCAACTTCATTATCCTTCACAGTTTCTAAGAAATGTTTTGGACTGACAGCTGCCTGACAGTAGTCCAGTAACAGCTACAGATTGCAGGAGCCTATAGGCACAAATTTCTCAGTTCACCAACTGTACTGTCATCATCTCTCATTCAAACAAGGTCAATATAAGCTGCTAATAAATGGAAATATTTACTACATCCACAATATACACATTGCAGTTTAAAGAGGCTTATAATGTCACAAAGAACAGAAATTAAAAGAAACAAGTCTACATATATCTAGACTGAGATCAGTATTAAAGGTTTTTCTTACGCAGTAAACTCACAGGTCTTTTTCAGCTTATATTCCCTCACAGAAGGGGATGAAATCATTTTTGCTTTACAAAGCACCCCTGTCTCTGGGGATAATTCTTCCTTGTCCTATTTTTGTGGGACATAGTAACGAAGTAGCTCCAAGGTAGGACTATGGATTCTTTGTCTAGCTAAGTCCAGAACTTTAGGGAAATATTCTCCCAAGTCTAGAAGCAGAAGAACTACTGAGAACACTACAAAGCAATTTTACAAGCTATGAATGCTACTTTCCTCTCATCAGCCAAAAGCCTTTAAAAAGACTGATGATTTTTGGACTGCAAATTCATGCATCTTACATTCAAGGGGAGAAAAAAGAAGCCTTCCTGACAGACTAGGACAAAATTAGCACATAAAACTACCCATCAACATCAAGAACAAGAACAGAATAGTGCCCAGTACATGAAAAGATAGCTAAATACAATGGATTATACCATTTTGCAAAAGCTTGCAATGTCAGGACGTCTCCTTCACTCAAGAGATGCATTTAACCAAAGGCCATTGCTCTTGGTCCCTGTCGGAACCATGGCTACTGCCACACACTCCAATCAGCCAGACCCAGTCCCTGACCCGTGGACTTGATCTCCTGGCCAGACCTGGAGCCTGTCTTGTTGCTTCCCTCTCACCTGGCATGACTCTGGCTGTCGTCCCTGGACCTACTTCCCTCACCTGGCCATTGTCCTTCCAGACTGCATGCTTCCAGACACAGCCCCTGCCCATTTTTTCACTGGCAACTGTGGTGTTTCGCTTATCTGACCCCACAGAGTAGCACAGCCCACACTGCAGAATACCTATCAGCACTTCAGCCAGGACATTTTTCAGACTAACTTATCTCAGAACATGTAAAATGTGCATGATTTTTCATCTAAGAGTTGTGAGATCTATAGGTCTTTGAGTTCATACCAGGAGCTCAAAACAGTGAGAGCCAGCTACCCTACTAATAGGTGAGACAGATGCATTATTCTCATGGTCGCTATTTTTTTACATGCTTAAAGGAAGCCTGATGAAGATATACACGCTACAGTTTTGGCCAGTAATAAATTTAAGGATTTACAGAGTATTAGACTAAACTTCAATCATCATATTTTACAGAAGATACTATAATGTGGAACATACAAGGAAAATATTTGAAGTTAAATAAACTCATTTTTTACATGCATGCACACAGTACACCAGTATTTGAGGATACAAGGGGATGCTGTTCTTATTTAACTAGATAGTTTAATAGAGTCCTCTGCGCCATAACCTACTTTCAGTTTTGCTTCATTTTTTTCTTTCTTCTATTAAATAAACAGCCTTCACAAATTTCTGATGAATATACTCATATACAAAATTAGTCTTCATCACAGATTATAAAACAATTCCAATTTAAGTCTCAGGTGTTCATGGAAGCGTAAGACTAAGTTCAAATAGTAGCAAAGTATGATAAAGGCTGATGAAATATTAAAATCTTGATGATAAATGGGTAGGAAGTAGTATAAAAACAGCCTTTTCTCTTCTGTTCAGTAAAGAATTGGCACAGATCTTTCCTTCATTCAATTCTGAACGCTGAAGTAAGAACCCTCCTGAAACATTACTACTTATTTCCAATCCATCATTGAATCCATCCACCAGATCCATACAAATATTCCCTCAAATTCACTGACTTGAAAGACACAAAAATTTCGCTCTGAATACGAGTGTACAGATTCTACAAAACATAGGTAAGATGTAATATATTCAGTAATAGTCCTAAAATCATGAAATCTGTTTCTGAAGAAAAATATAATTTTACAGATCTTGAAAACATGTGCAGGGAATTGTTTCTCGCTGAACCTAAGAGGGACTACAGCAATTAAGACATACACCTCCTTCAGAACCTCACCACGTTTACAAAAAAAGAAAAAAGAAGAAGAAAGAAAATCATTTACTGAGCCCCCCGTTACTGTACTGCTGGCACTTGGGTCCTTCAGTTGCTTCAGCAGGTCCCACTCTACTACTAGTTTCCTGACTTTCAGACACCTCATTTGCAGTCCCCATGTTGCTTTACTGAGCAGATTCAACAACCTGCTGAATCTCAGTCCCAAGTTTCCAGCTTCACTATGGTTTAAATTATACTTTCAATTTCCTGCCTTCATGCACATGCTATCAGACCTTCTGTCACTGCTCCCTGAAGGGCTGTTTGGAGCTCTTTCCTCCCAAACGGTTAATATTTCCTTTATTTTCTCACAGTCAGCTCATGGTAAGACGCAGATAAGAGTTGGACAGAAACTATACTGCAATACTTTTGTTTATGCACGCACGTGTTATCAGCAGTAAGTACAGGACAAGTGGGTGACAGAGTGAACTGATACTGTCAATCAAAAGAGAAACTAAGACCAACATTCTTCAAAAAAATCTGAAAATTGGAACCTATGTTGCTTGTTGGTTTTTTTTTTTTTTTTGGCAGTTAGAGCCACCTCACAACTCATCCCATCAGGGACACCACACCAGGATTCAGGAGGAATGACTGCAGCACGAGGTGAACTTGAGGAAGCCATAAGATAGCTGTACCAAGAGCAGTGCTTTGAGGACCTGACAGCATCAGAACCTCCTGGAACTCGGTGTAGTGCTGAAGCCCAAAAAGCTGCTTTACCCATGCCATTGCTCTGCAGCTTGCAAAAAAACATGCCCCTGGACACAGTGACGTTTACACGCGGAAGTATCATCACAATCTTTGAGACAGAGAGGTGGGATAGAATCGCAGAATTGTAGGGGTTGGAAGGGATCTCTAGAGATCATCGAGTCCAACCCCCTGTAAAGCAGGCTCTATAGACCAGGTTGCACAGGTAGGTGTCCAGGCAGGTCTTAAACATCTCCAGAGAAGGAGACTCCACAACCTCTCCGGGCAGTCTGTGCCAGTGCTCTGTCACCCTCACTGTGAATAAGTTCTTAGGACATTTGTGTGGAACTTCCTATGCTTCAGTTTGAGGCCATTTCCCCTTGTCCTATCACCACGCACCACTGAAAAGAGTCTGGGAGGAACACAACTCTATCACAGCTGTTTCTAATTTAAAGGACATTATCTGTCTTTTAAGCGTTAAGCTGTATTACTAGCATTCAGTGTACACATTGCAACCCAAGTCTTTCAGTCTGTCACCTTCCAGTTCAGAGCATAATTTAATTCTTTGATCCATATGCCTTTCCACACATTGGTCTAAAGGTGTTAATTTCACAGCAACTACTTCTTAACTACCATGAAGCAGCACAAAACTGAGCACGTTATCTCAGCCCTGCTGTCTAACTCAGTGAAGATCTTTTCTGAGCAATCTTACGCCATCATAAATGCCTTTATTGAGCTATTAAAGGAAGCCAGTTTCTCTGTTATGATATATAGGTGATTACAGCCCATTATGGTAGTCCTTCGCTGTTGAAATCAGACAGAGTCCAAACTACCACTGGTGATGAGCATTTCACCAGACTTAGATGATTCACTGGCCGTCAACTTTATTATTAGGAATGTAAGACTCAAATGGATAAAAAAATAACAATAATTAAAGGAATGGGGGAAACTTTCCTCTATAAACATAGTACAAATCATTTCTGAATACTTTTTTAAAAGCACTACAAATTAAAGATATGATTTTTGTCCATATTCTGCAATTTTTGAAGATGTGATTTAATTACAAGAAATGTTTTGATTCACGTTCCATAGCTCCATCTGCTATAGTTGCTCATAATGCAGGTGACATTTCTACTAGATTTGTTTAATCAGAAGAAAATGTATTAGTAAAACAGTCTGACAGATCTCGATATCCACTTCACAGGCTGCATGTAAAGTATACAAATCTTTTCTGTCAACAGTTATATGATGATAAGAGAAGTGAAGACAACAAGATGTGTGCCAAACATGACCTCTTCTTACAAATGAGATTAAATCAATCAAATATATCATTCAGCACTCGCGAAGTTTAAAAAACAGGGTGAAAAATGTACAAGAAGACAGGAAAATTGCAATCTCATTCTGCACTTCTTACTGTTCCTGTTCTAATTACTCCTTTTTAACACAATCAGTCTAAGTTATTCCTCACATGTAAAGGAAAACTGTTAGCAGAAATAATACATATTTTGAATAATAGAAATTGTGGGGTTTCATTTTTTTTTCTGGTTTTGCAACTCGATAGCATAGGTCAATGATAGGCTGTTTGGACATGCTACCAACATGACAGGATCATCCCAAGGTGGAGGAGAAGGAACCAGATAGTGATTGCATAGGCAGAATCTAGACTACTTAACTGACGAATTAAGAGATCAGAAACCAAAAGCACGTTCTCTCATCCTACACCTCTAGATTTGCCGGCAGATGTCCTCAAAGTCGATGTATTAAGAAGTATACAATTCTATACAGGGAACTTTACAGTTATTTCTTTCTTCTAAATCGAAGAGAAATTGTGCTGGGGGACAACTGCTGAAAATAATTTTAAAGCAAATGTTTTTATTAGATGACAGATCCTGCAATATCTAGGATAAGCTGCTGAGAATTTGAAAGCAAATCTTCCACCAGTCAGTGTGTTCAGTAGACTGTCACTCCGGCCTTTATAGCTCTAAGGGGCAACCCTTTCTCTGGAAACCACTGCATAAGATTATTTCTCCATTTCCATTTTCTCTCAGCTTAAGTTAATTATTACTTTGTGTTAAAGTTTACTGCCAAACTGAGAATTTTGGATAAAATTATGAAGGAAGATAAGTAGGGGAAATGAAGAAGAAAGAAGTGAACCTGGAACCTCTAGCCCTGCCTGTCTTTTAGGACCAGATTAACTGCAGTTTCCTTCTATTCTTCTGTTCATGGTGGGTTACACAACAGAGAAAAGAATATGTAAAGAGATCATGAAAAACACAAGAACTGGCAACAGTGCTGATGAACAATGAATAGCAGAAAAAAATTATTTAGCTGAACTACTATAAACTATTTCTCTCTTTCCCTGTCATTTATTCGATGCTTAAGCTGAGGACAGAAATAGCAGAGAACACTAAATCAGGAAACTCTCCACTTGGCAGAGTTTAGTAAAATACTCCTTACTCATGAAAATATTTACAAGACAAAGGGGTGGTATTTTCCTTTTTCCAAGTAGTAGTGAAATATAAGGACAAGATTTCTTTGAGATCAACATTACTCCTCCAGTTCTACACTTACCCAGAAAAAAAAAAAAAACAACAGCAAAAGAACCAGCACTATTCTGAACAGTTTTAACCACTACTTTCTGTTGTTTCTGATTTCAATGCCAGAAAGAAAATTACACTTTTTTTTTTTTGTGGGTAATATAAGAAAACAACCCAGTTTTCATAGACAGAGAGATGCCTCTACCTTCTTATAACAAAGTAAGATCCCAGTCTACTTTTCCATACAATATATACCATTTCTGTATGAATTTTAAATCTGGATTAATTTTGGTGAATCAAGGCCTCTACCAAGGCCTTTATTGTATGCGGTTTGTTAGTGACACCAAGTCCTGCTAAGGAACTATTCAGCAAATTTTCCATCAGACAGTCAGAGGTAGAAACAACACACCTGGAACACGGAGATGCAGGACTAGAGTTAGCAGACATTACTTGAATGAGTCCAAAGGCAAGAAAGAAGAGAGATAAGGAGCAACTGAATACTGAGAAGTTCAGTACAGCCTCCTTGACAGAGCTGGAACTAGGTCAAGGATAAAGCAATGAGTTTACCTGGTACTGTGGCAATCTAACAGCCATAGGCCTTAGGGCAGTTTTACCTGAGCAGGTATGGTTGCAATATTTCAAGATCTTCCACCTAGTCCCCAAAGCATTTATACATTTAGAGGTCTGTAATGTTAAAACGCAATGGAGAGCACAGCAATGATAGCAGGGTAGCAAAGTCCTAGGCTGCAGCAAGGATAAGCCCAAGTACAGCAGACATCGACTCAGAATCAAAGGAAAAAGTCTGCTTACTCCTCAGAAGGCCTCAGGTAGGCAGGAACCTCCAGCAAGACACCCTTGCCCCCACTGCCAATCCTTAAATGAGGTCTGGGAAGGGATGGATCCTGGCTCTACCATTTCCAATCACTCCGGTACATTCTATAGGTTTATATATCTTGTGAAGACAACTTGATCAAGAACAGAGGAACATGCTGGCTAAAAGGAGTCAAATCTTTTATACATATGGCTAAGTGCCTACCCCTGCAAAAATGTGCCAGTCTAACAATATTTTGTCTTGGAAGAATGAAGATCGCCTTAGTGTAACAGTGCCAACTGTTTCATCATTAGCTCCGTTACCACAGCATCTTAGAAAGAGCTACTCTTCCTGCTATGTGCTTGCAAATAGACACACAAGAACATTAACAGATAGGAAAATCCTTAATTGGAACCTGTGCCACATTCAGTGTTAATATTGCCTGTAAACTGATTTTTCTTTTAAAATTCTTTATAATTAAATCCTTGGGTTTCCTTTCACAAATAGGTTGACACTGATTTGGCCACGAATTCTGATGGAAGACTGAGCTACCATATTTTTGTTTTATTTTATTTGGCAAAGAACACACGAAGGAAAAAGTGTGCTATGAGTCAATTCTCCAGACAGGAGTTATAATGAAAGCAGTACAGTTCTTCCTTATAGCATTAAGGCTGTAAAAGCTTATTCCTCTTCCAATACTATGGGCACTGTCCATCACCAAAACCATCAACACTACAGACTCGTAACTCAAGACTAGCAGCCTTTGAAGTATGATTTGTACCAATCGCTCCTTGAAGAAAGCTAAGAGGTGAAGTCTGCAGAAATTAAACACTGTAGTTTCTTTTCAAGATGAGGCTGAAGAGTTCTTTCAAAAATACAAATAAAAATCTTCCCAGCCAGGAGATCTGTATTTCATCATGCCATGCACTACACAGTTCAGAAGTCTCTACAAGCAACTAGTTTATGAACAGGAGGAGTAAGAGAAGTACCTGAGCAGTCAGAAGGGCTGTTCTACACGTAGGGAATGTTAGAGAGTAGAATTAATACTTCTAATGCAATCTGAGTCGAATACTGTTGTGCTATCACAAATGAAGGCCACACTGAGAAGCAATAGCAGAGTCAGTAATCAATGTTATTTTTAAACACAGTCTCAGTGAGTAACTTACTGTTTCTTTACTATGTAACTGGCGTTAGGATGAACCCAGGAGTCAGCTATTTTGCCTAAATCTGTCATTGTAATTTCATTACTTAATAAATGAACAAATAAATAAGAAAAGGAAAGAAAAAGGTTAAGAAATCTGTCTCCAAGCAGAGAAATAATTCATAGCTAATAGCTGCCCACCAGGAATATAATTACGACATGTTACTAGAGCGAGACAAGGACTTATCTATTTTGTGGAAGAGAGAGAGAACAACAAAATACACCTGTTTTTCACCAACAGGCCATAGGAGATGAAGTTTAAAAATTCTTTCTTACCTAATCCAGTTTGCTTCAGAATTTTCTGAGTTCGCAGATACTGTAACAACAAAACACCAAAAGAGTAAAAGTTTGACAGTCTTCAAGACACCTGAGATCTTTGGCATTTCTCCAGCTGTTTCAAAGTAACTGGCTACCCTAGCTAACAGCTGTTGACATACATGAACATCATTGTATGCGCTTTGGTTCTGTTTCAAAGCTGATTAGCAATAAAAGAGAATAAAGTGAAAAATTGAAGTCTGTATTCGTTACCTGACATAGTTTCTGTTGGCCATATGCTGGACTCAGCAAAAAGTGCTGTCCCACTGAGCAATAAACCTGAAATGGTTGAAGTCTGAATTATTAACAAGAACATGAGGAGGTCTTGAGCACATGATGAATGAAACAGAAATCCAAAACTTATAGCCTGATGTAATTTGTAGAGGGAACTTAGGAGAGTTTCCTGAATACTCCACTTACTCAGCTGATTCATTGCAAACAGAATGGCACATGGAAAGAAGTGGGATGATGTTTTATTGTGATTCAGAGAATGATGGACACTGTCCCTCAATCCGTCTTCATATTAATCTTTTACTGGGGAATTTAACATAAAGGGAAACATCTGGCTTTTATGGTTGTGGTATGCCTTTCTGTTCCCCTGGTCACCTCTCTTTTCAGTGATTAGCAGCTAATGTTCTTCCAACACTGTGCTGTGCCCTCCAGCATTTTTGTACCTAAAATCATAGATGTGCTCTTCAAGCAACTGACAGATCCACCGATACCGTCTAAGTTCACACAGTATTTCAGAATTAAAACTGGGTCATCCAATTAACTTTGAATATGGCACAGCTGGAATGAAATCTACAGATTTCTGGGCAAAGGCTGTAACTTCTTTAACATAACTTCTTGTCTTTTGATACTGCTGATAGCAATTAGAAAGTACCAACTAAAATAAGAAGCCTTGCCAGGATGAAAGGAAAAAGTGTCATCAATTTTTCTTCTCAAGAGTATTTTCTAGTCCCTCTGTATTAAGTTTCATGGAATTCTTATTAATATTTGAACTGCTATGTACTGCACACTAATGATTAGCACAGCATTTAGAAAATGACTTCATCTATTCAGACATTTTGTACTGCTCCACCTAAACACTACATTCCTAATTCTGGGGATGGGAGACACAGGACTTGTAAACATTAACACGGAAGTTGGACATTCAGATTGAAACTCACAACAATGAGGAAACAGTACCAGTAAGTGGAGATAGGAGATGGGCAACATCAAGGAAAAGGACACATCTGAAACTTTGCACTAATTAATCAAATCAGAGCCTCTGTGCAACTGGGATTGAGACCCTCCATTTGCTTATGCCACATAAACAGTCCCTTCTCTTGAAATTCACAATTATGCCTTGCTCCAAACTCTCTGCTGGGCTGGCTGATTTTGTTGTCTGCTCAGGTATTATTTCCAAAAATGTCAACTCTGGGAACCCAAAGTACAAGGACAAAAATAGAAGTATATGGTAAAGCACATTTCTTACACATTTGGTGGATAGGACACAAAATGTTTATATTTGAGAGCAAATTGAGAATAACAACTTGTAGTGACTTTAGGAAGCCTGTACAACAAACAAACCTAGAAGAAGGAAAAATATAACTGAGGGTAAATAAGGCAAAGCACAAGAGGGAACAAATGTGAAACTGTGTCAAGAAGAGCAAAATAGGAAATGGTGAAAATACTTAAAGCTTCATAGACAGTAAGAGACACATTATGGGAATAAAGTGTAAGAACCTGTAAGGTTGAATTATGCAATCAACAAATAAAGCAGGCACATTTTTAGACAAGAAAGGCCCATGCTCAACCAAAAACCTCACTGTCCAAGCAGAATATTCAACAAATAACTGCCTGGGCTGATACCAGTGATTATACCATTATCTCAGGTGTGCTGAGCACAGCCACCAGTGCATCATCACACTCCACAGTCCAACTATTACCATCAGCGTGGGAAGAAGGAAAAGAAACTTGTTGTCAAGTTTGTTATCAACCATAATGCCATCACAATAAAAAGGCAAACAGCAATGTATTTTCTAACGCTTCACAGTTTGTGTTCATTTTCAGAATCTGTAAGAGCAGGATAAACAATGAAAGATGCCAAAGGTCACGTGCTAGCTTTAACTCTTCACTTATTACAAAACATTCATTTCTCATACTTGTCCCACTACTAAAAGATTAATAATTCATACCACACTATGTCAGAAAATGCATTCAATCCCCTTAATTTTCATCTATTTCACAAGAAGAGTAAAGTTAACACCATCTGATTTTTTCAAATGAAATGATTTTTTTCAAATGAATTTTCAGTGAAAATAGGAGACATTAGCAATAACAGCACTCCATCACCACACAAGGAGGCAAAGTCAGTGCCTGAGGAAGCAACAACTAGATGAGAGTTGGAGGAGTACCAGCCAGCTAGAGGCTGCTAACATACCTTCTTTCTTACAGAGCAGCAGCCTAGGATGAAAAATCTCATGCGCCCTTGCCCTATCTGCTGTGCCAACACCACAGGCGAATTCTCAGCTGTGTCAATACAGCTTCCTGCCTGCTGCAAAGCACTCAGAAGAGACAGTTCAGCTTTTCACCGTCAGATGTTCATCCCAGAGTAATAGCATTCTAGTCACAGCTCTCCAGTTTTGACGCTGTGAAGCACATATGGCCTCACACATTGCATCTTTCAGACTCTATTCCACAGAGAGGGGAAAATTCCTCACAGGTTTTTTTTGTTTGTTTGTTTTTTGACAATTAGACAACAGTTTTTCAAGGTATTTTTTAGTTACGTGGTGTGGCAAGTCAATTTAAAGGCCTTGTTGTTTTTTTTTTTTAAATGCAGCAGCTAGTACATTGTGAGCTTTCCTGACACAAATATCAGTCAGATCTTGTCACTCCTAACAAGCCACCGTTTTCAATTCCACTTGGCCAGACCTCTGAACAGGAGCACAGAACTGTGCAAAGGTGTGAAAGAAGCACTCAAGGCAGGAAAACTGGGAGAGAACCAACAGGAGACAGATGTAGAACATTAGATGGGTTGCTCCTTCTACATTTCAACCTGCAGAGTACTCCACTGCTTTAGCCAAACAGTAGAACAGATGCTCTCCCCAGCTACACACAGTAAATTTTTGGGTGATCACCACCTTCAGTGCTCTAGATTCTGCTGCTACCATTTTAGGAGTTACAGGTCCGTATCAAACATAAGAATAATCCACCACAGCAAATGGGTTCACATATTTGATTCCTCTTGTTAACACTAGGGCTCCATATTTCAGACTGCAAAGCATAAGGCTTTACTGAAAACACCCACTCTGAACTCCCATCCTGAACGACTGCTGATTCATTGTGGCTAACTTATTCTCCCACAGTCCAGCTCAGTTTAATTTCATGAAAAGGAATTAAACTACAACAGAAGAAAACCAGGACAGATCTTTCCTACTGAATGAAGTGCTGACTATTCCTGCAGGCACTGAGCATTCTCCTTTTCCCTTGAGCAATTAAGCCAAACCACCTTTGTATTCTCTAGCTCTGTAATACTGAAGTTCAGCAGTAGAATAAATTGGTAAAAAGTGCAGAATTTTCAGTATTCCAGTACACCTTCCTGAACACAAACGTTCTTAGAATACCCTCACAGCACTGCACAGTCTACGAGCACTTTATTCATTATTCTCTTCTCTGTAGCTTCCTCTGGCAGAAGACTGGCAAAGACAGTAACTTCTGTTTTTGCTACACGGTGTTTCTCTTCCTCAGGGAAAGTTTACGCTCAGGAGTCCTTTGTTGTCCTCCAGCCATTAGCGTGCAAGAATCATTGTCTTTGTCCAGTGAACTTTTCATTCTGAATGCGCTTGGCAAAAAACACCGCAAAATTGGTCCTGGTAGCTCATAAAGCAGCCAGTCACAGCACTGCTTGCTGAACCTCTCATCCCTGTACTCTCAAAGCCAATAATACAGGTATGTTTCTTCTAACCAAAGATTTTGGGCAGTACTACAGAAATAACTTACTAAGCCCGTACATCAGCTGGTCAGCAAACAATTCCGAGGGAGGAATCACACAGCTGTCCTCACTCTCCAACATGCACCTGTGTATTGCTGCAGATAACCTTCCTGCAGGTGCTAAATGACAGAGCACCACACGCAGCAAAAGTTAGCACAAAGGGATGAAAAAGTTCCTATTTTCTGTATCCAAACTGATCCACTTGCACCTAAATTGACCTTCAACTCGAAAAGGGTCCGAGAAGGCTTTCAGCATCCGATGCCCACCTCACCTCCTAGCAGGACTAGTGTATGAGAGCATACAACCTGTGGTAAAAGAGCTCTGCTTGGTTTAAGTCACAGTTTTATTTCTGGAACATAACCTGGGTGAACACTTGTATTTTTACTTTATGTGCTACAGTGTCAGTAATCCGCAACAACTAAGATAAACACTAGATGACAAAAGAACATCACGTTAAAAAATAAACGCATTACAGTTTGAAATAACGCATCAGGATTTGGGTGAAGTTTAGTTTAGTGGTACAAAAGGGGTCTAAAAGGGATTCAAGGTATTTTCAGGTGCACGCTTTCCACAGGATTTGACTGTGGGCTGAGACAGAAACAATTCGCTGCTTTGGCAATAAAAATAAATAAATAAAACACCTCAGTAACTACAGTGGGATTGCTGGCACTCGATCAGCATTATGAATTTTTGCACTAACAGGAATTTCAAGGCAGGAAGAACACGTCGCGCTTAACTGCTTCAAAGCACCTCAAAGCAAAACACCAAACCTCGGTTTTCATTGCACCGCGGTGCTGGGATTTCAAAGAATTAGGTTAGGAGAGTAAAAAGGGAGGGGGAAAGAAAAGAAAGAAACCAGGTTTTAAATATCAAAACCTAAAAGCTATTCTAGATTTGCACCGAATGGAATGCACCGCTTTAGAGAAGCATCCGGAAAGACGCTCCAAGTCCGCCTCCTCTCCAGCAGCGTGCAGCATCACGTACAGCTGCTTACCTCACAGAAACCGTTACGTGTGTGTACCTCCCCCCTCCGCAGCGGACATCTCAGGGCGCAAGAGAGGAAAGCGCAAGCCCTGCCGGCGCCGGCTGCCGCGGCGTTACTTCAGAGAGGGGACAGCCCCCGCCCCTCACGCCGCCGGTCAAACAGCCGCCGCCATTTCGCAGCCGCGCTCCGCGAAGGGACGGCTGCCGGCGAGGGCGGCCCCGCGGGGCCGGGCGGCGCCAGCCTCGCCCCGTCGAGCCCGGGAGCGACGTTACCTCAGGGCTGCGCGGCTCAGCGCTGGTGTCTCGTGGAAGGTCGATTAAAAACCACAGAGGGCGAGATGTAGTGAGATCTTAAAGGAGCGGCGAGGAGCGAGAAAGACAATTAGCGCACACGTGTGCGTAATTGGTATTACGCTGCTTTCGCTGGGGTTTACTGGACACCTCGGAGCGCTCCAAATTGTCCAAAACAATTATCTGAGAGTGCAGGTTAGTCTGCACCCCTGGGAATTCTGTCCTGGGGCAAAATAAATGTTTTATAAAGAATTTCTCCCCCCTTGGGAGTGTTTCTGTGGTGGGACACCCCAGTCTTTGAGCTCTGTATTTGTATTTCGTCCGTATTTGGGCTTAGAACAAAATTTTCAGGTTGTTTGTGGTTGCTCGATTAGGAGAAATTCAGATGGGTATTTCTCTGTTACACGTCTGTTAAAATAAAAATAAAAAGCCCAGAGAAACCAACAGGAGGCTCTTCCCTTTCTTTATGTGCGCGTGCTTTTTCCATCCTCACATTGCTGGGGCCCTGCTCAGCTTTCCCTAGCACTCAGAGTAAGCGCTATGTGGCTTATCATGAGCACCCTCTGCTTCTTCCATAGGGTTTTTCATTTTATTGCTCTCAACTGTGTTTGGATCCATAAAAATGAGCAGATCTATTTTTGTAGTCAGAAACACACAGTTCAGCTCTGCCTTCCCCGGGCTGAGGATTAAGGTTCTGTGTTTAGAATGATAGGAACCAACAGCCCAATTTAATGAGATACAAATAAGGAGGAACAACTACTATTTGCAGCAGCTTCAGTCAGGTCTGACCCCCTCCAACCACACCATCAGCTCTCATCTCTATCTTTTTTTAAACTAAGAAATGGTCTGTATGTAATGGTCATAACAATAAGAAAAAAAAGAGGACTTCACAATCATATCATTCTTTGTAATTATTCAAGATGCAAAGATAAAGACTAATTCTTCCTTGTCACCACTTTTCTCCGTTACTGCTTTTTTTTTTTTTTTTTTTCCTTTTAAACAAAGCAGGAGTTCCTAACAGTAAATGTGCTCATGATGACATTAACAAGAAACTGAGGTGGTCTGACAGTTTTGCTGAGCAATGTCCCTTTTCATATTACTGCTGTTTTCTTGAATTATACACCAGTGTATACAAAGCCTTCGCAAGCCTTTATTTTCTCTATCCACGGTTGCAAAAATTCTGTAATATAGGATTATATAAATTGTATGATAGCAAATAGTAATACAGACAGCTCTCACATCCAGTCAAACTGGACAGCCAGTAGCCTTGTCTAAGAGCATTTAATCCTGCATGGTTTCAGCTTGCAGAAGGTAGAACACACAAAGACATCCCTTTCACCTGTGCACAACGTTCTGAAGCATCATTGCCCTTTGTGTAAGAGATTCCTACATTCAAGCAAAAAGAACATCTATGTTGCTAACCTGTAATTGTTTCCTCGGTATTCTCAAGAATTTTGAGATACAGGAGCTCTAGATATTTCACATTTCTCCCATAGTCCCTGCCTCAGTTTTTAAACCACAGGAACTTCCCTATCACTCTTTTGTCTCTACAATCTGGACTTCCTTAGGCTCTGTTACAGAAGCTCATCTTTGTATATTATTTTCTTTAATCAATCCCTTGAGTCTGCCTGCTTGCTTTGCTCTGATGCTGATGGCTCTTCATTCCCTTTTTCCCTATCCCCTTGCAGACCAGCTAGAACAACTTTTCCAAACGCAACCAGACTGTTCAACATACCTGTGTGCAGTGAGGAAACAGTCATGATGGGTAAGTACACTATACTGGAGATACATGAGCGGTGTGCCTGCAAAGTCCATGTCACATGGTGGATTTCCAAACAGAACTGTTTTCTAGGGAGTGACAATTTTCATTGCAGTAGCTTCATGGGTGCAACTGGCATGCACAATTTGCGGATATCCATCCATGGGTCTCATAAACACCTAAATACAGAACTTCAAAAGACAACTGAGAATTTGAAGTTACAAAACAAAGCAACAAAATTTACCTTAATTCTACCTTGCACATTTCAGCAGGAATAAATTTCAGATGACATAATCCTTCCATTTTTGTAATGTTACGCAAGAAATAATAGGTTTATTTTTAGTTGCCCTTTACTGGTACCCGCACTTCTTATTGCCTTTGATAGCAGTCAGATTAATAATGTCATTGCTTGCAGTAATAGTGTTGCCAATCCTAAACTACAATTTACATAAGTGTTACTTATCCAGTAGCTGAACTGAAACTAGCTGTATTTAAGTACAACCATTATTTTGTTGTTGTTTCTTGCAAATCTACACTAGAACACTGAATTGTTGTTATACTTCTGATTACTTGTGCAGTGATGATTGATTCATTGTGCAATGGCTCTGCTAATGCAAGCTCAGTAAGAGATGAGTCATTCTTATCCTCTGTTTAGATTATGTTTTCAAAATAAGTAATTTCTAACTTGTATGGCCATGGTTAGATGACAAAAGGTGAAAAACTATTATTAAATGAAGTATTATAAAATTGGAATACGGAATATTTTTTCCAAAGTGAATACTATGCTGCATTTAACTGATGAGTGTATTCTGCACAAAGTAATTTTTGTGAGCACACACATGTGAGAATCCACTGGTATTTAAACACATAACTGACTGGTAGTCAGTCACATAACCAACAAGTTGTAAATGCAAGTATTTTAATCATTTAAAAATATCAATCATTGCAATGAAACCTCCTCTTTTTGTAATTAAGAAATTGAGCTGCCCTGATATAGTGTTAGAATGTCCTTATTTAAGTGGATTTAAACGAGCATTATTCACTACAGTAAACTTCCTCTAGAAGTTTGGATTTCATGCTTTTTAAATCCTTGTAGTGAACGCTTTTTACTTTGCCCAGAGATGGGCTTGTAATTACAAACAGAATGCATGGTTGCATTAACCTGCACACATCCTAAGCACCGTGTCAGCAGATGTTAAAGCAATAACATTGAAAAGTTTTGCTTAAAGAGGAGAAATCATTGCTGGAGATCTTGAGGTGACTGCTGAAACGTTTAACTACTTCCATGAAAATCCTGAGGCGGTTTGAATTTTGGCTATCCAAGTACAGATACAGCACTCTGAATTGTGAGTACCTGAGTCAATGAACACTGCATTGTAATTTCTTGACGTACCAGGCCACGAGGGTGCTGCTTTGTATTTTCTTTCTTAGTCCTTAAATAAATGCAAGTGTATCCTTGTTCAAGAACTGCCTCTATCTTGAAGAAGAAAAATAAATAAATAAATCTCTGTGGCTCAGTTAGTGCATGAGGAGAAAAAAAAGAAATCCTAAATATAGAAAATACTGTATTACCTGAATATGAGACAGGAAGGGCAAAGGAATTGAAATGTTTTACAGTATGGATTTGAAGGAAAACAAAACTGCAAAGGGAGATGAAAACAAGAGAACCACTGTTAGAAGACTATTAAGCAATGAAGTAAATGAAATAAAATAATTAAAGTTGAAAGGAACCTCAGAAGGTTACCTGGACCTATGCCTCTGCTCAAGATGGGACCCAGAACAGGTTGGTCAGGAGCTTGTACAGACTGTTTTGGAGGGAAGCTCCACAACTTCTCTGTCAATCTAGGTATTCCTGACATTTAGATAAAGCCTCTTATGTTTTAGTTTGTGCCCACTACTTGTCCTGGCATCAGGTATCACAGAGAAGAGCCTGGATCAGACTTTGCACTGTCCCTTCAGGTATTTATACACATTGATAAGATGCCCTCTGAGCCTCCACTTCTCCAGGCTGAACAATCCGAGATCTCTCACCCTCTCCTTTTAAGAGTTCCAGTCCTTTGATCATTTTGGTAGCTAGATACTCTGCAGTATGACCACCTCTTTCTTGTACTTAGGACCCTAGAACTGGACAGAGGATTCCAGGAGTGGCCTTGCTAATGCCAAGTAGAGGGAAAAGATGACCTATCGACTTGCTAGTGATATTTGCCTAATGCAGCTGTCAGTATGTAAGAGTGGATTCTAGCGTAGAGGACTCCACTCTCTGTGGAAGTAGTAGCAAGAGGTATATTGAAGTTTTATGCATGCATTCAAAGATGATTTAAACTGGAAACTAGCACCTGCAGATAAGTCAGATGAGTGCATCAAAACTATACAAGTTCAATAAGTATAATTACTTATTAATGCTGTATATTTGCATTGGTAAAGAGCAGGAGAAGCCACTCAAAATAATAGCCCTAGCCAAGACTAAAGTGCAAGGTGCATAACCATAGACAAACCTTACGGATCATAACCACAGTTACCAGTTATGATCACAGTTAATCGCAAACTGCAGAATGACATCTGGAAATAAAAGAAATACCTGATGTAGCACTGAAAAGTAAATAGCATGACTGAACTACAGGGAGTTATTGGATTAATTCCCAGCTTTAAATTCCAAAGGAGAGGTGACTCAGAGGACTTAAAAGTCAACAACAAACAATACATATAGATCCTACACGTTATATATTCCAGAAGCCGATTGCCAAGACAAGGATCTACAGAGCATTCTACAAAATCATCTGTACCACAATTAGCAAACATAGTGCTCTTCCACAACATGAACCAGGTTATCCAAATTCCATACTCTGCGAACTTATCCTTTACTACATCTGCAATTTGAGTTTGAGTGCAATGCTCCACAGACCAATCCTTAGAAACAAACTGTTTTGTACAGCTTTGTTCACAAAGGCAGCAGCAAGATTGGGAATGCCATTACTATCCCTCCTCATGGCTACAGTCAGAAGCATTGCTGGACAGACAACCACATTTTTGTTATAAATATCTGAATTTCCCCTTACTTGGTGCCTGTCTGAATCACCAAGCTGCCTACATCACACAAATGCTTGAGCTGAGAAAGTACGTGAGATATTAACTGTAAAATTTGAAAGGTAAAACTCATGTAGATGATCGCTTATCCCCATGTTCTTTCTCTTCCGCCTTTCCACGTACAGCATATACTTTTTTTCCATAGTACAGCAAATTAAATGCTGCATAAGAAAAAAAAACACCATTAAATATCCTATTTTAAACAAATAACCTTTGCAATTCCTAACAACTATTTGAGTGGTACACTGCATAGCAACACTGGTAAGAGAAATCAACAATTTTTTATTGGCCTCATTCCTTCTTACAGTGTGGTGTCTTCCTAATGAGTTCCCTTAGTGTTCAACATCCATCGTTGCTGCGACACGTTTAAACAGGTAAATCATTTGAATGGGACTAGCTTTCTTCTATTTATTGTTGCCAGGCAATACACCTCATAGGTATTCACCAATGCAACACATCTTATGATGTGCATTTCAGGGGACTAGATACAACAGATATGCAGCATCCTTGGAATTACACTTGCACAGAACAGCACTAATCAAATACCTCAGCTTGAGATTGTTTTGTATTTATCACCTCTTTACAATGATTGTGAATTACAATTACTAATTGCAAAATTATACATAGTAGCCTAATATTCACCAGTTTCACCCACAATTTAAACAGTCCCAGTCAGTGAAATGCATCGTTCTAACAGAATCCATTTATATAACTATTATTTTAAGTATTTTCTTCCTTGTATATGGTAAATGTCTTGCCTTTATCAAGTGTGTGACTGAAAAAAGTAATCCAGTAGGGATAAAGCATAATTATGAGCTATTTCTGAATAACTAGGGATCTAAAGGTTACTTGAATGACATGAATCACTTACTGGGAAGTATCAGTTGTACAAATACAGTTGTACCAAACTCATGAAAGGCAATAAGCATCTTTGACTCTCAGAATATTTATTTCTTAAGACAGCAGCTTCTGGCAGGAGAACAAACGGTGATGTGGAGATGCACATGATATAAATGATGACGTAAAATGAAGGTTTACTGTAGGAAACAAACCAACTTTAATTTCCTAGTGATTTTATTACTGCCAAAATACCTGTGTGGAAAGGGGTGACATTTGAGGGTAGAGGCAGCAACACATGAAAACATACAAAAAGCATGAAAGAATCATATCTCACTCGAGTCCTATGTGCATACTTATAATCCTTTGAAGATCCTACAATCTGGATTGCTGTAAAACCACTTGCTTTACTATTACAGAGCAGCACTTGTGCTTGCTTACAGTACAGAGCAGGAGATGCTCCCTGTCCTATAGGAGTTTACAACATAACTGCAAGGACAAGAACAATGGGCTCAAGCACGAGGCTAAAAAAAACTAAATGAAATAATAGTCAACTAGAGCAAGAAAACAAGCAGTCACAGTTTCTTCGACATAATTTTCAAACTGTACCTTCTGGCTAGCTGTTCTTCCCTAAAGTTCTCTGAGAAAATATTATCTTATTTGCCAGCAGTCGTTACATGCCTTTCTGAAGCTGCTTGGGCTTCTTCTGTTGTGGAATACTACACAAATAAGGCAGTTGCATATAAAATATGTAGTCAGCGAAGACACAAAAGAAGCTGCTGCACTGCATGGAGAGAGCCAAAGAAACTGAAGGAAAATAAAACTCAAAAACTATATGAGTGGCTTCAGCAGCCAGGTGCAAAGGATATTCATTGGCACCTGAAAAACAAAGACTCATTATCTACTTAAAGTATTTGCTCACATGTAATCTCTTAAAACACGTTGTTCCAATTTGATGAGAAGTGGTTCCATACACAATCCCATTTCTACTTTAATAGGGGATATGTTTTAAGGCTAAAGCACGGATACAGTAGAGATGGCTCAACACTTAAAAGAACTGTTCTTTAAATGAAAAGATTTTTGTTGCTGTTGAAAGCTTACAAATATAATAAAAGTGGAATGCACCCACTATCATTTTTAGTCAAAATCAAGTGTCAAAAGTTTAGCAGTTGTAAACTGAAAGCAGTTCTACAATGGGCAATGTATTAGACAACAAGAGGTACAAGCAATTCAGCTGGCTAAAACATACAGACATATTCAGTATAAGGAACTGACTGAAGGAGCTTGACTTTACAGGAAAAGTTTTCACTTAGAGAATTCTTGCTCAGTGATGGCAAAGTAATGGAAGAAAATGTAGTTCTACCTCTTGTCAATAAAACATTTGTTTCCATGCTCAGTGGAAAAGTTTTACCACTCATGTGGTACCTACAAGGGATGAAGAGAAAGGGAATATTAAATTCAACTATGTGAGTGATTTCTATTGAACTGGCTGCTGTTATTACAAATTAAGAGACCAATCTCCTTTCAGCACATGACAGAATTTCAGGAAATGGCTTTATAAATAATGGTACTTTTATGAAGGCTCGTTTAGAAACATTCCTAATTGTGACTCAGAGCCAAATTCAAAATGCTTTTCAAAAGATGTTTTTTTCCACCTCATATTTTCTGGTACCATACATAAGTATACTTTGCAAGAAAATCATGAGTTAGGATAGTAAGATTACCCTTTAAAACTATCTTTTATTTAACAACATTCAACTGTGCTTTCTTAATTATATTTCAAAGAAACCGTATTTGAAGCATGTAGTATTAAATCTTCTCAACATCTAGAGTGATGAGAAAGTATAAATGATATTGTACTGAAAAAAAATCTAAAACTTTATCAGTGAAAAAGAATTTCTAATTTACTCAGCCACTCTGCCCATTTATACAACTAAAAACTAACACAATTCAACTTGACTGAGTGTATGTTTTTCCTACTTAAGCACATTCACATTTGCAGGAATTAATACAACCTAGCAAGAATTATATAGCTGCAGTGACAGGACAGTATACTGGCAAAAGAACCAAGTCCAAGGTCTGTAGTTGCAGCAGTTGGGGCTGTTCTCAATCTAAAATCACTTGCAGGCCAACAACTGCCCATCTGAGAAAATGCATGGGTGCTCAGGGCACAATATCCTGCTGAAAGATGGCATTCGTGTAACGTGGGCTTTCAGTATGGATCTCACAGATTGTTATTACATGCACCCATCATATCTAAGTACTGATTTAACACTGAGCCTCCATACATTGGGTCAGCCTGTATTCTTACACTGCAAACAGCATCGCTTCATTCTTATCTAGCTTAATGCTCAGTCTCCATTCATCACTATCCCCACCTCTGAAAACAAGGAAGCACAAAGCAGGACAACAGAATCTAGTTCAGATGAAAATTACACATAAAACATGTGTAACAAGATCTGCATACTAATTTACCGTATCTTCTGGCAGCTGTATATACACAGAACAAACTAATCCCATGGGATTCCAAAAGTAAGAATAAACATTTTTTAGATACTGGAGCAAAACAAGCACTTTCAAAAAGCAAAATGCCACATGCCTGTGCAATACTTTGAGGTACACAAGATTCCTATTGTAGACGTGATGAAAATACCCACTGAGAATTTCAAGCTGTCACCAAAAGAAAAGATGTCGTTATGGTTATTATGCAAAGGTAGCAACAATCAAGACTGTTCCACCAAATTTCTCAAAGGTCAAAAGAAATGGCAAAATTTCATACACAAAGATATACATTCAAAAACTTGCAGTGATAGTTATTCCAGGAGCAGATTTGACAGAAGAAATGATCAAGAACCGCTTTCCCAAAAAGACACTTTCTTAACTCAGCATTTTAATGTTAGCACTTTGCAGCAGCAACATTGTAATAGCAAGCACAAAAGTAAGCCCAGCCTTGAGTGGTGTAGGTATGAATGAAATAAAATAATCCAAATTATTCACATCAAACATACACAACTGCACAAAAGTAACAAAGGAAAAAACAAATCAGAATTACTCTGTACACAAAGTACTCTGCTTAAAATTCTGATATCCAAATAACTGCCTGGGGATTGTGTGGAATTAGTAACTGCATTTTGGATGACTGAGGTGGAAAGCAAAAAATTCACCAACACACAAATTGACAGTAGACTTTTATTAACATATCTTACAATGCCGATTACTGTATTCCTAGCTTTGTAAGTTCTCTGATGCATTTTAAAGATAGATTTATGTTCTACAGTAATGTACTGTACTTACATGGTCATTCCTACAGGATATCACACCAGAACATCTGAGTAATGCACACACACGCCACTCTAGTTTGGACCTGTTATTTTTCAAGGTTAGCTTCATAAAACAGGATAAAAAAAAGTAATGGGGGAAATCAAAATTCTTGTTTAGCAGCATGCAAGGATATTCAAGTACAATTTTCAAAGTAATTTTTTTTTTGTGTGTTTTTTTAAATTGACTGGTGACTAATTCACCAGTACTAAAATAAACACTATGAAATACCCCAATGTTAAAGTTAAGGCTAATAGTTTAATTAACATCCATATGCACAACCAGAGAACGTTCCATTTCAAATAGAACACAGTAATCAAATTCTGGATACGTTATCTCTTGTGAATGTAGCATCGGTGCTTCAAACTACTGATTACTCAAGTTCATGAGCCCTGTAATAATGTTATGCTGGGGATGTAAAGAAACTTTTTGCTTCTCAACCACACTTACAAAATGGCCTGATACTCATAATGAGCAATGCAAAAATATTACAGGCAGAACTTATAATACAGTATCAAAAAAGTAATATTTTGGAAAAGACATAGCTGTTTAGTTGGTGAAACAGTAATTTTAATCTTACAGGAAGTACTGTAATACTTTTGAAATATATATATATTTATACGTATGTATAAAAACCAGCATCCATTATTGTGGGGGATTTTGAATTGCAGTTATCCAGAAAATTTCGTTGTATTTAGTCACTTTTCCTTCTGTCCATTTCTCCTTGATTGCTACACAGTCATTTTATTTCCCCTACACACTTTTCACTAAGTAATGACTTCCACTGGGGAATTGTTTTCATTGTATACATGGTTTTCTCATAAGATGTTTTTATTTTACACATATAAATTTTATTTTACACACGAGCTACGAAAGTCAAAAATACCAGGAACTGCTTGGTAGTGCTGTATGAAATAGCCAACATGTCCAACACCTGTGGAAAAACATCAGTAGCGATATATTACACACCAGTATTTTAACTGTAATCTTTCCTGCCAATGCACACAGTGTGGGGTTTAGTCCAGTCTGGCCTGTTCTCTTGAATTGCCTTAGCCCTCTAAACATGAACTGATTTGGCATTCTTCCAGTAAAGCTGCATATGCATTGTGTTCACATAGGCTACAGCTCGCCTTTTGTTGTTGAAAGAACAGTAATTATTCTGAACAAATGCAATGTATTAGAACCTCCTGAAATGACAGAAAAGATACAAAATTATGTTTCATTTGTAGAGTAGCCTGCACGTTTCCAAACCAGTCATTCCAAAACATACATTTGGTCTGCATTGACAGACAGGCTTATGGTTGTTATAATTGGGATCTGCCATTTCAGGTGCCATACTAATTCCCTATATACAGTGACTTCTGTATGTTTTATCACTAACGGTTTATTCAACTGGTATGGAAAAAAAGCTCGGAAGAGAAAAAAAAAAGAATATGTTTTCTGGATTACATTAAGAGCAATGAGCTACCTAATTTACAGCTATATCATGTATTTTATGGAGGAAAAAAAATTATGAAATTCCTGAGAAAGCATAAGTTTTCAGTAATGCCTGAAATATTTCAATAGACTTCTTGCAGTAAGTGAAATAAACTTTAAAATTAAACTTTCAGACCAATTGTTACCATGCAGTCTCACAATCATTGTACAATTCATGTCTAATTACAAATGCATACCAAGCAAAAAACCTCAAACCAACACAAGAAAGGCAAAAAAAATATTCAACATAGAAGATGTAGTACACATATACAGTTTCAGCAAAAATTGCTAAAAACTCAACTCCACGCAGAGAGAAATTAAAAACTGGACAGCTATCCCTGGAGCCTCTAAACAACTTGAAGTAAAACTTGTGCTTCTTAACAATATTGGACAAAAAAGTAGGACTACTGAGTGCAATCATTGCTCACACCATTTTGAGGATTTAATTTCAAATTGTTATATCACTATTTAATAGCAACAGCAGCATATTATGCAAAAATCTCATGTGTTGACCATGTTCCATTTCCCTTTTATGCCCACTCCCCACTCCATCCCAAGGCAAAGAGCTGAACTCCCATTCATTTAAAGCTATTGTCAGTCAAGTTGCATTCATTCATGGAAACAGCGATGATATGGTGTGAAGAAGATGATGATGATTTACAAGCCATTATAATGTGGCCCCCATCTTTTATTGATATGATCAAAAGTATGAGACACCCACTGCTGCTCAAGCACTTTGTATCTTTCCTTGCATATGTAGAGAGGTTTACCACGCCTGTTCAAAAACAAAAAAACAAAAAAACAAAAAAACAGAACATACTAAAGGTTAATGTCACATAAAATGGAAAACACCTTTATATATATATATAGAATATATTAACAATGAAGTCTATACTCATATTTCATCCCTCCCATACCCCCCACAGAACCATACACTTTTATTGGTGGGGGGGCTTTTGGTTTTTGTTTTTACATAAGATAGCTGCACTCCTACTCCCTTTTGGAGAAACATGCAGAAAATTGGAAATTTTTCTTCAAGGAAGGTAGAGGTTTTTATCTGCTACTGCATTATACATAACTGATACACACAGAGCAGCAATAATAAAACATATTTGTAATTAAATCATTACCTAAGATCTCTGTCTTCTTCACCATGTGCATCTAGATAAACAGAGCCCCAAAGGCAGAAACGATGGCCTCTTATGATGATGATTACAGATGCATTAATCAAAAGAAATATTCCTGTCCCAGCTCCACAGTTTTGTGAATGCTGTAAAATTATGAGTGTAGAAAGGGAAGAGTACAAAGATTCTGTTAGTCTCCATTAACTTTATATAAAAAAAAAAGCCTTTCAAAATATAAAGTATTTTTTCTTGAAACAATATACACACATTATTTACTAGATTGACGAGGAAGAGCCTGCCACAAAATTCCCCAGGCAAACTAAAACTCTGCATCTTACGCAGCCATAATTTTAAATAAAAAAAAGTTTCTGATGACAAAAGGGAAAGTACTTATTATTCTGTTAGCAGCTCCATAAGAAAAAAGAACTTCTCTACAATATTCATAATTTGTTGTACAGCAAATGATTTAGCATCACAAAATATTCAGATGGCAAGAAAAAGCAAAAACTGTCAAAAAATCTCCCTTCTCTATCTACATTCACACATCTAGTCTACAGTTCTAGAAATCTAATTTTTTTTAATTCATTTGCTTCAATACACCTCTCACTATTAGTTAATATAGATTGTGATATTTATAATCTTTTGATAATTATGTACTTTTTTTCTATATAGCTTTATTACAAGTAGAGAGTATAATTCCACTGACTAAAATAAAATGTAATCAGTTACATAGATTCTTAATTCTTTTCAACTGTTTGCATGAAGCATACACCTTAAATGTAACTTTCAATTGCATTTTCAATTTTACCTACTTCTCCCTTCTCCCCCTATAACAGCAGAATAAGAGAGAAAGGTAAATGCAAGGAATTACATGACCCTTATTTCCTTGGGTTTGATCTTATGCCCTAGTTATAAATAGCTCCCCTACAAATTTCCCCTCAGTTTTGTGAAGCCCGTTCAGTGATATGAGTTGTGAGGGCAGCAAATTTCAATAGGTTACAAATGAGAACAATGAGTCAACACTGCCCACAACAGCTTTTTAAGAGTTTTTCCACACGGAAATTAGGCCAGAGGCTTAAAAAGATTAATAAAATTGTTCTTCAGAATCCAATCTAGGTCCAACTACTAGAAACAAAAGCTAAACATTATAAAAATATTCATATGAGATAAACATCAAGACTGAGCAATGGAATTAAAAATGCCTGTCAGAATGAGAATCAAGTGCAGAACTGGAATTCTCTCTCTTACCAGTACACATTCACAGTAACTCTGTTGTTTGCAGCATAGTCCTTTCAAACATACAAAAGTACCACATACTAGGCAAACAGCCGGATCTTTAGGAACCTTGGTACAAACAGTACAAGTCTTTCTGTGATAATACTGAAAAATGGTATTGTAATTCTCAGGCAACTGAAGGAGACGTGGCAAGTCCCACTTAGGCTCCTGGATAAGCAAAGCCTAGAAAGAAAGTAGGAATAATGTATCAGTTCTGCACATTTCTTTATATAAGACAAGATAATCGAAGAATGCCATTCTCTCAGTTGCTCTCTATTTCACAGATTAGGGAGCGTCTCGCAACAGTCACCTGCATCTCCCTGAACACCCTTTAAAAAGATCACATTTTATCTTTTGTAACAGGTACAAAATGAATGCGAGCCTTTTCCCAAGGATGTTTTCTAAATGTGACATCACTTAAGTGCAAGAACCATGGCTAAAACAAAGAGGATTGAAATTAGTCTAAAAAGAAGACTGATCTCACTGTATCCACTGGAGAAAAAAAAAAAAAAAAAAAATCAATAACGTTGAAACATTTCTATTTTCTACTTCACAACTGATTTCTTAATTCTGTTCACTGCAAGGGATGCGACTAGGTGACATTTAAAGGCCCCTTCCTACTCTAACGATTCTACAATGCTCAGAAATATCACTACCATCTAATAGACAGGACAAACTTCTACTAAATATTTTCTTTGAAGAAAGCTTCTGTTACATGACCTGAGTAGGCTTCAGGTGCAGAAAATACGGGTACACTTAGAAAATAGAAATGCCATCCTTAAATGATACTGCCTCCAGCAATCATATTGAAAACAGGTTTTCTTATTCCTTCTCGTGACCAATCAAATCCATGCACACTGACATTTCTGACTGCAATCTTTCTCACATATAAGTTAGGTTCTCCGATCCTACACAAGGGGGCATGTATACAGTCAAACAATAAACAGCTGCTTCTACATCAGGTACACTTGTAGCACAAGTAATTTTGCCACATACCTTTACTTGATCTGGATGTCTATCTGCAAATGAAGCTAACTCTGAGCACCACTGTGATATCATGTCAAATGCTGGCACTGGCCAATCAAGACAAGAGGCACTGGTGAATTCATCAGATGACTGAAAAGATGGTAACAGACCCAGACAGCTTGCAAGAACTGTGAATTCTTCATCTTCCTTTTGATACAAAACCAGAGATTTCAGATTAGCACCTGACCTTTGAATTTTTATAGTTAACTATACACAGTTTATTTAAAAATACCTCTATTCAATAACAACAGTAAAAGTAATAGCATTATTGTACCAGAATGTATTCACAAAAACAGAAAAGGTTCCATTTCTTAATTTCTTCTCCCAAATAACCTCAAACTGGATTCTCAAAATAGAACTAGTCAGAACAAGAAAAGCAGAAACAACAAAAAAGTTTGTAGCTGTAGGTGAGGATTTTAATGGAATGAAATGGGGAAACAGCAAGCTATTTAAATCAGCTTAATATCTCATGGACCTTAAACATGTTTGTCTGACAATGCAATCTCTGAGAATGAAGCCCAAATATGAACAGACGTTAAACAAACTCAGGACTGTAGACAATCTGCACCAGACTGGACACCTCAGCAAATGCACTGTAAGTTTTAAAGTTCTGCTGTAATTTATGAGACAGATAGGTATGACCCATTAAAATAAGAATGTATTTGCTGGTTTTTCGCTGTTGTTTTCTTTGTTTGTTTTAAAGATAACATTTTTCAGGATACTGCTCTGGGGGAAAAAGAGAAAGAAGAGAAATAACGTTACAGAGGAACGCTATAAAACGTGTTAAGGAATAAAAAAACAGCTAAAACAAAACAGCATTTAAATAGATACATTTGAGTGTAGTCTGTACCTGGCAACTAGGTAAATCCCCTCCAAAAAGATGGTGCTGAAGTAGGCTGGTGATCCTGAGGAAAGGTAGGCAGAACTGCTGCAAATAGCACTCTACAGAATCAGGATTTACCTACAGAGGAAGGAAATAATTACTAAATTCTGAGTAAGCTGTCTCCAATGTAATAAACTCCAATGTTAACCAAATGTTATCTGTGTACACTCACTTTAATATACAGCGCATCAAACACATGTTCCAAAGGTTGGCATTTCACTAATCTTAATCTAATTTTAAACTTTGCTGTTCCCAATCCTCTACCCCACTCCATAGAATTTCCACAGACAGATAACTTAAACATTCAGTTTTCCACATTTCTGAAAGGCTTTTTGTGCACATGATTAGAACACACAAATAAGAAATATTTGTCATCCACATTCTCAACACAGCACTATCAGCATACAGTATTAATAAAAGAAAGGTTTGGTTTGCATAGACAAATTGTCCCAAGAGGATGCGCTTTAATCAAGAAAATCGAGTGGTACTGCAGTCTTTGTCAAGATCAGAGAAAACTCATTACAACAACCAAGCTGAAATACTTAAGTGAGAGAGAGACAAAGGACGTTATATAAATTTAAGAGATTTGCCAATACCACTGTTAATTCTTCAGACTCTTGTTCTTCATATATCTTCCCCATAGACAGCTCACTCACTACATGACCCAGCAATACTTCCCAAGATTTTTCTCCATTGCATGTATTCTGAAAATACATAAATAAAAACAGACTGGTCACAAAAAATAGAATTACCTGAAAAAGAAAATGTACTAAAATATATTTTCTTTTCATCAACATGGACATTAACTTATAAAGTTGCATGTTGTTTAAAAAAAATTGAAAGCATAATTTTGCAAAAAAGAAATGCCTTTAGTTAATAGAATGAAATACAATTTACAACTTTAACTACATATATTCTAAACAGTGTTCTATGAAGTACTTTCTGTGCACTTCTTACTTTTTTATGCAAGTATAAAAATGTTTAAAGTTAGAAATAATCACTTTATGGATACACTGCATTTTGGCAGAATTAAAAAAAACTGATTTTAGAAAATAAGGTATAAACTCTTGCCAAATATTGTAAATAGAAACAAGCCTATGAAAAAGATGGGAAGTTGTACTTAGAATGAACAGTACCTACTAAAGATGGGAAAAGCATATTTAGTAGAAAGAATAAATAGCCACTTAGCTTTGTATCACACTATTTAAAGGCAGCAGTTACAGAAAGCCATCAGAAACAGAAAGCAGTGTTCCCATAACTACTTTTCTTCCATGTCATAAGAAATAGCACCCAGGGAAAGCACAATAAGAATTGTGAGCTACGTTATTGTTTTAATCACTTTGCATCAACACAGGGAAGACTTCAGCTCAGATATGGCATCTAGAATACCAAACAAAGATTCACCTGGCATTATCCACAAAAGACAGAAGTAAAGCGTGATCTGTGTAAGCATCATAGGACCAAAACATCAAGTGTTGTCAGCATATAAGAAAAGCCAACCTGAACCATACTTTAAATCAATTTGGGCCTTCAGAAACTGAAGAAAAGCTATGCTTCTTAAAGACAATTTCCTTCATCACATGCAAAGCAAAACAGCTGATCTGAGGACTGTGGCCAAGATCACGTCTGCTACTAAGCACTAGCAGGAATGTGGCAGATGAAGGAAGAGATGGGCTACAACAGAACTGGAAGAGAAGAAGAGGGAGCTGTGCAATTACCACTGGCCAGCCCTCAGCACTAAGATCTCTTAGCACTAAGATCTCTTGAAGATGCACTGAGTCCATGTAGCAACATTATGCAGGATGAGGAGGAGGAAGAAAAAATCTAGAAATACATCTGGGGAAGGACAAGTTCATCAGTGGGCCTTTTGCAATGCTACTGCTCTTAGGCTGGACATCAAGAAGGAAAACACCAGGATAACATAGGGATCAAACTAAGCATATAAAGTCAAGATGCTGTCAGAACTGGGACCTCTGTACACAGGTGATCTACACAAAACAAGACAAGAGGAATGAGGAGGATGTTTCCAAGAGGGAGTGAGATATACTCTCAGTGCAGCGTATGTGCAGCAGAGAACAGTGTTCCTATTTACCTCCTACCTTTTTGCTTTCCCACTCAGAAATCTGTCAACTTCCAATGGGCTTATCACAAAAGAAAAGCAAAAAATCTCAACCGGACAGAAGTTAATCTGTTGGGTTATTTGAACCACATTAGATAACACCACCCATTCACAGTAACATACTGTTTAATATACTACAATTTTCGACTCATCCTCAACATCCGAAGACAAGCATGCTAGCGAAAATTCCACTAAAACGGTTCAGTCTTTCATATCAAAAGAAACAGCTACTTCAGAAATCCATTATCTGAGACATTATCATTATTTGCAACCCTAAAGCACAAATTCCTTTATGTGCTGCCAGTGCTTTTATGCTTCATAGAAAAACACCCTAGTAATATAGCTAGGAAGTTTACCTATCACATGCATTAGGTCTGTTTTTGCACAATCAAATCTCTCATTGTAGACAGCAAAATAAGCATTGTTTGGGTTTATCTGAGCATAAACTTACTTCTACTAACAAAAAAGCAGACCATGTTTATCATAGGGACAACAAAAGAATATAAACTGGTAACATTTTAATCTGTTTTAATGCCTCCTATCAATGCTTTAAAATTTTACAACAACCCATCATTTGGGAATCAAGTCAACAGAAAAATACAAAACAAAAACACTACAGCAACATTCCTAAGCAAATGTTCTTGAAATTGTAATAAGATGACGATAGATTGAAAGAATGACATGAAGGGAGATTAAACAAAGTGCAGTGTTATTCATTGTTGGCCAGTGTATAATTTGTCATTAGTACCCTGGAGTAGTGACAGACCAGAGTGACAAATTTACCTTACATGTGAAAAGCAGGTCATGTTTCTCAGTGTGCCTTTCACTTTACAGCCAACATAATCTAAGGCCCAGGTGTTGTGTGTAGGAATACTCCTGCTTCATTTCCTCTCCTGGCCCCAACACTTCCATCTTTTCCACTGGCATGCACTGGCAGTCTTCTGACACATCAATCCACTAAACAGAAGACTAACTAACCAAAGGATTACATTAATTACAGTGCCAGTACAGGATGAAGGTGGGGAAGGCTGGCTAAGGGAAGTGTGTCTTTGGGTAGGAAATGGCATTCAATCAGTTGAGCTTCCCTTTAAGTTTAAATGTTATCAAAAGACAAGCAAAAGATAGGGATATATCTCCCCTATTTAGTTTACACATTTCTTAAATTCCTTCTTTGTCTCCTCTTCATGTGAGCAATACTACAACAGACTGCAGACAGAGAAATGAGGATAGCTAGCTGAGAACAGCATAAACAAGGCAGACTTTTTCCAGCAATAAGCTTGCTTGCCCGTATGTCTGGTAAAGAAGTGCATCTGACAAACATGTGGTTTGCCTAGGAGGGAATACTGTCTTTTTACCATTGTAAAACTCAAAAGTGATACTACACAGTTACACTCCCAAATCTAAAATTCAGTCCAGAAACAGCACATTTTCCTAAAACCTGCAAAAATTGCAAATGCAGAAACAAAATACTGTATTTTTGTTAAGCAGAAGAAAATTATTTCAAGTAAAGCAGAGGTATCTTTTCATATGTATTTCCAGTAGAAACGTAAAAAAAGTTTATAAATATTTTAATAAATTAACCAACCTTTTTGAGAGCTCCTGACTCCTTCCATGCCATCCTATCTTCAGCACTGCATTTAACAGAAAGTGCTGCCAAGGCTTGAGTGTACAATAAAGTAAACAGCACTTTTACAATGCAGGTGAAGTGTTCTGTAAAACAAAGGAAGTCATTAACAAAAACTTGGTATTTTTCACAATTATACTACAGAGTCTGTAGCTAAGGATACAACGTTATTCAAATGAAAAGCAAACAAAACAAGTATTAAAAAAGGCGACAAAAATCATTATATTTACTTACTTTCAAAATCAACTTCAATAGCCCAAGTGAATTGAATAAGTACAGGGCACATAATTTTCCACTGCTCCATATGTTCATCTTAACCCTGATCAGAAATAATCCCTCCTAAGGACTTGGTGATGTTACAAAATTCTGTTTAGTACAAATGTTGCCTCATGTTAAGCTACTAACCACCAATAGCTACAACTAATTGGGTCCTATAGATGTAAGCATCATACCATACCAGCCAGTAATGACTAAACCATCTGAATTAAGTCACAGTCATACAAATACTGCAAGAGTTAATTCTGCAAAGAAACTGCCATTGTTTCAGAACTAACTTTGGGGAAAATAAAAAAACAACCTTATTTGCTTGTATACTTCATAGTATTTAAAGTGTTTATCTCCTATGTACAGGCTGCAGGAAAAAAGCTTTGAAATCATTTCTGGGGAGCTAACAGAGTCAATATGCAATGTCCTAAAACTGGGACAGGAAAAAGGTGAATGTGATCATCTATGAAAGGAAAATATGGCAACAATCTCTGTCCCTTTTTACTTCAGGCTGTATTTCTCTTTGCAAAGGATCCAATTTTTTAAAACTCTAGGTAGATCAAAGAAGTTTCTGTCATTACTTTCAACACTCCTTAAGTACAAGTATAACAGTAATATATTAAATCTAAAACAATGTACACAAAAATGAAGATTTTATTTAAAAAAATCTACCTACTCAAGCTTTGAAGTCAAGCAAAATAATTTTATTTATGTAAACACTTCACAAAAATTGGGTTAAACTAATTTTTCCTTCCCAAAGGATTTAAGCAAACTTCTTATGTGAAGATGAAAAGGAGGTAAGCAAGATGAAACGCCTTCCTTTTCCTTTCTTCTATCTGGTATCAAAAACCACTACTGATTTCTGAAATGAACACACCTAAGACTTAGGTACATTATGAAGTTTATGAAATAACCATTTTTCTTATATTTAACAAATGTTTACAAATGAATGCAGAAATAGATTTTGACACTTTTAATGTCATTGTGCATATAAAACAAGCATAATTTAAGCATCTAAAATGATTATTTCTAATGATGTAATTAAAACTACTTTTTTGGGGCATTATCTTCCTGAGGGGTTTATGCTGAACATGACAATGAAATGTGCTATACTTCATCCAACCTATTCTTCAGCAGGTAGCATTATAATTGACTTCCTCTCCACGTTTCCCCAGAATGGGTATCCATCATATCCCATTAACACTCTAAACCACGTGTTTTTTTTGGTTTTTTTTTCCTTTGCTGAGACTTTTACTTTCTTAAAAATCCTTCTGATGAACAGAAGGGGTAAGACTTCAGTAAATTTTTGGGCTTGATATGCACAAAATTCAACTATGTGTGCTCACAGAATTTAAAATTGCCTCTTCAGCCTGAGCTACAGCCTACAAGTGTAGCTAGAAATGACCTCAAGCTCAGAGTTCCATCTCAGCCAATAGCAGACGCAAGCAATAGAGATCTGTGAAAACAAGAATGAATTTTATTTTTTTTTTCCAGCACACATAACTGACTCAAAGCAAAAACTTTAACAAACTCCTACATTCATAAGAAAAGCTTACTGTAGAAGCCATCTAGTTTCAAAGTACTTGCTGCTGTTCTAGTTTTTTTTGTTTTTTTTTTTTTTTTAAAAAAGCACAGATTCAAAGAGAATGTAGTCAACTGTGATTGTGTACCTATACAAGTCCTAGTTGTCCTCCCAACCTCTTGCATAACTGCGATCTCTTGAACACTCACTATGTATCCGAAGCATGGCTCCAAGAACTTTGGTGATGCAAGCACTCTGCAAGAAAGTTGCCATTTTGCCTAACTTACCAGTACAGATTAACTGTAACAGTTCTCACACCTTTGGTTTACTTAAGTAATAAGCAATAGCACTGTTCATTCTTAAAAGATTGCAGAAGACAATTCACTCAGTTCAACCAGAAAATATTAACATTCCCTTGAGAGAACATTCTGTGTGTTCTTTTCTTGTTTTTCCAGTCACTTATGTTCAAAATCAGAACAGATAAATTGTAATAGCTCAACTTAAACCACTGGTATGCACCTCTTGTGTTATGATGAAAGACAAAATGCCACAAAATATCCCTAATCTAAGACAGCACTGTAGAAGCATGAAAGAAGGTTTGGAATACACCACCCAGGAGGCTCCCCAAGCTGGGCCTTACGAGACGAGCAGGATCCGGAGAGAGAGGAGTGACATCTGTATTTTAAATACTGCCATCTTTGTCCTCTGCTTTTTTTCTTGGAAATTCTAGGCTTTGCTGAGCCTCTAAGAAAAGTTCTGTTGCCAATTGTATTTGAATGTGGACTGCATTAATAAAGGCTGAGAGATTATTTCACATCTAAAAGAAGCAAAATGTGCAGAAGGGTTTCTCAGTGGAAATTAAAGTATTCCTCTCTAATACAATATTGCAAAGATTTTGGTTATATCAAAATAATTTATGCCAATAACGACGGACTGCATTTCAATGATCAGTTTTGCATCTTGGAATTTATTTTTGTTGCATTTAATGAAGCAAAACCAGACCACTGGTCACCATTCAGCAGTCTGCCACAGTCACATCCTCCTCTAAACAGTTTTGCTGTGGTGGTCATACAGTGCACACATGGCATGTCTTAACATGCTAAAACTATTATATTTATTAAAACCTGATCTTCATTAAATACGATTCCTCCTCATCTCTAATCCGACCTCACAGCTTATTTTTAAATTCACTGGAGATTTTTATGTCTTACATATATATTGAAAAATAAATAGTTGTGTTTACTTACATAACTCATACATGATGATGAATTAGTTTTTGGAGAACACAGAATTCTGTCATAAAAGTATACATTAATCTAATACAGGAGAGCAGTCACGGCCACTGTTAAGAGGTCCTGACTTTTGTAACATTTCATGGCATATTTTTTGGAAAAAAAAAAAATCAGAGGAGCATCTCAGAGGCAGTCTGCTATATAAATGAGAGCGCTGGCTTAGAAAACAAATGCTTTAGTAACGAAAACACTGCATGGGAGGAACACTAAAAACACCAGTAGGAAGGCCAACTATCGTTCCACTACTACATGAGATCTTATTTATAAAATGAAACATACTTGACATCTGCAGGTATCCATAACATTAGAGCTGTTACATTCCTGTCGAGCACAAAGAGCTGTTTCCCTCCTTTGTAAAGAGCTACCTATCCTCTCTGCCTTTCTGACAGTGCTGCACTGTGTTTTCCTGATGGCCCCCTGGTGGAGCCTGTGCACTTCCGTTGTTTTCTTCCCCCTTTAATAATTCTAAAGATTGCTATATTTGTATGCCATGATGTCTAAACCCCTCCTGTTGTAGATGATACGCTGTGAAACATCCTGCACTAAACACACTTAGGTATGCCTCCACAAAGATTAATTAGTACCATTCTGACAATCTAAAAGTTACATCACAAAGACTAGGTCACTATAAGTGACAGTTTAGTACTCAATTTTTATACTTATTTTTGCACAATGTTGAGAAATGCTTTTATGCTCCTACCTTTACAAAAAATTGTGGAACCAAGTTACTTTACAGCATCCTATTCCATTAAGTGCGCCATAAAATAGAGTTTAAAATACCTTAACAATAGAGTTTATATAGGAAACATTTTAAGAACCCAAACATCAGCACTAGGGCAAGAAGTGTGCAGGTTAGTGCACTACCAATAATCCAAATCTTCCCATTTAATTGTGAGAAATTATATAGCGTGTGCTGGCAAGCAATGACAGCAGAAAGAAAGCAAATGCAAAAGGAAGAACCTTCTCAAGTGAACTCAAAAGGGCATCTTTATATGAACAGCCTTTGAAAATTTTCTTCCTTATCTACAACTTGATCAGTTATTCAAACAAGTATCTTCTGAACAAAGGGAGGCAGCACTGAATTTCATATCATCTATGGAAGGTATACTGAAAGCCTCAGTATATACAGATAAATATTTCAGCTTCCACATTCAAATTGGATACTATTCAAGTTGATGACGTTCATTCTAATTTTAGTCAAGATCTTCATCCAATCGTTAAAGAAAAGCTTAAGTGTTCACTCCAGCACTGCATGCTCTACTTTCATTACATGTCATTGAAACTTTAGAGAAAAAGAACACAACAGAGCATCCAGGTCAAACCCTTAGGTATCCAGGCCTTATCAGAGCTGGGAAAAAAAAAAAAAAAAAAAAAAAAAAAAAAAAAAAAAAGGCGTGTGGGGACTGAACTTAAGTGTTAAGCACTAAAGAAGAAAAAATTTTTCACAGCATATGAGTTAGGCTAAACTCTCAATGTCACTCCCGCATCACAGACCCTACAAGCAGCACTGCCAGGCTGAACAGCAGAGCCCCAGCTAGTCTCTGCCTGTGCTTTCTGCCATTCCCTGCATGCATGGCACCAAAGACAGCACCAGGCCACTGACAGCCAGCTCAACACTGAATCCTGTGCACCTGTAAGCCATACGCTCACCCAGAATCAGTGTTTAAATACTCCAGAACAGAGACATTTTTTACTTCCAAAAAAAATAAGCAGAATTTGAAACCAGGGGAAGCTATGAACACAGTGTAAAACTAGAAACCTGTTTGCAGGGGTCTCAAGTCAGGTCCTAAGACAAGAAAAGTTTTCACAGGTAATGGCGACTATGAAGAATAGTTTATTTGTAATTAAGTGACTTGCTCAACATAAAGGAATTATGTCGCCAAAAAGGGTGTAAATTTCGTTTACAAGGACTCGTTTTCAGTCACCATCAAGCTGCTGTCTCCATTTCTGTACTACCTTTCTTCACACACAACGCCATTTTGTACTCCTGTCAGGATGGAGCCAGAAGTGCTAGAAACAAAATCCTCATTTACTACTACTCACTGTTGATGAGTCCCAGCTGAGAACTGCCCATCCTCTCCACTACAGCTGCAAAAGAATTAAACCAGAACCTCCTACACGTGTTCAGTCTTGTACACACTTCAAAATACCGAGCATGTGAAACCATACACCCATGTTCTAATGACAAGCACTTTAAAATAATGATTAAAAACATCAAATTATTTTCAATTATTGAGCACACAGGCTATTTTGCTGATTACACTACAAAAGGGGTATACTGTATCTTCTTCATTCTCTTCTTGACAAATTTGGTAAGTGCATGTAAGTGCTCTGACCTCCACCACAAAGTTTCTTCTGTAAAAAAGGATTTAATTTGCTGTGTTCTTTGTGATGCTTCCAGATCAATTTTCTTCTCAGTGAAAAGGCTGAACAGTAATGACATTTTTATTACTTAATTGATGTCAGATTGTAAAAGATACCAACAGCCATCCAAGAGTTAATAGCATAGTTAACAACTCCTAGTGCTGTATCCAAAGGACAGAAGATAAAGTTTGGGTCCTTCCTTACGGAGTCCTCATGTTTGCCTGTTCTAAAAACAGTTTTAATGAACAATATTTTCTAGTATGAACAGAAAGATGACTTAATATTTGAATTATTTTAGTTTCCTGGAAGGATACAAATATTGTTTCTCTGAACACATCAACATGCCTAAAAAAATAATACTGCAAAATCAGCTCCATTAGAACCAAATCAGCCCCATTAGAAGACAGTGTTCACGCTAAAAGAGGAAGGAAATCTTTCATTGACTGTAAGCCCTAAATATTCTTCATCGCCATTACCATGAGGTTCTGCACCATACTACAACTACAGAAGAAGTGGTGTTAAGTCTTTTGTTAAAATATACTCAAACTTATTTAACAGTGCACACAGGCATCAGTCCTGTCTGAACACTAGTGTCAAACAATCCCAAAACTCCCACACCCTGCAATCACTTCTGTGCACCAAAGAAGGTTCAGGAAGCAGCAGGGTCAAACATGAATTATTCCATCTGTCACTATCCTGGCACATGACCCTACAAAACTCATTTTCACCTTTTCATGCCTCAGCTCTCTACCAAGAATTAATGATATCTGCATTCAACTCTGCGACCTACATACCAAAACTTCTAAGCAAATATGTTATTACCTATTTTTCTGAACTGCATTCTACACCTCACAACAAAGCATTATGAAAGACTTTCACTCTGCTTGTTTCAATGAAAGAAAAATTAGAAAGATAAATAGCAGTTTATTTCCAATTTAATGTTTTGTAGATGGAAAGTAGTTACATTTATCATCTTCCTTCCTTTATAATTTCAAATGCAACATATACTAAAGCTATGAGCAAAATCAAGACATGCTACTGATGTACAGTACTTTACAGACCTCACCACAGGATGCCTTACTATGATTAACTGAACACTGCCTTTTGTAGGATAAAGATAGACTTTATCATAAACAGTATTCGGCAGTGCTTGAATGTAAGCCACAAAAAGACTATCATTTGTACTTCGGCTTCACCACTCCCTTCCCTGAAGTTCATCTATTTACACTGCACTTCACTGCTCTTAAGACCATCAGATAAAGTTGGTTTATGTTAAAGCCAGTTTTTTTTAAAAAAAAAAAAAGGTTGTTTTTAAAAGGATGTTTTCTCATCACTGAATTTTTTCATCTAATAATATCTGGACATATTTAACCCATAAACACATACACCGAAGCAAAAAAAAAAAAACCAATCCAACACATTAAGATACACACAGAGTTGTTTGAGCTCAAGTTCAAAGTCATTTAACAATCAGTAGCTAGAACTGAACACTTCCTTCCGTGGAAAGTTAGGCATATGGATCAAGAATAGAACCTATGACCTTTTCAGAAATTAGCAAAAGCCAGTAGGCACAAAAATTGCCAAATAGACCCCAAAGCATATTAAAAAAAAAATTGGTTTTGTTCTCTCTTTAAAATCAAGGTATAGCTATAAATGATCAAAGCAGAGAGCAGAGGGTCTGAACCATCGTAATTCAGAGCACAAACTACTAGCAAGATGGACAAATTACATCCGATCCTTTAATACAGAAAATAATGTTTTAAAAGAGTTACGATTTTATCAGTGAAAAGTATGGTTCTTAAATTAATATTTATTCCATTTTTTTTATATGCTCCATCTACTAGAGTTGCTGCATCACAGCAATTACCATCTTCGTGTATGACCTATTATACACAACTGCTGCAATTCAGATTCTGAAATTCAAACTAAGTTACAGTCTTTCAGCCTGAGGCTGAAAGTTCAACTCAGTTCAACTTGAAGTACTGAGCTGTCCCCTCTAAGAAAAAAGATGAAGGTCACACAAAGGACAACTCTCCTTCAGGAAAAGAACTTAAAATAGTTTTTGCTCAGCTCTTGTATCTGTACTGAATAAGCTGACTGATAAGGTGAGAAGACAAGGGACACAGATAAGCCCGTCGAACTACAGCAAAAATTTCTGTTCAATGCCACCTTCTGTAGATAAGGCAGAAACATTATTTTAGAAGGCACAGCAGACAAGCTACAATTTAGCATTCTGGAAGTCACCACAAATGCATACTCATAGAAGAATTTTTAAATACACACATTCTCGCAACTTACCTTTGCGCAATGGTTGAGGCATGGTTAAAATCTGGATTAGCAAAAGGGATGAGACATCTCTATAAAGTACAGGAACTTCTGGCAGCTCTTCGCTTATCAGCCTGAAAAGAAAATCCAAAGGAAATTACTTTTCATTCTACAATATCATTCTTCGTATTTTATTTTGTACTGAGTGTTAAATGGTATTACATTTCATATCAAGTTTTTAGAAACCAATTACCTGTCAAATCATTAAATGATATTAAATTCATTTAACGTTACTAACAGATTGGAGTAACTCATAAGGATGTTAACTATTCAGGTATCTAGTTGTTGTTATTTTAAAACTATCAAGAACTGTTTGAACCAGTTATTTTTATACACCGATTCAATCAATACTCAGTATTTCCATTTAAAAGTTCAGGCCCTAATCTAAGAAAATACAATGCATAATTACATGGTAATGTACTCACTTGTTTGTTGTATGGAATTTAACAAGTATGCTATAACATCAGCTAATATTCAAATTGCATTGATGTTACAAGGAATGCTCCTACTGGGAAACATTGAGGCCTCAGAAAAGATTTGCCTTCACGTAAGGATATGAAGATTTAAGCAGTCATCACAGGTGGAATTATCCAGTTCTACAGATTTCATTTAAAAATCCACACAGCTTTAAGGACAACAAATAAGCACAGAAACACTGCAAACTTCTGAGCTAGTCAGATTCATTTGATAACATTATCTTATAGTCACATACTTAAAAGTAAAGTACATTAGTAGATGGGAAGCAGTGTCTTGGTGTAACAATATTCAGACAATATTCCAACCAGCAACTGGTCGCAGAACACGACTCGCAAGGTTCAGTAGCTGAGCCAAAATGACAAAATGGCAAATATTCTCCCCTCTTTAATTGACAGGGAAGCACAAGCAAGATCTCAAGCAGAGATGTATGGCAATGCCCAGACACACCATCCACTGTTACCTTTCCTCTCCTGCAGCACTCACAGAAAAAATAGCTGCTTGGATTCTTATGCCCATTGCCAAACAGTGCCAGTGCTAGTTGGCTGGCTGTTTAAATGCCAGTGGAATAACTGAGATGGAGAAGTTTGAGACGATTATCTCTGCTACTACAACAGGAGTTGCATTGTGAGGAACTAGCATAACTGAATGAGTTCCTTGTGGATACCAGTCTCAAGTTAACTGATAGGAATGTTACAAAGGAAAACACCACACACTACTGAGTTGTTTTCAACTGTCTGGAAATTAAAATGTTGCTCTCATAGATCCATATTTTCTTTTGAAAATCTTTGTCCTTAGGCTCTTCCCATCTTTTTTCCTATTCTATTATTATTCTCACTCACCAGAAACTGCAGGAAAACATCTCCCTCTCTTGGTGGGAACATTTCTTATTTAAGGCAGCTACAAACCTCCACACCACATAGCAACTTCACAGGGCCCTTCATAAAAACCATCTGAGAAAAATCAGCAAGCTGCTACAGTTTCAAGGCTTGCTGGAAACAAGTGAGAAGCTATCTGTCCTGCAGGTACATTACAACTGATGAAGTGCAATATGTTTGTATTGAAAGAATATCTTTACTATAACATTAAGTCTCAACAGTTCAGCCTCACTCAAAACAGCTAGAGAAAAAAATCTTCTGAAAGGCCATCCACTACCACTGATCATTTCAGAAAATTACTGCTCTGAAACAGTAATAACCTTATTTATATATGCGTGCCTCCTGAAGAAGCAAAAATTAAATTCTAGAGAAGACTAAGGGAGTACCAATTCCTATCACATTACCAGGTCTCACTTTCAAAGTTATACAGACAAAGGAGTTGCTTATCTTACCAAGTTTTTCTAATTTAAATTACCACTGGTTTCATTCTACAATTCATTACACTGGTTTTTAAACTTGCTCTCATTATGCAATGACCGAAAATTTGGACAATCTCTAAAAAATAAATAAAAGGTTAGAAATAATTTAAAATTTACATACAGTTTTCCTCCAGAATTTAACTTGAATGAAGGTTAAGATATCAACTTTCTGGTTACATTTAGTTGAATAACTGATACTCATTACTACAAGAACATCAGTATTATTTAACAGCCACATAACAATGAGGTCAAAACACCTTCTCAGACAAAACTAGGCAAATTAGGCAAAACAGACTGTGACTGATAATCAACATTAAAAATAAATGAAATTATTTTTACATGAAGAAAAATGAACTGATTTATTCATTTCATACAAATGGAGAATTGTAAGGGCTGGAAGGGACCTCTAGAGGTAAGCAACCTGATCCAGGGAGACTGCTTTGGCAGGGCGGTTGGACTAGATGATCTCTAGAGGTCCTTTCCAACCTCCACAGTTCTGTGATTCTGTGAACTAAAGTCACATTAAATGTCAAAGTTTTACATAAGCTGCTTCAGTTTATATCAAGCACAGTGCCACATTAAGCACTTAAAAATTGCTCTGGCATTCACTGAGAGCGAAAGCAGCTTCTTCATTACGACACAAACTGAATTTGTCAAACATGTTTAGGGTACAGAAATAACCCATCTGCTTATAATCCCCAATGCACACGGGAAACTTTGACAAATCTGACTGTACAAACACTTAGGCCACAGAAGCGGTGAATAAAATGAAAGGAAGAAGAATTTCAGATGGAACCGAAGTAATGTAAAATGAATTGAATGTACTGCAGTCATAATCTGTGTCCATTTTTAAAAAAGAAGAGGTGGGGAAATGAACTGCATGATGAAATACAAGTGTCCCAAAATAAAAAATGCATTGATTGATTTTCTCTGGAACTGACCTCTGCTCCATGCCAAGGGTTGCACATCCTCTGAGCCAATATCAGAGCTGTCTATCCACAAACAGCACAGTGACAGAGTCACTTCTTAAGGAATGGATACAGAGGAAGAAAAAACTCTGTTCTATTGTGAAACAAGCACCATCTTAACTCTACATTCAAACAAGCATACTTTTCCATACATATAACCTCTCCTTTCCCTCTTAGCTAGAGAGACTTCAGTTTCGTTTGATGCTAACACCAACTGATTACAAAGTTAAAAATTCAATAAAGTAGAAGCCTTGAATAAACCTTAGGCCTCACAACTGTCGGAAACAGAGAGCCAAAGACACAGGGATAAGGACACAGCTGAATAAAGGCTTCATCAACAAGAACAAATTTATATTTTTTGGTCTTTTTATAATGTGAAATGCAGTCTGCAATTCCCAGCCTGAAGAAAAGTCAGAGTAATACACAGCTACTGATGTTAATAATTAAAAGTTAGAAATCTAATATTTATTCTGGCTAGACTCCAGGGTATGATCACAATTGTAATTTGCTGCTGTGTCACAACAGATTTTTCAGCAGGTCAGTTTTTCTCATTACACAACATAAGATTTCACTGACAGTAGTGAATCAGGCATTTCCCATTCTGCCTTTTACCACTGAGCCAACATTTCTCTGACACCCACTGCCAAACATATCAAAAATAACCTTTCTAAAAACAGATGAATTCATTGACTTGGTTCGTGATGCAGCCTGCTCAAGTTACATCAGCACAGCTGAAGATGGTAAGCTACTGCTGAAACTGCCTTAACATGACCTGAGACACTGGGGTTTGGGGCAGAGTTCAGAGTTGCAGGTTTTTAAAGTCCATTCCAGACAACAATGAACAGGCTGTGCAATACCATCCCTTGCACAATCCTTAACTGAACCCTACTGTCTCATCATCCTACCCTATATCTTCAGTTTCATTTTTCCTATTTCACAGCTGTTTTTGTAATGGCAGTGTTACTTTCCCAAGCACACTTGCTCAGTCTCTTCTCTGTGTTGTAGCTCATAGCCCCAGTACAACATTATAAGCAATCACTGAAGCAATCAAGCTTAGAACAAAACAAGAGAACGCTTTAGTAAAAACAACTAAGTATATTTCAGAATATTCAGTTCATCTAGAAGTTCCCACCCACTTCCTAATGACTTCTACTGCAAAGATTCTTAATGCCTTACCAATAATTCTTGCTAGTACATGTTGTTTGTCAATACAAAAAAAAATATCCTTCAGTGAGATGTAAATTGAAATAAAAGGATATGTATTTCTTTAAGGTTTGCCATTCCTGAAATGCTGCTATGTGGACTAGACCATTAAACTCACATCTGGGTATAGTAATTATTGTCTCCAGCTGCTCCTCCTTTGTCCCCTGTCAGAAGCTATTATTCCTCACGGCACAATAATTGCTTATTTGACTGCCATTGAAACCAAATCCACGCCTAATACAACAATTTGCTTAAGCACAGCCTGTGGGACCAAGTGCATGTTAAATTTGACTGAATGAACCACATAAAGAGAAAGAGTCCAATATACCATGGTGTGAAAAATCCAGCACTAACTCCATCTATTCTCAAGAGTTTCACAGCTCATCAGATTTAGCTTTACGGTTTTATTCCCCTCTTCTTCCTTCCAACAGCTTACACTAAAGTCCTTTTTTATACAGTACCTTCTTGTTTTTATTTTTTACCTTTGTGTCACTACATGAACTACTTCCTCTCTTCCTCCTCAGCTGCCATTTTCAACTACAGAGTGATCCAGGTACAGCTAGCTGACACTAGGCAAAAACAGGGACTTATGGAAGCATAGGACAGCAATTCAAGTCTTTACAAATGTTTTACTCATCTTTTTATCTGTATCATTAAAAAAAAGTCTCAAGTTTTCCATGAATACCTCTCTTCCACAAGCTTTTTGGGGTTTGCAGACTAAGTAAAAATGTTGCAAGAAGTGAACAAGAAAACACAGTTTGACTGCGTCTGTACACCTGAACAGTAACTACTTACTATTAAAGTGATCTTTCAGGTAAAGCTTCCTAAATCTTTTCAGACTTCATAGTGACAAACCTACACCTACAAGCCTATCATGAAAACTCCTGAAAACCAGTGCAGAAAACTGAACTGCTCAAATGCATTCCCAACACATACTGCATCTGGCAAACCATATTGTTATGTTCCATATTACCATTCATTTCTAAATATATAAGTGCCTAACTAAATACAGACTTAACTATATTTTACCTGCAACAATCTAACCTTGATGCAATCAATGCATGATAAATTCTGAAAGACATACAGAGAAAAGTAGTCCCTCTGCTAACATTTCCAAAGCCAGCAAGCTCTTCAAACACCAAAATGAGAAGTGCAAGATCAGTCCCACATCCACTCTGTCAATAGTCTTCATGACCTTCATTTTGCCTGATAAAACTCGGCAACCATTCTCCAAATGTATTAACCTTGTTCCACTGCTCAATATAGGTCAGAGCAGAATTGCAGGAAAACCAACTTGAAAAGAGGCTTGAATTTATGTTGAATAAAATGAGTTTTCAGATTCTCATTGTTTTATTAACAGATTAAGAAATTTTCTGTTAATCAAATCTAATTACAGCAATGATCTAACACCGATGACAAAGGCGGCCTGGGACCATGAAGTCCAACAGTGAAATCTCAAATTAGAAGCATGCATAAATATTTCAGGATTGTTTTTTCTCGCTTGTACAACAGAATTATGACACCACTATCCTAGATTAAAATCTGAAATCTCATGACACTCTTCACTTTAGGATCCTAGAAACATACCAACAGATATGCAAAAAAAAAAAAACTGGACAGAACTAAAAAGACCACTTTCAACTTTATTTCAAGCTATCAAGTGGAGATCCTAGCTCTGAAGTACTTGAGCAAAGTGTCAGGATAAAACATTGCTTTCTTCCTATGATGTTGAAGCTGAGGCAAGAGTTCAAAAAGAAAAAATCTCATTTTAGGAAAGAAAGAAGGTTATACGTTTTTCTGCTCCCTGTCAAGGCAGAAGAGCAGAGGGTATAAACTTAAGACTAGTTAAGGCAAATACATTGCTTTGTGTATTGTACTGTTAATCTTCATACAGCTTTATATGCTACACAAGGTTAATGATAGAAAATCAAACTTAGGTAAATAACTTGATTAAAACAAAATGCACGAAACTTTTAATTTGTAATATAACTGTTTTTCATTCGTATTTCTGTAATAGCTTTATGAATTTAATACTGACATAAGTTTTTTCTGGCACCCATACCAAGAATTACATCAAGCTACTTACCCAACACCAAGCAATCTGCATGAACTTAAGCTTGAAAACGGCATATTTAAGTTTTAACTAAAAACTGGGATGTGTCAACTTTATGTAAAATAACTTTTTAAGTTTATTTTTACAAAGACGTATCCACAAGTTTAGATGTTAAACTCACAAGCTACTTCAGAAAAAAATTAAACTAAGACGGAAAATTACTCAAAATCTCGCCGCAAGAATGCTTTGTTGATAAGATAAAACTGGTATTTTGTAAATTAAAATACTTGCTCTGAATTTTTATCTTGCATTGTCTGGGTTAGTTTCCTCCACGGATTGTATGCAGAGTCGATACTGTAGAGGCGCATGTGCATGGCCAACACATGGAACAGCTGATCTGAGGGGAAGAGAAGATAAACTCCTGATTATTATATGCAATAATATGAAGTACTTCACATGAAGTTGCCATCATTTATGCTGTAAAAACAGATTTACTTCTAACAAAGAGGTTTTATTCTTTTCTCTCATAATGAATTCTTCTGCTCAACATATCTGAAATTAACCCAAAAGGTTTCTGGAAATGCTGCCTTGTAGCAGGTTTACTCTAGTCCTTCATCCTTAAATTATTATTCCTCCTGCCTTCGTAAGATTATTTTGTGGATAACTTTTAGAACACAAACAGATCATCTTCACACGACAGTGACATTAAAACAGTTACAGACCCCACAATGGAGGAGATTTGTATATAACCTGCAGGCAAAGTTTGTTGATAGTTATCAATTCAAAAACATCTGTACAGCTGTTGTGTAAAAAATACAATCTGCAAAGCAATTCCAGGTCCTTTTGAAAGAAGAAGGTGTACTTTATTATTCATATACATTATTGCAGTACTGTGTATTAAAGTGCACAGCTTTCAAAACCCTACAGAGAGAAAGTGAAAATGAAAATTCTCTTTTTATTCCTCATACCATCAACACAAGTATAGACAAAAATCCAATGTATTCCTCTAAAACCAAGAAGGCAAGCACAATTTATGAAGACAGCATTTTCAGAGAAGTATGTACAGTAAAAATGTCAGATGTCAATTCTTTCTCTGTGCTTACCATACAGTCACAGACAGGGCAGAATGTATAAGAGTCATATTTCAAAATATTATTTTCCATTATTTTTCTCAATTCTTTTCTGCTGTCACACTAGATCTTGCTTTCTGTTTCTCCTGTTCACTTTTCTGGGAGACTACTTCCTTTCTCTCCATAGCTTTCATTTTTACTTTTTTTGCCTTAGTATTTTGACACCTTCCCCCCAACCTCCCCTCCCCAAGATTCTTATTTTTTCAACTAATCCCTCTGCCTCCTGCTCTCTTAATCTCTCTCCCTTCCCAACAAGCCATTTGCTCAACCAACACACTCCCTCACAGGTCCACTCTTTTAAGTAGAAATAGTAGCTATTAATTTATATTCCACAAATAGACAATTACTCAGAGATATGCAATTGCCAAAAGAAGTCGCATGATTAAGTCAGCTGACTGTTGGAGCCTGAGGGCTGTAATTAGCTCCTGGGGTTTGCAAAATAATTGGAGATGTAGATGGCATTGGAACTGATTGCTGTCACCTGCTTTCTGAATAAAAACAGTCAATGAGGACAAAATAAGTCATCTTTTCCCCTGGCAAGAGATTCTTGCAAAACACTGCTTTGCTGACAGACTTCAAAACCCTGAAATTATACTCATGTTTCGTAAGTCCACAAATGGTTCATTTATTTTTGTTTAGAATGAGAGCCATGAAAGCATTCATTTCTACCCTCTTGACTCTGTTTAAAAAAGGAACATCAGCTTTTTCCAAAATGCTCCTGGCTTCAGGCAGAAAGGGACAACTACACAAAAAATAAAATACTGGCATAAATAATTAATTCTCCCTTCCTTTTACAGCTACCTTCCTGAGACTTTGCTAACACAAAACAAAGCAGGCAAGCATCAAACCCTAGAAGGACAGAATGTATCTGTAACCTCCAAGCATGTAACATTATAGAGTCAAGACATGTAATATCAACTGAATCTGAACTGAAACATTCAGGTTAGCAATCTTGCAAAATGTATTTTTCACATGGACAGGGACAGCTATCACTGCTCTACAACACATCACAGAGCATGTAAGTGTAAGGCTGAGAAGTAAGCAGTAAGATATGATGACCTTTAAAGTATTTTGTATGAAACGACTTAAAAAAAAAAAAATAACCACAATAGTCTTCAAGACAGTGAGACGTGAAGTGCCTAGTTCTGGCCTCCAGGTACCAAAGGAGTCCTGTTACCACCCATGGCAGCACTGCCAGAGAGCCTGCCCACAGCACCCACACAACTGTGCTCTCATCTATCTCCTGCACTTATCCTTATTTATTTACTGACTGACTTACCTCCACTGCTTCATCTCAAATTTACCAGTACCTACAGTACAGTTGTGGAAAGCAAAAGGACATCACCAGAGCACCAAGAATTTAGAAGAGGCAACTTCTTTGTGTTCGGGCTACCTAATGATTTCCTCGTAGCATTCTTGTGCTTACAAGACTGGTAGAAACCTGACACAGGCCATACAAAAACCGGAGGTTTTCCTCTTACGTATTCATATGAATATTCCACCCTGAAACGTAAGCATAAAATAACAGAACAGTCTCCCTTTTTCTCATATGCTACTTAGAAGCTTTAAACTATATGTATGCTTTCTTTATTTAAAAACAAGGCATGACAAATATTAGCACAACATGAAGGCAACAAAGGCCCAAGAACAACCCTGCTCAGCTTTAGCAGGAACAGAAAGCAAGGTCACAACCCACGAGAAATCCCTGCCTCCTGGCATTCCCAACACATTATGGTTGATACTCTTAAAGACCTTCATAAGTGGGAAGGACTGGCTCCATTCTCCAAAGAACATTCCCAATGAAATTGGGTAGAAGAAAATTCAGTTAGACATTAGCATTAGCTCTGATTCACATTAGCCTTTCTTAATTCCATTTCCAATAACAGAAAAATAAAGCTATCGCCTCATATCCTGCTGCTCTTGGTACATTTTTTTCAGCTCTTCCTTTACTAGCAATGCTACTCAGACTTATCAATGTTGTGAGAGAAGCAATGAACTGAACTGACTTAGAAATGGCACTTTAAGAAGAGACACTATCTTTGCACTGAGATAGAATTTATTAGAGAAAGTGTTCAAACATTTTCCCTCTCATAAAAAAGATAGTACTTTGTCTATGTATCCACACTGCCTGTGCTAGCACCTGTGGTTGCTTTGTGTACTGTTTTCAATATTAAAACATGCAGACTTCACAGATGTTGACAAAGCTTTTAAGAACTCTCTGTAAGCAAGAGTCTATAAAAAAAGGGGATTTCATAGCTCTCTTCATGGCAATCCTAGCATGCGTAATGCAAGAGAAAGTTAAATTCAGAGATGACCAGATGTGGGTTTGACAGATGAATGGCAGAATTTATAGTAACGCTATACTGAACTTGACAAAAGGAGTCATTCATGAAGTTATATACAGCTGCAGGTTCTATGCTCACTAGTAATCTTGGTTTGGTCATTGCAAAAGTGACTGTAAATTTCTACTTGTCTTTTGCTGTAATTTATTTTCTTCTCTTTTTTCCCATCCTCTTGACCAAAAAGTAAAATCTCTCATCAACAAAGCTGAAATCATCAGATTTTTATCTGTTATTAACATCACTTCAATGTATGACAGTATTCTGTTAAAAAAAACATGAAAAAGAAAATTAAGAAATTACTTGACCTTGTTTTGGTTGCAGAAGTCTCGATGACACATTAATTCCCCAGTACCAAAACTGTGTTTTACATGGATCTAAATAACGTATCCCAATGATGTGAAAGTCTCCACTAATTTGGTCCAATTCTTTCTTTTTTACTTCCAGAAATGAGTATTTGAATTTGAAATATAGCAGTAATGCAGTAGTTCACCAAAAGGGGTACAGAAATCAACCTTCTGTCAACTGCTATGAAAAGATCTTACCAGACTCAGAGCAATTCTTCATCTATAATGCCACTGGCAACTGTGAAAACCAGAACAAAAAGCAGTCAAGAGAAGCAAATGGGAATTCACTGTTAGTAGGGAAGCCAAAGAACTTTTTCCTCTGTAGAGTTTTTGTGTGGTCCACTTAGCAACAGCAGCTTCAAAGACCTGCTGACAGCACCTCCCCATTCATCAGTGATCCAAGCAGATTGGAATCAGTGAAAAAAAATGTGAAAGTTCAGAATAGCCTAAATCTGAAGTCTTAATTGCTGACGAAGCAACCAATTATTCTCTATATTAAATTTGTCAGCGCATTAAATCAACTTTAGCAATGGAATACTTTCTTCCTTATAGATGTTACCTCACTCTTTACCTCTTCTCATGCCAGGTATGAATACCAGATATTAACTTTTTAGGAAATAACTGGGATCACACATCATAAGAAGAGCTGCTCTTTCATAGTTAGCAGGAACGGATACTTCTGAATTGTCAACTTCTGACTTTAAAAGATAAATAACCTAACAATCAAATAAAGCATTCCTGAAACTATGCTTACTCATTCTTTTATTTCAGTGACTGCAGAGAACTATCTGCAAACGTATCCATATTAGTAGATTACAGGAAGAAGATTGTTGCACTGAGCAATTCATAAGGGACTGGATTTTAATTCCAGCAGGAACAAACCATATTTGCATGAACTGGACATACTGTCAAAATGGATACAGATAGTACAGTTGAGGTGGTTGAAAATTTAGATACAGAAGGATCAGCTACGTACAAAAACATCAGATGAACACCTTAAAAAAAATGCTTGACACATCAAGAAAACTGCTCAGAAACACAACAAAAGCACTGATTAGACTGATACCAACATCATCATCAAGACCAATGATACTACCTAATTTACATACAAATACAAAATTCTGACTTTGAATGAACAGAAGAAGGAAAATAATTAAAAAAAATAAAAATCAGTGAAACTATAGCTCCTCAACATTTAGAACCATCACGGAAGGTATAATGGTGCTGGATACTTAATTAAGGCCAGATTACACAAGTTCCAAATACTTTTTCGATGCCCACTTGCAAGTGAATGCCTCTTCCAATTAGTGCACTTGATGCCAAAATGACAGATTCTGCGAGCTATAGGGAGTGTAAGGAGGAGGAGCTGCACATAGGAAGCAGGAGTAAGAAGACAGGAGAATTTAATCCTTCCTGGGAAAAAAAAAAAGCAAGAGAAAAAGCCCAAGTCTATCCTTGTGGCAAAGAGAAAAAGGAATTTAACAGCATTAACCAAAAAAATAGAAAGACCTAGGTAGAATTTTCTGGAAATGTTCACTACTGTAATTGTAAGATCATTCATGTAAAAAAAAAAAAAAAAAAAAAATCACATCTCAGTCATTATAAAGCAGAGAAGAAAGGTCTGGACAACAACTGCATATCATAATCACTCTCTAAAACCAACAGAGAATAAGGTACATCCCCTACTTTCTGCCTTTATGGTTGCTGCGCAGAAACACACTTCTGCACACACTCACTGCACACATACTTAAAAATGGAAACATTACAATCAAATTTACTTCAGAATTCTTGTCACACAAACTCAATCACTGATGTGAGCAGCTACATGAATCATTCTTAATTTTACTTCCCAAGAGCAGCTGCCCTCATGGTGCAATCACTAAAGCAGCTCGTGACCTATTTGTTCCCCTGCCTCCGCTGATGCCCGCTGCTGCAGCAGCTCACCTGGGACAACACGCTATGTTCTGCTATGTCGCCAAAGTTTACAATTGTTGCGAGAGCAATACAGAGTGGTGTGCTTAATCACGAGAGAGACACCTCATTACCTTGTGAGAAAAGACCTGGTAATATTTTAAGTTACTTTTGCCATACAATGACCCACGTTTAAAAATAAAACCAAAAGCAGCTCCAGTGCCGTACAAACAAGGCACAGAAAACAGCATTTGCACCCTACAGAGGGTGGGAGGTTTTTCAGTCATTCTTAGCTCACTGCACAAGGTAACGAAGAAGTTGAAGGTACAGTTTAAACAAAAACTGAAGCAAACAAAGCAAAGAACCAAACAGGAATATCTCTTGGACAAAACGACTATGCAAAGAAAATAATATTATACTATATATATCGTACAATATTATACTATATATATATAGAGAGAGAGAGAGAGAGAGAGAGAGAGAGCTACATTTTTTTAATTTCTTCCAGAAATGCAGCTATCTAGAAGAAGCAATGAAAAAAATTCATAATTACATAATTGCTTCGCTGAAACAAACCCTGCTGAATATATGGAAAAGTAATTCCGCTGTCATCAGTCATATTTAGATTACTGTCCAAAATTAAATTACTAGCACTAAATAGAAGAATACAGTTCTGTTCTAAATGGACTCCATTACCTTATATTAATAATGAGTCAATTTTATTGCAAGATTAAATATGATTAGCTTACTACATGACAATTTAAAAAAAGTACTAACCCAGTAAATAAAAAGCAGCACGTGAACATTCTAACAGTGACCAGATGACATTTATGTCTCCACACTGTTTAAAGCAACACCACATTCATTTACGGTGCCTTTCACCTGAACACTTCCATGGTCTTCAGTTTTTCTGAAGTTAGATATTTACACCAACATCTGATATAGATCTACAATCAAAGAATTTACCCCTCTACAGCCAGAAGCGTGTAAAAAGCAAGTGCACTGCTTCTAAATACTGTCCCTACCTCTTTAGCAGAAGATACTCACTACAATCCTAAAGAATAATAAAACTGAGGAAGGAAAAAGTACCATTTTTGCCCAGAACACTTGGCAAACAAGAGTACACAGTCCATGAAAGGAACAAAGATAATAACAGTTTCAGTAGATGAAAATTACTCAAATTGGATCACAGGGGCAAAGTATTCTTCTGTCTACATATAAAAATTCTGAAGATGATTTTCAAGTTTTGAAGTTTTCTTATTGCGTTATTTTATTCTTTACACGGACAATTAACGCACAGTTAAACAATGTAAATTCTGCTATCAAAAAATGCCTTGAATTATCACTACTGAAAGTGTTACAACTACCTGCTAGCTAGGTTCTATCAATAAATAATCAATAAGATCAAAACAATAACCAATGAAAATTCTGGAAAAAAAGAACAGGACTTGAGGGAGAGAGGCACCCTTTATAAAAATTCCACAGTTTGATTTGCAGGGGAGTTGAACTAGATGACCTTTAAGGGTCTTTCCCAACTCAAATGATTCTACAACACTTAAGAATTACGAATTTCATAAACATTTATTTCATAAATACATACTTTCAAAACCAATAGTTTATATCATCTTATGTAAATGTTCATTAAGACTATATTATTCAAATGTGAGGAACATATATTTTACTGGAATAAAAAAAAATTATAGAAAGTTACCTATTCTAATCTTACAGCGATTCATTCTTTAAGACACATGAGGAGTTACTGGCAAAAGACTGCTGGAAAACAGGCAAGTATGATAAATGTACTTAAACATGATTTGTGCTACTGTAATCATAATCCAGCATAACAGAAGTCTTCAGTAAAGATGCATTCTACATGTAACATTTCCAATTTGTTGGAAATTTTCAATTCTTTCGTTTCCAATTCTCCAAAAATAAACATCTCCAACGATAAACACGTTCTACATGCATTTCAGGACTTGAGATAATACATATTAAAAATCCTCACTGATCTTTTCACTTGTTATCAGCAAATAGTATGCTCCTTTTGGTCTTTCCAGAACCTGATGGCATAATTTGGTGCTAAATCACTGAGAAAAACATCACCCTATTGATTTTACTGAATGAAATGAGCTGAACTCCCTTTCCTGCTGGTAACAGAAGGCTTCTAGTCTAGTGCAGACACAAGCAACACAGCACATGATAGGACTTGTTGGCTCACCACTTCAAATGATGAGGAAAGCATCGTCCAGAGGTAACATGCCAAACAGCAAAGATAGGCCCAGGTTTTCTAGCATTTTTTTTTTTTTTTTACTGAATTTCCTACTGCTGCAGCAACATATGCTCAGTTCAAATAATTATTATTAGTAGTAATATTCTAACAAGCTTTCCAATTTTTCCTGACAAAATATACATTCCTAACAGTTTATATTCCAGTAAAAGATAAAAGATTTTATGTTAAGAAAACACTTTGGTCAACAACAAATGCTTCATTTGTTGCTTACTGAAGTTTTAAGAACAATGAAGAGTTGAGGAATTCTACTGCAAAAGTTCCAAAACTCCGCTGGCACTGAAAGAGCTATGGAAACTAAAGATGGGGGACACCATCTCTAGAAATCTGCTGGTATCATAAGCTACGTGAGCACTCAAAGAATAAATTAAAACATATACTTTTATAAATAAATATATATTTAACTACTATTAGCAACAGCAGGAGTGAAACAGCTTTTATGCTCCATGTGCAAGTTCTGCTTCACCCTTAAAATACTTAGATTAACAAAACAAAACAAAATCACAAAAACGTGAAATAAAGTATTACATGGACACTATGACAACTGCTTTCTAAATTGATTATACTTGAAATACACAAATAGCTATAACGAATAACTTGAGAAAACTTGATTTAAGATTTCTCAAATTGTGACAAAATTCAAGAACCATTACAGCAGAAGCAAGGTTCTTCAAAGAAGAATGTTAATGTTAAAGGTTAAAAAAATAGACATTTTGTTCAGTCTTCTCATAACCTATATTGCACTTCATAAAATAAGACTTACTTAAACATGATCTTTTTCCAGCTGTGCTTGCACCTCCTGAGCACAAATTGCCTCCTCGATGGACGAGCTCAAGTTCCAGGTTTGTTCTGCATGAAAAACGTTGACAGTGTTGGAATAGCATTCTACAGGCTTCTAGAGACACGAGAGAGTCACCACAAACTCCCAGTATATACACTAATTGCAAGAATCCTGTGAATCTATCTTCAGCATTAGACTGTCCCAAAATATGACTCAGAATAAGGCAAACATTATCAAGATACTGCCATACGTGATCTAAAATGGTTCAATTAGTAAGTCCCATATTCACAATTACTCCTCAATCACAACTCTCTTAATATAGAAGCTCCTGCACACGACTCCTTGAAAATAAAGGGATTTATAAGCAAATTTGAAAGGACAATGCACAGCTTTCCTAAATTCCAGTCAATCAGACATGCCTAGGAACTGCTCTCTTCAATGGCTGGGGTTTTGTTTTGCTTTAAACAAACAGATAGTACAATGAGCACGCCAGCAAGTCACTAAACATGAAAACAGTTAAGATTGCACTGGACGTACTGATCCTTACCAATAAGTTCGTTAATAGAAGCATTAGAGGTTAATTCTGAATGAAATGCCACTATTCCCACAGTTCATTAGTATGGCAGGAGTTGGCAGTAAATCTCTGCATGCCACATCGACGCCTGCTTTCTTTGTATTATTGTAATCTGATTCTCAGGCATCAATTGTTTAAGCCACATTCAATAGCTTTGTTTGATTTTGGAACTGCATGTTTCGGTACTGCATTATCTTTTACCCTCAAGACTTGGAGCAAACAATTTGCATTATGCTCTCTTGAAGGCTAATTAAAAGTTACATACGTTGATTTGTTAAAAGGAAGGAATAAGTCCATAATTCTGAAATATTATTTTGCTTATTTGATCCAAAATGCAAAGCTCAGTCTAAACAGATTTAGTCCTTTAAATAAAATTCAGCAACTTAATTTTAATATGTGACTGAATATACATTAAAATCTGTTCTAAAATTATATGTATATTATATATTTCACTTAGAACATCCCCCCACATGCATACATATTTATGAAGAAACCAAAGGACGGCTATTTATTTAAAATATTTTTTTTTCCAATTTCAGCTCCATCAGTTTGAAAGAATACATTTTTAATATACAGCGTTCGTTAAGACTTTCATATGTTTCTAAAATAGTAAGATTGCAGAATACTACCGTGCCTAAGTTTGCAGCTTATGCCACCCAATTCTGAAGGAATGCTATAATCCTCTCTACTCAGGAAAAAAAGGCAATTTAACATTGATAATATGTGCCTGCTCAGAGCTCCATCTGGTTGCTGCTGATAAGGGCATCTCTGTGACAGGGGAATTTTCCACTCTTCAGGCGATTTGCAGTGCTCACTGAACTTCTAAAAATCTACCAGCAAGGAAGCAGGGATTTCATATTAGTGGACAAAATAGCAACTGTAACACGTGCTAGTTCATCACGGGAATATAAATGAAACCAGTATGTTTTAGTTCTATAAATCTTTTGATAACTAATTTGGAGAACAAAATTAATGGCAGCATCCCATTAAAACACTTTTAGAAAATTAAGTCAAAAGGCACCACCTCAATGTCTAAGAGCACATTTAGATCCAGTATGTTCATTTTCCCTTTCACCACAACATATATACTCTTTGACAAAACAAATCTCTAAGACTGTCCTAAAGAAACTCTTCCTCATGTCTCTTTACTCTACACAATGTACGGAGAACAATTTCTGGAATCATATGCCTCCTTGTACATGGCCTACTAATTCTCCTTCTCCACACTTCTCCACTGCCCCAGGCTCCTCAAAGACAGAAGCTTATAGTTCAGCTTTCTTGAAAAGCTAAATATTAGCCTTTCCTTTAAGGCAGCTCCTTTGAAACAAACCTAAGCCGTGGTGGAATGGCACACAATAGGAAAAGCATCTTCTGTCAGATTGAAACACACCTCCTTGTAAGATGGTCCACATCAGACACAGTCCTAATCATTTTTGAGAAGGGCTTGCGTATCTTCTGCCTATTCAAGCTTCCTTTTGCCTTGTGGATCTGATAATAAAAACTTACATACCATCTGCTATCTACTGAAGAGAAGCAGAGCTCTCACTGTCCAGTCTTTCAAAGAAGAAAAACTGATATCTGGTATCAGTCATAGATATCTGGTAACTGATAAAGGGTATTTCAGAGACATCTGTGTTCTGCTGTTCCACTGCAGCCCCCTCAACATGAAGAAAAGGAAGGAGAAAAATCTATTCAAGTGACAGTTTCCTCTATCTAAAAATCTGTGCCATTCACTGGAGCAGAGAACTTTGTAGGACACCAGCTTTATCTTTACCCACAGGAAAAAAAAGAAAACCTGAGAAGACAGACTTTGCTCAGTTGTGCAGACTCCTAATTAAAAAATAGCTGTCCTTCATGTCTCTTTGTGGGCTTTCATGTAAGAAGGAATGCATTAAAGAAATACGAGGTGTGCAGATACTGCCTGTTTCTTATACTTCATATCAAGAAGAGTACAAGGAACTGTACAAGGAACTAAAAGAAATGCTATTGGATTATATCGCACATGTGCCAGCACATTCTCTACAGTCAGCAGCTTCCCTACAGGCCTTTAGTAAGACAGGGTTTTGAAAATTATTGGGTTAAGTTCACCATCATTTTCTGTGAAAGCCTTGTATTACAGTAAGTCCAAAAAGTTTTACTATTCAGAGCATCTTAAATGTAACAGTGTAGCCAGAGTGGGACCCACATCCTTTTCTTGAGTCTCCTGGCTGTGATACTGACAGCAATACGTGTGGAATCACCCAGCCCGGAAAAATGCTGGTAGTTATGAAATCTTCTAGAGGAAAAAAAAATTGAACATATGAAAAGAGAACTCCAGCTGCTGATGTAAGAAAGGCTCTTTCTGTGATCCCCAATTAAGTAAAGAAAACTGGTGTCTGATAGAGAGATTAAAAACACCTTGTGATATAAGAAACATCAGTGCAGCAGTGAGACAGAAATAATCTAATGCTCTGAATCACAGCAAAGAAGATTTAGCAGTTGGGAAAGGAAGGCAGAAAATAAATTCACACAAAAAAAAAGCAAAGCTCTAAATAAAAAATAAAATGAGATAAGCAGGAGATGTTATCTTCTCCATACTTTGCACCTCTACTACGTATACTAGAAAATGAACACAGACATTATTCCGTCTTGTGTATGTCTGGAAATGAAAATCAGAAAACAATACCTTCATGTACTAAGTGCTCCAGAAGTGCTTTTTGAAGAGAGTGCAATACTCTTTTCCTTTAATTCATTTATATATAAGAAGAACACTTGCCTGGTAATACCACTAGCAATGAACATTAAAAAAAACAAACAAAAAACAACATACTCACCTGGCTACCGAATACATAAACAGAAAGTCATTGTCGGGTGATCCAGGACTCTTGCTGTAATCTGTATACTTCTTCTGAGTGGTACTTTTTATGTCTTTCATTACAGATTCCATTTCTTTACTGAGGTTTGTTTCAGACTATGAATAAGGACACAAACGTTTACTTAGTTTTACCTGAAGAAGTACAACAATGGATCACAAAGCTCCATACTTCCATATTTCTAAAAGTATCCTCACAATTATGAAAAAATAGGCATTAAAAGACAATACTGTCTCAGAGAATGTTACAGGTTATTTTTGACTCTGAGAACAGTGCAAGCAACAAGTGCAAGCAAGTGAGATTCTTCACCCTGGGTTATTTTAGATGCACACATACATGAAAGTAACATCACCATCAAAAATGGAAGACTAAAAAAAAGTCTTGTGAAACTATGCAATATGTGAACATCTAGTAAACTACATTCCAGTTACAATAAATAATCCATATCTTTAATTGTTCTCAACAGACATTCTTTAAATAGCTTCCAGTCAGAAGGACAGTGTTATAGTATTCTTATAATGTAAAGAAATGATAACTGAATTTAATACTATATGAATCAGTTCCATGTACACTGTTATGGAGATAAGTGAAAACGTAATCTACATTTTTGCTTTTTTATGCCTTATTCTAACAGGCAATCCAATAAATGCTGCAAGTGTTTAGAATATTTTGATTAAACACTGAAATAATTTTATCTTCCATATATTAAAAAAAAAAAGTTTCCCACGTTGTTGCATTTTTAAGAGGTCACAAACACAACATAAGGTAAAAACCGATACGTAGAGGCAAATTAACAAGGATCTTTCTGCCTTACACTGATGCTTACTGGGAAAGTTCCCAGCTGTTCTTGAAGATCTTCCACCTCCTGTACAAGATCTTGCATGCACTTGTTAGTATGACTTTGCCAAAGGCTTCTTTCCACATTGTTTCCAGGATAACAAGGAAGAACACTGTTAGCAAACTGCCTACAGAGAGGACAAGTAAATTCTCCTTTGTCGACTGAAAAGCCCTGGAGGACTTGGTCATTCTAAAAGAAAATAAAGAAGATGTTAAAGAAGATGTAGCTGAAATTTGCTCAAGATTAGGCTTTGCAGTTTTAGGTGTATTGATTATCAGAGACTCAAACCAAAACCTGTAAAGAAAGAATAACTCTCACTCAAGTGAAAAGCTCTACAGACTGCTACAACCATCCACCTCAACAAATATTTCTAATTTTAAGTACTTCCCACTGTCTACAATAAAATAGTAAATAAAATACAAAACACTTCAGTGTGGTACTTCACAAAACTCATGTGTGTTGCCTCTGTTAACTGACATCAAGTTTGAGACTCCTTTCACAACATCTTTTCATTTGTCAAAAGATAGTTTCATTTCCAATCAAAAAGTACTCAAACGTATTTGAGTAAATACAGACCAAGAAACATAAGTAGCCACTGGAGAGCAGCATGAAAAACTATCAACAATTGACCTTTTTTTTTTTAAATCACAAAGTATCAAAGAAAAAAAATGGACACAGAAGCATCTGTTTGGGAAGTGCAGCCACCTTCAGAGTACTCTCATTGCTGACAAATGATGTTTCAGCACTGTGAATTGCCCAGAAGGTTTCCCACTCCTGGCAGAAGAGAAAAGGCAAATAAAGTACAGCTATACTTTAAACATGTAATCAAGTAATTGGCCCCAGTGCTAAGGCATTCTAGTAAACTTAAACATACTATTCTGAATGTTGATCTCTGAATGAATTTATCCACATAAACATGAAGTACATAAATTATTTTGGTACCAGGAATGCTACAAGTAGACAAAAATATTATGCAGTAATCCAGTTAGCAGAGATAGAAATTAGGGCCAAAAGTTCACTTAAATCTATAAATCTTGAAGAATAGAATGAGATGGAATAAGAATCTATTTGGTGTTTAGGTAAGAAGCCACCAGGAAAGGAAAGTCAGTATTTATATGATGTTACTTTTCTAAAATGCTATGAAGTGAGATTCTACAATGGAAGTCCACATTTTACTTAATTACCTTGATGGCACAACTACCCCCAGAGGTATCTTTACAGTTAAATGGAAAATAACAATTCATTATCAAATCCAAAGGTGGCTCAGCCTCCAGTTCCTCCAAAGGTAAATTTCACATGATTAACAATGCAGATAGTTAACTACAGAACGTTGTCATCAACTTTGCTTCTATTTTGAGAAAACTATGAACAAAATAAAACTAAGGAATTATCACATAAATTAAATTTCAATTAAAAAAGCAGTTCCACACTGAAAAAAAAATATAATTTAGTCTTTATTGCGCTAAATAATAAAGAAATAAATAATTGCTTAATTGCTCTGCTTTTAGTAACATTCTACAGTGCCACTAAGCTGCAACTGGGCTGCAAGCAAAAGGAGACCAGCAACTTATAGAAACTTATAGAAACACCATTCCATTTTCTCATACCATACAAAAACACAGATGTCTGTTCCAATCAACAGCTTCTGAGGTTTGACTAACAACCTGTTCTAATGACATACAAACAGGAGTAATTTCTTAATGGGATTCAGTGAGAGAAGAAAAATAATTCTAAGAGTTAAGCTATTTTAACACATTTCTCCAAGCTGCATGCATATGAATAACACATCTTACATAATGTGAGATAAAAATCCAACATTTCTAATATGAAAATTCAGTTTTAAAATTGGCTAAACTTATGCTTTTGAAATATATCTTTTTTCTTCAATTCCTTGGTAAACACCAAAATAGGAATCCATTTCAACAGAAAAGAAAGAAAACATGAGAAATGCTAGAAGTGAAATGAGCATGCCAGAAAATAGAAGCAACGTGGATTTCATTTTTCAGTGACAGGGTAGCTTTAAGCATCTTTTCCTCATATAACTTCAAATAAAGTGTTTTGAAAGTAATGATGTTAAACATAAGTACTAAATCATTTTTCTCTGAATTGGACAGCATAAATCTAACTGAATTTCTTGAGAACAGTGCAGATCCAAGTGAAAATGATGATCTTTAGTTTTACTTACCCGTAAAGACTCCATGTAAGATTTATGACAGTCAATGTGTAAAGTGTGACCACAGGTTTGCACATAAACACCTCCTTCCCAGCCTATTGAGACTGCTTGCAAACAAGAACTCTAAATAAAAAAAGATAAACACAAAAGTTATAAAAGGTATTTACCCACAGCTCACTTGAAGATTAAAAAACAACACTGCATGCAAATAAAAACCAGACTGATTTAAAAGATACATGCTATGGAAATGTTAAAACTGCGTATTTTTAGAAGGTATTTACTTATACTAACTTAGATATCTGCCATTGCGTTATTCATTCCAACAGAGATCATCACTTCAGTTAAATCTCTGTAGTTTTTATAGAGGTCACTGTCAAAAGCAATACAGAATTTCTGGCAGTACATTAGGAGAACAGCTCTACACCTCCACCATCAATTGCAATAATACAAGCTTACCTTTCCCATGTAGTACAACGGCAACCTGCTTCAGCAATGCATTTTACTGATTTTTTTTCATAACATTAAATTAATAACAAAAGCAGTTACATAATTATAATGTGAAACTTATTAAAATTCAGTGTGCTTTTTTTTAATGAGTTGTTGAACAACATAAAGCCAAACAATCATGTATTACCAGGTTCAGTGAATTAAATTTTATACTAAGAATGTTTTGAAAATGTGGGCCTTACTCAAATATTGCACTTACCAGCCCACACGTCAGACCTAAACAGTTAAATAATTGGTAGCTCTTAAAAAAGTAATGAACTGAATAAACAGTCACTATTGGCAAGCTTACAACAAGGAAATATTGGAAATATGCTTGCAGACTATATAGCTATATAGTCAACCTGATTACTGACTATAATTAATCTTTGTTTCTCCAATAAGTAATTTCATAGACAGATTGAAATTTACATTCTAATTATATGTTTAAACAACAGAAAAAGATTTAAAGCTACTGCTACTGCAGAAAAATTTTTAGTGTAGACTCACCCTAAAATGGTCTTTACTGTATGATACAACACCAGATACAACGAATAACCAAAGTGGCTTTTCTTAGGATGTCCTACCATCTCCAGCATCGTTCTTCCTGCATATGAGCTGATGCTACAAACTCCATCTACACTGTAAGATGTACTCCTTCCTATTCACCCTGCATAGATTCAGTATTGCCAAGAAAAGTTTTTTCCTGTATGATTTAGTAGGCAGATGGTACCATGAGCAAGGCATGGCTATCAGACATACCTGGATAAGCCCCACAGGACAAATGCTGCAACCAGGGCAAGCACTATCACATGGAATGAATAAGGCTGCTTGGTGGCATTTGTTTATTTAAGGACACATTTAGACAACTTAAATTCTACTGTGTCTTTTCCCATTTCTAAGATTCATATCTAGTAGGAAACAGCAGACTCCTCAACATTAGTGAAACCTGGATTGCCTGATCCTTAATGAAACTACCTAGTCTGTATAGATAATAAAGCTTTTTCCCATTTTTTCCTTTTCTGAGTAGAATAAACTGTAATGTTTCATAACTAAAAACGTTCCTATCTGAGGAAAATTTTCTCGCCTCCTGTTAGAGGAAGGACACTCACTGGGAAGGACACAGTTGATAAACAAAGGACTTTTAACGCTTAGCTCAGCTGAACAAGCCACTCAAGACACTATCAGATGTTTCCATTTTTATGCCAAAAGCAATTTAAGGATTAGTTCTTTCATGCAGAGACATATTTTAGCACAGTACTGACCTAGAAACAACTTAATTCAAATAATGTTAATGACTGAAATTTTGGAGAGCAGGATGCATTTGCTCACTGCATTACAGCAAATTTTAGACCAGTCTGTTGGTAGTGCTACTGCACATAAGTGGAAAAATATACTTCAGTGAAATCAAACTTTTGCGTAACAGTTTGCTTGGAACATCTTCCCTTTGCAGCAGGCAAATGTAAAAATAAGCTTTTAATATTAATTCAATATTTACAATTCCTTCAGTAGGAAGTAATTCTCATTAACAGTGGAAAATAAACAGGTGTACACTACTGACACACAGAAGCTCGACAGCCTTTCTCAGCCTGAGAAACTGAGATGTTACACAAAGCGAGCTATTTTGTTTCTTTCCTATAAGGGAATATCTTTGGTTAAGCGAAGAACAGATTTGGAGAAACACTATCAATGCCACCAATGCAAAAAGAAAAAATTGACGTTTCATTTATATGTGGATCACAGACTAAGGGGAAGCTAGCTAACATGCCTAAAAAAAACCTGCATTTTTTTTTCTTCCTCTTTAAAGCCAGTATCTAAGCTCCTAAATACTGGTTATTTGGTTAGATCTGCCCGAGAGCTAGCATGTCAGAGGATACATCTCCTCAGAACAAATTTCTATTGTCTTAAACAGCTGTTTTATACAGTAGCAGGGAAAATAACAGGCAGCTTTTCCAATAAAGGTCTAACAGCAAACAGGTCCTGCTAAGTAACAAGAGTTAGCTCTCAAAATTCAATATGATAAATTATAACGTACTGCTTTTAGGAACAAAGCAGAACTCTCCTGGGAACAGCTAACAGACTTCAAACAGACAACAACAACAGACATGACTGAATGCAAATCTGAACTTCAGTAATTTTTTCTCAGCATTCTGGATATAGCAAAACAGGACTTTCTTTTGCTGGCCCCTCATTTCCATTCACTCATCTTCACTTTCTCTATGGTGGTTGAGAAAACCCCTACAGGACAAAACATTTCATTTCCTCTCTCCTACTGAACTACTTTTAACCAACAGTAATTTCTTGGTTGGGTTCACAGAATGGCCACAAGAAGTATTTTCAAAACACCAGCTTTAAGTCAGCAAAAACACATCTCAATTATGTGGTCACACTGAAATGAGAAACACTCTCTTATAGACACAATCTGCAGGGATATTTATTAAATCTACATCTGTAGACACAGTAGTTACCTGCTCCAGAAACATAGCTAAGGGAAAGATAGACACCATTTGAAAATAAGGACCCTACCAAACATAAACATAAACTATTGCAGCAGGACAAAGCGTTCACTAAGTGTATAAATGGAGCTATGAAGAAGACTCTTGTATTTTCATTTACCTTTTCACACAACTCATTTCTAAAGTGGTAGTTTCATTCAAATGAAATACTTACATCTTTAAAGTATCGCTGTAAAGTTGCAAGCCTCACATCATGCAGTGCTGCGCAGGTATCCCAAGGGTATATCTGCTCCTCCTCAGTAGTTGGCAGTTTCTTCGGCTCAGTGCTATTGCGGCATTGACCTAACACTGTATACAGAATAAAAGCAAGAAAGAATATACCAAAGAATGAAGAAAACAAGCAGGAATATTCCAGCTTGTAGCTACAATGCGTTCTGTTGAAATAGAACAGAAAAAAAATTACTAAAAAAACTAAGTATTGGAAGCAGTGCTTTTGCACTGGAATTGCATATATACACAAACAGCTATTTTCTTTCTTCTACAACTTATTTTCTATACATACTGCTGGATTTGTAGAAATTATGAAGGAATTAAGATCGTTTACTCCTCCAAACATTTAAAGTTTCCCAGTATCCTCCAAAAGAAAAAAAAAAGACTTTCATCGTCTTCCCACAGTTCTTGATATTCAACAATATTTACGCATTCACTACAAAAGCCATAGAATCACTGCTTATCTAATAAGTCATGTTCATACCTGAAGATGCTTGTAATAGCACAACTAGCCCTGTAGGTCTGTCTTCAGTAGAAGGGCCACTTTGTCCACAAATAACACAATCATATATTGCCTCAGAAATGTGCTGTTCTGATGTAGCTATCTCCATGGCAATATCAGCATCTGGCGATTCTAAAAACGGATAAGAAAGCCAAGGGAAAGAAATTCAATTGCACTTGGTCTTCACTACATCAGTACACACCAAAATGATTTCTTTAGTTAAATCTAGAACAAAAATATTGAAGGCTACTTGAAACAAACCTCGCTCTTTCAAAAAGTCAAAAGAGACCTACACAGGAAAGTATACATTTTCCCACATTCACAACTATTTCCAGGGAAATTAAAAGCTTAGTTCAACTTCGGAATTTAACTTCAGCTTTTTAAAAGATCTATAAAGCTAAGATGCAGCTTCTATTCAATACTATCCCAAAAACTCTGAATACATAGAGATGAAGGGTAAATAAATACAGAATCTCTATCAAAACTAGAGATGCTCATAACTATTTCCTTTTAATTACTTTCAGAATAAATCTAGAGAAACAATTTCAAAGATGCAGAACGAAGTAAATGGTGGTATCAACACTCATATGCAGATTGGGTCATCAATTCTAATTGCCAGTCATTTTGAAAGATAATTTTGTTTCCATAAACTTAGCTTATTTTTCTTTTTAAATGAAACTTAGTCTTCAAAAATTTGGGATGCATTAACAAAGTAATACAATGCTCTGCTATATAAGATAATGGATAATTTAAGATTTGCTATCTAAAAATTGTATGTTTTTCCAGTGATCTACATTGTAACGTCCCAGGGGCACAGCCAAACGTATAAGGCTAAAGATCAGCTTCAAAGCACTGAAACAATCACAAATGATGCAAATTAGCCCACATGACAAGCAATGGTAATGGGTTCTGGAGGTGGGGACGGGTACAGCATTAACCAAAACGAGGAATTTTACAACATTTGTACAGTTGGTTTAATATCACAGAAGGGCCAAGGTTGGTAGAGACCTCTGAGGATCCTCTAGCTCAGATGCCCCAGGCAAAGCAGGGTCAGTTACCACAGGTCTTGCAGGGCTATTCCATCAGATTATGTCACCAAAGTTAAGTGGAGGTAGATTTTATTTGAAGATGTAATGAAAATTCTTTATACTTAACAGTTCTCACACATTCCTAATTTCTTAAGCTAAATTCAAGTGGAATTTCATGTATGGCCGAAGAAAAGTACACAAGTCATTTCTGCAGACCACATAAAAATAGAACGTGCCATAATCTGCTTGAGATGGTCTCTGCTCAAAATCTCAAGAAATAAAGCGAAGAACTATTTTTTATTTGGAAGAAAAGCACCTCAGGACTAAATGATTCACTCCTAACTGATCAGGAACACATGCTGTTAAGCCTCTTGATCTAGAATATGAGAGTACATGCTTTCTGTTCTTACCTAGTAAGTTTTGCCCGCCCCCCCCCCTCCTCCCCCCCAAAAAAAAATAGAAACAAAAAATGCTTGTTAGACTTCAGCCATGCGCCTCGTCTCCCTAAGGATGCCAAGGTGCTGGACACAGAACCCAAAAACCTTCAGTCTATCAACAGTTCTCATGCAGAACAGCTTTTAGGAACACTCTCCTGAAAGCCCATTGTAAGTTCAGCAGAAAAGGCAAGCATCTTTTTTTTAATTATTATTTTTGACTCCAATGTTCTCACTCACAAGACAGCATTAAAATTACACTGTTTCAGTATGTATGGATTACTCAGTCAGTCACTGAGGGTCATGAGAATGAAAATTAACTACAATCTTCCCTGACCTACAGCTGCTAACATTGTACACACATCTATCACCACCTAGTGGCAGTCAAATGACAGCAAACAAAAAAGCAGAACGTCAACTGAAACATTTTTTATTGCTCAAATCCAGGCAACAAGAAAACCTAGCAGCAACTGAAGCAGAAGGAAAGAAACATTAAAGCTATTTCCCATGTTTAACATTACCTCATATGCACATAAAGCATACTCACACATACCTGTATGTCAGAATTACATGACATGAGAATGAGCACAGAATCGCTCTTTTTTAATCATTTTCTAAAATGTTATAAATGAAACATTATGCATGTACTCAATATTTTAATAAATACCACACTCTTCTCCTCCTGCAATCTGTTTTTGAACAATTCAGCAGAAGTCCTTAAAATGAGTTAACATTTTACTGGTGACAAACCTTTCATTCTTAAGTTTCATTCATCATTTTAAACATGAGGAAAAGGAATATAGATCTATAGATCTTCACATTTAAAAGGAATTTCCAACTAATTCGGTATGCCTGGTGTAGAGGTCTCTCCTATGTGCAACAGACACATAAAAAAAAAAAAAGGCAATTTAACTTCAGAAGTCAGTGACCAAATGCATGTTTCCTTTCAGACGCTTAGACCTACTGCTAGGCTAATCCAGCAAACAACAGAATTCCCAAGGAACTAGATTTCTAGCACCAAGGAGGACTTCCTGATCAAGCAATTTCCCCACAGAAATAGAGAAGGAAAACAAAGCTGCAGTGCTATTTCATCCATTAGATATAGAAAACACAGAAACATAAAATAAAAACAATAAATCTAATAAAAAGAATTTCCAATCTCCTAGAATGCAATTTTAGACTGCTTAATAAAACAGTTACTCTATGAAATGCCCTTTTTATTTATATTTGAATCTAACAAACTTCCTTACTGTTTAGCTTTGAAACAGAAGTAATGCCATCATTACTACCTTGATTGTATCAGTCATTTCTAAGAGGTGAAGAATAATCAGCACCTCCTCCTTTTGCTCCTACAGATGCTCACACCCTCATCTTTTTTATTTTTTCCCCCAGCACTGAGAAGTTATTCCCAAAAACAGCAGTTGTGCATTACATCCCAAAACAATGTTGCCTTACTGAGCGCTGAAGGAATGTTCTACTGGCTATCTGCAGATACATGTTTTGGAGGGGTATTATCCCACCACCTTTCAAACCATTTTTGCAGAAGCCTGCAGTTTCCACCAATTGTAAACTGCTAGCAGCCAAACCACGACAGCTCAACAATCCTCTGAAGACTCAGGATATGCAGAGCTCCTTGATGGGAGAGAGAGGAGGGCCAGCACACCTCCAGGGCTAGGCATGAGCCTGCCAGCTGGGCAGCAGCCACGTGAGACAGCGAGTGTATTCTATGTTAATTATGGTTTGGAAAACAATGCAAGATGCTCATAGCTTCAACCTCTGGAGAGTCAAGGATTTTAAACTAATGAAATTAATTAATTTCATTTCACCATCATCCTAAAGATGGCAATGCACGTAAAGGAGGAGCAAATGGGAAACGCACAGTAATGACACATGGCACTGACAACCATTCACCACGTTCTTCTCCCAAGGTTCACTCTATGTCACAACAAACCCCACAGCTTTACAGTTCCAAGAATTTTCTTTGTCCCCATAAATTAATTCAGAAATCAGGATAAATACAAACAAAGACAAAAATCACAGAAAGACGAAAATATTTAAATACTAGACAGAAACTCAGGGTGGTACCAAGCACTCTATGGTTCCCATGTTTTAAAGAGTTTAGTTTTTATACCAATAGGAGCAAAAGACCCAAAGCTACAAAGTCTCAGCATTTGCCACTTCCTAGCCAGTACCAATCGGTGTGCTATGACCTCAGTTTCATCACAGAACACATTGCTGCCTATTTCCCCCCCCTACATTTTGTACTATCACTAGTTTAAAGGCACAATTCATTCTCCCTCTTCCCCCTACTCAGCAAAATCCCAAAACCCAAAGGGTTGTATAAAGGTATCTAAACACAATACATATAATTTACAACCTCTGACTTGAGTCAACATATTTCTTGCTGTATATGTTGTCCGCCAAAGTGGCCCCGTGGCATCAAAGCAACCATTAGCATGCTAATATCGTCTGTACTGACCCAGCACATCTATTCACTAGAGATCAGTACTTAATTTATTTTTCTATCTGGGTTCAGAAGATTGAGTGTTAGGAAATATATGTCACCTTGCATTAAAACTCTGCACTTCTTTTTATAAACTAACTAAGGAGCCTGAAGGACAAAATGAGGTCCTGCTGAGACTCAACATCACAAGAAAACAAACAAAAACCACATCAGCCAATTCACAAACTGACCAGTCTACAAATTTTCACTATGTTACAGTTGATTAAAGACTTTTGTGGCTTTGAACCAACGTATTTATAAAGCTTAAACAGATTTGTACAAATATAATTGCATTTGTTAAAAGCTACTATTAACCTGAAGCAGAGGCATTTATTTTTGTTGTTAGTAAGCTCAGTCTGAAGAGTACCACAGTTGCACAATTTCCAAAATCTCTCTCATGAAGTTCCACACAATAACAGGCAAACCACAGATTCACACCAAGACAAAAACTCTCAAAACAAAAACGTAAAATCACAGAACTGTAGGGGTTGGAAGGGACCTCTAGAGATTGAGTCCAGCCCCCCACCAAAGCAGCTCCCTAGCCCAGGTTGCACAGGTAGGCGACCAGGCAGGTCTTGAACACCTTCAGAGAAGGAGACTCCACCACCTCTCTGGGCAGCCTGTGCCAGTGCTATAGCAGCAGCTATACCCGCAGACTAGAAGGCCTGTGGTGCCTTCCATAACATGTTTTTGACTCCCCAGACATTCTCAAGTACTTTTTATCTATTGCCCTTAGTTAGACATTTCAGGATGCAGACATTTCTACATTTATCCTGCAATCAGCTATAGAGAGCACTGTGGATTCCATTCCATGCTAGTTCGTTAACATAACTCTTCCTACATTTCACTTAATTACATCCAGGCAAGCTTAAATGGCACCAGTGGCAGTTGTACAGATGTCAGAGAATATGAACAGAAGGTAACAGAAAATGCACACGTTCACTCAATGCTTATCTCAATTCTATACATAAATTCAAAATGCAAAAGCCTGTATCTTATTAAAACTTGATGCTCTACAGAAGTCTTAAATGACATGTTAAAAATTGTGACAGACAGGCTAATTTTAGAAAGTTTTATATTAAAAAGTAAATACTTCAGAACACCTCTCACCAATTTAATTACTTCATCCACTAAATACTAAGTTAAAAAAAAAGAAAGCATGTGTGACAGATAATGGGGTGCTCTTAAATGTTTTAAGCATCACTTATTCATTCCCAATTAGGCGTTCAGTATTACCTGTTCTAAAAAACGACATTAAGCAGCTCAAGAAAAATTTAATGCAGAAGTGGACATATGCAGTGGTGGAATATGCCTTGGGTTTTGTTTGTTTTAAACTGCAGAACAGCGATACTGTCATGAAAATTAATAATGATAATAATAATAATAATAGTAATAATAGCAGTTAATTGCACAAAAACTTACCAACATCCATGGCGGTTTCCATAAAGCTTTTCTGCCTTGAGGCAAATTCAGCCAACAATTTCTGTTGCCTCTCTCTGGCCTTCTGCCGTCTGGGTGTAAAGAAAAAAGTGAGATGGGGGAAACATGGAAAAGAAAGAAATGTGAAATAAAGGTGGGAAAAAAAAAAAACAATAATGTCAGGCTGATTACAATTATTACTTTAATATCATTTAAACTCAAGTTTTCTAAATAAAGGATTAATTTTCAAGCTTAAAAAAAAAAAAACCAACAACCTATTGCTCTAGAAGCAGATTCTGGTGAGAAATAAGCAAAAACTGAAGTCTGAAAGGAAGTCATAAAACTCTGTCCTAAAAAAAAAAAAAAAAACTTCTGGAGGATCCTTAACAGATGAAGACTTGCTATCCCTAAAAACAACAAAAATGAAAGAAAACACTTCTGCCATTCAGGTCCCATGTTCTTGAAAATTATTTTTCTACTACACGAAGGCAAAGTATCAGAGTGAAACACCTGGCAAAGAAATCCAAGTCCTCATGAACAACCAATCAACTTCAACAATTACCTGCAAATGAGGCAGGCTTTTTTATTCTTATTTCTTATCAGGCCTGATGGCAAGAGAAATGATTATGAATAAACTCTCTCCATTTGAGACTCCTCATACTGGCATCCTCTCTGCAACCTCTGGCCACCAACGGTTTTTCTCCTGACCTAAGTTTGAGATAACTTCCAGTTAGAAAGCCCTTACCTCCCTGTTATAAATACTTCTCTCCATTCTTAAAATATCACATTTCATGCACCACTTATATTCAGTTATTTTCATTTTTCCTGAGCTCACCAATACCTGTTTTCTTGATCTTTTTACATCCATCACTACTCCTTCAACCCCTACAGCATGCGTGTTCACCAGATTTTCCTCTTCTGTAAGCATCAGAAAGGGATCTTCAGTTTGACAAGTTTACAGATAAGGAAAATTGGAGAGTTCAAGCAGGGAAAAACAAACCAAATTCACACTATAGCTGCTCACCAGATGGAACATGTGGTGAGTGCTTTCCATAGCACCAGCCAGTGCAACTAGGGAAGCTCCACCGGAGCTACGAACTCTGTTCATTAGCATTAACAGCAATTTTTTCCCCACCTAGTTATAATGATTAGGTTAACCAAGGAGGAACCTTAAAACATTGCTTAGTATCTAATATGAATCCTCTTCAGTCTGCAGAACTGCCCGACAATCACCAGCCTGAAGCAGGAACACACTTGCACAGGCTCAAACCAGCAAATTTGATGCAAGTTGTTACCCTAAGGTGCCCTGTACATCAAAGCTTTTAAGGTGCCTTCAGGAAAACAAGTTAGAAATCCAAGTATCTCCGCCATTTATCTGTCACACTGTAGAGCCACCATTTCTCAAAATAACTTCTATTTACAACAATCCTAAGATTCATTATTTTGAGGACCGTATCAGGGCACTCGTTAAGCCTGCTTTTATTTATTTTCCCCTGGGAATTTCTCAATATATGCTTCAGCTGAAAGCAGGATGACTGTAAATAGAGGCTTTTAATAAGAAGACATAAACAAACCCTGACAGATTCAGTACAGCTCAGTAATTTTCCATGATGGCCCATGGGGGTATGACACTGCAACTGAAAAAATACAGCAAGCAGCTCAAGTTCTCTTCTAGTTCTGTATTTTGGTTTCTATGGTGACAGCTCCTTGTATAAGCAATGCCAAATTTGTCATTATATGTCAAAGTAACCAAAGAGGGTTAACACTGAATGCTAAGTCTGCTTGATCTTCACTAATACACAATGGGACTTGGGGGGGGAAAAAAAAAAAAAGAAAAAAAAAGGAAGTAAAAATTACAGCCTGTCCACAAAAAAGCAATGCCAACCCATGAGATCAAGTCACTTTAGTTATCGCATCATCAATAAATGTCACATGTCTTCATGTGCCTTCATGGATTGTGAGGACAGGAAGATAGTCACTCAAACAAAGAACGTCAAAACATTCATTTTTATACGTATCAATTCATATGCACAGATCATCACACATATTATGCTTTCTAAAAGGAAAGAAATAACCCTACCCTTTTCAGGGAGGAAAGTTATACTGATTCCCCATCCTTCCGTAAATAATTCAAGCACTACTGAGAGCCAGATCAATCAGCAGATGCATAACACACACTGCCCCCTTCTGCTACCACATTGTTTTGTTACTACTGTTACCTTTCTTCTTTATCCAACGTTTTCTTCTCTGCAGAACTAATTTTTTTTGGTGGTACAGGAGGTGTCACCTTCCTGCATATCTCTTCTATTATACGTTTATTCAGTCTGCTCTGAACAGCAGCTTTCAATAAAATTCTTTCTACTGCTGTCATTCCATCACCATGAGAGTATCTTGGAACTTCTGGGTGGATTAAAACATCCACATCATCCAGCCATGGAGGATAATAAGAGTTCTGTTTTCCTGAGAGTTTGTGGTGTAATTTAATCAGCAAGGACAGCATACTTTCTTTAACTTCTAGAATGGCTGTGGTTAGCTGTGGAGTTGCACCAGGTGCTGACCATTTCATCGATGCTTTGGGCCGAACCACCTGATTTGCTTCACTGGTGTTCCGATTGATGATCTCTTGAAATTTTTTTCTACGTTCTGCAACCAAACTGAACACTTGAGCTGTCCCTGAGTTCTTGTGGGAATAAAATAAATTAGAATGCTTAATTTCCAGAAATAAAAGTATAAACAACATACATTTTATAAAGCTATAGAAATATTGTCAATTAGGAGGAAATCTGTGAAACATTTTAGATTCTCTCTTTCAAACTGTATTCAAATTTGGTATACCAAAATATTAACTCTGCACGTCATACTTTTATACAAATCTGATACACACAGCTGCATAAAAAGCCAAGTACAAGAAGAAATTTTGTCCACAACAAATGTCTAACAACTCACTTCGCTATAGTTAAACTTTGAATTCTGTTCTCCAAGCAACATTTTCTGCTCTTACAAAAATGACAGGTATTTTTGAATCTTTGTGCTATTTTAAATTACTTTAATACAAGTCCACTGAGCACTGCTGTACAATGTAACTCAATCCCAAGCAGGTGATCCCAACACATCCCTACAGGCATTGTCCATCCTGCATGGATTAGCAGAAAACCAGAAGACACAAACCTATACCTGCAAGCAGAGCTCACTATCCAGTGCTGATGAGTAGTTACACTAATGAGCAAGCCCACTTCAGTATTTCTGTTCTGAGCTATCCTGACTGTCAGTCCCAAATTAAGGAAACACGGAAACAAACTGCATACACTGAATCCATAGCAGAAATGTTTCCTGAATATTCATTTTGGTTTCCCCACCAACCAAAAACGATAATAATATATGTACTGCCAAAACTACTTGGTTTCAAATGCGCTTTCCTGTTAAGTTTAAACTAACCTAGATTTGAGAAAGCTCGAACGACTCTAAATTATTAAATGTTAGTAGTATCTTGGCAAGACGTAAAAAACAGGCCTAAACACAAAGCTCAAGCAGTAAGCTAACAAAGATGTTTTACATTTGATATAGTTTTAATTTCAAAATACGTATTAAAAACTTTAAGACCATTCTTTGCTGCAAGTTCATACCTAAGATTACAAATCAAGAATATGAAAAAAGCATGAGTCTCTGCAATATAAATTAAAAGGAAAAATTAGAACACGTCACTGAATGTTAAGGTGAGCATGATTAAAGCCATGTTGCTCGTTAATTGCTTAGGAGAACAAACTGCACACAGATCTACCTCTCTCTGAAGGCTCTTCCGCCTTGAACTCTGGTAGATTGAGGACAAAAAAGATTAATTAACTGTAACATTTGGAAAGAGATAAATGAAAAATTTTCGCTAAAAGAAAAATATACTATCCTAAGAAATATATAAAAACATTCATAAAGAAATCTCCGCCTCCCCCTACCCAAAAACCAACCAAACAAACAAAACCATCAGGCAATTGGAAAGAGACAGTATTGTGTATACTTACTTGTGCTGAAGCTAAACCATCTGAACTGGTACTTGCAGGTGGTTCTTTCTTCACTTCTGGAGCAGTTTCCGGTACTCTTACTCGGACATAGTTAATGAAGTGCCGCATGTTAGAAACCAAGTTACTGCCTGGAAACCAACTGTCATGGCAACGTTCTTGTCCACCTGTAGATTCCTGAAGAAAAAAACAAAATTGTATATGCTTCCTCATACAAGCTCCATAGATTTATTGTAACTTATAACCATACTGCAAAAAAAAAAATTTCACCTCTCCACAAGATATCAACATTAGGTAAAAAGTACCTCACTAAAGCTGATAGAATTTTCTGATTGCAGTAGTGACTGATGCTTACCTTGAGGACTAGAACTCCGATAAATAAATGACATACCATGTTAACATCGCTATCTAAGAAAAGCAAACAACACGTTCAGGATAGTGAAAAGCTGTGTAACCTAAGATTAACACAACAAACAATCTAAAGATTACACAAGTCAATCTCAAAAAACAAAAAGGCAATTCATATAAGAAAAATGTAACTGCTAATAACAACATTGATAACGGTCTCATTTGAAAACCTAGAAACTTGAGTTTCAGATTCAACTCTTTTTTCCAGCAACCTTCACATGCTAATTTAGAAAATAGTAATTAGGATGTATAACTGATCTACGCTGAATCACTTGACAATACCTTTTTTAATGGAAATTTTTAAATGAGGTTTTTAAATGAGGTGGTTTTTTGTTTTGGTTTGTTGTGTGTTTTTTTTTTTTTAATGAAACATCTTACCATCTCCTCATCTGATTCTCGTTCTGGAGAATTTTCCAACCCCAGCTCAATCAAATACAAAACCATGCAAAGGACATGTTCTGACAAATTCTGATGATCCATTAATATCTAGGCAGAAAAACAGACAACTACATCTCACAAGGTTTTCATCTTTCATATTCATACAATCTCAATTGCAAAAGAAAACAACAAAAATCAGAAATTGCCAAAAGCATTACAGACATCTGTAACTTACACTGGGAGGTAAAGAACGAAACCTTAAATCTCACATGAACAAATGCAAAGTACTACCTATGAATTGTCTTTCAGCACAACCTTCTAGGTTACTGAAGGCATGAAAAGCTTTGAGCTACACATGTGATTCTCTTTATTTTTAATAAAATCACCGTGCTTTTGAGAGCTGCACCATGAGATATGAGTACCAATTTCTAGGAAAAAATTAGGCAGGCTGAACAACGTGAACACCACTTCCTACCCTACTGTATTTTTGGTAGACGCTAAGCTCCAACTTTAGTACTTAAAACAAATTTTTCTTTTTGTTCCACCATAGTGCTTTAAGTCTAATCATTTCTTATTTTATTTTTCACATAGATTTTTGTGATCTGACAAAAGCTATTGCTTACTGAGTGAAGCCACCAAAATTTGTCAGCTTTTGAGCTTTTCTATCTTAAAGGTGAAATCTATTAAATGAATCCAGATAAACTCTTCAGTTTTTATTTATCCTAATGAAATATTGTCAATTTATAAGATACTTCATTACAGAAAGAAAGCAGGTGAAACAAAAGATAGGAAGTTTCTAAATCCCATACACTTAATTAGGTATTTAACAGATTTTCTGTTCAAGAAAGCTGAACAGTGAAACAGCTTAAAGGTGGCATACTTAAGAGCACAAAAGGAAATTCTGCTCAGGAAATATCATTTGATTGAGGCACATCATTTTTTTTTTTTTATAACCCCTCATCTGCTTCTGCACCATATTGCCTTGATGGAGTTCACTTTCCAAGCGCAAGAAAAGACTCAGACTCATCCTCTGATGAACATGCACTCAAAAAAACAATGCATTTCTCTTAAAGAGGACTAACTATGTTAATTAGATAATTTTTCTTTTGATAGTTGGCCTATCAAAGTCTTAACAGAATGAATTAGTCCTGAAAACAAGCACTATAACATTATCAGAAACAGAACTTATGCAGGAAGTAGAATTAGAACCAACTGCAGATTTGAGATTGTTATGGTTTTATGATTTTTGTTATATAACTGATATTCCGCGTCATAACATCATGTAGTATATTGGGAGTTAGAGAGTCAATGCTCTAGCTGCATGGATGATCGACAGTTCTGAGTATACCTGTCTCAGAAGAGAAAAACTACATTCCCCAGAGATGTAGGGTGAATAACCCCAAAGAGTGGTACTCAGAAAATAGTGAGGAAGACGGTATATTTTGCTAGGCTTATCTGGATGGTAAACAGACAACCAGTGAATAAAGAGAGGCACACCTTGTCCAGATGGTTGAGGTTCACCGATAACTTCACTCCAACTCTTGTTGGAGATCCTTCCCCACTGGTGGTCAGCCCTTAAATGGGGTCTGGGAGAGATGGAGCCAGACTCCACCCCTCACTCTCTCTTGCTCATTTTATTTGATTCATTAGCTTCAATTCCAATTATATTTTATTATATTGTGTTAATTTACTTTCTGATATCTCATTTAGTAAATTAGCTTTCCTCCTCAGATCATTGCCACTGTTTTGTTTCTAGGCCCATCTCCCTTCTCCCTTTCCCCCTTCCCCTTTCCTGGGCGTGGGTCTGCAGGTCTCCTGCACCAATTGTTGCAGAACCGGGCCAAACCTGCCCATAAGCTGTTAACGTTTTTGGCGCGCAACGTGGGGCAAAACCAGCTGCCTTAGCCAGGCAGAGACATACTTTTAGAGTGAATCTCTGTCTCTTGTTAGCAAGCTTATCTGTACTGCAAAACACGACCTTGAAGTCCAGTGCCAATTGTTCTGGGATATTTGTAAACTTTTTTGGGTGCTGCCAATAAAGAAAAAAAAATGCTTTCTCTTTTTAAACTACTCTTAAAGGGACTTCATTTCATCATTTTTTCCCTTGTAATGCTCAGAACGTGCTGGGACTTATTTAAGTTTGCCAGTCTGATCCATGGAGCTTGGTCTCAATATGATAAACTGAAAACACTAATGGAAATACCTACCTGGCTTTTGTATACGATGTGGCATTCAGTTCCGGAGGGAGCAACTCCAGATGGAGTTGCTAATTCTACAAAGCTTGTGATTTTTAAACAGACTCCTGGCCTCTCCTTTGAATTCATTATGTGTTTTCTGAATGCTCATCTAATGCTCATAATAATTGTGGTATCAGTCTCCCTGAATGTACTCTTCATCATTTTACTCAGTATCTGTATTTATAATGTTTTGAGAAAGTCTTTCCCAGAGCCAGAGAATAGTGACTGGCAGGGAGTCTAGAGGGACTTAGAAGAGACTTCAGAGAAATGGGCATCACCAGTGTCATGAAACTTTTCTCCTGAACACCTGCAAGATCCTGAGAACTTAAGCAGGTATTTGAGACAGGGATGTTGCAGCTCAGACAGATCTGAAGAGGCCCAAATTATTTGGGGCCTGGCTTATGCTTACCGGGCCTTATTCGATACTATCCCAGAGAGGCACAGAGTTTTTGAAATGGAGCAAGAGAGTCTCTGAACTGAAAGAGACAGTCTCAGAGCTCTGGTCATTAAGACAGTTTTGCTTAAAATAGGACTGCCCACGTACTTGGATACCTGACTTAGAAGTCTGTACATATGAACTAATAATTCATGAAGTAATCATTTGATTTGAAGTAATACATTTGAAGCACACTATTCCAAAACACCTAAAAATACAATAATAAGCATTCCTGTTTTACAAAACAAAAGTAAAATACTGAATTTTATGAGAATTACGACTGTACCTTGTAAAGAAGTGTGAACAGCACAATGTGCAAGGTCTTACAGTGTAAAAGCTTAATGAGACCTTTGTAACTCGGATGTAGCGGTGTTCTCTTCTTGTAAGGAGGCCATGGGTTCCCAGGAAATTTACCACTCTGCTTTAAACTGTTGAAATACATCAGATTTGTGTTAAACACCAAAGCGATGCAGACAACTGTCTGTTACAAACAGCTGTACTGTACTCTTTGTCTAAATGAATTACAGAATTGATGACCGTTCCTTAGAAATTGAATTTCTCTAAGCAACATTCCAAATATCAGAACGTATACAGAAATAGCACACTGTAGCACTTTTCTGTGGATTTACACTGATCAAAATGACATTTACAAAGCTATATGAATTCTTAATTACAGCTCTGAATTTAAGAGATTCTTTTTTCATATGACCACTGAGGAGATGGAGAACTTTGCACGTCAACAAATTCCACATTAGTCAGACATCAAACAGAAAATTCACATCTGTAGGACTGGATCACAGGCAAAAATAAGAAACGCTAAACAGAATTTTTAAATTCATAGATACAATTGTGCTTGGAGAGCCAACTATAGGTTAAGTATTAAATGTGATGTGGAAATATCTTTCTCTTACAGTACGTTTATAACGAGCCTTTGACTTAAAACAACAAGCAAACGGACAGAGGACCGTTTTATGTTTTAAGGATTTTTTGAAATTGATTTTTACTTTCAGGGAAGGAAATAAAAGAGAACCAAATTAAGTCAGGTGAAGTAAAATCTGTAAGAATAAGAATTTTACTGGATAGCATGTAAGGGACAGAATCAAATTTTGTTGCATCTCAGAACTTAGAAGCGTGCCTATATTAAAAACAGAATTCATTGAATTCTTCCATGGCCTCTGTCATGGGTGAACACATTAAAAAAAATGCATTAACTTCGACACTATATCAATAGACAGAACATGATAAAAACCACAGGATGGTTGAGCTTGGCAGCCCATCTGGTCCTATACCCCTTCTCAGGTTGGGATGATCAGAGCAGATCCCAAGGTGGATCACCAAGGAGGAAATCTCCACAGGCTCTCTTGGCAACCTGTGCCAGAGCTCCATCAGCCACACAATACAAAAGAGCTTCCTGATGTTCATACAGAGATATTCCTTCCTGGTAGTGCCACCGTCTCTTGACGTAGCACTTGGCACCACTGGAAAGAGCCAGGCTCATCCTCCTCTCAGTCATTTATATGTACATTAACCAGATACACCATGAATCTCCTCTTCCCCAGGCTGAACAGCTCTCTCAGCCTCTTTTCACAGGGTAAATAAAAAACTCTTAACATTAATGCTTCACTTACCTACGTCTAAATAAAATAAAAAGGCTCCTTTCTTTAAGTGATATAACTTATTTTGAATCTAACTTTTAGTGAAATATTAGATCTGTAATGACATTACTGATTTATCACTTGAAATGCATTAAGCACTTACGGAAGAGTAATTGTCTAAGCTATCCAGAACCCTGGATAAATTTACACTGTGTGAACTTATGAGCTGTTTACTCAAACATAAGTGCAGAGCATGGAAACACTGATAACACAAATAACATCCTTAGAGAGCAAAAAGGAAAAAAAAATGAAAAAAGAAAAAAATCCTGCTTTGCAATAAGGAACAAGAAGATACATTTCTAAAAGAGATTCAACTTACAAGGCTGTGTATCGGTCCATCGCAGACTGCACATCTCTACGGTAAACTGTTCGAAGTATTACCATTACAGGGTCAAATTCCTTATCCCAGACTTCAGCTGTTGTTTAAAATAAGTTACTTGTTATAATTTTCTTACAGACATTACAAGTTATTCCAGAGATTCTTCTTAGCTTTATGCTTTATGGCATTTCCCATTATATAATCATTTTTGCAGCACAATATAGTAGCATCTTCTAATTCTTTTTAATAATACTTACTACTTTCTATATTAAATAATTACTACTACTTAACGTGGCACCACGATTTCACCAAAAATATTTTTGCTGAAAATAGAAAACTACCCATTTGTTAAGGGTATAGGCCTTTCCTAATAAGTACCTTTACTTTATCACCTCCTACCTTTGTTGCTTATTTTTAATGTAATACTTTACTAGTGGTGGGGGGCAGAATCATGCATTCCTGATTAAAAAACACAGTTGAAACTATCAAAACTATCAAAATCTAAGTAAATACATGCACTTGATTCTAAGTAAATGAAGTATATGAAGGCAATTCCAAAACATCTTATCTGTATTTTCCTGTATGAATCTTGTGCTCAGAAATTTAAAAGAGCAAGACATCTAAGAAGAAAAGGTAATAATCGTTTTTCCTTTGGTACCTGATTAGCACTTGTATTCTTGAAAATAAGAAGCAAAGACTCCAAAAGCAATTAGCTGGCAGGTGATATCTAAGCATTAAGTACAATGAGCCAAATGACTGTAACCTCACAAATTTTTGGTTACAGTCTTGACAATGGCCAACTTTCCTCTACTAGTCTGTGAGCAATCATTTACAAAAGCATGCCTTTATAATGCATATACGCATTATTTTGGCATTAAGAGCCTTTGTTATCACCATTTCATTCTGTAGCTTTATAGTAAAATGCTGCATGGTTTCACAGAGTAATTGCAGAATCACAAATAGAACTCTGAACAGAATATTAATAAACTCATTGCACTTTTTTCCCCATTTAAAAACTGTTTTGAGTCCAAAGGCAAATGAAGACACTCCCCCTTATAGACTGCTTTGAAGTGTTTAGTTCCTGTGAGAGCAATATGAATTCAAGAGTCAACGTAAGAAAGAATACAAAGGTGAAAACCACAGAAGTTTAGCTCCACCAGGAGGACATATGGAATTACAGCATCCTTCCAAGGCAAAAGCAGGCAACCTCACACTACTGAGATTAATTTCCCATAGTTCAGTTGGGAAGACAAGTGGCCTGTATTCCTAATGATCACAGTTCTGCAGACATCCTCCATGCTACTGAAAGGGAATGCTCAGCATAGTTTTTCCTCTGTATAAAAGATAATCAAAGAAAGAACAGCCTGCTTCTCAAAAAATCCCAAAAATCTTCCCTCCCTTTTAATTATAGGGAAACAAGGGATTAAGTGGAAGCAATCTCAACATGACTTGATTTAACTGTGACAAGCTGTAAGCTCTAATTAATAAAAGCACCCAAAATACCACCATTCATTTTGAGAACATGTGCAGTCACAAAAGTTTATAAGCATTTAGATGGCTGCATGCAAGAAAACCATAACAGCTTTTATCTTTGCAGAAACTTTTAACAGAATTTTATGGCTTAAAAAAAAAAAAAAAGCAAAAAAAAAAAAAGCAGGTGGAAGATTCTGCACAGAAATACAAGTGAGTTCAGCATCAGTATTGTAGGGAAACTGTTGAATTATGGCCTGAACCACTGGCTGATCACCTGAGTCAGCTGCAGAAGCACAGGTGAAGGCAATGTACCTGTGTGATGGAAGGGGTGCAGTCTGGCTCCACCTCTCCCAGACCCCATTTAAGGGCTGACCACCACTGGGGAAGGATCTCTTGTTGGAGATCCCTCCTCTGTGGAGTACCGGGCACACCTTGACTGTCAGTGACAGGTGAGCCCTTCCTAATTTACTGGCTGTCTTTATAACATCTGGATAAGCCATACAAAAATATACTGTCCACCCTCATTATCTTGTGCGGGTACTACACTTTCAGGGTATTCACTCTACAGGTATCTCTTGTAGCAATTATTGAAAAGGAAAAAAAACCTTATACAACAACACTTCACTGGTTGTTAATTTGTATTAAAGTAACTGACAGCCTCTACACACACACACAAACACCGCCTATAAAGTGAATGGTTTCAAAGTATCAGACCCAAACCCTGCCAGTTCTCAATCATCCCACAGGAAGGAGTTAATCCATCTCCAGCTTTGCTTTGAGCTGAAGCACAACCAGAGCACACAGAGCATTTCAGACTCTTAGGAAGCTTATTGCTCAGTTACAGGAAACAGCAACAGAACACTGTGTTCTAAATTCTTCCTCTCCTTTGATATATCAACACTGTGTTGAATCCAACTTAGATGGCAAGCTGGTCAGGGGAAGAAGTCTCATTTTTGTACTGCATGAATTATGAAATTATAGAACAATACTCTGTAATTAGCCTAGCTTGAACTTTGCTCTAGATTCCCACTACTGACCAGGAAAATTGTTGTAAACTATCAGGGTATTTAAGCAACATAAAAGAATTCTGTACCATTATATTTTTAATAATTAAAATGTGAGCAAATTTGGAGACCTAATCTTGCAACCAACACTAGCATAAACAGTTCTAAACTCTAAGAAATCTGACCCACGTCCAGTAATCACATATATGTTTAACTGTGCAGATCAGGGGAATATAAATAACGACCGTTCAGTTCTCCATTTTTCCCATGCTATTTAAAGATGCCTGGTTAATAGCAGAAACTTGCTTTTACTCTAGGATAGAATGTGCAGCTAAAACCCATTAACAGTCCTTAGCAATGTTAGTAATTATAAGCAACAGACAATTAAGAAAAAGCCAAGCAGAGTTTTTTGTTGTGGTTTTGTTGTTGTTAGTTTAAAACAAAAATAAATATTTATGTATCCTCTGGTTAAACATCTCACTACTGAATTTACCGTAGGATGACACAGATCGATTACTGTACCTTTAGGCGTATACATTCCTTGTTGCATGGAACCTCCCGGTTCAAAAACAGGAGCTTTAAAATCAGCAACTGCTGATAAGACTGACTCAAAGCTTAAGCTTCCTGGAATAATACCACTTTTAGGATTGGGATTTTCTGGAATGTGATGTTTGTGTTAAGAAAAGCAAAAGTAAAACTAATTTCAGAACATAGTACTTTATGTCCATCTTGATGTTGATGCTCATTCCAAAGCCTACATTTAAGCAATGCTCTGTGTTTACCACAAGAGGTCTGTGTGGTCCAGCAGCTATGGAACAATAACAGCTACTGGAGTGAACCAAGGTCTCTGGGATAGAGACAGCACTTTAAGCAAAACCAACTGCTGCACCTGCATGCTTACTCAAAAGCAAAGTATTAAATAAGAACTGCTATCCATGGGGTACACAAATATGTTTCTGTGTTTGCAGCCGTTTATGAATGCAAGTGAATAGTTTGGGATCCATACACGAACCAAGCAAATCTCCATCCTGGACCAGCAACTTCTCCTTTTGGCAGCAATACTTTATCAGCTTACTGACAATACCTTGAATCACAAGTAGTGTTTACAAATAAGGAACTTCCGCTCAGTGAGAAGTGACTGCTCATAAAAGAATCACTTGTTTCACATACTTCACTGAATCACTTAAAAGTAATCTAGAATGGGAACTTAAAGCATTAGGAACATTGCATAAGACAAATGGAAGTAATTCAAATGGAAACTGGTTTTAAAAACATAATGAGCAAAGATAAAAGAAAATTTATAGATGATATACATATGAATTGTCATGGAACTGTTTTAACTCATGAATGTTATCACTGTGCAGGCAGATCTCTTAGAACTTGCTGTAAGTTAAGTTAGATACTTCCCTCCCTGCACAGAGACCTTTCACTCTAATTTCAAAGCAGCATTCAGAATGACTATTACTTGTATTTTAAGCTTTCAATAGGCAGCCTATACATGAGTGGCCTCTTTTACACTGGCATAGAGTTAGCTATAATCAAAGGTTAAGAAGCAAATAAGGTGACAGTAACTACACATTCTAGAGCACAAGTGCTTTTCGGTCTATATTTGACTTTTGTAGTACTAAAACAACAATAAAAATCAAAACAGCAGTTCAGTGTTTAGTATCAAAAACTGCTTACAGCTATTAAGAAGTCTTGCATTTTTTTTTCTAAGACAAAGGATGGATCAAATGCTGTTGCTGACAACATGCATATGCGAATACATCTTTGCACAGTTTGTTACAGTTGTGTAAACTATAAATTTGTTCAAACTCCAAACCCTACTACTTTCCAGGTACCTTCATTTTCATTCCCTCATACTAGTTAACATATTTCAAGGATATAAGGTCCAACAATGAACTGTGTGTCCTGTCATTCATACAGAGTTGAGCTACCATCTCTGCTCTGAGGATCTCATCATCCGTCATTCCTAGAACAACAAAAATAAAAATGCCATTAAAACAGCATAACACATCTTGCAACCATTTGCAATTAACACAAGTTTGATGAAACATTAAATAATAATAGTGCTATAAAAATACAATGAAAGATGGGGAGAGTCACACATGAGAAGCGTTAAGTTATGAAACAGACACAACCCCAACTAGAAGAGACAGGTATGAATTAAAACTGCTTGTCTCTCTGAAAAACATACTAAATTTTTTTGCAAGATAACATACACAACTCAGACACTTACTTCCAATAAAGCCCTTTCTCTCCATTTCCACATATTTTGCCTATTTCCAAAACATAAGGTATAAAAACTCAGCAAGTGGTGAAAATGAAACTAAGTGTTCAACACTCTACACTACTATTTGGCTAAGCAGCTTTATTGCAGCTACTAAAGGCTGGGAGACTATAAAACAAACAGCTACATTACTTACATACAAGAATCCATACCGTAGTAGTTCTTACCTAAATGTAAACGAAGGCTCAACAGAAGGACCAAAAACGTTAAAGCTCCTTCCAACATGGACCTTTCATGCTCTGAATCAAGTACTGTATTTTGATGCTGAGATGCCATTGTTAGAAGATCTACCACCTTGAATCTATACAGCAAAGAACAATGTCAGAAACATCATTCTCCAACATTAAACACTAACATTAAATGAACAATTAAATTGAGACATTCAAACAACATCAAAATAATACAAAATCAAATGCATGTAATGCAGGAATACACAAATCCTCTTACTTGTGGAATGTTCTACAGTGATATGGGAAAACACTTAATATTTATGAAGACCTTGGAGATAACAACAAACCCTGATTTTATTCTACATGCAGGAAAATGGGCATCCTTTCTGTGACTCCTACTATTGCAGTGTTATTCATCTACTTTGAGTTAGCATAATCTGAAAGCTTGCATATGAATGCATGAAACACTACACTACTACACTGTAAATCAAAAACCAGCCATATACAAAAGAAAAAAACACAACATGAGGTAATTTTCTCCAGAAGCCTTACACAAGTATTAGCTTTGGCTAAGTAAAGTTGTTCCACAACATCAGATGCACATCTTTTCTCTCACATAACATAAATTAGGCAACAGTTATCAAAATAATCAACAAGGGCCTTTTGTCCTTCTATCCTACCTTTCAAAAACTGATGAAATAAAATAGTCCGGATCAAGCCTAGAGGCGCAGACCTGTGGAAGGAGAATAAATCCATTTTATTCAGTAGTTTGTTTGTTTACTGACACTGGCTTGGCTTTTCAGAAAACTTACTTGCAGTAGATAAATGTCAGGATCAATCATTGAATTGCAGAAATGAGACTGCACGTAAGTCATGGCCTGTCCTTTAATTTGCAGGCCATTTCTAACCCACATGTTGCTATGAATTTCAGAAAGGCTTGCCTGTTCACAGAGAATAAAAATAAATTTACAAACAAGGCTTTACAATACAGCTACTGAATTCAGTGCTAGCAGATCTATGGAACATACTCTTTTACAGAAGAGTATCCATTTCATGCAACCAATCAAAGGAAAAGAAGTGATTTATTTAAATCTTGAGAAGTACTGCAAACATGAGGTTATTCGAGATTTTAAATACATTATAGGTATAAAAGCAATTATTAACGTAAATAGAAGTAAGCAGTGTTTATAAAAAAATGCAACTTAAATATTTCTGCAACTGCATCCACTTTTGAATACATTCTCAATTTAAAATTTTGAATTTTCAGATCGTCATTTCTTTTCAGCTTACTCCATTAGCAGTTAGAAACTTCTGCATTCAAGTCTGGCCATCCTGTCATCCTGCTATTCTTTTGGAAAGCGCGATAGTGACTAAAACTACTATACATATCCAAGTTATACTACTAATAAAATAATGCCACATTTGATTTTGGAAACAGTAGGAGAAAATAGTTCATCCTAGCTACTCAATACATTCTATTTATTGTATTATTTTGATATTCTATAAATGATACTCTTCCTTGTAAACTACTTCTAAATATATTCAAATTACTGGAGCTAAAATAATCAGACAAGTTTTTATTGTGCACCTCTGCATCTGCATCAAAGACAGAAGTCTACCCATACCTGGATCTGAAGCGGATGAATCATTAGTTTCATCAGCATCTCCTGATCTGGCAAGATAGTATCCAGATCTAGCTCTTGGCACTTGACAGCCTAGAAACAGAAGGAAGCACACACTGTACTGAACAATCATGCTCAACAGGGAATTTCCATCTTCTGTGCAACTGAAAACACATGCTTACCTTACTTAAAAACATGGCAAAGTAACGGTGCAACGGCAAATGAAAAGTAACCTGGTTAGGAGCTGGCTAAAAATAAGAAGAGATATTTTAGTATTATATATGTATACTAAAAAAAAAAAATTCACAAATATCTTTGTCATAACCACTAAGAACAGTTATCTTGCATGTCCTAATTTAAGGGACTTTTCATGAAGATTCAGAAATATCCCTTACTTGATCTCCTGTAGTTAATCTCCTACGTCTCAGCAGTTAATTACACTCAGAATTGAGTGAAAGAGTATCTCCTGCTAAGGTAGCAAAGCTGCATCCCCATTGCTGTATCACAGGAGGACTTCTGTCATACTATTCTTCATTCAGTGAAGCAGAAGCACAGCAAGGCCACTGCTTTTTAAGACTATCAAGTTTGCATCACCACATCCAAATCATTAAGTCTCTAGAAATACAGGATCCTATAATATTACACTGCAACTATTAACTACAAAACACACTTCAACAAAGCTACTCTTTTTCAATCAATATCAAGAATAACAATTTAGTTGAGACATGGAATGCATTACCTTAGAATTTTAACCAGGCCTTCATAGCATTTCACTTAAATCCAGTGATACATACCTCATCTACAAAATTGATAGCATCAAACCAGTCCTGAAGTGCTTCAAGGCAGTATCTAACAACATTCCGTGTGTATTCCTGTGTTTCCTGCAGCAAGAGAAACCACTGTACTACGGGACTCACAACAGTAGAGGTGTCACTGTTTTTCCAAGATGAATAAAGGATTATTTCAAAACGTGTGTGCCCTCATCATATGGAAATCGGTAAGCATTAGGATAGTTTTATTGTTTACCTAGACAGTAACTATTTTAAAGATGAGAACTGAGGCTCTTTCAAAATTATCATCTGCTCTTAGTGCTCACTGTTTTAATTTATCCATTTAATTTTACATAAAAATTAGAAGTGTAAGCATTAGAAGAGTCCTCACACGCAAGCTAGAGGAATTCCTGTATCCTGTAGGTTTTAACTATTGAAAGGTCTTTATACTTCATGCACACTGTACTAGCAAACTGTAGCGACAAAATAATACTACACAAATTTTAAAAATAGTTTAAATTGTTATGATTATGTAATAAAATATAACTGCATAATAATGCCCAAGTGTAGGGCAGATAATTCTAAAGAATGAAATTCAGAGGAACTACTGTGGAGGATGGTATTTTTCCATAAGGTTTTATATAGATGGTACACTGACCACTGGTTAAGTAAAGGATGGCTGACCTCTTACGATAGTTGAGGCTCACTGATGACTCCACTAGGGAGGGATCTCCAACAAGAGATCCCTCCCCAGTGCTGGTCAGCCCTTAAATGGGGTCTGGGAGAGGTGGAGCCAGACTGCACCCCTTCCAGTCACACAGGTACATTGCCTTCACCTGTGCTCCTGCGGCTGACTCAGTGCTCGCCTCAGGTGATCCATCAGTGGTTCAGGCCGTGATTCAACAGTTCCCATACACTAAGTACTAAAATATTTTTCAGATTAAACCATGTATTTCAATACTAGAACTGTACATTGTCCTCCAGGGACAAACAACTGATATGCAAGAATTGTAGGAGGGAGGAGGCAAAGCAAACCACTCTCCTATTACCGGAACCTACAAATCCCTCACTTCTTAGGGTCTTCTCCTTTAATCTGCCCTTCCCCACAAATAAAGATTCCAGACCTGCCTCACACTCTTAGGATATCTACACACTTCTCATGCAAAAGCCAACAGTGCTTCGGCCAGGCAGAAACTGTGCAAGTGTTGACTTGCTTAGTCACCTCTTCTCATCAAAAAACACATCAGCCATGTTCCTACCCTACTGCTCCACCCTCTATGGGGACCAAGCTCAGCCAGCTTTTCTTCAAGCGTGAGACACAAGCTAAGATCTCTTCCCACCCTTTAGGTTTCACTAAACACATATAGTGATTGAACTGTAATACTTCTAGTGCTCTTACAGATTTATTTATTTATTTATTGAGAACTACTACATCTGACATGCAGTCAGACGGGGCAAGAAATTGTACTGGGAAGTAATTCCATATGTACAATCAGTTCACATCCCCAGACCTGGAGTCACAGTTTTAGAGAAAACTAATTAGGTACAAGCAAGAGTTCTATATTCACTATACAGAGCATGCAAGTTGTTCACTGTGTTATAGATTTGGTAGGCAAAGTCAGAGAGAAGAGAGACTATACACATATAAAATGGACCTTCCAGATCTTCGCACTCTAAAGTCACGAATAAGGTCTGAATAACTGCAGAAATGTTAGTCTTACCCTAACTTTGCAGTGTGACAGAAGACCCCACATTGGCTGCGCACAGGCTTCCAGCTCAGCAGCAAAGGCAGCATAGTAGGTCTGTGATTCAAACTCCACATGCTCATTTAATTCTCGTTTATTTAAATTCATACCTTCAAAGATTTAAGCAGAGTTATAAAATGAATTACCTAATTAGGGCTAAGTAGAATGCAATATTTGCAGTGTCACACAAAAGGTTGCAACATAAACAGATCTACAATGTCTCTACACTGGGCTCTGCAGCCCTTGCCTTTAAGGCAACATTAGCATGGACAGTAGCCTTTCTACTTTGAATTTCAGTAACTCAATAAGAACTTCTGGATGTAAAGGCATGATATTTATCAATTTTTAAAAAGTCCTGATAAAATATTTTATATACACACAAGCCTTTTTACATCAACACGTAGAAAAAAGAACCAAGTTTATTTACTCAATATTTAACTTCAGAATTACAGCAATGTAACACTTTTGGCACAAGCTGCAATTTACGCTACCTACAATCTAAGAATCACAGCGCTGTGAATCTCTGTTACAACGCATCTGCATTGTGACACAAGATAAAGTTCACGCAAGATAAATATCAGTAAGATCTTTTTCTAACCTACCTGTTTTCTAGAACATGCTTTTGCCTTCCTGAAATGCACAGTTTGAGAATACTAGTGAAAGATTTACATACAGTAGTATAAGGATTTTGCTAATGTGAATTCTAAGCTGTCCTAACATCCTTGGTATTAGTACTCAAAATCAGCATTAATACAAAACACATACCTTGAAAGAACGATACAAAATTCATCCATGTTACCAAAAGACCATGATCTTCCAGAAACTTCTTTGCCACGCTTTGGTGTGAAAGTATGTTTATAAAATCACTAACAAGCGGCCAGTATGTATTATTCTTCAGTAGTGCTTCACCGCAATTCACCACAACATGTAAACTATTCTCTTCATCTAGGTTAAAAAAAAAAAAAAAAAAAAAAAAAAGGAGTAAGAAAATAGGATTATTTCCTCTTTTTATGTTGATGTTTTGAAATAAAATTACAGAATAATACAAAAGTAACACCTTGGATTTATTGTAAACTTGCAGTAACACACATACACACTGCAAAAAAATATTTACAGTACTTGAAGTTGTTTTATCAGGGACTCATCTACACAGATGCCACTTAAGTAGGAGACATACTCAGCTTAAACAAGTTTACAGTCTCTAAAGCACCACTTGAACTGTAGCTGCACTAAAGCTCCTAATATTCACCTTCACCTCAGCAGCACAAGAATATGTAACTTGTTTGATTGGGAGTGTTTAACACAGTTCAGAGCCTTTCTGAAATGACAATGTCTGGCCAAGCAAAGAAACTTGATCTCCAGCATCCCTGGCTTTTGTCCTAAGATTCATGCAACAAGGCATGCAAATTTTTCCTCCCTCTGTGCTCACTTGTCAATAGCCACTTGACAGAAACCCTATTTTATTTTTCTCAAGAATAGCGTGGCAAATTTAATTTCATAAGAAAGCTTTCTGATTAGTGCCAAAATGAAGCAAAACTGGCAGTTCGAGTCCTAGTGGATGTAGTAGTGATTCTCAAAGCGACACATAACAGAAATGCATGTCAAATTCAGAGGCACACCTTTAATCAGTACTGCCAAGATGAACAAAAAGACCAAACAACGCAATTTCTCTTGTGAACTTCTGAAACATTTGAATTTTACATATTTCCCATTAATCAAGCTACCCTAGAGCACACAGACATGAAACCAATGATCAAACCTACCTTGCAATTCACTTTTAATAAGGCAACTTTCCATCATATACAATAGAACTGTGACCATAATATCCAACAGCTGACATTCTTCCGTTACTTGGCGTGCTAATTCTTCATTGCTGAACAACTGAACACTGATATGCACAATTCTGTTTGACATTGTATCTGATTCATGGCTTTTCTTCAGTGTTTTCATAATAAAAGCATAGTGCTGAACAAAAGTTTTGGTAAAAGCAACCTACAAATTATAAAAACTTAATGTTAACAAGCACCAGACAAACTGATTTCTTTTCCTCTACGGAAGCATGATCAGCACATCTTTGAAACATCAAGTTGCCACAACAAACCAAAATTGATGGTCCTATGTCTAGTTTCTAGAAATAGTTCACATGAAAATATCTATTTATAAGAAGGAGTAACTTACATGTCCAATTCTACTAAATCTCAAAATTGAATCTTCTTATTCTATACACTTTTCGGAGAGGAAAAAAAAATAATCCATGAATAAAAAAAACATTGAAGCAAGGAATGTTAGGTCACAGGATGCACATGAGAACACTAATTTTTCACATTTTTTTCTGACAAACTAGAACTGGGTGTGATGTCCCAAAGTGAAACACCACAGTGAAATCAGTGGCAGCTACTATAATGGCTGCAACTTATTACTCAATGGATGATCTCAAGTGCTCATCTTCATTCATCTGTCAAGGATGATGTTTCATGTTTCAACACTGAATTTCACAGACTATCATAGTATCTTATTGCTTTTTAAGAAATATCTACAGTTTTCTCTCAAATAATTGTGTAATGAGTAGCAAAGCTTGTTAATGACTCAACTGTTTTTTCCTAAAATCAGATTGGTATTTAAAAATATTGATAAATGAGTCTTAGTACACCTTGTTAGTCTCCAGTTGCATCGTAAACCAACTGTATGCACCACACATACACTTGTGCATATCTGCCTGCTTTGAAATCACTTCTCATTCAGTACTTTATGTTATGAATTAGCACCATCTGCACTTGCTTTGCTTTATAGGAGAAGGAAATACAAGCTGCATAGTGATGAACATTTTCAACTTAAAGCCTAAAACCATGCTATTCCTTCTTGGTACTAATATTTCATAAACACAGAAATTCTAAAACCACCCTATGTCAGACGTATTTTCACTAGACTGTACAAAAATCACTTTACCTGTCTCAGACTTAGTACTCTCATATTTCTACTACATCATTACCATATTATTGTCATTTAGAGGACATTCCCAAAATTCTCAAGATAACACACTGTTGCTAGACACAAAGATGGCTTCTTCCAGCAAATATCTTGAAAACTAAAGATCAAGTTGCTGATGAAAAATAAACATGCAAGCAAACAATCTAGGGTGAGTATGTCACTGAAGGAAACGTTACTACACTGCTTAACTTGCCCTGCTTTAGCTAGTAAATGACAATGCTGACGTATATAGTAATAGAAAACACGTTCTGTGCACAGCATCCAGCACAATGGTGATTACCTGAAGCCTCTTGATACAGATTCTAGCAGGAAATACATTGTAACATATTCATATGCCACCTAACTTTCTCAAAGTTACCACAATCACATTCAATATTCCAAGCTAGAACAACCTACTATACAAACTGCTTCAAAATAAAGTTTGATAAAACTGAAATCATTAGCAATGACATTTATAACAAACACCATTAATGTTAAATCTCAGATACAACTGACACATTTGGTATCTTAAGTATATTAATTCTAGTAGTATTATTTTAATAAGATGCTTTAATACTACACGCCAGCAATACTGAAACACAATATGCAATTTAGCAAACAATTTCACAGTTCTAATTTTCAGCCTGCTACTTTTTCTACATTGTATCACATTTGAATAGTATTCTATGTCTCTATCCTACAGGTACTATGTTTTTCAAAATAACAGACCTTTGTGAAACAACATGGTTCCAAGTACATACTCTTCTTCTACAGAAAATCTCTAGACTTATTTAAATAAGCATGCATCAGGGCTTTTTGTGCCTCACATATATGATAATGAATTTATGAAAGTACTATAGTTTCATCACCTTCAAGAGTAATGGCAGGTTCCATATTGCACTTAATGGAAAGGCTTAAGCTTTACGCATACACTTGTCTGTAATTTGAAAAAATACAGCCCTTTCCAAAATTGAGAGAAGAAAAAACTCAATTTCAGAAGTTAAAACACTGAAATAATGTGGTTAACTGCAGTCCATATATTCGAATGGCCATAGTGAGTTGAATCAGTCCAACCAGTTCAGCATCCTGCCTTTGAGTGGCTAACGCTGTACAACTATAAGAAAAAACAGAATGGCACAAGGATGACAATACGTCATAAGACACTTTTGCAAGTACTCACTCAACTTCTAACCACTTGCAAGAAGTGACTTCCTAAGACAGACACGTTTTCTGTATATTTAATTACCTTCACTGACTCGGTATGATCACACAAAGCCCCTAAATTTCTAGTCTATGTAAAAAAAAAAAAAGTTCTTTTCTCATCTCACCTTTCATCTTGGTTACCACCTAACAATTCTGTATTTTTTTTTTTTTTTTTTTTTTTTTTTAAGAATCTGACACCAAAGTCCTGGTTCAGTCAGAGAGAACTTTCATCTCCCATACTGCCAGGTGAAAGTTGCGCTGAAGTTTAGTTCCCAATAGACAAACTACAGAATTTGTAGAACAGCACATTTGGGAATTGGTGAAGTCCTAGTGCTCTAACTACCTCAACTTTCAGCATGGGAGATGTCTGAAGATGTACAAAAACTTTAATGAACATGTTTGCTGATTCACTATCAGATGCTTTTGTATTTCATCACTTTGGTTATCCCAGATTACAGTAAAGCTCCGTCCTTGGATGATTTTCACTACTTCACCGGACTCCTGCTTAGAGCCAAAAACTGCTTTGCTTTCTCCTTGGTTACATGAAGGTCAGTCCTATTTCTCCAGCATTTTTTTCTTCCTCTCTTGTAGAAATGTCCATACAAGAACACCTGTAATTCCTTAGAAGCTCCAGCAAGTTCCTCCGCTGTTTTCCTTCCCTCCACTTGCAAGACTTCTAATCTTCAAATATCAGAGTGCCAGACAGGGTGCCTCAGCCATAAGTGCTGTAAAGAAACGATCATAAAACTAGTTAACAGCATTTCAGCCTACCACTTTCAAGATCTCTTCCCAATTCTCAAATCCTAGAAGAGACACTTGTCCTCCTATTTAAATAGGAAACCTGTGCAAACAGATTGCTGGTGGTTCAATGTCTCCTGTGTAGGCTATGGTGGAGTTAGTCAGCTCTACTACATTTATGCTGGAGATCACAGATTTCAGCAAATCCTACACACGCATAGATATTGCCAGCTCCGTGCCCATCTGTCTGCCTAGTTGGCTCAATTTTATCAGAAAACCAACCCCACAGAAGAATTCTGATGGTTTAATGAGCTCAAGAAGAATCAGACAAGTTGACACAAGAGCAACAGCAAAAAAATTAATACAACAGTACAGCAGTTTAGATGAAATGGCAGAAAGTAGCTGAAAACTGAGAGACCACTAGGAATTTTACATCCCTACAAGTATTTCATGCTCTGAGTTTGCTTACTGTTGAAAAATCCCTTTCAGACAATCACAGCAATTAAAAAAAAGATTCTAAAAGATTTCAAATAATCTAGGAGCTGTGCTAATACTAAGCCTCTATATAGGAGCTGAGTTAAGTGTGGTTTAATCAAACAATTAATTTGCTAAAAAAAAAAAAAAGCAATGTTTAAATAATGCTGTAGTCTGAACACACATTACAGTGGCTGAAAGACAGACTGCTTACAGATAAATGGTGGCAGCCAGCAGAGGATGCAAGTATACCAGAATCTCAGCACAAAATGAAAGAATATAATGACAACAGTGAAGATATTCACCAAAGACTAAGGCTTCTTGCCAAGGAAAAATGATCCTAAGCACATTAAAAACTGTGGTTATTACATGGTACAGTATGAAGGTAAACATAGCAACACCTACCAGATTCCTCTGTTTGCTGCTAGCACTTCGGTGTTCTCACAGGCAGGTGAGAAGCCAGCAAACGATCAGAACTGAATGTCCCCATGAGTCTCCAAATATTAAGAATTCAAGCTTTATGATAAGAGATGTTCAGTTCAGAAATCCTCATGTCTTCTTACATGTTAGCTGAATCCACGACCAAGATGGATCTAAGCTGGTATGCCAATCAAAATGCTGTCTTGACTTGGACCAAGTATAGATTCATGTATTACCCTTCCCTTTCTTGCAAGTTGTCTTTGCTCCAACATCGCAAGGTTTTAAGGAGTATGAATGAAGGACAGTCCCATTACAATGGCACATATCTGAAGAAATCTGCATGCTTGAAATTAAGGTTTTCTTAATCTTTGCGTCCCAGCAGGAATTGAGAAGATCCAAAACTTTAACACGGCTCAAAGACATGACACAATCAGATCAAAATGTTAAGCCTGACTGCTATGTATATTAGGTCTTGAAACCTGTAGAGCAAGCAATCAAACCTGGCTGCACACCAAGATTTAAAACAAGAAGATGACATCCAGCCTCCATGACTCAAAGCCAGGAGACACTTGGTATGGACAACTGCAAAGCTCTGTAAGGAAACAGCTGGAAGGCTGCCAAAGCTGCATGGGGCATAGCTGCACAAGAACGCTCACAGCGTAAGGGCCTAGATGGAGAAATGACTGTCTACTACATCCGCTTCAAAAGGAACAATAACTTACTAGATATATGACACTACAGTATCATTTAGCTTTGATCCACATTTCTGACCAATAAAAAAATCCACTTTACAAATTGAAAACTAAAAATCCAACACATACAAGCGTAACCTAATAGCCAGACAGGAGAAAAAAAAAACAAAGAATAAAATATACAAAACATGAGAACAAAATTAATACTACCGCTCCAGAGTTATCAGCCTCGTTTTGTCCATTTCTCCCTTCAAATACTTTGTACTTCAGACTTTAAGAAAACAATCAAAACCAAGAAAATTATCTGCATTATTTGACTGCTTGTTATTCAGATAAAAAAAAAATACACTGTCTTTCATAAGGCATAAAATAGTAAATATGAGAATTAGAAAAAGATGCTTCAATGCGAATGACACAAGACAAGTACCTTATAATCTTGATCTGGCAGCATGTTGAGTAAGAAAGTCACCATCTTCTGTGGAAATTCATATTTTATTGTCCAAAACAATAATTCTTCTAGAAAACATTTATGCTTCAAAACATCCATGATAGACTGATCTGCATAAAAGGTTGGAGGAGGGGATGTGTAACAATTATGCTGTAAGAATTACAATTCTTACTCAATAACAACTATCACGCAGCTGCAATGACACAGAATACAAATTTAAGAACATCTTAATGCACTCCACATTTTTTCAAAAACACTGCGAAATATCAAAAAAGACCAATACTACATAGCACAGACTACACAAGAATAAAAAGATCCTCCCAGAGAAGTCAATGAAGTTTTCAGAACAATTTTGCCAGAGTTCAGTCTTCATTGATTGCATTAAACCATCACCTTACTGCAACAGCTCCACCTGTTGTAGTGAATCACAGCAATTTACACAGCCTCTTCATTGAATGAAGCAGTTAATGTACAGCAGCACTTTGCTGAACTGAAAACAGCGAAACACCATCTATGTATAACTGTTTTACCCCACAAGAACACTTATGTTCCCCTTGCAAAGCACAAACTTAACAGAAGCACTGTATTAATTGTTCCTATTTTTAAATCACAATACGTACTTATTTTTCAAGAGTAGTACATATCTCAAGTCAGTGGCAGATCTCCTCCCCCAAAGCTATTGTTTTGTTTCTTTATATAAAGCCACCCTAATGCCCTGATCAGGTAGTGAGATGGTGTAGGAGACCAGTCTCATACATTCCCAGTGAACTCCTGGCTGCTCACTGTCATCTCATTTGTGCTGACACTCACTTGCACATCCCAGGGGAGTACCTATAAAGAAATCAAATAACCTTTCCAGTTTGTCAGTTAACTTTTCAAGGAGATTATCTTTATTCGCTGCAACACTGCACAAACACTGACCTCTGCTAGAATAAACTGTTCATAAAGCTATAGCTTGATAACAGCATTAACTAGCTTTATTTAAAAGAAATGCCAAAATGCAAAGCCTCTTTACCATCATCCCTCAAAAGTACAACAGACAGCATTCACTCTCACAACATATTCAGGCTACAGAAAATGGTAAAATTCCTAATTGTGAAGAAGCAATAAACTAAACTTTGGGATACACCCACTGCACGCAAAATGCCATACTACAGATGGGACTGTATGAAATACTCCCATTATCACAGATTCAGAAGTGCTGAATCTGGACGTGTTCTACCCTCAGAGACTCACCACGTCAGTAAGGTACGTACGACAGCTTCAGGGACTGCACTGAATGGCCTTGTGCCTACTAGTGAAACAGGAATCCTCATTTACCATTACCAAAGGTCAGAGTCCCACAGTCAAGTGACTAAGCAGTCCAAAATGTGTCAGGAATTGTGAAAGATCATGAGAAATAATGAATATTTTATGTTTTAGGGACTCTACCAAGTCACACAAAGAAGAAAATATTTCACTGAATATATTCTGCAATTGCTGAAGTAAAAGAATTACCTTCATAGTTTCATTAAAGATGTTTTAATTTTCACAAAATATTTTGTAGAGTGTTACACATCACCTACTGCAGCAAACATGTGATGGATCGTTTACATTTCCCCCCCATGTCTTGTTAAGAAATTACATATGTGAATCTGCTGCCCATGAAAGCTTGGAATTCATGCAAACATGATGTCAGGACAGAGGGCTTCAATGTTTAGGCACATTTCAAGCACCCTAGTGAAAAAAACAGGCATGAAGACAAGCAACACCACACCTTATCACAAATGTGCAATTTCTGACAGGGCATATTAACTGTTTTACACAGCGGTTTCATTTAGTTTCCGCTTAGACCTCCTACAGAATTTCAGTAGGCAGAAAACTCTTACCCAACTTGGAAATTTTGATATTAACACTTGGACTAATGCTCCCACATATGTGAAAAGCACCACATGATTAAATTTCTTTCAACAAACTAAAAGAAAAAAATGCATGTGGGCTCAAAATCGTCCTAAGTATCACATATTTCAGACCAACACAAGTTTTAAAATAGAGTAACAATAAAAACGTCTCTCAATACTCAGTTGCACACCTGTACCAGCATGTCAGTATAAAAACAGTATCATTTTTAAAGAAACCACAGAAGACCCCACAGCCTGTTTCAAAAACATCTTCCTGGAATATGAGGCTTAGTGTTGTACAATACCCCCAGTAGATAAACAACTCTGATACGAAATCAGAACTACTACGGATCTGGGACAGGAGAGGGAGTCTGCGTGTATGGAGAAGGTAAATCTGTTTTTATTCAATACTCAGTTTTCTAAAATTTTCTTTTCATACTCTTATTTTATACCAAATTGGACATAAAATATGAATACTGAAAACTTCAGAAAACTATTCAATATTTAATAAAAACAGATACTCACCCTTCCCCCACTGGCAGACTCCCTCCTGTGGGGCTGATATTGGGAGCTATCAACATCATGAGCACAGTCCATGTTGGGATACCTCAGTGGGGGGGAAGACTACAATCCTGGGGGGAAACCAAACGTTGAATTAAAGAACCACTTTTCCTGAAATGCCATTGCTGATACTGGTTTTCAGATCTTGCAGTTTGCAGATCACTGAACTTTTTCCCTGCCTATTTCCCAAACTCAGTTATTACACATCAGAAATATCATTTTTTCTTGCATTAGCTGACTTCAAGCTAGTAAACAGTCTTCGAGTAACAGAGTCTTCCTTGGGTGACAGTACATTTCCTGCACTTCTCCAGAACTATCACCACTTCCAGAAAATATAGTTCTGTTAATTCCGATTTGATCCAACTTTCACTCAGCTTATCATTGCTTATATAAATATCTACTGTTTCAGTACAAAGAAATCAAGGCACCCATCTCCAGAACATTCACGATCTTTCATGCATCATTGCTAAGATCACCTCTTAATAACAGAAACACCAAAACACTTAGTTCTCTGCTTTTCTGACTTCCCCGCCTCCTTTTTCATGACACCTGAAAACACGAGAAATAAACAGTTTGCCTTTTCCATAACCCTCACGATGCTTTCCTACCTTTTTGTTGACTCGTTTGAATTTGTGCATTTTAAATTCAAACTCCAAATCTTCACTTCAAAAGCTTTATAGGAATTTTATTTCAACTTTCACCACTGTTTTTCACCCCCAATGTTCTTCCCTTAAATCCTGCAACTTCTTTCTGCTCCCTATGCCAGGCTTCTCACACTCCCATTAGAAAAACATTTTAAACACAAAATCATCAGGAAAAGCACAAGATAGGGCTACCCTATGTTTAGCTTATGGTCATTCTTCATTTAACTCTCACTGATGAGCAATACTCATCTCAGGCTAGAAACTGCACAGAGGATTAATTTCACCCTAAAGAAATAATGGAGTGGCACCAAAGGAGATTTCACCCACATAGCTTTTCTCAAGCATTACTAGAAGAATAGTAGTGAAAGACAAATCGGAGAGAACCTCTCTCGTATGGCTAAGAACACAATCACATTGCACAGTGGCATAATGAAAAAGAAGTTGCCAAGAATAAAAACATCCATTAGTACTTAGCTCAGTTAATCTTTTTCGGACTTTGTCACGTTTAATACCTGCTGCATGCAGCATCACAGTGCTAGGGAAGGGAAACGAATAATACCCCTAGATAATTTAATACAGACAGAAGGTAAATACGATACATTAAGATCAGTTCTTTTTACATAAATACCTTTGGTGGTGCTGCTTAGCTTCACCCTCTTGCGCTTGCCCACCCCTTGGCTACCATCCTGGTCCTCCTGGGATAGGGAAAGAGTTTAAGAAATTATAATTGCACATTTAGAATGTTATTGCCCAGTGACTGCATGCACTCCAAATTCTGGTTTAACTATCACATTAAATTAGAAATATCCTGAATATACTCTTATCACAAAATACTTTTGCTGCTTACAGGAAACAAAGAGTCAGTGCAATACTGCATTAGGAAATACAATATTTTTAATCACTTCCCCCCCCCCCAGCAATCTTATATCTGCAAGTTCAGACAACTCCAGCTAATTAATTTTGTCAGTTAGCTGCTTTGATTTCTGAAAGTGATTGCTACAAAAGTGTTTAACACTACAAGTTTTCTGAATCTTGCACATCCAAGGTTTCACTCCATTCATCTGTAGGGAGGATTTGTTTGATTCCTGAAAAAGCACTATTCAACTCATTGACTAATAAAGTTGGTGACACAACCAGTTAGACACCTTCTAACCAACAGAAGGTTGTGATCCAAGAATAAAATATTTCTGACGCCTCTAAGAGGCAAATTCAAATTGCTTGCTCCCTACAGAATCAAATAAACTCCTTATGCAGGCACTTGCCATCTGAAGTTCTCAATGCACTCTGCAAAGAAAACAGCAAAGGTTCCAAAACACAATGGAAGTTAAAACCATCACCATCACTTCACAAAATCTAGCACTGGGTATTAGAAAATATGACATTAGAGGATGATATTAAACGCTAAGTATATCTTTTCCAACAACGGTAGTGCTAATGAAACACTGAAATGAAGAACAATTCCTACAGGTGCTAATAAAATGAGATAACTAACATAAATATCTACTGCATGATATATAATTAATATGCACACTGCAAACATGCGAGCAATATTATTATCCATTACACAAATGCTGTACTTCAGTTCCAAACTTAAAGAGAAATGATAGAGAAGACAGAACTCAAGTAACAACTGTTCTTCCTTGGGGAGAAAGATCATTCATATTTTACAGGTAAGTACTGACCCAAAAGTATTGTGTTAATGAAAAGTCAGACTTCTTTCTCATCCTTTCAGTATCTCCATCTGAAAACCCTGTAGGAATCTTATATAAAAGCTGTGTGTCCATCCTACAGACCACAAGAGATCTAGGAGTTCATAAGCACATCACTTCTGCACTCAGGAACCTGTCAGCCCTCAGTATGCAGTCTCTGATCACACCACCCTACTCCACAGAGGCCCAAGTTTCCAAATCAAAAATCTGACTTGCTAAAACATTACTTTGAACTGGAAGAGCCTGCAATTTAAGTCTCCTGTCCTAAAGAAAAGGATTCTGAGCTCCTGTTGCTGGAAAGGTGATAGATTCAAGTCTAACAACTTCATCAGCAGCCTCAGTGAAGTCAGAGAACTGTTAGAGGGGCCTTCATCAGAAAATAATGTATTTGGGCATGCAGATTTTACTTAATGGTTTGGATTTTGACCTCCAACACCACTGCTCTGGCATTTCCCCTTCTGAAATACGAGAAAAAGCTAAACAGTCTTCCCTGCAACATTACAGTCATTTCACTGTCAAAAAAAATATTATATATCAGCAACTCAATAAGAAATACTTTCCTGAGAGATGTGTGGTTGTTTTCTTTTTTTCCCCGCTAATAAAATGATACGATTGGTTTCTATAGCTGCAGTAAAGTATTAAATCTTAACATCAATTGCAGATGTTTTAACAGCCTTGAGACAGTGAGTGCTAGGTCACACTGCATCTCCCAGGCTGAGGGATAAAGAATAAGCACATGAGAAAACAAACACCTTGGTTTTATCCACTTGATAATACTCTGTAAATATAGCCAAATAATAGCAGAGACATATGCACATTTGCTTTACATAACAGAGTACTTAATAATATGCCTAAGGTGTCTCAATTCTGTCCTAAACTCAAATAATATGTTATGTAATTTACAATTTGAGATACACCTGTGGCAAGACAATAAAATACCTACATACAATAGACAGCTATTTCTATTTATATCCTGGAGATTAGAAAGAAAAACCCTTTCCAGATAAGAGACATCTCTAACTCCCAAGCTACAGTACAGTTACAGTATCTCCCTCCATACTTATAAAAATACTTTGACCTTGAAACTTGCCCCAGTAAGAAAATTCTTTCCCTTAGCACACACCTGTCTCTACCTCCATCTTGGACATCTTTCCCAACAGAAGTGCCACTGGCATCTGATCTCTCTTCAGACTTTTACAAGTTTAATTCACTCCCCCATTCTGTTTTACAGAAGTAAAACACCACAAAGCATACTAAGCCATTTTAAGTTTAACTTAAAGTACTATCTGAGCTTATTACCACTAACTTGAAGTGCTTTCCCTACTGCCAGGCTTTAGAAGTGATGCTGTTAGCAGTTCTTCGCAGGTTTTTGCCTTTTTTTTTTTTTTTTGCCAAGTGATGATGAAAAAACTACAAGTAATATTCTGAAAATGCCAGATTATAAATAGCACTGCTGAAAACATAGTAGATACCGTTGTGCTTGTGACAGAGACAAATGTCATACGACTGTTTTAGACAAACAATTGTTTTTACTTCAATATATGTGTAATTCTCATAGGAGTTTTAAATTCTCTTTCACATGATTTGAAGTTAGTTATGCTAGCCCTAACTTATGTCTAAGAATCAATCTGAATTGCTACTTAGGCTCACTAGTCGACACTAGATTTTAAATAAGATATAAAATAAAAAAGAATAAACTGAAAAAGTAACCCTATGAGAATTCGTCTTTCCTCATTAAGTTCCAGTGGTTTATTATGGCTCAGTATAGAAGAGAATCCCTCCTTTTTACTCCTCCTCAACATGTTTGGTAAATAAGGTTGAGACTACACATGGGAATTTACATTCAACGAAATTCTCACTGCTACTATCACCAGTTCAGCCGGATTCTCAGGTGCCAAAAGCTGCTAGCACCATTCTGAACATTGTATGATTTAAGTTGCTTTAATCAAGCCCAATTTACTTGAACTTTTGAACTACTTGCATGATTTCTTCTAGAATGAAGAAATAAGGACTTTTCCAAGAGGTTCTTAGTAAATCAAGGGTGTGAGATACGAGAAGAACGTGGTAAACAAGTAAATGTTTGCAGGATTTGGCTGCAAGCAGTGTCTCCATTAATACTGTTGCTATTCATTATATTCTTTAAAAATCAGCCTTACCTCATCGGAAGAATCCCCTTGTCCTGATGTTGCTGAAGCACCTGCTAAACCTTTTGAAATAAAAAGTTAGAGACTCCTTTCATAACTCTTATACTGGAAGAATATTTTATGATATTTAATGAAACAGTATGAAATGAATAAATTATGTCAACTTCCTAAAAAGAATACAAAGCACTGTACTGAAAAGATCTCCAAGCAATACTCAGAACACAGTGCTGGATTTCCAAACACCTTTGATTGCACAAGTTCAGTGTGCTGAGTTAATAAAGATGAGCTCTTTCAGAAATGACAAAAACCTTCAACAGTCCTTACTGATCAACAGGGTTCTTACAGAAGTCCTGTGAACAGGTGAATTAATTTAGCTGCAATGACAAAATCCCACCACAGTCAACAGCATCTTACCTACCCAAATTCCACTAACTCAATGACAGGAAAATAATGCTTACTATTTTAGGAGCAAAAAGGGAACAAGCTTGGCAGTGTTGTCAAGTCCTTTAATTTTGTGCTGCACTAAATCACACGTTTCATTATGATTTATTGAGAATTGCCTTTTAAAAATAGAACTTTTAAAATAAACAGCAATAAACAACACATCTCTTAAAATACAATTCTGCACAAACCTTGAATGGCTAATGTGCTAGTACCAGCTCCTTGTTCCTCCATGCCACATCCAAGTTTATCCTCAGGAAATGCCAGTCCTGAGCCCTTCAAAGCAATGAGGTACTTTTCATGACTTTTCTTCGCACATGCATTCTCTCCAACACCTTGAATAAATATGAAAAACAGCATTACAGAGCATATATGAATCAGGTAGCTGCTGTTGTAAATATTCTGTACAAGCATCTAAAAATGGTCCGCATTTTAAAAAGCTGCCCAATTTTGAGAAGTAGGAGCTAGTTTTTTCACATAATGAACTGACTCTAATAGACCAGAGACTTTCTCAGTTTTTTCATCTTCTAACTTGGGGTTAAACAGATCTACAGTTTCCAGAGAAGGAAAAACAGTGACAAAATGAAAATACTCCACATATAAATTCTAATATTTGGAATTTTTCTTCACAGACTGCAGCTGCAATAAATAAAACCTATTCCAAAAGACATTATCACTTCAGTTTGATGAAAACAAGTCAAAGTGCATGCTTTGGATATAAAATTTATAACAAGGCTATAAGGAAGAAAGGAACTGACTCTTCGTCAGTATCTGCATGGTAAAAGAAGGGGTAACAGTTTCAAACTATAAAGACAGGAGATTTAGATTGGATATAAACAAGTTTTTTGCAATAAAGTATAGGGAGGGACTGGAACAGGTTACCAAGGAGGTGGTGAAAGTCCCATTCTTGATTCTATGATTCTATGAAATGAATTTTAGAAAACCCCACACATTCATCCTATGAGAAACTTTATGTATTAGATGTTTAAGGAAACCTGAAAGACATGACAACAACCTTCGAATGTGAAGGGTGCACAGCTAAAAGTCAGAAGTGCAAGTTTTGCTCCACTATCCTCTTCTTTGCTTTCCCAGAAAGAAACTGTATCCACTTCGAACATGTATTCTCCGTTTCACAAGTCCTTTCAAAGATTTGAGGATTGCCTGTTCCTTAGCTAGCTACTGCCCAAGTCAGTGAGTGCAACGTAAAAGCTACAATGTTTAATATTTATTCCCTACCTATGCAAAGGAAGCATGCAAAGGACTCAGAAATGATACCTTCTAATGGCAAGAAAACAAGTAGTTAAGGGCTGGGAGAGAGGAAGAGAGCTAAGAGTGATTAAGCAACATGTTCAGATTCATTGCAAATTGGGAGAGAATAGGACAAATAATTGTTTGGGTAGAACTGTTTGTTTTTAAGGAGGAAAAAAAAACCTTTACACAGAACTGCAGTATATACAGTGGCCTTTTGCCTTTCTAAGGTCTCCTCCAGTAATATCTACAAGAGCAAATGTTTTCTCTAAATACATTAAACGTTCCATTCCCATTAAGCATGATGCATCTTATTTAGCGGTTGTAATCTGCCACATCCACTTTTCTTTTTTTTAAGAGAATGGATTTATAACAAAACTCTTGAAATGATTCATCTTCACACAGTTATCTGGGACACAGAAGATAAAAGGTGTGTGCTTTATAGGTCTTCTGTCAACCCTGCCTTCTAACAACAATAATATACTTTAGAAACTGCATTTCTTTTGGTTTTGAGAATTCAGACAAAACCATGAAGAAAATGAAGTGATAAAACTTAAGAAGACACTTAAGGTCTTCAAAATTTACTTATAGATACTAGAAATAAACATACCAGAGCTGAGATCTTTGTAGAACTGTTGGCTAGTCAAAACCTGGGTAAGAACCGACCGCATTGCTCCTCCCATTTTGGTCAAGTCTTCTAGAAAGGAAACATGAGGCTCCAAAACCTGAAGGATTTTATGAAGGTCTTTCTCTGATGGCAGATCAAGAGCTGAAAGTGACATAGCAAAAACTTTTGGTACAATCATAACATAAACTGGGCAAGACCTAAACAAGGCAGAATAGTTACAACTACAATAAGTGAATTCACATATAATGCTCAAAAATTCACGTGCATATGTTTTAAATTAATCCTGACATCATTTTCTGGTGGAGCTCAACATGACACTGGATAACTCTTAGAACATATTTAAGAAGAATTACTTCTTCAACAAAGAAGAGAATCAAACAGTCTTGCCAGGTAGTAACTTTGTTATGAGAAGCTGCATGAAATTCAGTGATACCAACTACCAACTACAAACAGCATGCAGGTATTCACATATTTTGTCTTCACAAGCCACAAAATAAGAGAGCAATACAGTACGATACACCAGATACATGTGAATTTAAAAACATACCTGGCTCATTATATCCCTCTCGTAAGTGTTGAATAAGACTAAAGATAAACTGTGGAAGAACCAATTCTGACATCATCAACAAGTCTTTTGGAACACATGGAACATTTGAATTTGACTTAATCCGGTGTCTTTTACAAAACCTACAAAAGACAAAGAAAAACATCAGCTAAGCACGGTTAAGCAGATTCAGCATACAGTAAGAAAACACTACTTTTTTCACTTGTCAAGACAGCATATACTTGAAGATAACATGGAAATGGTATGCTGGAATTCCAAGTTCAAGTCCACCTTATTTATAAATCTAAGGAATTATAAAGTTGCCTGTTTTATTTCCCCTTCAAAGTTCACATACCTAACAACCTGCACTCCTTACATGTTAGAAACATCTTCCATTTAACAATTAAAAGAACGAAAGATTTTCCTCTGCCTAGACATACCCCCTAGTTTCTAAGCAATCTAATCGAAAACATCCAACTAACACTGCATCCCTCCTTTTCTGAAACAGTAAGATACTGGCCTGATGCTTCAGCTCTCATTCAGAGGATACTATTCAAGTCAAAAAACATTTTATAAAAACTTTCAAAACTGTAAGAGCTCACAAGATTAGTATTTCAATACAGCAACTGAGATTTACTTACCAAAGGATGACAGAAACCCTTATGAAAACTGTACTAATTGCTTAGTTTAAAACAGAGAAAAAGCATTTATTCTCCGAAGAATTTCTGTACGGGGGGTAATTGAGGCTTAACTAATACACAAAGACATGAGGTTGAGCCAAACCCCATTAGAGCAGACAGAACAATTTCCCACTGACTAAACGTACTTCTGACTTAAGAGCCACTGAACACCTTCCTGCTCCCAGTCTATTTTTAGAAAGGGCATTTACCAACATTAGAGTTATTTAACCATGCCAAAGCAGCAGCTAAAAAGGAACAGAGGTCTGAAAACACAGCATGAAAGAGTACATTTGACCAGAAAGATGTGCTATAGTTTACAGGTAATTTTTCAACATGAAGATTCAGAAACCAATTTAGTATCAATGACAAATAGAGTTCTGTCTAAATACAGAAATTATTTTCTAAGTTCACCCATACCTTCATGACACTTGCTATGCTATATCTTCCAGAAGAAGCCTGCTACTCTGACTATTCCAGTACCACCTTCAGAAGAGAAAGGAAGTAAAAGAAAACAAAGAATTTAGGACCAAAAACCTCTCAAGCAGATACAAGCCTAGTGATTAAGACAGCATTCTCTCAGGTCCCTGTTTATTGAAGTGTGGCTAGCATCTCTACAACATCAAAAACTAAGAGCTTCTCCTGTGCTGTTGCACATTCCAGATAACATTTTTTCATTAAGAAAAGGAGAGCAAAGATAGCATTAGTCTGATGATGTACAGTTTATATATACAGTCTACCCATCCCTGGGAAAAAACAGCACCCAAGAGAAAGACCTCAGTGATAACTGACAACTTCTGTCAATTAAAGCACAAAAGGAAGGTTTTCCTTCTAGTTATTCTCAAAAGTAAACACACACAGTCACAAGAAGTCTTCTGTGATCCACATTTGACTCACTCCACACAGAAATCTGAACTGCCCTAAATTACAAGTCTGGCATCATTGGTGCTGCAGTACAGGACAGTCTTAGAGCTATTTGGTTTCACATTCACCGCTACCATTATAAGAAGGGATTAAAAGTAAAAACAATAAAAAGACTTAAATACACACATGGAAAAAATTAGCACGCAGCGTGCATGTCTTCTACTGCTCTTCTCCATGTATTTTTCATTCAGCCAAAAGATTTGTTTTTGTGGGTTCTCATCACAAGCTGAGGCAGTCACGGTAACAAAAGCAAGATTATTAACTCACATGCAAAGTATTTTTGAATTCTAGCTTCTGCTACATGCACAGAACGTAAAAAGCTCTGCTCCCCAAGAAGACTACGCTAGCAGAGTGCTCGCGAATCAGCCAATGGATTTGTTATCCCAGATCTATTATATCCTGTAGCTGAACAACAGGAATCACATCTTCCCTTCAGATTCCCAAAAAAGCATTAGACTTATAAAGTGTGATATTAATATTTTTACACAGATTCTGGAAAAATCACAGAGAAAACCAAGTTAAAATCATTGTAAGGAAATGCCTTGTCCTGTCACTGTCGTACACACAAATTATGCCAGCTCCAATAAGGGAACTATTTCTAGACACCAGGTCCTAAACACTGCAGTAGGAGGCTGAAGTCATTTTTATAAGACAAGCCATTCTCTATATCTGTGGTTCACAGTCTGCATGCTGTCAGAAATCAATATAAGATTCAAAACTAGTAGCTAGAAAAGTACACATAATTCTGGGATCCTTATCTGTCCTTACGGAGACTACTTGTCACTGGACTGCACTGAATTTCAAGGGCAAGAATTAACCTTAAGCCACAATGACCCAAAAAGCCAATGCTTATGTTTTTTAAATCATAAAACACGAGTGGAGAAATCTCACTGAGCCCAGGTTTATAATAATTTCTTACGAGACTGCTTTATCCTAAGCTTTAAAAAAAACACACAACAGAAATAGTCATCCTCTCTTCTACTCAAAGGTCTATTGCCTACATAGTTCTCCCACAAATACTGAGCAAAATATCTGATAAAGGCTTCCAAAAACCTTAGAGTTTTATAAGCAACAGCTGTTTTAACTAAAGAGCAGTCAGAACCTCAAGCTGCAATAAGGAAGAAACAAACTGAAGCCTCCCATACAGACAGAAAGGGACACTTGTGATAACCTTCACCAACAGATCATCCAGTCACCAGACAGACAGCAAACAAGCCAATTCCTTAGTCAGTCCTCCACACTTCCAAAATAGCTTCCTAAACGTAGCATCAGTTAAATTACTGATCATTTCACAAATACATTTCAAAATGCTCCAGAAACTGTCAAAAAGAAGAGAAACACAGAAGTGCCAAAATACTAATCTGCAAGTTGACAAGATCATAGTCTTCCCTTATTCTTTTCTCTAATTCAAAAGTATACTTTGAGGTTTGAGGTTCTGTTTTTTGGGGTTTCCTTTCTTCTACAGTTTCCTACTATCCTTCCTAAGTTGCTTTTTTCACAAAAAGCCATGGCTAATTTCACTACAAGAAGGGGATAGCAGAGTAACTGGCTATTCAATAGAAATAGAGGCTTAACAATCTTGCCCACACAACTTGAAATACAATTATTGAAATTTCTTGTGCTGTACTGAAATCTTATTGGTAAGGTGTAGAAAAGCACTGTTATCACTGATGTAAGAGTACGGAATACCAGGTCTTTTTTAATATAAACAGCATTAACACCTTCAGAGCAACATTCACTTTAGACTTCACAGATTCACTTCATTCTCCCTCTTATTTAAGCCTTTAGTGGTTCCCACGGGAATTTCTAAAGCGTATATTAAAGGTACAATAACTCCTTTCCTTTAGGCTACAGTTTGACAAAGGCTTAGGTTGAACTAGGTCAGCCCGCCCCCCCCAGTTGTCTTCTGCCTCTACTTCTTCCAGCACTGCCCTCAATTGATCCTGTGCTAAAGCAAGCTCAGGGAACTAAGCTTGCAGAAAATTACTTACTCCTCAAAAATAGATACACGCACATTTATATAAAATGTATAAAACACACAGAACAAAGAAAGAAAACCAAGAATGCAGGAGGGCCAGCTGAAATTTGAATGCACATAACGTCTCGCAAACAAGATCAAGGCTCACTATGAGGCCAACTCCTCCACTTCAAAGAAAGATTTTTAAGCTTCCACAGTTATTACAGCAGCTGATGAGTGCCTTTAGCACCAGCCAGACCACACCTTTACAGCTTCTGAACATTTGCATAGCCTTACACTGCACCCCCCTGCATCTCAAGTTTCAGTCGCATTCCAGAAACTTGACATAAGTTCAGGCATACACATGGGGACTATTTTTACCCACACGTTTTTCCCTCACTGTTTTGTTTTCAGTCTCCCCAAGTTTAGAAGTCATTTGTTTTAAGCTGAATCATAAAGCTGTCTGAAGAAGGCACCCCATTCACAGAATGAGCACCTAACTCCCATTGAAGCTTTTAGGAATTCTTGACTGGGAAACAGTTACTCTAATCAACAAGAGAGCTCAAGGAAACCATTGTGGAACTCAACTCCAAAAAACTCAATTCTGAAGAAACAAAAATCAGTACCCAATTCATCAATTCAGCAGCAATAAATCATACTTATATCCTAAATAAAACCTCAGATTAAGACATTCTGTATCATATATGACAATGTCATATAACATTGTATTCAAACAAGTACTTGTATTGAACAAGTATTCAAACAAACAAAATGAACAGATTTTGCACATAAGAACCCAACAAACACTCCAAAAAGAATATGGATTTCACCCCAACTAAAATCAAAAGACAAATACTACACTGTTTCTAGAAAATAGATGCAAGATGCAAAATATTCAGAGGGATACAATTCTCTCTCTGAGTTCTTATGAACTGATTTTTCGTCCTTCACATACCAGTAAAGAGCGTTTACAAGTTCTCCCTTCCTTTGCTATTCACATATGAAAGCAAATCTTAATTCAGAACAAAATATAACTTCTACAAACAGAATTAGAAATTGCTCTTAATTAAAAAGGCCTTTGATATATTGCAGCCTTGCTTTACTTGCTTTTACTTTCCCTAGCCAACATCAAATATGACATTAATTGAAAAATAAGCCAACTAAACCACTTGTTAATTTAGGTTTGGGTTACTTCGTTCCCCACAGTAATTCAATAGTTGAAATCAATATTTCAATAGCTCAATTCTTTCCTTTTTCCCAACCACGAATGCTCCAAAGTAGAGACTCTGGAATCAAGAGAGGATCTGTGAAATGTGCAAGAAAGGAAGACCACAAACAGCCTTAAAGGACATCCTTCTAGGATATAAGCACTTGCAACCAAGCCGTTCAGCCACTCTAGGAGGCTACAAATCCTGGATTAGATATTTGGGAGATATCCTAACCCTTGCAGGACAGGGAGAAGCCCACAGCAGATCCACTGCGCTGAGTGCAGCAGCTCCCCAGCGTGGACATGAACCAGGCAAAGAGGCTCTGCAAAGAACGCTTCTATTATTCCCACTTAGTTCTCCTACACAAGCACCTCGTGCAGTAGATAAAACTACAATGAGTTTCATTAACATGCAAGTACCCACCATCAATCAGACAGCACTTTCGGCCTTCTTTATTGCAGGACCTTAGAAATACAGTGAGAATAAGAAGGAATGGATTTCTGAGGAAAGCTGGAACTGAATTTATATTTGAATGGACCCACAAAGTTGCTAAATCCAAGCAGTTTGAGAGAAAAACAAGTAACTCAAAAGAATGACCAATCTTCTACCACAAAAAATATTGTCTCTCTGAAGAAGGTGAATGCTCTGGGATGTAATTACATCACTGTAATTGCACATAAGTACAGGTTACATTTACTTCATTTGACTGAAAAGCCTCAACTCAAACTATTTTAAACATATTTATACAATAACAGACACACCACTAGATGACTTACAAACATGATACCTCCTTGAAAACACTACAGCAAAGAGAAGAATATAGTGACTGCAAAGCACAGCCCTTGCATGTTGAAAGGGCGTCAGTTACCCTGCTCATGGCAGCACTAAGATCATTAGCATCACCTTAATTCAGACATTTGCATGCATGCATATAGTCTTCAATTACATTTTCTAACAGGAAAAACAGCTCTTTCAGTTGAGGAAAGATACAGCACTACCTCAACTACCTGAACGAGTTCATTTAGTATTTCATTGGACTAAAGAAGGCAGTGAAGAAAACATACTTCAGACTCAACTCTAAAAAGCAAATTACTTGAAAATTAACATTAAAGAAAGTCCATGAGGGAATTACTCGTGTTCAGAAGTATTTCACAACACAGAAGCCAAAGGTTTCCCTCCCACCACCATACACAAAATGAAAAACAGAGAAATTAAGACAATGCACGCACTAATTCTGGATGCAAATTTGTTAGGATCTGTCAGAGCTCTTTGCCATGCAGAATTCACAGCCGACATCTGAAAGATGAACACATCAGCAAGCACAAAATATGGTCCAAATGCATCTTCCCAAGCCATTAGTTTACACAGTTTCCCCACCCCATTGCTTTCAAAGTCCCATCAACTACCTACCTTGAAGCACAGCGACATTACACCTCCTATTTAAAGAACAAAAAGCAAAAGCTCCAAACCAGAGTTAACAAAATACTTCTCCCACTAAGGAAACAACCAAATTTACCCAAGAAAATTCAAGCAGGTCAAACATACATCCTGTACAACTTTGCAGTAGAACTTTGTCATACTAAATCTTTGGGGCAAAGTATGACTGCATAGTACATGTAAAAACAACTTTCATTTCTTCCAAATATTAACCAGAAGCGTGGAGTATTATTAAAAGATGTCTACTTCAGTTGAAGATTCTGCTTCAGCCCCCAACAAAGTGAAATTTATGTAGGTTACAGTTTCCTTGGAAAGGTAAGTGCCTGGGAGTTCTATGCCAAAGCTACTACTGCTGCAGGCAGTGTGCAAAAAGCAGAGAGATGGGTCCTGACAAAGGTAACAGCTAATTACACAGTCCTTGTTAATGCAGGATTCAAATGGTTGGCTCTGCTACTCAAGCATAAAGAACTACTTTCAAAGCTTGCTACCAGAGCCCTCCACGGAGGAAGGCACCTACAACACCTACTTAGATCACCTGCAGTTGTCCAATACCACCGCAGACTTCTTTTAAATACAGAATTCCCGATATTCTCCCAGTTCAAAGGAAGAACACTGCAAGATCTGAAAGAACCTACACTGATGGCCATTAAGCAAATGTAAGAGACAGAAGTGCCTTACAAATGCATTTGCCAAACATACACCCCGAATCCTGGCTACCCTGCTGCCAATGGATCCATTACAGATCCATGTAGATCAGATATGACCAAGAACACGATGCTCCACACTGACACTTACAATCCTGGAGAGCTGACAGTTTCACAAAGGGGATAAAGGGAATTTGAGAAGATCAAAGCAACGGAACTGAAAGTCAACACTTGCTAGCCCAAATCCAAACAAATCTACACAGACTTCTAAAACACCAACTCTTCTTAAATTGAGTACCTGTCAAGGTAATTACAAAGCAACAGGTAAGTCACATAATAAATAAATCAAATTTCAGACAAGGCATGGTATACAGCAGTACTGTCTGTTCTTCAAGCCAGGCTGACCCTATCAACAAGAACTATAGGGGTAGGACTATTATTTGTTTTTTTTTTTTCCCCAAAGGGGTAACAGCACAAACTGAGGCTTTTAAGTGTTAAAAGTCATGTATGTTGATACATTTGAATCCAAGCTGGGGACAGTCACCTCATGCTCTTTACCAGTGCCTACAAAACAGCAGTTTTCCTGAGGCGTGTACAAAGCACATGGCATCTAGTCAGGCCATGGCTCTGAAAGCAATAATCCAAAATTATCACTTGGCTGCCAACCACTTGGAAAACATTGCAGCTTCAACTTTAGAGGCTGATGCAGTTCTCACTGGATACATTCCTATGAGAAATCAAGACAGACAGGTTTGTGAGTTGACTGCGAGACATGATGCACTTAATTACTAGTGATCCAGAATCTCTTTTGCTTTCCAAGGATAAGACCAAACTTCAAGCCCTACAAAAGCTAATGAACATCACTGCAGAACCCTTAGCAGCAATACAAAATGCCCAGCTTCACATATGGAGGAAGGCAAGGAGAGCAGAGGGATTCAGTTATTTGCTGCACAGTAACTGCATTTCTTCAAAGTGTTGTGATCAGTACAGTGCAACGTGAACTCCTGCAGCTTGTTTGCTGAGGATCAAGCTGCTGAGCTGTCTTGAAGAGTCACGCCCAGAGCAGAAGGACAGAACCACAAGTTTATTGGGACTCTCATGCCAAGGTATCAGGCAGAACAACCCAGACTTAGCTCCTAAGTCCCTCCAGTCAAAAGTCCTCAGTAGCCGAGAAGGCTTCAAAGAGAAGCTACGTGGCACTGATAGCAACCCTGCAGAATGCCGTACATACCAGCCCAACAATCCTGAGAACCTTTGCAGGTAGTTTCTAAATGTTTTTAGTCCAAACTCCTTAGCCTGCTCTCAAAGCAACTGGCCTTCTGGAGAAAGGCCCAAACACGCACTCCTTCCCTCTTGGAAACTGCATCACCAAGCCGCAGGTCCTGGAGAGCCGGAACCTTCTGGCCCCTCCAAGAACACAAGTGACAGAACCACACTGAAAGGGATAGCCTTGAAGCAGCAACACCTTGACTGTGCTAAATACTATGTGCCGTTGCAAGACAGTCGACAACGTAACCACATAATCTACTTACCGTCAACAGTACAGTCTTGGTTGTGAGAAATGCAGGCCATGTCTTAAACTGACTTTTCTGATCTTAAGTGGATCACAGCTGCTACAACCTAATGTGATATCCTTCACTACGAACGCATCCCAAGGTAACTGATATAGCAGCTTTCTCAACAGCAAGCTTCTTTTTCTCAATTGCTTTTTTATTTCTTCAAGTTTCTTCAAGCGCAGGAGAAACATTCCCTGTTTTTACTCGGCAAACCAAAGTAATAGAAATAATATCCTTCTACAGCTCCCAAATGGGATGGAAAGGCCATTTGTATTTAAAAGAGAGTGTCCCTGTTTAAAAATAGCAGCATCTCTGAACGTGGATAAAGAAGGGAATTTTAAAGAGGGAAAGCCTACAGTGTCGTACCCTATCAGACTGCAGAGCTAAATGGAAAAGCAACCATGGACAATGAGAGATAAGGCTGCAGAACACCTACAGCCAGTTACGTGAAGGTGCTGTTGGACACGCAACATAAAGCACTGACCTGTATCAGCTACCTTGTTTATAAGTTTACTTCACACAAGCCTGTTAATAAAGAAATGGCCCACTGTTGCACATAGAAATAGATGATCTCTTAGACTCTTTTTTAATAAGTCATAAGAGAAGGCAATGTTCTATGTCAATAGAGCCACTAGTTGCCATATCTACCATCAAATACACAGCAAACATCAACACAAAAGCCTGTTTAATGAAATTCTTTAACCTGGCTTTTTGCTTTTCAGGATATGCAACTTTTGATGGAGATATTATTCTCTTTGTACCGTAATGCAGCACTAAAACATCTGCTTCCCACATGATTAATTTAACAAATAAGCCAACACACAGCGAGGCATAGTCAGAAACAGGACACAGGGGAACGAAACAGCCAAAGAGCAGAGGCTCTGGTATATCAGATTATTGCCTACAGACAGAAAGGGGAATCAGAACAAGGCAACCACAAAAGAAAGACAGTACTCATCAATAACACATCATTGATTAGTTTTACTCTTATTATAACCACATGGCATTCTGCTTCCTTCAAGCTTGTTTTATAAACTATGAAGTTTCATTCTTACACAAGACCATCTACCAACCAAAAAAACATTCCAGTTTGAATTTCCTCCTGTGGAACTGCATGTTTGTTCCAAATAGATGAGCCCATCTGCTGAACTACCATCAGTGCTTTAGAACTGAAGAATGGCCTTCAAAACATTATTAACTACCTCTGACAGAGCTGCAAAATTCCATTTGTCTATGGCTCTGCGTCACATGGGAGAGGACTACAAATTATTTTCACCCACTGATGTATCACCGGTGCTCAAAATCCAGAAAACCTTGTCACAACAAAAGCTTCTCGTACTTGAACAAGCAGCTGCATCCTTAAAATTTGTAAACTCAGGTACTGTCTCAAGTCTAAATTACCTTCTTCTAGACTGGATCAACTGCAGTTAACCACCAAAGTCACTGAGACCTGGATGAGAATCACAAGGTTTGAGAGCACAACAATCTGTTTTTTCTAAGGCAACTGAGAAACACACTAAGTACCTAAACCAAATCAGCATGCAACTATCACAATGCACCCTGGCTCCTCCATAAAAATACATCAGTCAAAAAAAAAAAAAAAACCATTAAATATTTATCTCTAGAATTGCAGTTTTGATTAGTGCCCTAAGACTAACAAACATACCTATCCTCATCATGCAGACAAAGCCACTTCTACAGAAAATGAATAGATATTCCAAATGGTGAGCTGGAGAGATCTCCTTTACAGAAGATCTATTAGCTAACACTTCATTAAAACTATGTTTCAAATGAAAAAGAAAACAAACCATTAAACATATTGACCAGGTAACAGTAATCATGAGAAACAAACTACTGCTACCATAGGTTCATTTACAGTACCTACAAAGAATTTTATCTACCATCTGCCTACTGAGCTTGCAAGCAGGTTCCACATTTGATTCCTCTGCTATTAATAGAAGCCCCGGTTGGGGTGTGCAAGGTTACACCGGGCTAGTCACACTCCTATTTCCTGAATCTACAATGAAAGCGTCCCAAGTCACGCGTAAACCATTACCTTTGCCATTGTGCAGCTGATTCGTATACACAAAGTTAAATCAATTTACCTAAACACACTGCATTTAAGTTTTTCAAGTTGACAGGTAAAGCTGTGGGTTTGTGAGTATGTGCACAAGTGTGTTTGCACTTGTTCAAGTTTTTACATTGGCTTAAATCTAACTATCCCACGTGGTGGGCAGGTTTCCCACACACCAGCAGGTTTGGTCCTGTATACCCAGGGCTGGATAGGACCTTCCCAGCCAAGAGCGTTGCTCCTGAACCAACATCATGAAATCCTATATCAGAAAAGACTAAACCCAACGAGAACAAGCTTATGTCAAAGACAATTTACACCTTAATTCTACCACTAAAAGTAACAGCTAGAATAAATACAAGAGAAACGAGGAAGAATATCCTTATGCCTCGAGGGTTTGCATCTGCTTACACTGCAAATTTTTTAACTTCTTTAATACATCAGCTTTCTTTAAAAACAAAACTGTTTTAAATAGGAAAAAACAATTACAGAAGCTATATACTCATACAAGAGCAGTATTAGAAGTGACTTTCATGTTTATCTGAAGTAGTTCAACTTATCCACGCTCTTTTAAAATGCTACCACTATGAGGAGCCCTCAATCAATCCCACAGTGGAAGAAGTGACATGTATTTTTGTCTTACTGCTGAAGATCAAGGGGAATCATTACTTCAGTGATGCTGAGGAAAGAGAATAAGCAGAAGCTGAACAAAAAAGAATCACTTCAGGAGCTGCCCTTTAAGGCCAATGAAGACCAATGAAAACAAAAGGTCAAAAAAAAAAAATCTCTTCCATGGGAGGAAGTCCCCAGGTGGAAGAGGCTCCATCAGAAAGGAAGGATGAAGAAATGGCAAAGAGTAATGGGAATGGGGAGGTCGGGGCAAAAAAAAAAAAAACCCATGACAAGAAACAAAGAATGAAGATGCTTCAAGGCCTACAGCAGGAGAACTGCCAGCACAGGCACAAAGAAACAGAACCAAAGATGCAATCTTTAAGCAGTGATTTAAAAAAAAAAAAAAATAGACAGAATTAGTCAACTCTAAAGAGAAAGAAACGCACACACACACAAGACATGTTAAAAACATGAAGAACTAAGGAAATCAATTCAGTATTTCCATGCTTCCTTAGCCTTTTCTGGCACCGCCATGAGGGAGGATTTAGTGACAGGAGACAGATCTTCTGAAGGTGCACCATCCTAGCAAGGATGAGGCAACCCAGACAACTCCATGGTGCTGGTCAGAGGGGAAGCGCAACTCAGGTACTCCAAGCTGCCTCCTGGCAAACCCATGTCTCTCTGGTGAACAAACAGGAGCAGCGTGCTCCAAAGACACCCGGCTGCGAGATCTGAGGCGTACGAACTAGGTAGCACCCAACCCAACAGCCAGCTGGCTGATCTGTCCTCTTACCACTGAGGGCAACGGGAACAAAGGCGGATATAAGAAGATGCCAAAGTCTTCTCATTACTCCGGGCACCGTCCTGCCCACAGCAGCGCACGGACGACACCTCACTTCCCCGAACCCAGCCGTACCGCACCCACCCAAAAGGCACTCCCGCCTCGAAGCTGGGAGCGGCCAACAGGGGCCAAGGCGACCCGCGGCTTGAGAGAACACCCGAAAACGGCTCCTGCACCTCGATCCGCCCGTCTCCGCGGCGCGCCCAGGTGAAGCGCAGCGCTGCCCGGGCCCACCTCGGGGCCGGCCGGGCAGGCCGAGGCCGCTCCTCCCGAGGACAGCGGGAGGGCCCGGGCCGGGCGGAGGCGGCCGCCGCTCGCCCCGCGACGCATCCCGGCCGCAGCAGGTGCCCGCCCGCCCTCCCGCCGCTCACCCGGCCTCCCGCATGACGTTGCCGTCGCCGCAGTCGCAGGCGCCCCCCGCCTGGCTCCGGAACATGTTGTAGTCGTGCCCGGCGTGCTCGCCCTGGTGGAAGCACTCCGCGCACAGGCTCATGCACGGCGAGATCCCGCAGGTCCGGCAGCGGTAGGCCACGAAGTTGGCCGTCCACACCAGGCCGCACAGCGTAGCCGGGTCGTAGGCCCGCACGGCTTGCACGAAGCCGTCCCACGGCTCCCCGCCCGACAGCAGGCAGCGGCACCACTCCAGCGCCTCTCCCGCCGCCTCGCCGCCGCCGCCGCCGCCGCCGCCGCCCGAGCCCGCCGCCGGGGCCAGCACCCGCTCCAGCAGCGCCCGCAGCTCTCCGGCCGCCGCCGCGCCGTTCTCGCCGCCCAGCGCCGCCTTCAGTCGCGTCGCCGTCGCGCGCTTATCCCGGCCGCTGCCGCCGGCCCCCGCCATGATGCGGAACCGAAGGGCCGTCACGGCCGCGCCGGGCTCCCGGCTTTCGGGCTCTCCTCGCCGCTCTCCTCCGCCTCTCTTCTCCTCCCCTCTCTCCCGGCGGCGCCTCCCTCTCGCGATACCACGGCACGGGCGCCGGGCCGCCGCCTCTCCCCTCCTTTTCCCTCCCCTGGCATCCGCCCCTCCCCTTCCTCTGCCCGCCCCACCGGGCCGGGACCTGGGCTCGGGCCCCGGACAGACGGAGGCGGAGTGAGATCGTACCTGCAGGCCGCGAGCTCCTGGGAGGAGGGCGGACAGCCGGAGCGGGGCCGAGGCCCGGCGCTGGGAGCGGAGCCCCGCGCTGAGGTGACGGGAGAAGGGGAGGGAATGGGGTCCAGCTGCCAGCGGCCGCGGTGGTGGGGCTTCGAGGGTAAAACCGCTCGATAAGGCGACGTGATGCTTTCTTTGTTTACTGCAGCTGATCGCAGCTTTTCTCTTCTCCGCTAGAATCATAGGAGAGTGGGAAGGGACACGTGAGGATCGAGCCCCGCTGGAAACATGAAGAAATTAAAGCTCAAAGAACTGGAAAGCTGCCTGCAGCAGGTTGATACCTTTGAAAGTCCAAAAGTGCTCCTCGAGCAGTACCCAACGAGACCCCACATCGCAGGTAAAATTCACTCGGTGCTCTTGTAATATGTCCCATTTACCGCTTTTTCCTAAAAACATTTGTTGCATCGCTCACGGGACTCATTTACAGCTTTCACCGCATTTACACAGCTCTGTGGTTGACAGATTTAACCCCTAAGAAGATGGATCCGTTACTTTTGAATTAACTTATTTTCATTGAAAGTACACTGATAAGTTACAATCCCAAATGTAAATTGATTTAAGTGAAATGTTGCGATAGGAGCATCTTATTCTGTAAACGAAAGCTGGAATGCTCATCTAGAAAACTAGGGGTGTACTTCTTCCACAAATATGAAAGTTCCATAATCTGCGTGAAACATTCCCACCGGACCAAAAATACAGGTTTTCGTTTGTTTGTTTGTTTGTTTAACTGGAAAAATGAAAATGAGCATTACTGACAGTGAGAACATGAGCTTAATGGTGTATAACAGCCATTCAGTTCAGACTTTTCTGAAGGCAGAATAATTTCTGTTGATTAATTGGATGTATATTTGGAATTACTTACGGTGTTTCTTTCTCCCCTCAGCATGTATGCTGTACACAATTCACAATACTTTCAATGATATTGAAAACAAAACAGTTGCAGATTTAGGATGTGGTTGTGGCATGCTCAGCATTGGAAGTGCAATGTTGGGAGCAGGGTGAGTATTTCAATAACAAGTTCTAGTCTTTTTTTTCTAGGATAGGATAGAACAGGAGAAAATAAGACCGGAACATAGCAGTGCTGAACTAATCTAAGGCACCTAATCTGGTGCATATTTGGGCTACTTAATATGTTTATATGGTCAATTGCCCTTCCAATAGTGGAAGAGATGGACAGTTGCCGTGAAGAAAACAATAACATGTTTTCTCCCGAAGCACTGAATGAACACATGCAGCTTCTTTCACAAACCTTAAAAAAGATACTGGAAAAAAAGCAACACATACTCGTATTTCTGTGAGCACTGAATTTGTCATTGTAAGCCTATTTCCAAGTTGAAACAAGTGCAAGCCGCTCCTTTTCAAAACTTTGCTGTAGAATTTGAACAGTTTCTTATTTTGCAGACTAATGTGGTTATTTTTGTGTGGTTTTTGTTTTGTTTTTAAAATAGATTGTGTGTGGGGTTTGACATAGATGCAGAAGCACTGGAAATATTCAACAGCAACCTTGAAGACTTCGAGCTCACAAATGTTGATGTAGTTCAGTGTGATGTCTCCTCTTTACCAGACAGCATGTCAGAGACCTTTGACACAGTCATCATGAACCCTCCTTTCGGTACCAAACATAATAAAGGTCTGTCATTCTGAAAGTCACTTAGATGCGATTAGGAGCAAAGTATCAGGGGAGATACTTTTAATGAAATATCTCCATTGCAATATGGGACAATATTTTGTTGACCTGAAATCAGTTTTGTAAGTAGAAGTTAACCACTCCAGTGTCACAGCTAAAAACCTACTGGGTTTCAAATACACACTATTTCATATCCCTAATTTTTTTTTTTTTTTATTAAAAGCAGTTGGCAAAGTTGCAGAAATACTTTCTGTAACATATTCACTGTTGTTTCTCATACAGATATTGCTTCAGAAGAATTGAAGCATGAAGCAGTCCTTTGAATTATCTTACTTAAGCCTGCATTTAGCAATTCTAATTGCAACGTTCTTTTAGGGATGGATATGATCTTTCTGAAAACAGCTTTACAAATGGCAAAAACAGCAGTCTATTCTCTTCACAAAACTTCAACACGGCAGGTAGGTCCTTCCTGTTAGTAGGGTTAGCATTAAACATTTAAGTAGTTGGTAATTAGTCTTTAGCTTCATTGCTTTGTCCACATTTCTATGGTTTGTGCCCGTTTGGGGTGAACACTGATTGATCAAAGACTACCTGTGATTTTGCATACATGGAGATAAGTACATCTAACTTTTTAGGTTGAAAAACAAAGTCACTGGAGACTTCCTGAATTCATACAGATGTGTAGATATTCCTACAACTCTGTAAAAATCAGCTTTAAAAGGCAGTTCTGTTTAATACTGCAGCATATTCAAAAGAAAGCAGATGAATGGGAAGTGAAGATGGAAGTCATAGCAGGTAAGATTAATTTCTTATTAAAAGTATTTTCTTGGGGGCTAACAGCTGTCAGACACTACAGACTTAACAGCCACAGGGAAATTTAAGTATGATTTAAGACTAAAATGACAAGTGTTTTTTTTTTAACCTTTTATTAAAAATAAAAAATAAAAAATCTTGCTACCTGCCTGGAACACAAGTAGGCACTTGATAGAACTCAGAAGAATACATGTTTTGTGTGGAATTTGATTTCTTCCTGGACTAGCTCTTGTCTTCAGGCAAAAGTTATCTGTCTTCCTGCTTCAGAAGGAGGTTGCTGCTGAATAACAAAACCAAAGGTCAGTTCTCAAATGAGAAATTCAACTAAGTATACTGAGCAGTTCAGTTATTTTCCTAAGTATCATGTGCTTTATAGTCATACAACTTACTTAGGACAGGGAAGTGGCCGAGATGCATTTTTGCTTCTCAGCTGTCCACTTATATCTGATATAGGTGGTTTAAAATGTTCAGTCCTAATTAGTGAAGAAACTTAGCACAGAGGTCAAAACTATTATCCAGTCAAAGCTCAAGAGATGGGCAAAAGAAGAAAAAGAACATAGATATAGGGTGTGAGTTAATAAACTTACAATTTACTTACAACGGATTAGCAGTGTCTTTTTTTTTTTATATTGTTCACAGAACTTAGATATGACCTACCAGCATCATACAAGTTCCATAAGAAGAAATCAGTAAGTATAAAACCTAACACAGCTGAGAAGGTGTGTTGCATTAGGCCATCTGAGTTCCTCTGAGGAACCTAAGTTTTAGGGTCTTATCTTTTGGATGATTCATAGCATCTGATACAAGTTCCTAATGACAGCAGTAAATTCCATTGCTCTTAATACTCTCAGTGGTTGAACAGAGGGGTCAGCAATGAGCAGTTTTCAGTTCTGAATTTATTGGTAGCTACTATTTAATATAACTTTGAGGTTATGAAGTCAGGATCCTTTTACATTTGAATGAGATGCCAGAGAATTTGAGAGCATTGACAGTATAAACAAAACTATACATACAAAAGTTTTCCAGAGTGGCATCTGAAGAATAAGCATGCTGCTTCAACAACAAGTTGTAATCCAATGAAATGAAGATCTCTTCTCATTATAGGTTGACATTGAAGTGGATTTCATTAGATTTTCTACCAGAAACTCCTGAACTGAAGCATGTCTTTAAAATATATCTAAAATGAACTAATAAAAACAATGGTATTTTTACTTTAGTATTACTGAGCTCCATCTCCATTTTCTGTTTTCAGTTGTTTTGGTGCAGATTCTTCTTTATCTGTTTCTTCTAGTGGTCTCTTCTTAGGACTTACTGGTTCTGCAAAATTGAATATATAGTCATTTATGGTAAAGGAAAGCCTTTCAATTAGCTCAAATCTTCTGGAAAAAAAAAAAATACCCTAAAAATGTTTTAAGTGTTCACACCATGTCTGCCCACAGCTCTGTGGCTATGACAGATGGTTTGCTTATTACATGATTTGAATTTCTGTGTATTCTGAAATACTGGAAGAATTCCTTCTTTGTCAGGATTTCAGCTGGGACAGAGTTGATTTTGCTGATAGTGTCTGGTATGAATCTATGTCTTGGCTTTAAGGGAAAGAGCAATGTTTATAACACATTTTAGTTGTTGCCGAGCAGTGCTGCATAGAGCCAAGGTTGTTTCAGCTTCTTGTACTCTGCCAGCGAGGGGGCTGGAGCAGTACAGGGAGCTGGGAGGGGACAGAACCAGGACAGCTGACCTAAACTGGCCAAAGGGATGTTCCATACCCCATGACATCATACAGAACTGCTGAACTGGAGGAGCTGGTCGGGGGTGTCACTGCTCAGGGACTGGCTGGGCAAGCGCATTCTGCACCACTTGTTTTGTATATATGTATATATTGTTATTATTACTATTTCTGTCTCAGTAAATAGCTTTGTTTTTTAAATCTCAACCAACAAGTTGTACTTTTTTCCTCCCACTTCCCTCCTGCATCGCACAGTGGAAGGGGGAATTAGCTGTGTGGTGCTTAGCTGGCTGCAGGATTAAGTCACAGCACTTGTATAAGCTCCAGCAGTAAGGCAGGTAAGAAGATGAAGGAATAAAATCTAAGGTTGAATGGCTGTGGTTTTTTTGTTTTTTTTTTTTCCAAGCACGTCACACCTAATGAAGAGCTAAGCTTTCTGTTCGTCTTCTCTGAGCTCCATGCCAGTATCCAGAACTACTGGACTTGATATGCCTCGAGGTGCTGGGGTAGGGATAGGTAGGGTGGTAGTTGCTGCTGATAACTAGTACAGAATGTCTTGAATAGCCCTGCAGTAGAGCCTCAGCATCTAGTGAACGTTTTAATACACTTTTTTTTGTGTGCGTTGGACTGTTTTAACCTTTGGAAAGCGTTGAGCAGCGGACCCTAACAGTTCTTTTACTAGTAGTGACAGAGGCCAACAACTGAAGTACTACAGTACAGGGTCAAACCAGAAAAAATTGTACACAACAAAAAATTGTCCATTACCAAGCCCCATGCAATAAAGAAGGCGTATCCCATGCAGAATGGTATACCTGTTTTAGCATCATCTTCACCTTCTTCCTCATTCTCAAACTTTATTTTCTTTCCCTGAAACTGTACCTTCCCTTTGTGTGCACCTTGAGGTATCTTCCCCCCTCTTCCTTTAAGTTTGCGTCCTGTTGGGATATAAGATGACAGGAACTTCGTATCATTTGTCTTTTAATTGACAGGCTTAAAATAACGCTTTACAGTTAGTGATTATTTTGTGAAAACAAAATTGTGAATATACAACACCACTCTTAGAACACTGTGAATGCTTCAACCAGTCAGAGAGGACCTTTTCCTTTCTGTTTCAGCAATTCCTGCTGATCTTCTAGTATTTTTTTCAGAGCTTCTTTCTCTGCATCTCCTTCTAGCAATTCCCAGGTAACATCTTTGTTTCGAAGCTGTAAGTTTCCATTATGTGCTTCTTTAGCTTTTTCCAGAGCTTCTTTTGCAGCATCCTTAAATAGGATGATTCCCTTAAAAAGAAAAATGGCATTTGTATTTGAATTTTACTGTGAAAGCACGCATCTCGAATGATGAACATATCCTGCTAGGTACCTCAGCATGTTCAATACTTGCATGATGTGAAATATCTAGACAGAAGCAAAACCCTCAGGCAGTTCTAACAAATACTCTCACTCCCAGGTTTCAAGTAGTCAGCTGAGGAGGCTGGAATCTCTACTCATGCTTTTGAAAGAATTTAAGCAAATGATTTTATTCTCTAAATATTCTTCAGTTGCACAAGTCAAATTAAAGAGGAAAAAAAAAGAGTTATTTACTTGATAAAAAAAAAAGCATAAGCATTTAATGATTCAGTTTCAAACTAATATGAAGATGTTAACTCCATGCCCAAAGTTATACTGACCTCCTTTGCACCTCTTACGAAGTGTATCCATTTGATTTCTCCATGATCAGAAAATACTGCATGGAGATCTTCTCTGCACGTTTGATCATCTAGATCACCAGAAAACTTCAATAGACATCCCATCTTTTCTTCTAAAGATTTCTAAAAGAAAATAAATGTGGGGTTTTTTTGTTGTTGTTGAAAAGCCAAGCTTGGAATATTCTTTTCAATCCCTCTACTGTAATATTAAAAACATGGTAACAATAAATAAGCAACTGAAGTCAGCCTCCTTAACACCACTAGTTACCAAAGCATTCTTGCTACGTTATTTATTTATGCTGATGTCCATGTCTTACACAGTTCCACTCAGACTTTTTTAAAAACACTTTTTGTTTCTTTGCTTACTGATATGTTTATGTGTAAGTTGGGAATCCTTTCCATAAGATATTTATGCTCTTGAAATTTTAAAAAGCATTTCTGAGGGCTGAACTCGAGTTGAAAATGTACATTAACACAGATGACATCCCTACAAGAGTCTCTAAGCAGGAGAAGAAAACGGAAGAAAATCATCATCTAATTGATGCATTTAGGATCCCATCTGAGCACATAAACATACCCACTAATTCAAATCCTCGATATCCTTTAAGCAAAATCAGCCTCTCAAAAATAATATGCAGTACCATGACAAAAGGAGGTCTAACTGTAGGTTAGCTGTGAAAGTCATTTCAGCTTTTAAGAAATTGCCCTGTTTTAGAATTAAAACTCTGAATATCCCCCACCTTAGCTCTACAGCACGCAGCTGCAACAGGATTGTTATTGAAAATCCATGGAAAAAGTTTTCAAGTACAGATATCAAAGAAATTCATACCATCTCAGCATCCGCTGCTTGCTTCTGTTTTTCTTCTTTTTCCCTGTCGAGAAGTTAAGATTAGTGTTAAGAGATGGTTCGTGCGTGGTCAGGTGATCAAAACTTGGCATATCTGCTGATAAGGACTTACTGTTTGGCTCTTGCTTTGGCCTCTACTTTGTTTTGTTTCCTTTCTTCATTCTTCTTTGTACAATACTCTTCCCTTCAATGGAATGTAAACTCAGTTAATGCTACTAAGAATATTCCACAGTAATTGCTTTATAAGACAGTCTCAACTGTAAATTGTTAAAATACTGTCTTTAGCAGTCAAAATGCTAGTCTCCAAAGGTCTGTGCTACCGCTATCTGTAAAACAGTACAGAAACTTCAATCCACCCCTGACTATTCTTATTAGCTCATACATCAAGTAGGTGCACTTACTTGAAGAGCACTATCAGCTCCGTGTCTTTGTACTTTTGGTTTGGGATCTCTATGAACTTCTTAGCAGATTCAACGCTATCAAAAACCGCAAATATTGACCCCTGTTGAGAAGAGACATTCAGTTTTAGGATAATTGAACAAAATGTACTTCACAAGGCATCCCTGCCCCAGGTCTAACTGTTCATTGCAAGAGTAACCTTAAATGTTTTCTGCAGCGTCCTCCTCATTTGAATGTTTTCAACTGGACCTTTATCCTCCAGCCATTCTTTGATATCATCAAGAGTTGCATCTAATGGAAAGCCTTTCTGTAAGACAGTACAAAGCTTCAATGCAACAAACTGTGATACTTCATCAGAAATAACCTGCTGGCTACCTAGTATAAGTTAACACAAGCTAACTTTGGTTAGATGCTTTTCAGTCAAAGCTACATAGAATGGCACAGAGCAAAGGAAGAAGTTTACTTACAACATATACAGATCTGTTTTTAATTGCAGCCTTGTACTGGTCATTTAATTCAGGAAGGGGTTTATTTGGAGATCTTCTGATTTTAGTTTTGTCTTCATTTATTTCCATTAGACCAGTCTTGGATTTTCGTAGTGCTTCTACTATAACACCAAAATCTTTTGAAAGGCGACTTAACCTATTAAGTAAGGAGAGAGAGGTTGTGAAAAATACACAGGGCAAAGCTGAAACCAAACGTTGAAACAGCAACAGGAAATGCATGTGCACAAAAAGAAACATTTGCCCCCCCCTCCCCCCCAACAGTTTTAAGTAGCTGACAAATTACCCTTCTACCCAAATCAGATGTACTTTGCTTTACCTGTTGAATTTTATCATTACTTCCAAAGGCACCCAACCATCATCTAATTTGATCTGTTCCTTTAAGAACTTGTCTCTTGGTAGGTTGTGATTGCCAAAATAGTACTGCAAAAAAAGACAGATTTGTTTTGGAACATTCACACTTTGAAAGCTCTTTTTCATTTGACAGTTCACAGCAGTAGATGGAAACATTCAAAATTCTAGTTGTTATTTTTATTGGATTAATGAAATTCTCACATTACTACTTCCTGCTTTAATCTGGCACTTCCAGAAGTAAATCATAATAGCAAATTATGCAGCATGCTAATATTCTGAACAGCACAGATTCCCAAACAGGATTTTTTCCCCCCAAATTAAGCCACACTGAATCAAAATGCGTCTTCATATTTGCATGCAAAGAATAACCCCAGCAAACACAGTAATAAGTTGTTTACTGATGCATAACTACCCATTAGGCAAGGTCTCCAAAAACTACATCTCAGTTCAGCCCCTAAACTATAAACTGAACTTACCTCAATCTGCTGACAGATTTTGCTTTCCAAGATAGACATGTTTTCACCATCTCCATTTTCAGCCATTTTCGACAGCTGTGTTGAAATAAGAGCAAAATCACTAAATACCAACCAATACCAATAAGTACCAGCTTCTACAGTTTTTCTGTAGCACTGCATTTAACTGCAGCCCCCTTTATTTTTTTATGGATCAGTTCTAAATGAGACTGCAGAACTTCCGGGTGGAAGCTGGAACAATTAACAAGCAAGCATAATATTTCAGTATTTCAGACTTTGGCGTTCTATTTTCAAGACTGACAGCATTTATTCTTTATTTTTTCCTAGTCACAGATCTACAGCAACAGATTTGAGCCAATAATAGCTAACATTTGTCAAGGCCTCACTGCTAGGCAAAACATCACTGACAAGAATTGTTTGATGTTCCCAGTAAGTGTAACTAGGAACTTTCTGAAGGAAAGAATGAAGAAAAATGTGGGTTTATAAAGGTGTCAGAAATCCGTTTGAATTCAGCTTTGAGCAGGGAAGAACAGATTTTGACTTTCTCCTTTTGGGCACTATCACACTCAACAAACCCAGCTGCAGAAGATGGAGCAGATTCATGCCTGCAGTTTCCTCAGTTCAGTCAGTGAATATCAGGACTACAGGTGACAATGGGTTTGCATTCCAGTCTCGCACATCCTACTCTCTACTGCTGCGCTTCCACCTCTACCTAGTAAACACTAGGACACTTTCAAAAGCATGATTTTACCAAGTGCTAATTAACAGCCATGCTCAGAGTGCAGTCCATCTGTCTATAAAGCACTCTGCAGAAAGGCCACAGTTGAGGCCACTTTGGAGATGTCGCACAGCAGCCAGCCTGGTTCCAACAAACCAATCAGAGCACCACACTCAGCTACTGGCATCATCATTACACTCCCCTGTGCTGTTGTCCCCAGTACCTGACTCACTGAAAAACAGTGTCTGATATTAACCAATTTTGTGTAATTTCTTGACAGCCTACAGAATAGACACAGCTTCTTCCATTGGATCAACTAATTAACACACTGTGTGCCACTACAGCACCTGATCCAGGGAAGGCCAAACCTCTGAAGAACTGTTCCGCTTGATTTATTTTATCACAAATTTGTTTCAGTTTCTGGAAGACTGATGGAGCTGCTAGGGCTAGGAGAACAAGAGACCATGAAAACCAGGAATGCCTTTCTGTCTTGGCAAGGTGACTTAACTCACATTGCCGCAGCTCTTCTCCAAGCAGGTCAGATTTTGTTAAGCGCTACACAGTGTTTTAAGTGAACCACTGTCCTGTAGGTGCTTTTCACAGCAGAACTCAATTATTTAAGGTAACATACTAGCTTACTAGGAGCTGTGAAAAATGTTGCTGTCTTGTATACTCTAAGGGAAAAAAAAATAAGATGGATTTTAATTATGTATACTTTTTATTGAAACCCCATTGCACAGAGAAAACGTGCAGCTGCACTTGCACCAAACCGAGGCAAGGAACCGCGCCTCACCAGCTCGCAGCGGGCAGCAGGGAACGGCTGGGCAGAGGCAGCCGCTACGGACTCCTCTACGGGTGAGGTGCAGCCAGGCTGTACCAGCCCGCTCCTTCAGCTGCTCTTGGTTTGTCTTACAGCTCATACCGAGTGGTACCCTTGAGACAAGTCTGTTAGAATAATGCAATGCTATCGCAGCCCTACCCAGGCGAGCAGTCAGCAGAGGCAGCACCTGCGTGCCGGGGCAGAACAGGCCCTCGCCTCCACGCGAGCCCTGCGGAGCACGCTCCACTGCCCGGAGGGGGAGAACAAATCCTCCCTCCTCGGCAGCGCTTCAGGGCAGAAGAACATGCCGCACGGAAGCTTAAAGCGACGGAGACCTAGGTCAAGCCCTTGAGGTCACGCCTTACAAGCGGGGAAGTTTTCCCCGCAGGCCTGGCTTCCAGCCCGGCGGCGTTCACCGCGCAGCAACTCGGGCTCCCCGTTGAGCCCTCCGGTCAGCTACCGGGCCGCCCCGCGGCGGCGGTTCCGCGGGGCACGGCCAGCGCCGCCCGCCACGTGCTGCCGCCCGCGGGCACGCCGTGCAGGGGCGCGGCGCGGGCCCACCGCCGCACCCAGCCCGGCGGCCGCAGGCAGCGGCACCGCCCTCGGGGCGCCGCGCTCCCGGTGCCCGCAGCCCGCCGGCGGGAGCCGCCCCCGCACGCTCACCTGCGCCGCGCCGCTCGGCCCGGCCCGCGCGCGACCCGGCTCCGCCGCTCGAAAGGCCGCAGGCTGCGCCGCGTGCCCAGCAGCCACCGCTGCTCACGTGGGTGCAGCTAGCTTCCGGGGCGGGGCCGGAAGCGGCGCCCCGCGTGCGCGGGGACGCGGCTGTCCGTCACGGTGACGTTTGTTGGCCGTTATAAGCGGTCAGTGAAATACGTTGGCGTGGAAGGGGTCAGCAGCGCTGCGAGCGCGGGTGTCACGGGAATAAAAACTTTATTAAGTCGTACTGAGCTCAGTGATTCAGCTGACGTGCCGCTCCTTCCAGTCCGCCCATGAAACGATCGGAAGATCGCCGCCCCCGGGGCCGGGGGCAGGAACGCAGCTGCTGCTCGCGCTCAGCTCATCGCTGAACATCACGGGCCGCGGAGCCCGTTGCACCGGCAGCGGACGTTACCGTAAAAAAAAAAAAAACCCAGCACCACCAGCACCGAAATCCCTGAGCTTTTACACTCCGTTTACTCCAGCGTACTCAGTTCATCAAATGTCTTTACCGTTCAGAATCTGTAAAGGAATTAATCTGGATTCTTCACTAGCCGGGCAGCTAATGAAACACAACTCTGAACCCCACACGCGAGCTTCTGACACAGCACCAAACCGGGAGCTGTTCACGTAGCACAGGGTTCCACTTCAAAGCTCAGAGCTGTGTGCAAACTCCTAGCAGGGAACACGGGAGGAATAGTAAAGAAGGTGAAATAACAACAAAAATGCTGCAAACGCTTACGAAGAGGAAAACAAAAAATACAATAACTGCCAATTCCAATAAAACCCAAGCTTCTTTCCAAAAGGGTGCTGGGGCAGGGAGGTCCCACCACAGCGCGTCACGCACTGTTCCTCCTGAACCAGCAGCTGTCCATGTTGTCATTCTGTAAGCAGGACTGCAGGGCCCGTGCACACTAACCCAGCCTCGCTGTCTTAGGATCGCTTCTGTCAGACTGCATGCAGCCCACACAGCAGCTGAGGGACTCCGGACCGCTTGGTCCCACTCCACCTTCCATTCCAGGAGGACACACATTACACGTGATTTCAAAAACAGTTATCATCACAGTAAGGCTTTTCTCTGAGTGAATGAATAAATACAGCAGTCAGCAACAGCCTCAAATCAGTCCAAAATCCCACTACAACACTATGAAGCTGGCATACACCTTCTGTTTGCATAACTGGGTTACCAGCTGGTATTTCTTCCCCCTTTCCTCGTGTGTACTCTTCTCCAGTCTGTCATCTGAAGGTGGATTTAGAGATGCCCTGCAGCTGGCCCCACAGTTTCTGGACACGAAAACCCTGCTCTCCAAGTGATATCTCTGTATGTCTCACACACCTGATCTGTGGCAATGAACCATTCCGACAGCTGACTTCAGTGTCTCAAAGACTTCATCCTAAGCCCACTACTCCACGGAAAGGCAAAGTACTTTGATTTTGCTCTGCTTAGCACCAAGTTACAGTTCCACCTGGGGACTGGTGAAAATAAATCTGTTTTTCACAGTAGTTCTGATACAGCTGCACAAAGTATCATTAGAGTCATTTGAAGGTTTCCATGACAGAGAACACGTATGGAAATATTTTTACCATGTTTACCCTTCTGAATTGTTTAAAACAAATTGTACAATCCTCAATGAACATGCACTAAGAGACTGTATTAGATATCTCGTTCATCAGGTAATCAGTACCATTAGGAATACTGCGACTGTTTTCTGTGGCAGTACTGTGAAAATCTAATGCTTACACATTATAGACACAGACACAGCCATGTGAACGCATGGCGCTGGGAAGGTTACCTACTGCTTCCCACGTGTTCAGCTCAGGGTTGTATTTCTCAATACTCTGCAGATACGTTCCTTTGGAATACGAATATCCTCCTGTCACATAGATGCACCCATTCATCACCACCGCACCACACTCCATTCTTCGTTCCAACATGTGAGCCATCTGCTTCCACTTGTCCTGCTCTGGGTCATAGCAGTCCGTGATCGTGGTCTGTCCACCCACAAAATAGATCTTGTTTTGTAATGTGATTGAACATAGTCCATATTCTTCAGGAAGAAAGGAACACGGTTCGTGAACTCAGCATTATAACATTAACTTAAACTGCAGCAACACGACAAAGATGGGGCACACAAAGGTCAGCTGAAGCTCTTCACTGGGCTGAGGAGACACCTCAGGAATTTCTGCTACCCATGGCCAGAGCAAGCCCAAGGTGTTACAGAGTACACACAGGAAAGCACCAGTATGCAGTGATAATCTCTTTAGAAGCTTACCGTTACCAAATGAAGGAAGTCAAGAAAACTCTTTTTAAAAAAAAAGTAAATGAAAGATCTTTGTCAAATGACTATGAACAGACAGATATCATGGAAACTCAGCTTGCTAGCATTCTTAATAAAGCTCAGCCACTCCTTGGCCAAATACTTATGGAGCGATTTTCATACAGCATATGCTTGAGGAGGGCGTTCCCTTCTCAGAGCCTGGCAGATGGTCAAACACCCACTCTGGACCTCACTGCCCTACCAGATTTCTTCCTTTCAGTAGGAAGGCATCAGAAACTCTCAAGGAGGTTTAAAGGCCCCCAGTTTGGAACAAAGACATCATATTATGGAGCTCGTTGCTCACCTGGATGTGGACTTGTGGTGACAATGCTCCACTCATTGCTACCCGAATGGTATCTCTGGATCTTATCATAAGTGCAGCTTCCTCTGTAGCCGTAGTGACCGCCGGTTACGTAGATGACTTCGTGCAGGACACAGGCGGTAGCATTCCCAACACCTGCACAACACAACAATCACAGCACCCCTTCAGACTACACACAGCACCCAATGGCACTTCCGTCAATAACCCCAAATGCAATGGCTTGTTATTTAGTATTTTAGGATGAAATTCTGCTTGCAAGAATTTAAATGAATGCGAAATTAAATAAACTGTCAAGACACCTTATTTTCACAGGATAAGTCATAAGCAATTAAGTAAAAATGCAGTAACTGACACGTACTGCATGTAACAGCCACCAAAAAAATTGCCATAGTATTTATGCAGTTATCGAGGGCACAGTAACACAGGCTTTGGAACAGGGAATTACTTCCACTACGTTTAACTGATTTTTAAGTGTCACGTATATGGCAAGGACAAAGTCAATGGGAGCTGAGATTACTCAGTGTCTCAGGGCATTTTTCCTGATATTTTTAGTCTTTCTCATATTATTAGCAATGCTATTATACAAAGAAGGAATGTAGCTGTGATAGCTCTGTCTCCATGAGAACAAAACAAAAATAAAACAACCATCTGCAAGATAACATGGACAAAAACTAGCAGGTCGATGTGTCTTTAAGCCTCTAAAACGTTTTATACAGAAAATGGGCCCAAATATCTGCTTGCAGTGTAAGTTTTAGATTTTTAAATCAAAAATGAATAATAGTAGTGTTTGTAGAAAATACATGAACATTGAAGAAACAGTAGCGTGAGCACGTCTTTCTCTCCTGTTGAATACCTCAAAATCTCTGAAAAAAATGGCATTGCAACAACTTACCATAAAATCTTTAAAAATATTCTACAACTAATAGCAAGTAGTTAATATATTACGTTGTAAAAATCCATGATGAGACGTACGATTGTTTATAAGTTTTATAACAAAATAATATCCTTTAGTTGTTATTCTCCAAGCTCATGTATTTTCAGTGGGTCACTATTTTGGCTGCTTAAAATAGATATCTGTGCTTTTCATTGTTTTCACAACAAAGATTAACTAAGGATCCTGAACAGATTATACACTGTAATATGAGAAAGCTGCAGGCAAGATGCCTTAAATGAAGACACACGTAAATAAACAGTGCAGAAAACAATCAGGCCTTATGCTAAGGTAGCGCAATCCGTTTACTGGAGCTCACTTTCTGAGAACCTGCTGATCAGACACTAATCCCAGGTAGGTTTCTAACTTCTTTCCAATTTAGACAGAAATTTATCCCCTGAAGGAGGACATTCTTGGATGAGACTGCCATTGCCCTGTGGCACAGCCTGGTGCAGCCATTGGGTGTTTGCAGCAGTTTAACCACACAGACCTGAACCAAAGCCCCCAGCATCAATGGTACAATCTCTTTGAACTTGACTAGGGCTTGGATCTTGCCCTGAACGTGTCTGTGGCACGTCTCAGTGGCAAACATGAGAGGACTGACAGTGAGGCTCACTCCACACAAGAGCTTACGTACCTTTGATCATGTTTGCAATAGGAATCCATTTCTTTTTCAAAGGATCATAGAACTCAGCTTCTTGCACCGGAGCTCCCTTCCGGTAGCCACCCAGTGCATAGATGCAGCCACACAGGGACACTGCACAGTGGTAGTATCTCGCATCGAGCATGGGGCAGCCCTCTGCCCACTCATCCCGCTCACTGTTATATATCCACACAGTATCCAGGGCTTCGATGCTCTCCGTTCTGTAGCCTCCTGTCACATATATGTCTGGCCCCAAGCTCGTGACCCCATAGCTCTCTCGGGTGTGATCTGGCATTTCTGCTCCCTGGAGCCACGTGTTAGTTAAAGGATCCCAAACGTGCACTTCTGATAAGGGATGCCAGTAATATCCTCCAACCACATACATGGTGGCTGTTTGTCTTTTGGAAAGGCCTTTGGGACTGGGGTTCAGGACACTGTACACAAGGGACCTTATCTTATTTTCATTAAGTCGGCTTTTTTTTTGGAGGCTTAAAGCTGATCTCAAATACACATTATCTAGGTCTAGTCTGATGCAGCTCAGCAGTTCATATATGTCTTCAATTCTTTCCTCCACATTGTGTGCAACCCACCTAACAACAGCTCCGACAGCTGCCTCTTCTTTCCAGACATTGAGGTTCTCTCTGGAGAGGATGAAAGCCAGCTTCTCCTTGCTAACATCCAGGAACTCCTCCTGCTTCCACACTTCTTCGAACTGCCACAGCAGCATCCTCCGGGACTCCTTTTCCAGTTCCAGGCAATTGTGGTGCTCAGCAAAGGCATGCATCCCAAGGCAGTTGTCAGCATCCAGGTGCCTGACCAGAAACTGCTCGCATGCTCTCTTGACAGAGACAAACTGGAGGAGATCAGCCGCCTGCAGCAGGCTTTGCACGTTTCTCTTTGTTATTTGGATCCGGGAGGTGTACGCATAATTCACGAGGGCTTCCAGCACGGCGTGGCTGAGCTCGGGAAGCCTGATGTGGTTTTTAGATTTCTCTTTCATATCAGCTGTGAACATGGCTTTGAAATAACTGCTGCAAGCCGCCAGGACGGCTCTGTGGCAATGCAGCGGGACCCCAGAGGCGGCCTGAAGCGCTATGTCGGTGAACAGCCCGTCTAGGTAGAACGTCCGGAACGCGTTCATTAGGCACACAGGGTGCGATGAGTCGCGGTAGGCGAACGTGTAGTCCTCCTGCCCAGGCAGGGCCATCGTCACCACCACCGCACAAAGCCGCCCGCAGCCCTGCTACTCACCCGGTGGGGGCCCCTCCACAGGGTCAGCAGCCCCCGGCTGCAGGGCGGGGAGACGCCAGCCTGAGCCGCTGCTGCCGCTGCCCCGCAGCTCCCCAGCCCCCAAGGGAGGGGGGGGAAGGCTTATGGCAGCTATGACATACGGCCCCGCGGCTGTCAGCCCTATTAGGGACAGATGCTCGGGGAGCGTCACCAAGCCGGTGGCACACGGCCACACGACAAAGCCAGAGTGCCTCTGACAGCCTATGAGGAGCGATGTGGAGAAGGGGTCCCCCAAGGAGGAGATCAAGTGGGGGAGGGCTGAGCCCTACTCAGATACCCGAGCGTTCACAGGGCATAAATGACAGCCACAAACCATGCTGGCTAATGCGCTGTCAAGACTGTGCTGACTCCAACTCACAGGCAAATTGCCCAGGAAGAAGTTTACACGGTTATTACTGCTTCTGAAAACGAGGTTCACAATTTCTCTTCTCTGCAGGCACATTTCCTAGAGATGCAGTAACTGAAGCACAGTGGGCTTGACGTGGCTGTGCTCCCCCCCCAGCAGGATTCAGACCTTTGGACCTACAGCCAGGCTCTGCCTGCCCTGCCAGCACCCTCCTGGGCTGAAAGGGCTGTCCAGGGCTCCTTCACCAAAAGGAGGCAGGCAGTTGTTGGGTTTAGCTAAGTGCCTGCGCAGCCTAAAAGGAGAAATTACAAGAGCTCCTGCACTGCACAGATTAAAAAGCTTTTTTTTTTTTTTCCTTTTTATTACTGGTGATACTTCCTCCCTAGTTCCCACTGAAGCATGAGTTAAAGAAGGAATCTGAGTGGGAAGGTGTATACAGACATCCCACTCCATACCCCCCTCACACACCCTGTGCAACAGGACTCACACTTTCCATTGGCCTTTATGTAACAGCACAAGATGATCCAAAAATACCAAACAAATTCTTCACATATCTTTGCCTTCATTTTTTTCCAGCCTCTTTCGATGCATTGTTAGCCCAAAAAATCAGAGTTACATGGAGCAGCGCAGCCCAGAAATTACAGCAGCCCATCTGCTCTCACCAGCGGCTGTCCCACAGTGATATTGCTCACTCCCCTTCCTTCTCTGGAGCATTCCCATGTAGGGCCCTGACTCTGTTTATACATCCCCATGCCAACAGCTTTGTTTTGCTGCTGTTTTTCACTTTCCATTTCATCAGCTGCCTATGGATAAGCAGGAACTTCTCCCAGCTCTTGGCCAACCTCCTGGCATATAAGGTCAGGGTATAGGATTACAACTCAGTACTCCCCTCACTAGCAGATCGGTTACCATACAGAAAATTTCCATACACACAAGAGCCTCCCATTACACAGTTTAACACCTAAGCCCCTGCACTTCCCCAAGAAGCATGACACCTCCGTCCCAGAGAGCATGTTGTTTTAAACACTCAGCAGTCAGGTCAGCAACAATCAACAGCAAATCAGTACCCCTTCAAGGACCTGCTCCACCCTCTCCTTGCCTCTTTTGACCGCTACCAGCTGATGCTGACTTCACAATCTGGAGATACTCATCTCTTCTCCTTTATGCTCAAAAGTGGAAAAGTTTGGTAACTGTGATGCTTCAGAAAAGTGATCACTTCCCTCTTAAGATGGGAGCAGGGGGGGCAGAGGGGGAAGGCCTCAATTGCTTAATGGCTTACCTACCGGAATGAAGAAGTTCTTTCTGTCTCCAACGTGCACTTTGCCCAGAAAATAGCATCAGCTCTATAATCTACTTGAAGTGACTGGATCATAATTGCAAATCTTTTCAATTAGTTGTTTCATCTTTTCTCATCTCCTGCTTCTCTGCTCTTAAAAACATCCAGAAAAATCCATTTCAGTGTGAAGATGAATTTCTTGCTCAAGGAATCAGCAACAAAGAAAACTACAACATGAGGTTCCGAAGGCTCAAGGAATAACCAAATGTAAGTGGAAGTAAAAAATGAGTAATTACTTATATACCAGGTGGTTGGGTTTGCCTTCATTTTTTAACTTTTTAATAAGCAGTAGGTGAGATCTGGGGACGAGCTGAAAGCAAGCTGCTTTACAACCAAGTTATGGAAAGCACAGTGTCTGCAACCCTTAGCAGCAAATCAGATAACATAAAAAGCTTGAGACCCTTCAGTTAGTCACACACTGTCTCTGTGCCCGTGCACAAGACAACAGGGTAAACTATCCAGCACAAATATCTCAGACAGCTATCAACATTACAGCTATGCTCATGAGAACTCACGAGCATCGTCTGGGATACCTCAGGCAACAAACTTCTGTAATCAATAAAAATAGATGAACAGCTAAACACCAGACTACTTACAAGGCAGTACTTGAAGAAAATCTTCATTTATAGATTATTGGCCTCAAAACAGGGAAGACCACTCCTAAAAACTTCAACTTAGGAAAAGAGGGTAGTAACAACATTAAATATGAGTAAGAAAATGAAAACAATGTCCAAAGACAACACAGAAGATAGCTACAGCAAATGCAGGCTGCTGAGCCATGTCTCTGACATTTAGAGCCAAATTGCTGCAGAAGTTAGTAGCTGAGAATTCCACCTAAAGCATTTAAGGCTAAAGCAGACAACAACAGTTCAATAGCAGACTATAGCACAATTTGGGACCTTTGGGGAGACTGTAAGATAGAAAACATTTGGCATGGAAACACATCATTCAACTTTAATGAGACTGAAGTATCTGTGTGCATAGTGTAAGTCTTATGGTTCGTCTCAGCATGAGTAAGAAAGACCACACTCTCACAAATGATCCCTCAGTTAAACACAGGCAAATTTTGTTACAAAGTTAAAATGGACACAGATGTTCCCTTTCAGCCTGCGGAAGAGGATTACACCGTGCACACAGACAAGAGAGAACTGGTGAAACTGGTATAAGGAGGCATGGGGACACATACACCATCCTGTGGGCAGCAGAAATCCTGCGAGACAAAAGCAGCAGGCTGAGTACCACCTGCCAGCACAGGCTCTGTACAGGGCAGCAGCAGTGCAGAATGGCAACATTCCTCCTGTGCTTCAGGAGAAAACAGACAAAATGAATGGTGTTCTGCAGAGTGACACCTGCACTTGCGTTCAGTCACTCCAGGCCCTTACAAGAATGAAACACATTACAGAATACCTTACACAAGTCAGGTGTTGCTCTTCTCAGTGACCGTAACTTTTATTTTCTTTAATGGAAACTATTAAAAAGGAATTTAGTTTGGTAAAATATTCAGTATATTAAAAATATAAATGCATCTTCAGATCAAACAGGATTAGAGACATACCAAATCACATACAAACTAAACATTTTTCCCAGATAAAAAAAAAGTATTCTAAACCAAAAGTTCCAGAATCACATTCTTGGTAATTAAAGCATATAAATTCTTTATAAATAATTATGCTTCGGCGCAGCAATCTTACTCCTTCCCCATAGCACATGGAACATCACTCTGGTAGTTGGTACAGGCTTGGGACGGAGAGGAAGACAAAGGGGAATGGTGATTCCTCAAACAAACCTCCCTCACTTTTTCCACAAATGTTGAAACGTGTACTATGCCTAAAAGCCATCTTAACCATCACTTTCCCATTAGTGACAAAACTGAAAATACAGTTTTATATTACATTTAAACAACAGAGGTTCAGCTAATATCCCAGTTCTACAATGTTGCGTTTCTACGCGCATTCAGCATTTCTCACGCAGGAAGAAAAAAAAAGATACGTTTCCTTTCATCACTTCAGTTTTCTTTTAGAAGCCTCTTCAGGTAAGACATAATTTCAACAGCAGATGACCAAACCAGAACAGAACACTCTACAGGACAGAAATCTCGAGAGAGCTGAGAAATGTTTTTCTCTAGGGTATACCCACGCCTGGGCATAGCAACATCGCCCTTCTTCAGAAACATTACGGGGCACAAGTCATTCCCACCATCACCTATATACGCAATCTGAGTATAAGTCACTCCTTTCTCCAACTGTTTCTCTAGAAACTCTTTCAAAACTTTCCTTTTGCAAAGGTTTTTAGGGCATTTTGAACAACGGTGAGCATGAAAGTTCCGCACAGTCAGATAGCCAGTACTGCTGAACGCTGCGGGGTTTGTAAACACCCCATCAAACACCTCCTGGAAGTCAGCAGCTTTTAAAATCCAGTCAATAAACACTGTATTAGAATCTGAAACAATGATGCAGTCAAAAAACTCTTTGTTCTCGCCAATAAACCCCAGGAGGTCGACCATGCCTGCGGTGAAGGGAATCGCCGTCATGGTTCTCTTCATGTCGTCTTCTTGGACGCCACTGTCCCCCAGGTACACGAAGACTCTGCCCATGTATTCTGTCCAACGTCCTGGCCGGTAGGAGCTCCGTAACCCATGAGGAAGCTTTTGGTCAGGAGCACATCTCACAATCCAGGTGTCGCTATTTTCATCTACGATCGTATGGTCGAAATCAAAAACCAGCAGAAACTTCATATCTGTCCGGAAACGGTTTCCGAAACAAACAGGCAGCGAACAAAACCTTGACATGAATGAAACTGCTGAGCCGCGAGCCCAGCGGCACAGCCCGCGGCTGCCACCGCGCCGCCGCCGAGCCCGGGCCAAGCGCCACACTTCCGGCTCGCGCCGTCACGTGGTCCCGGCGGGTTGCCCGGCAACGTGGCGTACACAGCGCCCGCCATGGCGGCGAGCTCCGGGGTGCCGCGCTGGAGGCGGCGGCTGGCGAGTGAGTGGGGCCCGTACGAGCGCGCGGGACGAGGCACAGCCGCACCGTGCGTTAAAGCCTGAGCACAGGTGCTGCGTCCGAGCTCCTGACCCTGAGAGCGGGGGGGGGGGTTGAGGGACTGTTAGCAGCACTTGCTGTTGGTGCCGACACAGGTTTGAATCCAGGACAGCGTGACTCTAAATAACATTAGTACTTTTTTCCCCCTCTACGTAGCATCACGCAGATTCGAGGAAAATAACGCACTACACGGATGTTTTCTTCCAAATGACGTAGATCTCCGTCAGGTAATTGTATTGCCAAGAGCAGAGTGGGAAAGGATGCAGGACAGCCTGGGCAGCGTGAGCAGAGAGGCAGCACGCATCCTCGCTGAGAGGAAAGAACAGGAAGAAATGCACTTACGCTCCAAGGCGGCTGTCAAAGACTGGACAAACACCATCATGGTAAGCACACGGTGCGTTTCTAAACTAGCTGATTGCAAAAAGGGAAGAGCCGAGCTGGGTGGCGTGACCAACATGCTCAAGGGATGGGATGGCATCCAGAGAGACACCTAGACAGGCTCGAGCTGAGGGCCCAGGTGAACCTCGTGAGGTTCAACAAATCCAAGAGCAGGGTCTCACACCGGGGTTGTGGCAACCCCCACTAACAATACAAGCTGTGGGATGGAAGGGTAGAGCACAGCTCTGCCGGAAAGGACTTGGGGGTACTGGTGGATGGCAAGCAGGGCACGAGCCAGCAGTGTGCCCTCACAGCACACAAAGCCAACCACATCCTGGGCTGCATCGAGAGAAGTGTGTCCAGCAGGGTGAGGGAGGTGATCCTGCCCCTCTGCTTTGTGCAACATGATTCTAAAACACCATACTATTTCCAGGTGTAATCCCTCGGATTAACATCTGCGTCTAAACGTGTATTTTAACTAAGCTTCACTTAAATAGTTTAACTGCCAAAGCTAAAATGCAAAACAAAAAAAACAAAAAACAAACAAGCAATCATGGAGTATACTATCTTCAGAACGGTACACACATTTTTAATCCATGATTTTTAAATATGGTATAAAAGAAGGTGAATTTTTATCTGCATTGTAGGGCCAGGCCCAAAGGAAACTGAAAGCCAAAAAACTACGTGAAGAAAAGCAAGAGGAAGAAAGAAAGTTACTTGATTTGGAAGAAGCAGAATTCCAAGCAGCAAAACGGAAGGAGGCTGTTGAGAAAGCAAAAACCTACCTATACAACCAGAATGAAAGAGTGAAAGGGTTGCATGTTTGTTGACAATTTATGATTTTTAAATTCAAATCACACTGAGTTCCTTTAAACACTTTGAACAAGAAAATTACTAAAATTATTCTTTTGCAGAGGGCACTTCTACTTGCCGAGGTCCTAAGGGAAAGGGATGCTCAAATTGAATTTAAAAAGTTTAAGTCAGATGTTAACAAAAAGAAGGAAGAAGAAATAGAACGTAAATGTAAAGAAGCTATTCTCAGAGAGGAAGAAAAGGTACATCAACGTTATATGAATCGACTGGCACTGTGCAGAGATCAGCTGGAACAGTAAGTAACAGTAAAGTAGGGCTACTTTTGATTAATTAATTATTTAGACTCTCTTCTCACAAATACACTCTCTAAGGTTTCCACAGAGAGTAAATAATAATTCGTCTCAGAAATGTGACATCGTAAAAAGAATAATCCAGACAAAAGACCTTGCTCAAAAAGGAGAAGATGTCATAGGCAGTGTGGTAAAGTTGCCAACAGTCTGCGTATGAAATCACCTGCAGCAGGCAGCAGTAGGTTTTAATCCCATCACTAATCCAATTCTCTTCCTGACAGTGTATTTTAAATTGATTTTCAGTTCCAGAAAGAGAAGAATTTAAACCAGACTGTTGCTTTGGCCATTATCAGCTGCCAGAGACTGCATTTAGAGAAATCGTCACTGCTACCTCCACTTTTGCTCAGCTTTTCCAGAGAACTTATGGGGGAGTCACCACTGCTGTTTACAGGACTGGTGGGCTGACAGAAGGAATCAAGTTCCCTGATGCAGATAGCAGGTTTAAAGTCTGGTCTCAAATATTCCAGGTCCAATACATAAAGCCTGGAGGAACACTACTGGTGTAACCTGTTGCCTGCGTGTCCAGACAGAGAAGTGTACGTGTGGTGGGACTTACTGGGGAAATCTTGCTCACTGAAGTTGCTGCAGAGATAGGTCAAAATGCAATAGATACTGAGGTGCTCATGGGTTGTCCAGCTCAACCTTGTTACTAGTCGTCCACAGTCTGTCTGCACATACCACATAGCTAATTTCTGGTCAGATTACTGAAGGGCTACCATTACAATCGTGCTGTTTTTTTATCTCTGACATTCTACCCACCTTCACTTCAATCTATCAGATGTTTTAGTGTTAAAGTTCCTTTAGACATGCAGAATACCCACCCGTTCATTACTTTATATGGTCCCTAACCCATTAATTCCACTCCTTTTTTCTTTTTTGTTTCAGAATAAAGGAGCGCAAGCATCAAGCACATCTCGCCAAGCTAGAAGACAAAAGAGAAGGAGAAGAAATACAAAGATTGAGCCAATTGTACCAACTGGAACTTCTCAGAAAAATGGAAAAGGAACGGCAGGAAAAAGTTGAACGCCAGAGGCTGTATCACGTAAGTAACAGGAAAGCAAGGAGTTCAAAATGCTCACTTTGTTTTGGCTGCCTGGAGTGAAACAGTAGTGTTAATTTAATATAGCTTAACGGGCCTGCTGGGAACAGGAGGTTTGCTGATAGCTTCAGTACGCCAGGTACCACGTACTTGCCCAGTTTTACACCCATTTTTCTCTGATAGGAAGAGGGAATAACTAGAGTCTGTGAACATGAAAATAATTGGAGGGGTTTGCACAGTCCCATTCCTCTCAGCATTCCCTTCTCCCATGTGTGTGAATGGGAGCAAGGAATAATGCTCCCTGCACTGCACACTAATGGGTTGGCAGAAGCAGCTCCAACCGGTGTCTGATGCTTGATTCCCCTTCCTTCTCTTCTCTACCACCTTCCCTTCATGCACGTTCAAACCAGATGAGGAACCCCTTTCCTCTCCATTCTCTTTGCAAGAAACTTGAATAGAAGGAGTAGGAAGTGATTCTTTTCAGTTGCTAACCCAGCCCTAGATTTTCTAAATTTCATCTGTTACATTGAGATCATTTTGCCTGTACAGGAACACATAGCTAACCAGAAAATAATCAAAGCAGTGGAGGAACAGAAACAAATGGAAGAAGATGATCGGATTAGAGCTCATTTCAAAGCAAAGCAAACTATTGCCAAGCTGATAAAAGAGAAAGAAGAAGAAATGCGTAGGTGGGTTCAAAGTTAGCTTATAAAATGTATCTAAATTAAGAATTATACACTTTTCTTATTCAAATATTTCAGACTGATGACATAGCAAACCCCACAGTTATTCTGTAATTAAATTCTACTCAATGGGAAACAGAGAGTTCAGGACAAAACGAAAGTTCTTTCACAGCTTCATCAGTAATAGATCTGTCGCTTAGTTATAGATTTCCTCACTCCTCAAAGTGCAAAGACTTACAGAAGTGAAAAGTTCTACTGAAGTGTGTTGGGAACAGTGAGTTTCAATATCGCCTGCCAAATCTACACCCTCTCAGCAATTAAAGGCAATTAGAATCCTTATTAAAGGTATATTGGGGCATAAGCTATATTTCTCTGACATAGATCAAGAAAAAGAATTTTACTTCTTAAGAAGGCACCTATATTAATTGATTAAATTATTAATAATGCTATAATTGAGGTCTACCTATTTAACACTAATTGTACAGCATGAATATGCCAGTGAGTTAATCTCACCGTTCCTATTTCTGGCCACTCTTTCCTACACGCCCCTCCTAATAGCTAGTTGCTACGCAGACTCTGAATGATACAGCACTTTCCTGAAACAAAAAACTGTTACAAAAATATAGGGAACCCTTATTTGCTAAATCATACCATGAAAAAACATGCAGCAGGAGGAATACAAGGAGATCAAGAAGTGCAGTGGGTGGGCCAGAGAGTGGCAGGAAGAGATGGCTGGCAGCCAGATCACTGGGTTTGGTAGAAGCAGTGCTTCACATAGGCTAGGTGCATATGTTAAAAATACTCATGTTCTTCTACAGACTAACACAGGAACACCAGGATAAAATCACTAGGCAATTAGCTGCCCAAATGAGTGAAGTGCTGAAGTCAGAAGACGAACGTATTGCTAGAGACATTGCAAAAAAAGAAGCTGCATGGGAAAAAGAGCAGAAAGAGAAAGAAGCTAAAAAAAAGGCTGTCATTGAATCTATTGCTGAACACAGAGCCACTGTGGTAAGAAATCTCACCTGTTCTCATCCCTCTTTCTGACATACACTTAGGAATACCTTCTAGAAACATTGTGGTTTTTAGCATGCTGTTAGTGAGTCATACACACAAGTTTGCAGTAGCTGTCTCTCATATTTACAATTTACATTTACACATATCACACCTGAAGCAAGCCGTAAGGTACCTGGGTTCATCCCTTTGAGTTTGAAAGCTCTGCAAGTGTTGATAATTTGTGCAAACACTTTCCAGTCTCAGCCTGCAGCTGAGGAGACTGTCAGTGCTGCCAGAAAGTGGGCCTGGACAGAGTGCAGCTGCCACAATCCAGCACATCAGAGCGCTGGTGTGGGACTGTGTTGTTATTGCTGCTGGATCTGGCCTGGAGAATGGCTGGTTGCAAGACATGGCTCCTCAAACTAGCAAGGTGAATATTTGATTAACCTCCTCTATTTTATAAAATGCAGGCGAAGATGAAACTGGAGAAGGAGAGAGAGGAAAAAGCAGAAAGTAAAAAAGAACTTACAGCATTAGTGGAAAAGAATCAGATCTATCTGGAAACAGAAAAAGCCCAGAAACAAAGACAACGTGATGCAAATGTAGAAGTACAGAAAATTCAGATCCAGCAAATGGTAAACGAAAGTTCCATAGCCTTCCAGCCCCTTCAAAAAGGAGCATGAACCTAACCAGTAGTGCTAGTCAGTGTGGGAATCACCCATACAAACTCTTTCCTGTCAGATTGTTGCACGAGTGAAGGCTGGTTTGCAATGACACATCACTTCCCATCCTGTGTTGTTATGTATGGCTGCTGCCCCCTTTTATCTTCTGGGCAGATCCCCAGAGAACAGCAGCAAATGCTTATGTTCACTCAGTTATTCAGTGTACACATGTAGTGGTGTGAGACGAGAATGAACTGGGAGGAGTGATATCTGACAAGTGTGTTAATATCACTTCCAATCTCCTGTAAGCTTACCCTTTCTGAGTTTTAACAGACAGTTACGTTGTGAAAGAAATACCAAGCTTTGTTATTTCCTTTTTATTTCATTTTCTTCCTCAGGCAGAAAAGAAGGCGAAAGAACAGCAGGAGAAGCAAGCAGACTTGGACTACAATGCTCAGAAAGAGCTTATTGCGCTTCGTAAAGAACACGAGTTTCAGAAGTATGCAAAGCAAGTAATTGAATCAGAGTCCAGGACTACACATCACCTCTATCCTCTCCTGAAAGCTTCCAGAGATATAAGAGGATTTGGAGGTGGCCCGTTTTCCAGAGGAAATGAAGGAATAAATCCTGGTCTTCAAGCACAGGATGTTGCTGAGGTCTAGGTACCTTGCTGTAGCAGTACTACTGCTGAAGAAATTAAAGCTATGAAAGAACAGTGAGACTACCCAGAGGGTAAGACAAAAGTAGTTTTTAGGTGGTTAAAAAAAAACAAACAAAAAACACAAAAACTTTTTCAACCTTGAATCTTGAATCAAAACTATAAATGGATCTACATTAAATATATGCTACGAATCTAATGTCCATTTGAAAAAATAAAATTCAGAGAATTTAGTACATTCTATAAAAACATCAACTTGTATTCTATGAAAGTTTTGTTCCTTTGCTGAAACGTTTCCATCAAGTTTTATGTGACGTGAACAGTTATGGTTTCATATGCATTATATATGATTTCGACCATCAGCATTACTCATTCCAGCCAAAGGCTCACTACTACTGTTCCTTTTTTATTTTTATTTTTTATTATTTTTCTAGAAATTCACTGTCCCATGTTTTTCAGTCCTACTGGATATACAAGTGATACAGACTCCCAACACCAAAAAAGGCACAAAAAGTTATGCTGCTCACTAGCCTGTTTCCAGTTCAGCACTCTCCATAACAAAAACAGATAACAGAATCTACAGGCACGAATGTACATAAAAGTTAGAGTACTTACATTACTGCAGTTTCTGTAGTGCTCTGCAACTGTCGCTGTAAAATTAATGTCTTGCTGTAAATTAATTACATAAAAGATGTAAGTTGGTCACAGATAAATTTGGTCATCCAAAAGGCAAGTAAGTCCCAGCGTAGCTGTAAGTAGCTACAACAAAAATACCACGTCAGTAAGAAACAACACAGTTTGATGGTTCTTTCAAACAGAATAACAAAGATTCAGTCAGCAGAAGGCAAATTCAAATCTAAAACTGTTTCTCGGATTTCTCAGCGAGCACGGAACTCTTCAGACACAAAGCCACATACGTATCTTGCTCCTCAATATTTGTTCGTTTGCTGAAATGTTTCCATCATGTTTTATGTAACGTAGACAGTTAGGACTTCATGTAACTTCCTCTGCAATATCCTGGACTCTGAGCTGGACATTCTTGTTTTGGGGCCCACCAGAAATCCAGCCCAAGCAACCTGAAGCTGCACACATCCTTCTGTTCCAACCCCGAGCTGTACATCTCTCTCGACCAAAGCATTAGTTGACGCCAAGTACTGAAGTCAGTAAGTTTCACAAAAACGATGACTGACAATATCTGTGCCATCAGAACCCCGAGCCCGGCTTCTGACAGCAAAAGGCTCTGACACAAAGCACGGGGCCTGCAGCCAGAGGGAGGCCCCTGCTCCCCGCCGTGCGACCACAGCTCCCCTTATCTCCCTGCCGCGTAATGAACGGACGCACTCCTTTCTTAACGGCAGCAGCCGCCTTCTCAAGAAACGTCTTCCAGGCACGAGAGAGGGGATTACTAAGGGACGAGTACGAACCCACGCAGACGAGGCCCGTCCCGCACAGCCACACGGCCACGGCGGCCCCCGCCTCACGCAGCCCTGTGCCCGCCATCAGCGCGCCGGGGCGGGGCCGTGCCGTGCCGCCATCGGAGCCGGGGCGTGCTCGCCTCTCCATTGTTGTCCGGGCGCTGCCGCACGGGGCTGAGGCGCTCCCGCTCTGGAAACAGAGAAGGCGGGCGCGATCAGAAAACCAGGTTTTCTGTCTGTCCCTCGGCAGGAGGCGATGGAGCACGAGAAGCCGGGCGCCGAGCAGCGGGAGATGGAGCGGGAGCACGGCCGCTACATGGAGCGCCGGGCCGTGGCCCGGGAGCAGCTGGCGCAGTGAGTCGGGGCCGCGCGGTCCCCCGGAGCGGGGCTGGGGTTGGAAGGGCTGCCCGGCGCCTGCTCGATGCTCGAGCCGGCGGTTGTAACGCGCTGTGCGGGGCCTGGAAGCGCGTAAACGCTGCTCAGCCTATGGTGCCTTTTTAAAGTCAGTTCTGCGGCTTCAGAAACGCCTCTTGGTGGTGGTGGCAGTGCCTGCTCAACTAAACAAGAGGAGCTGTGTTCTGTCGCCGAGAGCAAGCAGCTTGCCTCCCTGAGGCAGAACTTGTCTTCTTGCCTTTCCCTCTCAGTGATTCGTGCACGTGTCTGACTGGGATGGGCTGATGACTCTTCCCGTGCCTCACCCCGCGCTGCAGCACTGCTCGGAAGGCTGTTATCTGGCAAAAGCCAAACTTGGACAGGGAGCAGGCTAGCTGTTAAACAAGTGAATCGAACGCAGTGCTGTTCATATCCATACGCTGGTCATGTTTGCTTTTGCCAGGATTAACTTAATCAGGAAATTCCTATCTTTACATTTCGAACTGGTACTCAGCTTTGGCCAATGGATTTGTAGCTACCATTTTAAAAGCGTGATTCTATTTTGATCTGATGTTCCACTTTCACTTCAAAGTATCGCTGTTCACTGCACAAGTACCTGTAAATGTGCATTATCCCAGTTCATTCCCTATGTCATTAAGTTCCAGGGCTATTTATTTCCTTCCTTTTCTGTTGCAGAATAGAAGAGCACAAGCATCAGGCAGACCTGGCCAAGCAGGAAAACAAAAGAGAAGGTGAACAAATACAAAGGCTGAGCCAGTTGTACCAACTGGAAATTCAGAAAGGAAAAGAAAAGGAACAGGAGGAGAAACTTGAACACCAGAGGCAGTATCAGGTAAGTAACAGAAGGAGAGAGTTAATTGTTTGCTTCACCACTGCATTAGGACCATGAATAAATGGGTCTCTTGGCACCAGAAGGTTTGCTCATAGCTTCAGTAACGCTGGGCCATACCCCCCTGCCTTGCCAGCTGCAGGCAGTGTTGTTCCTTTCCCCTTCTGAAAAGGGCCCCTTGAAATTTGTGATGTGACACCCAGAGCTTTGACTGGTACGTAATGGAAAACACTCTTGTAGGCATCAAGGAATAGCCTTGACTTGAGAACTAGATTTAATCCTGTTTTAAGCCCATTTTAATTTGTTAGGAAGAGGGAGTAGTCTGTGAACATGAAAATACCTTTATAAGTTGTCTTTCCCCTTGTGACTGAACTTGTTTAGGAAATCGTACAATGGTTCGGGTTGGAAGGGAACTTTAAGATATACTTCCAACTCCTCTGCTATAGGCAGAGACATCTCTTTCTATATCAGGTTGCTTTAAGCCCATCCAGCCTGGCCTTGAATGCTTCCAGGGAGGGGGCATCCACAACCTCATTGGTCAACCTGTTCCAGTGTCTCAGCACCTTCACAGTAAAGAATTTCTTCCTAATATCTCATCTAAATCTACCCTCTTCCAGTTTAAAACTGTTTTCCCTTGTCCTGTCGCTACATGCCTTTATAAAAAGTCTGTTAAGACTTATCATCAGACCTACTGTTCCCCCCTCTATACCTCCTACATGAAACCCCATGCTTGCTGAAGCACGAAGGCTGAAGTGTTAAGTACTTCATTGTAAGTAAGTTTAAGTAATTCATTGCCTAGCAAGACAATACAGGGAGGGAATTGCCACTGAAACCCTGCTTGGTTTTTTTCCCCCCCGTCCCATATTCCTTCTGGTCCTGATTACACAACTCTTACTCCATTTCCCTCCAACCTCATATGTGTGAGAAAAGCATTATATGCTAATTGCCATTTCTAGGTGACTACAAAACTCCTCCTGCCTTACACTTTCACAGTTCTACAGTTACTGTTTGTATCCTTCAGAGTCTGTGCCATGTGAATGACACTTGGAACGGGAAATTATTTGTGGGCACTAGGGAAGGAGAGGAAAATGTAACTGAAAGATATTGTGCTGGGGACTAGACATGATGGCTCTACCAGATTTTTCTTATTAAATATTGAAGATAACTCATTCTGCATTAAAATAAAAATTCTTTTTCCATTTAAATAGGAGCATGTTGCTGAAAAAGAAAGAATTAAAATTGAAGAGAAACTAAAAGAAGACGAAGAGGATGATCAAATTAGGGCTTATGTTAAAGAAAAAGAAACGATGGCTGATCTGAGAAGAGAGAAAGATGCAGAGACCAGCAGGTACGTTGAGGGCTTGGTGTTAAGATTCAAAGCTCCAACTTAATTTAGTGACAAACATTACTCTGAATTCTTATATCACCAAAATCAAGTGTGCAATACGAGCAACCTTTCAGTAATTAAAACTTCGAAAAAGGTAGAAAATTCAGAAGAAATGCTTATCAGTTTCAGTAGTAATTGGTGCTCTGGGGGTAAGCGAACTGTCAAGTTATCAAGTTGACTAGATGGCAGATCTCTGCATCAGCGTGTTGCCTCTTTCTCTGAAACCCTTAAAGAAACATAATATATTAATTACAGTAACAACATAAATTCTTTACCTGCTTAACTGTGAGGATATGACATTTCTGAGCTAGTACAAGTTCCCTTTCTTCCTACGTTCAGTCAGTACTCTGAAGCGTTGGCCTGTTTTGGCAGCGTGCTGGGTGAGCTATATGATCACTGCATGATCCGTCTCATTATTGCGACAAAAGCTAGCATGGCAATAAATTATGGACACTTATTTGTTTGTATATGCGTATAGATGTAGGGAGTGCTTGCTTGCCATGTTAGCAAAAGGAGATCAAGGGGCTGAGTGGGTGGGCATATGTGGCAAGAGGATGGAATCATAGAATCACCAAGGTTGGGAAAGACCTACAAGATACAAGAACAGGACTGCTGGCTTTAGTCTGAGAAATGCCTTGGAAGGCATAAGCATATATCAGATATTCTGGTATGATATGGTAGCTTATGTTGTGCTGCAGGCTAATTGAGGAGCATCAAGACAAAGCTTGTAAAAAACTAACTGCACAGATGAACAAGGCATTGAGGATGGAAGATGATCGTCTTGATCGAGCAGCTGCAGAGGTAGAAGATGAATATCAAGTGAAAAGCAAAGAGAAAGAAGCTAAAAAAAAGGCTGCCATTGATTCTATTGCTGAATACAGAGTCACTGACGTAAGAAACCTAACTGTTCACGTTCCTCTTTCTGGCATGTACTTAAAATTTTCTCGAAGGTATGCCTGTTTTTTAACATGCTAACTGTTAGTGAAACATGGCACACACACATTCTCAGTAGCTGCCTCTCATATTTAAAATCTGCAGTTATACATCTGACACCTTAAATAAGCTGCAAGTGGTACATGGATTCATTCATTGGAGTTTGAAAACTCTGTAATTGTTGATAATTTGTGCAAATGCTTTCAAGTCTCAGCTGTGCTTACTGCAGCTGAGGAACCCGGCCCGGATTGCAGCTTGTGGGGCTGGTGCCATCTTTCTGGTTTCTCTCTCCCACGTGGAGATGGGCACCATCTGTTGGTGCTACCAGAAACTCAGCCTGGACAGAGTGCAGCTGCCACGATCCAGCACATCAGAGCGCTGGTGTGGGACTGTGTTGTTATTGCTGCTGGATCTGGCCTGGAGAATGGCTGGTCGCAAGACATGGCTCCTCAAACTAGCAAGGTGATTATTTGATTAACCTCCTCTATTTTATGAAATGCAGGCGAAGATGAAATTGGAGAAGGAGAGAGAGGAAAAAGCAGAGGGTGAGAAGGATCGTAGTCAGTGGATGACGGATGATCGCGTCTACCTGGAAATGGAAAAAGCTAAGAAAGACAAACAGCACGATGCAAATGTAGAACTACAGAAGTTTCGAATCCAGCAAATGGTAAATAGAAGCATGGTACCCTTCCAGCCCTTTCAGAAAGAAGCATGCATCTATACCAGCAGCAGTGGATACTGTCTGTAGGGCAGGGACAGGAGGCATGCTGCATGGGTGATGCGTGTTTTGTTTGTCATCTGTGTGCACTACAGATGTCGATATTGGGGGACCAGCCACATCTCAGAGGAGTGGAACAGAAGTTTCTGCTGGGCTTTCTCAGTCCGTATTGGTCAGGGAGGATTACCAGGAAGGGAACATGATAGGAAAGAGATCAGTGCTGCAAATATGGCTTCAAGAGACCACTCAGGAATGCAGATCCCCTCGTCTTCAATTGAATTTCCCTCGAGCTCTTGACCTTATTATTCAACTCCTTGTGATGCCAGTGGCCTAGTGCAGGAGATACTCATAGAAAGCTTTTCTTCCCAAAGACTGCGGTGCAAGTCTGGTTTTCTAAAAATTCACTGTTGCAGTTTTTTCATAATTTGTAAGGCTGAACATGATATGAACTCTGAACATAGGTGCAAAAGGTCTTAAGATGTTGTAAAAGAAATACTAAGCTTTGTTATTCTCTGTTTCTCAGGCAGAGAAACAGGCAAAGAAACAGCAGGAAAAACAAGCAGACTTGGACTACGATGCTCAGAGAGAAGCCACTTTTCATTGAGAGTGAGAATTTCAGAGATAAAGACAGTGAGTAACCTGATGTGTCATGAATGCATGTAACTTCTGTTCTCCCTTCCAAGCATCCACGGTGGTAACAGGGCATGGATCTAGGCCTCCTAAGTAGGTTTCATTCTTCATTTTTTATCTCAATTAGTATGGGATACTGCTGAAACTCAGCTACCTCAGTGTAACTGAACTACTGCTTCAAAAAGGTACAAAGGACCATGGAGGGTTTCCATCAAGAATTCATGAAATACCAGCTGAAGATGAGCAAAATTAGTTCATGCTAACTGGACAACTGTAATGTAAACAAGTGTCTTAATTATTAAAAGAAGGTTTGTGTAGCACTGTCTACATTCTTCCTTGACAAACGCACATGAGCTGCCATCTCGATCAGGCACAGAGCAAATACTTGGAATTGGGCAGGAATGTTGCAACTTGTGTGCCCCTACAAATCGCTGTCCAAGAACACAGCCAGAACTCAGAGCTAGCAGTCCCACCTATTGCTGTGGCTGCTGAGCTGTTTCTAGACAGCAGGACATGGCTAACTACAGCTGATTCTTTGTATCCACTTTAGTCAGTGCAGCCCATAAGGGGCTGGTCATGGAGTTAAGAAACTGCATAACATTTGTGGTGTGGGTATTTTGGGGGTCAGTTTGCCCAGAGTAGCACTGGTCTGGGGTCATGGCTGTTGGTTATTGACTCATCACTGTTTGGAGCATATTTTCCTTCTTAAGTTTTCATCCAAAAGGCGCCAGTTTGTGATTACTCTGGAACGTGAATAAAAGCACAGTAAATAGGAACAACCAGGACAACCAAGAAATCTATCTCAGACTTGTTTCTCGTCTACACAAAAATGCTAATATTGCTGAACTGTCAGCTGTGGCATACAGAGTTCTTTCCCATTATCTTGGAGTAACTGACTTGTTTGGAAATATTTTTTTTCTTTTTGGGGAAAAAGGCATGGCTATTAGCTTCTGAAATAGTATCTAAATACTTTTTTTTTTCCTTAGTTCACTAATGAAAAATTTATTTCCCCTCTCTCTGAGCCAGTGCTATTTTTATTACTTCAAGCTTTTTTCAGCAAAGAATGGAAACTTTTAATAAAGCCTTTTGATGGCAGAAGCTGAAACCTTGAGAAGAAGCACTGACTACAGTAAGAGTTGTGCTGAAGTCTGCAGAGCTTGATAATGCTCCAAATGTGTGCCCAAGTGCACATTCACACATGCTCACTGCCATGCACAACTGGTGAGTTAAATGGATTTTAGTCTACTTCACAGCAACAAGAATCAAGGTGGATTGCAGCTTCATTTCCTGCTTATCTTAAAAAAAAAAAAAAAAAAAAAAAAAAAAAATCAAAAGCCCTGTTCTGTAGATTGTGCGTACTTGAAACCCACCATCTGTTTCCATGGGGTTTTTACTGGAATGTCTACAGAAATACCCAACTGAACAACCAGAAAGTGTTTCATCCTTTCAGTGTACCTAGAGTGAAATAAACATTTAGGGTAGTTTTTAAACACATTGTCTAGATGTGAATTCAGTTGCTTATTTCAGCATTAAAAAGCATGAATTTATATTGCATTGACTTCTAAAGATGCATATGCTTTGTGTGCTTGCTTTAGTGATTAACCCTAGTTAGTGATCCCTACAAAATAGCAAAAAAGTTGTTTTATAAACATGAAGAAGTAAACAGTTGAGGTTCTAGAATTTTTAGTGACAAAACATTATGGTAACATTTAATTGTTCTTTACAGTTGTCCTACATGAAAGGCAAGAACGGAAATCTTGCAAGAATAATACAGAAGACTAAAGTAATTTGTATGTTTGATATGTTGAAGAACACAAAGGAAGAAAAAAAGACTGAGAAGAAGTTAAAAGAACACCTTCCTGTGCAAGTAGAAGCAAATGAAAGCTATTGAACAGCCTGAGATGATAAATAAATGAAACAGTGAGAAAGCTGAGCTCACTCAGTCTGGCAAGGAAGAAGCTAAGGAGAGATCTAGGAGCAACCTGCAGGTGTAGGAAGGGTAGTATAGCTAAAGCAGAGCCAAGCTATTCTTGGTACTGTCAGATGATTGATAGAACAGATTATTACGTGGGAGACCAGGTTGATTGTCAAGGAACACCGTGTTCATGCTGAAAGGGGTTAAAACTGGATCATTTTGGCCAGAAAGGTGGTCAGCTATCACCTGAGACAGCTTTGAAATGGTCACATTTAAGGCAGGAGGTTGGTCTAGCTAACCACCAGTGGTCTTTTTCAACCACTACTTAAAAGACAGCAACAAAATACAAGAAGCAAAAAGACAGCTGATAAGCGGAGACTAATAGTTGACCTGGAAAATCTGTTGAGAGGTATCTCTGACCTGGAAAATCTGTTGAGAGGTATCTCTAGTCTGATGCCTAGTGTCACTGCATATGCTTATTGAGCTACAGCTGCATTACATGTGCTTATTAGCTGAAGTTGCAACGTATAGTTAGGAAATCAGAATGTGTTTTGAGAAATAACTTGACTTTGAAACATGAATTAATGATTTTGCTCAACAGAGCCCCCTCTCAGCTGGTGTGCTGCCCTGCTTCAGGACACTTCAACACATACGTGTAACTTAACACCAAACCTCAGAAGGACTGAAACAGACAAATCAAACTGCGTTTTTTCCAAATGTGTCACCCAACTCTGTGGAAACAGATTGGGAATTTAAGTGCTTACATCCAGGGTCAGATGTGATTTTTCAGAAGAATACCACAAGTTGGAAGCCTGTATGGCTACAACAGTAGTCTTCTCAGATCTATTGTAATTCCAACAAAGAAAATGGCATAGAGGAGCTTTTAAAATACCTCACCCTAGATAGATTTAAGTTAACCATTTATGCAGTTCTTTACTGTCAAGTGGTGATCCGGGCTGGAGTTCACTAATTCTAACATTACAGGCTGCTACTACTCAACTCAGAGGAATGATGAAGATGACACCTAACTGGAAACAAACCACCACTGAAAAGTTGGCACCACAAGGCAATTAAGAATGGACACTTTCATATGCCACTATAGACTGGCTACATGTAGCCCTCCTGAATTTTTTTCCAAAACTTAATAGGTCAAAGAACTTGTTCTGTTTTAGATTTGTTATTTACTTATACCTTTCTCACTCTATCCCATTTCAAGACATGTTATCTTCCTTTTTCATCTGGTAATACATCCTTGTCTCTGCTGAATCTTCATTCTTGTTCTGGCAGTGCTTCTTTTTCTCAGGTAGAGAATCTTCCTTTTAGTTCTAAACAGCTCAAAAAAAAAAAAAAACTTCAGTGGCAGTTAAAGTGAAAACTAGAGCTCTGAAAAGACTGTATGAGTTACCTTTCTTTAACTCCTTCTATTTAATATGTTGTGCTATGTTTTTAAATTTGGTCTCTCTCCAGTCATTCCGTTTATGCTCTTGCATTGCCACTAGTGCAGTCTTAAGTTTCTGTTATGATCTAGTAAATTAAAACCTGCTATTTAATCTATTAAACCAATCTTCTAGAAGATCTAAAACAGCTTTGAAATATAGTTGATTGTAGCTACTTGATATTACATTATATAAACCAGCATTAGACTTTTTTTTTTTTTTTCCTTCTGAGTTTCTTATCTCAAATACATTATCCAGAGAAACAGACAATTCTGTTAGGCTCTGAAGGGTATGTCAAAACTGCAGGCCCAATAAAACTCAGCATTATATTTTTGTTCATATAATAGTAATTTTGCTACATACTGCCTTCCAAATAAGTAACACCCAACTGGACTTAACAGTATTAGTCTATTACATTCAAAAAAGAACTGCAGGCCAGTCACCATGCAGAGCAGAGACAGGATCAAAGGTTTGAGGCTACCAAAACTTGCAAACTACACATTCAGCAACTGGAACAGGGGCATGGCAGCCAAGGAAAATTGGGCTGTCTTTGAAAAAGCTTAGCATTACATTACTGCTGTAGGGCAATTGCTGTTGATTCAATTACAACCTATCAATTCATATACATTCAATTGTACAGTAGTTATGAATTACACAGCAGGACTTCAACTCTCTTTCTTTCTTCTTCAGAGATACACCTGACAAGTACAGAAGCACCTACAAAAGAATAAGAAGCTATAGCTGCTCTGCAAAACCTACCAGTGCCTAAAAGCTGAAGCTGACTGGAACACGTTACAAGACATGCAGTGAGCAGGAGCCTGCCTATATTCAGCTTCAGCTCAAGAAACAATTACCCTGTCTAAAGCCATAGGTTTCAATAAGCAATTGCAACAGTAATTACTATACTTCTATTATGGAACACAACAGTAGATTTACTTTTCAGGAAGTCAAGAGAGGAAAACCTAAATGTGTAAATGTGTCAAAGTTGACATCTGTGCTGTACTCTTGAGTATTACTGTGCTTCTGAGCTTAACTAAAATCTTGTGTTTTGGCTTAAAAAAACCACTGAGTAATAAAATTGAGTGAGCTGTTTAAAAATAGCTACCTGTATAAGTAGTATCAATGCTGAGGGTTTTGGGTTTTTTTGACAATTTTCTACTTAATTTTATTGTGGAAAAGGCAGAAGGAAAACTAGACTGAGAAAGCTGCAGTGTTGGCTCCATCTCTAATTCTTTATGGGAAAGAGATTATGGGAAAGAGATGTCTGCAACAAGATAGCTGAATGCCTCGCGCTCAGCTCTCCAAACTGACTGTAGGAAACATACACAATAAGGGTATGGTACACTTCTCTGCTGTCTCCTGAACACTGCTCTGGCACAGCCAAGTTACCAGGATGGGATACTGGTGTAAGTGAGCTTTTGATCAAAACTTATCTTAGCATTCAGTTCTAAGCTGGCAGCTATCCTACTGCTGTATTTAAATTCATGTCATCAAATAGGTACATCTTCTGTAACTGGTAAAAGGTTTTTTTTTTTATTTCATTCAGGTACAAGATCAACGTTTGAAACTTGCAAAAAAGCTACAAGAGATAAAACACTAGATCTGTTTAGTTACACAGTTGCATTTTTGTGTGTTGAGTTAGATATCTAGCTTCTCATCTGTCTGGAGTAGAAAGATGCAATTCCATCTATTAGCAAACACTGCTGTCCAGTTCAGCATGAAACTGAAGATGTGAATAGCCAAATTTTTGTAAAAGGGTTTAACTGAAGAGGTTGTGTCCTGACATCAGATCACCACATCCTGCAAATCTGTGCAAACAACACTTCAGAAGGCTCAGGATTTGAACCACAAGCATATTTAAATGCATCATTTAAAATACACCCTACAATCCCGTGATTCTGTGATTTGCACCACGTGAACTAGAAATGAGCAATTCCCTTAACTGCATACAGAAAATTCATACTGCAAGAAGGACACTTTGCAGACAGATGGACTATGCTAACAAATACGCCAAAAAGAACCGTTTATTACTGAAAATTAATTTAATACACAAGATACACATTTCCTTTCAAGAACTTGTAGTCTCCCAGCTGAGAACTCGGTCATCATCCCAGCTGAGAACTACAGGTTACAAAATATTGAAGAGACAAATTTCCAAATATTTCACTAAATATTACATGCACACCACTACTTACATAATGAACCACCCAGTTATCAGCTGTTTCCTCTTACAATGTATCATAAACTAATAGGCCTGAATTATTTCCAATCCCTCCAAGTATCCCGTTATTTAGCAGTTACGGCTAAAGCAACACACTGACTAGTTTTTAATGTACACTTACAAGTATATGTACAGAATATGCAGAAAAGACTGCCTGCTGATAATAGGAAGTTTCTTTAAGTGCTTCGGATGTTGCAAAATCTCAATTCAAAGTCAGGGTGCTGGCATAGTTTAAATAGCTCATTTGATAGCTTTCATGAATATTAATTTTCAAATAAACATGTTAGAGATGTGTATTTAGCAATGTAAGATCCGTCCTCTGAACTTGTTCATGTTAAGTACCTCACTCATTTCATATAAACAGGGACTTCACGATTAAGGAAGGACATACCTCTTTTGTATAGTTTTACTATCTAAACTCATCACTTTAAAATTGCTGTCCCTTTCATGGAACATCATATTAAAACTTATTTTGATTTCATAGCTTTCCTCTCTCACTCTCCAAATGAATATTACCTCATGCTTTTATTGAGGAACAGGTTTTGTTGGAGTAATGTTTCAATGATGTGAACTGTTCAAGGATAAGTAATTAGTACTACACTAGAAGTACACGCACAACAAAATGGAAAGCTTAAGTTTTTTTTCCTAGGAAACTGCAGAATTATACCAAATTCAAGTTTGGCAAAATGCAGAGTTCACAAACTCTGCGATATGCATTTTTTTTGAGTAATTTGGTTAAATGTTGCATTAGGGAAATTACAATTTCCAGCAAAGGAAGGAAAGCAGCATGTAAGGGTTCTTAACACTTATGTCACATTGACTCTAGAAACATGAACTTTGTCACTTGTATCCTCTAGGTAAGTTGACCAAAAATTAACTCATGCCTACTGCTGAAAATTACTAGTGCCTTTTACCAAAGTTCTTCAAGTATCAGGGAAGACATAAACCATTTAAAAAGAGAGGTATATAATAAAGCATAGTATGTTTATCCTGAGGCTATTTTAAGTCCCAAAAGCAGAGATACACATTCTTTACAATTTTTCTGGAGTAAGGTCAATTCTAGGATGCTGACAGCACAAGCAGCCTTCTAGATGTACCTTCCCCCCCACCCTCATTCACAAGGAATGACCACAAGCATTGTTTTCCAGTACATGTGAGTATTGCTTTCAAACATGCTTTCACTTCAGTTCCGTAAGCCAAAAAGCCAACAATTTATGACACTGCTGCCAAAGATGGCACTGAGTTACACTCTGACCACAGTCCAACACAGTCACAGTGTGAGGCTGGGAACAGAACAACCTGTTATAGAGGGAAGAAGGGACAGCAGGAGCAGTAGCCACAAGCTCACCAGGCAGCAAGAACTCAGTGGTGCTCGGGGACATCTTGCTGTCCAAAGGACTGTACTGCAGTCCCACTGAATGTCTTATCAGTCATTCTTCTAGACAAAGAAAAGCAAAAACGTGGCACATCCTTCCCCTCAGAAGACTGCAATTTTTGAAGTTAAAGGAAACGACGTGCTGAGTATTAAACAACTGAGCATCAAATACAATACAGACAAGGCATGCTCTCAGCAAGAGATTAAGAGTATCCCACCATGTGCCATTATAAGTGATTGACTTCTTACGTGTTATGTTAAAAAACAGGAAAACAATCTTTGTGCCACTTATCCAGATGAATTTTAACCTGCTATTAAAGAATTAGAGATCATACAATCTGTACAAATACTTTTTTGACCTACACCAAGGAAAACTCCATAGTAAAAGTACTTGAGTGCATCTTTTGAAATTACTTAAGAGTTGCAAATTACAACTGAATCTTATTTCAAAAGCTTAAATAATTTTGTTCAAGACTCAGAAACCTTCTGATTTTTTTTAAGTCATTCCCTAAGGATTACCTTACTGCTGTCTGGTGGTATTTTTACCCTTTTCTAGAGCAGGACTCAATATAGTTGAGGTTTTTTTGTTTGCGGGCTTATACGACCTTCAGTGGCATTGGCAGGAACATTCTTAGTAGTGCAAACATACCTCTTGAGCAATGAGAAGTTGTGTAGCAGCTCCCTAAAAGATTAAAGAACATTGCAGTTTTTACTCAAGAGACCCTGAAGTGCACTACACACGCGTACAGCAGAGTAAACATACTGAAAAAAGCCTTTGTGTGAGCTGCCATATAATTTTCTTAAGCCTAATTTCTTCACTATTTCTCACTAACTAAAATTGAGTAGGAACTGCTCTGAAGTCATGCTGGGTTCTAACAGGCAACGCACAGAACTGGCCCACTACAGGTCTTTAATTCACTCCTATAAGCCCCTTTAAATACAATTACGTAATCCATCCCATTTGTGCTTGAAAAACATTTTTACAAATTCTGCATAAAATGGCAATGCAAAATACATATTAAAACATAGAAAAAAAAATGGATAGCAAAGTACTCCAAAAATGATTCTACTAAGAAGCAATACTACACACCTCTAGTTCTTGTCCAGCAAGAGTTCCTCACTTTGTTCACAATCCTGTTATTTTCTTTTGTGCTCAATACATGACAACTTGTTATTTCCTTTAGAGTAACAACTGTCTGGAGCACAACGTCAAACCAAGTTTCAGCAATTCTGCTCATCTGCTGTGGACACATACTCATAACAAAGCGGGTTGTTACATGGCAAAAATACTGACAAACATTATAAAAACAGTAAGAACAAGTTATATCATGCAATCAAAAGACCTGCCTTAAAAATCAACTTTTGAAGTATTGTTACACTTCTAAACAGCTTTACATTCAGTTTCCTTTGAAACCTTAAGAATCGCCAGCCTTCGGTGCTAGCAGATTGAAGGACTGACAAAAACCTTGGGGTTTGTACCACATTGGTCCTCTCAGCCCACAGTGTAGTCATCACATACCAGCTCTGGTCTTACAGCACATAGGCAGACAACACTGTAGTAACACAAATTCACTTCCTTCTCTTTTATGGAGGTGTGGTGTTGAGAAAGAAACAAGGTAGAGTCCTAAGGGCATGAGAAGAAAGCAGAAAAGGGAGGGAACTAATTTGAGGAATGTATGTTTGAGGATGGGGAGGAATTCACAGTATAGCCTTTAGTAAATGGGGATGCGAGGATAAGAGCAATTTTTCTGCTTAAAACAATAATTTAAAGGCCTGTCTTAAATGCTTTCTCAAACCGTTAAGAAGCAGCAAAAACCAGAAAGATTTGCTAGTTCCTTATTCTGGCCATTGACCACCATATCTCTGAGGTGTGCAGACACCCACTACGAATTCTGGGAATTCTCACATCTTCACGTATTCGTTAACTAGGAAGCGAGGCATTGCAGACTGAAACATCCAAGCTGAAATTTTTATGGTGGACAAAGATGAAAGCATGGAACAAGAAGAGGGAGGTTACAGAAAAAGACAAGTGAAGTGATGAGCACTTAAAAAAGCAACAACAACAAATAAAACCTATTCTTCCACAGACAAATTAAGGACAAAGAAGGAATTCTAAAACACAGATGACTGCCTTACAACACAAATGAATTCTACTGTTGGTAGTGACAGTACTGTTAAGAATTAATTTTCATAAATCACAGAATGAATTAAAGCAAGTCATTCTCCTTCAGAAAATAAAATAAAATCCTAGCATTTGTACCCACTGAATTACAAATGTACTAACACTAGAACGATGACCCCTTGCAAAATTATCCTAGGTTTAAGAATACATGTAGTAGATGTGCATGTGTGAAAAAAGCTTCTTCATAGGTAGCCACTGTATGCACTAATCTAAGTTCTTGGCACATGTGGCATGGAAATTACCTCCCTAGCTGCCAACAAATAAGGATGCATAAAACAAGGAAATATTTAAAACACAGCACACTGTATTACACATAGAATTTGTTTTTCATTTCAAGTTTATTAAAACTTTAGCAGTACAAATGATCCAGGTTTTAGATTATCAAAAGACCAAACTGAAGTCCACATCTTAAAAAAAGGCGTTCCTCAAAACGTCTCTAAAACTTTGAGACAATGGAAACATTAAGTCCAAACACTCATCCATGCCTGTCATCATCTGTTCCAGGACTTGTTTCATGATCAGACTTTTTATCCTTGCTAGGGGCATGATCTCTCTCCTGACTGTCTGATTTTTGGTTAATTTCTTTTTCAGCTGAAGATCTGGTCTTTTCCTTTTCATTACTCCTGTGAGAGTATGGTTTTGATTCTCTCTCTTTGCTACTTGGTCTCTTCTTTGAATCTGGACTTCTATCTTGATCTCTACTAGACTTCTTACCTTTACTGGATTCAGGACTGCTACTTTCGTGGCTTTTTGAACGCCTCTTCCTTTGGCTTTCACTATCATTCCTCTTATATGAGCTTCTACTTTCTCTATTTGAGTACCTTTCTCTGTTTCTGCTTTGACTTTCCTCTCTCTCTGAGCTCCTTGAGTTTCTCCTCCTCCTGTTTTCCCTTCCTCTGTATCTATCTGGGGTACCTCTCCTTTCTCTGCTTCTTGATCTTCTCCTTCTTGATTCTCTATCCCTATTCCTTGAATATTCTTTACTCCGACTGCGATCTCTGTCTCTGCTTCTTGATCTACCTCTTCTACCCCTATCTCTGCTTTTGCTTCGTTCCCTTGTTCTACTACTGGAACTATGTTTTCCTCTAGCATGCTCACGCTCTCTGCTTCTTGACTTATGTTTCTCCCTGTCTTTACTCTTCCTATGGTCATGTTCATTACTTCTTGAACCTGCCCTTCTGCTTCTCTCTTTACTCCTACTTCTTTCTTTATCTCTCCCTCTAGAATCATAGTGCTTTTCTTTTTCTCTATCTTTCTCACGGTCCCTCTCTTTGCTTCTTGATCTTCTCTTCTCATCGTGTCTGCTGTGTTTGGAGTCTCTTTCTTTACTTCTTGATTTCTCTCTGCTTTTACTATGGCTTCTAGATTTACCTCTTTTCCTGGTCTTGCTTCTATTATGCTTGTCATCTTTTTCCGAATTCCTTCTCATCTCCCTGTCTTTACTGCTGGATTTATGATCTTTTTTCTTCTCTTTTTCCCCTCTTCTGCTTGGACTTTCAGAAACTTGTCTGTGGTCTGATGTTTTTCTCTCTCTTCCTCTTCCTGGGCTTTTTTGATTATCTTTCCTGATTTCATTCATTTCACTCCTTGAGAAAAAAGAAAAGAAAATTGAATCCCCTCCACTCTGAAAAATGAAGTCAGGAGTGAGGCTGCTTCACAACTGTAGCTTAAAAATCACATTACATCATTTATAATAATAACTACATTTTTATGATAACCACAAATGAGCATGATTAAAGTCTGACAGTTAAGCAACGGGATAATCAAGTCAGTGTGTCTTGTTCTCTTGGAATTAACTATATCTGAAAATTGAAGATAATATGTATTACTTCTAACATAAACAAAAACTGAAATGCACATAGTCCAAACAGAAATCATCTTACTTGTCCCCTTTTATCCATCTTTCTCCACTAGATACTCTCATTCTTTGAGCTCTTTGCATTTCTTGCCTCCAATGTGGAGGAGTTTCACTGCGTCGGAATCGATCTCTTGACCTGGATCTGGAAGGAGTCCGATAACGCTTGACAGAAAAGGAAAAGAAAACCAGGTACGAGTTAGCTACCGTAGCATGTGTAATTCAAAGCAGTGTTTTAATCCCAGGTGGCTGATTCCCCACAGCACCTATTATGACTAAGACATTCGCCAGGCTAACACTGTGAAGTTACTAATTTACTGAAAAATGTATATAACATCATTCAGCTACAGCAGGACTACAAAATATCTGATCAAGTAACTATTGTGACTTCTCATTCTGGATGGTTGTACCCAAACATCCTTGAGAAGTCTCCCATAAGTTTTTAATGAGTACAAATGCAACTCACTTTTCTGACAATGAAAATTCTTCTCACCTTTGACAAGTAACAGCAAAACAATGCTTCACTTTTTTTTTTTTTTTGAAAGTTTTTATTAAAAATCTGAAGGATAGAGACTTCCGTTACAAATACATTTGTTACAAGTTTTGTATAGCATATGGTTGCACCAAATCAGAAAAAGCAACCTAACAAGTTCACCCTTGCCAACAAAGGCAGACATCCTATCCTGTATTCCTGCTACTAACACACTGTACAGGTTCTGGTGTTCATTAGAACACTTTCTGATCTGAGTCAATTTACTAATTCACAAAATACTACAGTAATGCAACGAAAGCATTGGCTGTTTTATACTCTCCCTCCTCCACGCAAACTCAGTATGCAAACAGGAAATTAGTTTTCCCTCTTGTCCTACTTCAAGCTTTAGCCCAGATAATTTGCACATTTTTTTTTTTTTTTAATTTACAAAATTGACCATCCTAATGAAAATGGAGTGCTATCACACTGCTTGCTTTGAGGAAGGGATTGCAAATATTTACCCTTGGTCCTCTTCCTTTTATTTTCCTTCCAGATCTGGTCACCAGCAGCCTCCTCTGGTATGTTGACTGGGAATTCGACAGATTGCTAGAAATTAAAATTGGTGTAGTTTGTAATATCAGAGAAGGAAGAAGATAAAGACAACTTCATATTCTCACACAGCTCTGAGAGACACTACTGTGTCCTGGCAGTGACAATACAAAGCCACTCTGCGCTATCAGTTCATTTCATGACAATAACTGATATACACTTGTAAGGTCGGATTAAACCTGTTTACTATAAGGTAACAGAAACTCAAGTGGTGAAGTTTAATTATTTAACTGCGTTTAAGACTTTCTAGCACTGGCAGAAACAGCTACAATAATGGGCAATCATGAAATCTGACATCATGTCATTATAAAACTTAAAACCTGAGATGGCAAGAGTTTTATAAAACTTCATGTGTTCACAGAACTTATGTAATTTCATAAGGGTATATTCAGTAATTAATTACACAGCAGCAGCTTTCCATGTGAAACTTCCACTTTGGGGAAAAATAACCTACTCGAGACAAAGCCTCAAGACATACCGCTCACCTGTTTATTTAAGAGATTTAACCAAAAGATAGGTGAGAAAAGCTTCCATAGTCTTTGTATTAAAAAGACTGAATTTGAAGGAACCTTAGAAGGAAAAGAAAGCTAAGAAAAATCAGTTCTCACATTTCCTTAGGTGCACTTTTCATGGGAAATAATGAGAGGGATGGCTGTTATGCAGAGATTTTCAATATTACTGTATCAGTTAACTAAACAAAATTTCTCATGAAAGCTTCAGGTTCGGCTACCAGAAAGTTCTTCACTAGACTACCAAGTTCTTCTCTGAGAAAACTGTAAGTTTATAGGCTCAGCTTGGACAGCTATATTTCTAAATTAAATTGCAGTCTACTTCATTTGCTTTTTCTTGAAACAGTCATTTCAAATTCTTCATTCAACAAAAGCATGTTCAAACATTAAGATTTTGCTCTAGGAAAAAAACAAACACAACAGCTGCCAACTGAAAAAATGATTCAGAAGTGATCGCAATATTCAGCTGTTTAACAGGGAAAGAATTCATTAGTTTTTAATACAGCAGTATGACCATACCACTATCAGTGTCTAGTCAGACCAAAAACAGGTATACTACCTCTCTCTTTCCTTCTCTCTGCTTTTCCTCTCTTTTTCTTTCTCATCTGCTTTAGGAGGACTTTTTCTCATTAGGAACCGGTTTTCAGGTATAGGAGGAATTTCTTCAGGACGGACAGTAGATAACGGCTGTGCTTCAGGATTTTCATCTTCACTTTCACTAGATGAGCTATGTTTGCGTAGAAAGATAAATACTTATGCTTAAGGAAAGTTATTTGGATGAGAAAAAAAAAGACATTCAATTTATTTAAATAATTCAGAAATTCTCTCGATTCAGCATACAAATGATAAAATGAGAAGCTTGGGGAACTAATAGATCTGTTTTAGAAACAACGCTTCTCCTATATCCTTACTCTGAAACACTCAACTGCAGTAGTTTTTTAATTCTTTTATTTTATGTGGTCCAGTGATGCAACACTGAATTTTTATTTTGTATTTATTTATTTTAAAGCTCCATACAAATATCAAGAAAGTCAAGTTCAGACTTCTACACTCATATATATAACAGATTAAAAACTATTACAACTCCCAAGTAGTTGATATAAACAATAAAATTCTGGGCAATAGACTTAATTCCACAGAAAGCAAGCTTAAGCCTTAAATGAGTATTTCTTACATTTTACCATTAACTTGGAAAAACGTGACTTGCACTGATAGAACTATTAGATTAGAAACACCACTTTCAGAAGCAAGCACTTTTTGAGTTTTATCACCTTTCAGTGAAACTGCAATACTTTTGGCACATCACTCAGAGCTAATGGTATTAAGTATATCCACCTATACTTAATTTGTTTTGTTTAGTTCTGCACACACTCCAATATAGTACAGGAATCCCACTGCATACAACTGAAATTGAACTGTACAGAATTACCATTACCACTTATTTAAAATCAAATATATTAGATTTGAAAAATTGCAGGAATGTGAAAGTCTTGGTCCATTTCCTTCACGCTTTTACAAGTTGCAGTATGTATGCATGCAGACACTGTACTTGGCCATCAAATAAAAAAAAAGTAAGGTAATATATTAAAACAGCCTCTGAAACTTCCATGTATCTACTACCCCAGTTATAGAACAGTACTTCATGTTGTTATGGGAGAAGAAAACAATACTGCACAGTTACAGTTGTTAAAAAAAACAAAACAAAACCAAAATTCCTGACACCTCAATACTGACCTTTTCTTGCTTTTCTTTCTCTTTTTCTTTTCCTTCTTATGCTTCTTGGAATTTTTCTTGTGTTTCTTTTTTCGCTTTTTAGATTTCTCTTCTGAAGCACTCTCAGATTCTGACGATGAATCAGAAGACGATTCTGAATCACTTGAACTTTCCGAGTCACTGGATGAGGAAGACGACTTGTGTCTTTTCTTTTCTTCTTTCTTGGCTTGAAGTCAGAACAATAAAGACATATTTACATACCGAAAAGTTACAAATAAATCTTAGAAAAATCAACTTATCCAGGAACTTCCTAAGCTGCTTTTAATTGTGTCATGAAAGCACTGCATCAAAATATTCTGAAACAAGTTTTTTAGGAAAAAGACTGCTTCTCCTTAGTAAAATAATCTCCCTAGTAAAATAAACTAAGTCTCTAAATATATAAGGAATTTCAAACATTTAGTTTTCACAAAGAATATATTAAGTACTAAATTTGTACTGTCAAGAATTAGTGTGCTGTGTATGTTTTGTAATGACACCTCATAAGCTATACACGCAGATTTAAGAAACTAGCTTTTAATAAATGTTTACAAAATAATTTGACTTTCGATGCAACCTGACTTCATGTACTCAAGCCACAAACAAGAGAAGTTTACAAAAAGAAAACAGACTGTGTACACAAAGTCCATTGAAGTTAGCCCAACAGAGGGTAGAATCAGATTACCAATTTTGCTACTAAGTGAAGCAATGTGCAGAGAACAGCCCTAATCCTCAGCTCATTGTGTTTTTCTGTGCAAAGATAAAAACTGCTTACTAACCCATGGTATGAAAACCAACTTCACTAAAGAGCAAGCTATTCCTTAATTACATATATCACCATTTCCTGTGCATCTACTGGAGCTGCAAGCCAGCTATTTATTAGCAATCTGACAGAAGTCCAGCAGGAAGTAATATAAGAACACACACATCTGTTTATGCCCTCTAACTGAACTCGGACCTATTCAACCATTACACACTTCAGGTAAACTAATTAAATGGCATGGATACTCTCCAATGTGTTAAGAAATTCCTATCAAGCTATTATCCACAAAATTAAAAGTTCTATTGAAAGCTCCAGGAGGGCACACTGGTTGTTTCTGTATAATCATAGTTACGTTTTCTAATTAGCACCAAGTCTTATTTGACATGGCTCTTACAAATTGCAAAGACATTCTATCACTAACTGCACAACACAATACCGATGCAGACAGAAAAAAAAAATGAATCTTCACCATCAAACAATTATACCCAAAAAAGCAGGTTTTTTTCCACATATGCAGGCTCAAAATCTGAAGGCTAGGAAAACCATAACATTCACTTAGAGAACCTGAGGCAGAGGAAACACTTCTGAGAAGATCTGAAAACTGCCCTGTGGAAAAACCAAGCAGCTATTTAATGGAACAGCAGACTGATTTTTGGAATCATCAGTATTAGGATCTCCAACTGCTTTGCAGATATTAAGTTGACTGACACTTGAGAGAGGCAGCAGTAGGCATTGGTAACAGCAATCACGAGTGCAGTGTAGAAATTCTCCAATTTGACAACAACTTGATCTCATTTTTCCAAAATGACTACTTGGAAGGCAGCAGTCTCTCAGAGATGATCAAAAGCAACAAAAATTGCATCAAATCTATTGTTGAGCTGGTAGAAATAAAAATACTAACGTATACCAAGGCAGAAATTGACTTATTTGTAGTAATAGGCTAGCACTTCCCACCAACTTAATTTTCATGGGAAACAATAATCCTCATTTGGACTAACATTATAAAATTGGCAAAGACACATCCATAATTGGCCAACCTAAACATGATTCCAGTTGTGGTTCAGGTAGGTTCTTTTTGATAAATGACGTGCTGAGGGAACTTCATATTGCTTCTTGCATGTTGGATGAAACTGGATATGCATTAGAGTAGAAAATTAAGTGGAAACACTATACCAACTGTATAGAGACACAGTAATGGCTTCTAATGGACATGGGAGTCAGCACATCTTAGAAAGTAAATAGGAGGCATTACTTCTACGTAGGAACAACCCATGCACTCTCTGATGACAACTAACTCACTCTGTCCAGTAGCAAATACTATTTTGAATACCGACCCAGTGTGGTTCTGGCCAATTAAAGATCAAAACAACAATTGAAGACACTCTTGCAGCATGAAAGTCAGTGAGAAGGAAACAGACTTCTATTTACAGTTCAACCGTTCCAGATCATTAACTTCAGGATTAGGTTTCAGCTTATGGTCACATCTGAAATAGATGCCTCACTTCCTATTCCATTCACTGTGACATATATTCACCACACTTCACAAATTACATTAAATCACACAGTACAGTATAGCCCAGCACTCTTCACATTTCAGTTTGTTATGAAATGTAGCAACTCTTAGTTAGACACATGGTATCAGACTCCTGGACCTGAAACAAACAAATGACCTGGCTAGAAACAGGCACAGGCACAAAGGTCAGAACAGATGATCTCATCTCATAATTTACAGCTTCAATCTCTAGCTTCATTTTGAGCCTGTCAAAACCAAAACACACAGTTTGTACCCAATGCTCAGTTCATTAAAAAAAAAAAAATCCACAAAACAGAAAACTGAAGTAACAGTTCAGAGCAACCAGCTGGCAGAAAGAGGCAGGAGAATGCTATGCAAAGAATTTATGGAAGAAGTGAGTATCTAGGGGTTGGAGGGACAGGAAAAGAAGGGAGGAGACAACTCAAAAGTCCAGACAAATGTGATTTATCAGAAATTTCAGACTTTCCTCTCTATGTGCCTGTTCTAGAGACTTACCTGAAACTTCAATTAAATTTAAAGAAGATGAAGTTATTGAAGATAACCAGACTGTTACTGCATTTAACAAAACACCTTCTTTAGGACAAGTGCTTATCAGTTTCATACTAAAACTGAGCTGGTAGAGAAGACATAATCTGTGCCAAAACCAATTATGTTTTTTAGGAGACTAATTGTACTGCAGTGTTTCCTACTTCCTCACTGATTGTAACTCTGCAACATTACCAAGCCAGTCTCTAGTTATTTTAGTATGCACCAATTGGGAAGAATTGATAGATAAATCACAGCTTACACATTCCTAAATGTACAGTTTAAGCTTACCTTTGGATTTTGGAATCAACTCTCCACAACTCAGTATGCGTACTTCAGCATATGGTTTACTAGACGCATCTGTTTTCTGGTTTTCTATTTCTCTCACAACTTCCTGACCTGAGATGACTTGTCCAAAAACGACATGGTGTCTGAAGAATTTAAACAAAAATAAGGATTCTTAATACTTAATTTTTAAGGCAGTTCCCAAAGAAGTATAAGTAAGTAACACATACTTACCCGTCTAAGTGAGGTGTAGGTTTAGTAGTTCTGTTGTTTCCAGTGGATGTAATTTAAAGAGGAAAACAGAAGTCAATTTTAGTGGAAAGCAGATAACATTTGAAGCATATACACTGATGCCAAAAGTTACCGAGTGAATTAATAAAACTGAATATAAACAATATATATTATTCTAAGTTTGTGTTAAAAATATTGTGTGGTTTACACAAACTACCTATTCAATCCCTTACCACAACTTATTGAAGAAGTAATGATAAATCTTAGGACACGACTATATTACAAAAAAGTATAAGAACTGTATTTATTAAATTGCGGGAATACTACCAGGAACAGAAATAAAAATTAAAGCAACTGTCTCAGAAGAGCAAAATAAAAAAAAAGTTATTGAAAAATAAATCAGCAAAGAAGGAAAAAAAATCTGTATATACAGAATATCTGGCATCAGAAGTAGAATTGACTCTCTATACCTGTGGACAACTGAATGGTTCACAGCCTTCTCCTATATTAGGATTACTAAGGTATACACACATCAGCCACAGCAAAACAAAAAACAAACAAGAAAAACTACAAAAAAAAAAAACAACCAACCCAAAAACTAAAATAAATACAGTAATGATCACCCAAATATTCCAAAATAACAGCCTAATGGTAAATCACAAGGACAACCTATCACATTAATTAAGTTCACGATACAATAGCTAAAACTGATGAATTTCAAGTATTTACTTCTGTAACTAAATTAAAGAAGCATAATGCAGATGCATTTCAAAGGCTTAAGCTTTAGACATAGCTATAAATGAAAGTGCATTGAGAAGTTACCTTGCAACAGAAAATTTCTCTGCTACTTTGAGCTGGAGAGCCCCTAGAGCTTTTTTTGCTTCCTTCCAGGCAACACATACTAGAATAAAGTGAAACAGCTCTACAGGGAGCTAACAAACTTTAATTGGCTCAAGTTAGAAGCCAACTACTGAAAAGACCAAAAGCTCTTTTGCACAGACAATAAGCACCAAACAGCACAGTGATCAAGTTTCCCTAAAGAGATAATTACAAAAATGGCTACTTCCATGTAACTTCCTAAAGAGGCATCAACTTCTTATGTTGTAGACTACCACCCATGCAAACTCAAAGAATTATCTTTACAGCTTACCAAACAGCAAATCACACACATTTCTGAACAGCTCAGTACTTACATAAAGAACTGTGAACCATTTGTATCCTTCCCTCGGTTGGCCATTGAAAGAAGAAATTCTTTGTTGTGCTTTACAGCAAAGCTTTCATCTAAAATAAGTATGTTCAATTATTTTATACGTATACTCACTGCATATGCTTAGATGAATGCTCTACTCTAAGTAAACTCATCCATATTAAATAAATTTACTGTCACATCTGTAAAAAGTTGCATTAAAATTCAACTTAAAACAATGGCTATTTTTTTCAAATAGATTATTCTTTCCATTCTAAACAACGTAATTTAAGAAAGGGAAATAGGGCATCCAAACTACATAGATGAAGTTTGTTCAATACTCCTTAGATACAAATGGCAGGAGCCATTAAAAGGAAAAAAAAAAAAAGTAGTACGTAATCTGTAAGATTATGGTTTCACATCATACAGTGTAACAGACAGTGATATGGATAGCCCCACTTACTCTATGGTCACCTGTATAACTGCCATGTTGCACAGCACTGAGGGTCTATCTAATCCTACAGTTGAGTTGGTTAAGGATGCACACAAGCAATACTTCATACATATTCAATTCCACACTGTGACCGAGTTGAAAAAACACCTGAAATTACAGATTTTGCTACTTCTCCCACCTTACTCACTTTCCTGGTTCTGATTCTTGCCTATCTATTAATTAATTGAATCCATTCACTACTAGGGAAACAGGTACATTTTTTTTCTTCAACAGTCTTCAGACATTGTAGCAAGCCAAGTCAGTTTGCAGTTTGATACCACAAGGTATGACCTCCTCCTTCTGGCAACTGCAAACTGTTCATTCAACACAACGTCTGATATAAAATTGAAGCCTGATTCTACAGTGAATCATTCTTTTGATGCTTTGCTGCAAGCTCAGACAAGGTCCAATGTTAAAAGTGGCAGGAAGGACAACCTGTCCTGCCAGTGGCAGCTAGCCATCATATGGGCTTAGGTGTAACATGAAGCTGCTCCAAGAAACAGAGATGCTCCAGTACACTCCTGACAAACAGCCTGAGGAGCACGCTGGAGAGAAAACTTCTTATGCATCAATGACTGAAGGTAAACCAGTACTGTGAGAAAACGGATGGCTTCCTTACACTTAATTCCTCTTGGGTTCAGAAAAACCAAGATTTTATACTGTCTTACAAAGACAGGATTTGCATGAAAGGCATAACAGAGTCAAGTTTTCTGCTTTTGACTGGAAAAAAAAGGCAATCCACATCTTTTAGCTAGCTATGGAAGCAATAAAGATACGTTCAGAATCAGAATATTGGGCTGAATATTTTCTCTAAAACCATGAACCTGATAAAACTGAAATATGAAAGTGCTTGTGGCTTTATTTTAAATCAATTAGACCGGTTCTTGTTTTAAAAGTAAAATACTACCTGAAGTAAAATAAAAGGACTCTAATATCAGACAAAGACTTCCCAGAAACAATGAAGATTATAGAATTGAAACTACAGAACATATGGGTAACTGCTTATGGTTTCACCAAAACAGAGCAGACTGATACAACTCTCACCTTCAAAAAAGCCACCATAAATGGATTCTCCTCCCCTGCCATTTCCTTGAAAGAAGAAACACGAGTTACAAATTATAGTAGTGTAAAAAGCTGCATCATGTGAGAGATGCTTTGTAACACAAAGAACTGATATAGCTGCATCCAAGCCACTAACATTTTTCTTCAAGATATGCAAAGATCAAGATATCTTCAGAGTACCATTAAGCAGAAACAAACCTGGAGAAAAACAAAAGCTTTCCTACACATTCTGCTATATGGTCCCTTTTTTCTTGACTTCTCAACAGCAGATATATTTTCTCCTCACATTTATAACTTGTAATTAGGCACTGAATGCTTCGAGATGTGAGGGCACAGAGCAGAACACGTACATAAAGACTTAGGTAATTCTGTCACACAAGTTTACATGTACAGTATCTCATGACAAAAATAGGTTAGAAAGCAGCAGAATCATATAAATAATGTAATCTAACGAAGCTACGTAAGACTCCCATAACATTCCAGTGCACAAGCATTAAATTTTTCTCTAAAGATTCTCATCATACCTTCACTGAAGTCACCTCCTTGGATCATAAAATCTTTCACTACCCTGTGAAATAGACAACTTTTGTAATGCAATGGCTTTTGGGTGGATTTTCCTGTACCCTTTTCACCTAAAGGAAACAAATGGGAACAAAAAACAAAATGACTCTTTGTATCTGTACAATCACAATTACAAAAATTTGTTATTTAAATGCTTAATCAAAACTATCTACCACACTCTGAAAAATTAATTTGTGAGTTAGATGCATACTTGCAATTCCAGTAAGAAAGTTACACTTAAGAAAGCAACACAGAAACTACCTTTTATTTCTACAGTTATATCAAAAGAACTCCTTACTGACATTAGTATAAAACATAATAACAACCCAGCCACAATTTAATTCTATGTGAATTAATTAAGAACTCAGACATACAATGGAGAATGCCACCTACCTGGAAATGCTTAAACGTGTACGGGGGTAATATATTACTACTACTGTTAAGAAGACTTCTACATAGATAGACTGAAATAAAACAGCCAGACTAACATAACCATCTTTGCTCAGAAGCAAGTGAGAAACTCAGATCTTCAGTTATGGGACTAAGTTAGCACGAAAGCTCACAGCCAAAAAATAAAATGAAAATAAAATAAAGTGGAGGAGGGAATGAGAAATTATTTTCAAGGAATCTTTCTTCCCAACTCATGGCTCCAACTGCCAGCTTCCTCCTCTGCATCAGTTCTAATCCTCTTCAGACTCATAAGCAAGCTCACTGCCTCAGCAAAATGCTTCCTACTTTTGCTCCTACCTTCAAACAAATAAAATCTCTGCTGAGTTAGCCAGATGAATGGCACATGCTGTGAACATCAGAGCCAACCTCAAGGTGACAGTAAAGCGTAAGGGTAAGGAGCAGGGACTATGCTGGAAGATAAAGGATCCATCCTTTCACTGCTCCCACAACATAAGACAGTTATCTTCCTACAATCTCATTCTGAGCTATGAAACTGGCACAGCTGTGAAACTCTGAACATACCTTATGCCTCCACATGGATGTGACTAGCTACAGAAAACACTTCTGATATGAACTCAGATAAACATGTGGCTGTATGCTCCACTGGTCTGTCACACACCTAACAGGTATGCCAGTAAAAACAGGTGTTGACACGTTTCAAGAAAATAGCATAGTCTTTTTCAAAACCACCAGAAAAAGTGGCAAGTGTAAATAAAATTCTGAAATTTCTTTACGATCAATATCATAAACACTTTGTCAATATTTAAGAATAGTGAAGAAATTATATTTTAAAGCAGCACAGTAGACCAGCCCCAGATTTTAGATCTAATCTAATTTTAAACTAAGCAACGAACTATGTTTCTGATCTGAAATGCTTGCTGTTCAAAGACTCCAAGTCAAAATTTTAAATTGGTTATCAGGGAATAACACCTTACTCAGAAGTCTGACATTTGACAGAAAATAAAGAATGCTATGGACACAAGGAAACATGCTACTATCCGATAAGAATCACTTTAAGGTTCAAATTTGCTAGCAATTGCTGATAACCTGATTCTGAGCCAGTATACCTCGATGAGATAATGCTTACAGTTGTTGCAGACAGGATGAATGCTGCATTAAGTGCTCTAGCTAACTTAACATGAACACAATTATGCACTCATACCTGATTCAGATCGTATTAGTACTGACTGATTCAGTATTAACAGCTATGAAGCACTGACCTGAAAGACAGCAAACTGAAAGGAGGTGGAAAATGCTGAAGACAGTAAACATGGATTTACGTACTCACAGAATCATTCTTGTGATAATATTTAAATTCTGCTAAGCTGTCAGCATTGCCAACCAAAATAGGTAGCACACTGAGAAACAGTTCTACTTGGAAATGCTTCTAGGAAAGAATTTCTTCAAATTTTTTTTTTTTTTTTTCAACAAATACCTTGAATTTCACTAGGAGTAGAAATCACCAGTATCAAACAACATTACTGTAAAACAAAATATTAATGCATAGCAGCAACAGTTTTTAAACGTTCAAGTATTATAAAACTGAAAAGTCATCCCGCATGCTCGACCTCTTATTGGCTACCTTTCAAGGCTGGACGATGCTATACAATGCAAACAGTAGTATCTGTGCTAGTAAAAGAAAATCAGCTTACTGTGCCTGCATTTAAATTTGATGTGCACATGCTCTTGGAAACATCTTAAACCAAAAACTACAACTGCTTTGATTCTACGTCAGATATATACGAGAAGTTTGCTAAACCTCCAGGGATATCACAAACTAGTGTTTGACGTACTCAGTTCTATACCTAAAAAAGTCAGGAAAATGTTAAATTAGCTACCATGGTATTACATTTAAAATCATAAATAAACATTAACATGTACAAACCTGTGCAAAGGCAGCGAAAATTCTCACATGTCTTTGGACACACATCTGAAAACAGTTCAAAGACCACTCTTCCAGCTAGAAATAAAAGGCCATATTTGTTATGAAGTTGATTGCTATTTGTATTATTCTTAAATATTTTATAGGAATATCAAGCTATTGAATGGATTATTTTCATTTTCTTACCGGGTACATTGTTGATGGCTATGTCAAAAAAGCAACGAGGTCTCTGGACCTTTACACCCATGGCTTCAAAAACTTTAATACTGTAAATAATAAAAAAAAAATGAGATTATCCCTTTGCGTAGTGAATCTACATTCAAGTTCTACAACGTGGAAAATTTTGTAAAGACAATAAAAACTGCAGAAAAGATATACATAGAAGGAAACCTTGGAAACAGGTAGCAAAACCAGTATTTTTAAAAGATTAAGAAAGAGTTGCATGTGTATTTTAGGCCATTTTCATGTTTTGTGGAACTATTAAGTAATTCTGTTCTTTCTTGCTGCAACGTTATCAAATTTACTTCGGTGACATATTTCAGATAGGGAAACACAAACACAAAAGGTACTGCGTGGTGTGGAGATGATAAAGCTTTAAGTCTTTGTGCTTTCTAGATGGTACAGGTCATCACTTAAGTTGTCCGTTCCTAGAGTTCTTGGATCTTCAAGGTAAAATAGTGCCAGAGGAAGACAAAGTCAGCTTTGAGACCAGACAGCCATGTCAAACAACTTTTTGCAACTGCCTTTCAGCTGTTTAAACAGACTCATTTTTGTAGCCTGCTTGGCTCAGCATCAGTGGCTGAGGAGGCTGTTCACATTGTGGTCAAGGGGACAAGTCTCCAGGCAGCCTCTTTTCCTCAAGAATACACTGGTGGCTGTAGTTCACAACCCTGCCAGTTAAACTCAGCTTCTATTAATACACCTCAACCACAAACTACAGCAGCTGAAGAATGTACATTGTGCCTGTAACATTTAGGAGCATAGGAAGGTGGACAGCCCAGAACGATGAACTTCAACCACTGTAGCTGAATCCATCATTTTGTGGCAGTGTAAAACAAACAATCTTGCTGCCGATCTCATATTTTGCTTTCACTCCCCATCCATGCTGAGAGCAGCATCCACCTGCTCTCACAAAAAACAAAAAAAAAACCCACACCCATATAGCCTGCAAATGTACACAGTACATTTTCTCCATGGCAAACTACAGCAATGGCTTAAACCACATCTGGGGGCAGTGACAGCTGCAGCCTGGTTACTACACCTCTCCCATGGGAACGGTCCAACTCCTCAGCGGGAAACTCAGACCTGAGGTGCAGTGACGGACATCCTGGCCACGGAGGTGACAGGCTAACAGGCTGCTCCTGATTGCATGTGCTATTTGTGAAATTTGTATGTAAAGAAGTAAGCACAGAGGATTTTCACTGTGTTCCTCATAATAATTGAGCAAGTCAGGTGTGCATGCTTTCAGAAATACCAGGACTTTAGCCACAAATAAGGAGATTGGTCAAAGAGCAAAAGCTAAGTTATGATGATCAAAGCTAGAACATTTTGCTATGTTGAGGATTAAACCTTCATTTTTAGGGGTATTTCTGGGATTCTCACCATCTTGGTGTCGGAAACTGCTCTAACCAGGATCAAAACCATTCTGCATCATAAAAAAAATAAAAATAAAAGATGATCTTCCATAATTACTGCAAATGGAGCAATTCTGGCTTTTCCTTTTATATCACTGCTTACCTTGATATTTTTAATGCAACTTCTCTCATACCTTTGAGTACATAAAATCCCCCTTATTTTTGAGTAACAAGGAGTAACTTAATTTCATTTGCAACCACAGCCTTCGGCAGCATCACACACAGTCACAGCACTTCTCTGAGGCCACATCCTCTCGGAATTCAGAGTGGAAAAAAAAAACAGTGATGGCAGAATGATCCATAAGACTGGAGCACCTTTCCCAGAATTGGAAATACAACTCATAAATTCTTTTTCTTTTTATTGCCAGAAAATACTACTCAAATCTAACAACATAGAGCATTTCCTAAAGCTTCACCCTTATATGTGCCACAAAACAGCCTCAAAACATGCAACTGTTGCCACCTGTCACTCCTGTTTATGAAGGAGAGGCTAAAAGGAATCAAAAGACTCTAGAACAAGGTTGTCTGCATTCTCTCCTTGTGCTCAGCATCACTCCTAGCATTTTGCCAAGATTACACAGCAAAAAAAAAAAAATCACAAGAGCAACGCAGGAAGGATTTACACGCAACACCACTCAACAATTTATCATCCACATGATTCTTAGCACAGTTAGGCTGTACAAACACGCAGGACCTCAGGAGACATACCCTTAGCTGTGTAACAAGCACATTAATTCTCACAAGCCAGAGATTCATCAAAAGCAGCAGCAGCAGCCCTGCCTCAGCCTGCTCACTCCCCTTGCTGAACTGTTTACTTTATCTCCTCTATTAACACAACTTTTGTAGCCAGACAGAGAAACAGAGAAAGCCTAGACAGCCGGGGACTTGAACCCTGCTGGGTCGCAGATTGCTGTGCCCAGGTCAGGCACGCAGGGAGGCAGACAAGGCAGGCAGGAGGACAGGCTGCCCTCACACCTGACCCCAGCCAGGCTGCCTATCAGCTCACAGGCTGCCAATGGGCTACACAGCCACAAAGGAGGGGAAGAAATCATTTTATTACAGAAAGCGTCTCAGAACAAATGTTACAATACAGGCTGAAATGAACTGAGACACCTAAGGCCCAACAGCATGGCAACTGACTGATCCGTACTCAAACTCAAAGCATTTTGGCCTTCCATGGTTGAGTGAGGAGGGATTCAAACCTGCTTTACAATTAATCTGCTTGAAAAATAAAGAGATCTGCGTGAACATTTCTATACAGTATTTTAGCAAAAACAAACCGCTTTAACAAGTCCTGTAACAGTATCTCTTCAATAAATACTGGCTGCACATAGTTCTAGACAGCAACTGCTCAGCGCAGGCACACTGACTGGATACATATCACACCAAATAAATATACCTTCTCTTGAGTAGATGCTGCCAACGCCTCTCTTGGGGAGAACACTAACAGCTATCTCTTTTTTGTGCAGCGATGGGTTTTCCTGAATAATCCGAAACTGCCTCGTCTTTAAAATCATTTGGAAAACAGAATCAAAACCTACTGGAATGGCTTGGTTAGGCAGGGAGCTAGATGTACAAGGAGAGAGCTGACAGGCTGGATAAACCTAATTACACTCCTTCATCAACCAGGCTAAAATACCAGCAACATTTACCTTAAACTACCTGTGCCTCAAGAGAGCATTTGCTCTCCAGTATACATAAGCACCTTTAGTACAACCAGATCTCACTGAGGATAGTACTACCAAGTTACAGATGATCCACGTAGTATTTAGTCACAAAAACGGTCCTTTACATTGATTGCTCAGAATCTGTCTGTATTAAAAGCAAGTACATGGTTCTGAGTTCAGAACCAGAGAAAAGCAATTTGAGAATACTAAGAACAAAAAGGGAGAAAATTACAAGTAAAGCTCAATACTGTGTGCTGGTAACAACAAGGCTTACATGAATTGTATATTATTTTCAGTTAAAATGCCAACACTGCATTTTCATCCACCTCCTGCTACAGAAGCCTTAGAGAATAAGAAACAATGCAAAAAAAAAAAAAAAAAAAACACCCAGCTACCTTCAGTATGCCTAAAACAGCCCATTTGTCAATTAATACAGAAGCACTCTACACTGAACTGTTAATTTCATTTTCAGAAATAAAATAAATAAAACAGAAAAAGTTTTGCCAGAAGAGCTGCATCACCAGTTGTGTCTCTCAGGCTTCAGATCCCTTCACACCTGCATTACTTATTATTTCGACCAAGAATTTGTAGGGTAAAGTTGGCCAGCTCATGGCCAGGCTGCAGACAGCTGTTCCCCCTTGAAACGAGCCATGCCAATGGAAAAGATAACCCTCACAGACTTTTCACAAGCATCTCTGCCAGAAACTGTCACTCATACTAGTTGATATGCTAAAAAACACGTCCTGCTGATTTTTTTTTTCCAGTCAAAATTACTTGTGCTAGCAAGGATCTAGTAATAACACTGCTTAATACATCAGAGCTTTCGACTGAAATGGGTTACGCTGAAATGTACACTCACAGATGCACATCAACTGGAATATCCACGTCACTCAACTCATAAGAGCTGACAGCAAGCAGCAGTACAGAACTATTCCCCAGTTTTGAGGAAAATAAACCCTTCACTTGTAACCATGCCACACATGTTGCCGATTTGTTTTAGTCCCTGCAAAGAACAGAATAGCTTTGGAGCAAAAATGTACTTAGTAGGAAAAAATAGTATCATAACCTCTTCTTTCATTTCATTATCCATCATCACCTACTCATATCTACTCTCTCCTACCTTTAATTTCTCCTTGACTTTGTCTTCGTATTAGTTTTCTCCCATCAATTTACAGTTATCTTTGGCAGCAGTCTTCATCCAATGCCCAAATGAAAAATAAAGCACATAAATCCACACTCCTGGCATCTGGTTCCAGGTTATCTTCAAATGCATGAAGACAAATCTGATTTATATTAAAAAGCTAGCCATCCAGAATCTTCACAAATATTTTTTAAGTAAGATTTTGAACCTAGGGAACACAAATACACCAACAGAACACCAACCATGCATCACATTCATTAGGGCTGCTCCACAATCACTTAAAGCATGTGGACTGAATCCCAGAATGGAGGGTTCACACTACAGTGGGGCCAGCCCTGGTACAGGTGCGTCCCCTTAAACACATGAAAACTACACCCTTCTCTGTCTCCTTCCAAGAAAAGACTTTGGCAGTGGCACATAGCAGCTTAATATGACAGAGCAGCCATAGCCTGAGAATGGTGTTTGTTTTATACAGATTAAACTGCAAATGAATATATGATTGCTAAATGAGACTTGAAATCTTAGTGCTAGTACCATTCCTGCGCCAGAGCTTCCAGCTCTGTTAGGATGATACTGAAGGCAAGAACAAATAAGTCCAAAAAGCCCAATCCCAGCCTCAATAATATCCTCAACACCTTTCCAAGCAACAGGATCTTTTTCAATCAAAAAAACTCCCAAACAGCAGCAATGACAACTATAGAAATTTGCTTTTATTTTACTAATCAGCAGCACCAGATTTTGTTTTGGCAAACAGATTTATAAAAAGGAACATCTCAACACATTTCAGATTTTGGAAACTGCCTTTGCTATCATGCAGATTTAAAAATGCTTTGAAAAAAAAATATTATTTTTCAAAGGTCTATGGAATTTTTCAAGTAATGCTGGAAGTGTTTTTTGCACTGTTTATACATTTCCCCCTAAAAAATGAAACCAAGGGAAGAGGTACCCGACAAGATCAGCCATTCCCTTCCAAGAGCCTGCTATCCTCTTAGATGGACATTAAACATCATGTTCAGATTGGTCCTGAACAAATATGCAGAACATACTCCTACACTACTGCAGAGCAGAACTAATTTACATTACTTTTAGTAAGATCTCTTGCAGTTAACAACATAAAATTGAGCTTCCTGTATTGAAGTACACAAGTAATGCACACCTAGATTAAATGTCTCAGTTGGAAGAACACAAGGTTCAGCTGAGAAACTGATAACATTCTCCTAAAACTATCTGAACAGGGATACAAGATCTCACCAGATCTTCCTTTTACTGTCCTAACAAAAAGAAACTTAAAATGAAAAATAGCTTAAAATGCACTTATGTTGACTACAAAGAAAAACTTTGCTGCTGAGAGTAAGCCATAATTTTCTATCATCTGATTTACACAGAAAAGCTTGGTTTTTTTCTCCTTTTCTCTTTTCTTTTTCTTGTCTGCAATTGGAGTTGTGAAAAAAAACAGATGTGTTTTCCCAGGTCTGTGCACAACTAAGTGCCTTTAGTTGGTGCTCACAGTACTCCCAGAAGTGGTGAAGAACATGACTATTTCCACCCTACTATTCATAATCAAAAACAGGAGCAGCGTTAGGTCCAGATAAGCCATTAACAAATAAACCACAATTTTAGAACTCAGAAAATACTAAGAAAAAGCGAGCTTCAGTGTTGTGTGACAAAGTGTTTAAAAGGTGCAGTGCAATCAGCAAGTCAGTCACCTGCTGGAATCACCAAAACAGACTTCAGAAGAGGAATCTCCTCTTCTCTCCCAGCTACGGAAGACCAGAATAAGGCTAAAGCGTGTAGCAGCTAGACACACAATTTTTAATGCTGAGGCCAACAATAACCCCAAAAATTCTTGTTCTATGATCTCTTGTTCTTCTCCTCTGTCAACTACATTAGTTCTACACCCATTCCCAGCCTCACCCCAACCTCCAACCAAATCCTTGCTCCATTAGAAGACAGATGGATGTGCTCCTGGCTGCTTCCAAATGAAAGGTGGCTCTTGTATGGGAGCACACATGGCACGGAGGAGTGAACTGGCAGTGGAGACATCATGCTGCACTACAGTAACACCCTCCATACACTTAACTCCCAGCTCCCTCACAACCCACTGATCTTCTTAAATCCATAGGCAGAAAAAAAGTATAAAAATTAACAGCTGGATAATCGACTAGCTAACACCAAAACAAAAGCTGTTTCACAAGAGGACTAGAAAAAATGGTCTTAGTGGAAAAAACACAGCACCAAAGGGTGCTCTCTGAGGATCGCCAATATTGTTTGGTATGTCCATCCCCCTTCAGACCTACTTCATGTACTAAAGCCATTCTTTTTTTCAAAAATTTTTAAGTAATTAAAAAAACAAACCCTGATATATCAAAATCACATGCTCTTCAAATGTAGATAAAGTACTGCTTCATAAATCATGTCTAACTGTCATATACTTCGACCACTTATTTAACATGGTGGCACCTCAAAGTGTGACTCATACTGATCCCAGTGCATTATTGTGAAACGAAATAAACCAAAAACCAAAAAAAAGAAAAAAGAAAACCAACAACAAAGCCCATTATCTATCTCCACCCAGAGAACAACTTTTCCTGCAGGTAATATGGAACAAAGACATGAAAAACTGGATATTCTCTCTTACTAGAACATAATGAACTTAAGTCAAACACTGAGCAGCTACCAACCAACCAGACTTCCCTATCAGGGCTATGGAAGATACCTATCTCCTTCTGAGCGAACTGTAACGCAAAATAACAGAAAATTTAGCCTACTTCAACACACCATTCCTTCTCCTCCTAAGCCTCCCTCCTCTATAGCCTCCTAAAGATTTAAAGGATAAACGTACGTAACGCGCATTTCCCACAAAACCCCGTGGAGAGCTTTCAGAAAGCCCTCAGCAGGAGCCGGAGACCCTCCTGCCGGCCAACGCAGCTCCTCCAGGCTCCGCTTCCCTGGGAGAGGCCTGCGGAGGGAGGAGAACATGTGGCACGCAGACAGCCGCTTACTTCGCCTTCTGGCGGAGGAGGAAGGCTTCATTCAAACTCCGAGGCCGGCGCCGAGAAGCACCCAGGCCCCGTTCCGCAACGGGGAGCCGTGCCGGCCGCGCGGCCCCCACCGCCGGCCGCAGCTCTCACCAGGCCCCGGCCGCCACCGTCTCACAGCTCCCAGGGCCCCGCGTTCCCTCCCCCCGGAGCCTCCACCCAGCACGAGGAGCCCCGTCGCCCGGCGAGAGTGACCCCCGAGGCGCCCTCGGCGTGCCAGGGACGCGCTCGGCTCCCGCCCCCTCCGTTCCGCGGCTCAGGCCCCGCGGCTCCGCGACCTCCGTCCCCAGCCCCGAGCTCTCGGCCCAGGCCGCGGCCCTCCCCCGGCCACATGGCGGTGCCGCCACTCACCCCTTTCGCGGCCCGCGTCGCCCCGCGCTCTTCAGCGCCTCGCCGCCATGTTAGAGCTGGTGCGGCACGGACTGCGTCAGTGGAAGGAGAGGGCGGGAGGGGGGCGACCCCGGGGGCGGTGCGGCGGAGCGGGGCGCGGAGGCGGCGGCCGAGCCTCCCGGGGCCGGGAGGGGCGCTGGGGGGCGAGGACACCGGCCGCGCAGAGCCCTGCCCGCCGGCGGGGACCGCTCGGAAGGCGCCCGAGCGGTTGGGGGAAGGGGCGCCCGCCCCCTCGAGCTCGTCAGCGGCGCTCCGCCCGCCGCCTCCACTCCCCTCGGCCGGGCCGGGCCTGGCGGGAACGAGCGCGGCCTATGAGGGGCGGGCGGTGCGCCGTGCCCGGCACCGGCTGCGGCCTAATTCGTTGGCCGCGAAACAGCGGCCCGGCCGACAGCCCGGGATATTGGCAGGACACGGGTCAGTACGGAGCTCCTAACGGCCCCGGGAGCCGCTGCAGCACTGCTTGGAGCGTGGAATGAGGGCATGTAAGGAGCTAAAAGGGAAGTATCGTGTAGAAAAAGGTCCCTGATCTTAGCCCGTGTGTCTATGCTGCCGTTCAAGTCATATAAATTTATAATAGAAACAGAAGCCTTCTCGCTCTGAGCAGTGAGTGTGGGATTTGTAGGCGGGAAGGGAGGACACGCGTCCTGTGGTAAGCTGCTGAGCAGCCCGCTGAAAGGAGGAACGTCAATCTCCTAACAAATTAATATCCAACATTTGTTTCAAAATACAACAAAAACAAATGAGAGGTTGACATGTGAGTTATGAAATCCTGGAGTGAGTGCAGTACTGAGTGGTGAATCAACACCACGTTATCTGGCCTCTTCAATTTGCTTTAGATATTAATCGATTAACTAATTGATTTCATCAAAACGCAGTTAACTAATTGATTTCATCAAAATGCACTTGGCAAGTCAAAAGTAACAAATTCAGCGTCTTGTAAATGAAAAATCCCTATGATGTGCAGAAGTCACCTTCGTGCAGAGAAGGAATGATGTACCTTTAAAGCACGAGATCATATTTCCTGGAGTTATGTGAATTTGCACAAGGGTAAGCTCTGCCCTGAGTTCACCGTGGGGCTCAGGTCCTCCTCCCTGTCACTTAAATGTGTGTATGTGTTCCTGCAGTCTGCAGCCCAGGCCACCCGCGTTTGCTAGCAGAGAGGTACAGAAGCTGTTCTGGTTACTAAATTAAGCAATTGTCAAATTGTTACAAATCCAGTCAAATTATACATGTATGATTTATAAAACACAGCAGCTCCATAATAAATAAAATGGGGACTATTTTACTAGTCTGAGGGAGTTCCGTTTCGTAAGCAACCACAATGTGAGGTGTAACAGCAGATGAAGAGTCAAAACCAAACCTGTGACAGGTGGCTGCAAAATAGCCCATCGCCAGATTAATGCTGGCTGTGATTTACAGATAGAATGATAACAACTTGAGGCCGTGCCACAGAAAGCTGGAAGGATAAATGAACATGGAGAGTGTGGCATTGCCATTGCCTCCAAGCAGCTGACGCCAGTTATTTTCACTGGTGGTAGAGAAGATCCGGAGAGATGATCTGAAGCTGTTTGTACGCAATATAGATAACACATATGTCACAGCATGTTAGATTTGGGTTTCAGAACATGATGTTAGATTTGTGTTTCAGAATTTAAAACTTTATTTTTATTTTTTGTAAAGTATAAGAAAATACAGCATACAGATAGAGTAGCATAAATGATTCATAACGTTATTTCATGACGTATAACGCTACTGCATAGGACTGCAACAAGTTAGGAGGAATTTCTTAGCTCAGAGGGCAGTGAGGCCCTGACACAGGCTGCCCGGAGGAGCTGTGATCTGTACGTTCGGTAAAGCCGAACACCAGAGCTCCTCTCTTCTTGAACTTCGGACCCGACCGTGTTTTCTATTAGGCAGAGATGTCGTTTCCCCCCTCGGAGTACGTTATATCAAAATGGTATTGATATGACCTTGGAACTTGACAGATATCCTCTTGCCTGCGCTAAGCCAGCCGTTGGCCGCGGGGCCGCCCGGAGCCACCCGCAGCGCCGCTCCGCGTGCCGCCCTTCGGAGCGCGGCCGCCGCTTCCCCGCCCACCGCTGGGCCCTCCCGGCACCGCCCCCCGCGGCGCCCGGCGGCGGCAGCGCTACGTGCGGCCGGGCGGCTTTGGGACGGGATCCGCGCTCGTGAGAGCTGGGAACGGCCTTCCCTCGGGCCCGGGGTAGGGCGAGGCTCCGCGGGGCCCAGGCCGACGCTGGGAGCCGGGCTCGGAGCTTCCCGCTGTCCCCCGTCCCTCCCCGCCTTGCACGCGGCCGGGGGAGCGCTGGGCTGCGGCTGCGCGGGGCCGCTCTCCGTTCTGCCGTACCGCAGCGCGTCCCTGTCCTCGGTGAGCGCAGGGTGAGCGCGTTCTCTCCTTGGCGGAGGGTTTCTGGGCTTTCTGTAGCTTGTAATGTAGTTTTGAAAACGCTTATCGTATTTCCGCTGATAGAAAATGACTTTAAATACCTTCTTGTGCTTTTAGTTTGTATTTTGCATGGTAGATAGAGGATAGAATTAGATAGAATTTTTTAGGGAGGTATGCTTCCTGGTTTGTATCAGCGTGTTTCAAAACACCAAGCGTTTCTTCTTGGTTTTCTTTTTATAAGACATTAGAATAAGATGCCGCTTAAAATCGTGACAAATGCCTTGGATCTGCCGAATACCTCTCAGAAAGAGCATCGCTCAGAGCTGTTCCCGCTTCCTAGCACAAGGGAAGAAGGCAATTCAGTTAGTTCTGACAGCTCTATTGTGGCTTCTGTTTAAAAGCCATTGGAACAACCACTGATGATTGCTGCTTTTGACTATTATAACTGGGTGTGTTTGATTCCGTGCATATGCATCTACACAGCATTTGTTGATAACCTGAGGAATGTGGAGGATTGCCAAACAGTTTTTGACAAGTGATCAGCTTAGGACTTGAGATTTCATTGAGGATTGCTGGGCTGTGATTTAAGAGTGACTTGATCCTTTGGTCTGTTTCAGTTTGTTTAATCCACTTTATAAAATCTTATACGAGGTCCTCCCATTTCTAACAGCACGTATTGGTGTCCTTAGATGGAAACTTCTTACAGAAGTTGCATGGAATAAATAGCATCACACAGCTTCTTCCAGTGATAAATTGGAGTAGATTCTTTGTAAGCACAAGGAATGGAGCAGGCAGAAGCAATAACAGCTGCCTGTAAAGGGGGAATATAAAGCAAATTCATTATAGAAGAAGTACTTGCTGTGTAATAGCTGGAAAATGTTTACCTTTTTGCACTCTTTCATTTTGCATCGGGAACAACCTTTCATGTTATAAGGCATCATAAGTTAAAACTGTTCAGAGCTCAGGAGCTTGTGCTCTCTCACTTCCTTTTACTGCAAACATTTCCCTTGAGCCCCCTGTTGTCATGATGGAGCAGCCTCCATATGAGAGCAAGTCTCGATTACTTGTGCTCTCCTTGCACATGAAAAAGCCCATTTTTGACTTCTCATTATTAGCCTGGCAGCACATGCATTTTTGAGGTAGCATTTTGAATATGGAAATATCTTCTAAGTTTATTTAGAACTTTGTTACATTTGGTAGTAACACTTAACACTTCATGTTCTTTGTTCACTCTCAGAATTCAGAGCTTTTTTTTTTAAGCTTACATTAACTACTACGTTAAAATGCAGGTACATTGATTTTTAGGTAGGATTCATGACTATATCTAACTGCTTTAATTCTGTCTCATTACAGGTACCTCAGAACTGAATTACGGATATAGTGACTGTACAAGATGAAAAGAGAAGAAAAGAAGCTCCCATTTTTCAGATGCCCAAATTTGCTTTGTGGAACAATGTTTTACTGTGAAAAATGAAAGAATTTTTCTAGACTCCTTAAAGCTAGCTGATATGCTTAGAAAAAATGTTTTGTTTGAGGCAAGTTTGTTTGTCTGCACTGAGACATTACCAAGTCCGAACTCTGAGCAGCGATCTGCTTCTGAGCCAGATAAATAACTGTACCCACGAAGATGAAGTGTTCAGCCTTGTTGGTAGGAACAAGGCCAGGCTTTCTGAAAAGCATGTGGGAATTGCATTGAATGTGCTATGGCAGTTGCAGAAGAAGAAGCCACTTCTCTTAAGGACTACTGACTATGTAAGAAATCACTCCCAGTTTCAAACTCTTTGCTTTTTAGCAGAAAACAAAGTAGAACACATGGATAATGAGGCAGTAGTGGATACTCTGTATAGTATACTGAGGTAAGCAGTATTATGTTGATTTCCACATCTATATGTTGTGCATCTGGTAATAAAAAGAGGGTGTTTTTGGAGTAAAAACTCCATCTGCAAGGGAATCTAACTTCCTGTGCCAGATCCAGGCAGGGTTGATATGTTTTGCACTCTCGAGAAATGAAAATGTGATTATGAATTCATAAATGTTTATAATGCATTTCTGGGTACATTTGTTTGATTGGAGGGATCAGTGGAGATGTAGAGCATGACAAATAATGGGAAGACATTTGTCTCTTAGGTTAATTCCTTTTAATTTCTGAAGCAAACTTTCAAACTGCTGTGGCTTTGATTTTTCTGAAGGCTCAATGTGGAAAGCCATGATCCACTGGCAGGAGTGCTCGTTACAGAAGCATGGAAAAGATTAGAAAGGCAAGTACTGTACTAGTATGCTTTGTGAAAGTTGCAGGCATCATCTGCTTCACACGAGGCTACCGTGTGGACTTTTGTACGCACAAAATGTTTTCGTATAAAATACCTGGGTATTTTGTCTGAGTTCAGGTTATCACTATATCACAGGAAATGTGTAAATATTTTGTTCCCTTGTTTTGTAATTTGAATGTAACTTCTAATTCAACAACTGCATAAATTGTGTTTTTGCCTTCAGTTATTCACAAGAAATGAACGGTAAATATTCTCTCTTTGTTTGATGTCTTAACAGCCTTAGTTTACCAGCTTTGTCTAAATTTGCACTGTGTTTACACAAGCAACACAGACATTTTAGTCCCCTAATTGGCAAAATAGCACATCTTGTGGATGTGAAACTGGATTCTATACAGGATATAAGGTAAGTGTCAGAGTGAAAGTGGGGTTATATGGAAAAGATGTGCTTTGTGTATTGGTTTTCATAGAAAAGTTCACTCGGGTTAAAACGATTTCCCAATTACTTTTTGAAGAACTTATTTGTAACCACTCTAAGATCTTAATTAAAATCAACATTCCTCCTAAAGTGGAAAAAAAGATATTCCTTTAATCTGTTCCTAAATTTCTTCTGAACTTTTTTGAGAATATACATGTTGATTCACCAGATATCTGTTTACCTTGAGATTAGTAGTTTCTCTGTTATGACATGATTAATAGTGATAAGGAATCTTAAAACAGTTCTATTTTTATTTATCTTCAGAGCATTTTTTTGTCATGGTGAATTAATCAGTTATTTTGCTAAGGTGTTTGTTACATTATCCCAGTACTAAAATTCAGTAGAATCATAGAATCACCAAGGTTGGAAAAGACCTCCACGACCATCCAGTCCAACCATCCACCTGTCACCAGTATTTCCCCCAAACCATGTCCCTTACTACAAAAGTAGAACTTGTCCCTAGCCAAAGAAGTCCGAGCTTATTTTTCTTGCTTCTTCTCCCTGGGCCATTATAGCAAATAAGTGCTGCTCTTTTTTTCACTGCCTTTTACAGCACTATTGGTCTCTGTTTATTTTCAGGCATGCAGAGCCTGCTTATGAAATTAATTGAATGAGGCTGCATTTCTTCACACAGTTGACTCTCCTTTATCTTAAGTTATCCCATCTGAAAGGGATTTTTTTCTTTAGAAGTGGTGGTGACCCTTCTCCCTGTTCTGTATCTTGGGAATTGTTTGGGGTTTTTTTATTTTTTTTCTCTGAAGTTTAAAGATCTTTTTGCAAAATTAGTCAGGTCAGGAGTTTGCCTTAGGCAGACACTTTCATCACGAACAACTTTGTAAGTGGTGAAAAATCCCAGTCATTTCAGTAATTCTCTGAAAACAGAATTCTAAAGTTATTTGGACAAATGTTTTTTGCTGAGCTGTTTTTTGTACATTAGATTCAGAACTCCTTGTGACATAGGAGTCAGCAACATCCTAACTAATGTTCCTTTATTTGGCTAATTTATTTGAGAAGTCTAAAATGTATTATTTAATCGTGTTCATTTGTATGCTTAAAATCTTTTGAATTTTTTAGGATCTTGTCAGTTTTGATGATCAGTGTATCTGATGTCATCTCACAAAGTTTTCAAGATCGATTACTACAGAAGGCAGAGCAACTGTTGGGAGGAGAAGTCCACTTCAACTATGCCAAAAGAATAGTACAGTTTCTTCAACTTATTAAACTGTCATATCCTCCATTGCTAGAAAAATGCAACAAGATATTCTTAAAAAGCACCTCTCATCTTGATTTAGACAATATTAGTCTTATTTTTGGACTATATGAGCACTTGGGTTTTGACAGTGCTGAGTTCCGCTTGATTGCTAAACAGCTGCTGTCTGAATCAGTAGATGATTATCACGAACCTGAAGCCTTTGCAAAATTATTTTTTGTTCTTGGGCCTATGGCTGGATCCAAGGTAAAAGAAAGGTAAGAATCTTAACAAGTATTATTTTTACACAGTCTTTCTCAGAAATTGAAATTCTATAGGTATTTTGAGGAATTTCTGAGCCTATTTGTGACGCCTGAGCCTTAGGTTTTCTGCTTGTAACTTATAACAGTGAATTGTTTCATTGGAGAAACAGTGTCATAGCATTTTGTCTTGAAACAGTTGCATAGAAATTTGTATCTAATAACAAAGGGGCGCAGGAATATTGTTACACAAGGCCGTCTTGTACCTATGTCTCTTAAGCTCTATCTATCCTTTCACATTGGATAGTGGTAACAAACTTGTTGCTTTTTCCCTGAGAGATACATGCAATAGTATCTATTACATTTTCCTTTTAAGGTTTCAGTATCTGAAACAATTGGAGTCTTGTCCTATCCCAGTTTGCTGTACAAAATCACAAAACTGTAGGGGTTGGAAGGGACCTCAAGAGTTCATTGAGCACAATCCCCAGATCACTGAGTCCAGCCTCTAAACACACCACATCCAATATGAAAGGGTGGCAGCAGGGAATCCTCCAGCATTAATTTAGCAATTAGTGCACTGTTGCATTGCTGATCTTGGTCTGCCTGCATTTTTTGTGCCACATAATCCTTTTTGGGGGTGCTATTGTTCACGGTTCTCTCAAAGTCTTCAGTTTTAGGCAGAATTTATTGTACTAATTATGATTTGCAATGTTTTCAGGTTTTACTTCAGTGGTATTTCTTTCTGTTCGAATTTCTGGATATTCTTTACCATAACCTATGCAATAATTTATTTTCTTTACAAGAAGTTTAGCCAGTTAAACTGATCAACACCTTTTTGTAAATTCTTCTTTCCTTTTTTGTGGAAGTCATAGTGAGACAGAATGATTTATTAGCCTTATTTGCCCAGAATCAATTCAACCCATTTTTCTGTCTGTAGCTTGCTGGTTAGTGGTGTTTTTTTCTTTTTATTACTTTCAGAAGTGTTGGACTCAATGTCCTGGTTTTATACATTTGCATCTTTTGTCTATTCCATGCTGTTCAGAAGAAGGGTTCATGAAATAGAATTATCTAGCTGGGGAGAATCTGTTTTCCTGTATTTCCTGATGTAGTCGTTGGTTCTTTCCATCTCAGACAAAGAATATTGTCGCAATCTTTGCTGTGACTTTTCAGCGGTTTCTCTTTGGAAAACAAATTCTTTCTTCTCTTTAGGTTGCTAGCAACTGCAGCACACATCGCAGAAGGATTTAGCAGTCATCAAGTGTTAGTGATACTGAAGACAATGCAGAAAATGAAATGTAGACATTCTCACCTGCTTGAAAAGTAAATTTTTACAAAAAAATACAAAGTAATTGTATTCTGTAGCTTATAAATTACTTTCATGTATTATGAAAAAATATACAGTATCTTTTGGGGGTGGAGAGTGTGTCACATACAAACACGTGCACGCCGTATATAATTATCTGTTGCAGACTTTAAAATATTACATCTTGACCCTGAAGTGATTGAATAATTCAGGAATTTCACAGAAGGGCATTTTAACCCTATCTAGTTAATGTAATGTAGTTTTTAGCTTATTTACTATTATATGTGATCCGTTTTGTATAAACTTAGCATGTGACAATTACTGTAAACTCCTGAGGCAATGAGAATATAGTAAACAGCAGAAAATATATCCTGTCTGGTGGTCCTGTTACTGATGTGAGTCGTTTCTTCAAAAGTTACTGTGCCCTAACTTGACTTACGAAGTCTTGCATCTTTAAGAACTTGGGTCAGATTCTCTGCAATTGTAAAGTGAACAACAAAACTGAGGTGGAGAAGAGTGCAGGTGTATATAATGCTCCATGTGGAACATGGGGCACCCCTTCTTCATTTGGGGTGTTGTGTTCTGCAGTATCTTCTGCATTAGCATAATGTCATGTCATCTTTTTTCTGTTTGTATTCAGAATGGTTTCTGTTCTGCACAGACACTTGGATAGCTATCACGTATTGCAGTTGGTAAGGTTAACACAGTGCTTGGTGTTGTTGCATTGCCACGATCAGGAGTTGTTTGCCAGACTGAAAATGTTGTTATTTGGGTAAGCGTGTGCTCTTGAAAATTTAGTCTTATTCAATTGAAGTATTACATAGTAGTCTAGTTAATATTTTAAATAACAAGCTAAAATATTTGTTTTCATTAATTATGAAGATCAGGCTTTTACAGTGATTTAATTTGATTAAGCACAAATATCGAAGGATAGGAAACGGGTTTTGTCTTGGCTGCAGATCTAGGAGTATCTACTAATGAAAGTGATGCCTTTTAGAACATGGTTTTTTTCCTCCTCCATTGGCTACTGCAACATAAAGACATTGAATAAGAAATTCTGGCTGATATTTTATAGGAAGGATATGTATTAATCTATTATTTGATACTTAAAGAAGCAATAAATGGAAAGTAAGTAAGATCTGAACAAGTGCAAGTATGAAGCAGAAATACTCTTCTGCAGATCAAAGAACTTTCTAGTTAGTTCTCATTGTTATGAAGAGATCTGTGATCGTTACTTTCATTTTTTGTGGATGATACCTTTGTGTTCCTTGGGCACCTCATAACCTGGTGCTCCCCAGGACACCAGCAAAGAATAAGTTGATATGTCTATCACAGAAATTATCCTTGCCCTAGAAACTCAGAAATTCCTTATTATGAGCTTCTATGCTGTTAGTAACACCAGCTAAGATGCTCACTGAGATCTTCCCCTTTTCAGTTTGAATAAGTTAGAATGAAGAAGTTAATCTTGAAAAAAAAAAAAAAAAAAAAAAACAGCAGTTACTGTCTGTGTGAATTCTGTGTCACTGATTTTGAGCTTCTTTTTTTCTTGGAAAAATATGCTACTCTTAACTTTTTGAAAAGAACTTTAATGCAATCCTGCTTGTGACAGGGGCATTGGAACTTGATGGTCATTGAGGTCCCATCCAGCCCAGGCCATTCTATGATTCTATGAATTTGTTTGCTTTCTTAAAAAATAAAACAAGCAAATGTTTGCACTCTGTCAATATTGATGAGCTGTTTTTCTTTCTGTCTCTTTTCAGTTTTTTAAAATCTAGTGTCATACCTGCTGATACAGCTGCAATAATTCGTGCACTGACCATGCTTCCATCCCCTCAAGCTGAGGAAATCATTATAAACAAAGCAACGGCAGTTCTACCTCAATGCAGGCTCCAGGACCTGAGTTGCATTGCTACAGCTCTTGTCAGATGGAATCATTATGACAAGTTGCACTGGCAAAAAACTTCTGAACTACATGCAAAGCTTCTGCAAAGATTAAATGACTGTGGACTTCAGAGGCTTCAGAAAGCCAGAGACTTAAATCCCCTGTTGGAAGAACTCACACGTGTGAATGGAGAGTGGTTGCAGGAAGTCATCAGTGAGGAGGCTGTGGCTACATGTCTACGCTTGATAGATCAAGTAACATGGGCAAATGTATTACAACTGTCTGTTTTTCTCATAAAAACAAACCATCGCTGTCCTTCATTACTTGACAGAATAGCATCTGTGACTGTTCAAAATATAAACAAGGTATTAGAGTTTTTCTTTTAAACTACTGTGTAAGTTCTTTAGTTAGAAAAGGACAGGATTGCAGCAAATAGAGTAGAATTCAGGCCCTGGAAATCCTCTGACTTTTACAGTTTTACCTAGTTGGTTGTGTGTTTGTTTCTCTTGAATTTTTGTTAAATATCTAGCTTTTTTTTTTTTTTTTAATCGAGTTTATACAATTTACCCTTTCAGCTCTCTTGCAGCAGTTTTATATACAGCAGTTTTCTATTGATAGAATGAAATTACAATCACATGGATTTGGGCTTGGCTACTGTTTTGGAAGTAGAAATTTAAATTACTGAAGTTGTCTCATCCTTTTCCATGCTGCACACAGTTTATAATGGCTGTCATGTTGGACCAGAAGTCATCCTAGCTCAGAATCCAGGCTTTGACAAGCATGAGAGCATGTGGTTTTGTAGCAAGGACAAATGAAGGTTTTGAGATCGTCTCCCTGGAACAGCCTTTCACAGATGCTGAGATTTTCTAGGCTAAAGATGGCCTGCGGATAATTTTCTTTAATAGCTGTTTTAGGATCTGTCCTATACTTTTTTCTGCATTTGAATCCTCTTATTTTTCGAGCCTTTACAAAACAATACACTGTCAATTCATATAGAGAACTGTGTTCAGCATCTCCATGGTTATGTGCTAAAAATGATTTGGTGTGGCTTTGCACAGAAAGGTACATTCCTTGTACTTTTTCTCATTCTACATCCTTCTTGATTTGAAGGATTTGAATAGCACAGTGCTAGGAGCACTTAGCACTTCTCCTGAGCACTGCATTAATGTTTTTTTCAGAGAAAAATCCATGCTGCTTCTAAGAGTTTTCTTCACTGTAACTCTTTCCGCACTTGTCTTTCTCTTTGTCCACTGAAAGCTTTTTTACTTCCATGTGTTACTCTGCACTTTCTTCTCTATAGGTTTCCTTTTTTACATTTCTGTTCAACCAGCGTTAGGTCAACCTTAATGCTTTGTGTTCAGCTTTACATTTGACCATCTAAAATATTCCTTTACCACTTTACAGTATACTCACATCACATGGTATATAATTTTTTTCGTTACCCCATCTTGTGTGGATCTCTTCAATAACCTGTGTTTTTCATCAAAATTATTGTTTTCTTGATGTGTTCTCCTCCTTCCCCTCCTTAATTTGGAATTGATGTAGAAGACATTCCGTTTTGTCTTGTGACAGTGTAGTTAAAAAGAAGTGAAAACACTGGGTGGGAAACCTTTTAAAAATCATAAAGTCTAAGCACATGGTAACACTTGGATCATCTACATCTAGTAGATTTTTATTTTTATCCATTGTTGCAATTTTAATGACTTATGTATTTTATTATTTTTATTTTTCTATTCAGGAAGATTTGAGGACCAAAAAAAAAAACCCCACAAAAAAACCCACTTCATCATTAAGTCTCCATATTCATAAAATCCTTTTTACTACAAAACAGTTTTAGAATACTTTTCAACAGCTCAGCTTAGGACTTTTTTTTCCCCAGATCCACCCATTGGAAATGTATTTCATTCTCTATCTTTTCTCTGTTCTGAACTATGATCCTCCTGCCAATGAAGAGTTCTTTGAGAGTTGTATCCAACATCTGACTTCTAACTTGAGTAAGTATATTAGAAGAATATAGGCTGACTGCCACTGAAATATTTTATTTGTACTGTGATTAAGATACATTTTTAAGCCAAGTAAAAAAATGTGTCTGTGTGCTCTATGAAATTAGAAGTATATTTCTGGTTTTGTTGTTGTTGTTGTTGTTTCATTTCACTCTTTAAAAATTACTGTTGGTACAGTACAGTGTAGCATAGAGCATAGCATAAAGCAACTGAAAAGTCTGATTAGTGCACTATGCTGTCACTGAAAATAATTTCTTTGGCATTCCCCAAGAAGTCATTATTTGGGAACAGGACATGTTTTAGAGTTCACCAAAAATGCCTAAGTTGCAGGGGGAAATGTGTAGATGCCCATTTTTTTCATTTTTTATTGATGATACAGCCTAATAGAAATGTGCAAACTTGCTAGATACTGAGATATTGTGAGGTTAACTTTTTTTGTTTTTAATGTTAAGACAGCGTTGGGAAGTAGAAAAGCGTTACAAGTCGTTTCAGTGTCCTGATGTGTTAATATGGATTTCTGTTTGGTTTATAAAGGTTGTTTTGAAACTCACCACTTGGTGCTGCTGGGTTACGTTCTGGCAGTGGCTGGGTATTTTCCTGCAGCTCTCATAAAGACAGTATTTGATGTTTCTTTCCTAAGCAGATTGGATGCTCAACTTGAAGGTAAGTATCTAGCTCTGATGAATTGGGTTATGTAACATTCAGTATAAAATGAAATTGTGGTCATCTATGTAACTTGAGAGAAAGTAGATTTGCTCTTTAATTTGCTTGGTCTTCTGAAAAGACTGCTCTGTATGATCTAGTCAGTATTTGAATGCTAGAAGGGAAGGAATAAACAAAATCTCTGTTTTAGAACTACTGGCATATATTACAGATGATGTTGCCAGATGAGACAAATTCACTTTAAGAAAGATATAGTCAATTTACTGCACTCGGTATACTTAATTTTAATGGAAATAAAGTTATCTGAATATAGTATTACGAGAAATCATTGCAGTTCAAAGCTCAAGAAATTATGTGGAGTTCTGGTCTGCAAAAAATGAGTCCCACTGGACTCTTCTTTCTAAATAAGAGATTGAATGTTTGACTGTTTCCTGTCCTTGTTTGCTATTGATGCGCTGTTACCATTTTGCCACAGGAAGATAAAAGATGAGGATTTAAATTAAGTTCTATTTCTTCTGTCATGCTATTGCTCTTAATATTGAGCAAAACCTATTTTTATTTTTTTCTGTGAGGGATTTTGAGAAGTCTTCTAAAATTGTGTAGTGTATATTTTGTAATACTGTAGTATAAAGCTACTTTATTTTTAGTAAATGATTCAGAAATGACAATCTTGTTGAATATAATGGGTTTTCACTTTCCAATACTCACCTTTTTTTATTTTGCTTCATTTAGTCCTGTCTGATACCTTAAAGCAGAGGGTCCGCTCACGGCTTATGAAACTGAACAGAGCGGTCTGTCTGGAATGTCCAGAATTTCACATCCCTTGGTTTCATGAGCACTATTTCCAGCGTGTATTGTGTAAAGGTAAGTCATTGAGGAGAGCTGCCCTTGTTACTGTAATAGGCTGTTTCCTACAGCCTGCTAGGCACTTGTTCTGAAACTGTTGTGCTGACTTTAGCACACAATAGAAGCTCAGAAAGGCATGCCCCATTATACACTGAAGTGATTTTCTTCAGAAGTGAGAACAGTTAGTAGATGCAAAACAGCAGGGTATTTTTTCCTGGGTGAACTGATATATTGGAGAAGAGAGATTTATATGTAAGAAATATGATTTAAACAAAATAGAGATGGTGTATTTGACACAGAAGATGGCTTAAGAATTGGAATCATCAGGATTGTCTTCTTGAGGAGATACTGTTTTCAGAATGGAACACTTTGATGACTTAGCAGTTCAGCTTCCTAAGGGCTGACATCTTCTTTGAAAGAGTCAAGGTCCATCAAGGGTATGAGATGGAGTGGTGAAGTGTTCAGACTCATAGATGTAGCAGCTGAGATCTTTCAGAACAACAGCAAACTCGGAAAGTCTAGCTGATGTAAACACAATGTGTCCTCCATTAATTCATATGGGCATTGCTATCTGACAGGCTGATCTGCTTTCTTGTGTTAAGAAATTTGCAATAAGTGGAGAAGTAACAGTTGACTATGTCTGTAATAAATACAAAATAATTAAATACTTATTTAACAGTCTAATCATGATTAAAAACAAATAAAATCCAACTTCTGAAACCTGCTACCGAAGTGCTTGTTGTATGTGAGAGGGAAAATTGGGATGGAAATTCTGGATTTGCAGTTTGTGCTTAGTAGGCACCTGTCGCTTTCTACCCAAAAGATGATGATGTGACCTCTGAGTTATGATGGAATAACACCAAGGATCACTGGGAAAGCTTGAATTCAGTAGGCTGACTATCAAAAGTGCAATGTCACAAGGCACTGATTCAAAACTTCAGCTGTTGAGTGTTCTGATTTATTCTTTTTTTTTTTTTTTTTGTCTTTGTAGGCATTAGCCGAATAAATCCACTGCGACAGCATGTTCACAGATTGCTGGCAGAGATTTTAGGAGGGAGCCATTATGCAAGAGTGTCTGTTCTCACACCATACTACTATGTAATAGGTGAGAAGGTTCTACCTTCAAAGATTGTTTTGGAGACTACTGATAGCACTGTTATCACCAAGGCTGGGAAACCCCTGGGACTGTATATTCCAAGGCCACAAGATACCACAAAGAGGAAATGACTGTTCTGGCAGTTTGTATAAAGTACACTTTCTAACAGTTTTGCATAATTCAGATTCAAACGTTAGATATTTTTAATGATGGTTGTCACACTATGCTGAAAAAATTATTATCCCTTTTTCTGTCCCATTTATTTCTGTTGTGTTTTCTCAACAGATTTTGAATGCATTCTGGATAAAAATAAAAAGCCTCTTTCTTACATGTCTCAGAACGTACTCCTGGATGATTTGAGGGGAACACACTTGAGACATGACATCAAGGAGGAAGAGAGAAAGGCACTTCCACAGGGGGCTCACAGGTTAGTACGTGAAATCCTTACACATTAGCTCTTCCAGCTTTATATCAAATTTGGTCTAAATTTTTGAAGCTTATGTTCTAAATAGTTGACAGAATACTTGGGATAGTTTTCTGCTCCTTTTTCCAAAAACTTCTTTAGTAAACCTTCCTGAGTGTAGTGGTTTGACCCTAGCCAGAAGCTAAGCTTCCATCCACTTGCTCACTTACTACTCCCAGTGGGATGGAGATCAGCATCTGGGGGGAAGAGGAAAAAAAAACCCTCTTAGGTCAAGATAAAAACAGTTTGATAAGTGAAGAAAGTTTGTTTTTTAAATAAAAGAAAAATCCGTGGTGCAGATACAGCCACTTATCACCAGCAGACCAAGTGCAGCTAGTTGCCAAGCAATGACTAATATGGAAAAAATGCCCTGTTTATTGTGGAGCATGATTTTACATGGAATGGAATATTGCTTTGGCCAGCTGAGGTCTCAGCTGGTTCCTTCCTAACCTCTCGCCAAACCCAGCCTACCCTCTACGAGGGCAGAGACAGACTCAGGTCTTAATCGCTGCACAAACAGCATGTGGCAACAGACAAAACATGGGTATGTTATCAACTCTGTTTTGGTCACCTGCCTAAAACATAGCACCACGCAAGATGTTATGAAGCAAATCATCTCCACCTCAGTCAAACTCAGTACAATAGAGCAGATGAGGGTTCTTGGAATATGTATTTTATGACACTGTTATGATACTGTTTTCCTCCAACCACTTCAAATGTAAACCTTGAAAATGCTGGTTGCTGGTTTTGTTGTTTAAACAGAACAGGTGAAAGAAGGAAATGCTCTTCCTAAAGTTCAAGTATCTCCAGATATGTAAGAAAAATGTTTTGTCTACTTTCAGGGAGTTGTTTAGTTTTCATCTTCTAGGAGTAGTTAGATATATCTAGCAATTTATCCTGCAACTGTCAGTGCTGAACAGTTTACTTAATGCAGAGTTTACTTAATCTGAAAGAAAATGTACAATCCTTTGTTTGCAGAATTGCTTTGGAATTTCTTGATTCAAAAGCTTTTAGTAAAGATTCACGTCACCTGAAAGGGGAACCTGCAGTGAAAAAACGACACCTGGAAATACTGGGGTACCGGGTCATTCAGGTGAGCAGTCAACAGTATTTTGTCTTCTGTTGAATTGTGTTGGTAGTGCGGACTGATGGATTTTCCTTCCAAGAGATTTAAAGACAGCTTTCCTCCAGTAGTTAAAAGCACCTACTAAATGAGAGCAATTTTCAAATTTAGAGGAGGAATTTCTAGCTGTTTATAGACTTAATAGAACTTAACAAATCTCTGACAGCAGCTGCAGCAAGGCCGAAGTCAAAAAGTCTTAGTGTTACCTTACTGCAGGCAAACTAGCAATCTGAACATAGCCTAAGCAAAGCCTGAGAAAGCGTGAAACAAGAGTTTCAGTTCAATTCACCAAAGGTTTTCATATGAGAAAAAACTGAACGCATACACAGAGCCAGTGATGGCAGCTCTAAGAGGGTGGTGGAGGCTGGCTGGCTGTTGCAGTGATAGAAACATGGCTGCAGAACTAGTGACTAGAGTTAATTCCCACTCAGGAGCATAGATATATTAGGAAGCTCATAATACAGATTCTCCTGTATAGATATTTCCTATGTCACCTACTCTGACTTCAACTAGAAGCTTCTATAAGCTTAAGTTTTGGGGTGGGCGGGTTTTGTTTGTTTTTCCCTGACCAGAATCAACATCCTTTCTTGTACTGCTCTGAGATTAAATGCTGGGCTACTGATACACCATTTCAGTTTGTTTCAACATTCCAAACCAGTGACCCTGGGTTTTTCTGTCTTAATGGGTTTCAAAATACCTCAGGTGAAAGATGGGGTAATGGAGCTGTCATAGCCTGTATTGTATGCGTATCTGCTTTACATCTCTGCAACTACTACTTTGTGGAAGCAAAATGATTATATTTACATAAGGAAATAAATTTATCTTTTCAACATTAAAACATACCTAAGTTTTAGAAGGGCACGGGTGATAAAACATTTTAAAACGGAGAACAATAGAACCTTTCTCTGCCGTAAGACTGTATGTGACTTGTATCAGGCATCATTAGCACTAAGTTTGTGTGACTTTGTTCTACAGATTCCTCACTTTGAATGGAATTCTATGGTTCTGTCCACAAAACCTGAACAGCTAGAATATCTGAGAAAACGTCTATATGAAACACAGTGATACCAAACATATTATTACATTTTTTTAATACACTTTGTATAACATTAAATTTGTTGTAACCCTGGAATACTTTCCAAAATCTGTTTGTGAGTCGGCTGGACTAAGGCTTGCCATAGGTATTGGGTGTTATGAGACTGGATCCTACATTTAGGGGCTGTAAAAGGCTGGTCACAATAAGCTACAGAGATGTGGTTGGGATACATAAGAGCCCCTGTTACTGGAAGCTATTATGTAAGTATATTGGTCCATGACGATTTTGCTGTACAATTGCATTATTGCTTACTGAATATATAGCACAGAGATTTGACCAGAGATTAAACTGTCCAAAGAAAGAGCTGGAAATAGAGACTGTGGAAGAGGAGGGAGCAAAAGGAGTGGAAACTAAATCTGTCCTCCAGTGTGTGACAAAATGAGCAATGGGGATCAAACATAGTCGCTGTACTGTGAAACTAACAAACTGAAATGTGGATTTACTAAGAATAGTGCTGCTATTACAGCCATTATGTTTTCATCTTCTAGAACAGAGATAACGTGGGTGGCAGTGTCAGGGGAGGGTGTTGTGCAGTGAGGAGCCACCAGCTGATTGCTTTTTCTGCCCTGTGATATGGCATGCACAAAAGAAGTAAAGGCTTGAATCCTCTGGAACGCCTTCACATACCTGAAAGGTAAAGTAGCTTGAGCGGTCTGGCAGTCACTCACACCCATTAACACCTGCAGTCCAGTGCAGTGCAACTTGGAAGGGATAACTGAGGGATAAGGAGGAAGTATTTCTTATGTCAGACACAGGCACCCATTAGCGACCAGATAATTTTTGAAGATGTTTGTAATTAGCAGTTGGACAACTCCTTACTAGTAGTAATTAAACAAAATTAATCTGTATAAGCTGCTTGTTCTGTAAATAAGGGAGCATAAAACAGTAAAATAAGGCAGAAAACTGAAACCAGGAATTGAGAGCAAGAAAAATCTTCAGAGTCATACATACTACCTTGGTGATTAGTGGTAAAAATGCCTTATTTGTGATGTTTCAAAACCATCTGCCAGTTACATTACCAGCTTCCTGTGATCACATGGAACCAGGGTTTTGTCAGGACATGTAAGGTACTGGACTGTAGAAGGAAAAAGTGGAATAGCCAAGAGAATGTTGATTGTAAAGGAATAAACTGTAGGGTGGTTATACTATGTCAAACCAGCCCATTTTCTGAAGCAGCCATGTGTGGCTATAGTTCCTACTACATCACAATGACTGCAAGTTACACCCCTCCTTCACATACACAACTTGTGTACGTTTTCTTGCATTTTTAGAGAAGCAATAGGCACTCTTTTTACCATGTGCTTTGAAGCCTGGCAGAGGTAAGTGTTTACATTTCTGAACTGACCACTATGCACCTGGCTTTGTTTTTGGTTTTTTTTTTTTTGTTAAAAACCTCAATAATAGGAGAAGAGTATATTTTTTGACTCAGTCCAAATGAATGCACTGATGAAAAGCCAGGAAAAACAGACAGAGCTGACCAAAGCTGCAGTGTTCTCCTGAGGCAATTCTGTATGAGATGACTGAAAGCACTAGTAGAGGGTTGTCTGATTATGGTGCTTCTGATCAAACTGACAAGGGCTAAAAGGGGGCTGCTGTAGGAGAGTGCTTTGGGAAAAGCCCATTGAAGGCACAGTATATGGAAGGACTACATGCACATTATTTTTCATGCAAAATGGAGAAAATAATTATAGAAGTTAGGATATCAGAAGGTGGGCTTCTGTATGACCCTGCTTCTGTACAGGTGGGCATCAAGTAGCAACTGGGGAGTGTGAAAAGCAGCAGTGGCTATAGATGAACAGATTTGTCAGGGATGGTCATGGGCTTGAGATGGACCCTGCAGTTCAAATGGATAAAGTTATGGGTACTCATAATGACGATTAAGTCTGACTACAAGTGGATTCAGAAAATACATCTACACAAAATATAAGACACCATCATGTGATATTTTAACAGTGTTAAAAACAGTTTAATTGTTACTAGTTAAAAGTTTAAATGTTAAAATGCATCAATTATTTCTTGGGTAGGTGCTTACTGGTGATCAGTTGTTTTAGCATTTTTCATAAATGCTTATTAATGGCCTCAGATTTCTGAGAACACTCTCATGAAATATTTGCTTTGGAAATAAATACAAAAGCATAAAAAACGGGCAATCCTTGTTATGACAAACCAAAACATAACAGGTGAAACAGCAAAACTATTATCCTTGTAAAATTCTCTCTTTTTCCTCACAGCTGCCTACTCAGCTTTGGTTGGTGCTTCCTAGGCCACATAATATACTTCTGTTCTCAATATGCACTTCAAATCCAGGCTCCATTGAAAATGTTTTCAAGTATGACTGAAGAATGCAGGAGTTGCATACACTGTTGAAGGGAGAAATCAGGCTGCATTAACAGCTGGTTAGAATAAAATCAGCACCTACTAGTTGTATTTAACACTCCATTCATTCTTGAGTACTGTTTACAGATTAGCCACCACTGTCCTGGACCGAGAGTAAGATTTATTTCCCGTGAAGCAGAAATCTTCTAATCAAGATTAATTAGAAGTCCTCAGGATTTTAAAGTTTAGCGAAAAATTACTTCTTATTGATCAGCTATTAGATAGATAGATTAACTGTTTAACAGTTACACTGTTAACTAGTATGCTGCTACAAAAATCTGAACAATCTGGAGACATTTTCATGCAATAAATTCAGAAGAGCCTATAGAAACTCCTGCATCACATCAGTTTTTCCAGTATTTTGTTTACAGTTTCGATAACTTGAAGAGATTTAAGCGTGTAGCCAAGCAGGAAGCTCCAGTCGCATATCGGATCTCTTTCAGTATGCCAGCCCACTCCTTCTTTTCATCATCATACCTGCATTTGAGAAAATAAGGTCAGAATGTAGCTTTGTCTACAAAAAGGAGGATAGTCCACCTGTTCCAAAGGCTTGTAGCAGCCTTGTGCTGAGCACTGCTACAGAAAGCTGCTTTTGTCCTCTTAAACTGAAGAGAAAGATATTCTCATCCTTGTGAGTTCTCTCTTTTTCCTGAGCCCTAAATTTCATTGTGGCCTGTTTCAAATTTCACTTCTCCTACAAAAGTCTCCATATCCTGCATATCCCTTCTAAATTTTTTCACATTTTTACATATGAATGTGTTTTCTCTGGGCATCCTTCCTACGGTTCTGCCAGTTAACACTCTTTGGTCTACCTCAGCAACTGAAGAGTCACAATAGAGACAAAATGTTCTATCACTTCTAGCAGGCTTCTGACTTTTCTCAGAACAATTACTCATTTGAATATTAATTCATATGTACAAGCCTTTCTGTACGTGCAGACATTATTGCATTAAAATGTTATAAAACAATGTTTTTATGGCACACTTTAAAAGCCCAAATCTGCCACCAGAGACGGCAACTTACGCTTTTACCATGTATCACAGAATCACAGAACTGTTAAGAGTTGGAAGGGACCCTTTAAGGTCACTTAGCCCAGCTCCCCTGCAGTGAACGGGAACACCTACAGCTAGATCACATTGCTCAGAACCCCATCCAGCCTGACCATGAATGCCTCCAAAGATGGGGCTTCCACCACTTTACTGGGCAATCTGTTCCAGTGCCTCACCACATTTATTGTAAAAAACTTATGTCCAATCTAAATCTCTCATCTTTTATTTTGAAACCATTTCCCCTTGTCCTATCACCACAGACCCTGCTAAAGAGTCTGTCCTATTCTTTTTTACAGCCCCCCTTTAGATACTGAAAGGCTTCTCTAAGGTTTCCCTGGAGTCTTCTCTTCTCCAGGCTGAACAGCCCCAGTTCTCTCAGCCTGTCCTCCTAGGGGAAGTATTCCATCCCTTGGATCATTCTTGTGGCCCTCTTCTGGATGTACTGCAACAAGTCTATGTCTCTCTGATATCGAAGACTCCACATTTGGCCGCAGCACTCCAGGTGAGGTCTCACCAGCGCAGAGGGGCAGGATCACCTCCCCTGCCCTGCTGGCCATGCTTCTTTTAATGCAGCCCAGGATGTGGTTGGCTTTGTGGGGTGTGAGGGCGCACTGCTGGCTCATGCCCTGCTTACCATCCACCAGCACCCCCCCCAAGTCCTTTTCAGCAGAACTGTGCTCTGTCCTTACATCCTCCAGCTTGTATGGTTAGTGGGGTTTGCCACAACCCCAGTGCAAGACCTTGCACTTGGACAGATCTTTCCAAATTTGGATAGAAAGGCATTATGAAGAACTGTGTCAAAGGCCTTACTGAAGTCCAGATAGGCAATATCAGTGTCTCTTCCTTTGTCCACCAGTGCAGTTATGCCAACAACAAAAAAGCAACAAACTTGGTTAGGCAGGACCTGCCCTTGGTGAAGCCATGCTGTATCACCTCCCTCTCTTCCATGTGCCTTAGCATAGTTTCCAAGAGGATCTGCTCCATGATCTTCCTCAGCACTGAGGTGAGGCTGACAGGTCAGTAGCTCCCTGGATCACTCTTTCTACCCTTCTTAAAAATGGGTGCTTTTTTTTTCCCCAGACACAAGAGACTTCACCTGACCGCTATGACTTTTCAAATACTGAGAGTGGCTTGTCAACTTCATCAGCCAACTTCTTCAGGGCTCTGGGATGCATCTCATCAGGAGCCATAGTCTTATGGAGGGTCAGGTTCCTCAGGCAGTTGTGAACCTGATCTTTACTTACATCCTTGCTCTATGATAGAAGAATCTAAAGGCCATGACTCGGACAACACAAAATCATTAGTAGGTTGAAATAGTCATTATATCCAAATCTTGCATTCGTTACTTTCTGACTAACATTTTTTTTTGTCACCAAGTCCTTTGCAACCTGCAGTGCAGTTCATTTCCAAAGGTAAATGTAATATCATTTTTACCCCATACTGTCTACAGACCTCACTGTTCAGTAGAGCTTTCTATTAGGAAAGTATGTTAAGTTAAACTTACTTCCATATGTCAGTGACTTCACTGGGTGCAAATTCTTTAGATTCAAGCTGAATCATTGCAAAACCTCCAATAGCATACAACGATCCACTTAAGGTGACTAAACTGATAGAACTTCGCTCCTGGGGAAATTCAGGCACAATCTCCCACCTGAAGACAGATTAAAAAAAAACATACATGTCAAATATATGTGAAATTTTCTAAATACAGCTCCAGGTAATGTAAATGATGTTTTTGAGGACTGCCTGAATGAAACTGATTAGTAAAAGGAAAAAATTCTGAGATCATCAGTGAGTTTGTTTCTCCATTCCTACATGAACTTCATGCAGGAATGCAAGTCTTTGTATGATGGAATTATATCGATCTTCCACAGACCAGTTCTTACAGGTCTCCTGTTCCCTCCACTATGAACATGCTTTACGTAGTTGTTTATCTCTTCCCTAACACTCTTATTTTCCTGTAATTCCCAAAATGAATTTTCATTTCAAGTGGCAATAATTTGAGTAATAAATAGATTAGTATAACTCATTATCATCATTTCAAATATTCTACCAAGTCACACTTAGGAACATATAAAACATACAGCCATCTCACTTCCAGTCCATGTCAGCATCAAAACTATTAGGCTAATTTGCTTCTCACACTCGTGATTTGTCTATAATAAAACAGTAAACTGAGACAAGAGCCTGCAGATGTTTTCTGACCACAGGTTGCACCCGTCTCAACAGAGCAAACGCACCAAACATAACGGTAACAAAATTACCTTTGCTTTCCAATACAATGTGTAAGAGCCCAAAGTTACCTTATAGAATTACTTGCATAATTCATTTTTATAGTGTTAAATGCTGTAAGTAGGTCTTTTAATTATAATATGTATTGTGAGGCTGATGGCTGCAATGATACACATCACAGCCAAGTGGGTTTATTTACAATTGAAGTACTTAATAATAAGTATATTGAGAGTCACTCAAAAGTTTAATGTTTCATAACAAAGCTTTGATAATTTTACACTAATATCACCATCTGAACACATTTGTGACTCTCAAGATTTTAAATGCATAGACGATAAAACATTTGCTTAAAAACAGCTTGAGCACTGTACTCACTTATTTGTGGTCAGATCAAAAGCTTCAACAGATGAAGTAAGTCCTTCCTCAGTGACACCACCGGCAATGAAAATCTTGCCTTTATGGATGGCTGTTCCAAACATTGAGCGAGCCACCTTCATTGGAGCCAGGTCTCTCCAGTCTCCTTTCTTTGGATTGTACACAAATACTCTATTAGTACATTTCCTGGGGAAAAAAAGGAAAACCTGTGATCGTTTCTAACGAATTTGGCATCTTCCAAACAAGACCTAGCTGAGGCAGTTTGTGTGTGTTTATGTGTTGTACCTTTCTTCCTCTCCCTGATGTCCTCTCTCATATGTGACCTGGGGATAGACAAGACTTTGTACATGTCTAAAAAGCACTCGTCACATTCATAGAACTAAACAAAATGTTAAATGCTGCTTCCACAGGCCAGTAATTTCACTGTACCTTTCCCAGAGTGTTCTGCTAAGATGGTTTTGTGGAGGAATATACAGCAAAGGTTAAGTAATTAACTAAATTTGATAACAGACAAGAACAGGAATAGGCTTATTTGCTAGTTAAACAAGTATGCGTGTAAATGGATCTATGTACCTTCTAACTAAGTTCAGTTGATTTACAGTTCTAATACTGAAACACACAAAGAAAAAAAGGAGCAGTATCCTTGCATTAGACAGTTTGAATCTATATAAATGAACATGTTCCATAGTGGAAAGAGCTAAGGCTATCTATTGCTCTCTTCCAGAAGAAAAAAATACATTAAATAGATAATCCCTTCAAGCACCTAAAGAAAAATCTCTCCATCTTTCGCCTGGTTCAAAGAGAACCTATAGAGATCTGCTTGGCATGTTTAAGAATCTATATATGCTGTATCTGAAAACTCTGGCTTGAAAAGCCACTTTCACTCCAAAATACCACATAGTGAAGTTCCAGGCATACCAAAAGCTGAAACACGCCTTTAAACATTAGATTAATCGAGTGTATGGTAGGTAATCCTCAGAGAATGCTTCATATCATTTCTCAAAATTCTATCCCTTTAATAGAGTTTTAGCCTAGTTGAGCTCATTCTCATGAAAGCAAAGGAAGACCTGCTAGTAACTTCATCTGTACTGCAGCTTTATAACCACTGAAACCTCTTGTTCCTATGCTTCACTTAAAGTATTCACTTCCTTGAGAAAATACCACTACACACTGAGTGGCAATAAAAGCACTGAGATTTTTTGTTTGTATGTTTGTTTATTTTATGGTTTAGTTTAGTTTTTGTTTTTTAGTCACACACATTTAGGTATAAAAGTCACTACGGGTGAGAAAAAAAGAGCTGATAGAGTAGTTCCTTGGTACTTAAGCATTTCTATTTGAAAGGAAATAATATTTATAAAGAGGATCCTCATAACTGTGATGAACGTGTATACAGTATAAGTAAGAATTTCCCTTGGAAGCAAGCAAAATGGCTAAAACAATCATTTATGATTACAACTTACATGCAATTATACGTTATTGAGAAAAAGATATCCTGTACTCTATAATGTGCTGCCTTCTGCTAAATTGTTAGTAAATGTAAGGTAGAGATGTAGAAATGGACAACATAATTTCTGAGCGAGGATATAAGATCTCTAAGGGACCAGCTGAATAACATTCTAAATAATCATGAAAAGACTTACTTATCATCAGTTTTTCCACCTAAACAATATATCAGTCCATTGTTTGAGATGGTAGCATGGCCATATACTTTGATGGGTAGTTTTTTGACCTCACCCCATTTCATTGCCCTGGAACAAAGAATACCACTGTTAGACTCCTTCAGCTAACAAGACACTATTTATATGTCCTCAGTGGGCAGAATTAAATTTTAAACATACACAGGTTCATAGCACAATACTGAATCTAGAGACTCCTCATTGCGAAGGTCCTTGCCTGCAATTACATAGATCTTGTCGTCTGACTCTCCCAGCCCGAAGAGACACCTGGCTGACGGCAGCGGAGGCAGGGCAACCCACTCACCAGCAATGTTATCCAGCTGAAAAAGCACCACAACACAACTGTTATCAAGGATAAGCAGTAAAAAGTCACTTGACAAAACTGTTCCACAAATCACATTCAGTATCTCAACAGCTCAGCTGCTCACCTGAACAAACTATCCCTCCCTCAGCACAGCTACTGAATGGTGATTTTTACCCACCCATGCATCACGACACTAGTACCCAGCAAATGCTGCACAACTCTCTGCAGCGGCTCACCCTCACTCTTCAGAGTCTCTTTGCCTTTTTAAGTTCTTCTTGTTTAAAGGTTCCCACTCTGTGGATTTCCTATGTGTTGCAAAGAACATGTAATTCTTCCTCTCTGAATGGACCAGACACCTCTGGCACTGCTCAACTCCACATTGAGCAGGTTGTGCCAATTGCTCCAGTGAGACATGCCAGACATTCTTAATGATCTCGAAGCATTACGCAGCAAATGGCACAGATGTTTCTTGTGCAACCCTTAGAGCAAAAGAGGTGATGTTTCATCACAAATAGCTGCAAAAGCTCCTAAGATGTCCAAATAAAGGTTTCACTCCTAAGCAAAAAGAGAGGCAGTGCAGCTCTCTTGTTAATAACACTGATGGCATCTCTACTGAAGTACTCCTAAGAATGTCTTGAGGTGAAAACACCAAAAGGAAAGCAGGAGGAGGAGAAAAGAAAAAAAAAAAAAAAAGGAAAAAAAATTAATAGAACTGTAATACTTTTGAAGTTAAATTCAACCTGAATGTTCCCTAGCACATGGTATTTTTCTCTCTTCTACTGCATAGATATTTGCTTGATAATTACAGGCAGGAAAGGTAAAATCTGAGTTGGCATGAATGTAAATACTTTGATCTAAAGTGAGAGAAATTTCAGTCAAAGCAATCAGATCTGGGTTTAGCTCAGTGACATTCTTTTCTGGAAGTGTGTTCCATAGTCAAGGTAAAACGCATCTTCCAGATTTGATACACCACTCTTCTTAGACTGTCAGTTCTATAGCAATGATGAAGTGTAGTTCAAGGCTGTGGGTTGCCTCAGTAGCTAGATTTGGGTAAACAGGACAAGATGTACATATCACAGACCACAGCCTGCTTTCTGTATCAGTCTTGAAGATGGCATCTGCACAGTTGACAGAGCATAAACAATTAGTTGTGCATTTTTGAGCTCAAAGTTTTGTCCTGGGTTACCAGCCACCAAACAAAATGGTAACAGTAACAGGTTGTAGTAACAGAGTAACAAGTGTAGCACTAGCAAAGAAAGGACCACTAGGAAGTGAATGTAGGTATGGCATGATATTAACATTTTTGAGAGAGCAGCCAGATGAGTAATGCAGAAAAGCATTTTAACTATATGCAGTAACAGCAACAAACAAGGTCTTTAAGATGACAAGCGAGGAAGCAGGAATGCAGGATATTAATTTAGATGTATAAAGTAGCATTCTGAAAGATCAATCAATTTTTAGCACACCCTTGAAAGTTTAGTTTTTCAGAGATCTCTGTCCAGCAGCTTGATTATTCAGCTCTGAATTACATACAAAATTACAACAATGTGATATATCTATTGGAAGAGTATAGCCGTAACAAGGTTTGCACTTCACTGATTAGCTTTTTTCACCCTGAAGGGACATGAAACGGTGCTAATCCCCCTCCAGCAAATTGACTTTGCTCTCACAGGTACAAGAAACTCTGGAAATCAGATCTTTCATGGTGTGTGAATTCAGTGAGCCATAGTGCTATAAACACTCACTACTTTCATTTTTACATATCTGAAGGCTTTAGAGTCCCATCGCTGACTGTCACTCTGTTTCACTTCATATTGCCAGAGGACCTACTTTCACTCTTCTAGGTCAGTGTGCCTAAAGACAGACCACGGCCAGTAGCACACTGCATAATTCATTATAAGATCATTTAAACATTAAAACCAGCATGTACACAAATAGCTAAACATACAACAAAATCAGTTTGTGATGTAAGCAGGCCAAATCGTAATTCTACTGATTTTTTGAAATGCATCACAGAAGTTAGTTGGTATAAATTGGCTTTGTATTTATAAAGGTTTATACACACAAAAATTTTGCACTCAGTTAAAACATGGTATTTACTATACCAATGTTGGCAGTTTACCAGGAGAACAACCTTCTACATGTTCTACATGTAAATTACATGTTTTGAATGCACTTAGGTTTTCAAATGTAAATGTGACAAAAGGACTTGTGAAATGTTAGTGAAAAGTGACATTTGAAACACATTTTTGAAATTACATTTAAATATTCAAAAAAACTATTGTCATAAAAATATTTCATATACAGAACAAGAAAAACATTATATCTAAAGCAGCTAAGCACTCAAGTGTCATGGAACTTAACAGAAATCCTTAAAAACAAATCTATAAAAATACTATCAGGCTTAAATTTAGGCATGTGTACCATGAAAAGCCAGAGTCTTCAATAATCAGTGAAAGCCATTTCCTACCTACAATATACGAGTTAATCTTTCTTGAAATCTCACCATGAGTTTGATCCCAAAAGAGAAGATGCAAGTCCTTCGGTTTAATTTACCTCTATGAGACAGGAATAGCTTTCTATTGGAACTTCTTTCCACTGACTGTACAGAGACCAGACAATTCCCTTGCACAGGCTCAAAGTACTTCCCAGTAACTCCAGTAAGCACTTGTCACACCAATAATTATAAAGCTTATACCTGGAAGAAGTACGATTGGAAAGGCTGATCCTTGTTCTCCTCTTCCACATAGAGTCCTCCAACAACGTAGACCTGATTTTGTTTGGTGACTATACTGGAATGATTTCTGGGAATCTGTTCTGCCAGGGCTGCTAGATAGCATTCATTTTCAAGAGGATCATAAGCTACCGCGGCTGTGTCATTAACCAGAAGAATTAGGTCTTTGACAAACATGCCGTGCCTGGGAAGGTCATTTAGGTAGCCTGGCAGTAAATCTTCATCTCCTACATCACCGTTCACTTCCCCTTTGTTTGACTTATCTTTATTTTTGCTAGGGTCAGGCAGTTTTCCAGCAAAAGCATCCTTAATAATCTTTACTTTTTTCTGAAGATCTGAGTTGCTTTTAATTATATCATCCTTCTCAACATGTTCTTTGAAATATTTTTCTGGCATAAGACGAAAACGTATGCAGTCAAAAACTTCTCCTAGGCTCTTCACTCTGTTCTCCTTGTCTGACCGGACCCATCTCATTACTGCTTCAAATACCAGCTCTTCCTTCTCTACGTTTAAACTGTCAGGTGAAATAACTGAGATGAGTTCATTTGGCGCAAGCTGCAGGAAGTCCTCTTCTTTGCAGATCTGCACAAAATGATCTGAGACAAAATCACGGGCAGAAAATGCAAGCCTTGGGCAGTCAAGCAGAACGCCTAACCGAAGGATAGCCAGACAGTTACCGACAGCAAGCCTCTTCTGAAGATAGGAGACGCACACGGTGAATACAGAAGGGATCTGGAAGCGACTGGCCAATGCAAAAATATCTTGCACGTTAGAATCATTAAGATCAATAGTTGCTGAATAAAGGTATTTGACAATCATATCCAGGATGTTGGGGTCAACATTATCTAGAACTACCTCCTTCTTTTTCTCTTCATTTTGCTCGGATAGGAAATACTCACGAAAATAAGGGCTACATGCTGACAGAATCAATCTGTGGCAAGGCAGACTTCTGTCACCAGCTTTTAGGGAGCAATCTACGAATTTTTTCTCTTCCAGGAGTTCTTTAAGGCCATCTTGAAGAAGGGTGGATTGGTAAAGCCTGAGTTCTTCGGTGAGTTCCCTTTGGGAATCCATTTTGCAAGTACTCGTGAAAGGGAGGGAGCAGAAAGCTTTAGCTGTTGTCTGCCCAAATGTCTGTCTTTAAAAAAAGACAGACCAGTGTGGTTTGCCCTGCCTGAAGCCTCTGCAACTCAATCTCACTAGCTAAATATAGGTACATACTCTTACAGGTCGGAATTTAGGATGCATGGTTTGGAAAAAAATAAAGAGTTGTTCTCACAGCTGCCAAAGACTGAAAGAAGCAACTGTTGCTTTTACTCGCTGTGGTCAGGTTTTGCCATCACTCTCCACATTTAAATCTGTGAAATTACTTGCAATGTAAGAAATTACTTGATGTGAGTAAGGACAGCAGAATCTGACCTCATTAAGACAGCTATGAGCAAGGTCATTAACACACACATTATCAATATTCTCAAATACAAGTATTGCTAATCAACCTGTCAGCTGCAATCACTGTTTACTTTTTCAGAAAGTTGCTTAATACATCGCCTTGCTACAGATTTTCAATGAGATACTAGTCACAGAGATATTAAAAACTCCTGACTTTATTATGTAAATCATCTCTGCTCTACATACTGTATCTTAATGCTGATGTGAGGTTAGTAAAACTGATCTTTGAGCTGCTTCTTAACACTGATTTTGTTGCATTTATTTGGAAATAAACAAAGAATAAATTATTCAGCTAAGTTACTGTTTTTAACAATCATTTAAAATTAGGTCTACTTCCACCACCAAACAATCATTCTGCATTTCACATCATCTATAAACATCACTAATCCCTTTTACTTTTATTTTAGAAATCATATTAGCTGCTGTTAAACTAAACTGAAAACAGTATCTAACAAAGTAGAAAATCAAACAACCACGTAATACAACACATGTACATTACTTAATCAATGTTAACCAAAACATTATTTTTAACCTAAATTTAAGGTAAAAGATCCAAGTTAGTCAAGTAGTGAATCTAGAAAAATTACGCCTACGAAGAAAGTTTCATAATTTAGACTAGTAACATATAAGGTGGTAATAGTAAGGAAATTTGATGCTGTTTTAACGCACCTTGAAGAAGGGCTGTATTTTGCTCACAGAGTATATTTTTTACCCATTTGCTTTGAATGTAATGGAATGTAATGTGTATTTTTCTTTGAATGTAATGGAAACAGGACAAAAAGACTACTACTTGAATGTAAGATACACAACAATTACAGCATCACTTGAGTTTATTGAAATCGTGGTTTATTTTCAACCATAGGTAGTGTTTCATTGAAATACATACTATGAAAGATTTACTACAAACGCCACAATTATATTTTATGCTTTACTATAACAGTCAGCTGCTGAACAACAGCTGAATGGACAGCTCATTTGACTTTTTCCACTTATAGAAAATACTACAGAGGTCTTATCTCCCTAGAAAACGTAACAGCTGCATCTTCCCTTCAACAAGAAATGACTCATTTCTAACACGCAACACCATAAAGGTCTAATGACTCAGACACAGAATCTATTTATGTGTGCCTTATCATCCCTTCAAAAAAAAAAAAGGGCTGGGAAAATAAAAAAAACAAAAAAACAAAACAAAAAAAAAAACAGTGAGAAAAAATGGCTTTTAGTTACCCAGATTACAATGAAGTGCCTGGAATGATATGTGAAAATAAAACGACGAGATGTGAGAACTAGGATTTGAAACAGTATCGCTTTCTGTCACAAAGCTATCAGTAACAAAACTGGCTCAGTAACACAGCCAACACAGATACAAAGGGTTGGACATTCTGTACATCCACGCTGCACGGAATGAAACAAATCACGGAAGTTTGATACTGGGAATGTACTTTGCTGTGTCAAAATACGTGAACACTTTGAGCACGAAACTGTGTACTACATGCTGCATTATCAAAATGGTAAATGATTCCTTCCTGGCAGACTTCTACATAAAATGGCATGGTGTAGCTGGCCGTGGCAGCCAGTCACAGGGCAGTGTGTAACCACATGGGGCACAACACTGCAAAAATGCAGCTGACAAACTGGTGACTGAAACAAGAGGATGGACCCTGTGCTTTTACAGGAAGAGGCTCACTGCTCTGACATCCTCTGCTCCCATCAAAAAAACATCATAAAACCATGACACATGCTAAGAATATGTAGGATACTGGTGTGCCAGAGGCAGCCAGGCAATCACAAAGCAGTAATAAAACATATACTGTATGACATTTTAGCTAATAGTGGTTCCATGCCATAAAATGGCAACTGAAATAAAATGGCAGCCATCATTCCCGTGGTGGGGAAGGCCTTCCAGGCTTACCTGAGCAGTAAGGTGGAGCTCCATCACTGCTGGGGCACATGACTGCTGACAGCTTTTATACCTTCATATATTTTGAATAATCTTTCTTCTATGTCATATCCTGAGTTTATATTAAATATTTACCTGCTCTTTCATTTTGGAATGTTCTTTTGCTGCTAGTCTTATATTGATCAATAATCTACAGATCTCACAGAATCAGTAGGAAGAGTCTTTCATTGGATGGGAAACAATACATAACCATCTAAATTAGGTCATCACTTCCCAGAGTCCCTGAAGCGTGAATCCATCCTTCAGCTTCTCTACTGCAAGTCCTAGTTCTTCTGAAAACACAGGCTCCCGGTCATGTTGCTTTTGAATGTTCAAGACATGAGACAGAAAAATAAAAGAGTATACTTTTAATTATCCAGTTTATAACAACATAAATCTTACTATGAAAAAAAGATGTTCTTACCTTGTTTTCATCAGCAAAGTAAGCCTGCAGAAGAAAGAAACAACTCACAACCTTGAAAAAAACAATGCAGTTTTAATAGAAGATTGCTAGTAATTCCTCGGGTAAAATCTGATTTTGGTAAATTTTCTCCAATATTTTTGTTTTATGAACAAGATCAAAGTAATTCCTACGCAGAAATAAATTACGAATGGGTTCAAATAGAAGATAGGGACTGTCTTCGTTAAATAACATCAATCTCTGAATTTTCCAACATAATAAACAATGATTTTAAAATCATAAACTTTTCACATTGCATTTGTGACAATACCAAATACTTTGTAGGGAATTAAATGTTAACAAGCAATCAAGCTAACAGCATTTTAATATTTTCTGCTTCATATGAAGCAGCATTACTCAACTTAAAAAAATGTGACAATAAAAAGTGTAAATAGTATTAAACTTCAGTTAACATCACACTCAAAATAAGAAATGACCAAAGAGTAACTGCGCAATTCATCAGTTTTCTACTCTTTCACATAGGCCTGTGAAAAACATACAACCTTTGCAATCCTGTGTGTGGAGAAATTAAGACTCAAACTCTGAAAATATATGCAGCTCTGTAAGTCTCCAGGCCAGCAAGCTCTAGATCTTCACATTTGTGAAGAACCTGAGCTTTAATTCAAGTGACAGAGCCACCAAGAAAACAAGCAAAATCTTCCTTTAATGAAAAGGTCTTCAACCATGCTGAAGACAGAATAAGCTGTGCAAAAATAAAAACAGGCAAAAAGCAAGAAAAAGAAAGTGATAAGATGTAAGAGCTAGTCTGCACTGATAAATGACAGCAAAAGAAAAGAAGGTGGAAATAAGATTTGTGTTAGCTGATTAACCACGTTTCAGAGATGGCTTATGAAAACTTGTCAGTTGGCAGTGTGCTCTGGGTAGCATGTGAACACCTTCTACCTGTGAAATCAGATACAATCAGTCAGGTCTTTCTGGTTTGCAAGTAAATTTGGAAATTCCCAGAAGGAATGTCTAATGCAGTTAATTTTATGTTTATTTTATTTATTTCTGAAATACAGGGAGATGGATACTAGTATAGTTTTCTAGATTGATAAAAACAGGTGTGCAACAGTTGTCACAATTACTGTTGTTTTTCTAAAAATCTTCTATGTTTGTATCTCAGATGAACAGTTGAAAGTACAGATGTCAACTTTTATTAATCTGCTCTGAAAGAAAGACTATTCTTTAATATGACGTATTTTCTTACACTGCACGGCTAATCATGATCCTAATACGTTGAGAAACAACACCGACCTCTAACTATGTACTCCGCTTTGTTTTGAATAATAGTTTGTGCTAAGAATAAAGCCACACCCAAAATAAATACACAAAGCAATAGTGATTTTGAATAAAAAGCAGGTAGGTGTGCTTAAATGCAGAAAGTTTAGTTGCAGCTGATGAGACCAGTATGCCACTTATATTTGAATAACCAACTAAAAGCATTCCTCCCCCCGTGGAGAAGCTTACCACGAAAGCATCTGTCTGTTCACCAGATTCTATCTCCACATCATCTTGAACCTGCTCCACTGTTAGGTCTTCAAGAGACTGAGGCTAAAATTTAGAATGCTGAAGTAAATAAATCCATATATCCAATACAAATTGAATGCATTTTTGTTACTGCTTGCTAACACAATATTGCATCTAATTTATTACAGATGAGTAGACTACCTTTTCTTCCATCTCATAATCAACTCCAAATATAGGGTTAGCTGAATAAACTTTGTGAAGTGAATTAATTTCTTTCACCGCCTCCTGTAGTTTCTCCACAGGGTCTATTTTAAAACCAAGTACATATCCTCCACTCTGAGTAACAGAGAAAAAAAGACATTTATTAATGCTCATTATTCAAACAACTTCCTCTCATTCCTCCCCTCAACGTGGATTTGTAGCTTAATGATAGCAGATTTCATTCTGATGATAAAACCTTACCTGTATTTTGGTACCTTAGTCTGCCACTTAAACCAGGAGTGAAATAAAAAACAATGATAATGTTTTTTTTATGAGGCTTTAAACTGTTAGCCCATTAGAAAACAAGCTATAAACAAACATTAGACAACAAACAACTTACATAGAAAAACGTAAAAAAAAAAAAAAAAGATCCAAAAAAGGTGAAGAAGTTAAAAAATGATACTAGTGATTTATTCCTAGCTATTCAGCAAATGTTTAGTCCTCGAGATCATGATTAAATAAGCTTGTATATAAAGTTAATTTAACATTTTATCTATTTATTAAATCATCATTAAAAGCATTTCTTATTAAGGTCAAACTGAATAAAAGTGATTTTGTTTCTTAGAGCGAAGCACACGTGGTTGGGAAAGATTAAAAATAGCAGTCTTGTTTAAATACAGAAATAAGTAGGTGACAAAGATAATCTGTCAGAAGACACGGCCTCTAACAGTTAAATACCTTAAGTTGGTCAGGCTGACCTATAGCTGCTCTGCTTAGAGACTCTGTAATTCACGACAGCCATATCTACCTGAATGTGCTGACCTTTTAAGTGGTGTGAAGATGGATTTTTTAAAGTTGTGTTTTAATGGCCACACAGAAGGAATGCTGTAAGTGGCTTAAAAACAGTACTGTAACATTTCAGAATTAGGTAACTGTATATATTAAAACTGCTATTTAAAGGCTACTAAAGCTTCTTACCTGCTGAGAACTCTCTATCACAAGAGCCAATCCAAACTTTGAGTCTCTTACTTTTATTGAACGCTAGTGATAAAGAGATTAAAAAAAAACCAACATTAAAAACTGTTTTGGAAATGTCTGATATAATTTTTTAACAAAATTATTATTTGCTTTTTTAAAAACACTATACTAATTACCATTATACTTCCTGGAAGCTTGGCTACCAGCATTCCCTCTGTTTCAATTCTGAAACAGTAAAGCCTCAAAAATAATAGTTGATTTCTGAACATTAGATTTGCAGATCATTAGACTGAGGGCATGCAGCTGACACAAAGCACAAGAGTAAATAGTTTGGAAATCAGAAATACCAACCATCCCTCAGCATTGCAAACTGCTAACGAAAGCTTCCAACTAATCTGGACAGAAACAAAATCCACCCTGTCGTCAATGCTGGTAGGACCAAATTTCTCTCTGACTTTGGGACACCAAATACTAGGTCAGTGTGAGACGGGAGCACTAACTGAATACTCGAATTTATTCCACGTCATTTTGAAAGTGGCTGTTTTAAGATACTTACGATTTGAAGATATGGTATGCTGACATTAAAGCTGTCATTCATATTTGCATGCCAAACTATTCTCACATTAGTAATAAAAAACGTTCCCAAATTTCCCTATTAAAGAGAAGGTATGTTAGAGGTGCTTTGAAATACTGAGCCTTTTTCCCCCTTGACATGATGACTACTGACACCTGATACAGTAGAATATAGCTTTCCAATTAATGCAATGAAGGCCTGATCCTTTCCCTCAGAAACCGGTGGAAATGCTACTAATGACTGCTAGGAATCAAGATCCAATCTTGAAAGGATACAACACCCAAGCTGAAAATCACTTGGGGTTCCTATTGCTGCAGCAAAGCAATATCAAATCACAGCACGGCAGACCTAGTGGGAGTGCATGGAGAGTCTGAGAGAGTTCTTAACTGTACAGATCTGGAATTGGCATACAGAGTAAGTATAATGGCATGTGGGTTAAACTTAGGCAATTGTGTAGAGGTGTGCCAAGGGACCAAAGGGGAAAGAACTTTTTAGCTTGTCAAGATAAATCCGATTTCCATTCCAGATTAAAGCTACACAGACAAAAATAACAGCTCCCATTTTGTTTCACGGCTCTGGGAAATAATTGTAACTATTTCTACATAAAATAGCGGAAATATTTTCATTTTTCTCCTTGAAGTCTTTATTATTGCAGATTTTAAGACACAGAGTCTAATTCCAATATTTTCAATTTCTAATAAACAAAGACAATATAGTCTTACAAAGTAGTCAAGGCTGCAAGTAAACACACAAACATCCAGCAGAGCACTTTGGAAAAAGCAAGATTGTCTTTCAGGATGATGCAGAGCTTTGCACTCATAAATATCTTTTATTAACAGGAGCTACATATCTAGTTCCTTCCACATTAGCTGAGTCATGTAGACATAAGTCTGCCAAGAAGAGAACTTCATTGTGCTGAATGGCAGATATATGAAGTCAGCTTTTCTGCATGCAATAGCTAATGAGCTGAATTAAAGGTATTGCCTCTGAGGTTACAAAACTATAGTAGTACAATTGCTAGGTGAAAGCCAAAACATTTTAACTTCACTGCAGCCCACACAGTCTCATTTTTCACTTTACCTGGTCACTTGATAAATTCCACACTCCGTTGACTTTATCATATATTTGTTCCTGTGGCAACAATCTCAGTTGCTTGTTCTGAATCAATGCACTTCTCAGCTTCAGATCACGATACATTTTCGAAGTTTCATAAGCTCTGAAAACGCAAAAAACACCAGCTTACAATTTCAGTATTTTCTATTACCATTCAGTGCTTGTTTTGGCAACAGTATGAAACTACATATTTTCAACTTTTCTTAGTATCCTCTTGTACAAAAATGAGTACTATTAAATCTTCATCAATGTAAACTACTGTGTTTCAGTTCTCCTTAATGAAATTACTTTTAAACTTAGAAGAGCTTTTTTTTTTTGTTCTGGTTTCTTTTAACATTTGTTTGTTAAAAGTATTGTCCATGTTAAGGAAAAGAAAGAAACATTTTAAGACTGTCATCTCCCAGCCTGTACTGCGAAGTGTAAACCACTCCCACGTTATACATCATAGGGACATCAAAAATCATTTATTTTTCATTGCTAGTTAAGTCACAAACATCTAATTATAATGTACTCACAAACAGCTAATAATATGTACTATGATCTGTGCTCTGTTGCTCTTAAGTAGAAACAAGCAGTAATGTACTATGCACACATTCATTCATAAGGCTTACCTTTATGTGGGAAAGAAATAGCCACCTCAAGTCAGAGTTTCAGAGTTAAATACTGCTTAAAACTCCCACTTCCATTACATGTTCAACAGTCATGGACATGGATTACAGACAAAAATGATGGATCAAAAATGCATGCTTAAATTAGTTTTTTGTTATTTAATTTATTCAGTTTATATTCAAAGGGCGAACGCTTTAATCCAGGAGCACTTAAATGTATGTAACGAGAACTAACATCTGGCATCTAGTAGAATTTGAGAGCATTGTCTCTCCTCTTTCTAAAGATCACGTGTCCTCTCTTGGAAAGGTTTTGTGAATTTAAATATCGACAGTCCACCAATAGTAGTAATCCCGCATATTTAATCCACTGAATTTCATAAATGAACAAACACTATTTTAGGTATGATACCTGTGCACAGCAATAACTGAAGTGAAGAGTCTGGGACTTCCAGGAACAACATTGGTAAATATGAACTCAAATCGGGTATTATTACACTTGGTCAGTATGTACAGAGCTTCTGTCTGTCCCCGTAATTTCTGCAAGGAAAATCTGAAATTTAATATTTTGACAGTACCGTAGCTCGCACATCCAACGGTTTAATCCTGATTCTACCACTGATCTACTGCTGTCTACTGATTTGTTGCTGTCTTTCACTTTTTTTCCTCCACCAGAAACTAGCATTTCCATCAGCAGAACTAATGAAGCCTGGCTGCTACACATTAGTCATATTTGCTTCTTATCACCCAGAGTCATCATCCCTCTTTTTGCTCCCAAAATACCCTGGCTCAGCATCCTGTCCCTTACCTACCTCAGTGGCTGTGCCAGGGGAACGGGAGAGTTGTGCCAGCCAAGGGTGATGAGTGTGCTGAGCAGCCATGCTGTACACAGACCAGTTGGAGGGCTGGCAACTACCACATGGCTGGCTGAGGAACCTGCATCTCCCTGTGACTTCTTTGCTGCTAGCCAAACAAATGGCTTCACAGTTGCAACTCAGGCTATGTACTTGAGAAAATTATTGTCCCTAGATCTTTGTTAGCTGTAGACACAACAAACCAACATGCACATGACATACCAAGAGCAGAGCAAAATCACCAGACAGTGTGATTACAAGAGTTTTACTGCTTCAGGGAACTAACTAAAATCATACTCTTATATAAATATGTAAAACTCTCCCAAACTAAACTCCTGTATTGCTTTTTCTGCAAGCAAATGTTCATATTAATATACTGCAATAAATATGAATAACAAATTACACCTCCTTACAGTATTTTAGAATGTATTTCTGGAAACTTACTGAGTTGGCGGTTCTTGTAGTAATATTTATAATGCAGTTGTAACCAACAGCTAAACGATAAGGAAAAAAAAAAACAGTTTTAAGGAAAACTAGTATTCAAAACTATGAAGCACAATGCTGAATTTTGAAGCACAGCTTTGGATGTTGTTCTCAAGAATTCCATATCGTAGCTCGCCATCCAGGCCCTACTCATAAAATCATAGACCTCAGGAGATCATCTGCTCCAATGCCCCTCTCAAAGCAGGACTAATTCCATCTGGATGCTCAAGGCAGTGTCCAGTGCAGTTTTGAGTATTTATTTCCAAAGAAGCAAAATATTTCCAAATTTGAATATTTCCAGAGCCTATTTCAGTGGTACAGAGCTTGTACCACTATCTGTCTGCCATCGTCATGAACATTTTTCTCTTAATATCTAATCAGTTCCCCTTGTTTCAACTGTTCATTGTTTCATTTCATCCTATCAGTAATTTGTTACAAGAAGACCCATTTCATCGTGAAGTTGCACTTAAACTTTACCCATAGAAATAAAAATTTCTACAGCAATATAATACTTTGTGGGGGAAATAAGGAGGTGACAAAGAAGAAACAGCAGCAAAATAGAAAGTGTAAGTAGAGAAGAAATACTTAGAAGCAAGAAGGCAAAGTTGGTATAAATTTCACATTGCATCTTTTACAAGACATTCTGCATCTTCTGTTCTGATACAAAATAAAAACAAAGAAATAGTCCCTGACATGCTTCATATAACTGAAGCCACAAAATGGCGTGGAGTAAATCTACTGATACAAACGATTACAAGTTATCACAAATTAGCCCAGCCAGATTCCAAAAAAAAGGAGAAACAGGATTTGCTTTTGCAACATTTTGTGTCTCCAAAAGTTCAGTTCTGGCAGCATGTTTGTGTTGCACAGCAATACGCACGTGTACGAGAGCGCAAACACAGAAGAGCAAGCAGCCAGAGAGATAATTTACACTGCTTAGGAGCAGAACAGATTGACATTACTGACTGGCTTATGGGAACTGAGCACTGGAAATAATCTGGGTACTGAGTAAGTGCATCTTGGCCCTACTTCAGCAAACCAAATACCAGTAAACTAGCTGGCTACTCACACAGTTAAAATTAGAAGCTTATTCAGAGCTCACAATAGTAAATTTGGAAAGGTAGGTACTTCTAGGGAATAAAAACTACATGAATTAAACAGGCAGCAACATGAGGTTTAAGTAACGCAAATTATGAAGAAACTCACACTTACATTTCTTTTTAGGAAAAAAAAAATGCCAGACAGGTTAAACAAAAGGTATGTCTGAAATGCTCTTCAATTTCTGTCCCAAGAAATTGCCATTGAATATTAATATTTTGCTAAGAAATGCTATAACAGTTTCCATGCGACAGATTCATTAGTAACAGTTTATTTCAGACCACAACAGAAACAGCAGGCCGAGACTTTACTACTGTGTACTGCAATCTCTGGCACTGTGAACATATAGAATGCCACCACACAGGAACCAGAATATTTGCAATCGTTTAACGGGAGTTAATACTTACAGAGATTAACTCTGGGCAAGGACAATGAGCGCCAAATAATCCTCAAATTTGTCACAAGCAGTCTACCTGGAAATAAAGGGTGTAAGTAGTTTTAATCTGAATAGCTACAATTAAAGTAAGCATTCAACACTGTGGTAAGTGTTTACCTCTAGTTTTACGACACCATAATATTTCTTTCTCTTGATAGGAAGAAAAAAAAACAGGATATCCCAGCAGGACAACCACTAATTGTTCTCACTCCCCTTATTTTTTTGAATACCAGGAGAGGAAATCCAGCAAGAAGGAACAAATGAAAGAACCTCTAATACACACCAGCACTCCTCAAAACCAAATCCAGAACAGTTATTGATTTCACATCCACCTGACTAGTAAAAAAGCAGAGACAGAATTAGCACACAACTGCTCTGGGAGAGGAGAAGGGGCAGAGGGTGCATGAAGTACCCAGCTGACTTCATGAACCACCTGGCCTCTTTCTGTCACATGCAAATTTCTTCAATTGCACTTCACAGCAGCACACCCAGCCCCGGAAGGGTCGCTGAGCAAGCTGGCAGCCCTACACACTTACAGCTCCTGTAGCCAAACAAGATGCTATATGAAAATACAACAGAAAGAGGTCTGCGAAACAGGGAGGGTAATTTTCTGAAACAGACAAAGGTTAACTACTAGGAAGGTTACAGTTTCCCTGAGCACACAGCTACCTCTGTCTCCATTATTCCCTTTGGTATCTTCAATGGACTCCAGGCAGTCTATAAGGACTTCTCCAGGTCTCATTTTCATTTGTCTGAAAAAGAAGAAAAAAGGAAAAAAGAATTAAACAACAACAACAGCTTGAAAAACTACTAAAAGATTATAGTTATCCTCCCAAGGAGGGCCACTCATATTTCCCCTCTCGCTTCCCTTTTTTCCCTTTGCTGACTGCATCACTACAGAAAACCCACACGTGCACACACAAACCAACTCCGCATACCCCCAAGTTGTCACTGCCAACTCAGAGCACGCCTTTATTTTTAAACTGTAACAATAAATAATCGCGTAGGAAGCGCGACAAGCAAACTGTCCACAACACAGGCGCTCCCAGGGAGTCAATTCCCTTTCCTGTCTGCTTCCACCAGGCGGCAGCGCCCCCCAGCGGCGCCTCAGCGCCACAGCCCGCCGCGCCCGTCCCACCGCCATCACCGCCGTCACGTGACGGCGCCGCCATCACTGCGGGAGCGTCCCGGCACGCACCGCGCCGCTCGGAGCGGCCTGCAATATACCGATGACCGCGTCCGCCGAGCCCCGCAGCCCCGCTGCAAGGGGAGCCACTCACTGCGGGGAGACGTCGAAGCGGACATCTCTGTCCTCCCACAGCACGTCAAGCACGGCGCTCATGGCTGCGGGCGGCTTCGCTCCGTCCGGCGGTACCTCGCGCTGCCTTGGCAACGGGGGCGCTGCCGCAGCGCTCGGGATTGGTGGCCGTTCCCTCCCTCAGCGCTCGCGATTGGTTGCCGCGCTCGGGGAGGGCGGGGCAATGAGTCCCATTGCCCCGCCCCGAGCGCCGTGAGGCGGCGGGCGGTCGTGTTTTGGCGGGAGCGGCCGTGCCGTTCTTAGTTCTGTAAAGGTACTGCTTATCCATTTCCATTCTAGCAGTAAAACCAGAAAGAGTTTATTAGAAACAAGCTTTTAAGAGTATAATTCAATTAACTAGGGACATATTAAATAAATGTGGGCACGAATGTAAAAAAACCATCTGGCAGGGACAGACAGCAAAGAATAAACTGCTGACTTCGATGCCTTGAGTATAAGTTAAAGGAGTTTTTAAGAAACAGTAGAACACTAAAATGCATTTAAAAGTCAGGGCTTTTACAAGAGACGCGCGTGACAGGAGCCATTTTAGGCATGAACTAACCTAACTTGTCGATGTCAGCTAGTGGAGTAGTTACTGTGCAAATCTGTGGAAGCATCCAGTGTCATTCGTCATGTACCCTGCTAGTTGTTGGAAACTGAGGAGAGCTTACAGATAAAAGCTCTAACAACCATGTGGCTGGGAGAGGTGGGCAGCTCAGCTACCTTCCTGTCTTGTGAGCAGGACAGCACGGAGGGAACAAGCGGCTGCATTTGCTGTGTGTATCTGGTAACCCCTCAGTAGTAACTGCATGTAATTTGGAAATCGATATTCTGAGCTTGAAATATTAAAACGGGATGTGTGGGAACACTTCTCCTTAAAGAAAATGAGGACTTCATTGCAGAATCCATGCCAACCAGGTTTCTGTAACAGAAAGATGTGGGGTGCTTTTAATGACCAAAGGTTGCTTCCCAAAGCCATATGTATAATTTAAAATGAAGTATAAGTTAGTGATTGAATAACAGCATTATTTAGAAGGAAGAGTGATTGCTACAAGTGCAATACTGGTCTTTATGGAAGGAAACTGTGAATTCCTGATACTGCTGGAAATGTGCTGCTTTGTTACATAAGGACTAAACCATAAAATATGTGCAAAAGGAATTAAATTATGACTGGATTATTATTTTTTTTATTAATGTGCGACTTCACAGTGTTAACATTCTTTAAATTAGCGGGTTTAATTTTACACACCATACTTGGTAATTCATGACTGACCCAAACAAGCAAGGGCTTTAACTTGCTAGTTATAAATGCAGGGATAGATACAAATTCTTACCTCCAGAAGAAAATACACGAGCCTCTCTACATTCCTCTTCACTCTCAAAACGAGATACGTATGTTCTCTGTCTGGATGTGAAGCAATCAGATTTAGTTCATGCACAAACTGCTTGTGTTGGACTGGAACAATTTACAGTTCCTATCGCATTCGTTTCCATGTTTGCTGCATGAGCCTCTCGAACAACAACATCTAGTTCCACTGCTTCTCTCTTGTCTGCTTGGCCATCTGTGAGCACAATGGCTACTTTCCACACTCCTGTTCGAGCGCCTAAAAATTCTTCCTGGGTTGCTTTGTGGATAGCAGTTCCTGTGTAAGTGCCTTCCCCCATTACTGCATTTTTCTAATTGCTCGTTTAACATTCTCTCGAGTTGTATGAGTTATGTATCCGCTTGAGACCAAATTCTAGCTGAACGTCTAAACTGTACAGTACAAGGCCAATTCTGGTAGCATTTCTGCCTACAGTAACTCTGTCTACCATTGCAGTTACAAAGTCTTTGATAATCTCAGAATTCTCTGGTCCCACCCTCTCGGAGCTGTCAATCAGAAATACAAGCTCCATAGGAACTTCCTTACACTTATACCACAACCTGCAAAGTAAAAATGAAAAAAACAAAACAAAGCAGATCGCAGTGACCACATGGTGTTATTTTGGAAAGGAGAAAAATGCTAAATTTATGACGAAAAATAGAATCTGAAATTATATTATATTGTATATATTATTATATTGAAATTATATTGTAGATGCTCATATTAACTTTCTTATTGTCATGTAAGAAACAACAATGTGAGATTTGCTTCTTAACTCCTTGACAGAGTCATCTTACCTTACTTCCTTGAATGCCTTCACCGGGAGGTCCCATAGGGCCAGGCAGCCCTGGGTGTCCTGTGGCTCCCTAGAGAGAAACCCTGCACTGTTAAATAAACTGTTCATAATGAAAATGCACAGTACATTGTTGTATGGCTGTGTAATTTCCTGTCAGTCCTCTGGCACATTCAGTATCTTTCTGTAAGTAGTGAGGATAAGATTGCTCCAGCTGGCACTTTTTTATCCTTTATCACATTATCTAAATTCGGGTGATACTTCAAATCTCTTGCTGCTAATTAACAAGCTGACTTAAAAAACTCTAGAGCAAATATTACAGTTTCCTAAGTTTTTCACAGGAAGTAATCAAAACATAGACAGTACCATAATTAATTTTATACCTATACTGCTATTCTAGTATCCTTGTGTGAAACTCATTTTCTTCCATTTGTAAGGACCTTTCGTACAGTGTAACACAGGTGGGAGTAGTGGTTTCCCACTGCCTGGCCATGCGTGTGGCTAGGGAACGAAGCCACATTGTATGGGTGACACGTTATGATGTTGCAAAGCCTTACTTCTGTCATGGCTTAGTTCTTTTGCGTTAACATTCACATTCTGAAACAGGTCTTTTGTATTTATAGGCTTCTGAAGTTGAGCTTTTCCTTCCATTTTGTAAGGAGAATTGTTCTTGTTATTTCCAGGCATTTTTCGTGGTGTATGTTCTTATTATGTATTACATAAGAATATTATTGATTTGCTTTATAGAGTGAAAAAAAAAGGAAGAATTCTAGAAGAGCTCAGCAGTTTGCCTGTAGCTTTAAAAATAGGGTAGACACTGATAAGTGCTTGCCAGACCAGTAGTCTTAGGTTAAGACAAATGCTGGAAGAAATGCCTGCTACCAAATTGGAGCTACTGTCTACGGGAGCTAAATATTTTGTTGCTGATCTCTGTGGAAGATTATCACTCTATAATTTACCTCCTGCAGTATGAAAAAGGCTGTGGTTTATAGCTGGTTATCAGAAATAATTCTGATCTTCTACAAAAATGAAGACACTGTATTTCTTAGTTATCTGTTGGATTACTTGTTTCTAGTGTAGTGTGAAGACAGAAAATATTCATATACGTATGCATGATCACAACATTTTTATTGTATTTTTCTTTTCTAGAAAAGAGAAGATATAAGTGTTTAAATGGCTTGCTTTTGGTCCTGGCAGACCTTCTCCTGAGAGACCAATTGGACCTCTACTACCAAGATCACCCTGAAAACTGGATACTTAAAAAATAAGTAGTGAATACAAAGTTTGATTTATCTCTACAATTGTCAGCATCTGCTGTACTCAAACAGAACAAAGGAGGAGAATTGTTGAACAGCTAATTGTAAGTACAGACAGTACTAAACCATGAATACTGCGGGCAGGATAAGGAGATTGGGTTCCCATATAGTAAAATAAACTCCAGTTCCTGCAAGTCAACACAAATCTTCTTGCTTTCCTGCCTGTCAGACTCTGTGTTCACACTGGCACTGCTCTAGCGTACTTTTCTTGTTGGTGCCTTCACACAATTGCAGATTTTTGAGAGTGAAAAAAATCAATATATTCTTTTAAGAGACATTAAGCGTGTTTAAATAGCTGCAGTCAATCTATCAATTACCTATATTCAAGTCATCTTGCAGTCAGCATCAAGGTGAGTTCTGAACTGAAGCTTTAAGATCTTCTATGGGATTTACCTTTTATTTACAGACAAGTAAATTAAAGCTGCATGAAAAAGATATTCTTACTCTGACCTATGGGTTGGAGCTATATGTATGTAAAGTATATGCATGCATTTGCTTTTCTTGCAGTTAAGATCTGTACCTTAGGTCCTGGTAGTCCAATTCCATCAGGGCCTTGCTTGCCAGGAATCCCAGCAAAACTGTATGCAGAGACAGAATATTAATTTAATTTCAAGCTGTGCTGACTACATGAATTTGTTAACAGTATGGCTCATATCTTGAATATGTTGATTCTTTGTGGAGTCACTGTGGTCTGTAACTGGTTAAATTCCACTTGGATAAGCCAGAAGTTGTGTCAGTGGCAGCTGTTGTGTGTTCCATCTCATGCAAGAGACCTGCATGTGTCAGGAGGAGTCTGATCCAGACAGTTTGGTGCAAAAGCAGTTATAGGATTGGACTGCATTAAAATGTCAAGTATTGTAAATGCTTCTGCTTCAAATTTCTACTTTGACATTAATTAACTTTTACTCCTCATGTATGTATGCATTTATACAGTTGTCTTTAGCACAAATAAATGCTAGTGTGTCACCAAACTCCCCTGTCTCTAGCCAGCATGACAAGGTAGAGCTGGTGGAACAGGCTATGTGAGGCCAGTGCTGCAGACATATGCTTGCATGACAGAGAAGAACAGAGAGCCTTTTCTCTTAGGCATTTGTCCTATCTACTGGTACAGACTTCTGTGAAGGGCTGTAAATTGGGTCAGCCGGTTCCCTGTGCCACCCTCAGCAGCCCAATGAGTAGAACTGAGGACAGAGTGCTCTTCTGACTCTGGACAGTATTTGCTTTTCCAGTGGTTCTGGAAGATAGATGGGGTTGCCCAGGTTCATACCTGTGTATATGGACATAGCTGTTCATGGCTGGGCTACATAATACTGTTTGGGGTTAAAATTCTGGGTGGCTGGGCAGAAGACAGTATTCTACATTAAGATACTGAAGGAACTGAATAAAACCTCAGTAATGCTATAAAAAATTCCCCTCCCGGAACGTGTTGCATTGTGTAATCAAGAGGAGTCAGGGTCTTGTAAGGTCCTAGACTACTACAGAGGAAGATTTCTCTTTCCTTCCATGCTAAAGCATGTTACTGCAGTTGAGAGCCTAAAATACAGGCAAATCTTTCCTGGCACATCAACCACGGAGGCTAATCACTTTGTTGTGCCTATTTGTTCCCAATTCACATTAAAAAGAAACATCTGTAAACTTACAAGTGGACCAGGGTAACCATCTCCTTTTGGCCCATAGGGCCCAGGGAGTCCCAGGAGGCCTCAGTCACCCTAATGAAAGCAGGAAAAACAGATGAGACGACTGCCAATAAAACTGCTGGCAGGAAATATTCCAGGAACGTGAAATTTCTTTGTTAGAGCTACTGTAAGTTGATTTTATTTATGTGTCTATTTTACTGTGAATTATTATTGTAGGCTTTCAATACTAGACAATGCCACTTTAAAACTGGGATATTTAATAGCTCTGAGGATTGTAAAGTAAACAAAGGCGGTGACAGAGCCTTTATTTGAGGTACTGGCGCTATAGAACAAGATACTAGAGAAAAGGAGAATTAACTCACCCCTCCCGGCAGCCGCTCTCAGACAGCCGCCTCTCGTTCGAACTCTGGCGCGCCGGAACGAAGAGAGCAAGGGACTGAGCGTCTATGGGCTCCGGGAAGCACCACCGAGACAGGGAGAGGGGCGGTTCTGGGCTCCTCCGCTCCCGTCACTCAGACGCTAATTTACTGGTTCAGTCTGTGAGCAGGCAATCCCATTGCGCTCCACCCCTTCACAGCAGGAACCAGCAGCTGAGCAGGTGGGGTTTAATCTCCTGCTGTTTCTGTGGCTCAAAGTACATCGCGACGCATGTACAACACCTGCTGCAATGTAGAGTGTTAGGGCACTGAGAGCCATTATTTGTAGTCATTTTTTGTGGTTCTGTTGGGCCAGTACTCGATGTTTCTTCTGGAGGCATGTCTTTAAGGACCAGCAGCAGTTAGGTTAGCGCTCGTCAGTTCCCAAAAGTTCAACAGGCGACCACTAGATGTCATGATGTTTCCGCATGGAGTGGTGTTGCTCCTGCCGGCTGTCCTGTGAACTTAATAACCTCAAGGGGAGTAATACAGATGTTTAACAGGTACTGAGGAGGGGTAGGTCTCCTCTCCATGGCAGGTACAGGCCGTATTTCGGTCTTGATTCAATACCTCTGCCTGTACTGGGGCATGACCTGGCCTTCGATACCGTGCCCTTTGGCCTGATATCTGTGGCTGGATCACTGTATCAGGTACCAAGGGGGGAATTCTAATTTGTCATAAGGACATGATTAATGTCCCCTTTACAGTGAAAACTGGAGTGTCAACTACAACCTCTGCTGGCCATGCACCAACCACTGGAGGATTTACTGATCCCCCAACCTCTAACAATCTCCTCCACGGTGCAAGGAGACCGTGCCATTTTGGTCCTACTTGCACTTTCCAGGGCCATTTTACCTTGGGCTTCCCAGGCTCTAGGTCCTCGGGAGTGGGCAGCAGATGATTATTCATGGTGCCAACTTGTGGCTTAAGCAAGTTGTCCTTGTTTGTGATCTGTACTCTAAGCAGGGAGGCCCAAGTTGTCTGCAACATTCTTAAAGTACTGGGTCTGCCATCCCTTGGTCTCTCATTCAAGTCGCAGGGTTGCATAAAGCCTCTTGGTCCACCCCTGCAAGGACTGTAAATCTGCCTTCAGAGCAGCCTTCAGGACTCCATTATATCTTTCTATTAGGCCTGCTCGCATTGAATTATAGGGCAGGAGAAACTGCCAATCGATGTTGTTGTCTTCAGCCCAATTTTGCACAGTTGTACCTATGAAATGTGTACCTTGGTCACTCTCAATGACCTCAGGAGTCCCATATGATGCCATCAACCCAGTTAGAGATCTAATGGTATAGGCTTGGTTTGCCTTTGCTACAGGATAGGCTTGCATCAGTCCATTCACTGTGTTAACACAGGTTAGGGCATATCTGGCCCCCTCAGATTGAGGAAGGGGACCTATGTAATCGATCTGCCATCACTGTAAAGGGTTGTGTCCTATAGAGATGGGCTGTTGTTTCCAACAGAGATCTTGGCTTCATTCATGAGCAAGCGTCACAGTCCTGAACATGCCTGGACAATATCCAGTAACTGTACAGGCAGCCCCCATGCTTTGGCAGCTGCCCACATGGTTTTCTGCCCTGCATGCCATAATTTCTGATGCAACCAATGGACAATATCTTGCTGATGTAGTTTTGAATGTCCATCCTGACAGACAGCCCGAACTTGCTCTGAGATACACCTGAATGGGTGATCTGGGTGGATGACTGTGTTTATCTCTGCAGCTGCCCAAAATATGGGCATGCATAACAACACCAAGAAAATGCCCATGCAGAAATTTTGTAAAAAATGAAACCGCAAAAAGTTTTACCCTGGCGGCTTGGTGCAGATATCTGTGTGAAGCAAAAGCACTAATACAAATATATAGCAAAAAATGAATAACTTACTAATGGAAAAATACTGAGTGTAGCCAAAATAAAAGAGTTTTGAGGGGCTTAAGATCAGTCATAGAACAAGGGGTCTTATCTGAAGGATACTGTCAACTTCACTCAGTTAAAGCCTGAGGAAAAGTTGAATCCAACTAATACTGAGACAGTACCGTAGAAGCGCTAGAGAGAAGTCCTTAGAGATTAGCCACTCTTTCGTGTTCTTTCAGCACTAAAGGAATCTCTTCTCACATGCCTGGATTGGCTCATGTCCTGAGATCTGTTTGGAATCTATGCATTACTCCATGCCATACTTAGAAATGAAGCAGTACTGTGAAATGCAAGTCACAGCTTGGGATGCTAGAGGATAAGTGCTTGACTTCTTGAGGAAGCCTGAGAATAAATCTGAATGATTTAAAGCAGAGGAGTGTGTAAGAAAATGCTGATATGAGCTGATGCATTCTATAAAATTTGCCGTCCCCCTGCATTTTATTTTACAAAAAGATAGACATAAAATACACAAGGCTTTACATGAATTTGTATTTGAAAAGTATTTTAATAAAGAAGCAGCACCATGGTTCATCTGGAAGGGTCCTCAGTCTACTGTATGCTGCAGACTGGAGACCAACTCTGAGATGCTTTCAACGATACACAAATTAACTTATGTTCATGAAGATTTTATTCCTCATCTGTTACCAATAAAAACACTCGTATATGTGCTAAGAGCAGACTGATGTTTTACTGAATTCTCAGCTGAGATGAGTAGTCTCCAGGTTGCTGCAGTGCCCTCTGCCCCTGTTCCCATTCAGTTTACAGGAAATATGAGTTTTTTCCTCAGTGTGAAACTGGGCTGAGGCATTTGCTTCCCTGCATTCTGCTTGTCAATCTTTCTGCTCACCTCTTGATTCACTGCTGTCAGTATGGTAAGAATATCTTCTCCTCTGCAAAAAAAATACAAGCAGTTTTGTATTAGAGTATTTGTATGTAACATCAGAAAACTTACTCCATTCTCATATATCATCTTGATCTGTGTCAGTACTAATGGCTCCTGCTTTAAACAGTTTTTAAAGCAGTTGAGCGAACTGCTTCAAACAATCAGTGTTGCTATTCTACATTGCTCTTTTCATTCCGAGTGATCATTCCTACTGTGTGTTATCTACTTCAGCATCCAAATCAAACTGCTGTCGTTTGGAAGGAAGATAAAGATGTTGCCAGAAAGTATCTTAGGAAATATAGTTACCGAGGACAGCTGTTCTCCAAGTGTTGGCACAGTGACTGTATGTACCAGGTCCCCTGGCTTGGGCTTCTGTAGGAGACATAGTCTTGCAGGGTAGCCATGCCCAAGAGGAAGTCTGCCTCTGAGGGGATGCAGTCCAGCTGAAATCTTGCATCTGTTTCTAGAGAGTAATCTTGTTCCCCAGAATCTGTTTCAATGGTTACTCCTTTCTGATAAGAACCACCTTGGCAGGCCTGAACAAAGAAGACTTTCGGTTTTCCAGCGAGCGATTGGCAATTTTGCCCAGTGAAAGAAGTGGTCAGTTCCTGGATAGGTACTTCCTGGCCATCAATACCATATATAATGCCTTTTTTTCCATGAGAGAGAATACAGCAAACAAAACAGTCTTTGTTGTTGTGGTCCATGCGCCGATACATGTTTATTATGCCACGGATTTCCTCTGCTGTGCGGTCTTTGTATTCTGCTACTAAAAAATGCAGTTTGCTAAAGACTTTGGTCAGAGCATCTGGAAAGTAAACCAAGAGGTAATTAAATCAGTTTTATAAAGTTTGGACACTTCTTGCAAATAAACCCTTTTTTTTTTTTTAATCCTGCCACCCTACTATCCAGACATTCACACTCTTTCTCTGAAAATCTAGTAGTCTGATCGCTGGTCATATTTGTATTACATTCCCTTGTCTCTCATTGTGTCTGCAAGGAAAGTGTGCAGACCTAGCTGTTAGCCCTCACACAACTTTACAGCTTGTCTCTGTATCCTGCAGCACACGTTAAATGGTGCCACTCCTTTCCATAAGAGTGGGGGGCATTAGCTATTTGTTAACATCTCTAGATAGATGGGGGAGATTTCTCATAGAATCACCTAAGTTGGAAGAGACCTTCAAGGTCATAGAGTCCAACTATCAACCTGACCTACCCCATCCCATCACTAAATCCTGTACCTCAGGGCCATGTCCACACAGCTCTTAAATACTGCTGTGGTACGCTCCACCACCTCCCTAGATAGCTCATTCCAGTGCTTGACCACCCTCCCCTTTATGAAATTCTTCCTAACATGTATCTAAATCTCCCCTGTGACAACATGATGATTAATTCAATAGCAAAGTTAGTATATTGATTAAAACTATCACAAACTAAAAATATTGACATTTACCTCCATGTTTTGCTTTGATATAAAATTTTTTTTTCTGACAATATATTTGGGTAGTACCTGTGTCTCAAGAAGATAATCTGCACTCTGATGAAGGATTTATCTCCTGGTCGACCTAAGCGCAAAATACCCATTTCACATACCCCTAGAACCCTTCACACTCCTAGAGCAGAACACAAAATGGTTCCTGTTTTTATGTGCAGTTCACTCTCCCTGAATATACGCAGACTTATTTGTAATGTTCACTGTACCTGCATCCACGTCTGTCCCATTCCGATTTTTCATCTTCCTGAGTTCTGGTACTGTTTCCCTGGCTTTTGCAAAATTGTGATTATTCAAGATCAGGCACATTCCCCGGGGTTGGCTGGTCATTTTGTAAACTTCAAGCTGTTGAAAAGAAAGACTTCTCGTGACTGCTTCTCAGCCCTTGTAGTGGCACAGAGGGTAAAAAGCCAACTAGCTTTCTATCTGGGTAGGTCTCCCTGTACAGCTCTGCTCCCAGGACTTGGCCATGTGCTGCCTCACAGCAAGACAGAACCCAGCCCTTCCAGCCTCCACCATCACACTCAGCCCACAGGGGTTACTGCATTCACCCAATTTTCTGTGTCTATTCACCTGCCTACTGCCTGTCTCCTGGTATTATAAGTTAGGGGTATCTTCTACCCATAAAAACATTTCTTAAGTTTTAATGCTCCTGCAGCTTCTTCCTGGTCCATGGTTTCAAAATAAGGGACATTACAGAGTAGAGCATCTTTGTTGTTCTAGACAGTGCCTTTAACAGCTGTGCTTACAGTAACTGTTTAGTTCATGAAAGAATGGCCTCTTCTGGCACAAAATTGTGACATTTCTAAAACACAAACTGACTTACTTGTGAAGACTGATCACAATGGCCTGGAGAATCAGGTGCCACAGATGATGCCAGCCGTATGTGACTATCTGAATACACACACAGAGAATACGCGTAAGTAAACAACTAAAAGGGAGTTTAAAGTGCTGTGATCAGTTAGTAAGCAAATGGATACCTGATCACTTCTCAGATAGGCACACGTTTAAAGAGGCAAGATGCAAGTAGTGTAGAGAGTCCAAAAGCTGGAAAAAAGCAAAAGATCTAAACGTTTGTTTTTGAAGGAGTTTCAGTTACCTTCAGGGGCTCCTTTGCTGCTTCCTTGCCCCTCTGTTACAAGCATCTCTTCTTCACCTGAAAAGCATTCATTATTAGCCTCCAGGATACCTTGTGTGTCGCTTCAAGAAAAAAAAATTATAGAAAATAGGCCTTGTTTTGTCTTACCAAATGAGTTTAATCCATACTCTTCAATTTTCTTCAACAGGCTCTTGTCCACTTTTCCACAAATAGTCTTCAGGACAGTTAAGTTGTCTTCTCTCAAAATGCCCTTCTTCTCCATCTCAATAAAAACGTCAAGCATGGTCTGAGCAATGAGAAAAGTAGTTTGCTCTTAGGACAGATCCATACTGCTATTGGGAAGGAAGCTGCAGCACATTTAGGTGCACCCAAGCTGGCTTTAATGTACTGACAGCACAAGTGACCCACCATCAGTCTCGCTATCTGAATTGATTCAATTAAATATAGTTGGACAAAATCTGGAAGTACACTGACTAAAAACAACATCTTAAAACAAGCTTATTTCCCTCCCACTGCTCAGAGATGCTGAGAGCTAATAAGACCTAACCCAGGAGAGCTAACAGTAATCACACAGGAGCAAATAATGTCATTTTTAATGACTGCTATCGCTCATCCGACTTCCAGTGGCAATTTTGTGTGCTTGACTGGAACACAAGCATCACTTTAGCAAAAATGGCTATAACCATGCAAGCATGGTATAATGAGTTCTCTGAGGAAAGAGAGAACCCAAGGGATAGAAGCTTTTGCCAAAGAGCGTAGCAGAACAGTGGTCATCCATGGATTTACTAGAACAGCCACCAATCTACAGTCACAGTTTATCCTCTAAGAAAAGAGGGAAGATTTTAAAAGAGATTTCATTTGGCAGAACAAAGTACCTATCAGCCAAAAGTACAGGTTGACATAGTGTTAAGAGCAGCTGGATCTCTTGCAAAGATGTAAGTTACCTCCAAGCTCTTGGGCACTAGCTCTAGTAAGGATCTCTGCCTAGATCTGTTTGGGGTTTTCTTCTGGGTTTGGAAATAAACAGAACCAAAACATTACAGAAATAGCCGTAGTGGTGATTCTCTTTGTTTGCTACTGACTTAGAAAGTAGCCAAAAGAAAACCAGATGGAAGAGATGAGTGAAAGTGCTCGGTCTTCTACTGACGAAAGCCACTCAGCTCTATACAGAGGTTGAGTGTACAGGCATCATGCCTGGCCCAGGGATGGCCTGTGCTTTCTGGGCTAGAGCAGTACTGCTGGAGCTGTACACAACATTGGCATGCAACAAGTCTTCTGAGCACCATTCCAGGTCCTCCCTTTCCTAATGGTCTTTTTAGTTTTAGTGACACTCATTCCCCTCAGAGCAACCCAAATGCTGCTATATATCATAGCAATAACTAAACAGAAAACAAAAAAAACACCAAAAAAATTTCTTACAGTTTCAGAGCTTAACTTGCATTTTGGTAATTCTTTCCCCAAAAGAAACTTGAAACACTTCATGTCATCTTTGGTGATGTTTTCTGACAGCTGAAAGAGCAGATACCTAGAAGGAACAGTGGAGGACAGTTTCATTATGTTCCCTAGCATTCTCCTAGCTGCCTTCCCAGGGCAGCTTTTTTTTTCTTTCTAATCTGAGGACATAAGTGCCAGACAGGCAGAAGTCAAACCATTTCCAGCTGCAACTAAAAAGATGTTTTCCCAAAATCAGAATTCCACTGAGACTTTCCGCACTGGGACACGAGAGCAGAAACAGTCACACCCAGCCACTGACTGCACTCCACAACACCCAGGTGGGGAGGCCTCTGTAGGCTGTGAACTGTCTCAGAATCATAGTATCACCAATGTTAGAAAAGATCATGTCGTCCAACCATCCACTTGTCCCTTAGTACCACATCTACATGTTTTCTTGAATACCTCCAGGGACAGTGACTCACCCGCCTCCCTGGGCAACCCATTACAGTGCCTCATGACTCAGAGGAGAAAGCTTGGACTTTCCTCCTTCATAGAACAGAAGTTTTCTCTACTGCTTATTACCTACTTTTCCTAGGAAAGATAGAGATTTGTGTGTTTTACCAAGCCTTACCCTGGTGTTAACTCAGCAGTAAAAATCATGCACCTACCCATCCAAGAAGGATAACTGAACCCCAGAGAGCAGCTCTGGGGTCAGGCTCTGCCAGGCTTTTGCCTCCAGGCCCCTGGTGAGCCCGCACCCTGCCAGCCACTCACCTGAATGGAGACACCCGTGCCCTGCCTGGGACCCGGAGTTCCCTCTCCATCTCCTCTCGGCTGGAGCCCAGGTGGGCAGCCAGAAGGTCTATCCGATTGATCCGATAGAGCAGCTCCTTCAAGAAGAACAGGTCCCCCGCCTCGATCATCCCTTTCTCCTGTAATGCTAGGAAGAAGGCCTTGGGCTCCTCGATATCTTCCCGCTTCCTTACAGTGACGTGCTCCAAGCTAAGAAACTTCAGAGCCGCCAGCTCAGCCCTGTCCAGAGCCTCACTGATCACGTAGAGCAGCTGGGAGAACTCCATCTCCCCGCAGCACTTCCAGCCCTGGGCCGGGATGGGCACCACTTCCTCGTGCAGCCGCACTTCTGTGATTCCGCCCACCTCTGAGCCCTTGGGCTCCTGGGAGCTGTAGTTTTGTCTGAATTCCTGACTTGAAAACCCACAGTTCAACACAGAAATTGCTTGTCTGCCAGATAAGAACTCTCTGACGCACCCGAGGCCGTCTCTGTTCACAGCTACAGAGCGCTGTTTAAAAAAAATTAGACAAGAGGATGAGGAAGCGGAAAATCCCTGCTGTACGCTTGGCACAGCCTGGGGGAGTGCACAGGGGCTGGTCAGCGCTCACCAACGCCCACTCCAATACGCCAATCCCCACAGCCGTCACTGCTGTCCAAGTGCTGAGCTCTTCCCTTCAGCCTGGGTGACACCGTACTTCATATTTCTTTTTCTTCTCTTACCATGAAATGCCAATACAGCTCTTTTTACTGTTAAGAAAAAAAAAAAAAAAGCCAGTACCAGATAAGTGCTTTTTTTTTCCAGCAACTTCAAACACGTGTACTACTAACAGTAAAAAGTGAATTTTACATACCTGGCTGGTTTTGTACTAAACACAAAACACAGCATTCTGTGCTGTTTTACATAAACACTGCCCCCTGCTTGCTTGAACTCTTCCCTTTTTGTTTCATAAAATTCATACACCCCCATAGCAAAACCAGTAAGCGGAAACGTGGGGGAAGCGAAAGGAAGAGCTCTGCCTCTGTGCTGAAGTACTTCAGAAAGAACACAGACATGTGAAAATCAGTTGCCAGAGTGGCACTTCAGTGGTTAAGCATTGTAAATAACAGGATTTTAGAGTTCTCCAATAAGAGTTTGAGTTCAGATCACACCATTATCTTCACATGCGTCCCAAGGATATTTCTGGCACAAAAAGGAGTCTCAAGAAAACTGAACAACTGAACTTATTCGTGCAGGTCAGGAGCTCTCCCTCTGCTTGGGTGTTTGCTGCAGTCACACCCCCACATTCTAAGGACACTAACAATTCATCACCATTTTAATACTAATGAAAGAATCTCACACGCCATTTTCTCCTCGCAAGATGTCCCCAGGCTGCTGGCAGGAAGCACAGCACACTCAGTCCAGGTATTCAACCCTGCTCTTTAATGACAGGCACCAGGCAGTGAACCAACTCCCTTCCCAGCCCTCAAGATTGCTGGAGGCTTTCAGCAGCAGGAGCAGGCCCACAGGAAGTGGTGCGATGGGGTGAGACCTTGGGATGGAGCATCGCCTCTGATACCTTCTGATAACAGAATGTATTTCATAACAGCAGGAGGAAGGAGGGAGGTGTTCCTAGTAGTTGGAGTTTTATGGTTCTGAAACTGAACATTAGCACCATGGCAGGAGAGCCACACTCAGCACTGATTTAAAAACAGAACCTCTTCCTACCACTCTTCTCAAAAAAATAAAAAATAAAACCACCACCACCAACAAAACCACCATGTTTGACAGTAACGTGAGGTTGTGCTTCCCCCTGCCCCAACCCCCTCCTTTGACCTGGCTGTTACACCCAGAGCTCCGTTCAGGACTGATAACACAGTTCTGCTACATACTATGACTGTGCCAATCATCTTATCCTATAAATAGTGAGCAGCTCCAGAGCTCTAATCCTCATAACAAGGCTGCATATGCCCTCCTCATTTCCTTCTGAATATTGTGAGGCTTGAGCAAGTGTAGTCATGGGATCAATTACATGGAGTAACCGCAGAAAGTCGCTCATTGGGATATTCCCCTCTCAAAACAACAAAAGCATTGTAGACACCTCCAGGGTGGAATGATGGAATGTGTGTGGAGTGGCAGTTCCATGGCATTTCCCTAAGCACAGGAATGGAAACTGATAAACTGCATAGCAGTCAAACTGACTTAGCAGCTTTTCAATTTTCTGTTGCACCAATCACAACAAAGATAGGTAACATTAGTCACTCAAGCTCCACTTGAAAGTCGGAAAGTAGTATAAAAACAGCTTAAGAGAGGAAGAATTTTTGGGAAAGATACCATTGCAGACAAGTCCGGAGGACACTGCTGACTTCTGGGACCAGGCAATGGACTGAGCCTCTCTTCCCACGCCACAGGGACACCTGCTGGGTGAGATTTGCACCCTCGGTTACACCGAGCACTTTCCTGGGAAACACAGACATCTCTAGAGAGGTATTCCATAGTTCGGTGCTGTGTTATTCATATTATTGTATTCAGAAGAATCTGTCAAATTGGGTATTTACCCTCTAACACATCAATTAAGCAGAAATAATTACATTATTGTCATAGAAATCACTAGTGTTCAAAGCCCTAAGCAAGATATTTGATTACTGCCTGCATACAGATTGGATCAGATATGGAAGTAACCTGAATGCAGTGAGACCTTTTTTTTTTTTTTTAACAGCTTATGAGTTCACATTTCCTCAAGTCCTGTTAAAACAAACTCCTTGTAGTAAATAGACTGCAGGAGGATGGATTCTTCTCTTTGCACTGGCATGTCTGGACAAAGCAGCCTAAACCCAAAGTGGCTACAGGAGCATCAAAGTGATATAAAAGACCTAGACCAAGTTTCGAAGATACCTGCAGAATAACTTTGTATCTAGCTAGGAAAGTATTACAGTTGAGAACCACAAAAGCCAGTCACATTATGGGACTGGGGAATACCCGTGGCTGTCAAATATAGAACAGATGCAACAGTAAGCAATGGCATCGCTACAGAAAGGAAACACAAACGAGCGCTTGGGAATTTCCAAAGATCTTAACTATTTTTTAGTACGTTGCACAGAAACCATTAAAACTAAACATATTCTCTATAAGGTTACCCATCTTCAGCGGAAAAATGTAGATCTGAATAATTTCAGAGAACGTGTGCCCATGTAAGTTAGGAGTCAAAATAAAAAAACGTGACCAACAAGGACTCAAGACTGAAAATTTCCTGAGAATATTCTAGCTCTGAACTCCCTGCTACCTAACTGGATCTTATAAAGGCTGTGGAGCACTTGTTTCCATTTCCCATGAATTTCCAATATTTTCTTTGGGAGATCTTGCAGACAACAGACATGGCCATCAGTTAATTATAAATAAGTAATTAAATAAAAACTCCCCTGTAGTCAAACTTTTCAGCACTTTAAAAGCTTTGAGGATTGACCCTTACAGATGTAGTGAAAAAGCACATACTTACAGTTGCCCATGCAATGAGAGAAAGCTGCAGCGAGCATGCAGGCTCCTAATACATGCCACTAGCACACCCCAGAAGCAGTAGACTACCAGGTTACCCTAAAAACTGGGAGAGAATGATAACGCTCCCAGGGAAGGCCGGCTCAAGAGCCCTCTGGGACACTGACGTTCAACTGAGCGAATAGGAAAAGGAGATGCAAATCAAAGGGCAGACATTCGTGCCTCTGAATGAGCACTGTTTCCGCCTAGGCGGATAATGGTCCTCCCCCACTCTTCTCAGCATATTCTTTCCCAGACAGCTCACTTTGATTGCCTGCTTTCATGCTTACCTCTGCAGAACTTAACTCAGCCTTGCCTTCCTGCCAAGCTTGTGATTCCACTTTCTGTTGGTAACCGTTTCAATTGGCTGAAAACATAACAGACTTAAGTGCCGGCATTGTTATCAGTACAAAGTTCTGCCTCCCAGACAGGAGTTGAAGAAAAGGCAAGGCAGGCTGAATAACTACAGCTGGGGGCCTTCTGAATGGAGAGGTAAATGCCCCTTCCCTTTCCTCAAATTGTGCTAAAGAGGAGAAACAGTCAGAAAATTGTTCAGCCTTCAACTTTCCTTCAAAGCTCTCAGCACTGGTAGAAGGCAACAAATATGAACGGAAATGTTGCAGCTGCTCATCTGTGAAGCTGAATGCATGTATTTTTCTCAGAGCCACAAAAAACAAAGTGCATTTTCTCCTTCATTGAGCCGCATATCAACTCACAGTATGACTCCTTCCTGAAATTATTTGTAAGTACAACAGCTTCTCCAGAAGTTATGTCTCCTGTCTTTTGATATTATGTTCATTATTACTACACCAAAAACCCAAGTAACACCAACAAGTAAGCTTGATAATAGACATTAAATTCTCCTCGTGTGGAGGATATAGAAGAACCTAGTCTGAGAGGACACTCATCTCTGACATGAAGACGTAGAACGAAACAAATGCTGCGGATACACCACTTCACTAATACCAGTAATGTTATCTCTAACTCAATTGGAGCAGCTGCCACCTTCCAGCAAGCTTCTCATAGAGCAAGCAGCTATTTCATTTTAACTAGATGTCCGTAAAATTAAAAAATGTATACATATCAAAAATCAACTACTACATTTATAGCAAAGTCTTGCTTATGAAAATGCTATAAAAATGTGAACTGTCACATTTCCTCAACAGTTAAGCAAACATCAGTTACAGAGATGCACCACAACCCATAACACCTGCTAACATCTGCCATAAACAGCATTCTCATTTATATAGTGTTTGTAATATCTATTTATTATTTATGAAACCTGTATGAACAGAGCTGTGATTCTGAGAACAGACATTGTCACTTCTATTTGGAAAGTGAAAATGGTAAGCAGAGCAACTGTCAACATACTAAGAATTAGTAGTAAAAAGGCCTCACGTTTCAGGAAGAAAAACAGGACTGAATAAAGAACCCCTGCATTACAGCTAGACACAGATCTCAAAAAAACCCATCCAAATTAAAAGAAAGCAGAAGTTTTTTTTCTTTCATTTTGATCCTTTATCTTGTTATAAAGCTCAAAAGGGTCATAGTCATTAGAATTCCAGATGGCTCCCACATACTACATACGCATTGCTGAAGATACAAGGGAAGAACAGCTTCACTGACATCAGCTCCCATTATCAAGAATGTCCTAACTTTAAGTTTACTCTTTTCTACCAACTCTCCATCTGTTAATGAAATATCAACATGCCACCTCTCCCTCAGGGTGGCTGCCATAGAATACTTCACTGAAAGCAAAAATATCTTCTTCAGCTGAAGCAAAGGTTTGTTATGCTTATTGTCCCTCAGTCAGCTCTTCTGAGGAAAAAACCACAAACAAAGGTGAAGTGACAACCAGCAGTATTTATTACAACAGAGATTAGGAGCCCATAAAAGCTACAGCTAATTGCCAGGAGGTTACAGCATCTCAGAACTGTGAATCTCATGGAGTGGGACCTTACTTCCATTGGTCAGCAGCCTTTCAAAAGATACTGCTTCCCTAGCACTCTGAGAAAGAGCACAATTGAAGCTTATTTTTAAAAATCCTAACCAACAATGCTGCCCAATCATGCAAATCAATAAAACAAAGCAAACAAAAGAAATGTGAAGGAAAAGAACCAGACCTAAACAACTTTTTTTGGTCCTTCTGGACTGATACATTATTTCTGTGAAAAACTACACAACTTCCAGATATAGCCAGTCACTTCTGGGTAAATCACTTATAACCTTACACAAGTTCCCTAGGAAGGGATCTTCTTTTCTTCAGATTTCAAAGACTTACTTATTCTCTCATCAGATAGAAATGATAATTTCAGTGACATATAACACTTAAAAATCACATTGCTTCCTCATTAAAGACCATGATTGAACAGACTTCCTTGCTTCTGAAGGACAGGAAAGCAAGCCCGTACTCCTCCATTGCCTTAGAAGACCAACCAGTTTAAGTTTGAGAAGACTCATTAAATGATACAGCATTTGAAAAATTTAGGTCAGATGGCTCCTTGCAGGACAGCAACTACACAGACCCAGACAATTGCTCTTGCAAGTTCTCTTAAATTCCCTGAGGAAGTCCATTCCAGAAGCTATTCCTTATTGAGGACATTCTTATTTTTCCTGCTCTTCAGTTGACTGGCATTGGGGGATTTGGAAGATAAATTGTTTCCGTAGGGTTGATGTTATCTTTGGCATCTGCTTCCACCCATTTAATACTCTTCTTCCCACATCCTTGTTCACTTCTGTCAGGATGGTTATGAGATCCTTGCGACTTGAACAAAAATGAAGAAAAGTTGCATTAAAATTCACAGAATATGCTACTTGGTCAGAAGTTGATCTATGTTTGTTTCAATAAAGAGAAATCTTGGAAGGGTATTATCTTTCCTTCACCTTTCCTGCAAGTAAAATCTCACTTTCCGTTGTGTAATCAAAGAATACAATGTCTTTTGGGGAATAAAAGCAACCTCCACGTAGGATCACCTTACGAACTAACACAGTCCTCTGCTTTGGCTGTGTTCAGAATAGCAAATTAAAATGAAACAGAACCAATATATGCATTCACCAAGCCTGCCCTCTGAACATTGTGAATAGGTAGTGTCTGGAGGAAAAATTTCATCTTCTATATCAAGTTTATGAGGGAGGCAACAATGAGAATTGTGAGTAAAGAATACTGATTTTCTGCATGTGTACTACCCAACAAATTTGCCTTTCATCAGGTGTCAGTGGAAGAAAAATCATTTATCAGTCAGAAAAACGTTAAGAACATGCACACACAAACACACCTGTTATATATAATGTTCCGGCATTACAACCCTGAATCTGTACCTGGGTTAAAAATAGACTTACAGTGGGCAAAGTAACTCCATCTTGTCACAGAGGCACTGAATGTAAACGCTGCCTGTCTTTATAGAACGATAGCACTCAAAATCTTCCACAGTAGCCATGCCAACCAGAATATCAGCCTGGTCAGGAATAGAAGGTAGAGGGACAGCATCCATCTCAAGATGACCAGAACAGTCTTCCTTTACTGTGACAGCTGGATGACCTACATAGCCCTGGCAGGCCTGGATGAAAAACAGCTTGGGTTTGCCAGCAAGAGAAGGACAATTAGATCCACTGAAGCAGGAGAGTAGATCTTTAATATTTACAAGTTCATGATCAATGCCTTTTATTTTATCTTTTTCACCATGTGAAAGAATGAAGCAAACAAAACAGTCCATGTTTCTATGATCTTTTTTGCTGTATTCTTTAACTTTTGCAAACATCTGCTCTGCTTCTAGATCCATGTACTCAACTGTGTCAAACTGAAGCCATTTAAATACTCTCTTCACAGCCTCTGGGGAAAAAAATTCAGAAGGTACTTTTTAAACAAACAGCAACAAGAAAGATGCTGAAACATCAGGCTCTCTGTGGCAGAACAGGTATTGGAAGTGTTTAGGTCACACCAATAAATTCACCTGATTGCCTCTTAGCTTGCCAAGTCTGATTAGAAAATGACCCAGATTTTTTTTCTTTTTTTTTTTTTTTTAATAAAACAAATCAAGAAAACCTAAGCAATCAAGTTCAACATTACTATTAAAAACAAACACAGGTTTCAGACTGTCTTAAAATTAATCTGTACAATTTAGTGAAGCATACTTTTATTTTAAGAAGGCTTTCACTATTTGCTTGGCCATCTCAGATGCTTAAAAACAACCCTTAGCTAGTTAAGGAAGTAGTAACTCTTAACAATAACAAACTACTATTCTTAAATGAAAGAGATCCCTCTTCCTGTGAGAGCGATTAATGTGGCAAGAAGGAAGGCAGGCTAACCTGCTAATTTACAAGCAAGGACAGAATGCTACATGGACCTCCCAGCAACTGTTAACTTTTGTATTACTCTCTGAGACAATACTCAAGAACAAACTAATCATTGGATTGAAAAAAGCACACACTTCCATCTTCCACTGTTCCTTCTCTGGTTTCATCTGGATTTTTAAAATGGTAGTTGTTCAGAATCACACAGTAACCATGAGGGTTATTTTCCATCTTATACGATTCCACAAGCTGTAAAACAAAGAAACCGTATATGAAAGCAGTGCCAATCACCCAAATGAGAGATATGCAAGGTACAGATGGTGCTCCTCCATATCTAAACACACAAAAAAATTAGTCATGATGGAAAAGTTACAAAAAAAAAAAAAGCTTAAGAGTTGAATATTTCAAAGGAAATCTTGAGGTATTTCTTACCAAGTATGCTGCCCCACCCTCTGCTCCTTGTCCTGGTGGCTGCATAGATTCAGAGAGTGGAAAGCTCAGTTTTTCATTCAAACCATTGTCTAAGAGGGAGATAAACAGAGCATTTTAGGAGTAAAAAGCGTAAATATTTTCTCCTTTGCATATTTCTACACCAAACAAACAAATGAAAACCAACACAGAGCGACATGGAGGGATGAAGGCGTGCAGAGTGTTTTCTTGGAACAAATAATACAGTTGTGTTAAGATTGTGCATCCCTGATCAGGTATTCTTAAATAGTAGAGTTACTAAGCAGAACTGAGCTTCTGGGTCTGTGCACGCACAGCAGCCTGAGACAGGAGATGACATGCATTACATTCTCACAATGACTGTACCTTGATCAATTGCTTTGTTCTTCTATTGGTAGCAAGATCCAAATACTAGCAGTGTGAATGTGATAGCCACAGCAGGAAAGCCATTCACTAGTAACTCCACTATGGGATATATAAGTAAAAGAGTAAACTTGGGTTTTTTTGTAGCAATACACTGTAGCCAACACATTTACTTCTGAAGTTACTGTCCCTTCTCTAGAGGACTTTGTTTTGGTAGACACACCAAGCATGCAGAATGCTAACATAATGTAAGATCTTCTCAAAGCAAGAAAACACCGCTTTAAACACAACTGCCAGGAATAAGTGAATAAATCGTCATACCCAGGGTTCTACACAAGGAAATAAATCATGATACTCCTTTTACATTGAGTTAATAGTCAGGAAAACAAAATCTGTAAGTGTGCTATTTTCCTGCTTATCAAGTGGGAAAAAAAAAAATACCAATACTACTAAAAAGCCATTCTCCTGGCAAGGGGCCAGTTTATCCTGATCTTCCTTAACCATTTTCTTCTGCTTTTGTAGATACAAGCATAGGTCAGCAGCATAAAGACTTGCCAACGGGGAACTAATCAGTAACTTTACAGGTAACTCCTTGGCTGCATATATGTGTTTAAGGAAACACAGCCATCTGAGTCAATTGAAAAGACATTCTGGGGAAACATTTAACACATCTCAGCTGTTGCTGGTTAACATCTCCTGTGTCCCAAAGTAAGACTCATCTGTGGTGTCACAAGCTATCAGCTCAGCTGCTACAGCCCAGATATACTGAAGTTCTTGAAATTTCATATCTGGTATAGAGAGCAAACAGTCAAACCAGCCAAGAACCTGGTCTCTACAGACTTCTTAAATTAAGAGAAAACAGGCTGACTAACAGAAAACAGTGCTGAAAATTTCCCAACACAAAATGAGTTTCTATAAGGCAATTGCCTGTTGCTTCCTTTCAGTGAGTGAAAAGCTGGACTTGTTCAAAAACAGCACTGCACTGCTTCCTTTGCATTTAAGGTATAGATAACAGAGAGGTACACCCCTTACAAGGGGCAGAACATTTCAGGGAGAAGTACAAGAAAATATAACGTGATAGTGAAGTAGCAGAGAACATTAGTAACCATGTGTAACAAGAGCTGTTCTTCTTAATATACCTTAAGAAGTGTCATCCGTAGATTCCTAATATCCAAAGGATGGTGCCATAGAAATCTCAAAATCAGCTCCACTCCTTAATAGCTGATTAATTGATTTACCTTTAGTTTTTTCTTCATAGTTATCAATTGTTTTCTTAAGGTCAGCTCTGAACACCTTTAATAGACTCTTCAACATCGTTAGGTCATCTTCCTTAATTATCCCATTTCTTTCCATTTCCACTAATACCTTCAACATTGACTGGTAAAGAAAAAAAATAATAACAAAAATGCATAACCCAAAATCATACAGTGATTTTTAGGTTAGCATTATCAGGTTCTTCTGCAGAAAGCGACATCCTCAATCCCCAAGTGATCAACATAAAGATTTAATTTATTTCTCTTCAAAACTAAATTAAAACAAAGGTCAGGATGCAAAGTGAATGAAAAATAAATTATTAAGATAACAACCAGATCTGTAGAAATTGCCTATGGCAATTGTTTCAGTAGTACAAAACACTTAAGTACATAATAACATGGCATCCTGTTCTGCTTCTGCATTCAGGTGAACTGCTATAAGCCATGTAGCTGCACCAGTCTCCATTTTCTAACACAGGAAATGTCTTCAAGGATGACTTTATTCTTTAAAGTGGATTTGTTCACCGAGCTGGAGGTAAATCTGCTAATTTTGTTGTAGGTGCTACAGTACAAATAGGACTTTCAAGGACGCTTCTTTGCAATACTAAATACCTTCAAAGCACTTTTCATTATTTATAAAACAGGTATTAGACTAGCTCACCAAACTTCTTAATACGTTTGTGAGGAAATAAACGAAATTCTGTTACTCCGAATTACAGTGAAGAAAATGTACCCAGCGATACACAAAAACTTGCGGCAGAACTCACTTGAGAACTCATATTTTGATGTTCAAAACATTGTCTTTCGTCCATCAAACATCACTTTTACTAGATATCACATGCACAAATGCCTTACAAGTGTCAAGCAAAGATGAAGTGAAGAACATGACAAATATTGCAAGAAGCGGGTAGTGGAGACAAAATGAGAACAGGAGAGGAAAAAGCAGTGAGAAAAAAGGGTCCATGCTGTCATGGAGCCCAGCTGACTACCATCATGAATCTTTGAAGAACAGAATTTTCATGAGTGCACTATTCTCTCCTTCCTCCTGTCTTAAAATAGGCAGACTCCGAGTTAGCTTTACAAGAAACTTATCAAGATCATTTTGCTTACAGCATTATCCCGTAGCTTATTCTTTGGTAATTTTTCTTGCAGCAGGAATTTTACACTCCTGACATCTTCTGGAGTTAAGTCCTCAGCAATTCCATATAGCAGTTGTCTGGTATTAAAGGACAGAGATAGACTGATTAAGAAACTTATGAGAAGTAAATATGGCAAAACATAAAACATGGTCTCCAAACTCACAAGGTCAGGTTGTCATGCTGTAATAAATACAGTTATGCTGAGCTGTTCATAAGAATAACACGGCAGATAGAAAACAAGAAAGGACAGTACACAACCAAACTGTTGTAGGTTTTGCTTGCAGAAGTATACTAGTTTTGTGCTTACCTGTATGCTGACACTTTTGCCCTCCCTGGAACCTGGAGCTCCTTCTCCATCTCCTCTTGGCTGCAGCCCAGATGGGCAGCCAGAAGGTCTATCCGCTTGATCCGATAGAGCAGCTCCTTCAAGAAGAACAGGTCCCCCGCCTCAATCATCCCTTTCTCTTGCAACGCTTCAAAGAAAGCTTTGGGCTCCTCGATAACTTCCTGCTTCCTCACAGGAACATGCTCCAAGCTGAGAAACTTCAGAGCTTCCAGTTCTTCTGTAGCCAAAGCCTCAGAAAGGTCAAAAAGGAGTTTGCAGAAGTCTGCACTCATTTCACATTTAGATTTTGACCTAAACACAGAGAATTTGATTTGATTTGTCAGTAACAGTAGTGCAACAATGTGATTACAAAAGGTATCATGACATGAAGAATAGTCCAAGGTCAATATATGCAATAAAAAATACTGAGATAGACAGAGGCTGTCCTGCAAATACAGCTTTGGTGCTTAGCCCTTTTGGTTCTCTGGACTTAAGGAAGAACACCAGAAACTACACAAAAATAAAAATGACAGAAAGTCACAGATCCTTCTTGCTTCCTGTGGTGTGTTTCAGTAACAGCACGTACTGATATGTAAGATGTACTATCCTGGCAAGTTGCTGTTGTTTCTTTTGTCATTTCCTATGATTCCATTTAGGAGCAAGAGACACTTAAAATCAGACTACACAGACTACAAACTACTACAATGAGACTGACAGATTATGCACTATGACGAAGTCATAGTTTTACGTCCTAACAAAGGTAAGGGCCCACATGAGCACAATTTTTCTAAGCTAGTTAGCTGCTTCAGTATACTGCTTCTGACTTTGGTCAGTGTAAACAAAGCACCGCTTCCTGTTTTGGTTCACCTGAAGAAAGTCAAATCCAGTCCCCATCTCTCAGTAATATTCAAATCAAATACAGATCATATCAACTTCTTCAAAAAGACCAGGAGAATTCTTGTCAAAGCAGTTCTGTTTCACTGAACGTCAAATATCCTCCTCCTCCTCCTCCACCACCACCTACCACTCCATCAGCTTTAGAAATATTAAATTTGACTCACGCATCCAGCTTCTGAACACAATAAAAAGCCAGAAAATAAGTTTCAAACCCACAACATTACTGCAACTGGAACGGATGTGCCATCTACTCACTGTACTTAAGCCTGTCTGAATACAAGAGCACACTAAAACAATGTTTAACCGCATCTGTCTTCTACTTCACTAAAATAAAGACACAACTGATACAACAACAAACTCTTTCTTCTTACACCATAAACAGCCACCTTAACTTAAATGGGAAGACAGGCTGGGAGACTGCTGAAGCAGCTCTGAAAAGTGAATGAAGTTGCCTTAGAAGTTTCAAGGAAAGTACTGGATGTTGTACTATGGCCTGTGTTGTCATATGACTTACAGAACGAAAGTTGTAACAAAGCAAGAAGCTGTGAGAATTATGCAGCAGTTTCCTTCTCCACTTACCACTGTTCTGGTTTCAGGAAATTGTTACGCTGGTTGTAGAAAAAATAGTAAACCTACAAATGTAACCAAAGCTTTTGAGAATACATGCTGAACAGCATAGGCACTGCTCACTGAATTGTGATTAACTATAAATCCTAATTAAAAGATAGTGGGAGAGGCATGCATTAATTATATCTTCCCAGTTAAAAATATCTTAGTTCCATCATCCTGTTGTGTCACCAGATCTTCCACATCCTACCGCCATTCTCTGAAGTCTCACTTCAACTCACCTAGCCTATTTTTAACAAGGATATTTATGGAAGATTATTTCCTAAAGTGAAATACCAGCACCATATTCAGTAGCAGTACTTGGTGCATACAGGAAACAGAAAGGCTGAGCAGCCTTTTGAAATTATTTCATATTTGGTCTTTTGTAAAATAATTTAAACAGAATTTAAGTTTTGGCATTTACATCCTCTTTGATGCATAGAACTCTGCCTTTAGTGTTTAAGTTCCAGGTATAGCCTGTTGGTCACTGGTATCCTCCGTGCACTGGGAAACATATGAACAGCAATCAGTACAGCTACCAACCCCTCTGTCCATATCTGAAGCTCAAAGTCAGTATTATGAAAAGAGACAGCAGAACAGAAATATTCAAAGTTCACAACAAAAACTACCTTTCACTGATTTCAAGCTACCTACCTTTATAACTCAAAATTATAACATACCCTTCAACAGAATGGGCCTACAAACTTCTTCCAAAGGGCACACTCTCATAAGAGCTCAGAAAATCTAACATTCAATGGCACGAGTCTTCATTTTATCCAAAGGTTGGAAATGGTGCCGAGGACAGAACAAGCACTATCTGATCTTCAGGTCCAAAACAGTTCTTTCTGAAGTCATCCCATGCCTCACTGTCTCTCTTCCTTCATCAGTAGCTTTATTTAGTAAGTGAATCAAGGTTCCAGTTGCAGATTTAAAGAGGCAAAAAATATCGGCATCAGTAATGTATGAAAAATATTTGCAGACGAGACCAAGGCTAAGGTAGCTCTTTCCAGACAGAGACTTCTCCCATCATGCAGTCTGGGAACAGCCCTTCTGGTTCTGTTCTTCCTGTTTGCATGATTTCACTTCTTATTTCTCTCATCGTTCCCCAAAATATTCCCGTCCTTTTATTAACCTGTAGACCCTCCAATTTCCCTCAGCTCTTCTGCAGCCCTCTTTTGCCACTCCAGCCTCACCAAGAACTGTCTCGATGATCCAGTTAATTCCTTGTACAGCAACCCACCAAGAATTCAGCTCTCCCAGAAGGGCTGGTCTGGAGGAAGTGAAAAATGCTGAGGCAACTCAACATAGTGACTGGCCTCTACTGGCAAAAGCCAGGATAAACCACTACTACACAAAAACTGTCAGCATGGACAGGACTTGTCAATAATACAAATCCCTCTTTAAAGGCCTTCCAAATAAATTATATCCAATTATAAATACATTATATGAAATCATCTTCTATATATCCAATCTAAATCTCCCCCTTCTTAGAGCTTGAAACTATTTCCCCTAGTCCTATTACAGCAAACCTGCTAAAGAATCTGCCCCCTTCCTTCTTCAAGCCCTCTTTAGATACTGAAAGGCTGCTATCAGATCTTCCCAGAGCCTTCTCTTCTCCAGGCTGAACAACCCCAGCTCTCTCAGCATGACCTCACAGGGGAGATGCCCCAGCACAGAGCAGATGGGGAGGGGTGGGGGGAGGGGGAAATCACCTCCCTCAACCTACTGACATTTCTTTTGATGCAGCCCAGGATTTAGTTGGCTTTCTGAGCTGTGAGGGCACTCTGCTGTCTCATGTCCAGCTTACCACCCATCAGTACCCCCACATACATTTTGGCAGGGCTGCGTTCTATCCTTTCATCCACTAGCTTGTATTGATAGCAGGGGTTGCCACAACTCAGGTGCAAGACCTTGCACTTGGATTTGTTTTACCTCAAGAGGTTCACCTGGGTCCACTGCTTGAGCCTATTTAGGTTCCTCTGAATGGCATCCTGGCCCTTAAGCTTGTTTACCACACCACACAACCTGGTGTCGTCCACAAAATTGCTGAGGGCACACTCCACCCCACTGTCAGCATCACTTATGAAAATATTAAAGATCACCAGTTTCAGCACTGACCTGAGGGACACAACTTGTCACTGATATTCATTTGCAACCAGTTCTTCATCCATTAAACTGTGCACCTGTCAAATCCATATATTTCCAATCTGGAGAGAAGGCTGTTATGAGGAACTCTGAAAAAGGGCTTACTGAAGTTCAGACAGATAACATCAGCAGCTTTTTCCTTGTCCACTGACACAGTTACACCATGAATGTCATTAAGGTCTCTTCCAACCCAAATCACAGTTCCAAGATTCTTGTCAGTGCTTGTACTGATTGAACTCAATTGCTGCCTAAATATACAAAAGAGGAGTGCACTAAATCTGAACACTAATTTTGAGCCAGACGCTTGGTGATTCTACTACAATGTTATATATTCTACTAGCAGACAAAATATTTTTTACCTGTGACATAAATAAAACTTGAAATGCAGCAGCCACACTAACACAAGCTTCCTAGAGACACCCCATGCTGTCAGCATCTTAAGAGGCATTTGGATAACAGCCTCAGTTATATACTTTATCTTTGCTTTGCCCTGAAGTAGTCAGGCAGTTGGACAAGATGATCTTTGAAGGCCTCTTTCATCTGAATTTATTCTATTCTATAGATTGCCAGGCAGAAACAAGGATAAGATTTAGTCCAGTACAAAACTTTTTATTATTGCTATTTCCCTCCCCCCCCCAAGCACACCTAAGCTCTTAAAAAGAATTATAAATTAGATTCAATAACAAACAGGAAGGACACAGATGCATATGGTAAATACTTCTAACAAAATAACATTACATTATTTTGGTTAATTCTAAAACATACTCTGCTAGAAGCTTAATCAAAATAAGGAGCCTTGTGCCCCATACAAATGCATTTTAGATTCTAAAATAAGAAATCAGAAAGTGGAATGTTTCAAGTTCATCGGCCTGATCAATGCATACAGATACAATGCTGAATACCATTATTTAACAGTGCACAGCTCTTCCACCCTAATTTTTTTTTCCCCTCCAAGTAGTGATGTGGAAATGATGGTTAACAAAGTTTCACAGGGGGAATACTATAGCATTTTGTCTGTACTCCATTCTGGAAACATGTCCTTGTACATGAGGTTCACATTAGCTATTAGATGGCATCAGTGTGCACTGCGGAACAAATGAGTTATTTCAATACTTATAAGTAATCTAACTTAGAAATGAAAGAAACTCTTCTCCACCTGCTACTTAAACTTTCTCCTCTTCATTCCTAACTTTATGTTTCTCTTTGAAGACAGCTTATGGTTTTTGTAGTAGGTTTAAAAATTATTAGCACGCAAAGTAAAATTTGACGAGCCTAAACCAGACAGTTAACATCCTAGTTTAGATATAAAAGAACACATGGAAGGCTACACATGCAATTCTTATGCTGACAGATACACTTTTACACCTCCAGTCTGAGCCAGTACAAGAATGTCTAGCATCACAGAAACTTGCTTCTCCCAACCTTGAAAACTCTGAACATATAGATGATGTAAATGGATGGCCCATGGACTGCAATAACTGCATCTCATCCAGCTCAGCTTCAAAGTTTATTTGGCAAGAAAAAAAAAAAAAGCCTTGACTAACAGTTCCTCAGGAGTCTGAGTAACTGCCTTAAACAGGTGTTGTGAATTGCATTTAAAGAGATGTGCTGACAAAAAAAAGATATATTTACAATGTCTCAGTATTGCTGTGAAGGTAGAGGGTCTTTAGGTATTGGGAATATAAGTTTTCTTCTTAAGGTGTATGCTGGCTGGGGCATCTGCTTCCTTGTCCCATAGCGGTCAACACGCCTGCCAACATCTTCATTAACTTCTGTAAGGATGGACAGAATATCTTCACCCCTGCAGCCAAAAAGAAAGCCAAAATAAAAAATGATTTATTAATGAGCAGATGGTACAGTTTCTCCTTTATCATCTCCCAGATAATCTAGAGGCTATAAACATTTAAAAGAAAAAAAGTAAAACAAAGCACATTTTTCCAAACTTCCCTTCTTTTGATCTCATTTTAGTTATGCTAGAAATAAAAAATTTTTCATGACTTCTAGTGCCCGGCAATCCTGCCAGTGGCAGAGGGTTGGAACTTTCTAATTCTGAGATCCCTTCCAACCCAAATCATTCTATGATTCTATGACTTGACTCTCAGTAACAAAAAAAAGAACGGAGCAAAATATTTTCATCTAAATCCACTTAGAAACAGATGGCTCCATCTAGTACAATACAGACAGGAAGTTCAGGGATTTTGAGGGTTTTTTGGTTTTTTTGTTTGTTTGTTTTGTTTTTTGAGGGGTAGGAGTTGTCCAATAAACTTCACACTGACCAGATTAACTCTATGCTAATACTGGTGTTAATGTAAATATATCAAAGGTGAGTTAGGCAAAAATCAGTTAAACTGATGGTCTGATATTTCAGAACATGGAATAGTGTTACTATTTGAATTTGGCTTTAAAAAAAAAAGGGGGAAGCTCCCATTTTTTCATAAAAGAGCTAAGTAAATAATTAAGCATTTACCTTGGTACCAACAACTGTAGCTTGCTGCACAAGGCCTGAATATACCAAGTTCCCTCTTGAACATGCCGGAAAGAGGCATATCCGTCAATTGTGGCCATGCCTAGGAGGAAATCAGCCTCTTCAGGAATACTTTCAGAAGGAGAAATGCTCTGTTGTTCAGAGGAGAAGTCAGGAACTCGTGCATCAGATTCAACATAGACAGGACGCTGTATCTCTTTACCTTGGCATGCTTGGACAAAGAATAGCTTTGGTTTTTCAATCAGCTGTGGACATTGTCTGGCAGTGAAGTGGGCCATTATCATGCGGATTGATACAAGCTTCCCATCTTTCCCATATACTGCTCCTGACTCTCCATGAGATAGAATACAACAAACAAAACAGTCCCTGTCCTTATGATCTTCTGCATGCTGCCACATTCGCATCAGTTCTTTAATCTGATCAGATGTCTGATCTGTGTAAATCCTCACATCCAGACCAAGCCATGTGAATACTCTCTCCAATTCCTCTGTAATTAAAGATAAAAAGAAAAATTGAGGCAGTAGAAAACATGCAAGCTAATTTTAACTGTAGAAGACCTCATACACTGATCCTTCTGCAAATTCATCCTTACATTATTACCAACTAAAAATTACTGGAATAAAGATGGCATTAGCTCAAACACAGTAATTGATTTCTTCTAGTCAATTTTCAGAAAATACAGTGACATTGTACAATGTACAATCACAAACTGAGTTCAAAATTACATCTGAAAATTGGACATCTCTTTAGAAACCTTCTTAGAATGTCCCTTTCCAAGTACAGTTTTGACTATTATAAGTTTAATCAATAAGAGACAAACAGAATAAAGAGTACAGATAGAGCTGTTTGCTTAAGGAGTTCAGCATTACATTACACAAAATGATAGTGTAAATTCTTTATAAATTGACACAGAATAAGGAAAAAGAGATTCCCAAAGCAATTAAAGAACAATCTAACTTCATGAAAACCGTAGTAGTTAGTCTTTAGTCCTTCCTTCAAGGATACACACATGACATAACACATCAAAAATTTTACTGTTTAAAAATATTTACTGAAACACATACAATAAAACATTGAGCAATACCAGACAATCAACATGCATGGGGAAATAGTAAGATTAACCCTTCAAAAATCTTTCTTCAAGAACTTACGGGCATCTTTATAAGAACCCTTCCTCTCTTGAAGAACCCCATCAAATTTAACATTATTAATAACAACACAAACTCCTCTCTTTGGCCCATCCATTTTGTAACTTGACATCTGTAAAAAGAATAAGAAAAACAGCTTACAGCCTGAGTGAACTTATTCAACACAAGTGACAGATGTGTGATCTCTAAGAATGATATTTCCTTAACACGTTTAAAAATTGGCAACCAAAACATCAGAGGTGTCTAAGAGGTCGTCAGAGTGTCAAAGTGTCCAGGTTATTTTTGACAGAAGGAACTCACAATGCCCCTTTGTGTGGAGAGACATGGATGAAGTCTCAAACACACTATCACCGAACCATCAAAGTGCGGAGAAAGAATTTAGCAACCGAGTTGATGGCCTGGATGCAACCCTGTGAGGGGGTTAGCAGTCTTCCAATGTCAGAGAAAGATTTTAACTTGAAATGGAAGAGGGTTTACCCTCAAACTGCACAATGTTAGACATCTGATTTGATTTTCTGAGGACTGATGAGTGCCTACAGCCAGTAGTTCTGGAAAGGGATGCAGTGAGAACAGAGATCTCACATATGAATAAACCTGCCTTGCTAGCAGTTTTGCTGAGACTTAAAAATTAGTATCATCTTTCAAGAAACAATGCAAAAACAAAACTTCAAACATTCAAACTCATATTAAAGTTGCAGTTCCACCATTCCAGTTCCTGTCTGCTCACTGGAAGAACAATAGAAAACATCTGGGTTTTGCACATTTTAGAAGAAGGAAACAAAGACACCACTCCAAAAACTCCTTCAAGAGTAGCAGACAGTGGTGCTTGCTGGAGCATTCTGAACAGCAGCGGATGACATAACTTAAAGAAATTAAATAGGTATAAACAAATGCAGCAGTGTGCTCCCTCAATATCTGTGCTTATCACAAGGAAAATGACACAGGGAGAATTAAATGGTTGTACTGCTGTAGAAATTTAAAGAATACACACAAGGCTTCTAAAAAGGTACCTCACAAAAGGTATCTTTTCTCCTGAACTAAGACCCCTTGTGCATTACATGCCATGTTTACTAAACGTGCTTGCCTTGTCATTTTTTCTCCTTCTTACAAAGTCTTTGCATGCTTCCCACTATCTTATTAATTTCAGAGCACCCCAAAGCTTTTTCTAAGCCACATCCAAAGAGAGAGAAGTGCAAAGGTACATTTGTCTGTTTCTACTGGCACATTCTGCTGCCATATCCAAAATGTGCAACTCAGTTTTGCCAGATGATTTGGAGTTAATGGTGTGTGTATAACACCAAAAGGTAATATGCCTGTTTTGCCTCTACCATGTGTTTGAACATCATTAAGTTCCTAACCTCCAAGGTTAGAATACTCCTTGAAATGTTCTGGTTCAGACTACTCAACCAACTTCATGAGACACAGAGAAATCTCACATGTCATTGCATGCCACTACAGGGATGGAGACCTTACATACCTACATATTCACAAATAATCATTCAAGAGATTATCTCAAACCTTGGATTCATTTTCTACACTGCTGAATCCTCCAGACAGCTCCAGGTTCATTTCAGAGAACACCTGTGTAAGATTAGGTGCCACATTATCTAGGAAAAAATAGAATATTAATGAGGATTAATTCAATACTGGTACGTAGCAAAAAGGAGTACTGTAACTAAACAACCCTTTTTATATTTTAAATGGTGATACATTGAAAGGAATAATTATTTCTGTATGAGATAGCACTGTCACGTACATGGCACAACACATCTGAACACGTCTCCAGCTATTATGTGTATTTTCAAGACAAAGGCAAGGTTTCTGCTTTCACTGGTTTTAGGGAGCAAAAATATCTGTGGTACAATGATAGACTCCACTTGCAATGGCCAAATTAATTTTTCAATTAGAAATAATTAGAAATAAACTGCAGCATAAGAAGAATGTGGTGATTTACAACTGAAGCTCCCATTACAGAATACTTTCAGTTCCAGTGATACACAATAGCTCCAGACAAAACTTCCAAGCAGCATTCAAAATTCAAAGTAGCAAACAGCAGCTGTTGTGCTGCGATACTTTGTAACGGGTCAATGTGTTGTGAAGTTACAAAGATAGCTGCGCACATACCCACCGTTAATCCTTTCAGAGATGTGATTCAAATTGTAATTTATTTCTAATTTGTTTCCTTCTTAACCTGCTGAAAATCTCCCCTCCCTCTTGTACCTATTGGAGGCTAATTAATGCATTCAAAACATCAATTTCCACTGTATAACACCTGGTAATATCCTCAACTGGTAACATTAATAACTTCACTTATTCCAGGAACCCACCGGAAGATGCGCAAACATTAACCCTACATGTTATGTTCTCTTTAGTGTACAGGGGTGCCGGAACTAAACCAGTTTTTGTCTCTTTGCTTATCTACGCCTCACACCTTTTATTTTCTGCTTATTTTAACAGACGTTCTGCAGATGTCCGAGAAGAACTGGCATTCCAGAACTGGAATGGAGACACATGAAACCCAGCACATCTTCTCATTTCTTCTACAAAGGTCTCAGAGGTATGGCAGAAAGGGTACAAGAACTGGTGTGATACTTTTAAAGAAGACATTAAATTGCAGGCAGCACAAAATAAAAATAGCTTAATACTGAAACACTAAGAGAAGACAAACCTTGCCTGCCAGGTACAGGGTTCACATTTCCAGCATGCTCCCATTGGCTCCCAGGTTCTTCAACATAACGATCTATACAGCAAAAGAAGTCTGAGGTAAAGTCTCACACAAAATAATTAACAGTTCAATTTTATAAACAGTTACAGTGATCCATTCCTGTATTTAAACAGAGCACTTGTTTTTTTTTCTTCTCAGGAAGTACAAACAATCTTTTTGCCACTAATCTGACCAACCTTAATTTCACTAAGTAAAAAACACATTACTTAGTTTCTAGTAAAAGACTAATAAGGTGCATGGGATTTGCCAATGTTCTCCAATTTACATAAGAACAGAAATCCTTCTTGTGCAGAAAGCAAAAGGCCCTTCAAGGTAAGACAGCAAGGTAAGTGTGCTGCATTAAACCGAATGCTAGAAGTTTGCTGCAGTAAATAAAAGTACGTAAAATTAGAACTAAAAGTAACAAAACTGAATGTTTCCAGAAAGTCTTACCATTGACACTGGAACTGACAGATCTGATTGAGGTCTCCTATTTTTTGAGTGGAGGAAATAACACGTTAAAGCTGTTGTGTGGACATATATATTCCATAGTGGTTGTAGCAAAATAGGCTTAATAAACACCAAAGATTTCTAAGCAGCAGTTAACAAAAACTCTGAGTTCTTAAGAGCAGGAAGCATAATGAAACTACAAAAGACTTTTCCACTGCAAATATCACGCAGCTGCAAAATACTTTTTTTCCATAAGGAAAAAGAGAAACATCAAATAATTTTTTTCCACTTCTAAATCTTCTTTTAGTATAGGGGTGAGCAATCACAAATACAAAGAAAAGAGTCTGACACTGCCCCCTATCACTTCTCTTGGATAGTACGTTTTTTTTTGTTTGTTTTCCTTTTTCAATCCATGTTTTTGAAATGAGACATTAAATTCCTTATCATGCCAAGTGCCACGTGTGAAAGAAGAGCAAATATAACTCAAAGATGCAGTAATGCAAGCCCTTTTGATACTGAATAGCCCATTTTCCTCAGCTCTTGTCCACCAGAACTGCAATTCTGGGAAGTACTGTCAAAAAGACCACTGCTTTCCTCATTCAGTACTGGCATAAAAATCCCTCTCCCTCCCCCCCCCCCCCCTTCCCCCCCAAAAAAAAAATTCTGTTATAAGCTATGTAAATTAGGTTTCTTAGGTTTCTTAATCTGCTTCATCACCCAGCTGTGGAAAGCACCTAACAGAGCAAGGACTAGTACACCGAAAAAATGGGAACACCCCTTTAGAAGCAGCCATTTGAACTGATTGCCAACACATGATGTTAATCCTTGGAGATAGTGATGATCAAATGGAACTTTAAAAATCCACAGCGCACGACTCATTCTGTAGAAGGCCCTCTTATACCTCTCTGTCACATTTCTCTTATTTATTTTGTTATCTTCTCCCCCAGTTGCAAATGACCAACAGTAGTATTCCAGTTTAAACCCTTTGTTGCCATATGCAGCTGTACTTCTTATACGTAAAACAAGTATGCCTGTTCTCTTACTAAATCAAGTGGGAAAAAAAAGTGAAACAACACAGAGACAACCAAGTATGGTTTCAAAGTGAAAGCAAGGAAAAAACAAACCCCAAATACTAAAACCCTGGTGGGCAGTATATGCCCCGGTATACCTCAGGGGAACTGAATATTCTGATGTCTACAGTGTGAGATGGTAAAGATTCCCTGATTGGCAGAGTACTCTCCTGCTGAGGCAGAGACACTAAGAAGAAAAAAAGAAAATAAGTGGGAGAAGTCATATGCATTTTAGTTAAATCCCTATGAACCTGCACATTAGAGCTAATGCAGATCTGTACTTAATGCAAGGTCCTGTTTAAGACATAGCTTTGCACTTCTTGAAATTTGTTTCCCATGAAGTAGAACCTTTTCCCCTGTATGCTAATAGTCACTTCATAAGACATTAAACGTAGCATGATCACAAACTGTAGTGCAATACATCACTGATCACACATTTAATAATTAAAGTTACCACACATTAGACAACGCACAACTTGCTTTGCCAGCTGACTGTATACATTTATAAATCACAAAGCTCCTTTTATAGGATAGGCATCATCATTTTAATGATGCCCACTTATAAACTGGGGAGTATGGCATAACTATAAATTGATTTTTAATTTCTCAGCCAGTTCTGTATGTGCTGGACTGCTCTGCATAGCCTCAAATATTTCAGCACATTCCTACTGGGGGATAATGATATAACGCAAGTTAAGGACAGTTATACTGAACTTGTGTGTGAAGATCCTGAGCGATCCCAGTCTAGTAAAGCACACGTAGATCATTAAAGCTCAGGTGCCCAGTCCACCGTAGAGCTTCCTGCATTTTAGGAAGTGTATTCTCTGACTCCAATTTCTCACCTTTTGCCATTCTGTAGCAGTTTACTGTTTCCAGGAGATCAGGTGAAACATTTCTGAAAACTTCCTCCAATGTCTGCACATTGTTTTCAGTTAAAAGACCCTGTTTTTCCAATAAAATCAGCAACTCCAAAGCAGACTGATAAAGAAGACAAAATAATTTATCGTTATCCTCAGAACTTAAAACTATTTGTTTCAGCTCTGTCTAAATAATCCCACTATCATCTGCTTTGCCTCCTATCAATAAAGTCCAAACAGTCAATTTTACATCACAGGGAGAGGGAGCTTCCACCTTGCTAACCCTATCAACACTGACCAGCTTAGTCACTGTAGGGTGAATACTCCCAAAAGAATAGAATAGTACCCACACAAAATAACGAAGGTGATGAATGGTATATTTTGTATGGCTTATCCAGATGGTATAAAGATAACCAGTAAATAAGGAAAGACTTGCCTGAAACTCAACACAGGAGGAATCTCCAACAAGAGACCCCTCCCCAGTGTTGGTCAGCCCTTAAATGGGGTCTGGGAGAGGTGGAGCCAGACTCCACCCCTTCCATCACACAGGTACACTGCCTTCACCTGTGCTCCTGCGGCTGACTCATGCTCGCCTCAGGTGATCCATCAGTGGTTCAGGCTGTGATTCAACTGTTCCCATACAGTCACAGACCATCTTTTCTGCCAAAGGCTTCTCACACTTCTCCCATTCCGCTCTCACCCCAACCTTCTTCCCTCCCTGCCATATGCATATTTGGCTCACTCCCCACATACAATAGTTCTGCGTCGCTTTGGAAGATAGTTTCTCAGGAGGAACACAATTTCCTGCAACATCTCATTGGTAATGTTCTCTGACAATTCATACAGCATCTGCCTGTAAGAGAGACGTGGTGACACAAAAGTAGAACAGATGGTGGAGAAACTAAAAGCAGTATGAGAAATTAAAGGGAAACAGAATGTTCTAGATGGCAGTAACTGGAAGAACAGAATTTCACTACTTACTTACCTGTATGGAGACACTTTTCCCTTCTCATGCAGACATTCTTGCACCTTCTCCTTGGTATAGCCAAGTTTACTGAGCAAGGAGTGATATTTAATTCTGTATAACAGTTCCGCTAGCAGGAAAGTATCTTTCTCATTCAGATAATCTTCAGTTATAAGAAGCTGAAAAACATCCACTGCTGACTGTACACTTTCTAGTTTTCTGAAGGGGATCAAGTCAGTACAGAGAAATTTTAATGCTGCTACATCTTCAGCCCCCAAATTTTCATCAATGAGCAGGAGCAGCTGACGAAACTGCAAGCTGACATCATCCTCCATGTTGCTGGCACTGATGATCTCTGCCTGAAAGTCAAATCAAACATTGGTAACATTTGAATCTCCAACAATCCTCACAATCATAAATAAGATTTCATTTTGTGAGGTTGGAAAGACAAATTCTCTGCAAAAGAATAGTTTCCTTTTAAATCAATTTGAAACATACTTCCTTCTCTAAACATTAAGCTACAGAGAGTAAATTTGGCAGCTGCTGTATACAGTCGTGTCTAACTTTGATGTCAGCCCTGTGCTGATCAGAAATCTGGGCTAGATGACCTCAAGAGACCCTTTCCAACCGGAATTCTTTTATTTCCTTCCATCATCTTCAACATTCAGAGCTTCACTTCTTTACACTGTTGGTGAGTGGGAAGAGGCCCTGCTTACTTATTACAACTCTCAGCAGGGAGAATGCAGTAAAACCACTTATTCCTTGATCTGCTACTAAACTCTTTTGCAGGAAAACCTTTGTAAAAGCAACTTTATCCTACAGAAGTTTCTAATACGGAGCAATCATCCTTCTATGAACTAACTTCTTCCACGTAACTTATGCAGATCTTTTTTGCCTGTGCAGTGTAATATAGGGAAGCTTGTTTAGAAGAACTACAGTGCTTTCCTTCTGCCCAAACAGGCAGGTAGGGTTTTAGTCTTTTGTTCAGGGCAGCAGGAATGAGCCAAGCTTTCTACAGAACAGAGCACGTGGAAAAAAAGTCAGGGAAGCAGAACGAGGAAAGAAGAACCTCCACATTCAGATTTGTTGAAGCGCCTGGGTGGACAACAGCTCAGCAGATCACAAAGGATATCATAGCACGCTGGGAGCAAATTGATTTTTGCAATTTTGTGTTCAATGATGAATAGAAAATATTCCAATTCCAAGTCCTGGCACCCAGCTAGGATGGAAGCATCATCTATGTTTCAAGTAAGAGAGTTGACAGGTTCCAGGAATCCTGCACCCTGTTCTGTCCCTTGGTCATGAATCAGAGACCACACAAAAACAAACCAACCAACCAACTCTCAGATCACTTTATCCTGTGTTCAAGATTTAATAGCTCAGTAACTGTTCTTCCCAATCTCTCCTCAATCTGAATTCCACATTGTGAAATCTTCTGCATTTAAGAAACTAATTAGTATCAAAAAGGTCTGGATGTCAGCCAGTGATCTGACACATATGCTAAAATTGTATCGCTTCACAGTAAATCAGAATTCAAATTAATTTAGCCAAGCTACTTCTAAACCTTGTTCTGATGCGTTAATCAAGTCAAATTAGCAGAATAACTTGGGTTAAATTGACTCCTGCCCATGCCAGCAAGCCTGTATAATCCAGATTCAAGCTGAATAGTCACTACTGATAATTTAGAGCCAATGATTTGAACTAAACCTGATAGTAAATCATAACTTTAGGGGAAGAGGGTCAAGGTATGCATGGCCCAAGTGTACACAATCATTCCAACGACAAATCGAACTGAAGCAAGACCCAGAACAAATTCCTCCATCTGCCTTTAAAATAGTTTTCAAGTATGTGCTGCTGCCACTCCTGGAATGTTCTTCACTCCAAACACTTCTGCTTGAGTTCAGAATATCCTCGAGGCCACTAAACCTGTGCTGAACTTACCAGTTGTCCTTAATTTCTTTCCTCTCTGTAACAAGGCCTGGCCCTCCTAGCACTGGGAAAGGAGATAGCAGCACTTCATTGCTTGACCCCCGCACTCGGTTTACAGCCATTGTGTTTTTGGAACCCTCCACCTCTTTCCGTAAGCGGCACCCGAGGTCCCGGAGCTCCTCACCCCCCAGGTTTGCCGCGGCTCATCCCAGCGTTCCCTGCTACGGCGGCAGGGTACGCGCAACATGGACACGCGCAGAAAGGGCGCGGGTCTGCCCCTCTGTTTTACGATTCGCAAAACATCCACGGGGAAGGAAAACCACATCAAACAAGCAATGAAGGTTGTTACGTGACCGTTTTCTCCTCTAACGCTCTGCAGAGCGGAACGCTGCCGAACTCAGAGATCTTCCAAGAACGCGAGAGCACGGACCGCACGAGAACGGCAAAGCTCAGCCCGCGGCTCCGCGAACAAGGCGAGCAACCGGCGGCAGCGGCACGACAGCGGAAAGAAGGCGCCTGCTTTCGGTCCCCCCTTCTGTTTCTGCCGCTCCTTTCCTACCTTTCAAATTAATTCGCGCCCGTCCCCTCTCCCGGCGGCCGCACGCAGCGCTGCCCGCTCTGTGCCCCGCGACCGGGCGCGGTCCCGCGTGCTGAGTCACCGCGCCGCAACGGGACCAGACGGCGGACAAAGCCGAACGAGCCGCTCGGCCCGCAGGACTCGGCCGAGCGCCGGGCCGCCCCGTCTCCCCCCCGCAGGGTGCGGGGCCGCACGGTGCCGCCACGAGGTCGGACTCGCGTCCTACGGAGCTCCCGCCCCTGGCCGGGAAATTCGCTGAATAATCAGGAAAAAAAACCCAAAAATACGGCGCCGCTTCCAAGGTGGAGTATACGAAGTGACAAGTAACTATTTTACTACTTTTACTTTCGGTATTAAGCCCCCTTTTTTTTTTTTTTGTTCTAAGGAACAAAAGCCCTTAAAACGTTTAACGTTAAAAAAAAAAAAAGGAGCAGAGGCCGGGTTTTTCAAACACGTGCTTGTGAGCGGCTTCAATGCAGCTCTTACGCAGGGCCGCCCGTGCGGCCCTTCGCTGCCTGGAGGAAGGGGCTCTGCCCAGCACACAGCCAGCGGGGTGAATTCTCTGTGAAACGAACGGATTCTTTGGCCGCCACGTACTCAGTTCGTTTTTACAGAACCGAGGTAACTCCACAGCCACCTTTAGCAAGCACCAAAGGTCTAAGAGAGCCGCTGGGCAAGAACTCCAAGAGGCACTCGGGACTGAAGGGAAACTGACAAATCTCATGCTGGAATTTTCTTCAGAAAATCAGTTCTAAAGCAAACGTTTGAAATCTAGCAGTAACAGCACAAATTTTGCTAACTGATGACGCTGTTTTACTAATGGCAATGACTGAAATCACATTTATTTTGACATTCTTTATATGAATTAAACACTGAAAATACACTCTCAGAGTAACGTAAATGAAAAAATACAACATGCAGTAAGAGGCACAATCCTGAAAACATCCAGGAGTATTTTCAACTTCCTTTTGACTAACACACAAACTGAGAAAACATTCTCCAAAAATAGCTACAGAGACAAGCTGTCAAATAACTCAGTACAGAAGACAGTTTATTTGGAACATAATAGCATACATAGCAGACAGACTGCACATCATCCTCCACAGTCAGCAGCTCCTCAGCAACATCATGTTGTGTGTCAGAAATTTAAAGCTGTGGATGTGACAAAAAAAAAAAAAAATTATCAGGAAGCATCATATAAAGATTCTCTGACTCAAATATATGTAATGGGAGTCACTGTTACTTCTTACGCAGAGTTGAAGGGTTATCAAGACAGAGTACTGCATCCTCAAACTGTGAGCACTGTGAAGTACCTCTTCAATTTAACTGTTTCTGAATCATAAGTTGGCATTCATTATAATTCAGGGCTCAAATATGTAATAGTATAAAGTAAACTGGATTTACAGCTCACAGAAATCATGCTACTCAAGACTGACCAAAACACCAAAGAATCTCCTGCTTCAGGGTTACATCTTCTGAGCAAATGGGAAAGCATCATCTATATTTGACAATTCTTTTCCCCATTCTACATATACAGCATGTACAGAAGTGCACTACATTTCTTTTTCAGCTCTCAGAAACCAGAACTGAAACTATGCCATGGAGCCGTGAGTCCGACAGCCTCGATCTGAGCAGGAACAATGAAGAAGCAGAGGAGGTATGGCTTGCTTATCCTTGTTCAACAGCAGGTTCCAAAAAGTAGACATTCTTGCAGCCCAATAAACTCCACTGGCACCTGACACTTTCTGTCTTCCTATGCTAACACAGTTATGATGGATCCAGAATTGTTTTCCCTCTATTCTTTTAGCTGCTGAATGGAAGTCAGACCATCTGGTTTGATGCCACCTAAGCCCAGCATCCATTCAGTTTCCAGGCTCAAATTTTAGATGGACAATGCAGCAAGAACAAAAAGTCCCTTCTGCATATCTGGAGGGGCACAAATACATGGAGAGGTGACAGACAACTTCTGCCACTGCAAAATTTCTTCACTTTAGTATATAGTGATTTGTTAGTTTTCACTTTTCACAGAGTCCAGGAAGTCAGTTATTCACTCTGACGCTTGAATGAGAGGTTAAGGCAATAAATGCTGCGTAAATGAATGATTACAGAATGAGTACTATTGTGGGTTAAGAATCTACTGAGGATCAAGACTTCAGGGTAGAAACCCAATATCTGATGCTCAGGAATGCTGGACAATATATGACAAGTCCCCAAAATGCCTTGGTCATTAGGGGACTGTGATCAATTCTGATCTGAACAGCCAAACACAAAGCAACTCCTTTCATTTCTTTACTACAAGAGTTATTTACAAGTGTCTCCACGTTTTTCAAAACAGTGCTTCTTCCTTTATTTTCTAAGAAAGGGGTTTATAGACTACCCTAGAGCAGAGAATACACCTCAGCCTTCAACAAAAACCCATACTGTCACAAACCCCTCAGAAACAGAGTATGTCCTATTGCTAATATTTTACTAAATAGTTGGACTTAGCATCCCTCAAAAAAAAAATTTTTTTTCGATCTTTTAATAATATTCACTGTTATTTTTACTTCCTCTCTACTTTTTCTCTTTTCTCCTTCCAATATTGACGCTGTACATCTCCTTCACATCTTCTTTTTCCTGCCTATTCTTCTCTTGGTTCTCCCTACCGCTCCCCTTTTCGTTTCTGTTTGAATATCCAGGATTCCTTTCCCTCATCCCTCTGCCTCCTCTTGGTTCCATTCTCCCTGCATTTGGTGTCTATAAGGCAGCAGAAGTACTCATCACATGTAAAAGCTAGTAAGGAAAATGGGAGAATAATAAAGTTAATTTGTGAAGGGAATAACATTTATAAATATCACATTCTTGAATATGACAACTATGACTCAAACCTGATTTCCACAGCCACAGAAGAGTCTATATTTTTTTCCACACCATTTGCTTCATTTACCGGTCACAATAGGAACTAGTAAGACTGCAAATTTGTCATTTTATAATCCTTCTCTCACCCTATGGAAAGAACATCAGCAAGGCAGAATTTAAAAATCACACTTGTGTAATTTATTACAAGCCAGTCAGTCATTAAATATTCAGAATTAAAAGTGAAGGCTATTTTTATTAACCATCACATACAATATAGACCCTTCTGTTGATGCAAAGCTCTAAAGTTTTCTATTTTTGTGCATGGAATACACAGAACATAATTCTAAGACATAAGCTACCATTAAAGACAGAAGCAGTATGGATTTAGTGTATGAAAAGAGTCAGTTTAACAGGCCCTTTCTTATAAAGTAGAATCTGAAAGGAAGAATTGATCATCCCCCTCAAACTATAAATGCATTTATTTCCAGACCTATACATAAGGAAACTGAATTTAGTATTTTCCACATTAATTCTTACGGAGAACAAGTTTTTAGAGACCGTGTGGACTCAAAGAGATAACTATCATTTTTCTTCTTATACCTGGACCTACACAAAATTGCAGCAACACAAATAATAAATACACGTCCCTCTAATTTAAGATACAGTTAGGAGTTACGTTTTCCAATTCAAAGCTATTAAGAAGTTCTCATATACTTTTCTTTAAAGAGAAACTACCCTATTTAGTTAAAAGTATGTTATACATAGGTCTGTAATATAGCAAAAATATTTTTCTAATTTGTGCAAATATTTTTCATCACAATAATGTATTTCACTTTCTACAATCAACACAAAAAAAAGGAATACAAAAAACAAATTTATAAAGCCTACAAAATTAAAAAGACAACAACTGAAGACTTCACTGTAATGATACAAAATGCTATATACAACATTGCATGTTAAAATAAATAAATACATATTGTGATCGAAACATCTTATATACATTGCTAAAGAAAGACTGCAAGGAAAAACCTGTTCAGTGGGTTCTCCTCAATCAGTGGTTTAGGGACATCTTAAGCCAGGAAGAAACTGGACCTATACCACATAACAAGGAAGGACTTCAATGAGCTTAATCGTGTTAGATATCTACTATGCTAGATACGTGTGACTTCACTTTCAATTATAGAAGCTACTTGAAAAACTCATTTGCTTTTTATCTGATTTAATATATAAGAAGCTTGTTTTAGAAGAAAAAACAAAATACGGGATTATCAAAAACAATGTCAGCCCAACATCTACAAGTACAACATAATGTTGAGGAATAAAAAAAACAAGGATTTTTTCCATGGTCAGGAGACTACAGTATCATTAAAAGTTTGCAAGTAGTCTATATAGGGAGGGAAGAGCATGCTATAAACTCATCAATAAATTTCAATATAAATCATTCAGGTTATACTGTTATATAACAAGCAGGTCAGCTGAACTTTTTATGTTAGGCATATGTTCTGTTGGAGGAAAAAAAAAAAAAAAAAAAAGAAGCAACAGCTTTCACCACTGCCTTTTCTTGAGGAATTAGAGCAACTTGGAAAAAAACAAAACGAAAAAGCAGTTAATAAACTGATAAACCTTTTTTTCATAAGCAAAAGAGGTGTGTGTGGGAAGATGCTGGAATAATTGTATGTGGTCTTAAAAAGCAGTGGTTGCTACATTTTGGTTCAAACACGTTAAACAGTGTACTTTTACAACTCTGCCTGACACTACACAGTGAATTGTGCTTCAGCATCCCTGGAACACCTGCCAAAATACCACTTTTTTTTTTTTTTTTAACTGCACAGACTACCACAAAGCCCTACCACATATAGAGTTGTTTTTGCATCAGTGAAGCACAAAACATATCAGGCTATCTGATTTATTAGCATACAGTCCTTGTGTATCATGGATAGTACTGACAATAAAGTGTTCAGGGTGAATCAGAACTTCTAATACACCACACAGATGGAATCAAAATTACTTAAAAAGATCATCCCTCTCTTATTCTGTTTTGCTTAAGTCTATGGAGGAACGTTGAGTAGTCATCTCCTGATGTGCTGTGATGAGAAAGTACCCAGTGAATTTCATTGGTCTGCATTGTCCTGTCTTTGTTTTAAGCAACAAAAGAAAACCCTAGATCAGTGCACTGACATCAAGAACACTTAAATACAAACAACCAAACAATAAAAACACAGAACCCTGGAAAATCCAACAGTTTAGATCTCTTTCCACACTGTTTACCTGTTGCGCTTGCTTGTAAGAATTGTTTGCCATTCCATACAGCTGCTGTTACCATCCAGGCCTTCAGTCTTTAATATTAAGTCTACAGTGCCTAAACACCCTAAAATGCCTCTATATACATTGGTTAGGAAACAACAGGCATACGTGCAGGAATAATGCCTAAAGTGAAAGTGGCTGAAACTGGGTTAGAGGAAGTGTTCCTCATCAGCTACTCTAGACGTGTCCTTTCCAAAAGCAGTTAACCGGGAGAAAGGAAAAGTTTTTTCCTCAGTGTGTGCTGGAGGAGAAGTGAGTATTGCTGGCTTGGGTCAGTCGTCTTGTTCCATTCATAGACTTTTCTGTTCAGTTCCGTATGGATATCTAATATGGACAGTTTCCTGCAGCAACAGAAGTAAAAGCTTTTTGTTAGACAAAGAAGCAAGACACTACTTAACAATCCACAAGATGGAAGATAACTAAAGGTTCAGTAAGGAGAAAATTCAAGACTTCAGCCTTTATTGCAGAAGTTACGCCTTTAAAACCCAGAGATGAATATGCTTTCTGTAGATAAATTCACTACATCCCAACTCACACTTGTAATACTGATATTAATGGAATGATGACCTATGCTTTCTGTACAAGATTTCAGGGTTTGTGAAAAGCACTAAGTATTAACCCACAACTACACTGAAAAATGGTTGCTAGCTCTGGTAGATCTGTACAATGAAAATCTTTGTTGGTAAATTTATATATCCAAGCATATTTGATTTTTGCTCAGATCTCTTTTAATAATCTCACTGGATAGACTAATGTCTTTGATAGTTTTAATTTGAGATTATAAATTGGAAAAACTTGTGGATTCCTGAACTGTGGGTAAATTATACCTAAATGAAGAACAAAATCCTCCCCTCTCAACTGCCTTATTTCCCACGGAAACTCAGACACAGGCATTTTATTTGCAAGCAAGGACATTCTTAATAATTTAAGAGGCAATCTTCAATTTGATAGGAAGCCAAGAGTGCACCTCATAAGTTGAGAAGAACTATTTCAAATCCTGCCTTCAAAGGATCAAATCAAAGCCCCTCAACTCTATAGCACTGATATACATTACACCCAGGTTCTTCCCATTTTACTTTACAAATCACAGTGCCATAACACGCTTATTTTATCCTCTAAATCTGAAGCTTCACTCTCATTCTAGACAACCTTCCTGTGACAGTGGTTTTACATACACTTGTCCTTTAACTTATGACATAGTATGAAGGCACTTTTCAGGACCAGAAAGGATGAAATTGAACAGAACTCTTTCTCTGAGACTGCAGGCTGTCCTGATTTTTATTCACCTTTTATGAGGATCACAGAGAAGCTCAGCCAGGCAACGCAGATAATACGAGGATGATCTTGGAGATTTTTCTAGCATAGACACATCTACCTTGCACTGACTCCAAAAGACATCTGCTACTTGGGGAATAGTGTCTTTCAAGGGGATTTTTGCATTAGAGATGATTTTCTTATCATTTCCATCCACTTCCAGACTAGTACATTCTTGCTCATCTTCTGGCACAATGTAGCTCTGAATAAAGAAGAGCTTTGGTTTTCCTCGGAGCTCAGGACATGAGTCTGCCATGAAGTATTTCTTTATTTGCTCCAAAGGGAATCCAGTAAAGGCAGGGTCTGTACAGAAGATGCTCTGAGCATTTCCACGGCTGACCAATATGCAAATAAAGCTGTCACAACTCCTGTGCTTCTGCAACCTTGCAACATCAAGCAATGTTTCATTCATGGTGGTCATACTTAAGTACTTGTGACAGTGAACATCATAGTCTAAGCCTCTGAAGGTCTTTTCCAACACATCTGAAAAAGAAAAAAAAGGAATTAAATCACAGTACCTCAAGTCTCAGTCTAAACTATTTTTAAGGACTGCAGATTTCATAGTATTTCATTACTAGAAATAGGAAATGTTTATTTCATCACAGTAATTAAAAAAAAAATCAAGAGTACTCAGTATTGATCACACAGTACATGACACAGATCCTATACAGATACTGTCTTAACATGATTTATCCACTTCCTGACAAAGGCATTATTTTGTAGCGTGCTGTTTTTTCCTAATTCGACAGACTTCAGCATACTTTATTTAGAGCCAGTATCCCAAGTTTCTAGGACTTAAAATATCAGGCAAGAGAACATTAGAAAATGCTTCACACAGAAGATTATTGATATGAAAAGGAACACGCTGGATAGCAATGGAGTCTGTTTCATCTACTGAACTTCTCAATATTGCTTTGAACATTTGTTAGAGAAATACATAATTCAGCAGAGACTTGCTTTCACCAGTCAAAAGTGAACCTACTGCAGTCATTTATGCTTACTATTGTATAAAATGGTCTTAACAGTGACGATGGAGAATTGTAACAACCCTGACAACAAAACGGCATTTTCAGAAATAAAATGCCATACAATATCCTAAAATATAAAATGCAGACATCCTGTATATATATCTGTTTTAACTGTGTTAACTTTTGCTGCAGGAAAGTGTGCTATGTTCTGAAAAACTACCTGAGATGTTTGTTAATACAGAAGTGAAACCAAATCTATGTTGGTTAAATACAAATGCATTTAAGCATTTTGAGAACCAGATTATTATTACTACAAATTACAATCATAGCATTAAAGTCGTATATACATTTCCCACATGCAGTTTCTGATAACTATGACAGGATATAACAAGTACCACTTTAATATAAAATGCCTTACAGTCCCAAAAAGTTAGGTTGTCACTTGACTTCAGAAGTTTAACAGCAGCTAATTAGCAAAGGTTAATTAGAAAAAGCTAATTTCAGAGGTAACCAGCAGCAAAAAGCAGGAGTTGCACTAGCACACTGTTCCCCTCAAAAAGCACATTGTGAAAACAGAAAACATTTAATAAATTTAATCAACAAAATATATTCTGTACTATAGCGAGGTGATGAACAGGAACTACAAAAAGTGTTTTGTTCCAGTCCACTTAGTTTGATTAAATTTTGTACAATATTTCAAAAACATTCTAGACTTGTTTGTAAGTACAAAGGAAAGTTCCTTTATTTTAGACAATAAAACGTGCTCTGAAAATTCAGGTGGAAGACGTGATCAATTCCAAAGATAGGAGTAATTCAGTACCATTCAGTAGTTACATACTACATGAAGCACTTCATCCATTAGAGGGCAGTAGTGCATACACAAAATGACAGTTACAGCAAGGAGAGCGCTCTTGTAATTTCTTTTATCTCACTAGCAAGTGCATAAACAAAGATACAAACCTTGGTAGCACCTTAGACCCTACACACACTAAGTGTCAGAGCTGATACTATTGCTTAAAAATGAATCAGAAATTGTAAATGGCAAGTTCAAGATACAGCAGTTTCACTTTGAGCCAAGATAAACCAGGAGATTACATGCAGCAGCCCTAGATCAGCAATAATTCCTCAGCAAACCACCACTGACTTCTCAGGAGTTTTCCTCTTTACATAAAAAAATTACCTTTCTCTCTCTGTTTACAACACAAGGTTAAAACCTGACTTCCAAATGTAAATGAAAAAGTCAAGAGCAGCCAATGACTGCTTAAAAAACACCAGGAACTTTTTTTTTTTTTAAACTTTATCAGCATCTGATGAATTCACATTGTTTGTACTGAACATTTTTAATCCTTGTGATATTTGATCTTATAGCATTTAACATTGGTTCAGCTTCCTCATATTAAATTTTGGGATATCTGCAGACTCTAATGCATGCCTCAGATAAAATCCCTAACTTCTTCGATGTCTTTCTCTCTCCCTTTGTTTTTTTCAGACTTCAAAAGTAGTGTAGCATGAGAACTCTCAAGTAGTCAACACATTTCTAAAAAACATTCCTTGGAAAAAAAAAAAAAAAGTGTCATATGCCCCGCACCTCTCCTCAGCAGTTATCTACATCAGTGCAAAAAAATCATTGCTTTCTATCATGTTAAAATGCTCATTTTAATGCTGGTAAATTTTAAAATTTATATAATTTATAAAATTTTTAAAATTTTAAAATCTGAGAGATAAACATGTTTTAATTCCTTCTGTGTGCTATACTGATGTATAGAGCCAGAGGAACACTAAGGCTTTCTTAGTGTTTTTATGTTTTATTGAGATAATTTTAGGTAACTTTGGTGCAACAGCATACGATCATCCTTGATTTGCAGGTAAATGTGCTGAACACAATCCATTTTTGTCCTCTCAAATAAGCTGGGTTCTCTTATTCATACTTATAATTCCAGTTCTGAAGTGCTCATGTGAGCATGAGAACAGCGCATTTTAAGATTTGTGCATATATATATATATATATACACACACTGCAAATACCATATCAAGGGGTCTACATTGCCAATAGAAAAAGATCTGTGCCTTCAAATGAAGAGTAGATCTAAATTTATGAACCTCTGACTGCAAACAGATGTAGTCGTTTCTTCTTTACTGCCTGTTTTCTGAAGCATATGTGTCCTCTCTGCCTTTATAGTTACTGCTTCATTTTAATAACTATAGCAGGCTTGAGTTCTTTAATGGGAATGTTCTACTAAGGTCAGCATGCTCACATTCTATTACAAAGAAATCTGAAGCAGTACCTTTGTAAACAAGACCATTTTTAAACCTCATGTTTTTTTCAGCTCCCTATACTGACATTTCTCAGTTCTTTTTGCATTTGCTTTAAAGAAACACAACTCAAGTAATTATTTTGGAATTGGACTAGGCTACAGCTTGCTGTCTTCCAGATGAAGAAGTTTCTTGCATCAAAAAGTTTGTTTGTTATTTAAAACTACCATAAAAGTGAGAAGAAAGGAGAAATGAAGAAGTAGGCCTTCTCACACAGCAGAACTGATTTATTCGTTAAAGTCTCAAAAGCCCTTGCCCTGATCCTGTCCTTCACTTCTTGGCAGGCTTTGTTTTCTTGGGAACGGTTGGCATAATGCTTTTTGAGAGTAGGAATGAAGTACATTAGATTGAACAGCTTAGTTTCAATACACAGTAATTGCATTCTTGTGGGCTTTAAAAAAAATTGCTACAAAGGTCATTCATCTGTGTAATGCGCCCATTCTCTTCACTAACTGCATCAGTAATTGTAGTTATCTGTCTGGTAATGGTCCTTAGAAGAAAGAAAAAAAGATATCTCACTGATCTTCTCCTATATCTCCTAGCCTAATGCTTGGCTGCAAGCATTCTATTTTAATTTTAGCCTCAAGTGTTCCAGTGATTTTTTTTTTTTTGGGTGGTGGGAAGGGTGGGGTTGTTTTGGTTTTTTTTTGTTTGTTTTTGTTTTGCTTACGTAAAGACCTTATTTCTGAACTCTTATTTTTGCTGAGAAGATCAGAAAAATTCACACTTTAACCTTGAATTCTAGATGTATTTTTCTTTTATTACGAGTTTCAGTTAAACTGCACAACATGCAACTTGAACTAGGTGGTTTTTTTTGTTTTTTTTTTTTTAAGCAAGCTAACCATTTGCTTTCAGCTATTCAAAATCTGTGGTGTCCAATATTATTACACTTCCAGTCTGCAACAGTTTTATTTTTATGGAATGGTGGCAGACATCTTTACCATCTCTGCCAAAAACCTGCTGTATGGCTGTAGCATTAGCACTCTGTTGGTCTCTCTGGATGTAATTTCCTTCCCCCAACATCAGCCCCCCCCATCCCCTTTAAGTATTTTCACTCAGAGAGCCTCAGGTCGGGCTTCCCAGCTCTATTCTTTAGATGACCAACTGTAATTGATAGACAAGCCAACTAAGACAACATGACTCTAGTTTTGTTGGAAAATATACATTATATTCTTTATGTTCTCATTATCTGAGAATAACAAGATAAGGTACTTCAACTTCCAGAGACTTACCTGTGTCATTACCAATACAGTCTATAATCAAGCATACTCCTAAAGGCCGACTTTGCATTCTGTACCAATCATTCAACACCTGAGGAAAGCAAAAGATGAATGCCAAATTGTTATGTCATTTTCTTAGCTTATACACTTGATTCTTTTGGTCGATTAAATCACTTTAGACCTCTCAATCACATTCTGCTGCTTTATGAAAAAGTAGCTAGTAAAACATATTGAATTCTATTTGATACGCTTCTACCTATGCAACAGAACTTCAGGAGAAATGGATTCATGATTTTTTCCCCCCGTTTTGTATGGCCTTAGCTTTCATCTTCTGTTATTCTCTTACTACATTAACAATCCATAAACTAAGACTGGACCAGGAACGAGAGAAGGAAGTTTGGGAGTGAAGGCAAGGTAGAGAGGCTTTCTAAAGACCTGACCAATGAGCCAAATTATCCTTCTGTAGTACTTCTACATTAATTTCCTGAAGTGTTACTACTAGTATGATGTTGGGAACTTTTAAGTTTCACACAGTCAACATAATGTATGTAATGTAACTTTTGTGATTTATAGGGATGCAGTAGACACTGCTTATCAAGCCAACACTAATTTCCTTATTTAGTATAACAGTGCAAAGCCTCTTCATTCAATAATCTGCAGTGACTCTGCATGATCCCCTTCCCCTTTAAAGATCTAACAATCAATTTGCTACGGGTAATTCCCTGATCCTGACATATAACAGATCTAGAAAACAACACAGCAGTTGATCCATACTGCTAATACACATGCTTTGTGTATTAGCATTTCTCCTGTCTGGAGAATAAGGAGGATCAAGAAGAATTAAAGAACAAAACTTACTGCACACAAAGCCCTGTCACTTCTAATAAAGATGCAGGAGGTTTGATTTTCAACAGGCTTTTACTTAGCCTCTGCTCATACGTGCACATCATACATACGTGCTTTTTGCATGCTACTGCTTGCATATTAGCAGCAAATATTTTATATTAAAAAGGAATTCTGCTAGAGCAATTCACAGAATCTATTTCTTGCCAATGAAGCTATGAATATACGTAAAGTTCTGACAGTACGCAGTTAAAAGCAACATTAAAACAAAACCTAAGGAAAACTAAGGCAAATAGCTACTTTAAAAAAAGAACAACAACTTATATGCATACATACATGCATCATAAATGCTCAAGCACTTACCTTATGCGATGCTGCTCCTGATTCTTGAATGGACACATGGACTGGTTCTTCTGTGTTTAAAACATACATAAGTAATCTCAGTGTGTAGGTATTGGTGCTATTTCTCTGACAGCAAATTGGTTAAAAAGAAATCCTTATGCTTTCGTCAAGTTCTCTCTCACCTAGACCTCCTAGTTCCTATGTATGGTAGTTAGGTAGAAAACCAACAAAAACGTCCACACTAAAACTTAATTTGGATTATACTCTATATTATTTACAACTAGAAAAAGAAATCAACACAACAATGAGCAATAAAAATAATCTCTCCCCTACTCTGAGAGAATTCAGTCAACTAGCCTCTTTAAATCCATCATATTTGAGAGTTACTGTGAGTTCCCCAAAAGAATACAACACATATAGTGAGAATCTGGTACTGGTTGGACAACTTCTGGGCTGGCCTGGTGGAGAGCCCACAATTAAACTGTTACAAAACCATCCTATTCAAGTCTTTTTGGGAACAGATGCATTGTGCTGCCCTCCAGAGCTGGCTAGTTAACCTCTTCCACAGTTTTATTAATATTTATTCCATTTATAAGTTGTCTAACTGGAAGGCACCAGCAATTCCAAGGAAGTTTTAAGATCCGGCAACATAAGCAAAACAAAGAAGACATGGCTCAGTATTCAGAGGTACTAAATACTCTCTGCTCCTGGTGATATTAACTGGCTTAGCCATAAACACAGCCATCAAAAAACTGTTCTTTCAATAAATGAAATTCATCGTAAGTCTCTAAACCAGCTAATCTTTAGATAACAAGGATTAGATACAATACTCTTACCTTGAAAGAAGACTTCTCCATTTTGTGATTTTTCTTTGGTCACATTCTGAAACTAAAAGGAAGAAAAGTCTATTTTCCCTTTCTCTTTCAAAACTAGCAATCATGCCTTTTGAAATACCACATGATAATATTTCTTTTCCTCAACAGAAGGATTACATCTTTTAGATTCAAACCTATCCAATACTTAGAATTTTAAAACAATAATTAAAAAATTATTTCATTATTATCAGTTTTCCAAGAACAGCAAAGGAAAGGTTATTTCCTATGGTAGTAAAACTAATAGGGGTCCCTCTAAAGATAAGTTTAGCTACCTATATAGCAGTAAATAGAAACTTTCATAAAATTCAAATGCAAATTAAAATATTATCACAACATGGAATGTCAGTGCAAATTCTTCCCATTAGTGGTTCGGATGACAAAGCTGTTGCTTTGTTTGTAAGACCAAATTGCATCAACGGTGTTGTGTATTTAATAAATATGTATCAAGCCTACATACAAATCAGAAAACATTTCTGTGCAAGACTATAGACTTCAAGAAAGGTCAGGTCTACTTTTGTAATAATACTAAGTCAAACATAAACAATGCTGCACACAGTAGGAAGTAAATGAGTGGGTGACTTGTGACATATCAGGAAACTTTAGTTAAAAATCAGATTAGCTGAAAAGCTAGAGCTAAAAAGCATGCCATAACCTTCAGCTTCTAAAATTTAAACTCTACTTTCCCTGGATTTTGCAAAGTACTAAGAACACTGTGTTTTGCAAAAAACACACAAAACAAAACCTTTCACTCCCCAAAGTAGTAGAAAAAGCTTTTAAGATACAGATTTTGTATTCTTAATTAATAGGAGAAGAATAAAAAGTATAAAAATCACAAAAGATACTGAAAATGAAAAGAAACTTGACTGTCAAAATTTCTATCAGATCTTAGACACAGTACGTAACAGAAACCATAGATATAACCCAAACAGTATTCTTGTTACTAGCAATCTCTCATTCCTTAGGCTTTGCAAAGATGAATCCTACTTCAATTTCTACTAAAATTTAGATATAAAGGACCTGTCTGAGTTATTGTATACTTACCCCTGAATTGTAAGGGGGATCAATCAGACTGAGATTAGGGAGAGATGCCTGAAGGGCATTTACATACACAGGCTGAGAACGAGCGGAAGATGTAAAAGCTGAAAATTGAACAGAAACACACAGAAAAACACTGATATAGGACCTGTTTGAAAAGACCAATTCCTCGGAGCATGCAAATATGCTGACTTGCAACTTTGTCTTGAGTAAGACTGCATCTGATATTTACTATGAAAACTAAGGAGTGCAAGAGTATTTTACCTTCTTGCTTATACCTCTCAATCTTCTTAATCAGGTCTATCCTGTGAATATTTCGGAAACAGTTTTCTATCAAATCCAGTTGATTTGGAGCCACCAAATTCAGTTTCTCCAGTTCAATAACTAGACGTAGAAAACTCTGTAACAGCAACAGAAAACTAAACTGTTATCATGAACTCAGGATATTCTAATTTCTGGCTCCACACAAGAACACTAAAACAACAACAACAAACCATAAAAAAAACCCAACCCAAACCACATTTCTGAAAGCGTTGCCCTAATGCTTCATGAACTCTGGTAGCTGGTGCTGTGACCACTGCCCTGGGGAGTGTGTTCCAGTGCCCAACCACCTTACAGTGAACAATCTTCCACTGACACATAGCCTGAACCTCCATCAACACAGCTTCATGCTGTTCTCTCACGTGCTAATACATATCAGTCATTTGTTCATCAAGACACATTTAATACTATCAGTGGTTTGAAATCCTACAGATGTGAACATTCAGATCAGTAACACAGAAGATAAGTTTTATTTTGTGTATTCTGCCTGTGAGATTCATGCTAACCACATTCAGTACAGAAACTCTTATTGTGCTTTTAACTCTCAAACTCTTATTGGCTGTAAAACAAAACTCAACAGAGTTCCCTCTATTTATTTAGCTTCTTTTCTTGCATTAAAAACAAGAACATCAACAAAAGAATGAAATATAAGCCACTTCTCCTTTCGCATTTGACTTCTACCTACTCCTGCCTCACCATCCATTGTGGTATAACCTCTCTCCAGCCACCCCCCCTTTTTACTTTAACCTCTCTTAAGACAAGAAAAAAATATTACCTTATCTTTTGCCATTTTCATTCGAGGAGCATAATCTCTGAGTAGAAAAACAAGAGAACTCACTTCTTCTTTTTCCAGATTCTCATTAATCTCTACCATTAGTACCCTGAAATAAAGTTGAGACATTTCTAAAGGACTGGATTTTAACAAGATCCTACCCTTGTTCTACTAACCACATTCCAGTCTCAGCGTAACATTCCCAGTTCAAGAATATGGAAAAAAAAAAAACAGCAAATACACAAAACTTCTCTGCTTCAATATCTAATTACAAAATAATTCATCTTGCTTGCCAGCACCTGTGTTACTTCAGACTGACTGCTGGAGAAACAGAAGTCTCCTTAATATTTCAATAGATATTAAGAGAGAGAATACAAGACAATATAGCACACCTTTGACTTTTAACTTAGTAGTGAGAGGGTTTCTATTTCAGTGAAATGACAACACAAGAAAATCTTCCTTATGATTGTATGTATTTATTTCTGAAATCCCTTAGGGAACATTACTATATCCACTTAATTTAAGCTTCTTAAAGCTAAAAAGTAGACAGCAGAAAGGGACACGTCACCTGAGAAAAGCTGTGATGAAGCTATGTGCCCAAAGCAAGCTAGAAAAGACAGTACGTCTAATTAGTGACACTTCATAAAGCATCATTTCTACCTGCTAAAATAGAACTACACTATCATCACAGTTTTCATAAATTTAGATAAACTTTTTAAAGATTGATGCTTCCAATGCCCTGACTGTCGAGAAGTTATTAAGGTTTATTTTAGGGATTAAACTTCACAATCTTTTCATTATAACTCTTATATGATGTTCTTTTCTGCTTTTCCTTTCACTTTCAAGACTAAACAAACCAGAAAGTGCACAGACACACATTTTGAAGAAAATACAGTAGCTTTCTGAAATAGATACCTGTAATCAGGGACAAGTTTGGGGTTCCTGGAAAGGTTAGCTTCCACTGCTGTCTTCTCAGTCTTCAAGATCCTCCTCAGCAAATCAAACCTCTTAACTCTGTACAACAGCTCAGACAAACCAAGAAGAGATAGTTTATCCCTCTCAATCAAAGCTACCAAAAGGTCTCTAAGGTCAGCAGTAGCCAAGTCAGGAGCAAGGTCTCGGCAGAGGAAAACCATCATCTCATCTTCTTCTGTATCCAATTCCTGTTCAATCTGGTGAATGAGGACAGCTGGCACTTGGCACTTGGTCATCACTTTCTTACTGTCCCTTCAAAACTGCCAGCCTTCCTCCTTTTAAACAGGAGGCCAACATGACATGAAGTCCATATCTTCTACGGCACGTCTCTAGTGTTCAGTCATGACTGTATGCATTTTTATGTCAGTAATTCTGTAGAAGAGGAATGACAGGTTCTAAATCTACTGCACAAGGTCACAGTCAGCTCTCCTATCTGTCATACCTCACAACTAAAATGCCAACTTAGTTTACGTGGACCTCCTGTTCTCAAGGGGTTCTCCAAGATTTTCATTACAGAACAAAAAGTACTTGGTAGGTCATACTAATCAGAAAAAAATGGAAGTTCTTTTGAAGTAAAATTATCTTCATACAAGTCTGTGAATTCCATAGGAAGTGAAACAAGTCACCAGCTCACTGATGAGAAGACAGTTACAGAAACCATTGAAATAAAAAGTATTTCCCACTGCATTTGAAGACTAAAGCTCGGATCCCTTTTCAACAACATAACACTAAGTCTCCTGCCCAAACGTCTTAAGACATTTTAAAGGAAGCATTTTGACAGTGAAGTCCTAGTGTAACCACATGTTTAGTCAAAGCAGTGAAGAAAACAACAAATAAACCACATACAGAAACATTGTTATCAGGTATGCACTCTGAAGTTAAAAACCAAAAAACAACAAAAACAACCTAACAATGTAATATTTTTACACATTAGTTACCTTCAAATTCAGGAATGTGTAGACTGTCTTAGTTATATCACTTAAAGTGACTCTGCTCTGAATGAGTTACCTGGGTTTGAAGCGTTCCTCCTCCACACTCTCCATGCTCAAAAATGTCAAAGAATCACTCAGAAAAAAATTCCAACCTTCAGTATGCCAAGTGGTTAACTAAAGGCACAGATAAGCCACAAACCACCTCTTTCTTCACGTGATGTTCATGTTTTACCATACTGAAAGCTGAAATACAAAGTCAAAACTAGAAAGAAAAAACCCTCACGATTAACAAATTAACTAGGGTGCTATGATCAATTTCTGTCTCCACTAACTACGGAAATTCTGTCTGTCCCTCTCTGATCCCCATTACGTACACTGTGAAAGATTAAATGAGCAATGTGAAGATTAATCTTAGCCCTTACAAGAAGTTCAGTTACTACACTGCATATGGTTTTCTGTAAACCACTCTGTAAAACAAAACCCAGGAGAGCTTCAAAGACATAGTAAGACTGTAAGACATTCTTTTTTTTTTTTTTTTTGAACCAGTTTCGGCCCTGAAGTCATATTCAGCATCACATGCTGTGTCCATGCATTAAGCAGACACGGGGAACTTGTCTAAAACTTTTTTTTTAAATTATCATTTCAGAGCTGTTTAAATGAAAAAATAATTCCATACAATAAATTCATTTTACACAGAGAACATGTAAGAGTTGGATTTGAGTAAACCATAGGCTAAGTTCTACTACTCACTGAAAGAGCAAATCAAATTCCAATTTCTATGCCAAAGTCTCCTTTTATTTACACCTACCCTAGTGAGCCGTACTTTCTGTGGAGTTGAAGACTGCAGTGGATTTCTCCTCCACTTTATGACAGTCACAATATCAGGAAAACACATCACTACTTAAAAAATAAAAATAGCAAAAAAATAAAGCATTCATCTTTCTGGTAGCACGTCTAAATCACCAGGTTATTTCAACACCAGCAGCTGCTATGACCCCAAGGTGCTACCTTCAGAAGCAAAACATAAGTTTCTGTTGTAAAATACCATAAATTTACCACATTAGAAGACTCAAGTATTACTCAGTTTAAATACTCCTACACTTCTATACCACTGTGCAAATGAGACCTAATGTATTTGCAATACTCAAAATGTCATCGAAGCCACCTGAGCTCATTTTCAGAGGCACAGAGTGTTCAAAAGCAGCTGACAGTAACAAGGCTGTAGATAACCTTTGCTTATCAGTCTCTAAAACAGTCAATTCTATGTGTACCATATATGATGTGAATTCAACACATACTTCTAAACATGTGGAGAAAATGCATGATTACTGTATTGCTGCTACAGCACAGAACCAGGAAAAGCAGCACATCTTCAGAAGCCAAAAAAGACAGGCACAGTGTTCTGCCTCACATCACATCATTTAGGAACTGAAAAGCTGAAAAGAAATAGTGTTTCCAACAAAAAAGAGTAGGCAAAATGAGTGCACTTTTGATCATGCTGTTTCACTCAAGGATCTGTCTCATTTAACTGGAGACAGGTGTGGTGGGAAAATTTTCAGGCCTTTCATAAGCAAGGAATTTACTCCCAAGAATCTGTAACCTGTTCTGTGCAGCGTTCTACCAGGGGAAAAACATTTTTGCTTTTAACTTCTGATTTCCAAATGAGCATCAAATACTTGGGAGATGTCCCACAGAAAAACAAAAACTTTTTTGTGAGACAGAACACATTCCAGAAAGGGGAGGAAAAGCACCCCCAGGTACTTTCAGCCAAGATTTTCAAAAGCACTTGAGGAACTCAAATGCATGACTTAATAGCACTCCCTCCCTGAGGGTTCTCAGTGGGCAATAACTCAGGGCAACATGAAGAACTTCAGTATGTGAAACAGAATTTTTATCTTTGCATCCAAAGACATGAGGTGAGAAAAAAACAAAACAAAACAGAACAGTCTATCTTCTCAACACGAAAGACAGAAATTGATAGTGATCAGAGGTAAAGCTGCCCCAGCAGGTTGTGTGCTCTGGTGCACATGCGATTTGCCAATATTGCATAACAAAATACTGAATATTCTTCTATTCAGTACAGAGTTAAATAAGTAAATATTTAAGTGCAAAGCTTCTGGAGCAGGAAGATGGTTAAGCATTTCAAATAGCTGATGCCTAACGTCACCACCAGTAATGAAAGGTCACATTAGGGGGTGGAGCAAATGAAAGACACTAGCCTACACACAGAGCACAGAAATAATTTTCCTTCTTCCCGTTACAAGAGCTGGGAAACCCCCAGGCACAGCAAGGGAAAACAACTGATGAGGGGGCAATTTTCTGTAAGTTTGACTATTTTAGTTCACTGTCACTCCAGATTTTCACAGAAAAAAAGGCACTTGTGATACCTGCAGTATCTCTAGAAATAAAGCCATCAGTTCTAGGACTTGTCACTCCTCCTGTCCCCTAAAAACAGCTGAGAGAAAAACTCAAAGAGGTTAACATCAAAGTGCACCCGAATACTAGTTTCTGGTCTTCATTAACTTTCAGGCTTCCCTGAACAAAGTTGAGATGACCTTTATTGGTTAATTTCTCACGTGCTGCCCAGGAAAATACCTTTCTGACAACTCTATTTGCTCAAGTCTAGGCTGACTTGTGACTGTGCCAACAAAGTTCGAAAGACCTTTTTTTTTTTCTTGTAGAATAAACATCTGTAAGTATAAGCAAAGATATTTATTTCTTAAAGCACAGATCATTTCCATTCCACACCAGACAAGCAGACAGAAACCCACCAGTATGTTAATCAGCTTCTCTGATGCTAATTAACTTAAACATACTCCTATTTTTGAGCTTTTTCCCGCTGAGCCCAGTCCACACAGAACAGACCCAAAATCAAGGACACTTTTTTTTTTTTTTTTTTTATGCAGCAAGTCATAACAAAGTTCTCATGCAAGGACATGCAAGGCTACTACAGTGCCTTGCCAGAGTTAACAAGCACAGGCTGCCTAAGGTTCAAAGTTTCACTCTTTAACGTTTAACAGCACGCTGAAACCTTTACTCACATGGCCGCAACGCAGGTATTGGGCAACATCCAAACATCGGTGTGATTAGCAAGGCAAACAGAGTGCCGCACTAAGCAAGACACGCTCAAATATCTTAGTGCTCGCGTAAAGAAAGACTTTAAAAAGAGATGAAGATACACTCCAAGCTCTAAAGTAGGTCTAAGCAGGCTTATCATTTCTGGCAGCATCTGTTTCTTTAACGTTTCACAACCATCTCTGCGGCAGCAAAAACAGGATATAACATCGGCGGCATAGTTATTTGGAAAATGCGCTGTTTCCTTGGCGAGATGAGCTCGTGCGGAAGCCCCAGCGCCACATCTGTGTGCGATGGGGCATTGTTCAGCGCTAACGCTTCCCAGCACGCCCCGCAGCTTTCACACTGCCCCGTGAAAGGACGAGCAGGCGAAACAGAAGTCCCCAGGGAGCTCGCACACCTCTCACTGCTCTGCCAGGCTTCAGTGACTTCCCTGCCATTTAAGACGGCGAGCTCCCCAGAATTCCTCATCGAAATCAACTAAGTAAAATTGGCTTTACTCCAGGCGGTTCACGCAGGCTTCCGCTCCGCTTTCTAACTGCTCGCTTCAAACCGCGCACGGCAAAACGAAGCGAAAAGAACCTCCAAATCTCCGTGACAAAGCCAGCCAGAAAAGGCAGCGTCGGCTTCCCCGTCTCCCCGGGAGCACGGGCAGCCCCGCACCCACATCCGGAGCGGCTCACGAGGGCAGCGCTCTTACTTGCCTTACCCTCCGCTATTCTCTACGTTCGTCGGCCCTTGGGCATTTATGGTAACTCCGGCCGCTGGGTATTTGGGAGCGAGGCCCGGCGAGGCAAGCACCGCGCTTCTGTTTCTGTCATCTCCTCCGGGAGGAGGAACCGAGCTCCGCAAACACTCTCGACGTCCTCCCCAATATGGCGCAGCCGCTTTATATGGTAGGGCGCGGCGCCTCCCGGCGGCTGGCGCCGGAGGCCCGCACCGCGTTCCGATGGGGAGCGTTGGCCTTCGTGCTTTTCCATCCGCGAGGCCGGCAGGTAGGACTCCGCTCTAAGGAAAGCTTTGTATTATGACGAACGCTTTATTTCGTATGTATTATAGGAGCTGTCTGTGAGTAGTATTTTCATAGCCCACGATATCGGCAAAATAAGCTCATCGTGGATGAAGGCAGCAGCGAGGGGCTGAGGCTGAAATGCTGCCTAGCTGTCGTCGTACTGAACCACGCAGTTACTAACACTATTACTTATCATTGTTACTGATGCCAGTCCAGCCGTTAAGCCTAAGATATTTATGTAAAATCGTGGTCATATACAATAAACTCTTGATAAAACAAATGATCTGTTGTAAAAAGGTATAGAGGAACACTTTAGTTTGTATCTTTGTATTTCACAGTCTTTTTGCCCGATTAAACTAAGCAGCACACCGATGTTGTGTGTTCTGAAAATGCGCTTGCAGTGACTTCTAGATCTGTGTTCATCTGCTAGTGAGGGGAAAAGAAAAAACTATATGTTCAGCTGGTGTAAACCACAGAGTAGAATCGGTTGAGTTGGAAGGGATCTTTAAAGGTCAACTTGTTTTTAACAGGCAGTTATCTGGCAGGACTGATGTCTTAATAACACCACAAGAACTTGCAGCAACCTCACTTCATGCTCTGAAGCATTTAGTATAGATCAGATGAAAAGAAGCGTACCTATAGAAGAGTACAAAAATGAGCTTTAGCAAAAAGAAACTAAAACCAAGAACAACTATTGCTTAGAGTTTCCAGAAGCATAACACTTTTGCTTCTGGAACAGCGGCAATGTGACTGTGAATCCGTAGAAAGCTGTGTCAGCACACACAGTAACTGTGAGAAAAGCTGCAATGAGAGATGTGCATCTTAAGCTAAGATTCACCAATAGTGCATGTAATGCTGACTCTTCAAAGTCAGCTGAATTTTAGATTGTTGCTCAGAAGTAATCTTAAACAGCTTAGTCTTAGGCTCACAGAGGGGGGGGGAGAAAATTGAGTATTAGCTTTTGCAAATGTGTATACTTTCTGGGGGTACCTAAGGGACAACATGGAAATACTTCATGCAGTGGACTTTACGCAACATGTTCTTGATTTGCTTTTCCACTTAATGATTGACCTGCATAGAGTTGTTTGAAAAAAAGACTTGGGCAAGGAAGGAATTCAGAAAAATTGTTGTTTTCTCTATGAATAGGGCTTTGAGCAATGTCATGCAGAGATGCTCCACTGAATGCTACAGCTGCCCTCTCATATCAACAGATGCTTATTGGCTCTAAAATAAAAGCTCTGTTATAACTCCACTTAGAAATGTTCTGTAAATATGTATGTTTTAAAGGCACTTTTAAGCCATTTGGTAGGAGCTTCAATGTTAGTTTAATAAACCCGCAATGCGTGACGTGGCTACCTCAAGAAACTTTCCACTTTATTCACAGTGGAAGCACACTGTAATTGTCTATTGGTACGTAACATCAGTTTCACTTTTCTTTTTAGTGACACAGTTACCCTATTGTCTGAACTGAAAACTTAAATTAAAATAGGATAAATAGGATATCCAGCCGATGCTAATTTCCTAGCTCTTTTGGCAGTGCCAAAAGGCCCTGTTCTACTGTTTCCTCATACCAGGCATCCAAAAAGCACTCCAGGAGTTGCTGAATAGTGCACAGAAAAAATATGAAAAAATTAAAAATAGTGTAAGAAAGCTATATTAATGCAAAATTATAACTGAAATTGTATACCAGAACAAAAAAAAAACCAACTGATCTTTATTTTCATTTTATTTAATTTACGCTCAAGTATATTGGAGGTCATAATAAGATAAGGTACAGCTATTGCTGAGTAAAACGTACACTACTTTGCTTAGTAAGTGTGGCAGAAACATGAGTTTTAACTTCTGGATATTACAAAGAACAGATAATTTTGGTGCACAGCATCTGTAAACCAGTGTCTTCAATATGATGAAGTGTAAGATTTGGTATTTTCACACAATTTTGGGCAGTTTGGGATACTTTTTAAAGCTTTAAGGTAGCTTTTCTTCCTTACTGAGAAGCAAAAGTCGCTAAGTTAACTTTTCAAAAATAACAAGTAACGCAAGATCCCTTACCAGAAAATAATGGCTATTAAATCTGCGAGGAATAAAAAAGAATTTCTTTCTCAAAACCATCACATTTCCTCAATTTCATTCAGCAGGATGTTGGCACAACTTAAAAGAGCTGGGCTGACTGTTTTCCTTTAAAAGATGGTACAGCAAATCCAAGAGCGTATATGTTCCTTGTTTTCCTTCCCTACACTAAAGTCAAGGAAATCACTGGCTACTTTGTGATCCTTTCACAGAATAATAAACAAAGTCACAGAAACAGACTTTCATCTGTGAGAGACTTTAATATACATATTATAAGTACAGTGGGCAGCAGGCTTTTGTACATTTTAGTAGTGAAAAGTATTGTCATATTTGATCTTCAGTGATGTCCTCCATTCTTCTTTGGGGGAAACAGGGCATACTCAATGCCAAGAGCAACGACGAAAGCTGCAAATCCCCACTTGAGTCCTCTAGTAAAGACTTCTGTTAAGGTGGCAGGTTTTGCATAGCCACCCATATACCTCCAAGCTTCATTACTACAAGGAGAATAAAACCAAGAGAACAAAAGAAGTTCAGTGGAGCCAGTGTGATAAACATGACAAAAGTTCTCTGGAAAAAAAATCTGGGGTTATTTCTGGATATGCACTGAGATGGTAAGGTTTCTATCATGTAGGTATTCCAGTGACAATAAAGCTCATGTTAGCAACTCTAAACTCTTTACAGTTCACAGGAGATACAAGTAACACAAATGCAGTATCAGACTCACTTGCCTAAACTAGTTACACATTTATTACTTCTAATTTTACTCGGAAACCTGGCACATGCAAGGGATAGAATAACTGCAAAGTGAACATTAACGTATACAGATTGGAGAATAGTGCTGTCAGCCTGAAGATACTCCAGAAGTTCCACTATGTGAGTTTTTAACAGATTACAAAGAGTAAGTGCTAACAGGTAAAGCCTTTGCTCTGAAGGCTCCTGAATAGCTGCTCATGTGGTTTTTTTCCTCTTACAGGAAAACTGAGCTACACGACACAGGGCATTTAGTATTTTATTCACCAAGACTGAAGAATACTCAAGCAAAGTTTACATAGTTCATAATTGGGGAAAAAAAACCTACGTTAAGACAACGTATCAATACCACTTTTGAAGCTCCTGCACTTACCGAGCCCACGGATCCCTGAGACCCCGTTTAGCCAACCTTCTTTGGACATCCTCTAGAGGAGTACCCTCTATCTTCCACTGCCTGTAGTCGGGGAGTTCTGTTCGGCCATGGCCATGGCCATGTTCACTTCCATGCCCCATACCTACAAGAGAAGATAAATTTCCAACCCTTAACTAACAGTAACCAGTAGGATCAGCTGAAACTACTCACAACGTAGCGAGACGTCTTTCAGCACGAGTGTCCCATTTTAACACCCATATCTGGCAGCACAGAGCAGGCTTAGTGCCCTAGCTTTTAGAACCGTCTGGAACTCAACAGTGCCAAGATGACAGCCTCAAAGCCTGCAGCTCTGGAGGAGCCATAGCTGCGGGGGCCCAAAGGGATGGGACAGCATTTCGGATAACGCTGTTATTACCTGAAAAACATCTCCCGTTCCTAAAGATAAATAAATAAATAGAACATTAAAAAAAAAAAAAAAACAAAAAAAAAACCAACAAACACAACAACCCATCTCTCTGTAACCTTGGCACGCAAACCCACAACCTTGCTCTCCTACCAACCTTTACCTCCCTGCCAGCAGCGGCTACGAGCACTCCCCCACCCCCCGGCCCACGCACGAGCCGCACTGCGGCACTAGCCGGGTGCTCTGTGTCCCGAGGAGGGGACGCGGCACAGAGCCGCTGCAGCTGACGGCAGGGCAGGGCAGGTTCCGCGCTGCAGCAGCCCCGCTCTCCCCGAGGAAGCAGCGCTCCGGGGCCGCCCTGCCTCCCCTCCCCTCCCCGCTCCGGCCGCTCAGTACCTGCCCGCTCCGCGACCCTCCGCCAGGACGCGGCCCCTGCCCGGAAGCGGAAGTAGGCGGACAGAGCCGCTATCGGAAGCACGGCAGGGCACAAGCGTTCCGCGCAACTTCCGTTCCGCTTTGTACCCCCCCACCCCAGCGTGCAGGAGGAAGTCCTGAGGCTGCCCTCAGCTCCCCGCTGCCCGCAGTGCTGCTGCCGCGGAGCTTCGCAGAGACGGTTCACGGGCACGCAACAACCACCGGCCCGAGCGGAGGCGCGAGCGGCGGGGGTAGGCAGGATGAGCGAAGGACGAGGAAGCGGCCAATCAGCGCGGGGCTTGTTGGGGCGGGAGCGGCCCAATGGGCGGGCGCGTTGTTGGGCTGCGGGCTGGCGGCAGCTGGAGGTGGCGGCAGCGGCGCTGGTGGAGAGGGTGAGGGGTGGTGGCGGGAACGGTGCGCAGCAGGGCTGCGGGAGCGCGGGGCCTGGGCGGGGGCTGTAGCGGGGATCCTCTTTCTCCTGCTTCTTTCTCCCCTCTCTCGGTGTGTCCATCGGCCCTTGTGGGGACGGAAGCCCGCAGGGTCTCCGCGTGCGGGGGCGCGGACCGCTCCTCCCGCCGCCGCCGCTCGCTGAGGTGCGGGTCCTCCCCTCGGCCTCCTTCTCCCCTCAGGCGGGGGCTGCCGGGCACGGCGCGGGCGGCAGCGTCCCCGCACCCCGCGCTTATGTAAGCCCTGGGCCCCGCCGCCCCCGGCCCGGCCGCTGCCTGCCCCCGGGGCTGCCTTCGTCAGGGGACGGAGAGCTGGAGCGGCCCGCTAGGCTGAGCTGGGGGGGCTGTCAGCGGGTGTGTGCTCAGAGAGCATGGCTGTCTGTTTCCGTAGGAGTGGTGGGGAGACGGCGTGAGATCCTCGAGCTGCGCTGAAAGGTAACTGAAAGTTAAAGGTTTTCTCAAGACCTGCTTCTCCAGGGAGGTTGCTCCTTCCTTCCACTGAGTGCTCGTCCCTGGAGAGCTTTGCGTGTCATTGATAGGTATAATTATGAAGCGTTGATTGTGTTGCTGTTTGGGTAACTCGGTGTTTTTTCTTTGTCTGTATTCTTTGAGTACGTAGTATCATTTCTCTGGAAAGAAACTTGGAAAGACAGCCGCTCAGTGACTTGCTCTTAAATCACTTCTTAATGCTGTGGTAATGCTGTCTCTTTGTAGCTGAATGCAAACTCTAGGTTATCCATTTCTGCTGCACGCATAGGAATGAGAATAAACGTTGGTTTATTGTGTGTGTGGTACTGGCAGAACACTGGGACTGAGTGCAGATTTGTTTTTTAATACCCGATGTGAAGCTGCTTCTAGTTTTTAGGCTTTTTATGGTGATATCAGGAGAGCATGAGAAGTGTTCCAGAAAGAGTGCCATTATCGTGTTATTAACAGTGAAATTGTTCTAAATAGAGTGCCATCTGTTTAATCCAGACTGCCTCTGTCTGGTTTCAGTGCTGAATGTTTTTCCCTGTGAGATAGTCTGTGAGACCCAGTGTCAGGAGGAGAGAAGATACGTTAGTTTTTTTTCAGTAAAGTAGGGAGGTGAAATTGGAGATGGCTTCTTTATTTGTTGAATACCAGGGATTTCAATTTCTGTTTCATGGACAGTGAAGTTCTGTCTGATACCTGTGAATTATTTCTGGTTTCTCATAGCAGTGGAGCTACAGAATGTGTGTTCAGTATCCAGTGTTTGCTGTGGAATGCTGATATTTTTCTCAGAATATTTTATCAGTGGCCTGTGAACATGTTAGATACCAGACAACATTATTTCCTTTTTTGAAGGGGAAAAAAACAACAACAAAAAAACCTCCTAGCTTTGTGTTTTTTTCTTCTTCTTTTTCATCTTTTTTTCTTTTTTTTCCATGGTGCTTTGCAGTGTAGCCTGCTGATCTATCCATGAAGCCTTACTGATGTTACAACTCTGTCAGCTTCAGTGCTAAGTACTGAACACAGAAGACTGACTTTGTGGGACCCATTGTGGCTGAACAGAGTTATAGCAAAGGAGTACACTCTGCAAGATTCACCTTCAAACACGCTATAGATGTCAGGTTTGAACAAGGGTAGCCATTCAAAACTAAGTATATGAAATCTCCTAATAGGGCAAGCTTTGTGCAGTTTATAGATTTGCTCTGCAGTGAGGTTGCTGAATGTCTTACTTCCTAAATTACCTTGTCTTTCAATATGGACTGTACTCTTTCTGGAATAAAAGACTGCAAATATGGGGAATGTGTTGTTCTAGTGATAAAGGAAGCTTTCTGAAGCTGTATCTTCACCAAATGAGTGAGTCTGGATAATTATAAGGAGCCTTATGGTGTTATTTTAGCCTGTTTTTGTGAAAGAAACTTCACCTTGCTGAGCTACTGATCCTTTTTTGGGCTGTAACAGTAGTATAAATAAGGAGCTAAAGCATGAGAATTTTTCATTTTGTGTAGAACATACTGAATGTCCTTTAGAAAGAGAAGGTCACGGGGATTCTGTGTAAAAATGATTTTTACACTGTTTATTCAGTTGCTTTTTTTTTGTTTGTTTGTTTCTGTACTATTTGTAGTGGTGATAATTTCTGAAAATTAAGTGTTCTAGGATATGGTTACATTAGCATGTGCTCAGCCATTCTAGTTGTGATTAGCTGGGATTCCTGCTTATGGTTACCATGTTAGGGGAAAGTGGCAGGGCTGTCCTGATAGCTTTCAGAAACCTGAGTTTCCAGAAATTTGTCAGAATGTATTCTGGATTACCAGATGTATCTCTGTTACGGAGACTACTAGTATGCATACGGAAGAACAGTATCAGTGATCTGTGCTTAGTGGGATGTTCTGCATGATTATTTTCTGGCTTAGAGAACTGTGACTGATGGGGACTTGAAGTACTCTGGATTTTGAGGATGCTTTTTGTTCTTTTTCTTTGGCTTACTGTTTTAATGCATATTTGAGCCACCTAAAGGGAAATGCTGCCTATTTTTCTCCTGAAATTGCACGCTACTATCTCAGGCTTTATGTCATTAGTTAATTATACTTCACTAGAAGCTTGTTGTCATTTGACTGAAATGGTCAATCCTGTTTTAATTGCAATGATGATGAAAAGATTTTTCCTTAAGCTGCCTAGGTTTCTTTGGATGTTGTTTTAGAAATGCTAAGGAAGGTGGGGGAGCAAGTTATCTTCTCAAGCTACAATTGAGCTAAGTATTCCCTGGGTTGTATCACAGTCTCAAACCACTGTTCTGTATTTAGGAGAAATGATGTGCTGGAGCAGCATTGTTTTTTTCTGTGTTTTTGGCAGCCCAGAGATTATTTTTCACAGGAAGAGCTATACTGCTGGGCTAATCTGCCATCCTATCCTGAAGCCCATTAAAACTCTTTAAAGCTGGTATGTGACAGAACCATTGTTTCAGTCCTGCTTGTGCTGCACTACTAAGTGGGAGTTGACAGCAGATGCTCTGTTCTTATGCTCTTTTCTAGGCAAGCGTACTTAGGTCAGCTGCCCCAGTCTCTCTGTGGAGATGATATTTCGTGTGGCTTTTTATTCCATGGATTACCTGATTAAAACAAACAAACAAACTCTTTTTGAGTCCAGGTATTGTTTTGGATCTGCCACCTTTCTAGCAGCAAGCACCACCAGACTTCTCATGTTGTGTGAATAAGTCATTGCTCTGTTCTGTTTTGAACTTGTTATCTGAGAACTTAATATGATACCCCCCGTTTTCTGCAGGAGAAGGAGCAGGACTGTTTGGCTCTTTTCCAAGCGGTTTGATATGTGTTCGGAATCAGGCTAATGTGTTCAGTCAAACACTTGCATGGGCTTGAAAATAATCTTTCTTGAATTTTCTTATGCTTGTTCCTTTAGATTGAGATAGTGTATGGGAACAGCTGAATCACGGCCTGAACCACTGATGGATCACCTGAGGCGAGCACTGAGTCAGCCGCAGGAGCACAGGTGAAGGCAGCATACCTGTGTGATGGAAGGGGTGCAGTCTGGCTCCACCTCTCCCAGACCTATTTAAGGGCTGACCAGCACTGGGGAAGGATCTCTTGTTGGAGATCCCTCCCCTGTGGAGTTACTGGTTAGCCTTTCTTTATTTACTGGTTGTCTGTTTACCACCCAGATAAGCCAAGCAAAATAAACCATCCACCTCGTTATTTTCTGTGAACGCTACTCTTTCGGGTTATTCACCCTACAGATAAGAACTAGTATCCAGCAATGAAGCTGGAGGCTTCTCTAGCTGACTGCTATTGCAGACCATCTGCCATAGTAATCGTCTTTTAGGTGGAAGTCTTGTGACTCTTGCAGAGAAAGTGGTATGAGCATGTGCAGTCATCAGTCATGGTCTGACTTGCTACTTCAGCCAGATATTTTCATTTACTGGTGGTACAGTCACAAGAAATAATTCTTATTTAATGCTGTTCTTCACTGTGCTTCCTTTGCAGTATTTCCTTATGGCAGATAGAATTTCATGCAGACTCGTGTTCAAGGAAACATTTGCTTCTGAGTTGTGCAAGCTTGTTCAGACATTTCATGTAACAAAAGGGTGAAATAAGGGCAACAACTTTAGGAAAGATTTACAGATCGCATGTCTTGTCTGAATCTCAATTATCTCTTCCTGACCCTTCCTTCTTTCATCTGATTTGGCAGAAATAAAGATTCATAAAGAAAGGAATCATTGGATGATTAAGGTTGAAAGGGACCTCTTGATATCACATACTTCAAGTCCTTTGCTGAGGGTCAGGTCAGGACAGGTTCCTCAGATTTTGAATATCCCCAAAGGAAGAGGGTGCACAGTCTCTGTGGGTAATGTGTTCTAGTGCTTAAGTGCTCTCTCCCTGTGGAAGTTTTTTCTTCTGTTTAATATTTCAATACGTGTCTGGATGAATGCAGTTTCTTTTGACAGCAGGACAGTGTTCTGAATTTGTGCTTGCATCATTAACTGAAAATAAACTATTAAAATGGTGGAATTTTTCTCTGCTCCTTTCCTTGGATAATTTATGCTTTTAATAACAAGACAGATAATTTGATTATTATTTTTTAAATTATTTTTCCTTTTTTTATAACAACAATAAACAACTTCAGTCGGAGGGCATACTTCTGGGAGTGACTTTCCCTCCAGTGGAATTCTGACCTTATCTTTTTGAATTTGAAATACAAGGTCGAGATAGAGGGGTACTTCTGGTGAGATAAAACATTGATACATATTAAAACAGAAGTCTCTGCTGCCAGCAGTACAGCAGAGAAGAGAACGGATAAACATCGATCAGGATCGGGTGCCGGGCAGGATAACATACAGTTTGCAAACTGTTCCAACACGTGCTGCAGGTTATCAATAATTAATAGAAGTTTTGTGCTGTAAGAATTGCAGCGTGGTCAGTAGTTATTCTTCTGTTAGCACAGTGTTTTTGTCAAATGTAGTGACTTTGGGCATAAGCTTTTCTGTATGTTGTTTTCCTTAGCGCCAGAAGAGTCAGACAAGTGATGTTACGGATGGTTTTTGAATGGCATTTATGTTGGCTAATAGTGTCTTAAGAATGATAAGTTACATGTTGATTGAATGTATGTCTAACAAACCATCTAGCTACTTTTAAACTAATTTGCATCTTTTTGCTTTATGCTTATGTAATGTAATTTACGTCTCCTGTGCCCTTCTGGAGTATTAAGCTGAATTCTACAGCTGTGTTACTTTGCTGCCATCAGATGGTCTTTTCCTCTCAAGTCCAGTGTTTCTCGTGTTATGGTTTGTATTTGAATGTGCTCATGGGAGTAAAAATTAGTTATCTACTTCAATAGGTATGTAACCAGGAGTCACAATTCAGACGCTTTATAAAACGGCCATTGGCATGTTTTGATTTTATTGTTGGTTTTATTGTTTTTCTGCAGTCTGTCTGGCTTGCCCCTGTTTCCCAGTGCCTGTAGTCAGGTTGCTCCCTCGGTGTCATTGGTAGGGTAAGAAAAAATTTTTACTTAAATTTATGATCTTCCTTTTGAGGAAGAGGAGATGGGGGGAAGGAGAAGGCGATCTCACTGGGGTAGTGAACTAAAATGTCAGATGAATGTCTGCTGTGAAGGGTGAACTCCCTTGTCTGCCCCCCTCCCAGCACTGAATACTGGGATGTGCCAAATCCCCTTGCTGTATAATAATGTTCAGCAGAGGCCTTGATGGATGCAGTTGCAACAATTCAAGCCAGTTAAAATTCTCTGCCAGGAATGCACTCTTCCTGCTTATTTTGAAGGGTCTTACTGCAGGGCAGAGTACTTATCCAGTAATGTTACAATCAAGTTGGCTAACTGATATTTGCAGTCCAGAGACGTCAAATCTGTGTTATTCTGAGTAATCTCAGTAGTTTGACTCTTACTGTGCTTTTATTTTATTGTGATTCGTCAGTAAGTTGAAGTAGTTAGGTCTTCTTTTTCAGTGTCTGCACTGTGTATGGTTCATGAGTTCTTTAGGTAGTTATACATTACTGTGTCACTGAATTATTTCAGTGAAATATGACGTGGACGTTTATGCAGGCTGCATGGCAGTAGTTCCCTGATTCATACAGGGTGACGCTGGGACATTTGGGATTCTTTTCTTGTATTTTTCTATTTTTGTTCTCTTTATTTAGTGACATTCGAACTTTATGATGTAGTAGTTAGGGTCATTCTTCTGCCCTGCCTTGGTAACTGCTGAGGCTAGAGGGAATTCTACATCTGTCTGGAAGGACTGTAAGGTTTGAATGACTGTTTATGCTTTTCGTGGCCGTTCAGCTGAGGTGGTGATGTGTTGAAAGAGAATGAGGTGAAATATGTGCAAAATCTGTTCTTCCCCCCACCCGCAGTGCAATTTATTTCCTTCTTTTTCTTTCTACCTCCTTCTGTCTCCTTCAGTTTTGTGAATACCCTGAGCTTTAGGAGAAGCTGGAGAGCACACCCTCTGCATCCCTGCCTGTGTTACTATTGGGAATTGGAGTGCGGAGTTGGAAACTTGGTTTACAAAAAATCTGAAGAACTACTAAGAGGATCTTCAGATGAGCTTCAATATCTGAAGCACTAGTTTGTGGAGAGCTGAGCATAAGCATAGCAGGTTTTGTTTCAGAGATGTTTTAAGTTAATTTGTTTCTGAAAAATTAAATGCAATGTTTTTTTTTTTTTTTAACATGAAAACAAATTATTTAGAAGTGTATGCTCCTTAGGCTTTAACGGGATAACAACAAATAATAAGGCAAACCTGCCAGGTTTCTTTTGATTGAAAAGTCACTGCAGATACAGGTATGTTTGCAACAGTTTTGCCTTTGCCTTCCTGCTTGTTTTTTGTATGAGTGAGACAAAGTGTATGAAAACGTTGGTCAGGGGCTGTGTGTGTAATTCAGATAGAAATCCTTTACATCGTGTCTGAAGTTGGACTAATCTTGGTTGTGAAAACAGTAATTTAAAATCAGTTATTCCTGAATGTGAAGAAACAATTGTTTTTGTAGTTATAAAAGCAGCATCAGGGTAGAGCTACTGTTCTTTCTGTAGGCAGCTGTGTTTTGGGGTGTGCTATGTACAACTGTTAGCTGCTGCAAAGATGATCTGCAGTACTTTGGGCTTTATTTTGTTCTTTTTAGCATGCCTCCTGTCTTGATGTACCTTTGTGATGTTCAGACTTACGACAGGTGACTCCTTTGAAGACAGTTTGTGCAAGGCTGAGTTTGTAAATCTCAAACTCAGTTCCTGAATGTGTTCTGTTTGCTTTCAGTAGTCCCTCTTATTGTGTGTTGTGTGGATTTTTTTTTTCCTTTAATAATTAACTGACTGAATATAGTGAAGAAGGCTTTGTGTCTGATGTGTTCTTGTCAGTGGAGCTTCTTTCTTGGATAGATGGCTGCGAGTAGTATCACACTGGATTAGCATTTAATGCACCATAGCTGTGCCAGCCTTTCATAGCTTGCACGTAACTTAATGACTGATGTCAAACCTCTGGGTATGTTTGGATAGCTGCCATCCAGATCTTGCAGAGAAAAATTCTTGGTGCTTTTGGTACTGTTGAAGTCAGTGCTAGATTTACATTTATTTCCATGGGGTTTAAGGGCACATTCTTAACTTTCCAGGCTTCCTTTGTGTTTTAGTTTGCTATAAATCTGTAAAACTGAATTTCCGCAGACAGAACTGATGCCAGTGTTTGTAGATGGAGCTCAGTCTTGATAGTACAGCTCTTTGCTCAATAGGAATAATACAAGGGTAAGGGGTGGAGATGTTAATATCATTTCTAACTGTTTATATTCTAGTAACAGCACAGAGATAGATGTATGGTTGGTAACACTCTGTTTACTTGAATGAAATTACACAATAATTTTTGGAGGAATCAGTTAATAACAATGTGTCTTTTTGCATGGGAATGTAAGGTATGCTGGTGAAGGATTTATCCTAGCAGAAGTTCCAGTTTCTCTGTATGTGACAGTAGAGAACTTTCCACTGCTTTTTTTTTTTTTTAAAGATATTCAGTTGAGCCGGAACAGCGTAGAGACGTGAGCTAAATATGGACACAGAGGAGAGCAAGAGTTTAGATCTGCAATGGAAAAATGAGTAGTTCCTTACGTGTGAGCATTTCTTCGTGCTTTTTTTTTTTTTTTTTTATTTAAGCTGCTTGCTTCTTGTTCTTGGCATAGAGCAGGCCTGAGTCAAAATTGCTGGGCTTCAAAAGCTTCTTTTAGATTGTTAATTATGTGCTATTCTGTTTAGTAATTGTGTAACTGACAAACCATGGTATGTGGTAAGCTGCTCTTGTCGATGATACATCTGTGCAATAGTTTCAAATAGTAACGTCCTTATGTTTCTGGAAGTTACTAAACTATGTTTCTGGTAATTTCTTGGGGGCTGAGGGAGCGTGGTGCTGTTTTTGTCAGGCTTCGTGTGAGCTGTTCTCATAATTTAATACTTGTTAATGAACTGCAGTAGATAGCAGCACAAATCTTCGCTGTGTTGGAGTAGTTGGGTCTTCGTGAAAATCTTTTGAACAGTTTGGTATGACCTTTGGAAACACAAGTGGGGATGGGAATCCTGGGTGGAGGCTCAGTTGAATGGAGAAAGGGGAAAAAAAATACCTAGAGTACCAACGTAATTGAAGTTAAGGATCCATGAACTGTATTTCTGGGCTGTTTAATTTTGCTGAAGTTCTGTGACAGCAACCTTTCCTTTCAGTCGGAAGTGTCATGTGCATTTCCCAGCGAGCAGGGTAGCTAGAAGCAGGCTGCTCCCTTTTCTGTTTGTTTGGCTTTATGCACTGCTGCACTTCAGTTCATCTGCTGTGATTCTTCAGCGTTGTCTTCACCCAGTTAACTCTAAACAGTAGATGAGTTCGAGCAACCTGAGTTTACCTGTGGAAGAGGAGAACTTCCTAGCTTTCTTTTTGTTTCTTTGGGGGATTTCTTTCAACAGGGAGGACTGAAACAAGATTTTAATTATCTCCTCACCAGAACTGTTGTTAGAATGTGAGAGAGTCAAACTTGGAAAATGGCTAGTCCTGGCTGTTAGCCCTGTCTGTCCATCTGACTGCTGCAGTGCAGCTGCTTCGGGCACAGCCTGTTGTCCATGAATCCCCAGAGGACAACTTGGAGAAATAAGTCAGATCCCTTTTCTGTGCAGATGTTGAGTGGACTAGAGATGCATGTGGCAGTCTGTGTGCGAATACCTGCTACTTGTCACTGAAAGTCTGCTTTTTCTGTATCGGTGGTGAAAATATATCTGCAGTCGTCCTTTGCGCATGCAAAGATAAAACTGTTGGATTCTTAGTCACTTCAGCCAGGGAAAAATGAAAATGTGTTTGAGACGTCTGGGTATTTAAGTCATTTAAATGGCAGCAGCGTTACACACGCGTATCTTGTGTTCCAGAAGACACTGTGTGAGCTCTTTACTTAAAAGTTCCTTGCTTTCTTTTCCCTCCTGTGCATGTAAAATTCTTTTGCTGAGCTACAGGTCTGCTGTGTTTTTTAGCAGTTAATTTATGCAAGTTACATGAAACAAATTACAGTGAGTGCACTAGTAGTTTTCCCTTTGTAGTTGCAGTTACACTGTTAGTATTTTATGCCTAGGTTTTTAACTTGTCAAGCTAGAACAAATTTGAAGTCTGGAATGTAGAAGGCAACCAACGAAACAAGAAAACTGTTGGAGGTAACGTAGTAAATTTCTCAATAGTGCTTATACACTGACTGTTCCTTTACGTTTTTCTTTTTCCCTAGCTACTTCAGTATTTGATTGCACAAAACTGCTGATGCTAAGGCAGAAAAATAAATGTGCAACTGTGGGATTTCACAATTGTTGCGCTCAAATGCCTAATCGGGTTAAGGTTTGTGTGTGGATTCCAGGCAGAGTTAGGGCTCACCGGCTGGCACTGATTGGCACTGCTGCTGAAATGATGTAGTCTGCGTTGTGCTGATCATTGCAGGGTGTCCACACATCTTTATTTAGCAGTGTATAATTAACCGAGTGTGCAAAGGTTGGTTTTGGTTTGCTTCCTCTGTGCCCTTCTCTGACTTGCAAGTGATTGTCAGTGCTGAAGAGCAGAGCGCTGGACTGGTTGTGAGAAAAACAGCAGGGAGTTCTGGGAAACATGGAGAGAGGGATGCCTCTAGATGTTTATTTCCTCTATTAAGCTAAGACTTGAAGTCTGCTGCAGAAAGCTGTAAAATGATCTGCTGGTCGGTGACGATGCCACGATTCTTTCCTCATCAGCTGCTAGGAAGTAACTCCTTCAGCACTGCTGCTTGTCGTTTCACTGAAGCATTTTGTAGGAACTTCACCGTGTTTGGCTGGTGAGGTACACGTGGGTGTGACAGTCAACTGCTCATCTCCACCGATGATGCTCCCATCACTGTTACGTGCCAGAAGCTGTATTTGCTGGCTTCTTCTAATACAGAGTCTTTGGTCTTATGAGAGACAGGAGAGAGGAGCAAACACATCTTAAATGGAGAATGTTATTGTGCTAATGAGGAAACCTTAATCACAATTTGGAGAGTTATCTTTAGCAAATTTTGAGGTATTTCAAATTCATGTTCCACTGGGTAGATCGAGATGGACACAAATATTTTTCCTGCATCACGCATCTTTACACAGAGTTCTAGTAGTAGATCACAGAAACAGCAGTAAATATCTATTGGGAAATTCTGCTTTAGCGGCGTGTGTGGGCTTTGAACGGATCTGTAGATTGTGATGGATAACTTTTTGTCTCAGTGAATGCAGACTTTTCAGCTTTCTGAAATGCATAATGTTGCAATTAGTAAGTTCTGCATATGCCTTGCATCCATGGAAAACAAAAGAGGTTTTTATTAGTATTTACTTTTCAAACATTTTTCATGCAATCAAAATTGAAATCTTATTTCTTGTTTTTTATTCAAATGAGACAGTCAGATTAGGAAACAAAATAATTAAAATATAGTTACAAAAGTCTTCTTAATCCGTCAGTTGGGCAGCTGGCTGATAATGCAAAAGCATGAGGATTTTATGATGAAACTCCTGCTGCTCAGTGATAAGAAATGAGTATTGAATAATCATCTTCAGTACAAATGTGAAGATAATAGCAAGTACCAGGGTCTGAATTTATATTTAGTGCAGAACGTCTTACTTGCACACTGAAATAGTCATGTTTGGAGTGGGTGGGTTTCTTTTTGTTGATGGTGTCTCTGTGTGTGCAGCTGGAGCCTGACTTAATGCAATGTGGGTCTGCTGCCTGCATGCCGTTAACATTCCTAAACTTTCTGAGGATGTTGCTCTTGAAATACCACCTGCATTCATTTTCTAAAGTATGGTGTGTATTAAGGGTATTAGAAGAATATATTCCTTACACTGAGAGCATGTAACCAAAAAATCTCAAGTGCCTGGTGCTTGTGCTTCAGTAAATACTCCTGATTCCTATCAGCAGAAATCCATAGGGAAGCAGTGCAGTGGGACACTTAAAAGATTGTTTAACTAAAATTAGGCTTTGATTAATTTTTCTTTGCTGATGTATTTTAAGAGAATGAACTGAATTTGCTATATTGCCAATATAATTTTTTTCAAAAAGAAAATAGAAGGTCAGAAGTAGTTACTGTTATCTTTTAAAACAAAAACAAACAAACAAAAAAACCAGAAACCCACCTTGTATATGTTAAGTGCATTTCATGTGAATGTATGCGGGCTGCTCTGAAAGTAATGCCTCCTATTTCATTGTCAGACGTGGATGTGGATGTTGGTGGTATGGCTGTAGAGGCTGAACCTCCCCACCAACATCCCATTGCTGCTTTCAGAGCAAAATAGAATTTCCTAAGGAAGGTCATTTTTGATTAATGTTGGAAAAAGCAGTAGTAAAACTCTTTGTCATGTTTGTATTTAAGGCCATCTTTGGTCTTTTTCCAAAGGCAAGTTTAATCAGGAGACTTCAGGGAAAGGAAAACACTGTTCTACTAACTGCTTTTGAAGCTAGTTTTAATCAGGAAAGCTATTTAGTATTACAAACAAATCCACAGAGCTTCTCTGTCTATGGGTGAGGTTATATAAAAATGGCTGAAGCTCAGAACATTAAGTACTCAGTGAAAGGTTTTTTTTTTTTTTTTGGAGGTGTGTATGGCAGGAGTTATTACAAGAAGATGTATATACGAAATTGTAGAACACTGTAAAATTCATTTCTCCCTCCATATTAACCATAACTGGAAGAAGGAAGGCTACCCATGAAGCTGGCTGCATGGATTTTCAGTTAAACCTATAGCTATTAGTAATCTTGAAAGACCTCCTGCCTTCTGAAAGTACATTCGGACAGTATTTAACAAAATTTAGTTCAGGCCGTGTGTAGAAGATATACATAAAAACAGTAGTAATGCAGTCATGCCCCTTTCCTCTATTTCACCATTGCTCTGATATGAAATTCAGCAGTGTCTGATGGGGCGAGTATAGTGGTGCATTTCAGTTGAAATGAGGCTATGACTGCTTTGCATTCCACCAGGAAAGCCTGTGGTGCTCCTGTTCCCCCCTCTGCTCCCCTTGGTGTTGAGCCCTAGCTTAGTTAATGGAAGGCATTTTGGAAAGTATTGCCTAATAGGGCATGCAGAAGATCTGGCTAGCTTAAGTTGTACGGGGTTAAGATTGCATTCCTATAGGGATTGCATGCAAAAACTTGCCTTTGAAAATACATTTTTCAGGTTAAAACCCAAGTTGATTATTAAGCAAGTAGCCCCGGTATGCAGGTAACTTAGTGTTCCTCACTATTTAAAAAATAATTAGTTGCTTCACACTCATCCTTTCTTCTGACCAATCTCTCATGTTCTAATGGTAGCTTGAGAGTAAAAGAATAACAACTGTGTAAACAACGTGCACTGTGCTTAACTAGTCAGCAGTGAAGGTTAATAATTAAACTCATACCAAAGCAAAAGAGGAAATTTCTGTAGTTCTACCACTAGTTTACATTTACAAATGTTTTAGTTCCCATCAAGTTATTTCACAGGGAATTAACTTATACTTCCATGGGATAGGCTGCAGAATGATCGTACAGTAAGCTGAGTTTCAGTTTAATGAGGACCTCAGATATGGTGATTAAAAGGAGTTCTGTTTTCCTCAGAGACACTGTTTCTTTGCCAGGTTTCCACGGAGAAGCATCCAACAAAAAACAAACTTCCAGTGCTGGAGGGATCTTGTTAAAGTTAATAGAGCTGCTCACGAGCGTTGATTTGTTCGGGACAGTCACCTTAAGCAGTTGGGTCAACAGTGCGGATAGTTCATGTCAAAGCAGCAATTAAAGGATCTACATTGCTCAGGATTAAGATGTTCAGGAACATATCTTAATTCTTGCTTGTGGAAATTCTGTTTTGTGAAATGGAGGTCAGTCTAGTTTAAATACAAAATAATACAAATTAACGTTATTCTTCTCACCTTATGGAATTGTTCCTTGCAGTTTTTTGACTTCCTCTCTAACATTCAGAAAACAAACATAAGGCTGAAAATGATCAGCACCAGACTAAGACTGCAGTACGTTGCCTGGATGAAGATGCTTTGTTTTTGTAAAGTGACAGTTGGAAGTAATAAAGGCAGCTATACTCTGAGCACTTTTAACTCTGAAAGCTGATACAGATGTTTTTCTGAATTCCGATGCTACTCTGATCCACCTGAGGAGAGCGAACACCCTGTGTGTGCATCCTAGGTCCTCTTCAGAGTTTGTTTGTGGGGCTTAACTGCCTCACTTATTGTCAAGTGGAAGAGATTAGTGCTGTACTGAACTTGTATTGTCCAGATGAGTAGTGCTGGGGTCAGTAATGTCTCATGTAACTGTATATTGATAGTTTGCTTTTAAGTGTCTAGGAATTTGTATTGGAAAAGCAAGACCAGAACATCAGCAGGAATTAATTTTCTTTGAAAACTGTGCATCTTACGTGTCAATGATGCTTCAACACATATGAAACTTAGGTGATTGTGCAACAGTATATCATAATGCCTTTAGCTGGCATTTTGGAACTGTATTTTGGAGCTTTGTGTTCTTAATATATGACTTGAAAATAGTAATGTGACATTATTTTAGCTGTAATAGAGATGAATTTCAAGTATCCACTTGTTTAAGAGTTTGTGGATATATGTAAGATGGGAGGGAGAATCTGACACCTGAGCTTCGTTTGCTTGCACTATGCTTTTAGAAGCTAAAGGTTTTACCATCTGAAATTGAAAAGAGTAGAATGAGGAATTCCATTACTTGTAACACAAGTAATGCAGAGGATCCTCTGTGTCACCCTGCCTTGGGAATTTTTAGGATGAAAGAAAGGAGAATAGTAAATAATGAGTATGTAACCTAAATTCTAGTTCACATGAATTGCAATTTGAGGCATAGGCTGCACCAAGAAATATATTAGCATTTTAACTGTCTGAAACTGATAGCCAAGAAAAATAAATGCTCTGTTTTCACCATATAACATATATTAGTTTCTTTCAAGTGGGGATGTCAAGGCTTGGAATGGGGAAGCTGCGTACAAACCAGAGTTTGGATTTCTAGATTTTTTTTCTTTCTTTCGTCAACAAGATTATCTTTTTGAGCACATTAGTGTTCCTGTTCTGAAGTGTATGGTGAGGGCTTTTTGTCTTGTTTTGGTTTTGTTACTATAGGGACTGTCTCAAGACTTTGTCTATCTGATGTCTGTTCATCTTTTGCACTTAGCTCCAGGTCTCTGTGCTATGGTTTTGCAAATATAAGCCTTCAATTATATGGTTTCCTTTAGCCCATATGTGTGTGTGTTTTCTGTCTTTAGAGAACACTTCCTTGATGTAATTGACCTCATCAACCAAAACTATGAACCAATGCAGTCAGGTTACATGGGAAGACACTTGCATGAAACATTTTCATATGTGAAGAAATTCATGAGTTGCAGACAAACTGGCATAGGAGGAGTTACCATGTATGAACTGCCACCAATAGAGGAGAAGTCTAGATGGTTTAGGCTATCACACGGAGTCCTGACCAGAGGATTTAGTGTGGGGTGACTATATCAAGTAGTTTCTAAGAAAACTATTGAGGATGTGTGAGGTAAAATTTCTATGGCAAGTCTACTTGTGTGAGTATATTTAAGTGTATTGAGCCTTCATAATATAATAATCAATGTGTGCTGCTGTATTTAAGGCTGCAGGATAATTTCTTCGGTATATTGTCACCAAAGTAGAACTCTACTTTCACTGTCTCTTTCCACAGCCTAGATTGTCTTAACTCTGCTACATTCATTGCATGAACTCCTAAGAGAGAGATGTAGCTTTAAGTGCACAGGGTATGGCTGTTTGTTTTTATTTTTTCCCTCGGGTCCTTTGACTCTGAGAGGCAAATAAAATTTATTTATTTTTCTCTGAAGTCACTTCTGCAGCTTTCCACAACTGCTCTGTGCAATGCAGTGTGAATGTCAGCTTTATAGTTATGGGTGTTTTTAAACTCTGCTATGAAATGTCATTTTAGCCTAAATATTGCTAATGAGTCAAAGCAGGCATGGAGTTCATGTCTTCCCTGAGTAATTTACGAGATTGAGGCTTGTCTAATAAGGCTGACAACCTAAATCCTGGGTGTAGAATACATCAGTGTTTATGTTTTAATGTTGGAGTACGTGTCCGTCTGCTAAGCTGAGAAATTACATACAACCTGGAGTTGGAAGAGGGACTCTAACCAAAAAAAGAAGACTTGAGCTGATGGTTATTAACTGTCCAGAGAACATTTTTGTTCTTTCTGCCTTTATCTGTTTTCTGTGGTGTAGAATTTTTTCTTTGCTCTGTGCTATGGAGCTGTTATAGCTGAGAGATTTCTGTACTGTTTCCAACACAAGGATGAGGTTGTGGTTCTGAATTGTTGACTACAACAGTTTTGAATTTGTTTTTTGATGCCTTTATCAAAATGGCAGCTTATATAAGTGTATGTTAAATATGACTGCTATGGAATCATGTATTTATGTAGGTGGATTGAAGGCAATCATAATGCTGTCTTTATATGTTTATTATAATAATACATCACTTCAAAATCCATACCAGAAATAAATCCTTGAACTTTTCTCATATGGAAGCCTGTGGCTAATGGCATCAAACATTACCAAATTGTCATTTCAGGTCCTCTGTATAAAAGGATGATCTTGTCTCTTTTGGGATCATACCGGCCCTTTTCCATTGTGGAAATAAGAGCATACCATCGCTGTTCAATACAGTCTAGCAGTCTAACAGCAGCTGGATCCAGATGTTGGTGCTGAGCAACTGAGGAAGGAGATGTTCTAGGGGAACTTCTGAAGTGCATCAGTGAAGTACTAGCTTATGCCATTCTGTTTTCTACTTCTTCCTTAATTATTTAATTTTTGAAGAAGTAATCATGTAGAACAGTTATTGTAAATATTTATATAAAATCTCTTCTTGTTGCCTTCATGGTATTTTATCATGAGTCCCTGCTCTTAGTATAAGAAACAATGTACCATTAGAAGTCTTAATTTGTATGTATTTGCTTTGTTATATTTTAATGTTTTATTTTGTAGTATTTTCTTACAGAATTTCTGAATTCCATTCTACCTTATCTGCCACTTAATTCTAAGTGCTTTGAAGGCATAGTCTTTTTGTTTGAATTTAAAATTAATTCTATAAATTTAATGCCAGGTTAGAAGTTATTTTTCACTGTCATTGTCTTCATTACTTGCTTCTTACACAGATCGGATAGAAAAGTGCTTATTTTTTTCAGATTGCTATTTAGTTGTGAAAACCTTAACTCGTGTCTTTTCTCTCGTGTCTTTTCTCTCCTTGAACATTCTGAATCAAAGGAATTTAATGCTGATTTACTTCAGACTGAAGATGCTGTGTCAGTGCTTTCCATGCTACTTTCTTACAGATGTAGCATGGAAAAACCTTTCTTTACACTTCTTTCTGTGTTTAATAATGAGTTATGTATATGAGAAGAGAGTATGTGTGTGTGTATATATATATATATATATGTAGCTTGGAAGAGCAAGCTGTATTGATATTTGTGTTCTCTGTTCTTTTAGTCTTGTCAGACTGTAGTGTTCTCTTGTGTAAGTGACACTGGAGAGAAGTCATACTGCTGTAAGCTTTGCTCTTGTTCAGATTTCTCCCTGCTCCAGATTTTCATTGCATAATCTTCTTGCCGTAGACCTTGAGGTCAAAATATATAACTTTCTTACTCATCATGCAGCTGTGACTCAATTACATTACACGCATTGTGACATCTAGCATATAAATGTCAAGAAATATACTTATTTTTGAAATGCATGTTCTGTTTATGTAAATGCCTCCCTTTGTTTTGAAGCTAATATAATATCCAGCTTCCTTTAAAATAAGAACAACAGCAACAAAAACATACAAATAACCTTTCCCAAGTCCTCCATACTTGAATAGTCACATTCTGTACTGCTGGTGCCGTTGGCTCTGATTGCTTGAGTTATTGTTCTTCCGTTGCAGATAGATCTTGGTTAGAGTTTTAGTGGACTTGTAAGTAGTAATGTAGTCAGAGTCAGTACCTTTTTATTTCAAATGTAAGTGAAACTCATGCTCTCTGATGACAAGTTGATTAAACCCTTTCTCATCTCTATCACAGAGTTGAAAAGGTTTTGAGTAGTTACGCACATCTTACATTTCATTGTATCAGTAGTGTATTTCTGTAATAGATTTCATTTCTAATTGTGTTATTTTCAAAGAGATGAATGGAGAATGATGAAGAGCTCTTTAAAATAGGAATCTATTTCTATGTAGGTAAATAGAAGGATGGTCATTTAAACAGAAATAGCATCATCTCGTGGTATTTCAGTCAGCTGGTGACTTCATTTTCATTTTCTCCTGCTTTATACCTATTTTATAGCTGGTCTGATCCTCAGCAAACTATCACAGTGTACCTGGTAAGTCGTAAGTTGTAAAGCATGGTCTCATATATCCCAATGGAAGTTAAGTTCTTAAATATCTAGGCTGGTATTGTATTAGCATCAGGATTGGACCCATGATTTCTTATTTTAAATTATTTGTGCATAGTGTGAGATAATTCTTTGGCTTAGTATAATGCTGTTTAGGTCCCACCTGTAGTTGGCAGGGATATGTTGTAATGATGTGACTCTTTAAGAGCAGAATGTTGTAGCTTTGATGTTCAGGATTCAAAGGTCTGATGATTGAAAAGCTGTAGTCTCTTCCTGGCACCTTTTATGATAAATAAAGCAATTCAGGTGAAGATGATAACAGTGATCATAAGTGTTTTCATGGGAAGCTTTTCAGTAATTAATTTTCATATTTGGTTTTAACATCCAGTGACTGTGTTCCCCTCTAGAACTTTTCTGCATTAGTGTGATTTGTGTGGTATTAAAGGAACCTGAATGATCAGTCCATATGTCAAAGTATTTGAATGTATTCGATTACTGTTTAGATTTCTGTTTAGTTATTATGATTCCTGCTTAAGAACTTTTGAGTGGTAGAAGAACCAGTTCTTTTCAAATAAGCCTGTATTTTGTTTGCTCTGGGAGAGATGCGAACACTCTTGAAATTCAGTACTCCTAGTTGAGGCTGCTTCACCTTTGAGTAAATATGCACTGTTTTTAATGCTGTTGAACCAGTTTGCTTTAGAGACACACCCCCACGGTGTCTGATATATTTATTTTTCTCCAAATGTTAGCTTGTGCCTGGCACGCCTAGATGTGAAGGTAACTGTGAGACAAGCTTTACAGATGCTGGTGTGAAAATCCCAAAGTGTGTCTGTGTGTCAGGTAGAGGCAGACACACAAGTGTTCTGCATGTGCTCCTTTCTAGACAGTGGCAGAGTATGCCTGGTGCAGCCTGGTTGGTTCCTGAGTAGAAGGGGACCTTTCCAGTAGAACTGCTGGTCCACCACAGCAGCTTAATTCTAGGGTGAGGACAGTGGAGAGGCACAGCCACCGGGCACTGAGCTTTTGCTCTTTGTTATGCAGGGAGTCAGAACTGTAAAGCTATGTCCTGACTAACCTGAATGTTTGTACAAGTCCTTACAATTGTTTGTAACATCCAAGTGATTTGAAGGGAAAAGCTGGTTTGTCCTAAAGTGGAACTAGCATAGTAATCCTAACTGAAGCAGGTGCGGTCTACTTCTGAAATGATACAGCAGAACTGCCTGTCTGCATCCATTTTAAGTCACATGAGCAAAGCAAGCCTTTACATCTGAAAAAGTCTTGTGAGAGGGATGCAAATGTAGCTTTGGAGAAACAGTTTGTGTTTACATTTTTTTGTAAATGTGTTGCGAGAGTGGCACATATATCCTGGGATGTAAAGCACCTGATCTAGTTGATGTTATTAGTCTTTAATGTACACTGTTAAAAATGGTCTGAAAGGATCAGAACAACTAGCTGTATTTATTATATAAGCAACCACTTGAGGCAATGTAGGAAATTTTCACTGAGTGAAAATGGGTAGATCATACATTAGAAATGGCACAAAAAAAGATCTGTTACATAAAGCTGTTTTTTCCTCCATTTTCCAAATAAATACCCAAGAAGCACGGTACTTCTATACTATCAGTTAAACTGTTAAAATCTTACCCTGTCACATATACAGTTTCATATCTGGTGTTATTTTTGCAAGGCATGGCATAAGCTCTGTTTCAGCAGTTACTTTCAAGGCAGCTCCTGTCTTCTGGGCAGCAGGCATGGCCATGGTTGTAAAGCTGATGTACACTGAAATAGTTCCCCCAGGACATGGCTTGCTTAAAGGTTAGATGTATGGTGCAAACTCTGGAACAGAAGTATGTAGGATACTGGTGGGGAAGATGGACGTTTCCTTTTTCATAGAATCTAGCCACTAGATGAGCTTAACTATAATATGTAGTTGCTCCTGAATTTTGACACCTACACAGGTTCAAGTTTTCAGCTTACTGTGAGTTGTTTTGCAAACAGCTATTGCAGGATTTTCTGTTAGGCTAAATAGATGTGGAATGAATCATGGAATGGTTTGGGTTCGAAGGGACCTTAAAGGTCATCTACTGCAAGTAAGAACACCTTTCACTTGATCAGGTTGTCCAGGTCCCTATCCAACTCAATCTTGAATACTTCCCAGCTTTGGGCATCCACAACTGGTCCACAGCTTTCTTGTGTTGGGGACCCCGGAGCTGAACACAGAACTCCTGATGAAACGTTTCAAGGGCTAGGTAGAGGGGGACGGTCGCTCTCTCACCTTCTCTCTCACCTCTGGCCGCACCCCCTTTGTTGCAGCTCAGAATCTGAATTGCCTCTTATTTGCAATGTAATCTGAAAAGAAAGGCTAACAGAAAGTACTCATCTCTAGTTAGCAGGGAGAGAAAAATTAAAGGGGGAAAAGGGGAGACCTTTTTCGTAGGTAGAAGGTAACTAATTGAAAATGCAGTATGGAATGGAATATACTCATTGTTTGATTACTTTAGTTTTCTATTAGAGGTCTCTGGTTGCTGAAATCCCCTGATTTAGACTAGGCTTGTCTGTGCGCACTTCACCTTTTGCTCTGTATGACGGAATCTTGCAGTGAATTGTGAATGTTAGTGTAATGTAAGATTTTTTGCAATGAAATAGGAATTTTTAGCTCTGTAGGGAATATGTATTTAAGAACAGTGACAGTAAGGAAGAGTCTTTAAAAGGTCCAGATCATAACTGGAATGTATTAAGAGGCATATGCTCTTCCAAGTTGTAAAACTGATTGTGTTCAGTTTTTAGGAATGTGATTCTCTTTTCATTCATCTTCAATCTTCTTCGCACTGTTCTTTGTATGAAATAATGTTTCCATTTTCCTTTTTAGTATGATTGTACTACTATGTACCACTAAGATGTAAAAAGTTTTCCACGGAGGATGTCTTTCTGTACTTCATCTAGGCAATCCTTCCCTTCTTGCTCCCTCTCCAAAAGTTGAGGGTTTATTGTTGTCATTTGGTTTTTGGTTTTAGGTGTAAATTGCTTTGTTACAGGAAAACTTAAATATTTTTAGTAGACTTGATAAAAATTGTTAAAAATATTACAAAGGTTGAAAAATCATAGATCATGTTTATGCATTACTATTGCTTTGTTCTATTTCTCCTTACTTTTTGATAACCAGTTTAATTTCATATTTCAGAAAACAGGACAGTATTTGAAGGCTTGACAAATGCATCCCAAGCTGAAAAACTGCTGTGTTTCTTCTCTTCTTCCTCCTTTAGAAAACTGACTTCTTTAAAGGAGAGGTAAAGTTGAATGTTGAATTTTGGATAGCTTTTTTTTTTTTTTTTTTTTCAAACAAAAAAATGTGAGCTGTGAACTTCTTCAGCAGCTTTTCTTCTGATGTTTAACTTTTATACATCGCATTCTCATGACTGATATCTGTTCCTGTATCTATTGAAAATGATGTCCTCAGAAAACTTGGTTTGCAGAGATCTGTTTAGTTGTATTATTTTATGATATTGAGCAGCACTTCTGCTGAATTGAGTTGTCTGAATGTTACTTGAATTTAAGCTGATCTAATGTTACATTTGAATCTGTTATCTCTTAGGGTATTTAAACATGCTTTAGAAATATAATGTTTATTCTTACCAGGAGTTTGTACTCCCTGAATGACTTGATCACTGCCAAAGGCTATGCTACATGGTATGTGCAGCCTCATTTATACAAAGATGCATTACATGGATTTTAGTGCTTCCCAACACAATTTTTATTTCGTATTTCACATCATTTTCCATTTAAAAAGCACTGACCTGTTCTTAAATGCAGATCTTTCTTCAGAAATGGAAGTAAAAATGTTCTAAGACTAGGGTAGGTGATTCCAATCATCTAAGTTAGCAATTTGAAAACCATTTATCACAGGACTTCCATGATGTAACTTATATATCAAAGCCATAACTTTTGTTAGAGCTTAGATAGTTTCCTAAACTCATCTGGGAGAAAATTGTAAAAAGTAAAGATTTCACTTCATCGTTACCTGCCTATTTACTTTAAAATTTACAACGAATTCTACCAATGTAGCACTTCAGTTATTTTTTACATTGTATGCAGTATTTATGGGATTATAGTTGACAGTTATCTGGTTTTAGAACTGTTTCTCTTCCCATCTCAGGCTGAAAGGAAGAGGAAGGTGACTGTGTTAAAGGTGAAAAATAAGGCATTATTATTATTTTGAAGAAAGGTTTGGAGTTTATGGTTATTTGTAGATCTTTAGAAAAAATGTGATAAATATATCTGACAATGTGTGACAGCTTTATTGCATGTAACTGTTACATGCATAGATCATAATCTAAAAAGTAACTAAAATATGTCTTAAAATACAGTATCCCTTCAGCTGTTCAGGCAGCTGTTAAATTGCTGGTCCTATAAAAACCAAACTTTTGATAAATTTTAACTAAGAATCACTGTCTCATGGTGTCTAATATGGCTTCAAGAACTCTTCAGATTTTATTGTCTCCTCAATTTATCCCTTTTCAGGACATTCTTACTTGTTTTCCTTCTGGTTGATGTGCTTGCAGTGTGCTGTTGTGACTAGTTAAGTTGTGACTAGATACTTTAAATCAGTTTTCTGTAACTTTTATTTTTCTGGGTGTAAGGCTACCTGAAGAAGTATGGGCTGATTTGTGTTGCCAGGTGAGTTTAAAAAGCCTCAGCAAGTTCTGAATAGCAATTTATGCAGCTCTCCTTTATCCTTTGGCTTGCAAATCAAAGCTCTTCTCAGAAGGATAAGGCAATAATTAACTGTGAGTTTGGAAAATAGTTTAGTTGAGGATTTTTTGTTTGTTTTTCCCTCATAGTTTGGGGCAGTAATAAGTTCAGTAGATTGGAGATGTAATCTAAGTCCATCTGAATTCCTTAAGCTTCAATCCCCTTAAGATTTTTTTTTTTCCCCAGTTACTTCATACTCAGGGTAAGAGCTTTATCCCAATCTCTTTGTTGTGACCCATAAGCAATGCTTGAAAGGAGACTTTAGTATATGCTGTGAGCTCAAAATCCTGTTAGGATGTTTGCATTTTAGTAAAGCCAGGAGTGAGAGTTAAATGCTTTAAAACTTGCTGTATGTAACTAATGAAATTAAGTATATGATTAGGAATGCACTACAGTGTTCAAAAGAACCCAAAGCAAAAAGAAAACCCTCCTAGCTCATACACACACACACACGAGATTGTTTTCTTCTTTCATAATGGAGCGATTGTGTCTGACCTAAATTACATTGCATCTTTTTTCTTTTATGCAAATTTTCTTTATTTAGTTATTAGAATGTTAAGGTCACATCAAAATCTAAAATCTAATCAGTAATCTAAAGGCACTGGGAGAACTCTTTATTATTTAGCTTGGATTGTCAAATAAATCACTCAGCACAGAATGCTGGAAGGGAACTATGTGTACAGAGAGAATAACGTCATCTTTGTTACAGTTCATTTTTCTTTATCTGCTCTGTTTGCTGCTTGTCAGGTCTGAAGGTCTTCATAAATGCTGGTGTCAGGTGCTGTTCCTGACCACAGCTCTTCCTAGTGTTCCACTCAATACAGACACACACGGACTCTTGTGTACAACACAGTATGAAGAGCCTAAGGACCACTTCTGTTCATGTCTTTTGTTCTGCCTCTGAGGTGGTCAGAACAGATTTTGCTAGTTTCTTGAATGAAACTGTAATAATACTGCTGCAAACTAAGGAAACTGGGTTTTGTTTTTCAAACAGAGATGGCTTAGGCCCAGTGTTTAGTGTTTTGGTCTTGTGTAGCAGCAGAACGTGTTCATTTTCCCATGTGGGACAGGTTTCTCAGTAGGTGTGTTTTTTTTAACAAGAGAAGATATGGACAGTAAGTTTGAGCAGATAAGAACATGACTTGGGAAAAAAAGAAAAAGAAAGCAAAGCAGCAATTTGTGAAAATTGGAAACGTTATAATTCTACCATTATGGAAATGGAAAACAGTAACAACAGTTGTCCTTGACAATTTTCTTGTTTCGTTTTTTTTTTTCCCCTGAGCATTCCAACAGACTTTTAGAAGAGCTATATCTTGAACCTTTTCTTTCAAGCTACACAATTCTTTTAAGAACAAGCTTTAGGGTGTGAAGTTCTACTATTAGAATTTATGGTAACTGTTATTATGAAACTGCTTTATGTGTGCCTAGAACTGTCATGATATCATCTCACGTCATTTGTTCCATGATGTTACTGACTTTGGTCCATATTCCTTTTCTTTGAGCTGTATTTGGTACAGGAGCAAGAACGGCAGGAGGTGTTTGTGTTAAATAATGTACATTTTGGCCTGAAGCTCTTAAGTCCCTCTTTTACCTTCTCCTCCATTATAGTGCAGTGGTTTAAAGGAAAAGTCTGAAGAGAGCAGCTTTTGGTCATTGTTTGAGAATGGGACCAGTTGCCAGGAGTGCCACTTTTCATCTTCTATTATGTATTATATAAATCTTTTGAGAAATTATTAATGGATTTTCATCACGTTAGGATTTTACAAAACCAAACTCTTCTACCAGAACTCTTCCTAACTCTTTTTTTCTCTTTCTTTTTCTTGTAAAGGTAAGAGAGAAGATACAGAAGTGAGAAAATGCTGGGATCAGAACGGGGTGTGGTGGAAGAATGGCTGTCAGAATTCAAGGTGAGCTGAGCTGAATGATAGCTGTACCATTGGTAACATTTTAAATATGATTACACTATCTTCCAAGCTATTGCAATGAATAATGCTTGCAAAGATCTATGTAACCTGGTTCCTATTATACAATGCATAGTTCCAATAGCAATTATATATATATATATAATGTGTGTATGTGTGTGTCTTATAGCCAAACGCTGCCTGTTATAGCGGTGTGATTTTTAAAGTGTATCTTACTGTGTAAATCAAGTTGACGGAGTGTAACTAGTAGCTGGATAATGCTGCTTATATTTATGATTGAGCAATGTCTTTATTTTGTCTTTAAGAAATCCAGTAGAAATGTTTGCAGTTTTGAAAATACCAAAGAAAATGTTTGGCTGCTTATTCTGTGTAAAAAGAGTTGTTTAATCAAGAGGAATCTGAAGTACTTTTAAGCTCTTTTGCCTGTTTATAGTTATGCTGGATGAAGCAGCAGATAATGCATAAGCAGGCATGTGGGATATCATGACTTTAATATTAATCTGTTATTTAAATTACTAATTATTAATTCCTCTAATTACTGATACCTTAAAAGTCATTATATAGTGTTGGTAGGGAAGAACTTGTTGAGGAGATGGATGCAAAATCTACAGATGTAATTTGGTGGTGGAGCTTTAGGCTACGTAGAATAATCAAATCTTTGAGAAGTGCATGTTAAATAAGGAATATTGAGGAAAACGAAGTGTCTTTGTTTCAAGTTGGTGCAAATAATTTTTACGAAAATTAAATCTGAAACTGCTTTTGAAGGTAATACAGAATGTTGCTGTGTTGCCCCGAGTGCAGCTTATATGGAGCAGAACCAGTGCTGAGTGAACTAGGTTACAAGTTTGAAAATTTACTTAACTTTGGGAATTGTTCTTCCTATTTGGTTGAGGATGAATGCATTTGTATTTGTGAACACTAATTTATCAGAGTAACTTTTTTTTTAATTTAGGCATTACCTGAAACACAAATTTCCAGCTATGCAGCTACATTGCACCGAAAAAAAACACTGGTACCAGCTCTTTATAAAGTCATTCAAGACCCAAATAATGAGGTAGGAGACTTAAATAAGTGAAATAAACATTTGTTCTGCCTCTGTAACTAAATGTAGAGAACTTGGAGAGGAAGCATCTCCTTTCTGATGTGGTCTGACAGAGGTACTATCCCTCTTATTATTCTCTTCAATTTTGGTATTCATTTTATTGCATTTCTGATAAGATACAATCCCATCTTCTCCCAAAAATACAGTTTATGCTGTCTAGTGAACTTGTCACATCTGACAGATAGAGTTAACATAGAGTTATTTTCTTTGGCCAGAAAATACCTTTGTAGGTGCAAGAAAGTGGGAATTACAGTGAAAACTCACTAAGACTGACGTGCATCTTGCCTGGTGGATTATTACAGTGGGAGAAAGTATTGGTGTATAAGTCAGTATGTGCTGTTAAAATAAACATCTCTTTTGCTTATATTGGTATGATGTTTGTGTAATTTGGTTTAAACTGCTGTAAACGGGCAGAAACAGGACCCCAAAATATATTTCATTTGTATATATTTATATCTTACCCTTGTCTATAATTTCTTTAGCAAATGATGCTAAACCTATGCTTTCCATTCCGATGGCTTTTATTATGATTGTTTCTGGAAAAGTATTTGAAATGCACCTTCTAAATGAATTGATTAAGTGTAACAGTCTGCTATGTAAACTGTTTTAGATGAAATGCTTCAAAAATATTTATCATCTGTGATCTCTTGTATATTTATAGATTTAATGGCAAGCGTACACATTAAGGAAGCTTTTTACTTTCCTAAATACAGCTTAACTGCTTTCAGAAGCTGGGTGCTTGATTGAGCTTAGAGGAGATAACGTAATTCTCATGCAAAAAAAAACAACACTTCATAGGTGTTAAGGTCATTTCTGTGTTACAAATAACTTGACATTTTTCTTTGTAGTGAAGCTACTGTTACTCTCTCTGACCTGAAACCACCATTGCTATTGTTACTTTTTTGCATGATAGAAGTACTTGTGTGTATCTGCAGGTAGACTTCAAAATATCTAAGTGCTGTCCTTTACTCTGAGAATGAGCGTTCGATTTATTTTTTACAAATCTTGTTCTTCGTATTGTCAAAAGAGCATATTCTTAAGGGTCTGAGAGGGATTTTAAGTTACTGTACACTGATGCTTGTCTAATTCTACTTTTTGGAACTGCTGATGCTGATTCTGATCTCAAGTATGAGATGCATGATACTAACTTGAAGTTCTGGTTGTTAAGGAAATTTTCATTTTTCATTTTTTTTTTCTTTTTATTTTTAAACTTACATGTGAAGAGTGTAATCTCACAAAGCATCTCACAGAAGTATGTAATCAATTCATTACTTTGTGTAATTCTGTGGTAATATTTGGCTTTGATCGAGGTTTTTTTTTTTTTTCCAAGTGCCTTATAGGGTGTTGGTTTTTCTTCATTCATTTATTTATTTTTAGGAAGGTTTGCTTATGAAGCAAAGTTTATGAAGTAAACCATTACAAAAACTACTTGCTGGATTCTTAAACATGATGGACAAATAGTTTTTTTAGTCCAACTTTACAATTAAGTTGACCTACTTAAAAAAATTGAAAAAGGGCGTTACTGTTTGGGGCAAATACGAAATTTTGCCCAAATCACTTAGTACTCTCTTGGCAAGACTAGGGCTGTTGATGTTGTGTGAAACCAACATGTTTAAGAACCAAAGCAAGCATCTTCTTGTTTGATGCCTGTCTACCAATTTCAGAGCTAACAAATGAAGGCAAGTGAACTGTCAAGTTAAATGCAATTGTTACTTTGTACCTCTTAGGAAATTCTCTGAGTTTCTTAATATGCTAAAGATAACGGCTGGAACAGGAAGTTACGTAAAGAGAGAGTGAATTTGCTCATAAGTGGCTCATTTAACTGAGTAACATATTTTTATTTTATTTTTTGCTTAATATTTGCTTTCTAAGGTAAAGTAGTTTTGAAGTACTGTTCTTCTTGTATAGTTCCTTAATTTTTTTTAAATTGGTTTATGGTTATAGGCATACATGTTTTATAAATATTAATGTAGTAATGAAATATTTAAATATTGACTATTCATGTGTGGCTATTTCAATTTAACCTGGAAAGCTCAGCTTTGAAACGAAATGATTACCTTTGGAAGGCCAAGCGCTTTCCAGACATAGTACTCTTCAGAGAATTAATTTCATTTATTATATTGCTGGTTTGGCCCAGTTCCGTGACGATTGGTGCGGGGGACCCGCAGACCCACGCCCCGGGAAAGGGAAAGGGAAAATGGAAAAGGGAGATGGGCCTAGAAACAAAACAGCAGCAATGATCTGAGGAGGAAAGCTAATTTACTAAATAAGATATCAGAAAGCAAAATAACACAATATAATACAATATAATTGGAATTGAGACTAATAAAGAAAATGAGCAAGAGAGTGTCCGATAAACCGAAGGCCTTATGCTAACGCTGAAGGCGATACGGCAGCGAGCACCCACTGCTGAGTCGATCCTGAAGGAAAGAGAGTGTCCCGTGACCGCAGAGGGTTTTTATCTTTTCCCTCTGAGCGGAAATAACGTAAAAATGCAAAGCATCGCAAAGTCCTCTGGGGAATATAGTTCTTCTCTTCTGAGACAGGTATTCCTGTAACTATCGATGATCCATGGAACTGAAGCATTGACTGTTTAACTCTTAATGCACTACATGATGTTATGATACGGAATACCAATGCCAAAAAAATTGTAAAACCATGACAAATAGGTTTTTTGGCTTGTTGTCTAGTTATTCTACTAAGTTTAATTTTGTACAGAAAGATCTTTCGGAATTGCAAAAGTTTATGCCTTTTCATTTATACATTCATTACTGGTGACAAATGTTTCATTTCCTCTGTTTATGCAATGTCTTCTGAGCATCGGACTAGGAGAATTCACTGAAAAAGGCTTGCTACAGTTGTTAACTCTTTTGCACAATTTATGTCAGAGCTATGAGATATGAAGAGTGCTTACAGCCTTGCAGTACCACTGACTGCATGTTCCTATATCTCTCTAGGCAGCACAATCAAAATGAAGAGTAATTTTATGAAATTTCCATTTGAGGAGCAGTAGAATTAACTCAGTAACTAAGTAGATTTAACTCTGGTATAGTCTGGTCCGACTTTAGCTAAAATAAATTATTCTTTTCCACTTTTTAATGAGATTTGGATTAGACTGACTAATTTCAAATAGGAAACAGCTTTGGGCTTCTGTCATCTCTAATCTAATAGAAGTACTATTAATAGCAATGCCACTGTGTATATCTAGTTTCTGATAATGTTTGTTTAGCTCATCTTGCACCTGTTATCTACTCACAGATGCATTTGTATTTCTTATTTCCATAGAGATTCCTCTTTTATTTTAAACACTAGGTTCCTGTTTATATTCTCTTTTAAAGAAAACATAAACGTGTTCTGTGATCTCTGAATTATTTATTAACTTTTCTGTATTGTTTGAGCATCTGAACAGTGCTAGACTTTTCATAAAATGAGGATACATTTCTGTCTTTGAGGACTAGAACATCTCCTGTAACAAATGCTTTTAATAATTAATGTTACTTTTAGATAGGCATTTACACTGACTAAATATTAAAACAATTTACTTGTAAATCTTTGAAACACATGGTGCTATACATGTGTGAAATGTTAGAATAAATGCACTGAATAAATTAATTTATACTCTGTAAGAACGCTGGGTCAAAATGATTGTAGTAGAAGGCTTGTATTTTCATTAGATCCTATATAAAAAAATGTAGTATTGAGGTATTTTACATTTATAGCTAATAAAAATCTGTGCTCTAGACTGCTGAACTTTGCTGTCAGCTTTCCTCCTTCCCCCTGTTGAAGGAGTCTGCTCTTGTTTCTGCTGAAAAAATGGGTGTTTAGCTTAGAGTAACTAGGCTGTCCATCAGAAGCGTTGTTGCACAAGATTCTTATACCAAGCCTTGCATAAGAAGAGATTTGACTGCTAGCAAAGTTTTACACAGATGTGATGTTATGACTTACATAATCTGTGGTGTAAATAGTGTGCTTCATTGACCAGGGTAATGTGTATTAGAAAATGAACTGTGTTCACTTTTCTTGGGCACTGTAAAGTTTACACTCTTAAAGCAGCTATCTTCATAGAAATTCTGTCAGAAATTATGCTGTGATGTACTGGAGTAAAATATCTAAGTCTAAATAGGTATATGTTAAGTTTTACAGTCATATGGATTTTTGGCATTGTATGTTTATCCAAAACTCAAACCAAGACCTTGTAGAAAGGTCTTTCCCTCTCCTCTGCTGGCAGCAAGGAACTTGTTAAAAGGGTTTTAGAAGATAGTTCACAATGAATCAGAGAAGTCTTCCTTCATATGATGCAGCTGAGCAGACATGGTGAATACTACATGAAATTCTGGGTACTAAGATTCTGATGACTAGACAAATTGTGTTGTTTGTATTATATTAAGCAAATATGTACTTGTTGGGTTTGAGACTAAAAAAGAATAGGTAAGAAATTAATTTGTTTCCATCAATAGGCTTGTCTTCAGCAGCTTCTACTAATCTCCAACCTTTGTACTTTTCTAAACATTATAACTGGATCATTGAACTTCTATGTTCCACGTAGTTCAAGCCATTAATCTGTCACATGCCTTACATTGGTATCTGTGCACAAAGTAAATCTCATACTGACAGCCCTAGAAAATAGTGTTGTTAAAGAAAGAGATGGTTGTAGTAAGGCCACATTTCCCAGTTCTGCATACCAGTTCCTATCAAGTCTGTACTTACAGATCTCCTTAAAATGTACACAAATATTGTTTTGGTTCTTTCATTTACTTGACACTGAGGGATGTCATCTTTACTGACAAAAATGGCTGCATTGTTAGCCCACGTGTTTGATATTGGTTTCTCCTTCATTAGAAGAGCCCAAGAGTAATTCATTACCTTTTTTTCTTTTCATAGCTCCTGGAGCCTGTTTGCCACCAGCTCTTTGAACTGTATCGTAGCTCTGAAGTTCGACTGAAGAGATTCACACTGCAGTTTTTGCCAGAGCTGATCTGGGTATATCTGCGTCTTACTGCCAGCAGGGATAGGCAAAGTAATGGTTGCATTGAAGCATTGCTGCTTGGAATTTACAATTTGGTAAGTGAGGTAAGGGGGGTTGGCTGAGGAAAGCTTTGTTCTGAAGTTTTCCATCACTGACTCAGAATAAATTGTTAGAACAACGTGTATATGAAATGATAATGTGACTGTGTGAAAGCAAATTTAGAAAAAAATAATGTTGTGGAGATTTACTAAAAACATGTTTGCAAAAATATTTGTTATTGATCGTAAATCCATTTGGAACAAACATTTTAACTCGCTTTGTCATGGGTTTTCTTAGTGTTGCATATTTGTATGCATAAGAAGATGAAGTAGCCCTTTTTAATGTTGAAACATACAACTTTTACGTGCACATCAGTATGTGATTGGTCAATCTTCCTGTACTGCTCTCTTTTCCTTTCTGTCTTATTCTCAATAGCTTATTTTTAAGGCAGTTTGAAGCTGAAACTGCTGAGCATGCTAGTGTTTAGATGCATGTGTACTTCCGAGGTAGGCACTGTCTTGAGTGGAAGTGTGATTTTAAGAGTGAGTAGAAGAAACTGTAAATAATTAGGTCTGACTGTTGGAATTAACAATTGTTATATCCTTTCTATTATATTCTTAACTTATTCTGCAAGTTTTTATTCTTGTATTAAGAGGGTGTTTGGCAAATTTAGCAATGCTGCTGAGCATTCCTTGATACGAATTTCATATGATACCAAAATATAGTCCATCACTCTACATACTGTAGTGAACTTCTTCCTTTAACTATATTTTCTTTGTACCTATGATGAGACTTACGAGATCTTGTGGTTCTCTAAAAATAAAATAAATAAAAAATACCTTACTGCTACATGTCTAGGTCACCTCTAACAACTGGAAAATCAGTTACATTAGTTATATGCTGACAGAAAAAAAAAAATAGGGCACTGCTTGCTGATTTTTTGGTACTGTTTGCCAGGTCGAATATTTATCTTTAGCATCAGTTTTCTCATAGGAGTCCTGTGGAGGTTCCTTTGAAACCTGTGATTCATATCCAATAGGAATGCTGGAGAAAGAGACCTCAAAATGGACAATAGCTAGTTCTATTTCTTTGGTTCTGTTGTTGCTATTTTTCTGCATATCTGCAGATACTGAAAGAGTGAAGTTATTTTCTCAAATCTTTAGAAGGACAGTGATAAGTCTTTTGCATTCCATTAAATTCCATTAGTTCTCTTCCCCTTCTGACCATTAAAACACGCTTTAAGGTACAGTACTACCTTGGACTAGGATTTCACATAAACTAGGATGATTTGACTTATTGTTTAGAAATTTACAGTACCAAGTGGATAGGCAGATGTCACAGGTTTATCTCTAGGTCTGTGTCTGTGACACGGGGACAGTGGGCCCACAAGCCTACCCACCCAAAAGGGGGAAGTAAAGAGAAAGGAGTGAAAGGGAATGGGGAACAAATAGCAGCAATGATCTGAGGAGGAAGACATTTACTAATTATAGTAACAGACTACAAGTTAATTGGAATTGAAGCTAATAAATGAAATAAATGAGAGAAAGGGTAGTCAAAAACCAAAAGCCTTACTCTAATGCTGTAGGTAAGAAGACCAGCGAGCGCACAGAGCCAAGGCAGGCAAAAAGAAGGGAAGTCTCATGACTGTTTGTTTTATCTTTCCCACCAATCAGAAAACAGAAATGGAATAATGAAGTCTTCTGGAACCTGTAGTTTGCTCTTCTCTTCTGAGACTGAAGCTGTAGCATTAACTCTTTAACTCCTAGTGCACTGCATGATGTTATGGTGTGGAACACTGGCCACAAATCATAAAACCACAACAGTATGTTTTTTGACTGCTTTCTGGTACAGTCCTGTGTAATCACTTTTAGTTTACTGGCTTTAAAATCTGCTGGTTTTGCTTATTTATTAAGTAGCCTGTCAGCTACTAATTTTTTGAAAGCCCTTTGAGAACACTGCATATTACTTACTAATAGAATTCTTGCGGAGACTTCACCAGTCTCCTTGATTTCACCTTTTTTCTTTACTGTATTTATTTTGAAGTACTGCCTTTTGTCAGCAAGTGACTCATCAACCCTCATGCTTCTATATATTTAGGTTTAAAGTTTAGCATTGCTCTACTATGAGATTCTGTCATACATAAATGTCACAATGTAAAGGTGGGCTAGAGCAGCTTTCACTTTTTGGTTTTTGACGAAGCCAGAAAGATTGAGGAGGCAGTGATGTTTTCTAATCGCAGTCAGTGACGACTGTCTTTCCTATTGGGTCTTATCAGATCAGAGCATTTAACTTCTTCCTTTCTAAGTATGTTTTAGGAGTTCTGTCAGTTTTCCAAATCCTTTCTTTGTTCCACTGTGGGTTTTTTTTTTGTTTGTTTGTTTTGTTGTTCATTTTTTATTTTTTCTCACCTGTTTTTTATTTTTGTTTTAAATGCAGGAAATTGCTGACAAAGATGGAAACAACAAAGTTTTATCTTTCACCATCCCTTCATTATCTAAACCCTCAATATATCACGAGGTAAGAGGACTACTATGGTAAATTAGACTTGGGTCTATGAGAGCAATGATAACTGCATCCATTTGGAGGGACAGACCATTTTGGGTGCATCCTGTTTTCAGAGTTATGATCTTGGAACAGTTGGTGTAATCTAGATCAGTAGTAATAATAGAGAAGTGTAGATGCAAAATGCTTGCTGACAGCGCTCATTTTATACAGAGATTACTTATGTTGTAGTTTCAAATGGGTTGCCTCTTAAGTGTTAGTATACAAAGAGTCCATTTCCTTTGTAACTCCTCATTAACATAAGTTGAACTTAGGAATCATTTTTCTTTCTCTATTGTTGTAGTACAAAAGGCTTGTGCAATTAGGACAAACCTACTTTAGATGACTATGCAACAGTCAAAATTGGAAATGATTCTCATTTGCTCTGATGCTTACTAAATAATTTCATAATCATAAAGTTTTTAGATTTTTGTGATTATTTTCATTTTTAAGAGACAACTGTGTATTTTGACTTGGGTGTTTGTCCTGCATGACATCCTGTTTGCCAAATTGGAGAAAAATAGATTTGATGGATGGACCACTCACTGGATGAGGAATTGGCTGGATGGCTGCACTCAGAGTTGCAGTCAATGGCTTTGTGTCCAAGTGGAAGTAGACAAGTGGCGTTCCTCAAGGATCAGTGCCGAGAGTGGTGTTATTTAACATCTTTGTAGGTGACATAGACAGTGGGATCGAGTGCACCCTCAGCAGATTTGCAGACAACACAAAGCTGAGTGGTGCAGTTGACATGCTAGAGGCCAAGTGCAAGGTCCTGCACCTGGGCTGGGATAACCTCAAGCACAAGTAGAGGTTGGGCAGAGAATGGCTTGAGAGCAGCCCTGAGGAGAAGGATTTGGGAGTGCTGGTTGATGAAAAACTCAACATGAGCTGGCAATGGACACTTGCAGCCCAGAAAGCCAACTGTATCCTGGGTTGTTGCATCAAGAGAAGTGTGACCAGGAGGTGATTCTGCCTCTCTACTGCACTCGTGTGAGACCCTACCTGAGTACTATGTCCAGTTCTGGGGCCCCAGCAGGTAAAAGACATGGAACTGTTGAAGTGGGTCCAGAGGAGAGCCATGAGTATGATCAGAGGACTGGAGCATCGCCCCTATGAGGATGGAGCTGGGGCTCTTCAGCCTAGAGAAGGCTCCCAGGGGAGCTAGTACCTTCCTGTACCTAGAGGAAAGCTGGGGAGGAACTTTTTATAAAGGCCGGTAAGTGACAGGACAAGAAGAAATGGCTTTAAATTAGAAGAGGGTAGATTTAGATTAGATATTATGAAGTTATTTATTGTGAGGTTGGTGAGATGCTGAAGCAGATTGCCCAGAGAGACTGTGGATGCCTCCTCCCTGACCGCATTCAAGGCCAGGCTGAATGAGGCTTTGATGAGCATCCTGATCTAGAGGGAAGTGTCTCTGCCTATAGCAGGGAAGTTAGAACCAGATGATCTTAAAGGTCTCTTCCAACCCAGACATTCTGTGATTCTACTATTAGGAGTTTCAATGCTTTTGGAGACCTTTTATTTATGATTTATTTTCCTTCTCACCACTTATTTCTAGCCCTCTACTATTGGATCCATGGCTTTAACTGAAGGAGCTCTCTGTCAGCATGATCTCATCAGAGTAGTTTACAGTGATCTTCATCCTCAAAGAGAAACATTCACTGCACAGAACAGGTAGGTTGGATGCACTGTAATGTTTGAAGTGCTTTACTAGACAGTCAAAAAGTCATTAAACATTAAGGCCAAATAGACTGTGGTCAGTCCTTTCTTAACATTTAGTGCTTGGAAATAAAGATAGAGAGCAAATCAGTAAACTTGGGAAATATTTTTGTTTTTGCTTCCAACTTTGTGTGTTACCAGTTCATTTAGATGCGAATAACTTCTGTCATATCTGTGTCTGTCAGGAATATCTTTTGAGTTTATGCCTGTCAACTCAAATTTAAAGATCAAACAAAAGGCTGGCATTGCGTTTTCCACAGGAAAGAAAGAGATGGAGCCAAGTGCATAGAAAAAATTGAGGATGAGAAGCCTGTTTCCTGTTTCTGATGCACGAGGACATGTAGATTGGGGCTCTACTCAGTAGTTGCAGCCAGCCTTTTTAGTCAGGTCTCTTGCACACTGAAGAGCAGATTCTGGACTGGTTCAGTGCTCTGCTGTTCTGCTGACTCCTAGCTTTACCTGTGTTTAAAACCAACTCTGGAAAACCTAATAAAATTTTTAAAATGTTGTGGACTTATCCAGCTCTTTAGTAACCTGGATGAATTTTATAGCATGTCATTTCCTCAATAATTCCTGCATATGCTAATGGTTTTCAATAGTAATATAAAGTGAACCTTTAATATCCTGTCTCAAGTTAATGAGTTACAGTGGAAGAGGGTTTCAGGTTTTGTGTGTTTATTTCTGACACTTTTTCCTTGGAGATGACTTTCAAACTGAGTTGTAGGGATTTTTTTATTTTAAATTTCAGATGGAGTATTAAGAATTTAAACCATCCAAGATTTTGATCTTGTCTCTTTTCAGGTTTGAGGTGCTGAGCTTTCTCATGCTGTGCTACAATTCTGCTATTGTCTATATGCCTGCCTCTTCTTACCAATCACTTTGTAGGATGGGTTCCAGGTGAGACGCGTGCCTTTAAGTCTTGCAGAGCACATTTCTAAGTATTCATCCAACAGAGAAGAATAAACTAATTTGTTACATGCATTTAGAACTTCAAAGCCACTTTTGGTCAGTTCTGCAACTCAATTGGAAATTTGATGCTATACTTGAATTATCTTACTCCTGCGCTGGATTTTGTTCCAGTTATTTAACCTTTTGTTATCTGGAGAAAAAATAAAATGGGGCAAAATCTGAGGATTCTCTGATTGATTGTAGTTATTGGGTTTGCATACTATTCAGGTGCTTTTCAGTATGGCTAGCTTCAAAACATTGTGAGGGATACCTTTAGTTTCTTCTGCTTCCAAATATTAACCTCTTGTTCCTTAGGATAGTTTATATGAAGTGCTGGTACAGTATTACGTGCTTAGGTTGTGTATTTTTTTGTTGTTGTTGTTTTTGTCCTCCTTCGTAATGATATCCCATTTTCTGGAGAATTCAGTACTGTGATTTCTCAAACTCTTAGACATGTCCTTTATATAATCTTCTGCTTGAACAGTCTTAAAAGCATCTGGTTGGCAAAGATCCCTGCTTTATGCTCTGAAAAATCTGAAGTATTTCTGATATTCCCATCTGCCAGTTTCTACCAGCAATTTTGCCTAAAATGAGATCAATTCACTCCAATCTCCAAACAGAGGGATCTCTTTAAAAATGTTTAATTTACCTTGTTTTCTTCAACAAAATACTGCCAGGAAAGAAATTAATTACGTGCAGTTCAGTTACATAACAATAAAGGGTCAGACTAGCTTCTGACAAATCTGTATTTTGTAGTAACACACATTCAGGAGTGGTGATAGGCTGTTTCTGTCATCTGATCTATGATGGGAACCAGTCACTTCTCATTGTGCTTCCATCATCTTCATTTGAGGTATAATTATGCTGAATTTAGCAAGTAAGCTGAATTTTCCTTTGAAAATGAGAGCTACTCTTTGGTTAGAGTGGAGAGAGACAACATAGGATGTTTTTTTTGTTTTTTTTGAAACAATGAGTAACAGCAATAATTTGGGTGTAGCAAACTATTTCCAACAGTAAGGTTATTTTATGATGAACTGAGCAGAAGTTGCACGTTTTTGTCATGTGTTATGCCATCATAGTTGTGTAATATGCATAATACAATGATCCCATTTCTACTTGAATTCTAAGTTGCAGTCATTTTCCTTAACCTTCTAAATTAAACTTTCCACAGCTGTACTCATTCAGCTAAAACAAGCAGTGATATTGCTCATTTGAGCATGTTAATGGAAATGTACAGTAAACTCTATTCTAACTTTTACTGAGTATTACACTCACTAATTTTGTAGTAGTTTATAATTGAAGTAGCGGACACTTAGAGCAGGAATCATTTTGTTCCACAAAGAGTGGAGTGAATTTGAAAGGAAAACATCCTGGATCCTTCTTGTATAAGCGTATACAAGCGTCATCTTGTGGCTTCTTCTCAAAGCTTTTGTGCTCCTCATCTGCAGCGCAGCCTATAAAGCCATTGGTCTACTTATTTGGGTCTATGTACCTTGCCTTGGTGGAAAGACTGGACTATACCTAGTCAGCAGCTAGTGCCCATTGTGGTACTGTCTGCTTTCCAGAATGGACTTGGATCACAGTTTTTGATTACTGAGGCTGCAGAATGTATTTCAAAACAATAGATTGCGTGGATTTCAGTTTAAAGCTGATAGCTGGGAGACCTTTTAGATATTAGCTTTCATTTTATGTCATTTTCTGGTAAGAGCACTAACAGTGAAATACTTCTTTGTGTTGTGGTTTTATTTTGTTTTTCTCTTGAAGGCTATGGATTGCTCTTTTTTTTTTGGTGTCTAATTGATATTTTCATTCCTTGTCTCCTTTTTGCTTAGTGTCAGTATGTGCTCATGGAGTTCCTGGTTTTAAAAGGGAAAAGTAACGTACTCAGTACTGGATTACTAGATTAGAGAAACAAACAATGCATTTACAGTGAATGAATTAATATCTATGTATTGTTTCTATGTCTATGTTTTGAATGTCAACGTTCTAAATAAATGTATCTGCTGTGTTGGGTTTTTTGATGTTCTTTTTGTTTGTTTGTTTGTTTTTACCAGTAGAGTCAGTGCAATGCAGTATGTGACAAGGCAGGCCCTTTGTCAAGGGCCATAATCGATTTTGGTTTTATTTGTAATGGAAGGCAGCCGAAAGTAATTCTCAAGAATAAGGTATCTTTGTTAACCAGCAGCAGAAATAAGATGGGAGATGGCGTATCTTTATACCACTGAAATATTTCCTTTGTAGAAAATCGGGTTTGCTAACTGAATTTCTGGGAGAGTCTTGTACTTAGGGTGGCAAAACCACCGAAGACACTAATCCTTTAGAAATTGATAATCCTTTAGAAATTGATTATGATTTGAAGAAAACATGGTTAATGGCTATATGGGAATAACACTGTGGATTATCAGCAAGTTATATCTCAAGGCACTATGTTATGTTGCTCTTCCAATCATTAAAGCAGTTTAAGAATATTGTATGGTGTGAGTTTATGTTTTGAAAAACAGGTTTCACAAGTTGAAGAAAATAATTTTTAGTTTGAAGTAATTGTGGGGTTAAACATTTTGGTGTAATGGTATATTTTTTTCAGGCTGTGTGTGAGTGGATTTCCACGGCAGCACGAGAAACGCTGGAAAGAACACTGTGGTAGAGTGGTGTTAGACCCTGACTTCATGGTGCAGCTGCTCACGGGGGTCTATTATGCTATGTAAGTAGATCTTTTTTTTTTTTTTTGGTAGAAGAAGTGGTGACTGGTTTTGCATGAATTAAAACATCAGTGCTTGTTCTTTTCAAATTGGAATGAATGTATTGTATTAGGTTAAGTTCAAGGACGTAACTCAGCATATTTCCTGTTACTCACTCAGCCAATTGATAATTTGAAAATATCTTTGTCGGCACTGGAGTAGGTGGTGAAGGACCAGCACCAGCTACTGGAAAGGAGGAGGCTCCTGGCTTCATCCTTTCCTGAGTTTTTACTACCATCAGATAACCTTCTGTTAATGAGCATAATGAGCTTGGATGCCAAGATAACCTGATGAAGTGCAGTCCTCTTGAATGCCAGTAGCTTCTGAGGTAGCAAAAATCCATTTCTGATAAGAACTAAGTGAAACTTTTTGTTGTGACCCCATTTTTCGTTCTTTAAGTTTGTCCTGATTGCAGTGTCAGCTTTGTCTCACTTGGAGGTGACAGGGAGTATCTTTCTTCATTATAATAAATAGTAATATGAAACTTACCTGTTTATACTATAAAATAGAGAACAGTCTGGGTGTGTATGCAACTGATGAACATTCTACATAAAGAAAGAAGGGAAGAGCTGAATTTGGACAGAAAAAAAGCCAGAGTTCATAAGATATGTAAGATAAACTTTTTTCTTTGCGTTTAGATATAATGGTCAATGGGACCTTGGCCAGGAGGTATTGGAGGACATAATTTACAGAGCACAGCTTGAACTCTATTCGCAACCTCTGTTGGTAAGAAAAAAATCTACTGAAATTTATGGACTTGATTAAAAAGAGTATGGAAGCATTTCTGAAATGGACTGTTAATTAAAGCATTTGTGGCCATTTACTTCATTCCCAAATGCAAGTGGTTGTTAACAGCTGGTGTTTTCAACATAGTTATTTTCACCATGCTTTTTTCTGATGGAGTGTTGGGATCTCCTAGTACTTGTTGATGCAGAAAGCTAATATTTTCTAATGTAGTACAGTTGGATCAAAGTGTTTGTTGTTTTGGCACCAGCTACTGATGACTAATTCAAAAAACCTTAACTGAATGATTATATGTTACAGGACACTGGTTGGAAAAAGGTGTATTCTTTGCATCTAGACCTTCAGAAGACTTTAGAATATGCTGTGTGTTTTGACTTGCAACACAATAAAAAACATAACATAGGCTGACGAAGGACAAGGAGGAATGGAAGAATTTTAATTTATGTGAAATGCAAGAGCAAGGCTCAATAAGAAGGAATATTAAGAAAGTAAAGTAGAATAGAATATTGTCTCAGTTTCAATTGTTTGAATTGTGGCCAGAAGCCTTTGGTGCTCTTCTGAAATAAAAGTAATTAAACTTAGTATTGTTACATAACTGAGAAAAAAATGGATTGGGAAGAGTTCTTTTCTGTGGCAATCTGACTTCACTCTTTCCTCCAATAAATTACATAAAATTATTCTCTTGATGAATTAATATTGGCTCCAAAATTTATCTGCAGGCTTTTGGAGAGCCCTGCATTTTAAATGGTTGGTATATATTGAATTATTATAATAACTAGTTCCTTTTCAAAATGACTCATTGCTCCATCAGTTTGAAAGTTTTAAATTAAATATTGAACTTGCCAAATTAGACCACCTTATCAAAATACAACATTGAAAAGTTGCGTAGGAGGATCTGGAACATAAGTCAATTGATGATATGACAATTTTCAGTCCTGATTATTCATTTTTAATCATTTTATCTTTTGAGATGGCTTTTAAGAATCTTCTAGAATGTTCGCGTTGCTGTTTCAACCAGCTGTTTGGTGATGTCATGACAACGCCGATTTTTTTTTTTCCACTTTCTACTTATCACATTTTTCATGAATGTATGTGGAAAGGTACAACTGTGTATTTTCTTCTTGCTCTGATCCTTGCCTGGTTTCACAGCTTGTTTCTGAAAGCACCTTTCAAGAAATCATTGGATTTATAGAAAGGTGAATTTCATATCTTTGGCCTCACTCTGTATATTCAAACCGCCAGACCTTTTCCAAGGTTGGAGCCCTTTCACCTGCTTGCAGTCTCCAGGAGATGTAAATAATTTAGCAGCGTAAAACTGAATATTTTAAACACTTAGAACTATGGCACCAAATAAAATATCATCTGTGCATCTAGTTCAGTCAAGTTCAAGTCTTTGATTGTGGTTGCCTAGCAGCAGCAAATTCTTTGAAATCCGTTTAATATTTAGGTGATCTTCCATACCAGATTTTTTTATATTTTTGTGTATATAGGCTGTTTGTGTAATTAAAGATATACTAATCAGTCGTCATAATGATGAGACATGCCACGCCTTTTAGTGCAAGATTAGTGCCCCTTTGTATTAAGAAAGTTGAAGGCGGAGGTTGTTTTGCAGCTTTTTTCTTTTTTTTTTTTAATTCTTTTCCTTTGTTTTCCCTTCTGATGGAGAAGGGCTGTGTTTTGTTCATGCTGGTCATTTGGATTATTTCCAAGTTCTACTGTTGCTTAATTTGTTTTTTTCCATATGGTTCTTGATTGCCAGAAGTATAATTTGTGCTGTTGAAAAGAGCCAGTTGTTAAAAAAATTCCACAAGTGAAAGTGCTGTATTACTTTCTGGTCCTACTGCAAAAGCCTTTTAATACTAATTTTCAGATTTTAATCCTGTATACTGAGAAAGGATACCTATTCAAAAGAGAGTGGAACTCTAGCAAAGTAGAGGATTGGAGGGCATACCACTTTGTGATTGAACTTGATGCACGTTGAGTCAGTACAGCTCAAATGGGCTTTAAAATCTTGGATGAGATCAAGGATGGGGTGAGCGCAGTGAGGTTTGTACCATTTCAAGATGACAGCATGAAGGAAGGACTAAATATGAGTAGAGGAGCAATTTGCAAACAAGTGATGAATCTGAGAATTAACTAGCAAAGGCCATATCAGAAGTGGACAAGTAGAAGATAGGAAATACTCTTTATCATTCTATAATGGTGCCGAGAATCATTAGGCTACTTTGGTCAGACATGAAGTCAGCAGAGGTGTGTAGTGTGGAGTTACAAGATGACAACAGAAGCTGGAGAAGTTCAGGATCAGCTATGTGGCAGCTGCAGTAGACTTCCTTAGAAGTCTTAGATTTAGTTAACATCTTGTCATCTCTGACTTAACTTTTTGAATGAGTTTGACCTGTGCAACCTGGTCTAGGGAGCCTGTTTTGGCAGGGGTGTTAGACTAAGTGATCTCTAGAGATCCCTTCCAACCCCTACAATTATGTGATTCTGTGATTCATTTCCTCACATGGCTGCTGGATGATTTACATATTAGAATTTGTAGGAAAGTTACTTTTCTTTTACTGTGATACTAGTAAACATTTTTAATTCATGTAGATTTTATGGCATACTCTATGCACTGATTTTTATTTTGTGAAGAACTCAAATAATACCTAATAAAAAACAAACCAAACAAAAATGGTTCTGCTGATAGATCTACTAAACCACTAGGATACAGTTCTCTTCTTGGTTGTGTTTTTGCAAGTATTAACCAAAAACAGCTTAATTATGTAAGCAGATCTGATGCATATGGACTTTGAAAGTTGTAGAGAATTAGTAGAATGTCTCTTACAATTATGACACCTCTGCCAACGTCCAAATATCAGCACAACATTGTCAGAATTTGAATCTTAAATTTGAATCTTAATTCTCTCATTACATGGAGAGGAGCATATAAAAATGTTATTTCCAGCATGAAACTAGGAAATGCTGGATTGTAGCAGCATTCTAAGTAGTTGATACAATTCCGTTGATAAGCACAAGTTTTTATACAATTTAAAAAAAAAAAAAAAAAGAGCTTGTCTCTGTTATAGAACAGAAAAATAAAATTGTCAAAGATGGGGGGAGGGAATTTATGTGTGCTTTGCTAGAAAAGTGAAGTGTATTTCAAAGTTCTTTATTCTAAAGCAGATCTGTATTTCATTTGAGGGTGCAGAACTGTCACCTTATGTTTTATTTGTGTCATAAAGAGTTTATGTGCCTGCTGTCTTGGATTAACAGGTAGATAGCATATATTTAAGACTTGCAGAGCACATTTATTTAAGACGTTTCTTTTGTCATACAGTGCATTCTGATTTTCAGATCAGATTTTGCACCACTTCAAGTTTGTTTTATTTTTAAACTTTGTTTCCTAATGCAAGAGAATATCCATTAGGAGACAACATAAAGACACTTTTAATAATAATTACTACCCAAGTTATTGTAAAAACTCTTGGTAAGTAGGATTTTATGGTGGATTAACTAGATACATTTTCCATGCCTGTTTTATTTTATGTCCAGTTATCTCTGGCCTCCTTATTTTACATATTTTTCTTCATTAGATGAGGACTAAGAACCATGCAGGAAGCCAGTTATTCGTGAGGCATAAGAGAAACCCAACAGTACAGCTTCTTTTGTATATAAAATGTCTGTTTATTGCTGGTTATGGCCTTACTGTGGTTCATGGCTGTACAAAGTCAATAGGATTGTGGCAAATCAAGGTGAATTCACTTTCAGTTTTTCAGAAGTTTTGAAACATTATGTACAACAGCTTTATTTTTGGTGAATACATGCCATAAAGACCTAAGAAAGTGGAGGGTGGTAACTTGTCTTGCATATCCTGTGTTGTGACCACTCTTGTCATACCGCATGCGTGATATTTCTCTTGTTGTTTTGCATCTATTTGGTTGAAGACTTTGTTGTGTAGATTGTTACTGCTCATAGTACAGACGTCAAACACAGGACAAAATGGTTTACATGGAAAAAGTAAAAAAAAAAAAAAAAAAAAAAAAGAAAATTCAGCTATAACTTTGGGAACGTGCTTGTGATGGACTTTTACAGTTGATAACTAACATGAAGTCTTGGGGATGGGACTGTCCATCTGGATGGGATCTGCCATAATTAACAATCCTTGGTTGCTTCCCCTTCTGGATCCAGCAAAGAGATTTAATACTACCATTAGCATGGTCAACAGTGGTTGTAGTACAGCATTTTACTTTTATCTTAGGTTGCAAATGCCATGAAGAACTCACTGCCCTTTGATGCTCCTGATGCGTCCCAGGAAGGCCAGAAGGTTCTGAAAGTAGAAGTTACTCCAACAGTGCCGAGGATTTCTCGAACTGCCATTACAACAGCTTCTATCCGTCGTCACCGCTGGAGGAGAGAAGGTGAGCTCTCTTCTCCTATGGCAGGTATTGTAATGTACTGTATTCATCACCATCACTGTTACCTGGCTTCTGAGTTTGAATGTTTGCGGAACAGTTGGTCATGGTTGTTTTGTTTTTTCCTTTTGGAAAATGATTCTCCATAACACTGTATAGTATTTTACATCTTCAGAGCGCTGCATGAACATGGACATTTTGGATGTTTGTTTTGATTTTGATGAAAAACCTTGAGGTGTGTTTAAAGGAGAAAGAAAAATTTTAAAAATATAAAAGGGAAAAGAAAAGTCTGAAAATTGTTTACTAAGGCTTCTTCTTCCATTAAATCAGAATGTAATATTATTCTGACAGAGTTTAGTGTAGAATTTCAGTTATTTCTGTGATGCACTCTGAAACTCAGTTGCCCTTCCATCATAAACAGCTCAGGAAATTAATGTTATTATTCAGACCTTGACAGGGTTCCAGTTATCCACAGCCACTGAAGACAGTGGGAAATGGATCTGAACATCACACTCCTAGCATCGTGTGGCCTAACTTACATAGAGAATGTCATAAAGTAGTTTTGGATAGCTTAAGATTTTTTTCCTCCTTCCTTATTGAATGCTTAGATCACATGGAAGCACGCAGGACATTATGAAGGATAACAGTAAATATATAGTGATGTTTTCCTTCATATGGTTAAATCTTTGTTGTAATTATAGTAAAAAGCTTGCTTTAAAACTTAGCTTTTTTTTCCTGCATGTATAAAACAGATTTACAAAAAAAAGCTACATAATGACTGAATGTAAAATGTAGAATAACCTAAACATAAACTGACAGTATGAGAGTCTGAAAACAAGTATTACTTTTATTACTTCTTTTTTTTTCTTCTACCATGTGCCAAAGTATTTAATGACCTCTGGTCCTCAGCTGAATCAGGATGTCCTGAGGAGAAGAAGCAACTGTCTTCTATTTTCAAGACTCTGGACCATGTTTGTCTTTCCTGTAGCTGCCATTATATTCATTTTCTAGTCTCTGGTATGGAGTATAGCCCACCTGTCCCTTTCTGTGGATGTTCTCACAAACTTTGAACTAAGCATGAATAGTGTTTTGTGTTCATTATATGTCCACACATAAATTATCTATTTTCCCTGCTTGGGTTGGAATGCCAAGAAAGGAACAGAAAAGCACTAAAATGTTATATGTTGAATCCCAGATGGCTTTGACTTCTCAAACGAGGCTGACTCAAGCATACCTGGCTCACCGATCCAACACGGCTCCACAGACCTAGGGATCAAACGTGAGCAAGAGGGGGAGGTGCTGATACGCAGGACCCCTGAGCATGGCTTCCCGGAGCCCACCTTGGCAGCAGCCACAACAGAGGGTAGGACAGAGATGAGGAGGCAGAAGTCAGTGAGGCAATTGCTGGAGGAGGATCCTGGCTCCCTATCCCCAAGCAGAACTTCTTTCCATTCTAGTGTGTGTTTCCGCTATCCCAGGGTGTATTAGCTTCTCTTTGCAATACACGCATCCCCTATATACCTAACATCAGGTCAGGTACTACCTTTTGTTATCACATGGGCTGGCCTGGGGCTTGCATCTGTGTGGTGAAAGGCTGCTTGGCATGGCAAAATAAAAATGACAGGGGTAATAGCCAAGAGCTTTGGGATTGCTTGGAAACTTTCTATTACTGAGCATGTTTAATCTAATATTCAGAGGAGAAAATGCACCAGATGAACATGAATCCAGTCCTGAAAAATAGACAGCACAGAATACAAATGGATTTGTTTGGAAACAACTTAGTTCCAATAATGTCTTACTAGTCTCAGCTTTTAAATTTCCAAGAACAAAGTCAAGCCTATCTAGGTCAGATTCACAACTATTAATGTTTTTATTTGACAGTCGCCTTTAATTGAAGACTCATAATCTTACAACTAGTGTAGATGGATGATCTGACTGCTATAGAAACAAGTACCAAAAGGGAAAAGCTTGTGTTTCTAAACACTTTAGAAATGATAATTGCTTCTTTATGTTGTGCTGTCCACACAAGTGCTGCAGGGCTTCATATTCCCACACTGTAATCAGGAACAGCAGGTACCGTAATTGGTAGAGATTTATTTTACTTCATCTGTTAATTTTGTCATCTCTATTCCATGAAAGGTATAATTTCAAGCACTGAATTTGAATCACGATTTCTCATCAGAAATGAGAATGAATTTCTTTTAAATTTAGCTAAATGTAATTTGAAGTGTTTTCATATTTTAAGTTTCCTTTTCTATCTGAACAGTCTTGTGGTATTTCCAAAATTTGTAAATGAGATGTATTTGTAGATTCCACATAGGCTTCAGATTTGTTCTTCTGGAAACAATCATCTAGAGAATTTGAAGATTAAATGTAGTGTCACCACAATCCTTATCCTCAATCGGAGTTGCTATCAAGCATGGAATTATAATGTATTCCTTGGTGCATAGTGGGTTTGAGCATGCTCAGTAAATGAGTATGGCCTTCTCCTAACTTCACTGGTTCACCTAATCTTATTCCTTTGCATGTGCATGACCTGAAGGATATGGAGAAGTCCTCAGATGCAGAGAACATTCTGGAAGAGATAGGAAGTAGGAAAGAAGTTGAAAAAGATGTGACATAGTCTTAATTTGTTTCCAGATGCCTGTATCATTTGAGATGTTACTGGAGAAGTGGTAATTCCACATGCCTCTGTTAAAGTTGGTTGTATATACTTAACTTCTTTAAATGTTGGCAAGATATAATTACATGCTTGGGCGAATGGAATTCTGTTAGTTAACACTAGCTGGGAAAAGGCACAGGAATGGAGTTTGGCTTGAGTGTAGAATTGTATGTGTAGATACTGGTCTATTGTTGATACTGCTTTCACAGAAAGTTTTGCTTAATGAATATCCTCTCATAAGTTTTGGTCTCAAACAGTATATTGAGATCATTTTCAGTTACTTGTCAACCTTCAGATACGGAAAGGATAAATAGAATTAATATTACTTTGAAATTAAAAAAAACACAACAAAACCAAAACAAACAAAAAAACCCTACAATCCTTTTCAGATCAGTGTTTTGACCCAATTAATTAGAAAAAAGGCAGAAGACTTCAAGAATGGCTGAGTAATATCTTAAAAGGTATTCTGCTTCTGATTGGTAGCAGCTACTGCTCCGCACTGTTTTCAGTCAGTAGAGAATGCTGTATCCACATCTTCAGAATTACATACTGCTATTGATAAAGTATTCTTTAGAGAAAGATTTATCCTGATAAAGAACAGCAAGAATCCCAAAGACGTGCTGTTGTGCAAATGATGTGATTTCTGTTAGGATGAGCTGTCTTTTTTCTTCTGGCCTTGTAAGAGAGTTCTTGGCGTTTTAAGTTTTCTTTTCAAAATTGTCTTATTGGTCTCTCAGAAAACAAACAAAGTTGTGACTTCATCCTATTTTGCCTCCAGACACAGTGTGTAAAGAATGGAACATTTTTCGTTTGTTCCTGTGGTTAATTTTTAGTGGAAAAATAGATGTATCGGGAAAAGATTTTGTTTATGAAATTATTGCAGTCCCACTGAGAACATCTGTAACTATATGGGTCTGGCTAGGAAGGTATTTCTCATGCATGTCGTCTTCTCTATCTTCTTCATTTCTTTAGCACTGCTGAGCTGCTTGGGCCTCTGTCTAGTTGCAGCATCAAAAAGCTTACAGCAACCCCTCTCAGTCTTGTCTTTAAATTTTGTGGATGAACTGATGCTTTTTTCTTTGTGACCCCTTTGCTTCTCTGTCCCTGAATTAGGAACACGTGTTTCAGTATTTTGTTCCTCAGATGTTTTGACGTAAGCTGTGAGGAAGCAGTAATGTTCTCATAATAATAAAAAGCTTAATAGTATTGTCTGGAGACAGCAGTTTGCAAGTTACACGTCTTTTCTAGAACAAAAGGGATTGAGAGGGGACTTCAGCTGCTATTATTGCTGCTTGTAACTAAACACGCTTTCATCCAGCTTTGCATGGTTATAAAGAAAGATATACTTCGATTTGTTGAAATAATTATCTTTCTTTTAGTAGGTTCCAGTTACATCATATTTTTATTAGCATTTTTGTTTATGTGTGGGAAGGTTGGGGTGGGGGTGGTGGGGGGGAGATGTGGTGAATGGTGAAAAGAATTTCTTGCTGTCTAAGGTAAGAAAATGCTTGTATGTCTTGGTGAGAAGATAATGGTCTACTTTGAGCAGTGGGAAGTAAGAGTATGTATTTTAAATATGGATGCAAGGACTTAAAGGACATGAAGCAGTCTTCATTTTGATGATAGCCTTTTTCTTTTTTTCTAAGAAGGGTAGAGACTTTACCAATGAAGAAAGACTGCCGTAATGTGAACCATATTTTTTTTATGCTCCTTAGAAGGCTTAGGAGTCAAGTTAGAACTATATAAAACAGCAGAACAGTCTCATATTGCATTGCTGAGAGTGGCCTGAGCATGGTCTAATTTAGAGAAGGCTAAACATTGTTGTAAGACAACATGCAGTAATGGTAATTCCAAGGCAAAATTTTCTAAAAAGAGAAATCAGTTTAAAAGAAATAGAGTATTGAAGCCTCCCTGTAAAGTTTATTTTTGCTTTACGTTTCAGAAATGTGATCAGGCTTGTTTCTTCTATGCAGAGGAAGGCTTTGTAGCTGTTCTCTTTGTCATAACAAAATGTTCTGTAATGCTCTGATAGCAATCAGCATGAAAGGATGGGATTCTACTCAGATATTATAATCTCTTAGATCTTTACCACCCCATTCCATTAATGCAATTGAGACATATTTGCTTGCTGGCACATTGAGATGAGCAAGCTGCTAGTATAGCAGTACAGTGGTTTTAGCCTTTAGAGAGGCACTGCAGTTTTCTCAGCAAAAAAAAAAAAAAAAAAAAAAGAAATAAAAGTTCAGGATTCACGGCTTAGCTTTTATAAAGCAAAGCAAAATTCTTACAGCCTGAATGTCTCTTTTTTTTTTTTTTTTTTTTTCCTCCGAAAGTTGCTAAACAGTATGGATTTTTCCCACTGAAACAAGGTGTCAAGCTCATTTTTCAGTTTTGGAACTTAAATGCTGTTCAATACTGAAACAATAACTTGTTTTAAGTACTTGGAGCTTAGGAAATGGATTGGAATAAGATTTAAAAAAACAGAAGTCTTCGTGTGTGGCCCTAATCATATTATAGGACCAAAAACAAGGATTTAGGGAAGAAGCTTGAAGAAGCTTTCAAATCCCATTCCAAAGCACAAAGTTTCAGACTTTAAGTTTCTATTTTTTTTTTTTCTTAAAAAATCTTGATGCTGAGGTTAAAGCAAATATGATATGGAAGCACCTAGGTGTAGGATTGCTGGAAATTCAGGGAGGATTGAGCTCTGTGAGAGAGAACTAGGAATTAGGTTACGCTCCAGCGGAAAGCATAGTCGCATTGTTTGAAGAGCCAGCATACAACAGAAGCCTTCTGCCTCTCTTTGGAGCATTGTTGCTGGCCTAGGAAGTAACCTAATTCTGAAGCTTACCAAGCATGTGCCAGAAAAGTACTTGAACACGCTCAGGTCTTGCTTCAAACTAAGATAAAATAGTCTAAAAGCCGTTTTCTTTCTCTTTTTAGAAAATACATGATAATAACAAAATCCACTTAGAGGAGGAGAATGGGTACTCGTACCCATAGGCAGAACTAAAACAAATTAGTCATACAAGGCCTAGTTCTTCTGTGCTGATAGTCAGGGTTTTAGATATAGTCTGGACTGATGAAAGTATTGCAGAGGAGGAGAAAATCAAGCTCAGGAAGTACTTACTGTCAGGTTCCATTATTCTGCTATATTTAACTAGAAGATTATTGGCTGAGAATCAGGAATTTTTGTACAAGTGGAAAACAGGTGGATCAGCAAATGGGGGTTTGTTTTGATATTCTGTGTGCGTCTCTGTATTCACGTAACTTGAATGTTTACTGTGTGTTCTGATTGGTTTGGGATTTTTTTATTTTTTTGGCTGTTCTTTTTATTAATAGATACTGAAGGTGTAAATGGAAGAGAGGAATCTGTGAACCTTAACGATGCTGATGAAGGATTTTCATCAGGAGCATCTCTCAGCAGCCAGCCGGTTGGGACCAAACCTCAATCATCTGTATCCCAGAAGGGCAGCTTAAGGAAAACAGCAAGTGGACGTTCTGCTAAGGATAAAGAAACCTCTTCTGCAGCAAAATGTAATGACAGCCCTCGAGATTCGGTAGCTCGGAAGCAGTACGTGCATCAATCCACTGATCTTGGTGCAGATGTAATTGAGATGACACCTACTAAGAAACACCTCAGTCTGCCTGCTGGGCAAGTGGTGCCAAAAGCCAACAGTTTGAGTCTGATCAGGACTGCCAGTGCTTCTTCCAGTAAATCGTTTGACTATGTGAATGGTAGTCAAGCAGGCTCCAGTGTTGGAGTTGGTACAGAAGGTGTTACTAATCTAGCAGCTGGTAACACCAATCGTTTTTCAACTATCAGCCTACAAGAGGACCGACTAGGCCACGCTGGGGAAGGTAAAGATCTTCTCCCTCCAGGAACTCCCCTAACTAAACAGTCTCGATCTCCAAGTTTCAATATGCAGCTGATATCCCAGGTGTAACGTTTAACTCCCTTTGTTAGGAATCCCTGTTTGCCCTAAATCCCCAGGCAAGTTCATTCTTAGGCAGAACAAGAACCATCATCCTGCAGTGTGAAAATACTGACTGTTGTGATGTTGTTTGATTTGGTTTAGCTATCATACTGTATTACTGAAACAGCAATAATTCTTCCCTCACTTTCATTCTGCCCCCTTGTAAACATGGTTGTGAAGCAGTATATAATGTACTGTATGCCTTTTTCCATGCCTTCCTTTCTCCTTGGGTGATGTGCAATCCATCGTAGGCTGATCAGTCCCATTTCAACACTGTGAGACTGGAGACACCGGCGGAAATGGTGAATGTGATCCCTATGAGATGATGCTTTGGCTTTGTTAAGAAATAGAAACGGGTTTGTTTTCTCAGTCTACAGTACTGCAAAGACTACTGGATCATGACTTTTCTTTCTCAGAACCAGGAGTGCCTCAGAGATTCTAATGTGACTTCGGACCTCTCTGAGTCTGTGCAATCAATTCTGGGGAGGGAATTGTCTTTGCTGCTCCTGGCTGCCTAGAGCACTTTCATTAAAATGAGGGTAGTTTTTTCTTGTCTGCCCCTAGTCTCTCATCCTTGAAGCTTTTGATGTTCAGCAATTGGGACATGGTTCTTACCAAGCTCTTTTCCCTCAAAGAGAGGATTGTAAGTAGATAATGTGGGTTACAATGCACTTCTAATGGCGTTGTAGCCATGTGTAACGCTATATGTCTTCCCCTCCAGGACACAGGGTCATTCTGCATGTAGACTAACATTTAGACAACACCATGCTGTTAAAGAAGTTTGATTTGTAAGTGGGAGGGAAACACTATGTTCCCAGGAGTTAGTGGCTAGCTCTGCTCCATTTTTGTTGTGGATGGTGGTGGTGTTTGTTGTTGTTCTTGTGAGGTGGTGATCTCTGAGTTGAAAGGTGTATTTGGGTAAAGAGTATTTCTCAGGCTGCTTTCTACAGTATCGTGGATCCCCGCCCCTTTCATCTTCTTCCTCAGATTCCCTAAATTCAGTCGTGGAGTCATTTGGAGAATCTTGCAGTCCAAACAGACCATCCTCTTAAGGGACTGTCTCAGGGATAGAGACAATTTTTTTGCTAGAAACACAGAAGCTTTAATGTGAAATGGAAATGCTTTTCTAGAAACACCATTTACACAAAGGGGTACTGACAGTCTTTTTTTTTTTTTTTTTTTTCCCCCAGAAGGATCACAGTTCATTGCCTTGGTAATTATCATCTATTAGGTTTTTCATCATTATTTTAGAGGATAGGCCCCTACTCTAGAAAATGCAGAACTCATGCCATTGAGCCAAGCCTTGAATGTATATGACTAGTATGAATGGTGGGCACTGGCTGGTACTTATGCTAGAGAATACTGCTTAGAAGCACATTTCTGATTGTGTGGGGAAAATGTTTGTCATCCTGTCTCTCTCTCTGTCTTATTGCTAGAGAGAAAAGGAGGAAGTTCATCCTGTATTCTTAAGTAATGTATGATATTCTGGAAGTTTACAAATTGTAAATCTACAGAAAAGAGTTATTATCTTCATGTGAGCACTTTGGTTTCATTGTCACTGTGAAGAGTAAACATAAGCTGTTAGACATAGCAGGTTATCTTTGAATGGCAGAGAATCTGTAAGAAATTCAGGACAATAACATGGTGTTACTTTCATTCTTAGGGTTTTATATATTTTTTTTAATTTTTTTCTTTTGATACTATTTCAATTAGAACTTTCAAATTTACATTGAAACCCATTTAAATATTTGAAAGCATTTGGTAACTTGATAAATCACTTTGTCAGTCTCGTCTTCAGATCTTACGTTCATGGAGAATTGAATTAAATGGCATCTGGACTGATGCAGAAATTTAGTTACAAAATAGAATCATCAGAAAGAAAGCCCTGCTGTTTCAAAATTTAGATTAGTTTTTAATGGCTGTTACAGATAGAACCAAGGTACAGTTGAGATTAGACTGTTGAGGGATTTTCTGTTTAAAAAATGAACAAACTTCTTATGATTAGACTTTGCTTAATTTATTTTGTCAAGTTTTGCTGACAGAGATGATTGGCAAGTTATGGCTGTGCAAGAAGTTTGCTTGGTGGTAGTTTCTTCCTTGAAAGTACAAAAGTACAAATTTGTCTTTTAGTGATCATCACTATGGGAATTCTATTGCAGTGCCATCACCATGAACTGATAAGGACCAAATGATTTGCTTAAATCTTTTGTAAAGAAAAGGTCAGGAATGTCAGCTTCTTGAGGAATTACTTAAATACTTCTTTGCCTTTCAAAAAAAAAAAAAAAAAAAGGTTGCTTGTTAGTAAGGTTCTCTTTTTGCTCTTACAAACATTCCTATAGAAGTTTTAAGATGCATACATTGGCATTAGGCCAGATGTTGCAAATGAGTACTTCATGCTCTGAAGAGTGGAGCTCCACACTGTTACAGTATTCCAAAAAAGTGAGACAGCCCAGTGACTTCACATGGGGAAATCAAATGTACACACATCAATTTGAAGTAGTTAGAAGTTCAGTCAAGCTACAAGTAAAGATGCTTTTTGCAGTCCTCATTTTGATGATGTGCCTTCTGTTGTAGTTCAGTTTGTTTTATTCTGGTTTGTTAGGGTGTGTGTATATACACACATACACAATGACAAACCATACATGTATATGCCTACCCCATTTTGAGTTTTAAGAAGGATTCAATTTCATCTCTATTAAAAAAGTGTTTTTTTCTATGTGCTGATGTGGAGCATGTATAACTTACCAAAATTATCCTCTGAGTGCAATGTTTCAGTTGTGGGAAGTTATTTTGTCATTTTCCAGATGGGTACTGATTGACAACTGTCTGAGAAAGTGAGGCTCTTAACTGCAGAGCAACTGTAATAGCAGTCCCTGTCAGTTCTGTTTATCACATTTATCCCTAATCCTTCTAGGTATCTCAGACTATACCAAGGTGCGTGGAGACTGGAGCAAAACCTTGTGTAGTGATGTTCAGTACACTTCAAAGTACTGTGGTGGTAATAACGTTAGAAACGTCAAGGATCTGGGCTGAGAAAAAAATCTGCTGGTTTTCTGATTGTGTGTTAAATATTAAACAAAAACGTGCTCTAGTTTTCTGATACTGATGACAAATACCTAAACTTAAACCTCTTTATCCTGAATTCACTTGGCTGTGTCACGTTTCAGAACGTTTGGTACTTAATATAAGGCACTAGAAATATTTCAGCGCGGCCGCAACATCTTAAAAGGTTGAAAAGCAGAACACTACATGTGTGCATGCATGTGTGTGTGCAGATATTTTTAGTTCTTAGGTGAGGAAGTGTGGGAACTGTATGTAGATGTCTATACACATGTAAGCAGGGATAAAAGAATTACCCCTTGATACAGTTTTTACCACGTTGCAATATGTTGCCATTTTACAACTCATTTTTCTTGGGTTCTGTGATTTTAAGAAGATTGTTAAATCAGACTTCGGTTCGCCTTTTCAGGAGGTTATTGTGAGCAGCTTTTTTGTTCAATGTTGATCCCTTTTGTTTTTCATCCTGCAGGCCACAAAGTAATGAAGTGAAAGTATCTATCACAATGAATGTGGCAAGATGAAGTTATGAATTACTTTGTTATTCTTGCTAGTTGCGATTTGGAGACTTTTTATGTCACTGTTCATTTTAAATGCAAAATTTCTTTGGACATGTTTTGTGATGTGAGTTTGAGAAAGTTGTTAACAGCATACTTCATTCTGTAATGCTGAATGTCGTGTTGCAGCCAGTAAGTGCTGGATGTAGTTATCTTGTAGATTGCAAGCGTGTTGGTCTCGGTTACCTAAATCTGACATATCCAACATGCTCCTGCTAGCTTCAGCATAACTAGTCATCTGTTTTGACAGCAAAATTACGAGGAAAAACATTTTTTTTTTGTCAACTTCTTTATTTGCACTACTTACGAATACTGGAGTTTACTGGGACAGGGTTTTTTCTCACCATGTGAGGTTTACTTGTGTGTGGGTAGGTACATGTGTTTGTCACGTGCTGACAATCAATTGCCTCAACTGTGTGTATACTGTATGTAAATATGAACATATTTTTCAAGATTAAGGGGGAAACCTGCACCTTAATGGTGGTAAAGCTGCTCTGTAGAAAGGTGGCCCCGACTCTTACCCCTTTCTGTCTCCAGATAGATGTGGCTTGTTTTACTTCTTTAATGAACATAATTTTCCTGGAAAATTTTAGTTCCAGGGAAATTTTACTCAATGTTTAATGTATAGCATGTTCAGAGAACTATATTTTCAAAAATTAATTTTGGTGTAGATTATTCTATGCTATGGCTGTATTTTAACCTGAAGTTTAAAGTTGTCCTATTTTATCATGAAACAATTGTTATCTCTTTTAAGTGTTCAAGTGTTTTATTTTCAGTCACAAGCTGGAAATTTTTGTTTGACTTGGCTTACAAATTTAAGTTGATTTGAAGACTGAGTAGTAACCAAGAATAACTTTTAGTAAAATTCTTGGTCATTACAAACTTGATACTGAACTCATAATCCTGGAGGAGGTGTGGAAAGCATAATGGGATATACTTGAATGGAGCGTATGTGCTGCATACAGAACAAGAAGATATTTCTGTTACTTGTAGACCTAAAAGTCTTATCCTTAAATTTTGCATATCTGTCACTGCCAAAAATATTGTTACCTTGGCACGTTTTTTATGGGACTGAAACCATTAGCTAGGTCTCATTTCTAACATTCATTTACATCATTGGAATAGTGGAATATGATTTTCTTTTATTTTTAATGGCTTGTTTAGGACAATCACCACCAAACTGAAGTTATAAATTGTCAGTCCTTTTCAAGCATCAAAAGCAGAGGGCAAATCCTCTGTATTTGCATTGCATTCTTGGCATAAATAAAATTGATCGGTATTTTATATTTTCTTCCGTTATTTAAAATGCTGCTTGTTGCTAATATATATGGGCCTTAATTTGTCTTTCTCATGTTAAAGTGAGGTAAATTGCTCCTAATTTCTCAGACTGCTGTTTGTTTTCCCACTGGCTCTTGAATAAATGTCACTTCTGGAAAGCTTTTCTGTAGGTGATTTGGGGGAACAGATCCCAGCATGGATGTTGTATTTGTGAATACATATGTCAGTCTGTCAGAATTTGCATGTTGTGTTAAGCTTGTGTTAAGCTGAAGAGCTAAAATACTCACCTGTCTCTTAAACAGTGATGGACAGCAGCGGAGAGCTGTGGGCAACTCGGTTCATCGGTAGTTTACGAAAGCAAGCAGTAAGTGGATTTTGTGAGGCTGATATATACGATGATTTCCACTTAGTCATTACACAGCTTTATTTTGAAATAGACTAAATTGTGGAACAATTTTTTTTTTTTTGTAACATAACAGCTAGCCATTTCTGATAAACTTACCTCTTAAGTTCGGCAAGTGTCAAGGCCTGCTATCATTAGAAGTTCAAAAGCAAGCTCTGGAAGTCTGAGGGCACCTCACAGCTGCCAGGAATGGATTTAGTAAAAATCTGCCTCACGTTGTGTGACTTGGAGATTTTTTGTGAAGAAAAATCACAAGTTGTTTCTGTCTTTATTTATTTACTTTAGAATAATAAAAAGAACACATCTGTTTATTTTTTTTTTTTAATGTAGTCATCAGATTTCTAAAATAGATAGCATTGGGGGCAAAATGAATTTTATAATAGGTCCATCAATTATTTGTTCTATCACAAGGGATTACTAAGCTACTCCTGTGAGGAGCTGTGTGTGAGAACACTTGTACAGTAAAACTTCATGTCTGTACAGTAAAACCTTGGCCTACATTTTTAGCTTGTGCACAATGGGCAAAGTTGATTAAACTGTTAAAAAAAATTACATGGTTGTGAGCTCCTGGTGTTTTATAGTCCTCATCCTCCCCAGAACTGATCAGAAAACAAACATACAAAAGTATGAATGAAGCAACCTTTTCAAAGAGAAATGAGCTTTGTTCAAAAACAGGTGGGACTTGGAAGTGACAAGTACTGGCTTCTGACACTGTCCTTTTTGTTCATGTGGTTCCTGTTGTTGTGCTAGTCTTTCACGCTGTTTATGTTAAAACTGAGTATTAGAAACTTTATGGCTTGAAGTATACAGTAGATGTGAGTTAGCGATCACTCTAGATAAACCACTTCTCAAAGCTTTTCAGTAGATAGTACTGGGATATGTCTGTGTGTTTTGTGTGCCGGTGTTTGATGATTACTTTGAAACAAGACTTCTTACTGTTTACTTGCAAAAAGTGCATACTTTTAGGATGGCTATAACTGACTGGTTTATTTATGAAGAAACAACATCTGATTAAATAAAATTGAGTCATTTAACATTTTTTCCATATCGAGGATTCCAGGAAAAAAGCTAATAAAGATTTTTAATAATTAAATCAGACGCTCTTAATACGCTTTAGATTTACTAGGGTAGCTTTTATTTGCTATGAAAACCTAAATCGAGGTACCCCGTGCTGCATTTTTTTTAAATTTGTAATTCCTCTATTTTACAACGAATCTTTTGCTCTGTACTTGTCCTTGTAAGAATATGGGATACGCCGTCAGTTTTACTGGCAAAAAGAAACACTCTGCAAGGGTTAAAAGATTATTTTCTTACTTTTTTCTGTCACACCAGGTTTGTTTTCTCTGAACTAAGCTTTCTGAGGATTTTTACTACTTTAACATTGCGTACTCTGATCTCTGTCGCAGAAGGAACATAAGCAGCATGTCCCACTTCTGCGGGCAGGTTGGCGAGGCACGAGGGCAGGGAGAGAGCAGAGCCTGCGTGGTCAGGAGTGCTGGGGAGGGGCGGATCCACGCGGGCTTGGGGCGGCAGTGACCTGTGCTGTGTGATGTCCTTTAGCCTGGGACCAGGGAAATCCTCATCCTTAGACCTGACGTGGCACGTAGCGAAGATCATGTTGTTGGTGCATGTAAGCCATTACCTTACTGTCTTACTGAACTGGTTAATGCTGTTGACTGTTGTTGAAATGTGAATTGTAGTTACTGTTTGACTCTGTAAATACCTGCCAGAGATGAAATAGAATTATTTTAAATCGTTGTAAATAGAGATGTATAAAACTCGACACAATCTGCAATGCAGAAGAAAAAGAATTATATATATATATATATAAATATATAAAGATGTTAAATAAATATTGTGCTGTTTCTGAACAGAACCGGCGCTGCTCTGGGTTGGTTTTGTTATTCCGAGTGTGAGGGGCGGGCTCGGCCTTCCTCAGGCGGCTTCGCGTCGCCACGGCAACCGCGGGCGGCCGCGCGCTCGCCTGTCAGCGGAAGTCCCGCCCACTCGCTGCTCCCGCCGACAGGAGGCGGGAGCGCGGTCTGGGTGGCGGATTGGCTGAGGCGTGCGTCAGTCAGAGGCGGGCGGCGGTCCTCACAGCGTGGGCGCCCCGCACCCTCTCCGTGAGGGCGTTGGGTTTGCTGGCCGGCCGGCACGTTAATCCACTTCGGGCTCTTGCCGTCACCGCGAGGTGCGGTGTGGAGCCCGGGGGGAGCCGCCAGCGGTGAGGGCGAGAGGAGGCAGGCGCCCGAGGCCTAAGGGCCGGGGCCAGGCCGGGCGGTGGGCGCCGGGCGGCAGCGCCCCCTAGCGGCCGGGCGCCTCCGCCCACGTGCGTGAGTTTTTGGGGGTGCTCGTCGAGCGCCCACCATGAGCTTGGCGGAGTTCCGGAGCGCCGGCGCCCTGGAGGTGAAGTTCGTGCCCGACGAGGACGTTCTGAGGCACATCGCTGACGACGCAGGTACGGCCGGGCCGGCGCTCGCGGGGAAGGGGCAGCCAGCCCTCCTCCGGCGCTTGGGGTGACCGCCGGCGAGTTGTGAGGCCTTCATGTATCCTCCCCCTGGGCTGCCTCCTCAGCGCCGTGCTCGCGCCCCGCCCGGGGCAGGGGACGTGTCGCCCTCGGCTGAGGGCGGTGCGGAGTCGCGATTGCAGCTGCCCTGTGGCAGACGTGCGTGTGGGGCCTGGCGGCGGGGGCTGCCCCCCGCCCCTCCTCGACACCCCGGCGCGCGCCAGCACACAAACGGGGTCAGAGCAGAACGAGGTCCGGACGGTCGCTGCAGGAGCGCTGAGCTGCACTTCCGACTGCTTGTAGTGTCTACGTGAGGTGCGGAGCACCCGATCCACGTTGCTGCTCGTCCTGCTTTGAGCGGGGATCAGACAGGCGGTTTCCAGAGGTCTCTCAGATTAAGTTTGTCCGTGGGCATACTGGTGGCCGATACACTAGCTCTTCTTAGTTTGCTTCCTTTCTCAGCAGGGCAGGGGATGCAAAATGCACCCTCTTTGCGTGCAATTTTGATCTGGTGTGTGCGTCACTGCCGTTTTCTTCCCAAACTGGAAGCAGGTGTGCGTTGAAATGAGTCCTCCCACCAGCTGCAGTGGCTAGCTTCTCTGGTAAAGGAGGGACTAACCGCTCTGGGGCAGCTGATTGCCCTGATACAGACCAGCTGTTCTGTTAGCAGCAAGCCTTTTCTGCTTTGCATTTGCACGGCGTTTTGCACAGCGGTATCTTGGTCCGTGAAGGGGGAGCAGCTACGTAGTACTGCAGTAAAAGTAATGAAGTAATAGCTTTCATTTTAAAAAGCTTTTATTGCAATTGCAGGCATTAAAGTTCAGAAAGGCAAAACTCAGTTGACAGTCAATACGAAGAGACTTGTAAAGAAGCTTGAGGCTGTCTCAGATGATGAATCTCAGGAGGTCTTGAAGGAGAAGAACTATGTTGCTGCTCTAGGCCTATGTGGTGAAGGTACCTACAAATGTTACTTTGGGAGGTTCTTTTTGTATCAAAAAGTTGCACATTGTTTATGAAATTTTTATTGTGCACTGGCTAGCTCTAGCCGTGCTTGTGCTAAGAGGAGAGGATATTGATTTCTAGAATTTGTTTTATGATACTGATTTCATAGCATTTACGGTCTGAAGAGACCTTTGACCCCAACAGTAAAGCATCTCCTTCTTTATCCTATAGGTGGGATACTAGTATTTTTACAGTGGTTACAAGTAACATTTCTGTTCACAGAATCAATGACAAATGGCTCAAGTGTAGGTGGTGGTGAAGTTTACACATTCCAGACTCCCAAACGCGCCAACAAAATGGCAGAGCTGGGTATGTTTTCCTCTTTCTTCTTTCATCTTGCTCTGGCTGTGATCGTTTTGAGTATCTCTGTTAGTGTGATTTATTTCTTCATTTAAGTTATTTATTTGTGCTATTTCAGTAACTTTTATCCAGCTCTGAATTGGTTTTCCTCAGAAACAGAGGCTCGGCTCTAGAGCAAAGCAAGGGCGTGGTGTGGATAAGAGATACTTTATAATAAATAAATACACAAGAGTTAGGAGTCATTTAGTGCTGTAAGAAGAGCTTGTGTGTGTGTGCCAAAGGGTGGCAGGGCTTTTATTTTCATATCCTTAAAGGATATGTGAGAATAACTGTTCATGGAACAAAGAATTTGAACAAGCAACCAACCAACCCAAAAGTCAGCTGGGGCATTCCATATTCAGGTCAGTAATTCAACTTCAGCCTGAGCTGATAAGTAGTTGAAAGAGTTAAGCAGAATATAAGAACATGTCTTCTGGAGGACTGATGTGTTTGCTCTACCTGCTCCTCCATTGTGTCCAGTCAAGCGGTGTTAAAGAACTGAGTGGGTGTAACAGAACATTTCTCTAATCTTGAAGATATACAGTACTCCAGGGAGCAGAGCTTGCCCCGTCTTTGCCTAAGCAGTACTTTGAAATGAATTAACTGAGGAATTTGGGTTTTGGAAATTTTTGTCTATTCTTGTTTATATTAATCTCGAGGGAAAAATTTAAAAGGATGTGTCTTGTGCGCTCACTGAAATAGCTGGGAAATTAATACTTAGGGAGACTTTTTCTGATGTATGACTCCATTTGCTTAAAAATCAAGTTGGAAGTTTTGCACCTGACGTGTGAAACTTCTTTCCTTTTCGTGTCTGACAGCGTCTGAATTAGCCCAGACACCAGGACAGAGTGCCGTACCTGATCCCTCTGAGTGCCCTGAGAAGAAGACAGACAAACCCTGTCAAAGCAGCAGTAAGTATATGGTGCTGTGAGGAACTGAAGCTGAGTGAACAGGTTCCTCTTTGCACGGTGAAGCAGGTGCTTGAGAATTCTAGTCAATTTAACTTTGTAGGCTGAATTTGCACGGCCTTTTGTTCGCCTTTCTGTCGCGTCTTATATTCTGTCCTTCTGGTGCAGAGAAAATGAACTTCTCACTCATTTGTTACACATTTGACAATTTTCTTTGTGTTCAACACAGATGATTGCACTTGAGTTAATGAGCTGTGCTGATGTGTTAAACACAGATGGGTTGTGAGTGGGGCTGTGTGCATGGGCATGTCTAACTTGTGTTGTGGATAACTTGGCAGGCCTCTAAGCACCACACAACCATTTGTTCGCTCCCCCTCATTGGGATGGGGAAGAGAAGGTAAAACCTGTGGGCTGAGATAAAGACAATTAATTAGGACAGAAAAATAATAAGAAGGATGATGGTGATGATGAAAGAATACACAGAGCAAGTGACGCACAATTACTCGCCACCTGCTGACCAGTGCCCACCAAAGGCAACTCTTTCCCCTGCCCAAGCTTTATTACCTATCATGGCATCGTATGGTACGGGATATCCCTTTGGTCTGTTTGAATCAGCTGTACTGATACTGTTCCCTCCTTGTGCTCTCCCAGTCCGTTCACTGACAGTGCAGCATGCAAAGCTGAAAAGTCTTCTCTTCAGTCTGAGCACTGATCAGCAACAGCCAAAACATCAATGTGCTATCGAGATTATTTTCATCCTAAATCAGAAGCATGGTACCATACCAGCTACTAGGAAGAAAGTTAACTATGCCAGCTGAAAAGAGGGCAACTTCACAATTTATCGTATTGTCTTTTCCCTGCCGTTATTAAGTACTTCGAATGAAGGTACAAAAAGTCAGTCCAGGTCAAAATTGGCAAGAGTGTGTTACTTTGTGATCAGAGTCTGCCCTTAGGGTTGGGGCATTTTGCTCCTTTTTCAAAGTCTTTCAGTCCCCTCCTGTTGAGGGCCTCCCACAGCTGTGACCAAATTAAGAGCTGCCTTCTATGATAATAATGTTCACTGTCTTTGTTCTCTCATTTCCTGCCTGTGGGGAACTAATAACTTCCCCTGTACCACTCAGGGAGCTGATATTCTGGTGTAGTGTACCTTGGAACAGTGGATGCTTGTTTTTCTAATAGAGCAGCTTGTGCTTCTGAAAATATGCAGTACTCTGAACTATGCTGTTTCTTCCCTTGCAGAACGTTCAGGTTCAAACCAAGCTCAGCAGAAGGTGAGTGTTGGTACTCTGTTGATTTATCACTGTATTCTCCCCAGCACTTCTAAAACACGAACCTGCAAATTACTACAGTTCTGGAAAGGGCCCTTAAAAACCACACCCATGTTACACGTCTCTCCTAATCCAAGTGGGCAGGGGTAGCTTAAGTGAGAACTGAAATTGCCACTAATCAAGGCTATGGAATTGAGTCAGTATGCTAGTCAGTGAATTTGACAGCTTAATTAGCGTGGGTGGAGACTATTTCATTGCACTGCACAAATGAGGGCATTAAACAGTCTCTTAAATATGCAATTAAACCCATAGCTTTCCACTTTCTTACCAAAGGAAGAAACAACCTTAATTATAAGCATAGCAGTTCTGTTAGGACAAGAACTTAAGAACGGTGGTGCTGTTCCATTTCTTAATTTAGCATTGGTTTATTTAAAAAAAAAAAAAAAAAAAGAAAAAAGCAAAAAAACCCTGCATAAATTGTCATACTAGAAAAGATATCCCAGAAGTTGATGTCTTTTGTGATTCTTCAGAGGCAGATATGCAGTGTACACACATCAGTTGTGGTGGTTAGAGAGCAAGTGCTGTGAAACAGCTGAGTTCCTGAAACAGCATAACGTTGTTCTAGAAATGTGCGTGCAGAGCTTTTTGCAGAATAAGATTCCTGGATGGGCGATGCCTGCAAGAGATGCTGCTTTGGGATGCCACGCTCACTGCTTGATGATGCCATGTTTGCTTTGAATAGTTTAACTAAGATAACATAAGTATTGCAAACCTGATCTGGTGTCTTTGTCAGGTGCGTGGTTTGTATTCGTGTAAGGAATACGTGCCTCTACAATTTCATGAGTCTATGCTCAGTTTCTGTTTTCTGTACCCCTTCTGGGCTCTGAATTCTGAGTGGTCTGCTGCTGTTCTGATAGTTGTTTTCATAGTTGACTTCCAAGTGATCCTGAGTATGCAGTGTGATGCAGAAGATAAATGACTGCTCAGGGGAGCAGAAGCATTTCCAGTTTGTCTTCTGTCTGACTCTTGCTATGGGGCCAAAGTTGACATCTTGTTTATAGATTTCATCATTTTTTACTCCTTATCCCAGGATGTTAGTTAGAAGAATTAAGCCCTTTTTGGAACCTGATCCTGCCTCTATCTAGCTGTGAATGGGAACTCTCCAGACTTATTGCTTCTGCTCTCCCAGTTTCTTGTGGGCTGAAATAGCTTGGAAATTAATCCTGATTCTACTCTTAGCCTGGCGGAAGGCTGTTTTGGGAAGTTGTGTGTGATTTCTTATAATGTATGCGTTTGTTTGTTCTTTTTCTCTTTTTTTCTGCCAATACAGACTAAAAAGAACGAATTTGTGTCCACCACACCTTACAGGCTCCGAAAGAGACTAGCAGGTAAAGATGAAGCTTTGTAATCAGCTTCTGTAGTCAGTGAGGCACTGTGTTCAGAGGAGGGTGGTTCACACCTGCTCGCAGGCTTTGCCCTGTAGCAGCAGCTGAACTGAAGCAGCCTGGTTAATCCTGCAGAGCGAACAGAAACATCCCTAGGGAAGTCTGCATAGACCTTTTCTATACATTTTATTATGCAGGATTAGGGCAGAAGGGTTAGAAGCACCCAATTGCTGAGCTTCAGAGATGCGATCGGAAGAGGCAAAACTGAGTAATCCTATCTGTGTGTTGATACTTCACTTTGGCACAGTTACTTATGTTAACTTTTTTCAGTAACTGCTTGTCTATACACTCAGGCTGAGACCAGAGGAGAGTTCAGTGTGTGACATTTTGTCTTCTATTTCTTTTGTGTTGAGAGACCAAGACTCAGCCAGATTCTGTCTGTACACTTGAATCAGCATTGTTCACAGAGATGTTTTACAAAACCTATTTTGCAGAGTGTGAACTAGAAGATATGCAAGTTGCATGATTGACACTTGTAAAAAGCTGATGTAGAGATGCTAAGAGAAAGAAGGAAATTGATTATCTTTGTATATTGACATTTTAGAATAGGATTATGTTTCTTAGTTGGTATCAATGGGCAGATTTTTACTAAACAATTTCTGAGTTGAAAACTAGGAATAAAGTGATTGTGTGTGCTGTCCTCTTAAGCCTTGTTTTTACTTTTCTCTGAAATATACTTAGGAATCGTGCTTGAAAACCATCGAGAGAGAGGTTATGCAAAATGCATTCTGTGTAAGAATTCATTGATTGCTTTTAAACTTATCTCCTAGCTTCAGATGCTCAATTAGAAAGTGAGAGTGAATATTCTGCGTCCTGCTCAGAAGAGGAGGTGGAAGAAGTCCAGAAAGAAGTCAGTACTGTTTTATCACAACAGAAGACCCCGGCAAAAACTAAGGCTGTATCTACACCTCCTTCTAGAAAAACCCTAACCAAAAAAAAGGACAAGATGGTGAGTGTGCAGAGAACACCCCTGAGCCAACAAGAGTGAAGGGATGGATGTTCAGTAACAATGTGCTGTTAGTGAACACACTTGGGTAAGATGGTCGTTTCAGATCAAACCAGCTGTGTTGGCTTTTGCTGTACTGAGCAATCGCTACTAGATGGGCGTCGTGTGAGCCTCAGCAGCTACAAAATGAGAAGGTCTGAGATTTCTTTGAAGGAAGAGACCTTGTATTGAGAAACCATGAGGAAATTGACTCTGTAGTGTTGAAAGAATCGCGCTCTACTTTCTGGCTTGGCGTTCAGCTTTATTTCCTTCCAGCACAATGGATGCCCCACAGTGTGTTCCGTTCTGTTTTTATCTCTGGGAAAGAGCCCTCTGAATGGGTTAGCTTTGGCAGAATGCTACTACAGAGACCAGTTTTGCAAATACAGAGTAAGAATTAATAGAAATCCAGAAGATAACTCATACTGGTCATCTTCAGACATGCTTGTGGATACAAGGGGAGAAGGGTAAATTGTCAGCAAAAGTTGACTAATCTTCCTGTCCCTTTTTAGAGCAACCTGGTAGAGGAATACTTTGAAGCTCACAGTAGTTCCAAAGTGCTCACTTCGGACCGAACGCTGCAGAAGTTACGGAGGAAAAGATTGGATCAGGTACACTTAAGAGTGAACTGCACAGCTAACAGAGTTTTAGGTTTTTTTGGTTGTTTCTCCCATCAAAACTGCCTAAGGTTGCTATGTTCAGTTTAACTACTGATGAAATTCTTGGTGGTAACGCTGATTTAGGCAGGGGTTAGCATTTCAAGCATCGTATCTCCTTTATGCCTCCCTGCTCTGAGCAGGACTTCTGCCAGCAGGCTGTTGCCTAGCTGTGTAGGCTTGAGACAGAAGGAGAGAAGTGTAGGGGGGTGTTACGAGGTGAGCAGACAATTGAAAGCTGTGGTTACTAGAACAGGTTAAAAATTGATTTTGGAGGAGAAGCAGAGTTGTAGAGACCAGCTGTAAAAATTACCACCAAACCAGCAGTTTTTCATTTAGTTAGGTGGTCTTGATTATGTGTAGAGGAGAGGAAGTCGTTTTCATTTGTGCATTTTGGAGTCAAGCCCTGTGCAGGACTGGGACAACTCTAAATGTTAGCACTTAGTTTTGGATCACCACTTTATCTCCTTTCAGTTTCTAGAAGAAATAAACTGTATAAATGTGACTGAACTACTGGTTTATTCTTTTTTTATTTTTTTTTCCCATATATGTCATTTTTACAGCCAGTTTGAAGTGAGCAATTGTACCTTAGAGAGACAAGTTCGTACAGGTGCCAGGGAAGCTTGCAAAAATACGTGAATACTCTTGTGTCAGTGACTGTTTTTTGTGCCTGTCTTTTTTTTTTTTTTTTTTTTTAATGCCATATACAGAGATTGCCTAATGCCTACTGTCATTTAGAATTGCTACCCAGAGTTAGCATCTGGATTCTTAACAAGTTCTTTCATAACAACTCTGAAGCTAAATCTAGGCTTTAAGTATTGGATCTCCTGCTGGCACTAAGAAAGTTCAGCAGCTCTGCCTCTCAGTATTTTGTTTGATAGATGCACTGGAGCTGCTTATTGCGTAAACAATTTATTACATGAAAAACAAAGCTGTTAAAATTGGAGAAAAAGGGAGGCCAGTGTAGATATGTTATCATTTGTTACATTACTGTGCTGTTCAAACATCAACACCTCAGCACGTTTTAAAGCTGAGTTAATCCTTAGGTTCTTGGTAGTTTGAAATTTGAACTTCTTGATATTTAGCTATTGGTTTTCAGATTATTTCCTTTCTGCAGTGTTTGTATTTATTTTCTATGATGATGTTTATGAGCATTCTTTTGCGTACACAGACTTATGAACCATTACTAAGCATGCTGACTGGAGCCCTTGTTCCTGTGAATAAGGTTGTGGTGCTGGTATTTTCCTAGTACGGTGTTTGCTCTTTTAAGTTCTGAGCATGTCCATGTTTCTATAGTGGTTTTCCTGTACTCAGCAGGAAAAGGCAAAACATGATGCGGAGCGGCACAGAGCTCATTTCTAGTCCTAGTCTGGTTACCATTTCCCATAATAAGGTCATTTACTCCCTACTATTTTCTTTTTTTTTCTTTCTTTCTTTTTTATTTTTTCAGTAGCAAAACTGTGCTTAGTTCTCACAGGGAAGTACATAGAGTAACAAGAATTGTGTGCACCGTTGGTGAAAACCCTTGTAATCCCTAGCTGGAGAGCATACTAGAAGGGTATTTATAAGGACTCCAGGCATACATCCTGTTTTTCTTAGCTCTGAATTTCTGATATCTTACTTCTTTTTCAACACAGCAAACGTTGCATGACCTTCTGCAAAAATCTTCCCTTGCTTATGCTGCTGAAATTAAAGAGTTAAACCAGCAATATGAGTCCCTATTTTCGAAGTGGATGCTGCAATTACAGTAAGTATTCGGTGAGAACCACTGAAGATACTTGGCAAACAGACACTGCTAGTAAATTTACTCTCATGTCAGCAATGTCCTGTGGATGTATGCAGCAGTGTAAAAGAAACATCCAAATGTGATACTGAAGGCAGCGACGGTTGTTCAGCACCTTACGTTTGTTCAGTACATTTTGAGTGAGCTGACGCTTACTTCTGGTCAAGGTGATGCTTTTCCTATTCCTCAAAAAAATCTTGTAGTGACTGTGACCCACGGTAAACATATAATACAATCACGTGTTGAAGGGCTGAATGTTTGTTAGCCTTCATTACCTTGAAAATGCAGTTCTAGTATCATTCTTGGACGATCTCATTGTTTGGCATAGATGTGTCACTACATTTTTGCATCTCCAATCTGCTAAAACGCTACTTCAACTGGAATGTATGTGCTGTACATCAGATTTCTTGCAGCTAACCTTACAGAATCATAGAAGAGAACTGCAGAATTCTTAGGGTTGGAAAAGACCTCTCAGATCATCTGGTTTAACCATTGTTATGCGTCTGCTGTGAGCTGAAGTTAAGCCTGGTGCTGACATTCCGTAGAAACATATTTTTAGACGCAAGATTGCAGTGGATCATTTTGCTTAATGATAATCAGAATGTATAGACTTGTACTTTATTTATTTAATATGTTTGTTCTCTTCAGCTTGGGTTTTAATATTGTGCTTTATGGACTTGGCTCGAAGCGTGATTTGTTAGAGAAGTTTCGTACATCTCTGCTCCAGGATTCTGTTCACCTTGTGGTTAATGGATACTTTCCCAGCATCACTGTGAAATCTGTAAGTGTGAGAAAAGCTCGTTTTTATCTAACCACTCTGTCTTACAGATACCTCTAAAGTTTTCAGTGTAAAATGTTGAGGAAAGCTTCCTACATCCTGTAGCAACAGGCTCCTGAATGAAGAACAATTCCAGTCTCTTTTTTTAAGAGTTCAAAGAAATGAATCATTGTGTTTTCAAAAGAAATGCTGTTCTTATCAGTAAAGTATTCCTCAGTCTAAAGAATTATGTCATAGTTTTGAGAAGAGCTAGCAATTTCTTGTTTATTTTGACTGTTTGGGGAAACTTATGGTAAAAATCGCAGTGTCTCTGTCGTGGCAGTCAAAGATAACTTTCAGATTTCTGCAGTGGGTCATTCAGTGCCAGAGCCCTTCAGAAGGGGTAGTGCTGACTGCACTTTTCTGTTCCAGGTTCTCAACTCCATCACAGAGGAGGTATTGGACCACATAGGGACCTTCCGCAGCCCACTTGATCAGCTTGAATTCATCATGAAAAGATTTAAAGAAGGTAAAATGACTTTTATATTTATATATATTTATATATTTAAACGTGTAAATGGTAGATGCTTGCTTTTAGGAAAACCTGGATGTTTTCTTTGGTCATTATTTCTATATGTGCTGTTACAGTTTCTTAGTCTGTTGTAGCTAGTGCTTTCTTGTCCTGTAGTTTATGCCACTACTGTTGACCAGGAATAAATGTATATGCAATTCCATGCTGTCAGTGTTTAATGTACAGGATTCTATAAAAAGGATGGAGGACAGTGTGAGTATTCTGGTAAGCTGGAGGCTACCCAGCCCCTTGGCAAACAGAAATGCTCATCTCTTTTGCATTTAGCATGGTGCCTCTGTGCTTTACTCGTGATGTTTCTGTAGCTATGTTTCGTGATGGAACATGGGATAGCTAAATTTCAGTTCCATGAGGGAAGGTGGCTCTGAGTCACTGCTGGAGGACCTGATATAAACTTCTCTGAAATGAGCAGCACGAAGAACTTGCAAACAGTTTGAATGACGTTGACTGATCCCAAGTCACTTGAGCTCCACTGGAAAACTATGCTGCCAGGGAGGTTCTTTCCATAAATTTCAGAATGGGCTGAATTAAGGCTTGCATGTACCTTGTTTAGTGGAGTAGTAGTGTAATTTTAACATATGTGAATACCGACACTAAGATGAAATAGAAGTGTCAGTTCAAAAATGGCTTCATAATCAGAGTTAAATGGGTATGGGCACACTGAATGCCTGCTGAATTCTCTTTGTATGTATGCTGTATTGCTTATGCGCACAGAGGATATTGCTGTGGAATCCTGATTTTGTAGGACATAAATGTTAAAAAGTTTACGCTTCATTCTCCATCCCTATCTTAATGTTTCTGGTGGGTCTAAGTGAAGATTAACTGATTAACAGCAGTACCTGCTTGAATCTGCTTAGATCAGTCTCATGTATTTATTACAGTTGATCTGACAGGGAGTCTGAGGAACTGTTGGTTTCCATTGGCAGCCAAGTGTATTTTCATGTGCACAAGAAGTGGCTACTCTTCCAGAATTGTTTCTGGAGAACCAGGAAAAAGCTGTTTCCTGGGAATGAGTACAGCATCAACAAGCTAAGTTGGAAATCTTAGCATCTACTATTTGCATTATCCAGGCTAAGTCTGTAAATTTCCTTGAGTGCACAATGGGAAAGATTTCTAATCAAGTTAGTGTGTTGCGGATCCAGTCCTGAATAGAAGGTGTATTTCCTCTGTGTGAGAAGGGGCTTACGGATCTTACTCCTGTAACTCAAAAGCAGCTGAACAAACTGTGCTTAGACATCTCTCCAGAACTACATTTGAATGATCAGAATCACAGGACTAAAGACTACAGTGGAAAGGACAATCCCTGGTAATACATTGAGCAAGATGAAAGTTTTGTTGTTTCTTTTTTTTTTTTTTTTTTTAAATATAAACTTTAGTTGCAGGAAGAACAGCAGCTGTGATAAAAACTGACATATAAGGAACTGAGAGAGAGCCTTTTAGCTGCTCAGAAATACAGAGTGTGGTACAGGCATCTGAGTAAGCTGTACAGGGAAAGTCGTTTGATACTGGAGTGGTGAATGTCGAGCCTGGTGGAATAGACTTGTCCTAGACAGCTCTGGGAATGGGAAACTGCTTTGTGTACAGTTTCTTTGATTGGTTCTGTGCTGTTTTTTCTGACCTTGCAGATTCATCTTTAGAGCTCTATGTCCTCATTCATAACCTGGACAGCCAGATGTTAAGAGGAGAAAGAAGTCAGCAGATCCTTGCACAGTTATCCTCTCTGCCTAGCATTTACCTCATTGCCTCTATCGATCACATCAATGCTCCTCTCAGTGAGTCCTCTTGGGCCTAATGTAGAATCTGCATTCTACTTCAGGCCTGCTGAGCATGTTCCATAAGCTCATGTATTGCTCTTGGTGTGCAAAATAAACCTGGTGATGTATGTATGGCTGAAGTAGCTGGAAGTGCTGATTGGAACAGTGGCCTCGTGCAACCCAAACTGTGCAAAGATGCTAAGAACTATCAGTCTTGGATTATAATATTGAAAACAAACAAAAAAAAAAGCCACCACAAAAGCAACAAAAGAGCAACAATGTTCACAAAACAAGCAAAACAACCTCCAAGCTTCTGGCACCCTTTAATTTAGTGACTTACTGAAATGGAGATTGGATGCTATGTCTGTCACTACATTTAAACAATTTTATCAAAAATTCTCTTCACACTGCTGATTCTGGAATGATTTACAGCATGCCTGTGAAGCTGGTATGAAAAGGGGATGTGTGCAAATCTTCTGTAGTAGAGAATTGTCTTGCCCAAACTGCAACTGTTCGGGTGCATGTACTGTTAATTTCACAAGCATACGTTTTTTTCCTCAAATACTTCAGTAGATCTAAGCACATTATAATATTGCTTATTTTGTACCTGAAAAAAGCTAACCCTCCAACTTCTGTCTGTTCTTTTTCCTTTCTGTCTAGTGTGGGATCAAGCAAAGCAAAGTCTCTACAATTGGCTTTGGTATGAGACGACCACATTTAGTCCTTATGTGGAAGAAACATCTTATGAAAACTCACTGTTAGTACAGCAGTCTGGATCTTTGGCTCTGAGCTCCCTAGTGCATGTCTTGCACAGCCTCACTCCCAATGCCAGGTAAGACACTGACAGACTTCACTAGGTTACTCTGGACTTCTGTGTTAACTGTTAGGGATTGCCTCCTGGGAGGCGTATGCCTGTTTTCTGACAGCAGTTTTCCAGATGGAAACAATGGGACCTGGTTTTCATGTGGTTGATTGCTTTAAATAGAAGTAAGCTCTAGCCAGCGACTGCATGTGTGCACAGAGTCCTGGTCACGAGGAAGAAATAATATTTGCTAATGTTTTTTTCTTTGCATTTCCCCCTTTCATCCCTTTACTTAGGGGGATATTCAGACTGCTTGCTCAGTACCAGCTGGAGAATAAGGACAACCCATCTTACCCAGGTGCATACCTACAGTTTCCTTACTTGTTTGGGGTGGCATTGCTAGCTCAGTCACAGTGGCACTGGCTTTTTCTTTTCTTTTTTTTTTTTTTTAATATTATCAGCAACTTCTTCGTTCAGTGAGTCTCGGTAGTATAGACAGTCTTTGTGTTAGTGCCAGATTCTACCCTTCTCTTACTGTTGTTTGCTTTCATGTTTAGATGTTGTTGGGACCACTGGGGCGACTGTGGGGTTACAAAATTAAAATCAAGGGAGAATATGAACTTGCACAACAGCCGTGCTTAACAGACCAGGGGAAAACAGGAGATTCAATTTCCATGCTGTTCCTAAGTAATCTCCAGTGTGTCCCTGCTTTCAGGGGTCTGTGTGGAATACTTCTGTCACGGTCTTAACAGATGCTGCAAAGGATGAGCAGCATGTTACTGGTGCAGAAAGATGGAAGTAAGGTAGAAGAGTTAGAAATTGAGACATTCATTATGCTGGGAAGTGCTATTAAAATTTTATTAGGCAGACAGGGTGACTAGAATGGGAAATCAACTGTTTTCTGTTGATTACTGAATTATTAACTTGTCCGTGTACTTGAAATGATATTGTTGCTGTAGACATTGTGGTGTAAGCCAAAGCAATGTTTGTAGATAGGCAAAATGTATATTGTTAGACTTGAAAAAATGATTTCAGATCCTTGTTCTCACCCTTCTCTGTCTCCAGGCCTCTCTTTCCAAGACTTCTACCAGCAGTGTCGAGAGGCCTTCCTTGTAAACAGTGACCTAACGCTCAGGGCACAGCTGACAGAATTTAGGGACCACAAGCTCATTCGGACCAAGCGGGTGAGTTGCAGAAAGACAGTAGTTCTGGGGATTCATTTATCTTAAACAAAAAGCTGCTTTCTTCCTTAGAAGTATACCTAAGACACGAGTGTGTGGCTCGCAGTGAGGCTTTGCAGTTTGAAGTACCTGGGGACTAGCAAAGCGCTGAGATTCTGTAATTGCAGGTTGTTCTGTAACTCCAGTCAGTGAACACTTCATATGGATAGAGGGCTGTAAAAACAAACAAAAAAATAAAAACCCACAACCAAAACGGAAGAAACAAGTGTGGTTAGTTAACTCAGCAACTTGCAGGTCTCTGTGGAACACAGCTTCCTGAAGACCTTGAGAAGTAATGGATGTTGGAGCCTGACAGCATGATTCAAATAGTTTCCTGTATTTGCATGGCAGAAGAGTGCAGAGTAGTCCTAATAATGAGGGAGTGTAGCACTGCTAGATGTGGGACTATGATGTTGAGGAGATGTGTAGCGATACAGTAGCGTAGCCCACCAGAAGCTTTGTGTTTTCCCAGTATTTGTGCATTTCCAGTATATCTCTAGGGAAATGTTCCTGGTTTTAGCCATGTAGTCTTCACAACGCTTGCCAGCTCTCATCCTGGCTGCAAGTATTAAAAGTAAGTGTTGCAGTGCTATCTAATGGCTTGCATTGCACTATGCACTGGTGTTAACAGAATGTGTATTGCGTGTCTGTTCTCAGGGAGCTGATGGTGTGGAATACTTATTAATACCTGTAGATGACAGTACCTTGACCGACTTCTTAGAGAAAGAGGATGAAGATGTGTAACGTCTGTCTGTTCCCAAAACAACTATGGCAATTGCTCTCAAGGGCTGCTGGAGAGGGGCCTATACTCAGATCTTTCTCTTCAGCCTCAAAGCTGCTGGACTGCTTACTGAAATGTATTAACTGTAATGAACAATGTTTCTTGTTTGCTACTTCAGGTAGTTCCGAATGATAACTTCTACAAGCAAGCTATTTCTTGCTCTGAAGTTAGATTTATCTGCTTTGTCTCTTAGCTCAGACGATGCCCTCTTCATATCTACGTAGCCAACTATAGTCAGGAGAACTAACTTGATAAGATTGTGCCTTCTGCTCTTTATCAGGTATAAAAGCTTGGTTGGAGCAGTTCACATGGGAAGTGCAAACCACTAGATGGTCAGAGCTTTAGTTTGTACCAGTGATGGATTTTTTTTCCTCAACTGAGTGCTTTCTGGCACTCCTTTACCAGCTAGACGAGATTGGCTTCCAGCATATGCAGAAGCCAAGATTTATTAGTGCTATGAGACCTGCATCGACTGCACAAGGAATATGAGCAGGTTTGGGATACTGTGAGTAACTTATTAAATTCTGGCAGTGGAACTGAAGGACTTTTCCCCAAAATTGAATTCTTTTATCAGAGGATTTAGGTAACAACTTGAGTCCATCACAATTTTGATTACCTCTTGGTGCAGGTGAGATGGTCCAGCTTCTTTCGTCTACTTTCCAATTTGTAATCCAAAAATATGAAGAGGCTGTGAAGTTTAGTTTACTTTATAAAAAAAAAAAAAAAAAAAAGTTTGTATATATGTATTTTTTTATAATAGGAGTATCCATTGATCGTGGAGGAAGCCTTAAATGCTACTTGTGAGCTCTCCCTTTTTGTACCCCTTAGAAGCTGGGAGAGTGCTGAAGTTTCACAGCTTTTCTTCACTGTGTTTCTCAGGTATGTGAGAGTTAAGCCCTAGTTTTGTCAGCTGTAGTCTGCTAATCAGACTTCAGGGACTCCGATGTCTAACACTTGGTAGCTGTGTTACAGCTCGATGTTGTAATAGTTCAAATCAATCAAATAAAGTACTTTATTAATTTTCCTTAGCTTCTCTCATCTTCCACATGTGTTTTTATGTTACAGGAAGATAAGAGATCTTTCTGGAAGTTATGTGAAAGTCTCATTTTCATTGTTCCAAATGTCTGTGCAAATCATCATGCAGGGTGTGAAAGACTTCAGACTAATTAAGAAAAGTATTTTATATTCTTTTCAGGTATCAAAATTAAAAATAGTTTTTATGCCTTGTAATGCCAGTATATAGCTTTAGAAAAGAACCAGAACATCACATGGAATGATACTGTTACCCCTCACTTGTATATACCCCCCAGTATACCCTCCACGGACAGAAGCAACAGGACAGAGGTTTACAGCCTGACTTTGATGTAAATTGAGAAAATGGGATAGCTACTTATCTCAGTGCCAAATTGATTCTTCAAATATAGGAGCTATTTAACTTTGCTGAAGTGTGATAGGAGGGGAAACTGGTACATGCCAGCAGTACTCTTCAGCTTCCTTCCCCGGAACATCTGAGGCAACGGGAGAAGGCAACAAGGAAACTTGAGGAAAATTCTTAAAGGAATGAAGGACTTATTCTCCAAGAAGACACCAAAGCTGGCTGCCCAGCTTAAGTGCCTGTACACCAACACACACTGCTTGGGGAACAAACAGGAGGAGCTGGAAGGCACTGTGCTACTACAAGACCATGATGTAGTTACTGTCACTGAAGCCTGGTGGGTGATTCCCAAGACTGGAATGTGGCTGTCAATGGTTACAAGTTCAGAAGGAACAGGCGCAGAAGGAGAGAAGGAAGCATTGCCTTCTACGTCAAGGAGGGAATAGAGTGTGAAGAGTTGTTCCAGAAGAATGGCCACAAGCAAATCAAAAGCCTATGCATGAGTTAGAGACTGAGGCAACAAAGGGAGCCTTGTGTTTGGAGTCTGCTACAGGCTGAGCCTGTTGATGAGGCTGCCTTTTTTCTAGCTAAAAGAGACATCACATTGCAGACTTTTGTCCATCTGGAGGACTTGAACCATCCTGATGTGCTGGAAAAGTAGCTTGGCAAGCTGTATGCAGTCCAAGTCTTGTACCTGCATCATGTCAACCCCCACTGTCAACAGGCTGGGGGGATGAAAGGATAGAGCACAGTCCTTCCAAAATGGACTTGAGTGTACTGGTGAATGGTAAGCTGGACTTGAGCCAGTGGTGTGCCCTCACAGCCCAAAAAGCCAACCATATCCTGGGCTGTGACAAAAGAAGTATAGTCAGCAGGTCAAGGGAGATGATCATGCCCCTCTGCTCTGTGCTGTTGATACCTCACGTGGAGTACTGCATCCAGATGTGGAATCCTCAGTGCAGGAAAGACACAGACTTGTTAGAGCATGTCTGGAGGAGGCCCACAAAAAATGATCCAAGGTATCAAACACCTGCCTTATCAGAACAGGCTGAGAGCAGCAACTGTTCTGCCTGGAGAAGGCTGTGGGGAGACCTGAGTGTCTTTCAGTGCCTAAAGGGGGACTGTAAGAAGGAAGGGGACAGACTCTTTAGCAGGGTCTGTGGTGGGGAAATGGTTTCAAAGTAAAAGGGGAGATTTAGTCTGGATATAAGGAAAAAGCTTTTTAGGATAATGGCGGTGAGGCACTGTAACAGGTTGCCCGGAGGTGGTAGATGCCCCATTCTTGGGGACATTCAAGGTCAGGCTGGACAGAAATCTGAGCAACTTAATTTTTAACTGGATGTCTCTGTTCATTTCTGGGGAGTTGGCTTAGATGACCTTTAAGGGTCCCTTCCAACTCAATTGATTCTATGATTTCTAACTGATGTTCTCCTTTGGAGGTACGTGTTTCACAGGCTGCAATTCCAAAACTCTGCAAAACACATTAGTTCCTGGCTATAGCTGCTTAGGCTACCATCAGAAGCACTAAAAGTGTCCGAACCTACGTTAGCTGTAGAGTTCAAAAACAAATGCTCTGACAGCTGTACAGCCCCCTCTTTTATTTGGAGAGAAATTTCCTCCCACTTTAATACTTAGACGTCTTTGTGGCATTGATAAGAATGATTGGTTTTATATGGCCTTAGCAGTTTCAGATAATACTGAATTTAGCCAACTTTCTTCATTTGTTTTTAAATGGAACAAGACATATGTAATTACACTTAAAGCATCACCTCCATTATGTCTGAGAATTCTATTTTTATTCTAGTAGAAAAACTGCAACGTAAACACTAGTAGAACTAGTTCCCTTGGTACTGCGTGTGTTGAGATCTCCTTGTAAATCACATCACTCTGCTAGGTGCGCTTAGAAGGCTGAAGAAGGTAACATGTTCTTAAAGTGAAGCAGGCTGGCTGTTTCCTGGTTTGAAGTTATTTTACTGAACAAGAGGGAAAAGTAAGGTATGAAAGAGGGGGCTTAAAATGGTTGACAGTGTGGCTAAGTTACATTAAAGCGAGGCTGGGACCAGAGGCTTGTCTCCACAAGCTGTACATCAAAGTTCTGGAGAGGATGCCTTCAGGGCATTCTCAGTGTGTAAGACTGCTAGGAAAGCCTAGGTAGCACAACAGCTTCTTGACATTTTACTAGGGCATTTCTAGCAGTGCTCCGCTGAGAATGGGCATAGTCTTCAGTTAGACCCTCCTCAGCTGAAGGACTGAGTTCTGGAGAAATATTTCCTAGAACCCTGATGATTTTAACTACTGCAGCTAAATCTTCCTGCAGTCTTCAAACAAAGCTCCAAGTTCACACAGGACTCAAATGCACCAAGTTGCTGTGTGCAGCACAGAAAAGATCTTGCTAAATAAGCTAGTTTTATTAACTAAATTTAAAAATATGTCATTCAGATATTTATAAATTTGCAATGGAAGTATTTTCAGTTTGTTTAAATATTCTTCTGATGTGTATGTAATCCAGAGATAGTAAGATAGTCAACTCCTTTTAAAAAGGAAACAAATGAAACACAAAACTCCTCCAGTCATTTTTGATAATGGAAACGCTACTTGGTCAGTTTTATTAATCCTGTAATTAAAAGCCACAAGTATAGAAATTGTTTTTAAAAGAAAACATATTCAATTAATCTGTCTGAGAATGGGAAGTGAGTTATAGCATATTAAAAAAAAAAAAAAAGAAAACCTTCCTAAGTTTTTTTTAGTAGAGAAACACTCCACTAAAAAAAAAAAAAAAAAAAGTTGCCAAAAAAGCCCCAAAGCAACCACCACCCTTACTTCTGTATTAATGGCAGGATTTACACAATTGAATGCTAGCACTAAATGCCTGAATTGTGCTCTATATAGACACGTGAGCTGTGTCTTACTGAAACTGTTAATGCAAACCAGTGATCAATACTGCTTTAACTACTATTGAGAGCTTTATTAGCTAAAATGTCAGTGACTTGTACTGACATAATCACAGTAAAGTAGAACTGCTGTGTAAGCTTGAAAATGGAGGCAAGTCAGATGTTTATATTTTACCCAAACTAACCCTTGGGTGGTATGATTATCAAATATGTGTAATAATATTGTATACAGTAACAGTAAATTTATTCAAGTGCAGCCCAGTTATTGAGTAAATCACATTTCAGCAGCCTGAAACAAGAATTTATTAGGAATCTGGCAGATGACAATCTATATCCCAAACACTGGGTGAACATACAATACAGTGCTGTACTGAACCAATTCAGAGCATCTTCGTTCAGCTTGTATTTGGATAGTCTGTGTAAGATACTACTAAACTCTTGACTGTGTTCTCTCACTTCATTTTTTTTTTCCTCCTCTCTCTCTCTTATACCACCTGGAGGGGATCTTTGTCTTTCTCAGACAGAATTATGTTGATTTTGTTCTGTAGGTGGATAGTTAGCATGTCACGCAGCTCTGACAAGAAGCCTCGTTCAGTGTTACTGTGTTCACACAGAATAACACTTATACCATTGGCAACTGCATCCAGAATGTCATGGTGGGACATCTCTCCTGCCAAGAGGGGAAAGAAACATGATGTTGATTTCTTGTAGTTGAGATGAGTAATTTATTTGTGCAATGTATACAGAATCTCAGCTAGAAGCTGGGAAGAAACCCATAAGGGGAAAATTAACAACACCTGCTCAGTCTAAGAGTACAGCACACTCCTATTCTGGTGTCCCTTGAAGGACATTGAACTGATATCCCCAGTGTACAATTGAGACAAAAAACGTAGAAGTTCCATGCTGTCTTTAAATAGTGGTATAATTTGCTACTTAGAGCAGGAAACAGTGTGCGGAGGTTGGATTTGGAAGTGGACTGTCTAGTGTCATGCATCTGCTCAACTGGGTTGCTATGATGAAGGAAAGCAGCTGAGACAGCTTTGTGAAGAACTGTCTTAGGGTCAGCTCTGTAGTGCTGTATATAAGGGGAGAGACAGAATGTGCCTTGCCAAAGAACTTGACTGAATTAAGCACACAATGCAAGGCATTCTTCACAATGTGGAGCAGGCTGTGGGGAGTTTCTGTTGCCCTGTCAGAACAAGGATAATGGACTGTGTCCTTGTCATCAGACACAGTGACTGTCATTATATATCCTTGTAAAGATTTTGTAGACAATGTTATTTTCCACTGTCTGAGAACTCTGCAGGGAACTGGGGAAATAACTTGCATCTTGCTAAAGAAGAAACAGTGAAATTCGCAAGAGATTCTGCCATCAAACACTGATTCTGTGTTAAAAAAAAAAAAGCACATATAGTAACACTTAGTTCAAATAACCATCACTGTGTCATACAGCCATCTGATCCACGTTACCTGTACTCTGTTATTTTTCTGTTATTCCAGTAATTGATTGATTGTTTCTCAGTTCTAACAAGTAATTCTTCTTGCCAGATCTTTCAGCAGCCAGACAACCCTCTTTCTTCTCTTTTCCTAGTGCCTGTTTTTATAAAGATAAAAAAACAACGTAGTCTCTTACCTGTGAGATAGAGGTCAGCTTCCATTCCCTTCAGGACACTGCTCCCAGAACCAGCACACAGAGCAGCTTTCTTCACTGGAGAATCTGCAGGATACAAGGTGCCATAAATAATTTCTTTCCCTCTGTTTAGCCCTCACGACAGTATAGTTATTGTGAAACAATAGAAATACCTTGATTTTATGGTCAAGGTACATTTATTGGAGGAAGAGACACAAATATCAGTTTGAAAGAGTCGTAGGCCCATAGCATCTGTAATAATAAGTAAAATCCCCTGTGTACCAAAAAGATGTGTAGAAATTTATCTACAAGGGGTGGGAGAGTTTGTAGAGAACTCCAACACTGTGGCTGGTTGTTGGCTACTGCAGATCAGCTCTTTTCTAGTGAGGTGTTGTTACTTAGGCATCTGAACTCTTTAGTTGGCTGCTGCTCGTTCCAAGATTCTGAAGTTCCACTACAGTTTTCCAAACGAAAGCAGCATTTTCACCCAAAAGCAGATTTCAGTGCAAGCTGAGAGCTCCTCCATGCCATTAAAAATGCGTTTGCTATGACTGCTGATTCTAAGCTATTGCATACCTCATACTGACAGGAAATTTTCTGTATATGTGTTATGTTCAAGAAAAGGGAGGGGAGAGGGGGAAAGGCGCATTATTTTCAAATTCAGTTAAGATTTTACAGTATGTTGCCATGTAACTGCTCTTGATTTAGGCAGAATCATACTCTACAATCCCACACCATTACAAGGAACTTCAAAATAGGTTTAAGTGCAATTGATAGCATTAAGAGACTTGTAACAAGGCTTCTGTGTCATAAGGTACAAAGGTTTCTCAACAAATCTGCTCTCAAGAATTCTAACAGCTGTGTTTCCTGGAAGTTAAGATATGTAACTTGGCTGAAAGGATACTTGCTCCATGTTTTAGTAGTGAGCCACAGTTTGAGACAGTTTACCTTCTCTGGACATGGATGGTTGTTCAGGAGACCACAAAGCATCTTTACTATTTTAAGGTGCTTTTAAATTTAACAATCAATCGCATAAGGGGTCATATTATGAGGCAGTACAGACTTAAGTCTGATATCTTGGGCAAAAATCTTAAGTTATTATATGAATTATTAAAAATATCCTATAGTCAGTTTGTGCTGTGCTTGCTTCACAGTGACAACCACCACAAAACATTTTCCAGTCAAAAACGACATTCTAGATGACATTCTTTTTGCATGATTTTATCACCAACATTCTAAAAGGCTGCTTCTTGTCTTTGACAGCGCTTCATAGTGTTTGCAAGTAAACCTGTCCAAGGCAGCAATATTTCACACACCTATACCCACACACACACACAGCTTGTTTTCCTGGAATAGTAGTTCAAACGGGCAGTGTTAGTGGCAGGCTTCCTTACCAAGTGTCTTGCCAGTTCCCATGGCAAGGCGGACATGGGGTAATTTGAGGTGGCTTTTGATACGCTCAATTATGTCTGACAAGGAGGCTGGCTCGCTCAGCGTGCAGAGACGTCCCATTCCAGTATGTGGCAGAAGAGGCTGAGGAGAAAAGAAATTCAAATTGCTGTGAGAAAGCTGACTCTAGAAGTTCACGTTACTTCCCATAATGCACAGAAATAAATGTATTGGGCGTTAAGAGTATGCACGTTACTGAATGTAACATATTAACTACAGTAGTTTTTGGAACCAATTTTAGAATTAGTTCGGGCCACAGTAATTTTCATTGTTTTGGAAAATGGATGTGGCTTTAAATGCTGGCCCACAGGCCAGTGTTTCAGAGCACTGAAAGGCAGCATAGGAAACCTGCAAGGCCAGCAGTTGCAGGATTTCAGTTTTTAGGATGTCAGCTCACACAAGCTATGTTGACTGGAAGTAATATACAATTTTATTACCTTCTGTAATAAGAGAATCTCAGTCTTGTGATAAAGAAGGCTGTTCTGGGACAATAATGCCACCACCTCCAGCAGTGCTTTCTGAGAGCAGTTCAGGCTGACTCGTGTTTGCTCCTCGTCATCAACCCTGAGGAAAGATGTGTTTGGTTCTGGCTAAGAGACTAGATAAAATTTCAGTGCTGTATTCTTAGAAAATAAAGGTGTTCTATCATAGAAGTCTCCTGTAGAGAAAGGGGAAATAAAAGATGTAACAGTCTAGCTTAGTCTACTCTCCTAGAGGAAATGGACGTGGGAATTTAACCAAACTGCACTCATTTTCTATTTCTTGTTATCACTCTTTGCCACTTTAATCCCTGTGATGCTACACAAGGTTGATAGTTACCATTTAATTTAATACAGATTGATCAGAAGGTGATAATTATCCCTTAAGTTTATGGATCTGTTGCTGAAAAAAATAGCACTTCACAGAAGAATAAAGTGGTTGCAAACAGTAAAACGCTTTTTTTTTTTTTTTTGTTCCAGCAACTTAAATGTTCTCAAGCAGCAGAAAGAACACAATGTTAGAGAGTGAAGCAGATACCTGACAGGGAGAGTAGTGAGACAGAAGGTCTCTGGGATATCACTGATCTTGGACAGCACTGTCTCTAGATTCTCAGCAGTGTCTGCACAGAATTCTACCCGGTGAGTGCCCTCAGTTGGATGGCTTGGAGCAGTTGATGGGTGCAGTGGGACAGAAGTACAAGCACCTGAGAAAACAGAGCAAGGACTGATTTTAGAAAGCTGAATGATGTGGCTGATACTTATCTAGCATGTATGCAGGAGAGGTGCAGCTTTGAACAAATTTCCCCTGACTAGAACTCAGGACTCTTGTCCCCTTAAGTGCAAATAAGTTGACTGATATGTATCATCTGTTACACTTAATACCATTCAGTTTTATCCTAACAGTTGTACAAAAAAAAAAAATCATTTCTGGTTTGTAAAGCAGGCTGGAAAAAAGACACAGCTGTTCTCATTTATAAGCCACAGCAGAAGATAAAAGTCTAAAAGAATTTCAGACGCTTTAAGTCACATAGGAACAATGAGATTATCTATAAATTTATAAATGGCAGGCAATGATTTAAAGTCAGCAGCCTCGACTCTAACCAAGATAGACAGCAAACACGCTGCACCTGTTCTGGCTGTGTCCAGTAGCACACAGGCACCTGGAAACGTCCTCTGGTGTTTGCAGCTGGTCTGTAGCACACCAAGGCATTCCTTGGAAAAGCCAGAGGAAAGGAAAGCACGGAGGCAAGGCTCCCGCGCGGAATAATTTGATGGATGTGATGAATACCAGGGTAATTGGAACCAATGTCGTTTTGTTTTGAAAAGTCTCACCGAGTCCCTTGGACAGCCAGTTGTTCACTCCGTGCGGAACGGCATCGTACGCCGTGTGCGGGGAGTAAATCCCGATCCTGTGCTCCAGAGCCCGGACCACCAGCCGCTCCTTCCAGGTCCTCCACGTCACCCGCTTGAGCGGAGCAAAGATGGGAGGGTGATAGGAGAGAACGAGGTCTGCGTTCCTCTGCACCGCCTCCTCCATCACCTGCTCGGTGAGGTCGTTGGTGAGGAGCAGGGTGCGCACAGCGTGGGGAGGGCTGGGCTCCACCAGCAGCCCCACGTTGTCCCAGCTCTCAGCCAGGGAGAGGGAAGCGAAGTCATTCAGGGCGGGAACGAGCTCTCTGAGGTTCATGAGGGAGCGGGAGGGCGGGCGGCCCGCGGCACAGATGCGACGGAGGGGCCGGCGGAGCAGCAGCATGCGGAACCGGCGGGGGCCGGGCCGGCAGCAGCGCCCGCGGCTCGCCGTGCCGGGCGGAAGTCCCGCCCGGAGCCGCTTTTAGCTCCGGCCGAAGCACGACGGGACTGCGGGGCGGGGCTTCCTGCGGGCCGCGGGGTGCCCGGCTGGTGTCCGCCGTTTGGGTCTCGTCCCGTGGTTTGAGTGCCGTTACCGTACGTAACGCCGCGGGGAGAAAGCTCAGAGCCGCGTAGGCGTTTTAGAATCGAAAAGATCTGGGGGTTGGGGGAAGGGTGAACCAAACGCTGTGTTTTCCCTTCGCAGGTGATTGCTAAATACCCGTCTACCTCGCCTTTTGATGAGCAGACATGGTGAGAACTAGAGCGCTTCTTACGTACTTCTGTGTTGTCTGAAATGTTCGTGTGTTGGAAAGCGAATGGCTGCTCTGCGTCTCACACGGTGACGTGTTGTACACTGATGCCGTGAAGCGTTTGTAATGAAAAGCGTGGGTTTCCATTTTAGACTTTTAAAAGATAGGGTGAAAAATGAGCCAGTTTACTGTTTCGTCGGTCTGAAATCATAATCAGACTCAGTCCTAAGGCAGTAAATTTTAAGCATCGTTTGGCTAATACTTGGTAATCCAGTTTGTTTCTTTTCCCACCAAGCTTTGAGTTGCAGGCACTATCGTAACCCTTCAGTGTACACAGCACTGTACATTTACAGGCTTCTAAGCTCGTTTCATTTTCTTTTTTATGATGGATGAAAGTACTGATAGAGATAACAGCTAATTTGCCACTTACACTAGAGGTACTGATAGAATATAATGTTGCTGCAGAAATGGCTTCTTTGGTGCTACTGAAGGACACTACTAAATATCTTGATTTGTATGAAGCAGTAACAGAATACACTCACGTGATTAACGTTTGTTGGCACATCTGGTGGTGCCCCAGTGATGGTTGGTAAAAAAGACAGATTTCTAAAACTAACAGAAGACAATGCAGTGGCTGCCAGCAGCTCAGTCCGACGAAATCTCACAGCACCGTACATTGAGAAAATTTGTGTGTGAAAGCTTTGTAAATGGTGATGTCGTGCAAATCATCATCAAAGCAGTGCATTTCATAAAGTCCGAGGGATTGAAGCTTTATCAATTCTGAAAGTTCGTTAAAAGCATGGATGCTGATTACAGGGGTGTTGTTAAGCTTTTTCTGAAGGAAGGTGGCGAAGTCACCTAAAAAGACTTTATGATTTGCATTCAAGTCCTTTAGGGAATCAAAAGGAAAATTTGTGTCAGAATTTGAAGATGAAAAATGGCTCACACATGTGGCACCTTTGGTGGATTTGACCGCTCACTTAAATGAGTTCTTAAACGTGTGTCTTCAGTGTGAAAATGAACTTGTTTCTGCTGTGTTTCAAACCATAACAGCGTTTGAAATTTAAACTTGAGTTATGAGGAGCACAAGTTACAGAAAATGATTTTGTGCATTTTGATGCATTGGCTGGACACAGTCCTTGGAACAGCAAAGGATATGCAGCCGTGCTTTCCGAATTGATAAAGGAATTTGAAAATAGATTTCAAGATTAAAAAAAAAAAAATCATCAATATTTTGGTGTATTTGCAACTCAGTTTTTAAACATATAGATACATTAGCTGTGAATTTTCAAATGGAATGTATAGAGCTGCAGTCAGACATTCAATTCAAATAAAAACTTAATCATGTCGCTTTATCAGACTTTTACAAGCCCTCTCTTACCAGGGAAAAATACCCCTTACTTCACAATCACACCTTATTCGTGTCAACGTTTTTTGGCAGGACATAACGTTTGTAAGCAATTATTGTCAAAGGTAAGGAGGGGATGAGTAATATTTCATCAAAAATCTCTGACAAACAGCTTGAGATCTCAGTAAGAGCTGCAGCCACTTCCATTGAAACACACCTTGACTCATTAGTTGGAGAAAAATGGGGTGAAATATCCCACTAGTTTTATGTTTCTGTTGCTGTTTGTAAAAAAATACATTTATAAAAAGGTTTTGTTACTTACATACATTAACTATATGATATATTTTATCTGTGGCCCAGGACAATTTCTGTTTGCCAGTGTGGCCCAGGCAAGCCAAAAGGTTGGACACCAGTGCCTTAGCAGCTGTAGTTTTGTGTATGTGTAACGTAATGTGTAGTTTTGTAGAGTTACACAACCTGGGGGCAGGTTATGTGTTGTGCCACTCACAATTAGCCTGCTCACTCAGAAGGCTGTTGTCTAATAATGCCCATCACTTCTTCCTCTGATTGGAATCCAGTAGGGTATGTGTGCTGCAGTATAACCTCCCAAAGCAGATATTACCTTGACTCTTCAAATTTACAGTGAAGTGAGCATGTAGGATGAGTAAGGCGTCTCTGAAATGTAACAGCACAAATTGGAGCTTCTGTGTTGTTGTGGCAAACTTGGTTTGGCGTGAAACCAACTGAAACCAATGGGTTCTGGTAATTCTACTGGAAGCGTTCAAGGTTTGTGACAGTAGCTTGCCTACGACCCAGTGTTGACACCGTGGTTATGTGCAGTGGGAACTTGCTCCTGTTCTTCATGGGAGCAGGAAAAAAATCTGATCTGTAGTTGTTAGCATTTCATTGCTGGCTTAATTATGCTTTGTGACTCTTTCTCAGGCTGTCACGCTGCACACTGATGTAGGAGACATTAAAATTGAACTGTTCTGTGAGCGAACACCAAAGACATGTGAAGTAAGTTGAATAACCAGAGTGGGATTGTGTAGTGTTGAAGCAAAGCAGTAGAAATAGTGAAGAGCACAGAGCGGGAGAGGTGTCTGTGCCAGCTAACGTTTTCAGATAATAGAGTATTCCATTTTAAGTTGGCATGGAACATGTTGGGCTGCGTATTCTTGGAGCCATGGAGCCTTAAGCTTCGCTGATTGTTTCTCACCGGGTAAGATTACTTGAGAGTTATTTCTCTCCAATTTCTGGTGTATTTCAGAGTGTCCTTTGCCCTTAAGGTGAAACTTGGGACATGGCCTGGGATTCCCATATTTGCATTGCTTTGCTCGCACTCAGACAGACGGGACTTTTTAAAAAGAAGTAAGAATCACTGCAAGTTTGTCAAAGGCCTCAAGTTTTCTGCTGTAAAATTAAGCTTACGTTGAAATTGGTTACTTTAACTAAATAAAAACCTGAGGCTTGAAGTTATTTATTACAAAATTGTGACACATTTACAAAATAGAAATGTGAATGCAAGGGGTATTTATGGATCTGCCTCAGTGCTCTTGTTCAAGTGAGATGGCCTTGTGCTGTCAGCCTTATTTAAATCCTTTTTGTCTGTGATATTGTCAAAGAAGCAACTTAAGTATAATTCATTATGACTGTTCTGATGCATTATTCTGTGGGATTCACTGAATAATGATTCTTCAACACAACTTTATTCTGTAGGAAACCAAGGAAGCAGGAGCTCTAAAGACAAACTGCAGTTTCTTGAAAATATAGCATGTAAAAAAGATTCATGGTTTTCCAGCTGTTTCTCTTTTGGTGATAGATCGTAAAATCATAAAATCTTTTTCATTGGGAGGGACCCTTAAAGGTTTGTTTCCTATCACTACCGAACCTGCTGTAGAGCTTGCTCCTTGTTTCTTCTAGCCCCCTTTTAGGCACTGAAAGACTGCTCTCTGAGGGTCTCCCCGGAGCCTTCTCCAGGCAGAACAGTTGCAGCTCTCTCAGCCTGTTCTGATAGGGTGGCTGTTCAATACCTTGGATCATTTTTTGTGGGCCTCCTCTGGACGTGCTCTTAACAGGTCTATGTCTCTCCTTCACTGAAGACTCCACACCTGGATGCAGTGCTCCAGATGAGGCCTTGCAGACACAAAGTAGAGGGGCAGGATCACCTCCCTCGACCTGCTGACCATACTTCTTTTGAGTATGCCCAGTTGGCTTTCTGGGTTGCGAGGGCAAATTGCTGTCTCAAGTCCGGCTAACAATCCACCAGTACTCTATCCTTTCATTCCCCATCTTGTTTTATAGTGGGGGTTGCCACTACTCAGGTACTAGACCTTGCACTTGGGTTTGTTTTACCTCATTAGGTTCACTTGGGCCCAGTGCAGGGGGGTTAGAACAAGATGATCTTTAACCCTTCCAACTCATGCCACTCTATGACTTGTGAAGCCCACATCAGACCTGTTTCTCCCCTCTTCGTATCTGTTGATATTGTCTGCAAATGGCTTCACTGTTGCCTGTTTGATTTTCGTATAACGTATGATTTTTTTTTTTTCTTTAATTGTGTTTGGTACTGTTTATAGCAGTAGCAAAAACCTAAAGAGGGTTGGATGAAGCCTGAGTGCTGTTTATGCTTTTTTCATAGCCAGCGGTGGTGTGGGACAGGGAGCAAATGCCATGACATGGTCACAATGCAAAGCAGAGGCAAAAATGTTCTTTTTGGTCTTGCCGTTTCAGTAACAGGGAATATTATTTCTGGCTATTTTATTAATATTCTTTGTTTCATATCCTTAGAATTTCCTGGCTCTTTGTGCTAGTAACTACTACAATGGCTGCGTGTTTCACCGGAATATAAAGGGCTTCATGGTTCAGACAGGGGATCCATTAGGTAAATTCTTTTGTCAGAGTCTCTCTGTAGAAAAATATACATAAATATTAAAGTAGAACATAAATAAAATATCAAGAAATACAAGGAAATTGTAAGCATCTATAATAATTATAAAAACAAAATGTAAATAAAGTTGATTAAAAATATCTTGTATTGCTAATGGAAGTTCTGATGATGTGAGCTTGCAGAGAAGCAGCCATTACCTTGTTCTAAATAATCTACTGCAGTATAGCGTTCTAGAAACTTTAATTTTTCCAGCTCTTTCCATTAAATATGATAGTTCTGCTGGCTTACCAGCAGTTGATCAGGTAACAGTTGCTGCTGTGGTTTCTCAAATTTCTGCCTAGAAAGTTACATTGTCTCTAAAGCAATTGGGAAGAATGTCTCAGGCAGCATCAGCTGCTTGGGAGAACGTCTAATTCAAATGCGTGTCTGTTTGCACTCATACTGAGTTTAATCTGAGGATATATCAGATTTGTTTGCTTCGCTTCTGAGTAGGCAGTTGTATAGAATTACGGCTCTGCTCAGTGTTAAGACAGGAAAACCTGGTTCCTGGCTCAAACACACAAGGGTGTCTGGGGCCTTTATTGAAAATTTTTATAATGTTATATTATTTTATTTCTGCATTTTCTAATCTGAAAATCCAGTAATTTATTGTGGTATTTCTTTGTCAGGCACTGGGAAAGGAGGAACCAGCATCTGGGGCAAGAAGTTTGAAGATGAATTCAGTGAATACCTAAAGGTACTTCTATGCTCTCAATATGCCGTTACGTTTTCAGATTAATTTTGGTTGGTGTGTTTAATCCAGCACAACACTGAGCATACCCATTTTGTAATTGCAAAATGAAATATAATCAAGGAAGAGTTAGAAAGCTTGTTGTTAAAATGGAAACATATTTTATTACTTGGCAAGTAAGTTTTGAGGGTTCTCATCAGGGAAAACAGTAGTAGAACCAATTTGTAACATAGTATTTTTAATGCACTAAAGGCAGAGAAGTGTTTTTTAATCGCAAAAGCAGATTTGAGAAGCTCATTATGAGTTGTGATACCTTAATTGTGACACCACGTTGTTGGTTGAAACAAACTAGATTAGTTTCTAATAATGCTGTGGAAGAATACCAAGTGGGGCCCCATCCCTGGAGATGCTCAAGGCCAGGTTGGATGGGCCCTGGGCAGCCTGTTCTGACGGGTGGCAGCCAGCTCACGGCAGGGTGTTGGTACTGGATGCGCTTTAAGTTCTCTTCCAATCCGAGCCATTCTGTGAGTCAGTGGTCATGTCACTGAGCACATTGTACATGTTGCAGTTCTGCTTACACAGGTGATGGGTTATTCATTTTGAGGTTTTTTTCCTCTTTCAGCATAGTGTCCGTGGGGTGGTTTCGATGGCAAACAATGGTCCAAATACCAATGGATCGCAGTTCTTCATCACTTACGGCAAGCAACCGCACCTGGATATGAAGTACACTGTTTTTGGAAAGTGAGTGACCCTACTGTACGCCTCTTTGTCATAGTGTTTAATGGACATGTTTATCTAAAAGCATGTGCAGTGCAAATTTAGATACTTCAGATTCTGAAGTTCTTTAAAATATTGGATATGTATCTGTGAAAGTTTGCTTTCCGCTGTCATCAGGATTACTCACGGCAAAATGCTGCTCCATTTTTCTTAAGACAAGGGAAATCAGTTGAGATTGGCATATTAAAAACTAGTTCAAGAATGGAGCTGAGTTGAGTTGGTGTTTTTGTTGTTTGTTTTTTTTTTTTTTTTTAAGCACACTGTTCCTGCTTTCTATCTCATCCCATGCCCAAATGGGTGCTGCCTGATTTGCACAAACTCCAAAACAACTGATTGATAAGGGTTTGCTGAGAAGCAAGAGTCTGCTGTGGAACTAGAGATGTGAATGGTCACACTTCTGTGTAGGTGAAATTGATAGTTGATGAAATTGGATGAGATTGTGTAAGATGCATTATTATTCTAAAATATTCTTATGATAACAGAAACTGCTGGTAATATACCATCCTCAAAGCACATGTTTAATCTCTGAGTCTTTCAAGTACTGCTTTTTCAACCTTAAAATCATGGTGATTTCTTTTGCTTGTTAAGAAGTCTGTAAGTCTTACTGAGGAAAAGTTGCATTTTTCAGGGACTTAAATATTTAAAGGAAGTGGATGAAAATTGAAAATGCTGTTCCCTTCCTCTTGCATTGTTCATAGGCATCTGAGCATAGATGTTTCGTTCATTTATGAGTTTGTTTAGAGGTGTGATTGAAAGTCGGGGTTTTTTTTTTGACATCTTTCTTAGGAAAGAGTGAAGGCTCTGGCAGGAACTTGGTCAGACTGACCGTGCAGTTGGAGGTACTCCTGCCCCAGCTGAATCAGAACAGATAATGCAGTTTGTGCTCCAACCCACAGTCCAGCATTCAGTGAACTGATGAACGTGGCAGTGAACACTGTTGTGCCATTAGATGTACAGTTGCGGATGGTTCTTAGCAATTTTGTATTTGAGAAGGTAGTAATCACAGGTTTGGAAATTGATTTTCCAGTCGTGGATTTCAGTAACGCACTGAGATGTTTGTTATGACCAGTACCTTTCTGCTGCTACGGTTAGTCATAGGTTATGTGCCAGATACAGTGTTTGGCTGCCTTACTTGGATCATTTGCTTGCAGAGACCTTGCACTGTGACGCTTAGCTAACTGTGAAGTGTTCTGCGGTTCTGCTTTTCTTCCAGAGTGATTGATGGCTTGGAGACCTTGGATGAGCTGGAGAAGCTGCCTGTGAATGAGAAAACCTACCGACCTCTGAATGACGTTCGCATCAAAGATATCACCATTCATGCCAACCCTTTTGCTCTGTAGCCGCTAACAGTCGTGACACATTTAGAGATGGGTCAGACCAACTGCTGGATTGGCGATGTTTGATGCACCATCATTTGGGGTTTCACTGGAGCTGGGCTGAACTGGGGTGCGCTGAGTGTGGGGTTTGGGGACCTGTTTTTGGGAATTGTCCCAGGGGAGCTTTGTGTTCCACAGACCCATGTTTCCACAGTGTATTTTGACTTTTATTGACTTGATTTTGACTTCTGAGCATTGCTTTTTGTACTTGTAAAATAAGACTTTCAAATACACACACACATATATTTTGCAAATCTCTCTTTTCTATCATCTTTCATAGTGGTACAATGTTGAAGCAATGGCCTTTGCACACTGCCAGCTTTCTGAAACCTTCCCGTGTCACCACTAACGTGCCTTATTGGTCATTTTTTCAGAAGGTGTAGTACCCTGTCTAATTTTTCCCCCTAGGTGAAAGCAGCGTTCCAGACAGAGAAAACTCCTCTCTGCCAGCGGGCTGAAGACTGCTTTGCGCGAACGAAGCAGGACAGCGGCGCGGCGGTGGGCGGGCAGGCCCGCGGGCAGCGGGCGGGGCAGTGCGGGAGCGCCGCCCGCACCAGAAGGTTCCGCGGCGCCTCCATTTTGTCGCGGCCGAGAGTCGAGAAGCGGCGGCAGCGGAGGTAGCGACGGCTGTCGGAGAGAGCGGCGACAACCCGGGCTGCTGAGGTACCGGAGCGGGGCCGCGCTGCCGGGCGGTGGGGCTGAGGGACGCGGTGCGGGAGCGGGCACCGCCGTCTGTCCGTGGGCGCGGCCCCGCTCGGTTCCCCCCCAGCTCCAGTCTCCTCAGGCCGCCATGTTGTGCGTCCGCCCCGCGGCTGAGAAAATGGCTGCGGCGGCCGCCGTGAGGGAGCGGCGCTCGGCGGGGAGGCCGGGCCGGGCCGGGCCGGGGGAGCGGGGCTGCGTGTGGTGGGGGAGGCCCGGGTGCCCCGGGCGTGCGGGCGCTGCCGCTTAAAGAGCGAAACGTGTCGCGGGTTGCAGATGGGGAGCTCCAGGCGCAGCAAGCAGTCCGAGTGGCGCGAGAAGGAGCGCTGGGAGCGGCGGCGCGGCGGCAGCGAGCGCCAGGGGAAGCGGAGATCGCCCAGCGGGGCCCAGGAGAGCAGGTGCTGCGGGAACGAGAGCTCCAGGCGGCCTCGCAGGTGAGGGCCGCTGCAGTGTGGTACTTGTGGGCCCGTGGGTGCGACTGGGCTGCTCCGGCACGGCGTTCTTGGGGAATGGAGCGGTGGCGTGTGGTGGAAGCATTTCAGGATTTACATCCTGAAGCCTAAACAGAAAAACAAACAGGCCAGGCTATGGAACGCCCGTCCTACGACGACAGGCTGAGAGCTGCGGCTGTTCGGTCTGGAGAAGGTTCCGGGAAGACCCGACATTGGCCCTTTCGGTTCCCGAAGGGGGATATAAGAAGGGAGGGGGGTGGAGTCTTTAGCAGGGCCTGTTGTGATAGGACGAGGAGAAATGGTCTCAAACTAAAGGAAAAGAGATACAGACTGTACATAAAGAAAAGGCTTTCTGCATTAAGGGTGGTGAGGCACCACCTCACGCCCAGAGAGGTGACTGATCCGTTCCTGGCGGGGGCTCTGAGCACCTGATGGAGCTGTAGGTTTCCCTGTTCATTGTGGGGGCATTGGACTAGCTGATCTTCAAGGGTCGCTTCCAACTCAGACTACTCTGTGTCTCCGTGGTGATGCCGGAATTACTTCAGTTGGGTTTACGTTTTGCTTCTAGTAAATGTTCAGAAGCCAAATCCATAAATGACCGGGAGCACCACGAGCGGAGGCGCTATGTGGAGGAGTACAGGAACGAGCACGCACAGGGCTGTGACAGCGGGCAGCAGCACCACAGCAGCAGGTCCTCGGGCCGCAGCAGGAAGGGCAGCTACAAATGGCGGTCCAGGATGCAGCACAGTGCCTGCCACCACCGCCACTCACAGGTGGTTTGTCCAGTTGTAACTGAGGGGCTTTTGTCTTAGGGAGATAAGCTCCCACTTGGGCAGCACTAATTGAGGGGGTTTGGGGAATAGATGAGCCTTTTTGTTCCTATTTATTGATGATTCTTTTGTTAGTTTGTGTTCTGTTGTTTTTTTTTTTTTAATGAGAACGTACGCTTTGTAGTTACACTCGTACAGCTGTGGAACATAGTCTTGCTTTTTGTTCGTTGGCTGTAATTTCAGCCATTAACGAGTAGAAACTATCAACTGTAGTATTTGTCCAGGAAAATGTATTATGACATCAGATATTTATTTCTGCCCTACTCAAAAATCCAAGTGCAGACTTTCAGACTTGCTTTTGAATACATATCACTGAAATAGCAAGGAGATAATGTCAGGTTTTTACATGTTTTTTGGTAATGATTAAATAAAATGCTTTAGGTCTTATAAATCTGTAGAATGAGTACAGTGACTGTCCACTAGCAGGGCAGTTTTTGTTACCTTTATCGTATATTTAACTGTTGAAAAAGCTGAAGATAAGATTTATAGTTTAATATCTTCAGCTGAGACAGCCTGAAGTAAAGATATGTGGTATTTTTGTGATTTAAAGAAAAGCTGTTACTGAATATTCAAATAATATTCAAAGCAGTGATTACTTGATTACTTAAGAGGGGTATTTTTATTTGGCCGCAAGGCTGTTTTATATAATGTAATAATTAAGTCCTTTTGCTATAAGAAATGAGGGCACTGAAAACCTAAATGAAAATTCAGTGAACCAATCTTTTTAAAGAAAAGACAATGTTGTATTTTTTTATTGCCTTGCCACTTTGAGTATCTCATCTGAAAATCTGTTCCTTGCCATGTTTTTCTCCTGTAACATAAACTATGTGCCCTGTGAATTTCTGGGGACTGAATTTGAAATTGCTCCTGCCAACCGTTTGTGGCCTGGCGTGTATCTGAATGCCCGAATGTCTCCCCGCTGAATGAATTTCGTATTCTGACCTGAATTGACTCGGGTTTATTGATTGGCTGGACCATCTTGGTGCCGTTCCAGAGGAGTCATCGAAGGAAAAGATCCAGGAGTGTAGAGGATGATGAGGAGGGTCACCTGATCTGTCAGAGTGGAGACGTACTAAGTGCAAGATGTATAGAATATTTTTCAAAACTTATTAACATTCAGATATAGTAATTTCTTTTAGCATAAGATGTGAGGGGGCTGTGGCAGTCTTTTCTTTCTTTCCTTTTGTTCTGTTTTATTTGGGGGGAGGGGTTGGGATGGTTAATGTTCTTCTGGAGAGCTTAAATGTATTTCTTTTTCCTTTCTCCCCCGCCCCCCCTTTTTTTTTTTTCTTCCCCAAAATAGTACTATGGTAGAATGTGATACCTGTAAATGTGCCTTGACGAGAGTTGTCCGATAATAATCTCTCAAAGTAGTTATTTGTAAAGAAGCACGGTCTAGAATAACCTTCAGTGCTAGCATTTAGCCTTTTCTGTTTGTTTTATTTTTATTTGCTTGTGTCTTTTAACGGCTGAGCAGTGTACGACTTCTGGGGCTGACGGTTCTTTTCTTTATAGATGAGATTGTTGCTACTTTGGGTGAAGGTGCTTTTGGAAAAGTGGTGGAATGCATCGATCACAAAGCGTAAGTCTGGTTTTCTTCCTGAGAACGCGTGGTTTGTTGCAGTGATAGAATCGCAGTGATAGAATCACAGTGTGGTTCATGCAGCTCTCTCAGTGATCTTATTTTTTTTATCCCTGTTAGCTGATAAGTTACTCTGTATTAACATTCTGACCTAACGCATTCAGGTTGTTTTTTTTTAATTCATGGGTGACAGCTCTGTGGTAGTTACAGATACTTTGTGGCTGGAATTAGAGATCAGACTGCTCCACTTGCTCATTATGATTCCATCTTGGGGAAGGTTTCTTGCGTGTTTAAGAGCATATACTGTTTGCTGTTGGAGAGTTTTTGCTGTGCCCCTTGAACTGAATTCAAACACGCATTTGTGCTTAAATATAAAAGGGTGTAAGTGAGCAGTGCATTGGGCAGAGTCTCCAGAGATGTGCCCTGAGCTGCTGCTTTAAATACGCCCAGATCAGCCCTGCTTCGTGAGTGTTGGCACGCGCTGTCCCAGCCCAGCATTCGTTTTGTGCCCCAGTGCCAGTTCCGCTTGCCAGAAGCAGCACCTAGTGTTGGTGGCTGCTGTGATATAATCCTGGGAGACTTAAGCAGGAAAAGCTTCACCTACTTGGCGAAGTTATTTTGTCACTGGTAATTTTGCTTCCAGGGAGTTAAACCCTTCCTGCAGTTAGGTCTTACCAGCAGATGATTCTTCCATCTCACATCGCTGTTGATGCCTAGTTGGAATTTTAAGTTTCCCCTTGGGTTGTGAGGTAGAGTTGTGTGCAGGAGGCAGTACTCCTCTCTGGTGTGAACGTGTACTGCATTGTTGTAGCAGTTGTGCAGAGCTGCTGGAGGTGGCAGCAGGAGGTAAACCAGTGCTTCGTTCTTCAAGAATAGCGCTGAAACACCAGGTATTGAGTATACTTGAAAGATTAATGCTTGAGCAACCAGATTTTACTTGTGCTCGTGTCTGTGTGGACCTTTGTTGTTATTGAAAGTCAGTGTATACTTCCAATTCTTGAAGGGAGCTTTTAAGCATGAAGGTGAGTGACTGTATATGGTCCAGTAATCTTAGGACACAGGGAAGTGGCTTTAAATTAAAGATCATAGAATCACTCAGGTTGGAAAAGACCTCAAAGATCATCGAGTCCAACCAAAGCATAACCATACTGTCCTAATTCTAACAAACCTATGTGTTGTAAATTTCCTGATGCATCCGGAAAAGACTCGGAAATGCCAAATTTTTGGCTTTTCTTGTAGCTGATAGAAGAAGTGCTAAACTATCCAGGCCTCTTTCAGAAACGGAGAATACATGGGAAATAATTGAAAGGCTATATTAGGAAGAAATAATTTCCTCAGAGGGTGGTGGGGCAGTGGCACAGGCTGCCCATTTGTGGAGGTGTTGAAGGCCAGGCTGGGGCCTTGGGCAGCTTCACGTGGGGGGCGGCAGCCTGCCTGGGGCGGGGGGCTGGAGCCAGGTGGACTTCAAGGTTACTTCCAACTTAAACCGTTCTCTAAAAATGCTTTATCTGGTAAGGTTCACAGGTTACATTTGTTTTTATACAGTGTCCATAGTGGCAGTTGAGGAATAATTGAAACAGACTACGTCTAATGACTGTTTAACCCATTTGTTTCAGGGAAGGTAGACATGTGGCTGTGAAAATAGTAAAAAATGTGGATAGGTACTCTGAAGCCGCACGTTCAGAAGTCCAAGTACTGGAACATTTAAATGCATCAGATCCTAGCAATACGTAGTAAGTACCTTGTCTCTTTGATTGCTCACTTTCTACAATACCAGTGTTATTGAAAAGAAAGAACTGGAATGCACCAGACGCCACCTGCAGACTGAATATTACAAACTCAGAATGACTACGTGATAGCTTTAGAGTATTTTTCCTCCTGAGTCGTCTGAGTTTACCTAGAGCTGGAGGGTGTGTGCTGTTTCTTGTAAGGGATGTTTGCGTTCTCCATGCACAGCTGTACTCCAGCCCCTCTAGGGGCACAAGCTGTCGTGCAGTGCAGGCCTGCCCAGGCTCTGGCTGTTACTTACGGATTGAAACTGACCTGGGAGTCTGCTGTAGCAAAAAAATATATTAATGCGTGGGTGGATTAGCAACATGGAAACACTATCTTATCTGTAATGCTCATTGTAAGTTTTGGAAAAGCTCAATTCAGTTCTCCCAGATTTGTTTGCTGCTTTTATAGTGTTCTCCAGCAGGCTTCTTGTCGTTTCTGGTGTGACATTGCCTTCTGTCAACAGTCTGGTTGTTCTTGATGCCCTGAACCACCATTCGTTAGGGTTTGTTTGTTTAGAAGCTCTGCTGCTTGAAGCAGATGGGCTATGTACAGAGGAATAGTAGGTGTCGGAAGGGTTATTTCCCATAGCTGTCCACGTCATGTGATGTACACCTATGAGCACTGTGTAACTCACTGTTGAAACGTATTCTCCTGCTTTCTGCAGTCGCTGTGTCCGAATGTTGGAGTGGTTTGAGCATCACGGGCATGTCTGCATTGTTTTTGAGCTACTGGGACTCAGTACCTATGACTTTATTAAAGAGAATGGCTTTTTGCCATTTAGGCTGGACCACATTAGACAGATGGCATATCAGATTTGCAAATCTGTGAACTGTAAGTATATGTTGTGTGTTGTTGTTGTTAATCTGTTTAATTAATTTTCCTCATGGGCCTTGCTGACTTCCCTGTATTTGTTACCTTGCAGTTTTACATTTGAACAAATTGACACATACAGATCTGAAACCAGAAAATATTTTATTTGTTCAGTCTGATTATACAGAGGAGTATAACCCCAGACTGGTGAGTTGCTGTCATCATCCCCTTCTTCCCCACGACCCTTCTGGGTTCATTTCATCATTTGCATCTCATGGTGTTTGTTTCACTACACAGAAACGTGATGAGCGCACACTAAAAAATCCAGACATTAAAGTGGTGGATTTTGGGAGTGCAACATATGACGATGAGCATCACAGCACTTTGGTGTCTACGAGACATTACAGAGCTCCTGAAGTTATTTTAGGTCAGTAGAATTCTTTCTTGTCTGAGAGAGCTGGGGTTTCAGTTCAGTGCTGATACCTATAAGCAGTGACCACAAATGGGAAAACTGGAAAAAGGTCTTGTTCAGAACTGGGCCTGGCTGGGCAGAGTGCTTCACGTTTTCAAAGCAGTAATGAGCTTGCTGAAGTCTGGCACACCGATCTCTTCTACCTGGAGGAGTGTATGCTGCTCAGTCGTGCTACCTTCTGTCTGGAACGGTGCTGCAGAAATGTGTGTACCATGCGTAAACTGCTCACTGTAGCCTGGTCTAACCTTGAGCTTTCTCGATACTGTGTTTTCACAGCACTAGGATGGGCACAGCCATGTGACGTTTGGAGCATTGGGTGTATTCTCATAGAATACTACCTTGGATTCACAGTATTTCCGGTAGGTATCTGAGCCTCAGAGATACAGCACATAGATAACTGCACTCCAACTTGGGAGAAACCTTGAGGGAGGTGGGGTTGCAAAACACTGTGATAAACTTCTCTGCCTTTCCACACCGAAGGGATAACAGAGGTTGCTTCATCTCGCGGACAACAGATACCACTCAAATGTGCGTGTGTTTTGATGGCAGTACTAAAAGGTGGAATTTATGACCAAAGAGAAGGCAGAGCAAGATTATGAGGGGGGGAAAAGAAATATCTAATGTGAGTTACTTTTGGAAGCAGATGACTACAGCATCTGTTTCTTTCTTCACGTGAGATTGATTACTATTCGCAGTGTACAGTCCAGAAACCAGGTCAGGTTAGTGTGTGCATCATGGTAGCTTAGTTTAGTAAGATGAGGGAAATGTTTGTTTTCCTTCAGACTCATGACAGCAAGGAGCACCTGGCAATGATGGAACGAATACTGGGACCTTTGCCTAATCACATGATACAGAAAACCAGGTAATTGCACTCATCATTTATCAGTGCAGTATTTGCAGGTAAGATTTAATGGGAAAAAAAAGTCATCTTTCTGCTTTGTTTTAACAAGCTGTCTTCTCTTTAGTGAAATATTCCCATCATATTTTGTTATGTTTCTTTTCTGAGTTTTCTATTGTATTCTGAGTTTTCTTTTTTCTCTTAGTTTTCTCTTCTCAGTTTTCCTATTCTTCGTTTTCAGTTTTCTGTTTCTGGATTCCTTTTAGTTTTGTTTCTGTTTCTATACCCTATTCTTTGCTTTCATTTCTTTTTCTATTCTTCACTTTCTCTGCTCTTCTCTCCTTAGCTTTCTCTGCTCTTTTCTTCTCTGTTCTATTCCTTGCTTTCTTTTGTCTTCTGATCTTAGCTTTCGATTCGATTTTATTCTTCTCTATTCTTAGCTTTCTTTTCTATTATATTCTATTCCTCGCTTTCTCTTCTGTCCATAGCTTTGCATTCCATTCACTTCTTTTCTCTCTTCCCTTCCCCTCTGTCTTTTGCTTTTTTTTGTCATCTCTTCTTCTCTATCCTTTGCTTTTTTCTCTTCTTCTCTATCCTTAGCTTTCTTCCCCCCCTCTCTCCTTTCCCCCCCCTCTCTCCTTTCCCCCCCCCCTCTCCTTTCCCCCCCCCTCTCCTTTCCCCCCCCCTCTCCTTTCCCCCCCCCTCTCCTTTCCCCCCCCCTCTCCTTTCCCCCCCCCTCTCCTTTCCCCCCCCCTCTCCTTTCCCCCCCCCTCTCCTTTCCCCCCCCCTCTCCTTTCCCCCCCCCTCTCCTTTCCCCCCCCCTCTCCTTTCCCCCCCCCTCTCCTTTCCCCCCCCCTCTCCTTTCCCCCCCCCTCTCCTTTCCCCCCCCCTCTCCTTTCCCCCCCCCTCTCCTTCCCCCCCCCCTCTCCTTCCCCCCCCCCTCTCCTTCCCCCCCCCCTCTCCTTCCCCCCCCCCTCTCCTTCCCCCCCCCCTCTCCTTCCCCCCCCCCTCTCCTTTCCCCCCCCCTCTCCTTTCCCCCCCCCCTCTCCTTTCCCCCCCCCCTCTCCTTTCCCCCCCCCCCTCCTTTCCCCCCCCCCCTCCTTTCCCCCCCCCTCTCCTTTCCCCCCCCCCCCTCCTTTCCCCCCCCCTCTCCTTTCCCCCCCCCCTCTCCTTTCCCCCCCCCCTCTCCTTTCCCCCCCCCCTCTCCTTTCCCCCCCCCCTCTCCTTTCCCCCCCCCTCTCCTTTCCCCCCCCCCTCTCCTTTTCCCCCCCCTCTCCTTTTCCCCCCCCCTCTCCTTTTCCCCCCCCCTCTCCTTTTCCCCCCCCTCTCCTTTTCCCCCCCCCTCTCCTTTCCCCCCCCCTCTCTCCTTTCCCCCCCCCTCTCTCCTTTTCGCTCCTTTTCCCCTTTTCCCCCCTCTCCTTTTCGCTCCTTTTCCCCTTTTCCTCCTCTGTCCTTTTCGCTCCTTTTCCCCTCTTCTCTCCTCTGTCCTTTTCCCCTTTTCCCCTCTTCTCCCCTCTGTCCTTTTCCCCTTTTCCCCTCTTCTCCCCTCTGTCCTTTTCCCCTCTTCTCCCCTCTGTCCTTTTCCCCTTTTCCCCTCTTCTCCCCTCTGTCCTTTTCCCCTCTTCTCCCCTCTGTCCTTTTCCCCTCTTCTCCCCCCCTTCTTTCCTTCTCTCTCCTCTCTCCTTCTCTCTCCTCTGTCCTTTTCTCCTTTTCCCTTCTCTTTTTCCCCTTTTCTCTCCTTTTCTCTCCTCTGTCCTCTTCTCCTTCTCCCCTCCCTCCTTTTCTCTCCTCTCCTCTGTCCTTTTCTCCTTTTCTCTTCTCTCCTCTGTCCTCTTCTGTCCTCTTCTCCTTCTCCCCTCTCCTTTTCTCTCCTCTCCTCTGTCCTTTTCTCCCCTCCCTCCCTCCTTTTCTAGAATCGAATCGCATAGCATAGAATCGAATCGAATAGCATAGAATAGAATAGCATAGAATAGAATAGAATAGCATAAAATAGAATAGAATAGCATAGAATAGCATAGAATAGCATAGCATAGAATAGCATAGCATAGAATAGCATAGCATAGAATAGAATAGCATAAAATAGAATAGAATAGCATAAAATAGAATAGAATAGCATAAAATAGAATAGCATAAAATAGAATAGCATAAAATAGAATAGAATAGCATAAAATAGAATAGAATAGCATAAAATAGAATAGAATAGCATAAAATAGAATAGAATAGCATAAAATAGAATAGAATAGCATAAAATAGAATAGCATAAAATAGCATAGAATAGCATAAAATAGCATAGAATAGCATAGCATAGAATAGAATAGCATAGCATAGCATAGAATAAAATCGAATAGAATAGCATCGAATAAAATAGGATAGAATAAAATAGCATCGAATAGAATCGGATAGAATAAAATAGAATAGAATAAAAGAATAGAATATGATAGAATAAAATAGAATAGAATCGAATAAAATGGAATAAAATAGAACAGAATCAAATAAAATAAAATGGAATAAAATAGCATAGCATAGAATAGGATACCATAGAATAAAAGAGAATAGGACAGAATAAAATAGAATAGAATCGAATAGAATAGCAGAATAGAATAGAATAGAATAAAATAGAATCGGATTGAATAGAATAGAATCAAATAGAATAAAATAGAATCGAATAGAATAGTATAAAATAGAATAGAATAGCATAGCATAAAATAGCATAGAAGAGAATAGAATAAAATAGAAAAATAGAATAGTATAGAATAGAACAGCATAGAATAGAATAAAATAGCATAGAATGGAATAGAATAAAATAAAATAGAATCGAACAGAATAGAATAGAATAAAATAGAATAATAAGAATAGAATAGAATCAAATAGAGAAGAAAGCAACGAGTAAAACAGTTGAACAGAATATAAAGCTACAAATAGAATGGAATAGAAAGCAAGGAATAAGACAACAGAATACTAAGAATAAAATAGAACAGAAAAGAAAACTAAGAATAAAACAGGATACAATAGAACAGAAAAGAAAGTGAGGGATAGGGAAGAATAGAGAAGAAAGCGAGGAATAAAACAATAGAATAGAATAGAAAGCGAGGAATTAAACAACAGAAGAATAAGAATAAGCTAAGAATAGAATGGAACAGAAAGCAAGTTAAGAATAGAATTCAAGCTAAGAATAGAATTGAGTAGAAAAGAAAGCGAGGCATAAAACAGAATAGAAGGGAAAAGAATAGAATAGAAATCTGAAGAGAGAAGAGAAAGCTAGGAACAGAGTAGAAAAGAAACCAAAGCAAGGAATAAAATAGAACAGAACAGAAAGCTAGGAACAGTAGAAAAGAAAGTAAAGAAAGCAAAAAAGAGAACAGAAAAGAAAGCGAAGAACTGTAAAGAACAGAATAGAGAAGAAAGGAAAACTATTAACAGAGTAGAAAAGAACAGTAAGAACAGAAAATATAGGAAACTAAGAAGAGAAAACAAAACAGAAAACAAAAAAGAAACAGTACAGATCAGAAAAGAACACTAAGAATAGAGAATTACAGAACAAAACAGAACAGAATACTAAGAGAAAACTACAAATGGAAAACTAAGGATAGAATATAGAAGAATAAGAGAGGAAAAGAAAACAAAAGAGTGAATGGAAAAGACATAAGAATAGAAAAAACTGAGAAAGAAGCTTACAGAAAATAGAAAAGCAAGCAAAGAATAGGAAAGACTAGAGAGGAGAAAGCTTTTTCCTCTTCTGTTCTAAGAATAATAATGAATAGAACAGAACAGAAAGGAAAACTGAGAAAAAACTGTGGAAAAAAGTGGAAAGAACAGAACAGAATAGAAAGGAACACGAAGAATAGAAAACTACAGAACAGAAGGGAACAAAAAAGTAGGGATAGAGTAAAATAGATGGGAAACGTAAGAACAGAACAGAAAGCTAAGCACAGAAAAGAAGAGAAAGCTACAAAAATAGAAAAGAAAGCAAAGAACAGAAGAGGAGAATAAAAGAACAAGCTAAGAACAGAACAGGAAATTGAGCACAGAACAGAACAGAAAGGAACATTAAGAATAGTTCTAAAGCAGTTTTAAGCATAGAACTGAAAAGAACATTTAAGAATAGAAAACTAAGAATGCAAATGAAATCTATCAATAGAAAAGATTTGAAAAGAAAACTAAGTATAGAACAGAACGGAACAAAATGGAGAATAAGAACAGGAAGCTACAAAAGAATTGAAAAGAGTGGAAAAGAAAACTAAGAAAACTAAGAATAGAAAGAAAACAGAAAAGAATTAAAGGAAAACAGAATAGAAAACTTAAGAAAAGACGACTAGAAGAATGGATAGAAAACCAGGAAAAGAACAGGAAACTTAGAAAGGAAAGAAAAGATAGCTAAGAATAGAATAGAAAGAAAACTAAGAATGAAAATGAAAATAAATAGAATAGAAAAAAAAAGAAACAAACTCAGAACAGAGAAAAAGAAAACTTAGAAGACTAAGGAAAGAGTTGTTTTCTTAAGTTTATTATTTTCTTAAATATATAAAAAATATATATCTATCTAAAATGAGATTATATATATGAGGTTAATAATTATATATTCTATGCATTATAATATACGTATTACGATTAGAATAATTTCTCATTAGGAGGAAACACACTGATTACGGTACTTGGTAGGGACAGATCAGGTTTTAAATAACAAGTTGTGCTGTTTGTTGAAGGAAGCGAAAGTACTTCCGTCGGGACCAGCTGGACTGGGACGAGCACACTTCTGCCGGCAGATACGTCGCAAGGCGCTGCAAACCGCTGAAGGTGAGATGAGAGAAGGGAAAGGGCTTGGGGAAGGGGACTGTAATTAGAAAATAATGAAACGTTGTTTGTGGTGTTGTAGGAATTCATGACGTGCAGAGATGCTGACCATGAGAATCTGTTTGACCTCATTCAAAAAATGTTGGAGTATGACCCAGCTAAACGTATTACACTTGAAGAAGCACTAAAACATCCTTTCTTCTTCCCCTTGAAACAAGAGAAAAGGAAGCTGTCTCCTGTTGCAGAGCAGGCCAGGCCAGAGGGCATCAGTCCACCAAAGAAATACAGAAGATTTTAAATATTTATTATGTACAGTTGTTTTTGTAAATGTCCTATTTTGTATTATGACCTCTTTGGATACTTAATGCAGCTGCTGAAATAAAAGTTATTTAAGAAAAAAAAGAGATGGAACTGATAATTTCCTTACAAATAAAGTCTCCATACTTTTTTTTTCTTTTTTTTTAAACCTTAACTTACGGAATGAGCACCCTTACGAACTAGGCCTCACCTAAAAAGGAAAAAGATGAATGATTATTAAAAAAATCACACAGGTCGTAGAATACTTGAGGACTAATGGGGCAGTTTAATGATGCTTGCAGACACCACTCCGCGTTAAGTGTAAGAATGGCCTTTATTTGCTTGAAAAAAAAAAAAAAAGTTACAAAGTAAGGAAGATCACTGTAGTATTAAACAGACTGCACTGTGATCACCGCTTTCTTTTTTCACGTTAGTGGGTATACTCAGGAACCAAGTTATTTCTGCCAGTGCTCATTAGCTTACAACAGTACTGTCTTTATCAGCTCTTTCCTGAAATTACATGCTGTCCTGAGAAGCGCCCTCAAGAATTCACGTGAAATTTTGGTGAACAGATTATCTGGTTTCATAGAGCAACTGCCAGCATAAAGTAATCCCACATAAGGGGCAGGGGTAGGGTTTTTTTTTTTTTTTTTTGCTCGTCTTACCTTTTCCAGCAGTCCTGCATGGAACAAGCAGCACAGGCAAGGCACAGCCCTGCCCCAGCACCAAACAGCTTCACTCAGGGCTCTAGAAAGCTGCCAGGCAGCCGCATGCAGAACAGCACTGTTTGCGTAGGGGAGAAGCTGCAAACTGGTCGCTGGCTGTGTATCAGCCTGAGCAGTAAGTGGTGCAGTCCCTTAGGAACTTGGGCCGCCAGCTGTGACGGCAGGCTCGGAGAGGCCACTCGTCATACCCCACCACAGCTACAGAGGTCACCACCACCACCGGAGCTCCCAGCAGTGGGACAGGTGCCTCACGGAACAGCTGGACTCGGGGATTACCTTATGCTGGGAGCACAGGAAAAGAGATGGTCAAGATGTTACGAAGATGGACAATCAACAGGGTTATCTGGAGCAGTACGGATTAAAGTGTCACACCAAGATATCACACAAGCCACGGCCTCTTCGCAGCAGAGGCTTCTTACAATTTAATTTGCAAACAGAACTGCCGTAAATCTCATTTACCAGATCATGTCTACTCAAATACAGATAGAAAAACCCAAGGAGGTAAAATGAATTTAATTGTGGAAGGCCTTAAATTACATTATTACAGTAGAAAATACAGGAGGTAGAATATAACTGAAAGGACAAATGCAGGTTAGAGTCATATCTATAGCTCCTGTAAACTACTTACTTAAAACATGGTTTTAAAAACTAAACCCAGTATTTCAATAACTATAGAAAACAGTTAAAATAAACTTGCAATGAGAGCCCTTATATCATGCTTGATACAGGGAGGTAGGATGTAAGAATCAGAAGGACGCATGAGACATGACACTTATCTACAGCTCCTGTTTGCGTTACTGAGGACTGTTCCAGAGGTCAGTCACCCTCCTCTGCTTCAGACTCCGACTCTGCAATAGAGAACCCTGATGAGCCAGTGCCCCCAGGCCGGCCCTCCTGCAGCTCTGGCGTTCAGCCCCCTGCACCCTGCCCGGCAGCCCCAAACCACAGGGCCTGCTTTTCCAGCCACGACTGGGGCACTCCTAGTCTCAATTCTTGCCCACACTTCACAAACACAGCTCCAAGCATCTCCAAATAAAGAGGAACTTAGGAGATAAAGCTTTTGATTACCTTCTTCAGCATTCTTGAGCCATTCAACAAACTTCTTCATTTGCTCCAGGAAGACACTCTTTCCTTTTGCAAGATGTGCATCTTTATACCACTTAAGGATGGGTTCTTCGCTCAGAACTTCAGCTGTAAGAACGACGCGCAAGTGATGTTAACAGGACAAAACACCAAATACCAGTTAGCAAGGAACCCTGCCCAGCAGCCTTTGCTTCCTCCCCTAGAAGTTCCAGCACATACTTGCTGGTTGTTCCTTGGGCGTGGCCGGACATGCCTGTGCTACACGTAATTCCTAAAGTTCTGAGAACTGTGCATTTCAGATGGGTTGCTGAGGGTTTTCTGAGCACTGCCTCTAGAAGCTGCTTTCTCCTCTTAGTAGTAACACAGCCTGAAGTATTTCACACTAATCTGAGTTCACATACTCTGAGGAAAGCTTCAGTCAACCACTAAGAACAGATGACAGAAGGACACCACAGCAGCTGGTTTCCATTGTTTACAATTTACAAATACAATATAATCTTCACTGCCACAAGTTTCCTTGTGCTTCTAAAGGCCACAAGCATGTCTTTAAGTAATACCTTTTAAATAGCCATTTAGCAGAAGCCCTAGAGCACCTTGATACCTTGGTGGTCTCAGTGTCTGCCTGTTCAGACAGAGAATTAGGAATTATACATTCTATAGTCTCTTAAGTGCTTAAAAGTCTTATTGCTTTGCCCTAGGAGACAAGAAGCACCTGTCCTTGTTCTAAGTACTTCTCCATGTTCCAAAGACTGAAGCATCAACACCTACATTTTACACAGAGTTCTACATTTGCAAACGGCAGAAAATTATTCAGCTACTGAAAAGCAGTGTCACAGCACCAAGCTTCCCTAAAGGCCTTACCAGGATCGAACCATTCTGCAATCCAGGCTTAAACAGATCCCACAGGGATTTACCTTTATAGAAGAGCACCACTATTTTCTGGAAGGCCTTCATGAAGTGAATGTTGTCATAACAATACTCCTGAATCTTCAACAGGAGAGTCAGCTCTGACTGACCTTGGGTAGTAAAGGCAGCAAGTAGAGGGCTGTATTGCTGTAATAAGGAAAACAAGTCGGCAAGCAGACACACATATCATTTCTCAGCATTTATCGCCTGTCTACGCTGGCTTCACACGGTTTTTATCAGCCACTGCTTCAAAATTTACAACCCACATATCAGGGAAGCAACTCCCGCATCTCCAGGAGTGCCAAAAATCGTACTGCGTTTACTCAACAACAGGAACAACAATCAGTACTACAGCTGCAAGGGGAAGAGCTCCCCGTCTAATGCTGTCTCTGCATTGTGGTACTTGTAGGTTTCACTTCACTTAAAAAAACAAGAAAAAAAAACCAAAGAGCTGGAGACAAAAGCAAGCCCAAGCCCTACCTCAAGAGATGCCAAAGCCTCAACTTGTTTACAATACCTTCAAGTGCTTAATGGCTTGCTCTGCTACCAGCTCCTCCTTTTTGTTCCACTCCACAGTGCTCATCACACTTGACCAGATTATGGCTATCACAGTCTGTTCCGAGATGTTGTTTTTCTTCATCTCCTCCTTTACATACAAGATTATCTGTCACAGAGAATAAAAGATTCATCATATATGTCACAAATGACAAAAACCTTACTTGAAACTTCTAAAGGACAGCTTGGAATCCTTCAGTACAGCTGGACTCAGGCATTAAGGAAAGACCACAAAGCTAAAACACGCTGGTACTTCCTGCAATTGCTAGTGGGAACTAGTGCCTGAGCTCACTATTTAATTAGACATGCATCCTCTTGAGATTAGCATTAAACACTATTGCAGATAAAATAACTGGAGCTACATTCCCACAGGAAAAGAACAAAAAAAACCCAAAAACAACAACAAAAAAACCCACAGCCACGTTTACACCTTGCCTGCAGACAAGTACTTACATCCTTAAATGGATCTCCCCGTGACATCTGCTCCTGAAGTTCTTTCTGCAGCTCCTTCCGAGCTCCTATAGTTTGCTGGTTGCGAACATACTCAGAAAGTTCTTTCAGCCCTGCTTCAGTGAAGTACTTGGAGAAGTGTTCAACGCTTTGTTTGTTGGCTGGGAAGAGTTCCTGAAAACAAAGTATGCAACAACTCTTTCAAAAGAGAATCGTGTCAAGTACCTAACTGGTAAAAGCTATTTACCAAGCTGCCTTCAGAAGTGGATCAGCAGTGGCAGCAGCAACGCTCACCATCAGCCTGTTATCCATGTTTACTTTACGAAGACTCACGGCCACTGCATTAATGTCTTTCTCATTTATCCACGATTTGAAGAGCTTGACTGCAAAAGCTGCAGAAACACCTGTGAAATAGGAAGAGTATATTACTGAAATTCAAAACAAAGGGAACAGAGTGAGTACAAGGCACACAGACTGCCACACCGCTGCCCCAGAGCAACAGCTGGACTCAGCTGAGGCCCTGGCAGTCTGCAGTACTTCTGTCTGAGGACACAGCTGCTGGCCTGTTAAACTCCTCTCACAGCTCAGCATCACGATGGTTTCCCCGTACTAAGCTGTGCAATTTAAGAAGGATCCTGAGGACACAGCACACCTTCTGCACCGAGAAGTCCTTTTCCAGAACACAGCTGTCACTAGCAGGGCAACTCTCGCGACTGCAGCCCCCAACGCAGTGCAGAGAAGCCCTACAAGTTTCCTAGAGTTTTCTATGTTGTAAGCCAACATGTTTACCTTTGCTAATTCTAAAGTAAAGCTATCACCAGATGAAGTCGGCATACTGTCATCATGGCTTCCACCTACCTAAAGTAAAGCTTTGCATTCTGTTCGCATCATCCCTCCCCTAACAGAGGAGCCAGCAACACTTACCTTCTTTTACCAAGTTCTCATTATAAAGACTGTTGAGAATGGATGCGTTAAGCGTTCCATTGGCTAGCAGAATGCCCGTCAGCATGGCCAGTTTGTTCCGCTCAGATTCTGAAAACCCTTTCAGGAACAGCAGCAACTGCAAGAGGAAGACGAGCTGACGTCCATGCTAGGTGCTTACTTTTGTTATTCAACCAGCAGCAATGCTAGCATGCTGTCAGTCTTCTCCAATAGTCACACAAGCTTGCTGTTCTTCAATTAACAAGATTCTGTTCTATTTTAATTATCTATTATATAATTCTTCCATATAGTGACCAATTAGCAGAACTTTAAAGTCTATCTCTCTGCCGAAACAAATCTACTCCATACCTTTTTGACTTCATCTTCAAAGCCTTTCTCCAGGTACTTGTAACGCCTGATGAGCTTGTTAAAAACCTGAAAAGAGACAGTGGGTCTGAAATGCTCTGGATTATCACTGAATCTGAATTAGGAATCAAAGTTCAGTATAGCTGGTGGTCTGAACTCTTTTACAGCACTTATAGCTTAGAAGAGTACTCATTCTATACTGGGCCCAAAACCAAGAGATTTCTAGGAGGTTTCTTCAAGCCACACATTTTCATTTTACCTGAACTTCACACTACACAAACATTTCATTTTTGACCATGGAAAGGATTAAGTAAAACTATACCCATTTCAGAACTCACCTGAGCAAATGCTTGCATGGTTTCTAGGTCTTCCTGTGCTGCAAATACACAGACATCTGTACGTGTCATGTCATCTGCCAGGGTACCACCTGGGGCTAAGGAAGGGTTTCAGTATTAGTGCTGTTTACTCCCCAGAAACAATCAAATACTCATAACATGAAAAATATGTTGTCTTCTCGTGGTAAAGAGAAGAATCACATCACTAGAGAGACGCCCCTGCATTTCTATCTGCTCTGCTGCTGCAAATGTACTGAACTTCAGATCGGCAGCTTAGACAGGAACAGCCAAATATTCCAACTCCCTGCAGCTAAAATGGACTGACAACACATCTTGTTCGTGTCCAAGCAAGTTAATATGACTATACATGCTCCTCTTCCCTTAAGGAAAAAGGCTGAAGCCACTTAATCCTAGCGACATTTTACCTATCTTCTGCAATGCTGCTGCTTTCTACATCAGTCTTAAATATCCACAGAAGTCACCACAGGAGATTAAACACCTAGAAATGCATATTCACAATTCAGTGCCTTTGAAATGAGCTGGAAACTTTGGCCTGGAAAGGTCATTTCTGCTTTTTAGGCAAAAAAAAAAAAAAATCAGAAGATGCTTCTTCAATATTCTTCTTCAGCTTAATACATTTGACCGGTACCCAGTCTCATTCAGAAGAGTGAGTTCCAGTCACCAACTTCAGTGTCAGAACACCCTGTGATCAAATTCTATACCACTCTACATACCAGAGAAATCCTTTTGATACGCAGTAGACAGGAACACTTCAAGATGGAAATAAGCACTAATGATATGAATTGTAAGAGGTGGTATGTTATTTCTTCCTGTGTCCGAAAGAAGACCAGAACTAGTCTACTTAGCTGCTACTGCTCGTTATACAAAACAGGCTGAACACAGGCCCCCTCTGCATTTTTTCCCTCAGCCTCATTCTAGGAAAAAACATTTCCTGACATAGAACACAGCGGTTTTAAGACTTAAATGCAACTCCCCCCCATCAGTACATTAACATTTCCAAGCAGCGATGCCCCACGCAGGCAGACAAGCCCATCTCCTCATGCAACCCGCTCCCGTAACTTCAGTAAGAGAGGCTCTTGCCAGAACAAACATTGCACAGTAAGTTCAGCCTACATAACACTGTTTCAGCACTTCAGATAAGCAGACACACATAGTTACACTGCACCATTCTGGAAGCCTTGTTTCTGGCATTTCTCTGAGCAAGGCACCTGACAGTTCTCCACTATCAGTGGCAGACCTCTGCACATGCAGCAGAGGTACCCTCCCAAACCAGCCACCCTGCTGCAGGACTGCCACTCAGTCTGGCTGCAGCCCAGAATCTGATATTCCCTCTTCTTAACCACTGTATTTAGGTTACTTGAATTCTGTTCCATTACAGAAAGTCTTCCATGACTGCCAAGTTTCTCACTGAAGTCCTTTTCCCAAATGCTACAGTCCGAGATGGGCTGTTTCTGTCTAGGCAGACGACAGAGTCCTCTTCAGATTCTGTGTTTTAAATAGTTCCCTGCCATCTGAACCCCTTCTCACCGAACAGCAGTCAAACGTGAAATATAAATATAGGACTGCATCTTTCTTAGCACTTTTCAACCTCATTTATCTTCATCTTCTTCTTGCCTGGTTTATCAGCATCCCTTCCATCCTTCGCACCCAACTATGAGCTTACAGTATCTTCGCTCATCACATTTTGCTACCTCAGTTCACACGCTTTCTGCTGACTCGGCCACTACCTCATTTCTCACTCCCACACAAATGCTAAGAGCCCAGCATGCCCTCACTGCCACTAGCCACAAACTACTTAAAATACCACTTCCAAGACACATCAGTTTCTTCTGCAAACAGCATTACCTCGCAGAACAACAGGGAAGGGTGCACAAGACACAGGACCAATTCAGAATTTTCTAAGACAACTTCGTTGGCTCTGTGACCACAAATGAGGAATACGAACCACGCATTTGTTTCCCATTAGCAGAAATGGGCTTCACTACACAAAGTTTTACTCTTGGTTTAAAATTAAAAATAAATTCCAACATGCCTTTCTTTAAGCTAAGTTTGCAAAGCCTACACTTTCAAGAAGGCAAACTATATCTCAGGCAAAAGGATGCTGCGATACACAGAATATCTCTGCAGTAGTCGGACTACCGAGTTAGGCCTGGGACACTCATGTTGTACTACAGATAACAAACCCTGCTCCGCATATCCAAGAGGCTCCTGAGAGAGCTTTCAGTGAGAAAACAGCAAGCTTCTGTCAGAAGTCAAGTAAACATGAAATGGGATGGCAACCCCATCAAAGGGAACTTACCCAGCATTCCACCAGCCACCAGGATGTCAAAAAGTGTTTCTGCATAGCGGCGATAGTCGAGTTTTGCACCAGAAGCATCGAGGAACTTTGCTACCGCCTCCAAGTCAGTGCCTGTTTCAGTTAAACCTTGAATAATGCAGTCCTGGAACTGGGTAGGGTCAAACCTCTCTTTTTCATCTGGAAAGACAAAGAGTTTGTTGAACTCCAAGCTGTCACACATTTATTTGGTCTCTAAACATGTGAAAAGGCTTTTTTTGTCCTTTTTGTCTTAGAAAAACAAAAAGAAATCTGCACACTGCCAATCCTAAAATGAAACAGAACCGTGAACGTTTCAGCCTCCTGAGACAACTGGGGGTTATTAGCATAAACAGCAACATAACAGTGCAGCCTAAATGAATTTCAATGGTCAGTAACAACAAATTGATGCTTTCACCTCCACACTCAAGCAAGGGGACACTGAAAGCTACCAAAAGCTAAAACATACCTTACTTACCTTTAAATGAACTCCTCGGTCCTTTGACTAAGCAGAGCAGTCATTTGGGATGACTTGACCCTAAAAAACCCAATCTGATTTCTGATTTTGAGTCCTACAGCCCTGCTCATATGTGATCACAAACTTCTCCCCAAAAACAAAGGCTCGACTACACGCCAGAACTGGGTAACTCCTAACACATGCCCTACAGCTTTGTATGTTTGATCCCATCACTCAAGTTCTGCCTCAGCTCTCTGGGCCTCTCACTGTTTCAGATGAAATACTCTGAGACACTGTATCCCAATAAGATTTACAGGCCCACTGACAGTCTGCGCTTTCTGGCCACCAAGACCACCTCCTCCTCCACTTCAGGTGGAGTTGAACAAAAAGCCAGCAGGCTTTGAGTGCCTGGGGAAACGCAGAAACCTGAGCTAATAACCTCTTTGTATTAAATAAATATTAAATGATTAACTCTTTTGTATTATTTTAAAGCATGACATATTTTTACATTCAAGATAAATCATTTGGTCATGGCCTTTCCACAGTCATAAGGGCTGCTCCAAAAGTAACGCCTCCTATTTTTCTTACGTTGTCTCACAACACCAGAGGTGAACGTTGGCAGTATGGCAGTAAGAGGCTGAACCTTCCCATCAATATCCCATTACGTGCTGCTGCTGTGCGACAGATGGCAGCAGAGGAACAGTCTGACAAAACGGCATCTGACATGGAAGCGTGGAGGAAGCAAAGCTGTGTCACTGAACTCCTCCACATGGAAAAAATGGCACCCACTGACATTCATGGATGCCCGCTGAACGTTTTTGGAGACCAATCAGTGGATGTGAGCACAGTGAGGCGGTGGGTGCTCCATTTTAGCAGTAATGACAGCGGTCACCTCCACTGGCGCAGGCTCTTATGAACACAGCATGCAGGCTCTCCTTCATTGCAAAAAAGCATAGCTAATCATGGCAACTGTGTTGGAAAACAGTGTTCTGTAGCTGAGAATCAGACACATTACTTTTGGAGCACCCAGCACAATACACAGCACTCCTATAACTAATAGGCAACCTTACACAAAGGCTGTTTGTCCTCAGGTTATATAAACCATAGGAAGAAAAGCCTTCAAATAAAATATGAGTTCTGCTGTAAGCCTTTACTAGAGCACTAAGAGCTTAGGAAGCATTGTTAGCACCTGAATTTCTATGGGGCACGTCAGTGTCCTTACATTCAGTGCAAGTCACAACATGTTCCTGTCAGCAGGGAGGAGGACTGAAAATAGCAAAGTAGTTATTTTCCACAACGCATCTATGAAGCTCATTATTACTGCAGAGCCAACCGTGGTTAAAAGATGTAAAGTTGGTGCCACCTGCTATCAGGTACTTCCGTGCCCCTCCCATTACTACTTCAGTGACTATGGCACCTTCACTATCATCAGCGTGACACACTACGGGACACCAGTAAAGGGTGTTAAGATGACATAAGGACAGGAGGCAGCAGATACAGTTATTTAAAACAGTTTCAAATCACTCAAGAAAGGCAGCAGTCACAATCTAGCAATAAAGAAGGAATCTCTGACCCCTTTTGGAGGACAGGACTCACTGAACCCTGTAAAGCAGGTCATCTCTGAGATCCCTCCCTTGCAGCTGCCATCACTTACATGAGGTTACGGAGGGGTGGACCCAGGCTCCACATTGCTCACACCTGTGCTCCCAGGGCTGGCTACGGCCCTTCCCCAGGTGTGCAATCACCGCTTCAGCCCGTGCCCCGGTGGCTCCCATTGGTGCCGCCCCCACCTCCCTTTCATCATCCAATAAATCCATCCCACACCACCGCTCGCAGCTCCTCAGCCGTTAGCTCAGCCTGCGGGGTCCCCGTGCAAGACGCGGGCAGCCGCACGCCGTCGTGCCGCTCCGTAAGCGCGGCCCGCAGCAGGCGGCGCCGGAGCCGCCCGCGACCGAGGAGCACCACAGGGCCGCTTCGGGCCGAGAACGCGCGGCTGCTCCAGCCAAGGTCACGGCCCCGCTCCGCTCCGCCACGCTCGCGAGGCTCTCGCGCAGGAGGCCGCGGCCCCTTACCTCTCTTCCTGGTCTTGAAGCGCTGCCCCGATAGCGTCGGCTTCTGCTGCTTTTGATTCATAAAAGACGCCCTGCGCGGGAGCACAGCACAGCTCTGTCAGCGCCGCTCCTCCTCCCGCCGCCCTCCATTTTCCGCACGGCGCGGCCTCCCCTCTCCCTCCGCGCTGAGGACCGCCGCGGCCCCGTCCCCGCCGTCCCACGGCACGACCCGGCGGCCCCAAGGCGCTTCGCCGCCGCCCGCGCGGGGGCACGGAGCGATTTCCCGTTCCCAGTCCCCCTCCCAGCCCGCGGTCGGCGCGGGCCCCGCCGCTGCTCACCGACTTTAAGGTGGAGAGAAATCGGCCGAGGGCCCGGAGCGGAGACGAACGCGAGAGGCGGCGACGAGAGGCGGCGGCGGCGGAACTCCACAGGCGGAACTAACGCGAGAGGAGGGGGAGAGCGCGCCCCGCCCGGGACGGACCATCGCGCCGCGCCGCAGGGGGCGAAGGGCCGGGAAGGAGACCGAGTTCCCCGGGGCCGCCCCAGCGCCGCGGACTCCCGGCTTCTGGCGGTGCCCCCCCGCCCGTCCGCGGGGCCGTCGGCCCGAGAACCAGCCCTACCCCGGCAGCGAGCGCGCCCCCGCGACGGCGTCGCACGCGGGAGCCCCCGCCCTCCCCCCGCGCGGCGACACGCGTGGAACGGTCCGCGGGCGGCAGCGCCCCCGGCGGCGCGGGGTGGGCGCCGGCGTCGCCGCCCCGAGTGCGCTGCAGCGGCCCCAGCAGCGGTGCCGCGGGTCGCTGAACGCGTGCTCCCCGGGGAGCCCGCGTCGCGTTCACCAGCGTGGCGGCCGCCGCGTGTTTCGAATGTAGCGGCAACAGCGCGCAGCCCGTTCCCGAGGCTGCTAGAAAAATGTTTGTTCTGGTGCTGAGCAAAACGACCACCAGCAGATGGGGTGGATTGTGAAGCCGTGGCAGTTACAGAAGATTGCATCATGAGCAGCAGGCCCAGACCTGGAGCCACTGACACCTTAACCAGGGCTGAGCTGTTCTGCAGGAACGGGAGCTCCTTACGTTAGCGTGGAGCTTTTTGCATTCCCGGTTCTGCCTGTTGCCCCTTGTTTTACTGCAGCACGCCACCAAAAAGAGTCCACCCACATCAACACAAGTCCCGCATGTTGTAAGTTTATAAACAGTTATGAGATCCCGTCTCAGCCTTCTCTTCTCCAGACTGAACAGTCACAGGTGCTTCACAGCACTCAGCCTTTACTCACAGGGGAGATGTTTCAGACTCTTATTTGTTTCTGTGGCCCTCCACTGGACTCTTTCTAGGGCATCCCTGTCTTTCTGAACTAGACAGTCCAGAACTGGACATAGTATTCCAGCTGTGACCTCACCAGGGCAGAGCAGAGGGCAGAGCTCCTCTCCCTCCATCTGCTGGCCAGGCTCTTTTTAATGCACTCCAGGGCCACCAAGGCATGCGGCTCTTTCTCTGCAGAACTCATCCCCAGCAGCTCAGCCCCTAACCTGTACTGATGTATGTGGTTATTCCCCTCCAGGGGCAGGACTCTAAACTTGCCTTTATTGAACCTCACTAAGTTTCTCTCTGCCCAGCTCTCCAGCCTGTCCAGGTCTCGCTAAATGGCAGTGCAGCCTCCTGGCATGTCAGCCTCTACTCCCAGCTTGTAACATTAACAAACTTGCTGAGGGTGGACTCTGTCCCTTCATCTAGGTCACCAGTGAAGGTGTTAAACAAGACCAGAGCCAGCACTGACCTCTGGGAAACACCACCAGTCTCCAACTAGACTCTGCACTGCTGACTACAACTCTCTAAGAGCAGTAAAACTATTAATTCCTAAAATTCTATTAGTTGTAATTTCTTTTCCTCCAATCCTGGTTATAATATCACCTTGTAAAAACTCAGTGTATTCTGGTCTAGACAGACAAAGTTATGGGTTAAAAACTACTTACATCTGCTGTAGAATCACCTTCCTGAGTTCCAGGAGCACAGGCCTTCTCTTCCTCAGGTAATGCATGGCTTCTTTTACTAGCAGTTGTAGCAACAGCACTCATCCTATCTGCAGGCTGTAGAACAGTGTATCCATTAGAAAACAGCATAAACAAAACCAGTATGATTGTATAAGTCTAAAAAAAAATCACATAGCAGTGCTGAGATGGAGATACCTGCAAGACTAGCTAACGGCACACTGGTAGAAAAGAGCAGAGGCAATTGCTGCTGAGTTCCTTGCCCCCCAAAAGGGCAGACTACTTATTGACCCAGAGCTCATGCAGCTGCTAAACTTCCACCAGCTGTAAAGCATAATGTTCCTGTGGTTAAAACTCTTGAGCTGTTAAGTCACCAGGTGTACAAACAGAGCAAGCAATTATGCTTTATGAAGAGAGAATGGGATCACCTGCACAACCATGGCTTTAATTAAGGTTGCCCCCAGCCTCATTTATTTTTATTTTATCCCAACAAACCATTTCCTAGGCTGTGAATCTTATGTGTTGTCTAGCCCAGTAAGGAACTGTAAATATTCAGAAAAAAGGCAGGAGATTCATGTGTGACAGCACCAAAGGACAGCAAAGTGAGCTGCATTTGCCACTGTCTGAAGAACACACAAGATCTGTTATTTTTCAGTTCAGGCTGGTCCTCTGGAAAGCTTACTCTGGAATACGTGTTTAAAAAAGCAAATATGAATTCATAAGTGAATTGCTTAAGAATTATATATTTTACAAGAGATTACACTTAAAGCCTGAAAAAGAATGATTTTTATCTGTTACATTCTTTCACCAGGCACATCTGGTTAACTTGTGCTAGGTCCTGCTGCCTTAAACAGTTGATTACCTTGAATTCAGACTGGAGGGTGCTTACCCTCCGCTGTCTGTGTTTGCCTGTACTACAGGCATTGTGCTATCATCCAACCAGGCATTCAGTTATTTACACTCCCACACACGTAAATAATAGAGTAAAACTTGGAAGAAACAAAATCATTATTCTGTTCATCCTACAGGGCAAATGTACTGAAGATACACAGTACAGACCCCTCTGGTAGCTGGCTGTAGACACTCGGTCTGTCCATTTCAGATTTCCCCCTGTGGTGGCACCTGCAGGTATGAGCCCAAGGCCTGCAACCCCATGTCAGTTGCTGGCACCCAGACCCCCCTGCAAACAACAACCCATACACCCACACACTGCAAGTCATGCTCAGTCAGCTGGTCAACCCAGCTTGATATTTGCTAGAGGTCACATTGCTGTATGTACCCTCTCTTGCTTTTGGCACATGTGCTCCTGTTGGTTAGAGCCCAGTTTCTGGCACTTACACATGCACAGGTATGCAGAATGAAGTCCTTCACCCAGCAAAATGGTCAGACGTGGGGTTTAATCAGACAGGACAGACTGTGCTGATCAGACACGGGTACCGTCACACAAGTGTGCTGATGATCAGCCTGGATTACCTAGTTATCACTATTCATATGCTTGTTTCTCCCTATAAAAGCATGAGCTGTCCCTTTTCCTGCCTTTGGTTCCTCATCAAATCACTCTACTGTAAGTTTAGTACCAGACACCAGTTACTTTTCCCTCCATCCCATAATAAATCCCACAACACCTTATGCCATAACCTTCCCCAGTCCGGATAGTGCTCTGGACATTCTCTTCTGCTCATGGAGGTGATGTCCTCTCCATGACAGCCCCAAGAAGAGTCAGGGTAAAGGTTTAGGGGCTCCTTTCTCTAGCTGGGTTTCTGGGGTTCCCCTGCATTCCCTTGTGCCTCTGGGCTCCTTGGTGGTCATGAGGAAAAAATTTTTGTCACACAGCCGAAGTAAGTACTCTGCAAATAGTATCCCTCAAGCACATCTTGTATTTTGGAATTGAGACAACTACACTTTACAAATTTAGGACAAGAGGACTACCAAATCCCCTGAGTTCTTCCATTACTATGAAATTCATTACTGCTGCAGATTAACGGCTGTCCTGGTTTCAGCCAGGACAGTTATTTTTTCACTTTATAGTGTTTTGTGTGATGCTTTATTTCTGCTCTGAGAGAAAAACAAATTTGATAACACACCAAGGTTTTAGCTGTAGCTAAGCAGTGTCTGTGCAGAGCCAAGGGTGTTTCAACTTTCCTTACTGTCCTGCCAGTGAGGGGGTTGAAGGGCACAAGGAGCTGGGAGGGGACAGCTGACCTAATCTGGCCAAAGGGATATTCCATACCATATGATATCATGTGAAAAAACTTCAAACTGACCTAGGAAGCAGCTCAGGGAGTGGCTGGGCATCTGTTGGTGTGAGGTGTGCAATTGTGTTGCATATCATTTGTTTTGTAAATATATTATTGTCATTACTATTGTTATTTTCCTTTCACGGCCTTTTTTGTCTTAGAAAATAAAATTTATCTCAATCCATGTGTTCTACTTTGTCAGAATTTTTCCCAGTTCTCTTCCCCATTCCAATGGGAGCAGGGGTGAATGACTGGTGCTGGGCTGCTGCTGGATTAAACCACAATGATGGGAAAACACAAGGCTCAGCAAATCACTCAATTTGAATTGTAAGACCAAACACTGGCCATTCTTACTTTCTGTAGGAGCCAGATTTCACTGATTTCATTTCTCACACTGTTTTCATTGCTGTTTTGTTTTGTTTTTTTTTTCTTGAAACAGTACTGGTTATAGATCAGCATCACAAATAGTAGGACAGTGCCCTACAAGTATGCTTTTATTGAAGACTTATATAAGAAAACTCCAATTAACAGACCAATGAAATCTGGAAAATACATCATCCAAAAATACCCCAAGCGAGATCACATTCAGACGTAGTGTTTGCAAGTACTTTTCATTCCTATTAAACACAAGGCAGGGATTGCTTTGATACTCATTCTGAAATGAGAGCATTTGTTTAAATCACAACTAAAAGCCGAGAAGATCTCATTTTAAGGCAAAGAATACAGACATATTAAGGAATTGACTGCAGGAATTAATAACTCAGCTGGAGCACCCTACAGTTTATTAAGAGGAAGATAAAAGGAAAAAAAAAATAAAAGGAAAACTTTACCAAAATAAGCTAACAAGTTTCTAATTACCTGGAATATTAATTTATATTTAAAGGCATATAATCTTCTTCTACTGCTACAGATGTAGATAAAATGATCTGTCTGATGCTGCGTGCAGATCACACATTCTTCTACATCAACTAATCCAAACCTGCAGACTCACCTTTAAAATAAATGAAATGATCTTAGACATGTTTATGCAACTGAGAGCAGGACATGAAATAAAACTTGTTGAGTTTTTGCAAGTGTTTTGGTAAACAATGACATTGTTAAATGTGTTCCTAATGTTACTTTCATTACCTTGAACTATCAAAGGTGAAAGCTGAATATTCATTTGTATGAGTATCTATACTGGCTCAATTCAGCCCAGATATTTTCCTTGTTTTGTCTGAAGCAACTCTGAACTTGCTTTTCAGTCTCCTCTCCTCAAGAGGACATACTCCATCAAGATTCATATAGCTGCCACCACATCAGCTTAAAACCTCCTTTCTAACATGTCTGCCACAGTGCTCGTAATGCTTGGCACAGCTGAGTTAAACAGTGAGCTGACACACCTGGCTTTAATGACAAGCTACTCTATTGTCATTGTTCCCTCTTAGCCCAGCTCCCCTCCAGCTTTTTCAGCTCAATTACCTGCTGCACATCTGCTACACAATTTTTACTTATCATTGCAAGGAGTGACCCATTTCAAAACAAAATATTTCAGAATTAAGAGTTCAGTCCTTTTATCTGAAATAGAACATCTCCTGTACCTGATGCTCTCTGTTCACTCACAGGTGAATGCAATGGCTGTGACCTACTTCACCTTTTCGCTGGAAAGAGGGAGCAAAACTGGATAAGGCAAAAGAGAGGTGGAGTGAACACTGACAATACAGTGAATAGCAGTGGTTTTATTCTAGCTCTGAGAGAGGTCGAAGTCAGTAGTGGTTCAGAGAGATGTAATGGGTATGGAGTAGACCTGAGATGGGCTGCCAGGAAGTAAAAAAACTGTACTGGACTGTGGTTACCATGGTAGTAATAAATATCACTGTCTGGAAAATATTTGGCTGTATGTACTCTTAAAATCACTGCTCTACTGTAATATTGATGTATGTCTGTCACTAACTTGTACAGTATCTAACTCTGATTTATTCCAGATATTTTCAAAATTGCATGCAAATTCTTCAAAGTTCATGGAGTAACTCCAGAATTATTCCAGTATAGCATGGAGAACAGTTCAGTTTATAAAGAAATATATTCTTCAAAATGAGAGTTGTCTTATTTGGCAGTACATTAGGGCTGGTACTTGTACCTTGTTCTACAAATACATGTGTACGTGTGTATATTACAGTTATACTTCTTTCTTGCAGGAATGCTTTCTTTCAGTCAGTAAGTTGCTGAAGGAATCACCTGGTTATTCCGGACTTAGGATATATCAATGGCCCATGGCTTATAGGTTCCAGGTTTATCTTTTGGAATCTGAAAAAATGTAAAGAAAACACAATTTTGCTAAGTGAAAAACTTCATGTAATTAACAAATGCACATTCCTTTTGAATTCAACCATTTGAATGTCATTGCATGAATAAATCCACACTTTTTTGCATTATAAAGATTTGTGAAATCAACCAACTTACCTCTAGTCAACTGTGAACAGTCAATTAAGGACATATCTCTAGAGCACAGGTGAGCTCACCACCTGAAAGCTTCAGGTTACTCATAGGAGGAACTGACATGTGAAGTTCAGTTGCGCAACATGGTTTAATGGAACTCCATTAAGTCCCAAGGCCACAATGTCTGCAAGGAAATCCTAAATTTTTGAGGGCAGTGATAGAACATCAGCTCTTCATGACAGGATAGAAACTCATTTAAACTCTAAGTAGTTAAAAAGTGTATGCACAACACCTAGATGACAAAGGTTCTTGATTGTGGTTATGATTGCTATTAATAGAGAAATTCTATCACTGTGAAATCCTTGATTGCTGGATGTTGTGTGCAGAAAGAAGCAGAAGTGAATGAATGTGGAATTCACAGTCCCAATCTCTAGTCAGGATGAGGTCAGAATGATTCCAACTGGCTGCTGTTGGAAGAGACAGCAGCCTGCAGGTTTGCCTGAGCCATGTTCTGTCCCTTTTCATAGAGAAATTTGCAGACTATATTAGAACACGACTGTTCAAACTCAGCTTCATGGGCCTTTTGATTAGACTTTCCAAAAGTGAAATATTGTCTTAGTATGTGGCACCTCTTTTTACCTTGAAAACTGTACTGTAAATAGTCTGTTGATTTCTGGAATACCATAATATTTGCAAATACCCAGAGAAGATCTGAAAGCAGCCCTGTTTAGATTTTATACCAGAATTGTGTCCCTGATGTTCTGCACAAGCTAAGGACTTCTGGCTCCTCAGATCTATGAAAAAATAAGTTGGGCCAAAACACAGAAGCTCTTGTTCTCAGCAGGGTGGTAATTTAATTTGAATGCTACATTAAAGAATCTTGGCACAGTTTGGTCTGTTATCTCCCTATTTCCTTGTCTGCAAAGTGTTTGTCTAGCTCACTTTCTGACCAGACATGGATGGTGGTGAGAATGTCTGCAAAGCCTTTGCTATTAATATGCCTGATAATTGTTCTCATGCTTTATTCTTTTCATTTTTTTTTATTTCCTTTTTTTTTTTTCTTCTTCAACTTACAAATAAACAGAAATTTGGGGCAAGTGACAATGTACTATGCAACACCAGACATATCTACTTATAGAATGCCAAAAGGATGAGTACAGTGGAAAACCTGTTGAAGTGGCCTTAAACTACTAAGTCAGAAAACAATGTGGTCACTCCCCACTTCTTCTTTGTGAAGAATTTTTTTGTGTGATCATCATTGGCTTGGACAGTTAGGGGCATTTAAGGCAGCTCCTGCCTCAGCCTCACAAAAAAAAGCATTGTCCAACAGCTACTGCTCTGTTCTGCCAGCTCCTAGTGAGAGAAGAGCAAGATGGAAGAAGAGTAAATTGAAGGTCCTACTCTGGAAAAAAAAAAGCAGAGGGTACATATGTGGCTATCCAAATAATTTCAGTGACTGGGGGAAGTTTTGAGAGAAGTGCACAGTCAATCTTTTTGGTTGCCTGTTCTATTTGAGAAAATATTAGAAGATAAAAAGTGTGTCAAAAAAAGCCAGAGCTGGCTTTATGTTTCAGTTGCAGACTGGGAAGCTGTACAGTTCTCAAACCTACAGAACAAATTTACAAGAAATCATAGTATCCAAGATAGGCAGAAAATAGGTATTTTGCATGTTTACTGAAAGCGTGTAGTAAGTTTGGAGTATTTAAAATCCACTGTCGCACCTAGGTCGCACCTAGCATCTGTTGCATTCCAGGAAACAAAGAAGATGTAGCACTACCTGAATGGTAAGGATGAAGGCACTTGTAAACTTAGCTAGAAGTGGACTGTACAATGGGAAGAGCAGCCTTCTTATAAAAATCAAGGGTACACTCACTGCAGTAGCTCCAGGAATACTTTTAAGATCACGACACAGAGAATAAACTTATATGATGTAACAGGAACCTAGGCAGTTTAGGCAGTCTGCGCTGAATACTTTAAATTTGCACCCTCAGATTCTGTGTATGCCACTGTCACTGGTGTTGCTTGCATGAAACAATATATAGATCTCAAAAGCTGTATTTGGGAGTGCTCTTATGCAACCAGTCTATATCCTAACTCCATGTTATTACAAGACCTGAATGCATATCAGACTGTATTTCTGTCTTCCTGGTTTTTAAGGAAGAAAGGTTCAGAGTGGAACTGGCATAGATTGGGAGCTTTGAAAAAGTGGTGAAGCACACCGACTCTGTGTCTAGACATAGTCATATTTCCTCATAGAGATGAAAATTAAGCGGCACTAAAGACAAACTCAGACCATAATCACAAAAGTATTTTAAAGGGCCCTTAGATTAATCCCATTGGAGTTATCACTTCTGAGGAAAAGGGACAGATACCTCAGAATTTTGGAGTGTTGCTAACTGTGGCTGTCAGTTGATATTACAGCTAAGAAAACTGCCACTGCTGAAATAAAATGCATAACTCTGCTAACTGTGGCATGCTGAATAATAGAGATGCGGCTCTGGCACTGGTCAGACTACATCTAACCAGGTTAAAGAGGAATATGGAGGAGATAGCTAGCTCATGAAAGGTATGAAAATACTGTTACCATCTGAGTAGAGATATGATCACAGGCCATACGAATCCGCTCAACGGTTAAGGGGCTGTTCAGTGTGAAGTCCAGGGGTAGTCCTCTTTCTTTCCGTGCAGCAGCTACTGCATCACGTATTGCAAAAAACACCGACCTGCCCAGGAAGAATCCAGCCTCACCCATGCCCTGGTAGAGGAGAGAGGCAGCTGGAGAGATTGGCTTAAAAACTGACAGCAGAGTTGAATCCCTTATCTTCCCCGTAGTTAGCCAAACTATACTGACTAGCGCTAGCTAGTGTTTGGTCAAGTCCAGCATATACAAATTTGGCAGCTTTACTCAGATCTCTGAGTGCTTTCAGATGAAAAAAACATCAAGGTCCAGGATTTGGCTAGTGAGGACCATTTTAAAACTTACAGTATAGCTACATTATCAAAAAAGCCTTCTGGCCTGACTTCAGTTGACTCATTATAAAGCCATGAAATAACTTATGACTGCTCACATAAGTTACTTGTTCTATATCCAAGTGATCATACTGAGGAATGAAGCTCCCTTTAGCCCCTCTTGCACAGATAAAGTCTCTGCCATCTACATCTGATATTGTGTTCTTTGTCTGTTTTCTTCATGTACAGGAGTTTCTTTACCCATAAGGATATAGAAGGATATAAGAATCTGGAGTGGACTTTCTTCTGGAAATTCCAATTCCTTTGCCATATCTACTCGATATTCAAGGCTGTAACAATTGGCATTCCTGTCTTTCAGTAGTGAGAGGCCTACACGCTCCTATGATTTTGCCTTTTATTTTGAGGTGCTTTGGTTTTGCATTTGTTTTGAGGCTACAAACTGGGTGCTTCCTCAGGGGGTAATATTCCCTCAAAACACAAAGTCTGGTGCTCTGCAATGGCTAACAGAAGAACTAGGCTCTATTCCCATATCTACGGTAGATTTTCAGTGAGTTCTAGAAAGTCATTTAATCTCTCATGACTTCTCTACTTTTAGAAGGATCACCTTCTTCCATCCTTTCTTGTTGGGCACTTTTAAATTCTTCTGGATGGATTATTTTGCTTTCAATGCATAGCACAACAAAGAGCAAAAAAAGTTTCAATTTGCATTAGGGTGTCTAAGTGCTACTCTAATGGCAATAAATCGTAGGAGGAAAATTAATAAAAAAGCTCAGAACAACAGTGCCTCATCATTTAAATACATATAGTCTTATAAGTGCCATATTTGAAACTGTAATTACTTTGTAATTTGTCTACCATACTATATAGCCACTTAAGGTTTTGCAGCAGAATCACCTGGTGTGCTTGCAAACAGTGAGTTTGGTATACTTACCTTGGAAGAATAGATAGCAATTGAGTTGCCTGAATTCGGCAGTAAATAGACATGGAATTGCTCAGGAATATCACAGACTGCAGGGATCTCATAAGTATCTGGGCCAAGAGTGAGTTGCTCTCTTTCTGGGGAAAAGTAGATTTCTTCTAATGTATAAAGACCAACCCCCTGAATTAAGGCCCCTTCGATCTGAACAAAATAAAGAAGGTAAACTTATACAACTCATTCAGGCATTTTTAAAAGATGAAAACATACACAGACCTTCTGAGATTACACGTAAACTGGCATCTTTCCTTCCAAAATTAGAAGTTAGCCAATGCAGACAGTAATAGGAACAAGCCGTCCTCATCTGACTTACACAAATATTTTCATTGGCTCAAGTTCTTCTTTTCCTTATTCCTGGCTAAATTCACAGTAACTAGTGCAGTTACCTCTGATCTGCCTTGGTAAAAATGAGTTAAGTGAAATCCATTGACTTAAAGCTTATTGTTCATAGGAATGCCATGAGTAGATATTTGCCCATGGTCTATGACACAAATAGTCCACCCTGTTTGTTATTTTCTTATAAAGATTTGTGGATAGCTAAGGAATCCATTGTAGAGAAACAATCCATCAGGCACAAATAGCTGATAGGTTGGATATGAAGAGAAAACCACAAAGAAAGCCAACATAAAGTAGGAGAAAACTGCCGAGGAGACTTCTGGGCTATCACAGTACTTTATATAAACACTGGTGCAAGATGAACATGGCATTCAACTGCTGGGAAAGAATGATTTGATATATTTGATAATCCTTGGATGTGCAGAATGAGTGTATTCGTTTAGACAAATAAAATGTACATAAGGATGAGCCTGTAATAGCATAAATAAACAGGATAAGAAAGGTTGTTTAAATGTAAGTCAGATTCTTAGGAGTGTTTTCTTTGATTCTGCAAAGAAATGACAACAATTTTGCACATTTCTGAGTTCACCACTACATTCTTATTTGCAAACTATTAGTGAGTGTCACCGCTTTTGTCATTATTCAGTTTGTCTGCAGGTGTAGATAGTCAAATCCCATATTCTACAGATATGGAACCTTTAAAGAAAGGTCTGTTCCACGCCTGCAACATTTTCCATGAAACTGAAGTCAGTAGCACCCCCCCCCCACAGGCTGAGATTAAGCCCTCTGTCAGTAATTCTAGGGTACAGTAAATTGATCAGGAAAAAGTCACAAGTTGGTTCAGGATGCTGATCCTTACAACACATTTCCAAATGAAGATGGATGGTTCTCCTTCTCTCATCACTTCTCAGATGATAAATAAGACATAGAAAACTTAACCTAGTATTTTTTATAGCTGCAAATAAAAACAAGTAGTACATCAAATTAGTCCAGCCTCCCTGAAAATTAATACATAGCATGTCTTAGGCTTTGGTGGACAGTAAGATGAACAGTAGTAGCAACCTTTTAGATATAAAGAGGGATGTGCACTAATATTTGATAAAAGGCAACTGTAAAAGTACATACCTGTCCTATATCTATGGCTGGATTTATGCTAAAAGAGGCATCCGTCACAGTGTCTGTTCTAATGTTCTGTTGAACAAATAAAAGTTGTTATAAAGTTAAATCTAAAATACATAACAACAAGGGGATGCTAAGCAATATATAGTCTCACTTATTATAGATATGTAATCACAAGTATTACAAATTTACTCTGAAACATGAAAGCTACTTGAGACAGGCTATGCTGATGGAGAGCTCATCCATATAATTCATTTCTGATGACTGTCTGAAACTTGCAACATAATGCACACATCCAGTGTGTAACAAGATGATAATGAACTCAAGAGCAGATTTGTTGCTTTTCTCTGGCAGAAATGTAATTGCTCCAAGTGACATTTAGCCACTTTCCATGCTCTGCAGTGAGTGCGGAAGCACTGACACACCTGAAAGGAAGTTCCTCATGTAGAGAGGAGGACAGAGAAAAATGTCTACTGCGTTTTCTTATGTGAAGTCCAGTGGTTTTCTTTTCTAAAACCTAGCTTGTGTAATTTGAAAAGGTTCAGAGTTTCCAGTGACTTTGGTGTCTAGCTCCACATGGGGTACTAGACAAATGAGGCACTGTAGATAAATGGGATTCCCCAGCGTCCATGAAGATATTGGACTGGGGCTCCATATAAAGCAGCTGAAAGCTTTCCATGTACTAAACCCTCATTATAACAGGCCATGTTGTATGACAATGTTCTCCTGTTTAAAATGCAGCTCTGTTAAAAACAGGCCTGTAACTAATGATCTGGACTTGTGTTACAGAAAAGCTAACCTGTAGGAAGATGTCCACAAAGTCTAATTGAATTTCAAAGCTATCATAGATGACTGAAACATTAGATCTTTTTTATTTTATGCTGTTCTCATAGACTTTCTTATTCTTCTATTCAACAACAGATTTTGTCAAAGAATAGGATGAACAAATTATAAAGGATTCTATAGCCATTTATTGTTCTGCTGTTCCTCTATTCTTAGTCAAAAGAGCAAGTGAAAAAAATGCCACGTGAATGCAATGATAGTGGTCATTACCTTGTGTGCTCCTGTCAGACAGTCTATTTCTACTTCAGAACAGGCAGCTCCATAGAGAAAATATGGGAATGCATGTCCTTTCTCAGTTCATGTTTGTAACAGAACCTCTAGAGGAAATAAAAACATTCCCAGATAATATGAATTTGATCAAGACACCCTCCTTCCACTATCCTCATTCTCATGAATAATTCTTGTTGAGGTCACTATAGGAACCTTTTAACATGAGAAGTAAACTCCCTAAATTAACTATTTTCACAGGATCTTCATAATCATAGACAATCTGGGGTATGGCACCACTGATAAATATCTGTTGCACCGAATACTTCAGGCAAATAGGAAGGTTGCAGTCGTGATGATCATCAAGACCTGTGGGTTTCCTGTACTATGCTGCAGTTGGCCTTGAAGAAGACCCTGTGCACCCACCTTCAAATCTTTTATATCCTTGGTTACCTAGGCAAGGATATAAAACACTTCTGAAATCAGTATGCGTTGAAAAGATGACTTCCTGTTGTGTAAACAGTGCAGTTTGATCCAGGCAACTTCCTCATGGTTTGTGTGCTGCATCTGATACAGCCTTGAGAAGGCTGAGTGGGGACAGTTTTATCCTGTCTGTAACATACTGACAAAATGGCATTTCTGATGACAAAGGGATTAAAAGACTAACAGCTTTCCTTACTTGAAATACCATTATGCCTTGTCTAGAGCTACTCTAAGTTGACATGAGGAAATCAGTCAGAAGTGTGGAGCATGTGTGGGCTGAGAGATAAGCAGATGGATAAGGGAGAGCAGAAGTTAAGGTTAAATAATTGCTTTGTCTTTAAAGTTAGGTCTGAATGCTCTCCTGGAATGTGACAAAGGACATAAAGCAAACAGGACAGGGAAGAGATTCAAAGAAATAAGGAAAAGACATGATGGTTAAAATCCTAGGAAAGGAAGATTACTTATGAACCACAGCTAACTAAACTGGTGACAGACAATAGAATGAAGTTCTGACAAGCTGAGATTTGAGTGACAGCTGAATGTACACAAAATGGTAAGAAACTGTGCACACTACAAGAGATGATGCTATTTTGACTGAAGCTGGACATACTAATAGCAATCATCAAATATTTTTCAACAGATCCTGGGTCATCTTTGTCCACTATTACCTCTACTATATCGAGTATTGTTTGATGGAAGAACAGTTCTTGTATAAAGTAGCATTCAGCCCACATAAAGTTGGTAGATCTGGCCCCTAAGAACTGACTTAACAACAAGGAGCTTCCAGAAGTCCAGGTTCTAGAATTCTCTCATATTCCACATTTTATTTGTCAGACTCAATTCTTTTACCTTCTCACGTGGTAGTCCAACCTTGGTTGCCACAGCCACAATACAGGTCTCCACAAACAGACCTGCCTGAGGAAACCCAAATCCTCGGAAGGCTGTATCAGAAGGCAAATTAGTCTTGCAGGCATGGCCTCTGACTCGGAGATTAGGGATATTATATGCATTGTCCGCTTTCAGCACAATATACTCAATCACCTGTAATAAGAAATTACAGAGATTTAAATGGTTCCATTTCCTTTAATGAAATGGTGAAACCTATGAAAGACTCTCAAGAGACCAATAAGTTGCAATTGCTTTAAGGTGGAGCAGCACTATACTTAGGCGTCCTGTTGCTCTGCTGTTTTTACACTGATGTATATAAACTGCATTTAAGTAATAGGAATTAGAATAGCATGAAAAACATTACCAAGAGGAAAAAAAAACCAATTTCAATTTGGGGAAAATGAACGAATAATTTTCTGATAATAGGGTATCCAATAAAACCTCTTGTATCTCTGTCCTCACTCAACAAATCTGATTTTTTTTATGTCCTGAATTTTCTATAATCTAAATTTTCCATGTCTAATATCACCTGATAAGAAATATTGTACTGCCTTAATGGCATTTTCTAAACAATATCTGGGGCACAGATGCATTTCTACTTTAGGCAGGCAAGAGTTGAACTTAGCAAGAAAAGACATATTCTTAAGAAAAACAGGTTGGAACAAAGAGCTGTTGTTTTCTTTTTGTGACCAGATTAGTCTGTGCATGTAGTAACAGTGAAGAAGGACTTACCAACTCAGATTCATCTTTTGCACAGCCATCATTTATATAGCATTGAAAATCTGCAGCCGTTATTCTTCCATCCTTCATGAATCCAACCTGTAATATTGCAGCCAATACATTTAGTGGTCTTTATTCTGATATATTTCAAATTTCTCTTGAGAAATAAGGTAACCACTTATTTTATAATATAAATATAAATAGATATATTTATTTAAATAATAAATAAATAAATAGATAGATAGATAATATGAAATATATATATAAGTGGATTTGGAAGAAGTTAAAAGGGAGAGTTTTCCCACTAGTTGAATTTTCCATTGTGCTGAAGAGCTGGCTTACTTTCTCAGAAGTGGCTTGTATTCAATTTTGATTTAAGTACTTGTCATATAAGGATGGGATAAGGCTGATGATAGCAGTATTTTGAAAGAAAAGGGACAGATATCTTTTGCTTACTACTTCATATTGTATGGGCTGTAGGATTAGGAGGATAGCTGTTGTTCTTATTCATACTATTAGTGAGGATATTTTCAGGACTGGGGCAAGGTAGGTGTTGGTTAGTATTTCAGAAGAGGTGGAGTTTATTTCTTGCTGCCTTTTGTCAGTCAATAAAATGAAGCTGATTTATCCCAGCTGAAATTATTACCCATTAACTGAGAAACATAACCTCTCCTGTCACTCACCTTATATTTACCAAAGAAAGGGTGATGTCTACCAGTGATTAACATGTCCATGTTTCTTTCAAGGGCAAAACGGATGGGGGTGCCCGGTCCTAAAGTAAACATAAGTCCTCTTTAACGACAGTTTATCTACAAAGATTGAAAAGGCATTATATTTATATGGCCAAACTCCTAGTGGTGGCTATAAAGCAATCTATTTTACATTTTAGTTTCTAACTGACCATCGTTTTATTGACCATGCCTGCTAATACCATTAATGCTAATTCAGCAGATAAAATGTAGATATTCTGCTGCAGTAACAAGGTAGAGGAACAGAGGTTTTCAGTGATTTTCCTTTAGTGTTTTAAACTGGAAGGTACAAGAAGCACGCACATGACACCGCAAGGAAACCTGAGTAGTGAAAACCTGTGGCACAAAGGGCTAATGTGAGCACACCTAATAAATCCTAATAACAATTTCAGGATGAAAAACACTTCATAGAAAGAATGAGATTCAATCCACTAGACCTAAGAAAGGCCTGGTTTGTTGGGATTTGTGCAGATAAACCCTGGAAAAAAACTGTATGAAGGCTTTGTTTTGGCTGTCAGATGGGCAGTAAGTGAATTCCATTGCCAGAATCCCAGGTAATTTTCAACCCTCTATCCAAGATTTACTGCTATGAAAGTCAAGCAAGATAATGTCTTCAAGCCAACACCCCAAGGAAGGTTCAGGTTCAAAGTTCCTTTCTATTTCAGTCTTACAGTTTTTAACTTGATTTAGTTAAATCATTCATTTTCTTTAGTTGGACCAACTTACTTGTTGGCTGCCACTGCTGCAATTACAGCAAAAAATGAAAGCTTGGTTATCTTCCCACCAAATGCTCCACCAACACATTTCGTGTGGCACATAATTTTGTTGGACTGGAGGTTTAAAGCTGAAGCCACTAATTTCCGCAAAAGTGAAATCTGTGATTTTACTGAGAATTATCACCTATCAAAATATATTAAAACTACCTATTTTCTATGGCTAATTATATATTAGAAGCTAACAAGCTTACATACACTGAGCAGAAAAACACAGTTTCTGTGGATACAAAAAAAAAGTTTTCAAACAAGCTAATGAGATGCTAATGAAAGCACAATCTAATCTTCAAAGCGTAGTCAAAATGAAACAAAAGCTCCATAAGATATTTTTATTTTTGGTACCAGATAGAGTAAGCTCGACATAGAATAGCACAGTTCATCTGCAGCTGGATATAAAGCATCCATTAAAATATCAAATCAAATGGAACAGAGTGATTGTTTACAGCACACTAGAGACTGCAGCTAACATGCTGACAGATCACTGCATTCTGAAAATATATCTCTGACACAGAAAGTGTAAAATATGCAAGTCAGTAATTAATGGCAAAAGCTGACACTAGCTATGTATATTCTTTGAAACTGTATATTCCTATATGTTTAGAATCCAATTATCCTGTCAGCTAAGATCTGTTAAACTTCTTTCCATATTACTTCATAAATTCTATATACTTAAGGCAGCATTAGATGGATAATGCCTCATTATCCACCCCATATCAATTCTGCTCATTTTTGTCTGCACTGGATTGAATCAAACAAACAGCTTCCTGTTCTTAAGACCTACTGTTACATTTAGCTTCATCATTAGTAGTCAGGCCTCTTGTCTATATTAAAAAAGACATTCAAATCATTTAATCTGAATTGGGAGCATAATTAAGGAGTTTCAAGAGAAGCACAGAAGAATGAAAGGAACTCCAGGTCACATACTTCAGGTTTAAAATTATTTAGGAAGGTAAGAAACATGTAACAAACATACTTTGTCTTACCTGTACATCTGTTGCATGCTGAGTTGATACATACACATCCATTTCTTAATCTTCCATTCTTGGAATAACAAGCACACTATTTGTTTCCAGGTAGAAATGTTCCTGTCCTCCCATATGCAATTCACCTGGTATGTGTATAATTATAGGAAAATCTAACCAAAGTTTTAAGTGAACTGTGAAGGGAATTTATGTTTGCATAAATATGTAAGTCAGAAAAAGAGTTCTGAGAAAGAAAATATATTCAGTTATTTCTCATTTCTTTGTATCTCACATTACATCTTCTGGAAATATGTGTTTTTTTAGAAGAAAGATGCTCAACCACCAAAACCCTTTATAGCTGTATTTATTTATTTCCCTGGGATACAATCAGATTCTATTTAATATATGATGCTTCTTTTCCTTAGGAGGTTACATCTTGTCTTTTCTAACAGGATTCTGATTTATTTTCTTCTAAACCACTCTGTAAGAGAAAATGTTCCCTTTTCCGTTCTTTCTTATTTTTTCTCCATCAGTATGCCCTTATCGTGATTCACTTTTCCTACCCATTTCCACACAACACATTCTTTTTGTACAATTTTCCTTTCAGAGAGGGAAATCTGTCAGTGCATCACAATATAAAAGCCAATTCTTTCAGATTTGTTTTGTGAACTTTACTTCATGTCATCCTTATGTCTGATTAGTTATTCTTAAAACACACGTTTATGCAGCAGCAGTAGGAATCAGAACTGATTCCACGAGAGGATGACATGAAGTGATGGGGAACAGCTGGGAAAAGACATAGCAAAGCAGAAAAAACAGTCACAGAGGTCATGAACTAGTATGAAGAGGTCAACAGAACTGAGGAGACTCAGCCACAGAAAGTGCAGGAAGACATGAATCTTCAAATCCATGGAAGACAATTGCAAAGAGGTAGAGAATAGTCAGTGCTGCATGCTCACAGAAGTAAGAACAGCGTAGTAGTACTTAAGATACAGCAAATTCAGTTATATGTGAGAATAATCTTTCTAATCATAGGAATGAATGGTAAAGCACAGGGAAAAATTGCTATCAAGGGTTAGTTAATCTTCATTTCATCTTGATTACCAGTGAAGGGGGAAAAAAAAATCAACAACAGGGTTTGTTAGATTTTCTTGAGATCACAGAAAAAAACTGAATTCAGTCACCAGCTGGCAATAGGTTCTGAACAGCACAACACCCCTCCCTCTCTTGATGCACAACATGCACAGATTACCTTCTATGATTTTATCAGTGCATTTAAATCCTTTCTCAATATCTCCTTTTTCTAGTTTCCTTTCTTTAGTAATGTATGAATTACGTTTTATTGCATCCTGCAGCAAGGAAAAAAAAAGAACATGTTAATTATAATTCCCTCAGATGATTTTTACTGGTACAATCTTCTGTTATCCGTATGATCCTTTATTTGGATGGACAGATGGTTGCAGCTAAGTATTTGAAAGAGCAGGACAACTGTTCCCCTTCAGAACAGAGAGCTTCTGTTTTTTTATTTTTCATAGTTCATATAATTCTGTCCTTCCCTTAGATTAGAAATACTAATAACTGTTAATGTCATTCAGAGTCAATGAAAATATTTCAGACTCAGTTTTCTTGCTCCTGGAGATGAGCCAGACTTGAAGATTTTCAGAACATGGGTGTAGGATGTGTGATTCCAGAATTTCTGCAAACGTAAGCTTTCTAATTTAATTCTACACTGTCCTACTCCTGCCCTGAATTTGGGTCCCACAAGCATGGAAATTTTCCCTTAACACTTTCTGAATATTTTAAAAATTATTTTGAAAAAGTCCAAAGCATGACAAGACCTGCACAAGGAGGTGAATAGTGAACAAGGTGACTTAAGAGTTCTATCAGTGAAGGATGAGGAGATGCATTGTTACCTTAATGGTGAGGACTGGCTGAAGATCTTCATACACTATCTTCACCTTTTTAGCTACACACTTTGCCTGAGTCACTGTCTCTGCAACCACGGCACAGATTATCTGTCCAACACAAATGACCTGCAACATACCAACATACATTACCTGAGGAAAAAACACAGGAAAGGTTACATTTCTGTGCAAAGAGTGTTCTGTGGAAACGGGTTATGCACAAGTGCCGTTATTTAGATTCTGTTCCTCTAATAATGCTATTCCACTGCAGACTTAACTTCTTTAGATGAGAAATACTATTGTCATCACTCATCTGCTGCAACACCTCTGCTGCTCACATCAGTAAACATAAGCATTTTCCCTATGGCCATCCTGAACTGGCCAAGTCCTGCATCAAGTAAAATGCCATGTGGTACAGACTGCTTTCCTTCTCAGAGAGGAAGGAAACTCAGATAAGAGGAAAGAGAGAGAGAAAAGCGACACACTAGGAATTACACCTTCCCCACTGCAAATGCCAGCCTGAAGTATCATTTGTGCTGGAAGACAGCTTGAGTCCTTGGACATTCTATACAGTCACACTGTCTGTGCAGATCCCAAATGTTTCAGTGTATGAAAAGCTCTCCTTATTTATTTATTTTTTACATGACTGAAGCAAAACGTCCAGGCACTCCTCCAAGAGCAAGAAATACCTTGTCTTTTGCGAATGCTTCCTCTTCATCATTGCCATTTTTCCCTGGAACATCTTTTGCTGTTACCACACTAATCACTCCTGGCACCCGAAGGGCTTCTGAAATGTCAACTGATCTGGAAAGTAGAGCATGCACATAAATGAGCACAGTATACAGTACAAATATTTTTAGTATAACTAATTCCACAAACTTCACATCAGAAACCTATTCCATAGGTCTCAATAGGTCTCATGTTTTTACATATGAGAATATTTTTACATAGAGAAGAAACTGGAAGAGTGTTGATTAACATACTGAGAAAAAATAAAATCATGAGCAGCTGTTGCGTGTATGACAAAAATACCTCTACACTCTAGCAACAATAAATTCAAAATCTAAGAACAATTTTACTTCCTACATTTTCTGTACTAAAAGGGTGAGTGCATTAACATGAACTCTTCCGTCCATATCTGACACTAGTTTAAGCATACAGTAAGGACATTATTACTTACACATAACTGCATACCTCATTATATGGCCAAATTAGATAATGAGAGAATGTGCTTAACATACTTATATGTATATACTTTTCTTCTCACTTACTTAATCTTTGCATGGGCTTTAATGCTAGTGACAACAGCCAATGAAAGTTCTCCGTCCACTGGACGAATGTCATCAATAAAAAATGCTTCACCAGTGGCATGCTTAATACCAGACTGGTGCATAATGGGACATCCCACAGGGTCTTGTGGAGACTGTCCTGGGTCAACATCCTGCAAACAGGAATGCAGCTTCAAGTCAGAACAGTAACTATAGAAACCCTTACTCACACATTTTATCTGAGTTCATTTTCTGATGATAAAATACATATGGACATGATTTAGATTTTATGAAAATATTATTGGGAAATATTATAAAGGGCTAATTTGTGCTCCACTAGCACCAAGATGCCTTGATTGAGGTTGGAGGAATATATTGCATTAGATATCATTCACATCTCCAGTAAATGTCAGTCTTCTGCAGAAAGACTGCAACAATTAAGCAAGCCAAAAAACAAATCCTAAAGGGGACGTAATGACTTCTTCCTATTGAGGATCCATGGCAGACATGTTCCAAAACCTTCTGGACCTAGCCTGTATGCTGGATCCATACCCTTTCTGATAGCACTGTTTTCAAGACACACTTGCAGACTTCAGACCATGCTTTATATCATTTACTTTGGAGAAAACATATCTGAAATCAGGGGTATAGTCAGAGATCAACCTAAATCCTTCTTGCTCATCTTCCTAAAGAGATAAGTAAATTATTATTCTGCTGAATGCTAACCTGATTAAAAAAAAGGTTTAATTCGTGTTTCTGCTAATTAAATACCCATCAAATCCTTCTAACACTTAAAAGAGCCTGGAGTTGACTGCAATTCAGACACACCTAATGAAAGCACATCTTTGGTGCTCTCTGTTATTGAGTTTCTGATAAATTACATTACAATGGTCAGGGCCAGTGAAAAACTTCAAACATTTGTATTTTTTTGCACTTTTACTCAGTAAAAGATTCTTCTCCTTAAAAAAGTCAGTATCTGAAAAGAACAAAAATTATTGTCTGAAGTAGGAGGCCTTTTGTGGCAAACTGATACTAAGCAGTCAAAGCGTGACTTTTACAATTTCTGAGTTTTGCAACAAAACAAAGATATGGGTGAAAACTATTGTTGTTGGTTTTTTTTAATTATATTTAAATTTTCTGCTGAACAAAGTTTTTAATCCACTAGCTGTTTCTTCCTCTGATATTGCAGCTTTGCAAATAAACTTACAAGGCCTGAACAATCAGAGAGATACTGCAGCAGGTTATTTCGTTTATTTTTACTGAGATCCACTGAACAACATAAATGCTGCTGAGCTCACACATAACTCCCTGTTCCAGCAGCTTCATAGTACAGTTAACATTGACTAAGGAATGAAAACTGAGAAGAGCACGATATTCATTAAGACAGAGTCTGTGGCAGTCCTAGCTGCAAATACACCTCACCTGATAGAGTTGAACACCCCTCTGTAGCATTCCCAAAGCACTCATCTTATCCTGTGAGAGTTCAGCATACCTGAAGGGATACTGAAAGGAGGGTGATATCAGACTAGTATTGTCAGACCCTTATTTAAAAAAAAAACAACGAGTTTTTCCCCTAATATATTTTGAAATTGATCATAGCACCTTTACCCTCCCCTCTCCTATCCCCATATCTTTAGAAAACCAGAAATTTCTTTCAGCCCGTCTGGTGATGTGGATATGCAGTTCTTGTCCAGTCCTTACCATCTGATGTAAGCCATGTAACACTTCCAGGTAAAATCTGAATAAGAAGCTGACAAGCAGTGTTCTTCTATACTCGACTTTTCCACCTGAAGCTGATGGAGGAAGAGAAATTTCCTCCAGCACAAGTTTGCAAGCTTCACTCAGCATCTGATCATTCCACTGTCTGGTAGAAGAATAGATTAGCATGGACATACACTTTATAAATAAAAGACAGCTGAAACTATTGGAGAGTATGTGGGAAGTACTAAGTAAACAGCATAAGTCGCATCAAGAAATAACTTACTAGGGAGGGTTACTAAAAGAGATTGTGAGAAGCTGATGATGACAGAATCCAACAGGCCCCATGCATCACACTACATTTTCTGCTTTTTGCTTAAATACTTTATGACATCTACTACCTTCTCACAAGACCTTCTTGCACTGAGTGTAGTTGAGCCAATGCCTCCATACAAAATACTCATATCTACAATTGTGTCTGTGCCTGGACTGAAGAGGACTCGCAATCCAGAGTTCACAATGGAGAATGCATTTTTATGACATTCAGCTTGTCTGAAGGCTGAAATAAACTCATCCTAATGGGAAAATAGACAATAGAAATGGCATAAGTGGTAGAAATTGGTCTTGTTATAATAAAACAAATCTACAACTCCTTGTACTTTGATTATTATTGTCCAAAGAAAACATCATTTTAAACAAATGTTTGCTGGAATTACTATTTCAGTTAATTTTTTAATTTTTCTTGAAGTACTAAACTAATCATAGTAGACATACTAAGAGGGTACATTATTTGACATTATCTGCAAGTAAGAAAACATGCCAAAATTTGAACTTTTTCAGTAGTTTCATTGCTTCAGAGTACAGGAAAACCAGTCCTGGTATAAGCCACTTTACATATGTCTGGTGTGCTCTTTAAATCCAATTTCAGCTTACAAAACAGTGGTTTCTTTTCCAGAACATGGAGGTCCCACTGTGCTAAAGAACCTGATTTTGTGAAGATTTTACACTCAGAGATTCTATGTTTTATTCTACACAATGGCATTTACAGAGGGAGACACTCAAAACTACTGCACCTTCTGCTGTCAGAAATCTCTAGTTCTGGAGATGGATAAATGTATTTTTTAAAGAACACATAAGAGCAGCAGCTTCTTTCATGTTCAGGAACAGAACTGATGTCTTTGTAAAGAAAATACTAAGCGTCATTTTTCTCTAGCTTCACAAAAAGCAAACAAACAAACAAACAACTACAAATTCAAAGCCAGAGAGGCAGCTAGAAGTTAGCAGGTTAGTTTTCTCACTTGTGTGTGATGCCCCCATGACAACTGTAAGACTCAGGTTTGTATGATCGGTGAGATTCATCAGAGATGGAAAATCCTCTCACCACAATTTACATTTACTCACTTCAGCAACATTCACACATACAAAAAAAAAATCAAAACTAGGAACTGTCAGCCAGGATCCTTCAGCCTCTGTTCTTTCTCTCGTTGATAGTTTTTGAAAAAAAATAACGGGGCCACATTCTATGGAAGAGGGCTTAAATGCAGAATTGCATTTATAATTGAATAGAGGTAAGGAACATAAGGAGAGAAAAAGGCAATTATTTAAATACATTAATTATTCTAGTTTTTATACTAAGAATTCTCGTGGAGACGATGATGTAGCATGATTTGCCTACTGCACTGGATTCTTAATTCAGTTCTTTTCACATCAGTGCCTCTATGATAATTTCTGCTAGCTGAGAATCAGGCCCAAACACTTCAAAGAAAATCTGCTATTTTGGGTTGGAAATCTACATCTAGCAATTTGTGTTTAAAACCTAACCCTAGCCTAATTAAGGTTTTGCAAACTTTATTAGACAAATGGCTCTGACTGAAAGGTTCATAACCAGTTAAAACAAAGAAATAAAGATGATCTAGGGCCTTCCCGTATGCTTGCTGTTTGCACAAATCTGAGATTTGAACAAATATACTTTTGTAGAACAGTCTAATGAATTCTCACCATCCATCATCATCTCTAGATCATAAGTAAGCGGACATATTGGTTAAAAGGCTTAGTAAAATTATTGCTACAGGAGAGGAAACAAAACCAAAGCAAAAAAACATTCAGCAGAAATAAGAGTCAATGGTTCTTATTGCTTCTGGTGTCAAAATAGAAAACTCAATTCATCATCACCATTTGGGCCATTAGTGGAGATAACTTGGAGACTTACCATCATCTGTGATACTCACAGCTTGTATTTCTGGAATCCTCAAAGGATGGAGCCTTCAAAATATGGAAAAGGTACCAGAAACTTTTTTTTTTTTTTTTTTTTTTGCAAACAAAGTAGTGAACGCATAGACCAGTTGGCAAATGGAAGGACTACTGTGATTATGAATTGGTTTTCTATGTAAAAGACTTGCCTGAAACACATGTAATAAGGAGCATTGTGCTTGTGGACTCAGTCACAATTAGTGGTTGGGTACTCCTTAGAAGAATCTGTCACTAATATTGCTCTCCACATCTTCACAGCTGTATTTTACGTGCTTTTTCCAGTATCCACAGATTTAATGCGTATCATAGAATGGCTTGGGTTGAAAAGGACCTTACAGATCTTCTAGTTCTAAACCCCCTGCCACGGGCAGGGCTGCTATCCACTGATCAGATTACACAGGGCTCCAATTCATCAGGTAGGCTTAATTTCACATAGAGCTTATGGCCAACCTATTTTAATTGGCTGAGAGCTTGCAAAAGACTTCAACAGAATTTGAACAAATTCAGCATAATCACTCTAGGCCACACTGTAGACCTCATACAGCCTGAAGAAACAGATCACTCCTCCTGGCAACTTAATTTGAATGTGCAAACACGACAGTATCTCCTTTCTTGATGAAGAGCTTTTAGAGTTAAGAACAGTATAGCAAAGATGTTTAGACGAGTATAAAAGTTGCGAAATATCCATTTAATGTTTGCATTCTTACAGCATGAATCTCCCAATTGCAAATCAAGAAGCAGAAAGTTAAATCTGCCTTCAACTTCAAGAGACATAAAGAAACTTAACCTCACTATGCATGTTCTGCTCTGAGATACTATCTTTAAAAACAGAACATGTACTCTGTAACTTGAAGTGATTACAAAGCTAACTGCCATAAAGTAACATTCTCTAACACTGTAACAAAGCAAAGAATCAGGCCTTGGCTTCCCAGGATGCTAACGAACTTCAGAATCCCTCAGGTGGTTGCATAATAGCAGTGAGAAGTACACGGAAATATTTGCAACAAGAGTACAAATAAAGAATTTCACAATAAGCTTTTGAAATATGAGGATTAAACAAATATAATAATAATCAGACTGAACCTGCCTGCTTGGACTCTACTAGATCTGGTCTAGCAACACACTATTCTATCATTTTCACAGCTCTCTTCTCTTGCCACAGGTCATGCAGCACTTTACACATCCTCCTTCCAAGTTTTTATCTGCCCTGTGACTTTCTAATAACTAATGCCATAAATGCCTTTTTCCCTCTCCATCCTTTCTCATGTGTAAGTCAGCCCAACCTCAGGTTGCCAGATGGAAGGAAACAGTGGGTTCTGTGGTCATTTGAATCCAACAGAGAATGACAAAACAAAAAAGACTGAGCAGGAACTTTCCAACTAAAGGCTGTGTGCCACACAAAGGTCTGAAATTAAATGGCTCCCAGTAAGGAGATGCTCCAGGAAAATAGTTGAAACAACATTTCTATTCTGGAGAGGCAAACCATTTCTTTCTTAAAAATATAAGCAATTTGGAATGATGATAACATACAAATTATCTACATCAAAATGCCTCAGTATGTCTGACGAAAAATGTTTCTTTTTCTGTTTATCTGAGGATGGAGTCATCATGACTAAAGTATTTGTAGGAACTCAGTCATGCTTGCATGACCGAGAAAGTTAAAAATGAAATATGAGTACTTCCTACCATTAGTTCAGGAGGAAATATAAATTCTTGTGTTGGATCCATGGGTAGGAATTCTTCCAGATTGCAAAGACCTGAACGAATCTGCAAAGAAACTGGAGGAAAAATGGAGAGTGAATATTTTCAGAGTAAGTTCAAAGTCTGCCAAAACATGAGATTCTTTGCTGAAGTGACACTGAGTTTTGAAACTTTATGGGTTGAATTCCATTCAAAAAATTTGAGATGGACAAGTTGATTTTTAATGTTTAGTTACGTTACACCTATTCACAAACTGCTGTAAGACAGGAGGCGGTCAGAAAGTACTCTCAAGTCTTTGCTGAAATTCCAAGAGTCAAGAAAGTTCTTACAGTATTTCCTGAAACCAATCACAGCAAATGTATAACATGAATGGGTGAAATATCTACTGTGGGGAAAAAAGCAGTGCTGGGTGCTATAGCTAGGTTCTTTTCATAGACTGTGACTTGGAATGAACTGTCTGACACAGTCTGAGATGACAACAAACAATGTAGCAGTCCATCTGACCTAACTTTCTGCTGAAGTCTCTCTACATTTTCAAGAACTGAATTGCTGACAACACATTACAAAAACAAGCTCTTTCTCTACTTGCTTATAGACACAACTTTTCTGCTGAGGCCACTCATGAGGTTATGCATTCTCTGAGCTTTCAGTAGTTTACATGGAAAGAGACTGTTCTGATTAGGATTTTCTGCCTCATTGATTGATCATCTGTCAACGGTTTACCGGGCTGGATCGGCCCGGTTCCGTGACGATTGGTGTGGGGGACCCGCAGACCCACGCCCCAGGAAAGGGGAAGGGGGAAAGGGAAAAGGGAAAAGGGAGATGGGCCTAGAAACAAAACAGCGGCAACAATCTGAGGAGGAAAGCTGATTTACTAAATAAGATATCAGAAAGCAAAATAACACAATATAATACAATATAATTGGAATTGAAGCTAATAAATCAAATAAAATGAGCAAGAGAGAGAGTGTCTGATAAACCGAAGGCCTTACGCTAACGCTGAAGGCGATACGGCAGCGAGCACCCACTGCTGAGTCGATCCCGAAGGAAAGAAAAAGTGTCCCGTGACCGCAGAGGGTTTTTATCTTTTCCCTCTGAGCGGAAAATACGTAAAAATACAAAGCATCGCAAAGTCCTCTGGGGAATGTAGTTCTTCTCTTCTGAGACAGGTATACCCAGAAATATCAATGATCTATGGAGTTGGAGTATTAACTCTTTAACACTTAATGCACTACATGTTGTTATGATGTGGAATACCAATACCAGAAATCATAAAACCATGACATCATCAGAATTAAAAACCTTTTCAGACTAGAAAGCAACAGGTCTCAAGCATATCAATGAAAGAAAGAGACTGACATACCCTAGTCCTATCCCTTTCCCAAGCAGTCATTTCCTCTCATCACTCTGAACCATAACCACACTAACTACAAGACCTGCCTCTGAATGACCTAGTCTAGTCTACTGACTGACTCCACTGATCACATGGCAATAAATTCCAGCTCTCCCTTCATAATAGCTAAGCAACAGTTATTTAATTTTAATGAAACAATCAAAAGGGATAGAAATTGGTGAAAGCCAAGCAAGGGAGGACAAAAAAGAAGTGCTGTTTTATAACCAGCATCTACTGCATTGCTAGATTTGTGTTTTAAACAACTGTGTCAAAAACTGGTCAACAATTTAAGTACTTACACAGGCAGAGACAATACATTTAGGTGCACAAACACACATTCAGTTACAGTCCGTGCAGCTCTCAGGTTTTTCACTGCTAAAATAGGTTTGCCTCCAATTACTGAAGACATTTTACTTTAGAGAGTTACTTTAGAGTTCCTTAAAGTTTTTCAGCCAGGATAATTACCTGCATGGAACTCAAATCCCCATCACAAAACAAGGAAGTGTTGCATTAGGGCAGTGTGGTCTCTTCTTGCAGGTGGATAAACACAACGAATTCTGCTACGCACACAGAGAATTGCCTTAGTCTACTGGAGTTCCTAAATGTATTCTTATTGATCACTTGGACTTTTACCAGAAGGTGATTTTTAAAGTATGACATATGCAAAGTAAGAATAAAACATTCTTTTTCCCTTCTTTCTTACTGTTTTCAAGCAAATTCAATGTATCAATTACAGTAGAATGCAGAAGACACTTCTTCCTTAAAGATCTTGCACCCACTAACACACAGTAAGGTTTATGAAAACCTTTAGAAGCACAAAGTAATATTGCACAAGGATAGCTTTGTTTCCCTAGAGTTGGCATCCCAAGAACACACAAACAAGCCATGCTGATGGCTGTAGAACTTCTGTTAAAGGAATTAAACTTCACATTAAAACCAGCTTTTTTAAGGAGACCGTTTCACTTCAAGCTTTCTTCTTCACAGAACACAGAGGACTTAAATGTGTAACAGGGAGGTCCACACTCTCACTGAAAAGAGTCACTAAATAAGACATGCCTCTCTGCACAGTAATCTTCGTTCTGACTAAACAGAAACACAGATTTGTCTGTGCTTCTTTTCTCCAGCACCCAAACCACGAAATTCAGTCTGGGTAAAACATCCAAGGACAGAAAAGAATGGCCCATTTCTACAAATTTTGTAACGCAAATAGGAGGTAATGAAAAACAAACAAACAAACAAAAAAAAACCCCACAAACATTCAGTGTATCTTACCTGAACTCCTGTAGAAGATGAGCACCTAAGTTCTTCCTGATCCAAGCAACACTGTCCAGTTTCTCTTATTTGGCAACGTCTGCTCCTAAAAAAATCATATCCTGTTCTATAAAAACAATATAGCAACTTCATGATTTATTTGTAAATTACCACCTTGATTTTTCCTATTCCAAAGCAGATTTATTTATTCAGGCAATAAGTTGGTCCAGGAGACCTCTTGAACATTGGGGCCCATAGAAGTAAGTTCCTTTTCGGTACCTGAGTGTCTTCACCCATAAGGGGAATGGAATAAAGCTAACAATTATTTCAGTGGCACTCAGACCAAAGTGACTGAAGCTGATGTAAAGGATTCTTCTGTTCATTGCAAGAGCATGTGCAAAGCAGTGACTGTAAGTACTTAGCACATTTGAAAAACAAAGAGAAAGATTTTTCAAAGACTCAACCAAAAAGAATTTCCAAATTAAGCTGGGTTTCAGACAAGTACTTCAGGAAGCATCAGACTTTTCAGAACCCACCAACTATGTCCAAATAACAAACACATTCAAAAACACTGACCTACCCTAGCAAAAGATGCGTAGCTCTCTATAATTGGCCTGTATCCTGTGCAACGGCATAAATTACCTGAAATAAACCACATAATGAAGCAAAAGTGATTTTAATAATGTTTGGAAGCACTGGCAGAATTTGGAATGGTCTGGGATGAAATCTGTAGATATTAAATTTTGAAGATTATGTCCCTAATTCCCTAATAGGAAAAAACATATCTGCAAAAATAAGAAATACTACTTTAATAGTGATTATGATACATGATTAAAATTCCTCATTTTGGAAAAATATATTTTTTCAAATGTATGGCAAAAATAAATGAAAAAAAGCATCTAAGAGTAAATACTAAGATTACTCTACTACTATTGCTACTACAATCACTGCAATCTTTGGATTTTATAAGCCAATAAAAGATCTGCTGCTGTTGGCCACTACCATAGTTTTCATACACAATTAACAGCAGTAGGAATATCTCTGCTGGAATTTCTGGTGCTTCCTGCACGAAGTTAAAACTGTTTAATGGGAGGCATCAATTATTTTGGGAACTATGGGATTAGTAGCAAATTTGCAATTACAAAGTGAGCTCAAGTTGCTTCATCTATCGTAATAAATCTTCAAGAGTCAACATACGATGCCATGTCCTATCTTCCCTGCAGCTATCTGTTAAAATTTTTAATTGGGATTTTACATTATTGGTATGTGAAATACTTACAGTGAAGACAAAAAAGAATCTGTTTTGACTATATTGATTGTGACACTGAAATCGTGTTGCATGTTGAGTCAGCTTATGGAAGGCTATAAAGTCTGTTCTAACTGCAGGGATTTTCAGAAATACATAGTCAGGACTCACTGATTTTGAGATGTTAGACCACAGCATGGACTGACAAAACACACTCTGAAACATCATCTACTGCTTTTAAGTCAAATCACACTTGCTACCCCCATTAATATTTATTGTCTCATTTTACTTATTAAAATCTAGTGTCGAAGACATACCATCCGAAGCAGAAATTATCTGTTCCATCGAAGGTTTCACATGGTTTCTCAGTAAAGCATATATGGACATCACCATTCCAGGGGTGCAGAAGCCACACTGGGAGCCGTGGCATTTGGCAGGCATTTCCTAGAACAAAACATATGGCTTCACTGGCTTTCTGAATAACCATTTTCAGGTTTGTCATCAATAGACATTAGACCAGTAGAGACCATTAGACCTGGTAAAGCCCCAAAATACTGAAATTGAGTACTCTGTAATTGGAACATGTTGAAGAAATACAGCAATAGGTTCTCTTAGAAGCCTTATCTGTAACACATGATCATCTATATCTTCTATTTCCAAAACAGTCACAACAGCTTTCATTATGTTTCCACTGCTGCTTCCTGAACGTGAAAGGAGTATAGTACTCAAAAAAGAGTACAGTGCTCACATGAACAAGACTAAGTTCTGTATGAAAGGATTTTCTCCATTGTGTGCCTCAGTATAAAAGTTCCACCATCAATTCACAATTTCTTCCTCTGTCTGTTGTCATGGTGCCATGCAGTCCATGGAATCTACTGAATCATTTCATCTTAGCTCCTACATCCTTCAGAATGATATGTAGTCTTATTACTCTTCCCACTGGGTAAGTTTGGATCCATTTTTCTTATTGGTAATAGATCATGTTTATAAACTAATTTCATCATGTTTCTATACGTTACTACACTCAGTGCAATTTTTGTCCTCTTAAGCATTCCCAATAGTACACCTGGTGTAGGGAACCTGCTTTGGCAGGGGGGTTGGACTAGATGATCTCGTGAGGTCCCTTCCAACCCCTATGATTCTATGATTCTATGAATATGTAATCATACTAGTAATCATAATAGTAATCCTACTGTGCTTGACTGTTAAAATATGCTAATTATTCCACTGAATGCTTGAACAATACAAGCTAATAAAAAAGCTACAGCTTGTTAAGTATTTTCCACTACTGCCCTTCTCCACTTAATCCTTACATTAAAGCTGTTTCACTTCCACTATGGAAGGATCTCAAATGCTAAATTAATTTTGCAACCTGCATAGCATTGTTTTACTTAGAATAAGTCACTGAAGTCAATAGAGCTCTGACATCAGTTTAGGAACCTGAAAAGTTCCAACTGACAGAAAATTAAGATAATAAGATAGTAAGAACTCTTTAAGGGACTGGGGCCTAAATAAATGGTTTACTATGAAACAAGTTGCGTGTTTATTCCTTCAGTTATGATTTTAATGTCAAATGAACTGAAAAGCTTTTTGTTGTTTGAGAAGCTGTAAAGCAGCATTTGGTCAAGACCTAGAACAGTTATACTCAGACCTCATAACGTTAAACACACGTAACCAAACAAATAATGCACATAAAGCATTGGATTGCTGTGCCAAGAACAAATGCAATATGAGATTTCTTACTTTTACTTATTTTTCTGTTCCCAACAAATCATATTAATCCTCAGTTATAGTTCTTTACAGAATTTTAGAATTCAAAGGCAGAGCTCAAACGAAAGGATACGTTTCTTTCTTAGATAATAAAGGAATAATTCTTCAGGATCTGCCTGTTTCTGTTTTTCATCATGGGAAAAAAAGAAAAAAGAGAGAGAGATTATGTGTTAGGGAGTGGATATAAACTTCTCACAAGGATTAACTATGATATTGAAATGCTGTGATTGTGGATTAAGGAGGTCTGTTTGTTCAGCAACAGGATCCTGACACTTGATCACAATCTGCAGATATATCAATGAATGTGTCAGGTAGTACTGGTCAAATATATTTTTTGAAGTAATAGAACTCGTGGTTTATTCAGAAAAGTGAGAGGGAGGAGAGGCTAAGTAAACGCTGGATGGAAAAGAATAGACTAGATCTTTTCACTAGATTCTTTGTTGACTCATATCAGCATGAATCAGAAATCTCCTAGTTTTAAAGCCACACACGTGTGTGTATGAAAATACTATGTATTTTTATCTCTTTGAAGGCAGTACTAAACCTTGTCTTCAGAAAGTGTGAAAACATATTTTAGGACCTATCAACACAGAATGAAGACAGATCTCACTTCAGGCTCCCTTGACAGTTTGGCTATATCAGCAGCATGCTCCAATTCACCAGCTTCAACTAGTTTAGGAACTGTGTTTTGTGGAATTCAGAGATTACTCAAAGTGCTACAGTAAACTCTCAGCTTCATCAGAGAAGGGAACAACCAGCATAGGAAATGTTTTGAGTTTCAAAAATATTTTCACCTAAGATGAAGGGATGGTAATAACATAGGCTATTTACGATCATGTTTTTTCCTACTGGATAATAAGATAAAATTTTGAAGCTCTTTTTCTCAATCCCCCCAAAAACAGTTCTTTTTCTTTTTTTTTTTTTTTTAAACAGTACTCTTGCTCAAGAAAATATTGATCAAACAAGGAAAAAATACATGGAAACTTTTTTTCTTTAACAAATAAGACAAATTCTTTCATTTCAGCTTTTATATATATTAGGTGATATGTTTGTTAATAGGAACTCATTTTTTCTTGAACTGGAAAATCAGAAAAGCTGACAAAATATTAGATACTGAAATGTGAGATTCTGACATTTAGAAAAAAATCAACCTTTAGTTTTCTTCTGCTATATTTCTGAAATCATACTAGCAAACAGCACGTCCTTATACTGGTGGTTTTCACTCCAAATACATCGACTTTGAGGATCCTACAGTAAAGTTTTAGTAAATAGTAACTAATTATGATTCTAAAAATTCCATGCTATGTAGTATAAAGTCACTAACACAACAGACTGCTTAATTTTTATGGGTGCCTAGAAAATACTGAATTAAGATAAAACAAAAATAACAGTTATAGAGATGAGATCTTGAAACTTCTCTCAGATAACTTCATGCTTAAATGTGATTTCTTACAATGGCAATTTAAAAATTCTTAGTCTTGAATTGAAACAATAAAGAAATCCAATAATCCAATTCACAGTTAAGACAAAGTCAGAAGAGCCCACAAGTTCCTGCAGGAGAAAACAGGATGTTGTTAAGGAAGATCAAACCCACAATAAGTTTACCTGTGAATGAAATATTGCTCTAGAATAACAGCTTTCCAGTATAAAATAAACAGTAAATATTAATTTTCCAAAGGAAAGAAAATAACATTTAAAAACTTACCTTCTTGCCATTCACAAAAAAGACAAGGTCATCTGATTGTTGGTCATGGCAAGCCATGCTGCCACATTAATATCTGAAAAATAAAGTTTTATTCACTGTGAGAAATTAAAGAAATGCTACATGCTCCTCATCTAGGTCGTATGATTCTGACTCAAGTCAACTAAACCTGCTCTGTGTCCCACAGATTATCAAATCAAGTAGATAGGGAGGAGCCAGTGTAAGGTATCCATTTTCACAGCAAGTAATATATTTTAAGGTGCTAGTGCACCAAATTTTTTACTTGCACTCTGCACTCTAAATCTTTTCTGGTGAGGTGAAAAAATTTGAAAATAAGATCCCCTCTAACTCTAACTTTGTAACCTAAGTGGATCTGTTGTTGTATTTAAAACCCAGAAATGCCCTACTTCAAGGCCTCTTTTTAATGTTATGAACTGTGGAATAGATGCCTATAGCTAAAACCTGTGCTTTTCATTTAGTCTGTCACTGATAGGCATTATAGTTAGTATTTTCCTGTAATCAGGTTTCAACAGAATCAGGATTGCTACTGAATACATTGTAAAATTTCCTACTGATATCTCTATGCTTACTAGCCTGACTGCTGCCATTGCAATTATGAGTTGATCACACTCTATATATCATATGTGCTAAGTTTATAGTGAAAGGTATTCCAAATTCTGATTTGGTACTCTAGATTCTTATTTATTTACTCTGGATTCACATTTAGTAAACAAGGTCATTAACCTCAAAATGCTTTATTACAGCTGGCTTTTTTGTTTTTTAAGAGAATTTATGTGCATGACTTTCAAAGTCTTCTCTTTTTTAAATGTATATGTCACTTTTTTATACTATACAGTAAAGATGTCTCTCTCATTTAGAAACATCTTAGGATTGCAAGACAAAGTAGTCAGTTCCCTGTCTTTTTATCACTCCCCATTAGAAGGAAATTATTCTCAGCAGACCTACATGCCGATTCTTTAGTATTGTAGCCCCTGAAGTATGTCATGAGAATTATCACAATAAAAACTGAAGTTGTGAGGTATGGTAGGCAAAAGCCATAATAATTTCTGCTAACTGCAGCGCTACTGTGGTATTTTTCATGTGTTGCACATACAATATGCAGGATTAAAGGACAAGAAGAGAAATAACCCTAACTAATACTGGACTTTGGCAATCCAACTTTTAGAGCACCAAAAATCAGAACTAATTCCCTGTATGTTAGGTATTTCAGATTCTCCAGACATAGGTTGGGAGAGATGAGAGTAGAGACTTACAGAAATAACTTTCTTACCATAAAAACAAGAAAAAAGTTTTTACCTGCCATTTCCAGTTTGCATACTTCCACACAATGTATATTAACACGTCTATAGCCATCCAATGCACCATGCCTTTGGAGACCTAATGCTTTGCTTATATAGCTCCTTGAGTCTGCAGATCTTTAATACTAAATGTATAGTAACAAAAACACACACACAAAAAAACCAACCAAACAAAAGAAAAACAACAAAAAACCCAAACAACCCACCTCCTTAACACTTGTATATTCCAAGAAAATTCAATAATATCCCTCATAGGCACAGTGTCTACAAAAGGATGTTTAATAGCTTCCATGTCGTTTTTCAAATATCTTAAAGCCAGGAGACTGTTTAATATCTTTCCGTAAAAAAAAAAAAATCCACAAGAACATGTGTTTAGTGTATAGCTAGGTTTTACTGAGACAAAGAGAAAACATGGTCACTTGTAAAGAGACAGGGAGGAAGCTTTGCTAATAGCAGCTGAGAAATACTGATAAGCAGCTGTGATCTGTACTGCAGATTGCAAGCACAGGTCTAGAACAGGATGAATCTTGGGAGTACAAACAGGTGGGGCAACATCATTGCCTGTAAGATTTGGTCCATAATTTGTACAATAATTGACTTGCCTGAATTTACCAGCATGCATTATGATGCATAGGTACATAGGACAGTCACAGACAGTGGCCTTTTCCCAATTCATTAACTTATTATGATTCCTGTTCCATCAAATCCCAGGATTTACCTTTAGTCTGGAGCTACTACTGACATGTGGGGGTGTAAATCATCTCTAACAAGCCCACATTCTTTCAGATGACCAGCTATAAGCTTTTTGGCCTGCAGTAACAATGTCATACCTTCTTGTTGTGTGCTCTCCTATGTCTCTGCTGTCCTATCACGTCTAGAATGGCACTTGATCCCTAGGTTTAAGCACATGAATTTCACCCACTCACAGAGATACAGAGACACAAATTGCAGCAGTAAATATTTAATATTTTAATAGCCAAAACAAAAGAAGTCTGACCAGCTAACATGGTTTCCTTCACAACTTCAATATCTAATCATAAAAAGTAATGAAAGGCAAGAAGAGAAAACAGTCTGTGGTAAACTGAGGAGAAGTGAAATGAGAGACTGCAGGTTGATGTGTCAAATCAATTAGAGCCATTAATCTTCATTATAAATAGCAGTAAGGAATAGTTGATGCAGAGGTTCACTTGACTTACATGTTGAATGTGTGATTGTTCAACTTTATGAAAGAACCTACAACAATTATTTCAAGTGTTACTTTGTGTAACATACACACATACACTGAAAAAGTACCATTTTTTCTGTGTTACGATGCATCTTACATCAAAGTCCCAAATACAAATGCCACAGACTTCTGGATATTTTTGAGTATGTGTGAACACATTCAGAATTGAAATACCAACTTTGCACTTCAATAAGAGGAAAGGCTGAAGCTTTCAGTGAGTTCAGTTCTAAGGACTATAACGTTGAAATCAGAAAACCATAACTGGTGCATCCGTAATATATTAATATACTTGATGTAATTTCTTGATCTTGTCTTATATTATGAATACATACATACTTCAAATTTAATAACACCAAAATTTCTGTTACTATTCTAAACCATGCTGCTTTATATTTTCCCGTCTCCAGCTGCTACTACTTGTGTGCTGCCTAGGCATCAGATGACCAATATTGGCAGATATCTATTGCTGTTTTTAAATTGTTTTTTGTTGTTGTTGTTCTGTTTGGTTTTGTTCATTTTATCACAGTAATGCTCAGGAGTGAAAGGAAAGCTCTTAACTGTACTCTCATTGCTCAATATAGTGCTGAGAACAGAATTAAGCACAGTCTAAAAGTCTTCTCCAGAGACAGTTTCATCCAGGCCTCTATTTAAAAGCGTATTGAACTCCATGTGAATTTTTCCACTAAGTTCAGTGGCTTTTGAATTGCTCCATGACAGAAAGAAAGCCTTAATGGGAAACTACATCTAAATGACTCTTCTGGCTTTGAGGATAAAATTAATCCATACAGATCAGTCACACCAATTTGCCTGGCATAGCAAAAGAAAATAATAACACAAAGATGTCTGTACCAAGACAAACCTAAACTGACTTTACCATAAATCAGAGCATGACTTGAAATCAAAAACAGACTGAATTAAATTAATGAAGTTCCAAGTTTTCAACAAAGATCTCTCCACAGACCCTGCACTGCAAGACTTAAATCTCAGGAATGTTAGCTGAAGCTTCTCAAAAATCACGTAATTTGAAGTATTTAAATGTAATAAATGGTAGTAGAGAATCTAACATACCTTTATAATACATTCTAACTTTCTTCTCCTGCAGATGATTAACTGATCTTTCTGGGGCTGCAGTGCAACAGAGCCATTCCAGCAGACCCTTCTTGTGGAATATATATGTTTGGAAATGTATTTCTAATAATTAAATGTTGTCACTGTAGTGGTGCAATCTATAGCAGACAGAGAATAATGACTGCAGAAGAGAAATGTGTTTTTTTTTAATATGTTTCTATTCTGAAAATGAGAAAATATTTTATGTGAGTTGATTAGTGTATACTGGAACAGGAAATCAGTAGCTGGAATTCTGTTCAGGTCTCATGCACTCTGGCCCAAAGAGTGGAGGAAGCAGATTCATCGTTTGTAATCTAAGAAAACAAACAAAATAAGAAAAGAATTACATGTTAATATTGTTAGACTGACAAATTTCCAATATTGTTCTTATCATGTGCCTCTAAGTTACCAGTAGGGTATTCCACAGAAGATACCCACAGATAATGTCTGGAAGGAATGTAAAACTTGGGTCAAGGTGAAACAGGCACAGAGAAGGATAGTTTCTGGATTTGTGCGCCTCATCTCCTGCAAAGTCTTGTGATGAAAGCAAGTCCACAGACCTACTGATTTTGGTGTCAGTGACATCTACCACAATCAAAGAAATATTAAGAGAGTAACCTGTAGGTGAGAGCTCAGAAGTAGCTTTGGCATGGAAACAAAGGTTCAGGGCACAGTCTGGATGCACAAACTGGCCAGAACTTTGCTTCACAGATTTTATAGACTAAATATAAACTTAAGTTGAAAAAGAATGGCTTTAACAGTGGGAATAAGAAGACTACAGCAAACAGTTGCAGAAAACAGTAGATCTGAAGGGTCAGGATTATTAAAAATGTATTACTACTTTTTTTTTTTTTTCTTCTGTATTCTTTTGTTAGCTCTGCTTTTCTCCCAAAGAGCTCTGGACACAGCAAGGAGCACCAAAGAGAGGTGCCAGTGCCAGAGTGGAAGTTACCTTGAAGGAGGCTGAAGCTGCTTGGAGACTGATCTAACATCTAGTACACACTGGTAATATGAATTATTTAAATCTCTATGGAATTTGCCATGCAAAAGTAAAGAGAAGGCTTCAGGAAGAGAAAGGATTTAAAAAAAAAATGTTTTAAAGGGAAAGAAAGATTACACAAAAATCAGATAAATTCCAGAACAGTGCTTGAAAGAAATTTGCTGGAATAACTTATTTGTTTGAGATCTGCTATCAGATGTTTCTGATCCAAGAAGTCGTCAGTGGAAGAGACAGTATGATATTGCACTATATAAGGTATTTCCAGCTGGAAACATCTTAGGCTCTTCACCATTCAGGGGAGCCAAAAGCTAATTTTGTTCTATTTACTCAGAGAAAATTAAACAGACCATTCCTCCACCTTGCTATTACCATCTTGGTGAAGTCATCCATGCAGGCAGCTCGTATTTGTTCAGCAGTCAGAGGGCTGTTCAGTGCGAAGGTCTTTTTTAGACCTCTTTCATTCCTCACACAAGTTATTGCATCCCTCAATGCAAAGAACACAGAGCATCCCAAGAAAAGTCCTGCCTCGCCTAACCCCTGAAAAACAAAGTTTGAGCAAATGAGAAAAATGCATGTCATAGCAATACCAACTGAAAAGCTCAGATGTTAGTGACTCGGAATGTTTTATTCTCTAGTATGCTTTTCTTAAATTTAGTGGAAGCATCAAGTCTGCTGCTGCTGGATGCTTCCAGGGACCTAACAAGGTTGGCTTCAGATACTGGCTTTTGATTTTAACATCTTTTTGGCTTCTTGTTGAACTGAAATTTAGAAAAAATGATAGATTAAAACAGTCTGAATCCAAGAACAGATACAGCTAAGAAGGAAGCCTGAACACAAGCTAATTCTGTGCAGACAAGGAAACACTGACCTCGGTAGTCTTTACATTCTCTCATTGACTCAGACATAAGATTCACATTTGTTCCTTATTTCAAAAGTAGGTCAAATCTATACTTCTTCAGGATACTTTGTGCTGAAATACTGAATATTTTAATCTGAGTTTAATTAAGATCTTGCAACTGTAATCTGCTTTCTACAATTTGAGAACCAAACATCTTCCCCAAACATGCTGCATGAATACAGAATCACACTTAGAGAGAACAAATTCTGAGGGTAATTACAGATGTTCACAGAAAAGAGTAAAACTGTTTAAAGAGGGATATTAGCATCAGCTTTATAAAATCAACTATGTAACCACACAATGTAAGTACAAATAAAAAAAAAATCTTATTATGTGTCACAAAGAAAGCTTTAAACAAGTTTAAAGAACTTATTTGTTCTTCAATAACTTACACCCTAAAAACATGCTTATTCCTCCTGCATGCTATTTTACTGAATTCTATAAGCATAACTAATACCTAAATCAGCTGAAATTTTGCAGAATTGCCTTCATCTTGATTTACCATTACTACTTGCAACTGACAAGAATATTTACTGGTGTAAATTGAAGCAATGATTCTACCACTGAATACTTGAGCCTATCTTAAGCCTATCTTACATACGCATTCCTATTTCTTATTGCTTAACACACAAAAGTAAGCTGCATACTCTCGCTGGCGTGATCCTTTCTCCATCAATTTCTTGATTATTTTCATTCTAACCCCTCAGTCTATCACTATATTTTAAAATTTTTAAATTATGTTGCAGCTTCTTTGTACAGCTTGTTAACTGAACTCTATAATTACTACTTGCAAACCATGAAAGGTATGCAACGAAAAGTTCTGGCTGCAACTTGCCCAACAATTCCTTATCCAATGAATAATCCACCCTTCAAATCCATATCTCTCCAATTTAGAGATGCAGATGTGGGGGAACCATGTCAAACACCTTGCAGGGGTGTAGTTAGATGGCTTCCCCTTGTTCCCCGATGTCATCACTCCATCATAGATGATTACTACATTGGTCAAGCATGACCTTCCCCTGTGAAGCCGTGCTGGCTGTTTTAGATCAACTGACTGTTTCTCATGTGCCTCAGTGTGTCTTCTGGGAGGATCTGTTGCATGATCTTTCCAGTCACCGAGGTCTGGCTCACCAGTATGGAGTTCCCTGAGTCCTCCTTTCTCCCATTCTTATAAACAGGAGTGATTTCCTGTTTTCTAGTCACCGGGTCTTCATCTTACAACCATAACTTTGCAATGGATGAAGAGAGGCTTGTCAACCACCTAAGCCAGCTCTCTTAGGACCCTAGAATGCATGTCATCCAGCCTCATATCTTGCATTATATCTTTTCATATTAGCTTCCTTGTTGTCAAAAAAGTAAAGTCATTGCAGGAAGACTTATTTGCAATGCTTAAGAAGATATAGTTGTCTTATGTTAATTTCTCTGATTGACCTGGGATCTAAGACTGAAGTCCTGTGATAGTTTGCTTACCTTGGATGAGTAGATGGCATAAGGATTTTGGGAAGATGACAGCAGGGAAACATTAAACTGTTCCGGAATATCACAAACAGCAGGGATCTTATACTGATCTGGACCCCGAGTATGTAGGACCCCTTCCGGAGAGTACTTTAATTCTTCCATTGTGTAAAGTCCAATGCCTTGAACAAAGGCACCTTCAATCTTTAAATACAAAAAGACATAACGTTTATGTACTCATGTTTGTTAAGATGGGGCAAGAACTGATTTGTATCACTGGCTCTTAGAAGATCAATTTATTTCCTGTTTGCCTAAGGGGATTTTTCTACACTTTATGGCTACTATGATGGGAAAAGCTTTCATACCCTTCTCTCATACCAGAGACAAGTGCATTCATGATGAATGATGAAGTCTGTGGACTACCCTACAATGAAGAAAGGTGTTTCCCTGATAACAGGCAGGAAGGCAGATTAAACAACGTGAGAAATCAGAGGATGAATATCATAAACAAGATTTAAGTCCAGCAGACAGTGAGCACATACACATGAAGGAAGTACTACAGGTTGACACGAGAGACTGTGGGTAAAATTCAGGCCTTGCTGACACAAACAGAGGAAGAATGCAAATGAAGAACTTATTAATATCATATATTACAGATTAATGTTTTCTGAATTAATGGAGAAATATTCACATCAGATAAGATTATCAGTTTAAAAGAAATCAGACAGCAGGAAATTCTTGGAACATACCTGTCCTATATCCACAGCTGGATTTATGCTGCATCCAATGTCCATAACTATGTCTGTTCTGAGGTTCTGTTAATAAAATTCAGTGTCATATTACTGATAGATATAGATAGGATAGAGGCATAAGAACACAATATGGGTTAGAGTTGGTATTCAGTGGAATAATATATACTAAAATGCACGCTCTTTCATACAAACACAATTTCAAAGTAATTTCCCATATCTCATTACAAGCAAAATGAGCTTGTCTCAGCTTCAATGGAGTTTTAGCCAGAGCCAGCCATCACAGATTTTTTCCATTTTCACAAGGAAGTAAGTACGTGTAGTGGGTGTATGATCAACAGATACCTACCTGTCTAAACGGTAAGGAACTGGAAATACAATATTAATTTTGCTGTGATTTGTTTGCTGACTAGCAGGGAGAAGACAGGCAGAGAATATGTCAGATGTCTGCCATAATCTAAAAGTGAACCTTTATGCCAGTTGAAATTGCACAGATGTCATACTGCTCTACTTCCAATTTGCATTCACTCTATGAATATATTTATTATCATAAGGAAAAGGGTGATTTATTCATGCAAAACCTGAATAGCTGTTGGAACAGTGAGTGACACAAAAAAAATCTATAGGAAGATCATTCACATTATTAACAATACTTACATGATGCTCAGTTATTACCTTGTGATCTCCTGTTAAACAGTTAATTTCAACCTCTGAACAAGCAGTTCCATAAAGAAAGTATGTGAATGGCTGTCCTTCCCCTTTCTCCCAGTCCATATCTGCATCATAACCTCTGATGGAAGACACAAAGTCCACAATGAATAATGACTGTCATTGTTTGACAAAGCACAAAAGCACACAGAATTTTGAAAATACTTCAAGTGAAATATAAAATAACAAGTGCATTTGGTTGCCAATTCCAGATGTGTGTTCTAATGCTGCCACTTTTTTTTTTCCTTTTGTAAAATGCACTGTGAAAAAAAAAAACTGCACACGTTTGAGGGAAAAAAATGTAAAGAAAATACAGCACAACTTATAGTATATGGTAACATACTTTCCAGTAAATAAACTATAGCCTGCTTCGCGCATTTGCTGTTTTGGGCAGCAGTCACTTTCTCAGTATCACCTGATTTTCTAATGGAAGCATCAAGGAGCAAATATGAGATGCAATATTCTGTTGCTTTCTAGAGAATCTGTACAGAACCAGACAAATTAGCATTTGAATGCGACACTCCAACCTCGTCACATATCAGAGGCTTACATAAAATACAAGCTGAGCTACTAAGAACAATTGGACAGGGTCTCACATACACTGAACTGTATCGTCAGAAATTAGTCCTGGTATTTAAGACCATGTATTTTAAAAGAACAAAAATACTTCACCTAAAGTAGCCAGTAGCAGAAAGACTCACACTTTGTTCAAAGGCCTCTTTAATCTGTAAAATACAGCAAGTTTTGTTGTAGGTCAAAGAAGGAGTCTAGAAGGAACACAACACACATCTATTTAATTAAAAAGAAACACATTTAGCTGCATGTGTTGCCTTAGTACTTAACCAAATTTGAAGGAGTAACCTTTTGGTAATGCAATAGGGAATAGACTGGTAAACAGCACTGTTCTTACAAAATCTTTATTGTTGGTAACACCAGAGTCAGAAAGGATCCTGCTTTACTCTCCTGTTCAAACTCAGTAGAAATGGGTCCCTCTTTGTCAGCTGAACAGATCTGGTTGATATGTCACTAAGACAAAAGATCTGCATGACATATCTGCATAAAAATGACAGTTAACAAGAGAGAAATGCTCCTTGCAGTATTGTTCTGCCAGTGGCTTAATAATGAAATATGAGGTTCTAAATCTATTTCCTTTCAGTGATGTTAGATTTATCTAGTTTACAAGTTAAGAAGTTTTGGATTTTTTAATATATTAATTTAAATTTATTTACTTTGCAAGTCAAAATTATTATCTGCATTGTTTAACATTATTTATTAGGTTAGCTATTGCTGCTAATGTTTTAGGCGTGTCTGAATTATCCACACTGATTTGGCACATAGATCTGGCTTTAAGAGCTGCCAGTTATCAAGTTACCACATGTATCCCAACATTAATTGCTGCTGCCAGGAATTTATACCGCCAAGAAAATATTTTTATTTTTTGCAGTTACTACAGTTAGTAATCCCATGAGAAGAAACACCCTAGTGTGCTGATCTGTAAATGCCTCAACATAGGGACTGTCATTTTCATTAGACAGTAGATAACAAGTAATATTGGGTCATCAGAAATAATGAACATGCTTTTCCTTTAACATACTAATACAGCTAGGTTCAAAGCCATACCTTCGTAGAAATAGCTGATGTAGCAGAAAAAAAATAGTTAAGACAATGTGTTGCCTAAAATTATGTTACCTCTTCAAGTGGACGCCAGATACAGGTCATTAATATGAATAGCTTTAGCATCAATTCTGTATTACCTTACAGTAAACGTAACTAATGTTATAATGAATTACATATCAGAGCAATGGAAGCAAGCATTTCTCCTACCTTTCTTGCTGCTCTGTAATACACTACACATAGCAGATGGAAGTATGAGGTTGAGAAGGTTTATGCTTAATTGTGAATTTGTGATTAGCGAAAAATAAAGAACAGCCTTTGTAGGAAAACTGGCACTGTACACACGTACCTTGAAAATCTTCTCATAGAACTCTGTTTAAGTTGAGGATAGTCACACTCACTGCACAAGCTAATATTTTTTTCTGTATAAAAAACTCCAGAATCTCCAATTGTGACTCCACAGATAGTTTTCCTTCCTTTCCAAATAGATATGATGTAGGGATTGTTTTGCATGCAGCCAAACAAAGCACCTACATTCCAAATATTCTGTGAATCAACCTGTTTGAAAGCTTTTAGCTTTAAGATTATCAGGCTGAGAAGACTAACAAATGACAATACACATGTCACAGTTTTTGAAAGCACACACACACCTCAGAGGTTTCACATCTCTTACCCAATCATTCCAGTTGCCGTTTGGGTTCTTGTTAATGATAGGCTGCAGGCGTTTCCGAAGAGTTTGGCAAGCATCCTGGTTGTGGAGAGAAGTCAGAAGAAAGCAACACAAAATTAACAAACATAAATTCAGCAAATAAAGTATTACTCACGATACATTCTAGTTATTGCTTAGTTAATATATCCTTAATTGTAGTTCAGAAAAGGTGTGGCAGGAGTTGTCATTTTAACTCTGTAAGAACAAACCCCATAAAAGCTTGTGTTAAAAGGGTTGGTATCGGTACTAGTAAGTAGATTTAGAACAGGAATAAAATACAGAACTTGTATAGGACTGATTTGCTTCTGTCTGAAGAAGCAAGGGTTTGGTCAAATGTAAGCCTTTTGAAGGAAAGCTCAGACCATATTCTGAAATTTCATTACTGAGATATTATCAACGATTAATATCTTTTTCTTGGCAATCTTTAGTGATAATCTCAAACAATTTCCATGGAATTACTAATATCTAAAGTTTGGCAGGCATTAAATACCATGAGGAACAGAGTGTTTTGTTAAGTGAAACACTTCACCTTCACAGCCATGCCGTTGACATCCGTCCCTGCAGATCCTACTGAAGCACATGCATTAGGAACAGTAGTTGTGCTTGTTTCACAGAAGTGAATATATGACATTGGGATGTTTAATTCTCGACTAGCAACCTGTTTCAGGAAGCAGAACATATTCTTCATTTCAGAAACATTACATACATTTCAGCTACTCCCCAGTACTTGCTAGAAATCAGTAGTAGTAGGAAATAAACTGTTTTATTAAGTTCTCTTCTAACCTGCAGCTGTAGTCATTCTGCTGAGTCTGTCAGTACAAAGAGACAGAAAAGGACAATGTTTTAGGTGTACTGAAACTCTGGATTGATTCTGGAGTCCAACACTCAGATTCTGATTTTTCTGATTACATCATCTATGACTGAGGATAAATTATGCATGCCGAGATCCTAAGCTTTCATCAGCTCACTAATTATCTTCAGAGATTATGTCCCAGTTATTCCAATTACCCAGTAAACAAAGATGATGGTGGTAATATCACCACTTTGGACAATATAGTAATCTGATTACTGATTTTTTTTTTTTTAATACAATAGGGATTATAGAACTTTCCCCAAATGATCAAAAGATCTTATTTCTAATAAGGCTCCTCACATATCACTGGAAGAATTATCAATGTAGTTTCTCTACCTTTTTTCTTTCTGCCATTCCTATCACCTTTGCTTTCCAACTCTATCAACCCAAAGCAGTAGGGACAATGATAATGAAGAAACTGTTAATCTGGTATACTAAATATGTTAGAAGAAAAATTTCCCATTGTGTATTACAGGCAAGCATAAGTTGATGGATCATTTATTACCTGGATCATTTTTGTATGAATACCCTGTCCCAGTTCAATTCCACCATGTGTCAAAAGCACAGACCCATCTGTATAAATATGAACCAGAGCAGCTGCCTAAAAGAAAAATTCAACTATTAACGTGAGAAGTTGTTTTATATGTTAATGGATCAAAAAAAAGAAAGGAGTTTTATGCTTAATGCTTTTGAACAGAAGGTGACATTTTGAATGCAATAACAAGCTTCACAAGAAAATGATAGAAATCCTTGGAGGACTGCTTTTTGCTATTGCTTGATCCTGAAATAAAGCCAGATTTAGCAATAGAATCTCACTAGTTTTTTTTTGTTTTGTTTTTTTGTTTTTTGAAAAGCTGTAAGAACCTCTGTCATTAGTGATTCTAACTGATAATTGAGTGCCTTTGGACACAGGAGTTTTGACTGGCTGCCAGTGCTAGACACAGCAGGAAGGCACTGAATAAGATTTCCCTCATGGATTCAGTGGGAAGTAATGCTTTAGACTACAAAGACTCTGTATAGGGACAGACCGGTTCAACATGATACAATGAAAACAGATGACTAATTTTCTACTGATAAAATGTTATTCATTCTTAAAAGTATTGAACACCATCGTGAAACAAATATACTGACCAAAAATACTGCTGACCTCCTTCTCTTCCTTGAATTCACTCTTTGATGACTTTGAAGGGTTAAGACTAAGAAAAACCTCCTATATTAACCCATGGTCAGAAACAGTAATCACAATCATTCCTAAAATACTCTTGATCAGTCCTTTATCTATACCACCCCCTTAGAGACAAAGCTGACCTTTTAAGTATGCAGAGTTTAAGCTGCCTGTATCCTGAAGACCAAACAACTGTGATTTCAGCTTGCAGACAGCTGGAAGCTAGCACAGTCTCCCAGCAACAACTATAAGGAGAATGATACCTTTCCAGAAGTCAAACACTTTTTTTTTTTTTTTCATACTATAAGGTAGAGTAACTATAATCTAGTACAAGTGAAAAGTTTAGCTCATTTATTCTTTAGAAAAACTAACCTGAGAAAGGTAACGTGAACCTAGTCCAAATGGAAACTTCATTGGAACAATGGCAATCCCTTTTTTCTTCCAGTAATTTTGTTTGTTAAATTCCTTGATAGCTGTTCTCCTACTGTAGTATGCAGATTTCTCCATACATTCATTCCAACACCGCATTAAGTTTTGTGGATCAAGTTTTTGTTTGAAGTGTGTTTGCTCATCCTCCTTATACATATTTATTTCCCTAACCTGAAACAATAAAATTAGCAGACACCACAGCCACATTAAAGTTTGACTGACTCTATGGGAGAACAAGTAGACAACTAGTCTTAGTTTATTATCTATTCTTTGAACATTTACCAGTTTAGTTCAGTTTTAAAGAACATGCTACTCTTCAACCATCAGACATCATTAAAAAGAAAGAAACTGTAGTACAAATCATGTTGAACTTAGAAAAGATTTGTTCAAACACTGCTAATCCAAATAATTTTAACTTCATAGATTTCATTTCAGGAGTGAAGATGTCTTTGTATTCTCACTTTTTCTGGTGATAAACCTGTTTGCTCTGCAACTTCAGTTATCCAAGTTTCTGTCACCAGACCTGACTGAGGAAAACCAAATCCTCGGAATGCTGTGTTTGATGGCAAGTTTGTCTTGCATGCATAAGCCCAGCATCTCAAGTTGGGAATCTTATATGCATTGTCCATTTTTAATAAGGATACTTCTGCTACCTGAAGTAGGGAACAAAAAAACAGAGTCAAATTTCAGAACAGTAATTCTTTCAGATTCACATTTAAATCTTCCTCATCTCATTGAAAGACCTTCAGTTTTCTGACAATCATACAAATCTTTTCAGTTATTTCTCAAGCAGCGTGATATTAATTTCAGTTCTTTTCACCTGACTTCACAGAAAACAGATGATGTTACTAGTAGTTGAGTGCCAGTAGCTAGTGTCATTAGCTAAAGATACAACTAATTATTCACTTTAAGATTGGTTTTGCTTCTGCTTCAATATCAAAAGCCATACAGAACTAAAGAATAGGCAGAGCAGATTTAAAGCAACAGGAGCTGTGAAAGGAACTGATGAAAAAATTCTGAATTATCTTGTCCTATCAAAACGCACAGTTAAGGTTTGGTTCCAGTAGAAAACCCATGCACTGCAGTCTTCTGGTTCCTATATAATATTTGTTGGTGGTGGTTTGTTTGTTTTTTAGAGGTTTACATGACACAAAAACACAGGAAAAGGAAAATTCTATAGTAGGTATCTCTAGTTAGACTTTGGTACTCAATATCAAAATAAATAAGCTAAATTTTTTTTAATGTCTCATGGGCAGGCCATTGGCTCTCTTCAGTGTTAAGCAGATTTCTCAGAATGGTAAATTTAACCTTAAATTCCTATAATTTCTACTGTGCTTTAAAGAATAAACTTCAAAGCATTTCTGTATATAAGCAATCAAAGGTATTGCTGTAATAACTGTGCATATGGATAATGCCATACAATGCTACATTTTCACTTGGGAGATATAAGTTGAACTGTTATTTGTGGGATAAAAACAGAGGGCACATTTTTCTTGTTACAATCACAACTTTTATGGACTTCAGAGAAAGAGTGTGCTTGAAGTTCAACCATCTTAAGAGGGTTATTGATAAACCAGAGTTATATAGTTGTATAGTATATATAGTTATACTACAATGCTAAGTTATGCTCAGGTTTCTTCCTAGAAATGTCTGTTTTAATCTTGATGCTTTAAACATGGATTATTCTAACCCAGTCCAATTTTCAGAAAGAGACTGGCAGCAATAGTATGAGCAATTGCACTGACAGATTTCACTGCACAGAAAATACCTTTAGGCAGGACAGTAACCCATATAAGGCAGTAAGCTCGAAAAATATTTCACTTACAGCTAGAATAACCAAGCACAAATAGCTAGCGATATTTTGTATTTTGTAGACCTATTTAGCAAGGAACGGTTGTACAGAGCAAAGTAACTGCAGACCTGGGACAGAAATGCACAGAGCTAGTAACAGAACAATTATCACTGTGTTTATATTCTGAAGGCTTTGCAGACACAAAGCTTTATAGGCACAAATGTAGATACTACGTATTTTTAAATGAACATATTGTTGACATGTTCACAATGGGAAAACAAGCCTAAGAGCCCATGTATGAAGTGAATGTGTAGAAAAAAATCAAGAAGTTGACATAACTATACAAGGAAAGGTAAACTGCTAGTGTAGATTTTTCAGTAACACAGACCTTACACCAAATGACTATAGGACTAACATAATACCTGCTCAAGTGAGTCTGACATTCATCATTTTCCAGCTAATGATTTCTCCATGTTATAAGGTTTGTCGTTATAAAATCCTTACCAGGACAGATTCATCAGGGGTGCATCCTCCATTAACATAATATTTGGCATCTACAGCTTGGATCCTACCATCATTCATGAAGCCAACCTACAATGAATCACCAATCACCTTAGATTTTTGACATCCACTTCTTTATTTACTGTTCGTATATTTTGCAAATGAATCTAAGCCACATAATGAGGCTTGTACTGCAACGTTAATTTCTGAGCAGTAAACGGACAAGAGAGAAAAAGCATAGATAGAAGAAACAAGAAGTCTATTGGTAAAGGAAGAAGCAGGGAAGTCCAGAGGTTTTTTGTGTGTTGCCCCACGGATGGCTGAAGTGTCATCTAGGAATGCCTACAGCAGGCAAATTCCTTTCTGACTATAAGAATAGAAGGCAGATGCAGTATGACAGTTGCTTATATTAATGATTTCAGCTGTTACCATTAACGATAGTTGGTGAGTTCTCAGCACGAGCTACAAATCTTTCTCATCTTCAGGGATGCATCTTAGACAACTCCTTCTGCTTTATCTATGTATTTGAGATCGAAATGTAGACAGAATTTTCCCTAATTAACTGTTCTGAGTAATAGCATTGTATGAGCAAGGAAGATAGAAATTTCCTCCAGACTGACTTTTCATGCATCACACTGTTTCTATGAAAAAAACAGCTGTTCCTTTGTGTGAACTTAACTGCATGTAGGGTTTAAAAAAAACCTACTAAAGTCTGAGCTAGCCTGCCTTCCAGGTCCCAGGAGGAAAGACAAAAAAGGATATAAAAGGAAAGAAATGAACTAGAATCAAAGCAGAACTCTGCAGAGATAGAGGCAGAAGCAGGTTGGAAAGCAACTTTACCTCTTTATTTCCTGGCTAGTAGCTTGTTTGTAAACCGCTCATTATTGTTCTAGTTAATAGAAAAAGTATTAACCAATAACACTGAACTCTTTATTCAAGGAATACAAGCAGGTGTTTTTTCACCAAATTCTTGAGGTACTCACTTTATATTTGCCAATAAAAGGATGTCGGCCACCAGTGATTAACATATCATCTCCCCGGCTCAGAATAAGACGGACTGCTCTGCTAGTTCTAAATTAACAAAAGAAAAGTAAGAACTTCAGATAAACCAAGAGATATTATTAATGGTATTAGTGTATACTATTAATTAGAAATCCAGAACTAGCAATGCATAGAAGTATGCACTGAGCTTTAGTATTAACTGAATTTTAATAGGCTTAAATATGTGCATAATACTATTTCCAGAGTTCATTTACTTTTGCAGCTACAATCATGTCAGAATTTTTTATCTCACCTCTTGAAAGTTAATGAAATTTCAATTTTACAATTAAATTGTGTTATGTGTGCTAAGAGCAGTTCTATTCATGAACTCCTCCATTGTCACAGCAGGATCCAGTTCAGTTCTGCATGGTTAATGTCTCATGGTTTGAATGCATATACAAAGCTTCAGTGTTTAGGGACTGGTCTTTTTGAAATGGTCAATCATTTCAAGGTTACTTCTAACTTATACTTCAGTTAACTTATACTACTCAGTATTTCTTCAAGTCCCTTCAACTCAGATGAGACTGAAGCTGCTTACTTAAGCAGTCTAATCAAGTAAACAAATAAATGATTGAAAAGTCTTCCAAAATGTATACAGTCAGGATTTTAGGACATTTTGGCTAGCAACTTTGAGAGGCGTTTTAGACAAGATGTAAAACTTCTTCACTCAATTTTCTCTTCATATCCCAATATAAACACATCACACTTACTTGTTTGCTGCCACTGAAGCAACTGATGCCAGTAAACCAGCTTTCAGAAGTTTCCCACCAAAAGCTCCACCAACTCGTTTAACATGGCACATGATCCTGTTTGCTGGAACACCTAAACTTGCAGCTACCATCTCCTGTAGAAACAGTTCTACACTAGTATCAGGGCTGGCTTTTTGCTCAAAAGTTAGCATTTGAATTAAGAACCTTTTGTAGAGAATGGCTATGAAGATGTCTTGTTTGTCTGTTTTTAAATGAGCTCGCAAGATTTTTTCCTTTTCCTCAACTTAAAAAGCAAGCAAAAGAGAACAAGAAGCACTCAGCAGTGTTTTCATTCAAAATGTCTGCCATGGAGACTGTGAAAGGTCATGGATGGAAGTAAAGAATATGCATGTCAAAAAGTAAATAATTTATGTACAAAAAACTGAGAAGCTTCATGCACAACAAGAAGTCATTAGAATATAGCTAACATGTTTATTAACAAAAGCATTAGATAACTTTTAATTAAAATAGAAGTTTTGTTTTCAATAAATGAAAGCCTTGCTAATATCAGGTATGTTCTTGCTTTGATTCTGTAATATTCACCATTTTCTCAAGGTTCCTTGTGCTTCTTGGCTCTTGTCAATATGGTAATGGAAACTGAAAAGCTGGGTGTTGAACACAAAGTGCCAGCGTTTGTTGTGAAATAGGATCAGTTTCATGCACCGTAGCCATTGCTATGCAGACCATATGTTGCATGAGAATTTGCTTTACCATTATGACATAGAGCAGCAGTTTTCCCTACAGTTAATAAGAGTTGCTCTGTCCCTCAGCACAGTGACCGCAGGGTGCTGATTACTCCTCACCTCAACAGAAGATAATGGAGAAACTCCATAGGGAGTTTCCCACAAGCACATTAGTGGGGCAAGATGTTTGTTCAAAGTAGAATAAGAGACATTTACTTCCTGCTTATTAGCACAGAGTGGTCAGTGTACATCAGGATACAGCAGTACTACAAAGCAGATCCCATTGGATAATCCAGATGTGAAAATTCATATTCCCACTGGTTCTAAACTGCTAAGATGAATTTGTAAACTATACTTAAAGAGCCCTCTTGTCACAAGTTCAACAACTTTCCTCTGAGAATACTCTGTATTACCTGGATAAATGCTGGATGCTGTGTTGAAACAAACACATCCATTTCTTTATCCTCTCCTTTCGGAATAACAAGCACACTCTGAGTCTCCATATAAAAGTGTTCCTGTCCCCCAATGTGAATCTCCCCTGATCCAAAGAAAAAAACAAAACTATTACTGAAAGGATTCTATTCTGTGATTCTATCTGAAGGGAAGAAGATGCAGAAAACGTGAGTGAAGCAGGACATCAAATCTACTAGGTTTAATCACAGTTTCATTCAAGAAAGCCAAGAGCCTTCTCAGGCTTTATGGCCACGTATGACACCACTGAAAAAAAAGTCAAATTGGCACTTGAAGAACAAACAGGGAAGACCAAATACTGACAACAACTTGTTATCAAACATATTTCTGCAATGTACCTTCAAGTGTGTGATCAACTGTATCAAATGCTTTATCAACATTTCCATGTTCTAATTTTCTTTTTGGCTCAAAGAATGAGTTGTGCTTTATAGCATCCTGCAGTAGAGAAAAACAGAAACAGTTACTTAGTGTATTTTGAAGGTTTTCAGTTTCTCATGGCATTTTACTCTCAAGAATATCCTTCTCTTCAGAGATAAAAAATTTGCCGGCCTTTAGAAAGAAATTACTTCTATTTTTATATCAGAATGACTTTTCTGTTACACTCCATACACATTAAGTAAACAAATCATAAAGTGATTGACAGAACTAATATTAGTTCCCTGTGAATATGTCCTTTGCTCCTCATTTCCACCTATGTCTGTGAGTTTCACATCACATTTCCAAGATTTTTCTCACATATTCCTCTACAGGTTCCTACATCTCCAGCTTAGCTTTGTCAGCTTTCTAACTAGACAACAGATAGAAAGTGCTACAAATAATCAGGAATTAATTGTTCAGCCAACATACATATCCTGGCTGTCAAGTCAATAGCTACCAAAAGAATCAGAAATAAACCACAGTGCTCATTACTTTTTCCATACTTGGAACAATACAAAAAATTCTTCTTTCCTACTCTTATGTTTATTATTACAAAACTTGTGAGACACTAATACTTTTGAGACTACCATCCATAAATTACAAGTGGCCAGAATAAGTCAAAAGTTATAGAGTTACTGTCACACTAGTGAATAGGATGTTCAGTTTCACCTTCGTTGCTTAGAAAAACATGCTAAAAAATCAAGTGAGGAACACAGACTTCTGCTTCCATTATCTAAATAAACAGTGAAAAAGCAAGAGAAGAGAAAAGGTTAGTACCTCAATTGTTAAGATCACAGGTTCCAGCACTTCATACTCAATCTTCACTTTTGCAGCAGCTTGTTTGGCATGAGCGTATGAATCTGCAGCTACAGCACAGACAATCTGACCCACGCAAATTACCTATAAAATACATATCATATAGTTGAACAGTGGATTTAAATTACTCCTGAAATTTTTGTTTCACATAACAACTATCAATGTTTCCTCTTTCTGAATTTTGTTTTGACTTAGGACTTTGTATTTTTAGATCATCCATGAAGCTAACAAATTATAAGAAAGACTTGTATAGTTGGGGAACCAAGAAAGAGAATGTTTTCAAAAATCTGCAAGTGATTTGGTAGTCCAAGTGAAATACACCCTCCCAACAACTCAGATGATTTTTTGAGATTTAATGTGTGTTCCTTTGATTTACACATACTTCTCTTGGCAGATTATAACACAGCTGTTGTAAATTAAAAAAAGGAGTGGGGAAATATAAGACCTTGTCACACTAATCTCCACTGGTCCCACTCTTCTCTACCCATGGTTGCAGCCTCACCTCGAGTATCATGTACAACTTTGGGTGACAAAACATAAAGGACAAAACAATTACAGTGCATTCAAAGGAGAGAAAACAAAATGGTGAAAGGTCTGGATGGGAAAACATTTGAGGAGCAGTTGGGGTCACTTGGTTTCTTCAGTTTAGAGAAGGTGAGAATGAGGGGAGATCTTGTCATGAGCTATTGCTTCTTCATGAAGGGCAGCAGAGGGGCAGGGACTATCTTCTCTCTGGTGACATCAACAGGACCCAAGGGAATGGCATGGACTGGCATGAGGGAAGGTTCAGGCTGGGTCTTAGGAAAATGTTCTGCAGCAAGAGCGCATACAGGCTCTGGAACAGGCTCCCCAGGACTGTGGTTACAGCACTAAGCCTGCTGGAGTTCAAGAAACATCTGGACAACACCTTGAGTTACGATTTAATTTTTAGGTAATCTTCTGTAGAGCCACAGGCTTGATGGCTCCCTTCCAACTCTAGACATTCTTTGAATCTGTGACATATATCTGACATGATTCCCTGACATATGCACTAAGACAGAAATTCAAGAGTCAGCAGGCAAAATTTCATTATAAAGACCTGAAGAAAAGAAAATAATTAACAAAATAAAAAAAAGATTGTTTTCAAACCTTGTCTCTTGCAAATATAATCTCTGGATCATCAGAGTAGTGAAACTCATTTGTAGCTGGTACATCATTAGCTGTTATGATGTCAAACACACCTGGTACCTTCAGAGCCTCTGAGGTTTCTACAGTTCTAATTGTTAGATGGAAAGATAGAAATGCAATTCATTAGCTCTATAGAGTTGCACATAGGGAATGAACACAATCAGACACGTATTTTTTGTACAGTCAGAATCTGCACATACCGTCAGAATCATACATGTCTTTTTCTTCTATCCCTGGTATGCAAAGAAACAATCAAAGGGAACTAAAAATTCTAGTAATCTGCTGCAATTCTAGAAAATGCTCTAAACATTTCAGGATAATTATCTGCCTGTTAGGTTGCCTATACTATATTGATTTCATAAAAATCTGCATAATTGCAATTCATTAAGACTTTACAGCCTACGCAAATATCAAACATACAAATAAACACTCTACAAACTGTGAATTCATGTAAAGAATTATGACAGAATTGACAAGACTGGTATGAATGGAGACTGAATGGAAACATATGGGTGTGGGGAGACCAGAAAAAATTTGCAGAAGGTACAGCATGTTTACAGCATCTATTTTAGCAGGTCATCAAGATCCCAACATACCTACAAGCACCTTACGTGGATATGCAAATCAAAAAACAAAACTGAGCAAATAAATCCTACTGACCCCTACAGAGTTAGGGGGTAGAAGGGATGTCAGCTCTTAGATGGTACCAAAAGGAACGTATCCAAACCCAGCATACTATCATCAACCCAAGAATAAGCCAGGATGCATGACAAAGACTCTGTAGCTAGCAACTCCAATCCTCTGTCATCACAAGTAATCTTGACCAGAGCACATGGATACAAGTCTTGATGCTTGAATGTTGGGCATACAACTTGTGCATGTGAATTTTTGTACCTTAATTATGGAAAAAACTGTTCATATATCAGTATTAATGTGTAAGTGAAAATAGTTTCCTTTCAAAATAAGATCATCTTCTCACCTTCCTCTTATACAAGACTTGGTAGGAGTGTTACTACCTTGCTGCAATGTTGCAATGTTATGTCCTACATTTCAAACAATTCTTTTTGAGATTTCAAAGCTATGTTCATGAATGTTTAAGTGTCTCTTTGCATTGCACAGCCCAGCACTACATAGGATGTACCTAGGTAACCTAGGTAAGGTGTGAATAATCTGTCTCACTGAACAGCAATCGTTCAACTTCTGTAGGACAGTAATATGAAACGATATATGTAAATCCAATCAGAGCCTTCTACTAGAGTGACAATAGGGGGCCTATAGGAAAGCTGGAGAGGAACTTCTTATACGGGCATGTAGCAACAGGACAAGGAGAAATGGTTTTAAACTGGAAGAGGGTAGATTTAGACTAGATATTAGGAAGAATTTCTTTACTGTGAGGGTGGTACGGAACTGGAACATTTTGCCCAGTGAGGCTGTGAATGTCCCCTCCCTGGAAGCATTCAAGGCCAGGCTGGATGGGGCTGTGAGCAGCCTGGTCTAGAGGGAGGTGCCTGCCCCTGGCTATAGCAGGGGAGTTGGAACTAGATGATCTTAAGGTCCCTTTCAATCCTATTCTATGATCGATTCTGTGATAATATCGCTTCCATCTGTGGGTACCAAATGGATTATTCTGTATACACATAATTCAACTTTATTACTCTGTTTTAAAAACATCAGACTTCATATTAGCACTTCCTTCAGATACACTTGGAACACTTACACAATCTTAGCGTGAGCTCTGGAACTAGTGACAACAGCCAGGAAGAGTTCCCCATCCACAGGAGGAATATCGTCAATGTAAACTGCTTCACCAGTGGCATGCTTAATTCCAGACTGGTGCATAATAGGCCGTCCCACAGGATCCTGGGGAGACTGACTCAGTGCTATGTCCTGTACCATATAAAACAACCCCCAAAACAGTTAAAAAAATAATGCCATGTTAAATTAATTAGAAAATCAGACAAAGAAATAACTGTATTATCATCTCCAGTTCCTATATTGAAAACAGATGCAGAACTAGACTAAGGTTTTCTCCAATTACTTTTCCCAAGGAGTCGTCTAAGAACCTTGGTCAAGTTCATCTAAATGACTGTTTTCCATTATCACTTACATCAAAGTCACACAAAGAGCAGCCATTTTTTTCAAAGGCCAGTTTTCTCCCTTACTGATTGGCTTCTTGTGGCTCTGATAATTTTTTGAATTATTCTCACATGTTTCTGTTCTGTATTCTACCAGTCTGTGCTGTACTAATTTCAACAATTTTCAATGGTTTGTAGGATTTATCTTTCTCGGTGAAAGACTGTAATCAGTGTAAATCAGACAGAAAATGTTTAAATGGTTTCTTCTCAATCTTATTCCCTTACAAGAGTACCTGAATGTCAGTCATGCTTTATTAACCTGATTTTTGTAGGTTATACTGAAAGTTCATTTAGCGTTGCTAGAAAATTCTGCCACACCAACTAGTTGTTGCCCACTTCCAAACCAGTTCCCCAGTTTCTAGGTCAGTGATCACAGTTTCTCATTTTCTGCATTTAGAGCTAGTGATATGCTCAGGTCCCAAAGTTTTTTTTCTCCTATGGCCTCCAGCACACAAGTGTTCTCACTATGCATTTCCCTCTCTTGCACTTTCTGGTACATTCTCCGCTATTAGTCCAAAGACATTTTTCACTTGACTGACTAAAGTTCCTCAAATGGCTGTCTCAGCAAATACACCTAAACTTTATATCATGTTTATCTTTCAAGACACGCATTATTTCTTTTCCCTAATTTAAAAATAAATAATGGAGAAGTCCGGGTAGAAGATAAGAATTTGCAGCAGTTAAATAGAAATGTAAAGTGACAAACTAACCCAGACATTCTGGGTTTCTATATCTTCTGTGTTCTTCAGCGATGGCTGATCAGAAAAATAAACTGTGTCCATTTCTGTTGTTAAGTCACCCTCTTGCAGCTCAGCAATAAATTGTAGAAAGATGAAGAAAACTGATTTCTTTAATCCTGGATCTTTTGTAATTTTGTACTGCCCATACTTTTAAGGTAAGTCTGCAGAAGCTGTAGATAATGACTTTAACAAATTTGAAGTATTTAACAAGTTATTCTAAGAAATATCTAAAATTGAAACAAAAATGTTTCCCGAGATTTCATTTGAATTTTCCTTAGGTTTCTAAAAACTTAATTTTTTTTAAATCTGTATTCTTATTAATGATATGAAAAGATCAAAACCCTTTCCTTGCCGGATTTCCTATCCAGATACCATCCCGAAGTCCCCAGGAGCTCGGACAATCCAAGATCTATTCTCTGCTGCCATCTACTGCTGACTTATCGTTTAGCACTCTGAACAGAGCTATCACAAACTTGATCTTGATTCCTAAATCTACACTAAGAGCGCTCTTAAAGCCTAGGAAAAGTGCAACTTGAGACACGAATGTTACTGTATCCTTGGACTTGTCAGTGTTTTTCATTTTTCTCTAAGATTTTTCAAATTAGGTTAAACACAACCAAGTACCAGCTTTAAGTGGGCTGACAATAGGGTTTATACTTATTATTTATCTTTGGTTAGCTGTTTATAATCCAGTATAACCACAAGACAAGGTTTTTATAATTTACATATACTTAAAATCAAACACTCAGTGCCTGCTGCTCTCAGTCCTTAGGAAAATTTATACCTGTGTTCTATAGTAAGCGAGAACATTTACTTTTTACCAAGTCTCACAAAGCACAGAACAATCTTAGAATGAAAGCACTTGCCTCATATATTTGTATACTCTGGGGCATTTTGGTTCGGAAGTCTTCCAGAACACTCTCATATTCCACTGGTATCCCTGGATAGTGACAAGGGTCCTGAAAAGGAAGTAAAGTACTATTAAAGCTCACATTTTAAATAGCAAAGCTAACAAAAATAACCAAATTCAAGCTCTTTTACTGAAAATTCTCTCAAGATTCCCACAGTTTAGGCTCTAAAATGACAATCTGAAAAGAATTTAGAGATGTAAGAGTTCACTGAAGTATATTTGTATGTGTTTACAAATGTATGTATTTAAAGTAAGCAACATAAAGTAGAGACGGTCATAAGAGACTTGTTCTGAGATCTGATCAAAAGCAGCATAGAATAACTCCTGGTAAAAGTAAATTTAGTAAATTATCTAAGTAATGGAAATAGAGACAATAGCTTAAGGTAATAAAGAAAAGAAAGGTAAAAGGGATGTTCTTCCTCAGAGCAAATCTTAGACAAAAATAAATTACGGCTGGAATGTACTGGGCCAGTGAAATTTTAGAGTCCACATCTCCCATTCAACAACTCATACAGGAAGGAGGGTTGGTTTAACACAAATAGTAGCTTTCCAAAGACTTTATTTTTGTTTTGTTTTTGTTTTTGACTACAAACAGATGAAGTAAGACTTCATGCATGTTTCCCTTGGATCTGAGATCTTAATATTGATCTACTTTTGCATTAGCCTTGCTAATTGTTTGGTTTTTTTACAAGGCAAAAATATTTGGGTTAAGCAGCCACCTCTCCATAAATCTTTTTAGGATTTAAGCGCTTACATTTTTTTCTGTAGATCTAAATCCTAAAATAAATTATTTAGCATACTGTACAAACTGTAAACATAAACATACAGAAAGAAACCCTTTCATTTGACTGAAAAAAGGAAACACAGAGAATCAATTTACCATTGTCTTCAACGACTGCAATACTTCCAGGAAAAATCTGTAGAAGAAACTAACTATCAATCGTTTTTTGTATTCTACTTTTCCATCCCAGACTGAATCTGGGAGAGCTATTTCATTGAGGATTAGCCTGGAAGCTTCATCCAACATCTGTTCATTCCAGTATCTGTCAGAAGGAATAATACAAATATCATCAAACTAGGGCTGATAAATAAGTAAATAAATAAAGATAAAAAATAAAAATAAAAGAAAAAGATCAATAAGTAAATAAATACCTATATATATCAGTAATGTCTTTGTACCATTTTGCTTACAATGAAACCAAAATATTGATTTTAATGATGGCCTTTGATTTTGAAAACAGCGTTGGTCAATGTCACTCATATAAGTGAGGTATCTTAAGTCACTGAAATTGAGTCCTATACCAGAAGGAAGTTGACTCAACACTTAACGGCTTATCATTAACCAGAGATACTGCCCCATATTTAGAGAAAAGAAAATGACAATATTGTTGCACACTAGAGAAGTTTTCAAGTGTTCTGGTGATTGCCCAGTTGTTGTTCCACATTTTCTGATAAGGCTTTATTTGAGTATCTCAAACACAGCTAATTCTGTATAGTGACACAATGTTAGATGTCAGAATATCAGTATGTTAGAATAAATTTAAGTACATAAAGCAGCCAAATAAAAAAAAAAAAAAAAAGGAATTTTAACTAGCACCGCAGTTGTCTATTAATTGCTAGAATAGTCCAGTGGAGATTCATTTAGATAAATGGTTTTATGCTACTTGAATTATTCATAGATTTTGCTCCCTAAGCAGCCTTGGAAAGATGCAGCAAATAGGGATAGAATGTCAGGAATCAACTTCAGAAACTGTTACCATCTTATAGATAAGAGAAATCAAAAAGGTTAAGGTTTGACACATCTGAAATTCTCACCCCTTGTATCTATTAGAACCAAATTCAAGAACACTGATAATTAAGTTATAATCAAACCAACAGGACCCAGCATCATTTCCCAACGCTTTGGTCCAGGTACAGAGCTGACTGTATATACCTCATCTATCTATTTTGCATCTCATATCTTACATCTCTCTGTAGGCCTCACACTTGAGTGGATTCCAAAACACAAAAATCATGGAATGTCATCACTCTGAAAACGACTTGACCAGGTCATTCACTTGAACACACATTTCATCAGCCACGCAAGTACCATTCATGCTCCAAGGAAAAGCAACCAAGTTCTCAAAATCCCTTTATTCTGTGATGTAGAAAACACTGAAGAATTTTACCTTCCAATAAGTGTCTGACAGGTTTGCTTTGCACAGATTGTTGTTGATGCAGCACCTCCATAGAAAATGCTCAAATCCTTAATTTTGTCTGTACCTTCTTCAAAAAGGACTCTCATTCCAGCACTAATTATTGGGAGAGCATTTTCTCTTCTTGGTGCTTGTCTAAATGCAGAGACATACTCTCCCTGAACAAGATCAAACAGAAATGAATAACGTGCAGACATGTAAGCATCTGGAAGCAGAACATACTTTGGCAATGCAAGAAGCAAAAAAATGCCCCGAACATGTAGTATCATACACCTCTTTCTGTTGATTTCAGTAGTTTTATCCGACTCTGATTTTCTAGCAGCACCCTCTTGAACTTCCGTTGTCTATGCAGTTCAGATGTCTAAACTTTCTCATGTTAGTTGGAAAATAGGGATCTTGTAGAGGGAAGGAGGAGGAGAATGAGACCAAAAGCTTAAAGGTTCAAGGTACTGGCTAACTCAGGGAACATCACTTCCAATTCTCTTCTAAGATCCCATATCCACCATTGCAAACAACATCTTTTTTTTATTATTATTCACTTCAGAAACGTTGTCAGAAGCACAGCACACATGTCCAATCTTAACTAATTTTAGGAAAAATCCCTAAGAGGTGACAATTCTTATTTGCTTACTGCCAACCATTTCACAGCTGAGCAGGCTGTGTTGATGAAGACTACGGCACCCTGCCCAAGAACCAAGTACTGTCGTTAAATACTAGTTGCTGCTGCTGCCCTCATCATTTTTGCCTAAATATCACACTCTGTCTATCACCAACAACTTGCTGAGTTGTTTTTAGCTGAAACTGGGCATTAGCATGACACTGACAGGATCAAATGTAAGGAATCCAGAAAGGAAGCTGTAATAATATTACTTTAAACATAAGCATTATGCCCCACTCCTGCTGTTTATCTACATCTCCAAATCTTCATGAAGCAAATCTAAACATGCTAGTGACTTACCTTCCTAGAATGGGGAATATGGACAGAGACTAAGACCTCTTCTGGCATAATAGCATTGTTACCAACTCCATCTGCAAAAATATCACTCAAAGGAATCCATCTCTTTCCTCCTAAAACAAAAATTAACCCAGAAGCTTTTGTACAATCGTGCTAAAAAAAAACACTCATTAACCAGTTCTAGCTGGCAGGAATTATATGCAAATTTCATACATAAACAACAACTTTAGAGTTTATATAACATCTTACCAGTGGTATATTCTATAAATATATGAGTGCTCCATATTCCATAGTATCATAATTCCAGAGTTCTAAAAAATGGAGAACTATCCCTGCTTCGTAATCTTCTCTACAATGCTACTGCTTCTCATCCCCGCTCCTGTCAACCTGTTCTAAATCTCTACAGCTACTGTTGTCACTACCTTTTCTGCTAAAAGTAAAAGGAGTGAGTAAGACTACTGAATGAGAGATAACCGCTGTAAAAATGTAGAAATGACTTCTTGTTATTATCTATTTGACCCAATTCAAGGCTCTCTAGAATCAGATAATCTTCTGTGTCATTTTTAAGAGCTTCGTGTATTAAAACTGCCCTCTTAGATTCATTTAGTCTGATACTGTGACACTGGTTGTTTCGCAGCAAAACTATTTTCCTCATGTTTTTTCATACTATGCATAATGACACCACAGCAGCCTATTCTCCCGAGAATATCATGTAGCATTCAAATTGTATTCCTAAAACACAACTACTACAACAGTAAAGCTTTAATACAGAAACTTTATTTTTCAGAGTTTTGAATCTGAAAAGTAACACAGTTAAAAATAGCAGCACTGGTGTTTCTGGAGTTTTGCCTTCGCGATTTCATACAGAACACACTTTGTATAGATATATTGTTCAATTCCTCTGAGAGCCTGTCAGGATGTGGGACGATGCATTTTCTCTTACACTGTAAACTAAGGTTAATAATAAGAATGAAGAGTGTTTCTGCAACCTCTTTTTCTTGAACAATCCACTTTTCCTAGGTTACACTGACTATCACTTGGTGAAGAAGTACGTTAAAAACCTGTGAAAATGTTGGGCTAACAGAAAAAGATGTCTTCTATTCTACTCATCACTCAAATAAGAAGGCAAATCATTAGAGTTGTTGAATCAGGGGATGCAAATATTTGTGCTTTCACACGTCAGATGACATTCTGACATGTATTCTGACTTCCAGCAGTAAACTATGCAGTAAGAAATCATGGAAACCACCAGCATAATTTTTTTTGTGGATCTGTTGTTTGCACAGAAGCGAAACTACAAAGAATATTTATTTCATGGTGCTGAACATCTATTACATGGTCTGAAATGGTAACATGTGCTCAGTCTAGATCAAGGGCAAAAAGAAATCTTAGAATCATAGAAAAAAATGAAAAAGGACATAAGACATTTGGAAAGAAGGAGAGCATGCAGTTTCAAGGCACAAGACAGCTGATGTCTACCAATAATTTCATCGCTCTTGTAATGACAAAGAGTGCATAGGGACATGAGCTAACAGAGGGAAGTATACAGTGATGGAAGGAAAACAATGAAATGGAAATGGAAGAAAAGTGCTGGACTTGCCGCTCCTGCATTGAAAGTTCATGTTCAGAACAAAAAGCTAGAGTTCCTGTCAAGGGCATAATTTTAAAGCTAGCACAAAGCTAGTACCAACTACAGAGAAATCTACCCGTAGAGTGGGCTACTCAAATAGTGAGGATTTAGGAATGCTTTTGGTAATTCACTGCCCACAAAAGGACATAAGATGCAGTTGGTCCAAATGCTCACCTTGACACAAGAATTTTTGATGTTCTTAGTTTGTAAAATGCTTCTCTTTCTTAACAAACATGCAACAGCCATTATTACCCAACCTCACATCCTATACAGTATCATCCTGCACCTCTGGCTCTAGTACAGAAAAAGGATCTCTCTTACCTCTGGAAGCCAGATTAAGTGTACAATTGCCAGCTGCCAGAATAGGATTCAAGTCTGAGGTTGATTTTCGACTCACAATGTTTCCACCTAATGACTTGGGAAAAAAATAATAAAAATGTTATTTCTCTCCATCACCTTCACATTTTCATTATAACAACATACCATCATGATCATCCATATATGTTTAGGTGCAACAAAAACTCTAAGAGATGCACCCAGAGAAAAATAACAGCTAAAAAATTTAAAATTCAAGTTTTACATGTTGTCAGAAGCAACTACACAAAGTTCACGTTCCACACATGCAACGGTTAATGAAAGAAATGTACAACATACAGCAATATTTCTTATCTGTTCTCCACCTAGTGTTCTTAACTGCTGCAAGACAGCACAGAAGATCTTCGTCTTCTCTTCAGGTAACTCCGAAACTGCATTTCTCAAGATGTCTTTCACTAGAGAGAGACTGCAGGCTGCTCCCACAGTTAATCCTGTAACCAAAATATCATGAAAGCATAATGCAACTATTCATTTATTGCCTGTTTTAAGCTACGTTCAAACTACACCCAGGTTTGCTCACATGCAGTACAGGCAAAGCAGGTTTGCATGCCAGAGGGACTCAGTTTAGCAGACTGAGGGTAGAGTTCCATGAAATGATGAAACTGAGCTAACGACTCAACACACATACCAGGAGAGAACACTATTCTCTCCTTCCATTTGCTTTCCTTGCACCACCTTAGACTAAATAAGTTCTTGAGTGAGTCTTCAACCAAAGGTGAGGCAACTTCAACAGGTTTCTTCTATTTTTAAACACTTAATATATGTATTATCGTAGTTACTGTCCTAAGGTAGCACTTGAACAAAGTAATTCAAACACTGAACATGGTATCATTTTTTCCTACTAAAAAGATGAACAAATACATATAGCTGTAAGTTAAGCAGTGATAATTTATTATAACAAGATTATACTTTTTACATTTTTCAGTACTATAAAATGGTAGGAAGTGCCTTTAAATTCAAATTATTAATAGGTTTTAGTTATGAAAAGCGAGAACTTTTTGAATGGGCACTGGAATTAAATAAAAAATACAGATCAAAGGATATATTTTACAATGGCTTTTTATTAATTGAGTAAAACTATATTGAATTGTGTAATTAAAACAACAAAAAAAAACAAATTATCCTTTGCAATGACATCTAATTAAAGAGAGGAAATAACAATTCTTGTTAACAAACTAAACTGCATCTCTACCACGTTAGAACCAGTAAGTCTTACTCTCTCATAACTATTCTATTTTTTTTTTTACAGAATAAAAGATACAGTAAACATTCTCCCTACAACTTTTTTTTTCTGAATTCACAGCCACTTTTCAGATAAGAACAGATCAGTCATTGACTTGAACAGCTGACTAAAGTGAAATGAAAAATATACACACTCTAGATGCAATGCTGGAAATGCCTTACTACTTCAAAGTGGCTTCAGGCATTTAGGAAGTAACTTCCATTAGACGTAGGGCCTAATTTGCCTTAAAACTTTGGCAGTAAACACACACAACATTATTTAATTATATTATTATTGGACTTTTATATCTATTTCTTGATGATATTTCAAATTTCAATAGAGCTTATTCTGAAAGTAAAATCTAAACTTATTTCAATAAAAAATATCTCTGTACTGATCTTAAATACATACATTGAGGTACAAGAGTATTAATTAGTGATATTTAATGCTCATATGTTTGAAGTGAGGATTAGTTAATGCACATTATCTACCCCTATTGAATCACATCTTTTTTTTCCTAACATAGGAAAAAAAACATCATGCATAGTTGCCTGTTGTTGCTAACACTCTCTGTGGTTCTCTGTGCCATACAACATACTACGGTGCAGAGATCACAAATCAAATACTGCATGATTTAGCACCAGAACTGCTCTTACCAGGAGAATAGCCCCTGTACTATTATACGCATTTCTGATCAGTACTGTACTGTATTATGAAGATGGAAGTCTGCATCACACACACTGGTCACAGGCAACTCGATACAGGAAATAACCAAGCATGCTTAGGTATGGCTGGAAAGCCAGGATTGTTGTACAGCAATTTAACACCTTCAGCTATATGGAAAACAGTAATATCCACTGCTGCAGAGGAATCTCCCATGTCTGAACAAAGAAAAGTCTACTGACCATCACTCTTGCATTCCACCACATTGAGATCTGGGATCCTGGCTGGAGCAATGACAACTGGATGGAACACACCTCTAAATTTCATATCGGGTCCTATCAAACAGAAAGACACTTTAGACAAAAGGACACATTCCATAATTGCAATTCCAACATAGTGGAAACACTATAAATGCAGCTCCATTCCATGCATGCACACTGAAAATATGGTAATAGAAGACATTCTGATTGTACATACCCACACCAGTGTTTCCAACAACAAGAGGTGCTTTGGGGTGGGCAGCTTTCAGATCCTGTAATTCATCTAAGCTTACAGGAGAAATCCACATCATTCTCTCCCCATGAAAAACCAAAGTCCTTTTCGGTTGATTTTCAGCCATTCTCTGATGTGGAAACATACAAGATTTACATATTTAAACATGGCCTTCCAGTACCTGAAGGGGGCCTAGAAGAAAGCTGGAGAGCGACTTCTATAAGGGCATGTAGCAACAGGACAAGGAGAAATGGTTTTAAACTGGAAAAGGGTAGATTTAGACTAGATATTAGGAAGAATTTCTTTACTGTGAGGGTGATGAGACACTGGAACATGTTGCCCAGTGAGGCTGTGAATGTCCCCTCCCTGGAAGCATTCAAGGCCAGGCTGGATGGGGCTTTGAGCAACCTGATCTGGTGGAAGTGTCCCTGCCTACAGCACGGGGATTGGAACCAGGTGATCTTAAGGTCCTTTCCAACCCAAACCATTCTATGATTCTATGATATATACAGTTGGCAGGGTCTAACAGACACCTATGAGACTGGAAGAAAAAAGATCTGAAAATATGGCAGTTCTACTTCATCCTTCAAAACAGCACAGAAATTGGACTGTCAGGCTGACCCTTGGCACAGTGGTGAACTTTTAGACTTCATGAGTGAAACATCTTCAATTCATTCCAATGGGCTAATAGACCAGATTAATAATAAATAATAAGAAATAGCCCCTAAACAAAAAATGTATAAATACGATCTGCAATTGCTGAAATTGATAGAAAAGTGATCTAAAATATTTAGAGAGATGCTTGCACACTTAGATCGTTTGGAAATTACCAGTGATGTCAGCAGCTGCATCCATTTATACATACATTTGGATGCCTAGACTGGCACTGTTCACTGATCACTTGGAAGCAACTTGTGAATTAATGTTGGTAAAAAAAACTGCATATTTAGAAATGTCTACCTCACTGTTCTTAACTTCTTTCTGAAAGCAGATAACTAGTTATAGAGAACTTGGTTTTGAATCTATAACAATAATGCAAAGCAATGAGTTTTTGTATTTTCTAGGGCAAACACTGCTGTCAACAGTGAAGGATTATTAGCATTTTCCATTTCAGTGCCCTTTTTTCAGATGCTCCTGTTTTTGCCACACTTTAATCACTGGGGCTAAACACTGCCCAGTCTAAGTGTCCATCTGAGGCTGACATTTTAATAGGAAAGACCAGAAAAGAAAATATTAAGTGACAAAATGGGGAAAAGGCATTATTAAAATGTGTTTGTCATTCAGATTTCTGGGAAGCATTTGTACTTGTACATTCAGGCGCCGCTCAGAAAAACTGCTTTAGGCTACTTCTTTGTATTCTTACTGATTAATTCTGATCTCATTGATTAATTCTGCATCTTTAAAAAAAATCATATTGGAAAACTAATGTCATTCATCAGGGAGATCACTGGAATACAACAACATTTAAGATGATATGGCATTTCTTCTGATGAATCACTGCTAAAAAGGGATTCAAAATGAGTCTTGAACTATGAACTACAATTAAGGAAAAGACAGAACTTAAGAATAGACTAGAAGCTGCAAAAATTACCATTAGTTCTGGAGGAAATATAAACTCCTGGGTGGGATCTAAGGGCTGGAATTCATCTGGTGAAAATAGTCTCACAGATACCTTAAAAGAGGAAGAAAACAAAACCAAGATTTTTTCTCCTCATTAGTTCAAAAACAACAACAAAGAAAAAGAAACTGCAAGGGTTCCACTGAAGTCAGTATAAAATCAGTAACTTTATTACCATTGGGATTTAATGCAAAATTGCCTAATGGGAGGAGATGGCTGGGGAACAAGAGGGAGAAACTGGACATTGTTTGCTATGTAACTGGGCATTGGTCAGCAAGCGGTGAACAACTGTGTTGTGCATCACTTGTTTTGTGTATTCTTTTATCATAATCATAATTACTATCTCTTCATTTTCTATCCTATTAAATTGTCTTTATCACATCCCACAAATTTTACCTTTTTTTCCAATTATCTCTCCCATTTCACTGTAGGAAAAGTAAGCAAACAGACGTGATGCTTATATGTCTGCGGGGTTAAATCACAGCAGCGTATAAAGGCAAGTAACTAAAGAACTAACTACTGGCTTCATGTAGTCCTGCTGAAAGAAAGTAGCTGGTTCCATGGCAACCTACAGTACTCAAAAGGCAGAAAAGCAGATCAGATAGCACTGAAAGAAAACTCGAACAAAGTCAAACACACACACACACAGAAGAGATACTACATAATAGAGTAATAATTCTTTTTTTTTTTGTGAACATAACAGTTCTTTGCTTTTCTTAAGTCACATTCAGATCATCACATTCAGTTACATTCATCACTCCTCATAACTTTCAGGCAGTTCCACACATGCTCTGATTTTTTATACAGATTACAGTATAAGTAAAGCTGAGAATATCTGCTACATCATCTCCTCTACACAAAAACACACAAATAATTCTCAATTTTTATAAGTATTTTCAAATTAATTGTGAGGAATAATAAAATATATGACATTCTTTATACGTAAAATCAGATGACAGAAGGTGAATAAGGTAGATTAAAATGGCAGAGGATGAATACATCTTGATACTTTCACAAGAAGAACTGATGCAAAATTCTTTCCTAAGTTTTACATCCAACCAGGACAGTTACGGTATGTAAAATATTACCTTCTCTTCTTTGTCAAATAAATCCTCCTCTTGATCCATGCAACATCTTCCATTTCCTTTATTCTGACAATGAAAACAAACATTCCTAAGGTAGAATTATCACTAAAATACTTCTCATAATGGCAACGATTTAAAGCCTGCTAAAGCCATTCTATCTTTACATTTCATTTAAGAGCAACTTCTGACATTTCAGTGAAATTCTGAATGACATTTAATAATAAACTATACTGGAAGCACTTGTGTTTAAGAAACAATATCCAATAATAGCTTAAAATCCTATGATATCTAAGTCCTTAATAGAAAATAATTTCTACTATATGAAATTCAGTGGAATTGTAAGAACACACATTCTCCATTATTTCCTTTATCCACAGTCAGTTTAGTCTCCTATTTCTTTCACTTTGTCATGTTATTTTTGCCAGTACTGACCAATGGTAAAAAAGAAAAAAACGAGAACGAGCCAGGTAGTTACTTTGGATTACCCTGCACAACTCAGGCTATACACCAAGTTCATCTGTGGCAATAAAAAAAAATACATATTTTTTTAAGCAGGTTAGGTAACTAGACACCTTACTCAGATCTACATGGCTTGAGAGTGGATAGATATGATCTTAACAGAAATCTTCATGACTTGTATAAACAAAGATACTGTATTTCAGAATAATTCATGCTCCTCGTGCACCTATCTCCATAGAAAAATCTTGAGTTCATGAACACAGTGACAGAACTAACGGGCATGATCTATTAATACCCTAGAGAGTACTAAAATCACAAGACAGTGATGAAAGCACTCCTATAATCACCAGTTCTTACCTTACAAAAGGTTTTACAGGCATCTAGAATTGGCCTATATCCAGTACAGCGGCACAAGTTCCCTGGAAATAAGGAAATCATTAAGAAACGTCTTTTTTTTCTAAGGAACATGGGTTTAAAATGCTTTTATATGAGATTTGTGTTTCTGAAGCTCAAGGAAAAGTGTTAGCCCTCTGAAAGACGAAAAAAGATCACAATATCACAAGACTTCAGATCTCACAGCTCCTGAGAAAAAAAGGCTTTTGTTTCAAAGTGGAAATGAAATATTTAAGAGCCTCTCTAGAGGGAATGCTGACTACAGCTTAGTATTCAGGAGATCACTGAAGGTTCCTCACCCACTCAAAATCTTTTTCCATCCCTTCAGTCCATTCTTAATAGTGGAGGAGCTGAGCATTATACCTCCACCTAGTTCATCTCATCATAACAGAAAACGCCTTTGCCTCCACCATGGCATAACAGATAACAGAGGATATTTTACCTGCTAAAAATGTTTCCATTCGCCCTTAATGAAGACAGCCTGCATATGTCTTTACCTTATTTGACTGTTTAATTCCTACCACAAAGGGGCCCTTCTCCTGTAAGGCTTATGACACTCTCAATTCCAGATGTAACAGGATCTCAGAAACTTCCAGATACAGCTATGTATCCAATCTGCTGTTATTTTTCACACACTGGATTTAAAACACTTCAAAAGATGCATATGAGGACATTTTTGTCACCTTTGTTCTTGAAACAATCCACGGCTCCATAGCTAACTTTTCAAGAAAAAAGAATGACAGGAAATAACTGTTGGGAAGCACAATTTAGAGTGCATACAAACGTGTACTCATACAGACTTGCACTCACATACATAAAGAATTAGAAGAAAATGGTTTGATGAAATAAATACAAATTAGAAGTGACCAAACTTACCAGCCAGAGCTGCAATCATCTGCTCTGAAGTTGGTTCTGGGTGGTTTCTTAACAAAGTGTACATGGACATCACCATTCCTGGGGTACAGAAACCACACTGGGAGCCATGGCACTTGGCGAGCCTTTCCTGAAATGAAACATCACGAACAGCGCCCTTTTCAGTGTAATTAGCCTTTCTAACAAACTTCCATAAATAAGAAAGCCACACTAAATGCTGTCTTGATAGCAATTCTGAACTACTGAGGAAAACAATTTAAACATGGTCAAATAATTATTTTGGGTATGATGCCCTAGCACATATTACCAAGGAAACTAACTAACCTTCAGTAGTTTTCCACCTCTTTTACACCACAGAAAGGACACTGCCCAAGATGTACCATTAGAACAAATGGCACAAATCTTAAGAACTATCTATTTGATCAGGATGGCAGTATTACAAGGGCCATCATGAGCCACATATCACCAGCCTTGATAAACCAACCAATGGCCAGAAACTTTTGCTGCATTGTGTTACAATTTATCAGAGAGAATAATCAAAACCTGATTTGACAAGGGGGTCGCACTAGATAATCTCTAGAGGTACCTTCCAATCCCTACCATTCTGTGATTGTGTGAAACTCCCATGCCCTAAAAACACTGTCGCTACAGACAGTACATACAAAGGAATAAATAAGTACTCTTCTTACCAAGTGATACTTTATTCTCACCTGCACTGGATGAATTCTGGTTTTTGTACTTCCAAGACCTTCCACTGTGGTGACTGCCATACCATACAAGGAGCAAATGGGAAGCAAGCATGCATTTGCTGAATAGTGTCTTTGGAACATTAAGGGGAATAAAGAACCACAACTGAATACTACTTTGCAGTAAATCAAGACTTAATTTATACTTACAAAGTCGTCATTGCTATCATTTGGAATGAGAGTAAACTAAGCCATTATAGAAAAATTTCCTTACTAGCCATGCCTCGTGTCCCCAGACTGTATCTACAAGGGCATAATATTGACAGTTGTGGAGAATCTGTATCTTCCTTAGTACTTCAGTTTTTCCTAATTGTCCTCTCATCAATCCTACCCACAAGCACTTTTCAAGTGTTTTGGAGGAGGTAGGTGGGGAAAGGAGAGTTTGTGAAGATCTCTGCGCAAAACAACTGCTTTGCTGATAAAAGTGAAATTCAAATTTTTGATCCAAAGGAAATTCTAATGTAAATGTATATATATATATGAATACCTAATTCTAAATAGGAACAACATACCAAAATGACTATTCTGGAAAGCTTTTCATAAAATGTTTTGTTTTACCATAGCTTAAAAGTTTGGTTTTGGTAATGTCATTCTGATTCTTTTAATTTCAACTCATAGAATAACATTAAACATTTCATTTGCATTGTATTCCAGCGGAATGCAATTGCCTAAATGAACAACTAGCACATTGTGTTCTCTCCCCCACCAACACTAAAAAACATTACACTGACAATTACATTACCATCTAACAATTTCACTGAAGTTTTCCCAATCTCAATGTAATTTATTCCCACTTTCAGTTTAATGACAAAACTAGCAGGCATAATCCATTAGCAGCTTGAGGCTCAAAGTATTTTTTTTGGAGAGGAGAGAGAGTTCAGTATTAGAACGGTGAGTTGATCCACCTCATAGTTTGGGCTGTCCTATTTTCACATGAGTCATGAGACCATGAGAAGCTGTGTTCTGGTGGTCAGGATAAAGGATACTAAACATTAATGTCTCCTAAAGAGAGAACTCCTCACTGCAGTTGTCAGCGCATATTAACAAAAAAAAGCATCTCAGCATAACATCAGTAAATACATAGCACAGTTGAATTAACAGAATTTTTAACAGTACCCTTCTTCAGATTAAATCTTCCTTTGGATTATTTAAGTGCAGATTATACAACTGTATTTTTACAGTTTCATACGTTCATACGTGGAAACTTTATCCACAGTCATAAAATATGACACAGAGCTTTTCAGATTTCTTGTTAAGGATACCGTATCTTCTTTGAAGTTGGCTCATAAGTTGATATCATCACCGTGCAGGCACCACAGCCACCTCCTCCACACCCATACTTAGTTCCTGTAAGACGAACTGAAATTCTGCTATTAGGGAAAAAAACTTATTTCTGCTTTTATTCTGTTATAAGGATTGAGGGCCATCTTTCTTTCCTGACTTTTGATGAAATACCTAATTGCTTACACTCAGCTTTCAAGAAAATAGGAAACTCAATTCTGAATTCTCTTGGGGTAGGAATAACCTGGGACAGAAACAGGAATGAAATGGTTTCACAATAATTTTACAGCAGGATACTGAAACTCAACTTTCCCGAGAAGTGACACTGGAAAAGTAAGACCCATCTATAGTCACCATTAGCCATCCTCCTAGTTATTTTATCTCAACTACGTGTGGAAGCTTGACATGAAAAAGATCGGTACCTCAATCTGGCAGAGTGGTTTTAGATATAGTTGTGCATCTCAGGGAATGGCACAGTATCATAAAGACATAAACAGCAAAATGCAGGAATACTCTAAGTTGATAACTGAACTGTAAAGTAAAAACATCAAGTAGCTCCTGAAAACAAATTAATCTTATCCTCATTTTAAAGACGGAGTACAAAGATATAGCAAGGTTAAATGATTCTTCAAAGTGTCAGATCAAGTCAGTGAAGAATTATGTATGGGACCACTCATCAAAATGTGCTTTAACCGGTGATGTACAACTCTTACAGTAAAGTTGGTACGGAGCTATGTTTTTTAGTTCAATGGAGTCTGAACTTGTTCAGATCACTGAATAATTTCTTAAGTACTAGAACTACAGAAACTTATTCTTCTCCAGACTTCTCCCTATGACTGGCCAGTAAGGAAAATGTTCCAGTTTAAGTTTTTCATTTGAGACATTTATAAAAAACTCTCTGTTGTGTGAACTCTCTAGTGTATGGCACCTGTCACTATGTTCTTTGGGGATATGTTTGAGACTAGGAAGCTACCAAATGAGAGATTCTGCTCTTTACATCTGCTTTCTGATCCTGGCTCAGGGTCCCTAACATAACACATTACTCGGCAATATTAGAAACACTGAGTTCTTGATGCAGCAGGTTCCAGAAAAATGGTAACAGCTGAGTGCAGTCACACAGTCAAACCTCTGCAAAGATGAACAGAAAGACAGGGAAAAATCAGAGCAAGTATTGCAGAATAGGTAACAACATAAAAAGCCACTAAACTGTGGACTGAAAACAACACAGGAGAGGAAATAGTCTGCAAAAAGAAAACTGGCAAGAGTGAATTCTAGCCCTTTCAAATTCTCTTTTGTTTTTATTTTTTTTCTGTTTCAAAAACATAATTGTTCACATTTTTAAAACCTATTTGGTTGTTGCTTTTTGTTTGTTTGTTTTGAGTTTAGAAATCTGTTTGGAGTACTTAGAAGAAAACGACATCATTACAAAATTCCTGCAGACTTAGGCCATCATCACAAGGTCTTGCTTCTTTCCAGGGAGAGAGACTTTTTACAAAACTTGGAGACTACTACTCTGTTAAGTTTTATTCATACTGGCCAAAAAGTTCTTAGGAACAGACAGATGTGCAAATAGTGCCTAATAGGATTGCTTGTCTGTTTAGGAAACTAGGCTAAAAACACAGCAGCTCACTGAAGAGTATTTGACTTAAGAACTTCATACAGTTTAATGCAGCTATTTTACCTTAAGGAAGTCACAGCTTCTTTAACCTGGTAAACAGCCTTTCAAGTATCATTTATGAGAATTCTGCTTGAAGGCTTTTAACTGAGCAACTTCAAAGAAGATATAATCAAGAAAAGGATACGTCTCTTTCGCAGATAAAACAGCAGCATCTGTTCAGGGTCAGCATTCTTCTCTATTATCTGCAGTAAAAAGTAAAAACAAACTTTAAGAAAGTAAAGCTTTTCAAAATTCCTGGCCCGGGCTACATACCTAGAAAGCCAGAACAAAAACATTCTCTGGTTCTCTGTCATAGGACTACTTGTATTGCCATAGTCTACAGGACAGTTTTCATGGACAGATATGTTTACAGGATCTACTAAAAATAAATGCTGCTTAATGAAAAGTCATACTGGGGGAACTGACCTTTAACCACACTACAAATAAAAATGCAACAGGACTTTGCTAAAACAGAGGTGGCATAGCATAATGAATTAATCATTTGCAGACTTTAGAGTCTCTCTGCCACCTGAAGCTACTAGGGTGAACACTAGAGGAAGCCTCTAAGGCTGACAGCAGGAATATTTTTTTCCTAGTTTTGTTTATATAAACTTTCACTTTCTTACTACACTAACAACTGAGAGCAATAAAAATGCCTGCATTCTTGTCTCCAGTAGAGGATTTCTTATTCCATTGCTTAGAATCAGCTAGTTCTTTGCAGTTGCATTTAATCAATAACATGTTTTGGTTTGCTCTTGCATTATTACATTTATAATGACCTGTAGTCCAGACTTTGGCACTTGAGTCTTGCTGACTAGCTTAAGCGCCTCTGTAAATTTCCTCTCCAATAAACACAGAAGACGAGAAGCCAGGCACATACAAATGAAAAACTAGTTCGCTCATCAGTCAAATCTGATAGTCAACTGGAAGTTCACTTCATATTGATGCATTCTGTTTTCCCCCAAACTCAGCAGAACTAGCTAAAATGGGATGTTTTAAGGAACAGCTGTCCTCCTCTGACACTTCTCCCTTTCTTTCAGCATTTTTTAGATGCTAAAGAACTAGTCAGCCATAGTAATACTAGCTGACTTATTTGCATTCTAAAGGCTTTGGAAGGATTCAGTTACCCTCTCCTATCTGAGAAAACTAGATCCCATCTGTGCCCATGCCTTTCGGGGATACTTTGAAACAGCAGCTGCCCTTTCTCCAGGCTTCCTCCCAGTGACACTTACCTTCCTCCCATTCACATAGAAAATCAACTCCTCAGCCCCCACCGCCTCTCGCCGAGACATAGCGTCCGAACCCGGAACCCCCAGGGCAACAAATCCCAGGCAGTCCCTGCAGCAGCCGGAAAGCCCTCGGGCGAGCAGGGCGGAGCCGTGCCGCAGCGGGTGGACCCGGGGCAGCGGCAGAGGAGGCAGCCTGCGGAGCAGCTCGGCCGAAGTCAAAACAGACGGCGGTGGGCGTACGTTGGGTAAACACAATGTCTGATTTAAATTTCCTGCGGCCACTTTGGGAAATTTTCAAATGAAAGCTCTGCAATACTTTATCCTGAGTAATTTCAATGTATCTTAAATAAGATTCGTACTTAAGAGGACACAAAATAAATTCTAAGGCTGCAACTGCAACCAGATTCTTCCCTGAACCGTTCAGGTCCTTCTGCATTGCAATGTATGCACCCACGGCCGCCTTGAGTTCAGGACAGCTGGCTGTATATACTGGTCAGATAAGAGATGGCTGTTGCAGTTACCTTTCTTTAAGTAGAAAACTTTGTTGTTTAATAAAACAGAGTAAAATCTCTTGGGAAAATTCAGGTATATCAGTCTGAGCAGTAGAACACGTTTTAGGCATTTCAGGGAAGGACAGCTTACTGATTCCTCTGAGATACTCATCTATGAGTGACAGAAGAGCAACGTAGCTTTACTTAATTATGTTGTGTATGTGACCTCAGAAGTTACAAGTCACTATTTTTGTCGTAGTATTTCAGCTAATCATGCAATTTATTTACTTCATTTTGTTAAGGTAGCTTAAAATATTGACACACCTCCCACTTTCTCCAAGGATACATATTTCCATAGTTCAAAATGAACTAAGTGAACTGCCAGTACTTTCTACCAGAGGTGCTCTGAAAATAATGCCTCCTATTTTGTTATGGTGGCCCACAGTGTCAGAGGATGCTATGGCAGTAGAGGTTGAACCTTCCCACCAGTATCCTGTTACTTGTTGCTGTGTGACAGATGGCAGCAGCGGGGCAGACTGACATGGAAAGGGAGATGAAGCAAAGGGGGGTCACTGAATTCCTCTGTGCGGAACAAATGGTGCCCACTGGCATTCAGCAACCCTTGCTGGAAGTTTATAGAGACCAAATTGTGGAACTGAGCACAGTGAGGCAGTGGGTGGTGCATTTCAGCAATGGGTCACCTCTGCTGGTGCAAGCTTTCACAGATACAGCGTGCTGGCTCTTGTTAGAAAATAGGGTTTTGTAGCTGAGAATCTTCTCTATCAAATAGTGTTACTGTGCTTTTTGTTATAGTTCCTAAGGAAATAAACAGGAGGCATTACTTTTGGAGCCACCTATGTAACAGTCAAGTCTCCAAATTAATTTTAACTCGTGATTAAACTCAGCAATTAGTGATGGTAATACCGATGGAAATCATGCATAAATTTGTACTCACAAAATGTTCTTTGTTAACTTCAAAGATATTCTAAGCATTTATAAGGGCTACTTGCACAACTGTGGGTTTATAGAATCACTCATCCTTCTTCCCGTTCAAGTATATAGAAGTAATTTTCTTTAAATTTTTTAAAACAATCAAAATCTTTCAGTGATAAACTACACTATAAAATATATATTAAAAATTTTTGCATAAGCACAAGGAAGAAAAAAAACAACTTTGATGGTAAAAACATTAGTCCAAAGTACCTTATTCTCAGCAAAAAAATAAAAGATCTTAATCCCTGTGATAGCTACAGGTGCAATTTTATCTGGAATATCATGAGCTGTTTTTGCATCATTTTTTTCTTGCAAGAGCTTCTAATGTACCAGTGGATCTGGTAAAAAAAAAAAGAAAAACTCAACACATTTAGCGAAGATTCAGCAGGTAATCCAACACTATTTATGCAGTGCCTAGAGTGGACATTTTATAGGATAAATATAATAACTAGATCTCAGATAAAAACAGAATAAATGTTATCTCGTTATATAGCATCAACTTGAGCAGCTTCAGTGACAAAAGGATGGAAAACAATGAAACAAGCACTGTAATAATGGTGATGTGACTTCAGACTTACTTTAAGCAACTTCCACCCTCTTTCAGGTCACTTTATCCTTATTTACTCTGAAAGACATCTGTACAGATAGAAGTTGAAAGTAAGGCATAAAGCCCAGGTCTTACAGATTGACCTAAAATTGGATGAGACACCAGCAGCCCAACTGACAGTAATGGAGGCAGTGTTGAACAGCAGGACCTTCACTGAAAAAAAAAACCTGAAACGATCCCAAAAAATTCCTTTTTCTTTTCCTTTTTTTTTTTCTCCCTTGACAAGAGAAACATGAACTTCTGTTTCTCGCTCTCAAACCACAGGCAATAGAGAGGAATAACCATTTAGAAAACAAACAAATGAAATCAATGTGCACACTGCTGCAATGCCAGCACAGGGAATACAAGTCGTAGCAGGTGCTTCTTTCAGATTCCTAATGACACAGCTAGTGAAGCTGATACACAGAGAAGTGAAGAACAGTGCATTTCAGAAAGAAAAAGATTGGTGAGAATCCTGTCAAAATTGCTATTGAGAGCCTTTCTGAAGTTGGGTGAAAAAAACATCCACTGCTGTCCCCTCACTCACCAAGCTAATTGTCTCACTGAAGAAGGTTATCAGGTCAATCAAGTACAATCTTCCCTTCATAAATCCATGCTGACTGTTCTCAAACACCTTGTCTTTCAAATGTTCAGAAACCAGGATTTTCTCACTCACCCAGGTTACAATGCTACAAAAGCTACAATGAAGTACAAAGAGTACTAGTTTTTGTTTGTTGGTTGTTTTTCTAAACTTTACACATGTAAGAGTATCAGTTACCAGATGAGATCAAAGGTCTAGTTTACTGAAGAACTGCTGAGTCTGTGAAGGTTTCAAGCATGAATAACCTTAAATAAAGTATTAAAAACAGTAATCCCTCATGGACTGTTCTTCCGTTAATTTGTCTGATTAATGCTGTGTGAAGAATCACCTTCTGTAACAAGTGACTTATTTGTATCTCCTTAGAAATGAGATACAATTATCTTGGTTCCAAAGTGAGTCTGAACCTTATCCAAAATTATCCACAGAAGCTGTGTAGGTTGTGAGCTACAGCCTGCATCTAGCAGGATTAGTAACTTAGATAATCCCACAAAAATTGTTTGTCTGATGACAAGGCATAAGTGATCGATAAGGATCCAGAGGGGAAACAGTGTAAAAACTGATAGTTGAGTGATATAGTAGGGTTGTAGTATTTGTTATACTAGCACACTCTCAACTGAAAACTCAAAGGATTGTTTCACCTGGATCCTATTTAATACTGAGCATCTAATGCAGTGCTATTTTCTTTCTGGTTGCCTGTGGCACATATGAAGGACACTGGGTTTCTGCCTAAAGTTTCTAAAAATGATATCGCCTTCAAATTTCAGTGTGATTGTCAGAACAACAGCAACAGCAAAAAGCAAAAACAAACAAACAGACAAAGAAAGCAAACAAACCTAAGGCTCTCTGCATCTGTATTTGGGATGCTTATATCTGTTCCAGCTGGCACTGATAAATTATTCTGCTCTTAGTACCATACACAGAAATCACAGTAAAATTCCCAAACGTGACTGGTTTTATTCTCATTAAAACTTATACTTTTCTTACAAATTAATAAGTGCTCCAAATGCTTCAAACAGTTTAAAAATTACTAACGAAAAATTCAGAACACAAGACTGAATCCTAACCTGAATTTACCACCTTCGGTGAAGAATTCTGTCCTCTTTGTAGGGATTTCTGAGGAATTCCCCTTTGAAGTCTTAGTTTTACATTTATCTATCAAAGAACAATAAGCATTCTATACTACTAAACTATATTTTTGGAAAAAAAAATACCATTTCAGAAGTATTGTTCATAAAGGCAATTCTTTTGTCTTCTTCAAATAAATTTTGATTTACGTTTAAAGCTTCTTTTCTTTTTTACTTCATAGACTGGGGAACGCAGAAATTGTGTATCTGTAAACTGATCCCCACGTCTTAATTTTCTGTGAACAGAAGAAATAGAAAATATCATGTGAGTATCAGCATACATCTATGTAGCTACAATAACAATCGCAAATGGTAAATAATCCCACTGAAAATTCATTTTATGGAAAACAAAAAATAGCAAGGCACAGATAACACTATTTTTGAAAATAAAGCTAAAAATCATAGTCATGTAATCTTAATTCTCAAGCGAATTCCATTTTTTATTCTATTTTTGCTTTATTGTCTCTTTCCAGAAATACAAAAACTTATTATCCAAAAGGAGAATGTGTCAATGACATAATATCACAGCATCTATTTAGCATCCAATTAAAATGAGTAAAAGAAAAATGCAACTGTAATCACTTCGCCTTTTTTTTTTTTAATTTTACAAACACCATTGCTCAAATACTTCTGAAAAACAAACAAATGGTTTTTATAAACTACTTACATTTCTTACTTTGCTTTTAGCTTCTATTCATCCTCAGTCTGACTGCTTCAGTTAATTGTTTGCTCGCTTACAGGGGTAAAATATTTTGTGTGTGTATAAAAATACTGTGTGAAATTTTCAGTTTGTGGCTTTATTTTCTTCTCGTCTCATTTTCACCAACACACTCCTTTCTACACCTGCCTCGTACAATGATTTGTTAGAACCCTTTAACTCGCCAGACTACTGTGGGGAAGTCCCAATACTGCCTTTATGCAATCCGTCAGTGCACACAGAGCATAGTTTCCCCTTAGATTAGGATTAAAAAACAAAACAAAACAAGCTGGTGGCTAAAGCTGTCTGAATATGTTCAGGAGTTATTTTCCACTTAACAGTCTATTGAGATTTAGGTCTACAAGCACACAGTTGGTACAAATACACTAATTTTATTAATGGATGTTTGAAATCTTCTCTTAAATTTTAATTGCTATGACAATCTACACCATATCTTCAAAAAAATCTTGGAAAATTGAGTAAGAACGCTGAGATGGACAACTAATTTTCTATCAAAATGCCAGTGCTCTGTCACCTGCATTGTGAAGAAGTTCCCACACACATTTGTGTGGAACTTTATATGCCTCAGTTTGTGATCATTTCCCTTTGTCCTATTGCCACACACTGCTGAGAAGAGTTCCTTTGCATCCTGCTCCTTAGATATTTATAGACATGGATCAGATCCGCCCAGAGTGTTCTTTTCTCAAGGCTGAACAGACCCAGGTCTCTCAGCCTCACCTCATAAGGGAGGTGTTCCATGCCCTTTATCATCTTTGTGGCCCTCCGCTGGACTCTTTCAAGGAGATCCCAGTCTTTTTCGTACCAGGGAGTCCAGAACTGGACACAATACCCCAGGTATTATTCTCTACTGGTATAAAAAGCTTAATCATAACATGTCTTACTCTGGCGCCTGGATATCCTGCCACACTAACAGGAAACATTTTATATGAACACTGAGGTATCCATTTTGCAAAATAAATAGTTTAATTTTTTAGGAATTTGGGGGTTTTAATAGACAATCTTTATTAAGTTGTATACTGCAAACAAAACTACCCCTTCCCAGCTGATAGATACCTACCGGTTTAGAGGGGGTTCTTTGTAGCAAATAGCAGCTCTTGCTCGTCTAACTGGTTGTGCTGAATTTTCTTCTAGAGTTTGAGGGGATTTAGGTAAGGAAGGGTGAGAAAACTCACTAGTATTTGTCACATCTTGCAAAGCTGTTCTCCCTGTGAAAAAAAAATATTTAAATGATTCATTTTAAATATTTTCTGAACCGTTAAGTAAAATTTCAATTCATAATTATCCTTCATTAGTATCTATGTTGCTCCAAAAATAATGCTTCCTATTTATTTCCATGGAAACTACAACAGGTAGGAAAATCACAATAACACTATTTGATAAAGCAAATTCTCAGCTACAAAACACTGCTGTTCAACATAGTCATCACTATTAGCTGATTTGAGCAGAACAGTTGATTGAGACAGTCTTCATTTTGTGATGTGACTGCTGTGCATGTCCATCCAGAATATGGCTTGTCTTTCATGCTCACTGTTGCCACTTCTGAAACACACCACCCACCACCTCGCTGTGCTCACATCCACTGTCTCGTCTCCATAAACATTCACTAATTGTTAATGAATGTCAGTGGGTGCCATTTTTTCAACATGGAGGACTTCAGAGACACACATTCACTTCATACGCACGTCTGTGTCAGACGCCATTTTGTCAGACCACATAACCAGTGTCTGCCTCTGATGTCATGGGCTGAAATAATAAAATACTGCTTTCAGAGCAGCCCTTGTATTTCCTATAATTCAGGTACTTTGGATATTATTCCTACACTGAAGGTTCTCTGCAAAGAATGGAATGTGATCAAAGAGAAGGGTGTTACAACAGCATTCAACCTGACCTAGACTGGAGCTGTTTGAGGTCTACCATGGCTCTTGGGACAGAATCCAGCCCCAGAGGTGCTCTAATCTGCAGCTAGCACATACAATACTATGGTTTAAAAAACAAAACTGCAGACAGATCATGGCCTTAAGTGCAGGGGGTTGGCACACCAGTGTTATCTGGAGGAACTAAGCTTCAAGAATTCTCTACAGCTAACAATCTCTTTCAATTTTGCACCTGCTCTACAAGCATACATGCATGAACTAAGCACAGCGAGGTGATTCAGTGAACCTCCCATGCTTAAAAACTGTATACTACAGAGCTATTTGAGATGCCTTGTATTTTCAATCATTGAAAATATCAAAATGAAATACCCTACTAAGAAGCAATCAGCCTCAGAATAAGCACCATCAACTGTGCAAAAAATTTTTAAGATCAAATACAGAATGCCAGACTAGACTTCAATACTTAGTTTGGAGATAAATATTTTGATAACTTGAGTGAGATAGTGAAATTATTACATTGCCCCAAATTTCAAAAAATTCTAGGGTATTCAGTGGATCACAGACTCTTTGGAAAGCACACACGTGTAATGCAGGTACCAATCCAAGATGAAATAAACACAGCCTTAATCTGTATTCCTTTCAGTTTCTCCCAGGAGTGTACATTCACTGCTGATACAGATCAAGTCTTAGATTTACTACACTCAGATGAGAACATACCGGATGCAGTTTTTCAATGGCACAGAAACTGAAACTCTCATATTTCACGTTTTGAGAATGAAGTCTTAACCCACCTTAAATTGTCTGAGGCAGAAAATACTTGCTATTGATCACACAGAGTAAATTCATACGCATACTTGATACGTGTTGGCTTTTCTCTTGTACCTATTTTGAGACTACTACATTGTGACTTTGCATATGGAATATGTAATCCTACTTTATGAAAACTACTCTTGTTTCTGTTCTCCATCTATAAAGGGAACAGTATGCATTCGCATTTCTTTTATATAAAACTTCAAGTTACTTTGTCTTTTTAACCCCACTTTTCTGAATCCTACAACATTCTTGTGCAAAATGAATACAGGTTCCATTTATAACTGCTCCTCAAGAACAGGGACTACTTAATCTGCATGACAAAATGTCTTTCTTGAATACACTGCGAAGTAGCAGTGATATTAGTTACCACAATTTTAAAATATATTGAGACTGATATAAGAATTGTTTTAGTGATTTTCAGCCTTACCTTTACATCTCTATTTCATCCGCTGTAAACAAGGAATTAGAGAATCTATTTTTATCATTATGCCACGCAGAAGCTAATTTAAATGCTTGTTTTGTTTTGTTTTTTTCTCATTTTCATATACTTACCATGATAACGTGTCGAAGTCTTTTTGTAAATCTCTTTAAAAACATGATCTGATTTTTGCTTTGCTTTTCCAGAATCCAGTGCTTCATCTTGATCAGTTTTCCCTAAAATTTCAGGATTTTTCAGTTCAGAGTTCATGGAAGCATTGAGGTTATCAAGAGCTGTGAACTTCATTTCAGGAAAACCTCCCTGGAAAAAGTTACCTGGATTTACTGTCATATTCTTAGAGCGATCTACAGGTAAGGATTCTACAATTTCTAATTTTTGGACCACGGGTTTTAACTTGGTCACAAAGGAATCCATCTTACGAGAGACTTCCTGGTCCTCCAAAAAATTCACTTGTCCCTGATCAATATGTCTGAAATAATTCTTTTTTTGCCTGCTCTCTGTAACACCAGAACTAAGGCTTCCTTTTTCTTTTACTTGATTATCACAAGTATTACTAATGTTAGATTCTTTACGTGCTGTTGGTGCAGAATCTACTCCCTTTAATGTATCAGCACTGTTGCCAACATTTTCTGTGCAGGCTTTAGCTTGCAGTGTATTTACAGCCATATGATTACTCAAATCAACTAAAGCTCCTTGAGATTGCTGAGTTCCAGTTATTTTGTTTCCATAAACAGCCTGTGTGCATAACGCATCCTTATTTTTTAATTCTTCACTTCTGCAAAGTGAGAACGTTGTAAGATCTTTAGTTGGTATTACATATGCTTTACGGGCAGCCTTTGCCAATGTATGCTTTAATCTGCCCGGTGAAAAATCACCACTCTTTTGATCTACTTTTTGAGTAATTTTATTTCCACTGTCATTTTCAGTTTTAGTTTGTCTGTAACCACATTTTCTGTTGCATTTACTCTTTATAATATTCTTCCGGTCCTGTTTTCTCTTGCTGCCATGTTGGCATCTGTCTGTTTGAGACTTTTTTGAACCATATTCTTCATACTTCCCATTATCTGCTTTGCAGAATTTGGCTGTGTTCATTTTAGAAGGGTCCTGAATAGTTTTCCTGTTTCTTTGTGTTCTGGCACATTTCTCGTTTTCATGTAGAAAGCCCTGCTGTAAAGGTGGTACAGGAGAGGTATTACCCTGGAACACCAAACTTTCAGCACAACAATCTTGAGGTGGGATCTCTTTACTAGGTAAGTTTGAGCCTTCTTTTATTATTTTGTTTTCCATATCTTCCAGTATTTCTGAGGAATCTTCTTTATTTGCTTCTTGTTCTTGTTTTTGATGCACTAGGCTAACTAGATATGTTCTTCTAGTATCTTTATCCTTACTAAGACGATTTTGGTCTTGATTACGGTCACTGGTATTCAATAAATTCTCTTTCTCTCTAGAATTCTGTGTAGGTAGCTGCTCTGTCTGACTTTGGAGGAGCTGAGTTGGTGGGTCAGTAGTTTCTGAAATGTTTTTGTCAGTCCTAGCATGCTTTTCTTCTGCATAAAAATCTGAACTGGCTTCAGTCTTGTTTTTAATTTTCTCTTTCTCCCTTTTAAAATATTTTACCTTTCTGAAATTTGCCAATACTTTATCAGAATTGGCATTACTATTTTTATGCAACTTGTCTTTTGATGCAATTGTGAGCAGTTCACCTGCATCGCTGGCAGTCAACTCCATATCAGCATCATAAATGGTTTCTTCCGATTTCATCCCATCAGTAGGAAGCGTCTCCTTACATTCACTACCTAAACCAAGTTGTGAAGGAGCAATGCGTGACAAGTCACTTGGACTTTCCTGCAAATTCACCTCACTGGTGCTGCTGTTACCATGACGAAGCAGTTTTGAGCTATATTTTTTATCAAAATCATTTATATTAACTTGTGGTTTTGACACATAAGGTGTTGCACGCTTCTTTCTTTCAACCACATTTCCACAGAATGGCAGTGAACTATCATTATATCGTCTTGTGAACTTCTCAGACTGTCTTAGAGATTGTACATTATTGTCGGGAGTTAGAAAGGCACTATTACTGTTTAGTTCTGTGCAAAACTGATTTTCTGGGAGGAAAAAAAAAAGACACATTTTAGCAGCTTGTCAGAATAAGAATAATAACCTCACTGAAAGTTGTATGGGAAGCATGGAAAATGGCAAACTGCATTCTTGTACAGTGCAGGTGGTGAGGCACTGGAACAGGTTGCCTAGTGATGTGGCCGATATCCCATCTCTGGAGACTGTCAATGCCTAAGCTGGATCAGACCCTGGGCAACCCGATCTAGCTGTGCATGACCCTGTGCATTGCAGGGGAGCTGGACTAGATGGCCTTCAGAGATTCCTTCGAACTCCAAGGATTCCATGAAATAAAAATCCATTTGTTTCCTATGAACCCTGCAGCTATTATTTAGCTATCACAATGCTTTTCTGTTCACATTAATTTTGTTACACATTAATTTTGTTTGTATTGTTTAAATGAACACTAGTCCACAAGTTATAGTCGAGATAGCTGTGCTTACGGGTGATCACTCCTTCTGTGGCAGTGTAGTAGTAGTTTAGTTTAGGAAGTAGTAGTGTAGTTCAGGAATCTTACTATATCTTCTGTATTGCACATCAAATAACGAACTATTTCATACCAACTCTCATCTAGCCCTGAAAAACAGGTTGTCTGTACAGAAAATACATCTTGCCTCCTAAAAATGTAATTTTGTCAATGGTTGTTCCCACCAGATCTATTTCATTCAACTTTTGATTACTTTTACCAGAAGGCAATGATAAGGCAAACATGACTTGATCTGAACACATTTCCTTCGTCAGAATAGTGGTACTTCTAAAATAATTTGCTATTTCACACACAGAAGGGCTACCTTGCTGTTTTCCAGCAGATGTTGCAAGTAAAGGAAGCTTCACTGGCATTTCTACAGATCTGAAAAGAGAAAAGCTTACTGTGAAGATTTTACGTTTTGGCCATAATATTCAATCATTTAAAACATTTCTTTAGTAATATATAAAAGCAGAAAACAAGAACTCTGGTGTGAAATGCACTTTACTTGGCTTCTGTTTTAGGGGCAATGTTATTTATTATGTTTCATCTGCTTTGTGCTGGTGAGATCTCATGCAGAAAGAAGTAAGTAATTCAAACACATTTCCTCCCCCTGTCTCCCTAATCATTACAAGTTGCAGATAGTTTCTGGAATACATGGAAAACTGTTTCTAGTTACTTCAAAAACATCTAGATCATGAAAAGATTAATAAAAATAAATAAATGAAAACCAAAGTTACACACACTTACCAGCTTCCACATTTAATATAACTTACCTCTCTGACTGACATGTACGCTTCAGCTGGTCATCAGTACAGCTACTTGGACTGTCTGACAGAAGAAAAGAACTCTGAAGATCCTTTCAAAAGAACAGTGGGGAAGAAGTATTTTTGTTTAAGCCATGTAACTATATGTATCCTTCCATCTGATACATAGTTTTCAGACATTTTGTAAACAAGATTACATCCCGTATCTTCACTGTGGTGGTGAAATGCCCTTGACTTCAGTGGACTAGGGATTCACCTCTACAGCAATAGAGGTAGATGCTTAAGATGCACGTATGATTTCAACACTTTAGTCAAATAGATATTTTGAAAATATTATCCTGGAGCAATGACACAGATTTCGATATTGATAATAGTTAAAAAAAATCTTACCTCAGAAAGACTGCTTATTTCTATTGCTGTTAAGAGGTTATCATTCAAAAATGCTCCTATTTCTCTAAGAGTTTTATTCTGCATACAAAGGAAAAATAAAAACCATATAAACTGATTTTATATTACTTTTTTTTTTTTTCCTAAGAAAGACAAGATATAAAGGTGAATATCTGTTGAAAATTTTCACTCAGCTGAGGACAAACTGAATTTAACACAGAAATGAAGTTGACACTAAAACAGCCATGGTTATACAGCCACAGTGACAAATAAACTGGTTAGTGTAAAAACTGCTAAGAAAGGAAAATAAAAAAAACCAATGATTTGCCATGAGGTGACAGCTTCAAAAATCTGAGATGCAAGTGTTTAAAATCACCATTTTGAGAAGCAATGTTATGTTTCAATAAAAGATGAAAGCAGATCTAGGCTTAAACATTACTGGCACTATACCAAACAGCTTAGTTTTCGACGAAGCAGGATATTATGAAGCTGCAGCTTTTCTACTTCCTTCTGAAGAAAAATTCTCTCATTCTTCAGCTTCCGAGAACTTTCTTTCTCCACACTCAAAGCCAGAGCTAACGCTTTATTATTTTGTTTTAAAGATACTTTCAACAATGATGAATTATCTATAGGAGACAAAATTATACCATTTTATTTTCCACAACTCCAATTCCACGCCCTCTCTATATATACCATCATTACCTAATAATGTTTTTATCTATATATTTTTTTTTGGCAGAAGAGTAGCAACGCCTGACATAAAACTGTTTCTTATTGGCCTCCATTCTGAACTCTCCTTTTAGTTTTGAGTTTCATGCAAGGATTCTGCTCTGGATTTCATTTATTTATTTTTTAAAACAAAGATACTTTAAGAAGAATTTTAAGTGTATCATTTTAAAATGTATAATGGTTCCAGCCATCTAGCAAAAGCAACAAAAAATTACAGATAGAAAGTTTAAACATTCTGAGCAAGTATTCTTTGATTCTCTAATTGTCTCAATGAAGCATATGTTATAAAAGCCATTCTGCAAATGGGAACTGAACAGGTAATACAATGATAACTATGTTGTAAACTGTCACCGATTTCATTTATTTTTGTACCTCAGGTTTTAGATGCCCAAAACAAATACAGTGTGGATATTGCAAAAGCATTTGAGCATTTTTTAATTTTTTTTTTTTTAATAAACACTAGCACACCAAAGAGAAAGCGCTGAATCCATATGGAGAATAAGGTAAAAAAAATCAACTTAGAACAATGTGTTTTAAGCTTCAGACTGCCCTAAAGCATTGAACATACTGCATTTAACAGCAAATCACACTAGCTACAACTGCTCTTCCCTACATTCTACATATAGTAAATAGCAGCAGTTTTACTTTAACGGGACTTACTTATTAATTTAGATTTGATTTTAGATGCCAAAGAAGTATTCAGTTTTGCAGTTTGTAGTGCTCTGTCCCTCTTCCTGTGCCCTCTGACAGCATCCGAGGTAAAATCAGAAGATAATTTAGCAGTTGCCTGTTTATCCATCATCAGAACGAGCCTCGTCAGGGGGAAATCTCACTGTCAAGAGGGATCTGCAAACGGCACATGATTTTGCTCACTAATTTTGAACTTAGGACGCTTTGCCTCTTAACGAGGATTTGTTATATGTAAAGATGAGAAGACTGCTCAAGATTTAAGTGACATTATCACATTTAAGTAACAAAGCCTAAAAGGGTGACAGATTTTACTTCTATAGATCCCCGTCAAGTAACCTTATCCAGATTTACCCTTGCGAGCGAAGAGCGAGAAGCAAACAGAACAAAACAAAACAGAACAGAAGCAAAAAAAAAAAAAAAAAAAAAAAAAAGACGTCACTTGACAGTACAACCGAATCAGCTTTGTCCGCCCGAGTTTTCAAAGGAAGTTTTTTTTCTAAATAAACCGCGTTAGAGATGTTAAATATCGATGTGCGCTGCAAGAAAGACCATCCCGAGCGATCCGTCCCGGCCCTCGGCCGCTATTCTCCTCAGCGCCATAGGGCGGCGCTCCCGCCTCGCCTCAGGGGCTGCCAACGGCTGAGCGCGCGCAACGGCCGGCGCGCTCCCGCCTCGCGCCCCGCATCATAGGGCTGTTTGCAAAGGAGCGCCATTAGGTTAAAAGCGGAAATCCATCTAATTCCCTGTCAGCAGAGGGGCTAATTTTCTTTTTCTCTGCTCTTCAGCTAGCACAATAGGGGAAGCGACAGCCGAGGTTATCAAACTGACGTAGCTACGTTTGCAAACAAAAGATGGCAGTGAGCACGCGTGCGGCCTGCACACGTAGGAGCGTGCTGGGTTAGAGTCACTGCTAGGCAGATCTCTCCCGTTTCAGCTGCTGTTAGGTTTGGCATATGTGAGGGAACGCTTTAGCCCAGCAAAATGCTTCCGTCCAAAGCCTGCTCTGATCCCAAACGTTTCACGTGCGTTCTCTTTCCCCACGTGAGCTCAGCTCTGCCAGCAGTTCATGCAGACACCGACTGCTGCAACCGGCCCAAGGATTAGCACGGATACAGTAAAGAGTTTTGTGAAAATGTGGAGAAAAGGAAGCTCACTGCTTTAACTCATTTGAAGACTTGCAGAGATATGGAAGGTCAAATCAATAATAACAGTAATAAACCATGTATTTTTTCCTAATTTGCATATGGTATTCGGCACCATTTCTCAGCACGGTCCTGAAGCTTCATAAGCTTGTGCTTCTATGCAATCCCTTTAAAGCACAGATTTGACCCAGCAAACCTCATATACCTGTGGTACAGCGTCACGAGACATCCATGAGTGACTGCAACCACCATGAGGTTCTGAACAAATCACAGAACAACCTCACACAACTGTAACAACAGAAGGCTGCCATGACTCACCTCCCTGTGCCTTCCAGCAGGCAGCACTTTCACCCGGATCCATTCGTGAGATTCTATTTCCTTCAGTTTTACAGCAGCCCCAGCTCCTTAAGGAGCGATCACCAAACTGCCCTCAGCTAGTGCTTATGTCTCAACTGCTGATATTAAACAAAATTAAACACCACCTGTGGTGCTACTTTCCTTTGCATTCAGCTGGGGAACTTTTCACATTTCACATGTGAACGTGCTCAGTTAGTTGCCAGCTGCTTGAAGGGGGAGGGAAAAGCCCAAAGGGCCACCAGGCTTCACACCCTGTATGCCATAAATAGTGTAGAAGACTGGTTTGCAGTCGCTTGGGATCCCATCATTAGCCTTGAAACTGAGTAGAGATGAGAGGGAGTGAGGGAAAGAGAGGCAGACAGATCTGCTATAACAGCTCTCAAAGCTTAAAAACAAGATGGACACATTCCTGCACATGCAGCGTGAAGCTAACTGTGTTCTTAGTGGGCTTCAGATTCCAATTGGAAGAGTTGGTGTTTTGGGTTTTTATCTCTTTTCTACTCATACAGGCAGCTCGAGTACTCGGCAAAAAGTTTGTGGAAACCAGGGTTTGGCATTGTTACATTTTGAACAATTATTAATTTGGCATTTACAAGTATCAGACTCTTACCGTATGCTGTGGCAGAAAGTAAGGTCTTTTTGTTTTAGTGGCAACTTTTTGCTTGTTTTGGAAAACAAGGATACATGCTAGAGCAAGGTTTCATGTTTATGGATGTTTTTTATACAGAGGCGGAGACGAGAGCACGAGAACCTGATGCTCCGTGTCTGTTTCTGCAGCATTTCGGTCAGCAAGCAGCTGCACCGCAGCCATCAACTGCTTCTAGAACACTTTCTGTAAGCTGCCATGCATAAGGGTGCACAGGAAGCAAATAGCAGCCTGCACTTGTCCAGGGTACTTAAATATGTCAAAGCATTAATAACGTGCTCTAAGATTAAAAAAAAAAAAAAAGAAAAAAAGAAAAGAAGAAAAAAGGTTCCCGCCTTACAGCGCAGCCGAGTTTATGCACGCCCGCCTCCTTTCGGAGAACGAAGGCACCGAAGCCGCTCCCCGCGGGCTCGGGTCGGCGGTGCCGGCGGCGGCCCGGCCCTTCCTGCCGCCATCTTGCGGAGCCGAGGAGGCCCGGAGCGGCCGGGGGGAGGCGGCGCTGCAGGTACCGCGCGATGGCGGCCGCCTGCCGGCGTGTGCGCGCCCGCGGAGGGCTGGAGGGGGGCTGCGCCTCTGCTGCGGAGCGGACCCAGCGACGGGAGGGAGAGCTCGGGCCTGCGCGGGGCGGCTCCTAGGATGCATTTTGTTACTGTCTTTCGCACGTTACTAACCACAAATCTGCCTCTCCGTACGACCTGAAAGAGTAACTTCGTGATTTCCTCGTTTTCCATAGTAAAGGCATTAGCATTTTGAATGTTACTATTCACGCTGATTCATTTTAAAAGCTGATTTACAGTACTATGTTACGGACATGTAATAGCTGAGCTAACACTTAGATCTGCGTGTAATATTTGGCTCTTAACGTTAGACTGACTCTTCTTTGTACCTGTTACAGCGTGGAATAGCTCGTAATTAACGTTCTGATTTGCAGATGCAATGGCAGAGGGCAAGGCGGCAGAGGAGCAGGGTATCCTTCGGCTGAACGTGCGAGGATGTCTGTACAGTGCCAGGCGCCAGTCTCTGTGCCGCTTTAAGGACTCGATGCTAGCTTCTATGTTTAGTGGACGCTTTCCTCTAAAAATGGATGAGTCTGGTAAATATGTTAAAGCTGCAACTAAAACATTCTGCCTAGGGAGCTCTGTGGAAGATATTTTACATGTCCATTTTATTGTCTCCTTCCAGTTTGCTGAGCATCAGTTGGTATCTTGAGTACCAGGATGTAAAACAATTACACGTGCATGAGTAATTCATTGGAATTCCGCATCACTGTTCCTGTTTGTAAACATACATGTTTGTACAGTGCTTAGCCCTGCTGTGTTGCAGCCAAAATTGCAGAACACACTACTACAGTATGAGTGTTAAGTTGGGTTCTATTTATGCCTTCCTATATTCTCCTGTGGCATCTGGCTCTGTCTGTCCATTGTGCAAAGAGATTGGGGTTTTATCTTTCTTCCAGAATGCCTCAGTATCCAGTAAAGACTGCATTTCTAACCACCATGGTTTGATATGAAAACTACAATACAGCTATTCATGAGTCAGATTTCACCCCTGTTTGTGACTTGGAAGTACTGCCAAAGTATGCCCAGTTCTAAAGCTATGGTGGACAGACACAGTAGTGACTTCTTGATGTTCACTTCTGGCAGTTCAAAATATCTAAAATGTTTAAAACTTTTTACAGGCAGGATTTTGCTATCATCCTTCAGTTGCAGTGAACAGAATATTATATACAGCAGCGTACGGTTTGGGTGGTGACTTTGTGTGGTCAGTGAGCCCAGCATCAAGAGAAAGAGAAAGAAACAAAACTGTAAAACTTCTGCAAGATCCAGAGAAGTTGAGACTGGATACATACAAAAGCTGGGGCTGCTTTTTACACCACCCAAAACTGAAAAAAAACCCCACAAAAGAACAACCTTTCTGAACAGCAAAAAATAAAAGAGAAAAAAAATACAGAAAATTCTAGAAATCCTTCTAGAATAAAATTTTAGGATTTTAAGCACTTAAGTGCAGTACAGCTGAGGTTTTACACTGGCGTGGTCCTGTGCAGATTAGCGATATCGCTGCCATTCCAAACAAGCAAAAAATTCTTCACTATGAATTATATCTTCACATAACTAGTATTCCAGGGAAACAAAGCAGCAGATTTAAAATAACAGAGAAAGTATACTCAGTTACTTCTCCTAAGTAAGTAAAACTAATAATTCTAAGTTTCACACGAAAGCTTTACTTGATGATTTGGTAGAATGTGAGAAATCTGTATTCACTTGTTGGAAACAGTATCTTAAGTTCATCATGTTTTCAGGGGCCTGTCTGATTGATAGAGATGGAAGCTTGTTTAAATATCTTTTGGATTATCTTCACGGAGAAGTTCGGATTCCTGAAGATAAAGAGATTCGATTTGCACTGCAGGAGGAAGCAGATTATTTTGGCATCCCATATCCATACAGCCTGTCTGACCATTTGGCCAATGAAATGGAGACATATTCTTTAAGGTCAAATGTAGAGCTTAAGAAGGTCTGTATGTTTCTTAAATTTTTAAAGATACACTATTTTAAAGATGTACCACACCATTCATTAGCAGCAGATATTAAAACTATGTATGAGCAAGTGCAAGTTAGCACTTTTTTTTTTTTTTTAATCACCACTTTAAATCATTGAGAATTTAGGATAAGAAACCCTAGAATTGATAACACAGTCATAGTCATCAAGTATATCAGCCTTTCCGCCCTTGCAATACAGCAGCAGTTTAAAGTTGACTCTCTAACATGCAAGTTTGCTTTAAAAACTTGTATAGTAGGAAAGATGTATAGTTCTCTACAGTTCTCTATTTTAGACTCTCTCTTATTCATCTCCTTTTGAGAAGCATAAAACAATTCTAGACTTTTGAGGGTTTTTTGCAAATTAGGGGTTTGCCCTGTCTTCAGGTGTTCCTGCTGCCTCTCAGTGAATTTCTCCTACCTGTAAAACATTCTCTGTTATCACCCAATAACATATACTGCTGACAATGTTCTAGATAAACTACATCCTTGATATACTTAAAAGAGATCACCAGTACAGTTAAAAAATTTCAGAATGAAAGTTTATAAAACTAAACTTAATGACTATTAATATTTTTGCTTTTTTTTAAAATTGTTGTTATTGTTTCCTTTATTATTACTTTTTCCCAGGCTTTGTTAGATTTCTGCAATTCTTATGATTTAGTCTGCACCAAGCCTACAGTTTGGGTCCTGCACTATCTCAGCACTTCTGGAGCAAGCTGCGAAAGTAAAATTATTGGTGTGTATGCCACAAGGGCTGATGGGACTGATGCAATTAATAAGGAGCTAGGAACAAAAGTACATAGCAAAAGCATCTACAAAAGGTAAGCTGACTTTCAAACTCATGAAAGCACAATTAAGAGACTATGAACATTAATGTATCATAATATACCTAAATATTACTTTACGTTGCTAATATAGCATTATTATACTAGAAATCAGTGACAAGAATGAGATTATTTCCTGCTTTGAAAATACCCAGCTAATATAATATTCACATTTAACAAAATAAAGACTAAGCACAAAGGACAAGAATTCAAGAGAGTCCACAGAAGGTCACTGGACACAGCTGCTCTGAGATCTGAGTTGCTGTTTTTAACATGTCTCAACCATTTAAAATCACATTTAGGATCATATTTACATCAAGTATTATTAGTGGTATTTATGCCAAGAGTTATCACTGAATACTGAAAGAGTCCCTCAAAATATTCACAAAGCTGGTAATGATTAATGAGATTCTATTTTGCAGTCTGCTATGACAGCAGAAGGAAATACTAAACATAGAAAAGAACTGAAGATGAAATTATTCTAATTCTTTAAAGTACATGTACATTTCAACAAATATTAACACATTTTTACAGTAGTAATTTTAAGATATTAATAGACCTGTACTTCCAAGTGTCTGGAAGCAATTTGTCTTTCCCTTGATCCCGCAGTACAGAGTCAGGAGTGTAATCCACTGTATACCTTCTGAAAAATGATTAAGACAGAGCTTTTGATACTGCATCATGTTTATAATTAAGATTCATATTCTCTTAAATTAGGCTGGGAAAATGAGTTTCTATTCTGAGATGTTTGAGTATGTAGTAATTCAAGTATCTGTCCTCCTGCTGTGTTTTCCCCTTTGAAAACATGTTTCACGTTTAGAAGAATACATTTTACATCATTTTACATGGTATCCAGATACAGGCGTTCACATGCATGCAGATAGTAGGAGAGTGCCTATCTGGAACTCTTATAGAAATTACAATGAAATCCACTTAACATTTTCTTACCCACTTTACAAAACATTTACTACTGAGTCCTTTCATAGTTGGAATTTCGTAAAGGAATAATACTTATCATAGCTGTAACACTGTTTCAGCACTGTTACATTTTTAGGGACCTAGGTAGATCTACCATGTAACTGTTACCTTAAAAACAATATTTCTAGAGAAGCTGGAAATAACATCCAATACATCTGGAGCTATTACTCAGAAGCTGAACTGAAAAAGATGATGGATGCTTTCGGCACCTGGGAAGGAAGAGGTAGAGTATTAATTTTTGTCATGGTTTTATGATTTTTGGTACTGGTATTCCACATCATAACATCATGTAGTGCATTAAGAGTTAACCAAGCTTTTTTGGGTGTAGTGGTTTTTTGGAGAATGCATGCTTCTATTTTGATATTTTTCTACAGAAAAAAAAAAGGCCAATAACTATATAATAATAAAATCTGTGGATGTTTTCACTAATTCGGTATATGACACGTAGAAACTCCAATAGAGGGGTTATTTGAAGGGAAAACAAAGCCTTGATGTTCTAATGAGCTGACGTGAGCTAGCATACATGAACAGATGCAGTGAGAGCCACCACATGCACAAGGTGACAGAGACCCTGAGCACTCTGATGGAAACCCACACTAGTTGTAAGCACAGGTATTTGTCAGCATAATTTCAAAGCTGAATTCATTTAGTCAGATGGAAGTACACACAATACTGTGTTCTCTCAGCTCAGTGATACAGTGTCCCTTTGAAACGCAGGTGTCAGCTACTGGAGAGTGCCCCAGGAGCTCATTGAATGCTGGACTCTTGAAGAGCGCTCCTTGAAAGGCAGTTTGCACCACATGCCTCCAGTTCATAAAAGGTATGCTGACCTGCACAGTTGGCTTGGTATGAAATGGAAAACAGCATAAGGATTTTTTTATTTGTGTGTGTGTGTGATTTCAGGTTCTTTACATTGTTATGAAAGTTTTCCCAGTTGTTCCTATTAACATTTACATGTAATATCTTATATTCACTGAGAGCTTATTTAGAGAACTGACCGTGCTATAAATTATCTTTTCTTGGCTGCTGAAATTCTATTCTACTTCTGCAGCCTTTAAAGCATTGTTAAAGAGTGGAAAGGAGTCATTTCAAAAAGTAGAGAACAGTATTAGCTAAATAGACTGATTAAAAAAACTTGAAATTTTTCAAAGTGATTTTTAAGTGATTTTCACATTTTTAAGATGCTTTACTTTTACACTAGAATATTTTCTGAAAATACTGAAAAGTTTTGTGGTCGTAATTCTGACAACAGTTCCATTCTCAATACATTACCTAGAAGCATCATTCGCAGGTGCATCTACATAGTTATCTGAGCCACTCCACAGCCGCTTTACTGCTACCCGGGGAGGAGGATCCTGCTCACCTTATGTCTGGCCATGCTGTCATTCTGGCAGCACCCACACAGCTATGTCAGTGTAACATGGCTCACAGAGGTAGAAGAGGTTGCTGGTACGATTGATGCAAAGGCATACCTGACTGCTGTGATGAACAGCTGAGAGTGATAAGAGATACCATCACCAGCAAAAAAAACAACAGAACATCAGATTTATGCATTGCTGATTTTGGAATTTTAAGAAAAACAACTAAAATGCATAGTCTGTTTCTTCAATTAAGGTCCTTTGTTTTACAGACGCTTAACTGATTTATCTGAAGTGGAAGACTGTATACCATGCAAAGTGGGGCCCAAGCCAATCAGATTCTCAGGTCCCTCAACAAGTACACACATCAAAGTCAAGAACTCAGCTTCATTAAAGGTAGCTGCTTGCAACGCTTCACATTCTGCAGTAACTCTTAAACGACCAAACAGTGAAAGTTCAGTACTGCACAAAGCAGCTTCTAAAACTGTGTCCACAACATCCACACCAGAGCCCAGCAATTCCCAGGTGCTCCATGGAAAGGGGCGTGCTGATGACGAAGCATCGTGTCAAATGACTTTCAAGATCTCGGTGCACAGAAAACCTGACAGCAGCCGTGTAGTAAAGCTGAAGCGAACTCCACTTTTTCTTGTGACACCATCTCAGTCATCATCTGTGTCCACTAAAACAACTGAACAGGACAAAGCTGCTATTGAAATTCCTACTACATCTACGGTACTAAACAAGAAAGAACCAACAGATACTATTAAGCTTAAGTGTAATAAAGTGGATGGATAACATTGGATTTAGCCTGTACGCTGTGGAGCTTGGGAACATCTGGCCTAAGAGCTCATCATCTCATGCCATTTATTCAAGGATTTGATTGAAAACTATGGTGAAAAAAGTTAGCAAAGAGCACAGGGAGAAACGAAGTCTATTTTCTGATGGACAGCATACAAGATAACATGCTTATCAAATTTAATTACAGTTAATTCCCTTAATCCATATATTGCAAATAGGGCAAAAATAGTCACGGTTACCAGTTATTAGATTCAAGTTTGTCACAGGTGTGCAATATACTGAGTACCGTAAAGATTATTTGTTTTTATTTTTTAAGTTGAATGCACAATTACTGGTACTTTCAGTGAGGAGAAGTTGCCATTTTATTATTAATAGCAATTAAAGGGACCATCTTTACATGTACACAGAAAACTGATAAACACGGAAAAAGAGCATGGCTAGGGAGAAATAAGGCAGTTTTTCCTTAGACCTGAGACATACATACACTAGTTTCCTCGGGGGTGCCACATGCCACTAGAGCAAGGCTGCTGCAGGCAGTGGTGCAGCTTTCGTATTCTGTGTTACGCTGCTGCGGGACTTCTTGTGCTCACTTGTACTAGGGTGCATTTTGAGCAACAGTACTAAAAAGCTCCTGTATGTGTCTATCAGAAAAGGAAAGCAGAATTTGGGACAACTTTTAAAAAGTCCTTTTGGTTGTTTAAACCAATGCTGTTTAAGTTTCCCAAATTTGGCTTCATTTTGTGCAACTGTTGCCTTACGGTTGGGTACTGTTTTCTTTTTGCTAATGCTTTTGCAACACCATAAATACAGCTGGCCGTAAATGTTGAGAAGGCCTATTACATTATCAGAATGAAATGTTCTTAAAATTTGGTTCTTTAAGACTTTTATTTTCTAGGTTATTTAGAAGAAATCACATTTTAAGGCTTTTCATCATAACCACAAGGTCTTGAAATTTCATTTTCAAAGTATAAAAAAGAAAAAAAAACACATTTTCATGTACTAACATGCACTTCAAGGAGACATTTTGCAATGAATGATAGTTACTGTAATCACAGAATCATAGGAGTTGGAAGGGACCTCTAGAGATCATCGAGTCTGATATTTTAATTTTCTGCTATTATGTATACTGAAGACCAGCCTACCTTTAAAATCATTCAGCTACCATAATAAACCTAAAAAGCCACAATGCCAAGGCTCTCCTGTCCCACAGATGAGATTCTTTAAATATCAGAAAGAGCAAAAATCAAGGGAGCTACTAACAACCTAACTCGTTCTTTGGGCGTGCAATTCATCACTGACACCATGTACTGAAAAGCATTTGTTAAATAACTACCTTCTGTGTGACGTTTATTTCAGTACTTACCAAATAGCTGAGCCCTTTACTGGATACCTTTAGGTTGTTTTACAACGCTTCCTCTTCAACTTTTGATGAAATTTTAGGCTTCTCTCAACATCATCTGAGAGCTCACATGTATAGACTCTTGCAGATATCTAAGAGTACAACTGATCCCGTTGGACTTCCTAAGCCTGTGCTAGTTCAGGGTTTAATCGTTCTGGTGGTACAGTATTTTTCATGTAATGTTCGTATCATTTGCATTCCAGTGGCTTCAGTGAGTCTCATCTTTGTCCTAAATACACTGGCACGTGGTTAAAAAAAAAAAAGAAAAATTCCCTTTAATTTCAGCAGATGAAATAGAGAATGAAAGTGGTTATGATGTGGAGGTAGAGCAAGTATTTTATTTTTTTAGAGACTTGATTTTTTGATCAGATGAAATCCAAACATGGCTTTTTAAGGAAGCACTGCTGTCTTTTTTATTATTATTTTTAATCTCTGTGAAGCTTGCTAACAGTTTTTTGTAATGGACGGACTGATGTTAAACAGCTTTATAACAGCTGAACCTTCAAGGTGACTCTATTAAAGATTTGTCTATATCCACCCAAAGCCTTTAAAAGTGTAAAATTAAACAGCATTTAATCTTCTCTCTGGGAGGCAGAGAGGTGAAAACAAGGATTAGTCATCTCTAACCCTAGCTAACAAGCTGGTTTTTTTTTGAGGCCTGGAACAAACAGCAGAAATTCTGCAAGTCTGAGAGTTTCCTGCAGGTTAAACTTTCCTTAATCTGTATGATCCCAAGTTTCTTCAAAGACCACAGTTTTCTTAATGTTACACTTATCCAACTCAGGGTTACCAGGCAGTATAGTGAACTGAAGTGATAATGGCTTGCTTTGCATCCCTGTACAATTGCCACTCATAGAAGAGACCATATTTAGAAAGTTTCTTCACCCTAGTAATTTAATAGCTGCATTCTAAAGAGTGTCATGCGTCATACCAGTGAACTTTGATGTTTTTCTCTTCCCCCTCACAAACACAGTCAATTTTCCAGTTGTTTAGTCCTCACTTTCACTACTGTTCTTACAAACCATCTGTGATACGTCATTATGTAGAAAAACATCATTCCAATTTAATTTCTAGAAGATTAAGTGGCTATTATCACCAGGATGCGTTTCAAATAGATGTAATTCTATCTGTATGCTTCAGAGCATGGAGAACTCGCACTTGCTGAAACCAAGCAGACATTATTTCATCTGTAAGGGGCACATGATAACACTGATTTTCAGGGAGACTTTTGAACAGGCTTTTTTTCAGCTAAAGAGTCACGGAAACAAAATGCAATTAAATGATCTTCTGTGAACTAGGCATTAATTCAGAGATGCTTCTCTGTGAAATACAGCTCAAGTTACTTGCAAGTGAAGCAACTGATGATTCTCTCAAGACAGAACTGACTGTTCACACACTGACTGCCCCTAACAATGCTTTCTTTTTCCTTCTTTCAAGCTGTTCATTCACTCTTTTAAACCCACTTAAATATTTTAGATAATAAACATTATGTAGTACAAATATTACTATGGTCAAAGGGAAATGCCAACATTATCCAGGAGGTAAGAAGAGTTTGTCTGTTTAATTCTTGATCCATGAAAGACAAATTCTCACTCGGCAACAATGGGAGGCCAGTTGTACCATCTCTAAAACTTGAGAGTGAAGAGTGAAAGTGTGCCTACAAATAAAGCTCTGTAAATATGTGGTGGTGAAGCCCCCAAAAGACCGAGAGTCATTCTGGGCAACAACTCTTAGCAAAATGTCAAGCAGCAGAAACAGGCACAGCTGATGTTACAGGCCTTTGCGCTTATTCTGAGTTTGAGTACTTCCTATGGGACTTTATTAAAAAACAAAACAAAACAAACAAAAACACAACCCAAAAACCAAGAAAACAGAACAGCAATCAGCCACCTTATACCAGCATTTATCACTTAGCTGAGTAATACTTCACATCAATAATCTGACCATTTTCAAATGTCCCATTCCTATACGCATTTTTTTAGCTCATTCTACTTTCAGGTACAACATCCATGAACATTTTTAGTAGTTTGTTTAGTTGTCTGCTATCCTGAAATAGCTGTATAATCTCAGGTTTCTGTTATATACTCAGGTAGTAACTGGCAATGGTTCTACAGCATGTGGCCTCTGGAGCCCATCATATCTCTACTGCAGTGGTAAGTACACAAAAGTTAAAGGTGCAGTGATTTATAAAATTTGACACATCCCAGTCACTACACAGGGAAACAGACTCACCACAGGAAATGCCATTCACCCAAGATCAGACCAGGTTACAGCAGCAGGGTCCAGCAGGGTCCAGGAAAGTGGTATGTAAACTAGAGTACAAACATCCTTTCCAAAATTATCAGTTTCAGTTCTAAAGCAACATTTCCAATGACTTTAAGTCACTTAAAATTTTTTTTTTCCAAACGTCTTAATTTTTTTTCAAGTTTTGCTTAATATAGCTTGGCCACGTTGAATTACATTATCTTTCTAGTTTTCCAGCCACATACCTAGTGCTTTGTTTTTATGAGTTCTAGCATTAATCTCAACTTGACTGTACACAACAAAGATTGAACCTGTTCTAAAATACCAGGTGTTAGGGTGTGTTTCCACTTTCAAAAGACAGTACAAAATGCAGTGGGATTCCACATTTCAGTGATGCCAAACAACTGTATTTGGTTTGCAAATTAGGGGACTTACTGGCCTTAAAGCCAAGGCTTGTCCAGCCCTTAATTCTCCCACCAACCCCTGTACACAACCTCTATGTACAAAGTATCACACACAGCTGGATTGAAATTTGAAGATAGGAAGTTCTACTGAAGATAAGTCCAGGAGTATCTGATTAATTGTAAGTATAGTAAGCAGTAAAACACTCCAAGAAAATGGCAAATAAAATTCTAGCAGAAGCATAGAAAGATAAAGGGATACCATTCTGATACAGCTATGTTTCAGAGCCAGCCATGGAACAGTTAAAGTGTGCACTGCGATACTAAAGCATATTTGCTGTGTCAAGATTGCAGAGTTCCCAGAACCAACCAAATCTACACTTTTATCTCTCATCAAAGACATGTGTCTGTGTCACAGTCTGAAGGTAAATGCTCTCTCTCACCTGTTAGTCTTCGCTCTGTCATGCACTAAGCCTCCAGCACAGCAAAGAGAAGCTGGTATTGAAGAGCACAGGGTCATCCTGTTGTGCTGAGTTACGATTTATGTTACAGATTTGATTTGAGGAAGCCTGCTTGCAAGGGAGCTGACTTGTGGAATAAAATAACTTCCAATAATCCTGTTAAGTGGAAAAGCTATAAGGAAGGAGTAAAAGTCATTATAGATACATCAGATATCTTTAGGAGGGGATACAAGAAGAGATAAAAGTAACTTTCAGAAATCATGTAAATGCAATATAATACTGTTCTGGTGTTATATCCATACAGATATTGCAATTACATCTGTTATCTGTGAGGCTACAGGTCAAACAAACAGCAGGCAAGTTTTGAAAATATACTTTTCTGATGGGTGTGCACAACACAGAGATTCTGAATTTTCAGCTCCATTTAACTAAAACATTCAACCTAAAAGCTTGATAGGTAATTAACCCAGATAGAAGAAGGGTTTGCAATGATAAAAAAAAAAAGCCAGTGTTTACCTATGAATACTTATTTTATCACCACTATTTTAGAAGATGAGCTATTTGCCTTGAAAAAACAGGTTTTACCATAACTCACAAATAGAAAACTGTACAGATATAAAGAGAAACAAAAAATAATTAAAATCATTCATTGTGAATGCACCTCACTTTATACTTTGAGATTATTTTCTGAGAGTACACAGAAAAAGTGGAACTCAGTACAAAGAAAGCATGTAGTCAGCTAATGGAAATTAGGCAGAGAAAACTGGTAAAAAGCAATTGCCAACAATAAACATTTAAAGTGTGCTACTCTTAGTGACCACAGTGGGAAACAGACCCTTTCACACTTCGCTGATTCTAACCCCAGGCCTCTAGTTCACTTGATGTCAGGTCTGGATTCTGATACCATAGTATTTCCGACGACAACTTTCAATAGAGGTTTGTCCAAGATGAATTCTTCATGGGAAGGTGCTGTTCCACACACCTGTGGCACTGGAGTTTAGCCAAAAGCCAAAGCTTGGTCCAAGCCAAACTCAGCCCAAAAGCCTCCCACCGACACCAGCTGAATTAAACAGACATAATTTGAATACAAACACAACTGGTTAGGTACTGCGAGGCAGCAAACACCAGAATATTTTAGAAAGAAGATTTTAATTTTTTTGGAAGAAACAAGATTTTTGAAATACATAATCAGAACATTAACACTAGGATTTTTATTTTAATAGAAAACTCAGAAGGATGCAATATCTGCTCAAATATGTACCTCCACATTCTTCTGCATGTTGCTGTAACAAATTTATTAGTCATAGCTCTCATTAAGGACAGATGGTTCCTACAGCAAAAAATATAGAAAAATAATCTGGATTCAAGTCTAGAACACCAGTGACTTTTCATATGCAAAAAAATAAATCCAACTAGTCATAGAAAAGTAGCTGACAAGGATGGAGAACAGGGCTGTGCATCTGAATAGCCATGACTGTATATAATCTAAACTTGAATGAAACGAGCATTTTCATAAAAATAGTTTGTCAATGAAAAATACCAATATGTAATACATTTACTACAATTCATAGGTGAGTCTAAAGATCTCTGTTTATGGAATAATAAGCTAAAATCAAATGTGCTGCTTTCTGAAATGTTCTCGTATGTAACAATACTGTGTGCATGCACGTGTATGTATGTATGGGTGTGTATACATGCGCACACAGATACATGCACAGAAATAAAGAGATGTATAGAGATTGCAGAAAAATCCTACAAGATTATCTGATTTCATTGCAGACCACAACACACAGGTGTCCTGGGATCCTTCTAATGCACGCTTCTCTAAAGAACAATACTGTTGACTGTATAACCATGTATCTACAGCAAGCCTTTTGCTATTGTGAATTTAATTCTGAGTGTATTTTTCCAATCTAGATTTCATTCTTCTAAGTAGTATATGCTGCTTTGGTAAGATTCTGTACTGTCATAACAAAATAATGTGAACATACTGGGCAAAGCTTTGAAAGTATAATTAATTTTGATAATTAGTAAATAATGAAGATACCAATAAATTTTAAGCAGCAACAGATTTAAAATGACTGTGTTCGATTTATTTTCTTCACCAACAAGCATCTTGAGGAAGAAACTAAAATGTGAAGATTTTTCTGCCTGCCTTCACTGTGATGTTTTAAGCCACCAAAGTCACAGCGGGCACTGAAAGAACAGTGGTATCAGCAGAGACTTCCATCCTGGCAGGGCACAAATTGCACTGCGACGCCCTGCCAACCCCGCCTCGGAAAGGCCTGTGATCTGCGGCGTCTGCTGTATGATGCTTTCGTCGGGTCTTTTCTGGATGTGTCACATTCTCTGCGGTCCTTGCAGTTGCAGACTGCTCCTGATTTTTCATGGCTCCTTTATTTTTAGGTCTGAAATTGTTATGCTGCTGTCTTCTGTGTTCAGACCTGGAGCCACTCTTCACGTTATTTTGATCTGCCTCATTAGTGGCACCCTGTGGCTTCAGAGATCCATTGAGACGGACGTTTTGGTGCTGTGGGTTGAATCTTCGTCTTTGACTAGAAGGCCCATTCTACCCAGAAAGAAATTTTATAATTGTTAGGCTATCTGAGCTCTTCTAATAGTAAAGTACAGCCAGAATTAACAAAAACTGCAGAAAAACATTATCAGTGTAACTATATAACTGTACCTAGAGAAAGAAAATAGTATTGAAATAGTTTTGATATAAGCCAAAAACTGAGCCATGATTACTGTGTTACATCTGAGTAGACTGCAAACATGTTTCTACATTTTTGAAAATTGTGAATTAAATATAGAATAAAAGCAAGTATTTGATTTTGCAGTAAAGACTTTCAATAATGCAAGATTTCCTGATATTTTTGGCATAGTTCAGTTTGGTTTATAACTGGTTTCTTACCTGCTTATTTGTTGGGATTCCCTGGGGAGAAGATTCCGTAGGATTGGAAGAATGATGACTTTGTACTTTAGTGCTGATTGTTTTATTATCAGAGTTCTTGGCATTACTGGAGGACTTCCGAGTCTGTGTATTTTGTTTGCCAGTTGTTGCATGTGAGGTCAATGAAGACAGCACCGAACTACATGGTGTTCTTGAGGAATAATTGTTCTTTGGGTGAGAAACTATAAAAATAAAAGAAGTATTCTCTATTACCTGTTAAATGATGAATACCTGAGGCTGAATTCTTATTCTGCTTACAGTTAATTTTTGTAGCATCATGTAAGTCTTACTTTAGATAATGAGGTAAGCTAGATAACGAGTCAGAATTAAATCATATTGTTTTACTTCTCTGAAACTGCCTCTAACTCTAAGGCACTCTTCTAAGAGTGTCTCTAGACAAAAATAACCCATGCGGAGGAACTGTACTAAAACTGGACTGAGGCTGGCAGAAGGCCTGAACACCCTGGTTCCTGTGGACTCGTGCTTGTGCTATGGGTTGTACTACTTCGTCCATTTGTACTGTAAATGTGAGAAATTATTTTCCTTGGTGCAGCTACCTAAAGGTTGACCAGGATAAGGAGAACCTAGAGAGCTACTTGCTGGCTGGAAGACAGTTCAGCTTGTGACTACCCCGGAGGGCTTTCGAGACTGCAAGGTGGTTTAGCACTGTTTAAGAATAAAAAACGTGGTGTGCAAATGTTGGAATTGTTCTGAACTCCACAAAGCAAATAGCTAAAATAGACCAACTGCCTATAGGCAACACTGCAGTTCACCACTTTTACACCAACGCGAAAGCCCTGCTGACTGTCAGCCCTGGGCTTCAGTTATCCGAGAAAATTTCTCAAAATTCTTGGCACCTATGGGTTTGCTTGTGAACTTATAACTTAAGTTACGGTAAATCCATGTGTTGTCAGGACTGCACGATCACACTGCTGTTCTACCAGTAATGCTCCTAATAGGAGTCTTCAGGCAACAAAGGAAGAAACATGGGAAAGAAGAGAGTGGTAACTCTATTGCTTGAAGTCAAAAGAAGTTGTGCCTGCAGACGCCACACACACATCTGATTTCAAATCATTCACTGATCATGGAAGCTGAATAGCCTGGAACTTGCAGTTTGCATACATAACAACCACAACATGGTTAACAGCTATGAAAGCTTCTTCAGTATTTTTAAATAGTTTTCAAAAAGGAAAAGATAGTAAAGAGTAACAGGCAGTAGAGTCTCCAAAGAAACAGTTAACAAGATTTTTCTGTACCATGGTTATCTATTCAAACCATAACTGAATACAATACAGTAACCCCTTTCACACAGGCCATGGCAAAGTCTGCACTATCAAGAGACACTTCCTTTTCATCTCAAGTGTATTCTTGCTCTCTACTTAGTACTTTGAAATCAGAGGATTTCTTAAGCAATTCCATATCTGAATGTGAAGTACACCAAACAAATCCTCGATTCCTACCTCTCTGCATTTCCACAAACTTTTTGAGCTGCCTGCTTCAATGGCACCTCAAGAAGGAGCTAGAGGCTACTGATCTTAATTTGCAGTTTTGATTTCTCTGATTATGTAATTTCCCCATTTTCATCTGGCACAGATGACAAACTAAAAAAAGACACGTGTTCTTTTATCTTGTAGGTACACCAATTTTTTTCAACTTTAGGACAGAGAACAAAGATGAGGAGTAATTTTAGCAACTGAGCATCATCTGCAGTTTTTGTTGGGTGGCTTTTTGAGGCTCCTACTAACTTAAGCTAACATCAGATATTCTCCCACTAGGTGTCTTCTTCAGAAAAAACAATGCAGTGATCTGCAAGGAACTGCACTTTTTGTCACAAGGTCTGTAAGGTATACTGTTACTGAATGCTACTGCTTTCTCTTCCCCAAAACAGACTGCCTTACACAGAAGGCCATATAAAAATCCATGTGTTCGACATAAAAACATATTCTTAACAGCAAAGATGTACAAGGGGTACAAGCCACCAGCAAGCATTCCGGAAAAGCATCAGTCCCATTAGTTTTACTCCTCTTTGTCCTTCATAGTTAATTTATGCTGCCAGTACACTCCTGCTCCTTGTGCTGTAACATGCTTACCTTTGCACAGGTGGGGGTTTTAGTTATTGGTGCTAAAGTTTTCAATAATGTGTGTTTTTAGCTACAGGCCTGGTATCATCTGTGTTTGAAGGGCACTTCAACTTCTGTTTGAAGGGCACCTCCTAAGTAAGGTACAGACCTCACTGTAGGATGCTTCAAACACAAGCAATTGGAAAGCTCCTAGCAAAGACATGCCAATAGCATGTAAGTTATCTCTTCTAAGGTCACTAGGAGCAGATCAGAGGTTCTCCAGACATCCAGTACTCAACTGGAAGATGGCACTGCTTCCCTGCTAACAGCTGTTCTTTGAACTTCAGTGACTTGATTTCAACGGGTCTATACCTGAATAATGCTTAAATAACGCTCCACTAAGATGAGGTATAATTAATTTCCTGAATCAACTGCAGCTGGAAGTTATTTAGGAGAGTAGCTGAATGAGAACAGACTGTAGCATCAACAGCAGCCATAGTTATATTGTTGGTTAGGGTAAGCTACATAGAATTTGCAATCAGTTAAGCTTCAGGGTATGAAATAGGTGCAATGAGGTCAACAATTAGGTGCATCACTGGGAAGTTTATGCCTCCCTTTGGAACATCCTGGGTTGGCAGCAATGAGGCAGGATATGGGCACAGTGGATCTACAAAGTGCTCTGCAAAAGCAATTCTTACAGTCTAGCACATTAAATCAGTAACGCCTCACAGCAGTCAGTTCTTTAGCCGTGCAATCACAAGACTGCATTGACAAAATGTGATTTCTTTTTTTTTTTTTTCTTCTTTTTCTAGTAACTCCTTAGAAACACTTTTTTCTTCCTAGAACTATTTTCCTTTCCCCAGAATGCACTACTTTGGTACTGTGTTAATAGTTTTTCCCCTGATTGGTGGTGCTGATAGAATATCATACAGCAAGGCGACATGGGGCAAAGCACCACAGCATTTACTTCTTTGGGGAACAAAAGCTTAACAAGGATGAGAAGAGTTTAACTCACATTTTACATCAAGAATATGATATATGGAGCAGAAAATGAATATGAATTTCCAAGCACAAAGGCAGACAGTTTCACAAAAGTAGTATTTGGGATTACCTTTAACTCCTGAAAAACCCAGTGAATATTCTCGTAAAGCTGGGAACTTGCTTCCTAGCAGTAGATTCATGAATTGATCTCGTAATACTATGCTCACACAGAGAAGCTTCCAATTTACTAGTTATTCATAAGTAGCTATTGAATTTGACAGTTCCCTACAGCTGACTTCCCATTTAGATGGAAAACTCCAATTGACCTCAGTAATGACTGAAAATCTCTGACAAAGAAGGCAACCGTGCACGTGCAGATGGTCTGTACAGCATACGTATACTGCGTATGCTATAATGTAGATTGTAAAAGTGATGTGTGCATGCTCAACAAACCTCCTGAGTTGACATACCATTCATGTCAGACTTGCTGCACACACATACATTGGCAATAAAAATGCCATTACCTCTGCCCAGCATTTAATCGACAAATATTTGGAACATTACATTCTGAGATTGTAGGCGTGATAAACCACTAACACTTACTCTCTCCACAGAGCTGAATTTGGGTCTTCAGCTGTTCTGTGTCACAAGAAAATCGGGCAGACCTGCCCAGCTCTTCATCATATTTCCGTTCACTCACAAAGTGCTGCAGAAATACAGACAGATTAAGGGTAATTTGCATTCTGATCAGAAGACTATATAGGAGGTATAGAGGCCAATCAATACTTATCTGAAGTCCACTTTAAGGCTATGCAATCTCTTCACACTGTCCTGTTGGCAGGATCTTTATGCAGAATCAAAAATTTTCACATCCTTACCAAACGACACTTCTCACAGCCCAATGATAGGTGGATCTGTCCCGCATTTTGGAAGTGGGTCACTTCGCTGGGGTGCGTGCATCTGATCGACCCAACCTGAAGCTATCAGGTTTACTTGTAAACTGGGTCTGATAAATGATACACAAACAGCAAAACTCTCCACTGCTCCACCTCTAAAGGGATAGCTTACACTTCTCTGATAGCATATCCAGATTGCTCAGAGGACCTATAATTCTTTAATAAGGTACGACTTCCCCACAGAAAGCTAGTTACCCCTTGGTTCACAGGAGGAATAAGCAGCCTGGACATTTTGTGCAGACAGCTCACATGCTTGAGCAAAAGTGAATGCCTGACCTTAATTTCAGCCCTGAGTTCAGACAGTTGTGCTTCAGCCATCTGACTAGCTAGGTCCGTCAGCCTCTTCAGTTCTTCAGCTTTCTTCTGCCGAGCAGTCAGGATTTCCACTGCCAAATACCAATAGTCAATAATTAATGCTGTGAAGCTGAACTGATCTGTAATTCATTATTCTTTAGGTATTAACACTGTACCACAAGGGAAAGACACACACTCCACACTTCAGCCAAACAGAATATGATGCTGCTTGTACAATCAGTGTATTTAACTGAACTGCCTGACATTTGAAAACAATCTCAAAATGGGATAGCTGTCACAAAATCAAAGTTAAACCAATCCTTCAAAGTTTAGACAAACAGGGCAGAGACATGCTGTTCTGAGTCATCCAGTGCCTTACTCTTCAGCACAAATTCAGGCGGCCTTTCACTTAGACGTTTTCCATTCCCTGAGCCAGCAGCCTGTTTCTGAAGAAATGTTATGTTTTATGTATACAGGAGCTTATAGCTCTCCCAAAAAAACAAAACAACAACAACAAAAACACCCGCTCACATTTGGTTTATGTTCAAATCACTGGCACTGCAATTTTGCTTTCAAGTACAGAATATGCTCAACTGCCACTCCTAGGGCAAAGCAGTATTACAAACACAACCATTTCTAGGGCAAAGCAATCTTACAAAGGCCAACAATCCTTATGAAAAAATACTAATTATTCACTACCACCCATGTTATATATTTTGTACAAGGAAGTGATGAATATTTACTCTTCTACAGGAAAAGATTAACCATGAGTCACAATTAAAATCCACATACACTCAGGATAATGTGACATATAATAATTTTGGCGGGAAATTGCAAATTCTGCTACCTATACAGTGTCTTAATGTAAAAGACTGATTCATGGCTGGCGAGATCAACACTTATAGCAGAGAGGAAAGACAGCATCTACATGTAAAACACTAACAATCATATCCTTTCCAACTGTAGCCTCCTGTCTACAGATAGGGTAAGTGGGCCAGAGGTTTCATTACAGATGCTGAGACTTCCCTGCCGACTTACATAGAATTCCAGAACAGTCCTGGCAAGTCTCAGCCAGCTCATTCTTTATAATGTCATTTTTTGGGGGGGAAGAATTTATTTCTCAACCCACTAGCATTTACTTAATTGGATAGCAGCTTCCTCTGGAAGCGCAGAATGGCCCAGCAGGTTCAGAGAAGACAGAGCAGTGGCTGTACATCTGTACAGGAACAACCACAACATGCAGAGTAAAGCTCACAGGAAGGCATGGGTGGCTACAGCTCCCTTAAAGCTGCTGATAAACCTCTGCCTACGTTACTACTTTTGCTAAGAACAAGCATTTATTTGTCTCTCCAGTTGATCTTTAATTTCCTTTCTGTGAAATACAAACTACAAGAATGAGAAATTTTTATTGAATTACATGAAGGATTCACTAGCTGTTTTTCTTTGGCCAATAGTTTTACTGTTTATTCTAGGTGATAATACTGTTTCTCCCAAAGGTCAGCTCTGCCTTTGCTGAAGCGACTGCTCAAACCGAATGATCTCATTTCCTAGTGACACTTAGAGTGAGATGCCAGCCAAATACCCATTTTAACAAAAACTGGAATTATCATGTTTGGAGATCTTCTCAGTACTGCCGGTAAGAGTAAGATTGCCCACATTAAAATAGGCCTCCAGTGCAGCAAAGAGATGTAAAAATAATAATGTAAATCTTGGAAAGAATGCTATAGTCCTAAGAAGAACTTTTTGCCTAAATTTTGAGGGCACTTTACAGGCCTACAATAGCCTTGAGAGATAACAGAAACTACAGAGGTACAGAAGCCATCTAACATCATATAACGAGTCAGCATGAAAACAGGGAAACCAAATCTCCCATACGAGCATACAGCACTTACATGCCTTTAGATAAGAATTACATTTACTTTCCACAAAAATCACTACTGTCCCTCGTCAAAATTAATGAAGCGGCCATGACAATATCATCATCCCCAGACTGAGGATTTCCAAAATATGTTTTTGTTTATGCAGTTGGATCCACGTCTGCTGACATCAACAGGAATTTTGCCATTGGTTTTCCTGGAACTGAACACATGCTCTGTAGCTGACTATGGCAGTCTCTACAGGTAAAAAGCATGTTTCCATCCACAATTCCTCCACAGGTTAGCATCAGAAGAGTTAGCATACAAAATTCCAAACAAACTAAAGCCAATTGCTGCTGCAGCAACTCATTCTTTTTAGTCTTTTTATGTATAAAACTGTAAGAGATTTAAAGTAGCAACAGAGGATTTGAATTTTTTTTTATTAACTTAACTAATATACATTTGTGAGCTCAGTGAGAGTTCTAAATACAAGTGAAACATTCAAGAACACTGCATGCATTTGTTACACCCCTTGAAAGAGGTGTAAATTCTTAAATTCTCAAACAAATGAAAGGATTATATTCACATATGTCAGCAATATTTTAGTCTATTAGGCAAAGCATCGTTCTAACAATACTTGGGTTATTCTTTAGTTCCAAACTTAGCTTTCTCTATTGAATCATGTTTCCTTCATTACTTGCCCATGAATGCTATGTCCCTGGTGGGTACAAGAAAGATATTATGGCATGCTAATACATGTCAAATTGCTTTTCCCCCCTCCAAACCACATACACACCTTACTTATGTAAGAAACGGAAATGACATAAAAGTCTGGAATCATATCAACTGTCACAGATTATTAAGAAAACAGATTCCAGTAAACATTTGGGTTTTGATTTTTTATTGTTCTGACTCATGAGCACATTTGCTACCCCTTAAAGGTATGCAAAACCAGAATAACTTGTTCCTCTAGCAACTTTCAGCACTGAAACCCATGTACTGTGACAAGCAAGTAAAAACAATGGTTAAGGAATCAAAATAAAGTAGTCAACAAATCACAGAAATGAGGGAAAAAAGAGTGGCAGAAATCTGTGTTAAGCGAGTAGAAGAAAAAAGTAATTTCAATCTAACTTCATGCAAATTTTTGGTTTATCCTAATGTCATAATACTGAAGCTTTGATATACAAACCTTCTAGATAGAAACTACAGAGAAGCTCTCTCAGAACACCTGAGAATATGCATATAATGAAAAATGTGAGAATGCGGATAACTGAGCTGATATATTGTGCGGTTTTCTGTGAAACAAAACAAACACGTGACTATACCATAAGTTCCCTGATGTGTTTTGTACTTACTGGCTTCTTCTTTAACTTTGTCAATTTCTGCCATTAATGACACTTCTTTGTCTATGATGCTGAAGAAAAAGAAAAAAAGAAAGAATACCACCATTTAATCCATACCAGAATTCTACCAAGATTAAAAGCTAACCACACAACGACTTCATATCCTAGTTACATGAAGTAATGATATCAAAAAGATTTTAAAAGTGGAAGCTGAAGCTAGGCACACTCACTACAAAAACTGGTAATAATCAGTGCACGTTAATTTAACCAGGCAATTCCCTGGTCTGCCTGTGTTCTTGCGCGGATGTGAAGGTCACTCTGATTTACCTCTTCTGCATTGCCTGGGCACCAGCAGTCATCAAATGACAAAACAGTCCCTTTTCTAATTAAGCCAGATACAACTCTGGCTCAGGTTCATATGGCTTAGCTTTCATTGCTGTACAGACGATGACACAGAAATAAAAGCACACGGAAAGAGCTGTTTCTCTTCCTAGAGATACTTCTGTAAAGTACATTAGAGTAAACACAAAAGTAGTTTATGAAATGAACAATCCTAAAAGTATTTCTGTGAGAGAAGTCAGTTTCCTACAAAAGACTGGGAAGGTATGGTTCCCCTTTTGCAGGGTCTTCTGAAGATCTCATAAGCACATCCTCTCATAAGCCCCTCGTGTTCAATCCCAGACAGCACTTCTAGTTATCAAACTGCAAGCTGATTAGGTGGGTCTACTGAGAGCAGATGAGGTCTGGAAAACATTCGTATCACCAATCCAGCAACATCATTTGGTGAAGTATCAACTGTTTTCCAGAGGGTATCACACTGGTATACCCCTCACAGGATTATTGTTAGCCATATTCAAGTTTAATAAACAATCCCATTGTTAACGGTTATGTTTGCCTGGCTAAGTAAACTCAAGCAACTGCGAAGAAACTGCAAAAAGTTGGTCAAACATCAGGAGTAAGCCCAGGCTTGCACACAAAGGAATAGCGAAATTCTCAGCTCCTTCAGTAAAATAATCCCTGAATGCAAGCTTATGTACCCACCTGAGATACCAGGACTTCAAGACATTAAATTTGCTTGCTTTCAGAGACAAATTGCACAGTATCTCCAAAACACAACACACTGAAATCTGACATAGGCATGGAAGGCAGAGCCAGCCCAAGATCTCTAAGCAGCTTGTCTCACAAATCTGCTATTCTACACATGCTTTCAGCATCTAATCTGTATTTCAAGATGGCACACTGTATACTGGTGAAAACAGAGGGCTTCTTAGGATCAATGGGATGGATGATGAAGGTTGAAATGTGAGTTGATGGCATTCAGGTGGGAGAGAGGATTGGAACATTTTGAGAAAAAGCTGAACAGCTTTCAGGGTTTTGAAGAGCTGCTCACATGCAGAGAGTTGCCTCTTTTTTTTTTCCTTCCATATGAAATATCTTCCATCAAAAAGATATTATAGAAAATTCAGCATCAACACATTTGTCTAAAACACCCTTAACAAGAACGGAAAGATCCTATGGAGTTCAGTGGGCAGCAGTCAAAGACAAAAGACTTGTGGAGAGAAGGACGCACAGGCTGTTGGCTAAAACACAGCAAGATTAAGGAGCAGAAAGTGTAGGTAACACACGGCAGATACACAACTGACTCAGTCAGAAATTCATCAGACAGATCACCTTCAAATGCCATGCAGCCTTCTTGAACACCTTCCCAAAAATACACAAAGTTCACGCAGCAGGTTTGCAACCAAAGTTCTACAGTCCTACCCTCAGGTTTTACCAATCAACCATGCCACCTTCACACTGGCTCCCAGAAGCCAACAGAGAAAATACAACAGCATAACCTTTTAAGGAAGAGAAAATTAGTTAAGAAACAGTCTTATAACAAAAGCACGTATTTATTCCTGTTGGCTGGCAGCATTCTCCAGGCATAAGCATTAATCTTGGACTCCAAAGAATCAGGTGATAATTCAGCTCTTTAATCTGAACAGAGAGAGCTTTCCAGAATTAATTTGTTTTCAGTTAACCTTTTGTAAATACATGCTACAATAAACTTCCTTGGCTTCCACAGCAGGTGACTGAAGTGAGCTGTGCAAGTTCTCACTTGGTTTCTATCCTCCACAAAGATTGTTAGGGTCTTCAGTTCTTTCCCCTATCTCCAAAAAGTCTGCAGATTTTTCTTTTTGCTATTTCTGTTACAAAAGTGTTTCCCTAGTGTACCCCACAGGTTATATAAAATTTTGGCTAGAAAAAATATTCAAAGCAGCAAGCTTACAATAGCAGAGCTCATCAGAATTGCATTTTGGCTCAGGTCATTCCCTGACTGTCCTCCCCCGACTCCAACAACACATCCTGGCTAAACAGCTTTAAACACTAACATTTTATTTTGATGCCAAGTAAAAACACTTTTAATACCAGAATAAGAACACTGTCATAGCAGCTGTATACTTCTCATATTTTATAGTCAGATCTCATCTGTTACTAGACAGTTTTCCAGTCCTAATGTTTTAGTGTGGTCTCTGATGAATATTTCAGGAAAGCATCTGGATGTTGCAGAAGTGAAGGCCAGGAGTATGACAACTGTGACAGAGCAACAAAGTCTGTAGTTACAAACAGACATAAAAGAAAACTACAGTGAAAAAGAAATAAAGAGAAAAAAACTGAGCTTGGCACCTTTGTCAGTATCAGACTTGTTAATGTAATAAGTTAAGTTTATTTAATGGACAGATCTTCATAGGCTGCCTTCCCTGAAGAAAAGGCAGCTGTACTGACTCATTCCAGCTGAGGACATGTATTCTCTCTCCACATTAGGAATGGAACATACTAATTCTCAGCTGGAAGTGTACAGGTACATTTATCAGCAAGGAAATCAAACTATCACATATCATGGAATAATGGAAAAAATTCATGTTTCCTTTGAAATGTTGTAAGCCAACCAGCTCTAGGAAACGTCACATTTCTTAGGTCACAGAAGGATGAAGGAAACTGAATAGGAATCAATTTGATTCCTTTTCTATCCACAGAGAACATCTTGCCAATTGTTCATCACAGGTGAGCATCTGCAGCTTGGAGCACAGGTTCCAGAACCATCTGATTTTAATCATTTTTGTGGAGTTTTAATAGCGTTCCTTCAAAAAATAACTGCTTCAGCTTGCCAGATTTATAACCTTATCAATAAGGATCAGAAGGCTTCATAATACCCAGAATATTATCTTTCCTGTTGCCTCTTCTAGGCATTATGCTAAACTCCAGTGAGCCTGAAAAGTCAGGAAAATAAAAAGGCCAAGCTGTCATGGAGGTAAACATACTGATGCAGCTCATAACAGCAGACACAGATGAATGGGCTAGCAGTTACTGTTACAGGAGCAACTCAAATTATCCTTTCAAAACTCTTTCAAGCCTCAGAAATGTGTCGGTTTTCTACTAGAGGTGTTTACTAAGCTCCACTACTTCCTTAAAACAACCAGCACTGTACACAGTTTGAGAATTAATGTTGTTTTGGAGACTGAGAAAGAGACAGTCAGCTGTCACATTCTGATGGACTGAAGTAGGGCTCATCTGGAAGGACCCACTGGTGGTCTCAGCAGCTAAGGAGCTCAAACCACAACATACAGTTCGAGTCTTCTTTTCATGAGGGAGGGAATGTGGCCTGCAGCAACAAACAAGTAGTTAGCTGTGGGACACTACTGGGGGCTGATAACTTCAGCTTAAAAAATAAAAAAAATTAAAAAAAAAAAAAAAGGACACTGTTCTTCAGTGACTTTGCTCTGGCAGCGGGCTTTGGAACAGGCTCTAGGTGCTTCCTAAAGCTGAGCTGGTTAACCACCTGCTGACAACTCAAGCAAGTGGTAAAACAGCATGAGGGAAGTTAGTACTGTCACAGACTCAGCTATATCTAAGCTGAGATTACACACGTATTGAAGCTCTACTCAACTCCATCCAGAAGATTTTATTAGTTTATGGTTCACCACTGCCCTTTATTTCATGTATCCATTTCCCTCGTATCAGAACATACCTGATTCACATTTAGAGTGAAAAGACAACGACAAAAAAAAAATCTCTACGCAAACTCCATATTTTACAACAGAACTCACACTGCAATCTGCAACCCAGAACTGTGCCTGTGAACTTTAGCACAAAGAACTAGAACACTGTGATGAGAATGTAAACATAAAACCAATCAGAACCTGTAACAGGTTTTGTAGGATTACTGAATGGCCATGTTTCATGACTGCAGAAACAATATTTGAAGTTTCCTCTACAGCATTAAACACTGCATGAAAAGGTATTCTTACTACACATATTTTGCAATGTCTCACTAAGCAATATTCTTCCAATATTAGCTCAATCGTATGTTAATGTTCACAGTGCTTAAAGGTTATTTGATCACTGTATTAGAACAAGCACAATGTTTACACAGCAAACCACATTACATGGATTTTCATTCTGACCACAAATACAATCTCTGAGCAGCTAAACAAAAGATAGTAAATCAATTTCACTGGAATTCTTCCCCTCCATTGGGCACCATCTGGTAACAGTAAAAGATTCCCAGTGACTTTCAGTTCTTCAAGTTTGTTATATATTGCTCTATATCTATGTATGCTAATACTGTTCTCTCCAGCAGCCAGCTAGCACAGTTGTTACTGGTGAAGTCATTATAATTAAATCTCTATTTGCATTTTTCTTTGTAGATCTCATTACAATCAGTTAAGAATTTATTATCATAAAAACTTGCAACTTGTAAAACAACACCACTAAATTTTATTCATTAACAAATGAAGGCATCACCTTAGGATTCTACCAAGGTTCAACTACTGTATGAGTTGCATCATGGCTTGTTAGAAACTGGCAAGCTTTTACATAAACTTATAATGAATTTCTTTCTTATCCAAGTCTCAATTCTGCTCCAGTTACTGTTATCTCAGAATTGTACAGGTTTATACAGTTAGCCTAAATGCACTCTGGTATGGCAGAAGGCTGTGGGTCCAGCTCTTGTGCTCCTGATATACAAGAGAGGTAACCTCCCAAAAGCATCCTGAAAACTCACAAAGGAGGGAGAGGAGTTTGGCTCTTGGAATCTATTAAAGGGAATCATCTCAAAAACGTTATTTGTTTTATTAAGCCAGATTTCTCCTTAACAAGACACTGAGACCAGAAAGGGCGTATTCACTTTTTTTTTCCCCAAAAAATAACATGTACAAAAGCAACAATGTGCGCACATCCCAAAAAAACATGCTTGCATTTTGCTGAAGGTAAGAAACACTCCTACAAATGAGTAGGAAAAATAACACATAACAATAACAAAATAGGAAATAAAAGGGAAGATATGAGGCCATGCAGTACGAATAGGTCATGAGACAGGAGAATCTATCTTTTCAAGCTTAGTAAAAAAATATATATATATATGTATGAGAATTAAGCAAGTATCTGTAAAACACTAAGAGGGCAGGAGGGGGACTATGAATCTCCCTGTTTCAGAAGATCCCCCTCAGCTTCATGAGATCCATCTGTTCCCTTCACTAATAGTAAGCCAAAGAAAGTAATCCCAAACTCCTGGAGACAGCAAGAAGAGAGCAAGCACAAGCTCCAGCTGCTGTAGCTCTGCAGGCAAGTGGCCAGCCTCATATCAGAGCTACGCCCTCCAGTCCTTCCAGGTCCCCCAGACAGCATGATCAAGGCTAGGTGGGGGGCTGAGGTAGAGGTGCTGATCTTAGAAGGTACCTGAAAATAAAGCTGGGCTCCAGGAAACCTAAACTTTAGATAGAACATTCTTCCTCTCTGCTGACAAGGTTATGGACTGGATTGCATGACTGATGAGCAAATAATTACTAGAACAAAATTTCAAGAGGATTTGAAAAATCTCTTTAGACACATAAGGACTACAAAACGCCAGCTGGTAGACATGTAGACAGAAAGCTAATGAGGACTGCCTGGAAATGCAGAGAGTAGCACAGAAACACTACTCAGTGTAAAGCAATACCAGCCCTGGTCTTCCCAGGCATCAGCCCTTACTCTATAAACTACTACAGCTCTAATAAGGAAAGTTCTACATCCAGTGCCATTGAAGCTGGACTACAGGAAACAGAAAACCATAATCTAGTTCACCAAGTAAGGACCCCAGTAAGAGGATGACACTTCTGCAGTTGTGGGCACTAGCAGTATTGCCTATCACTTGCAAATGAATTACTATGCCCTTTTAAATGACACATTCCCCCATTTAACTGCCTCTCTGCTTTTATTTTAAATTATATGGCAATTAAAAACTTGCTTTATCTTCCCCACAAACAGTATATGCTTTCCTGAATATATCTGAATGTATTTTCAAGTTGTTAGCAGCATCAAAGCCCATTTTTCTTTTCCAGTATTATGTCAGACAATTTTTTACCCAGACTATGGTGAAGCTTTCAAGTGCTTTATGTTCTCTCTTGGCACTGGTTTTCATGCTTTTTATAAAGCACTGGACATAGCAAAGTGTTTGAGATGCAACTAGAAGAGTAGGCTCGTCTTTCCTTGGTCAGGTTCTGCACACAGAGTAATTATATCTGTACCTCACTGCTACAGAGTGCTTTCCTTTTGTGTCTAAAAGCAGACAGTACGGACATGTAGCAGATGTTTCTTTTCAGTCCTTCATATGACTGTGGATGCACAATAACGTGCAAATGATTCGCTTGCAAGTGGTGCTATGAGGAACCGTGTCTCCGCATTTGTGCTTTACTCATTCCACTCAGATTTCCTGGGGCTCTCTTTTTATCCCCAAGGTGACTATATTCAATCTCTCTGTAGAAGAGTGAGGACACAACTACAGCATATGAGTTTGAACCTTGGCAACAAACACCTCACAGAATCACCAAGGTTGGAAAAGACCCACAGGATCACCCAGTCCAACCATCACCAATAGCCCTCACTAAACTTTTCCCTCACTCACAAAGCTTTATCGACCCTACCCCTGCAACTTAAACAGTTTGTTGTTCTTCTCTTCCCTGCCCTACCCTACTGTATGATGAGGCTGTGCTGTAACTTACTTTGCTTCCAAGCAGCCACTGGAGCAGCTTATGTTCTCACTCACGCAGAGGCGCACCAGATGCACATGCCCTACAGACTGATGCAAGGAGCAGAAACGCTGACTCAGGCAGATCTAAGTTAGATCCGGATCTTCTTAGCTTCCAGGTACACACACAAGTTGTTTTTAATTTTAACTGTTTTTAATTTTACCAAAAGTTAATTAACACGTTGCTGCTTAAGCCAATTTTCCTCTTCATATATTTGAAGAAGAACTTGAATACTAGTCTTCTGAGCTGCTAAAATCAACAAAGTCCATACTGAAATTTCCATAAGCATGTCCTGACATTACATTCTCCTTGTTGTACGTAATGCTGTACTACACACATAAAATGACTTTGTAAGGCGTGAATATGGAGCACAGGTCTGTTACATTCTAGAGCTTCTGACAGATTCCACTCTAGCAACTTAAGTACTAGATCTGGTAGGAGGTGGAACTGAATGAAGTTTATTCAAACATTTTTCTGGTTATTTTTCATCATTCTGAATCAACTTGGATTTACACAGTCCTTCTGGATTATTCTGTCTTCCTCTATTAAGGTCAACAATTAAGGTAACACATTTCAGTACTAGGCAATGTGTTTTAATATTCTTTCAGGATAAAACATGAATGTAAACAAAATGAGTAATTTCAGTTCTGAATGTAATAGTATTATCCACTTCCCAAACATTCTTAGATCAGGATAGTACCTATCCCACCACTGGAATAACTATTATTTAAAGCTACAATTAACTGACTACATGCAAATAAGATTAGACATGTGACATGCTATGATTTTAACACTGTTGCAAAAAGATTGAGGGCAAGAAAACTACACAGCTAGTGAGACAACTGTCAGTTTACTCAGAAAACATGTCAGAGCCATCTGAGCATAAGCAGTAAATATATGTTTTCTAAAATCCTGAGAGAACACATCTACAAACTACCACAAAAAGTGGAAATGGACGATTAAATTCTCTTAACTTTTTGTGTTAACAGTGTAATTTGGAGCACTCCTGACAACACTAGCCTGTTTTGTACAACTGCCAATCATGGCCCATGCTTATTTTGTTCAGAGACAGGAACAAAAGTTCTTTCTGCTAGAAAATGAAGTACACCACCAGCTTGGTGCAAGAGAATCTTTTTCAGAGAACCAGCTCAGGAATGCTTTAACTTTTCACCCACACAGAAACAACGGCCCAATAGCACTGAAGTCTCTCAGGATGAATCACTGAAGACAATAAATACACTCCTGAGTCCTGAGTTAATAATTTTCTGCCACTACTACTGTACATTCCTAAGAGGTGCTTGCAAAAATACTGATAAGTACTGTGGATGCATTGAGGGCTAAAGGTTTTGTACAGTTCTGTGATTTGTATGTGAACCATATAACATTTTTTCTGTTTGCTGGGACACCATATAAAATGTAGGTTTTATATGGCATTTACAATTAACTAAAAGGTAGTTGATTAAATAAAAGCTAGTTAAGTGAAACCTAAAACCAAAAATATATTTTCAAGACTTTAAACTCTTTAAAAAGTTGCATATATATTTTTTTAAATGCTGTATATATCAACATGGAACTTACATCTGAAGCAACCACGGCAGCTACTCATTTTCAAAGGGACAGGACATGTATGCTGAAGATTAGCAATGAGCAAAATTACAATGAAAAAGTAAAGAGTAGGAGATAAAAAGCATGAGGAAAAAGAATGAATTAGAGATGAGATCTGGAAATGAAGTGAGAAGAAACAAAGAGAAGGAAAAAAAAAAAAAAAGAACTGTGGGATAAGAAGCAAAAAGTATGGGAAATGAAGAGAGAATAAAGGACTAGCTGCCAAAGAAGGTAAGCTTGTATAAGATGTGGAGAAAGAAGAGATTCACAGAAGAAAAGAGAAACTACAGAAAATGCTACAGACAGGATTTTGGGGAAAGCTTTCATTCGCTCAGTTTGGTGCTGCTGAACTTGACATAAAAGAAATAGAACAAGACAGATCACTCTGAAAATAGAAATCTCACTAGGTTTTATTTTCTAAGTACTACAGTTTTGTTTCCCTTTATGTAAGTATGTAAACAAGCAAACGTGCTTGTATTAATTCCTTATTGCTGAGGTGTTTCTTAATTGCATGTCTTTTTTAACAAGAAAAAATAAACAGAGCACAAGACCACCAATGTCAGTGGCCTGCATGAGCCCCTTATTTTTAGGTGGTGCACAGGGATCTTAAGCTGAGTTACCTACCAGCTGTGTAATTCTGCAAAAGCAGCTTTGATCTTCTTCACTGAATTATCTACTTCCTCTTTGATCATCATACGATATCTGGTTAGAGAAACGGTGCAGCGCTGTAAGTCTTTTACTGATTTTTCAATGTTTGGCCCTAAAACAAAACAAAACAAACAGCACAGAAGTCAGAAAGTTGTTTCTGGCTTTTATGGATGAGGGAGCAGAAATGATTCAACGTACTATTTGCCCACTGAAGTCCACAAGCCCTTATTTTCCATAGTTCTATGATATTTTCCAATTCCTAAATGTACACTCAAATTAATTCCTCAAATTAGATAATTGTCAAAGTAACTGTAATAATTCAAATGATTCATTTCAAATTTAACATCATTTTAAATCAACTATAAAACGTTCTGCTCATTTTCATTAGACTGAATTTGATTTTACTCCCACTTTCCATGACACCTCTTCTTCACGTATTTGTTCTTTCTCATAGAGGAACCAGATTTCTGATCATTTTATTTCACAGCAACCACATTAAGGGACTTGCTTTACCTCTTTTTTTCACTGAATCATCTGTTTTTGTTTCAAGTTGGGTTGTAGCATTGGATGATTTAATTGAGGAAGATTTTGTCTTTGGCTTGCCTAGGTTACCCTGGAATTGAACTGATGACTGAAGGGGCTCATGCTGTTCTACTCCATTCACAGTCTTTGGGCTTAATTCCACAGACACTCTCCGATGCTCACGTTCTTTGCCTGCAAGAAAACATTAAGGTACAAGACATGGAGTTCCCTAGCTGGTCTTGACTTCTTGCAGGAAACCATTACACAAAAAAAGCATACTACAGACTTCTAATACAAAGAGAGACAGACTAACAGCAAAAAGCAGGCATACCTAAATTAAATGCAATATCCATAGATCCTCTCATATCACACTGTGGCATATCACAGGGAAGCACCAGCCTTACTTTACTCTCTTGTCCCTGGAGACCCTTCCAGGCAGCCAAGCTTATATGGCTCTGAAGGACCTCATCTCAAAGACTGTGAGATGGTACAAGCAAGGCTTCAGCCTGCTGTTCCTCACGGGGAGGAAAACATAAGGAGCTGTCAGCAGGCACCTGTGATACTTCCATGGTGTCAGCAAAATGCCTACAGTAACATTAAATTGATAGGAAAGAAACAAAACCAAACAAGACCGACAATGACAAAACATAAGGGATTGCAACACCAAAGGGAAAAATCTGAGATGAGTGCTCTTTGGACTTGCTTCAGCTTTTCAAATATTTTTAACACAGCGTGTTTGACTTGCTCAAAAACCATGAAGGCACAGTTTCTGAACTGAAAGATTCTGTTCACCCTTCTGTTTAGTTCCACATAATTCAGCACACATTTAGTAATACTTTTGCATCTTTCGACCTCAATAAAGTAGCTGCTAAACTGCCTGCAAGATTAGAATTCTAGTGAATCTGGCAGTGTTGAAGAATCTCCTATCTCCGTTGTATTACACAAGTTAGCAGGAATTTATCTTACTATGTAAGGTAAACTTCTAATACTTCAGTTCAGCTTTCTTTTCTCTCAATTTCCTTTCCATTCTCTCCTTCCACTTCCCTCTTGTTTTACCATCTCTTCTTCTCTTCTTTTTTTAGAAAGGCCAGTTTCTGGGTCAGGACATGCCTAAAAGTTTATAAAAACCTTAAAGCTACGGTAATATGCATCATCCTTGCCATTTGTAAAAACAAGAAAGAATCTGTGTTCTTTCCTGCCCTTAATATGTACAGATCTAAACTGCATCACATCAAAGAGGAAAAAAAGATGACTCAACCCCAGTGTCACATAGAAAGATCACTTACACCACAGCTAAGTGAGTTCCTGAATTCAGGTCTGTTGCCTGCTGGAAAACACTTCAGGGTCAATTCAAATTTGACACGACAGCTTGATTGTATATTTGTACCATGTAATTTAGAGGAAAAGAATAAATGCATACATGTTGCAGAATCGGCAGTAAAGCCTTCTAGTATCGTGGAACTGCAGAATGTTCTGGCTTATGGAATACTGTATTCAAAATAAGTAGGAGTCTTCAGCAACAGCAAACAGTATCTCTGGCCTACCACATAATTCTTCATGATTCTTCAGACAAAATGCTTTGATAAGTAGTTCTGCTATTTGGCTGCTATGCACTACAGAGTTTTTATTTAAGTGACCAAAGATTGGCACTCCCTGAAGTCTCCTGGAAGCAGCAGTCAATTTATTTCAGGACAATTATTAATTTAGGACATTACCTTAAAATAAGTTTCAAGATTTATAGTTGCCATCATTGAAAAAGGGATTTCAATAATAAGTTCTTCTAACACAGTCTTATGTACCGCTAAAGACACAGAAAGGGAAAAGTAACAGCAGCCATAGCCTAGGGCTGCCAGAAGTTTGAAACATGAAGAGATGAAACACCATTACAACTACTGACAGCACTGAAAAATGAGTTCTATCAAAAGACAATTGAAAGCAAAAGGTTTCACAGAGCTTCTGCAGAGGTTTGTTTTCATTGGTACAACTATGAACAGTAATTCTGTACCCACTAGAACTCACCAAGGAAGAATTTTGTGTTACTGTTACCTAGAGCTTCAGATTCAGTATCTAGACCCAAGAAGAAATGCACGTGGCACTAAACAACTATCACACTGCTCTCCTTCAACACTAAGGCCCTCTTTCCCCTATTAGGGAAAATCAGTGGGGATCCACTTTGATTAGCCTATTCAGGGGAGATGAGATAAAAAACAAACTAGTCTGGACTAGGCAATAACAAAATTTTACAATGTGTAGCAGGCCCATACTGCCTAAATTACTTTGTCCCAGGTGAAGGACTTGATCGCTTCTGTCACCACCATACACTGAAGCCATTTTAAAACCCTGTATTCTTCTGTATTTCTATCTGTCATACTCTGCATCAGCTTGGCCTCTCTGATTAGAGTTTGAACTTTTGGCTCTAAAGAAGAAAAAAAGATATTTTGCAAGGATACTTGTTGCAAGACAAACCACGCCCAGACACAGATCTACTTGCACAGCTTTAACAGACACATATATTTTGCATTAACATCACTCTCTCATTTCCTTTTATTATAGTCTACTTAATGGCAGTAAAAACTATGATCTTTATGTAAACAGGTTTGTCTACTGTCAATTAAAATGTGCCTTCTCCCAGATAAACTGACCTGTGATTTCTGAACGGGCTGGTGCTGATGCTACAGATCGTGAGCTTTTGTTCTCCAGAGAAGTGGCATCCAGTTTCTCATTGGCAGAATCACTGCAACGGTTGTCCTTTGAGCATCCATTCAGATGGCAGCCATATATTCTCTGGGGCTCTTGAGATGCCTTCTCAGGCCCATCGTTCTTATTTTTAGCATCCTTGTTGCCTTGGTGCTGTTTAGATTTGCTTCTTTTTCTCCTATTATTCTAAATTGAGAAATATTGCAAGAACGGATGTTACTCAGAGCAGCTCAAACTCAGTATATAACAAAGACCACATAAATATAAAATGGTCAATACTCTTAAAATGACATTTAAGTTGCATTCACTATAATGCAACTTACATACAGTGTATTACACAGCACACCACGGTATCTGTTCAGGTGAAAATATAGTTCCAAATACAAACAGATGACCCATGCTGTTATTCATCTTCCTTTCAAACAGAACAGTTACACTGCAAAATGTTAACAGAGCCTGGGCTTCGATACTGCTCAAAATGTTCCCAACCACAACGGGGACACCCAACAAGTAACATGGACAACCCCTGAAGGCGTCGCAGAGGACAGAGCATAGGCACTGCTGCTGTAATTCTCCAACCCATAAAGTGAAGCCTCCAGGACAGTCTCCCTGGGCTGACACTTAGCACACAGTAAATGTATATGCATCATAAACGTATTCTTGGAGAGTGTGACTTGGGAGCATCCCTAGTACACACTCCCAATTGATGACTCCTATGCATATGTCATTCCTACACCCAGGAGCAGAACTTCTAGCATCAAGTGGCTGTGACCCTCCAGGACACAGCTGCGTATTAAAAGTGGGCTGTTTGGGAATTTATTCTATACCTGTCTAGAGTCTGGCTTCCACAAACACAAATGTGTCAGAACTCTGCACTAGAGAAACAGCAACAGATGAACGAGATGAAAAATAACACTAGTTTTCTTTCAGGTATTCTGAACAGAGGCATGGATGAAGTTCTTTGTGTTAGCAAAGGCAGAAGTAGTACTAGCCAAAATGAAACTATTACATTCGGTGGCAGACAGCTGATAAATAGTCTTAATGCTCTGATTTTCCAGAGCAAGTACTTACCTTCTTTTTCCCTGTCATATTCCATTCTTTTAGAACCTGAGTTGCACTACCTACAGAAAGAAGAGAGGAAACATTTCAACAAAAGTTCAGCTATGAAAAAGAAAATTTGTATTTGGGAACAGCTTCCAGTTTCCTAGCCTGGAAGCACTTCTATTTGTTTCTGTGAGCTTTCTCATGTTGGGAAAACAAAAGGAGAACTGCTGCCTCCCTCCATATTGCAAAAATCTAAGAGCATGAAACTAAAGACATCATTAGCATATAAAACCATAATTTTGCAGACAACTGCAGAAACTCTGCATCAATTTCAATATTCTAAAGCTAAAAACACACTCACGTAAGCATGCAGCCTGCACTGTTAGGGGCAGTATCTGCCACAACAATCTTCTTAATCACAACCAAACAGGAACTTTCCTGTGTGAATTTGAGAATCAGTTCTCCCTTCTTCTAGTAAATACTTATTTACTATCCCATGCAAATGGGTTAAATTCTGCTGCTCCTTTGCTCGTTTCAGGTGACATCAGTGATAAGTACTACTGCTTTAAGACTACCGTGAGTGGTCAACTTGTATTCAGACAAAAACACACAAGGTGTTTAAATATACCAAAATTATTTTTCTATTCAAATAATCTAGGTTTGAGATTATTTGGTGACTCTCTCGTGCACGTGGGAAGCAATTACATCCATTTGCAGCAGTGGTAAGCCTAATTTGTTAAATTGTGAACAAACACCTATTGAATCCAAAGCCATACTTTGTTTCCCAGATGACACAACATGAATACAGAAGGTTAAGACAGTTTCCATTATATGTATAGTTATTTGTTTATATTCTGTTATATATATGTATATACACACACACACAGTATATACACATTAACAATTCCCCTGCCTCTTTCTTAAAAGCATGCTATCTTTGACAGAAGCTGTTTCACTATGATGAAATAAAACCATACACTTGCTAGCCACTTAACTGGTGAAAATGTGCAATTTCACCTGATAGCTTTGCCAGCTATCTACACAGTAGCATCCAATGCTTTTTATGTTGGATGGCATCACCTTAACTCTACTCCCTTTGGTTGCCCTGTGAGCACTATGCACAGTTAGCATTACTGTAAGGATCTCTCCCTGTTGGAAATATACTATCTATGCAAGATCACAAACCTTTATTACAGCGCATAAGAATAATTTTCTTGAACACATCTACAAAGAAGCAGTACAGAACTTCTGTTTATGCTCATTTAGGTAAATGCTAACACAACAAAGAAAACATGTTAACTGCTGTTTTAAAACTCACATTTCAAATAAATGTACAAATTCATAATATATAACATACATATCTCACTTCAGATACAAAGAAAGATAGGAGCGCCCCATGTTTTATGCTGTATGTAGCAGCAGGTTCTCTGTGATTGTGAGATACTTAAATCTTGGCAATTTTTGTCATCCACAAGAAAATATCACTTAAAGCTCTCTCTGTATTCATTCTATTCACAGTAGCAGCTGAATGGACACACTCCCATGGTGCCACTTCATGCTTAAACTCCAGACTTCTGTTTTTTTTGTTTTTTTTTTTCTTTCTTTCTTTAAAACAAAACAAAACAAAAGCACTGTTTCCAATGGGTGGCAAATACTGGCTGTTTTCAAATGCTCAATTTGAGAAGACTTCTTGACTCAAGGCATAAAGATTATCAACTAACCAAATTCAAAGGAAGACCATTTGGGCCATTTGGTAGTACGTTACATCACCTTGGTAGTTCAAGTTTTTTTTTTTTTGTTTTTGAACTCTCTTACAAGGTTTACTTTTACCATTTGTTCCTCAGAGCTAGACAACGTGTGGATAGGAAAGCACATATTTTCCCCCAGTACACATAAGATATTTGCTGTTGCTAAACAAGGGAGAAATACGTGGGTCACTCCAAATGTCACCCCTCCTAGTTATTTCCACAAAAAATACAACAGCTACAAGGAGTACAATAACATTACTTGGTAGAGCAAATTCTCAGCTAAAAAACATTATTTTTCAACAGTCACAGCTTTCATTTATACGTTTTCACCAGTGACAAACAAGAGCCTGCCATGCTCGTAACAATCCACACCAGCAGAGGTGACCTACTGTTTCACAACTCCTAAAACAGCATCATTGCTAGGAAAACATTTATCATGTAGTCCAATATTTACTGTGCTCATATGCACTGTTTGGTCTTCATAGACATTCAGCAAGCATCCATGAATGTCATTGGACGCCATTTTCAACACGTGGAGGAAATCAATGACACACCTCTGCTCCATCTGCACTTCCACATCAGACACCATTTTGTCAGACTGCCCCTCTGCTGCCATCTGCCACAACGGCAACAACATGCAATAGGATATTGGTGGGAAGATTGATCCTCTATTGTCACATCACCAATCTTTGATGTTGTGGGCCAACACAGTAAAATAGGCATTACTTTTGGAGTAGAATTTTGATGCATTTGCGACTAGTTTGCTCACATTTCTGCATCTTTGTATGTAATTCTTAGTATATGATAACACTTTCTGACAGATACGTTTCAGTACGTTAACACAAACTATTATCAAAACTATTCTGCAATAAAATAGCTATGGAATAAGCACCTTTGTTAGATAATTCATAACGATTCTCTAATGTTTCAGTATCACTGGGCTATATTAAAAGCTTCATAGTATTGATTTTTTTTTTTTTTTTTTTTTTTTTTACAATATACTGAGTTTCTGAAACACTGAGTTTCTAGTATCTTTGAAGCATCCTCAAGTCACAAAATTTTGAGAGGATTTCCTCATATTATGCCAGTATTCCTACACAATGACTCTCACAGACTTCAGGGAAAGTTCAAAATTCTTGCCATTATGTATTTATCAGAAAAGTGCTATTTAAATACAAGTGACCTTTCACAAGAGATGGCCACGTGATGCAAAATACAAAGTCAGATATAGATTTAGATCATCTCAAAGCTTCAATGGAGTCTTGGTTCAGCCATTATAAATATCAAAGCTATTTACAAAATTTAGATTGAAGTTTAAATGTCAATGTATGCACCAAGTTTGGGGGTTTGTGGGCCCAGTTATCCGCTTCAGAAGTATCCCCAGTTTCCATTAGTAGTTTGTCTCCAGCAGTGAATCATATTATTACGTACATACTTTAAAGAGCATTAGTTTTCAAGAGAAAAAGAATGTCCACAACAAAAACTGCACTAAAAAAAAACTCTCAGGGAGCATAGATGAACAGCCAGGTAAAGCTCACATTGTGAAGAAACAAAGATGACAGCAGGATCAACTATAAGAAATGAATAGCAGTGTCACAACCATCTGAATTTCAGAAGAATAGAACACATACACTACAGGCAACTAATACTTTAGGATGTAGTTAAATCATGCCTTATTGGAAAAAAGTATTGTACTCACCATCTATGAAAGCTTGGACAGCTTTATCTACATTGTTATCAAACTGCTGCAGCACCAGAACTATTTCATTATTGCTTTTGTTTGGAACAACCGATCGGATTGCATTGATCTGGAAGGGAAAGAATGAAGATAAAGAATATGATAAAGCTATTTATTATTAAGAAAACACAGTACTGTGCAAATGTCCATTTATATAAATGCTAACAATATACAACGATGACATTGCTTTATACAGGTACAATCTCCTCACCTGCCTCACGCAACAAAAAGAAACAATTTCTTCAAGAGATCAAAACAGAGAACTAGTAGTCGGCGTACTTGTAACCAAATTCTACCCTTAACTACATCTGGAGAACCTGAGCTTATAGAATTTGCCCTTAGGTTTCTTTCTTAAATGTTCTGTTCTGCTATCATGTGACAATCCACACCATCTATGAGTATATAGCTACTTCAACAAGGTTGTTGTGATGCTTTACTGAACTGAAGTTATTATGACTGGTGTCTTTTTGATGTTTGGAAAGTAATTGTGTGTGCAAAAAAAGTTACAGGCTAAGGGGAAGCAATATCACTTTTAAAAGTTCTAGAATCTGGCCAATATTGGCTTGCTGTTCCATGTTTATCTGAGCAGGAAGCTTGTGCACCACATCTCTTTAAAAAGGATAAGCACTTCCTTCAGGATACTCTAAGAATCATCTGTTATGGCCATCAACAATTCTGACGCTCTGTACAGCAATTCCATAGAATTTCCTATTGTTGTACTGTCTTGGTTACTCTCATTCCAAACTGTCATCCAATCCACTACTTTCTTCTAATATATTACTGCTGGAATCATGCTAACCATTACCTTTTTATGTAATTACTTGAAAGTAAATGAAACTGAACAATTATATTGTTTTAATGCTAGACAACCTTTACTAGGTAGTGCCACAATAAAAATACTTGGTTATACAAGTAACTGGAAAAACTAAAAAGCCTACCACAGCAGTTTGTAAAAATACAAGAATCTGTGCCCAAATCAGTAAAGTTGTTCCAAATTATCCGAGCTTCTCTTTTCCAACTATCCAGCACGTTTACTATTACAAACCTGTTGCAATGCAGAAATTCAACTGCTTTCTTTGCCCCTCTCTGAAGGAATACACCCTTGCGTATTTTAATTATCAAATCAAAATGTCATTGTGCTAATTTCTGTATGATGAACACTGTTGGTCTTTTCACAGTGCTATGAAAATACTGAATTGTGAAAATACAAACACATGAAGATATGCCTGTTTGTATAATAGAGCTAGGTGAGAGTATTCACATCACCTTGACTTAGCTGTCCAGTTAAATGCTGAAGAAAGACCAATCTAGGTACACCTTATCACATCTTTACCAGTGGAGGCACCAGAAGGCATTCCAGACTAACAGTCATATTTATTACTAAAATGTTATTTATCTGCTTTATATCAACTTCCATCTTCAGCCACACTGTTTCCTGCGTACTAACATAAGTCACAAATTATTTCAAGTTCTGTTAATAGGCAATGAGTGAAGGCTCTGATTCATGATGCCTGCTAGATTTTGCTTCAGCACAGCAGAAGTTGCTTCAGGTCCATCCACACAGGAACCAGTTTTCTGGATAAGTTAACCTAGAAGGCCACTTTCTGACTTCAGCAGACAAATCTAGTGACTCCACTTTGGCAGAATTGACTTTGCTCCTGTTCACCACCCTAACACTCATCTCCTGGCAGCTTCACATTTGTCCACAACATGCTTCAAGTAACAAATTCAGCCTTGGACAACTCAGGCCATAACTATTATTTATATAGTTTCAAAATTAGCAACTAGAGTGTGGTACAAGAGTCAAGTTGCTTGTCTCATTTTCCAAGGGCCCTTCTCAAAGGCCCATCTAATCATGTGTCTACTGTCCTTGCCCCATGGCTTAGCAAGATTTGCCCACAAGCTAGGGTCCCAGCCCAACATTCAGCTGCACTGGAAATTCCAGCAAATAAAAATATCATGGTGTTGGAAGTTGAGACAGTCTAGGTGATCGAATGAGCGGGCAGCATTGCCAGGAACTAACTAGAAAAAAATCTGTCTGCTCAAGCTCCTCTCTTCAGTTGGTATGTGTCAGTGAGTGGGAGGGAGGGAACAAAACAAAGACAAACGACCTAGCAACTGTGAGTACAGCTCTTTATGCACTGCAGGCATTCTAGGTGAAAACCATCTCAAATTAATAGAATGCACTAAAAAAAAAAAAGCCCGAGAAAAATGTGTTTTATTCCCTGATTGTGGCACTGGCACATTGTTATTCATTGATAAAGCTGCAACAAGCATGAACTGAGTTGGCTCCATACCAATACAAGTTGGCAGATACACAAAAGCTACAGCAGGCCACAAGCTGCTGTCCACTTTATGTTCAAGTTAATAATTGCCAAACATTGCTGTCATGTGGACTACATATTCTCACAAAAACCTCCCCTCTCCTTTCACAATTGTATGGATCATCTCTCTAACCACTCAGAACTGCATATGCTGCTTGTGGCAACTGCTTACAGAAAAAATAGCAAAAAAAATTTAGTGTATTCCTGCCATTCCCATAAGCATGGAAATTTCACATGGCTGCTAGGTCCTTCCTCACTATGAGAGGTCTGGAAGCCTTAAGAAGCATCTGGAAACTACAAAGTGAGGCCAAGACCACAGGATGAACCAGGCAGCTTGCCACACACTGCAGTTTGGAAATTTTTGATTAATAGAAAAATTAAAAGCTACTCTGTGCTTGATCCCACCCCCCCTAGTATTGCAACCCAAAACTGAAAATGTATGGACATGTTCTAGTTATGGAGATAACCCAAAAAAAGCAAAATGAGGCTCTTAGCGAAGAACATTTGCTAATGCAGAGAAAAGATATTATGCATGTGACCAGTTCTGTGGACACAGTTCTGTTTTGTTTGGACCACATAAAAATTCAGTTTAGGGGAGCATTTACGTACAGCAGAGCTCTATGGTTTTACTGCCAAAAAAACAATTGCCATTGTTGACTGTTAGAAAAGATACTTTCTAGAGAAAAAAAATAATTGTATAAGAATTTTCATGTTAAGATTCTTTAGCAAATGAGTATCAGATTGTACAGTAAAGCATTTTGGGAAGACTTTGGAGAAATCCAAACCAGAAGTTGATTAACAAACACACTGCTAATCAGCTTCCCTTGGATATCCCTATGGATACCCGCTCAATTATTAGTGCTTCTGCTTTCCAGACTTCTGCAGTGATTTATTTAGGATAAGAGAGACGAAAACTAGAATTTCTAACCTATGGGATATGTGTTCCGAAACAACAAAAGCAGATATGAAAACAGAACTTGAACGGCAGAGAAATCACAAAAGGTTTTTCACCAAAATTAAAATACTTTGCCTTAAAAAGTTTCAGGAATAAAATGAAATAAACTAGACATGGTTTCTTTCTCTGGAATTCCAAAGTCAGCCAGATGTGTGTGCGTCAGACATTACATATCCAACATACACACTGACTGTCTCATCCAGAATAAACTGCAATTGTTGTACGCACGCAATGAAAAATGTCAGTGGTTTTGGGACTTCCAAAAATAATGGACAAATGCCCGCAATTAGCAAATTCTAACCTAACAGCCTACCTGACAGGAGGACAAGGACATGCTGAGGAAGACATGGTCATACAACAGTCTTAGCCTAGAAACGGGAACTTCATGGTCCTTAATATTCTATCACTTAGTTCCCTTACTCCAACTTCAAAATCTATGTAGACTTCTACATTAGAAATTGAGGTCTGTTTCTACATGCAAAATGCATCCCATATATTTCTAGAAAGAAACATGGGGATATACAAGAAAACTCTGAAGGAAGAGGTGAATAACCTTCCTGAAAGCATAAGCCTAACATAGATGCAGTTAAACAGCTGAAGGTCATAAAAGCCTGCCCTTTTGCCAGTACAGATACACACCTTAATTGCTTACAAGTCTCGAACTGCTTGAGTGAAGTCTGCCACTCTTCAATCCAAATAGTTGTATATAGCCCATTTTTATTAATGGTTAGATGGGTCAATATCCCAGGGCTAGACATACATGCATATTATATCTCTCTAAACTTATAGTAATCAAACTTACCAAGAACAGCTACCTTTTCAACACATAAGCAACACAGACTAGAAATGGAATAATCCAATGCATTATGACTTCTCATCAACAAATTCCTATTAAAAAAAACACATCAACCTCATGAAAAAGAAGATACAAAGAACCTCATCCTATCACACGATTGATACTGTATTAATACCTGACAGTCTGCAAGAACAAAATTTGAGCATTAAATTTAATTTCCTGTGTGTGTGGGAGAACAGACAGAGAGCTTTTTCATACTCACTGAAACCTGATCTTAGAAAGAATAACATTAACAGAGAGACTACAGGGAAGTCAAGTATTCCAACAATTCTGAATCATCATGTCTTTATCTAGCATGGATTCCTAGAGAATTTGGGTCATCATTTTGGGCAGCAGACAAGTGTTCTGAGACATATCTTCTAAATCACAAGTAACTGCACAGTTAACACCAGCATTAGCTGAGGTGCTGTCACTGGCAGTAGTCATACTCCGGAGCTTTCCCTTCTGTGGCCTGACCAGAGAATTCATTTTCTTCTTGATTTATTGCTCAGAAGGCTCATTCGGCATTCCAGTTCACAAAAGCTACTCTGAAGCTACTAGAGATCTAAAATATAAAGCCCTATATCTTGAAAACTACCATGGTATGCTCAAGAATGTGGAAAGCAGAACCCTTTGTTCCATTTGGTCAGATGTATCTGACTGTTTTTCTGAGGATTACTGCTCAACCACATGAAATCTCATTTGGCGTTCATTTGGCTAAAATAAAATAAAAATCAGTAATAAGTTGTTTCTGAGGAGTATGACACAGAAGAGGACACAAATTTTAACTGCTCATTATTTTACGTATCTGAAGTCCTTGTGAACACTTATGTTGTGAGAGATCCCTGACGTATCAAGCTTGAAAAGAAATACAGCCTGCCTCAAAGTTGTGAGAAGGAAGTAGTGACAACAGATCACCTAGTCTGCACCCAGAACCAAGCTGACATTCCTGTGTACTCAACCAAGTCCTTTAGGTTTTCTGTCAAATTTCAGATAGTTCCCAGGCAACTGTAACAACATGGAATCAAGCATTGCCTGCTTGCTGTTCTACTCCATCTGCTCCCCTTTGGCATCATCTCAAAGAGGATGTTTTTGGTGAATAAGTAATATATCTGGGGCTCAGAGAATTTGTTTAAATATTTGTGACATAGTGACAAATTAAACTACTTTGCTGAAAGCTCACGGCTGTTCTGAAGCCCCTGAACACAGCTGCTCTAATCCCTTTGAAGTGAGTTACGATTATGGTCACATACTCATTTAAAATACTTTTAATCACGCTTGGTTACATACACTAACCCATATCCACCTTCATGCTATGAGCTATTAAGTTCAGCATATTTTCCCTGAGTAGGAGTTAAATTCATTTTTCAAGTACAGTTATTAAAGAACACACAAACATTTTCTGATCCTGCTTACTTTTACTGTGTCAGTAGTAGATCTTTATGAGCACATATTTAGTGCATATACCCACTGTAACTGGGGACAGGTAGCAGTGTAAGCCCTGTATGCCTAGATTACAGCTCCAGCTGGGGCTGACACAAATCCTGGACAACGACCAGAGAAGGAGAGCTAACTACAGTGCTCCACTGGTTTCTGCAGTTTATGAAGTTAGCATTAGCAGAGACCCTGACAATGCTGAGAATGAAAACGTATTTTCAGAACATCTCATGGCAGAAATGGTTAAGGTTTTTTAAAAACTCCTACAAGAAAAATTTTCATAAATACAGTTGGAGTTTTCTGCATTAACAGCTCATTTATGTAGGATCCATTCTTCCAGAAGCTTGATCAAAATAACAGCTTTGATCAGGTCTGTACCTCACTATTTGCAATATGTCCTGTTTATCACATTTCAGATCACTTACCCCTGATAAACACAAAATTCTACTTGCTGCAGTGACCTAGCTTGGGCAAATATCTTGGATTTACAATGTTCTGCATCCTTCTCTGCTTTAACTTTTAAACTAATGAAATGGAAATTGGATTTGAGAAGGCACATATTTATAAGAAAAAAGTATAAATAAAGAGGGTCTGGCTCAGTAAGACCTGTTTCACTTGAATAATGGCAGTAGTATTTAGAAACCTAACTCTGTAATACTCTTAACCCAAGTTAAATAGCTCATCGAACAATAGAAGTTCATTTTAGTCCAAAACCAGCAAAGTTGGTTAAGTCCTTCCACATCAACACATGGATATGAAACAGCTGTGAAGGTCAACCTTAAGGAGACCTAGTGAAATCATAGATTGGAAACTGTCTGCTTTTTGTAATGGGAGTTTTAAGACACTGTGTTCCTTCCACAACAAATCCTACTATTTCCTTTTGTATGCTGCCCATCACTTATGAAAACTACAGTCACGGTAATGAAATACTCCAAAGTATATCTGAATAAAATTGTCGTCTTGCAGCTAACAGAACAAATTTGCTTGTCTGTTCCTACGGTTCCAATGTTTGAAATGAAAATAAAATGAAGCAGCAAATTTCTCCGGGAAACTGCAGCAAATCTTCACCTAAAGGAGAATCCCAAGAAGAGTATTTTAATTTGACTGTTTTGCTTACTCCAGTTGACACCGGATCTTGTTCAAACATGACCGGACAATAAAAAAAAAAAGGACGGTCCCAACAGCAAGTTTAGAAGTTTGGACCATTCCCAATATTTTGTTGAATCAAAACTAAGAGCCACACGTGAGAACTGAACAATTGTTCTGGGGAATGCCTTGTATTCACTCCCCTTTTGTTAGACAAAGACATTCTAGTTGCTCCAGGAAATGACAAGCTGTTCATATTCTTCACTCCAATTGCTTCTTATTTGGATACCCCCATCATTCAGAACCTCATCACCTTTTCTGGTGGGGTACTTGGTTAGTGCTTGAGTAATTCAATTAATTTTATGGAATTATTTTGAATTTAAGCCAATTAGTTTGACCAATTTCATTTTTTAATCCACATAAAGTTTCAAGTTGCACGTGCATGATCTGAACAATTTATAACTCTGTCTTTAAAGACCCTGATAGCAGAAAAAAGTCCTCAGATACACAGCATTTTCAGGTACAAAGGAAGATAGTCAGGAGCAAGAGAGAGATAACAGTATAGTCAAGGAAGCGTCCCAACAAAAGGAATTATTCTGAGATAGAATCTGATGGTAAACTCCTTGCACTGACTACACTGGCACCGTAGCCCTAGCCGCTGCTGCTGAAGTGCAGGGCTTATGTTATTTCATAAAACCTCTGGATTATCTGCATGAAAATATGGTAATCAGAACTGCCCTGGCTCCACACATGAGCATCACAGCTGCAGAAGTCTCTGCCAACTATGCAAACACTCATTAGGCTGACATCACAGGCCAATATTTATGTTACTCTCTTGGGGAAAAAGAGGGGAAAGAGATAAAATAGAATGCTTAACCTATTGACTTTATGAACTATTTCAACTGAAATGTTATGAGTAAGTTACAGAAGTATCTGTATGATACTAAAATACTCTTAAGGCTCACATTAGGAGTCGGGTTTTCTAAAACCTGCAGATGTGAGTATCCTAATTTCAATGAGTATTTACTTGATGTGTCTGCCTCATCTATATGTCACCTTTAAAGCAGTGGCAGAAGTTTTATTTCCCTAAATAACTAGAGGCTGATCACAGAAAGCACATGGGGAGACACTATTTAAGCAAGAAAAGCAAACACAACTCAACCAATCAAACATTATGCCAAAATTTCGTGGACCCTCTATGTTATTTGTTACAGAGAAACAACAATCAACTTACAGAGAATTCTGAGTTCTACTTTTGCAAAAAAAAAATACACAGCTCCTCAGGTTCCATTCAAGTCCCATCAGGATCAAAATCTTAAGCATATCATCATTTGCAAGCACCGAGGTATGAAAGAGGGCAGCTTCGGAAGGAATTTTATTTTATTCTGTTCTTTTAAACAAGAACTGATTATATTTGTTCTGATGGTGATGGTCGTGTGGAGCTCAGAGAAGTAATTAAATTTATAAATCTCATTTTTGTTTCCCAAAAATGTTCAACAAATGATGAATAAAAATAAACACTGAACTAATTCCTTTTACGCTTTGCAGCATGACTGCTTTGACCCATACACAGAAGTTATTATAAGTGAAAAAGGGATCTATCTGATTGCTAGGAAACTATAAATGTGTCAGTTTCTCAGAAGTGCGTGAGGTCCTTATATTTTAGCAGTATATGGGCGAATAGAATTAAAGCCAACTCAGAAAGGCATATCTGTTCACCCCATGCTCACATTTCTAGGGCGCAGCTCAGCAATAACGTGAATGTAGCTTTAGAAGCCTCTGATAGAAGAGCCTTTATATTGTAAACCAAATAGGATTTTTGAAATGGATGTTTTATGTCCTGTCATGCCAATCACTCTTTAGAACAAGACAGACTTGTCCAGCTGAAATGGCAGACTGATTACGCTAGCTCTTCAGCTGATATGTACAGTGTGAAGTTTATGCTGTTCAGTTGCTAAGCCTTTACTCAGTAGCTTATTAGACTATTTTTCAGAAAAAAACCCAGTGATTTTGCAGCAAGATTTAATTGCTGATAATTTAGATTTTAAGTTTGGCATAGGAATTTACTGACATTAAATGCTGGTGAAAGATACAGCAATAAAAAGAGAAACTATTATAAATAAGTAGATATTGATTCTGTTATTTACCTGCTTTAAAATGTGCATACTGAAACATTTAATTTTAAGATGCAACCATGAGATATTGGACTTTGCACAGCAAATATTATACTATGAACAAAAGTCCTGCTGCAGTTCTGCATTCTAAAACTTGTAAAAAAAAAAAAACCAAAAAAACCCAACCAGGCAATTTATAAAATCCCACACTTGTAAAACTCACTAAACAAACAAAAAAAAAATTAAGCTACATAGTAAACAGTAAATCAATTTAAGTTATGCTTAAGTTGCATTTTAAGTTTTACTGTAAATTACTCTGGCACTACACAATGAGTGCAAAATTTATCATGCTACTCAATATTTAAACCCTGGCTGTTATTAAAGACTAAGGAAAATGGTCTTCACCAAAATACAAATACACATTGACACGCAAATCCTCAACTACAGTGAGTCACTCAGCAGCTCAGAGCAAATATTAGCGAAAAAGGACTGAAAAAAAAAAAACAAAACCACACAAAACCCAGGTGCCCGGGCAGTGCATCAGATAAGGAATCGTATCCCATCAAGGAATATAAAAGCAAAACGGTCTTATAAACTTTTGAAAGTAAAGTGAATACTTAAGAGAAAGATGGACACAACAACGGGAACTCATACCCAACTGAACTACTTAGTGTCATCATTTGCTATCCTGTTTCCTCAGCAACTTCTCTCCCGTGTCAGCAAACAACAGTTTGTAACTTTTCCCTTGGGAAACAGTTATCTGAAGCTTGAGGAAACATTGTTTCAGGATCAATAATCCTGACCTCCACAGTTCAGGGCTATGTCTTTGTGACCCTGTGGTGTGTTACATGTTATCTTAATTCCCTATCACTTACTGCAACTTAGCTAGTCTGGAAAGCCACATTTACAGTATCTTGGTGGGTGCTTCTCATGTCAAATCACTTTCCCAACTATTGGTCCACTTAATAGAGAAACTGCGGTTTTGAATGCAAAACTGAAGTTAGGGAGATTATCTGATGAATAATATTATCAGTCAGTTGGGAAAAGAGTTAATACAAAAAACTATGCTTTTTTTTTTTTTGTCTTTTCCACTGACAGGTCTACAGAGAGTATCTTACATACCTGACAACCAGCAGGATGTGTGTAGGTCTTATGATGATGATGACTATGTTTCTCAGTTTCACATTGTCTTCACTTTTCTGTATACCCTTCAAGCAGCATATTTTATGAAACACACCCAATCAACTTCACATTAATATCAGAATAAACTTGGGCTTACTAACAGAATTGGGTTCTGGCCCTTAACATACATCACGCTGCCTTAGAATCTGTCACTTAATTGCTTAATAAAGCAATTCAAAGAATCCATTATCTTTTTTTCTGAGCTTCCTAAATGTAAAGGTTCATATCTTCCCAAACATAAGACAAAACAAAATCTGATTTTATAAACACAATGATAGCATGAATTTCTCAAAATCTTAGCTTCTTTTAAAAAATACACTATCATGTTATACTCCTACACTCCTCCTACTTCTTTCTTCTCCTGTTCTTGACAAATTTCCTTGCTTCCCATCTACATTGGTGAGGAATATAACTGAGGCAGATTATCTCTATACATGATGCCTGCTGGGAGTTAAAAAAAAACAAAGGTCAGGAAATCTATCTGTACTCTACATAACGTATAAGCAAAACTGTTCTAGAAGAACAGAGCTCTTTTTAGACAGTTATACTGCATATCTGTGGTGGCTACAGTAATGGTGGGGTTTGTGTGAGAATATGTGCCCAGCACTGCAGCATTTCACATACAAGTGGCCTGCAGAACAGCAGTCCTAAGTGCTCTAGATCCCTTAATGCTTCTGAAAGGCCAAGCGAGGCTGTAGCACTAACCAAGTTATGGAGAGGACATACTCATAAACACAGAATGCAATCAGAAGCACAGCTACTCAGGTAGAAAAAAAATTCTCCTATTTTCAGGCTCTGCAATTTTAGGAATTGCCTTTAAGTGTTACAACATTTTTGGTCAGAAAATATTATTTCTTAAGGCTGCGTTTCTTCAAAGGCTGAATTTTGTACCATAGCAACCATCAGAGCGCTATTCTCCTTAGCATCAGCATGCACAGTGACCACAAGAGAATAAAAGAAATACATCCGACAAAAACATCGTCACCTTACAGAAAAGTAAAACTCATTCCTCATCAGCCAAAATTAATATTCTAGTCCAAGCAATACCTGCCTATGTACTTAACTTCATGCACACGGTTAAACTGAAGTTACGTATGGGAACAGTCCCTGAAGGAGCAGGGATTAAATGCGTCTGTGACACCATTTGGGTTTGCACTGTACTGTTACTTGAGCCTACCTTTTCCTTGATATTTACTGGAGAACTGATTTCTGCCATCTCTCTTCTTATGAGAAAACCGTCTGTGAAAAGAAGAAAAAAACCAAGAGATCCATTTTTAATCCCAACCTGACAAGGGTACACAAATACAAATTGTATGTGATTTCACATAAGCATTGGAGAAACTTGAGACAACTTACCTTTCCTGCTCAATCTTGCAAAAACAAACAAAAAAATAACAACAAAAAAATGTAAAACAACAAACCCTAAACAAGTTTGAATCTCATACTTTTCCCAGATTAGTTCTACACACACATTCTTTAAAAATGCTTCTGAAGTATGAATTGGGATGGGAGGGGTATCATGCTTCTCCCAGCCATGTTTCTTGGACCCTATTCATTATTAGTTGATACCTTTGAGGTTTAAGGAAGAGGAATACCTTAGATGAATTCAACATCTCCTTGTTCTCCTATTCACCAGAAATCGTATTTTTGCTAAAAAAATCACTTTACTGAAGATCCCATCTTAAAAAGTAGTTAAAAGCACCACTACTGCACAGTTTTGTGTATTTTTTCGAAACTAAACTTAAGGATTTAACCACATGCTTCCTTATTTAAGCTAAAAGGGTCTGAACGGTTAAATCTCCAAGTCTGTTCTGAAAATTTAGGCACATAATGGAATTTGCATGTGATTAAGAAACCCTGCAATATCCTATTTCCAGTTACTCAGCCACATAACTGAGAGATATTACATCACATGATGAAGAATTAACACAGAAGGGAGTCCACTTGCCTAATCCTGCTTCCATAAAAACCAATGACCTTAGATTTCAATAAGAAACAAACCTGAATCTTCACATTTTTAAATTAAGTCACACACGAAGAATTACAGAGAAGACTAAGTCAAATGATATAAAGGCTTGGCTTAGTTGCTAAATTTAACTCCAAACTCTGAACGTTTATATTATAGAATTTTCTAATACGATAAAAGTATTATTTATTATTTATTCACTTGTTTTCTAATTAAAAATATAAGGTTCAGGGAAGCACATTTTCAAACATAAGACTTTGTGGTAAGCAGGAAAAAGATGGTAGGAAAAAGAAATGGGAATGCATTTTTGAGTTTGTCTGATGGAGAGCACACACCACAAAAAGGATGCCAGAAGAAGAAACATAAAAGTAACCTTTATTAATGTATCATTAAAAAACGTCTGAAATGAGTAAGGTTCCTCCTGCCACCTGTTTTACTATGTCATGAACACATTTTATCTGTCTATACAAAGCACACACCTTTTATCTATCTTCATTCAGTGCTCAACCAGTTTGCAAAGACAGACCCCAAGTCTCGCTATGTATCTGGTAAGACTTCTTCCTGGCAATTGGGTCACTAACGCTTTACCATCTGCTGAATAAAGTATTTCAGATTAGAAGACCCCACACTTTGTTGTTGTTTCTTAAATCGAGGATCAAAGAGCTCGAGTTAGTTTCTTTGTCATACCCATCTAATGACAGCAGAATGATAAAATGTCAGGAAAAAGCAGGCAGGAAGACTGCATGGAATGTGATCTTGGGACAACTGTCATGGTTTTATGATTTTTGTTGTTGGTATTCCACATCATAACATCATGTAGTGCATTAGGAGTTAAAGACTTAATGCTCTAGTTCTGTGGATCATTGATAGTTACAGGTATACCTGTCTCAGAAGAGAAGAACTACGTACCCCAGAGGACTTAGCGTTGCTTTGCACCTTTTTTTCCCCATTTTCCACTCAAAGGGAAAGATAAAAACCGTTCATGTGTCACAAAACACAAGCTCTTTCCCTTTTGGGGCAGGTGCTCCTTAACAGTTTCAACTTCAGCGTTAGCATAAGGCCTTCAGTTTTTGGACGCTCTCTCTCTCATTTTATTTGATTTATTAGCTTCAATTCCAATTATATTTTATTATACTGTGTTATTTTGCATTCTGATATGAGTAAGAGACAAAGAGACACAAAAGTAAACCACCGACAGACAACTCAATTTCCAATATATTATATGTGAACTTAACGCTGTCTTAGTCCCTATATAACATTTTTCCTACTTCTCTTTTACTTCAGCTGTCTGCTGTTTCTCATGCCAAGGAAGCACAGAGCAGGAGATGCAGGCCACCAAATTTCCATGCAGACAGGAAAACGTAGCTCTAAAATCACACTCTCTCTCCATCATCCCTTAAAGCTTTTCAGAAAAACACGCTTTCTATCTATCAACATCAAGCTATGTGTTGTGCTGATATTCTTCTGTTTTAAGATAATATTTTAATGAATAGTTATTTTACTTGTTCACCCTCATACCTATTATCTAACACCTTCAGCAACATTACAGACAATACAACTTGCATACACTTGTACCAATACATACACTGTAATAACAAGTTAAAAAAGCACAGTAGCAAGAGAAACAATTGAACAAAAAAAAAAACTAGGAAAACTTTCTGGAACACATCACAGAAAACAAGTACAACAAGGTTTATAGCTAACAAACCTCTCTTATCCTAAAAACTATTAATATATGAAACCAACAAATAATGGGAAAATGTCATTAAATCTTCAAATTCTGCTTTTTCAGCATATTGTACCAATTTTGAACCAAAACTGTACAGTGTAAAACTACACCTTGTATGAAGTAAATTAATCAGCAATCTTAGAGAAAAACCCAAACCTGTCAGTTCATGTTAGTTTGAAGACAGTAGCTAAATAATGCATCTAATTTTAAATTTGCTGATTAAACCATGCAAGAACAGCACTTAGCCAAATTTAATCTTTGTAGCAATGCTCTGACCCACTTTAAAACAAGGCACACAACACCTTGCCAGAGTTGAATTGCCTCTCCTTTGCTGTGTGCTCCAGGTCTTACTACAATAACAGTTTTCTACTGATGAACGTGATGCTGTTCAGCTGGTTTACAATTGCAAATCGTATCAGGACTGAGCAAGCCACACAAAACATACCTTCAAAAAAGAGGTATGTTTCTTTCTGTCTTCTTGCCCCCCCCCCCCCCCCCACTCACCCTCCATGATCCATCCAGATCATGAACTAAGACAACATCAGTTTTTGCAAATAGAGTCATTCCTCTACAGTTCAGACTTCTCATTAATATGCATATTACGGATGTCAAGATGAAGACGCTAAAATTGAGCGGGAGCTGTTTTCCATTCACCCTCTACAAGGGCAGATATTCAAATAACCTGCATCAAACACTTGCTCTTTTATATAACTCACAGTCCAGCCCTACTAGTTACATAAAATACAAAATATTCATAGAAATCTCAGTATAGCGTCATTTTTTAAAAATATCCTCTACCACTATATTGAATAGCTAATTGGTTTTCTCATTGCAGCAGATCAATTTATTAATTTATTGAATTGACTTCTTCCCTCAATTTTTTTAATCCCATTTTGAAAAATTGCCGTATTTCTAAATCCTATGACAAAAGATTATAGCACATGAATAATTTCATGCACAAAAATGGTCCCAATTAAATTTTAAAGCTTTTGCTGAAGGCTTGGATCTAAATTTGAACAGCCTCATTCTGATCTGCAGTACTTCAGAGAAGCTTCTTCATGCCTGAGCTGTGCAACATCAGAATGTGGCCCACAATGGCGTTCTAAAGCTAGTGCAGTGTTCTGTATGTCAACACCTGCACAAAAACACAGCTGCAGAAAAGCCTGAAACGGATTTTCTGCAGTGCCTAAATTTTGCAGTTAGCATAAACACTGAAAGTATTATGTATAAAACATACTGTATAAAGGGTTCTCATATGCTTTGTCTTTCTCTGTATCTCTTGCTCAATTTTTGTGTTCTTGAAAAGTTAACGTATCATCAACAAGGCTTACATGAGAAAGGAATGACAGATAAGGAATACTATAGAATCCTGTGTTTAAACAAGTTGTTAATTTCCGATTGCAATTTTCAGATGTGTTTCCTGGAATAGGAGCTCGCTCTCAGTTGCTTGTTACATCCTGCTCTCAAATACTGATGGAAGCACGTTATTTTTACACCTGTTACATACTTGTGAAGGAGATGGTATACTATGCCTTGTAAACTGAAGTGTTTCAATGCAACAAGAAAAACACAGTAGTGACACTTCAAGGGAGTGCTGCAGAGCAGACTAGATTAAGTCTGCCAGGGCTTATTTCTCTCCTCTACTAAAATAAGCAATTCACATTGCTCTTTGCAGGTTTAAGCTAAGATAAAACTGCACTGGGGCTAGCTGAACTGCTGGCACATGTTCCGTTCTCCTGACTTTACTGCAAGCAGCAACACCCAGCAGGGCAGGCAGTCAGGTATGCCCTTTAACCACTGCAGCACAACATGCCTGAGCTCACCTGTCACAGCCTGCTGGGTGCATGGCTGCTTGCCCAGCCTTTACAGCCATTTCTTTTCTGCCCTCAAGCAGCTTCGAAGTCCCACTGTTGCTGTGTTTGGCCTCCAAGGAACATCTGCTATCTTTCAGCTAGTACTACCTCCTGGGATTTGTCACTCACAAAGCACTTCTGCCTAGGCAGGCCTTGGGGTGAAGCTGCCAGACTCCTTTTGTGAAATGTTCTGCATAGGTGGGGTTGCCTGCAATTCAAGCATCAGGGAATCGGGAAACAAGAGTATTCACCCTGCCCTGCTGCATAATCCTGCAATTATCACCTGCTGCATTTAAACTTCAGATCTATAAACAGGATCAGAAAAACAAAAACCATACTTCTCCCTCCTCCAACAAAACCAAAGGCATCAGCCCACAAATACACAGAGGGGAAAGGTGTCAGTGATGCCAGGCAGATAAAATTTGTAAAATCACCCCAGCAGCAAGCTTTACAGAACTAAGTGTGACAGCTGTTCCACCACTTCCAACACTGAAGATGTAACTTATCTTCAGCAATAGAGAAGAGACATCTCCCCACAAAATACCACAGAATAAGCTTGTTTGGGAAGGTTTTCCTGCATCTACATGTACAGACGAGCAAAGTCTCCTACACCACTAGAATGATACACACCCTCCTCTGCCCACTGCAAGTGTTTCCTGTTTTAGTGCTACCCTCTAAACAACAGGAATCCCAGTCTTCAATGACCTGACTCTTCTACCTGCTTTTGCAGTAATCTGCTGCATCTTGTGCAAACCCACTCCCTTCCCTTCATTCTGATGATTTTCTACAAACGTCCCATGGCTAACATTTTCCAAGTTCCAATCAGCACCCGAAAAAAGCCTCTATCAGTTTTCTTCCTGTACCGTCCTCCTCTTTCCTTCACTAGTCATGCAACTGCACAGTTACATATCCTTTGGGTCCCAGTACAGCAACACAAGGCAGGAGATAACTTTACTGCTGATAAACTTATCGGCCCTACCAAGCACTACTATGCACAATCACTGAGAAAGCTTTAACATGAGCACAGAAATATGTTCATAAACTCCAGTTTAAGTGACAAAATTGTAAAGTAGATCAATGCGAGAATGCAGATTTTTTTATTTATAATTAAGGATCATTTACTTATTTCCAAGTAGTTCAGTTAAAACACCCTAGATCAAAGAAGCTGACATTCTTAGTCATGGCCAAAACTATGCCAGTGTGGTGCGGGTACTTGCCTCCACTATCTTGAAACTAGCAACAGGTACGTTTTTCTAGTTTTTGTAGTCTAGTTACTAAAGCTGAACAGAACTGTTAAAAAAATAAACACATTAAGAGCATTTAGAACATATTAACAAGCATACTACTGGCTGCTTTCAGCTTTCTGTCCCATTTGAAGTGAAGATACATAGAAAAAAAGAATGAAACATAATTAACAGTGCTGATATTTTTCCAGTACTGTTTTAAGCCTTTCTAAAGTCTCTATCCTGGAACAGTCAATGCACCTATTTTGTATTTCTTATTTTATAGGAGTTTGAGTTTATCCACTTCAGGCTGCTTAAGTGTTTGGGTAAATTCATTATCTGAAGACTTTACTGTCCCCTCCTTCAAACTTATGTATATAAGAGCAGAGACACTGCAAAGGTCGTGCTCCTCTCAACTACAGAATGCAGCAGTTCCCCCTTCTGCTCAGCTAACGCAGCCTGATTGCCTGATGGTTACCACACTGCCTGAAATCCACTGGCTGCAGAGCTGTAAACAGGATGCAGGAAATAAGACGTCTCACTGATTCCACATGTAAGTCTGGATTCCGACAGAAAACAGGTTTGTGCTTCCCCCTGTTCATCACCTCCTCCCTGAGAATTTCTGAGATGCCTGACATGACAGTCTGCAAAAGGAGCAGATGTCTCAAAGATACAACAGCATAACAGAGTTTGGAAAAAGGTATCAAGACATTAAAGTTCAGAAAGTACACAAAGGTGTATCAGGAACTCAATTATGTCATTTAACACATAATAAAACCTATCAACCTGTCTGTTGTAATAAGAAAAAGCACAGAGGTGAGAGTGGTACTGGACAGTTATGGATTTGATGGGTGGACTGTTTCATGGACAAGGAACTGGTTGTGAGATTGTACCACGAGAGTGGTGGTCAATGGACTTTCAATATCTAAATGGGGCTAATAAGAAGGAAGGGAACAGACTCTTTAGCAGGGTCTGCTGTGGCAGGACAAGGGGATGTGTTTCAAACTAAAAGGAGAGATTTAGACTGGATATAAATAAGTTTGTGTTTTTTTTGTTTTTTGTTTTTTTTTTTTACAATGAGGCTTGTGAGGCACTGGAGTAGATTGCCCAGAGACAAGATGGAAGCCTCATTCTTGGAGACATTCAAGGTCAGGCTGAATGGGGCTCTGAGCAAACTGATTTAGCTTTAGATGGCCCTATTCAATGTAAGGAAGCTGAACAAGATGATCTTTAAGGGCCCCTTCCAACTCAAAAGGCTCTGTCATTCTATGATTCCTTCACATCTGGATCAGCTTCCTTCAAATCCTGTCTCTTATCCTTCCTGAACTTGTTCCAAAAGCAGGAATGGTTCTAAGCAGGCATTACAGCGACACAGGGATGTCCAACCACTGTCACAACAAGATGTTTAAAGATTAGCAACTCCTGTGGACCTACCACACCAATCTTGCTGGACAGTCTTTGAATACTGAGCCTATCCTATCACAGAAAGGCTTACGTTGGAGGGAACCTTAAAGACCATCTAGCTCCAACACCCATGTCATGGGTAGGGTTGGCAACAACTAGACAACACTGCCTAGGGCCCTGTCCAACCTGGCCTTGAAGGCCTCCAGCAATGGGGCACCTACAACATCTCTGGGCAACCTGTCCCAAAGCGTCACTGCTCACTGAGAAAAAAATTTCTTAGTAATATCTAATCTAAGTCTCCCCTCTTTTAGTTTAAAGCCATTGCCCTTTGTCCTATCACTATGAGACTGTGTAAGAAGTCAGTCCCCTCCTGCTTGTAAGCTCCCTTCAAGTACTGGAAGGCTGCAATGAGGTCAACCTGGAGCCTTCTCTTTTTCAAGCTAAAAACGCTCAAATCCCTCAACCTTTCTTCACAGAAGTGATCCAGCACTTTGATCATCTTCATGGCCTCACTCTGGGCCCACTCCAACAGCCTGACATCCTGCCTGTACTGAAGACCCCAGGTTTGAACCTAGTACTCCAAATGGGGCCTCGCAAAGGCAGAGTAGACAATCACCTCCCTCTAACTGCTGGCCACTCCTCTTGATGCAGCCCAGGATACTGTTGGCCTTCTGGCTGCAAAAAGCACACAGCTGGCTCATGCCCAGCTTCTGATCCACCAGGACTCCCAAGTTCTTCTCCACAGGGCCGCTTTCAAAGAGTAGGTCTCCCAGTCTGTACTTGCATCTAGTACTGCCTCAGCACAAGTGCTACACCTTAACACTTGGCCTTGTTAAACCTCAATAGATTCTCATGTGCTCACTTTTCAAGATTGTTCAAGTCCCTCTGGATAGTGTTCCTCCCTTCTGTAGTGCACCAATCAGCTTGGTGTCATCAGCAAACTTGCCCAGGGCACGCTCAATCTCACTGTCTGTGTCACTGCTAAAGATGCTGAAGAGCACCAATCCCAAGACAGATCCCTGGGTAATACCACTAGTGAACAGCCTCTACTTTATGTGGACATAGAGCCACTGACAAAAATCCCACCAATGCTATCCACACTGAGCTCCCCCTTAGCACACATTTCAGTGTGGCTTCCCCAGAATATCAGCATCACCGCACTAGCTGCAACTAATGCCTCGTGACTGACACCACATGATAGAACTGGCTCTGCCATCCCAGTGATAATGTAGATGTAAGAATCTGCTAACTTTGTAAAATGTCTCATGCTGAAAAGATCTAAATCAGCTGCTTATATTTAGATCATTAAAACCATCCTGCATCTGAGCAAGAGAGATCATTTTTCTTTCAAAAAAAAAAAAAAAAAAGCTTAAACTACAGTACCTTTAGGAACAACCTTTAAACAGCCAGTATTCCATTTGTGAGTAAATATGGTGCAGGAACACTATACCACAGTGAAATCAATCAAAGTGGTTCTCATAGCCTCTGGCTCACAAGAGGAGAAAATTAAGGAGAACAGCTGAATTCAGCCAGCTGTAAAATAGATGACTGCCATTTGCAATAACAGTAAAAAAAAAAAAAAAAGTGGTAACATTTTGCTGATCTTTTCTTGTACCATTCAAGAAGAAATTTAGTCTAACGTATGGTTACTATGCTCTAGAATACCAACCATTAGAAGTTATTTCTCTTTTTTACTGATGCTTCAGGCTAAATTCTAAATCTCTCTCTTCCATCCACGGCAAAGTGTTGGCTTCTGCTCTTACAATTTTTGTAATAAGACAAATAAAAGCTCAGCCATATGAGATACCTGAATGAAAACATTGACAAAAGGTCAACTCTGCATTAATTACACCAAATTATAGGGATGGAGAATCAGGCTGCAGAAGAGGACATCTGAAATCCCTGTACAGAGTAACGTAACCATGCAACAGATGCGTACCAGTACAATAACAATATTCTTTAATTTCTGAGATAGGAGAGGCAGGCACAAACACATTCCTAGAAAAGCTAATTAAAAAATAATAATGAAATTAAATCAGCCTTCCCCATCTAGCTACCCTCTAATTTGAATAAATTTCTTCTAACAGCACATACATTCTTACACCTACAGTCACCTCCTATACTAAACACAGGGAGTAAAACAACTACTCACCTCCATGAGATACAAACACTGCTCCTTCCTGGAGGCCACATGCCTTTCATCCATCCAAAAAACGTTCTATTTGTTACCTCACATTCTATATCCGTGCATTAAAAAAAAAAAATGCAGAACACTTTTTTGACACCACTCTATTACCTGAAAAAAACCCACTCACTAGTAGGCTACAATACACTACAAACAAAAAATAAATACTAAAAATGTTGAAATACAGTAAGCTGGGACACCACTCACCAAATTTTTGTTTCAAAGTAGGAAATCATCAATTCATTAAAACTGGACCTTCTGAAAGAAGGATTCCTGTTTTGTAAGTACCTCAGATAAATGTTTATTTAGACAAAGAGAAACAGCTTAAATTAAAAAGACTATGAAAACTCATCCCAGCAATCCAGTGATAAAGGAATGTCACCCGCCTACAGGTACTGAAGACCTACTGCCTGTTCCAAATCAGTCTGCAGCAACATTAGAAGTGTGCTTTAACTCCTAGATTACTCATTAAGAGAAGAAAAGGAATTTACATATTTTTCATCTTCTCCTCAAACCTACCTATTGGCTTCCTAGCACCAGTCAAGAGCCAGCAAAGGCATTTCCCTGCTCCAGAGCTTCAAAGACAAGAATCCCAGCAGTACCCTACCAGCAGCACAACTGTCATGACTGCCCAGGAGGATGCAGCAACTTGCTCGGCTCCTACAGTTCCCCACTGCAGGGACTGTGCCAAGGGACTCCATTCCCTTCCTGTTCCACAAGTGACGTTTGTAACACTGCTGAGAGCCTAAAGCCTGTGTTCTGCTGGCTGGCATCTTGAAGGAGCATCTGAAAAGCAACACTGATCCAGCATAACCTGAACATGTATAAAATTCCTGGGCTTACTACATGCATCTCACTAGCAGAGACAAGTCTAGTTTTATCTGGGTTCAACTACATGGCCATTAAAATGTTCCTCTCTGATGTGCAGGATAGAGGAATGGGGGAATCTGGAAAGAGAATTTCAGATTGAGACAATTCACTTTCTACAGCAATGCTTCTCAAAGCAGTTCACCACTTCTAGATGTACAGGGCTGATGCTCAAACACATGTTGGAGCAACTCCTTTAAATTCGGGGATTTATGTATAATTTCATCCACTGCTTGCACAGCAAATGAAGGACAGCACAGCAGAACTTGTGATCAGAGAAAGATCCTCTAGGGACAGCACTTTGGATACAGTAGCTGAAGCTGCCCTGGCTGAGCATGCAGGGAAGCATGATGACAGCCAGCAAGTTTACAGTGAGCTCTGGGTAAGGAAGAACTTCAGAAGAGCTCTGAGAGCACTCCCTAATGTTTTGATGAATTCAGATAAAGCCAGATGCTCAAAAGGAGGTAAGAAAGTCCTACAGAAATCTTATGCAGCTAGGTGTTGGGTGACTAAAGAATGTTTAAAGCATATGTAAACTTCGGAGTTATGCATATGTTTGAAGGTAAGTACTTATTTGATCTAAATGTGTCAAAGCTGTCTAAACCTTGCAAGACTGAATCCTGAAATTGAATGCAGCCTTTCATTTTCATACAATGTAGGCCCTCTGAAGAAGATACAAGTTTTTTCTTAAACACTATTTTAAATTAAATTGTGTACACGCACATTTGAACACATGTATAAGAAATGCTAAAATATCCTTATAAATTTCTCTACTACAGTGACATGATGCATACATGAAAACAGATCCAGACCCAGCAGCACTACCCTGTTTACAGTACCCACAATCACACCCTTTACTGGCAGCAATACTATTGGTATTTTGCTGTTCCTAGACTTAGACACAGCTTGCTCCTCCTCCCCACTTTCCTACTCCCAAGGAAAATCTTGATTTCCTACATTAACAAAAGTTATTCCTGGAAACAGCAACAACAACAAAAGCACTAAATAATCTAATCTATAAATACATATTGTTTAAACATGCCCACCACCTAGTTGCTACTGCACACTAAATAAGTAGCTATTACAGTGTTTACTGGACCTTGAACTGAACCTTTTTTTTTTTAGTGAAAGAAAAGAAAGAAACCAGTTATTCTTAGTAGTTGAAACCAATGACACCCAGGTATTACTGTTCACAGATATATCAACATTAACAAAAAAGTCAGTCAACGCAGATTGAGTATCGCCAAAAAGAAGCCAGGGCACTTTAACCAGTCTCCCCCTGACAATCAGTGTGACAGAGAACCATTCTGCTTCTGAAGGTCAGTATCACATGAGGTGCTCCTGACACGCATGGACTAAGACCGTGACACAGCCAGGCATAGAAGAGGATTAAAAAAATAAAAATAAAAATGTAGACAACTTCTACAAAGGAATAGTTAAAAGACTTTTTTAGGATGAAGTAATTTATTTGCTTTGTGGGATCTAGCATTCAAAAGCATCAGGTTAAGTTACTACTTGCAGTTCTCATCTGTGCCCTATCTGTTGGAACTGTCAAGTATAACAACAGGTACCACACACAAATTGCCTGTGAAAACGTGTACTAGCAGACTCCAGACAAGTAGCACACTGAAACAAATGCCCAATCTGCTACATCTCCACTGCCACTGCTGTTAATTATCAATGCTACGACAGCAATTTTCAGCTTCTCAACTTGCTCTAACCATTCTGTAAGCAGTAAGAACCGGCACACAATAAACTGGGCTGGCTGGGGAATTTTCCAATCAAATGGGGCCTTTGTTGGAAAAAAAAAGTATTACTTCATCGCAACTGGAACATTTCTCAGAAACATCTGCTGAACAAAGCTTCTCCAAAAAAGCCATTTGAATTCCCTGTGAGCCAGTTATCTCTCCCCACAGAGTCCATATCACAGTAAAACTTAGGATGAGAGAAGTTCATCATATCAAAGCAGGAAGTTACTGTGGTTTATGCATTCAAGGAAGAGTCAACGTCAGCACAGTCAAGTAATGCCCTGTATCAGTTAAGCCTTCGTTCCCCTAGAGTCCCCTCAAGTAGTGACAAAGATGACTCCTGAAGAGCTCTTGTTTTAAATGTCTAACAATATACATTTTCGTGAAGTCTTGCATAAAGCTGGCATCTTCATTTACAAAGGGCAGTCACACTCGTCATTAAGACTGGCTTATTACTGTAGGCAAATCATGCAATCAGAACTATGAACTCTGATTTGGCTACTCCAAAATGAGCAAAGCTGGCCCTGCAAGCAACAGAAGTGAGTTGCAATTAGATTCTGCAGTTAACAGAGCACTGCTGCTGGCATTCACAGAACCAAGGACTTGGCTAGAGAGTGCTGGCTCTATAGTAACTCAATATTTGGACTCTTCTCTCCAAAAATGAAAATGAGACCCATATATGAGAAGCAGCTTACACAGAAAGAGAAGGACATCCACTAGATGTCCTCCTTAGAAACACAGAGCTCTCAACAGTGATCACCAGGAGATGTCCCAGTTTCATCCATCACTATTTTTCTTGGGGGTTCTGGTCATTAGCTGAGACCAGAGAGTCTAACCACCGTGTTCACGATCTGAGCACAGCAAACAGGGAATGCTTTGGCTTTTTTTAGACTGGTCTGAACTACACTGTCAGAGGAGAAATACAGTAAGCCTTTCAGCACCTTACCCCCATGTACGCCCTGCTTTTAAACAGGGCACAAATCACAGCCTTGGTTCTCAATTCTAGCAGAGCACAGTCTCCATCTCACTGCCCACAGAGAAGGAGATTGTCCTAAGGATTCTTAAAACGTTTTTTCTAACTTAGTCAGAGAGCATCCTCCAAAGATGGAACAAAAGATGCAAGCTACCTCTGACCCCCCAGAAAAACAACTACTATCACAAGCGTGAATATTTTCAGAACAAACTGGAGAAAGGTAGTTCTGCCTTTCTTCCCTGCAGGCTGCTCCTTTATGAACACATTCACTTCTCCCAGGTATTCAGAGTAACTTTCACACAAATCAGTGTTTCAATTAAAAAGGCAAGAGCTTTTACAGAAACACAGAAAACTCAGTGCATGTTGTGTGTTTACCGTGTCACCATACAAACTTTACAATTTCACTCAAAAGAGAAATGTGACAAGTCCACTAAGAGACTTATGATGACCACCTTCAACTTTTATATTCATACATGTCACATACATTTGCCCAGTGCTAGTCCCCAGTGTCTGAAAAAAGGGAAACATCACTTCCATACTCAAGAAAATGAGAGAGGAAGACCCAGGGAACTACAGGCCAGTAAGCATCACATCTGTGCCTTTGAAGACAATGGAGTTGATCCTCCTTGAAGAGATGTTAAGGCACATGTGAGATACGGAGGAGACCTGAGACAGCCAGCATAGCTTTACAAAGGGCAGATCCTGCCTAGCCAATCTAGTGGCCTTCTATGATGGAGTGATGACACTGGTGGAAAAAGGGCAACTGCTGTCATCTACCTGCCTTTGACATAGCCTGGAGCACACCTCCCATGAAGAAAGGCTGCAGGCATTGGGCTTGTTTAGCTTGGAAAACAAAAAGCTCCAGGGAGACCTCACTGCAGCCTTCCAGTACTCAAAGACAGATCATGAGCAAGAGGAAGATGGACTTTTTACACTGTCTGATAGCAATAGAACAAGGGGGAATGGCTTTAAAGTAAAAGAGGGCAGATTCAGGTTAGATATTAGGAAGAAATTTTTCCATGCGTGGTGATGCATTTGGACAGGTTGCTCAGAGTGGTCATGGATGCACAACTGCTGAAGGCATCCAAGGCCAGGTTGGATAGAGCCCTAGGCATCCTGATCTAAAGGCTGTCAACCCTGTCCATGGCTGGGTGGTTGGAACTAGCTGATCTTTAAGATTCTCTCCAACCAAAGCCATTCTATAATTCTATGATTTTGTGATGCTTTTCACCACCCGTAACAAATGATTATCCAATTTAATTTTAGCAGAATTGGAATAAAGGGCTTTCAGTAACACAGTAAAGTACACACCCAAAAAATAAAAAACATCTTCAAAAATTCAAGTCTCCTTTAACCCTTATGACTTCCTCATAAAATTCTGTGAACGCTCAACTGTTTTCAGTCAGACTCCAATCTGAAGTACTGTTTGAACTGTCAGCAAACAGCTACTTGTTATTCTTGACAACAGCATATGAGACCAAAAATAACAGGTTGCAGGAGAGAACAGGGACACTGTCAGTAAAGTGTGATTCACTTAAATTTTTCCATCAGATCTGAATTAAGATTCCACTCTTCATATATTTTCTTCTGCATTCTCCTAGGGTAATTACATAACTCTCTCTCTTAATGTGTTAATTTTAGAAGCGTTTTATGTCTAGAGTCATTATTATCTCAGAAAATAAGAGTTATTTTTAGGCAGAAAATTACATATTGATACAGACAGCACCAACATGCATCTATAGGCAATTCCATAACTACCTGTTTCTGAGACTGCTTGCCCAGTATATACACCAAGACTTTCTTCAGAACTGCTCTTGCAGAACACTGAACAGTCAGGTCAAACATGCAGCATCAATTCAGAAAAGCTATTAAGCACTCCTGAGTTTCATGAAATTTAAATAAATGTTTTCAAACATTCTTCAGAGAGAGACGAACTTAAACACACCCTTGTTGAACTGTTTCAGAAGTTCTCATGATATTAACATGAAATTTCACATCTGTAGGTAGATAACTTCAATCAAGGGAATTCTATTCTGGACACCTTACAACAGGATTTTTGTTCTTTGGGTAATTACTTCAGACTACATCGCATTAAAACGTAAGTGTACTGAGCTTCACTGGGGTGGAGTTAATTTTCTTAACAATAGCCTATACAGTGCTGTGCTTTGGATCTGCAGCTGCAATAGCACTGGTAACACACCAGTGTTTGGCTACTGTTGAGCAGTGCCTGCACGGTGTCAAGGCTCTCTCTTCTCCCTCACCTACACTGTCCCCACTGCAAATAGACTGAGGATAGGCAAGAGTTTGGAAGGAAGGGGTGATCTGGAACAGCTGACCCAGACTGGTCAGAGGGATAATCTCATGCTATGCATCATCAAGCTTAGCAATAAAAACTGGGGTAAAGGCTTTTCCATTGTTTGAATAGCAGCAGCCTTCTAAATGAGATGGGCTGGGCATCAGTCCACATATGGAAAATTGTGAACCAATTGCCTTTGCTTTCCTTGTGTTATTTCCCCTTCTTCCCCCAACCTTCCTTTACCTATTATACCATCTTTATTTAAAGCCATGAATCTTTCCACTTTCGCTCTTCCTGTTTTCTCTCTCTGTCCCACCAGTGTGGGGTGAAAGAGTCATTGATCCACTTAGTGAGTGCTTGGCTGCTGTACAGGGTGAACCTACAGCAAGTCACACAGAAAACCCACACCAGGTTAGCGTGCTATACTCTCCTCAGTTTTTAATATAAAACCTTCCCCCAGTATTTAGTGTCTGCAAGATCCCATCATTTCTGTAGTTATTTGTATGGCACTAACTCCAAATAGCTGAGCTGTAAGTAGATTAAGAGTATTATTACTAAATTATTTTAACGATGGGTACTGATGTAGAAAGAGACATTTCTACCATGAAAACATTTGCAGACTTGATTAGAAGTGTTGGCCTTATTTCTAGAAGGTACATCAACACACACCTGCCACCTTTTAATAGCAACCTGGAGGTTTCTCAGAGCTAGAAAATCAGTCCTTTATTAGCCTGAGGGATATAATGACCTCCTTTATCACTGTGTCTCCAATTACATGATTTGGTTCACTACCTTGGCCCTTCAGTGACTTACCAGCAACAACTTCTCTATTTTCAGAGCCACATGGCATTATTCTGATTGTGAAAGGCCAAGCACAGCTGAGAAATTACCATCTTTAAATTGAAATCACTGAAAACCAGCTCTGATCTTCTTAAAAATTCCTGCGTTATTTAACATTTCTGACAAGGGAAGAGATGCTTCCAAGGTATCCTGGTCTCTAGACAGGACATCTGTTTCTGGTGGTTCAAGATCTCGTCAGGACCTGACCCAGTGATTCACTTAGCTGTACTAAGTAGTCAGACAAGCAATATTTCAGCACATCCTTGGCCACAGTCAGGACGAGCAGATGTGTGGGAACACCTTTGAGCACCCATATCTACCCTCCTTCCTTTGAGGAAGTCACATTGCTCATAGCTACCGCATTCCAAGTGCTAAATCTTTACCTAGAAGACAGTCTATTCAGACACTCCCTCTCAGCCTTCCATCACCAAATGCTTTGTTTGCCATTTTCTCATGTAGAAAATGCATTAAAAAGTTAAAAAGAAATTCTTAAGAAAGCTAAGTATTGCAGAAACTTGGTATGTGCAGGACATGTAAGGACATGTGCAAATAAGCCCTTTTTCTGCTTATTATAATAACATCTGAGCATTCCACAAACCTCAGTACAAGATCTATTTATGCTCCCAACATCCATGCTCAAGTGCAGAAGAATAGCATTATTATGTCACTTTACTAATATAAAAATGAGGTATTAAGTGATTCACTGAAGATTTCTCCAAAGTTATTGATAAGGAACAAAACCCAGATGTCCTTAAGGACATTTGATAAACAGAAGGGCAAGGTGACTAGCCCACTTGTCAGGCTCACAACTGCAGCTCTTGCTTTCAAAACATGCTGGACAGAGGCACACAAATTACTTTCAAACACAGTATCACTTGATACCCTTAAAGGAAATGTTTTCTTCAAAACAAGTGTCAAAATGTATTGGGTTCAGGCTTCCTTTGAACTGAGGCAATCACAGTCTCAATTTCTTCCCTCCTTCCCCCACCTGCCTTTTTTTTTTCCCCCAATATCTACGAAGCTGTCTTTTCCTCACCGCTCTCTGAACACGATCTTGGACAGTATTAAGTGAGAGATCATTTCCAAATACCAATTCAGCAGAACCTTCAGCTGCAAAACATGCTATGTTTTCACAGTACTCAATTTCAAAAGGATGAGGAGAAGCAGTAGGACATGATAGTAAAAGATTATTAACTTAATGACACTGTAGAAGAAGCTAAAGGAAATGAGTTTAACTGGAGAAGTGAAAGATAAGCTCCACAAACAAAATAGGAACCAAAGTGCCTTCTGCGATGCTCAGATAGTCTGCATTCCCATGGTGAAAGCAGTTCCCTAAAGTTCCTGGCTTGTTACTGAACTGATAGAACCTATGAATAAACAAACTTTATATTTGCTATTCATCACACAAATGTGCAATGCAGAAAGTGAGCATACTTAACCACTAATCTACATCTTTGTAAGAAGTCAAAGCTACAAAGTAAGGAGTTAAAATATAATTTTTATAACTGTTGCATTTGTCTTTGCTTTTCCTTTTGGTTCCTTCTTCTGACGTTGCTGTGACATGTGGCACACTGCACTATGATCAGCTTTAGTATAACAATTCAAGAAACCTGATGAACTCAGCTGTAAAGGATAGGCTCAAAGTGTGACACAAGTTTCTGGCACGAGACTAGGCAAGCTTGATCACAACGATTTGCAAAGAGAAATATGAAAGGTATCTTACCACTGTGAATGTCTCCAGTTCCTGTTCTTGTTTTTCTGTCTTCTCCAGTGGTCTATATCTCCTGCAAAGACAGGTGGAAGATTAAAAAAAAAAAAATTACCAACGATTTGTTTACTTTAGCGATCTCTCCTTACAGGAGATGGTTTCCTAGAACAGATTTGTTTTGAGTGTAGCATGTGTGGTCAAGAATGGATCTAATAATGAATCTTAGACAAATGCCTAAGCTTGTACGGCAGTGAGGATAAGGTAAAAACTGGTAAGGACATATGTCAGCATTCACACACATTGACCAAAGCAGCAAATGAATGATGAATGCTTATTTTCACACAGCAATCTCATATTTAAACTCAGACTAGTCAGCACACTGGGATAGTACCTTACATTCAAGGTACCTGAGCTGCAAATAAACCTTAGATAATGCAAATTGTTCTACCTAGGAAAGCAAGATGAAGTAACTCACTGGTGACTAATTCAATCCCTCTGAACAGCACCAGCATAGCATCAGTGTGACCATCCTCTAACAAGCAACACGATTAGCTCAAGAGCACTAACTGAGCTGAAACAAAGTGAAGCCCAAAGACCAACACCAGCACTTCACCCACATGACAAGGCTTTTGCTTTACATATAGATTTTAGAGTAATTCTCCCCCAAAGTTAAGAGCATACACTGATGGATAGAAACTCACTTCCTCATTTCACTGTTTGGAAAAAATAAAGGACTAGAATTAATAGCTAAATTTTGTCCTCTCCTCTACAGCAAGAAGGCAGTCTGCAAATTCAAACACGTGTGCAGGATGTTATTTCTAGCCGCCACTCAAGGCAGGCACACTGGTCCTTGTTTGCTTGGGAATAAGATCTGTAAAGCAGACTCTCCAGCTAACCCCAGAACTATCACATCACAGTTCTGAATATCCCAGTCACTGAAATCAGCCTCTCTTAAGCCAATACAAATGGTTTCCCTTAGCAATTTGAGTTCTTCCTTCTGCATTAGAAAATATGTGACTATTTCATTTATGCTTTTTAAAACCACATTTTCCCAAAGATTACAGCAAAGCAAGGAAGTCCTGTCAGAATCACAGGTTTATTTTAAAGCAAGGTAGAAGTTCTTAATTGCTTCTGCATCTGAAAGAGCCAGGTGTTTCCTGAGGCACTTCACCCAGCAAAGCTTCCCAAACATAGGCTCTGACAGCTTAGGTCCTAAAGTTCACTGCAATCTAAACACATATTACTGCATGGCTTGCTGAATCACAGTTATGTTCAGAATAAAAGAGATGAATGGAGCAATTTAAAATGTGATGCTCTGCTGAAGAAATACAAGTATTCACACATGTAATGACACTGAAGAGCAGTTCTGGGTGTCAAATACATACAACAAGCGCAGATTTGAGAGCTGAAAACAGAGAGGCAGGAAACCTGGTGATAGAAGCACACTCACTAACATGCTTTTGGCAGAATATTCATCCTATGGGCCCTATTGGCAATTTGTTCTTTGATGCAAAGACAAGACTTGAGCCTTTATTCCCTTCAAAGAGACACAAAAAAAAAACCAATCCCTTTTGCCTAATGAACACTTGAGACTGTTCTGTAAAAGGCTTGGTAGTTACTGCATTTCTTAGGAAAAACATGGGTCTCTATCTCCTTCCAGTAACATCTGTAGTCTGCAGGAGGTATTTTTAGGACTCTGAAAGATCAAACCATGCGCATTATTGTACAGAGAAATCCTAGCTATTCTTCCCCTCCCCCTCACACAGCACACTCCCTGCTAAATCTCAGTTTTGTTTTCCCTCAAGCCAAGTTGTGGAAGAGATTCCTTTTCAACATCAGTGGAAAACTAAAATCTGAAAACCAAATGGGAAGAAGTATACAACTTCAAATACATATACATATTTTTTTCTTCCCTGATCAATGACTTCTGACAATTTCTGCCCTTATGAACTTAACAAAACATTAACGACTACAGCAACAGGTAATCACAGAAGTCCATTCTTGATGTGGCCTTAGGTATGAAATATGGTCACTGGTATGAAATTAAAGTTAGAACTGTGCTACTTGTACTTCAAAGGTAGTTATTTTTAAAGATTTTAAACAGACATAGGAACAAAAGCAAATAATTGAAGTCAAAAGTCTTTGTTTTGAACTACTACACAAAAAAGACAATAAGCTACATAACATATGTAAAATCTATAAAAAAACGTTATACTGGATGTTGGAAAGATTCTTTCTTCCCAAATGTTACATCTGTCAAGTTTGATCAAATGAGATCATGAGATGCAATACCTTGGGGGGGGGGGGAAATCATAAGGAACATCTCTCCATAATTTGCTACCTTCCGATTCATCAATTTGTCCTCATTCTATGTTCCATGACATAATATTAAAGAAAATGTTATGCAGGAAATAATGACTCAAGGGAAATGAAAGGAAATTAAGAGTACATGTACAACAGTTAAAAGGAACCTTATTTTCTTTGATACTATATAAGTGAAATACTGCATCTTCAAGTCTGCAAATGTTTAAGACAATTTCTCTACAAAAGGAAAAGGTCAATTCTTGCAATCATAGGTTAAAGTGATTTTTTATTTTCACACACACAAAAAACAACCCTCAAGTAGGAAACGATGCAACTTTGCAGATGAAACGAACACTTCAAGAATAGTAGTCCATATCTCTTGATGGCAAATCTATGGCTGATGAAGGCCATGCGTACAGAGAAGACACCATTAAATACCTCCTCAGAACCTTAAAAAAAAAAAAGCCAAAGTAAAGAAATCATGGAAGAAAAAAAGTACATATTCAGATATCACATCCCCAGACCTCATATCTGTGAGGAACAAAAGTGCCAAAACTAAACATAAGCCAGATAAAAAGTAGCAGGAATCAGTGCTCATCACAGTTTTCCAGCCTTGGAGAATATACAAATGAATCAAAAACTTGAATCTCTTCCACCTTGGACTCTGATCTCTTTAACAGCTAGCTAATCCTAGTACTAATGTGACACATTACACACACGAACACCAGAACTACTAATATAAAATTTAGACCAAAACACTAGTCCACAGCGATGTGTGCCTTAATAGTTCTAGAGAGCAGACCCAAAAAATCCATGAGCTGCATAAGACTTTGGATAGGAGTCTTTACCTTTGATCAGCTTTCTTTCCACTTTTGAAGTGACAAAAAAACCAACCAAAAAACTCTAATCACTTCTGATGCCTAGCTCTGATCCCTTAACCTGAGGTTTCATTATACACCTGCCACATAGGAGAGCCTGAACACTGAACACCACACTCTGCTGATTCCACTGCAGCCCTATAAGCCTTCTGGATAGTAACAGTAAATATAACCTTCAGCACCTCCTTTCCTGAGTAAATAACCTAAATGCAGCTCAAAAGGTGTTAAGTACAGCACGATGACAAAGGTCAGTGCTGAAGGAACCTGTAGTGTGAAGAATGAGTCCACAAAAGGCAGGGAACCTTCCATCACATGCAGACATGACGAAGTAAAGAGGTTATTTACAGTCTGTTGTTACAAAAAAAAAAAAAAAAAGCATGACTCAGTTGAGAACTTTGGCATTATGTTTTTTTGAACATTTTTTGTTTTTAGCTTTTTGGCCTGAGCTTGTACACCAAACACACATTCCTAACTGCCAGTGCTCAATTGTTTAGCACCTGGAAAGCAAACTTTGGTACCCTTTATAATTCACTAAACCTTAAAGACATTTAGTGCCAGCCTTACGCTCAGCATGAACTGCCAGCTCTGATGCAGCCAATACACGTGGTGCTCCTTGTCTGCCACTGCTAACCTTCAACACAACTGCGAGACTGCTGTTTTGCATCTCAGTACTCCATCATTTAATAACATCCCCCAAAGTCAAACTGGCTCCCGTGATGTCTCATTTTGTGTGCTGAAGTTTCTAGCTCCTGCCAGGGAATGCAGCCTTAAAGATACTCAGCAGGATCCAGCTGCTGAGGATAATTCATCTCAATGCTTAATATCTGCATTTCTTACAAAAAGAAAACTTGCATACAATTATAATGCAGCACAAGCTCCCTGAGTAAAACTATCTTCTATCTGGTATTTGCCAAAGATTTTATAGCAAAAAGAATCTGTTGACTTTAGGATTGGGAAACAACCAAATAAAAGCCGGACTGGACCAGTTCCTACACCACATTTCTGTCCAGCGACACAAGCATGATAATAATACCTCAGTAGGGCAAAGGATAGGATCCATGTTCAGCACTGATCCAATCCAGGCAGGAACTACAGTAAATGAAGAGCAGCTGCAACAAGGGAGAAAACCTATAAATGCTGTGTGGTCTTGCTCTTGAAGGCTCTCACAGCAGAAAGCAAGCAACGCAATGCAGAGATACAGCTGGCATGGCTTCAGTTCCAGCCAGCATGTGATAGCACAGTTTAAAAAACAGACGAGCTCTGCTGTTCACTGTTGAGTTTTAGAGGACTTGAAGATCAAGAATTCTGTCCTTTTTTCCATGTGAAACTCTGTCTGGTACTGTGGGAGCTCTGAGATGAACTAAAGCACAGGTGGTTTGCTTTTCAAAAAGAAGTCCACATTGAAAAGTCTGCAAGTACCTTTATTCCCCTAACAGTGATATGTCATTATTTTAGGCCATTATTCCTAATAACTCAACAGCGGCCACCATTTTCATCTCAAAGGCCTAACCATTTTCCAACTAACCAAAATGGAACTGGAACAGACCTGGAACAAAGAAATATGCGAGCTGCATGACACCAGAAAAACACCATACAGTTATTACACCTATTATCTCAGTACATGTGAAACCACTCTTAGAAGTTGCCAGTCAAAAGTACACTATAAATGCAAAGTTGTTAGAGGACTGGGTTATAGGAACTGCTAAAGCACCTTCTCTCAGACAATTCATGTTAGGCAACACTTGGAATTTCTGCTGCCTGCAACAATTGCTGCCTGTTCCCTACAGCAGCCATACTTCTGACAGATCCTTCCACAGTTGGGCATATTTACATAGATGTGGGACATCTGTAAGTCAGCAAGAGAAGGGGGGGGGGGGGGGGAAATCCCCAGTTATTATTTTTAATTCCCCACTCTCAGAAACAGTAAGAGAGCTTCTGTGACCCATTCAAGGCAAACAGTTGATGACTTCAGCAGATCTATTGAAAGCTCTTTTCACTACTTAGTAGCAAACTCATCTACACATAAGAATTCCCAAGATGAGATTTCTCAGGAAACAACTGCAATAAAAAAGAAAAAGAAGCAAATAAATAAAACAATTAGTTAGCAGCATATAATACCATCTCAGATTTGTAAAATCTTTCAGCCCAAATATGGTATTTTTCATTTGACAGATTTTTCCATGGGGCAAAGGTAACAAAAGAAAAACTTACCATGCACCTATGCTACACCGAATTCCCAGTGTCTATGTGCTTTGTCAGGATCAGCTATCTGGACTGGAGATGAAAATCTGCACTGAAACAGATGAGCCCATGCATCAAAATTATAACCCTAGGGGCAGGAAACTGAAGCTACACTCTGAAGGACACAAAATCCTCAGCCAAACAGTCACAAAAGTTCTTTATTATCATTATTACATAAAATAGACTCTCACACATTCCAAGCTAAGCTTCATCCTTTTTCCCACCCTCAACAGAGGATGTGCATAAAGTATATCTAAAAGGCAGTCTCTTGGCCATAGGTAGCAAGACTGCTTGACAGCACAAACCATTATTTGCTGTTCCTTACTTTTAGCCAGGATCCTAGTTTCTGAATTTGATGAGTTCACACAGAATCCTAGAAGTAGTCCAATGTACTGAAAAAACATATTTAAAATAGAAAGCCTTTACAAGCAGCCAAATGGAATACTTGAGACAAAGAAAAGACCATTAAAGAAGCTACAGAGGATTTACAGTTCTGTTTTGTTTGGATCTGTACAGTAGACCAGTCCATAAACAGAAACTTAAAAAAAAACACACCAACATTTGCTTCATTTTATTTGAGAGTTGTGGGAATGCCAGTAACTAAGCAACATCACAAAGCTGGAGAACCCTAGTTAAGACAATCACTGATGCCCCGACGAGCCAGGATACATTCAGTGCAAAGTGGGAACTCAACTTCTATAGACTTCAGCAGATCTGAGAAAACTGAGATTATGCACACTCTGTGGACTCGACAGATCTCCCATACCTCTGTGCAAAAACCACCTTCTCTTGGCTGAGTTCTGCTGTCACTTCAAGTCCATTGTGAGTTTAACTTGCCAATTTTGCACAGTGAGAGGCCAAGCTGCAAGAGCAAGCTTTTCTGGCAAACGCGGGAAAACTCAGAGAAAAAAATAAATAAAAAGTGCCTCAGACAGCCTAAGTGTTGACAAGTTAAAAATAATCACTGCAGATTTATTAGAAAATTTAGCACGGACTTGTCTAAATATACATATCTTAGCTCACACAAAATTATCTTAGAACTAATTCTAAAAGAAGATAGGAAAAAAAATGGAACTACCAAAAAAATAACAATGTCATTTTCTGGGCAGAAACTATCCTCCCATTCGCTTCCAGTAAATCAGAACAATTAAGCATTTTACTGCTTCTGCGATTAATGACAGCTGGAATACCTCATTTCCAATTAACGTGCAATCACCACTGTTTTCAAACTGGCACATCCTCCACATAATCTGTCTTCAGTCTCCCAACAGAAGGACAGAAACTGTACTTCATACTTTACACACTAAAATGAAATTAGTCACACCCTCTCTATCAAATATTCTTTTCCCAGCACTTGATGAAGGATTTTTTTTTCAGCAAACAAAACCAAACCAGACACTTTCTCAGTAATGACACCCATGTATATATGTTTCTAGACAGCCATAGTCCGACAATAAAAGCATTTTCATGACACTTTTTGAAAGAAATTGGTGAATTGCTTACCTAAATAAACAGGAGGCAGAGAAAACATCTGAATCTATGTGCCTTTAACTGAGTGAAGTACAATTTTAGGAGACAAAAAGGGTACCTAGCGAACATAATCAGTGAGTGGTGTATAATGAATGCGCTTTAGAGCTCTCTCATAGCTCTAAAACAGAAGGATCAATTTGTACGTCAAAACAGACACTTCATGGGAATGACACACGAATAACAAAATAAGCCCCAAAATTTGGGGACAGTCTTCTCATATAGGAACTTATTGCTTCTCTAATTATTTAAAGGCCAACTTGGTCTTCAGATAAAATGCTTGCGCCAATCGAGTCAAAGGCCTTTTTTTTTTTTTCTAAGATTTTTTTAATGCATTACAAACGCTTTTTATGAAAAGGGCATTTTACATGGGATGCAGTTGGAGGAGGAACAATTACTTTAATCCCTCAAGTTTAAAAATGGAAGCAGATCGTAATGTTACAATGGGATGGAAAGTAGTGAGCTAATAGCAAAGTCTTGAACTACAGCAAACGAGAACAAGCCCGAACAGCAACCGCAGATGCAGAAATAAAGGAAAAGAGCAGCTTACTTTTCAAAAGCCTCAGGTAGGCAGGAACTCCAGTGAGGAATACTCTCACCTCCACTGCCAACCCTTAAATGAGGTCTGGGAAGGGAGGTGTACCCTGGATCCACCCCTTCTGGTCACTCATGCACCTGAGCTCCCCTGCATTGGCCCTGCCTTCCTACCAGGTGCTCAATCACTACTTCAGGCCATGACTTAGCATTTCCGTTACAGAAATGAAGGCAAAACTGTTGTTCTTCATTGTGTTAAGCCTTCTTCTACAAAGAAAACCAGCTCTGGTTCTCAACAATCAATACTGGAACTTCCAGAAAAATTCGAAGTGCAGGCTTTTGGTCATAATCGACCTGTTGCTCCCTGCCCTCAAAACAAATACGCCGTAAATGCACAAGAGAAATGTGAGCTATGAAAGAGCATGATGCATAACACTGTCCCTCTAAGGAAAAAATGTGAAGCTGCTGATATATTCTTCAGCACTGATTTCTATTCTAACACTATTCTTCAGCCTTATGGTTAAGTAATAGAAATTTAAAGACCACTGAGTTCTAGACATATCTGAATACAATAATAGAGTTACTTACAAAAAGAGTTTTAAAAATGCTTAGAAATAAGACAAAATTAACCATAAATTCCAAAAGATTACCAGAAATACCAATAGCAAGTCCTTCTTACACACCTGGCATTTAAATAAGAAGATACTTCTGGAAACGTAACCTTTCCTTAGGATAACGCCTTGACTTAAATCTGACTACTGTACTATCAAGAAGGGTAAGGGATGGAGCCACTGAAGAACAAAACAAACCCCAAGCCCCCAACACCAAAAAACAATTATTCTAAACACCAGTTCAGAAAGTGACCAAGGCAAAGTGCCAGATGAAAGGCAATGCAGCCAGGGCTGGAGAGGACCTGCATACTAGGCTGCTTAACAAGCAGTACACAAACCACAGAGAGTTGATCTAGGCATTGCACTGCTCCTAGCACTTACAGAAACATTGCCTATGACATGGAATTGCACAGACATTTTTGTAACATGAAAGACACTCTGTACATTCTCCAAAGCAAGACCTTTGGAGACTTAGTGTTGCTCGTTTCTCACAGAGGAATGTTCACATTTGTCAGTGATCACACAAATGTTATCAGTTGGCTGCTAACATGTAATGGAGAGGACTCTGTGAGCAGTCTTCTTGGCTTCTACTTTCAAGAAATTCTGACTATTTCTTCACGTATCTTCAAACAAAGTCTTCCACACAAATTATCAGTTTGGATTAATTAATCCCTTTGAGTCCAACACAGCAACTTCAAAGTTAAAAAAAAAAAGCAGAAATATTTAATTCTAATAAGCAGCAACAGCAAACAAACCCTAAATTTCAGCAAATGCCCCAAGTATGGAAACAGCACTCCAAGCAACACAGGAAGACAGGAACATGCCAAATTTTATGTCCCGTTTCCCCTTCCATTGATCCTGATGTAAGATCAAGCTGTGGGACAGTAAATCTGGTCAACCCTTCTAGGGAGGAAGCAACACAAAAATTTAAAATTGTGACGTAAAAAAAAGCATTCAGTGTTAGACTGGAGTAAATGATATAATCTCTTTACATCCTGATGCATGACAAGAGTGAAGGATACACACTTCACAGAATTCCTTATAGCGCATATACTGAAAATCGTACCTAGCAGAATTCAGGTAGTGCTGAGCATGAGTGGCTCGTACATTTCCACCCTGCTCCCATCATCTGACAGCTCTGCAGACACTTTCTTTAACTACACACAATTTGTATGCTTGGTTTTGCTGGGCTGTACATCTGTGGTTCTGTGTGTTTTAAAACAAACCAATCAGCTTCCACTCCTGGACATGTACCTTTCTACACCCTTATTAATGTGGTGGCTAAACAGTTTATGTCCTATACCTTGAGTCACCCATCTTCTGTTCAAGAGCCTATGCGTCCCTACCTCTTCCATTTCAATTGACAGCATAATCCTTCCTAAAGTTCCTGTGTCAGCGCTGCAATCTGAACACGTCCAAAAAATGCAGGGAAGACCCTTTCTAAAGATTGTAAACTAGCAGAAGTTCACTTCTTTTATGGAGTTCAAAACTTTTTTTTTCCTCAGTTAAAAAAATAAATCAGCACACTCAACAGGAAGGACCCTAAAGCACGCTGGCTGCCAGCTGGCACCAGCTCCAGTGGTTTCCCCATGCCGTCCACAGTGCTGGCAGAAGAAATGCGGTCTGCAAGAGCACTGCTTTAACACATGACCTTTAGAGTCCTACCTTAAGAGTTCAAGATTTCAACATGAGCTACCATCTCTAGGACTTCTGGTATTGCAGGAAATGGCACTGACTATGATGCTGTTTGACCACTTCCCCCTGTGACATCATTTTGGAAGAGCAGGGCTCTAAATTCTCTGGCAGTTCACTGAGGATACAAAGCCTGATGGGGCAGAGCTCAGCTCAGACTAAGCACTATATTGTGACACAAAACATCCTTTTTCTTTTTTTTGTCATAAGTAAAGATAATCTGCAGGTTTGTGTTTTTTCTAGTCAACAGAAACTTATTAATATGAGTCTTAGCAGGTGTCTAAAGAAGACTCATTTTCAATTTCGAGAGAGCACACTAAAATAGTGAATGCTTTAAGAGTGTGATATTCAGTGTATTTAATAATTGCATTTACTTTGCTTTGTTCCTTTGATATGATTCAGTATAGTAATTACTTACCTTTACACTGCAACTACAAGGTGATCCCTCTTCTGCTTAACAAATGCCTTGCAATAGCTTAATTAATCTGGTTTTACTCTTTGGCAACTCTCATTAAAAAGCATCAGCAGAAACCATTCACCTGCACTCCGATCTTCAGAGTTCCTGACTGCATGCAAATCCAATTAAAACTTTCTGTACTCATTACTTCTGAAAACCCAGCATGAGGATGGCAATGAGAAGTTTCCCACCTTTCCTTATTTGCAGGAGAACATGCAAAGAGAATAAAAATGATTAGGGCCAGATATGATGTAACTTGAGAAGGAAATCATGTTAAAACCCTAACATGGGAACATCAGCTCAGCCTATTAGCCATGAGAAGAAGGAGAACTCATCATTCTTTGTCAATGAATGGCAGCGCAATACATCAATTTACATTCACAACCATCTGTTGCCAAATTAGGCAGCAGCAGAGTGACTTTCCAGAATGCCTAACTGTCTGCTCTTGCTCAGAATTTCCTTATTTTTGTAGGCTTAGCCTATTTATTAAAAAAAATAAACTAAAATGCTTCACATTACTGAGCGCTATTCATCTCAACTCACTCAGTGGACTGTGAGCAACCTCAGAGCTGCCAGAAGTTTCAGGACCATTCACTACAGAAGCACCAGAGCACTCCAGCAAAAGAAAGCACACTGTTCCGCAGCTGCCTCCCATGCGGTATTCCCACACAGAGCCAAACTCCCACTCACATCAGAAGTGCTGCAAAACTGCTAACATAGCTAAAGCGCTGACGAGGCCTAAGAGGGAAACATCCCTTCCTCAGGAACTGAGCTGCAGAGGACCAAGATTTTATTTATTTCAGATGCACAAAGGGCTTATAACTCTGAGAGGAAAAAGCTACAAGGTCACGCATCGCACTGTGATGCAGACTCAATGTCACATCACTGACACTTCAATTGTTACAGACATCTTGTACCAAAAATAGCAATACAACAAAGACAGCAGAAATTAATTGAAATACTAAAAAGATCATAAGACAAGATACAGAAGTAACACCAGTATCACAAACATAGAACTTCACTAATGCTGATGGTTTCCTGTATGAAGCACGTGCCAGATAACACAGAACACCATCCATAGCCCCTTTTCACACAAAGATAAATACCAGAGAGCAGATCTTCTGCTATAAAGCTCACTGCCTGCTCAGCAAAAGGTTTCCCCCAAAACACCCCCAAGCCCTGATCTTGCGTTACCATCACACAGAAAAGGCATTTGCTGTAATCCCCCCCATTTTTACCATCACCTCACAAGCTCCCATTCCCACTGGAGTACCTCAACAGACATAGCTGGGAACCTGGAGCCCTCTGGCTGACGGTGTATCTTCCAGACCCCAGGAGCTTCCGCTCTCACTACAGGTCTTTGCAACCACCAGGCACTCTCTTTCTACAGCCACAGCAGCTGCTCTAGTTCATTTGTATTTGCCTCACTTTGCAGACGTCCTCAGGTACCACTGGAAACAGTACCGAGCTGAAGCACGGTAAGACAAGATATGCATCTGATACGAGAGACGATATTCCAAACCCTTTCTGCAGATCTTGTCTTCACGTTCCTGATGTGACTGCCTCTCTGTTCACCAGATGCATCATGCCACACTTTCTGGCTTCCACCGTGCTTGTACACAATGTAATTTGGCTGTGGAGGAAAAAGCTCAGAAATTCTTAGGGGATTTCCACGAGAAATAGATTTCCTTTGTCTAGTGCAGTAGCAAAGAAGCTCCAGTACATGGAAAGCCGCAGGAGTTGTGAAAGACTCTCCATTTGAGTGCTGTGCAAGCACTCTGCCTTCATGCTATCACTTCCCTCATCAGCTCTACAGCAAGGAATGCAAGCTCTGATCATAACACTGAAGCACAAATTCGTGCCAACAGCTTACACTAGCCAGCTCAAAACAATCTACAGTCAGCACTAAGTTATTATTGGAAAGCAGCATTACAAAAAAGGCAACACTTTCTTCAGACCAAGTCTGAGTCCTAAATCAAATTCCATAAAGACTAGTATGAACGCATGAAGTAGTTATTGCCCCCATCAATACAGTGTGACAAGTCCCACAGTGATGGCATTTTGACTCTTGTAGGTTTTTGTTTGGCTACTACAAAGCACAGTCTCTGAACACATTCCCAATTTGCCTGAGTGCCACAATACCCAGATGGCCGTGTAAAGCTTTTAGTGCGTTTAATTGTGCACCAACCATCACACACACAATTCATTTAAATATTAAAAGTGGATAGTTCAAAAGAAATAGAAAGCGCACACATGGGATATATATGTAAACCACTGCAATCTGAAAAATGTTGTTTACGTGTTATGAAGAAGTAACTCAGTCTGAAATGACCCTCTGAGTTTATGCTTGAACTGACAGTCATCTGAAGCCCAGATACTCTTTATTGGTTGTTGCATCTACACTCACAAGGCCTCAAGTCCAGTCTCCCACACCATTAGCTGCCATCACGCATCAGCCCTCAGCGGCAATAAAAGCTGTGTGCTTCCCTACGCAATGGAGAGCACACCTGCAGACCTCTTGGTGCTGAAGCATGAGGACAAGTTCTGCACATATTTCTAACAAAATCAACCAGGATCCACAAGGGTTACCATCATGGAGAAAAACTCATAGCACAAATACTATCTTCTGATGCTGCTCCAGGCAAAGTTCAGTAAACACTGTGAATCCACGCACAAGACTCTGTGTGAGGCTGGGGTAACGGCCAGCCGCCCTGAAGCAGAGGGTATTCATTCTGAGGCACAGCCAGGCAGACAGGACTCACCAGCACCAAAGGATAACAGCGCAGTGAGACTGCATTACTGCCACGACACTAGTAGCAGCTCCTTCAGTGCTAACTCAGAACGCAGCCCCAGCTTTACAGACCAGTAGCATCTTTGGGAAATCATACTCACTGTCTGCTCAGCCACCTGTACACAATCAGATAAGACTGCTTGCCACCACACCAGCCAGCTTACAGGAACACAGTCCATGGAAACAACGGGTTTAAGTTGCCTACCAGTTAATTGAAAAAATAAAAATAATTAAAACAAAAACAGAACAAAGCCAAACAGACTTTTAGCCAATGAACATAAAAATAAATAAAATTACAGCAGCTTACACAGACCAAAATCTGTCTCCAGCTCTGAGCAGCATCACACAGGTATTCACACATGGGTGAAGCTTATTTTTGCCCCTTCACTTCTTACCCTTTTCAATACTCGGAAGATTAGATCCACCAGTAATTTAAAGTCTGGGTACAGTACCCAGCCATAGGCATCTTTTCAGCCAGCAAGCCACTAGAAAGGGTGCTGAAAGGCCTATTATAAAGGCCAATCACCATCCTTTTCTTGAATGACCACATGAAAAATCAGTAACCATTCCACAATACATTGAAAGGGCCTTTTGTCTGAAGGAAAAGGACTAGAGTCACAAAGTATTGCAGATTCATTTGTAACTCATGCTTTTAAAAGAAACTGTATAGCTTCGCTTAAGAGAAACCAAAAAAAGAATAAGCTTCAAAAATGTTATGCCACAAACCTTTCCTAGTATGAGTATACCAAGTGTATTTTTAGATTAATCTCTCTGCATTCCCAAAGGATGGACAGGCATTCTATAGTAGATGTTTTACAAGACGAGTTGAAAATAAACACAGAACTTGGACTTTATTCCAGATTCCTATTTAGAATCTGCAGCACTAGTTGCCTCATCTAAATAGAGAAATCACTGGAAGCATTTTAAGCACAACATCCGGGAAAAGTATAATTGCACCAGGATAATAACTGAAAGTACTGTGACTGCTGTTTAATAATCACTTGGTAATAGAGCAGATTTCCTATGGTGGCCTCCTCATTAAAAAGAGTTTTTTCCCTAACTGAGAAACCAGCATTTGACTCTCAACTAATTCTGATGTCTGTTTCTGAAGTCTACCACAAAAACAGGGGTCAGTTACGTCTGATGGCTTTGCACAAGTAGGGAAACGTTCACTTCCCCCTCCACCCCAATCACACTGCAGCTCTGAGGCCGTACATGCGAATGCACGCACACCCAAGATGGAATTCACATGTATGATCTCATTACAGAGTTTCAAAACAAGTCTCACACAGACAAACTTTCAGCAGGAAATACATTGGAGGCTCATAAGCAAAAACAGATTTCTTCTAATCCATATGCAGAACTAGGGGAATTACAGCACATCTACTCAGACCCAGAAGTCACAGCTGTTAGACCTGCCCTCTTCACCCATCCGCTCCACCCACGTGCTGTGAAAGGAAACGGTCAGAAATTTTGGTTTTCACTCCACAGCATCGCAGATTTCACATTCCTCATGCTCTCACAACCTCTCCTGAAACTAAGCGATATGTTTTGTGCACCCTACTGATGAAGACTTCAGGTGTGAGATGGATGCAGCTTTCCCTACCATCCTATCCACTCACATCAAGAGAGGAGCTGGGCTTTGCTGCAGTACCATACGGCACCACCAGGGCCAAAGGCTTGGCTGCAAGAATCACAAACAATGGCACTTTCAAACATTCAAACAGAATAGCTTGGCTGGAAGGAACCTCCCAAGATCATCTAGACCAACTGTGAAGTATACATACACTGGCAACAGAAGTCCTGGCATGCCAAATATACCTGCAAGTGAAGTACATCACTGTTTATCACCCCCAGGACAGCGAATGCAGAGACAGAACAATGCTGCGCTGTCCTTCTGAAGCTCAAGGTACTCAGAAAGAAACAGGTGGGAATTCTGCAGCCCCCTGCTAATCTCAGGGAAGTTTAGAGTCAAGTTCTTTGATACAATAATTCTTGCAAATAACTATTAGCAGGAGGAAGGTGACAGACCTTCCTACCTGAAACCCACGCTAAAACAAAGCCACTTTGCTACTGAAGTTCACCATCTCACATCTTTTGTACAGGAAGGAGAAAACAAAGAGAAAACTGGTGAAGCACCTGAGAAAGGGCAGAAAAGGCAGGAAGGTGGAGAAGCACAAGGATGGGGACATGTTTCCACAGAGCAATACAGACAAACCTTTAATATTATCTACAAGTTAATTACAGTCAACAACTAGTTGTTTTTCTCCCCTTGATCTCTGCACAAAGACTCGCCACCTTCTGCTCCTAACTGTTACACATTTTCCTTTATAACCCTCCATTTCAGGGTGAGAAGTGGAGTTTGGTCTTTCCACCACTTCAGATAGTTTTTAGGCAACGCCTGAGCATTTCTTTCTACCTTGGATGACTAACATTGTTTGACAATGTTCAAAGACCTCTAAGGCCTGGGCCCTGAAAACACACAGTTAAATACAGGGCCCAGAATGACAACAGAAATAACGCATGGGTAAAATGGAATGCAAATACAACGTGGGGGAATTAATAGCTATAACTACTGACAGGCATGGTGGCTTTGCTAATTCTAGTATTGATACAAAGAGCTCAAAGAACATGAGAAATGAAGTTTTAAGGCACTGTAATCTTGCGTTCTCTCTTAAAAACAGACCCAAACCATAAAGTTAGTTTCTGGGCACAAATTTCCTTCACATTTGGGAAAGAGTCACAGCCTTGTTACCGTTTCCTTGAGAAAGACTAGGAAAGAAAAAATGATCCAGATCGAAAAACCAAACCTTCTCCAGCACAGACAGTACTAAAAGTCACACAACACAAAGACCCTCATGCACACATTCCTTCTTTGGGTAAATTAAGTTCAGAACAGCTGCCGTGGTCATGGCTGTGGAAGCAGATCCTTTGGGTAAGGGCAGTCCTGAAAACATTTCGAAGGGTATTTAACTTCCTTCATCCTAATCACAACGCTTTCTTAAGCAAGAAGTTTTCCAGAGTAGTGACCTTGCCCCATTATATGTTTATACAGCACCTGACACAGTATAATGGTTATCTTGATTGGCATCTCGTTACATTTAACAGAGCTTGCTGTTCTCCTAAAGGGCCAAATTCTTTCAGCTCCTGTATCGCAACGTGTCGGGACAACACTCACCCCAGCAGCAGCGTTCAGCTCCAGCAGGCTGCAATGGAGCCTCACAAAGCTCAACCTGCTCCAACCTGGAAACCATCCCGTGTTTACATGCTTTGACCACATCCACAGAAAGAAGCGTGCCCAGGGCGCAGCGCCCTGCTCAGGGCAGCTGGAAGGCTCCATCCAGCTAGCAGCATTCAACAGGTCACTGCTCACACGGCTCCACTCACGGCCAGCGCAGATCCGTCCCTGGTCAGCCTTGACATTTAGCATGCAACATTCTTTTGCGCTCTGTATTTACCAAGTTTTTAGTTTAACCCCCTTGAATAATTGCATTTCGAATAAAAGGGAGAGAAACGCTTCATAACATACACAGGGAATTCAAATCAGAAAGTTACCAGAAAAGAATTCTCACAAAAGGACGACAGCTCCCTCAAAGCACAAAAAGCTTCATGCGTTTCCGAGCCAGAATGAATCAAACCGATCCAGGGAACGTGGTCTGGAATGAAACGGACAGATTTCCAGCGGCAGCTCTCAGCTCTCCCAAGGAAAGCAGCCTGCTAGCGATTCACACCGCGGGGCGGTGGGGCAGAGGGCGAGGAAGAGGCGTACGCGGCTGGCTCACAGCTGAGCCAAGGCAGCGCTGCACCGTGCCACAGGGTGACACGCAGCCAGCTCTCCCGCTACCGGCAAACCGCACACCTAACGCCCGAGTAGCGCGGGCACCGTGAGGGAGGCAGCAGGCGTTAAAGAACAACCGCCTCCGTCACCTCAGGACGGAAATCGACAAAAGAAACCCTTCAGCATTCGCGCAGGGACAGCAACGAGGACGCAGCGACCTCGGCCCGTGTCAGCCGCCGCCGCCGCCGCCGCCGCCGCAGCGCTCCCCAGCGCGTGCGAAAGCGCGAGGCAGCGCTTCAGGAGCGCCCGCGGCGCCGAGGCAGCCGGGGCTGAAGGCTGCGGCCGGCAGCAGCCAGCACCGCGCGCCCGGGAGCGGTTAATCATTGACGGCCGGAACGGAACGGCGTACGACGCCCAACGGGACCGCGGGAGGGAGGGCGGCTGCGGGCAGAGCGGGGCCGGGCCGAGCCCCGCCGCGTCCCCCTGCCGCCGGCCGAGCGGCCCCGGAACGCTCGCCTCCCCGGCCCGGCGGCAAGAAACTCCGGGCGGGCCTCCTCAGAGCCGCTCCCGGGTCCCGCCGCGCAGGTGCCGAGAGGAGAGCGGGGCACCGTCTTACCTCGCGGCGGCCGGGCCGTAGAGCGGGAGGAAGGCAGGCTGCGGCGGCCGCGGGACGCTGCGGCGGTGCGGCCGCCCGCCGGGATACGCCTCGCGCCCCTCCCCGCACGCGCGCGCCGCCCCGGGCCCGCCCCGGTAACGGCCGCCGCCCCCAGCAACGGCCGCGCCGCGTGCCCCGGCCCGCGGGTGCGCGGTGTGCGGGTGGCGCCGCGGCCTTCCCGCCGCCCGAGCGCGCCCCTCCGGCACCGCACGTGCGCTCCAGAAGAGCTCGAGCGCTTCTCGCCGAGCGGAGCGAAGCGCGCGACGTAAATCAGCGCCGGCGCGTGGCCCTTCGTGTCCGCCAGCGTTCCCGGGGAGCGTCGGGACGTGAGAGCGCACCTCAAGTTTTTCGCTTCGCGACAGTCCTTACCTCGTTCTTGCTGCCCCCGCCGAGTGGGCTCCCTGCCCTCAGCAAAACGGCCCGCTGCTGCTTTCAGCCAACCGCCCCAGAGCACGGTGTGGAAGTGCCACGGGTGGGATCTCCCTCTCGGCTCTGGGTACCCCAGCGGACCACCCTCAGTCCCTCCTACCCTACTGGGCTGCAGAGCAGATGCTCAGTGCTAAGATGCAGCCAACAAGCTCAGAATTTACATTCCTTTGGGAACTGCATCTTCAGAACTATTCAGATCTTCGGTAAAGGTTGATTTGTTTTAAACACCATTTTAAGCATCGTTTTTAACTTCCAGGTTTGCATCTGCACTGCAGGAGTGCTCCTGCTTGTACTGCTGACACCTATCTACTACCCAAGCTCCATGAATTTTGCCTGGGAGTTCTGGAACTGATTCTGAAGTTCAAGAAAGCAGAGTGTTATGTTCATAAATCAAGGATGCTGCCAAACTTCCTGCACGGGAGAACAGATGTGAAGCATGGGCCTGAGACTCATCTAAAGGAACGCAGTGGAAACACACAGGATAGAAGGCTCTGAGGGCTTTACAAATTACATTTGGATGGGGGAGAGCAGGGAGAAAGAGAATGTGGGAAAAAGAAGAGTGAAAAAGGATCCTGCTGTTTAGCTCATGCATAAACTGTATGTGCTCAGCCAAAGGTCACTCCTTTTATTTTCTCATTAATTTCAATGACGGTGAATGGTATATGAAGAATGACCTAAAAATGAGAACTGCCAGAAACAGATCAGGTTTTTCTGTGACAATGCGGAGGAAGAAAAACCTGTGTGACAACTCAATTTCGTATCTTAAAAAGTAGTGGCTGAAAGGAAGTTAATTATTTGAGATGAACCATAAGTTTATTTAGGAAAGTTAAATAAAAACTCAGTCATCCACTTTTTATGTATTTGCCCATAAAGGTTTTATACCCTCTGTGCACTGAAATTACTTCATTCCTATTTTTCTTTTTTGTAATCTAAGAACTAGTATTGTGTTTTGAGGGTGAGCGTTGAGGTACTGAACACAAGTGAGAGGAAAAAGAAAAGTGAAAGGAAGGAACAAAAGCTTTGGGAAGCCCACGGGTGTCCAAAAGCTGGTGTGAGGAAACTGCCCCTATGGGCAACCTCAGGGAAACCATCACGAAAGAGTGGAACTGGCACCTGGCAATGCTTTATAATAAATGCATATTCAAATGCCCTGTGCTGGTTCCAGAGGCTCAGCTACAGACAAAACAGCCCCACTGTGTGCCAAACATGAGGCAGTCAGGGAATGTTCTGCTGCCTCTGCACAAACGCATTTGAGGAGGAGGAGACAGGCAGGAGATGCATGAGACTTCGGGACAGCAGGGGTGAGAGCAGGAGAAGCACTAAGGAAAACATCACTGCGCACTGACCTTGATCTCCCACACTGCCCATTGCCTCACCGAAGGGACCAGGTGTCACGTGCTGTGGGGGAATGGAGAGCAGGAAGGGGAGAAGAGAGGTGCCCGGAGGTATGTCTACAAGGGAGAGTGTGTTTGTTTTTTTCAATACTCGAATCACTAATTCAAAGTTTTTTAACTGGGAATAAATTAAATCAGTTTAAATCCCCCTGGCACACAACCGTTCCTGGCTTGCAACAAGGAGAAACTGATTCAACACAGAAATTTGCAAACAAACTGGTGCAGTCACAGTGGTCTGGCAAAGGATCTAAGGGTGAAGATAGGCAAAACAGCAAATTGCGTTGCTCGTGTTGTAAGGCAGTTGCTAATCTGGGGTTTAAAAGTAACATGGGTCTTTTAAACCAGGAGAAGGGCTGATAATAACATTTTATCCTGGCATTTGTTAGCTGCAGAGAAAAACTGCAACGTAAGCGGAAAAAAAGTTCAAAGAGAGGCACCAGAAGCGATGAACAGAGATATGTCTTCAGGAGATAGATGTTTACATGCTCCGCTTAGGAGGGTGCTGCCAAGCAGTGAAAAGGCAGAAGGTCCTTTCAAGGACCTGTGTGGATCACAAGGAGCGTTATATGGAGTAACAGCATGGAAAGAAAGAGAAGATTTATGATAGCTACAGAAAATTCTGACAGTCAGTCAGAAAGGACCAAAAACTAGAGAGGCTGCTTTTCTGCATGGTATCAGCAGGTGATAGTTATATTCAATATTCAGAAAAAGAAAAAAAAAGTATATATATAAATAGAAAAGCTCTTGCATTTGAATGTGTGAAAGCAAAAAAAGAAGAAAAAAAAAAAAAAAAGTTTTGGCTCCCAAAGCTTTGGGTCAAATTTAGAAAGGGTAATTCACAAGTCACAGTGGCCATTCATTTACTCAGACAAGGCCTGAATTTGACTAAATGGTTATGAGCACGTAGACTGTACACTACGGAAACAAAAATCTGTTCTGCAGTGAGGTTATTTACATCACAGATAATTAAAACTGCTGCTCTGAGATCTCACATTTGTTTGAAAATACAATGTCCTCAAATGAGTGTGACAGTCGAAGAAAAATTTCTACTTTTTTTTTTTTTTTTTTTTTTAAGATTGGAAAACAGTCCATTAAAATCTTCACAGAAACATGAAGGTGAAAAAAGAACCTAACATACAAGCATTTTCTGCTCCCAGAAACCACGGCACTGTATCTTGTGGTGTTTGGTGTTTCAGAGTGAGTGTACTTGAGTGGGCTGGTAAACACTTAAGAATGACTGAAGTTGAAAAACAAACAAAAAGAAGCCTTGAGCTCACTCTGGTATTAAATGGGAAAGAAGTGAGGGAAGGCTTGGCAAAAATCAGCATAATAGTAGCTTCATTGTTGGATCTGAAAGCTTCATTTTCCAACAGTGTCCCTTTTCTGAGAAGCTGCAGAACCACTCTGAAGGCGCTTTCTATAGAGAAGATAAATCTGTGGTGGAGATTTATGCACATTCAGATTAAGTCAGGAAATCAGTCATGAAAAGGATAATTAAATAGAGAAGGACAAAAACCTCGAAGAAAAATTACCAGAACCCCCCAAAACAAACACAGCTAACAATGCACTATGATGCGTCAGGTCCTGGGATTGTGACTTCGATTTTGGCACATATTGCTTGAGCAATGCACAGGGAGAGTAACCTCAGCTTGTTCCTGACTGCGGTTCCCAGGGCTCCAGAGAGAGGCACTCTGTACAGCAACAGATTCTGGGCTGGAGCAGTGTGTGTGAACAGATTGGGCTTGGTATCTTTTGTCCTTTCTTATTTTATTATTATTATTATTTTTTTTTTTTGCACAAGCTCTTATTGCATTGTAACAGTGAAAGGCATAAGAAGAAAAGCTGTTCCATAGCTATATATGGAATTGCTTGAGACCACAGTCTCAAACTGTGCTCATATGCTAGATGAGAGCTCTTGAACATTACAGTCACCATTTTAGAGCAAACAGCTCAGTCTGCCCAGGCACAAATCACTGAGGTGCTGTGAAAGAGAGCTGGCTGTTCTGACACAGAGGTGACTTTTTCTCCTTTCAGCTTTACAAGACGTGCAGCTGACTCAGAGCATTAATGGTAAATCAAACACACTGACTGAACAAAATTTAGTTAAAAAAAAAAAAAAGCCCTTCTGTTTTGCATCATTGCAATTCCAAAACATGCAAACTCAGTACTGTATCACAGTCCACTGAGCAAACCACTCTAGCTTTCAAAGACATGGTATATAAATGCTGCAGTTCTGTGAAAACCTCTAATTTGTGTACCGTGACTTTTAAATTAATGCATTTATTTATTAAATCTTTTCTTACTTCTCTAAAGTGGATTCAGTCCTGGAGTCTGATTGGACCCTTGTAGGAGCTCAGGACAGAAGAAATTAACACAGACCACAAAGACATGGGGAAACAAGGTTTGATCAACTAACAACAACGTATGTAAGCACAATGATCATGACAGAAATTGTCAGCAGTGTGATCCAGAAATGACTAAGGTCATTTAAGGTTTAATTCAGAATGATGCCAAGCACATATTGAGGAGGTATGAGCAAAGCTCGACATGGTCAATACAAATTCCTCAAAAGCAAAAGGAAAGCATCTCCATGACTCCAAGCACTATGTAAGAGCAATGCTATTTAACTACACTCACATACAGTAGAAAAAGTAAAACTTTGGGGTCATTCCTTGTACAAGAGCCCTACTTCACGTAACAGGATTCAGATAATATTTCTGAAGTCACGTTCAACAAACCTTCTAGAAGGTAATGAACATGTCCTCTATTTATGACACATCTCATTGCACAAAAATATAATTCTTTATTAATTAAAATGCGTAGGCTGACTTCAAAATTCTAGGAGAAAGACATTGTTATTATACTCCAGACTATTTCTCCCTAAAGGATATGTCAGGAGTAAACTCAGATGTACACACTACATCAGCACTTCATCGCCATTACTGCTGCAGCGATAGCAAGGTGAAGACAATTTTGTTCTGCTCCATCCCTTCATGTGCCAGCAGAACTGCCAGTCAGCTTCCAAAGTCACAATCTTATTAGATGCCAGTGTTTGAGGCCAAATTTTGTATCGTGTCCTGCAAGCTGAATCTGATATTAAATGAAACGGAAATGAAAGGCAGAAAAACACACCGTTCTTTTGTAAGGCTACCTGAACATTAAGATTATGCTATCAGCATGCAATATGCATCAAGAAAATCAAACACGACTCAGAACAAGCATTTTCTGGAGCAAAACGTGGCTAGAGCAAAGAAGAGATGCCTCACCTGGGGTAAGTCAGCCCCAAAGAATATTCATGTCATTTGGAGGAAAAAGGAACTTGTAACATTGCCTGAGTTTACCCTACTGAGTTCACCACACCACAACAAACTACTTTGTGTTCTGCCCATTATGTTACAAACACTAGATAAGCTGTGCAAGTCTACAGCAAAGTAAGAGTTAATTACCCAGCAGAAACAGAGGGAGACAGAGAAAGGAAAGCCAGGAGGAGATGCAAAGGAAGCTGCAAGCTATGCTATTCAATTCCCAGCTTCAAAAACACCATGCAAACTGAAACAGTTTTTTTTTTTGTGTGCGTGTGTGTGTGTGTTTGTGTGTTAAAATACACTGCTTTTTAATATGCATCAGTGCTCATGTTTCCAAAAATGACTGCATTTGAACTCTAAACTATATATTCAGTATAGGAAAAAAAAAACAGCAGAAAATGCGTGTGCAGTCCTCCACACCCCCACGCTGCACTCAACACTTACGGACTGCAGCAGTAATAAGCATTTCAGTAACAGCTGACATTGTTTTGTAGACACTATTTAGAAATCTTATCTTGATCTCTATGAACCACGAGCCCAGTGGTACAACTCCACAACTGACAAGTCTGAATTAACTATGGAAAAAAAATAATGTACTGTTTTGTGAATCTCATTTGTCAACAAGATCTTCAAGAGATACAGAAGAGAATATGCCATTGTGAACAAATAAACACTGGGGATGTAAAGCTGAGTTTCAAAGGACTCTCCTTTCTTCTGCCTCCTACACCTCACAGAATTAGACTAAAAATACCAAGCAGAAGCGCAAATAACTTTCTCACCAGAAAGCAAGTTTGCATAAATTCCACACTAGGGACACCGGAGGAAATTTGGTAGCTCTGCCAAACAAACTCACCTAGTCTATTATTTTGTTAAAAAGAAAAAAAAAGGAAATTGAAGAAGAGGGGTCAGAGCATTTTTAACTGACCTCTCAAAACGATGAGTAATGTACACAGAGAACAAAGAAAGTACTTCATTCAACTTTTCTACCGTGTAAATCTTGCTTCAGCACTTAAAGGGTTCACCCTTGCTGCTTATGAGATCTCCAGAACTCTTCATCCATTTGTTAAATCTCTGTCAGAACTGCCAAAGTTTTATCTTCCAAATGATAAATAAGAGGTCTGGGTGTACCATACATTAACAAATGATGAAGAGGACCTCACAAAATGCCTGCTGTGCACTTCTGTTTCTGTAAACAACAGCTATAAATTACGGATTGCAAACTTGACTTAGTGGGATATGAAGCTCTAAGTTCAGAAGTACTGAACTGTAATGAAACACGCTAGAAAGCAGTTGTTAATTTTAACTGAATGATATAATGGAATAAGCTGCTTTGTCAAGAACAAAACCCCAAACTGCAAAGACAATGAAAAAAGTCAGGTTTATACATATTTGTCCCTTCGTAAAGCTATTTATTTATTTATTAAGAAAACAGCTGAGTTAGAATAAAATCTAAGGTAGAACTGCATTTTACTGTGTCTTGAAATCCTGATATTGTTCCAGAGATACCAACAATTGGGTACAATCACCTTATCAAAGTATTGCAATTAACAAGATAGAAAGCTGCATAGTGGTCAAGTAAGACGAAATGCTAGCAGTTTGCCAGAGTGTGGGTTCAGGAAGATATCATTTGTCACGCTCAGTATCACTATTGCAAAGCTGCTCTGAGATCAAAATCCTGATGGTAATCCATCAAAATCATAACAGTGAGTCGAATGCCTGAGCAATTGCGATGACACAGCTGGTTGCTGCTAGGAATTAATACGTGAAGCTGCTATCAGTGCATACATATCTCCCAGATGAAGGGAAAAGCAGCATGATTGCTGCTAATAATAATAACAGGAATAAAATCAAAAGAGATATTAAAAGCAAACCCAATTGTGTCACACTGATTTTTGAATGAGAAATATTTGGGCTTTCTGTTTACAAATTAAACAAGAGATGTATGGGACTCTGCACATCTCTTCAACTGGCAGGGGCAGAAAGATAAAGTTCTGTGACTGACCAGCCCATACAGAGCAACGTGAGTGATTTCCCATCACTGCTCCAGTCATTTCTTTGGTAAGAACTACCCACCAGCAGCTACAGCCACAAGCTGATTTTTAGGACAAGAGTGCTGGGCAGAAGAGTCAGCGTGCTGGAGAACTCCAATGAACTGAAAACAGCTTTCATAGGTGGACAGCAAGAATACCACTGTCATGCACAATTGATTTTACCATGGGGCACTGCCAGCACTGTGGCTTCATCTCACCTATGAGACATGGTGCATGAAAACTACCCAAACTGTTTGCGTAAAAGCATCTGGCACTTTTACCTCCACTCACCAAACTCTGACCAAACCCCACTTAATCGAGCCCCAGCAAGTCACCTCAGAGAAGCCTTTAGTGTGACAGAAATCCAAAATCAGTATTCCCTTCTTTGTTTTCTGCTTCCTCTTCCTTTGTTATCTTGATCCTTCATCTCCACCCTGTGAGATTCTTACTCAAGCGCACCTTTTTTTTCCCCCATCTAAATATAGCAGCTCTTCATCCTTTTTGTTTCTCTCCTACAATTGCAGCTGCCTTTAATGGATCCTGAAGGAAATTAGGCCTAGTTTCCATTCTAATCAACTTCAGAGACTTATGCTTTTAATTAGTCCTTTAATATTCCTCCTGTTTGCATAGACAGTGCATTCTAAAGAGCCTTTCCTAGGTCTCACTGTAGTTTCAACTAGAGAGGAAAAACCATGGTATTTTTAACAAGTGGAAACATAAGCAATTTATGATAAGCCATTATGATTTTATTTTCTCCAGCTGGAGCAGCAGATGTGTCAGTATATTTTTCCAGTTGAAAAAGTACCATGTCATTTTCTATTCCATGAGGAGTAAAGGTCCAACAAGTCCCATATTTGGACTCTGCCTCAATGGGATACTCAACGTAATGTAAATTGCTGAATCTCAGTAAGCCCTCTCCAAAACCACAGTGGGCCTCTGAGTGCCTTGCGAGCAAAGATTTAACGGGTTAATTGAGCAAATTATGCTCACTTCAATAGCCCCTTTGTGTTCAAGAAGAGCTCTGGTAGTTTAAAGCACAACATAAGTGGTAAGTATTACTGGGTCACATTTTGAGGTTCAGGATCAGTTGTTACTTACTGTTTATTCAGGCAAATTTCCACTGAAATAGAGCGCTGAATTTTACATATATATATATATAAAACTTGAAATTTCATCCATTATTAATGATTTAAAGTATCAATTAAAAATATCATTTTGATATTTTTCACTCTTAGCTGATTAAATATCATTCCAAATAAAAGACATTCAACTCTCACTTAAGAGGTGTGATTTATTGCCAACCAACCTGCTCATCTGTAGTGACTTTCTGTGAGGGTTCTTGAAACTATTTTTTATTACAGTTCCAATTACTGTCAGTTCTTGACTGTATTTAACAATAATTACAATGATCACTCCAGAAATGAACTCTGAAAAAAAAAATACGCATGCTAAGAACTTTAACAGTGCATATACCAGCAGTATTTCTAAGATGTCACTGAGATCCTTTTCCATCATACCAGACATGGAGATGCCAATAAATGTATTCACAAGTGGTTCAGAGCAATGGGAGATTTTTTTGTACTGATGAACGGTTCTCTTAGTATTTCACATCTCCTACATAATTTGTTTTATTAATGTATTTGTTTCCCACATGTTATTCAAAATAGATGAGCTTGGAGACAAGCAAGGCTCTAAAATTTTGAGCCTATCTAGAACACTTTGTCCCATGAAAATAATACAGATAAATCCATAGGCCAATGGGTGTCAGTACCACCAGGATTTCATCCTGTGCCTTGGGAACTGGGCAGTTTGCCACACCAGCACTAAACGTGCAGTTTTCAGTCTTGTGGTTTACAGAAATTATTTGCTTGGTTAAGGAAAACATGACATATACTCATTTCTAGAATTTAAAGATGTAAAGAGTTGACTCCTGTCATCTGAGGAAGTGACACTTCAGAGACAAGAGAGCACCTGAAGGTTTAATCATCAGTGTACAGGGTCAGATCACAGGTCTATCTCTCACACAAAGTCACTGACACTTAGGAAAGTGCAAGACAAGAAAGCAAGCGTGCAGCAATGCTTCTCCATCAAACCCTTCTAGTTTCCAGACATTTTCACCTTGGGCTCCTTCCTTTCTCAATGTTCAGTATCTTAATGTTTCAGGGTTTTGAACAAAATAAGTGCCAAACTCTACCTGAGTGTTTAACCTTATAAAAGGTAACAACTCCCTAAGTACAAACAACTGCCTAGGTAAAGGGCAGACCCCTATACCCCTGACAGAAAAGAAACAGTACAGCCTAAGAGACAAATGAAAATGGAGTAGGGGGCTATTTTATTTTTTTTAAGCTTTGGCTGATTTTGCTCTGAACTTGCGAGAGTTTGAAAGAAGGCAGGCCTACATTGCATTAAGTTCTCAGTGTTTACGAAAGCCTTCTTACCAAACAGTGTATTATGGATAAATACTAAGCTAGACTCCACAGAGCTTATTCATTCCACGTCTGCAAACTTCAGAAGAACTTTAACAAGATTTTATGCAGGTTTTTCAGCCAAAGGGAAATAAAACATGCAGGGAAAACTTATTCTCTCCAATCCTGGGAAAGGAAACAACGCAGCTCAGATTAAATCTATCTCTCTTGAAGGTAACTGACTTCAACAGGGGGGAATTTTATCCCCAGTTGCTGAACACGTTAAGTATTTAATAATTAGCAAGAACTTCTGTTGGATTGTTTGTTAGAATGCAAGTTTGAGGGACAAGATGCCTGGTGTTCAGAACTTCCTGCAGAGGGGAAAATATACAGTTTTAAAACCACTAGTAAAACAAATCAGAAAAATTATTGCCCTGAGTGTGACATAAGTGAAGGGAAAAGACATATTTCTTTAATTTTCTATATAAACTCAAAATACGTATACACGAAATGAAAGGGAAAAAAGAAAAGGAATTATGACTACTATGTATTCAGAATTTAGGGAAACAGCTGAGTATGTCAGGTTTGGCTTTTCCTCACATGCAGGGCAGAAATATTTCCTAACATTTCACAATTCATATATAAAATATGGTATTTTTTCAATTTTTCTCTCCCTTAAAATGCAACCTCAACATAACAGGTGTGGTTCTAATGCACTTCTGCTCTTTATCCACTCGGAATGCTCTTTAGAAGGAACAGCATACTGAACGGTATTCTGCAAACACAGTCCAAGTTAGAAAGTCAAATGATGTAAATCAAATACAGAGCAGCTTTCAGCAAGATCAGTTACCCAAAGATTTCAGTGAAAGCAACTTGTATCAGTAAAAAGTCCATTTACCAAATCCTTCTCTGGACAATCTTTTGTTATGCTGTAACAAGAGCTGGCACATTTGCCATTTGCACAAGCTACTGAATTTCCTGTTTGTTGCATAGGAACTGAAACATGGAATCACATAAATGTCTATCAGCTCTGCTTGTCTGAAACACTGGGAAACACATCAGAATAACTTTGCACAGCCTACACAGGCTCAGCATTGTGTACCTCGAAAATCATAACGTAGGCAAAATCAAAACTGGGAGACTGCCTCTAAGCTGTAATATCTTTTCAAAATAATTTGCTTATTTTTGACTTTGGTTCACCGAATCAGCCTGTAAACCATCGACAGCAGTACCACCACAATGGATAAAAATACTACTTTAGGAAAATCAGAAGCAGTATTTTCACTTTATCTTATTCTGCCAGGCTCCAAAATATGAAAAAAAATATACTGTAAAAGTCAAAATAAATTTTGAAAGAAACAAACACACTGATTTTAGGAAAAGCTCACCTGAATAACAACAGAAGACCCACAAAAGCATTACTAAACTAAGCATCCAAACAATTAGAAAAAGAAATAGGGAAATCAGGATAGCAGAAGTTATATACTGTTACTATTTGAATAATAATGGTTAAGAATCAGCTTTCTGTGAGAGCAAAAACTGACTGAGTTAGCTTTGTCTACAGCGCAGCATTACAAGTCACGTTTGCACAAGAAGAGAATAACCAAGGCCTCAGAGGGATGAGAGACAGAACAGCCTCAGAACAAATCTGCTCTATCCAGCCAGGTGCCTGCCCAGCAGCTCTGAGGGAAGTTCTTCAGCCTCTCTGAATACTCCAGATTTTCGAAGCCTGAATAATTAGATCTTTTCTCATCCCAAACTTCCATTTTCCTTCCTGTCACTTAAGCTTATTTCCCCACATCTGGTAGGCAAGGACAATTTATCACTGCTCTCCTTAGATCTATTTTAATACTTTAATTTTTATCCTCACTGAGCTTTCTCTTTTCCAGACTAAAAAGTCCCCTTCTCTCCACTTATTTCATAAGCAGCATTTTTTTTGCTTTCATTATTATCTCAGCTTCTGCAGACTCAAGTTCTCTATAGAGTTCTCACAAAAACTCGTGACCTGCCTTATATTAACTTGTCAGTCAACGGCCTCATCAGGGCTAAAAGATTCATGATCTCTCCCCACAATTGTTTTCCTGTCCATTAATACTTTTCCAATCGAACTTGGGTAAGAACATTATGAAGAACTTAGGTCTGTTCTGTAAAGCACCTTCCATACTTAAGACTGCACACTAAAGATCACGGTCAGGATCAACAGCAGTTTTGGATTTTAAACATTTAAAAGTGAATGAAATGTTTCATTTTCTCATAAAGGTGATGAAATTAGGAACAAATGTTTTCTCCTCAGAGAGAATCTAGGGAATAGCAAAAAAGAAAAAATGACAGGTGTCAAGGAAAGGCAAACATTGAGAACTGCCTTTTTGCAAATCCACTGAGTACAGTGTGAAGGTTAAAGGTGCACACTGTATGACTAATTTCAATTCACAGAAAATGGAACATAAATCTTTTAAACCTAAAACTATGAAAAGAAAGTGAAAGGCAGAAAAGCTGCGGAAGAGCTTGTAACTGACCCGAGAAAAAGAAATGATCCTTTTCTCCAAGAGCGACAAAGAAATCTGAAGCTGGGCAAGGAGAACCAGGCAAAGCAGTAGGTATGAGTAGGCCAGTGCAAGGCTGCGGTTGTTCCCACAAGCAAATAAGACTCCTTGGTACTGTGAATTAGGGAGTGAAATTGATATCCAGTTGTGCAAAACAGTAAGCTGAAGCAAACGCTGTGCATGGATGTTGGCTGCTTATTTTAATACAGACATTGAGAAACTGTAGGAATTAAGTGGGTTACAGCCATGAAGAAATATGACAGCAAAGGCAAAAGTAAGTTGCTCACAAACATCTCAAGAAAAACTTGCAGGATATGCAAACCATGCAATGAAATGAAGTCTAGAACTGGGTATTATACATGCAAACCCAAATAAAGACACACCTTGTCTGGCAGAAAACTGGAATGGTGATGCAGGATAGCCACGGAACATCACAATGATGATTTTGACTTCTTACACCAGCATGAGCATATTCTCTATGACTCTAAGTCCATTATCTGGCAAGAGATAGGTTGGAGTCTGACTTAAAGGAGATCATCATTTGGAGATGCTGGACAGATAAACAACCATAAAGGAAAAAGAGACATTTGGAGACTGAATAAATCTAAGGGAAGTACAAATAACCTTTTTTACTGGCCTCAAATTAATACCTCAGAAGCAGGTGAGAAGAGCTAACACATACATCAAGAGGCAGGCAAAACAGACTGAGCAAAATAGATTTTGCGCTTTTTCTCATTAGTACTTAGCTTTAATTGAGTTCATCTCGACTTAAAAAAAAATAAATAAAATCACAGTGTTTACATTTACTCCAATGACAGTCTTGCAACCACTACTCCAGGCAGATGGGAACCTCTGCCTTAATTTTTCTTCACCAATTTCCAAAAATCCTTTAACATCCAATACTTGGTAGTTCACTTCGTACTTCACCTACACATATGCCTGTTACAAAACCCTAAAACACAAATCAGCAAAAAACATTATTCTCATGTGGTGTATCTAGTTCTATATATCCTCTGTAAAAGGAGTGAATGTATCACTCATGTAGAATGAAATTATGAGAACTCACAAACACAGAAAGACTAAAGTATCTCAACAACTTTGCTCACATCATTGACATGCAATCATTAAAGTTCTTTATAATGACCCAGTTGAAGAAATAAGACTTAGAACCATGATAACACAATATTGCACGGTTGAGAGCCATTAGGGATGCTTTATTTTGTCCTGAAAAGGAAGAAATGCAGTGTTTATACATTAAACAAATATTTGACAAGGGAAAGAGGAAAAAAGCAAGACAATGTGGAAGATTTAAAGACGGGAGGGATATGCACTAAACATTAATAAATCCTTTAAATGGTATGAGACTGAGAAGTAGCATGTGTTTCACAATTTTCCTACATATACATGCATGCTCCGAAAATAGTGCCTCCTATTTTATTACATCAGCAGTGCACGTTGGTGGTGTGGCAGTAGAAGCTGAACCTTCTCACCAACATTGTTACGTTTTGTTGCTGTGCAACAGATGACAGTAGAGGGACAGTCTGACAAAACAGCATCTGACATGGAAAGTGCAGGTGAATCAAAGGTGTGGAATTGAATTCTTCCCTGGAGGAAAAAATGGCACCTACTGACATTCATTGACGCTTGCTGCATGTTTATGGAGACCAGAGAGTGGACGTGCACAGAGAGGCAATGGGCGGTGTGCTTCAGCAGTGGCAACAGCAGGTCACCTCCACAAGTGCGGGTTTTTACAAGAACAGCAGGCAGGCTCTTGTTCATCACTGACAAAAATAACTGTGGTGACTGTTGAGAAACAGTGTTTAGCAGCTGAGAATTTGCTCTATCAGACAGTGTTATTGTGCTCTTTGTAGCTGTTTTAGTTTCCATGGAAATGACTCCATGGAAGCATTACTTTTGGAGTACCTATACCTTACTCTTAAAGAAATCCAAGTGGAAAAAAAAATTGATTCCTTAGATTCTATTCCAGCAAATGCCTTCACATTGCTAATATAGGTCACATAGTCTTGGCTCCATGGGCCAGACTACAGCTATGTGCCAATGCAGTAAACGGAGGTTGTTGTTTAGTTCTGCAGCACATTAGAAAGCATATTTCCATATTCAGATTGTAAACTCTAAGTTCTGCCATTTCTAGTACATTTAGCTAGCAGTTGTTTTTACTGAAGACCTGATAGATGAGACTTTCTCATTTCCTCCAGGTATGGGATTCAGGACTATAAAGCCTAATCTTAAAAAGCTTACATAACAGTTCTAATGACTCTTAAATCTCATTAATCTCTGGGACTTAAACTGAGAGAACTCACGGCTAAAGGACATGTAATATACAGAAGCACACTTACTTTCACGGTTGAAAATAAATGTTCATCTCATTTATAGTTCTGTTCTTTTAGTTTAAACAAAAAGTTAAATATCTAAAAATAAGATTTAAAAGTCCAGTAGCATGCAGATTTTCATGGCATTGGGTAAAATTCCGATATTGCCTTAGGCTCTGTCCAGAGCAGTAGGAAAGTGCTTGTATTTGCAATCCAGCCATGCTTTCTTCCAGCACATTGAATTTCAATTTCATTTCCAAGTAAGTTAAACTGCAGAGCTGAGCAGACTGTGTACATCAGGGTCTTATCCTGACTGACCCTTTTCAAGATGTTATTTCTGCAGAATGGTCAAATCAAATATACAAGTGAGATCTAATCCACCTATCACTCAGATATAAACTTTAATGCAACAGAATTTCTCATTGAAGTAGTGACTGCCTTCTAAGTATCCTAACAGGGAAAAATAAAAAATAATTCATATTTCTGCTAAATACAGTAGAGCTTCTGGCTTGATATTGATGTACTTTCCAGGGAAACAAGGTTTGTGATATCTGAAAGAGTAGGCATGATACTATGCATTTATAACACAGTGGTGGAGTTGTTACTATTTTCCTTTACTACAAAGGTTCCTCTCTCACCTGACTTGACATGCAAACTTATATTTTGAATACATGGAACTGAGAACAGATCTGATTAGGAGAGGACGCAGGACTGGGTAAGCATTGGTCTGCCTCTGGGAGGTGGTGAACTATTCCCCTTGACTCACTTATTAACCCTTTTCACTTGATAAGCTGTTTTTATCTCAACCCAAATTTTCTTGGGTTTCTTCTTCCTGTTTTCACTGCCCATCCTGAAAAGGTTAAAGGGACTGAATGAATGAGCAGCTGTGTGGGTGCCTGGCCAACCAGTAGGGTGAATAAACCATTATGTGTGCTTGCTTTTCAACCATATCCCATGAAAGGGTAAAGGCAAGAGATTTAACCACATCTCCTCCCAGAGATCCTCTGTTAATTTTTATTATCAATCCACGAAGTCTGGTATTGTTCAACCTGATTTTTTCTCCTCCTTGTTTAGAAGTTAGAGCATAATTACTTGCATTATGCCACTTGTGACTGTATGAGCTGATTAGCTTGTAAAGCTCTGATTAGTTTGAGGTTATCTTAGTGGAAGGCTATGAATTAAGGAGGAATATTCAGATATGCCTAGAGAGGCACTTATGACATGAAACAAATGAATTGCATATATTAAGAAACATATTATTCAAAATGAAAATATTTCATAATTGCAATCTACTGCAGATAGAATACATGACTCTACAAATGGTTGTGGAAATCTTCTCCTATCCAAACAACTCACATCAGTTCATAGCCATAACATCTTTCTGTTTTGCATACAGTAACTTGCCTCTCACAAAAAGGTCATTCTGCATGCTCCTTCTCCTAATGATGGATTCAATACATATCTGGCTGATGGGAGAACACCATTATGTTTGTAAACATCTCAGCAGAACTGCTTACCAGTGGATTACTTTGCAGCATGCACATTTTGCCTGTCGACATGTATCAAACTCAGAACAGAAAAGTTTTGCTTTTTATAGCTGACTGCTCTGCTCACTGAACCACTGGTGCTCTCAGGCCAGGGCACAATGGGTGGGCTAACTGCAGCTCAGTGGGATATTTTCTACAAGTCCTATTGGAAATGAGATTTTGAAACAGAAAACGTAGTTGTAACAAATGTTCTTAGCTCCTTTTCAGCAAAATTAGTACCCTACTGCAGTACTTCAGTTTGTAATTGTGGCTTGTTTGCTTTGACTGTTGCAACATGGCAAATAATGTCCAGGTGGGAAAAGAGCATTAAATTACTTTCAGCCTCACATCACACAGTCCCTCAAGATTACTTTTAGGTGATCAAAGTGATTAAAAAAATGTGATTTAAAAAAAAAAAAAAATCAGTAGTTCAGAGTACAGCTTGGGCAACAGAAACTAAAGTATACTTTGAAATTTCTCAGTGAAAAATTGCCAGAAAGGAATCAGCTTTGAAAGAAGTCAGAGAACTCTTCACCTGGGTGAGGTCTGTTGTTGAAAGACCCAAAATTGCTGCCACTACATTACAGCAAAGAGATCTGAATCCCATTCAAAAAGATTCAGGGCTGCTTATACAGACAAAGCTCCCTTTGATGGCAGATTCAGGAGTACTTCGACTAAAGATTAAAAAAATCCATTGCTCAATGTTTCTCAAATTTCCAGAAACTCCTGCTTCAGATATCAGACTCAGATTCACAGACTGCAGTTTGTAATATTGTAAGACACTTGGTATTTCTTGTAGAATTGCATGTTACTTCACATGAATGAGAAATGACTTTACACCCTGCCTAATCCTGGTAGAACAGGAATACACAGTACCTGAATGATGCTGCCCTGTGATTCCCACAGCACAGACTGAAATTATTCGCAGTACAACTGGGCAAAAAAAAAAAAAAAAAAAACAATGGGAAAGAAGGGAAAGCTCACTGGGGAAAGTCTGTCTCCCCAGTAAGCCAAACATTCTCCTATTATTATACTTGAAATGAGTAAAAACTGATGTCAGAGAAAAGTTCAAAGGGCTCTGTAAAACCACCAAACTGTACCTCTAATGTACCACCAGCCAGATCCTAGAGTGTGACAATGGATTTTGTCTCCATGGGAAAATGTAGGAAACCACATGACCTCTATAGCATAAACTGGTCAGGAGAATGAACCAAACTGAACTTAAGGATTTACACTGACTGAGAGAATCCAGCTCTGTTTTCTTGAAAGTTAAGCACTATTTTTTCTTTTTGGATGGCCTGACAGAAACTACCAAGTTGCAGAATTCAGCTCCTTTCATACAGGTATCCAAAAATGAACATCAAAATCTACTGCTAAGCGTCCATTTTGGCAGTGATCTATTTCTTTCTGGTTAAACAAGTTCCTTTTACAGAATGTGATCCAACTGTTTTTTAATGAGTCTACTCCCCTTCATAAAATGACTTACATACTTTTGCTATTAGCTTTAAGATAAGAGGATACAATATCCTCAGAGTGTCAGGTTGTGCAAAAGAATGTAGACCCACTGACTGTTGCAGAACATGGTGGATTTACAGCAGCTAAACAACTCGTTGTCCCTCAACAGAACTGTTACAAAGGTCACAGTCACACGTATCCAGTACAGCATCAAACAATGCTTGTATTTCTATTTTAAGCTAGATTCCTTATAGCTGCTAAATTCACACTAATTCATATTGCATTGTGTAGCACAGATTACTACGAACCCGGTGCCTATGTGGACGCACACACATGGCATAAACATTATTATGTTACTACTGGACCTGACTTTTAACTGGGCCTAAGATTAGCTTACAAACTGAAGTTGAAAAATGTGTCATGAGATGGATTGTTTATGCTTACAGAAATTCAATCTGTTTTAGTTGTCTTTTCCAACTATAGCTCACAATGTGGAATAGGAACGATACACTTCTAAGTTGTTCTCCATCCACAATTTTTCATCAACAGTATCTTCTTTACATTTAATAGTCATTAAATTATCTTAAGAATTGTCTTACTCTCTAAACATGTGAATGGCACTTCTCCTCTGGAAAATATTTAGTAATATCTAATGACTATGTAGTATTATGGATTTAGAAATTAATGTGTAATCTTTTTCCCTCCGCCACGTGAGCTAACCAATGAGATCAGTTTTCAGCTCTGCTGGAAAAATCTACTACTCCACGAGAAACTCAGTACAAAAAGCAGTATACTGATCCTCTATAAATTTAAGTTGCTTACTTTGGGGTCTGATACTAATCACCAGTTTGAATTCAGTAGACTCTGGATGACCAACTCTGTTTAGACTTCTACCAACATATTCTCTATTTCACATGAAATCTTTGCCACTAACTACATCCACACAGAAACAAATGGATTACTTTTGCAGGATTACATTGCAGAGAGTTCTAAAAGAGATTTCATAGAGTAATGCAATCATAGAATCGCTCAGGTTGGAAAAGACCAACCACAAGCAAACTGGACTACCCTAATTCTAACAACCCACCACTAAATCATGTCCCTGAGCACCACATCCAAATGGATTTTAACCACATTCAGGGATGGTGACTCAACCACCTCCATATGGAGTCTATTCCAGTGCTTAACCACCTTTTCTGTAAATAAGTTTTTCCTGATATCCAACCTACACCTCTCCTGGTGCAACTAGAGGCCATTTCCCCTTGTCCTGTCACCTGTCACCAGTGAGAAGAGACCAACCATGCTGCAATCACCTTTCAGGTATTTGAAGAGAGTAATAAGGTCTCCCCTCAGCCTCCTCTTCCCCAGTCTAAACAGCCCCAGCTCCTTCAGTCGCTCCTCAAATTCTATGATTAGAATTAGAATCATGCGATAACCATTTGGGCATAATAAGTCAGCCTCTGCGTCAGCACAATTAGCTCTGTTTCAAAGCAGAAATTCCTTCTATTTTCTTATAAGCTCCAATGGATTCCTGCTAAATGCCTTCCGTTTTTACTTCCCGAAATGGAAAAATATTTTTCATGCTATAATATTCACAGCAGAGTAAGTGAACTGCTTTGTTTTCTTATTATATATATATATTCTTAAAGAAAAGTTCTTAGTTTAAAATCCTCCTTAAAATACCTTAAAAAACACTAAAAGAACACTTCTGTTAAACACAGCATCTGGAGGAGAACAATAGTTTTCGGGATGGAGGAAGAAAGGTTGAGGCTTGATGGCCCTAATTTTTCAGTGAATTCCCTTATGACCAGAGAGGCAGCCAACAGCTCTGAAGGAGCCTCAATCTATTTTACTTCATCACAAGGAATTTTGTGTGATGGACAAATTAAAAAAATATACTTAAGAGAAAAGTACAGTATATAAATCAGGAGGAAGACAAAATAAACAAGTATCTTACAGAGCCCTTCAGCACAAAGCAGTGGCAGCAGCTACGATGGAAAGTATTATCCACGGAATTCAATACTTCAGCCTTGGTATGCTAAAGGGCCCTTTGTCCTTCAGCAAGTTTTGAAGGTTATCTGAAGAATACATTCTTCTCTGGTATTTTTAAGAATCCTATACTAGTTTACCACATAACATCTGTACCAGGAAGCATTTGCAAATACAACCCCATAGTACACAGAACACACTAAGCCTTATAGTTAAACAGAGATATAAGCTAATTTTGCAAAAAACGCATATTACTGCCAGGGGAAATGGTCCTAGTGAAGCTCTTTCTCAACTGTGTGGGGCTAATTTTGGCATGCTTCTATTGTCATCATTATGCTCTTATATCTACTTGCAACAACACCCATGCTTATCATCTCAGCATATACCTAGGACAACAGAAAGAGGAAGTAAATACTGACCTGTACTCCTATTTGTTCCCATTAGCCTCATTTCTTATACTTAAAAAGAAATCACATCAATCTGGGGCCAAAACAAAGAAGAGTTCAAAGATACTATGATGTAAGCAACAAGGTCTGCATGTGCAGACAATTTGTGAATTACCAGAAAAGAAGCCAGACATTTTGGAAACCTTCACAAAAACCACGTGTACTGGGGTTGCATGGTTTACGTCCCCTGGGCATTGCATAATGTATGGAATAAACCACTGCTACAGTGCAGGGTCAGGCTCTGGTACCTCACCCCCTAATTTTTGCTGAAAGCAGGCAAAGATCATGACTATTTTCTTACTGTGTTATTTTCCATTTTAATCCATGTTATTCTTTTCCAGCGTTTCATAGCTTATTTCCTTATCTGCTCAGTCTCATCCATATCCCAATGTTTTTCTGCACAGTCCCTCTCACGTCCTGCAATTTAACCTAAAAGCTGCAGCAATCACATTGCACATTTTCACAGAAAAGAAACCTCTGCCAGGTCCCTGGAACCACAATCGCCAAATTACTTGACAGCCCTGGAGCGAGAGCAGGATAGTTGGAAATGCTTTGTGCTCCTCAGCCTTAGAAACAGAGCCGTCATCACTAGACCTCAGAAAACACCGGTATGATTCACTCTAATTTGAAAGCCATGCCTCCTCTGGCAGGAAGACACAAAGTCCATTCGGTGTCATACCGAAATTTTCTTCCCTAAGGGCTGTTAACAAGAAGACCATGAAGACTCCCTGACCTATTTTCTCCTAGAATCACCACCTAAGCAGGGCTTTGTAAAGGCATCCCTGCCCAACTCAGAAAAGCTGGATCTATATATATGCTCCAGTTACACCATATCAGGGGATCTCACAGCAGTACCATTCCCTCCAGGGTTTCAGATTTATGAATTTGCCATACCTTGGCTGGGCAGAACCTTCAAACAAGCTATCCGTTTATTTGCTTTATGTTACTCACAATACTTGGAAAAAGACTTACTTATTTATTCTAAATCTCAGCTTTTCCCCCTCCATTCTCCTTCATTCCATTCTCCACTCAACTCCTGCAGCACTGTGTGCTGGTCTGTTTTCACTTATTTAAAAAAAAGTGACATACACAGTACAGAATCAGAGCAGTTATGGTTTACATCTGTGAACATATGTGACTACATTCTTTCGCTTTAAGTAAACAGTGAGCAGCAGTATAGTTCACGACCTTCTGGAAAAACAAAGTCACCACTGGAAAAAATTAGCTAGTAGATAGCTTGGTGTGATTGTGGCTACAATTCATTATGTCAACAACGGGGTAAAAATAAATAAATAAATAAAAAAGAAGAGCTGAAGGGAACACCCAGGAATTATCACACATTTACATACGCTCCTAAAATAATCTGAGTCTAGCTTCTGGAAGCAGAGGTGGTAAACTCAAAATAAGCTTGAATCCCTGGACAAAGTCCATCTCTGATGTTACTCACTGGAGGCCACTGAAACTGCCAGAGTCCGCCAAGCAGAGCAGCCTGAAAAGCAGCACACGTGGAAGACACTGCTCTGTGGCCAGGTGCAGTCAGCACTATGCACAGCATAGTGCACACAGCTGAGACAAATCCAACACTGAAATGAAGACGAGCTTTTGAGTAGGTGTATACTGAAAAATCTGCAACTGTCTTCCAATCTGCACAAGATACTAGGGCACTGACTAAGCAGAACAAGGCACAGCTGCAGACAGTGGCTGGCAGCCTCATATCCAAATTCCTTTTTCCGTAATAGGATTTAAATCAAAAGGTAAGCTCCTCTCTCAGTTAAGGCTTTGACAGAACTTCCACTGTTTTGCTTGGAGTTACAATTCTGTCCATCAAGACAGGAGATTTATCAAATGTTAATTCCACCATTTTCTCTCAGCAGTCTCTTTCGGATATTTTTAAAATGGAAGGAAAACTCAGACCAGTATCCATTTAAGGTACTCTTCTGCACATTTATGAATTTTCTAGGAAGGAAAACAGACACACCCTTGCCAAGGTTCTACTTGCCTACACAAGGAAGCTGCACAGAAATAGAGCACAAATTTTCAAGCTTCCTTTGAAACTACAGACAAAAGAGCTTGTATACTTCCCCTTCCCTGGGGCACACAAGATCTGCCCTTTTGAACATCAAGCACATTGAAAATTCATCCTTCAGCTTGTATTGCTCATTTCCCTGCACAGAAAAGTTAGGAGATTAAAGTTAAGCTGACTGTCAAAAAAGAGCTGTTGGAAACATTACTGGGATGTGTCAGCATGCCAGGTAAGTACTGCGTGTGAAGGTTCTCATATTTTGTTGGTGATAAAAGTGACAGCACCTTCCATACTCCCATGGAAAGTCTAATGGATGGAGACAGTCTCAGCCAGCTGACACTTTCATCCAAGGAAAATGCTTTGATAGGGAAAACAGCTGCTAACGTGGATTTCTGCAGCATTCGTTGTACCATGTACAGTGTCAACCACGAGAGTTGAAAGGACTACTTTGAATGCAAAACCATATGATTCTTCCTTTTCCTTTTCCTTTTTCCTTGATGCTTTCCTTGCAGGTGTGGAGAAGTAGTGGAGGAAACCACAGTTCTGCCATCACACTGCCAATGCCAGCTCGCAGGATGGCAGAGAAGAGCTGCTGTGGCTCAGTGACACATTTCAGTTGCAAACTCATGCAGGTCCTCTGCTCTTCTGGGAAAGGGGAATGGTTTTGCCATTGCTGTTATAGGGCCCTGGCTTCTTCGCTGATTGTTACTTAACAGATAACGAAGGGACATACATTTTATCAACAGGTTCATCAAAGAAGCCAGGTGGGCAATGAGAATCAATGCTTACCCAGAGAGGGGAGAGGGCTTGTTCTCCTGTCATCTCTGTAAGCAAGCAAGGTCTACAACAGCAAAAAACATTTACAGAATTATTTTCTTGACACCTATAATCTCATCCAGATGCCTTGACGTTGTCATACAGAGATGGTATACCAACTCACTAAATCTGAGAAAACTGGAAAAACTAACATACAAAAAAGATGAAAATGAAACCTATAAACATTCCAGAAAAAAAGTAAATAAATAGAAATCTGACATCTGCAAATGATTGTCACTTAAACTTGCTAACTTTGAATTTAGCAGGTATTCCATTTCCAGCGATATTTTCCTGTATTTATGCAGCCTTATTTATCTCTAAACCCCAGCAACTTTGTCCTCCTTTCATTCAACAGTGCTGCGTGCTGCATGCTGTGGGACCCATCAGACTTGCCCTATTTTTCTAAAATTGTTATTTTTTTAAATTTTCTGCCCAGGCAACAGGCAGCCCAGCTTCCAGTCCCTGCTTTCTGGCCTGCCCACAGCCCCACACACTCCCCCCTTACTCACAGCTGCTCCAGGTACCTCTGGCCATGCATGGTTATAATCTAGCAGCTCTGCTACAGACAGTCCATGTGGCTGCAGCCTTCACAGCACAGCCTGCAGGTCTGCCTTATTTTAGAGGCAGCTCCCTCCTTGGCAGCCACTGACACTTTCAAGTTTGCTCCTGTCAGCTTCTAAAACCTTAGCACAGCAGTACAGCTATCCACTGAAGTGGAGGGAGAAAGCCAGCACAAGCTACTTTTCTTGATTACCACATCTACCTTCTCAAGGAGATGACAGAAGATTAATACTATATCCCATCAAAAGCTAAGCACAAGGATAATGCTTTTGGTGTAGAGAACTCCTGACATGCAAACAGCTGGAGGATGGGGGGAGATATGGGAGAGCAGTGCCTTGCTTGCCTTGTTTTCCTCTCCTGCCACAGATCACTGACAGGTTTCAGTGCACAGGACAGTAGTAGCAAGGCTATAGGCCACAGCCAAGCTCCACAGAACTATTCAGTAGCAAGTCCGCACAGCAAAGACCTGTCAGGAAGATGAACAGGCCTGACAATCACAGCCAATAATAACAGGCAGTACATGCTTTCTGTTAGATGCAGCACTGACACAAAAACTGTTCTGCTTTGCTCTGAGGCCTCTAGACCTTCCCTGTTACAAAGATTAGCAGGAGATACGGTGATGTCTTCCTCTCTTTTCAGTGCATTTGTGACTTTCTAGTTCCTATTGAAGTTTTGTTGTCTCAAAACATTTCTGAGCCTTGGACTTCAGCAAGGAAAATTAATCCAGAGGATTAAAACAAATCTGAGCTCATTTACTGCGCAGCTAGTGCCGGCTGCAGACACCCATCCTTGCAGAGCATCACTGCAGCAAGACAGTCATGCCTACTACTTCTTCCCAGCACCTGATGAATAAATTATTGCCTGTAACTTTCATTAATCACTGAAATTCAACTTTGTTTTACTGAATGACTTCTCTACTGCAACACTTCCTAAGGCAAAATGCTTTTCAAGTTATTTACTTGACTTTCAGAAAAGAAAGGTCTGAGTATCATTTTGACATGTGTGAGATAGCTGACATTCTTAATAAAAAAGTAACTTCTCAGCCCAAGGATATTTCTGATATTTCCATTATACAGACTTTCTAAAAACAGTGAATTCCTGGAGGTAAGGGGGTCTGACCCTCTGCGTTTTTCCCTTTTCAACTGTGACCAACGTTGCTATTGGCAGAACCTGGTAGGAGGAATATGCAAGATACTGAAAGCTAAAATTAAAATCAGTGAATCCTCCATTTAAATTAAAATAAAGACATAAATAAAATAAATAAATAAATACAGTGCTGTTATCTCTAAAGGTCAGAATGTGGTTTCATGAGAATTTGCTCAATGCAACAGGAACTGCACATGTAAGCACTTTCCTTTCCTTGCATGCCTTTAACTTCCAGGTGCAGAAAACCCTTTCTGTTCCAGGCAGCTGACATGACACTTTAAAACACAGTGGTAGAAATATTGTAGAAACTAAATTAATTGATGATTGTTTGCCAGAAGACAATCTTCATTCAAAAGTAAAGTGAGTCCAGCAGATAGGACTACCTTAGAAATCACAAATTCAGGACAGGAACACACATCAGCTCTTCATTTTGCTAGCCACCAGATGGTACTTCTAAAAGTCGTAACCTGTAAACAGCCAGACTTTTAAAGGGATAGGGATGCATGTGAGTACACATGGAGTTTTTCAAAAGCAAGAGCATGCACAATTCCAATGGATGTCAACAGGAAGTGTGCAGTTTGCAAGAAGAGGCAGTGAGGGATTTACCTGCTACTTCTCAGTGCTTGCCTACCTTTGAAACGTCAACATCCTCATTTGTGAAAACAGTTTTTCAGAACAGACTTTGGGTTGTGAACCATACTTCAGTTACAGAGCACATTAGAAATCAAAGTCAGTCACACAGAAATAGAGGAATTGATGATAACTGCTTCACAGAGTGGGATTTGTACAAGCTAGGATGCTGATGTGTTGCCTGAGCCTCATCTTTAGCTGAATTAAGTCAGCACCAGTTGGACCTCTCCAAGGTCTGATTTTATACCTAAATCTAATAAAATGGAACCAAAAAGACACAAAATTTGGAATTCATATTCTAATAACAATTTTATGTAACACGAGGCTTGGGGGATTCATTTTTCTCTTAGAACCCGCTGTTGGAGACAGTGGAAACTAATGTTCTTTTTATAGTTCAAGTAGTGGCACTTTCTGCTGAATGTTAACCTTCAAGTTAGATACTCTTCTTTCCCAAGAACACTCGCATCACGACTGCACAAGATGTACAACCTTCAGTGCTTGATCCTGTTGAAAACTGCCCAAGTGAACTGACCTCCAGCACTGTCCCAAAAGGACAGTGGTCTTTCACTAATTAACATTAGATGAAGCTGCGGTGCCAGCCTGGAAATTAAAGGATCTATAAAAAAAAAATTAAATAACTGACATCATTTATGACAATTTAACGCAAACATCATCTTTTCAATCCAACTTTACCAATTGCTTGAAATCCTCTGGTTATTTGAAACAGGAATTTTTTTTTCACTCATGGACATCCCAGCTCCCAGTCTTTAACAGAGACAGGACAACTAAGTGCGCTGAAAAAGCTGAAACGACCACAAGTTCAGGCAGAATCTGGGACATTCTCTGGAAAGATTTGACTTTAAAGATCATAAAATACCTACTTTTTTTTTTTTTTTCAGTCAGAAGCAGCATGCACATATTATATTTTTCAGTGAGTATTTCTGGTGACTTCATGTCTGAATGAATTCATCATGAAATTATGAGTGTCATTAACACCCACCCCAAGCGAAAGAACAGCTCTGAGAGCATCCATACACATTTGTTCCACTGCAGCCACGGTTCACTACATTGCATACTCATTCAACCAGACTGTTTGGTCCTGGTAAACACCAGACAAGTTTTCCTGGCTCCAGTAGTTACTAAAGCAAAGGAACATTTTCCTGACAAGTGTGTAGCTGGTGTATTTCAGAACACTAGAAAGCATTCACAGGCTTTATCTTTGAAAAAGTCTCTTTCATACATGATCATAAACCAGGTCTGTACAGTAAGAAACAGAACTTTAAACTCAACAGAGCCTTCCAATAAACCAGGGAAGCGTTCTGATGATGGGAAATGTGAAGCTCTGAGAACTTCTCAAAAGCTACACAGCCCAGAGCGTGCAATGAAGTTCTACTTTCTACTGTCACCTTACATCCATACCTCACCTACATGGCTGACGCATCATTTCAAACAAAAAACCCACCCAGATGTATAATTGAGAGATACTTCAATGAAACTAAGTCCAGTGTGCCTGTTTTTCCCCACACGTCAAGCTAATTTTGATTCCATCCAAATGCAGCAAAAGATCTCTTCTGCACTGAGTGCAGACCCCTCCAGACACTTCTCTCCATAAAATGTAATGTCAATAGCAGACAAATTAATTCCATATGCAAATGAGCAGCTCAGTGAAGAGTGACAATAAGTCCTGTTATTCCTGTTCTGCAACTCAAGAAAAAACAGGCAAGCCTCACTACAAATAAGTTACCTTTTATTTAAAACCTATATTAAATGTTTGGTTGCTAGATCCAGAATAAAGCATGCACATGTCCTCATCTGTGAGCTGACATACTAGAAAGGTGGGATCTGTTACTCTTGTGGCAACTAAAGGTGGAAAAAGTTGGTTCCTAAAGGTATTAAAATGAATCTGGATGGATACTAATGATTCAGTTTCTTCCTCCTATATGAAACAGGAATAAGCTTTCTATGAGTTTAGCTGGGAGTACTCGAATCACAATTCCTCCTTTTCTCCCCTACCTGCTAAGCAGGTCAATACTTCTGGCCCCAGTTATCTCCACAGACTTTCTCCACAAATCTACAATCAGAAGCCAGGAAAAATCTGTGCTGATCTCTTTTCCCCACACTTCTTTCCATATCAGACCTGCACTGTGGAAGATCAGTCACAGCCCACACATTAAACAATATAAGGCAAAGCATTAAATATTTTATGACATATCCTATTTTAAGTTAGTACTTTATGCACTTGTACAAAAAATGTATTGCACAGTGGAAGCAAGAGGAGCACTCTCAGATGACTGTATTGATGAATAATTTTAACTTCCACTGCATAAATGTGAATTAAGAGGCTGTACTAAGAGACAACAAATCCATCACCTTTTAAAGGAAGCTACTATCAAACCTGAACTATGAAGATCTCAAATATGAAACTACTCTGTATAAGAGTTTAAAACTACTGGCAATTTGCTTCTAGATTCTTTCCCAGAAAGGTAAAAATCCACCTTTACAACAACAGAATTTCATATTTCAGCATCGTGGTATTAAATCTCTCAGCAGTTTAATTGTATGGATTTTCAGAGCTCATTTCACTAGCCGCTCATTTTACAAAGCTGTACCACAGCACACTGCAAAAATTCAGATGCACTGCATAAGGCCACGCAAGAGAATTTTCCCCTGTGAAGTTTTCACAGGAAACAGCAGTTTATTGAGTGACCTGTTCAGCATATCTTGTGACCTAGCAACTCCATGCCAATTTCAACTGCGCTTCAGATGCTTCAAACTTACTATAGTTCTCAAATCAGGAAAACTATGGCTACGTTTGAAGCAGTTTTAATCACTTTGGCTATAAAGTTTTAATCACTTTGGCTATATTCACTTCTAGCTGTTGTCAGTACCAGCATTTTTGTTTTTATTCCACTTGATTAAATCCTAGGAACTTGATATTGTATTACTAATTTCAAAGTACAATTTGCATGTGAAAAAATCTTTTTCCCCATCTGAATCTAAAATAATTACTAAAACTTCAACAATTTTCACAGCCTGGTGTTGCCTGTATAAAACAACCAACATTTACCAGGTAACACACATCGGAGTGATGCACAAATGACATTAAGAGGTTCAAAGGCAGTCCCAGCTACCTTAAGCTTCAAAAACAACACTTTCTGTATGTTAAGACAACTGCATGCAAAAGTCATGCTAAAAATCTCACGTATCACCAGACTTCAACCTACATTTCTCATGAGAATTATTAGAAGTCACAATGCTTAAGGCATTACTATATGAAGAACTGGGAAAACGCAGATAAACATTGATTCAGAAAGCATCAGTCTGATTTGCTTCCTGCATTAGTAAGATGCTATGACCTCAAGACACAACCTATGTTACATTATTCCAGCAAAAGCAAATACAGAGGCTGCTGAGATTCAATTTCAAGAAATCCCTAGCCATTATCACCAAGAAGTTCCAGGAAAAGTAGGCATTGATTTCAAAATAAGTGAGTTTATGGATCCAAGTGCTTTTGCTTCCTTTACTCAACTCCATTTTGAAGGTTAGAGGTTAATTTCAACACAAGCACAAACCCACAGCAGACGCAGTATGCAGCCATAGTTCCATCTCAGGATCAGACTTACTAGATTAGATTTGAGAATGCTGCCCATTTCCTCTCAACTTTTGTCACATAGGGCAATATACTCCTAGGGCATTTGATGGACACAATACAGTGACACTGCACAGCTCTTCTGTGCCTGCATCCACATCACAGTCACATCAACAAATGTAGGTATGCTAGGGAAGCAGCCTGCTGGATGGATGTAGATCCCTGCAGCAGTGACACTGTTGGAGCTACGCATCGCCTGTCCATCATCAACAGATTCCTATCCCACTTTCATCAGGTGATGAGTACCCTCTTCTAAAGAATTGCCCAGCAGGCATTTGTGGCTGTTTGATCTTTCATTTAGGAGCAGGACATCAACAAGTCTCAGAGCTAAGTCTGAAGTATCCCAGCATCCCAGGGTACACTGATGCATTCACCTCCACACAGCACTGTGCAAAAGCAGAAAACCTCTCTTGTGCATAAGCAGAGCTCTGCTATGAACAGAGTGCTGACGCAGTGAGGAAAACACTTTGTAGAGCAAAACTGAAAGCACCATGTGCGTGACCTTGGGAGAGCCTGCTGTCCCTGGGGACACAGCAGCAGCACATCTTCCACAGAGCCTACAATGAAAGATATTTCAAACTCTAAACAGCACCTGATGTGAAGACATTATAATGCATTTCTTATTTGCAGCTAACAGCAACTTGCTTCTGTCTCTGAGGTCTCATGGGTCTGTTCTGTCAGCCTTGCAGAACGTCTAGGAACGCTTGCTTAAATTACAAGAAATGCAGCAGGAGCAAGCAAGCTAAACTGAAAGAGGGTTTTGATACAGAACATTTTGTTAATCATTTCTCCACCACATGAAACGTTTAAAGAAAGCTTCATAGAAGAAATGTTTTTTAGGGAGCATTGTTAGCCTTTGATGTTTGTCATCTGAAAAGGTTTTATTCCTCCAAATTGTATCTCGATGCTAATTTTGTTACCTTCAGCTTCAGAAACACAATCATGTAGTATAAAACAACAATTGAGGTTATAAATAAATAAATAATAAGGAATTAAAAGTGCACTTAAAACTGTTTTATAACTACAGTATTCAGTATCACATAGCCAACAAGTGCATTTGGAAAAAGTGCCATGACAACTCTGGAATAAATCCTTTCCACCTTGTTCATCTTTCTCCATTCAATCTATCCTTCCTAAGACAACTGTCAATTGTAATTGGCACTTAAAGTTGTGTTTTGCACCATAACTAAATAAGAATACAGTAGTCCCTCTAGACTATAGACAGCAGAAATGGACTTCAGCTGTGGGAAGATGGATCAATTCCCAGAGTTATTCCATTAAAATGAAAGGATATGTTAGGGTGGGAACTGACCTCCTGTGCAAATAAAGGTTCTTGCTAACAGATAAATGTTTGCCCAGAGCAGTGATGGATGCCCTGTCCTTGGAGACTTTCAAGGTCAGGCTGGGTGGGACTCTGAGCAACCTTATCTAGATGTCCCTGTTCATTGCAGGTGAGTTGGACTAGATGGCTTTTAGGGTCCCTTTCAACTCAATCTATGACTGTATGCTATATAATCAATTCTGTTGCTATTGTTCTTACATGAAGAAAACAACAACTCTCATAGAAGCAGTCATACACACACACCTATTTTTCAGACAGGTAAATATCAACAACCATAGGATCAGATGTATCCTGTGCATGACAATCTTAGTCTCTGGATATAGGAATATAATATAACATATCCCATGGGTAATAATTGATACAACATAGCTCATGGTAGAAGGGGAATAAAGCCACCAAACGAGGACATCTTCTACTCAAATTAAAGCAAATCCTTCCTTTCAGCTCTGTTTCATTGCACAATGCACCACCACGCAACAGTTTCAGATAATAAGCATAAAAAAGAAGGTCTTTAAAGGCAGATATAAGTCTGTTACAAGCTTTGTCAGAAACATTTACATCCTGGCAGACGCTGTGAATAGAGCATTAATTGCGTACTAAGCTGAGATTAAACACTCAGTCAAAGCACCTTACACTAAGCCTATGTAAGGTAGGGTGATCTGGTGATGCCACCTTGCAAGTTCCCTCCTGTTACTGACCTATGGAGTACACCCGATGATGGACTGACCATGGTGAGTGTACACTGACACGTCTATAAATTCAGTGCCCAAGTTTCAGCAGCAATTCTCCTTTTTCTGCCACTTAAAAAGACACAGAGTTATCGACTTTGGGGATAGTATATTTGAAAATACAAACATTTAGGTATATAGACTATGACTATCCATGAATATATATACTTTTAATTCAGGGATTGAAGTGCAAATGTGAGTAAGGAAGGTATTTAGTAGCAGTCCTATCAAGAGGACAGCTTAAGAAATCCCACCAAATATTCAATATCAAACAGAAGTTCCAGCTTAAAGTCACACATAGCTGCCATTGATGTAAAAATTCAGAGTGCACTCCCTAAAATGTTAACTGTGTTGTTCTGTTTAAAATTATTCAGCTCACGTTAGTGAGGAATACAAGGCAATGGTTGCAATGCTGACTGCGACACTATGACAGATGTTTCTCGTCCTAAAGGCTCTGTTAGCCCTTCTCAAAATTTGTGTTTCTAGACATCACTGGTTAACAGGTTTTAATCCTTTTCATTTACGCTATAGCCTCCGCACCAGGTCAGCTCAGATACCTCCAAATTAGCTCATGGTATCTTCAAACAAGACCATTTCTGTACAGTCAGTACTGACCATTTCAGTAAGATGGCCATCAGCCAGTCAGTCCTCATTTGGCCTCTCCTTCCTGCTACACTGTTTGATCCCCCATCAGTCTCTACTTATCTTAAAGTTAAGGGCACACAACGTTCCCCTTGCTTGCATGAATTTGCTGCATAAGGCTTTTGGTCTCAGTCACTGTATCATCAGGAACAAATGCATCAAAATTCATGCATCCTGGAAGTCTTGCATTTTCTGCAAGATACCTTGAACCTACTTTTTCCCTTCTTTTTAATTTTTTTTCCCCACTCACATATTCAAAAATCCTTTCAAAAATTAAAAAAAAAAAAAGATGTTTTATACTAGTAGTATGTGCTTCAACAGCAAAACAGCTGAATTTAAAGATTTTCACTAACAGCGTGCCAGTCCAAGTCCCTGATTAAGCTAAAGCCATCTAGAAGAATTTAAACAATCTGAATTCTTTAGGCTTTAAATTACCTTTAACTTTGATTTCAGAAGGAAGAAGCCAAAAGAAGATAGCAACATAGAAGTACTCTGGAAACAATTTGCTGGTGAGAGTCACCCAAATCCCATTTTTTCCCTAATGGGAAAACAAAATTGCACTAGAGGACCAAGCTCTTCCTTGAGCCCTGCTCTAAGCCCCAGACCCCCTCAGGCACTCACTGCAATCTTCAGCAGCTGAAGTAGAAATCAGACATAGTACTTCTTGCTGTGAGAAACATGTCCTAGAAAGAAGGTCTTGGGCATTAGCTAACCCTAGCACACACCTTGAAATTTGTATTTACTTTAGTCTGGGGATTGGGATATGCTCTGAACTTTGACTTAGAATAAAGTAGGAAATCTAAAACTTCTGAAAGTTAAATGACTGCTGGTTTTGGCAGAGACTGAGATCAAATGAGATATCAGTAGAGGGCAATGCAATGTTTTCTAGAACTATAACTTTCAACAACAGGACTAACCTTGTCAGAAAAGTTCCCAAAACGTTTTATAGTATTACTTGAAAATAGCAAATCTCTAACTGTCAAAGCATTAATAATTAACATTCCAGATTCTTTAACTTTTGAACAGAAATCTATGTACTTTTTTTTTTTTTTTTCCTATGAGTTGTAGATTTGGTTTGAAGAGCTTTCCCTATTTGGCAAATTATCCTTATCTCAAGATCTCCATACTTTCAGATGTCTGCTGCTCGCTTCCATTTTTCCTATTTTCCAGCTCCATTTTACAAATGCACTCTTGGAATTGTCACCAGGAGGGAGGATAGAGGAAAGAAAAAAAAAAAACCATAACTAAGTGTTGAGCTCACTTTACCATATGTGAAATTGCAACTAGAAGCCAAGGCGGGTTTTTTTTTTTTTTTTTTTTTAAATCTAAATTATTGAAGAAAATGGAGGAGCTTAGGACTTAGCAGGTAGCGGGCCAATATGCGTGCACTGAAGGTCTATTCCAGCTGTCAGCAAAACCACTGGAAACCCTGGATCAAGGCCTACAGCTTTTTAAATCTGAAGCTGAAAGTCTCGCCATGAGAAGAAAAATCTAGTTCGCACTACACCATAATCAACATTATTTCAACACTAACAGTAACCTTTTTGAACTACTCCCAATGTAAACAGTGTCTCGAGACAGGCATATTTGGTACAAATAGACAACAGTTGTGACAAACAGATAACGCCTAAAAATGTAAAACAACTATGTGCATGCACACCACAGCCATCAGCTCACACGAGATAATTAAAAATCTCCTAAAAGTAGGTTGAAAAAAAAGACCGGGGAAGTTAGCTATCAGCAAATGCTCCAGAAGAAAACTCTAAAAGAATTACCTACGTACAGGCTGGGTGAGATATCACAGGCTTGTATAGGTCAGACAGTGAACAGCAGCCAATGAGGATATACACAGAGAATAATAGTCTGCAGAACACTGCTCCTTCCATGCTGGAAAAGCATCTGCTAGAATCTTATGCTTGTTTTTTCATCTTTATTCCCCTCTTTCTTTGCTATTTCTTCACCCTATCTATATTCCCAACTTTCACAAGAGTTAAAGTAGTATTTGGGAAATCTAGTTTGGAATCCTAGATACTTCATTTCTGAAGATTCATTTCTGAAGATAATAACACGCAAAGGAATTTGATAACTTTCACAGCTAAAATCCTGTGATACATACCTGAATTTGTCTAGCTTTAGTTCCCAGCCATCAGATCCTACATGTCACCCTCAACTAAACTTAAGGCTAGCAGAAGTACTTATTCAATGACTTAACTGGTAGTAGAAAACAAATTCTCTCTTAAGGCTAAAACAATCTTACAGCCTTCACCAAGTTGTCTCTTCTATCTCTCAAGCCATTTTCTAAATATGTTCCTTTCTAAACATGTTCCAAACGTCTAATATGCTTCTGAATGCATGGACACCAAAGACCCACACAAGTTATTCATAGAATGGTTTTGCTATTGCAAGATTTCCTTCAGGTACTCACCCATTCTTGAGACTGCTTGCTTTCTTCTGCAGCATAGGTTCTCCCCATGGATTTAAGTAACATGAGCGAATGCATGTCTTCAGTTAAGTTTGACAATATGGCAAACAACATATTCATTAGTTTTCTAGGCTCATTCTGCATTGCTCTGTATATATGTATATATGTATATAAGGAAAGCAGGACCCTTCTTCCCCTTCCAAAGGCCACCAAGCCTGGACTATTACAGAATCAGCCATAACACTGCAGTACCTGATCTGCTGCTATACAATTAAACAAAAGGACAGAAGCTTTCCACTTGGAAAAATGAAAGCTGTGATTCTCTTAACAGAAAGATGAGCTAAAAAAGCACGAGCAGAAAATCCACGGGCTGGCTGCTCTGCACACCTGTCAGCACCACCACAGTAACATTTGTTTCACACATGCCTGGTTTGGCAGGCACCTGATTTACATTTTCACACTTTGTATCAGCTTTCTACACACTTGTTCTCTAGCATATTGTTCATACATTAGATACCACAGTATTGTTTTCCAGAGCTAAGTGACGTAACTAGGTTATTACACAGGACAGAGATCTTCCTCTAAAGTCACCTGCATCAAAACAGTGACCTTGAGACAACATATGAATTAATGATGTGACAATTTTAAAAAGCCATTAGCTTGTTAATAACTATTAACCTGTTGCATTTCCAGATTTATTCTTGCTGCACTATAATAATGAACTCAGCCTGTTTAATTTAAAATAGTAACTGGTAACCACAACTCCACTCGTCTCAACAGAATTACACTCATTTCCAGCAGTCCTAGATTCAGCCCAGAAGCTACCAGACTCATCCCATTTTCTGAGATGCCAAGGTAGGAAAGGCCTGTATTAAAACCCTCTTTTTAGTAAATAGCTTACTGAGAGCTGGCCTCCATTTCCGAGTAACCAAAACTATTATTCCAAGGCACATGCTTACACCCTAAGGGATGCAGAAGAGAAGGAATACTTTATATCTTTTGCAGTGATGTAGATAAGAATGATGAACAGACAAAAAGGCAATGATTCTTCTGGCTAGCCTCTTGACTGGTGAAGTTAACTTTGATTTTCTGACACCAGTATAGATACATCACTGAAGGACTGCCAGTAAGCACTAACAGACTTGTGCTTGCTTGTAAAGATGCTGAAAATGTACTATTTAACTGCATTATGGCAGAGGGTCAAAACAGCTAACACATAGCACGGGATCACATTCCTAAAAAAGATGGCAATCTTAGCAGACAAAAGGTAAAAGGAAAATGAATATTAGGGAAGCAAAATGGTGTGTAAGTCCCTTGCAGAGTTTGCAATGGAACCTAGGTGTTCAGCTCTTGCTCCACTATTTGAGTTCACGCCTTTCTCCAGAACTACAAGTTTTACACTACAGCAAAGCAAGGCAGAGATTTTACAGTTTTCCAGAGGCATCTGCCTAGTGCTGTGAAAAGGACTTTCCCAGGTAACATTTAAGCTATAAATTAGATAGCAAGAACCTATTTACTATAACTGATAACACAACACAGGACTACCAGCAGTATTTGCAAGAATTCCTTTCTTCGCCAACTATTTCCCAGCAGCAGACGCTCCTGCCTGCACAGGGTGGCCTGTGGCTGCAGCTGTGCAGCACAGGGACGCAGAAGATCACAGCCGCAGCAGCTGCTACGTGCCTTAAGCATAAAAACCCTGATGACCTCCCATAAATGAAAAGATACAGAAAAGATCATTGAATAACATCCAGATATGCTCCCAGAGCATGATGTAGGCAGTAAATTCCAGAATATCTTCAGCTGCAGGAATTGCTGCAGATCAGTTAGTTAACGGGCACACACAGATGCAGCAGCAGACAACTCCCTGGCTTCAGCAAGCAGCCTGAGCTCAGCTTTAGGGAAGCACTCTGGGGAGAGCTTATCACCGACCACTGAAAGCAATGCCTCCCAACAGCAGGACATTCTGTCAGGGTTAGCAGGGAAACATTTCTCACACGTTTCTGCCCACGCGCAACGAAAGGTCTGGAAATTCAGAGAGGGCTGGCACTACTGTGAATTCACATCTCCAGCACAAGTAATAGCCCAGAAGGTTAAGGCATTTGTGTGAAGCTTGTAGTAGATGTTTATAACAGATTTTGCTGCTTTCAGCTTTCCTGTCTGAGGTTATAGCTGAGGCATTTTTGTGGAGAAAGCAGAATAATTTCAACTAGGAGAGAAATGAGGGAGATGCCTATTGTGCCATTTTCACAAGTTAGTGGAGCCAGATTTTTAGCAAAGGACTGTTTGTGCTCACTGCAGATGCCTTTAAAAAGGTGTATAGTCATACCTTAACCATTAGCCCTCTCATTTTGTTACAGTGATGGAGATCTATGAATGAAATAATTGAAAGAAAGAAGGGGATGAGTACACAGTGGGAAATAGGGAGGGAAATGGAGATTCATCTTGACGATGAGCGGACAGAAAAGCCTAGAGTCCATGTCCCTCCAGAGGAACAGAACCAGTAGTGCAGAGCAGAAGCTGGATGGCTGTTTCACAAGCCTCACTCACTACAGAGGAGGAATCTACATGCGCCTTTCTAGGAAGGTGTACACTAGCGGATTTGCAAGTTGATACTTTATATCTTCCTCTGTGACAATGAAACCAACAGACCCTCACTTGGATTTAACTGACAGAAATGCTTGCAACCTTCACAGGTCTTCAAATTACTAGCAAGATCTTCTAGTAACAGTAGAGAAGTTTTGAAAATACCTTGGCTAGGGAAATAACTTATTTGAGAACAAGGCAAACAGCTACAAAAACAGTGATATGAGCATATATCCACCCACAGTGAGGTGGGAGGAATAGCCTGGCAGACTCTGAAGGTCACCTGAAGACCTGTTTTTTCATGACTCAGCTACAGAGGATACAATTCTGTTTTCACATCAGGCACACCATCACACAACCCAGTTCTCAGAGGAAAAAAAGAAAGAAAAAAAAAAGAAAAAAGAGATTGACTTGACTCAGTCATTGAATTGGTATGAGACAGCATTCATTTGTCAAACACCATGACAAAGTTTTACCCACTTGGCTACACAGCACCTCCTGGTAACTCAGAGTTCTCTGCTGGTTGCCTAGGGAATGAGACTGTGATGGTCACAATGTTTTTGTACACATTAGGTCACATCCTGTGTAGCTTGCAGATTTGTAAGCAAATTTCAAATCCAGTTGACAGAGGGATGGAGAATTCAGAAATAATTAAGACAGAAGACGCAGTTAGGTGGAGAATACTGACTGCCTTCAGCATTTGGCTATGAGGAAGGCTTTTTCAGAGAATGTAGCTGGAAGGCATCTCTTAGAAAGTTTGCCACTGCAGAAAAGTTTGCATATATCATGAAATAGAAATATACAGAAATCACATTTATTACTACTTCACTTGCTCATTTTGTTCTGCTAGAAGAAAGAAATTCAAGGCTTTTTTTGATGAGATACTATTCCCACATTTGTTTATCAGGGGTACACAAATCCTCTTACTGAATCACAGCACACATGATACATGGGACTAAATGCTTGCTGACTGCATGACTGAACAGCAAACAACAAACAGAGCTGCACACTTGGTACCAGTTTCCCTCCCCCTTAAATTCTTGTTTTAACTCTGTTTTCACTAACTTTGCCCTTTTCAATCTCATGTAAATTCATTTACTTAATAAAAACAAGGCAGAACGTTTTCTTTGCTGACTCAGTAATGAAACATGTCAGCTTTTGCTTGCCATGAGACACACACGTGTCACTAACAAAGAAGTTTGGTGCCAGCGTGACAGCTGATGTCATTATCAGTATAACTAGAATCATGTTCCATAAAGGTGCGACCCTGGACTACACAAAGGCATTTAATTAGAACAGAGTGATTTGTGTTTTAGAGAAATAATAAAGTTCTGCAAGCAAGAGGAAAACAGCATTTCACAGACAGCCAGACAAAGGCTATATTGCTGATTTGCACTTGACACTGTGCATTTTCAGTGCAGAAAGTGCCTCGTAACCTTCAGATTGGAAGAACTGCAAGCTATGGCTGGCAGAAAATGTGTCAGAACCCTGTAGCTTCTGTCTGACTGAGGTGCTCAGGGTGTTGTGGTGGAACAAATAACCTTTCCTTTGTAGCACAAGTGGGAGATTGTGTCCTACATTTATTCTCTGTCATTTGTATAATCTTTCAGTGTTGTAATAAAAATATTAAGGAAAAAATTCCAGGTTTCAAACTAGAGTATATGGATCTGATGCACACTTCACCGTCACTCCTTTAGCACCAGAGTAAAGCCTTTAAATAATGCTTAAGAAGTGTACATATTATGCTCTCTGCTAGTAATCATAGATCTCCACTTTCCTCTCTAAGTCAAATGTCAATCACAACCTCCACCTACAAAGTCGCAGTGGAAAACTTCCAGGGAGGAATGAATGTCAGGAGGATACTGAATGCAAAAGTCCAGATACGACATTGTCTTCACAGAATCTGTGCTCTTCAGTTAATGAGATGGAATTGTACAAACAGTAATGCAGGTCACTAGGGAACACAAAAACACTTTTTCTCACCAAGACATCTGAGCTGTGATGTGTTTCCACAGGACACTTCAGAATCAAACAACTGTTGCTTCTCTTCTTCCAAAGATCTGATGAATCCAAAACAGCCACATATTGCACACTCCTTTTCTAATTAAATTCTTTTAAGAAAGTCTCATGAAGCAGATGTTCTGTAGAAGAAGAGAATGCTTTGTTACAGGTGAAGAGAGGATGGAGCACAGGTAGGTAAACTGTTCATGCACTTGACTGATCTGACTCAAGTGACACTTGAAAAAAATCAGTGTTCTTTGTTGTGGGGGAAAAAATGAGAGAGAAGGTGGGACAAAGAGAGAGAAGGATTTTTTTAACATTTTATTTCTCATCTTATTTAGGCTACAGGGATTTTTGCTGCTGGTACTACAAGTATCCCCAGATAACATAAAAGATTACCCTGCATTTAAAAACACTACCTTATGAAAATGACACATGGCATCAGAGGAGAGAAGCACTTCTGGAGGCCAAGTCACAGCGGGAACTTCACAGAATCCAATCTGTAAGCCACCTAGAAAGAAGAGTTCACAAAGTTAAGTGAATGTCCATAAGCATCTTTTGGTGAGACTGCCCTAAGATGCTCATGCTTCCAAAGAAACAAATCAGACCCAAAGCAGCAGTGTCACAGTAGTAGCACGTATTGTAAACCTATCTGCTACTTAAATAAGGAAGACAAAGCCTAAGTGAGAACTTGCGGTCTGACTGAACTAGAAGAAATAGCACAAGGACAGAAAGGCAAACCATCTCCTTGAAAGCCTTATGGCAAGCAGCAAACAAACCAAGACTGAAGCCCACATACGATATCTCTCTCTTCAGTGGGTGAGAGATCAAAAAAGGAAAAATACCTTGTGAGCACCTAACGCTAGGAAAGCACACCATTAGCTCAAAAGCAAGCAACTTATCAATGCTACATTACTACACTCTGGTAGAACTTCTGACACAGCACACATCAACATTAGACAACTACCTGCCCCGAAAAACAGACCATCACAGTAAAGAGTGAGGCTCAAGAAGCAGGTATCACAAGTGAATTGCAGTAGATCAACAAGCACAAAAAGGAAAAGCATTTAATGCTACCCTTAGCGGTCTAAAAACCAACAATTTTTTGTGTCCAGTTCCATTTGCTGTAGCTAAACTGGTACAGAGTGACTTGGTGGTATCTAAACTTTAACTGTAATCCAGTTTCAGCCCTGTAGCAGCTATACCACTCTCGCTGTAAAAACCAAGAAAGCGGTAGAACAGCACTTGGTTTACATTCAGAAAATTTAGGTTCATTTTCTATTGATCAAGTGACAGACAAAAAACACTGAGTATTTGAATTCTGAAAAAACAGTACAGACGGAAAAGGGACATATGCTATTACTGTGTTGACTGGAATAGACACATGAACTCTCCACAGTTCTCCAGTACTGCCAGGCAGAATCGTCCCTAAAAAAACACAGCTATTATTCCACTTTAACCAGTGACTTCAAAGAAATTCTAATTCTTGTACTTTGCAGGGAATGGATGCATAGTTAAACAAGAGTGGAGTGGATAGTTAGGAACTGCATAGGAAAAAATCTGTATTTTTCAAGATGAAAATAATCTGAAATTCTACAGCAGTTATGTTGAAGTGTCTCAGCATCTGTACAATACGTAATGTTTCTTGCCTAATGATTTCTATCTAGCTTGACTTTTAGAACTGACATGACTAATTATGTTTTAGCCCGTATGTCTGAATTTTTGAAGAACTAATATTATCTTGCTATTAAAAGATGCTTTAAAAGCTATCTAAACATAATTACCCTACTGTTGTACAAAGGATAGTAGAAACACTGACCTTTTTGCTTCAACAAGGAATTACAATCAGCATCTGGCCTGCAGTTTCATCATCATTACTATTTCTTTGCCATGTTTTTTCACTTACATGTTAGAGCTAATTGAAATTCTTCCTGATCTGCTATGCAGATAATTATCTCAAACAATTCACAGTCAGACTACATATGTTTCCTGCTTTATGCTAAGCTGTTCCACCATTATTTGCATCACTGTAATGTTTAAGTGTCCCAAACGTCACTCTGGTTTTTATCTTCTTGATGCTGTGCGGATGTATAGTTAGCACTTCCATATCAATAAAACCATTTTAATGTTTAAGCGCACACAAAGCATTGGATGAAAAGCTGAATAGCCAATCCTTACTGATTAGATGAAGAAGGAACATAAAATTGAACCAACTTTATCCAAGATCACATACAACATCAAAGGAAAGAACTGAATCATGAGTATTCTGAAGCAGAGCTGCAGCCTCACAACTTGCTCATAACTTTCAAGCACTTATGTTACATACATGCCACAGTACAGACTAGGAAAACCTTAAGAGAGAGTTGTGATAGCACAACTAGCATATCTTAATTGCATAGTCCAATAAGGGAGATAAAAATAAGGTCCCAGTTTCCAAATCAACTTGAAAAAAATTCCTCTCTAAACAGAAATGAAGACAGGAGGAAGACAGACAACTGAAAATAATAGCAACATGGTAAGAACATGCTGTGTTTACACAAAGCTTTTTCATTTAAATAACTATGATCAAGAGAAAGGCAGGTAACCAGCAGAATCATCTGTTTTCACACTAGTAATGGGCACAGTAAAGCGCATCGAGATTCTGAAAGAAGTTCCCATGTCTGAAACATCTACTTGAAACAGTTTTTACATCTCCCCGTAGAAGCACAAAGGGGAATTACAAAATATGAGGAACTACACAACATTACTGAAAAACAGAATAGCTTGAATTTTAATACTAAGAAAAAAATCAAAACAAACAAAAAAAAAATCACATAATCCTTTCAGGTACAAAGTCATTCAAATAATTACATGGAATCAGGATTCAAGCTCATGGGACTGAGACTCCAGTGATCAGGGAAATCCTTAAAAACAAAACAAAAAAAATCTGCTATTTTGAGGAACTTTAAAGTAACACGAACTAGAGATGGTAAGAGATCAGGACTCAGAAATAGATGTTAATGACTTATTAAAAGGAAACAGATTCAACAACATGTACCAAGTCAGGCTGCGGCCTTATCTGCAGGAAGCAGGTCACATCAACTAGTGCTCCATTCATCATCATCTTTTGCTTCTTCAACCAGCTCAGGAAGTTTTCATCAACATTTCTCTGAATCTCCCATTATTCCTCAGTAATGATACAACCTCAAGTGAAGGGGCTGCTCCAGGAGAGATCTCTGCTTGTTCATTATCCCATCACCGCAGCAACTTGGAAACACAACCTTTCAGGCAAGAAGACTTTCTTGTAGCCACTACCTTCTCTCCACCCTCCTTCCTAGCTTCATACCACCTACAAACCTTCAACTCATGCAATACCAGTGCACAGAAATCTGGTGATCTATAATCAAAGGAAATTTTGCAAGTGATTTGTTGATTGGCACAGATGAACGCTTTTTAAACAACAACTTCTTGAGTAATTGGACCGTGGTCGTCAAACCATGCTCTCATTTACTTGTACCTGTTGATCTGTCAATAAACGAGCAACAATGACATTATTTCCTGTTTGCCCATGGTTAACAATTCTGGAATTGGCCACAGCTATTCTAGGTACTTCATGTTCAAATATTGCCACGTTATGAAGTAGTGCTTTAAGATAAAATTTACGGATATCTACTCCTAATGTCCAGCCAACTCAAAGGATTTTCTGCCTGTAAACTTATAAAATTAATAACGTTATTCTCATGCTGTTTCAGTAGACCACAGTTCTGCTGCCAATTCATAAAGTGGCTTCAAGATCTGTTCACACTGGAAGATATTCAAGAAGTAAGGAAAGGAAAATACTCACTTAAGTTCAAGATCAGTGATAACACCACATTAAATATATACCAAAATGCATCAACTGTACCACATTAAAAACCCCAGGAAACTTTGCTGATTATGCTCAACTTTTATACACACATACTATATATATATATATGTGTGTGTGTCTGTACACACACACACACACACATATATACATGCATACATTTCACACATACATTTCCCCCAGAAATACACTTCAATCTGCTGGCAATATAACTGTAAAATCATCAAGATACTGTATGTGCCTCATTCTTGAGTCTGATTGGTAACACATGAACTTTGAAAGAAACAGGCTCCTGTTTCTAATTAATAAAGACATAAAAGTGTTTACGTAGCAGGAAAACCTACAGATCTTATTATACGTGGTGCTGTTCAGAGCCAATGTGGTTTTGTCATGTGTATGTTAAACTGGCATGGCCATGTTTGGTCACAGACCAGCACAGCATCTGCAAACCATTTACATACATACCTCCAAATGTCACAGAGATAAATACACACAGCTCTGTGACAATCTGAGGGTTATGTCTGAAAATGAATGAAGAGAAAGCATTCACAAATGAGTAGGTCTATTTATGAATGCAGCCATTATAGAATTTTTTAGACTGAAATTATGGAGGGGTAGGAATGAAAGAAGCCTAAAATGTATTTCTAAGGGCTTGGGCAGAAATTATATTTTGCTCTCATTATCTCAAAAGTATCCCTGACACATGCTTACTGGTGTCATAGGTACTGTTCAGATATTACTGCTTTTCCATGGAAATATATGTTTTGCTTTGAAGGTAAGAATCTCTCATCTTACTTTAGATCTCCCCTAAGTAGCAAGAAAAATATCCACTCCTGGATCTACATCCACACACTGTGGCCAACTCCAATGAAGAGTCCTGACAGTAGAATTACAATGTAAGGTCTTTCGGAGAAAGTTTAGGGTACTAGTAGCCTCTAATCTGCTTTTGTACGTGCATATAAGCTCTAGGAAGGGACTAAAAGGATGTGGTGTAATTTATAAGGAATGTGTTTGGACAAGCACTCTGCATTATGCACTTCTTGGCTATCGTCAGCTTCTTTATATTATTTTTAATGAGCAGAATATTCAGTGCATATAAAAATACAGCAACAGTCTCCTTTGAAATAGAAAAATATGTATACTTGGAAGAAAAATGTTAATCTGTCAGGCTATGAGTTATATTGATATTTCTAACTTTCACATCAATGGTAACTGTAAGCTGACTCTTCATGGGTGACATCTCTTGCAAAGACAGTCAAGTGATCTCTGGACAGTTTCTATTTATTCAAAAGTTACAAGCATATTTTTAGATTTGGATTTACAGAGCCTACACTCTTCAGTTCAAAGAATCTCCAGTGAGACCCAGAAGAGAAAAGTCAACCATAACCAGAGTTGCAGCCCATACAGATGGGCAGCAACTGTACCTTCAAATCAACCTCAGACCTGTTCTAATTTAGACTGAAAGAAGTAAGGATGAGAGAAAGCCTTGTCTAGCTTGAAGATTATGCGAACAAAAACAGCTCCAACTTCTTGCCACAAAATCTTCAGCAATTGCAGGCTTTAGGCTTGGCCTAAACATTGCAGGACAACCATGGTAAATGGAATGCACTGCCTTCATGCTTTTTTATCATGGGACTGGAAAAAGCAAAGGTATCATTTTTGTTCTGTCTGCTCTCTCATCTCTTTAATAGCCAGGCATTACTATAAATTGAATGTCACGGTGAGTTGGAATGTAGGCCCAGCTTTCAACATTTTTCTCACATCCTAGAGGAGATTAAAATCTATCTGAACACAGTTTACTGAAATGCTGCTGGGTACAAAGTGTCTGGAAGAAAAAAGAGCAACATTAACAGCAATAAAGAAGGTTGAATATTGCACATATGAGCAAGGATAACCAATGTGAATTAATATCTCCCTTGATGTCATGCAAATTAAAACTACTCATTCTCCCAGATGACAAACTTCTGGGCGCTTGGCCATGTGACTGAATGCAGGGATGAGTCAGTCAAGCCTAGAGATGCTCATGGAGCTAAGCAACCAAGGATTTTACGTGTTTGTGAACACTGATAAACACATCCAAGAATCATCTATATTTGTCACATATATAGGAATTTTGACGATTCATCAAGGCAAATTGAAAGAGGATCTTGAGAACTGTAACTTGCCTCCCTGTTAGAAGTAAAAAAAATCAGCTGTAAAGTCAAAACAAACAGAGCCCTTAGACCAAGAGGGTCAGAACTGAATTCAGAACATGCATGTAATTTCCCTGTTCTAGGGCACGTCATTAACGTGCTCCACTATCAGACCTGAACCACCAACTTCTGCTTTGTTTAACTGCTTATAATGGATTGGAAGGGAAAACCTCCCATCAGACACGTACACTAATTTACTGAAAACCTGCAGGGACTAAGTAAAAACTGCAATACAATAAAGCATACCCTGGAGTTTTCAGAAGATTAGCAGGATTTGATAGAAAACAGGTACTCCCAAGCCATTACCGTTCCTCTTTGCAGACACTCAAGCACTGTGGAAAAAAAAGCAACGTTCTCATTTGTGAAGTGGATCCAATATTTTAACTGGGCTGCTGTCCAAAGTCACGTAACTTAATTAATTTCCCCATTTCAGCTTTGTGGAAGTGGATTCTCTTCGCTGACCAAATTTGTTGCTTTGGTTATTCACCATTTCCAAAAGTAATGAAACATTACTCACTTACATGGTGGGGGCTTTAAACCACGTTTCTTCACAATACTGAGTTTACTTCATCTGCAACTGGTAGAATTTTTTCAGGAATGTGGAATTTTATTCAGTTCTCAGTTCACTATTATGCAGTAATGGTTAAATTAATCATTGATGTGAACTTGAAAGCCTCAATTTTATTTTTAAAAAGCTGTTCCCAGCTGCAGTCAATTCAGCTTTTTGCACACAGCGTGATGATGCATCTTGAATATGGCAGAACTCAAACAGCAGTTTAAGTCATTATTTCATATAGAGTCCCTCAATCCTCCCTGCTACTCTTCTTGGACCAGACGTATTTCCTGGGCAATCATTAGGTATGTAAAACCAATCTCAGTCACTGTCAAGAACTGAAATAATTAAGTTAGATGATATATACAGATTACTTTCAAAATCAAGAAAAGCTTAAAAGTACTATTTGCTGAGAATAGAAAATAAAGCCTGACAAGTTGTGTGACATTTTAAAGCTACTGCAGCATTTACAGAACTGACATAACGAACCTAACACTTCAACCAAATAATACCAAAGTACTGAAAACCAGCATAGCAGTTCTAAATCAACTTTTCATAAAAAGTTAAGCTATTTGCCACTTTACGAGAGCTACACATTGAGGTCTCAGATATCAACATCATTTAAAGATGAGAATAACACTGCATTATTTCATATTTTTAAAGATATATTAATAGAGATATAGAATGCATAAATATAACTGTAACAAGCTTGCTTGCACCTCTAAATTCTTTTTGGATCTGAAACTGAAAGATTCTTTCCTGTTTTAAGCACACTTCCTCTGCTTTTCATGAGGTAGGGGCTCTCTGCTACTTGAAGAGGTTTATAGAACTTTGGACAATGAGTTTGGAAAAGTTTTGGCTGGTAATAGCTTACACATGGTGTTATAGAGGAGTCTATTTTAAGTATCTTTCTTCTCTGAGAAGGGATTTTAAAGAGGTGCCATGTGTTTTAAACTTGCTGGCAATGTGTTGAGCTTTTCTCCGAGCCTTTGGATCTCGCTCTTGAACTTGCTGCGGAAACATATGAGTCCACCCTAATCCTTACTAGCGTTCCAAGAGCGGTGGAAGTACATTTTATCTCCAACACATGTGAGGCTTGGAGAGTGACACAGTACTGGTGCATAATGAGCAATTTAAAAGGGGAATACTAAAAAATATTTGTTATTAGGTATATGGATAATAGAGTGCACTAGATAAATTTCAACCACGTGAAAGTATAAATAACATAAAACTATCATCATTTCTGTCTACTGCCCTCCTGAGCGTAGGAGTTTTTAAGACATACTTATCATACATTATTGCAAGGAAATAGCAATTAGCTAGAGACATTCTGAAAAGAATTTGATCAATTATCAGGGAAAAGAACGAGCACGAAACCTTTTTATTAAGATGAGTCTTCATGTCTTCCTCACTTCTCATCAAGACCTAATCTAAAAGATAAATTTAAAGGCATTATACTAAAACATTGCCTTTCTGATAAGAAGTTCATGTTTCTGAACATCACCTAGGATTCCAGGAATTATTCTCTCAGCAAATAACAAGCAGGGAGGACAGAGTGACCTTGCAACATTTCAGCCTTCACGAGAGCTATCTGCCAACTTAAATTTCACCTGTGATTTCTTAGATGTTGAAACATTTCTATTTCATTTCCTTTTTTAAACAGTTGCACTAAATTAATGAAACTGTTTCTAATATTAGTTACACAGAAAGGTGAAATAAACCCTACCAATTTAAGAGACTAAAAAAATTTCCAGGATCAAAGTAAGATTATCCTTATCAAATTTTGTAAGAAAAGAAGCATTCATTTGTAGCCCTTTATAAATGCCTTTGCAAACATCTACAGCTACGACAAGTTACTTGAAACAAAAAAAAGCACACAGATGATTTTTCTGTTTATGAATTACCTCCAAAGTAAACGTTTTCGGCAGAATGCATTACCAACACTGTTCACACACAAAATTAAATTTTCACAGTAACAGGATCACTAACAACTATTGGTCACACGTGATCGATCACTCTACAAACCAGACACTAGCATTCCTATTTTCTGCACATCTGCAACACTGGTAAAGGAAGCAATCTAAAGGAGTTCAAAGTGGCTGCAGTGGGGAGGAAACAATGAACGAATCTATCTTTCTTTAATCATAAACCAGATTCTTAGCTTTCACATATTGAGAAACAAAAATACACATACAGAAAAATAATTCTAAAACATTATCTGATTGACATTTTTCCTCTATAGACACATATGCTGATAACTTTTTTGTAGTATTTACTCACTTGTAAGTCATCTATTTGCTTTACTTACCCCACAGGGCTTTTGACATCATCAAACAGCAGAGTTTCATTAGACGACACTTCACTGTGAAGGAAAAAAGATGGTGATCATCAAAACAGTGAACTATACAAGTCACCAATTTTTTTCTTTTAAAACTACTTCAGTCTTTGCATACTTTTTCCAAACATCAACCACGAATGAACTACAGGCTAATTCTCTAAATATACCAGGCCAGAGTTATCTCTAAGATAAATTAAATCCACCTGAACTTTAATGCAAAATAATGAAAAAGTCATGTGCCTATCTACCTATCCCAAGTTGAATATTTCTGAAACTTCAGGTCAAAGGCAGCATTGTATCAGACAGAAGGCACCACCAAATAAATGTTTTATTAAGGAATTTAACATCTGTGAACTCCTAACGCCAGTAAGCAAACGAATGAACAAACCCCAGCAATTTAGCACTCATAATGTTAGCATCCCTGTACGCATTTATCACTACAGAAAATCATGCTCTTCAGTCTTTTACGTGATGGGTGACTGTACCACATTCATAGCAATAGCTTGCACCAGGAGCATCAAAACCCTTAGTTTAGGCAAGAACTTCGGTAGAAGAACAGACATGAGCTTTACATCATGATCATGATGTTATAAAGGACAAACATCTCAGTATCTCACTGCTACATCCATTCTTTGTTTTGAAAATAAGTATATTTACATTGTGATATTTTCCATAGACCTGTGGGAGCTCTTGCCTGCTTCTCAGTGAAACCTCCATTTTTATCTCCTGAACAAGAATTCCTGTGGAATTCTTCTTTAGGTGTGTGGCACAATGGCATTTTGCAGACTTGGGAAATATCAAAGAGCCCACCCACTAACTCCTTTTCCCTGATACATCCATCTCCAGGAATTATGTTTACAAAAAAGGCCATTCATTTCCCTGGAAGAAAACAGGGACTGGATAAATGTTACCACCAGGGAGCATTTCATATTCCTAAACAGCCAATTCAAGCTAGTGCATTCAGGCTCACAAAATTAACTGCTATGCTAAGGAAAAACATATGCTTTCCATACAGAAACAATAAAAACATTCCAAAACTGTCTTTCAAGATTCTTTCTTTTCCATTTGGGAGAATCATGTAGAACATGCTTGGCCCAACTGGTGCTGCATTGCTCCTTGCAGCACTTCAAAGCAGCACCCTTTTCAGAGAACTATGTTCATTTCACCCTATTCCTCTTTTCTTTCCCAGGAAATGCTCCCTAATCCACAAAGAGAGGATGTCTGAAACACCGTTACACTGTTCCTTGTCCCTGCTGCCCCACCACATGAAATACAAACATTTCAGGTAGCGGTCACATACCACATTTGCCCTGATCCCGTTTATTACAAACCAGACGAGCTCACGGCCCAGCTGATTCATGTCAGAAGATAGTTGGGATCTTGCACAGCTGGAAATATTGCACCTCATAACCCAGCACCGCAACTGATTATCTTCAAAACAACAACATCCCTCTGCTAAACATCAGAAACAGACAATGCTAAAACTAGCGTTTGGGAAAATCTGTGACTGCCTTCTAGGAAAAAAAAAAAGGAGGGTTTTTTGTGTGTGTGCTTTTTGGTTGTTTTTTTGTTTGTTTTGTTTTTAATGAATAAGTGACAATCAGATGGCTTTTGAAGAATCAGCAAATGGATTTACCACCAGAAAGTTGATTTGTAATTAAAATGACCATGCATGGATCTCCATATATGGATGCTTCCTTATGAAGGTGTGAGTACAGCCTGTAATAATGTCAATCTGTGCAACCTGCTCTAGGGAGCTGCTTTGGCAGTGGGTTGGACTTGATCTCTAGAACTCCCTTCCAACCCCTACAGTTCTGTGATTGCAAAAATTACCTGTAACATTCTACACAGAGAAATACAAACTGAGCAATTTAAACACAAAGGCATCCATCCTCATCTTGCTTCTACGCAAGAAAATGTTACACATTCTGACCTTCTGAAAGATATAATTTTAGTACCTTGTGAGGAGTTTTGTGAATAGTCGTACATCCATTTAAAATAAAACATATTGAAGTGGAATACTGAGAGACTGCCAGTGATCCCACTGCATTCAAATTTTCCTGGGTTGGAAGGAGAAATATTATCCCTTTCTGAAAGAACTGAAGAAGGCCCAAATGTTTGACTCCTAATAGTCCTTTAAAATCTTCCTTATCCTCAGAAGAGAGAAAAGTGTAAGCCTCAGGTGACAGCAGCAGGCACAATTACATTTAAAAGATTTTGATTTATGAAGTACAGCTTGGGCAAGGCTGCTACCCACTCCCAAGTAGAGTACATGGCCCTGATGGAAAAGCACATCTCAACTGCCAACACAGATGGAAAGATATAAAGTCCTTTCTTCTTTCCACATGGAGGGTCAGCTAGCTCAGGCACGTATATCATTTCCATCTGCAAACAAGATTCAGTGATGTTATTGAATCCTGTTACCAATTGTTATGCCTCACATGAGTTTGAAAACCCCCATTTCCTAGAAGCACGTGAATTAGTCTCAGTGGCACTGGATAACACATGCACTTAAACCCCAAAGTCACAGAAAAGCTTCAAAAAGATGCCGTCAACACGAGCTCAAACTGAAAGTAAGAATAACACAAAATAGTTTACAGAGCTTAGTTTGCCTTTTTTTTTTTTTTTTCCAAATATTAAGTCACTTTCACGATTTTTGACTGTGTAAGATAATTTTTTGCACTTCCCAAAGCCAACAACTGTTAGGCCAGGCCAGTATATGTGCAAAGGACCCAAATACTTTCGAGCAGTCCATACTCTTCTGTGAATCACATCTAAGATGTGCTCTTTTAAATAAACAGAAATAGCAGAGGGAATAGGTAGTTGGGAAAAAAAAAAAAAAAAAAAAGAGACGAGTGCTCCTTACTTCACCCTCAATTAGCTTGTTTCTGGAGCGGAGCAGTAAGCAGCACTGTGCTAACTACTGCCACATGCAGATTCTGAGAAGCAGCACATCCTGCAGCAGTACTCCAATCACGAGGATGAGCACAGAGAGTTTTTGTCACCACTGGCTATTTTCTGTTTTCTGTAAAAGAGGAACAGGGCTCTTTTGTTAACCAGAGACCTATACGAAGCTGCAAGTATCTTCTGCTTTCCTTTTCAAATGGTTCAGGAACAATTAATGAGAAGGTTGGGTTATAGCCTATACGGTGAAGCTTTGAGGTAAACTAACAAAGAGGAGAGCTCAGAAGAGGTGCCAGAACTGCATTTCTCCTGTTTTGGCAAGAAGTACAGCACTCAAATCTCTGAACCAAAATGCTATGTGTTGCACTATTTCAAAGTCTGCCGCTTTATATCAGCGTCCTGCAGAGACCCTTTTTTCTTCTCTCATCTTGGCTGCCAAAAAATCTGAATTTGGCCCTTTGCACATCCCAGAGGACTGTTAAATAGGAAAAAGAATTATAGTGTAGAAAAATAGGCCACTGATACTTAAGTCTTAAGTCAATATTAGAAAAGGAAGCTTTAGTCTGGTATATAGGTCAGCGCAGTATTTGAAGCACAAACATTGGGCAATTTGATTCATGGAGAGGGCTGGCTCAGAGAGTACGGCTGTGCTCAATAAACTGCAGCACACAGCTGCTCTCCACATAACACCTTAGAGCCATTTCACTGTTCCAAAGCCATGCAAGGGTAGAACAGGTCTGGTTCCACAGCAAGTAGAACTTTGAGCTGCATCCAGTGACCAGAGATAAGTCACTGCTCCTGTTCTGACTCAAAGGAACACACACAGTAAGATTCAAACATGTTCCAAGCAGTTCTTAAAACACACCAAACTGGGGAACAGACTCAGATGTACAAAAGGAATCTAAAACTAGAGGCATAAAGCCTGCAGTGAGATAGGTCCTTCAGTCATGATTCTGAAGAAAAAAAGATACCCTATCTGCAAAACGTAATGAGCTAAACTATGCAATCACAGTACTATTACTGGATATCTGGTAGGACACCTTGTATTGTGGAGCGCCCAGCTCCTTTCTGAAGCCTGTTCTAAAGCAAAATGAAATCAAAGCCAGTCACTTACAAGACTGAACAAGGTTTGAGTCATGTCCTGTGTGAGCCAACTTGAGCAGCACAACTGCCTAATATCATTCAGTAAGTCACTGAAAACCCCTATGTGTTCAGTCCTGTGGAGAAAGTCAAATGGCTTTGTGTTTTCTTTCAAAAGGAGAAACCAAGGGTAATATTTTTGAAAGCAACTGATAAATCTGAAGTGCCTTCTTTTAGACACCTGATTTCTACATACACGCTTTCAAAAACTGGAATTTATTTTGTGATAACACTATAAAAAAAAATGTAGCTTATGTTCGACAAAAGTTTTGAGACTTCCTAAAAATGAAAATTAAGATTTTCACCTGTCGCCATACATACTAGAAGTACAAGAGACAGGAGAAAAATCATGAGAAGACATAACTGAGTCTGACCAGACTTCCACTGTGAGCAGCACATAATGTTTTCCAGAAAACAACACATTTTAATTCATTCCCACCCTGTATGAGCACTATCTGAAATTATATCTGTTCTAGTGCAAAACCGTGACTGTGCTCTGCAGAAACATAAGGGTTATTTTTCACCGTTACTCACAATGGCACACGGCTTTCTCTTTTATCACCACACTTATCTTCATCAGAACCAGAAAACGCTGCTCTCAAAGCCAAGCACAAGAGGGAGAGCACGCATTAAGACCTGAAACAGCTCAAAGAGCTCTGTCTGTATTGCAGTGTCAACATCAGTCTTCAAACACGACTGACACCGTGGTATAACAATTTACAAGTAAATTGCATTGCCTGCTTCCTTTCCCCCAGGAGGTGCTATGCGATTCAGGGTTTCAGTTAGTTACATCTTGTCTATATCACATATATTTCAATCCTTCATGGAAGGAAGTTCAGCTAGGAATGCTTGACTTGAATGCATTTATTCAGGTATAGTTGAGATTTGTTTGCTTGATTAGGACTGAATCCCACCTATGAAGTACGCCTGGCATTCATTAAAATTAAAAAAACAAAACCCTTCAGCACATAACACCATCTCCCCATAGCCTATTGTGTTTGAGCAGCTGACTAGATGAGACCTTTGAGTCTAAGAATGTCAAGTACATTGGAAAAAAATAACTATTTACAATTATTGCCTTTTCTGCAGCACAACCTATCAAACTACTTACCAGGAACCACGGAGTTATTCTGAAAAAATCTTTTCATGGGATTCTTTACTATGCATAATCTCAACCACAGTATTACGTGAAAATCACAGGAAAAGGGTTAGTTAGAGCTTCATTAGATGACATAGAACAACCAAAAAATCCAAATACATGCCTTGAAAGCATGTAACAAGGCAGTACAAACACTGGAGGCAAACTGTGGTTGGACAGAATACATGAAGCAGTGAAGCAATCACTACAAAATATAGCTGTTCTTTTGGAATTTCACCACATCTGCAAATCAAGCATGAGGAAGGTAGGCAAAGTGAAACAATGCTTTAAAGGGTAGGATTATTTTTGCTGTGATATCACGTATTTGCACATGCCTTCTGACATTTCCAAAGAGTTCATACTTTACGGACCAGTGGACTTTCCTGTTTTTCTTGAAAGAAACACCAAAAACAAACAAACAAACAAACAAACAAACAAACAACAAATGTAACAAAAACCTGTCTAAGGATGCCTGCACACAGCTCTACAGTGCAATTAAAAGAATTCTAGCAGGTCCATCTCAGTATAATATCAATCACTCAGTAGCTTGCACGTTGTCTGAAGAAACTTAGAGCACCACACTCTGCTGCTGCCTTGGAGGACAAAAACAGGAAGAACTACAAACCCAAACCTCTAATACTCTCTTCCCAAAGACAATACTTCTATTTCTTTCACACTTTGTGTCATTCTCACTTGCATTGGTGAAAGTCACCATTAAAAATACTGGGATAGAATGAGGCACTGAGAATCTTTGATCTGCTTCAAGGGCCAGACATTCAAATATCCACTGAAAATGGAAAAGCATAAACACAGAAGATAAAACAAAAGAACAAGCAAAGAAGCACAAGAAATTAATTGCAATCAATCTGCTATAGCAACCATAGGACTAATGTGCAAATGCATGCATTTGATGCATACCAGAGATCCCAAAATGAGAAAAGCCACACGAACAAAACATGACTCAAAATTTCATGCTAAAATGACAGGATAGGTGTGACTTCAACACTGTGAATACCAACCAGGGAGCACCACAACACTTTGGACACTTATAGCAGAAGTTACAAGTTTATACACTTATTTACTTCATGAAGTATGTTGGATGCAGCATTTAGAAAGAAATATAGGAAAATATTTCTAGATATCTTCACCAATAACCAGGACTACCAGCTTCAGAACATCTGAAGTGACACGACCAAGTCATTTCCCTTCAACACCCATACACTGTAATTACCATGCACTCAGTCAAGGCACACTGCAATATGATGTTAAGACTTCACAAAAAAATGCAACAGAAACGTGGGCAAGGAAAATGCAAATATGTGGAGGTGCATGTGTAGATTTCAAACAAGTCCTGTGCAGGACTAACTGAGGAACGTGCAGATCTGACACATACCTGGGAGAGGGATATATAATTTGGATAAAATCTCCAGAATAGTTCTTCAAATCTATCAGGAAGAAAGTGAAAATGGCAAACCAATTCCATACGGTGCTGTTCACAAAGAAAACAGGAAACATAGTCCACTGGGGTGAAATACAAAAGACTACTCGAACAGGCAGCCTGTTGTGAATGCAAACAAGAATTTAAAGGAGATGAGAAAAGGATTTCAAATTCCCCCACACTCTCTCTGACAAACCACAAAGTGCAGTAAACCAGCTAGAGAAAGCAAGCAACAAATCTAATTAAGTCACATCTTATTCTACACCCAAATGATACAGGCAAGGTTAAGAAGAAAAAAAGTTCAAAAAAATTTAGCAATAAGGAAAAATCAAATTACATGGGTATCACCTTCATAAAACAGCACAGAAGCTAAAAAAAAAAAGCATTTTTACATATCAAATCTTAAATTAGCCACTGTACAAATCTGACTGCAAACTGAATATATTGCTCTCATGAGAAAGCACTGACTGTGGCTAAAAAGAAAGAACAAAGGTTTTGCATCACAGTTTCCTGTTGTTTATTTAGGTTGTCTACCTATTCATTGAATAATAATTTATATGAGAAATCATTTCAGAAGTTATTTGATGAGGTGGTGTCCAAACAAGTACAACACTGAAATTTTGAAGAAAATTTAATATTTTAATGACTTTTTGTCAGGAAACAATATCCAGTCAGAACATGGTCTCCATCATTTCATTTTGCTCAGTTTTTCAAAACATACTTCCACCTCTGGGCTGTTACAGCTTCTGGTCTGAAAAGTCAGAGTTTCTTCTTCACTTGAATCTCACATTAACAACAACCTTTGGTCCGCCTCCTCTATTTCTGCTATTACAATTTCAGTTTTTGCAAGAAGCCAGTAGATGACTTAAGGGGATCTCCAGTAAAATGCAAGGACTAAGTTTAATCCAGCTGTTCCTGCTTAAAACCCACCCGCTTCAGTGAAATAAAAGCAAGAAGCTGCACAATGCAGGAGACCCTGAGGTATGAGCTGAGCCCAAGGACACTGAACTGGAAGAAAGCTGACTGGGAAAGAGACACTGACAATTTCATGAGGAAATGAGAGACTTCACTGCAGAGAAAGATAATGAACCTGATCAAGTTGGCATTCATAAGAAACCTCCTCTACAATTCAGTAACTGGAACTACAATCCAACACACATGAGAATGACTTATCAGAAATAATCTGGTTTTTTTCCTCAGAAGTCTATAATATCAGCAGTGGAAAAACTTCTCTATCCCTAACTCTTGATGTTTAGGAAAGAATAAAAAACAAAGAAGCAAACACACACACAAAAAAAAACACCACAATGTGAAGGATAACAAAAAAAAAAAAAACCACACACACTCCTTTGAAACAGAAATCATACCAAAGGTTTTATCATAATTACTGCTTTTATGCAGAGCTCTGCGTTGAGATAAAGATGAAGGCTTATGTTAATTTGGATTTAAAATATCACCCATTAATTTGCTTCTAAAATTGCGCTACAGTGTGACATTTTAAGCACACTCCCAATGTAACAGTTTGGAATCCAAGCCACAGTGAGTTTGCCATCTTCACAAGTACTTGTACAAATGTTTTACTCTCCTCTGAGACCAAGAGCTGGAACATGATAGCAGGAGTGCAGTCACGCAGCTTAATTCTCTCAATGCTGGGTTGCACCATGCTTGAGTGACAGCAGCAGGAATTATGTCTTTTGAAAGTACTTCTCAGCATAAGTCCAACAGAACTCCTAACCCTTGCCAACAAACACTGCACACTACTCCCAGAGGATTAGTGATTTCTTACGGGTTTCTAAGGCAGAAGCTGTGGGGCCAAAAAACACGAAAAAAGGTAGAAAATATTTTGTTCTACCTATGAAAATACATACTACCTCAGAAAACAGCTGGCTAAACGTTAATGACAAAAGCATAGGGAACAAGGTATTAGTTTAAAGGGTTCTGCAACAGGGGCTTTAGACTCAAGTGGAGGTAGAAGTTATACCAATAGTAATTTAAAAGCACAAAGTGCCTGCCTGAGCACATTACAGATGGTAATAATATATGTACTTTCAACATAAAAGAAATGAGAGATTTCAAGCAGCTGACAATCTAGGACAGACCACTCAATGACTCAACTTTCACCCTCATCAAACAAGCAGTGACTAAACGTTCACTTGGTCAATGCCTTACATGACGTGAGTTGCAGGCCACATGAATTCGTTTCCATTAGCTTGTTCTTCATTTCATACTGTAGTTCCTCAAGAAATAAATAAAAATCCATTCTCAATTCGTTAAGACCATATAAACATTAACAAAAAAACCATCAGAAATACTGACTTGGCTGCACAGTGGGTAGGAAGGCAGAAGAACCCAATTCAGCAAAACACCAGAGGGCACAAACTGCCCAATGGGCTTGAACAAGAATACCCATCTGCTCAAATTGCACCACTGAAGCTTTAGGTCTCCAGACTGAGCAGCTGGCACGTAAGTTATGGACGTTCCACTTGCCAAGTACTTTCAGAAAATTCAAAAGAGAGATTATAGAGGCATTCCCTCTTTCCCTCCCAACCTTTTCATTTCTGATTTTTAAGGATGTGCAGCTCCTAATTATTGTAAGGCAGAGACAGCCTGCAGATGCTGATTTACTGTAGCTTTACCCGGGCAGCTTCCCAAACATACTGTGAAATCTATGCAACCTTACATTTGGACTTCAGTTCCTATCTTGGAAACTCAGACAGTTCCCTCATGCACAAATCAGTGTACAAGTACAGCTTATTATGTAAACGGTTACTGCCAAATGCAACGTATAATCTAGAAAACATTAAAATCAACACTTGCCTCCTGAGCATACTAAACCTCATCCTTGAGGCAAACACCTACATCCTTGCTGAAACACCATCTTCTCTGCCAGGTGCAACGGTTTGCAGATCAGAGAAAATTTCCAATACCAAAACAGTAGATTTGTCCATGCAGACAAACTTGACCTGGCAGCGTGACACCTCTGTGATCTGACCTTGCTTACACGTGTATGTTGCTTGCTTGTCCTGGTCACACCACTCAGTTCCTGAACACTGTTAAAAGAACTCACTATGAAGAGTCCTCTTCAGTGACAGCAGAGGAGAGAGAAAGTGGCACATGAGAAACTGCAACACATCTGATTTTAACTCTCCTGTATTTCTCCTGTTTTTTCTAACAGCTAAATGCCTTTCCCAGTACCTGGTGCAGTGTTTATAAACCAAGGCATCAGATCCATGTGTGAAAGAGGAATGAAGACAGAACCACTCATCTAACTCATCATGCAAGCCAGAGACATGACGTGGACACAGACTGCAAAGAATCTCAAAGGCCTTCACCTGCAGCCAATGTGGCCGGAGCACATAGGAGAAAAAACAAGTTTAACCACAACACAACTAAAAGGAAACACTGGACTCAGTCAGTTTTGAAGGGCAAACAATTGATTTTTACTTCTGAACAATTCTGCAGTGATAAGACTTGAAAATAACTAAGTATAACCTCACATAAAGGTAAGGTTACACTTGAACACACCTTAAAGACTGAAGAAAGTTGAACACAGGCTACAAATTAATCAGGACCAAACTGGGAAAATAATCACAATCAACATGATAAACGTACTTTAAAACGTGAATAGAAAACTAAGGTTTGCTGCGTCAGACACTAAGGCGCCTGAATGTATTCACATGTACGACTCAACTTTCATGCTGTGAATTTGCCGCTTTCAAATGGGCTGGCACTGCACAGAGAGACGACGCTATGGTTGACTCAGGATGAAAGCCAGTAAGAACATCACGACTAATGTTCTTAAATCTAAATGATTTAAACAGCACTCGAATAGGAATAAGCACCTCTACCATTTTATCCTTTATCCCTCTCACATTCATTAACATTAGCCACTTCCCAGCTGTGTAACCAAGGCCATCTACTGGTCAGTGGCGTGCACAAATCAATACGGCTTTCTTGGCCAGAGTTAACTGACGCTCATCAAAACTTAGATACAGGAATTGAAAATGTACCAAGCAGCTGTTCACAATTGAGTAATGACAATAACAGGAGACATGACCACAGTTTCTGATGAACGTACAGTCTTCCCAAACTCCAAACAAACCTAAAGAAGCAAGATTTTACCCAGTGAGAATGATGTGGTATTTTATGCCTCACAGTTCAGTCCTAGTCCAGACACCTTGCAACCTCAATGCTCAGTGTAAAATGAATCAGCAGAGTCAGCCTGGCCAACACGTATGGATTTTACCCTAAAACACACTAACAAACCTAGTAACATTGTCTTCAAGAATTACTATGGGCTGTGTGAAAAAGTCTGCAAATATTCTAGATTTGTATGATAGGATATATATATATAGACTGTAAGCCATAACTACAACTGTCCATGACTTACAGCAGCAAAAGTAGATGTCAGAAAAGGAGATGGAAGGCAAATAAAACACACTCAAATCCATACATTTTTCTAAAGTGATGTCTAAGACAAAACAGCAAGAAAACTTAGGAGTAAGAATGCATGCTGTAACACAGAACCCCACACTGTTCTAGTGACTCCTGTCCAGCATTTTTGGGGCAGTAAATTAATTCTTCAATTTTTGCATATTCTTTTTAAGTCAGAAACTAACTCTGGATTACTTTTTTTTTTTCCCTTATTTTTTTTTCCTTACTTTTGGCAGGAAGCATAGCAAAACCCCACACAGCATGGTACATGAGCTAATATAGAATATCTACTGCTTATTTCTAAATCAGGAAGATGTCTGTAATGGAGCACCTTCTTTAACTCTTTTTAAAGTTCTGCAATACAAATTACTTGTATGAATTTTGGGTAAGGTGTCTGAATGGCATCACTGGAATCTCTGAAGCAAAGGACAATGTTCTTCTGCAACTTTTTCTGCAAGTCTTGGATCAGAATTCAGCAAACAACCCCGTACTCCTTTCTGCCATGAGAACTCGGGACAATCTTTATAGTGTATAGCAATGTATTCACTAGGAGTTAGCTTGAATACACTACTTCTACTTCATACTTCAGAGTAGTTAGAGTAGCTACATTTGTCTGGCAACACAAAACCAGAAGTTGTTTGTTTGTTTGACCTTGAACAACATCAAAGAAAAGTATTTTCACACTACCTTATTAATAACACTAGTTTAAGCCTTGCAGTTCACATGCTCTTATCAGAGATCTTCAGACAAGGAGAAAAAAAGTAGCAGTTTAAGATAACTGCAGTATTGGAGAGCAATGTTCAAAGGACTAGAGATAACGTTTAAGGCATGTTTCAAAGCCAGTTACAATTAAAAGAGTGGAAGAAGTCCCCACAGACAACTAAAAGAGTTAAAGACCACTGGCATTCTGCCTGTCACATTATCACAGATCCCTATCTCAATTTTGATTAGAAAGAAACGTAAAAACTTGGTATAGTTATAATATTCATTGATGCATGTTCAACCCAGAACCAACATTCTTACTGTATAACTCATGCAATTCATGATAACTTGGGCAATAGTAAGTGATTAAAGTCTAGAGAAGCTTTAGCAGAGTACTAAGGCCCTATCATTGTAGTTCTAACATTGACTAATTATTCTTTAAAGATAAATATTTACTTCAGGAATGAGAGCAATGGAACAGAGACTACAGTTAATATGACTTGCTTCACAAACTCATCCTGCATCATTTTGATTCATCCTGTAAGAAATACTCATCTTGCTTAGCTGTGATCTATGAGAAAAGCACATTCACCAAATCCTCAATCCCTTCAAATGTACTCCAAGTTAAACTCGGGTCCACAGGAAAATCTGTTCCTGACAACATAACAGAGAATAGCTGCCTCTCGGTATGTCAAAACATGGAGAAAGCCTTTTTTTTTTTTTTTTAAAAAGAGTATCACACTACAGTAATATCTCCCAATTCTGAAAACCAGTTTTGCCATAAAGCAAAGTAGGGTCAGGAAATATAGTTCTTACGAATAAAACGGCATGATAAGACATCATCAGATCCCTGTGGGTGCAATCAATAACTGCTATGACCCTACCAATTTGCAAAAAGGAAACACATGCTTTCTTAGGTGTTGTGGGTTTCTGGACAATGCACATTCTGGATTACAGTCTGACTGTAAACCTGTTTTATGAAGTGACCCAGAAAAATGATTTTACATAAGGCCCTGAGCAACAATAAGCCCTTGAATAAATTAAACAGGAGATAGTTAATGCAGCAGCCCTGGAGCCAGCCTAGACAAGATGAGACGTAAAAAATGTGCTGTACACCACAGCCAAGAGGAATGGCCCCACCTGGAGCTTCTGGCAGAAGAAGCCCATAGAGTTTTGGGGCTGGGGCTCAATACACCCTAACTGAAGAGATATTGGCAGCATATGAAGGGGCTTGAACTGCTTCAGAGGTGGCTGGTACTGGAGTACAGCTCCCCTCAGCAACCCGACCGTCTGTCTGCACTTGTGCCCACTACTATCTAAAAACTGAACGAGAAGTTTAAAAGGGATTTCAGATTTTATCTTTATATAACGATTTGCTTATTTCTTCTACAAACAGTTCCAACAGAGTATTTCACTTAGCTACTTCAACAGATCCTCTTAAATTCAAATTTTAGACTGATTATTCTAACACAAACTTCTGAACTTGGAATTATCTGTGAGTTACCAAATTGAAAGGAACGCTGTAATAAATAATAATAAAAATTATAAAAAAAGTCTACAATCCATTTTCCCAGTGTGATGTTAAAGAGATCTTTTTTTATTCCCATCTTGCACAAAACACTAATAATGGCTCTAAGTTTCCTAATCTCAAACACATTCAATAATGACATTACCTCAAAAGGAACTGTTGAAACTAGACAATCTTAGAAGTCCATCTACTGCTATTTCATCTTGCATATTATTCAGTTATATATTGTACAATCCCTAGGGAAAAAAAAAAAAAAAAAAACAACACATAAATGAAGGTAATTTAGAAGGGTGAGAAGCCATGAAAGAGTTGTAGTACCATTTCTTTCTTCTCAGAATACAAGAAGTCAGCATCCCCATAATAGTGGCCCTTGTGAAAATGTGCCATCTAAACACCTTGGATGAGTACTATTACCAATTAAACCTGTACCAACCTGTTCCATGGAAAAGGCTTTATTGCAAAGTTTCAGCACAGTGGAAACAATTTTGGGTAAATCAAATATACAAAGTTCTTCCCTCCTTTTGGAAAAGAGGAAAAAATAGACCAAAGTGTCTGATATTTGTAACAACAAAACATTTATAATGTAAAGACACCACAGAAGGTATTTATTCTAATAGCTTTGGATGTTCAATTCGTGTAATTGTCCAGTCTGGTTTTGCTCCTTCTGTAAATTCCCTTTGGAATCTAGAAAAGACAACAAAGTAAGCAAAGAGTTACTAAAATTTACTCAATCCTTAAAGAGCTACTAATATCAGCGAGGAAGAAATTCAGGAAATATTTTACTTCTGTATTATTCCTTTGAAAGCTCACAGAACAATGCTTATGCACCAAAGAGGAAGATATAAATTAATTCTTTACAAACTTCAAACACTTAATACATGTTCTGCACTGACACAATGTGTATGTTTCAGTTCCCAGACTAGTTCCCACATAGCTAGCTGATGGACACAGCAGGGGCAAGGAAACTTACTCATAGTTTGCTATTAAGAGATGTCTTTTTTCCTTTGTGCTTTCATCTCCAAACACAATCTGGAAGACTTTGGTTTCACCTGGCACTTCATCAGGTAGGTCAGCACCATTTAGATACCAGAAGCGCATCAGGATACTAACAAACTTTCTTCCTGTTGGAAATAAAGCATAATGTAGACTTCACATTTCTCATTTGTCAGATGCTCCTAATCTGCTATTTAGCCCAGCTTCTACTGAGACCCAGGAAAGGCAGTTAACTTCAGCCAGAAACACTACAACAGAATAATCAACAATAAAGCTTTAAAGCACTATTCATGTTGTTAAGCAGTAACAAAAATACAATCAGGAGAAAGGTACATAAATTTAGGAGCTCTACCTCCTACCTCATGAAAACACACACAATCTTACTGCATAAAAAAGTTGGTTATCACAAAGTCAAAATCCAAATATTCATACTACAAAAGACAGTAGAGGAAATAAATCTCAGGAGCAAACAGGAAAAAAAAAATCTCTACCTCCAAAGGCTGGAAAAAAGCTCACGTGGTTTGAGAATTCGAAATTCTGATTCCAAGATCCACCTCAACTGTGTTTGACAGAGCATGCAATATTGGTATTTAAACAAAAGAAAACTTGTTTGAGCTTAAGAAAAAAAACAGCGTTCTGCAACTATATCCTATGAAAGCAGAATAGTAGTAAAGACAGTAAAACATCTTTCATCACCCAGCTTTAACTATTATTCCTGGAACACATGTATTTTCATCGCTAAAGCGATGAGCTTTCTGCATGTAGAACAGTCACCGCTTGAGAGGTTAGAGATAAAGGGCTAACAACAAAAAAACAAAATTATAAAAGAGGAATGAACGAAACTTACACAGAAGTCAAAAAAGTACTGTAACTTACTAACAGTATTGGGTTCTGGTTTAAAAAAGAAACTAAGGAACTATATACTGATGAAGTACAAACAGAAGAACAAGGAATGAAAAAAGAATCAAAAAACACACCTTTAAAGAGATCAAAGCCAGGAAAAAGACTACCTATTGCTTAAATGATTTAGAATTCTAACATACCATCATCGTCATAGTAAATGCGAACATCTCCTTCTGTTGTGTACATGATTGCATCCATGTCAGCTGCTAAAGCATCCCTGTGGTTCTCAGAGAGTGAAGAAATCTTTTCCTTCAACATCTGAAGTACCTAAATTTACAAAAATTCACGCTTAAGTTTTTATTAGGAAGTTGAAGCAACCTTATCTGTAACAGTTAATAAAATGGGCTATACTGCTAAAACATTTGTTTAACATTGTAAAACACACAGCAGAAATGAATAAAGCAGTGGGTACTCTCAAGCCCTAGTTAACCATACTAAACAAGACCCATTTAATATTCAATTTGACAACAAATGTTTAGAAAATGTTCTATCAAAGCAGAAGTTGTAAGTCCAGAAAACACCAGTAAAGTTCGCTCCCCCAGTCATACTTAGACTCTGCCTTCACACTGCTGACTTCACTATATGCACATTCTTTAGGTTTTGATTCAATCATTTTTCAGTTCTCACCAATTTCTTTGTAAATCAGTTCCATTACCATTAAGTTTAACATTGCCATTTCAGGATCCACATTCCCACTGGAAAACGTTTAGACATTTGCCAATCAGTAAAGAGTGGAAAACCATTCCTTTAGGACTTAACTAACAGATCACACTCACAGCCACAGCTTTTGAGCATCCTAATATGTACACAGATGTGTTACTTAGAAAGGGTGTGGTGCACTAGCTGAACAGCACTAACATCACAAGGAAGAAAGAAGTTTCGCAGCACATCTTTAACAAATATTCAGTTCTTAATCCTAACTTGAATTGCCACTTTTAAAAAAACAAACTCAGAGGCTGATGAAAGCGAGAGCATCTTCAGCAGAACACACTGGCTTGCTACCTCTGTCCCTGGGGAAGGCCAAGGCAACTTCAGCAGTTTGGAACTCATAAATGATAGGTAAATCAGAAATCCTTTTGGCAACTGGTCCCTAAGCTTAGCAGCGAGAACACTTTTTTCTGCACAGCAACTTTAAGTTTCACACCTTGAAATTAAACATAAAAAGCTGAGAGAAACTGAGCCCTACTGAGTGCTACGCTGTTCTTCCCAAATTAACCAAACAGGAAGCAGAGCTAGATGCCCACAGGCTGAATGCACATCACTTCATAACGGACAAAATCAGTAGGCAGAATTAGAGATGGAAGCACTTACCTCTGCTGAAACCAGACCCTCCAGCAGGTCAAGTTTTCGCTGAGACAGCAGCTGTGAAACAACGGAAAAAGCCTACAGAAAAAAAAGGAACGTACAAATAAATAATTAAGTTCATTTATTCTTTAGACAAATACATTGTTAAAGGACATATTAACTAAATGTTGTGTGATTTAAGAGTTCAACATTTGCAGGGTATACCACCATTGGAACAAAACTCTTCCAGCATTAAAAAAGTGATTCTATTAACTGATAAAAGCCTAAGAGTTCTTCCCAGGCTCGTTTAAAGCACAACAGTTTTGGCAACAGGCAAACAAGAGCCTTTCTGTGAAAACATCACAACAAGCTACAGCTGCTTTTACCCTTTTTTGAATAATTCAAACAATCTGTGTCTTTCCAGTCAATGTTTCTCTCCCTCCCTGGCTGCCTCTTGCCCAGCCCCTTCCCAAGCCACCTCCCAGTCCCAGTCAAAACAGATGCTTGGGACTAAAAAGAAATTGGTTTACGAATCAACTGTACTCCCCAAACCTCAGAGGCACGCAGCTTCTCATCACTCTGAGTTTTGGGGACAGTGCGTAGGGTGAATAACCCAAAAGAATAGTATTCAGAGAAAATAGTGAGGAAGATGGTATATTTTGCTAGGCTTATCTGGATGGTAAACAGACAACCAGTGAACAAAGAGAGGCTCATCTTTTGCAGATGGTTGAGGTTCACCAAAAACTCCACAGGGCAGGGATCTCCAATGAGAGATCCTTCCCCAGTGGTGGTCAGCCCTTAAATGGGACCTGGGAGAGGTGGAGCCAGACTGCACCCCTTCCATCACACAGGTACATTGCCTTCACCTGTGCTCCTGCGGCTGACTCAGTGCTCACCTCAGGTGATCCATCAGTGGTTCAGGCCGTGATTCAGCTGTTCCCATACACGGCGTCACACGCAGTAGCGCCTCAGCGCGTCCAAACGGCGTAGGCGCGAAACGCTGTCAGCACGCTTCGGGCTTTACCGCACGTAAAAGTTAACAAGAAAAGGGCAAACTGAACCAGCGTTCCGGCGCACCTCGTGCGGCTTCATGTCACGTTCCCAGGCACTTTAACACCACCCCCCGCCGTCCGCTGCCGCTCAACCAACCGCAGAGCCGCCGCGCCGGGCCCCACCTGCTTGGCGCCGCGCGTGAACTCCTCGATGCTGAACTCCGGGTCGAAGTAGAGGCGGATGAGCAGGTAATAGAAGCGGGTGCGGAGCCACGCCAGGGGGTTGGTGATGCGCACCACCACCACCCGCCGCCGCGCCCCCTCTCCCTCCGGCCCCTGCGGCCCGCCGCTGGCGAATCGCGCGGCGGGGAGGGCCGGGAGGTGTCCCGGCGGCGGCGGGACCGGGAGCCGCGCCGTGAGCGGGGCAGCGCGGGCCGCCCCCGGCGCCAGGAGGGGGCTCGCCAGCCATCGTGCGCGCCGGGCAGCAGCGCGCAGCGCCATCATGGCGGCGGCGCGCACCGGCACGTCCGTCCGGGGATGCCGCTCCGCCGGAAACGCAGCCCGCGCCTCCGGTTCCGCCGCGCCGCCCGCCGTCTCCTCGCAGAGCCCACGTCCCGGCCCCCGCCCGGCGGCAGGAGGCGGGGGACGCTTCCGCTCGGCTTTCCTTTCCCGGAGCGGCGGACGGCGGCCATGGAGCGGCGCGAGCAGCCCGTGGTGCGAGTGCCGAGTCTGGGCGGCGTGACGCGGGAGCGCTTCCTGCGGGACATCTACCCCCGGGTACGGGCGCGGGCACGGGCGCGGCTGGGCTGGTGCCGGGGCTGCGGCGGGTTCCGCGGGTTAGAGCTCGGCTCCTGCAGAGCTACGACGCACCGTTGGCGGCTGAATTTCACTTATCGCCGGTTATAAACTGTGCGATCGCTTTCTGTTACTTCGTCGCCTTGAGTCTCCGGTCCAGTCATCGCTCTCTGCTATTGCTGTTTTTCTCTCCTTCCTTAGAGAGAGCCAGTTGTGCTGAAAGGAATGGAGCTGGGCTCCTGCACAACCAAATGGACAGTAGATTACCTGAGCCGAGCCGAAGGATCTAAGGAAGTAAAGATCCATGTTTCTGCAGTACCGCAGATGGATTTCCTCAGTAAGAACTTTGTGTATAGGTACTTTCATCAAAAATCTTTTGTATTTAGAGGTACGTGTTTGTCACATTCAGAAGGACAGTGCGTCTGTATGAAGGTGAGGGTGAGAATGTGAAGCTAGCTTGTGAGAACTTGAAATGATACACTTAGTGTTGTCCTTGGTTTCCCCCTCTTCATTCAACTTACAAAAATCTCAACACCGTGAATAAACACATCAGAGTAAAAGGTGACAAATGATCCTGAAAATGATGACATGGAGAAATGGTGCAGAGAGATTTTGACAGTGCTCTTTTGGGAAATTTGAACTTGGGATTTACTGGCGTTGATATTAGATGACATGCTAGTTTGTTTTAACTGCATGATGCAAACAAGCCTTGGATGTTTAGAAAACACACTGAAGTTACACTTTCAGTTACAGTAGATATGGTGAGAAAGTTTATGATTTTAAGCCTTGCGTTTAGATCGTGTGTTGTTATGTTGATTGTAGGAATTTCCATGTTTTTATTTCAGAACTCTGCCTTTTGATGTATTTGTACGAAGGGCAGCTGAAGTCAAACACAAAGAGTACTTCCTTTCTGAGGTAACTTCCTTAGTGTCACAGTTTTGTATTTGGAGGGGAAAAAATAATTGTAAATTCAACTCTTAGTCCACTAAAGCACTGGATTTTAGAGTTTATGTGGCTTGGAGCCAAGGGAAAAATGTGAGGGACGTGTGAGCAAAAGTTCCAGCAAAAAGTTGAGAAATTTAACCTCGCTCTAAAATTCATGTGTACTTCAGGTGTTTTATAAGAAAATGTCATGAAGATATTTTAGAGTTTGATTACAGTTGCTATCAAAATACAAATACAGATTTATTGTGATAATTTTTTTGAGTGGCAGTCTTTATGCAACAATGTTCAACTTGGATTTTTCAGATAATTATAATTAGCAAGCAAACAGTTCCAAATGCAAATGTGCTTTTCACTGTTTATGCTGCATAGGATGCCATATGATTTGAAGGCAGTCGAAATAGCTTCCCACATCAGTGTTCTGAAGCATATAAGTTAGAATGTGCATTTCCTTTGAATTCAGTAAAAGCAATGCTGAAGCAGCTGACAAGTCTCCCACTTGACTCCTCGCTTCATTTACATGTCCCGTTTGTTGAGATGAACAGCAGGGAGCAGTAAAGTACAACAAAGTAGCTGAATTTGGGAATCTGTTTGTATAATGTTTAAATACAGACCTACATTAGATTAATGAGAAAATGCAAGTTTTTAAGTGTATTTCAAACTCACATTAAAACAAATACAATTGTCTTTGTGTATTTTCTACAGGATGAGAAGTACTATTTGCGAACAGTGGGTGAAGATGCTAGGAAGGTGAGTTGCTTGGGACTGCAGTTGCAGTATTGTGAAGCAGCAATTTTTGTTGTCATCTGGCTGTGTGGTATAGGTATAAAACTTGTTTATGGTCGTTTAGTCTAGGAATCTGAGTGGATTTATGTCAGAATATTTAAACCTAGGTGTCTAAAATAGTTGCTGTTATGAGAACTTGGCTGATCACTGAAGAGTATATCCTTTATATTTTATTCTCTAGCCATTCCTGTAATCTAATATAAAAGAATTTCTGATGATCACCTCTTCAGTGTGATTTCTAGCAGTCATGGTTCACAGCAGCTCTGTTTTTGTTACCATCGGTGACCGAGTCTGAGCTGAAAGAATGACAACTGAAAAGCATTGTTTTCTGAAGTTATTTACTAATGCTGAATGAAGTTCTGGCCCCGTGTTCCTCGTGATGAGAAGCAATACTACAGTGCCACTTTATTTTAGCATGCATAGATGATTCTCTGAGAGTTTTGTCCTCTTTTATTCAGGATATTGCAGATATCAGAAAACAGTTCCCTATTTTGGCAGAAGACGTTCAGATTCCGGAGTATTTTGAGGAGGAACAGTTTTTCTCTAGTGTCTTCCGCATCAGCTCAGCAGGATTACAGCTATGGACTCATTATGATGTATGCAATAATATGTTTGGCATCAAACATTGCAGATGGCATTGTGGGGTTGGGACATGAAGTTACAAATCTCTGTTGACAAGGTTCTGTTAATGACAAACTTATCATAGTTAATTGTACAATGATTTGGGCAGTCTGTTGCTGCAGTGTGGTAGATTCCAAACAAGATGTCTTCTGACATCATACAGTGCAATTCTGAATAAATGTAAGAAAAATAGTTTTTTTGTACTGATGCTGGCTTAGATTATTTGCAAAATACGTATTCACTCTTAACTTCAGGCTGACATCTCTTATTATGCTCATTTCAGGTAATGGATAACTTCTTAATCCAAGTAATGGGTAGAAAAAGAGTTGTTCTGTACAGTCCTCGAGATGTACCATATTTATATTTATCAGGTACGTATGCCGTGTACATCTCAGTCAGAGTTTGGTGATCATAGTTGCCCTTCCAGTTCTAAAGTGCTGCACTGTGGGAAAACATTCTGTAACTGATGACTTTAATTGTAAGAGGTGATTTGGTTCCTTTGATGTAGTTTGCTTTGATCAGAGCCAAGAATTTTAGTGATGCAAGTTAGGAAATTTGCAAATGGGCACTGTGACTTTGCTTGGTTTTGTCTTCAACACTTAACTGTGTGGAACTGTGCTCTGTCCAGTTTTAAAATGTTATATATGTCAGTGGAAGTGTCTTTCAGTGTTAATAAGGTTGCGTGCAGTTGGAGGAGAAATACAGACAACAAGAGAATATTTCTCTTCAGTGCATGAGGAGTGCCATCAGATTTGCTTGGTTTTTAGACAAGTTACTGTACAATAAACAATACTAAACTGAATTCAAGAACTGCCATTTCCAGCAGTGTATTAATGCTTTGTTTCTGTTTATTCATTGCTTCTGTAAACTTCCCTAGGTACTAAATCAGAGGTTCTAGATGTTGATAACCCAGACTTTGAGAAATACCCACTTTTTGTGAAAGCCAAGCGCTATCAGTGTTATCTGGAAGCAGGAGATGTGTTATTTATTCCAGGTAAGTAATAAATAGTTCCCGGCTGTAGTACAATAAATACAATAGTTGAAGCTTTTCCTCAGGTAGAATTAGTTTGGATAATTCTGACACTTGTCATGAGTCACAGGGAAGTTTTAGATTGCAGTTTTTATTCTAGACATCTTTCTTTCACAGCTATGTGGTTCCACAATGTAATTTCTGAGGAGTTCGGAGTGGCACTGAACGTCTTCTGGAAACACCTTCCTGCTGAGTGCTATGATAAGAGCGACACCTATGGAAATAAAGATCCGACGGCAGCTTCTAGAGCTATTCAGATCTTGGACAGGGCCTTGAAAACACTTGAAGAACTACCTGAAGAGTACAGGGATTTCTATGCTCGAAGAATGGTTTTACGGATCCAAGAAAAAGCCTATAGGAATGATTATGGATAAAATAATGTATTGTAAGTCACAGTCTCCTGTGAAAGTAGAGAACTATATGTTAAGACAGAAACTGTATGGCTAAAAAGCAGTGTTGATAAACTTTGTTATACATAACTGTTGACCTTGTAGGATGTTTTGTTTTTCCTCATGTGATGTGCACAATCCCTTTTATACAATGAGGCACATATCTGCACTGCCAGCACTTTTAAATCTACTTTTTTTGAAGTTATTTCCATAGATTTTTTTTCTGAAATATAGTTTTGGTATCTGGACAGATCTAGCAGAATGTACGCTTAGAAATAACCATGCATCTCCTTGACTGCCTCCTTGTTTATACTAAAGCTTAGAAAAGCTGTAGAAATTTCTATGCAGTCCAGTGGAGCCATTGGTGGTAATGGTGATTGTAGTAGCCTGGGATTAAGCGCGGAGAGCTATTGCTCCCTCTTGTGGTGAAACTCCAGAGCACACTTTAAGACTGAGCTGGCAGTAGTGCCGCAGCTTGACCGCAGGGTAGGTGATGTATCCCTTTCCTAGCTGAATGAGGCATTATGCAGGAAACTCCCTTGCAACCACAGTCGCTGCCTCAGTGTACTTAGGCAGTACTTCTGCTTCTGCAGCTGTGAAATTCTTGCAACTAACTTTCTCACAAATCAATCCCTCTGTAGCAGGAAAATCTGAAATGCAGATCATAATGCGGGAGGAGGTATAGGATCTGTTGGGAGCAGTATCTGAGATTCATTATGTTACCATATGGAAGGAGGCTGCCGTTCATTGTTTGCAGGTGATATTTGTGGCAGCCTGTGGTGCTTACAGGAGCCATGTAAAATGAAGGTAGACGTGTGACAGAAAGGGTTTCCACTGCCACTTTGAAATCTCTGTTTCTTGTGCAGTTTGGGGGTATGTAGTATTTATCTGACATCCACGTCAGGCAGTGGGGCTGTTTTCTGTAGAATGGTATCTTTTCAAAATCTCTTAGACTAGATATGTAGGGCTAATAATGCACTGGAAAAAAACTCTCCAGAGTAGCAGGGGCTTGCTACACTGTGCCCATTATTTCTCTAAACCTATTCTTCTTGGCAGTTTAACGCAGTGAAAATAGCTTGCTGCCATGTGAATGGGCACCCAGCCGTCGGAATGAATAGACATGAATTGACCCAGTCAAGCGATTCTGATGGGCATCATTGTGCACTCTGTGTGTAGAATTTAAATCTGTGATCACAAACAGATCTCTCAGAATTTCTTCTGCAGTTGAAGGATTGCTCGTGCAATACTGCTTAGATGGAACCTGTGTCTGTTAGGCTGGGAAAGCCTCTTGATTTGGCAAAGTTGTAATGGCGAGGGCAACACATGAATTGTTATTGTATGTTAGGAGTAAATGGAAAGGCACAAAGAGCCTGCAGGATACAGAAAGCTGTTCCAGCATTGTGCCTTTGCATCTCTGTTAACTCTAATGGTCAGCAGCTTCTCATTATGCTAGTACAGAGGAAGTACTGTGCTGATCCCTCATTCTACCACTTCTTGATTCTCGCTGCCAAAAGAGAGGCACAAACTAAGCTGGGGTTCTCAGGCCCTCTCAACACTCAGGTATAAATAAGGAATCTCTGTGTTCTTCAGATGTAGTTTCTAGTGTGGAGGTAGCCCAGCAGGAAAGCTGCAACAATTCACATGTTGGGCTGCTGTGAAGTTTGGATTGGAAAATACATATCTGGCTGGGCAGAGATAGTCATGAATTAAATGCCAGCCAAGAGCTATAGGAAGTGCAACTACTTCTGCTTCACTTTATTTTTATATGACAGCAAATGAGATCATCTCACTGTGACAATCAGCTGGCAGTAACCTAGCCCTACTCATGCTTCTTTTCCAGTGTTCTCTGAGAAACGTGGGTGAGGAAGGGTCCTGGGGAGGGAAAATCCTATCTTGTTTTCACATCTCTGAGAAGGCAGTCAGTTAAACCCCTAGTGCTGTAAGCACGTATTTGAGAAAGAGGAACAAATAATACTCTGTGAGGATCAGTGAGAAGACCAGCACAGCAGTTATTCTGTCAGTATCATCCATTTTTTCCACTTTGAACCAGTTTCTTCAATTTCTTAAATAACCGATATAAAACACATTGTTCTGAAATCCTATTAAATTAGAAACCAAGCAGTTTAAAAGTGTATTTTCTTAACCTGAGCATAATGTGTCTAGTGACAAAAATATTGAAGTTAGTGTTCAAAAATAAAATATTAAAAAACAGAACAAAAAAGCCATTGGTGCTTTCTAACTGCTGTGGTACATGTTGTGAAGCAGTACTGCTGAGTGAGTGGTGAAAGTATTAATGAAATGACTTCCAGCTAACACAGTGAGAGAATGCATGTAGCTACACTGAAAATCAATGACTAAAATAAGACATTAGAGCCACGAATGTTCTGTGGGAGTTCATCCTTTAGGGCGCTACATCAAAATGGGATCGTTCCACAATAAAACACTGAAGCTGTGGCGATTATAAATGCTGACAATATTAGACATGGAAAACAGTCACTGCCAGCAGTGCACGTAACAGGTTAGTTAGCTGATGCAGGCTGCTCTGGACAAAATACAGACAGTATCAGCGGTCAGTAGTAACCAATTTTAGAGTGAAGTTTGAACTGATGCTTTTAAAATGTAATCAATTTCATTGCAACAAAATAGCTGGGGAAAAACACCAAACAACATTGACTGTATGAAGTGTAAGGGATGACGCACAACTTCAGAAGAAACACTTCTTCTGCATTTTTCATGTTTCCTGTAGTGAAAATAAAATGCCAAAACTGATGTCAAAACATTCTTTTTAACGTGTCTCTCTCCAAGAGTGATAATAAGGTCTATCTTAAATGTTTAATAAAAAATTGATCACAAAGCCTCAGAAATATTTGCAATTGCTTTCAGATACACAGGATGAAACTCTTTGCCTCATTCACATAGTCTCACAGTGAGTCTATTAACTTGACACAGGCAAGGATGATTTTACCATAGTAAAGGTTATATTGTGTATATGATCCCAATATGTATTACTTTACAGCTTCAAAAGATTCTTATCTTCTCTCTGGCCAAAATGTATCTTTATGTATGTGGGATATTTATATGTTTCTATGAAGACAATATAGGTGCTGAGGATGTACGCTCAAAAACAGTAACATTTACAAGAAATTCTCTATAATCTAATATCGTTCCATAACCAAAGACCTTAGTGTTACTAAAATAATTATGTATTTATTTTTGACATTTTTTTCTTTCAATTATTTTATTTGGGCTCGAGTCAGACTGTAGGAACTGATTCTAATCTCTGTAGGTATTAAATTCTGAGAGCAGTTATCTATTTGGTGATTGCTATGAGAACCACGAACAAACTGGAAAGATTAAAAGAACTGCTCAGCCATGTAAAACGAGCAGCTTCACATGTGATGCAATGTTTGGACAAAAATGCTCAGAAGATACTGCTTGTGGTAGATCACAGCAACGTACAGTTTTTGCAGTGAAAGCACTTACATTTAAGATGTCAAGCAGTATGAGAATTGCTAAAAACTTCCATCACAAAACAGTTTAGTTCTTAAGAAAACAAATGAGAACGAACTACACAGATGTGATGCAACAGTTTCACCTGACATAGGCTAAAGTATTCTTCTCTAGCTGAAGGCTGCTGTTTTGCACGTCAACACCGCTACATTTCTTGACAGCGTTCTGTCTTGCGGCAGCGTTTTCATTAGAAACAACTCAGCTCTGAAATGCCAAGTCTAACAGAGGAAACAAACAACGCTGACAAAAAGCGATCTCTGAAAGCCTACTGAAAAGGGAAAAACATATAAAAATGTTAACTGAAAATTGAAGTAATAGCATTCTGCTGCTTTTTAAATACATTAGGTGTTTGTACGCATTTAGAAAAAATATTTTTCCCTTTTTCTAGCAGATGTTTTTCTGAACATTTCCTTAAAAAGAATCTGGCACTTCCTGAGTCACTTAAGAAACAAGCACAATGAAACCCTAATGACAGGAAACTACCTTAGAGCCGTCGCTATTTTAGAAGGCACAGTACTCTAAGCAAAATGCCTGCCTTAATCAGTTTTTTCACAGTGAATCTTAGTGGTGTGGAACAGCCAGTACTGTGTAAATTTTTGTTGTTTTTCTTTTTGTCAGCAGGAAGAGTGAAATACACAATGCCAATACTGCTAAAATTAGTTCAGTCAGGAAGGTCTGACTGGCATGGGGAAAAGCAGCATCTGTCTCCTTCACATAGGTGCAAGTGATCTTAGACTACTGGCTTAGTTACTTCATATTATTTTATTTGAGTTGAGAACAGACATCTTGGACCTTAACAGGTTTAAGAGATCAGTAAGACTAATGGAAAGCCAGCTTTGACCTCAAGGATGTCATGAGCATTATTTACATGTGCCTGAATATTTGTCTAGTTATGAACATTGTAAGTAATGTGTTGTTTTTTTTTCTCCTTCAATCTACCTTTACAAAAATGAAATTAGATTTCAATACAAGATAGCGAAGATTTTGAATAAATAACTCCAAAGCGTGATTTGAAGGGGCTGCCTCCTGTAGTCTGCAATCTGAGACATGGGCCTTTGCTTTTTGCATTGCACAGGGACACCCTGCACAAAATTTGTAGATTCTGCTGGGCAGTATCTAAAAGTGTGGCTCACAAGAGAGCACAGAGATTAGCAGTTATGTTGCTGCATGAAGGGCTGCGAGGCTCTTGGCATCTATGGTACAAGGAATCCAAAGCACTGCTCAGTGCAGGTTTTATGCTAAAGCAACTACAAAAACAAAGGTTCACCAAGGTTGGAAAAGACCTCTAAGATCATCCAGGTCAGCCATCCACCTGTCACCAACATTTCCCACTAAACCATGTCCCTCAGTATACAACATCTATGCTGGTCGCTACACAATGTAGCTTATCAGCTACAGAGTACGCTGTCATGTCTTGTATTACAACACACATGGCACTGTAGATTATTTCAGTGTTATTGAGAAACAGTGGAACGAATACCTCAAGCTACAGTCAAGATTAATGAATTATACAGTAATACCAGTACCATATGTAAACTCACTAAAAACAATACAGAGCCAGCTGAGCCATCCATCACTTTTCATGAAAGACATCTAACTTTCTGATATATATTTTTTTATCATAGTTATTGCAGAATCACATTTACAAAACAGCTCAAGTTACCTGGACAGAGAATATTATACAAGTCCAAAGTATTCTTATAATTTAATGAATTATTTGAAAGAGACCAGACAGAGAAGGGTTGTCTTCAGAAGTACAAAATTCAAAAACAAGACCACTTGACAGGTGACAGACGGACATCAACAAAGGCAAGAAGAGGAAAAATAATCAACTCCTGATAAAGTTTAAAGATATCTTGGAGAGTTTGATTTTACCCACATCTTTCCTGCTGTGGTTCCATGTGACACCAAATAAGTCATTTCAGTCAGGCAGATTGTTTTCAAACAGATTGTGTTCAATTATTTTGCTCATTTGATAGACACCTGCTTTGAGACTCTAGAAGCAAATCTCAAGAAACAGTGAATATATACCAACCCATTGTTATGCTGAGCATATATGAAAAATAAGACCCTAGTATAATTTAAGATATGTGCTCAAAGTAAATGTATGGGTATGGTCTAAACTCAATAATTCAATTTACAGACCCTAAGACAGGATAAATACCTCCACTCCACACAGGTAGCAAAGTAACTGGCAGCTGAGAGAGAACAACATTGTTGCAAACACCGAAAGGGGGAAAAAAAAAAGGTGACTTTTCTTTCTGCAAATAGCTTAAAAAGACTATTCTGGGAAAACATAAGTGCATGATCATATGCAATCACATTTATCCACGAATATCCAGTCATAACGTCCTAATTCCTGAAGTGACTTTGCAACCTTAATTTCTATAATATTTAAATACAGGGCACTCCTATTAGTTCTCCCTGTATCAGCAATAATGTGACCTAAGCAAGCTAGAGCAGCTTACTACGAAGTGCTAGTGCTAACTTACACAAGGAGGCAGAAGGATGCTACTACTGGAAGAACAAGAGATTCCAGTAACATTTTAAGACTTGGACCCTCAGTTACCTTTCAAAATGTCAGGTCCAATTCATTACAGAAGTACCTACAGAAATGCAACTAAATTAGTTCTAGACAGGAAAAAAGTTAGCTAAGTTAAAGATGCACTCAGAATAATTTAGGTTACCTGTAATCTGGACAGTTCACAGAACGGAACACTGTTTTAAAGGGATTTTTAACAGCTGTGGCTTAAAACGTTAGTATTTTTTTAAATCGGAACAATGTCTTTCCTTTTGTGCAAGAAACAAGTAATATAAAGAATACCAGCTATTACACACCTGGTTGCAATGTTATTACACACCTGGGACAATGCAATGTTTCCTTACTGCACTCAAAAATATAAGTGTAAGCAAGAACGAAACCCACTTGAGGCATTTACATCTAAGCACACTGAAAAACTGCCTTTACAGTTTACATCAAGGAACAAACATATACAAACTATGACCCATTTCATCCTAACATAGAAATGTTCACACCCTTGGGTACTTCAAAACAGCTTTCATAGGGATGCAAGTTTCCAGTAAGCTCTTCTGGAATTATGGATGCCAACTATGCTAATACAAAGCCTGCCCTGCAAAAACACACTTTCAAATAATTCATTTTTTAAACTAGGTCACCACAAACTCCTGACAAAGCATAATGCACAGAATTCAACTGTTTAATCATTTTACACTCACACTGAAGTGTTTTCACCCATTATAAACAGTTTATTTTCTACATTCTTTGCACATCATTTTTGCATGCATTATAATGAATGAGGCACATCCAACAAAGTACTACAAATGTTAGAGACTAATTAAAAAAAAAATAAAGTCAGGTTTCCCTCCATAACATTGTCTCAAAATAAGATCAGCTTTATTACAGAGTGCTTATTCTTCAAACTAATACAGCAACTCTTGAGCTGAGTTTGCTTAACAAATTGTTGTAAGCCACCTCCACCAAACACGTTAGTGTTAGGACAGCAGTTCAGGAACCTTTGAAGATGATGCCAATATTTTAATAGCTGTTTTCAGAAGCTTGCATCAATCTATTCCTGCTGTTTTGGCTGGCACTGAGTTGTTCAGAAATTGGTCTACAATCTGCACTGCTACTGGGTAGGGCAAGTCTCAGCATATCTAAATTAGTCTGCTTACTTTAGAAAACAGCAAAGCTGAAATGACAGGAAGGAAGATCAGTGGTATATTTATTTCAATTTAAATGTGGATAATCCACAATATTCCAAGCAATCTGCAAGCATGTTTAGGCCTTTAAAACCATTCTTAAGGTGATCCACATTTCCTTTAAAGAGTCCTGACATATGCTACAAGGGTTATCAAAAAGACCACAACAGTTCTTCTTTAGTACAGATAAGTATTTAGAATCTCATTAAAATGGTAATTGATAAAGAGAGTTGAACAAAGGCTCCAAGAAAATTTAAAAACAATCAACCAAGAGAAACTAACATAGATGGAACTAGATGTCAGACTCTTTTATGTTAGAGTTGGTTTACATGTTGCTCTTTTCTTCAGCAAGTAAAATAGCTTACTTCTATTTTTGATCAAGGTAGCACATATAGCCTCATTATTAGTGATAGAGCTCCCTTTTACATCAGTAAAGCATGCATCATTCTTCCTATTGCTCTTAATAATTTGAGTACTTAAACAAGTTGTCTTGAGTTCAACAAAGCGTTCTCATTCTTCGGAGGTCATTAATATGTGCATCAACTTTGCAAGAGATGTCAGAATACTGTCTGCAATGAAAGCTGCATATTCAAAATATTCCAGTAAAGGAAAGATGACCCAGGTCTTTCCTTCCCCAGTTTAACAGTACTAGGAAGCCAGAAACAGGGGAAGGGTACACTAAGCAATCAAACATGGGAACAACGTTGAATAAAAAACTTTTTTTCCAGAATTGAGCCTCATTTGTTTCTATAATTTTCACTAACTTTCTTCTGTACTTCCACCCTTCAGGAAATCCAAAGCCATTTTAAGCCAGGGGTTCACTGTTAAAAGCTGCAGCTCTATTTAAGAAGGATTCCCTAAGATATAAGAAGTTGTTTGCAACAGTAGAAAAAATGCATTACATCTTTCACGTTGAAAAATACTCAGGTTTGAGGCAAGAGCAAGATTTGTCCCGCTTTGTTTTCAGCTAACATTGCGTGCTGGTTTTGTTGCTTTGTTTTTAAATGTCCTGTTTAGAACATTACGCTCTGAATAGATTTTTGAGTGGCTGTGCAAGCAGCCACTGCATTACATGTAAAGGAGAGAATAGTTGTACAAGCAGAACTACGAAATGGCTACAGGCAACAGCCTAAAATTTTTTAATGTGACTTCTCATATACTGTGTACTTGTGACTTTGATTCAGATGAACGCTAATGTTGCCATTTGTAAGAAAAACTTGATCAGTCCAAGATCAGAAGAGCTAGATACCTCTTGAGCTGAAAATGCAGATATTACTGCTGGTCCTTACAGAAGTTAGTCAAAACAATAGCAAGGTATGTGGAAACAGCAATAAACTACGCCCTTGCAAACATTCTTGGTCACTCAACATAGCTATGTTTAAATTTTTAAGCTCCCCAGGCAAAATGCCTATTCACAAGCAGATGCTGTGCAACGGGTTAAGGAAACTCTGTAGCCACAGTAAAGGCAAGGAGCTCAGAAAGAAAAGCAGATTGGCACTATTGTTCCAAAGGAAAAAAAAAATCATGAGTATTTTTCATTAGGAGAAACGCTACAAAACTGGAAGATTTAGTTAACTAAAGGAAACAATCTTCAGCAAAATACAGAAATAAGATCGCTCTAACAATCATTATCCTTACACCAAAAAACTAATGCTGCATCTCCTACTGACAGACCAAAGTTTTTAGCCCCGGAAGCTACTAAGTTGATGCATCCAGACACGTGAATGTCTTGAGCACTTCAAACTCCCACTGAAGGCAGCATATGACTTCAGACATCCAGGACTAAAATTTCTGTCAATATAATTTGTCAATAAACGTTCACACAACACAAAACTGTTATAGAATAACTCTAGAATAACTCTTCATAACAGTCTTTTTTTTTTTCTTTTTCTTTTCAGGAATCAAATGATGACGTCTTGCAGATGTCCTCCTTTTGAAGCTACTTGAAATGCATATATGGCAGCCATCAGTAACTCAGGACTGATGTAGTATTCTCTTCAAAAAGCATCTGCTCAAAGCTGTAAATCTAGAGAACAGGATTTACCGCGTCAAAAGTGCTTTAGCAATGAATGTACTATTTAGATACAGTCTCAAAATACTTCATGAACTCTGAAATGGTTATCTAAGGAGGGAACTTCATCAGCAAAATGTAGTTGATCATTTATTTCCACGCCCAATTCTTCAAGTATCTGTACAAATTTCTCATGCTCTCTCCCAATCCATGACCTCATTGTGTCAAACACTTGATACGGTGTAACATGAGAATGAACTTCAATTCCTGTCTGTGCAAGTTCTTTCAGCACTTCGGGATAAGTAACCCAAGTATTGCTTCCTCCCGAGTGACCACCATCCAACCAGTAAATGGCTTTTATGTTTTTTAGGAAGGCGTCCATATTTTTGTCTTTCTTAGCTTCTTTCAGCTCATAAAGCAGCTGGTTCAAAACCACACAACCTTTACTGAAGCCAATCAAAGTAAATGACACTGCACCTACAGCAGATGGTATAACGAAGTTCATGGCGGAGTTATTAGAGCATTCACAATCTTTTCCTCTTTCTGTGGATGAGCAGCCATTTGCTGTAGGAACAGATTGCGGCTCTGATTTACGAGCAGATATTTTTGCATCCTTGCTGACACCACGTGCGGTTTTCTGGGACTGCAGAATATTCTGAGAGAGTCTGAATGCATTAACTAGCAATGCGTGGAGATGCTTGAAAGCTCCAAAGTCGGTGCTGTGCTCTGGTGCTCCAAACATGTTGCTAGCCACAAAGTTGTCATAACAACTGAATTTGTGCAAGTGCATTCGAGAACACTTTACGACCCAAATAAAACTATTAGGGAACCGACGAGCAAGTATGGTAGCAACGTTTTCGAAACTCCAGTGCTCCCACTGAAAGTTTTCTGGGTGGCAAGACATGATGTCATAATAGTTCTGAAAAATTAAAAAATAGAAAGATGCATTACTACACTGCAAAAATAGCTCAGCTCCACCTAGTACATTCACAAGAAGGGATCACAAGCAAGAGAACTGTTTTGCACTACGAAGACGCTCTCTTGCTGGGCTCTGAGAACAAGAAAAATATTAAAAAAACTGTTACATTTAAATTCACCTATTCTACTTTAGTATTTTTACCACGTATTTTTATATCCCCCAAAACAACATAAAAGAAGTACCTTGAGTACACATCATTTCTATAGAATTCACTCCAAAGGAAGAATAAGGTATTATTCATTTTAGTATGACATGGAATCACAGAATGGCTTAGGTTGGAAGGAACCTCAAAGCCCATCCAGTTCCAACCCTCTGCCAAGGGCAGGGTTGATAACCACTAGATCAGTCTGCCCAGGGCCCCATCCAACCTGGCCTTGAGTGCCTGCAGAGATGAGACACCCACAGCTTCTCTGGGCAGCCTGTGCCAGCGCCTCACCACTCTGAGTAAATACTGCATCCTAACACCTAACCTAAATCTCCCCTCTTTTAGTTTAAAGCCATTTCCTCATTATCCTGTCACTATCAGACTGTGCAAAAAGTCAGTCCCCCTCCTGCATGTAATCTCCCTTCAAGTACTGGAAGGCCACAATGAGGTCTTCCTGGAGCCTTCTTTTCTCCAAGCTAAACAAGCCCAGCTCCTTTAAACTTTCTTCATAGAAGAGGTACCCCAAAACACATAATTATAATGTATTTACTCCATTTGCAGAAATACTGGTTGTCCTTTTAGAGGCAAACAACAGACTCAGATCTTCAGAATAGCTTTTCTCATGCATGATCCTCACCCCTGAACTTCTAACAGCAGAGAACATGGATCAGTTACGTATTCTGAGGACAACACAAGCTCTGAACAAGGCACAAACAACAGTGGCAGCCCAAAGGGTTTTCTTAGACCATTCTGATCCTCAAAATGGGAGCTATGTACTACCCAGTGTGTACAGTCACCATGCGCCTTTTGATGTCCTCTCTATAACTATTGGGAGGGAGGTTGTGGTGAGCTGGGGGTCAGCTAGTGATAAGACTAGAAGGAATGGCCTCAAGTTGTGCCAGGGGAAATTCAGACTAGATGTTAGGAAATGTTTCTTCTCCGAAAGAGCTGTCAGGCACTGGAATGGGCTGCCAGGAACGTGGTGGCTACATTCAAGGAACCCTTAGATGTAGTGTTGAAGAACATGATTTAGAGAGAACTACGGGTGACAGGCGGATGGTTGGACGGGACGATCTTGTAGGTCTTTTCCAACCTTGGTGATTTCATGATTCTATGACGTCTGTCACCTTAGAGACAACATCTACATCCTTACAGGCATGATCTCGGCTTTAGCACCTAGAAAGCACCCTGGTGACTGGACTGCCCACAAACGAGCTCCGGAAAGCTCCGAGCTTTCCAATTCCCTCTTCTTCTCTCCAAAGACACGCTCTGACACAGCTCCAGACGCTGCTGCCGCCGCCAGAAATGACGCCCGGAGCGCTATTTGCAGACGCTTTCCCTCAGCGCAGCCCCACGCGGCGGGCAGGGCCGGCTCCCTCAGCCGCAGGGTCCCCGCTCCCAGCGCCGCACCCCGCCCCGTACCTGCACGTCCCCCGGGAAGTACACGACGTGATGCTGAGACGCAGCCGAGCCGCGCGGGGCCGGCGGCAGCAGCAGCAGCAGCTCGTTGGCCCGCTGCGGTTCCGCGCCCTCCACCTCCGGCAGCCGCAGCCACGGCGGGCTCAGCCGCGCTGAAGAGAAGCCGCCGTCGCCGCTCGCGGGCCCCGCCGCACAGGCGGCCGGCGTCCCGCAAAGGCTCATGCTCCCGCCCAGGCCGAGGGTTGCGGGACCGAGCAGTCCCCGCAGCAGCGAGGCTGCGCCCGCCCGGCAGCGCCCGCTCATGAGGCCGCCGCCTCCCGCCCGCAGCCCAGCCCACAGCGCGCCTGCGCGCCACCCCCGCGGCCCACGAGGACTTCCCCAGGGGGCGGTGCACGTGCGCTCGCAACGGCCGCCCGCCTCGCGGTGACGTCACGGAGCTTTAAAAAGGAGCGGGAAAGGGCGCGAGGAGCGGCTGCGCGGCGGCCCTGAGAAGGCAGGGCTCTGTGGCGATGCCGCACTGACGGCCCCTTGGCCTCGTCCTGCGCTGACTGAGCCATGCTGGAGGTGGTAGTGCCCGGCACGTGTTTTGTCCTCGTGGCCTCGCTTGAAAATAGTGCTGGGCTAAAAAATTCAGAGGAAAAGTAGGATAGTATTTGCCTGTGAGTTTGCTGCTGTGCTCCAGGAGCCCCCGAGTGAAGTAACCCCGTGGTGTATATTCAGCACTATGGGGCACCGCGGGCTCTGCACAGAGCAGTTCATTTCAAAGCAGGTACGTGGGCCCTTACCTTTACTGAAAGGACTGTTGCATTTTTCAAAGCAACTTCGGTGTATCTGTTTCGTTTCCTTATGCTAGCTTGAATAATGGGTGGCAGGCATAGGAGGAAAAGCTTTTCGATGTCTTTTGTGTTGAGAAAGTGCACAGTTCGTGGTAAACAAGGAAAAGCGAGCCTTTCCATTCTCCATAGGTATTCCTAAGGGTGTTAAGAGTTCTCTTTTTTTTGTATATCCATTTCTTTGTTTTGGTATTTCTACTTTGAGCACTACTTTTTTTTTTTTCCATTTGTTTTCGTTTTTACACACTGAAATCAGCAACAAGATTGATGCCTGGATCTTTTGCTGATGGAATTGGTCCTTCATGGAAGGATTATGATGTTTCAATGCTTTAAATACATTTTTTTTCCCACTTTGCAATTCTAGGAGAAACAGGGGTCTAAAAACTTTTTCTGTGATTTTTAGAATTTTAAACATTAAATAATGATTTTAAAACTCATCTTTACTGTTTCTCACATAGAAATTACGTTTGATAGAGTTTTTTCAGACATTGAAATGGACAGAAAAAAAGAAAAAGGCGCTTTTTCCATTTCGCCAGGAGATGGTGCTATGCAACTTGGAAGCCGCACTGCAGCAGCCTCTGGCTGTACCCGCTGCCGAGACCTGCGGGGTGTTCAGCACGAGCAGCGCTCTTAAAGTAGAGCCAGTTGCCAGTTCCAAAGTCTGCTTTTAGAACTGGAGTCCCTCTAGAAACTCGTTACTTATCCTGTCTGTGCTCCTAACAGTTCAAAGCTCTGAGCAATTGAGAGCTGTGGAGTGGTTATGATTGGAAGATGGCTATGCAGGTTGTTTAGTCGAACCCATCTGCTCAAAACAGTCAGCAAGGACAGGTTGTTCAGGACCGTGTCAGAGTTCTGGAGAACATCCAGTTTTGGAGACCCAACAACCTCTCTGGACTATGTGTTTTAGTGTTCAATTATGCTCTTAAGAAATCAAGTTTTTTTAAAGGGTAAAACAGAGTTTCCTGTTTCAGTGTGCGCCCAGATGCTCCTGTCCCTTAACCGTGTTGTCACCTTTCCACTGGGCTTGCTTGGGTACATTAGTACCTGGTGAAAAATCCAAAATTGAACCCAATTCAGCAGGCAGACATGGTCTCACCAGTGCTGAGCAGAATGGAAAGACCACCTCTCTTTATCTACATGTGAAATTTTTTCTAATTCCGCCCATAATGCTGTGATGGTGCACTGTATGTTGTGAACAGTGTGCTTTTCAATTACATTGCATATTTGTCATACAAATATGCATGTTGTGTATTTATCGCTATCCTGCTGCACATATAATCTGGAAAGTACCAGTGTTTAAACTGTTCACGTGGCCAGCAGGGTAATGGTTTACAAGTATCCTGTTAGAAGAATCATGGAATAAGTCAGGTATAAAAACTTACAGAGCGTTTTGATGAAGTTCTAGGTCTATTTAAAAAGTAAAAGTCAGTGCCTAAATTAGCTTTTAACCTTAGGCGCACAAGCCAGAGTTTGATTTTCCAAAGAAGTTGTGATTGAGTCACTTAATGCACCATCCATAAATTAATACTTCTAATGAAATGAAGCTGTAAATGTCCAAATCTGTCATATACTTGGAAGGATGCTTGACTTTCCTATATTGAACAGCAGTAGCAAAGTTAGATAATAGACATCAAATAAATGCTTGCAAGCATTGAACCTTATTGCACCCTCGCTTCTGCATGGACTATGCAGCAGCACTGTTTCAGGGAGGTGGGGTTGCACTAGGATTAGTGGGGCTCTGTAAAATTTTTTAATTGACACAACCAATAAAGTGTGGTCATTCTTACGTTTCGCTAGGTAATGTGCTAAGGAAATACTAAGTAAGACCTACACGATATATAAGAGCATGAAAAAACACAAGTGTTTTGTTTTTCTCATGGATACGTTTGTAAAGTTGACCAATTGATCGAATAGCAACAATGATACTGCTGTGTCTAGTTGCTTGGGTTTTGATTGTTAATTATTGTTTACACAAGCAGAGCTCTGTTATGACTACTGAAATTCCATGAAGTAGTAAGGATCCATCTAAGAGAAGAGGCTAGGGGAGTGGGAGCTTCCATTTTAGTAATTAAGTAATATGGAAGATTATTATCTGTAGCATGAAAAATCTGTGATCTAGGCCACATCTTGTCTATGTTGTTTTCTCCAAATGGGTGTTGATTTTTCCTGAATTTCTTTGCAGACATTATTAACATTTTAATGAATGTTACACTAACTAAAGGTGGCAATGGTACTTCTGCCTGTAATGCACTGATATGTTGATGTAACTTTAAAGATATAAAGTTAATTTATGTTGTAGTATACAGGGCATTCACCTTCATGCCAAATGCTACGGGGTCTTTATGGAAGAGCATGAAGACTAGTCCTTGTATTAGGCAGAGATCAGGTGCACAAAATCACTAAGATAATGAAATGGGCTCCTTTATAGGAAATGATGGTCTATGTGATGTGTTTGTACTTAAAATGAGAAACACCAACCTGGTCATAAACTTAAGAAGATGAAAGCAATTTCACTTCCATGCCATAAGGTAAACTTAGTCAGTGATCACTCTGAATTTACTTTGCATGTCAGTGATGTTACTTTTGCAATACACAAGTATCTTCAGTGAATCTCAATATAATTCCTCAGTGTGAGGCACAGAGGTGGTGATTTATGCATCTTTGGTTCCTTAGCTGCTAAGTTTATTAGATGTATATCAATTAAAAAGTAGAAAATAGGAGCAAATGTGAGGCTAGAAGATGGAACTCCTTTTTATGTTTTTGAGTGCAAGTGTCTTTGCAAGGAGTTGATTTTGATTTGGCCATGTTTATGAAGTATTTCAAACACCAGAAAAAAAATGCTGAGTGAATGTGGTGATAATAGTAAGGATATTAGACTATTAAATTTAAGTGACAGCAATTCAATGCGGTGTTCCACAGAGTATGGGCTCTTTTGTTCCATAGGCAGGTTAGCATAATTATTTTTTCTGCTGTTACTCTTTGCTGTTGTCTGTTTATTTCTCTCATGTCCTTTCTTTCCAATTCCTCCCAGTACAGTTTCTGCAGAAGTATTCAAGCCTACTACTGTACATGTATTTTCTTATGAGATGCACATAAACACATGATCATCTTTATATTATGTTTTATATTTTAATTTATTTTCAGACTGTTTTCAGCTGCAAATGTGTTCAGATTGCTAATTTGCTGATTGGTAGAGGACTGGAAGAGCTGTGAAAATACCTGCTAAATACTGATAGGAAACTCCTTTTTAGATGACGTGCAGCTGTGTCTTTCATTGTCAAGGAAATGCATCGGGTGTAGCTCATCATTCTTTTCAGGTGTAGTAACAGAGGACAGAGTTATGCATCTCTGTGGTGAAGTATGTGCAGAGCAATTCCCAGCAGCTACATAGAGATGGATGGTGAGGTCTCGACTCACAGTTTTATTACTTTATTAGTGGCAAGAGTTCAAATGAAATTACATCTATTATGCTCTGTTACAAGCACTAAACAATTCTGCTGAAATTCCTACTGACAACTATGCCTGCCAGCAGCCATCTTTTGTGTAAAGGTATTCAGGAGAGCATGGGGGAAAATAATTATGTTTTCATCAATTTATTGAGTTGTGTGAAAGTGGGAGCAAAAGCTTTTCAGGATGAAAAATAAATCCCTGTTCTTTTTCTGTCAGGTCTTTTGGGAACCTACTAAACTAGCAGGATACGTGAGCTCATCTGAGTATAAAGAATTACAAACTACCAATGCTGTTTCCCTTGTGCTGTTTTTCTGTAGAAATTTATTTTCTTTAACTGGTCTGTCCGTACTACAGTTTATCCACATGTCAGTCCTTCCCAATCGCCCTCTTGGCCATTTTAAACAAGGAGTAAGAGTTTTAGAGTAAATAACCTCAAACTATTGGGAAAGCTGCTAAATGAATAGATGAGGGTGATTCAAATGGATGCCTTTGCTGAAGGAAAGCTGGGAATCAAGTTGGCCTTTATACTTCATGTTTGGGAGCAACTGGCTGAGAATTCTGCCTGTGCTGGATTAACATGTGCTAGCTGTTGTCTGCTCTGGTTCGTAGAGGTTGTGGTGCATAGAAAGGGCTGAAATTATTTAATAGAGAAGTTTAGGACAAAGGGCATGAGTCTATTTAAAAACAAAACCTAAAACTTTGGTACTTCTGCTATTCATGGAATGCTTAGTTAAATAATGAGCAAAGAGCTTGTGTTGCAATTTGTCTAAGAATATGAGAACAACTTGTGGCTTAAAGAAACTGTAAACTGCCTGGTATAAATCAATATAAATTGGGAATCTGGTTGGGATATAAACAAGCACACAGTGGCCCTGGAATTGGAGATGGAAGGAGTTTTTATTGTTTAAAAAAAAAAAGTGGGCCAAAGCTCAGCCCCTCTCAATTCCTGTGGTCTGAGATGCGTCTGGCAGAGAAATGATGAAAATCTGGCTTGTGCATGTCTGCAACTCAATTTTCCTTCTCTCACTCTGAGCTTAGCTACTGCAAGTACCAGCCTTTTATATCGGATTTCAACATATTCACAATAGCTTTATTTTTTTTTTTAATCTATCCTGGATACCTTTGCCTTAGCTCATAGTTCTGCAGAGCTGACTAGAGTTCTCCTGAATAAATCAGGAGTTGGAAGTCCACACTCTGATCATTTTCTAAGTTTTAACATGAGTTTTAGAGAGAGTAAATACTATCTAAGGGTGACATGAAATCTGATAGATGTTGAAGTGGTGAGACTTGAACATCTTCCAGCAGAAAGTAGCTAATTCATATGTGGTGATTGAATGCTACTAGGAAGGTGTGGAGGCGGCCATCTCACTAAAAAGACACTTACTGGGTGATGTTAGTCCATCAAACGTTTTTCTTGATTAATGGAAATAGCTGGGAGTACGAGGATGTGTGCCTCTTACTAGGGTTGTCTGGGACTGATACTGTTGTAAAGCTAGGAAATAAATTTCTTGATAGCTTTTGGTTTAGTCTTAGGTATTTATTTAAATATTCAACAGACTGTTTTCCCACAGCCTTTAGAATACTGATATCTAAGCATCTATTCAAAAAGAAAAATTGTCTGGATCTTACACTGAGGTGTTCAGACGCGTGGAAGAGAGCATCGTAAATCTGGCTTCAGATGCACAGTCCTTTTGTTAAGTGACATACCAAAGTGGTGCAAAGATAAGTGGAATTAAGTTGAAATTCTTTTTGTAACAAGTGCTATATTTGTAGAGAATAATAAATTATGGAGAAAATGTAAAACATTTTTCCTTGCTATTAATTTATTGTTAAAATACTTGAGTCTTGCAATTAATGTAAATACAGTTTTGTTGTGTACCAGCTCTGACTACTGATAGGGAAATGACATGTCTTTTTTCCCTGTTAAATGGCACTGTTACTATTTCAATATGTGTAAAGGGGAATTGATATTTATGCAATATGTGAATGCCACAAACCATCAAATATTAACAATAAGTGTCCAGAAGGAGTTTTTACTGAGCTTTGCTCACCAGCAAAAACAGCAGCATAAAATGTTAATTGTTTTGAAAACATTTTATTTCATGCCAAAACTTTGAGTACCATTCTTGGTATACTGTGGGTTTTCTTAAAATGAGCCCATTTCTTAGAGTTATAAGACCTTAAAAATTTCTTATTCAAAATCAGCTTGGAGGTTAAGGATGAAGTTATTGATGAACTAGAGGGATAGTACTTCATATATGGAGAAAGAATATCCTAATTTCAATTTGGCAGTCTTTCTAGGAAGCTTGTTTCTAAATGAGTTGTTTAAAACTGACTTCCCTGTTTATGTGGCCATTAGAGAAGTAGTATTATTCTACCCAGGTCCTAGTCATTTGTTTACATTCTCTAAATGTCCCCATTTGTATTTAGTGACTGCCATTTCTGCCTGCACTGACTTTCAAATCAGTTTATAAGGTGATGCAGGCAGGAGTCCATCCTTATGTTGTTGCTTTGGCTTTAATTCCAGTTCATTTGCTCTTGGCTAATGCAGAGTATGGAGGAATGAAAAAGCAGTTTGGAAATGTGTAACTTGAGATCTTGAACAGACATTTAAAATTTAATACTTGATGCAGAAGTTCCACATACAGCTATCACAGTGCCAAGCTATGATACCTGCTTGTATTGCACCTGATATTATTTACCTGCTAATACAGGATTTTCAGTCCTACCTATGAATTTTGTTATCCATTTATAAGAAACAGGTGATATCAACTTTCTCACTCTTAATGTCTTTCAATATCGTATTTGTGAATGGACTATTGATAACAGTCCTTTAAACTGGAATGGCTTTGAAGGTATGAGATGAAAATATTACTTGATGGTGATTACAACTGACAATGTTTTGGAATTATACACAATTAAGTTGACAAGCCTGGTCAAAAATATACTCGCTAGCCTTGGCTTGTCAAGATGTACTAGCAAGGTGTCAGCATTTAAGTTCTCTGTGTCATGGTCCCTCCTACATCATTACTTTCCAGATCAGTCTCCAGAATGGTGCTCTCACCAGTGACTGTGACAGTAAATAGAGCTGAAATATTGTGGATAAATTTTTCCTACACAGAGCTTTCTTCTTACAAGTAGCATAACTATTTGGGATTTTTGTTCTGGGGTTTTGAGAAAAGAGGAAAAAGAAATGAATTGAAGGAGATAAAGGGTGAAGAAGGAATTGAGTTAAATCTGTGAGGGAACTTTGAAATATTTCTTGATACTACGGTTCAGAAGGAAATTTTTATCGCCACAATTAATAAAATGAAACCCCTTAAAAGGAGATTTTAATTATTATTCCAAAATTAAGCTGCCAAAAAAAAAAACCATCAGTAATGCCTCAAAGAGGTGGCTGTAAAGCAAAACTTCAGAATTCAAAATTTAAGGCAAATATACTTTTTCTGAGAATGCAGTATTTTGAATCTCTAATGAAATTGTTTATTGGAAAAGCATTATCTTCAACAATGACATGCAACTCTGTGTGCTTTGTGGTTTTCATCTCGGTGTTTCAGAGCTTTCAATTGCCAGACAAGCTGACACTGATGAACAAAAGCTGTCGTCTTTATTTTTTTTTGACAGCTTTGGCTGAAGCAAATGAAAAGCAGCATAATTCATCTGAACAGCTTACACAGAGACTTCAAGTGATTCGCAGTTGTTACAAACAGCTGATCTCAAGACTCGTATCATCCGAATTTTAAGGGTTTGCTGCTTTGTCAGGCCTCATTCTAGAAATAACATACATGTTAGCGGAGTTCTCTGAAGACGTGGAATTAAAGAGGAAAAAAATGGGAGCTTCTTCTATGTGAATATTTGTAATGCTTGCCTCTTGATGTCTAATCCAATGCAATTTCTTGAAGTGCCAATTCTTTCCGGCAGTGCTGGAGTTCCTGAAGCTTAATTTCATGGATGAAATTATCCCATTTGCAGATCTTAATATCAGTAATGTTTCAATGTAATAGTTGCAGCATTACTCTCTGTAGTTGCTATTAACTTGATCTTCTAAATAAACTAACCTGATTGAGAGCATAATAACTGTAATGTCCTGAACACTTGAGCTTTTCTGCCATCTTAGTAGAGAAGCATTGTGTGGCTTTTACTCTCTTGCTCCCAAGTGTAAGCAGATATATGAAAGAAATACACTTCAGGTGGACAGCTCATTTTGTGGAGTAAGCACTCCACTACTTTTCCCTGTACTCCCTCAAGCTCCATTGCCAGAGTACAAGTCACCAAAAATTCCTTGTGCTTTTGCAGTTTATACTGCAGGATGTGATTCCAAACAATACATTTCTGTATTCCTATTTTGTTGTTACCCTTTCCTGACAGTTTCTGATGTTTCTGTGATGCTGGCCTGAGGTTATTCTCCCCAGGACTAGCCACTTCTCTATGTTTCCAACATGCTTCTCCATTACCACAGAGTGTGAGCACATCACTGGGAATGGAGTGTGTGGGTCAGCAGCAACTACAGTTGGGTTGGAACTGATAAAGGACCTTTCTCCTGAAGATGTGCTGAATGAACGACAATAAGATAAACTGTTTCCTATCAGTTGCAGGGTGGGATGGCTCAAACTTTAGAAGTTTTATAGCAGCATATTTCTAATTCCCTGAAAAGGACTCCTGAATAAATTTAGTTAGCAATTAAGACCTTCCAAATTCTGTTGAATGAAAAGTAAAAAGAACAGCATGCAAGATACACAGATGGCAAAGAGGCAATTTGGAGCAAGCAATTAAGATTTTCTCTTTCCACAGAGAACAATCTGATTTTTTTTTTCCTCTAGCTTACTCATTATTCAGATAACTGTGGGCATTTGTTTATGGCATCTTTTTGCAGCCAACCTTTTGATTGCATATATTTGACAACTCAAATTGTTATATAATACTTTTAATTGGATGTTTAGGTCACACAATGTTTCCTTTCTCTGACTTAATGACCTTTATTGCTAACAAGGCTTCCCAAATAAGTGTTCAATACTTAAATTAGCTGCAAATAATTGCTCGTTACTTGTGAAGTTCCCTGTTCTCATCATTTCTGTTGATGACTTGGGTCCTGTAGTATATGCAAACAATGGGGGTAACCTGAGTTTTAAACAAAAATTCAAGTGAATAATTTGGGGGCAGAAACATGAAATCATTTTTCAGTTCTGTTTCCATCCAAATTTGAGAGTTAATGTAGGTTGGTGAGCATGGAGCAGGGCATCATATTTGTGTCATTCTAGAATATCCTTTCTATCTTAAAAAAAAAAAAAACAGTAAAAAAATCATTTTATGTTTAGAGAGGTGTTTGTACTGTTAAATCTAAACGTTTCCTGAAAAAAGAAACACTTTCTTTGTGTTGAGCTTGTTGCAGTCCTGCAAAAAATGTTCTTAGGCAAGTGGTATGTCTGCCTTTACTGGACAGTTTTCTGTCCATGAAGTACTTGTAAACTAGGATAAGTTCATCTGAACATGTAATATCAAAATACTTTTGCAGGATGTGGTTCAGATGTTGCAGTTGTGCAACCTGTCATGTGCATGGTGTCTGTGCTCTTCATATCTTCCCACGTAGAGTTCTCTGCAAAAGTACCCAGCTCAGATATGAGAAGTGAGGAATATCCCCAGTCTGAGCACTTACGCTTTTGTAGAGCACGAGTCAATGGAAAGCACCTTGCAAATCACTCATCATTCCATGGCTGGTTGAAAGTTGTTACTGTTTAATTGATTTTATAGACTTTGAAGTCCTAAGATTTCAGCAAAGCGTATGATGATCATGTATTGGCTGTTTTGAGAAAGACATCTTGGTTTATATAGAGCTTTATATCATAGGTCAGTGGGATAAATAACCTTTGATATCAGTGCCAAAGTGAGTTGCTTTAACTATGGCAAAGTGCTAGAGATTCTTATTTGCTGTCTTATGTTAAAGAACAAACACTCACTTAGATATGGTATTTGATTTTTGCTTTAAGCGTTACTGTATTTCAGTACTGAGCTGTGTGTTTTGATACTGCTTGCATGGCTAAGGTGGCTTAAAGAGGAAATGTTTCTGGTGGCAAGATGAACGTTTAGAACTAGAGAAGCTTAGCAAAAAAAAGTTTTTCTTAACCTTTAAGGTTTTTGTCACTGATGTTTTCATTTACCTGTCTTTGTTTCATTCGTAGGAAATCAAGTCAGTTCATTCATACTGAAATATCGCTGTGCAAATGAATGTTTTGTCAGCCCTTGGTTTATTTTTAAGTATGTCAGACTTTTCTGAGATCTTGGAAATAGGAATCTGCTATTTTCCATTTTGATCAGTCGCTATTGTTTCCTCTCTAGCACTAAGAAACGTTGTCATTGTTTTGGACTTTCAGCTTTCAAGGAACTGTTGATTTTTCGCTGCTACGTTAGAGGGCAGCAGCAGGCTAATAATGCGGGAACCTCACAGAGCGTTCTTTCTTTTTGCGGTCATCTTGCCACCTGGTGGCAGAATGTGGAAGGCTGGAGTGTGTGAAAAGTAAAGTCTTAATGCTTTCAGAGGGAGCCTTTCTTCTGCTTCTGTTCTCACAGTGCACTAAGTTCGGACTGTTTCCCCACAAATCTGGGTTCTTTGTATTCAAGTGAATAACTTTATTTCGAGTAACCATAATAATTTTCAAACAAATCCAGAGTTGAGCACTCCTTGAAAGAGAGAGGAGAAAGACTTTTCTTATCCCTCTTTCTCAATATGAGCATAAAATGCTTGTCCTTATACTTTGTCTTAAAAGATCAAACCTAACTCTGCTTTTGCTGAAGTAAACAGTAAAGCTTCTATTGACTGAAGCTTTCATACATGATGCGTGTATTAGAAGTAAATGTAAGTTGCTTACTTGTAGTTAATGTCTTCAGTGGTTACATTCAATCTTTTTTGTTTTAAACAGTTACCACATGGTAGCAACTGTAACACTCTGGAAGAGTTTCTCCAAACTGAGGGAGACGACAGCTCTGGTGCATTGAGTAGCATACGGTGAGTTTGAGTTTTCTTTTTAAATGGTTGCCACTGTAATTATTTGTATATTATCATACTGGTGCTGGAATGGGCTGCCCAGGGAGGTGGTGGAGTCACCACCCCTGCAGACATTCAAGGAACGTTTTGATGTTGTGATGAGGAACATGGTTTAGTGAGAATGATTGGTGATAGGTGGACAGTTGGACTGGATTATCTTGTTTTTTTTTCCAACCTTAGTGATCCTATGATTCTATAGCTGTTCCTAAAATAGAACTTTCTGTTCTTTAAAATGTAGTCATGAATTATACTCATCAAAATTGATAGATAACAGCTAATACAGGCTTGATGACAAGAAGTCGTTAAGTCTAGGGCAACTCTTCCAGGTACTCCTGTGACATTTATTAAAAAAAAATCACTCACAAGGAAACCCTTAATGTTTGCAATGTTTTGGTCTTTAGCTTTTTTTTTTTTAGAGATTTTTGTTATAGCATCCTATTTTTACATAGTTTTGAGCTGTTACTTAACCAGTAAAATAAGGTGTGTATATATGTAGAGAGATATGTCCCCTCGGTTTTAAAAAGCTTCTAAATGCATTTCTATTTGAGTAATTGCAAGCCTTATCCCTTCCCTATGGACATTATTACTAAGGCAGTTGTCTTACAAGTTTTAAAGATTTTAAAGTAATATATTAAATATATATTACAATTTTAAAGTGGTGTTATGTAGATTTCTTTCCAGTATTTTCATAAGTAATGCAGTATCTTCAAAGTTGTACTTCATGAAATGGTTGTTGAACTTTTATTTCTATGTATAAATATAAAGCATATGGACATACATGCAAATATTCAAATATGCATTCTTCAGTGAAAATGATTACTTCACCGTATGCTCAAAAAATGCTGCTTTCAGTTAATGCTGTTTTGCTGTTGGTTCTGCCATGATGCTTAATTTTTAATGAAATTAAAATGTAGTTCTTCCCTGATTCTTGGACTGTTTCACATTCAATTCCTCAAGGAACAGTGCAAGGGCAACATTAGGTTTGCATTAGTGTTATTTTTCAGATCATGCACATTTTGCAGTCATTGAGGGTTCAAAGCCCATGACAGTTTAAAGAAGGTGGGCTATTTAAATTGTAGACCTGAGAGCTTTTCAATTTTTAATGTTTGTTCTCTGAATAAGATGATGCTGGTTTAATTTAGGGTACTATATGGAATGGAACACAGTGACCTGTTCATGATGAAGTGAGCTTACTGAGGTAGCCTTGGCAATGGTTTAATGCTGCAACTTCTTGATGTTGGTATGGTAAGTCAGTGCCCATGCATTAAGCTCTGCCACCTAAATAATCTGATTACTCCTCACTACTAAGATACATCCATCCTCGACCTCTCCAATGAACAGAAGCAAACATAAGTTTTATTTCTTTAAGGAGAATGTATGTACATAGGTTGCTCTGAAAGTAGTTTCTGTGGAAACTACTGCAGATAGAAAGAAAACAGTAGTACTCTTTGATGTAGCAAATTCTCAACTACTAAACGTTGTTTTTCAACATAGTCACCACCATCGTGCATGCATTCTTGCCAGCTATGAACAAGAGCTTGCATGCTGTACTTGTAAAAATCTTTTCCAGCAGAAGTGACCCCCTGTTGCCACGGCTGAAAAGCACCACCCACCAGCTCTCTGTGTTCACATCCACTGCTTGGTCTCCGTAAATGCTGAGAAAGTGTTGATGAATGACAATGGGAGTCACTTTCTCCACGTGATGGAGTTCTGTGACACACCTCTGCTTCATCCACACTGCCATGTCAAACACCTTTTTGTCAGGCTGCACCTCTGCTGCCATTTGTTGCACGTCAATGTGTGATGGAGTATTGGTAGGAGGGTTCAACCTTTACTGCCATACCACCAACATCTTCCTCTGACAGTGTGAGCAAACAAAATAAAATAGAAGACATTACTTTAGAGGAGCCCTTGTATAAATGTTCATGCTATACTGCAGACACTGCTTGTTGTTGCTTCACTGGCCGTATTTTTCCAGTATCCTAAACAGTTCAAGATGTCTTATACCCAATGTGTCAAAACTTCCGAGTTCAATAGAACCCACTGAAATGAGTCTCTGTTAAGGGAATAACTCTGCTACTCATTGTCGCTTCTATTGACCAAAAATGATTGTGACTTTTTGGATGTTAATACTAATTGCCAGCTGCTACTTCAAACTAAATCATAATTTCCTGTACTAAACTTGTCTAAATTATTCCTAATATTATATATACATATAAGCAATCCATTTTTATGGATATCCGTGTCATTTCAATGCAACTGATGGACGTTTGTCACAAGAAAAGGAAGAAAATGCTCTTAAGACTATACTTCTCTTGTTTGTTAATTCACACTTCTCTATGCTTTTAGACGACCCCATTCCCTCAGAATTGTGTATGTAATGTGTGTATACTAGTATATCTGTGTAAATATTTATATATATACACAGAAATATTATTCACTGCTTTTAGCCTAGCAAAGTGAAAGCAGGATGTGACAGTATTCAATATCGAGAAACTAGAGGTAAAATAAATACACAAGCAGGAAAAGTCCTTCGAACTGAAGAACGATATAGACAAAGATAAATAAAAGAAAACCAAAAGAAACTTAATGGAAGGCTTCAAACCATCGCTTACTTGTATTTTAGAATAATGTTTCGTTAGAGTAGTGGGAGCAAGAAAGCCTCTCTAGTTTTAATTTAGATCCTGATAAGTTTGAATGGAATTAAAAATTATATCAGTCAGACAGGATCTGTAACCTAGCAGGTCCCCCCTCAGTTCTGTGTTGCCAAAGGAGTAATTTTGAGTGCCGTAGTATGACACAAATATAATCTAAAATTCAAATTAAATGCGATTACACTCTTAAATATGTTAATGCAGCACATTAAATGACCAATTCTTTAAATTGTAGTTCAACATATTCGTTTTGTTAGTACATAAGAGAACTGCTAGAACCACTGCGTAAAACTGCTTTACAAGTTGCCATAGTGATTGCAGAGTTCAACAGTGATCTTTTCCTTCTTATTTCTCTTGGATATTTAGAAAAAAAACAAGCCAATATTTCACTTTTTTTTTTTTGTTTTCTAGAAGGAAGTCTAAAGAGAAGGGAAAGTCTAAACAGATATAATTGTCCTGAATTTTGATTTGTGCTCCTTGTCTTCACTGTGCTTCTCTATTACATGTTCTGGTGTTCTCATAATTTGGGTTCTTTCTGCCTGCTTAGTTTGCTCGTGCAGGATGCAGGCCATGTAGGGTAAAGTCAGTTTCGTGAGATCTCTAATGACCTGTGTATTTGATCTTGTGTGTTATGCATTGTCCCTCTGTGCAACTCCTTTCACATAATCACAAGTCTTCCCAATCCCTACAATTTTCTGAACTATATATCTGCCTAATAATTGGAAGGTCTTTCTTTCCCGATCTGCTTTGTTGTAAATTTTTAAAATTATGACCTCAGACAGAACTTGATGAGGAAGCTATATTTAGACTCTCTTCTTATTTTAGTTCCTTCCAGAGACCATAAATTAGCACATGCTAATGGATAGCTGCTAAAATGAAGTGCTACCAAATTGGACATGTAAGACTGAGGGAGGGAGAAGAGTGATTAACAGTTGTTAAGCAGAGTGGTTAGGCATTGGAGCAGGTTGCCTAAGAAAGTGGCTCCTCCAAGTCACTGTCCCTGAAGATGTTGTCCATAGGCATGTGGTTTAGTAGGCAATAGTGGTGGTATGTGGGCAATTGGACTAGATGATCTTAGTGATCTTTTCCAAACTTAATGATTCTATGATTCTATATGTTTATATACTTATGAGCATCTATATACGTATGCATACTCATGTATACGTATTTTTATGAATCGTCTCAATCTGTTTTCCCAGGCTTTCTGGGAAGGAGTGGGAACTGGGTATGATTGAGACTGATGGCTTGGGGAAGCCATCTGTTGGCTCAGATCCAGTTTGTAAACTCTTTTGTATTATTTCTCTGCCAAATGTAAAGCATGTGTTAAAGTGACAATCAGTGCATTTACACTAAGTACATTCTTCTGCGTAAATGCTGCATACTGTCTAATTTTGAAGCAAACTGTATCTATGGATACCCAATATCCTTTCATTAATCTAAATCAGAAACCTTATATTATTATAATGTCATTATACAATATATATGTCACTACTTATGTGAGCTATGAAAGTTCAGCTGATGCTATAGGACAAAGCTGGGGGAGCTGAGACATGTTATATTGGCTGAAGGTCATATTATGATCTCAGAACAGCTCGATATCATGTCAAATGCTTGAGCTCTTTATTCACAAAATTGTTTTTATGCTTAGCTTCAAATTCTAATAACTTTCTGATTAATAATGTAACTCTGTTCTGAAGTATTTTTTAAATAACTGGCAAGCATCTAAAAGTACTTAAGAGCCTACATTACTTGTATTCAAATCACAATTTAAAGAGGGAGTTCGAGATAATATGCTACTTCCTCTCCTTCTCAGCACTGTGCAGAAAACATCAATGGTCAGAGCCTTGAAAATGACAACGAATGCTTAATCATTTGCATAAAACTCTTCCATTGACAAAGCAGAGAATGAAAATACTCTGAAAGTGAAAAACAAAACATTGCTATATTATCCTTTTCCAAGGTAAACGTAAGTTCTGCTTTCCAGGGCAAAAGATTTGGCAAATAACAGGTAACAATTTCCAAGCTCAAACCCTCTTTCAGGTACTACTTGAAGATTTTATTTTTTTTTTCCAGGATTGTGAAACTAGTGTTTTTTTTGAGACTGTACATTAGAGTTTTCTCTTCCTCTTTCCTCAGTGCTTTACTTATCACACACGTGTGCAGTCAGAATGGCACTTGCTGTTGCTGAATGCAGGCAGTAATTTTGCTGACCAGGATGTGGTGTTGATTTAGTAGTGAAATCTATCTTTTTTTTTCTATTCCATAGTGACTTCAGTTCTATTATTCATGGCTGTTTTTTTTCACATTACCTGGAATAGCTAAAGAAAAAAATGAAAACTTCAGATTCACATTCTTCATGGTTGCTAATAACTCGTTGTCATGCCACCTCTGGTGCAGCCTTGCCGGGCGTTTTCCCGTGGCTGCTCCCAGCATTGGGCAAGCTGGAGAATCAGCAGTGATATACTACTAGAGGCACTGCAGCTTTCAGGACATCATGCCTCTGAATGCCTGCTTGTTAGACTGGATCATCATCTCCACCAAATAGCTGTCTAACTGTGATTAACATTCACCATTTGAGATGTTTAATAGGATTCAATTGAATAACTTGTGTCTTTTTATATTGGATTAGCAAATCTAAAGCAAAGTTGTCATGGCAGATTTAGTAATTTTTCTCCCAGTGAAACTTGTGCTGTTTCAGTGTCTAAAGATATAGAATCTATGAATGAGTGATGAATTTGTAAGGCAACTCATCTTGTATCTCTCAAACACAGTGGTTACCCTGTGAAAAAGCTGGTGTGTGGTGTGATGCTGTACTCTACAAAACAGGTTCATAGATTCATTCACAACTGGCTTCAGGAAGGACTGAAGCAACATCAAAGGGCTGATATGACATTTCTCAATAAGTGAGGAAACAACCAGTTGTTTTACACCTAAGAATGTCTCAAATTCTGTCATTCTGTAACAGAAAAACTTTCCCAATGACTTGTTTTTCTTTTGAGTGCTTTACTCAATATTTTTCAAGCCTAAATGAGCAAACCAGTCAATGCAGTTACAGTCCTAAGTGCTAATAACAGAAGTTACTAAATAAAAATGGCATTCTTTTTGAAGGCTATTATTTCAAATGTACTGTTTCTCAGTTCAGGTTATTCCCTCTCCCCCCCCCCCCCCCCCAACCCCAAAGGAGGCACACTTAATTTTTCACTACAGCATTTTTGTCAATTCTGCAAAGCTAAGGAACTTTAAAGAATGCCTTTTCTGTGAAGCTGGGAAAGGGATTGACATCATGAAGCTTACTGTTTGTGTGATTCAAGGAGATTTCCAAAGCTGACTAGGATGTGGGAGGGCCACTGTAGGGAGCCCATTTGTTCTGTCTGGTGTGATAACATTCAAACCTGACCTCTCCTAGTGGCTTACCCCACCAGTGACTATTTGTTTCCTTTTTCACTTGCAAATTTAGCTTGTGACCTACATCTTTTCCATTATTTTGCATTAAGAGTAGCAAAACTTCAGCAGACTGGATCCTTACACAATTTATGCTGAAGTGGTAGAATCCTAAATGAGTTTATGAAACGTAATTTAGACAATGAAGAAGGCTGGACTTTCCAATTCTTTTCATGTCTTTGGATTATGTAAGGCTTAATTGTGATCAGGAGCAGCATAACTTATTTTTTCAGTGTTTGAGTAAAATGTTCAACATCTAAGCACTCTGAGTAAAAGTTGATTCAGACTTGGTGGGTCCCTAAATTAATACCTATATAAGTCACTGATATAGGTTTGCTTTCTGTTATATTATAAATAATGCAGATTTAATGTCCATCTGGACAGTATGTTTGTGCTGTCTCCTAGCACCAGCTGCAGAATTCACTGACATCAAGCTATGTAGCTGTATCGTACATTCAGTGCCAAGAAGGAGCATACTGCTAATGCACCTTCATGTGCTTGGGCTGGTAAATGGTATGGGAAACTTCAAGCAGGGAATGAACTTGTTTTGAGTCAGTCACTTGGAGAAAACACTTAAATTGAATCACCTTGGCTTAGGTTGGCAGTGCAGGACTTGTGTTATCTTGTCTTCTAGTCCATTGTAATGCAAATTACATTTTTTAAGGTGACATGTAGTAATAAGAGCTACGTAACTGCACAAAATCTCTACATCTGAATGCTTCAGTTCTTCACATTACTATGGCTTCTCAACTTCTTAACTGAATAAAACAGCAGACCACCTTCTATAGTGAGATCTCACTACAGGATATTTTATCTGCCATGGTTTTGAATCTGCTCGTCAGTCTTTAAACATTAGGGATCTTAATTTCTTTAGGCAACCAATCTACTTTATTTCTCATTCAGGATTTTGTTGATGCTTTTCCAACTGCTCACTGTCTTGGAAATGCATGTCCCAGAAGACCTGAGGATGCTGTTGAGGAGCCTAGGGCTAACGCTTGGTTAATTGAAACCAAGAGCTCAGAGCAAAGGCAATTGAAACTGATGATGGAGGCAAATACAAGACCTAAATTGGAGATGGATATAAGTTTATTGCAAGTTTTTTTTTTTTTCCATTTAGAAGGCATTATTTACCTTCAGGGAGAGGTCCATGCTTTTTGGCCATTTGTATTTATTAAATTAGCTAATATATTCAGATCTCTCTAAGCATAAAGCCTATGCTTTGGGCATGCACTTGTATACATTAGCTATATAAAGCAATGCTCAGTTATAAAGGAGTATTGCTTCCTAACAAGGACTTCAGCTGAAATAAAGTATTTACCTTAAACTGAAGGTATCAAATATTCAACCATGTCCTCCAGCAGCTGATTTAAGGCTGGCAAAAATCAATGTCAGCTTTCTGAATGTGTTGGGATTTATGTAGGTTAACACAAGCTGAGAAGACAAATATTACTTTGTCTTGGCACGTGTGTGTCTGGCTGATTATGCTGTTCTGTTTGTGTTGTTTGACGATGTTAGAACAGCACTTTGGGAGGTATCCAGGTATGTTTTTGTCATCTTTCACACTGCAGTGGATGATCTGGTAGGAGTTAGTCTTCTCTGCTTCTAAGAATGGTATCATTGCACCTTACTGGAGAGGCATACACAAATGCTTAACAGCTATGAAATGTGTAACTGGCTTTTTCAACAATAAACATTTTTAAAGTCCTGCTTTGGGGAGGTTGGTGTGTTGTTGGTAAGTAATTCAGAATTTACTTAATGTCGGTCACATTGCCCTTCATGGAAAAGGCATTTCACCTTTCATGCAATAAAAGAGCAAAATAAATAATTTCCCCCATCCTCATATCCAAAGTAAGATTCTGAACTGATTGTGTTATCTGCTATGATACTATGACTATCCTTGGGTTAAAGCTCAGGATGTGTTTTCCTGCTGTGCTGAATGAGAGCTATGGTTCTATCATGAAGTCCCAACTTCAGTATATTGGCCGTTAGTGTAAGCTCACTAAGGAGATGTTATTAGGCATAATCTAGATAATGCAAAACATGTCAAAATGGAAACCACCAGACACAAGCAGAAATCATCCCTTGATATTTAAAACTGTGGGGTACAGAGCCATTGAGATGCGGAGTAATTGACCTCTGATAGTCTCCTGCTCCAAACCTTACTGAAAGCAGGGTCAAATTCAAACACAAGATCACCTGCAGTGTTATATCAGATAAGTCAGAGTCATAGTCCTTCAAGTTCTGAGTAACTCCAAGGCTGAAGATGCTACAGCTTCTTCTGCCTCTCACAAAGGCACTCACTGGGTTTTTACCTGATAGAGGTGTTTGAAATGAGTTTTTTTTTTTTTTTACTGTTATTTTACTATAAAAATGTTTGACAATATTTTGGAGAATGGGACCCTGTTTGCTTCTTGTTACGATTACCACTATGTGTCCCCAGGTTACAATGGAATATACTTTCAGATAGCAAATAGGAACTGGATCCATATTGAAAGTGATTTCTGTATAGCAGCGAATAGAAATCTTCATCACATACAGTATCTTCACTAGAATTTTAGTTGTGAGGATCAGTTCCTTGAAGTTGATGGTAAATCTGTGCTCTAGTTCATCTTAAAACAGAAGAAAGAAGTACTGAAGTACTTGCTAATTTTATTCCAAAATCAGGGGCAAACCTAATGAAGAGAAGGATAAAAAGCAGGGGAGCCTAGCTGACTACATGTTCATTAAGCAAGCTCTGTCGAGCACCACAGTGAAGCTTGCCTTTCCCTGTTCCCCAGATTAGCATCTCGGGGGCTGCTCTGCTGTGCACAGGCTGTCCTGTTCTGAGAAGGGACGTGCTGGAAAGATTAGAAATAAATGCAGCATGAGGCAATTAGAGCTGGAAACAAGTGGAAAGGCTCACCAGATCTTGGAGCATGTGTACGTCCAATGCTTTCTAGTCCTTGCTCTACCTTGCTCTACTCTCTTCTTCCGCTAAGTGCACTCGAGGTTGCTTTTTGAGGCAGCCTATTAAAGGATGTCAGATTCACTCAAAAATGCTTTGATGGTTGAATCGGTATTCAGCAGGAAAGGAAGCTGTTAATGTGGATTCCCCCTCCCAGACATCAACTCCTGTAAAAATGTTGCTTGGAAATCAGAAGATTTCAAAACAGAACTCATTCTGGGAAAGTATTTATTCCAAGTCCTGCATGCTAAAGCTACCTACTTTTAAATTAAGGCTCAGAACTTCAGCTACCTTCAGTTTTATGGCTTTCATGTTTAGCTTTCCAATCTATGTGTAGGCTGGGCAGTGCTTTGGGACGGTCATTCTAGTAGCTTGTTTACTGAAATCCACCATCAAAATTACTGAACACCACTGTCTGTTCACAGGACATTTTATAAAACCTCCATGTGTTAATGATGGACTCAGCCAACTCTCAAAACTAAACTTACCCGGACACATTCAGCTTGGCCTCATTTGTATGAAAATCAATTTTGTGATAACAGGTGCTACTATCAGCACCAGAGAAAACTAATGAACTGGAGACATCTGTCATGATGACAGAGTGGGTGTTGATGTCTAATAATGAATTTGATGTTTGGTGTACTGCTTACTGCCAAAATGTGCCATAGTAAGTGTCCTGGAAGACTTTATTGCAGCATTAAAATATGACTTATAAATATGGAACATTTCTAAGTATTTACAATTAGTGAAAGATCACTTTTGAAGAATATATGGCAGAATAAAGCAGCTAATTGAGCAATGTAAACCATAAGCACCTTAGGAGAACTCTTAAATGAAGGACATTTCTAAAGCTAACTTAGGAATCTGCTGGCTTTGGTGTTTGCTTTGTTGTTTGGTTTTTGTATTCCTGACTCTAGCAACACTTCTTTCAAAGGCTGACTTGCACTAAGGGGACTGGAGATAGTAGTTTGCTTCCATGAAAGGAAGTGGTGGATTCCCATCAACATATGTTAGCAGTCTACCTTTATAAAACAAAGAGCTAGAGAGAACTGACAGACACTGATGCGGTAGAAATTTGCTTATAGCCCACCTCAGGAGAATTCCTTTCTATGTTTTCATTAAGTTATGAGAAAAAAAAAAAAAGAAAAAGTATGCATTATTTATCACTGCGCAGTTTTGGATCTGGGTTTATGTGACAATAGGAACAAAGATGATCGTGAGATTAACATACAAATTTGAGGAAATCCTGGTTATAGAACAGCCAGGGCAAAGTACTACATAGGACTAAGGCTTCTAGTTCACGCAGACTCAGTGTTTGTACCTTATGTCAAATGATTTAATCTCTAACTGTGTAACTGCAAAATGGGACAATATGTACTTCCCAGAAAGCAGTTATTGTTGCAAAGTTCTCTGCAGGCTGAAGATGTTAGGTGGACTGAAGACATCTTGTTTCCATTTTTGAGTTTCTGTCAAGATTCAAATGGACTGTTAATCCATTTGGTGAACACTAAAGCTGCTCAGAATTTCCCACTCTTTTCCTCAGTCTCTCTATTCATCAGTGTATGTTTAAAGAAGTGAAAAGTGTCCAACACGTATGTGTTTTAAGAACTTCAAGTTAACTTCATGCCTTCTAAATAATGCTTGCTCAAATATTGTACTCTTTTCATTTGGTTATTTCTTTAAAGTTTGTTATTCCTATGTTTATTACTGTAGGGTTTTAACATGAATTTTAAATTAATTTAAAAACTACTTTGGGTTTTTTTTACTCTGAAAATACTGACTAATACCATTCTTAATGAAAATCCTGTTCACTGTAGTGTGTTTAATTAGTTACTTGTCCCTGGTTTATTTTGACTTGGTTAGTGTAGTTCCTCACAGGTACTTTACATCATGATTTTCCTTGGTGAAGCATTTACTCTGATGATGATTGTGATACCTCTTAAGGCTGGGAGATCTGTAAATCTCCCAATCTGAATTCTTCCAGTCTTTGCTTAGTACCAGAAAGCAAGGAAGGTCTCCATGGAAATCATTATTCACACTCCAACAGCTGCCATGGACATATTCAGAACATAAGTAGAAGTTTTTGAAGCCCTGTGATGTGCTGGCTCTGGTATGGTGGTTAAATAATTCACCATCAGATTAAAGAGCTGATATGACAGACTCGAGCAGCTATAGGGAATTGCTGAGACATCGCCAGTGTAATTTTACCCATGGAGGAGGATTAATTCTAAGTCCCAGTTAAGCTCCCTTTGGAGACAACAGAAGTTTCTAATGTGCCCAAAATGAGACTAGAGTGGGGGATGAAGCTTCAAATGCTACTCAGAGTATTTGGTAATTCAAATACACTGAAATGAATAGGAGCTAAGCATCAAACACTGTAGGTGATTTGCAAACAAGTTTTGAATTTTAACAGTGGTCTCTTTTAAGTCTTACTGAGATATCTAGTAGGTGATAGAAATAAACAGGAGCCCTGATCTGAGTCTGGCATTTTTGCAAAGACAGGCTTTGCCAGAACACGTGCAAATTTGTAGGCATATTCACATATTCAGGCTAATGGGTCAGGCTGTTTGATTTCCTGTGGTGTACTGTCTTAATTACAAAATTACTGACTAAGCAAGGATCTTTAATACATTACTATTGGTGCCTTAGGTGAGGTATCAGGTGGCTTTTGAGATGACTAATTTTGTGGTCCCACATTTAAATCCCCGGCTATAGCAGTTGAGAAAATACTGTTATTCTAATTTATTTTTCATATCACACAGCCAAACAAACATCTTATTTTTTAGAACTCTGTCCCATCTTTTTTGCTAAGCAATTCAATTTTTTATTATTTCAACAAATAAAATCTTAAGACATTTCTGGCCACAGATGGTTAACTATTTGCATACGTTCGATTCTGTTGCTATTAACAAAAGTGATTGTGATTATTCATCCTTTATTTTCATTTTTTTTACTCAGTATAATAAGCCCCTCACAAGCAACTCAGCGCTGTTCGATTGTTGGTGCTTGTTAACAACAGAATGCATTTAAAGTTTTGCTTCAATTATCACTATGTACATCGTGGTGAATTTGTGTCTTTGAAGGAAGCAGATAATGTCTCATTTTAAAGTAATATTTAATTTTAGAAAGTAGGACACAAAGATGGAAGTGTTCTGTCTAGTACAGAACAGAAGTAAGACCTGATTTATTTCATTACATTCCTCAAGAATAAGTTGTGTGGTGTTGGGGCAAAAAAAGGACATTAAAACATTGAACATAAAACTTAGTTTAGTACTAGTAAAATAAGACTTGCGTGAGAATCTCATTTGTCTTTGAGAGATGAGTCTAGTTCTCAAAGCAAACCAAATCAATCCTGAAAGTTCACACAATGCTCAGTTGAATAAAGGAAACTTTTATCATTGTTATGAATCTTTTGATTCGGATGATCAGACTTACGATGCTTTAATTTTTGGTGTAGGCAGTACAGTACTCCCTGGTTCTTTGTGTCTTTCTTGAGCTGCACACACACCACTAATTCAAACCAGACTCTGGAAGAAAAGATTAGTTCGCTGACTGATACAAAACTGAGACAAAAGCTAAATGATTTCCTAAAGTGCTGGTGCCCAGACAATGGAAGCGAAATTTAGTGGCCAGCTCAGAATTTTGGTTATTCTAGGTTCGAGATAAGTTGTTTCTTAGCAGTAAGAACTCTTCCTCCTCTTCTTCATCTGATTTTCAGGATTTGAGTCAGTCTGCTTCTCTTCTCTCTAGGCATACTGTGCTTTTCCTTCCTTATATCCTAAGGAATTCCTTTGAAATATCCCTTAGCCTTAAAAGAATCCCAACACTTCTTAAACACAAGGAGCTATCTATAGCTCTCAAAATATGTTTTAATTCTTTAAAGTCTCTGAAACCTTGCTAGAAGTGCTGAGCTTCTGATGACTTCAGCTGACTTTGTGAACTGCGCTTAACCATCTTTTTAGTGCTCTAAAAATACTCCTCTAATGCTGGCTGTTTAGAGGTGTGCTCTTTATGAAGCAAGTGATAGCTATGAACAGGTTAGTAAGCATCAAGATTGCGTGGGACTGATGAGAATGCGCCCACAAAAAAAGGTAACTTTTGTGTAATTTATGAATAGCCCCCATGCTAATATGGCCAAAGGCACAACAAACTCAGCGGTTTGGGTTGATTATCAGTTTATTTGAATGTGAAATTCAAAGCAAACCTTAGGCAGTGTGAACACAGATGTAATGTAAGGCTGGAAGAACCAAGAGAAATGAAACTTACTTTTTGTACCGCTCTCATCTGAAAGTGAAATGCATCAAGAAGTAAATCCACTACGGCATCATATTTGTGAAGGAAGATGCAGATATTTTTAGACTTCTAGAAACATAATTATCTGCTTTGAGTGGTCTGCATGGTCACTACAGAAGAAATAGAAATCAAGCTAGGGGGCAGGGAGAGTGAGAGACTTCAGTTTCTACTCAGACTTCTACCAGACTGCTGCAGTTTGATTTCTTGCTCTGGATAAGAAATTCAGGTTCTGGATGTTCCAGAGATTGACAGTCCAACCAGAAACTGGATTCACTCCTCCTTAATTAACAGAATAAGAGTCCATTTCTATCAAACTACCTCACTAATTTTTATTTGATTTGATTTTAATTTTATTTTTTAAGAAGGGAATGTTATCTTTCCCTGTTTTTTTCTTTTTTTTTCTTTTTTTCCATTTGTATTTGTTAAATCTCCGAACATTATTAGGACCAGATTGCAAACTTTAGTGGAGATGGATGTGTATTGTCATATGAGGAATGAATAAGCCTATGCAGGTGAGCTCATAATTTATCACACAAGATTCACAAAATGTGCCTATAGCAATTTAATTGTCAAAAATATTAATCTGTGACTGGCAGAATTTCATTTTGGTACAAGTCTGATAATTGCATTATAACAACAAAGGATTTCTAGTGAAGAACACAGTGTACTAATTGCTGATTACAATCAGAAAAAAGAAGACTTCCTGCTCCAAAAGGTATATAATCAGTGTATAAGCATCAGCACGTGTGTAGAAAAGCAGAATACAGTACTGAACTCTCATATCTCAGAGGCATTACAGCAGAGAGTATGAAGTGATGTGGAAGAGAACAGTGAAATAGTTTTAAAGTTACCTCCTGTTGTTTGCAAAAGGCCGCATGAGACAAAGAAGGCTTTTCTGAAACTGTAACAAGTAGGGAATGAATACTGGTATTACTTGCAGAATGAGGAGCAGAAAGCTGTCATGACAGAGCATGAAATGAAAGGAGTAAGATTTGTCCTTGAGGGCTTTGAAATAAAAATGTCTTACTCAACTTCTTTCTAATAAAAGTAGATAAAAGGTGAAGAGCTATGTGATGTTAAAAAGAAAATATTCTTTTTGCTTATTTGGTGATTGCTCTTTATGCCAATTGCCTCTCGAGTGTCCTGCAATTCCTGTGAAGTGGGTGTCATAATACAATGCACTCAGTAGAGGGCAGCATTAGCCTGAACAAGTGGGGAAAGTGAATGTTGAGGATTTCAGTCTAGCTCGGAGAGATTGCAAAACTTAGCACAAATGCAGTTGTTAAGTTTGTTGAGATCAGAATCTAGGCCTGTATTCTAACATTAAAACATTAAAATCCATAATTCAAAATTACAGGAGTATTATAGTGACTCTGTTATGACATGGTGATGCTTTGTTATCCTGCAATAGTAATGCATTCCTAAGAGTACTGGTTACAGGACCTTATGGCTGTGATACCTACAGCCCTCTAGTTATGGGTCTTTTGAAATGAAAAAATGAAAACTACATGAGAAAACAACCAAATCCTATACATTCAATGATGAAATGCTACTGAAGTCATAGTCAAGCTAATGTAAACCAGGTATCTTAAGTGAACTTGCTAGAAGTTTCTATTGAACAAGTACTGGACTGAATCCAGCGTTACTTGGTTAGCCATTATCTTCTAGCTTCTGATGACAAATAATATTTTGTGCAATTGGTTAAATTCTGTTTCTATTCAAAAAAACACAATAAGAGTAACAGATTTTACTTTAACAAAGCAGTTAGAAATATGGTCAAGTCATACTGATGTCAGTGATGTTTACACATGTGTGGAAGTGCTTCTGGGAGGACTCCAAAACAAACTCCAGATCCTTAGGTCTTCAGTAGAGCAAGACTATCAGCCTGCATAGTGGCAATAGGTGACCTGGGAATAAGTGTGGAAGATTTCATTGTAAGAGCTGTCTAGCTATATTCTCAATCAGGATACAGGGAGATAGCAATGTACATTGAGAACTCCTGCTGGCTTTGTTTCTGAAGCATTTAGTTGATTACTATTAACTTAAGATATTTTGCTGAATGTACTTAAGAGTCCTCTGCCTGAGGAAGATGTATCATGTTTCACTTGGTTCCTTTCTTACAAGCTAAAAGAACTGAAACATGCAAGCTGTTCTTTTTTCCGAATCTCAGGGTAGGTTATTTAACCTTGCATTGTGAGTCAAAATCCCATTTCAGTAGAAAGACTGCATGTGTATGCACTTAATGAACAAGACCCTAGAGGTTTGTAAAGCACCTAAGTTTATATGTTCCATTAAATATGATCTTCACAGGCTAATTAGTTAGAAATTTCACCCTTGCTTATAGTATAAGTTGTTTTATGGTCAATAACACTAAAATCTGTGTAAACCATGCTCTTTATCAATAAACGTTATATGCTTCTGGCTTTCAAATAAGGAAATGGATTACTTGTTTTTTCTCTTGTGTCTGGACTGCTGGCCCTGTAAAATTCATGGAATTAGAATTATAGATTGACCGCTTCATGTGAGATACAAAAGCAGTACAGATAATTTAGTTTTATAAAAGCAAGACCTCTAGCAAGGACACGAGGTACAGTAAAGTAAACTTACATCAGCAGTATCCAATTTAGCATGCTTCTGGAAGGGCATGAAGTCTCTGGGGATCGGGACAGAATAGCGTGATGCTCTCAATATTACAGGTTTGGATTCAGCTGAGATTGGTACTTGCTAAAGCTGATTGTTAGCTACTTCTTGTTGGATAGCTTCTGTTCAGTTCCTAGCATATAATGCATGTAACTCTAAAATCTCTTCCATATATGGCACCATTGGCATTCTAACTGGAAATGGAATGATTCTGGATGTGCACCACCCTCCCCATCCCTGCAGAGGCCTCTGTGGGTTAGCATATGAAACAAAATGGTGAAATAGAGGATCTCTGTGGAGCTGTAAACTTACACGATAAACTTCTGTACTGCCAAGACATACAGACATGTTCATTCTTCCAGTCCAAGGGGTCTCCAGATGATACATACTTAGGGATATAATATATAAACAATCAAATAATTTTAGCTTGTCAGCGAATAGGATTTCCTGTTTCTGTTTCCAGCAGAAAATACCAGTGACCTAATGTTTTTACTCCGTACTTCCCCAGAAAGTGACATTATTGAAACAAAATGGCCACTCATCCTAGAATGACAGATTTGCTATGTACAGTTAGCCATACATGTGTATATGAAGACCTAAACTGTGTGGCAGCCCAAATATATTTATTAAGTATCTCTTGTGGTAGTGCTCTCTTCCTTAGCCACGTTTTATAAGCAGATACTGAAATATTTTCATGATTTAATTAGAAAAATCAACCTAGTAGTTACCGAGTCAATGAATAAGAATTTAAATTGCCTTTGTATTTTGCAAATGCAGTTGTTTAGCAGCAAAGACAGACTTTGGACTTAATCAAGACCCATTTTTGTACTGTCTGAAGTAAACAATATTCATCTGATTATGAATACGATTTTGTTTAAAACAGTAATACTGCCACATACTGCACCTGCCCTGTCCCTCCAAGGATGTTTCCTGAACAAGTAACATAGATTTGAGATGCATGGAGAAGCATGTGAGCCAATATCCATGGGAGAACAACTCACTTCAACGTTTAGAAAAATAGCTGTTAGATATCTGTTTGGGAGCTGCTGAGTCACGGCCTGTACCACTGATTGAGCACCTGAAGGAAAGACCCAGTCAAGCCCTGGGAGCGCAGGTGAAGGTGATTCACCTTTGCCACGTTTTAGACCTCATTTAAGGGCTGATTGACACCAAGGAAGGATCTCTTGTTGGAGATCCTTCCTTTTTTGGAGTTCCTTCCCTGTGAGCCTTTATCTTTGGAGATGGGTGAGTGCTGTTTTCCTTCTTTTTCTAACACCTCCTTGTTCACACTGGTCTTTTTGCCTTTAGGACCCTTACGAAGCCTAATGTAGACTTCCCTTCAACTTGTATATCCCATTCTTTCATTTCCTTTTTTTTACCAGGTACAAAGTATTTTTAGAAGTACTCCATTTAGAAGAAATACCTTTAGAAGTGTTTCTTAACTTTTTCTGTCCTATAGTCATTCCTCTGAAAGCATGATGTTAAATTAAATTTATGGATCACAATTATTGCCGAGTTCAGAATCCTAGGAAATATAAAGGATTAGTTAATCTTTCATGTGAGTGCGTTTCTCTAAGCATATAAAGTATCCATTACAGAAATGCAACCTTGTGGTCCCTGGAGCACCTATGGATGCTTTATTTGGATTTTTCTTTACCAATCTATACAATGGCCAGTCCAAGGAAAATCTGAATCATGTAGAATTAAGTAGTTTAATCCTGTGTGCCTGGGTAGTGCCTACCCTGGGAGCTTTTTTGTTTATTTTCAGAGTTTAGATCTGATTCTTGTCTGAACAATTCTCAAATAAGCATTAAGTATATAATTTACCCAGGCAATGTGAACATTATTGATAGGGCCCTATGTGCTAGATGATGTTTTACGAATGAAGGTCAAGTTCTACACCTCCTATGTCTTCTTTTGTGTGTTTTGGAGGTTTATTCTTCCTCCAAAATAATCTTCTGACTGTGCACAATTTTACAGACGCTTGAAGAAATGGTATTTGTTTTTACAAACTGCCATGGCTGTTACTGACCCTTAATTTCACAAGTTATAAATCCTTATTCAAGTCCTTCCCCAGGTGATGGGACGTAAGTACTGAAGTCCTGTTGTATTCCAAGTACTACTAATGCCACATAGTTCAGAGAATATAGAAATGTACTGCAGGCAAATGCAGGTTATAGCTTTTTTCACAATATGGACTTGAAACTGATCCTCACTAAAGCTGATTTATGCTCCTCCATTTTAAAGGAGAACTTTTTCTTCTGAGGATGTTTCCAAAAGTATCTCTCTTTCCCTCTAGAGAAACAGAGGGAGGTGTTCAGATCACAGAGCTCAACTTCTAGCTCCTCCTACTGCAAAAATTCTCAGTGTACTAAAAAGTAGGGGGTCTGTGGGCTCAAGTGGATGCCTTTCTTGCTTCGCGTGAAGGCAAAATCATATTGCTACTTGGATGGTAGATTTCCCTTAGTAGGCAGCCACCATCTTATTTACAAGGAAATCTCAGCCATTAGTGTGTATGCAAACTGCTTATGGTCTACTAGTTGGCTGTTAGCAGAGATGATACAAAGAAGAAATGAGACGTATATTGAGTTGAAGTAAGCAGTCTCTATTAGCACATCCATATTACTAACTTATGTTTAATTGCTCAGCATTTATGAGGTTCATAGTTTATTGTCTTTCTTGCCACACAATAGTCTGAGCAAGTTTAAAAAGCTCCAAGTTTCAAAGGCTGGAGTTTTGGGTGCCTGCCAGCACTGATCTGTTTAACAAACAGGCAGCAGGGTGCTTATTAGTAGGTTGTGGTTTGCAAACTGTGAAGCCTGTGGGGCCAGAAGCAATGATCAAATACTGGATCTATAGATCTCTAAACCTATTAGATGAAAAAGGGGAGTACTGCTGAGTATAAATATATTTTTCATAGGCTCAATTAGGCCAGTGTAAATGACTCTTGTAACTCTTTCTGTTGACCCAGCAGTCTAAATATTAAACACTAGTATAAGCGACGTTTGTTCCAAATTGCTTGTCTTAGAATTTCCCAGTGACTTATAATTATATAGTACTTGTACCAAAGGAATGGATGCCAAATTCCTCTTATTATTTCTGTTTATTTCAGTGTAAGAAATAGTGCCTACATACAACTTGAGGTACTTATATATTATTAATAAAAGCCTAAGAAAAATTGGCAGTGAATCAACCACTGCAACCACCAGGTGATTAGCTGGCTTCAATCACTGGAAGTCAGCATGAGTTTATGAGTTCCCTGAAGTCACTGAGGCTATGAAAATTTCTAGCTGTTCAGCATCCAACCAAAGGACTATGTGAATGACATTTCACCCCTCTAATTCTGAGCTTCAATTGTAGCAGCTCAAATGGCTACAGCTATCAATGGCTGCAAGCAGTAGCTACAGCCATGAAGCTTCTGGGCCCAGGTTTTGCGGAGTTAAAGTAATTAACTTCTCTGACAGTTAATTCTTTTTTGCAATTATTTGTAATGACATCTGCTAAGATAGTTGTTCATGTTGTACCTCATCGCTTAAGTTGTCTGGCCAGATTCCTTCCCTTTTTTCTGATTGTGTACCTGATGAACCTATGGCATTTCTAAGACTTAAGCTTTCTCAATCCTGCTCCTTTCCATAATTGCTCTTGTAGACGTATTTTTACTGTTATTAATGTTTGCAAGGAGAAAGTGAGAGAGGTTATAAAGCTGCTAAAACCATCACTTTTTTTTAATGCAAAAATTAGTGAATTCTTTCTGTAGTGTATGCTTGATGGTCATTTTGGTTTCTTTCTATTTTTACCAATCCTTCATTGAAAATACTCTGTAAGAGTATTTTGAGGGTTGATCCAGATTTATTTAGGTAACAAAAAAGGATAAGTTACTTTCAGCAGCTGAGAATCTTCTGTTGAAAACACTCCTAGAATAAAAACAAAAAGCTTTTCTCATCCTCTTTCTACTCTGTTGTCAGTATCTCTTTTTTGTTTTCTTCCTGTTGTGTAACTCAGGGCTGCCCTCAGTTCTGAGGGAAAAATACCTTGAAAGAAAACACGTTGGCAGCTTTCTTTCAGTGTTCGTCCCAAACTTTGTGTGGTTGATATGAATCAATTTAATTAGAAGGTACAAGTTGTTGTTAAAATAAGACAAAAAACTTCCTACCAAGCCTAATGGAAGTTATGTACTGCACCAGTTCGTAAGGGATTCATTGCAGATGGCATTTTCAGAGTAATGTTTAGCTTTGGGTCTCTGCAGACTACTGGAGAAATATATATTCACAAAATATAAAAGGTAATAAAAACCCGGCTACATCTGACCTTATTGACATGCAGCTTTGGTTTAGGTCTCAAATTAGCAAGATACTTAAGTGAATACTGGGTGCTGTGTATGTCAGTAGTTTCATACTGACATGCTACAGAGGGTTGTGTGTTTAAAATTCAGTGTGTCTCTGCATTGCTTAGGCTAGTGCAAACTGGGACTTTGTCAGTTCTGATGTCATCAGTTCAGCAGAATTAAAATACGTATATATAATCAGGTTGGCAATTTTAGAATGTGTGACTTACTTGGACCGTATTTCTGTTTCTGACTCTTCAGTTGCAAGTCTAAATCAGATCACTTAAGGGCTGCATTAGCTCTTTCAGGTAGGAAACCAGAGTCTATTACTCTGAGACTAAATTAGGACTAGAGGCCAGATTAATAAATAATGATTCACATTCTGGAATTCTTAAATGTCACTCTGCAAGTATACATATAAGAGGTTTATTAGTCTCATTATTCCTGAGCAGAAATGACATCTAAAAGCATAAACAGGAACAAAGACTGACTGAAAAAGAGCCTAATGCTAATGCAGAATACCTACATACTCTTGAATAGAGGGCAACCTAAAACCCAGCAACCTATCTTGTTAGCTTACTTATTTTTCAAGTTCTAGCACTCTTATTACAAGGGAAATGCAATTACTCTGCGACCTTTGTGTTAAGCTGATCCTTAAATTAAGAAGTTTTGACTCCTGTTTTCTCCTTCTGGGGCCAATGGCTGTAACTCAGCTGAAGCAACTACTTGCTCCTCCGTGTGTGTGTGTACTGGTAACACTTCCCCCCAGTCCAGTTAACAATAGATGTGTTTTTGAAGTCTATGAATTTTCAGGTGTATTGCAAGGGAGAAGGGTAAGAGCCAGAAGGTGTTATTTCTTATTCTCTAATATTCCCTATAGCTGAAGAAATTTTGGTCTCTTTGTACAGCTGGAGTAGTATGAAGTCCTTACAAAATAGCTGTATAGAGGTCAAGGATTTCCAGTAGTGACCTGGACTAGTAAGAAGGATCCTAAATAAAAAGCAGTAGTAGTTTTTCCCTGCTAGATTGTGACTTCAGAGTTAACAGAACACTACTCCCACACCTCTTCATCCTAATCTCAAAATGTCTGTCTGTGGCCAGCACCTGCACCCAGCAACTAGTCCTGTATGGGAAAACCTCTTCCTGGAGCACAGCAGAATTGCTAAGATACGCAGGTGCAGTAAGGAAGGAAATGATATAGAAATTATCTTCACCCATCTTTCTCCCATCTCAACTCTTACTTCCATGACCTCACACCAGACAAAAGGCCGTAACTGTTTGGATTGCTCAGTCTTATGCTCTGACTGTAGTATGCAATGATGTGCTGTAGTATGTTAGCTGAGCCTGGCTTAGACAAGTCAACTACCTTTATTTAAAATGCAAAAAAAAAAAAGGGCGCCTTGAATTTTAACTTGGGATGGTATTTGCCATGAACTCCAGATTTCTCAATGATCTCTGTCTTTAGCCAACAATTTGTGTTAGAATCTTACTTTTCTTGTTTTTATTGCAACCTAAGATATTGCCCTCCACACCCCCTCTTTTCTTTTTCTTAAAGCCTGCACTTATCCCTTAGGACAGGTTTAAGTAAGTTCTGCAGCTCCCTGGAACTTTTGCTGTGTTGCAAATACTCAGGACTTCCAAACTATGAATCTTTAATGATGCATTGAGATAACAAGACAAAATACTCCAAGAATAACACATGTTACATGTCTGTAGAGAAATATGGAAACTTTTCTTCCATTAGACCAACGGATTATAGATAACACCATGAACCTGGACCAATGTTTTCATGAAAACAAGTCAACTTTTTTGAATTCATGCATCATGCTTTGCCTCAAATATACTCTATTTGACTGAAGTTCAGTAGGGGCATTAGGAGCTGCTACTAGCTGAATGCAAAACAAACTCTCACAGCCAAAATTAGGAACGGTGCTGTCTTTTGCAGGGTTTTCTGAAACCTAATTAAAGCAAATAGTTGGGAATGATTAAAAGGCGTACACCACTTTAAGATAAAAGTTTATTATAGTTAAAAAAGGAAGCTCTATAATTTAAAATGGAAAGTTTGTGAAGCTTTGGGATAAACTTCAGCTAGGAAAAATAACAGGTTTCAGATGTTCCAAATACCATGTGTTAACCCCAAATGATTGTTCTGTAACACCAGCTTCCTTGTCCACAGCAGTCCATATTAGAAAGGCTACTCCACTTAAAGGCACACTGCTCCATACAGTCAGTAGTTAGTCACTTTGTGCCGGTCCCACACCGAGGCTGCAAGCTCCCTGATTGAAAAGGGAAGGATGATGGCATGTGTATCTTAACCGGAACTGATTTCATCATAGCTGGGTGTTTGAGCAAGAGGTTGGACTAGAGAACTCCTGAGGTTTTCTCCAACCTGAATGATCATAGCAATCTAGTAATACAAGTGAGTGCAAAACCCAAGATACAATAAAAAGAAATAGCCAGGAGATAGTATGTTTTGCAAGCATTTTGGTATTTCAAGTAATGTCTGTGTATGAGAGAGAAAAAGAGAGAATATTCAAGTGTTATTTACTTAAAAGTAGTTGTTATTTAATCTACAGAGCCAAATTTATTTGGATAGTTACTATAATTAAATTCCAGACAACTACTAGAAACATATTGAAAGTTAACAACTATGTAATAAACTTTCTAAGAAACAATTAAGTGTGTTGGGGAGACAAGTCTGCTAATGTTTTAAAGGTGCTTTCAAAAGGGAGACAAAGTATTATCTGACAGCAGTACAGTTAAAAGTAGGGTGTTACATTAAAAAAGTCAGCCTTTGTTTTGCCATTTTGGGTCCAATTTTGGGGCCACCTATCCAATAGTGAGCAACTGCACAGTAGGCTGGTAATGGTAGAGCCTGTAGCCCGCTCTTTGAGGCTGTCAGCGTTCTATAGTTTAAATCAACAAGAGCACGTGAGCTAGAGTCTACTTGCTGTAAGAAAGTGAGAAGCTAAGAGAAAAATTGTGAGGTACGTTACTCAGGGCTTGATTCTGAATGTATGCTGTCAAGTTGAACCACTCTTGCCAGGCATTTGTAAAGTAATGGCAAAGTGCAAAGCTCATTTTTCTTCCGTTTCCCCTTGCTCCTCCTTTGCCCCCCAGCTATTTTTATTTATTTATTTTTTTGAATAGGTATGTAAGAACTACTGTACTTTCCAATTAATAATTTTATCATAAAAGGGAAGAAGGCAGAGTGACAAGCACAAGAAATGCAGCAGAACATATCCTGAGCAGTCTGTGTGATCAACTGAGTGATAGTCTGAAGGTGATTCTGGTTCTAGCGATCTTAGTACTAATTTGATATCCTGCCAAAACTGTGGATTTTCACTGCAGGAGTAATAATCATGCTGTCCATATCATGTTCTGGGACATAGTATCAAGGATGTAAAGAGTTTCTATTATTATAAATAATAAATAATTATGCTATTATATGCAATTATTAAAGCATTATAGCAAAATTATTAAATGCTAAGTGATATATTTCTGAGATTAATCTCAGAAATACTGTGAGTTAGATACTGAATACTTTTTCATAAAATTGGAAGCTCATAGGCAAAAGTTTGAAACACATACCTGTTTTGCAAATTAGGCCAAAAAGATTGATATGATGCTCTATAATCTAATCATCAAAATTTTAACACTTTAGACATAGTCTCATGGAAGAATAATCTACATAGGTATTTTCATGAAGTTTGGAAATTAATTGCATGCCCTCCCCAAATGGAAATGATGTGAAGAATTGTCACACAACCATGGTGGTGCTTTTGTTAATCCACAAGAACAAGTAGTTCAACAGGAATGGAATAATTTGGAATGACTCTGTTCATTCTAATTAAAAAAAAAATAGAGGAGAACAGGAAATGTTCATGATAACTTGTATGAAAGTAACCAAATGTATACTGTACGAGTGAAAGCCACCTCTCACCTTCTAGCAAGATACCTGCTGTGCAATTAGGCCTAAACTATTACGTTTTCACTAGTGATAAACAGTGAAATACTCTGATATCTTCCAGTTGTAGCCTCTTGGCTTGTTTATCTTAACTTCTCTCTGTAAGACCTTGGAAGTTATTGCAGTTTGCTTCCCTTGCCATGTACTGCTGGGATAATATTAGTCTGCCTTGATAATGTCTATTTTGAAAACAGTTGGTGTTTCTTTATGGCCTTCTGGTTGCCACATGAGTGTTTTCTTTTTTCCCTTTGGAGCTCAGAAATGTCCTAAGAAGTCTACTACTTATACTACAAAAAGCTTTTTCAAGAGTGAGCCAATAAGATAGATGATTGACAGCTGATGAATGATACAGTGCCTGTTTGAAATTAAGTCATCAGACAGAAGATGGAAATGAATGGTTGAGCACAAATACCTTTTCAGGAACAGTCAGTCATACGTAGCGTTAACTTACTGAGGGAACTCTGAATTAGAGCAGATGTCAGAAACCACCTTGTCACTCTGGAGAGGCTCCAAGAAATATTTGAGGATAGAAAGAGTCCACCTATAGAAGCAGACCTTTCAGCCTTGTTGGGAAATTTGATTACCTGAGTGTTCTCTTGAAAACTGAATTTTTTATACAGAGCACTCTGCTTTCCATTATATTGTAAATAGTCTCTAAGTCACAGGCCAAAGTCAAGGAGAAAACACAACGAAAATGAAGAGCAGTGCTCTGATCCTGGAAGCAAGCTGTTGGTTTCCTTCATGAACAACCACCCCACAGCAACACGAGTAGTGTAAGATATTCCACACAGTGTGATTTTCACAAGTGGTTATCCATGGCAAACCTCTATTCCATTTTCTGGAGTTTGAAGCTTCACAGCTGGAAACACACATGCACAAAAGAATCTTTGTGACCTTCCTCCTTGCTTACCATGTATGAAGACCTCTACCTTGGCCTACATGAAGGACTGAGATATGAGCTGCTAGATACAAAAGCTTTAGTATGGGAAGAAGAGACTGAGAGCTGTCATGTCACCCCCTCTGTATAGTTTGTTATATCCACACTTGTATGTCAGAGTCATTGTATACAGACACAGGGTGGCCCTTGAAGACCCGGGCATGAAGCATCTTATTTCTTTGGCTATTCAGTTTAGTAAATTCAGTTGTTGGTTTCATCAGTACACCGGGCATGATGTAGAGCTTTGTTTGAACATATAGGACTGTGTTAGTTTACTGCAGGGCTTAAATCCTAATTAAATGAGTAAAATCTAAGATGACAGTCACACTTCTTGAAGTGTTGGGCAGCATGATACAGCACTTGCTGGCTGAACTGTTTTGGTCTGTTTATCTGGCAGAGCCTTTAGCAGGAACCTAATGAACCTCATCAGTGTTTAAGAGGGCTTGAATTCATACCCTCAGCAGGCAGAGGTAGTAACATGTAACCTGATTAAAATTAAAGCTTTTTAAACAAAGAGGTATTGAACTCTTTTGTATATTCTGTTGTGATTAGGCCTGAATGGATTTGTTGGTGCAGGTAATATGTTGAGACCATTTAATATGTTTATCAGATACAAAGTGAGGGAGTTTCTTTTCTGTCACTGTGGGATACGTGACCCACCATGCTTAATGTCAGCATGTGATTCTAGCGCCTACTTTAAGTTCAGTTTTGTTTACTTTCCACTTATAACTGGGATTTATCTGTTGTGGCAGAACCAAGCATTCACATGGATCTTCATACATGTGAGTTGTTAACATAGGTATGATAAAGAGCAGCTTGATCTTCTATTTCTTACTCAGGCAAAACACTCCCTGACTTATTGAATCTGACTTGAAAGTGCTGTTAATTGATTTTTCAATAGAGCTTTTGTAGTAGTGCCCTGAGAACCGGTACAGGTTTTTACAAGATTATATAATAAATAGGTTTTGTTCTTGCTCTTGCTTTTGTGAAGGAAAAGAATGCTACTGCTTTTGTGATTAGAGAAATGTAGTATTTCTTATGAATCAATAGAAGACCAAGCGCTGTCTCACTGCTCAGCATATGAGCAGGTAAATCTCACCCAGTTATGTTAAGTAAGACTTACTGCCCTTTTTTCTGCACTTTTTTGCACTCCTTTTTTATTGCGCTTTGTTATTAGTTGTTCTGTTAGTTATATGTAACTTAATACTGTTACTGCCTGTTGCCAGGTATTGTGTTTTCTGTGGTGAGGAACTTCTTCACAGCAGTGTGCATCTCTAGGATTTGACCTTCCACATTTGATGTCCTTCTAGTTGCAATGTTCTCATTTAATTTTTTGCTTCGTGTTGTCCTGTTTTTACAAGAAATAATCCAGAGCAACTCTACAGCCATAGAATTCAATACTATGTTGTCAGCAATCAATTACAGAAACGCACAATATTCAGATACACCATTTGCATCATTATTAAAATACAATAAACTGTCTTGCTAAAAGGATGGTCAAATTTTATAAAAGATAGGTTAAATTACTAGGTTTCAATCAAAACCTCTTCTTTTTTCTGTTGTTAGAAATGTCCTCTGCTCATTTGAAAGAGCATTTATACTTCCTTAGAGAATGCCTGAGTTTTAAAATCATCGCAGTAGCATCTTATCACCCATATTTTATATTCTGACCCATAAAAAAGGAAAGAAAATTCTTTACCTGCTAAGTCTTGACTGGTAGTTAGCTCCCTCTTTTTATTCTAGTCTACTCGTTGTGTTCCTGTTTTGTTTCATTTGGTGTAGCTGTCCTTAGAAACTTTGCTGCTAAACCACAGTCTTGAAGAAAGAGTATGCACTGTGACAGTGAGTTTCATTTCAGGAACAAAGCTCAGACACCTGAAATTTCATATTCAAACTTTTTAATTAAAATGAATGTAACCCATTTCTGGGCACGCTGTTTTACGCAAGTAATTAACTAACATCCTTAACCCAGCATATCCTGTATTATTGTCTCCAATCCCCAAATGGACTTTATGATCCATATTCCCTTTTTACCAGCCACAGCAAACATTTATTAAATGTAGGTACTGAAATGCTCTCTAGCAGCAAGAACTTGCATGATGAACCCTGGAGATGTTATGATATGTTCCCAGCCTAACAACAGTAAACATTAAAAAACATTAAATTTTGTTACTTTCGCATTTCACTGAATCTTTGCTGAAACAGCCTAATAAATAAGATACACATAAAGGAAGTGGATGTGAAAAAACATCAATGTGTATGATAACAGAATTTATTTTAATACTTACTTGAGGTGGACTGCATTGGTTTTTCAGACTGCAAAAACTGTAGCCTTGTTTAGGAATTACCTTTCTGAGAAGTTTCACATTATTTATGTTGAATTAACTCACAAAAGCGTAATTCTCGCTGCGTGTAATCTTATAATCTGATAATATGCACAGTTGCAAAAAATATGATATATGAATCTTGTTTTAAGGGATGCAGTATAATTTTAAGAACCCTTCATGACATGCTATGAATTAGTATGTGTCTGAATGGAACTGAGAACTGTTGTATCCATTGGATCTCAAAGTATTTTAGAGCGCACCACATTTTCTTCAAGTAATTTGATATGAACTGGGAGTAGAACGCTCATCATCAGCCTTCTGAGTACTCAGCTTTATCTGTTTGATTCATATACCTCTCATGTTCATAAGCATAAGGAGGTTTACTGACTTCTTGCTAATGACTTTTATACAGTGCATGTTATCTGTGGTGTTTGCTGTATTTGGGGTGGACATCACAGTATTTGTCTACGGCAAACTATGGATGGAAAAACATAATCACTAACTTCACCACTTTACAGAGGTTCATAAACAGGGCTTACACTTAAAGACTCTCCAAGTCTGTCATCTTTGGTTCTGGAATCCTGTCTTTTTTACTAGAGTTAGAATAAGAGGAGGCATTTCCATCTGAGGAAAAGGCCCTATGCAACCTGCTCTGTTGGTCTTGTTTTGAGAAATGGTGTTGGACTAGATGATAACCAGAGGCACCTTCCATCTTCATCCATTCTGTCATTCCTTACTACACAATAGGTCTGACCAGCAAGGAGGACTTCCTTGAACAAAAACTTGTTTGTCAGCCTCTTGAGGAAGACAGAGAGTTTATTGCTGTCAGCCCTCAGCATTTACACAACTGGAAACCTTTCTTCACATGGCAGTGCTAATGCTGTTCCACTCAGCAAGTCACTAAGAAAGTTTTCTAGTCCAAGGTCTCTTGAATTATTTCAACACAGTTTATATTTAAAAGTGGCAGAAATTGATTTAAAATGTTTTAATTAAATTTGAAGTGGTCTGTATCCAGATGTCTAGAGAAATGTGAGGCTGATGGAACTGCAATTTTGTGTTGTTTTGTCTCACGTGTGGAAAGAAATCCCTAGCAGAACTTAAACTTTAGAGCCATGTGAGCGCTAGAAGTCAGAAGCAGAAACTGGTGACTGCTACCGCTGTCAGGAAGCATCAGCTAGTATTATTCATGGTGCGTGGTACAGCAGAGTCTATGCATCAACAGAAAACATGCACTTTTTCTGCTGGTCATTGCAAAACCTGAAGAGAATACACAATTGTTGCCACAGGAAGTTCACCTGTAAATATCCATAATAATGTAAACAGGTGTTTGCAGGATGTCATGGAAATGCTTGCCTTTTTTCAGTAGGTTTATGAAACACATTTATTTTCTTTTATTAACACAGAATGGTTAAATTATAAATCAATGTTTTTATTTAAGTTTATTAATCAGAATGAAATACCACAAAATAGGTCACAGGTGGAAGAAGAAGGGTCCTTATCTTAAATGGGAAATATTTTTTTTTTAATGAAAGTGAGACCATAAGCTGCTTATTTGTATTTTCCTGTTAATGCAGACATGCTGTTATTGCGTAGAACCCATTATACATCTTATATGTACCAGATTGGCTGGGAGAGTATGGCTATTGCCGTAAACATCAAGCTTGAGGAATGCTACTTTTGTTTAAGGTTGAAGCTCTTCCATTTTGATGGGTAGATTAATGCATTATGGAGTAGATTTGGAAACTTTTAGTGACATCATCAAGGAGTTTCCTAAGAGTAAATGACATGTTCATTGCTGAACTGAAATGGTATTATAGCTGAAACTGTTGCAATAACTATAGTGAAGTCACCCAAGACTATAGAATATGAACTGTCTTTTTTAGAGACTTTGAAGATTTTAGACTTCTACCTGAAAATTGTGTTATTATTCCATAGCAGAACGCAGCACAAATGTGAGTATATGGAAAGTTTGAACAGAGGTAATTCCATCATATATTTGTAGAGAGAGAGAATTAATCTACTGCATAAGAGAAGCGATTAGAAGACTTTACAGGACTTTTCACTGGAATATAATTTCCTCCAAATCAGGGGAGGGAAATGTGTGTTGTTGATGTGGACAATCCTCAGGGCTGACAGATCAACAATACTTGCAAATTGGTTTTTGTAAGCATTTTCTTCATAACTGTTTTCACCTCTAAATTCTTTCTGTCTTACCTCCAACTCTTTTCTTTATAACACTTGCAGTTTCCATACTTCTGTTAATATGATTTCAGTACTAGAAGGACTTATTTTTCCATGTTGACTCTGTGATTCCAGACAGAATGACATAGCAGGAAAGTGACTGCATCAGTGAAAGAGTATCCAGCTTGGCATTTAGTGCTGTGCTGGTGACTTTGATTTAAAGAAGAGCTGATTAACTGACCTTGAAAAGCAACCACAATTTTACAACCGTGGAAGCCTAAGGAGTCTGGCTTAATTACCTTGCTGGTAACCGCAGATGGCTAATCAATAATTGTTTGTTTCTTGTGAACCTGGAAGCTTGTGAAATTTAAAAAGTGTATAGCTATGCTGCCCAGGTTCTTTGAATCAGGTTATTATTTTATTCTATACGTGTGCAAAGCCCAGAACTGTGATTCCATAGTCTGGGTCCTCAGTGACACGGCCATACAAATGAATAGCAGTACCAGCTAGTTAGCTTGCATTTGAAATCAGTGATTCAGACTGAGTTCCTGGCATGCTAGCATGTACATGGGTTTATGTGAAAATACATGGCAGGCAAGACAGAAGGGTGTTCAAACTATATCTGCTGGTAGTATTTGAATGATCTTGGATATGAAGATAATAAGAAAACTGAAACATGCTGTATAATCAAACTTCTGATGCAAGAATTCATAAAACTCAGCTACTTTTTCTGTATGTAATAGTATTTGTTCATAATTCATTCAAAGAAGTAGTCTTTAAGTGTCCTGTTGTTGAATCCTGAGGGTTTTTTCCCTTTAAAAAAAAAAAAAAAAGATATAGTTTTAAAGCTGTGGTTAAAATCCTACTTAATTCTTGTATATAACTACTTATTTGGGTTAAAAGGGAGCTCAGCGTACAGTCTGTATGTTTTTGCTGAAAACCCTCAGAAATGCAGGCTCACAGCTTCTGCAGGCCTACAGGCTACTGATGGACCTGTGCTTGCATGGAAATGTACCTCAGGACACAAAAGAAGCAGAGTCCTTAATTTCCTGATCCTGCAGACTTCTGGATAATTAAATACAAGGAGAGCAAATATATAAGGACTACGTGTTCCCAAGATCACTTGCCACTTCACATCTGGAAATAATAGGGCTGCTACTCAGTTCCTGTACACTGTAGCTCCGTTGAAATGAACTGTGCTTTGACTGTCCTTCTAGCTGTGGCTCTGGTCCAGTATCAGCTACATGCTGCTGTCTGTGCGTGAGCAGCTTTGATGCATGTGCTGCGGGCTGTAGAATAACTACATAAGTGTGCTCTCCACATCATAGGTAAACACAGAAATCTTCAGTAGAAGTGTTGCAGGGTTTGGGAGGGAGCATGGAGCGTGTTCCTTATTTTCTTTTGCAAATGAAAGATTGCTCTGTGAGCTCTATTTCCCTTTGATGAGTCAAGGTCAGTCAGTGTATCTGAAAAGAAAAATGCTCTCTGTATCCTCCATGTTAAGTGTCCTCAGGCTTAAGAGGGCAGTATGATTTGACAGAATGGGCTTGCATTGCTTCTTTGGCGTGTTGCTGTACTATGCGGTTGCTCCCTCTTTTACCTGCTGAGTGGGAATGTCACTGTGGTTTAAAAGCACTTTGAGGCAAATTAAGTTACTTCTACGTGGTAAGAATTTGCTTACTTTATAGGTGAGTCATTGTTAACAGTGGTTATCAGCCAGGTGCAGCCACAAACTATGCAATTGCAAACTTAGGCAGCTTCAGCCTTACTTGCTCCTGGAACCTTGTGTCAGTAAAGATTTTATTACAGATCAGTGCTTGTGCTTCTCTATCTTTGGCGTGGACCCTTGGTAGTCTCTAAAATGTGAAGAAATCCTGTGCATACACCTTTGCCCCCAAGCAAGGAATCATAACCACCAGAAAAGAGACGTGAAGAGTGAACTCATTCGAGCTTGTATTGATTTATGTACTGGGTAACATGGGACAGTATGACTCTTGTTTCTCTCTCCTCCCAATTCCTCATAAGCTAAAAAGCTGAAAAAGGTTTATAAATTTTGTGACTCTTTGTAGTAGAGTTTGCTGGTATCTAGACAGCTTTTTCCAGCTGTGGATGCTTTGTGAGAGGGATGACAGTGGAAAACAGGTGGTTTGTCTCACAGACCACACAGAGATGACCAAGTCTATCTTGCAGCTCAGCAGCAGAGGCAGGTTTCCTGGAGCTTGCTACTAGAAGGCGTGATTTATCCAAAGAGGATCTGATAGTTCTCTGTTTTTGTGTTTGGTTATTACTCACTGGGACTTTAAACTCTCAGGATACTGAACAGTGGAAGAAATTTTAGTTCACTGCCTGTCTTTGTTGACATACGCAATTTCCTACCCTCAATTGGTGCCCTGAGCCCCGAGGTGGAGGGGCCATTAAGGGCAATTCAGCACACGTTGAGCATTTGACTTCTGGTTTCTCAGAGGAGGCTCCCAAGGCAAGGAACAGTTAATGCCAATTACAGTTGTGGCTTTTGTGTGAAGAACACTAGTCCAGTAGAAGCTGTCCTGGGACCACCGTGTTGTTTTACCAAAAAAAAAAAAAAAAAAAAAAGGTGGAAATAATTTTCAGTCTTGAAAGTACAGTATCTTGCCAAGGTCTTTGGAAAAACTTTTGCAAACACTTTCTTTATGCGTCTAAACCAAGAAATTCCTTTCAAGGTATTACCGACATCTCTACTTTGACTTTTTTTTATAATCACTTGTTTTTTCACAAATGCTTTAAAATGATCTTCTGAATGTGATTAAGTTCTGTATGTGCTTGAAGCTTTCATAACCAAAACAGATTTTGAACTTCTTTTTACATAAAGTTCCACATAACTGAGAAGCTGTGCCAGAGTATACTGTGTGAAAGCCTCTGTGCCATGTAGGTCCCCATTTCACCAGGGTAGCGCTGATTTCTTTTCCCTCCTTGGTTAATGTTTCTATACATCTAAGTATGCAAGTCCTGGAGGATTAATTTTATATCTTGTGAAGAAGTTGGTATTGTTCATGATAATGCACAGCCTTTGTTATAATTACAGCAAGTCTTGGGAAGGTTCAGCTATTTCATTAGCTGGCTGAAAACAACAGGGTCTAAAGTTTCATTAAAATCAGATGTAACATTTGTATTCCAAAATCATTTGGAAGCTAATAGGAATAATCTAAGACATGATATCCCAATGAAGTTTGGGCTATGCTAACCACATTGAGGATCATAATTCAGTGATACTGCATTATGCAGTATCGCAGTCCCTGACGTTAGAGGTAATCTCCAGGTGGTGTGGAAAGTTAAGGTAAAGTGATACGCACTTTGCTTATGGGAGCACGATTCGTGGGGCACAAGTACTAAGTTAAGAGACTGACTTGGGTACCTTGTATTTTTCTCATAGCTGAAGCTGTCACAAATAACAGCTGGAGGACATGACAACTTGACTGAAGAGACTTCAGCAGTTCGCAGGCTCCTTAGTTTGGAGGCTGTGCAGAGCTTGTGCAGGGATTCCCTCCCAGATTATTTTTACTGGGAAACAGTTGTGGTGGTATTTGGTAGTGAAATACAGCAGCTTGATGATTACTAATGGTCATATTCGGCTTCCTGTTTCCTCTTGCTCAAAGAAACCAAGCCAGGCTTGCTCACTCTTTACATTTCAAAACAGGTCCTAATGGTAAAGGAAGAAGGGAGGGGGATTTGAATGCTGTTGGCCTACAAATATACAAGTCACTTTAACAGCAGCAGTATTTCCTTCTAAGCTTTTCAGCTTCTCTTGCTTGTTTGCCTGGAGAAGAGAAGGCTGTGAGGAGATCTCATTGCAGCCTTTCAGTATTTGAAAAGGGGTTATAAAAAGGAGGGGAAATCAACTTTTCACTCTGCTTGATAGTGACAGTAAAAGGGGAGATGACTTTAAGCTCAAGGAGGGAAGGTTTAGACTGGATGTCAAGGGGAAGTTCCTCACAGAGAGAGCTGAGAGGTGCTGGAACAGGCTGCCCAGAGAGACTGTGGATGCTCCATCCCTGGAAGTGTTCAAGACCAGGTTGGATGGGGCCCTGGGCAACCTAATCTAGTACCAGATCTGGAGATTGGGGGCACTGCATGTGGCGTGGGGGTTGGAATTTGATGATTGCTGGGGTCCCTTCCAACCTAAGCCATTCTATGAGTCCTATGATTCTGTATTTTGTTTGTATTTTGAATATCTGTTTAACTTTAGTAGTTAATGTAGTGAAGGACAGAAGCGTTTGTTAGAAAGCAAAAAATGGTGTCTGTGAAGCAAAACTGTAAAAGTTCTCATTATACATGTTCTGAGGAAACCTGAGTAAGCAAAAATGTTAGTTCACCGCAGTGTGTCCATAACCAAAGGACATTTTGATAGAAAGCAACTGCAGTAACAACAAAATATGTCACACACATCAAGATGTTTATGACCAGTTCTCAGTGCCCACTCTTAAAGGCGGTGTTAAGATTGAAGAGCCTTAGTATCTGTTTTCTGTAAACAAACTCTGAAACAGTGGAGGCTTATCAATTCCCAATCCATTATCTTTAGAAGTAAACTGAGAGCTCAGTGGAAAACTTACTGAAATCAAGAGGAAAAATTCCCAGAAACTACACAGGGATTAATCAGGTACAAATTCTCTTTGGATTCTTTTGTCCCAAGACTTAGGAGCTGGAAACCTTGTCTTTTCTTTAATTTCCATGGGGAAAGTATAAATGGTGACATGAAATTAAATGCAGTAGAGCAAACTGTGTCTGAACTTTAGGTTGGCAATGCATATGCCTTTGTATAAATGCAAAATAGGCTGTAAATGAAGAAGAGAGAGCGAAGTCAAAAACAGTTTTTCCGTTGATAGCAAATTGTTTGCAGCACGAGTGAAGAGTTCAGGTTGGGGAACTTGAGAGACTCATCAGGGTAGGAGGAGTGCCTTTATGAGTTGGTAAACAGGTTTCTTAACCTGCAGAGTTCTGAATCCCAAGGGAATGTCAATGGAAAAGTGATCTGATAGAAAATGTGCCTGTGGTAAGGATACCCACATGCTGAAGAAGGTCTGACTGGGTCAGAAGAGAGCTGGGAATGTAAAAATGATGCAGTATAACCTCGCCAATATTTTGATTCAAGAACACTCTTATGGAATGAGCTGAAGTAATTAAAGTTCACATAGCATTCAGCCTTACTCGTGTCTTGTCTTCATCACGCAAAACTATTTCAGCCCAGAACTAAAACATTAAATCAGAAAATGTGAAATGAAAAATAAAAAGCAGAATACGTGACTTTTGATGAGATTAACTGGCTGTAAAAACTGGGGTGAAGATGTTGAGGTTTACAATTATCAAAGCTGTCTTTGCTTTTTTGCTTTTTTTTTTTTCAGCACTTTCTCAGCCACAAATATGCATTCCCAGGTAAGACAGCAACAGTGTTTCTTTGTAGAGCTATCGTTAAGTACGGCAGAATGCCAAGTGAATATCAAAGCTTTGAATGCAAACTGTTAGTGTTTTCTTTCCTTCCTTCCTATGGAAAAGAAAATAAGAAGTTTATTTTAATTATGCGTTTTTAACGCATTCAAATTACCAAATAATATATTCTACACACATTGCTGAGAATTTCTGTCAGTACGATTTTTCAGAAAGATCTCTTCTTGTATGTGGAGTGTGTATTTGAGACCTTTGGAAAGCTGAAGAATGTTTTCCGCATAGAGACGGTGATCTGACTCTAATTTGTCTTTGCCTGACTGATCTGGCTGAACTTTCTTACTCACCAGAAGCTGCAGGAACACTTGCAAAGCACGCTAACTCACAGGGCTGAGGTGGTGGTAGTTGACTGAGAACAAATATTGCACATGAGGCGTGTTTCGGTCTTTGCATTTTTGGAGGTCTGTTAAGTTCCTTCTTCATAATTAGATTGTTATGAGCAGCATGGTGGATGAAATGTAAACATCACAACTCCATGTCGGACTGAGGTTACATTACAAGAAAAGTTTGGTTATGTCTACGTGGCACAATGCAGCGTTGTGTAGCTGTGCCAAGCTAGCACTGAGGACCAGGAGCACGGCCTTGAGAGCTGCAAATATATCTGCAGCGGTATGCGACAGGAAGCTTAGTAAAGAAAGCTGGTTGTAAAGCAGCTAAGGCAGGCACACTGAGAGTTTGCATAGCTGTGACTCTCCCTCCTACTGCTCAGCTCACACCGTTTACTTCATTGCCTGCAACCACAGATGATGGTGGATATGGATACGTTCTTTTCCCACTGCTTGTAGACTCCAGTACTGGGAATGTACCAGAGAGTGCTTCCGAAAAGTTAAGTTTTATAGTACTCAGGAAGAGGGTTCTCTGGATTCATGGCCTGTGTTCCTCAAGGTTACTGTGCGTAGCCCTGGCCTCTGGCTTCTATGAACAGACCTGCGAATTGGTGTACCTCCCCCTCTTCAACCAGCTGCAAAGTTCAGTAAAATATTATCTGTTTCAAACAATCTGATCTGCTTTATCAATAGGACACGAGTGCAGATGGATTTAAACCTTTATCTTTTTTTGAAACAGTCTTCTACTGAATGTTGATGATGCTGAAAAGGAAAGAAGGGGACAGTCTGTAGCAGGGTTTGTGGTAATAGAACGAGGGGAAATGGCTTCAAGCTCTAAGAGGGCAGATTTAGGTTAGATAGAAGGAAAAGAAGGAAAAAGTCTTCTACAGTGATGGTGGTGAGGCACTGGGACAAGTTGCTTAGTGATATGGTTGATGCCCCATCCTTGGAGACTCTCAAGACGAGGCTGGATCAGGCCCTGGGGATGTTCAGGGGAGTTGGACTAGATGCCCTTCAGAACTCCCTTCTCACTCTAAGGTTTCTATGGAAAACCTGACTGCTTTGTGTACTGACCCTTGTGCAGTTCCATCCAGTTAAACAGTGAACTGCCTCACTGGAAAGTAACCACTTGAGTGTGGGTTTTTTTGTTTTTTGGTTTTTTTTTTTAAGTTCCAGCTCTCATCTGGAAGATTTTAGAAGAGGATTAATCACTTCCCAATTTTGCTGAACCTGAAACACGACTTTCTGACTGAAATGCACGTAACTTAATTTTCTTGTGGCTGAATGTAAAAACCACCAAGGAATCCTGCCATCCAGTCAGGATACTTTTATTTCGTTTTTGGGAGAGTTGGCAGTGGAAATACTTATGCAAAAATAAGACAGTCTCTACCTCTGATGCAGCTGGCATATTTTAATTTCAGGAAGCATGGACTCTCTTGCTGGGGTTCTGAGAGAAGATAAACTCTGTTGGCAACAACTGAACTCTTGCTTTGTCAGTTTCATGTTGCTTGCAAGGAGGGCAAAGGCAACAACAGAGATTGAGCACTGGAGTAAAGTAAATTATGTAATGGCAAAATAGATATAAAGTAAGAAAACTAGCATTTACGTCTGGGAAAAGAACAAGCAGAACATGTTAAAATGTCCCAGCTACCTTCCATCTTACCAGTTGGGCAACAGAGGGCTTTGCTTGTCCCATTGCTCTGAGGATGTAATGAGGGGGAAAAAAACACACCAGAAGCATTGAAACAATTCTCAGCTTGAGGTGGCACGTATTGCTGAAATGTGCTATGATGCTACTTATGCCGTAAAGCGCGCTGCAAGCCACTGAGAGCTCTCAGGGAGCAAACTTTTCAGCAAGAGAAAGTCTAGAAGCTTCTGAGAGTAGAGCTGGCCAATACTTTCCTATCAAATATTTTTAAGATTAACATAGACTATGTTTCAAGACAGGATCAGTAGATGATCACAGAATCATAAAATGATATGTAGAAAAAAAAAAAAAATGACACTGGCTTTCTGACTACCCAGGGATCTCAGCTGAGTATGTGAATGCAAATAGACAGCACTTTGCTTGCTCACCAAACTTTTTCCAGAGTGATGGATGTACTGGTATTTTGGTAAGTGTGATATCAGTGTTATGGTAAATAGAAGCCAACATTTAGAAAGGGGATTGTTTATCTTATATGATATGTGATGAACAGAAGTCTCAGATGCCTTTATGTAGAGCCTCTGTGAGTGGGTTCCCCACTGCGTTAAGACAAAATCCTTGCGTTTCTGATCACGTTACAGACATAAGCAGGAGGGAGTATTATGCGTCTGCCTAATTGCTTGAAGGATGATGTTTACAGCCACTATAAAGAGGTGAGGAAATACCATTGAAATCTTCTTTGCTGCAATAGCAGAAGCATGAGCTTGCTCATCAGATGTCTTCTACTGTTGGCCCCTAAGGGAGATGAGTGTGGTCACTTCCCAAGTCCATATATACTTGGAGAGAGGCAAATTAAAACATCTGCAGGGAGTGGAGATTGCTGCTGACAGTGCAGATGGCCTGCATGTGAACCTGTGGTATTGTTGGGATCCTAGAGCATTCCCTACAGAGCACTGAGATGACCCAGACAATCCTCTTTAGGAGGGAGTTGAAAATTTTTGCAACACAGTTAGAAGACTGCAGAAAAACAAAAACTGCTGCGGATTACAGAATTGTGTGGATTGGGAGGGATTCCTAGAGGTCACCGAGTCCAACTCCCTGCTAAAGCAGGCTCCCTACGGCATGTCACGCAGGTTGGTGGGTCCTGAATATCTCCAGAGACTGAGTCTCCACAACCTCTCTGGGCAGCCTATAAAAGTTTTCCTGGAATGTTTTCTACGCTAGCCCTAGAAGGTTTGTTGGACCTCCAGTCAGTCCCTGGGAGGAGTGACAGCGTTCTCCTAGCACCCGGTCTGCCTCTGGGTTTGTAAACTTGTGCTACAGCCATTAGCTGAAGATGAGGCCTCTGGAAAATACCAAAAAAAGCTATAATAAAGAAATTCAATTTGTTGCAGATACTGCAGCCTCCTGATTGGAAAAAAAATGGAACATCAATTTGGTGATACAAAATTAGTTCAACACCTAGAAAATGTCCATGTCTTTTCCTTACTGGAAGCATGTTTAACGTCAAATTAAATGTTCGTGGCAGTTCACCACAAGTTATTATATGTTATGCGCTACTGTTGCTGCACTGAAAAAGCCTCAGTGGTGGCAAAGTAGTATGAATTCACAGCAGTTGATAAAAAGAATCTTTCGGAATAAAGACATGCAAAGATATTTAACTTTTAATTATTTCATTCCAGTCATTCCTCAGAAGAGATATATAAAAAGAATTAATCCACTGATCCTCATCAAATCATTTCTTGCTGCTTAGCTGTGGAATTTTAGGATATTAAGAAGCTTATGAGACAGAGACGTTGATTGCCAAGTCAGTGGAAACTTTAGAAGACTGTGTCAAAACTAAACTTGTTTGACACATAGGGCCAAAGTATATGAATTTGCATAATGCTGGGAAGACTTTGGGTTTTGGTTTGGTTTTTAGTAGTTCTTGAATAGCAGTTTATGTCCTATTTTGCAAGACATAGATATTGGAGTGCTCTGATGTGGAGAGGAAACTGCATTGTTTCTTGCATCATAACAGCAGAGGTGGTTATTTCATGACGATAGACAGAAACAAATGAAAACTGTAACAATCCGACCCTCGGGATGGAGGTCTCAGGCACTCATTGCTCACAAATGTGTACATACAGCTTTGAAGTGTAGATGTCCCATTGCTTGTTGTAGTATGTGTGCTGCGTGTCTATGACGCACATTCCTGTTCCTGCAGATCTATCATCTGAAAGCAACAAGCTGGGACTAACTTAGCTATGTGCCAGTTCTTCAGATGAATTGCCTAGCCTGTATATTTTGAATACTTACCATGGAAGTTTTTATCAGTATGCTAAGTCTTAAGGATTCTTTCTGACTAACCTGTCACCAGGAAGGCTTGAAGCTAGACTGGCATTGGCACAGGTAACTCCAGTCTTGGAAAGTTTTGCCTATTTGATTCACTTTTAAAATGCATGCTTCTTATTCAGTGTAAGATAATAAGAAATTAGCTATTGTAACTGCTACTGTATGAGTTCTTGCACTATCTTTAACTACAGTGCAGACCTGATGCTTACTCCAGGTGACTCACGTATTCCCCATCACCCTGATGTTGAGGATGAGGGAAATGAGCAGTGGTTGTTTTTGCCCTGTTTTCATTGTTAGAAGAAATGCTCTGTTTAGAGATGATTAGTAGGATTGAGCTGTTATCTCCTGCAGTAACCTCCCCTCTGTCCCACCTCCTGTGAGCCTTCTCTTGGTGAGAGACTTGTATGTAGATTTGTCTATTCTCTCACACAACATTTGTTCTCCTTGGCAACAATCAGCTGTCAGTCCAAGGAACCCAGGGACTCCTGCAGAGCTCCAGTTAGTGGCGATGGGAACAGAGGATCCTACATACAGTCTTTGAGACGCTGGTCACAGGTCCATGAATTCTGAGAAAGGAGTCCCGTGCTGTTTTAGGGAGGAGTAAATCCCATCTCTGTCAGTGTCAAACTGATTAGAACTATTCAATATAAGTTAGCGGGAGAGATCTCCAGAAGTGGTATTTCAGCCAGCAGAAAATATATGGTCTTAAATAAGCACTTCAGATAACTTGAATGAAGATAACAGAAATCTTAAATTAAGTCTCTTTAACTGTTTTCAGTCAGGTAAACAGGAGAAAAGCTAGAGCTCAGAAACACTGTGTTCAGTTTGCTCTCCTGCAGAATTCCTATGTGACCTGGACAAATAGTTTAATTTCTGTTCGCATCTAAGATGGTCCAGTTATAAGACTCCTCTCCTATGTCTTAAGTTTTTAAATTACAAAGTTTGGAAACAGGGATTGTCTTTTCCTATTGGGAATACAAGATATTCAGTAGGAGGGAACCTCATTTCAGCTGAGACCTTGTTGTTACACTGGTGATAATGGTACCTCTGAAATAGCATGGTCCAATTATTTAAGATTAAAGGAAGAAGTTACATATAGGCTCTGAAGTTTTTCAGGTTGCCAGGAGATTTCTTATACCTCCTAGAAATCTGTGTTGTTATGGAACTGGCTGGAGGCAGAAACTGAGAATCTGGAACTGCCCTAAGTGGATAGGGAGATCATAGACTCTTATATTGACAGAAATCCTATCAGTGTCCATCTCATCCGTGGGAGAATAAGGGAACTGCTGCGCACAGCAGAGCAGGTGGGCTACTGAAATTGGGGCGCAACAAGTGAAGTTATGGGTGGGTCACAGGCTGCCTTCCTTTCATGTTTTTGGTGATAAAGGCAGCTGTGATTTGAGTGTCATTGCCTGGCTTTTGAGTGAATACAAAGGAGCAGACGGCTCCACTTAGTTCTGAAATGAGATGCAATCATATCTGTGAATCAAGCAGTGGCAAATCACAGTAATCTGCATTACAATGCACAGTAGTGCTGAACTACCAAACTGCAGTGCACTGCAAAAGCCCTCATTGCTGACCTGGGCTGTGTCTGCGCAGGGCATAGTGCCATCCTGACACAGGAAGATACAAAGAGAAATGCTTTTTGCCGCAGCAAAGAGCAGTCTTAATAGGAGCCAAGTCTCACTAATCCAGGACTGGCATTGTTTGTTCACAGTTTGCATGATTGCATCTCATGAATAGTTACTATTATTGTTGTGGGTTTTTTTTTTTTTTTCTGAAAATAACCCAGTGTTTCTTAAGTTAGCTATTTGAATATGACTTTCCTACCAACTCCAATGAAGTACATAGAATGTGAAAAGATGCTGTCTTAGAGCTAACACTTTCCAAATGAGTTCAGTGTCTCCTGTATTAGTTGCCACTTCTATTTCTGCTGCGTTGAGACACTATGAACACAACATGTTAGCACATTTTGCCTGATCAGCAGTAGGAATGGGATCAGAAAATATCCTTACCAGTATTCCTTTGTCCCCTTCCTCTTCTCAAAGCATTTATTTTACTCATATTGTGAAAACAGCATGTTCAAGTTCTTTAAGAAGAATGCAACTGTCATGAAAGCCAAATTAATAGCTCATGATTACAGCCTAGCCAGTTCATAAATATGTGCCTTTCTCATCACTTTTCATTTTTCTTTAAAATAAGATGGTATGTAAGTATTAGGGCACAGGCAAAAGGGAAACAAAATATCCACCTGGTAGCAAAGTCTCGAGCTCCATAAATAAATAAATTCAAGCCCTAACAGATAGTGAGTCAGTTATAGAAATCTAGAAGAAATCTTTTTTTTTTCTTATTTAGGACCATGTATCCTTAAAAGAAAGGTACTGGGATGTTTGACTTTCCTCGACACTGAAGATTGGATGAAGATTTTTATTTTATTTTAAAACTAAAATAGAATTTAGAATTTTTACATGATTAAGTTTCTTGGAACTTCAGGATTTTCAGTTCTCTAGATTTTTGCCCAAATAACACAGAAAAATAGCCTCTGTGCAGAAGGATTCTCATTCTAAAGAGTAGCAGGTGAGCAAAAATTGTATGTGTAAAAGTTTTCTAAACAAAATAGCATATGCATTTATATTTTAGAGATTTGAAATTAAACTCTTTATTGTGAAGTAGCTATAGAAGTTCTTGCATTTACATAGGTAGTGGCTAGTTAAAGCAAGAGAAGCATGGTTAATGAAGTTGGAATTGTTCCGGTGGCAGAGAGTATGGAAGATTTATTTGATTACGAGTAGCAGCCCTTTTGGGCTTGTGTGCTAAATAAATGGCTAATATTTTTAGAAATACACTTGTATTCACTGATAATGGTGATAGCTACCTCTTGATCTCGTGTCTTCAAAAACTCCTGTTTAAACAAAAGCAGATGTTGCTGTCAAGTCTGGAGTCTTTATTGTCTTTTGTCCTAATGCAGCAGCTGAATACAGGCTCACATCTTCAGTGTCCTGTGTTAGGGCTTACTGAGTCCAACACGGCGCAACCACGGCCACCAGGACGTGTTCTAAGCACGAATCAAATATATTTCAGTCTAGAGATTAGGAGGGTGTAGATTTCAGTATTACTTGTTCTTTAGATTGACAAGTTTCAGGCTAGGTGGCACTGAAATGTTTTAGGAGCTTTAGGAAGCAGATATTCTGTTTAAACAAAATAGGAAACAATCCAAACCTGCAAATAGGCATGAGAGTTTGGGTGGATTTAAGAGCACATTTATAGTCAGCTCTACATTCACTGCAATTGCCTCATTTCTTAAAGGACTTCGTTTCACAGTGGAGAAAAGTACAAAACACCCCAGCAGGGCCTGGATGGGAGGGCTGTTTGCTGTCAGCACTCCTGAGGTCGTGGGAAAGTAGAAAAGTGGGGAAAAAAGCTGGGAATGACAGGGCAGGGGAGACCAGAACTTCTGCTCTGGTATGTCAACATCTCCCACCCAAGGGTAGGGAGGTTTGGAGGAGAGAGAATGCAATTAGATTTGAAAGGGTATCTGCAGTAGTGATTGCTTACCCTGAAGCTGAAAAAGAAAAGGTGTAAGGGACTTACTCTGAGAGTGTAGGGCTTGAGGAACGGTGTGCTTTCGGCAGTGGTTGACTAAAATCAGCTTTATGAAGACATAGGGAATAAGAAGTAAACGAGAAAGACCCGTTCTTGACTAGAATCAAGCACGTGAAATGAAGATCTTTCAGAAAGGAAGGTTTGTGTGACATGATGGAAATATACTACTTCTAGAAGAGGTTTTGAAGGTTGTGCCAGAGGCTGAGGGAGCCTTTGGCACTCGGATGCTTGCTGAGCATCAAACAACCACACTGTAGTTCTCTGGTCAAGTGCATTCTTATTGTTTCTGAATTATTGACTGGGATGAGTACAGGCAGTGGTTTTACTACTTGTGAATTTATTTTTCCTTTCTTCCTTTCTTTCATTTCTTGAATGTTGACAAGTATTTTTAGGATGTGCGAGCTGTGCTGTTTCAAGTTGTTGTGATGACATGGAATACTGATCTTGAGAGTAAAAGGAAGGAGCACCAGGCCTGCTGTGCTGGATAAGTTTAGATACAGGTTCTTCACTTACGTCGAATGAACAGTTTGTGCCAAATTCCTCAGTCGCTCTCTAAAGGTGCGGCGCTGACTACTGGTAGGAAATCGGGAAGAATAGACAGTGACAGTTGACAGCATGTGCCTTTATGGCTCTTGGTATCTTTTAATACAGCATTGCAAGGTTGTACGCAGTGATGTCAGACTGTTGCAATTCCAATTCCATTTTGTCAGTGAGCATTCAATGCTGTAGATATTTGGATAGCATCCTGGTGTAGAGTAGCTGTCAGCTGACAAGGGCGCACACTTCTACCACTGTCTGTTTTTGTGTAACAAAGCAAACAACTATTTTATCTGGTTAACTACACAATGCAAATGCTTCTTGCCCAGAGCCTGTCTTCTCAGTTTAAATGTGTGTTAATTGAATAACAGACAATATTTGTCACAAGGGAGCTATATATCTCAAGGATGTCTGCCACTGAATCCTGACAAGTTTTTGCAGAGCGGTATTTTTTTAAGCAGCACATCCTTGCTGCACCATGTGGGTTCTGCTGCGGCTATCGTTCCAGACAGGACTGGCCATAACCTCTGGAATAGATCAGCAGTGCGAGCTTTGTTTTGTTATTGCGGTAACTCTTGTAACTTGAGAAGTCAATAGCTGGCTTCTTTCATATAACTTATCTTATAATATAGAAATGGCAATGTGCTTCTGGTAAGGAAACCCAATTCTGTTTTTTTTTTTTTTCCGATTCATAAAGAAACATTGTGTTCACCGTCTTACTGGCTCAATCATTTTGAGACTGCAGTCTTGAGATTGTGCCCCTGAAAGCTTCTAGGAAGGATTTTTCTGTCTAAATATTCTCAGGAGCCAAGGTAATTATTACATGTTTTTAGTGCCTGCCTTCATTTGGATATCATGTCACTAATCTTCAAGACCTTTTGGAATCAGATTGTAAGGCCATCCTGAAATCTATTAAACAAGTTTGCCTCGCAGATGATGGGTACTCTAACTTACTAAAATCAGCTCCTTTCAGATTGATCAGACCAGATACTCAAAATCACTAGTCAGTTTTAAATGCTAGGAGCCATTACTTAGTACTTTTCAGTGATGTATCAGGTTGACATATGACTTGTTTTTCAAAGCTCCTAACCTCTTACAGCATCTAGAATTATACAAAAAAAGTTTGGACTGAAATTAGAATTAGACTTCTCCTGATGCTGGGACACATTTTGAAATGTGTATCAACAATGGCACTGTTGATTTTGATATTAGTTATTTATGTACTATGTACTGCCTGAGAACACTACGGTGAATCTGTCAGCCACACTAAAATACACCAACATTTGCCCTGGCAGAAAATTTCTCACAAGCAGTAGATGTCTAAAACGAATTGGGCACACAGGCACAGTTCTTTGGATCCTGATTTTCATCCACCTGCTCTGTATAATTCCCCCTTTTGCTTAAAGTAATTCCCCACTTGCACTGAAATTTGCCTTTAAGTGGAAGTATCTTGAAGTAGAGCTGTCGTTACAGTTAAGGCTTCGGCATTAACATCTGCATAAATCTGTCCAATGAGAATATTTGCGTAGGAACTGGAAACTGTAGGGCTTTGGGGGAAGGTCATCTTTTCAGAACACACTGAAATGATTTTTTTAAACCCTGATTTTATCCAAGGATATATGCCCTGGAAACAGTCTTTGTTGTACTACTATTTTATTGCAAGCATATTTGTAACTAGAGATGGGCAAAGTTCTTCACTTAAGTTCCAAACTTGTTTTCACATGGCTGGTTCTAAAATTGGTTTGTCCTTACATACTTCTGATTTTACTTTTTGTTTAAATGTACTTACTGATGACTGGAGAAAGCAGGCATAAAATCAGAATTGATCTTATGAACAGTAGAGTAGAGAATGGAGAAAGTAGAGTACGTTGAGAACAGTAATAGTGTTGGAGATAAAGGGTCAGAGAAGATCTAGAACAGAAAAACTGCTGTGTGAAAAGAAATGAACACAGATATTGTCCTAGAGAATAAAAAGTACTCTCATTTCTGCTTTCATGGTGTCTTTAAAAGAGAAAAGTTTTGATGTAGGTATTTCAAATTTGTTTTTCATGGGCAATTCAACTAATTGAAAATCCTATTTAGTTGGGCGAGCACTACAAAATGTTTCTGAAGAATTTCCTCAAATCAGAAACTCAGAGAGGTTCACTCTTCTCTAGTATTAAGACGCTGGTTTGGCCCCAGCTTAGCATTTTTTCTGGTTGCTTGGGTGATATGATTGGTTTTATTCTTTCTGATAAATTGAGCAAGGGCTTCACAGGAAAAGAGCAGTGTTAGACAGTAGAATACAATTCATCTTAACACTGCAGATTTTATATTGCTTCTTTTTGAGACACTATTCTTCTTACAAAGTTGCCTAAAGACCTTAAATATTTAAAGTAATTAAAATATTTATAGAAAGCGTTGATTATTTCTACTGTTTATATCTGGCTCACTTGATGAAATAAATGTACGTTTTAAAGTGTGTAACCTCTGCCTTTTAAGTGTACATATTGGCCCTAGTAGCAGTAAATACAGTCTGGTTATTTGCCTTTACCTCCCATGTGGCTTTGACTGAATACCACCGTCAGTAACATAATAAATCACTAGAGAATATGAAACAGCATCAGAGATACATTCAGAAACGTTTCCGGGTGTCCTCTCTTTCTGAGTCTCACCCTGAAGGCCTCCATTATAGCTGTAGCTGTTTTATCTGTAATGTATTTGCTTTGATTTTGGAAAGATGCAGTCATTTTTCAAATTGCCTTGTAATAGTTGATATGGAGAGGAAAAGAACAGTATTATCGTGCAAAAAAAAAAAAAAAACCAGCAACAACAACAAAAAACTTTATTCTTTCTGTTTACTGTTTTCTTTAATCCTTGTTAAGCTCTTCAGATGAAAAGAATGGATATTTCAAATCAATTCTACTACTAAGTCCACATAAAAGTTCCTATAACCCAAGAAATTTTTTTTCTGGAGCCATCTATGTATTTGGTGTAAAAGCACACATTAATTGTCTTTCAAGGGCGATTTCCCTTTGAGACCTATTTGGCCTTGTGTAAAATCATACCCTCCAATGAATGACCAAGAAGAGGAATGAGAGCAGAGGGCAGTTTCTCTCAGATTACTGCCACCTAACTAATGGTAATATGAAATATAACTTTGGAAAAAAAAATGCTGATCTGGTGTTTCAGTCTGGTACACAATCTTCATGAGTATTATGGATCCAACTGGAATTAGATGCATCAGAAACCAAGGATGTTGCCTCCACGGTAGCCAGAGGAATGTAAACTGAGTAGAAGAAGAATCCTTTGGAATTACTGACATCAAGTTCTAGAAATTCTGTTATATTTGGACTTGTAGAGAAGCATCAAAGGTACAGAGATGGCCAATACTATTGCAGGAGTTTGCCTTTCTTTCCTCAATGCTTACTACTGGAGATTAAGCAGATGGGTGCTGGAAGTCTGGAAGCCAAATTCCATAAATCCTTGTGCTGTGTACGTATGAAAAAGGGAAAGAACACTGCGAGTAGCTGGTAACATTGCCAATGGGATGTCGCATCCTGCACTTTGGTTACAGCAATCCCATGTAATGATACAGGCTTTGGGCAGAATGGCTGGAAGTCTGTGCACAGGAAAAGGACCTGAAGGTGTTGATCAGCATTTGGCTGAACATGAGCCATCAGTGTGCCCAGGTGGCCAAGAATGCCAATGGCATTTTGGCTTCTATTAGAAATAGTGTAACCAGCAGGAGCCAGGGAAGTGATCGTCCCCCTGTGCTCAGCTCTGGTGAGGCCATGCTTTGAGTACTGTGTTCAGTTTTTGGCCCCCCATTATATGAAAGACATCAAGGCCCTGGAGCATGTTCAGAGAAGGGGAATGAAGCTGATGAGGGGTCTGGAGCGCAGATCTTATGAAGAGGGTCTGAGGGAACTGGGATTGTTCAGTCTGGAGAAGGGGAGGTTCAGAGGAGACCTTATTGCCTTTTACAACTACCTGAAAGGAGATTGTGGTGAGATTAGAATTTACCTCTGCTCCCAGGTAACTAGTGATAAGAAGAGAGAGAATGAGCTCAAATTGCATCAGGGAAGGTTAGGGTTGGATGTTAGGAAAAAATTATTCTCAGAAGGAGTGTGAAGAGTTGGAATGGGCTGCTCAGGGAGGTGGTGGAGTCACTGTTCCTGGAGGTGTTTAAGAAACATTTAGATGTGGTACTAAGGAACGTGGTGTAGTGGGCAATATTGGTGGTGGGTGGACAGTTGGACTACATGATCTTAGAAGTCTTTTCCAACCTAAATGATTCTTTGATTGCTGTGTGGTAAATGCAGATATATTATATTTGGAAAACAAAGGAATTTGATTATAATACTAAAATTAAGTGAAGTAGATTAGTCTGATGCTGGCAGTATGGAAAAAGTAGTTGCATTGCTCTGGAAATGACGTGCATGTCCATGGGCAAAGAATTAATGTCAAAAGATCATATCTTTCCTTCTCCACTGCCTGAAGCTTTTGTTTAGATCTGGGCAGTTAGACAACCCTAATGAGAGTTTGGCTTTGAGAGTTTTTTTTTTTTTTTTTAATTTTATTATTCACAGGCATTTGTTAAACCTAGAGCCATCCTGCTGCATAGTCACACTTTTGGGCTTAATCTGATCCATTTCCAAATGGCTTATGATAAACTCAAGACTGCCAGTTTGAACTCAAAGCCTTGCAAGGTGTTTCAAAAATGCCCTCTGTCTTTTGCACTGTGGGGAGAAATTCCACTGAGGAAAAAAAATCAAGAAACAATTGTCTTACTTCCCTGACACTGTCTCCTGGGCAATTGTAAAAGTTTTTTCTTCCATTGTGGTTTATCTGTGTGCTGGCTAGTATGGCTAAATCTGCTCTGAAAACTGCTGTAGGGCTATTTCAGACCTCAGCAGAGCAGGACGTGAAATGCAGCCTCCTGAGTGGCTCAAAGGTACTCAACTGTTCAACTGCTTGGAGCCCCCAGGGCACCAGATCTCATGACAAAGAACATACCGTCTCAAGTGTAGCATTGAACTGTGTTGCAGAGTAATAGGAAATGCATTTTGTGAAGAAAAAAGAGGTTTAAAACACTGAAGAGTTTTCTACCGCGTCAGTGGGGTAATTAGTTACCTCACCTACGGGTCCACCAAGGGGTCCTTGGCCATGAAGGAGAGTAGGCTGTGCTGATAAAAGCAGCAGCAGAGAAGAAGCAGGTGGGGGTAGGTGGTACAGCATCTTTCTGTTTTCACAGTGGAGAGCTGCTAGATTGGTTCAGCTTTAATGCTGACCCTTATCCTCATCAAACAAAGTAAAAACATAGAGGATGGGAATCAATCCGAATGGAAAAACGATGACTCGAATTGTTAAGACGCTTAGAAAGAGGTGTTTCCTACATGGCCGTGGAGAACACTTGCTGATTCTTAACATGAAGTCCCTGAAATCAGAAAGCTGGGACTGGAAACTAGACCCGCAACTAGTTTGAGATGGACCTTTGTCTGCTACTGCTAATTTGATTACAGACATGTAAAATGATGTGGTTACACGTACAAATGTGGCACATGGGGAAAGGAGGTTTAACTCCCCACTGCACGACATGTAAAATGTGCCTGTGCTACCCCGGGGAATTCTAAGTCTTTTTGTTCTTTACTTCTTTTGACATATAATAATTAAAACCAATAGCAGTTCCTCATTTTGTAGGGTGTTGTGAAAATAAGAAGTGGAAGGTGCTTGGATGCAACACTAACAAAGACCATTCTGAGACATTAGATGGATGACATGATACTTTAGTTTCTGCTCAGCAGTGAGGAGGAATATTCATTTCTCTGGCTCTTTCAGCATTTTACTGAAGTATTAGTATCGTCTCCAAAAATATGCATTTGTTTCCATCGAGGCTTTCTAAGTGAAATGATTCAGGGAGGAGGGGAACAAAAAAACATATTTTAATATGATTATAGATAATTCAATTTCCATGCTAGTGATCAGCAGTTAATTAGTAGCTGAAAACATTAATCCAGTCTGTGAACCACAAAACTACGGTCTATTCCAGTGACTTTAAGATAGAGCAAACCTTTGGAGCCAGTTTAGTAATATAAGTAGAGCACAAATCTGACCAAAGCGATCTAATGAAAAAGTTCAAGCGCGACCCAATGGTCTCTAGAAAGTTAGAATTCCAGAATAATTGAATTCAGAGTAATTTCATCCATTTGTGTGGGCTTCTGTGAAGTGGGAGATGGACAAGAGTTTCATTTCATTCTGGCTCATCTAAAGAAATCTTAGACTTTTCCTTACCGATCAGATTACCTTTAGTTTTCAGTATGACATTTTATAACAGCTTGCTGGGACTGCCTGCTATTGTTCCTCACGTAAACTTATGGAAATTCTGGGTAGAAGTAAGCACAATGGTTTTACCACCGTGATTGGTACGCATTTTCCCCACTCGATAAATGGGAGTGATTTGCTAAATGCCTGCCAATTACATACTGTAACTTTCCCTTTTTATGCAATTATTCATATAAGCTAGATACTCCAATCAGTGATAGCTTGTGAAGCTGCCTTTATAACAATTAAACCAGTTGTGGTATCAAAATGAGTACTTGTATCTTCTACTGGCAGCTACAATTTTGGTTAAAAGGATGGTGAATGTAATCTGCAGCACTTTGAAAAGGGGGAAGTACTGCAAGGAAATTCCAGCACAGGTTTTTTTTTTTTTTTTTTTTTTTTTTTTTTGTCTGGCTATTTGCAGAGTTCCCAGCAACTTCCATCTGTCTACCTCTGGCATCCATGTAATAAGTTAATAGTGCAATAATAGCTGATGAACTGGGAGGGAGCAGAGGAAGCAGCGGAGCTGTGCTAAGAATGGAACGATGTGCCCTTACTATGATAAACTGATCCCATTCCATTAAATCACAAAGCTGTCTCCACTCTTCATCCCGTATGAGCGGCTGAAGAAAAAAAATCATGGAATTGCTATAGCTCACTGCAGCTGTCAGGAAATGATACTAATTAGTTTAATTTGCAATAACACAAGCACTTAACTCTCCAAATAATCTAAGTTAGTAAGTCAGTTTTTATATTATGACAATGACATGTTTAAGAGCCTCTGGAGCAGTGATTTCTTTAACCTCTGACTCAAACGTTTTACAAAGGAATACTGCAAAACTCTTTGTCCCGTGTTATTTCAGTACCTGCTTGGGAGGGCAATTACTTGGTAGGAAATTGTGGCAGCAAAAATTAAGAGGAGAAAATCTGACAGCTGTCATACACTGGGATTCTGCATGGCAGCATCAAGAAAAGAAATCTTATTTCAAACAAAAACATCTTTCCTATACTATTAATTGCTATAAGACGAACTCAACAAAAATTGGTTCTTTCTCCTCATTTTTCCTTTATGCTGCTTCTGAATATGTCCATATTTACTTCTTTGTTTCACTTTTTGAAACGTAGGTGCTCGTGTTCAAGTATTGCATGCAAGTTTCTCATTTTTCTGTCCAAGGCACTGTTGATGAAACGTTTGGAAATACTGGCCAAAGGATTTTTTTTTTTTTCCACCAGACTGGCTTGAAAATAATGAGGTTTAAATTACCTGTGAAAGAGACTATCAGTTAGGTTGGTTTCATTTACTATTTGCCTTTAGACCTCTTGTATTTTAAGCTGGACAATCAGACAGGTGGCTGCTCAGTTTTGTGCAATTCTCTGGTACAACATGCAGCCATTTAGTATAGCATCAGCTTCAGAACTGTAGAGCAATCACATCTCCCAAATGAATGGGGCACTTTATACCTAGGCAAGTTCTTGTTTCAGGCTCTATTCAAATTCAAATGCTACTTTAATTAATGCATTGTTTCTATTTTCAGAAGATACTTTAGTTTTGCTTGGTATAATGAGGATGATGATGGGGAGGAGGAATGCACACTGTTATGGCTTATCTTTATTTGGGATTAAGTATTAAACTTTGGAGCAGAAAATTTTTACTAAGAGGACATTAGTGACAAGTGATCGTAGTTTCCAGCGATGGAACAGTGGAAATTGGTGCCTCCCAATACACTCTGTGAGCTGACTTTGAAGCTTCAACTGCCCTGACTTCTGAAGGTGTTGGTCAGACTTTCAAGGTGCGATCTTAAGAGCTTTTTGTAATTGGTACATTTTCATTGTATGGAATCAATCATACTTCTCCTAGAATCTCTACTCTGCTTCTTGAATTTTATTTCAAAGCATACTCTTCCCAACCTTTAAAAAACTGAGTGCCAGGAATAGTGATAACAGTTTGGAAGGTAAATTGACACAATAAGCAGGCAAAAAAAAAAAAAATCTCTGTAATCACACAAACATACAAAAACAAACAAACAAAAATATAACAGTATTACAAAACCCTTGCTTGCTTAAAGAAAAAAAATGAAGAGCTTCCTCTTTGTCCTAGTTTCTTCAACCTTCATAATTCAGTTTATCAACTGTCAATAACCAAATGCATGCTTTTCTTTTCCCAAGAGCTGATTAAAGCTGTGGTCTTCTCCTGTAATTCACAGCATAACATTCTGTTGTTTCTCCTGGAATTTTCAAGCTGAATTACTGTAACTAATATACCACTAACTCTGTACTGCAAAGCCCTGACCTTTAGAATCTCTCATTTTAGCAGAAAATTGGCATAGAAAATTTCAACACAATAAGTGTTTTTAGCATTTTTCTTTATCTCAGTCCAGAAATACATGTACACCATTTTATTAGGTTAATTTGGCACTAGCATCAGGTTGGGTTAGACAGTTCTAAAGATAAGGAGATAGCAAAGGATGGACTATTACATTTGCAGTGGATTAACTATAACCAGGAAAAGACTGGAAACGTGGTTCTTTTGGCCTCACTCTGAAAATGGGTTAATACATTGAAGTCTTGGTGCATATACTCAAACACATTCTGATTGCAGGTCCTCTCAGACAACCCTTTCCTATTGTGAATATTCAGATATTCATATCCAGGAGAAAGGCTTTGCAGCAGAAAAGAACTACTATCTGAAATATGGTCGTGTTAATTGTTTGGATTCAAATTGTAGCATTTACTGTTTAGATCCTGCACAAGTTGAGATTATTTCAAATGACAAGTGCTAAATATCATTTCTAAGCAAACAGATATCATTTTCTCATGGCCAGCAGTGCTATGTCAGGATACTGATACTTACGATGGAGCCTTAGCATCACGTTCTTTTATGAATTGGGGGTAGTGGAGGTTTGTGAAGAAGAGAATGTCTTGATTAGTCTTTTCCTATGTGTTATTTGGAGGGTTATGAAATGGCACTCATTTAGGGGTGCTTTTGTACTTCTTGAATCAGTTTGGGAAGTCAATGCTACTTGTTAGTCTGCTTTCCTTTTTCCTAATGTTCTAAAGAAAATGTTGGTATTTTTCAGGCTGCAGTGTGCTGTTTTTGCAGAGGCATCCTATACTGAGGCAAAAGCAATATGTTTTGATCAGGATACCACAACACAAAAAGTGGAATTACCCTTTCCCAGGGACTTCTGTGCTTTCTGGGTAATATTCTCAGGCAGAATGACATATATTTTCCCGTGAGTTCTGGCTAGGCTGCAGGAATGGTGTATAGAGGAATAGATAAATGACATGATCCCCAGTATAAAAAAAAGCAATAACCAGATAATGATAGTTCTCTGGCTGTACGGAACTGCAGGATTCCTTTGAGAAGTAAAACCTTGCTCAGCAGGTGAAATGGAAGCCTCAAACTAGAGGTAAATGATCTCGTTGCCATCGGAGGGACCTCACTGCACAGCACAGAGAAAAACAACATGCTATGTCTTTCCTGAAGGAGTAGTTTCTGATACCTTCCTCATTAAGCTGGAGCTAGTCATTCCAGGCAGTAATATGGACAGGACATCTTCCAAGTTTCCCCCTCCACCTTCTCTCATCCACTATTGCCTAGTCTCATCCTCAGTATACCTGTTTTCTGGTACCTCAGTGTTATAAAAGCATAGGTTTTTGGTGTGAAACCCATAAACACTGAGAGCCCCTTCATGGTTCAACTGGATAAGTTCTTGTACAAATGGCTATCTTGAGAGCAACAAGACATCACCCACGAAAATTAAAATCTTAAGACTGTTGATTAGTGACACAAATTCAGTATGAAAAACAGGATTTTCCAAAACAGATGCATTAAATAGTTAAGTATTTAAAGGAAAAAAACCTTTTCAGTGTTTGTATCAAAGTGAGTAGGGTTTTTAGGGTAGTCTGCTCTCTGAGAACAGCAGTGTAGCTGAATTGAAATACTGTCATTCGTTCTGCTGTTTTTTTTTTTTTGCTTTTTTTTTTTTTCTTTCCCAAGAGGTAGTTACGTTCTAAACCCATCACGAAAAGTATCTTCTCCTAAATGTGTAATTACCCTCTGTCACTCTCAAATCTCCTCTGGTTTCTGAGCTCATTTAATAATGGTGAATAGATGAGCAAAAGTTACAAATGAAGGTACTATCAATTTGATACTCAGCACATAAATACCTATAATGATAGTGTGCTTGTCAGCATCCATTGTTTCCATTTCTGTCCATTTTCTGTTTCTACAGGGAGCATCCTCATCTTGTGCAGAAAGTGAGAGATAAATAGGGATTTCAGACTATATAAAAAAGGGCCCCAAGAATTATAGCATTTCAGATGGTCTCTGTGTTCCCCTAGATTTTAGACTGCTGGATTAAAAAGTTTCAACTTGGAGATTCAGATCTTCCGTGTGCCAAAACAAATCTGGAGAGATTTGTTTTCAAGAAGCAGGTTGAAAGAGGGAATCAGGGCAAAACGTGTGGGCTTATCTCTAGTGCGTCAAAAGCAATAGCTTGTTTTGTATGCCATATTCTATTTCACTTATTTCCAAGCGGGTGCCACGACGAGGAAGTGTTTAGAAAAGAGCAGTGGAAAGTTCTGAAGGGATGGTTAAGGGGAGATTAATGGACAGCGTTATTTTGAATGGGAGGGAGAGAAAGGATGAAAGTCCAAGGGTATAAAACAAAAAAATCCCTATCAACTCCCTTACACGTATTTTGACCTGCTACTATTGCTTTCTTCATGCCACCTCTCAGCACTTTCTGGCAGCCATCATGCAGTCATAATAAACATTTAATTGCTAATATTAGAGTGGTGTTAATGCTCTAGTAGATTGTTCTTCTAATAGCTGTGGGCATGGATGGCTGGTAGTGCGGTTGCCATTATAAACAGAAAGCTGCAAGTGCCATGGAGCTTTTCAGTTTGCCCCATATGTGTGCAAAGCTGGTAAAAGACTGTGGTGTAATAAACTGCGCTGTTTGCTGCCTTGCATGTCATATGTGGGTGGAATGCTTTCACCAACAGTCCAGGCTTGGATGGTGCTGTATGAGCAAGAGCTTCCAGAGTGTTTCTGTAGTAACCCGTTTAACGTGTAGTGGTCTACAGAGGGCAGCCCGATGAAGATTCTGGCCTCTTGTGTCACCCTGGGAGTGCTGGATTGTTTTGGATTTTGTCTCATTTTCAGATGTGCTAAATTTACACCCATATCCTACAGTCTGTTATAAGAGGAAGCCTTAACTTGCACTTGAAGTTTGCGGGAAGTAAAGGGTCATCACAGACCCAGATTTATTTTGCTCACACATTTCAGATCCAGCGGGCTTTGTGACAAAGGAACCATAGGGCAATTCCAATGAATGTGCGTGGGCCGTGCAGCATCCCAGGCCACCCCTACTAGAAGAAGCACTTATACCACATTCAGGTCTCCCTAATTCCAATAAGGAGACTGTGTGAGCTGGGGAGGGCAGAGTGACTGGTTGCAATTCTAGTGGAGACCGTGTGCCGCATGGATCTGTGCAAACATGCACACAATTTCTCCTATTGTTGCTCTGTTTTCTTCACCGCTTCACTTCAAACAAAACCAGAATCTGAATCTGCTATTTCAGAGATCTGTCCTTGCTACTTTTTGCAGGTAAAGTGCTACTCTGTGCTCTGATTTTAATATATTCATCTCTTAACATTTTAAATGGAAAAAAATTGCTACTGTTCTGTGTAATATTTCAAACATCAGTATTTACAGCAAAGGCTTCTTCAAATGGGTTGCACTGACGTTGCCCTAAGAAAGCACAGTGCAGATGGGACAAGGCTAGGCTGTGACATTTTTTATGAGCAGTGGGAAAATCCCCTCAGGGCAATCATTTGCTTTGCTACACACAGACATTCCAGGGCAGAGTCAGCAACAGTCTCTAAAATACCTTCCTCCAGAATACACGCTTGTTATTGTGATGTGAAATGTCGGGCTTCATCAGGGCTCCCATAACTACATTTTTATTCAGTATTTCACTTTTTGTTTCTCAAGGGAGACACCCCATGTATCTTAACTCTGAAAGGAAACATGATTGCTACTTGTATGCCTTGTCTGCCTTGTTGCATTTTCCAGAATTTGCTAACGTAGGTAGGTACTACCTGGCAGGAGTCATAAAAATATTTCTGAAGATGTAATTTACCATTTATTTGCTTTTAATATCTCCTCAAAATGTTTGCCAAACTGCCACAGCTCCTGGTGTTTAGAAGAAGGCATGCCTGCCTTCTTGCCAAACCTCATCTTTCAGCTGAAACCTGCTCCGGTTCCATTTCCATCATTTCTTTTGGTACCAAAACTTCAAGCTTGTGATCTGTACTGTGGGATTAGAAGGATCTCTCAAGGGCTGCTGATAAAACCAGGAATTTTGGTAAGAGTAAGGAGGTCACGGATGTGCCCTTCCCAGCAGTGGTTTTATTCCCAGCCCTCCTTTCTTCTCCTCAGCCACTGTGTGGGAGCACACACACGCACGTGTGTGCATACACATTCTTAGTAGAAGTGAAGCTATTATGTCTTCACTCACTGTATTCTACCCATTTTAATTTAATTTTGTGAGGTGCACAAGGCACTGACATGCAGATGATTAACTGTAAGTTACAATTACAACAGAAATGGCGTAACAGCAGCTTTTGTTCTGCATGTCTTCATCTTTTTTGTCCACTTTCCTTTTGTTCAGATCAGGTATTTTTTGTTAAAAATATTCCCTCTTTGGTGTGTGCATGTGTTGGTTTTATAGGACAACAAGCTGTTTGGCCATTTCTGTGAGCTGGAGTAAAAGTTAAATGTAAACACTCTGCTCACTGAATTCGATAAAGCTCTTTTTCCATATGCGTCTATTGAGACTAGGTCTGAACTCAGGGCCTCATTATCCAATCCAAATCAATCCAGGTGATAAATTTCTGATCCTAAGACCCCAAAGTCACAGCCTGTGAGTTCCTGCTGCTATGTAAATATCCCTTATTGATCCTCTGCTTCCCACCAGCCCTGCTGTTGCAAATTTCAGCCAGGACCAAAATGCTTCCCTGAGCTCCTTCACGAGGATTTTTCACTCAGCTTCTGTCCTTGCTGCACCCACGCAGCAGCACCAGTGGGCTCAACTCACAGTGCAAATAAAAACCAAGACAGAGATATACAAGTCTTTGTTCGCTCAGCCATCCTTGCAGAGAACAGGATAAACTGCAGTGCTCAGTTTCAGTACAGATGTAATGGATGGAGTGACTGACTGTGGAACTAGATGAAATAAAGGAATGGGTTATGTTTTTTTATTGATTGAATAGATGTTCAATCAATACACACCCGAGGCCAGATCTGTGTTGTAACCGAGGCCAGCGACTAGTATCACAACTGTGAATACCACAATCTACTTCTGATTTTATACAGTACTTAAAAATAACTTGCAAAACCACAAGGTGATATTACCTTCCTATAGATCTTTCTTCTTATTAGTTTTTAAGTTTAATTATATTCCTATTTGTTCTGTATCTCTCCCAGACCTGCCCCTTCTCACTCACAAACACCTGTGTACGAATGATGTACACAATGCATCGAAAGGACCCGGAGGTGCTTTGCAGATTGTGGGCTTGATTCTTTTAAGCTTTGGCTTTTCATCAGTGAATTGGTGTGATGAGCTGCTAAGCCAGCTGTCAGGCTGTGTCACGTAGCTGCAGCAGTTCAAGATACTTGAAAGCAAGAGGTCTGATGCTTTAGGTCTTGATGTCCTTTTCTCCAAAGAATGAGTGTTCTCCATCCTCATCATAGCAACGTGCCTACAGAGACTGTCAGAGTTAGCATCCTTTGTATGTATGTCCACGTGGGAGAACAGATGCTGATTTATAAAAAAAACAAAAACAAAAAAAGACAAACCAAACAAACCTGTGAAAAGGAATTGCGAAAGTCATCTGTTTCGGTGACCTTCTGAGGACATTGCTGTCAATGCCATTTACATCTCTGAACGGAAGGGGATGTACAGCCATCAGAAAAGGACATTCATCTACTTTTTAAAATTGTTTGTTGACTTAGTTCCCCTAGTTCCTGCTTGCAGCAGAGGAGTAATTTTGTCTCAGAGCATTTGTTAGACCTTGCTTTTTTTTTTGGTTCAAAATATAAAAGCATGAGACCCAACTGCCAGGGTTCATCCTATTCCTTCAAAGGCAGCAAGAGGTAGCATTACAATTAACAAATGAGCAGCTGTTCTGGGATGAGCATGCATCAGCCCAAAATCCAGGCTGAGAGGGAGGAGGACATAGCTGTGGAACTCAGACCACACTGTGGGGTTCGGAGACGTGCTCCAGGCTGACTGAGGATGAACGAGGACAAAAGCTCATCTTCCCCATGGTAAAACTGTTGCCAGGTGCTAGTCAACAAAATGTGCAAGCTGAATAATAATAGAATTATGTTTTACAGGTAGTTTCAGCAGTGAACTACAACTGTTTCTGCTGAAATATTTGAATTTTCGTTCAGCTATTCCATAGCCCTTAAGTTAGGTAACCCTGTCTCCTGTGACAGAACAGATTCCTCTTTTGCATGTTTTTTTTTCAGAAAGAGTTGGGTTTTTTTTTACAGAGAAATCAGACATCACATCTTTTGGAATGAAACGAAAAAATCATTCATACAAGTTCACTTGAAGTTTGCTTTATAAAAACAGCGGCCAGATTTTACCAGCTAAAGTGAGTATGTATTCAGTATATCCAAAGAGTTCCCACTGTTCAGAGTTCATACTTAGACATCACATCAAACTCGGGAAAAAATAAGTTTGAGAAAACTCCTCAAATATGGCTTATCAACTAGGGGAGCACTCAGCTATCATTTGAAATTATAAGGTTTGTGCAAGTTTGCCTATCAATAAATTATAATACATCTGCCATTCAGGTCTTGTTACTGGGAGCTGGAGTGGAAGAGCATATATTGTAACCTCTGCAGTTTTGCTTTTGCCTGTGGCAAGATCCCAGCTCCACTGAAAGCAATGGCAAATCTTGCATGTGTTCAGTGACACAGGGTTTCTTCTCAGGGATTTTTTTTAAATTATTATTCTTATATTGGGCAACAGGCCCATCTGACCAAGTCTGGCTCAGTCTCAGTAGCATTTACAAATTCTGTCTAGCAGGATTAAGCTCCAGCATACAAAGAAAATAATTCTGCTTAGAGTTGTTAACACTGGGACCAAAGGAAGATCGTAAGGTGCCTTTCAACTCCAGCACACCTGTACTCCACATCTCACCTGGTCTAAAGCACCCCTCAACTTCAGCTTTAATTTTGCTTATTTTTCCTCCACAGTCAAAAGCTAGATGAATAATTATCAAGGGCCGAGCGTACCAAAAGCTCCTTATGGCCTCAACAGCCTCACCTGGGGCCTGTGCTTACCCTGCTGCCCATCTAACCAAGGACTGTGTTTAAGCTGCGCTCTGGCTATCCTCTGCTTCTTCTTGGAAGTAACATTCTGTAAGTGAGGAGCAAACAATCCATCCAGAATAAGTAACAGTTCAGGTTAGACTTAAAAAAAAGAATTTTGCAGCTGTGAATTAAGAAGCGGAATAAAATTTTGGACAAAGTTAACAATATATTCCATTGAAACCAAAGGGCAGCTTTGGTTTCTTTGTTTTATTCCTCTTGGAACCCTTGGCTTTGGTTTTAAATCACTTGATTTTTAATTTGTTTATGTTTTAAGTGAAGAAATATACACCAGAATGAGAAATGTTGTGAAGAAACATCTGTGTCTAGAATGCAAAAATCCTTGCCCCCAGATGCTTTATCTACTGTTTGAGAAATGGTGTTGTGCAAAAACACAGGTAGTGCAAAGATCTCTGTGATTTTCACAGTCCACAGGAGATGTATGGAAACTTGACAGCTTCTGACCTTCACTCTGCAGCTTGCTATCTTCTCTTTTCAAGAAATTCCTTAACTGAGTGATAGATTCAGCCTACTTGCTTACTATTTCACCTGTATTTTATATAGAAAAAAGCATGCTGAGTAATAGATCCTGCATGTCAATTTTGGCTCCTGGTAATCTTCCAAGTTCCTTGTACTGCTGCTTGTCAGAACAGTGCTTTGAAACAATCTCATCTGCTGAATGCTGCTAAATATTTCTTACAGCTTCATAATTCTCTTGGCTGGTCATTCTAGAAGTTTTCCACTAACATTTAAATATTTGCTAAAGACTCACTGAGGAGATGAGATGTAACTATGACGTGATTCATATGAAATTATAAATTCAATGCGCTTGTAGTTTTACTTTCTTGTGATAAATAGATTTCTGTGTCTCACATGAGGCTACTTTAGTGGATGTTGTCCTTAAAATATACAGTTAAAATCAAACCAGACCAGTTATGAGAAATAAATTTCTCACAAAAAATGCCAGCCTACTGAAACATTATAAAGAGCTAGAGCGTGTTCTTAAATCACAAGTACCCCAAACAGCATGCAGCTGCCTTAATTTTATATATTATGTATTCCTACCACGCTATCAGAAGAAAAAGTCCAAAATCCTGAGAATTATTTTGAGTAATTAAATATAGGCACTTGTTTAAATGGAATGTCTCTAAACCCTAAGGCAGCAGGATCTGCAAAAGAATAACTCACCAAAAACAAGAGCATTCATCTAAAGTCAAGTTGAACATCAGATGGAGGCTAGCAAATGCTGATGAGCTGTCCAAGGCTTGTGTCTTGGCCAGTGGCACAAAAATGAAAACTGATGATTTCTTCCAAGGAGGTTATTGCAGCTCAGTCTGAGCTGTAGGTGAAGAGTTTCATTTACTACCATATTAGATATCACAGGGACATAAAACTCTGCATGACTGATTAAGAGTCACCCTTAGTAAGTCTTAACGTTGAGATGAAATCATTCAAGTGAACCTGGGCTTGGCTCCTCTTCTGTTCCAGGCTTTCTGAGTTTATTTGCAGCTCAACGTTTTTCATCCTTCTGTAGATACTATGAAACAAGTTGAAAGTTTCTTCACTGGTTATGGCTCCCTATCTTTTGACATGTTGCTTCCAACTCGGGTTTTTCCATGATTTTAAGATTCTATGCTTATTCTTTTTTGTTGCATTGATAGTCTTTGTGTGGTGTTCATAGAATTTGTGGCCTGCAGAAAGGAACACATCAGCAGGTGTGCCTTTCTGGCAAAGTTTCCCTGATATCTTTCCTTACAGCTTGGTACTAGCTATGGATTTTGCAAGTGCAGAAGGGGCTGGATTTTGCTGATGACAGTTCATTAACTCCTTTGATTTAGTAATAGCAAAAGAAGTTTTCTGAGATAGAAAAAATGTATAATCTGAGCTAAGGAGGCCTGGTGGAGTAACACAAGGAACAACAGAAGGTGGAAAGATGGGGCAAAAGCTTTTTTTTTTTTTTTTTTTTTTTTGACTGTTTTTAGCTATCATTCCAAATTCTAGTTGATTTTAACAAGATTGTTTAAATTTGTGTCAGGCTACACAAATCTCAGAGTCTTCAAAAACAGGATAGATAAGAATATAATATGGAGCCATATTTGATGTTTGCTCTCTACAGCAAAAGGCAAAGACTTTTAATGGTACTTATTTTGGAGAAACTTGAAGTAGATTGGTCTTTAAAATGGTGATCAAATAGCAAAAAGTTAGAGTGTTTTAGTTTTGTTACTTGTGTGGTGGTACAGAGACCTGCTCTGGATGCAACTGCAGAAATGGGAATTTTGCCATTGATTTTTATTTATGTAAAATTCAGCCCTGTCTCTTTAGCTTCTTTCCTACATTGGATTGGTTATTGATTCAGACCAGGTGATGAGCCAAACGAAGTTTTGAAACATTTAAAATGTGTGAAAGGAAAGATAATAAGCATATACTATTTTTCCTAGGGAATGTCTAGATGTTACTATTAAAAGAGACTGACAAAATGTGTAATCCAAACATTTGTGTCCCAACAGACAGTTCAAAATGATTCTAAATATGGAAAGTTTGTAGATCATCCAAAACCAAATGAAAATCTGAGAATCTGGATTCTGCTTTGCATTTTGGAAATGTTTTCCCAGTTTGGGACGCAGCCTGGTCTGGAGGAATGCTCAGCACGAGGAATCAGGAATGACTGGGGAACCTGCCAGTGACCAGCTGCGTAGCCTTGGGCAGTCGTTCAGCTCTTCGTCTCGCTTCCGCCTCGCACAAAGTGATGCTCAGTGCGTGCGGAGGGTGAGAAGCTGGAGAGCAATGGAACCAGGGTCCTTGCTGTCCTTCTTGAGCCTGCCTCCACGAGGAGCAGCAATGAATGCATCTGCAGGCACTTGGCTCCCCCTTGCTCAGGGAAATAGCAAGAGCTGCACCTGGCAAGATCATTTTAAAAACAAACAACCAAAAAGCCCTTTACAATTGTCAGCAAACTTATCCTTAATGATCTAAGATTGCCTAATACGTCAGATTGGTTTCCTTTTCCAGATATAGGAAATAGGAGGTGACTTGCAAAGGAGAGGTTTTCACTTGTGTTTTTGTGACTTCAAAGACTGAATCTGGTAGAAGATTAATCAGACTTGTGCTTCTGTGTCAATAATGTTTCTGAAAACTCCACCTAAGAGATCTCTATCGACAGAGCTGGAGCAAAACCAAGGCATAGTCCAAGCTTCCCAGTGGCCAGGCTGTGTGCTCAGCATCAGACAGGAGCTCCATCAGGCATTCATAGAAGTAACTGCTCATGGGGAAGTTGTAAGTGGCAATACTACATTCCAGAGGACAGTTTCTATTATTTGTTATGTAGCTTCAACTCTACTAAGCCTAAACCCACATCCGGCAAAGCTTTTCCCAGATTACTCTGGCTCTCGTGCAGGGCAGATGCAATGCTTCGTGTCATTGCAGAGTCTGGGTCATTCTTGATGTCTTAGGACTGGATTTCAGCTGGTGCAAGCTTACTATCTTTAGTGGCTTTGTTCTGGACAGTGGAGGAACAGCTCCAGATTTATATGTGCCAAATGTATTTTATGCGCTTTTATAGCCTTGGAAGAAAAAATGCCTTTTGCACTGCTCCTAGTCCTTAGCTAATACCTTTTTTTACTGAGAATCTGCGTGCTTTAAGCATCTCAATTTTAATCTGCTACACCTCTTATTGCAGCCCCCTTCTTCTCCAGCAACTTCTGGAAACTTTCCAACAGAAAAAAAAAAAAAAAAAAAAAAAAGCTAGGCTAGCAGTTACTAATTTGGGTTCACTGAATATGATGATAACCCTTAGCAAAGTTCCTCCAGAACTTGCACTCAGTCTTGAAAAATGTGCTGCACCATCTCTTTGCCAGCCTTTGCTCTTGGACACTGGAAGTGCCGTCAGGAAACTCTGCCTGTGTCGCTGCTCAGGCACCATGTAAAACTGCTCCTGATCTGCTATGCTTCACTGCGGTGTCAGCCCGTGACGTTTCCTCTTCCACTGAAGGTTTATTTACCTTTCTATTCTCCGTGCAAGCGCTAATTTGCTTTCACCACTAGAAACATAAAAAGAAGAAGGTAAAGCACAGACAGAAGCCTGTCTTCAATCTGATCTGCCTGAAAAAGCAAAAGGGTCAAAAGCAGATAATGAGTGTGATTCCAAATATGAATATTGTACTTAATTACAGCAACTCTGGCTTAGGGATTTTTTGTGTTTGTTTGCCTGTTTTTTAAACAAAGTTCTGCTCAGTGTTGTAACTTGATCTAACTTCAAGAGGAGCTTATCTTTGCTTATACTCACCAGAGAAATGATAGTGAAACAGGTCGCTCCAAATCCTAAGTACTGCTCAGTGTATTTTAATGGAACTGTACTCTCTTCTAACATTGGAGAGGCTGTGACTAAATACTTTAGATAAAATCCTGATGCTGTAGGTGACAAACAAAACTTTTGTTGTTGTTTTGAATTAGATTAGGAATTTACCCCTAGAAGAATGAGAATGGTCTTCAGGGGAAATAGAAATTTTTTGTTTGTGGGTTTGGGGTGTTTTTTATTTATTGTATTGTATTGTATTGTATTTATTTTATTTTATTTTCTAATTGAGCTAATCTTAGAATGGATCCATTTATAAAAATTATCTGATTATTCGGTTGCCATGCTTGTTTGAATGGTGAGAGCAGTGACTACGAATTAATGACCAATCTGTTTGGAAAAGAGAAATTTGCAGGCTCTGCCTGTGTTCTACCCCAATCCAAAACCACTGAAGATGTAGATTTGTTGGTAGGTATGTTGTCATGAAAAAGTTACACTGTAGACTGTCACCCCACTGTACGCAGGAAAGGACAGATGTCATAATGACATGGAGAATTAAATATTGATAGCACAACACAGAACAACGTTCTGATTTCATTTGCTTTTGTACAGCCGTACAGAGGCACATCACAGCAACAGAGTGTCAGTTTTTCTCCATATTCAGATGGCTTATATCTGTTACAATGTACTGTGCATTTTTGCAGCAGTGTGCGGGAACCTGAAGCTCAACAGCCTAAGCTGATGCTCAGCTCACACTGCTCCATCTTACCTAGAGCCGACAGAAGCAACATCTTGTGGAAGGGCGCTTGTCACTGAGGCTGCCTTGTCTGCAACAGCCTTTATTGATACAGTTACAACACGTCCTGTACCAAATAAGGTAGCCTTACATGAATTGCCTTTTGGGATTGAAGTGAGGCCCAGGCTAACTCTCCAGACATGCCCAAGAACTGTTTCAGGGAGCACCAGTTGGCTTCGGCCAACACCACATCAAGTCTAAACCCTTGGTGCCACAGGCCATTATGTTCTGGAACGCAGGAACATTCTTAAAACTGCTAGATATTTACTATTGCTGTACCTCAAGTGTTACCTGACACAAAATGAGCCCTGATGAGCGTATATTTTTAAATGTTAAAAAAAAAAAGGTTTTAAAACCTCCCAACAATGCAACAAGAAATGCAAATTTGATTACAGCAGAGGTGTGCAAGTGTAGCAGGAACATCCAAATATGGTGCTGATAAGACTATGCAGAAAACAAAATCAGTGAGAGCTCTCCTGGCACCCCAGAACACAAACAGTTATTGAAGCTTTTGACGCCTGAGCTGATAATAACTAAATGTGCCACTCTGTTGTGTGTGCGCTGCCTTTGCAGGAGGGGCTGTGTGGTCTCTGTCAGGAAAAATGAATATCATGGAAAATAGAATGGAAAAGGAATGATATGTAATTCAGAAAGGACTTACAGTGCACATTATTTTCCCCCACAAAAGGTGAAACATTCAATTTTTCAACATTTAATAGTGGTTTGAAATAGGATTTTTTTATCATCTTGAAAATTGTGTTAAACCAGGAAAACATATAGCTCTAAGTAAACTATTACAGCAAACCTCCCGAGAGGTTATCAGCAAACTGAAAGCAACTCTGCAGCTCACCAGAAGTTTTAACAAGACTTGGTGCTGCAGAAAAGGTTGACTTTCTTTGCAGGAGAAGTTTGAATGACCATAGAGAAGTCTGAATGACTGTAGAAGTGATGAAAGATAGCCAAGTAAAGGCTCAAGGAGCTGTGACTGTAGTGAGGGAGGTGGGTGGACAGAGCTCTGTATACAACAGTGCTAGGAGTTGTGGAATTGCTAAAATAGCCCCTGCCTAATGTAATCACCTTTCAAAGAATATTTGAGAGGCATTTTGTCATTCAAGTATAAACAAAGGCTACGTTTGAAATTCAAAACTTGTCCAAAGTCATTTTTCTTTCAAAGATCGTTTCCCTTGCCTGTGCTCGTTCTTGTGCTTTAAAAAGACATCTTTTTAAAGGGCAAGCTAATTTTAATTGTTTAAAAAACAAAGCACAAAACCTTTTACAAAGCAGTAAGTAAAACCAAATGTATCTTCCAATAACTTCACTTTTCTAGGAGCAATAGTGAGTACAATAGAAACTGCAGCCTCTACCCGAGAGCTTTTAGGAAATGTCAGTGCTACTTCTGAATGAGAGATCTCATGAGCACGTAGAGAGAAAGGCACAAATACGGTGTGGTTTTATTTTTTATTTTTTTTTTATTTTTAACAACAAAAAAGGCTGCATCAGGATAACGAGTTCAGCTCTTACAATGGTTTCTCATTTGAAACCATTCCAGATTGCGTTACAAACAGGTGGTATGATCCCTTAGCTGCCCCTGCACAAGGATGCCCCTGGATTCAAAGGCAGTGCTGCGTTCAGGCTGCCACGGGTCATGACCTTGACCCAAAGACAAATTATTCACAGTGGTCGCTTCCACTCACACCGAGCTGGAACTACAGAGAGGAAAGGGAGCAAACTGCTTGATAGTGTCCTTATTAGCTGTATTTTAAGGCAGGAAAATAAAAATAACAAATCGTGCAATTAAACTTATATTGGGAAATTAATTATGGACGATGTAAGCGGGCGGCATTGAGAGCAGACTCTGCATAACATTATATCCCTGTTTATCTCATAGGATAATCTCTGGTAGTTGTTACAGTCCCGAATAACCAGCTTCTCTATCTCACGTCTGCACGCCGCAGGTAGCGCTGTGTGTGTTCCGTCTAGTGGCTGGCTGAGCTGTGAGTTTCTTTCCTGCAGGTGGAGCGTTGATGTAGGCTTTGCTCTGCCGATCCTTGATGCTCTGATAAGCTGGCTTTGTCTTCAGGAGGGTCACACCAGGGAGGACTGACAGAGCGCTCTCCTCTCCCCATCTCCAGATGGGAGTTACTGACCACCCTCATCTCGGGTCTTCTGGTCCCTTGTACTCGTGGCTTGTTTTACTGTCTGCTGAAAGCTTTTGGAGGGAGTGGTGACCAGGTTGCAGGTGTGCAACACTTGATTTAGAGGACAGTGGATTTCAGCAAAATCAGTCATGGGCGTTATTTGCAGACGTTTGTAGAAATCTCAGAATGAGAAGTGATAATTCTTGAGCGCTCCTGTAGCTTTTCTTGGTTGCAAATGTATATCACCGTAAAGACTCACTACATTCCATCGTACCGCGGCAGGCTGCCCTGGAAAGCCACAGCCCGGACCTCACCGCGCTGCCGTGCTGGGCAACCCACCGCTGCGCAAAATGGGGCGGGGGGGTGGGAGGGAGAGCGGCGGGGCTGCTGCTGCCCTCAACGGGGAAGTCAGTGCGCTGCCAGCTCGGGGCTGTACCGTGCCGCGTTTGGCGGCAGCCTGGGCTCGGGATCAGGCCCCGATCTGGATATGGGGTAATGAGGTCATAAACGAAAGAGAACTGCAGCCTGGCAGTCTCGCGGCCGCTTTCCATGCCTGGTTTCCCAGCAGCCTACCGCACGTTCTGCTGCTTTATTAGCTGTTGTTTCTCATTTTTGGGAAGGGATCAGGAAGCTCGTTTTAGCCGCAGTGAGTAAACTGTCGTGGCAGAAATGAGGAAACAGTTAAAAGGGAGGGGCCGCCGCTTTGTGCGGGTTCCTTAATTGTCGTCTTTGAAAATATACAGAAAAAAAAAAAAAAATTGACCTCGGGCTTCCTGCGCTTTTCGTTCCCGAGCCGAGACCCCCGCGCCAGGCCTGGCCAGTGGCAGCCGCTCCTGCTCGGCGCCCACGAAGCAGGGCCTGTAATCAAGGTGGAAACCGAGAACGTGATGCCCTCGGTTCTCTTCCTCGCCACCCCCTCCCGCCCGCCGCCACCACCGTGCCCCGCGGCGCGTCCCGTCGCGGTGGGGGCGGGCAGGAGGGCCGGCGGCGGGCAGCTGCTGGCATCGTTCGTTCGCCTGCGGTCCCCGCACAAGTACTGGGGGGGTTCGGGGCCGGCGGGCTGTGCGGAGAGCGCGCCGCGCCTCCGTCTCGCGGCAAGCCAGCGGCAGCGCTCGGTGCGGGAGAAGGGAGGCGGCCGGCGGCTGCCCTGCCGCCGGGGACCGAGATGGGAGAGCGGCAAGGCTCCGGCATTCGGCACGGGCCGCCGGCCCGGCGTTTCAGCTCGGCCGTTCTTACGTGCGCCGGGCAGGAGGGAGATGGGGTTGGCGGCCTCGCTGCCCGGCCTTTGTCCCGCAGCTGGCGGACTCCGCCGGATTCGGGCGGTGCTGGGAAGGTTCCGCTCCTGCCCGTGCCCTGTCCCGCGGCGTGCCTGCGGACGGGGGGCAACCCCCGTGTCCCGTCTTCCGCGGCACCTGTGCCCCTCCCTCCTCCGGAACCACGGTCCGCAGGAACCTCTGAGGCCACCGCTGCCGCCCCTTCTTCCCCGGGCTGGCGGGAGCAGAGCTTCACTGCCCCATCCCTGCAGCCGGAGCACGACTGCCGCTGCGGGGTCTTCCCCGCCCGCCCGGTGCCTGCCTGAGACGGCTCCTTGTCCTCTCGTGCCCACCGCGCCGCTCCGGCGGGGCCGTGCGCAGTCCGCGGCGACATCGCCGCCCCTCGATCTACTGCGGGCTCAGACGGGCCTGGCGCGAGGCCCTCTCGGGGCCGGAGCAGGAAAACCAGGGCGCTCTGAGCAAACCCCTCGAGGTGGGCGCTCCTCACCCCCCCCTGAGTGGCAGAGAGGCACTCCCCTGCAAAACCGCCGGAGCCACCGGAGCGTGGTCGCGCTTCCGGGCAACCCTTCCAGCGGGCGCGTTAGAGAAACGCGGGGCTGCCAAGCACTTGGCCGAAGTTGGGCAAATCCCTCCCTGGTGGGCGAGGGGAGAGAGAACGGCCCGCCGCCACCCCAAAGAGAGCAGGGCTGGGTGGGCTCCGGCGGAGCTCGAGGGCCGACCGCGGTGCGGGACGGGAGGTGCGGGGCTGCTCCTAGGGACGAAGTCAATGTCCGCACAGAGCTGATGGCGCCACAGGTTGAGGCTGTCGCACAGAGGAACGGATCCAGTAATCGCTAGGGCTATAATACCCTTATTTGTGCTCCAGCATGTGACACAATCCTCAAAATGTAGTATCTCCGAGTTACCACCTCTTTATTACTTTCACGAGCTAATAGGTGAGGTGACTGTTACCTTCTGTGCTTGAAGGAGGCTCAGAGAAGCAGACAGGTAACTCCATGCTGCTCGCTTTTATGATGCGAAGGGCAGGGTAGGGAGAGTTAAACCAAAAAACTAGAGACCGAGCGTGAAATTTGAGATAGTAATGACCTGCTCGACTCTTACGATTTTATTTTTTGTTATCGTTTTTAACTGCGGTTGCAAATATGTCAGAAAATCGAGGACCTCGTCTACCCGTGTGTGAGCTGCTTTGTTTTGTCCGAAGGGTGCTTCGGTAACGGGCGCCTCCCGTTCCGTCACTCATTCGCAATGTCTCCTTAACGGTAGGGCTTTCAATGAAGTTTTTGTTGTCGCGCTTTAGAGAACGGAGCACGGGACGGAGCCGCAGCGTTCGTTTCCCCCGCGCGGGTCGGGGAGAGCCGGGAGCGGAGCGCTCCTTTCGCAGCCGCCGCGGCGGTGCCGGGAGAGGTGCGGTGTCTCTGGGCTGAGACGTGCCGGGCGTTGGGATGGATGCTAAACAAAGTGTCTCGTGTACAAACCGCTCCGCATATTTACAGGTAATTGTGAACGCCAAATCCCCGCCGCGCTGACGGAGCGCTGACGGAGCGCTGAGGTTTCGGGACGACAGGCACCGTGCGGGGGCCCGGGCCGGGGGTGCCTGCGGCCGCTCGGAGCCTGCCCGGGGAAGGTCCCCGTGCCGCAAAGCTGAGCGAGGCGGCCGCGGGGCAGAGAGCGGAACTGCCGTCCCCATTGCGTCTGGGCTCATTTTGCTGCGTGGTTTCCAGCGGCGGTCCTTTCCGAACCCGAAATTCGTCACGGTCCCACCGCGAGCCCCTAGAGGGGAAAGAGGCCCGCGCGGGGTCTCTGCCCCGTTCCTCTCCTTGGCCGGGCAGCGCGGGGCGGCCGGTTCAGGGCACGGCCGGGAGCAGCCGTCGCGCGCGGGTGCGGCGCCGTCGGGGGCCAAAGCCGGAGCGATGCCGTCCGCGCGGGGCCCGCGGGGCTGCGGGCGGTGCGGTGCCGTGCGGTGCGATACGATGCGATGCCATGCCATGCCGGCAGCCGGGATCGCGGCCTCCGGGGCCCACGGGCGGTCCCGCAGCCAGTGCCCCTACGCAGAAAAAGTGCCAGCCCTGGCTCTAGAGCTCGTCGCAAATATCTGCGCTCAAGGGAAGGCAGTATCTTGAGGACACGGGAAAAGACCACGAGCTGCTTGCAGGCGTCGAGGCGGCGGGGTTTGGCCTTTTCCTCCCCCGGGGCCCCATATGCGTGCCCTCTGCAGTGCGCTGTTGCCGTCAGCACGGGGCTTTGCGAAACCTCAAATGCTTGAGCGCTGCCCGCCGGGCCACTGTGGGGTTTTGGACATGGACAGGGACCGGGATGGGGACAGAGATGGGGGACCGGGATGGGTCCGCTTCGCGGCGTGACCCGGGAGGCACCGAGCTGCCTCACCTTGCCGCACCTGCGAGGTGTTTGTGCTCTTGCGGGACAGTTGCCGCTCTTGTGTTTTAGGGTGAGTTTCCTCGATGTGCTCGGCGATATTCCCAGCCTTTACAGTTCAATAAAACCTCTGCTGTTTGTCTTCACTCGAAATCCCGCGCCGTGGCTGCCCCCTTTTCCCGGACAGCCCCGCAGCCCCTCCGCTATTTGCACAGAGAACCATAAAGCCGCAGCCCCAGCCCTGAAGCCCGGGCCCCAGCAGCGGCAGGCTCTGGGGGCGGTGACACCGCACGGCTCCCGCAGCACCCCTTTGTGCCTCGCGGTGCGGGCAGGGAGCTGCGGGTTCCGAGCGCTCCGTGCCGCTTGTTTTACGCGAGCGGGCGGCGTGAGAGGAGCGGACTTGTTAGCACGGGTCGAAGTTGGGATTGAGAACACAGAGCGCGGTGAGGGACGTGGCGGGATTCGGGAAAGCTCCCGAGGCGACGGTGCCCGACGGGGCGGTTCCGGTCCCTCGAGCCGGAGCCGGCCGGGCAGGAGGGCTCACACGTCGCTAATTGACCCAAATCGTTGCAATTACAGCGACGCGTGCCGCGGGCGCAAGCTCTCAGCGCTGTGTACTTGGAAAGCGGCCGCCGCCGTTCGCCCGCATCTCGGCGGCAGGCGGGGGCCGGTAGCTTCTGGGCCGGGGCAGCTCCCGTTCTTTCGTTCGTTCGTTCGTTCGTTCGTTCGTTCCCGGGGCTGGGCAGGGCGCCGCGCCCTCAACGAAGGCAGCGAAACCCTCTCTTCGTTTCTGGCGGGGAGCGCTCGTTCGAAGAACAGCCGCAGGGCACGGGTCCGCGCTGCCCGCTCCCGACAGTTTTAAATACAGAAACAGATTTATTTTGGAAAACCCGTACAAAGGCGCAGAGCCACGCACGCCGGCGAGGGTGCGGGGGTTGCTGAGCGGGCACACGGCGGAGGGGCCCGCGTGCGGCCACGTGCGTGCGGGGAGAGCCGCGACCGGGAGCTGGAAGAGGCAGGAGTCGGGAGGGGGAGCGGCGGGGCTGCGCTGTGCCCCGCTGTGAGGCTGCCGGCAGTCTTCCTTGACGGTACGCGGCCCCTTCGCCGTGTTACCGGCGTTAGCGGCAGCGGCCAGTGACATCTCCGAATGGAAGGATGAAAACGAGGGTGCGGTCTGCAGAGACATTATCCTTCCAAAATCACTGAGCTGCAGCTCAGGATGCCCTAAAGCCGCTTCTGGTTTGGTCTGGTTTTTCTTTTCTAACAGGCACAGTGCGAACGCGCAGTGCGATCCGAGCGGCGTTGGGAGCCGCGTGTCCGAGCGTCGGAGCTCACGGGCCGCCGCTCCGCTCGGAACGCAGCGGCGTGCGAATGGGAAGCGGCGATGCGGCGGCCCGCGGTGCCTGCCGGAGCCGGGGCTGCTCCCGCGGTGTGCTGCGGAACCCGTCCCGAGTCCAAGCGAGCCTTCGCCTCGGCTTCGCGACCCGGCCCAGGGATGGCGGAGCCGCGGCGCGGCCCTGGCGGCGAGGCTCAGCGCGGGGCTGCCGCCGAGGAGCCGAGCGAGAGCTCGGGGCCCATGTACAACCTCGCCGGGATAACCTGGACGGCGGCGGGGCGGAGCGGCGCGGCGCGGCGCGACCGGGCCTAGGCAGTGTGGCACGGCGCAGCTCGGGAGGGGCGGCCGCTCCCGCAGCAGGTGCTGCTCGTCCTGCCCGGCCGCAACAAGGGGCCGCGGGCGGGACGCAGCCGCGGGCGAGCAGCGCTGCGCCGGCGCCGGTGCCCGCGCGATGGCGCTGTGCGAAGGGGAAGGGGACGGCGCCGGGCCGGACCGAGCCGAGCCGAGCCCAGCGAGGGCAGCGGGACGGTCCGGACGCTGCCCCGGCCCCGGGAAGCGGCGCAGGGCTGGAGTCCCGGCTACCGAGAGGGGAGCCGAGAACCCCCGCGGGCCGCAGCCTCCCGTCCCTGCCCACACTACCCGGGGCCGTCCCGCCGCCTTCCCGCCGGCCGCGGCGGCCCGGGACCTCCGCGCTTCGAGGTAGCGCCCCGCGGGCCGGCGCTCCGAGCGCAGATGCACGGCGGCCGCGATGGTGCGGTGCCGAGCCGCCGTCAGGCTGCGGCTCCCCCGGACGCCGTGGTCTACGGGAGGCGCGGGGAGGACGGGGAGATCCCGAGAGGCGAGAAAAGTGCCCTCGGACGGCGGTCCGGGCGTCCCGCCGCGGGCAGCGCGGGCGGCTGTCGGGAGGAGCCGCGCGGGGCGAGCGTGGGCACGGCCCGGCCCGGCGGCGGCACTGCCTGCCGCCTCTGGAGCGGCGGCTAATGGGAAGCAAACCTTGCCGAGGTGGTGGTTCTGTTCGTTTGTTTTGTGCAGATTTTTTTTTTTTTTTAGTCCGGAAACTTCGTAACGCGGAGCGCGGGGCTCGGGGAGCTGACACTGCTCACGGCGCGGAGTGGGAGAGCAGACAGCTCCCGCACTGCAGTTCGTGTCAAAAGAGAAAAAGGTTACGGTTAGTAATCAAAAATCCACTTCTTATAGCGAGATCAGGGACAGACGAGAAACGGCGACGGGAAATGCCACCTTTTTTTTTTTTTTTTTTTTTTCCGGGGAAAATAATGGCAACGTGAAAATCATGCACAGGCGAGGGGAAAAAAAAAAAGAAAAAAAAAAAAAGCATTTGTAATTTGAAACAGAAAGAAAAAAATTTATTGGAAAAAACATATCAAAGAAGGCAGACACCTCGTACTCTAAAATCTATCTGAACTAATGTTAACGAAACGGGGTCTGCTGACCGGGACGCAGCGCTCAGTCCGGGTCCTCGCAGGTTCGACAACAAAACCCTTCGCTTCCGTGTCCACGTTTTCAAAGGCTTACGGCTGCCGGTTGCAAAGTTAAAGGAGAATTGTGCAGGGCCGCCCGGCGGGTAACCGCGCGGACACGTACCGGGCCGTGCCGGCACTGCGGGGCCCTGCGAGCGCGCGTGGCGAAGCGGGCAAAAACCAAAGGCCGCGTCGAGGTGCTGAGGGTTCGTTGAAAATAAAGCAATCGCCACATATATATTTAAGTGTATTTAATCGTATGTATTATTCAAATGCCCTTCTGACTAGTTTAATAATTTAGAATCGATAGTTTTCCTAAAAACTTTATGAAATATTTACACGCAATAAAACATTAATGGATTAACAAGGCGGCGAGCTCTGATCGGAGCTGTGCTGAAGTCCCGGGATCCGCACGGCTCTGCTGCTGGGAGAGAGCCCCGACGCCGTGTGAATGGAGATCCTCCGACGGCGGCGTTTATAAAATCGCTCATTAATGGACTTGGATTGAGTCCCTCCATCCATCCACATCATCAGATATAATAATAGTAACGAATCAGACAGGGAGATCCTGGCTAAAACGTTGGCATTTTTTTTTCCAGAAGTGTCGAAGTCCCAAATCCCCAATTCCGCCAACTTTGCGGCCATTGATCCGCGGGAGTTCGGAGTTCGACATCAAAGGTAAGAACAGAACGTTCTGCGATTATTCGATACTCAGGGAAAACGTAACTTCCCCGCGCGCCCCGCGGCACCGCGGGCCGAGATCGAAAAAAAAAACCCAAACAAAAAAAACCCAAACAAAAAGGGGTGGGGGTAGCTCGGGTTCTCGGGTTTTGCAAAAAGAAAAGCGGCACTTCTCCCAAATACGGGGCTGCTTCGCGAAGCGGGAGGATGGGCCCCGCAGGATGCCGAGTCCCGCTCCCGCAGCTTCGCTCCGTCCCGGCGTGGGGCAGAGACACTGCGGCGGTGCCCTGCCCTGCCCTGCCCTGCCCCGCACGGGGGGTACGGCCGCGAGTGCTCCAGCCGCGGTGGCGGAGCCGCTTTTCGGGGGCTGGGGCGGGAGTCGCGGGGCCGAGCGGTGTGTCTTACCCTGCCGCGGTCCGCCGCTTCTGTGGCATCGCTCCCGGCACCGCACCGGGACAGCTGAGCGCTCACCGGGGCCGTCCCCACCGCTCGGAGCCGAGCCCGGGGCGGCACGGCGGGGTCCGCTGGTGCTGATTTTTTTCCCCACCCCCCGCAGCCCCCTCTTTTTTTTTTTTCCTTTTTTTTTTTTTTTTTTTTTTGACCCTCCGGCGCCACCGTAAAAGGCGCAGCTCTTAAGGGGGCTCGGCGGGGACGGCGGCGTGGCGGGCGGCGCTCGCAAAGCGGAGAGCGGAGCGGCGGACGGGTGGGGGGAAGAGGTCAGCGGGCACCGGAGCCGTCTGCCGCTTTTCTCCCCCGGCCGTCCGCCCAAGCCCACCGGCGGCGACTTCCCCGCTCCACCTTAACGCGGTGCTCGTTCCTCCGGTGGCGGGCGGAGAGAGCTCGGGGCGCGGGGCTCCGGCGGCCCCGGTCCGGGCAGGGGGCGCTGCGAGCCCTCGGGGTGCGCCTGCGGGCACGGCCCCGCCGGGCAGCGCCGCACCTTGCACCGGGCACGCACCGCGCCCCGCCGGAGCCCCGCCCGCTCATCCCCGCGCGTCTTGCGCTGCCCGCGGTTCCGCTGTTCAATAATTCAGTGGCGGCAGCAGCCGCTCCCGGCCGCCTCTCACCTCCTACCGGCCCCGCCATCAATTATTCAGGGCTCGCTCGGTAACCGCCTGCAGCTGGGCGCCGGCGGGGCCCTACGTGGGCCAGGCCACCCTCTCCCGGCTCCTGGCAGAGGGGCGGCGGAGGCTGCGTGGGACCGAGCGTGCGCCGGGGCTGGATGCCGGTGGCGGCTTCGTTCCTGCCCGGTCGGTCCCCGCTCCTTAACTCCGGCTTATCCTCTTCTGTCTCTCTCTCTCTCTCTCTCTTTTTTTTTTTTTTTTCTTTCCTCTTTCTCCCCCTTTCTTCTCCCGACTCCTCCTCCACCCCTGCCCCTCGGCCCTCCCCCCGCCCCGCTGCCCGGTCCCCGCGCCCTCCTGCCCCGCTCGCCTCCCGGCACCCCATCCCGCCGCTCTGCCCTTTCCCCGCTCCCTCCTTCCCCCTGCCCGGCTCCGCTCCGTTCGCTGTCCCCGCGCGCGCCGCTCCATGCCCAGGCGCTCCGCTCCCCGCCAGGTGGGTCTCTGCCTCCCACCGGCGGCCGCGTCGCAGCCCGGGCCCGAGCGAGCCCCGCGGCGCGGTTTTTGCGGGGGGGCGGGCAGGGGGAGGGCTGTGGGGGCGAGGCGGGGTGGCGGTGTTTGGGATGCACAGCCCTGGGACGGCCGCGCCGCGCACACACACGGGCAGGCACACGCACACGCGCGCACACGCACCAAATCCGAACGCGAGGACAGCCCCGAGCGGGACTCGCTTCGCCTCGATGATTCAACGCCGCCGATAGTCGCTCCTCCGCTCGCCGCGGCGAGTCCCTCCCGCCGCTGCCGTCGCCGGCAGAGGAGGGAGAGATTGAAAGTGACACCGCGGGGTCGCCGCTTCCCGCGCCGCTCGGGAGCGGCTCTGCGGGGCGCCGCGCGCCTTCCGCCCTCGACACGCGCTGCGCCCAACGCGGGCGCGGATCCGCCTCTCTCAGCCCTCCGCTCCGCACCGCGGCGGCAGCCCCGCGCCTCCCCGCCCCGCGACCCCGCCCGCCCGCCCGCTCCGCTCCGTTCCGTCCGCCGCCCGGGACCCGCCGGGAGGGGGCTCCGGCCCCGCAGCCCGGGGAGAGGGGCGAGGAGGGGGCTAGGGGTGGGGGGGAGCGGGAGAAGGGAAGAAAGCGGCGTGCGTGGAGGAACCGAGAAAACTTTCCACCCTGGATTCTCTACTTTTGATCCATGGACAGAGCCCAACTCAGCCAACTTACAGCCAGGCTCTAAGCAGTAAGTACGGCGGCGGCTCCCGGCGGTCCGCGGCGGGCGGCACGGGGCGTGGGGGGGGGGGGGGCTGCTTCTCCCCTCCCCTGCTCCGCGACACCTGCCCGAGGGGGCTGCACCGGAGCCCGCCCGGCCCCGTCCCGCCGGGAGCCGCGGGGTCCCGAGTGGAGGCGGCAGCTGAAGCCCCCTCGTTTCTTTCGCCCTAGGTCCGTGCTCCTTCTACTGCGACCTGCCAGCGGGAGCCGCGTCCCCGAGCATGGAGCGGAGGAGCGAGAGCCCCTGCCTGCGGGACAGCCCCGACAGAGGCAGCGGCAGCCCCGATGTCAAAGGCCCCCCCCCCGGGAAGGTGGCCAGGCTGGAGCAGAACGGCAGCCCCATGGGCACACGCGGGAGGCCCAACGGCGCCGTCACCAAGCCTGTGGGAGGTATAACCGCGCTGCGCGGCGCGGGAGTGCGGGCGGTCGTGCGGGAAAGTCTCGGCCCGGCCGCGCAGCGCCTGGCTCCGCTCCGAGACCCGGGAAGCGGCGGCCGGGCCCGAGCGGGGCGGGAGGCTCCGGGAGCGGCTCTGCGCGACGGGCACGCGGCGCTCGCGGCCGGGAGAGCCCTGGTGCTGCCGGCAGCGCTCGGCGGAGTGGAAAGGGGACGGGGACGCACGTGCGAGGGTCGGATCTGTCAGCAAAACTCTCAGTTCCGCAGCGGTCCCGCGGTTCTCCGCGGTGCCTAACTTTCATACTTCGCTGTCTCGCCGCTGGTCGATTTCGCGTTCGGAGCGTGCTTAGGGCAAGTCTGAGTAACACACGTGGTTGCTTTGCTTTCTTTTTTTCCAAGCAGCCCAACTCTCTAAAATGCCCCCCTTTTCCGGGCGACCTCTGATGCCGATTTCATCCGGCGTAGCCTTGTTTGGAAAATCGTATCGAAACGTCCCGAAGTTAGCCGTGTGCTACGAGGCGGGCGGTCCACTCGTAGCTTTACCTTTCTTCTAAAGCTTCTCTCCGTATTTGTATTTAGAACCGTGCGGAGAGGGAATACACAAACGCGGTTGTTTATACACAAAGAGTTTGTGTAAAATGACATTGTGAGAGATACTTCGTGCTGGCCGTCACATGACTCCCTGCTACGTGAGATTTATTTAGCGATTTTCCATTAGATGCTGATTTAGACCTCTTTGGCTCAATAGGCGAGCTAATTGCTGAGGTTTGCTAAGGGGCTGCAGATCTTACTTTCTTTTATTTTAGATAAGTAGGACTCATTTCTGTACCTAATGAAGGGTAAGAGACCTCTCCGGTTTTCTCTGTTTCTTGGATCACTGTGTGTCTGCTTTTAAACCTCTTAACTATTTTCTTTAACGTACGAATTGATGGCAAAATAATTATTGAATAGTTATAAAAATCAACGAGTTAATCATATACAAAATGCTGAAGTAGTAACGTGTGGAGTTTTGGATGCTTTTGGGAGACAGAGGAATTACTGCTGCTTGATTTTCCAGGGAATTTTAGAGCTGAATCTTTTTGCTCATGGGCCTGATTGAAGTACACTTTCCTTGAAAGTTCTTAAATGTTTTGGAATACATATGCCATTTTCTAATTGCTGCTGTGTCTGCTAAGAAATTCTCAGGGTTTTGGGATGATATTGGTGGCTCAGATCGAATCTGGCCTGTTGGTTTAGGGAAGATTTCTCACACAACAAAGACTCATTTCTCAAAGCCAACTTTTAAGAGCTTGCATTTTCATTCATTACTCTTTGGCTCATTTCTAATGTTGATTTAGAGTGGAGCGTGCAAGTGTGGGGCAGTAGGTAAGGCATGAGAAAATGTTTTTCTTCACTGGTGTTTTTTAAACAGTCGGAATCCCTTTAGTTTTAAGCAATTCATAATAAAGTTTATTCATTACTCCGTATCGATACTGAAAGCAAGAAGAAAATTATTCCGGTCTGAATTCTTACCTAGGTTCTATAATACTCAATACTAAATTAGTTAAGGCAGATTTCTTTAATAAGATAATGGTGCTGTTTAAAATTGATTTCATTTTTTTTTCCTCTCCTGGAAATGCTCTCAGGATAAATCGACATAGCTAATTTCCAGATATTTTTCCTCTGCTCTTTTTCAAGTTTGATCTCTAAGAACCCGTGTGACCAGGTGATCTCTTTCTGGATGCATGTCACACTGCTTCAGTGTGTCTGGAAGACTGCATCTTTGCAGTGAATGCTGCTGCGTTCATAATTCTGTTTTCCTGTCGAATTGTGAAATGCAGCTGTAGGCATTAGCAGAAGGACTTTTAATCTGCTGACAAATTAGTATCAAACTTCAAACAAATATTGATAAAGGCAGTTTTAGTGCTGTACCTGCTTCTGATAAAAAGAGAACTACTGAAGGATGTAGTGAAATGACATCCAGGGCTTTGATTGTCAATCTTTCAGTTTGTTCTTACATTTCAGTCTCAAAATAGGTGCTAAAATTAACGGAACGTGAACTTCAGGGAAAAAAATGGGAAATGCTTTACTGAAGCTAGAGACCATTTTAGTTTGGATTTTGTTTTTTGTTTTACTCTGTAAAGTGTATCAGACAGATACTAACAGTTCTTTTGGGCCTTGGATATATGTAAATGCTGGTGCTCCTTCCTCCCTGTCAAGTGTTCTGTTGGCCTGATACTGTGTGTTTCTGAGCAAAATCCCTGAGAACAGAAAAATAAGCTCTGACTGGTGCTCTGATGAGAACGATGACCTTTGGTAACAAGTTTTATAGTCACAGTTACGTTTGCTACCATTTTCTTTTTACGGGGACTTCCTTAGAAATAGGGAAATATTATATTGCTGAAGGTATGTGTGTCTTTTCCTCGAGGTTTATGAGTGGAGAAGCATATAGAAATCAGGTTTTGTAGTGCAGGCAGAAGAGCAGTTGTTCTCATGAACAATTTTGTCTTTGTGACTCTGCTTTTTTTTTTCTTTTTTTTTTTCTTCCTGTTCCTAAACTGAAGGTACTTAATTCAGAGGCCATTATACAGCTGTAATAAACTAACAAAGGTCAGAAAAAAGATAAACTGGCTCTTAAAGGCTGCGGTTAATAGGGGCTTTAGAAGTTCCGGTCCTGCTTACGATATTGTTAGTGTCAGTCCGACGTGTTAGAGTCCAGTTCTTGTTTGCCCTGACTAGCCCAGTGCTCTGTAAAACGTTTCAGCCGTTATCCAGCTTGTCTGTTCTCTAACTCGTATTCAAGAAAGCGCAAGTGCGCAGATGCTCAGGAGAGGCAGATTTATTAAGGTCCCTGGGAAGACAACAACAAAAAGGACTAATATTGCTTTAAAAAACATACGAAGCCTGGGAGAGAGTTTAGAGTAAGTAAGAGCACCGTGGTGTTGACAGCTTTATGTCTCTGTTGGGTAACATTCACTTACTAGAATTGGCGTCTCCTTGCAGTTAGTAATTCACTCCATAAGGACTTATGGAAAAAAAAAATCATTAATGGCTAAGAAACTTATATTTGCAAAATTGTTGACCACAATACACAAACCTGTTCGTGTGTAAGTGGATGTGCATGCGCGTCGATGCGTGTTTGTTAGGAAGAGCCTAGAAAGTGAGCGCCTGCAGCCTGTGAGAGCAACTTACAGTGCCAGGGTACGGGCAGAGCTGGTATGAGATTTGGTTTGCCGAAGTACAGACGTAGAACCAACATGCTGCCAAGGAATGCGTCCAGGTTTGAGGTAGGAAATGAGTGCAAAAAAATTGTCGTTGAGATAATTTTGATGCGGGTTGATAGTAATACATTGTGATTCACTTAACTGTTACAATAGGTGATTTAATTTACAAAATATTACAGGAGAAAAAGCTCACAGACAGTTCAGACTAAATGTTGTGATCGGGATGTTGATCTGCGGCATAATTCCCGTGCGCATGTGGAGCTGGGTGCATGGGTAGGATGGATGGCGGCTCTCGCTGAGGTAAACCCCTGGAGGCTCTGCTGTGTCAGAGCTACGTCCGCTCAGGTACAGCGAGAAATCCGTTCCGATACCTCTCTGGGGCAACAGATGTGCTGACCAACGATGGTTAAAGAGTTGTTTGTCAAAATACGTTCTATTTCTGCACAAATGTCGTAGGATCTTTGCTGTCTTCTATATCTCTTACACGGATTTAACATACTTTAATGGAGTGCAAAACTCACTTATGTGTGGCTGGAAGAGTAGGGCTTGCTCAGCTCTGCTGTTCTGCTCTGAGCAGTCAGGTGGCATTAAGCTCTCAATGGGATCCTGAACGGAGCAAGGAAGCATGTTCCAGTTGTCCTTACAAATGGAGCAAAGGGGTAGGTTAAGTTTCAGATGGTCTTCCTACCTAGATGAGGGATATCTCCTTGCTGCCGGAAGGAAGCATGTAGCTATTTGGAGAACTGAATGTTTCGAGGTAACAGAAGCGTGAGAGCTGCAGATCCTTGTTAGTTCTGGAACCAGCAGTGCAAGCCTGTATTTTCTGTTGCAGAATAGTTGGAAAATGTTGCCTTTTGTTTCGGTATGATTCACTAGGAATTACGAGGAAATGTAAATGCGTTTCTAATATGTAACAAGGGAGAGACTTTTAGTTTAATGTGTAGCTTAAGAAAAGCAAGGCAGTGATTTCTTTTCAGTGACTGATGCTGAGAAATGGATTTCTGATCTTCTTGCCGATCTCCCCCTCCTTTTCCAATCAGCTTATGTCGCATAAACAGGATAAACAGAACAGTCACTCCTGGAGAGTCATGTAGTGTATCAGCTGTATTTCTGCTGAGGTAGAAAAATAGCCTCTCTTTATGTGTTTTCAGTAGTTGGCCTGTTATTAAAATAAAGACACGGTCGGTTAAAGCATATGTGCAATTGAACATATGCATTAAACAGAATATAGGGTACCCACCCATTCGGTGACCTAGGCATAATTTGATGTTTAGAGTAATTTTGGAACTCTAAGTTGCATCTGCAGAAAGCCACTGGCAATTTTGAATTCTAGATTTAAGATTAGCTGTAGCAAGATTGTATTTTTTCCCACAACAGTTCCTAAGTATTTAGCGTCATCTCCCTGCTTCCTCCCCACCCCAGACACAGCCACATCAGTTAGCTAGATGCATTGTCCTCGTCATGAGCCCAAGGAAAGAAAAAACAACTATCTTTGAAGAAGTCACCGTTAATTCTTTCTCCCCTCCCTGTGTACGTTGTGTTCTGCCTTTCCTTTGTGTCCCTGGGATGGTCAGAGTAGATCCTTTGTCTGTTATTTATAGGGCACTCGTTTGAAAACTCTTGCCAGAGCGATTCTGCCAGTGACTGCCCAGGATTCTCTTTCTGTCTGAGGAAGATGGCAAAATTATACAAGGATCTACCAAGACTCCAGTGAGGAAACGTACTTTTGAGAAATTAAGTTGCAATATCTTTTTCTCTCAGAATTTATACTAGGTATTTGAACATCAAAGGAAGAAAAACAGTTTTAAACTTTTACTGTTAAAAATAAATGCTTACAGGTGAAGCTTAGAGATTCCTTTCCTTTCCTAAATACTGAAGTTTTGGGAGCCTTTATGTTCTATTTAATTTTTTTTTCTTTCACTGCACTGAATATTTTGTCTAGATTAAAAATGGAAAAAGCCCAGAATTGTGTATTTGTAATCAAATTGTCATTTCAACAGACTACAGTCACCCTTGCAGTTTCTAGCTTGTAGAACGGGCTTTCAGATGGTACCAGGTCATACCTTAAAATATCTTAAAAAGCGTTTGTGTTTAATGCTCCTCATGGAGGTGCTAACCTGAATAGTTATATGGTTACTTTTCATTATTGCTGTTATCCTTAAGGCTGCCTGGAACGGGGAGTAAAGAGGCCACAATAGAGATTTGGAGCTGAAGTAAGCTGCCTGGACCAGTCAGATTTTTGTCACTCACAGGGGCACAGAAGGTGGTAATACGATGGCATCCACGGTGGTGAGAGCTGAGGACAGCTTTACTGCAGGCATGTATTTATATTCACCAAACAGATGTGTGACCTGTTTAGGAGAACTCTTTTTTTTGTGTGTGTGTGATTGAGCAGTCCCCAACCCGCTTTTAAGTCCTATTTTTATACCTCTTAAAATAGCTGAAAATCTCTAAATCTTAGGAAGATTTTTTTTTTCTGAATCCCAAATTGCAAAGCGTAGATAAGTTAGGCCTTTAATTACCGTCCTTCATCGTAATCTAGTTAAATTAGTAAGTACTGCTGTGTTTTAGGATTAAAGGGCCAGTTGTCCAAGGTATGAAGCATTGCTGACTCCCTTTGAATTAACAGGTCAGGATTTGTTCAAGGTAACCCGTGCCTGCTGCTGGCTCTGGTGCTGCCGACCCAGCATAGGCTTCCCGGAAGCACACGGGGTTTCGGGCCAGCCCAGCGTGCCAAACGAGGGATCGGGGCCCCATCTACCTCTGGAAAATTGTCCTGTGGGAATTGGTTCCTCCTGCATCAAGTGTGCTGGGTCATGGATGTTGATCCGCATGGTGACATGTGTCACGAGCACAGGTTTAAGGAGCAGGTACAACAGACAAAAGGCACATGAGCAGCTGATGGCTTTTGAGAAATATTTCCTAGCCTCTAGCCATACTAAGCAAAAATTGCCCCAGCAAGCTTAGCACTTGTTGCAGAACACTCATCAGCGACATACCTGCTCTTTGGTTACGTACAAATCAGGTAAAACTGACGAGTGGTATGGAGCACAGAAAACAGGCTTTGCCATTTAATTCGGGAGGAGCCGTTAGCCCGTCTCTGTGAGGTTGTTGTGGCCATTCACAGCGAACTGACGGCTTTGATGTGCTCCGTGCTCTCTGCCTGCCAGTGATGCTGTCGATGCTGTTGCAGTTGTACCATTGTTTTGTTTCTGAGTTCCACGTACAGAAGCACGTTTTGCAGCTGCTACGTGTACTTCGTCTCCCACCTTCATTTGCTTTGATCCAAGTGTTAGTATGGGGAAAAGATTTCATTCCGTATTTCTAAGTTCTTGCTTTTGTTTTATGCTTTAAAAAAATGTAAACTAACATTTTAAGTATTTTTGTTGTTATTTTTTCTTTTTAAATACCTGTAAGAGCTCTGCTGATAGCACCTGAAGATTTAAAAATATACCGAGATTTCAGCATTCCACTGTTAGCAGTTATTTATATTCAAGGCTGCTGACATTGTGAAACCCTTATAAACAATATTTGAAAGTTGTGGGTTTTTTTTTTTAAATGTAATTTTCACTCTGATTTTTAAAGATGTGAACACTGATGTTGCTAATGTCAGAGGACTTATTTAAAACCTTTCAGGAGTCTTTTCTGCTTGGAATAAGACCACAAATAATTAACAGGGTAGCTTAGAAGGCTGAGCAAGGGCCCTGCACTGCTAGTATTGTAATCCTATTGCCAAGGCAGAGACTGTGTGTCTGAACTGAAGATACGTTTTAAATTCTCCATCGAATGCTAAGCGCAGAGACGGTAGGAGAAAAGATAGGACTGTTATAATTTGTATTAGCTTTACAGCTAAGGGGACAGGAGGAACTTGAGAAAAGAATCAGGTAGTTCTAAATAAGAGTTTAAGGATATGACTTGTTTTCTATGTACAACATTTCCTGCCTGATAGTTTAAACCTTGTCAGTAATTTTGCTTTACCCGATGTCCTTGTATCAGTCGGGCATGCAATATTAAGCAGATAGGCATGCAATATTAAGCAGTCTAACTGTGTGTTGTTAGTAGCAATGCCAGCAAGGTAAAAAGGCTCAAAAAAGCCTAAATGAAAATAACCTGTCAGACTGCTTTATATGAAACTGAGGCATCTCGTGAAATAACCGTACACCCACTGCGTTTCCACAGCTCGGGAGGAATGTCTCCCACTGAAATACGCTCCCCTCTTATCTGATGTTTCCCAAAAACACACAATGAGGTGGAAAGATGCTGTTGTACCTTTTCAAAAGTGCAGAATCTGACAAGAAATGTCCAATGAGGGAGCTTTTCTTGTATCCAAACCATGATTTGTATCAATGCAGACAGCCGCAGGGTTACCTTGTTTCTGTCTCTTTTTAAGCTGTCCTATTGCAACTTGTATTTTGTTGAGACTCCTCAGGGTTAGTCTGCCTTTACTTATGTATCTCTGGCACTTCGCTCTCTAGAAGTTGCTGACTTCGTGTACACTTGGACTGAAACCCCAGATAAGTGGGGAAACTTAAATATAACTATTTACCATCCTAGTAATCTCTACTCAGGGAGAGTGTTTTGTCATAAATTTTGCTGACAGACACATACTGGAAATGAGGCTCGTCATTTTCGAAACTATAACCAAGCTATTTTTCCAGAGTAATATAAATTCATATTTTGAGCATATTTTGGTTTATATGCATTTCCATTATTTATATATTAAAATTAGATGTGCACAATTTCCGATCTTATTATTTTGAGTGGTTATTAAGAAATGTAGTTATAAATTATGAGTTATACAATACTTCAAAGTAAAAGGTGATTTTCATAATGTCTTTTCCCAACTTACAAATAACTTTTTTGCCATAATACAAACATGCTAGCAGAGCAACATGATAGATGTCTCTTTAAGTATCGTAGTAAAAGAAAATGACTTGTATTCTGAGGCTGTGGATAGTTTATGTTGTTTTGGACCCATTTCCCAAGCAGTGATCGAAAACAGATTACAATAACAATTATACAGTCAGAAGATGCAATATCCATTTCTGCTTTAATTGAGTGAAAGAATAATAAAAACATCATTAAGAAAAATGAGGTGGACCTGTCATACACTCTACCAATTTTTAGACTTGGAGAAAATGCCGAGTAACAGAAGTATGGGCTTTTTTTTTTTTTTTTTTCCTCTCTTTTTTAAGATGAGTTTGTAGCTCAAGCTCTGGCTGGTAGACTTCATGCAAGCTGCTGTGAGCGAGGGTGCAGTAAGTAGGCTTGCTGATTGGCTGCTTTCCTTGGACATTATCTGAGAGCCTGGGTTTGGTTTAACAAAGGTAATGCTTCTGTCATTGCTTTGACCCTTTCTAATTATATGAATATTATCATGGCATCATACTGCCCTGCCAAATAGATGGTCTCAGAGAGTGCAGTGGAGAGGACGAGAGTAGTAAAAAGACGTCCCCTTCAGAATAAAGTGCTGTGCTGCTTTGTGGAAAAAGGAGAATTTTGTTTGTTTGTTTTGTTTGTTTTTTTCCTGTAGGTGCTTTTATTTATTTATTTATTTTCCCTCACCTAACTGAAGCTGGTTTCCAATAGAAGTACTGGGTCTCTTAAACCATCACCAGCTGAGACAGGTTCTTGAGTGACCCTTTGGCTACCCCAGTGTCTGAGGCTGCAGCCATGCACAAGTTTAGGCCCTGTGCCAGGCAGCGTGTGCAGCTGTGCTGCCCTTGAGATAGGACCCACGGGTAGTTGAAGGCCCAAGGCTTAGGGAACCTGGCTCACTGTTTTCTACAAAGCTGAATGCCAGAGCTCTGAGCCCAGTGTCCATTCAGCTGTATACTACGTGTGGAAAGAGATCCTCACTGAAGCAACCTTGTCTGTACTCGTGCTCCATGCAGCTTTGTAAATCAGCATTTGGAGTGGCATCCGGAAGTGATCTGGGAGCCAACTCAGCCTTTGGAGAGCAGATGTAATCTGCTCCCTTTGGCTGACACCTCCAAGCAAGCACTTGTGTTTGCACCAGCAGGAGTATCTGGTTCTCTGGTGTAGCTTAGCATACACACTGTTGTAGGAATTTAGCCTGCTGAGCCCCAAAAACTTGGATTGCTGGTTCTCAGCCAGTGAACCCACACATGGTAGATTGGCCTCACCAAGTCCTTTGCATTTCCTTCCCAAAATACAGCTTACTGGCTGAATAGAGTAACTGTACTGCGTACTTGAGCAAGGAGTAAATCTGTTGACTCCCATTCCTTGGCCTCATGACTTGTTGGTGAAGATGTTGTAGCTTTTAAAATCTGTTATACTGGCAGATAAAAGTAAATATTCCTGAAAGGAGAATCTTTTAAAGGAAGAGTTGTCAAATGTGTGGTATCTTATTTGTGAAAACCTGGAGTATTTCCCCCACAGCCCATTATCTTCACTTCTTGAAGAAGAAGGAATGTGGGGATGCCACTCAAAAAAAGTTCTCTCCACAGGACTGTGGGACATGGACTATGAAATACAATTTAAGGCTGAGCCCCAGATCCCGTTTTTGCTGTATGTAGCTTTAACATGAGCTATTGGTGTCTTTTAGACATGAGAGAATGAGGCAACGATTATAGATCCACTGAGCTTGTCTTACAGCAGAAGCATCCTGTAATAGACTTCAGGAGGGAGATGTAGCTGCAGTAAGCTATTCGTCTGGTAACATGAAGGAGAGTGATACTATTTCTTCTTGTGAGGGGTGGTTCACAGAGGAATGGATATGAAGGGGAAAAGAGAGTGCTAGTCAGTCCCAATGGAGATCCCACAGCAGGCCTGAGCGTGCTGTGAAGCTCTTCTCCAGAAATAAAACCTCAAATCAGCTCCCAGTGCTTTTCTGTTACATTCCAGGGGACTTATCCTGGTACCAGGAGACTAGTTAATAGAACCTTCGTTAAAATGCTTTTGCTCAAAGATTTTTTTTTTTTTAATTTTGCTTTAAAAATTATATAATATGGTGGCATCTGCTAGCACCACCAGTTAAGGGCTTATTAGTGGTTTCAGTTTTCAGGGTTTTAAAATGTTGGTCATTAAAATTAATTCTGGGTGGAACATGGCTTGGAAAGTCTTATCCCCCTTGACTTTTTGTTCTGTTTTGTTTTTTTAACATAGTTGAGAGAAAAACAAGAAAAAGCAGTCCCCAAACAAAACAAAACAAACAAACAAACAAAACAAACAAACAAACAAACAAAAAACCTTCCTGAACCCTGAACTTGTCTTTAAGGTGCGTAAACCAAAACCTTAAATTTATAGAAAATAAGTGGCTTGAGATGACTTTAAAAAAAGAAAAAGAAAAAAAAAAAGCCAACTTAATTTGAAAAGGTTTCCTTCACTGGTTTTGAGTGAAATCAGTCTATTTTCCATTAGTTCATATTATGAATTACTGCTGCAGGGTATTTTTTCTTATTTTTAAGTGGGAGACACATAGAAACAACTGAGCTGTTTTATTTAGGAAAAATGTAGCACTAGTGTCTTTGCCTTCGCCTTTCAACGTGGATTAGCAATACAGCGCATGGTTCTTGGTGAGCAGACAGGCCTGGTGCTGGCATAAGCACTTTTGTTAGTGTTCGGGGCTGGCTGGCAGGAACTTTCAGCTGGAACAACGGAGTGGTTGCCTGTGCCTTCTTCTGTCCTGAGCTCCTGTAAAACAGTGTCTTGATGTCTGCATTCTCCTTCGCTGCTCATTTTGGTGACCGAGCAGAGGGCTGGCAGTGCTTTCTTCTCCTGTTTAAATGCTTCTGCCTACTGACTGTCCTGCTGCAGCCTGCGTCAGAGAGACTGTGCTCAAAGCTCAAGCAGCCACTCTCCTTCTCTTAGACCCAAGCAGGGCTGCAGGTCAGGGCCAATGCTGAGTTACTGTAACTAGTTCAGCAGAGGCAGGTAGCTGCCAGGAGCAGCGGAGCCACTGTTAGCAAAGGGCCTCATCTCCCCTGAGTACCGATTCTGTTCTGTCCCAGGCACACAGCCGGAGAGGCTGTGCTAGAGGTAAATATTCCATATCCTCCATATCCCTCTTTATTTCTCTTCTCTCATTAGTCTAACACATGCTCTCAATACTGTTTTTTTTTTTTTTTTTTTTTTGAGAAATTTGAGTATTATCAAATCAACTTACCAGTTTCATAATATCTTTCTGTGGTGGGAGAGTGGCCTGGAATATTTTGTGTTAAACAGTAAAGCTGCTATTTCAGCTCGGAGCAGGATTCTTTGGCTAGTTAAGCTGTCAGAAGCAGGGGACATCTGCAGAGATGTTGGTGACTTCTTTATAAAATTTCCTGAGAGCTGGGGTAGTCGTGATGGTTGGGTGACTGAAGCCACAGAAAGGACTGGAAGCTGAAGAAGGATGTAAATAATATCTTGTGGTTTGCATTCACCATTGGCTAAAATATAATATGTAGCAATGCATTTCCTGCCTACAGATTTATTGAATATTTAAGGCCAGAAAAAATAACAGAGGAGGAGGAGAAAGATATTGTCCTTTGTTTATTTCCTCTGGCCCTCCTCAGGAGAAAAATTCTCCAATGTAATATTATTTAACATTATTTTTTTATTTGTTTGTTTCTTTGACAAACATTGTATTAAAATCATCTGTGGACTGAGTTCTTCCTTACCAAATTGCATCCTGGAACAAATTATTTGCAACAGACTTATAAACCCTCAAAGAGTAGGAGTTTAACAGCATCACATTACTGCTTGTGTACAAAATCAGATATCTCGTGTTTTGTCTAGAACACACTGGAGAGCAGAGGATTAGCGAAAAGTAAGGTTCTTTTTTTCTAAACAAAACTCCCTTCTTATTATAACGAGATACTTGGCACTTTGTTTTGTTTTGTATAGGAATATACATCTGTGAAGATGCTGGTGCAGTCTCTGGTATTTGACATGCAGGTTTCCCACTGGCCTGCTGTCAGTGTGCTCACTGAGTTTTCTTCCCGTGTTTCCAAGTAGTTAGTGGCACACAACTGCAAAGTAACTCCTCCAGTCCCCAGTAAGAAAGATTTACAGTGGAAGAATTCCCAGCCTCACAATGACACTGTTGTAAGTTGGTGCTTGATACGCAGAAGGATGAAATATGGTCCATTTACCCAAACCGTGCATTTATTGTAATTGAAGTGCCAACAGCATATATTTTGTCCGAGTTTTTTTATATTTAAAAATTATGGAGTAGTTTGAAAGTGAGCCTTAATGGACGCGATTGACTCTTGTGTGAGTTCCATCTCATCTACCTTTTTGCTGAACTGCATGGACACAGGCTGTATGCGAGATCTGCTTCAAGCCTGATCCTTCCTAAGTGTGAACATTCATATGTGCATGTGGGAATGGCACAGACGTGCCTACTCAGCCTGTCAGCGTGCATCCTGTATCTGCAGGCCTTATTTGGACTCTGCAGGATTTTCTGGGTTACATCTCACGTTGCCACCAGTGAGAGCTGTGCTGTGATTTAAATAAAAGTGGTGTTGAGATCAGAACGACATAACTGCTTTTTCAAATACTTTTTGGTTTCCTTTCTCTAAGGAAAAAAAAAAAAGAAAAAGGAATGCAGTTGATCTTTTCTCATTATAACTATTTCTTCTCTCATTATATGTTTGTCGTCTAGTCAAGCCTTGAATAGATACCTCCTGTTTTTTGATGTAGACACTAGATTTTCATCTGTGTAAGCTTGCAGACCCTGATCCCTGTTTTGAAGAAGTGGCACCCTGAAGCTTCCTTGTTTTTCTTTTTTTTTTTTCTTGTTGATGGTGCTCAGTTCTTCAGAATAGAAGCAGTAATAATGGAAATATTTACGTTGTACTTGGATGTGGGGTGGACATCTTTCGTACAGAAATGGAGGTATTTCTGAATAACCAAAAACTGTCAAACTCATCTGTTTTCTGCCTTTTCTATTAGAGGTGCAGGATGGTGGGAGAATAACTGCCAAGGCTTTCCTGTGTCGGGTGGATACCGATTTCTCTTTTTAAAGCAGTTGTCTCAATTTAGGTTCATTTTTCAAATTTGTTTAGAAGAAAGGGAAAGAGAGCTGTGTACTGAATCAGTATATTTAAGGTCAGCTCTATAACAGTGCAAACAGATATAAATAAATGGACTGTTTTCCCGCCTCTGCGTTTGCTGAATTGAGTGTTCTCGCCTGAAGAAAAAACAGTAGCAGATTAGGTTAGGGGACTTCTGTAGTTTGATTGCTTCCTGTGGTTACTGTCAGTTGTGTAAGCATGTTTTATTGTTAAATGTGTGGAATCTTCACCCAGATAATTTCCTCAAGATGACCCATGCTTTAGTAGCAGAGCCACAGAGTCTCTGTTTCAGGGAAGGACTCTCATATGTGGAAGCCCAGCTGAGGTTGCTAGTGTAATTTAGTGTTTTGAAGGCATTCAGGACCGAGTCTCATTGTATGTAGATCAAGAGCAAACTTAAAATGTATTGTGTGGTCGGAGGTGGGGAACAACCCGCTTTAAGCACGTAGATGAATTTTTTTTTTGTCATCTTAGCGTCCTTTAGAATTTTTATTTTTAATTTTTGACACTGGTATTGAAAGTACGTATGTACATAAATATTTGTGTGTGCTGCTTGCTTTTTCCTAGGATTGATTTTTTATTTTTTCTTCCCCGATTGAAATGATTAGCTTAGAGAATGACCCATGGTACAGTCTCTGCAAGGGAAATGTTTTCTGCATACAGTAATGAAGAGTTTTCAGTAGTTTATGAATTTTTGAATAAATGTCCTGGTTTCCCAACCATATAAGTATGCTTTGTCTTGGAGAGAGATTGCTCTGTGTGTGTGTCTCTGTTCTGTTTAAAAAAACAAACAACAATCAAAAACCCCGAGCACAACGGCAACAACAAAAACTTTATTTTCCACTTTCTTCATTTGATAAAAATCTCTCCACTGTAGAATGATTTCCTTTGGGTTTGACACCACCATTTGATCTCAGTTTTTAATAATTTTGGTGGGTTTCACTCCCAGAAGAAAACATGCTTGTGCTATGAAGTATTCCCACTAGAAATCTGGGAAGTCTTAAAACCTCATGTTACTCAGGGCTAGGAACTGGCTTCTTTATTAATTCTCCGCTAGACAACCCCTGTACAGTAAATCTTTCCATAACACCATGCTGTTGAAATTAATCAAGCTGATGTTTGGAAATTGTTCAAATTAGATTAAATTAAATAACACCTAGATGGAGCTCAAAACTTGTGCTGATGGAAAGAGATTTTAATCTAAAAAGACACAAATTTTATTGGCACCTCTTCTTATTGGTTGATCTCCATATTATGCTTATTAGGATGAGCAAGGACTGCTTCCGATTTAATGGGCGTTAGAGGTGGGTGGCTGTAACAATTTAACCTCCCCTGCAGCTTTTCCACAGCCTTTTCTCCTTTGGTTTAGGTGCCAAACCTGGGGTGGTCATGTGGAAGTTGGTGATGTGTAGAAGTTTGACTGCTGGTAGAGTCACCTTTATTTCTCACTCTGAAGCATGCACTGGATATTATTTGAAAATGAACAACAATAACAACAACCACAAAAAGTGCAGGGCTTCTTAAAGATCTTCCCTGTCTTGTCCTTTAGTTGGCTATCAGAAATAAATAGCTCGCACTTGCAAATATTGCAGCCAAAAATGCTTTTCCAGGGAGCTGATTGACTTCAGTTTGATAATATTTTTAACTGGCTTCAAGCTTTTGTTAAGTGAATATTTTGTGTGGTGGAGTGTCCCTATTTTTTGCTTCTGAGACAGCGTACCTGTTTCCTTTTTTCTTCATTTTTAGAATGAATTACTCTGGGGGAAAATAAAACTATAGAGTGAAACTAGCAAGTAGGAGAAAATGTCCATGCGGGCGCAGGTCTTTCTGGTGCATATTTAATTGTTTATTCATTTTCCTGCTGCTTTGACGAGTCTCAACAAAAAGAAATGCAATCAAAGCCCTCCCTGTACATCTCAAGTTCTCCACGAAAGCAAATGCAGAGCTTACCTCCTATTTCCAATGTGTTTTAAAAATATTTGGTATGCAGAAGTACGGATCACCACCAACCATTCTATTCTTCTGGAAATGCTTTGTCTGTGTTCTTTACCATGGAATACAGGGAATTCCTGTGTATAGGTGTTCTTCTAAAAGGCTTTATGCTTTTGCTTTATGTTCCTTTAGTACTTAATGCTATGTATATGGGGTCAGAGCACTGACAGCAGCACTGAAGAGCAGTTTCTGAGTCAGCTAAACGAAATAATATCAAGTGGAAAAAGTCTTTTGGATAATTTGTTATCATTATTGATGTCTTGTGTGCCATTCAGCATTGTGCTCCTCCTTTGAGAAAACAAAATGTTTTCTTTTTAGCCCTCAGATTACCCCTTGCTTTCTCCGTGTGTGAAAATCAGTGCCGTATGTTACCCGTGAGTTATACTGCATCATTCACTAGAGCATCTCTCTAAAGCTGGGAGAGCAAACAGACAAGAGTTTTGCTCAAAAGGGATCTCAGCTCTTTTTGTGCGTATGTGTGGAGATGGAGGATGACTAGCTCTGGCTGTTCAGGCACTAGAGAAAAGAGCTGAGGGCTTTCAGGATTTATGAGTTAGGCTTTTCTTACTGCATTCAAGGCTTCATTCTGGGTGCTTGGTCTCCTGCTCTCTTGAGTACTGCTGTAAGTTGTTCAGCTGGAATGATGATGAGGACAAACTGGCTTGTCTCCCTCTTCTTTAAAGGCCCTGGAGAGAGGTTCCATTTATGCACGTAGGAGCAAGACATCATGCATATTGGTGTGCAAAGAGTGCTGGTTTTAGCTGCAGGTGGTTTTTCATGTACTAGAAGTATGTTAATTTATATTCAGATAGTATCAGGAAACAGAGAAGTTCAAAGGCAATAAATCGATTTGAGATGTTATAGCTTAACTCTTTCCAGTGCAGAATAGAGGGCAGAGCAGATGGGGTTTCCTTGAGGTGAGGTCTACTTGGAAAGAAGTTGGGTGACTGCTGTTTTCTAGGAAAGCAAGATTGGATTTAAGACTCCACCCACAACAACGAGAGGCATCATAGCATGTTAGCAGTGGCAGATGTGGTAACCTGCCCTTTGCTCTCTGGTTTTGAGATACTAATGACAGCTTATCTTCAGTTATGCTGGGTCACTGAGCTTACAGGTATTTGTGCGAAAGCTGTTTCTGGAGCAGGGCTCCTGCAATCCTGGACGGTCCAAACGGGCCATTTAGAAAATAATCACAAGCAAGCTTCCCATGAGTCTGTCATGCCATCCATACAGTAGAGTTGTGACAGCAGCATTTCTACCATTTGAGGTCCTGTTTGCACTAAGACAGCAATTATGGGCATAAACTGTGTGGAGAATAGGTGCAGCTTCTGTGCTGAAACGGTGGAAAGGCAGTTCTGTGACTAGGAAAGCGTGCTGCAGGAGGGTAAAAGATGCTGCAGCATCCCTCTCATCAGTTTGCATTCACCCACTTATGCCATCTTGCCAAAATGTAATTTACACAACCAATATTGCAGCCTTAGCATTTGGCCAATTATCGTATTCTTTTGTTGAGACATTTATAGCCCCATCAAAAGTGCTGTGACAGACCATACGTTCCATGGAAAGGCATGTTTGTTGCTTACAGGGGTTAAATTTAATTTTAACTAGTTAAATGATTTATGGACAAACAATTCAGCTTTTAACCTTGGAAAGGAATAACAATTTTGTTGTCGACTTCAGTGGGAACAGAATCAGCTGCGCTCTGTCTTTTCAGTGAAGCATCCAGAGGTACTTTTCACTGTATGTTCCTGAGCGAGTGTGTTTAAATTTGTTTACTTGAACTTGCAAAATGCACTAGTTTATCTCAGAATCGGTGGTAAAGTGGGAACAGCATCAATATGATGCTGTAACCTACTTACCCATTACTAAAGGATGTGTTTTAAAACAGAGTGCTAAAATCTATGAACTGGGTATCCAGGCTTGTAGCTACTGCTGCTGCTCTGCAGTTAGAATGTCCAACTGGGAGCTGCTTCCTGCCACCTATGGCAGAAAATGATAAATGTGTGTCTAAAATACATTTTAAGTAAAACTCATGTCTGCAAATTCAAGCCAGGAGGATTCAAGTCCCTTAGCAGGTGTTACTGCTGTGACTGGGTCTATTTCAGGGCAGAGTGGCTGCTTTTGAAGAGATGTTTAACCACTGGTTTGCAGATATTAGAACTGCTGATAGATGATAGTAAAGTTAATTAACTGGCTTTGTGTAGGAAGAGAACCAAAATTTGGCTTCCTCCTCTCTTTCCCTTGAAGAAGTGCTCAGTCCAGGGATGCAGTGATCTGATCTGTAACTATCCTTTCATTAATATTTTCATAATAATTATTTTTGTATTTATTATGTACATGCAGTGGTCATATTTGTATCTGAAGAACAGGATTGAAAAGTAAACTAGTAAACTTTCCGGCGAGCCCTAAATACTTTGGGAATGGCTTAGATTTGTCTTTCTCTGAATATTTCATAGCTTATCTAGCGGCTAGCAAATTATGTGTATCTAATTAATAAATTTATGTTGCTGGAGGTAATGATTTTTTCCTTTGCCACGCACGGCATGGCCTATAGCAAGAGGTGGATACAGATGTTCCAGCTCAGTCAGTTTTCTGCGTTTTCTTTTTGTGCTTTTTCCTCCATGCTCAGACATGCAATACTGTAAGTATGTTCTGCAAATCAGCTTGTTTCTGGTCCGTCTGTGGTACTGGATCCCTTTAAGTTCAGGCCCCACAATTTATTACCAGAGATGAGTTGATCTCATTATCACAAAAGTAAATTTACAATAAAAGAGAATGAAATCGAATCCAGAACACTCTCTGAGTTTTTTTACTTCTGTGATTCACCCTCATTCTTGATACTCTTTCTAAGAGCTGTTCTCACTCTCTTCATACATTAAGAAGGGGAACACTGCTGTCTTCTTCAGGGCTGCCAGACCATAAGCTGCAAATCCACAAAATAATCATTTTCAGCAAAATCTATGCAATGATGTGTACTTTGCACAATGAGTAGGATGGCCGTGGTCTGGAGATCTGTGAATTAACCTGGTGAATCCAAGAAGTGCTTGTAGGACTAGCCCCAGATGATATTTCCATGGCATTCACTGTGTGGAGAGAAGCAGGAGAGTGGTGCTCACATGTCAGGTTTTCAGATGACTGAGTTTGGAGGAGCACTGACCTGCGAGAATAGGACATTCAAGGAACTGTAGAAAATTTCCTCAGTATTGAAAAAGTCTAAGTAAAAAAATGTCATTTGTCCTCATGCTGTTATTTTGTTCCTAAATTGTATTCTCTGGAGCTTTTAGTGTGGTTTGTAAATGAGTCAAGTGATGAGACTTCAGTATTTCCCTTGAAAAGAAAACAAAAGCTATCCCCTGGGGAAGAAAGGCTGATATCCATTTATGACGAGCCTTCTAGGAGGTGTTTTAATTTAAAGCTTTTATCAGACATGTATGACACATTTCTGGTTCCTCTCTCACAGACTTTCTTTTTTTCCATCTAGGGTTGATGATTCCAGTCTTTTGTGTGGTGGAGCAGTCGGATGCCTCTCTTGAATATGATAATCGAGAAGAGCATGCTGAGTTCGTTCTGGTTCGCAAAGATGTGCTCTTTAGCCAGCTGGTGGAGACAGCGCTCCTGGCTCTGGGGTATTCCCACAGCTCTGCGGCTCAGGCACAAGGTATGCAGTAAAGTTCTTTTCCCTCTTTTCCGTGCTGACAGAAGAGTGCACCTGAGGTTGTTCAGTGCAAGTAGAAAGCAAGAGAATCGGTGACAAATCTTGGAAGTGTTTTAATTGGTTGTATTGATTACTTAATCTTAAACTAGGTGTAGAGCAACACTTACCCTGTTAGCCTGCCTAGAAAGCATTAGCTACATGGTGCTGAAGTGTGAAATATGGTGATAATGATCAGTCAGTGTATTCATGACACATTTGTTTTGTATCTCAAGGCAGGTTGCTGCTTCCAGGAACTCAGCACAGAAAAGCTGGGTAGATCCTCTAGGTGTGGGGCTAGATGGTATCTGGTATTTCTCTTTGCATCAGGGCCATTTTGAGCAGCATGTTATAATGTTTTGTTTTTGAAACAGTGGATTGAATATAATAGGGTTATACGTACACATTCCCTTTATGGCCAATAGTCCTACTGCTAAATGTGCTGACTGGTTTCTGTTTCTGCTCATCTCTGATACTGCTGCGAAGAGCTTCGTAAATCTCTACCGGTCCTTCTCCAGAAGGAGCAAAATCTTAAAATTAACAAAGCTTTCCTCTCTGTACCCAAAATATCAGCATGAAACCTAAAATGCTATTAATGGGAGAGGCAGGCAGGAGTTGGGGGAGCGGGAAAAATCTTTCCGAAGTCAGTATCACGTTTCAAGAAACTTCTGTGCTGAGGAGATTATTTCATTGTTTTCTCTTTTGGATGAGAAGCCTGTAACTTTGTTTCATCCTCATGTCATCAGTAGGATCCCTGCAGTTTAGGGTAGTTTGACAGTAGCTTTGCCTAGGGATTTGGATTTTATCTGTTGGTTTTAGTCACTTTGTATAGCTGGGAATTTGAATGTGCTAACAGAGGGAGCAGTGGTGGTGCTGAATGAATGCAGGAGTTCCAGGCAGCGGTTAATAGCGCAGCACTCTTTGTACAAACTTCTCTTCAAGCGGGGTGATAATGATTCATTTCCTCTGTCAGCCTCTGCTTTGTGAGAGACTCACATCTGCTTACGGGCAGAGCCCGTGCACAGCTCTAATGTATTTATTTATTTACACAATACAGTAATAAAAGCTATATGAGAAGGTCGTTGTTTTGTTTTTTAGCAGGAAACATTTCATGTCGTTTTAGGGACACTTTTTTTTTCTTTCTTTTTTCCAATAAATGTAAAAGGTCAGTGTATCCCACTGTTTCCATCCTGGTGAGCCAGCTTCCTGTTTGACAGCACTATCCATCTCAGTTAACACAGTTGCTCAACGTGTTGTGAGCGAACATGTGGAACACACTGCATTCGGTGGCCAAGATTTCAATCTTGGCACTTATGAAGGGGAATGGGCTTTGCGGGAAACCTGCTCTGAGGAGGCATGCCACTCAGTGCAGTGATCCACACTGGCCGAGCATCTCACTGGGGGAACCTTGCATTTACAACAGCTCTGCTGTGAGAGCACCAAGGAGTAGAGACAGATTGAATCACAAAGGAAATTAGTCACTGTGCGAGGAGGAAACGGCCACTGCTTAAACTACCGACTTCAACGGGGAGCAGGTTCAGCTAGTAATCTGTCATTTGGTGTTGTGCTCAAATAACTCATCTATAAAATCAAAGTTGAACCTCTAATTGTTTCAATTAGTCTAAAAGAAAAGTCTTTGCCATTTATGTCTTTAACGGATTAATTACCTTTCACTAGAAAACATCAGGTGGTATAATATTTAGAAATGACAGAAATTACTTCAAAGATCTGTCAGGAATTAAATCTCTTCCTTCATCAGTGTATTTACCTTCTCACTGAAGGACCAGTTCTCTGAAGTCTGTTATAATTCCTGAGCAAATACTACAGGACGTGCTGGTTTTAACATACAAAACTGAAGCGTGCAGCACTTTCTGAAATGGCTCTGTTCTATGCTACTGTTGCAAGCAGAGAGATGAGGTCCAGGCAGAGAGAAAGTGCTGGGATAGGTATCTGAGACTGGCTAGTTTCGTGTGAAAAATTCTAGAGTGTTGGGCTATAATCTGTCTACCAGTGCTTACAGAAACATGCTGCTGAATTCTTGAATAAAGGACTTATTTGGGAGTTCTATTTTCTGTTAAGAAGAAGAGGAAAAAATGTAAGGCTATTTGCTCTGTTCATCCTGGTTATAGGAAGAGTCTGCTTCTGTTCCAGTAGTTGGGATTGATTTCATTTAGCAATATGCGTTGATAGACAGCCACTTAGTTCTTCTCTATGCTTTGTGGTCAGCTGAATTACAGGATCTGCATGAGAAGCTGAAGATCCTCAGGTGCGTTTCTCAAAATGGTGAAGCTTTGAGCCATTCAGAGCACTGAGTAGGTGTCCTCATGTCCTCTAGGACAAAATAAACACGAGCTTGTCAAAGCTTTGTTTTGTAACAGCTGCTTATGCAGTAACCTTAATCTAACGTGTCATAGTCAGCCTATTGAGTTAGAAAAATGTCTAACCTTTTCCTTTCTCTTTCTTGGGTTGCCTCTTGAGAGGAGTACCAGTGTTCAACTTCATCTCACGGGACACTTCTTGTGTTTGTGCGTTCTAAAGAACTGAGTCTCTGATGTCAGATAAAAGCTACCTGTGGGGGGAAAAATGGAGTTGTGGCAGGAGAGAGAACTGCTGTGCGATTTCACACTGCCTTCGCTGCAGTCCATCACAGCATTTGCACGGCCCTGCTGAGTCTCAAGCAGGCAGTGTGATTTGTGCGTAGGGCCCCATCTCATGTTGCCTGCTGTACTGCAGCCTGTGTGCCAGGAGGAAGATGTGACGTGGAGGGAAACGCATGTCCAAGGAGGCCCTGCTGTGGGCCTGCCCAGAGCTGCTGAGCTCCCCAGGGAGTTGAGGAGTCTAAGCATAAATATCTTGAAACGAGTACGTACTGGGGAATATACATTGAAGATAGCCCTATGCCTTGATGGAAGAGGCTTTTTATTCCGCCACAGTTTGGGCAGGACACCTTTATTACACAAACAGCTGGTTGCAAACATTTTTTATTAATGGTGGCAAGAGCAGAAACTTTTCCAGTGAGCGCTGCCCTCGTGAAACTTCCCTTTTCTGACAGGAGCTGTGAAAAGTCTTCTGGAACAGAATGGGAATTTGTTAACAGCTTGGCACTGGGGTGTGAAAGTTGGTGGTGTGAATGGCAACAAAGGTTTAATCAACATTTATGTATTTTTCTTTCATCACTTGAGTTTACACCTGACACTAGGGAACCTGCTACATGTGCCTTCCGGAGAGGAAAAGAGTCATGCTTTAAATGGGCACCTGTTCCATGTGTAATTTAAAAAATTGCATATTCCAGTGCCTTTTTGAAAGTTATTTTGTTATTATTATTTTTTGCTGTCGTTGTTGGGTGTAGTATTCTAAACGAGCTGTGCAGGAGGGGGAGCTGGTAGGGACTGAGTACTGAGACCGAAGCAGTATGAAGGTAGCTGCAATCTGAAGTACTTTGTGAGTGGTCTGAAGCTTTGGGTCCTGCTGTGAAAGCTGGCTCACTCCCTCTGTGGTGGGGAGGAAGAGCAGTGCTAGTCTGACACTTCTACCGATTTCTTAGAATCCATATGAAAAATAAAATAGTGTTTTCTCTTTCGAGTAGTTCTCTGCTAGCTGTTGTAAGCATACACAAAACTGGTGTGCATTGTCTACAGAGCCTCACAAAGCTGAATTGCCCGTCAGAGTAGACTTTGCCTTTAGCTCCATGGTTTTTCTGCTGGATATGTTGGCAGGGCAATGAGGTGCATGCTATGTGTTTGTGGGTAGCTTAAGTGAGGCACTGGCGTACGGGTTGTCTGGGATGCACATCTTGAATGTTGTTGCTCTGTGGTGTTAATGGCTGTGATCTGCTTCTCAAGAGCAAGCCTCAGGGAGGACTCCAACAGAAAGTTAATAGGAAAAGATCCCATGAAATATTCCCATCTGTGCTGCCTATGGGGCCACAGAAGTTTCCAAATGAATGTCAGGTGAAGGCAGAATGTACCAGCTGGGGGCTGTGTTGGAAGCTGATTTTGTATTTCCCTATCAAGAAAGGTACAGTAAAAATATATCAAAACCCTGGAAAACTTGTGCTGCTTACATCCAGCTAAGTTTGCTGCGATTGGGAAGATGAGATAAGTTGCTCTTTAATGCAGGTGTAACGTAGCAGTATGGGCAAGATGAGGGGAAACCTGGGTTCAAGTATTTCCTGTGCAATAAATTGCAAGGGTGCTATAATCCAGGACCTTCTGCCTCCTCATCCAAGTGCCCTGTGCCATTTGAATGTTTGGGCTGTGGCTTCCTTTTGTGTAATCAAACACCTCTTAGTCTAGGGTTTAATGAGAAGAGAAACCAGCCCAGCCCTCTTCAGGGCTCTGTTCACTGGAGCAGTCTCATTCTATCCTTAACAGCTCTTTATTTAGCAGTCCCATATTTCCCACCTTGCCAGGGGATGCTTCTTATGGGTAACCTTGTCTTTCTTCTTTCTGACTTTGCAGGTGAAATTGGGAAAGGCCCCAGTCTGATTACGTAGGAGTAGTAAGCATGTGAGGTATAACTCTAATTGACATCCTTCAGTAAACTCAGACATGGCATTTTGTGACAAATTTGTCTGGGATTGTTGAGCTGATGGAATTTCTTGCAGTGATACTCAGCTATTCAGATCAAAGTGAATTCTTGAACTGTGGATTGCTTGAGTTGTGTTCTTTGTCTTTCTCCCTGATGTTTAAAGAAAGTGGTCTGAGTACTGCTCAAATGTTTATTTATTTCCCTATATACAGATGCTTACCAGCAAATCGCTGTTTTGTCTACCCTACAAAACTTCACGACAACTGCAAGTGAAACTCAATTACGGGAACCTAGAGAGAAAGTCAGCCTTCAATTGAGAATGCTGAAAGCCTCTTCCTGCTTTGCTTTTCAGTAGGCATTACAGTGCACAGTGGACATAGGATTTGAAAGGCACTATTGTTAAAGGTTCAGCTTCTCATGCCGTTTCAAATGTAGCCCAAGTGTTCTCTCTAAATACCGCTTGGAACTGCTAAGAAATTTTAAGGTATTAAGGAGAGAGAGACTCATGCTGCTTATATTCATAGGGTTTACTTAGACTGTATTTTTTTGTGACAGAAAAGGAAATATTATGATATCATATTAAAATATATAATTAATGGAATCGATTTCATGTTTTATGCATAAGAAATATACATTTGTAATTTAGATCAATATTATAAGGACGTATGTTATTTCATACATGTAAGTGATACAGATATGTATTTCTGTGCGTATATAGAAACAGAAGATCAGAACCCGGTAATAGACAGCTGACTTTTCAGGTTGCCACCCTTCTTGTCCACCACAGCAAAAAGTGTGAACTACAGTTAATTGTCATTCTTTGATAAGCTCATGATGGAAGTTCTTAACTTTTCAGTAGTGGTCAAAGAACTGTCTCTTTCTTTTTTCTCCCGACCACCAGCGCAGTACTGATATGTACCATGTGGTATTGGCCTTCTGATCCCAATATGTTATTTACAGGATTCTTGTGATGGAACAAAACCTTCCACAAATAATAATCTATTTTTCTAGATGGCCAACATCTGGGTAATATAAGTAAATGGGTAATTTATTGGTGTTTGAACAGCTTAGAGGCAAGCACCCAAAGTCAGCCCTGACCAGCTCAGCACTTCTGATGCTGTGGTTTCTGCCTCGGTAGAGTCTGACTGGGAAGCAGGAAACAGGGACAGGGAGAGGAGACAGAGGGGACAGAATGAGCCTGGGCTGTCGCAGGAAAGTTCCCTACCTTTGTGTCCTGCCTGCCCCAGGCTTCTTTTGCCTGTGAAGGGTGTTCTAGGACAAGTACTTTGCAGTGTGTCTCATCTATGAGCTGGTGGCATCGGAGTGCCTGTAGTTTGTTTGTTCCGTGCTCACAAACAGTAAGCCTCAGACTGTGTTGCACATAGATAGGAACAGAGCGTTTAATGATTCCTCTCTTCCTTTGTTTTTGAGAAACACTGCTGAGGCCATAGCAGCAAATCCATACCTTTTGTTTTATGAGGGCTGTGGTCTGTTGTTGCTTCCCACTTGCTGCGTGCTGCAGGCTCAGTGTGAGGATAACTGGGCAGTGCTGGAGTTTCTTCATGTGTCACACTCTTCGAGGACATATTTTCATATGCTTTGCTAGTTTTATAAACCAGTAAAGAAATTCAGGGGAAATTGAGCCACAAACTTCTTTTTAAAAATGATTTGCATTTATTTATTTATTTGTTTGTTTGCCCTGTCACAGCAACCCTTACAACAATTTGGCATAAAATAAGAATTGCACTCTCCCTGAAAGGCCTGTGTGTACTCAATTAAAAACTCAGACCAGCTTTTAATAAATTCTGATTTTTCTTGGCCCCTTCCCAACCTCTCAGCTAAGCCCAAAAGCCCATGAACCACTGGTATTTTTGAGGAAAATTGGGAAACGATGTTTATTCATTCTAATTTAAAACAAAATAATTGTCTTTCTTGCATGAATCTGATAAAGTGCTCTATTTAAAACTGGGAATAAATTAGGTTAGCCTGGGTCTTTCCCCGTCAAGAGAAGGAAAATGAAGTGCATTTAGCAGCCAGGTAGCTAAAAAGCTAAATATATTTCAAACATTCCGTGGCATGTGAGGAGAGCAGAGCCTGGTGGTGCTTCACACAAGTTAAGGGAGATTTTTTAGTTCGTTTTTTCTTCTAAGATATTCTTGTTTGCTGTGATACTGCTACCCTTATCTAGTGCAGGGCCTGGAAAACACTTTAGCTCTGCGGCATGAAGAGGATGTTTTATGCACAGCTGCAAATTGCCTTGCTCCTGCGTTCTTGCGGACCTGGCTCCAGCTGCTGCTTTCCATGTCCAGGCAGGGGCAGGTCTCGTGCCCTGCATGCACTTTTACTCTCTCTGTAGGGTCACTTCCAAGTTGCTTACCACCATGTATAAATATTGTGGAAGGGATATCCGACTTTGGTCATTCTGGCCCTACCCACAATGTAAATGAACTCAATCATACATAGCTGTCTTTACATTTGCATCTTTCTTGCCTGTAGAATTTTATATAGGCGCAGTCTGTCCTCCTGTATTGTTTGTCTCCCAGAGCCTATAGGAGATGGCTAAATGTACAGCATGGAAAATGATAAGCAGAAGATGGTTCTGTTAGTGGCCTTTTTCCAGCCTTGTCACTAGGAACTCATTCCTATTAGGATGATTAAGGCTCCAATTAATGCTCACACTCCAGCTTGGGCTGAGCGAAGCAGGTGTATATGCCGTCCTCTGTCCACTGAGCTGCTTGGCTGTTTGCAGTAAGGCTCTCTTCCTTTCCCTACTGCAGGGCTTACACACGATTCCTTGTGCTCTTTCTGTCCGTTAGTGACTGCCTTTGCTTTATCCAGGGGAAAAAAAACAAACAAATTCTAGGATGAAGTAGCTGACAATTAATAAAGCTGTAGTAATACTGGGATCTGGGGTCTGTATTTTAATCTGTTTTCACTCCCCATTTGTGTATGTGCAGCATTTAAACTTCACCTGTCTGTTTCCTCAGTCACCAATAAAAAGTTAAATTCAAACAAGGAAGCTAGGAAGAGAATGTGTGTGCCAGCCAGGATTCTTAGCTAAACTGCTTTCATACTTTGTTTTTATAATATATTTTCTGCTTAGCCACATTTTGGCCTTTTTCCTTTTTCAAACGAAAATCATTATGTGGGATAACGAGTAGATAGTTCCTACTTCGACAGTGACAGCTTCATACTAAAAATGTCCCTTGGCATAGAGATTGTTAACTGATGGCAATTTGTCTGCCTTTCTGAATAGATTTTTCTTTTTTTCAGCATTAGCTATAGAATCTATGAAGTAGTCTGTGGGTGAAGAAGTGTTTATTTTGCATTGAAACTGAGAATAGACAAAATGCTTGAGGAAAGGAACACATCAAATAGTGAGCTATAGATAACACCAGATCTTTTCAACATCGTGGAAGATGATGTTTAGGCAGAACTGTACAGCACTCAACATGAGAAAATGGGAATTTTATTTTATATTCCATAGGGTATGTTTCAAACATCGCTATTTATGTATCTGCTTATACAGACAGCAGCTATTATATATATGTTGATGATGGGTCTAAAAACTGCATGTGTTACAAAGAGAAAACTTTCTTTTTCTTTGGCTTGCGTGTGGAGAATACGTGCTTTTCTGTATCTGAAAGCTGCATTTGTTTGCTTAAGAGTATGATAATATTCACATAGATTTATTAATATATTGTCATGGAGCTTTTAAACAGAAGGCTGCACATGCTAGTATTTTTTTTTTCCAGAGGTCTCTGCTAAAAGAGCATAGCAACACCATGCATTTGCATTTTTTGATCACTAAAAATCCCCCCTACCATAAATGGTATGTGAAATTGAGAACCTAATTAAAAGATTAACAGCATGTACAGTGCTTTACCCAAAAGGCAAGTGTTAATTTGTTAAAACACTAAAGATTTTTATGCTGTCTTCTTTGACACGATCAAAATATTTTCAGTGAAACTGGTCTCTTTATTATAAATTCTTCTGCCGAGTAAGATGACTTAATTTTATATCTAATTGCATAAGGAATTATAAATTATCTTTTCTAAGAGACCTATGACACTAAAATGCGGAATGAACAAATAAAACTGATCTGTTCTAGTACAAATGAAGATACGTGGCAGTATTTTTATTACAGACACCGTTTGTTTGGGTTGAGCGTCTGAATATTTTTCAGTGAGACACAAAGTGCTCTTTGTAGTGCAGTCATTCCAGCGATGCATCTTGAGGTGTTTTACAACTAATTGCCACGAAACGAAGAAACCCAAGTCAACAAGAAACAGCCACTTCCATAAAATAAAACCCCGTGCTGAATGGGATAAATCTATTCAAAAGGAAATATGCTGTAAATGCATTCCTGGAAACGGTGAAATCTTCTTGGATCAAGCATAGAACTTTTACTTTGTATTCTGAGGAAAGACCTATTGCTCTCAAAAGTGTTTTATCTCTGGCAAAGTTGACTTGCTGCATCTAAAGCAGTAGTTTCCAGCCAAGTGAAAGGTACCACAGTCTAGAGCACAGAGGTGAATCACTGAAAGTCTGGTTTATAGTAGGAAAGTGTGACGATGTGTAGGATGGTGGAGTAGAGGTGAGCATTTCTGTGATGAAAAGGGAAACAGAGGTCCTGCCGTGGCCTTGTTAGTGCTACGTATCCCGCTGTGATGCTGCAGTTAGGTTTTTCTTCCCTCCTGAAGGCTTCTGTAGCAATCTTCTGCAGTTCTCATTTTTATGGGAACCTTTGGGTGCTCCTGCTCGTAAAACACAATCAGGATGTATTTTTATGAAACAATTGGGTATTTATAAGCAAAAAGTGTAATAGTAATAAAATATTAAAGGTAATTTAATGTTACCCTTCTGGAAGAATTTAGTAGAAACTGGCAGTTGTTAAAATTTGTCTTTTGTGAGTGTTCTCCATGGAATTTTATTCTGTCACTAAAAGCTTAAAATGCTTTATATTAAATTTACCATTTTGTACTGAACATGTACTCCATGTTCGTGCCAACACCATTGGAATGTTACCGAAGTTCTGGTTAACTAGATTAGATTAAGCCCTACTAAATTCTCAAGATCAGGAACAAGTATACTGCTCATAACAGAAAAAAGAAAATAATATTCTACTGCCCTTTTATGGGTTAAATTAATACTTTTATAACCGGGATTGATTTTATGTTGTATAAATAGAGATATTCTTTTATTTGTCCAGAAGTGCTTTTATCATGAAGTTTGCTGATAGAAAGCTGCTTCTATTAAGGTTACTGTGATTCTAAGATTCTAAAATACCAACGTCAAATTGTCGAAATCCCAATGTGTGTTTGTGAATTTTTTTAGAAGGGGGCCAAACGGGTAGTGGGTGACTTTATAAAAGCAAGTAGGAAAGGAATGTAACAAGTTTTAACTAGAGAGCTTCCACAGTCCAGCTTGGATGATATGAAAGAAAACTGCAGCATTTATGGTGAACTGTGGATTACAGTGTGTGTGTGTGTGTCTATCTGTCTATCTATCTATCTGTCTGTCTTTCTGTCTGTCTGTCATTATTTATGCCTTACGATCAAAATTTATTTGAATGGCAAGGATAGGGCATATTTATTTTACTGTAAAAACATGAGATTTTTTTTTCTTTACCCTTCTGTAGCTGTGTAGGAAAATTGCATTTTGCAGTTAAATTCTTTGCTGTGCAAGTGTCTTATCTGTAGAGTAAGGTGGGGAAGGAAAGATCTAAAAAGGGACTGCCAAGAGAGCAAGAGTTCCCAAGTTGTTTTTGACCGCAATGTCATTGCTCTGGGGGTGGCTCAGTTTAATGTTCGATCACATAGTAACAATCTCTGCCATTCCAAAGAGGGGGAGCACCCCCTGCCCGCTGCTTTCCTTCACCCGCTGTGTGAAGCAAGATTGAGATAGAGGCCCAGGCTCCGCTGTAGTGCTAAGTGGCACACTGGTGCTGGTGGTAGCAGTGTGGATTGTGCTGAAGGAGAGGCTGTTACACAACAGAATTGCCACCAGGCATCTTCACGGCTTCTCCTGAATCCTTCTCTTTTCATGTGAATCTTATGCCTAAATTCTGGTTTTGCGTATACATGTGTCAGAGTTGGAGAAATCTTAGCTGCAGATGGAAAGAAAAAACCCACTGTCTCGATATTTAGAAGAATCTAGAATTAGAGGGAGATAAATTTATGTAGCCTTTGCGCCATAATAATGTGTAAAGACCTGACACAAAGCCATAAGGCTTTTTTCACAGATTCAGTTGTCTGGAAATTGTGCAATGTTGTTTAAATGGAATGACTTTTAACAGATCGCAATAAATTTGAAAAAAATATAAAAATAAAATCCTGTTTTCACCAAGGATTACACGATGGCAGTGCTGACTCCCATGCAATTAATAGACACTATGTGCTTGGTTTTCCTTTGAGTGCTTAGCATTTTGTCTAGATTTTATTTAGCCGTGTATCCAGGAACTGGCTATGGATGTAAGCTGCAGCTAACTGAACTGCAGTCCGGACTATTACACCACACCATGGGCTATGTGGCAAGATCTCTAGCTATATTAGGATTGTAACAATTTAGACGTAGCATGCATACCCTCTAGGAGATAGGCAGTCCCTAGTCCACACGTGTACCCTGTCCATGATCATCTGTAACTAGATGATCCTTAAGGACCCTTCCAACCTAAGCCATTCTATGATTGTAGTTGAATATGACAAAATAACTCATCTCTGTAGCATTTGTCTTTTACAAAACAAGCAGTAACTTTTCTGCAGCAGTTGTGAGATGCAGTTTGTGACTTCACAGGTTGATAGGTGGAATAGGTTCTAATTTTGGCTCAGGTCATGGCATGTTGAGTCTGGTCTTGTGTGGCAAGTGTTCCTTTGTACCTCCTTGTAGAAGGCTGGTCACTGATCTCAGGCACCTACTGGCTGTCATTTTGTGTCTCATTTTGTGGTGTAGTGTTGAGAGGAACAAAATTGCTGTCTGATGTGAGAAGCCAGGAGCTTAAAACTAGAAGCAAAGTACTTTACTTCTGTGTTTGCTGGATTTAATCCCTTTATACAGCATGCTTTTTAGAAAAAGGGATACGTTTGTACAGGAGGAGGTGCCAAAACACTAGTAAGTATAATAACTCATCTGGTGGGTGGATCAGACTTCTACATGTTATTCTGGAGTAAAATTAACCCTGTGTGGAAGTAGAATACCTAGTATAGTTAATACTTGACATTTCTATTTTTTCCCCCATGCTTCTGGGGCTCTTGATGAAATCAGCTTCATCTTGCTTTTAAAAATGTAATCTGTAAAGGTAAGAAAATCTCAAAGGATTCCATAGGATGCTTGTGAGCATGGCCCAGACTTTGGCATAAGAACATGTAAAGGAAAGAAAAGCAAGAATTTTAATTGGCTGGGGACAAAACAAGAAGCTGTTTGGTAACTTTAGGATATTGTATTGCTCTCTGAAGCACATTACTTTGTGGGTGTGCAGGCATTTGATGGTGTGATCATGCAGGGGTATGTGTTGGTTTCAAACACGCCTGGGGCCTTCTGTGACTCTTTCATTATTTTTGAGCCTTTGGCACTGAGCATCAGTGGGGGATGTGCAGAGAAGGGAAAAGCAAGAGAAGCTATATATTAGAACCTAGTAGCAGGTTTAAATTAAGCAGAAACCTTGGTATGTTATAAACTTATAAGGCTATATATACACTATGGCATGTGGCTGGACCATAGTCATGCTCAGCAAACCACTGAATACTATAGGACAATTCATATGTTTTTTAATTCTTCCCAGAAAAAAAAAAGAGAATCTCGGTATGGAGCAACATCTTATTACTCCATTTCTACTATCAGCAGCACAGTAATTTGAACTTGCAAAAATAGCAGATTAGATATTTTCCTGAAACTGCATATGCTGTTCTGCATCTTGCTGATATTCTGGCAGGACATCACAGGGCTTGATGGAAACTGGGGCTGAAGGAGATTTAGGGGCGCTACCATAGTGTAGCAAAGGTTATGGAAAAGTAGAGCTTGTCATTAAATGTCCTATGAAGTGTTAGTTATTTAGGCAGCGCAGAGATGGGAAGAGAGATGCCAAAGTGGGAAGTGCACGCCATGGGCATGTCTTACTTTGCTGAGAGGAGTCAAGGCTGACAATTCCTTTGGGGCTTTGCTCCTTAAGGAGAAAGAACTAAGAACAGAAGTGAAGCTAGTAGTGGTAGGTAATGTCCCGACCTCTTAAAATTTAACATAAGATGCCTACCTCAGGGATGACTATTTCTTCCAGTGGTGGAAACTGAAGTGCAATTTTATGGTACTGCTATAGTAAGGTCAAAGAGGGAGCTGGAAAGCTTTGTCTTGGTGTCAAATGCAAAAATTAAACAGGCATCCAGTTATGTTATGTGTAATCCAAAATCAGTGCACACAGTGCTGCCAGTGTTAATAATTTTTTGTGCTGTAACTTCAACAAGGAATTCTTTACAAAACAAGTGAAATTTTGTTTAAAGTTACAGCAGTGTAAATAAATTCGAATGATTCTGAAGTCAGTGGAATTTTCATTTACCACTGATGCAATTGAGGGCGGAGGTTGAAACACGATTTTTATTTCTAGGCACAGCTCATGCTGCATTTCAAATCTTGTTCTATGTGAAGAAGTAACTAACCTGTTGAGAAGCAGGCTGAGTACAGAAGAGGTAACACAAATTCAGAGATATTTACGTATTGGATCAGTAGCCTCTGATGATACTTTCCAGAAAACTTGTTTGGGGTGTTCTGTCCACATAATTTTTCAGCTGTATCCCAATACAGAAAAAGAAACAAACAAAAACAACCAAACCAGCCTAATTACAGCTATTCTGAGAAGAGTTACTGAGCTACATGAGGAATAGGCCAAAGCCATTTAATACAGAACATTTTTCCTTATATGAAACACATCAGTCCACAGGATATTTTTGTCTAATGGTCTTCTGATTGTCTTGGTTGTTTCATTTGTAATATGTCGCACAAACTTGAATATCAGTTTTTGCTTGATTATGTGAATACTCATGTAGATGTAAATACACTCAGGATGGTACAGCGAAACAGACATTACCCATAGGAATCCTCCTGCCTCTGCAGAGTCACAGAGAAAGATTACCTGTGTCGTCAGAGTGTGGGAGTGCTGAGGTTGAAAGTTGGGAGGCGTGTTTGTTTTGCTAAATAGAAGGCTTGACCTGGTTTCAAGTACTTTTCTGAAGAGGAGGAGGGAGAAAGCTAAAGAGAGGAGGAAGATGCACTGGGAATCTTACAGCAGGTTTACAGTGTTACTTCACTTGAGTGCATCTGACTGAAGGTGAGGGTGGCAAACAGCCACCTTTATGGCAAGGGCAGAGAGGTTGGTCTTTAGCTTGACTGATACATATGTGTATGAAGCAAAGTTTTAAAAGAGAAAAATATTTGTTGTTTTTTTGCACTGTTTATGTCTGAAATACCGTAAGTACTTGGTTGAAATAAAGGAAATACAGGAGCTGCTCTGGAAGGAAGCAGTGCCTCCTGTTTTATGATGTCAGCCCATAATGTCAGAGGTGGATGTTGATGGTATGTCAGAAAAGGTTGAACCTTCCCACCAATATTCCATTATATTTTGTTGCCGTGCAACAGATGGCAGCAGAGAGGGGCATTCTGACCAAATGACATCTGACGTGGAAGGGCACGTGAAGAAAAGGTGTGTCACTGAATTCCTCCTCGTAAAAAAAATGGTCCCCATTGATGTTCGCTGATACTTGCTGAATGTTGCTGGAGACCAAACAATGGATGTGGGCACAGTGAGGCGATGGGTGGTGTGTTTCAGCGGTGGTAACAGCCATGTGAAAGTCAAGCCACGTTCCAGATGGCCATACAGATTTTTACGAGAACAGCATGAGGGCTTTTGTTCATTGCTAGTGAAAAAGCATAGCTAATGGTGGTGACTGTGTTGAAAAATGTTTTGTAGCTGAAAATTTGCTCTATTAAGTGGTGTTATTGTACTCTTCATAGTTGTCATAGTTTCCATGGAAATAAATAGGAGGCGTTACTTTCAGAGCAACCTAGGTGCAGTACCTTTTTTTCTGTCAGAGAACGTGTAAGAAATATTACCTGAAATTAAGATTTATAGATTTATGTGAAGGAGGAGTTTTGTGAAGTTTCCATGTAAAATTTGAGTTCCCTGTGTAATAGCATCCATAAATCAGGACAGTGCTTTCTTTGCTTTGGAAGTGAAGGTAAAGGGTTTTGTTTGTAAAACTTGGGGTAGTTGGCACTTGGCTGTGGACCTCTAAACAGTGCATAAGTGCACAAGATTTCTCTTTGATTTGCTATTTTTTTTTCCATTTATTAACAAGGTGGTTATGTGGGGCCATTCATCAGAGACTTTAGAAATCATGGGAGATTTATGATGTCATATGATGTCATTACAGCAGTGTGGTGCATTGTAAAACTTGAGAGCGACCACTGCATACCACAGGGTGAATAATGGAGCATTCATTCACTCCTACCAAATCCCAGCATAAAATATTCCACAGGCTCTCTTAAAACAGAAACTGTTCCCATAGGAGCACGTAGGGTGAAGTTAGGCCCTGGAGGGTGCAACCTGAGTACGGTGCAGGCAGTTGTAGATGCTTGAATTCCCAGCAGTTCCGGTGCTAAGGCTGCCCGAAAGCTAGAGTCTCTCTGAGGTAAAATCCCTTCAGAAGGAAGTGGCTGAAAAAATCTTGGCTGGCTCGTGAGAAGCTTGTGAGAACGAGTAGTAGAGGCCAATTTCTGCCCTGTTACACCATCCCAAGTCTGGAGCAGTGCCAGAGACGAGCGCTTTCCCTGCTGTGACTGGGCTGGAGGGAGCACAGCTTGGAGGGGTCTAAGCAACCAGTGACTCTAAACCACACATAAAATGAGTTTAGCAATCTTGGACAGTTGAACAATGATTCATTTTATAATATGACCACAAAATGTAGCTGACTTGGTAATGATTGCTTCAAACAGCTCGAGAAACTGAATGAGCAAGTAGTCAAGATTACCCTTAGCCCTACTCAGTGTCCTTGTTGGGCTGGAGGTCAAGGCTTCCCAGCATAGCTTCTGCCCGGACAGGCGGGGCTGAGCTCTGCCTGTATTACAGGCAAACAGAGGTCTCATTCTCCAGTGTTAAGTGTGCTTTAGCAGCCACTGCTGCACGATGATGCCTAGAGCAAAGTGAAAGGAAATGTTGAGTCTGCTGTGTGTTTCTTGTTCAGGATGTTAACAGCTGTATGGCAAGTCCTTCTGAAGTATAGGATGAAGAGCCAGAAAGGTACAAGCACACTTTTGCTGTCATCCTTTCGTATCTGTAATCACGTCCAGGCTTAACAGCACTGTCATTTCGTTTTCCCAAGGAGTATGGCAGCCCTTGAAGTGGGGCACCCCTAGAAGTGGGTTTTCTTGGTGTTCTGTTCCACCTCACAGGGTAGAAAAAGGTCCATTGCGCCCTGTCCTGTTTTAAAAACAAACCACACAAAAGTGTGCAGACGTGCTCAGAGCCCCTCTTTTTATAGACTACTGCCATTTGTTGTAGGGGTTGCCATGGCAAACAAGGGCAGAAAATCCTATCTTGCTGTTCAAGTGAAATACTTAGAAATTGTGAGGAGACAGATTTTGAGAATATAAATTAATTAAATGGCAGTAATTGCATTATTGCACTATCTTGCCAGGGAAATAGCTATTCCTGTGAGAGTCTATTACTGTGCTAGGAGCAGAGTGTAATTTTTTTTAAAGTGTTTTAGATTATCCAATATTGGCTTTATGATTTTTTTCTAACTACTGGTAAACAGCTGCTTAACCCAGCAAGGGTGGTCATCATCCTATACGCTGTAGTTGTAAAGGTTGTAGGATGTACTTACATTTTGGGCTTAAATTGTCAGAAGGATATAACTGTAACCTCACCAAGCTGGCCACTGGAACTTCTTGGTAGCTTGCCTTGTTGGGACTTTGGGCTGGGACAGGAAACATTCAGCTTCGTCTAGATAGCAGTCCTGCAGCTATCCAGTGTGTGTTTTGTTCACTGACTGCTGGAGGTGCAAAGTGTCAGGGAGGCAGCAGATGTCTATGGTAAGTTTCTTTTGCAAGAAGAAGAAAAGAATTAAAGCTGCTTTATGCTGCTTGTCTTATTTTTTCCCTGTGTCCTTACTAAATTCTTAACAGTTCTGACCTTACTGTGGTAGTCGTCCTTCAAATCCCCAATCAGAGGATGAATAGTATGCTTCAGAAAAAGAACTAAAAAAGTGAATGCTGCCTAGCATATTTTTAGTCTGATTTAACAAGCTGCTCAGAAATATTTTTTGCTTTTAGTGCTGAAAACATGCAGTTCTATATCTTTACATCAGTAATAGCTATTCATTAGAGTATTTCCTTGCATTTTTAAGTGGGACTATGTTATGTCCTTTTAATTAAAGTCTGGGAAGAAGTGAAGACTGAAATGCCCGCTTTGTCAGTCTGGAAGAGAAATTTTTATTTTGAAGGAGAAGGAGATCAGAATAATATTATATATGAAAAGAAAATAAAGATGAATTCAGTAAATACGTTATGTGGAGCCTTACTTGTTTGGCTCAGTGAGCGATGTCCTTCCTTTAGGTGGGGCAGATGCTTGGCATTCTTCAAGCATCCTTGATCTTTGCTCACTTCATCTGGGCACTGGTAAAGCCAACTTCTGGCTGGTTGAATATGTGCATGGGTCGTTGGCTCTACACTCGTAATGCCAATATTGGCAGTCCTAGAAATTGCCTACCTGCTGTTCACTTTTGTCTGCACATGAGAATTGGGCAGCAAGAGCACATGTTTAATGCCTACATCAAAGTTCAGGAGCTCTTGAATCTTAGTTTTGCCACTGCCTGCCTGCTTGACTTTGAGAATTCATCTTTGTCTGGTGCTAGTAGCACAGCTCGATTGAGTTGGTTGCACTGGTGAGAAAAGTTATATGTGTACTCCGTTAAACTTCCAGAGTTCATTTGAGTGCACTGGGAGTGTCATCTTGCACCACTTGTTCCTGAGGAGGCTGTAGGCTGTTCTGTGAATCCAAGGAACAAAGCTTTTATGCTGTGCATTGACTCGATATCTTTCAGAGGGGAAACGTCAACTTCCCAAATGTTTATAAGTAGCTCCAGTCAGCATCCTCATCAGGAACTGGCAGAGTCTGTTTCAGAATGCTTTCAGTATGCCACAGTTGCCAGCTACCTCTTAGACTAAGGTATTTGTAGTGATATAAGAGTTCAACTCTGTCTTACAAAAATAAAGATACCTCTTCTGGAATCTCACTAAAGGCTGAGCTAAGTTTTTCTTCATTTAAAATTACTTTAATCCCCTGGTTTTCCCCATATTTTGAGTAGAATTATTCTTTCTTATTATGTTTATCATTATTCAGTTGAGAGGTTTTTCACTGTATTATCCATGTAAAAATAACTTCATGTTCAAGGCTAATATTCAGGAGTTTTGAATGCCATGGTGTTCTGATAGTTTCTAATACAGAGATTAGATACAGATGAGTCAGTGTTTTGAAAGGTAGGTTCATATCCCCTTATAAGCTTTTATTACCTTCATAAAAATAGCAAAGAATACAAATTTTTCAAAAGTACGAAAAGAGTTAATTCAAACCTACTCTTCTGTAAATGTTGCGTCGTTCCTCATGGGTAAACATATGCATAAAAGACTATAACTGCACCCACAACATTCATTCTTATTAGATGAATACACTTTTTTTGTACTAACTCTGCGTGGTAAGTGAATAATTTCTATCTTAAATTCTACATTTTTCTTCTCTGGTTACAACCAAAATTATACAGATTCCCTGTGTGGAATTATATCCTCAGCTACTCTAACCCAAGGTATTTTTAAACTTTTCTCCTAAACGATGTATATTGTTTTAATTACAGAACATAACAATTATCTGGAAGCTATTGGTTGTTTTGTCAGTCCGAGGTGCCACTTAAGTCCTTTTCTTCTCACCATTAACTAAATAATAATTGTTTCAAAGGCAGGCTATGATAAGAGCCCTAATCAGATCCTAGCAGGCATGTCATTATCATGGCAGGGGAAAGCAAAGGAGCAGGTCTCTCTGTGGGTGAAAGCATCAGGAAGAAATGGGCAGTTGTATTTCTTTTGGCAGGCGGAAACTGTCATGAGCCCAAAAACCCAGCCAAAACTGAGTGAGCTTTGAGTTGACTCGAGCCCTTTATCAAATGTTTTCGTGAACACTTGCTTTTTTTTTTTTTTCCATATTGTTTTAATTATGCTTCTCAATATCATGAGAGACACGCTTAGACCTACTCTGTTTCAGGCTTATTTGTGAAAGGATTTCTCATCAGCTAATAGCCTTAATTTCAAAAAAATCTTCATTGTTTGGGTTAAGATCTGAGCTCAGATGTGTGATCACATAAGGGAAAATTCCATGGAGATTTGAAGTGGAATGAAGCCCCCTCCTTAATACTTTTGTCTAACATATGTCACTGTATTAAAAATAATTACTTTGGTTCCTTAGAGGGGAAGTAGAAGGTGCTGCTTTTTTTTTTTTTTTTCTTAACAAAAAAAGCCCCACAACAACTTGGAATTCTATATTGAGGCAAACAAACTCCTGAGACTGCTTTCATTTGAAAAGGATATTTTAAATGATACTTTCTACTTGAACGTTGGCCAGTTTAATTTAGATTATTGCTTCTGACAATTAACCTCATGTAGGGCTGCGCTTGTCTCATTAGCAATGAGGCAAGTGATGAACTTGGATCCGTGAAGGCTCACCCCTCACCTGGGAAGCTCACCCACCAGGGCTGTGTTGTGGCTCTGACAAGTAACAAACCCACTGAAGGGCAGCCTGGAAAGGGCTGGCCTTGGGGGCTGACCAAATACAGGAATAACCTCATCAGATTTATAGAATACTTTTGCTGGGAGAGAAAGTTAAGCAGCAGGGGAGGCATGGGGTGTGGAATTTAAAAGATAGGTTGTTTCAGATTGATCTGGTCTTGATTTTTTTCCTGTATTAGATTTTTCCTGTTTGAGATAGAATTTCTCCTTTGAAATGTATCTACTTTAAAAACATAGTTTTTTAAATAAAAAGAGAATAAAATAATGGCGAGTAAGGATGAGGCTAAATAATTAATTAAAGAATAAAATTCTTACATTCTCTTTGACCATAATGCTTCATCTGCCAGGAAATTATCAGTTGATTTGTTTTTCTTGTAAGCAAAAACAGTTATGCAAGTTGTGGTTTCAAGATCTGACCGCCCCTCCCCTTTCTCTGTTGGATTTTTGTCCACTGAAGCAAAATATCCGTTATTTCCAGAGTCCACTGCTCTGTGCTGCACAGGGAATATGCAGAAAGTGCTGTCTTTTGAGGGTGGTTTTAGGAGGAAAAGGATTGTAGGTAATTTTTGCAATAGAAATAATGACTTCACCAACTTCTCATGTCTGAAGACTTGTTGTTCAAATATCGTCAGAGCATGACTGCTTGTGTTCAAACCCCGAGATAAAACACAAAGAATTTTCTGTCATTACTTGGAGAAAAGAATGAAGAAAAAAAAAATCTAATTCACTTTTTAAAAGATTTTTTTTTCCTTTAAGTTGACTTAGTGTTTTATTGTATCAGCTCCCTACAAGTACTTCATTACTTCTGCTGTGAAAATCAGTAAAAAGGAACATGATTTAAACAGACTGCTTTGTTCTCTCGCATTGTATGGCTGTGTATATAATATTTGCAGCCACTGAAAAGGTATTGTACATGTTCTATAGAAATTGTTATTCCATCAAGTATGTAATAATGTATATGTAAAAATGATCTGTAAGATACTATCTGAAGAAAGATTTGCCATGGCAGTTAAGTGGGTTATTTTAGTGGAAAAATGAAATATTGTTTCTCCTTGACTGCGGGGAGAGATGTGTCTGTGCAGCCAGCCTGTGAAATGTGTAGCCCATATGTGTGTGGACAGCTAACACTGAGGTGCAAACGTGTCCTGCAGGCACTGCCGGGGCTGCCTGCGGGGCTCCTTGGGATATCCTAGAGAAGCTGTTCCTTGCCCCTTTGTGTCCTGGTGAAAGGACCTGGCGGCAGGGACCTGGGAATGTCAGGGAGGGCTTTTGGGGAGCAGGCATCCCTTGCTTATCCCAGCAGACCAAAATCATTGCTGTCTTTGGTGATGCCCTCTTCCCCTTGTTTTTTTGTTTTTTTGGGTTTTTTTTGGAATTTGGGTAACATGCATGGGAACGTAGATGAGAAGAGAAGTCATGACTCAGGCGGAACTGAGAGTAAGTTGTTGTCTCGGGGTAGGAATAGGGGATGTTAGAGGTTTGCGGTCTGGAGATTTATTCCTGTAGAGCTTGGAGGTGGCTGGCTATTGTTCCAAGACGAGGCAGAGTGGCACGGGTGGGAAGACGGAGGCGGCAGGGATGTGGCCCCAGGGTGGGCGGCAGCAGGAACTGGGTGGCCAAGCTGCTACCATGAGGGAGTCTCATCTGGGGTTCAAAGCATCTTATGGACTGAGACAAATCTGAGGAGAGAACACCTATTAATGTATTTGTAAGCTAAAAATGAAAACTTTTCACTTCTTGCAAGAGGCCTAAAGGGCAGGCAACAAAATGGAGACAATTTTCTAGCTGAGAAAGAGAATGGTGGCTTTTTCTGTCTCCTGTTGCCTAGGATGAGCGTGCAACCCATCAGCCTGGATCATCTACCTAGTTCTTGTGAGATTTTGATTCTGCAAATTCCCTTTCCCCCTCTGGCAGAAAACAACTGAGCCATGATAATAGCACGACTTCATAATTCTAACAAGATCTTCCCAAAGTTTAAGTGGTGACATCTTGCTATATTTGCTAATATTTTCCTTCGCTATAAAATTTACTCAAAAGATGAGATGAGATTCCTCTTATTTAAATATGACGTGAGACACACCTAATGCACTATGAAGGCTTTTGTATTCTATGTACTTGGATGAAAGCTGTTGAAGTCCTTTGCGTCTACATTTTGGTACCTCTGATTTGTGACTGTTAAGAGCCTCTGTAACCACAGCAAGAAGACAGTGTCTCTGTTGCAAACTGTTATAGTTTGTATCAACAAACAGCATTCTTTAGATGTTTCCAGGTGAGGGACCTCCAGATTTTCAGCTCTTTTCTTTAAATACACAGCAAAAATATTTTACCTTGGAATAGGTGGAGGAGGTAACAGTGAGGCCAATATTTTGGACCACCAGCAATAAAATCACTCTTCTCTGGGTAGATTGGGTAGAACTTCATTTACAGCAAGATTTGTTTGAACAACTTCAACAATTCTTTGTAAGCAGTGTTTGGTCTAGAAAAATGTATCTAAAGAAGCTGTTTCCCGCAATATCTTTTAGATTCATCCACTGCTTATCAGTTTTATTAAATATTTTAAATATTTGCCTTCTGTATAATGATTTTCACACTGTGACACTTTTATACTTTATATCTAGGCCATGGTGTTGTGAGGTCACACTGACTGGGACCCTTATTGCAAGAGCTTTGCAAATTAGTTATTCTGTGATAAACTGTAAACCAAGGCCATCATCTGGAAAGCTTGAAAGCTGTTTAAATGATGATAGGCTCTCTGATTTAATTTTCATGCTCTGTAAACTCAAATGTGAAATGGTAAAAGGAGAGTATCTCTGAGGCAGCAGATTTTTCTATGTGAACAAGATTTGTGACAAGCACTGCAAGGGTCTTGACCCCCAGTGCAGCTGATCAAGAAAGCCTGCAGAAAAGCTCAAATGAATGATGAGAGGTCTGTTCTCAGAGATCTGCAGACCAGGAGTGCTGGAGCAACCTCTTCATTCCAAATATACTTCTCTGTCTCTCTGTCCCTCTCTGTCTCTCTCTGTCTCTCTCTCTTTCCCCTCTACTAACTTGATACAAATTTCAACTTGTTGTGATGTCTGAATTGTTTGAAGATTTTAGGCATCTCAGAATTTCTGGATAATTCTTTGGCAACAAGACTTCTACTTGCTCAGAAAATCTCCAGTTCTTTGTAGTTTTTACCTGTCTTGACACACGCAGTAGGGAACAACTGGTAATATTTATTCTCCAAATGAACAACAGGCTTTGGGGGGAGTAAAATAGACTTTCATTAAGATGCAGATACCCACAGTACAACCCACATCCCACCACCTGAGTGAGTGCCAAGAGCAGGGAATAGATACTGGCTGTGGGAAATGACTGTGTCGGCAGAAACCAGATTGAGGCTTTTCCTCGAGGGTGACCTTTGAAATCAATCAGATTGTGAAAACGATAAACCTCCCAAAGCTTCCTCTTCATTTTGTGCTTGCTGTGCCTGTAGTGCTCCCTCAGTGCTGAAATTTACTCTTGTTTCTTGTATGCAAGAGGAGAGGGAATATGTTTGGGTTATTGGAGAGTTGTTCGGCTGTTTGTTCTGGAGTACGTGGGCATGCAGTGTTTTCTTCTTTCCACGTAAGACTTTGGGAAGTATTTATTTGTATCTTATTGTGAGCTTTATCTGTGGTGTTACTAGCTAAAGACTTCAGTCAGTTACTGTGTATCTGTGAAATGGAACTAACTGGCAGCAACGTTATGGCTGTACATTATGGTAGAATGGCATATTTGGTAGATCCCAGAGATTCTCCGGTATTGGTACCAGCTTGTGAATAAGGCATCATCCTGACGTATCTGTATATTATTATATTCCCCAGAACCGTGATCAGGCCTCTGGATTCCCTTTCTACTTAGAAATGCAGACGCTGTGTATGTGTGGGCCCAAGACACCTGGAACTTTGGGAAGGGATTGGAAGTGGCAGTCGTTTTGCCTTTTTCACTTGAAATATCTCCATGATGAATTTTTAGCCCTTCCCATTTGAACATAAAATGTAGTACAGGAAAGAGAAAGAAGTGGTGAGAGCACTGAGCTCCGGAGGAATAGGATTCTGGTACGCAAGTTGGTTTAGTACAGGAGTTTTGGTATTAATCAACAGTTTATTTCTCCAGAATACCCATCACTGGGACTGATGTGATAACCTGTGCCTTACGCTCTCTGCAGTGCCACAGTAAAAGAGACCTGAGGGTGCTGGTGTGTTGCCTTCCAGCATGGCAGGCTGTGAAGTGCTGACAGCTCTTTCCTACAGGGTGAGTCCCAGGAGGTACTACAGCTCTTCGCTCTTGGTGGTGCCACTGGTGCTTGAGACTTTACTGAGTTTTGCAGTGTCAGTTAAAGTCTTTTAAACTCCACAGCCTTTAAATCCTGTGATTACTTGGTAATATTAGCTGCTATGTAAAGAAGCACTAAACTTCTGGGAATATTTTAAGGTATGATTTGCGTGTGCTTCAAGCTTTCAGATCCAAAGTGTGAATAACTCTCTCTAGTCTTTTCCAAGTGCACTGAATTTATATTTAAAATTAAAAAAACCCTGCATCTTTCAGTCTTTTACTCACAAATTAATGCTAGGGTGAAAATGCTAACAGGATTCAAAAAGGATCTTGTGGCTTTGTAAGGAAATAGATTCAGTTCTAGGAAGATGTGGGCTAAGAAAACAATTCTGGGTTCATCTCAGCATGATGTGGGCTCATCTTTGGTATAAGAGGAAACTGTTCTTTTCAAGTATGGTAACAGTTCCTGCTCACTCTGAGTCATCTCCTCTAGTGGTGAAGGACAGACCTCTTTTTTTTTCTTTTTTTCTTTTTTTACTTTTTCATGCTGATAGGAAATTTCGCATAGTTTGGTAACCATCGCAGCTGTATTTAAACTTATCAGAAGTGCAGAGTTGTTTTGCTTTTCATTGGAATAAAGGAGGGAGATGAGAAAGTTCAGAATCAGATTATTGAGTGAAACTGATGTCAGTAATGGAAGGATTTGTATAGGGCTTAATGTTTTAAACACCTGAACTTACAATGCTGCTCCACTCAGAGACTAGTACTTTGAAATGAAAGATCACAACCTTAAAGATAATATTCTTTGTCTTTCTCTAGTAGATCAATTTGTAAAGGAAGGGTAAAATTTGATCCTTTGCTTCTTACCCCTTTGTGAGCTATGAAAAAAGCCTTGGCCTAAAGATGAACAGGCCTTCAATCTCTGGTACACTGCACATTTTAAATATATGTATGCATGCATGTTCGCATATAATCTTGCTTCCATGTATTTTATTTTTTAATATAAAAATTCTGAAATACAAGGCTTGTCTCTCTTGTTAACCTGCTTCATGGTGAATCCAGTTCTTAGCCAAACGTTGTTAGAGATGCTAGAATTAAGCCTATGGACATTGATCTGGATAAGCTTTCACTCAGAATAATACAGCTCCAGAGAGGAAAAGAGTTATGAGTCAAATTGCAGAGGTAACAACAACCAAATCTTCACATTTTTCATTATGTTAAATTAGTGGAGTCAACTGTTCTTTGGGGTTTCCACTCGAAGTCCTCAATCCCTCTTTTTCATCAACAGCTCATGTTTTCCCACCCTGCTAGTTAGATTGTGTCCTACCAGTTCTTCTGTTGTTCCTCTTTTATATATATATATATATATATATATATATACATATATTTGTTTGTTTTATTTTTTGTGGAAGTCAAGAATTGAATATGTAGTGGGAGGAAAGAAAAGACGAGGCAAGCCACAAGTAGTGATTTTGTGAATAGCCATCCTGGTAGTTCTGTATACAGTGTAAGGAAAACTCCTCAAACCCACAAATTTTAAACTAAGGAAGTTAAGCTGTTAAACTGTATAGTCCAAAACATGAATCTGTGTTTAGTTTAGGGGTTTGTCTGTACAGCATAGCATGCTGTGTGTCCTTATTTTTTCTTTGGACTTGGGACCCATGAATTTTCAAATCTACTTGGAGTTGACTCAACACAAAAATGATTGGCTACTGTATTTCTACAGTCTGAGCCAGATTTCTGTGCTCTCTGTAGCTGTGTTACTGTGAGTAGGCAGCATATTCAGATTCATACAAGGCCAAACAATGTCCGTAGGCTTAATTCTAAGCCTATTAGCCACTACAATGTCCTATTAGCAATGTTTTTTTATAACCTTTAAAATTCATTTTATGAATTCAATTGCAGTACCGTGTTATTGTGCTTTTTTCCTGCTCAGTGGGTGCCTTGCCACGTGGAGCTTATAGGTGAGCAACAAAGCAGGGTGAATTGAAGGAGTCTGGGGGCACTTGCATCCTTTTAAAAACAGATGCAGGTTTGCCCTAAAGAAGAAAAATATTTTCTGGCTCTCCCTCTCTTCTCCGATTGAAAGTATGATATGCAATCCAAGAAAGGTTTCTGGAGGGGGAGGACTGAAGATGATCTCAAAGGCTGTCTGCACAGATGCCTTCTCCTCAGTCTGTGGTGGTTATGTTATGCTGGCAGGAGGATATTCACAAAGTTAGAAAGAAAACCTTACATGTGAAGTTCTAGTCTTTTTACATGTGTTCTGCCTCTTGCAGGTCATGAGGTGGTTACACAGTTACTGAGTCCAGAATTTCAGGCTAGATGGTCCAGGCATCGTTTGTGGCTGTTAACAAGGGACACTGTGCAGCAGAGAAAAAACAACAACTGTTGAAAATGTTTGTATTCATGTTTTTTTAGTAACTGTGGCAAATCTGTTAAAGTTCAGTTTTCAGCCTGAGGTGGTAAATGTTGCAGGTCCCCAGCAGCCAGTGTTGGTTCTCTGGGAGAATCTGAAACATACACAAGACGTGTGGTCACGGTGCCAGGCGGGGTGGCAGAGAAGCAGCCAGTGTTTGTCCAGGGAGGCTGGGACTCAGTGGGAGGCACAATTCTCAAAAATAAAAGGAAGAGTGATAGTTTTGAGATAGCAAAACAAACTTCCATGCATAGGAGCAGCTGAAGAGAGCTCTTTGACCAGGGAATTGTCTGAGTTTTGTTGCTTGTTTGGACTTTGCAGGTGTTCAGCAGCCACTGGTCCCTAGCAGGAGGTGCAGCCTTTGCCCCTGTGGAGCTGAGCAAGCTCAAGTGTTTCCAGACTTGAGATGGGAATAGTCTTGCTGTAAGAGTTGAGGTGGTCTGAAAGACAAAAATTTAGTGCAAAAATGGAGAATATGCCCTGTGTGGGGCTTTGTATGGGGATATCAGTGAAGGAGTGGGTGCTGCAACCCTACAGGCGCTGGGGCAATTGAATAATGCCACTGAGAAAGTAGCACTGTCATGATAGTGGAGGGCAAACCTGAGCTCTGGAGGGACAGTGTTATGAAACACATCCAGTAATACTGCTTAATATCCTGGACACAGTAGCCTTTCTGTGATGAGTTCTGATGACCAAAAAGACTTTTTTTTTTTTTTTTTTTAATGCTATGCTTAGAGGAGTGGTTCTATTGCTCAGAAACAGACAAACAAACAACAAAAAAAAGTTGAGGAAATACTTCTCTTTATGTGTGTATTACTTCTTGCTGTCCAAAGTAAGTACAGACTGATCCCCAAAATAGCAAAAGAGAAACACTATGCTAAATGCTTTTCCTCAGTCAAAAAAAAAAAAAAAAAACAAAAAAACAGTTTTAAAAATAATGTAGGAAAAGAATACAGCAAAAAATACAGTTTGGTAATATTTTGTACTTCTTTTTGTTCATTACTCTCCTATGTATTTGTAGTGTTCATGATCTACTACAGATAAAAAAAAAATGTTTTTTCCTTTTTATTTTTCCTGTTTCCTTACCAATTATTGGCTGTTTTTCAAACAGAATAGGGGGTCAGAAAATTAAATAAAGACTTCCAAAATAACATGCTTCAGAAACATTTATTTAATTTGTGAGTTCATTCTGTTCTTCTCCCCCTACCTCCCTTCACATTTTTTTAACGATCTATATTAATTTAGTTTAGTAACTTAGTGCCTATATTAAATTAATCTAATAAAAGTCAGAGTCCTCACATAACATTTCCCAAATGTGAAGCAGCATCTATTACATGAGGCACAATCTTTATATAGTAAAATGTAAACTTGATACGTAAAATTACAAGGCTGTTTGGTATATATTATTTAAGTCAAATACTTGAGTACAGTCAAGCTGGAGGAAAGGAATGGGCAGCACTGCCATTCAAAACATTAAAAACTCAAGTCAAGCTTCACATATCAAAGCAGTTTGTATTTGTGAAAGTATTCTGAAGTTCAGCAATTAAACCTTGAAACATTAGCAATCTTTCTGTTGACAGTTAGTCATACCCATATTCCTATGAACATTTCAATATACAATCATAAGAGTATACAATCTATATTAAAATCTGCATTTTACTACAGATCTGCAAGCCTGAAAGGTCAGATGAGAGTATTTAGATTGACCAACCCATTGCACCACAAAATTTCGCTCATTATGCCCCCTTTTGTAAGCATGGTTTATGACAGTGTTTTAAAAAACAGCGTTAGAAAACATCTCCATGTGAGTGGCCTTGTGCTGCCAGAGCTTCAGGTGGCTCAGCCGTGCCTTCCCCTCGGGTGAAGGTCATCCTTTTGTGCAGAGCCCTAAAGTTGCACAAGCTGTGATGGAGTGTTAGTCGCTCATGGAGTGTGGGTGTTCCCGCTGATTTGTGTATGTGTACATGACAGTGTAATCACATAGTTTATTCCTGTTCTCTCACTAAATTATTTACTGTGGTCTGAAATGAGGAGAAAGGGGTTTTCTTTTGTATTGGCATAAACATAGGATTATGCTCACTGTGTGCTTTCAATCACTAAATCACTGATTTGTCAATTGACTTAATACAGTCTACCTCACAGGGATGATTCAAGGCTTAATTAATTAATGTTTTTAGAGTGCTTCAGGCTTCTGTGATGAAAGGTGCTTTAGAAGTGCAGAGGAGGATTATGCTGATTATTTTTCCCATCTATTACCCCAATATGTCACTGATTGAAATTCAATCAGAAGAATATGGGCACCCCTATAATGGTTTAGTGGTGGGTTGTTAGAGTTAAGGTGGCACGGTCTGGTTGCGGTTGGATTCAATGATCTTGAAGGTCTTTTCCAACCATGGCAATTCTATGGTTCTATGATTCCATAAAGGCAGACAAAGGCAGTGTTTAAAAATTTAAAAAAAGAATTGCAAGAGCTCGAAAAGGCAGCTCAATAATATAATTATATAATACAAAAATTAAAGTGGTCTTTTTTTTTTTTTTTTAATTGTTCCTGTTGCTTTTTTTCCTCCTTCCTGCTTGAAAATTCATCCCCTTTTCTGGATTAACAGTGGTAACTACAAATTATGCCTTTATGTTGTTACAGTTCGATGATATATTACAGCCAGGGCACAGGTTAGAAACACAGGCTGAGTTATTATGTACTGCAGGATAGTGATTTCCTGCAAACTGATTTATGGATAAATAATTTGATGTACTTATTACATGGGACAGGCAGTTTAAAATTTCTGTAACAAAGCACAGCTGAACAAAGGAAAATCACTTGCTACAGTATAGGGGCAAGACAAGTTAGAAGAAGATAACCAGATCTAATCAGTGTCAAACCCCCTGTCTTGCAGGAGACCCTGTCAGCAGTGGTTGATAGGTAAACAACTTAGTTATTCAGGGACAGGGATCTTATTGAGTGTTTCATTGAGGTCTTCTGTTTGGAGCTGTAAATTAATCAGAAGTGTTTGGGTACTAATGCCAAGCTGTAGTTTCTTCTGAGTTCTAGTTGTTTTTGATAAGAGCTCTGTTAAAAAGTAAGAAGTTTAGGTAAGACTATTAGGTTGAACCGGTGGCATGGCAGCAGATGATGGTTGTGTTCTATACCCAGCCTTGTGTTCACAGTCAATGCTTTCAGGTTGTGATCCTGTAACACAGGAAACAGAACTTTGGAATAGCCCATAGCCATGGGGCACAGCTCTGGTCTAGTATAACACTGCCGAGTCAAATTATCTCAAAACATTTTGAAGTGGTAAATATAACCCAGGAGACCATATACCGGCTTGGGCGCTGCCTATCCCCTCAGCCCTTTGGAAGAGCGCTGGCCCAGCATCAGTGAACATGGGGCTGAAGTGTCAGAAGAGAGCTTTGCAGTTCACAGTTTACAACTTGAGTGTACCTATCAATCCACAGGGAGAGCAATTGTCTTCTTTAACACTTCAACTCATGTGGGTCTCAGCGGGTTACATTTGCTTATGCTTTAGTAAATGACAGTTTTTGGTGCTGTGCATCAGGGATTCAAATGGTTTGTCAGCTTAGAGTTGACAAGTGCTTTTCTTAATTATGCTTGGTAAAGAATTGGTATTCTCTGCAATCTCTCTTTTGTGCATTAGCCAAACAACACAAAATTTCTTCTTTTTCACTCTCTGTACATACTTGGGCAAACATTATTTATGATTCATTTTGTAGCTGTCTCCAAAAGCTGCTGAGGCAGTGGTGGTGATACTGATATAAAATGTTCAGTTGTTGTGGATGAATTTGACAGCTGAACTCCCAGAAGTGTTCCACTAGTCTGTTATGGAATGGCTATGGGAAAAGGGAGTTGCACAAATGTAAAATTAGACTAATCTGCCTTATTTTTCATGTCTGCATTTTAATAAAACAAAGGAGTATGCCTTCAATGCCAGGTGACCACATTACTGAGGTTTAAGCTTATAAAAGACCTGTCTTTGGCAGGACGTGCCTTTAAGGAAGCAGCAGCCAACATGAGTAGAAAATGTGTTCTAAAATATGCTCTGACAAAAGTTTCTTTTGAGAAAGGTGTTTGGTCTGTTTTTTGTCTTGAGTTGGATGGCTGGCCTGGGCAACCATTTCTAGTGAGTTTTTGAGAGCTATTTTCATGTATAACCATTTCTTTACCATGTCATCTTTGAAATCTGTCGAACTTTCCTTCCAAAGAACTTGTTACAAGACAAGAGTCCCAAGGGATCATTGATACTTGAAGGGGAATGAGACTCATTAAGAAAGGTTTTGTGGATTCATGGAGGATATGCTTTCAGATTTCCTGAGCAAACTGGTCTGCTTCTGGAGCAGTAGGCTGTTCACTGAAACAGACAGTGACCTTGGCTCACTCTTGTCCTCACTCTGGAGTCACGGGTCATGGTAGAATAAAGCTCAGTGCCATCATTTAAAGTGATTACATTAAAGCTCTCTGAGCTGCGCTGTATGGAGTCAATGAGCTGCGCCATAAAAAGTGCATGTAGAAGGTACACCTTGCTGCCGGGCTGTTCTCATCTGTGGGTTGCTGTTGCATTAGCAGTCTGGCAGTCCTGAATGAGAAGGGACCTTAGGGGGAAAGTTTTGGTCTACAGGATTTAAATTCAAAGACATGACTTTAAACTTGCTGAAAATGGGTTTGCTCAACATACTGGCATCATCTTCCCAAATGCAGCCCAAGAGTTCCCTTAAAAATAGTGTTGGAGCCATGAAATAAACCACCTGTAAAATCTGCTGAGGAGCTGGATGGAAACCATAGCTTCTGGCTATCATTTGGACCAGCGTAATGCGTTCTGGAAAAAAAATAATTCACACATCGTATCGCACCGGCTGAAAAAATAGCGTACATCAGCAGCGCTGTAACGCAGAGTAAAGGACTAGCAGCAGGTGTTAACGTGCAGAGGCATGGAGCATTTTGGTAACACCTGTGTTTGTCTAAAGCCAGCCAAAACAATTTCCTCTCCAGTTGTAGAGGAGGATTAAAAAAAAAAGGCCTACCTAACTTCCAGTAGTAGCAGACATTTGCCATGAAGCGATTTGCAGAGTATTTTCCATGATGCGCTGGAGGTGAGCTTTGTTTTTTTTCCTTGAACATTTTACTTTGGGAACACCTTTGATAACTTCAGTGCCCCCCTGCTGTCTCTTTGTCTCTCACCAGCATTGCCAGGGCCGAGCAGTTGCAGACGGAATGTTCTCTGAGTGCTTCCCTTAATTTAATGAAAAATAAATATTACCAATTTGGATGTGACTTATGGGGTGCATATGATGCTTATTTTTTCAATTACATGAAAACTTGGCATGGTTAAACATAGGAAGCCAAGTGTTCTGTGAAGCTGGTATAGATTTCTGGATTTTTAGGTGATTTTGCTTTAAATTATTGTATAGCAGAAGGGGATGAAGGAAGTCAGCTGCTAAACTGTGTTTTCCCAGCATGTATTTCACTTGGTGGACCCTTGATGCTCATTTCATGACTAATATATGCCGTATTATATGCGTTTCTTGTTGTCACCAGAGATAACATTAAGTAAACTATCCCCTTAAGAAAAACAGCTTTTCTTGGCAAGTGGAGTATGACTCAAGGAGCCAGCACTGGAGACATACGGTGCTGTGAATGAGTGCTGTGTGTTACTCTACTGGATCGGAGTCCAGGCACTATTTATACTACAGCATATTCAGCACCAGATTGTTAAATCTTAATACTGAAACAGTGCATCATTTAAATGTTTTTGTTCTGTTTATGTCCCATTTTCAAGCATTGGATATCAAGCAATACTAGCTAACTTTTTGTTGTGTTTGGGCAAGATCTCTGGGTGCTGAAAATTTTCTAATCTGCTCTCGAAATATTAGCCTGTCTGTACCAGCATGTTACACTGAAACTTTGTACCACTAAAGATAAATTAGGTCTCCTTCTAGCTTCTCTCAAGACATGGTGATAGAATACCTTGGAAATCATTGTATCAATGATAAATGCAAGCAATCAGGTGCTACAGAAAAGGAGTTGTTGTCTAATTATTTCCTCCTTTATGTATGAAAGGGGAAAAAAAAAAAGTACTCATCAGGTATTTAAAGGTCTCAGGATTGTGGCGTCCTTTTGTATCTGTGCAAGAAGTTTTGTATCACTGTTTCAGATGTGTTATTTATTTTACAATTGTGTTTTAAAGATTAGTATAAGAGGCCTTCACCATTTATTTTAGTTGGATTAATTCCACAGCTGGTAAAGAACCAGTAGAAAGTAAGAAGAGGACTGGTGTGTCTTAGCTTCATAGCATCTTTCAAGAGAATAAATAGGCAGACCTCATCAATTTAAAAGAAGTTGTGTGGGCCGAGCAGTGGGGTGATGGCAACACGGTAATAGAGGGAGCAGAAGTAATAGTTGTGATATGTTACGTAGTACAGAACGTGGCTGAGCTGCTTTGTTTTCATGTAAGGTGTCACTGTGGCTTTTTTGTTTATTTGTGTGCCTTCTTCCTGGAAGTAATTCCTGAGGATTAGTCATTGGTTTTGGTGTGGGCAGGCCCTCTGCAGTTGTCTAAACAGAAATAATACCTCCACACCAAATGGTTTACCATCAAAGTTTATAGTCTTTGTGACAAGCCCATCTAGAGAGGTGATGATCCCTGTGAAAGAATGAACAGACGCAGAAACAGGACTTACAACATCCCCACTCCCCCCATGCTATTTTGGATCTGTGGTCAGCAGCTTGCAGTTGTTTTTTGCTAAGAAAAGCAACTATCTGCGTAGTGGGACTTGCAGCTGAGAATGAATTCCTACTTCGTGGATTTCCAGTGCTATCCATCCACACTGGGAATAACAACATGATTAGATTTGAACTGTGCTGAAAGCCCGCATGTAGGTATTTTCCTGTTCAAGTCAAAACCAATGCATTTATTTGCTGAAAGGTTTTGGAGGCTACGAAGTGTGGACCGTAGAGTATTTAAAGTTTCTTCTAACTTAGAAAGGCCTTTAGTGAGATGATGAAAGATGTGAAGGCGGGAAGCATTCTGTGCTTCCTTGAAGTAATTTAAGAGCCAGGAACATGTCAGCAACTCTCCTCTAAGAATTTGAAGTCTATTCCTCCTGTTTCCCATGGTTTGCTTGAGGAATTGGTACAAAACATTTTTTTGAGAAAGACTGCAATAAGCCTGAAGGCACATACTGAATCTCCTTGAACAAACAAGCTTATCAAAAGGTTTAGTAAACAGACAGTAAAATGCAAAGTATGAATGTTTTGTTTTCTTTCAGGAATAATCAAGCTTGGGAGATGGAATCCCCTCCCTCTTAGTTATGTCACCGATGCACCAGATGCGACGGTAGCCGACATGCTACAAGATGTCTATCATGTTGTGACACTGAAAATCCAATTACAAAGGTGAGTGTTTCTAAACATCTGTCCTTTTCTATTCTCTGAGCTGTTTTGTCAATTATAGCATTACTATAGAGATCAGCATATCCTATCTTCATTAATTCCTAGTCTTTTGATGAAAGGGCAGGAAAAATGCAGAGAAAGCTACGTCATCTGACAGCTATTTGGTGCATGTTCTGATTTTTTTGTTTTATTTTGTTTTCTGAAGTAGCAATATGGTAGCAGAGTGAGGAAGGGCAGAAACTCAACTAAGTAAAGGTATGAGGTCTCTCAGGGCAGACTTATCCACAATCCCTGATTTGATGGGTTCTCAAAGTCTTTACGAGTACAAAAACTAAACACCTTTCCTTTTACCAGGCGTTCCGTTGTGAAACCCTGGTCTTCTACTGCCAGTTGCATAGGCAGGGGAGGAGAGGAGCTTGCTGACTTTCCTTTGTTCTACAGTTGTCTACCCAGTGGAGAGGTGGGAAGATGAGGAAGGAATCTGTTAATGCAGCTCCATTTGGCCTTAGGAAGCATTTTCCTTTTCTGAACGCTAGTTCTGACTAGCAGAGCAAAACTTTCTGATTCTTTTATATGTACTTGCCCTAATTACTCCTACATTTTCCCCCTTTTTCTCTATTACCTTCAAAAGAGTTCTCAAACAGCAGCTGGTGTCTGTGAAAGGAGGTGCATAGCACTTTGTAGAAGTGGTGGTAAGCCTACACTGCACAGTCATTTGTAGCTTCATGGACAGGAGACATCAGAAGAAAGAGGCAAAAATAACAGAATAACACTGGAATAATTTGTGCAAAGTTCATCAAAGCTCATACTGGACAAAATAAGGGTCCATTGATGGTGAATGCATACCTACCAACTGTTCAGTTTAATTTGAAATTTGGAAGTAGTTGGCTCTTCACTAACATTAAGCTCCTAAACTCCAGCATTTCTTTCCTGTTATCTCTAATGTTGGTTGAGGTTTCCAGTTCCCCTTGCAGACCTTCCCTTGGTTTTATGTACTGTTACCATCTCTTGCCTCAGCTGCATCTCTTACCATAGTTGTGAAAGCTTCTAGAGTCTGTCCTTACTGTAAAAGTACAGTAACTCACCTCTCCAGAAGTATGAGCTACCAGGAGTCCATCTAGCCTATTGTTCTGTCAGTGTTGCCAGTGAGTATCAACCCAAGATCAAGGTCTTACTTTTTATCTTCAAAGTGCTTGAGGGCCTAGATGCAGTGTAAATAGAAGATAGCCCATGACTTTGAGATAAAGATGGTCATTGACTACTTGAACACCTCAAGAACTGAACTTTCAACTCTTAGGGTAAAGCCTGCCAGTGTAGGTGGAAACCAGAACTACCTCACAGTTTGGTTGGAAAGTGTGCACTAAAGTCTCTCAGGCATGAATGGCGGTGACAAGTCTCCCCAACTTTTTGATGTGCTTCTTAGCTCTCTTCATGTATGTAGACACAGACCACGAGCTTGTTGAACTAGAAGAGGCACAAATCACATGAAGACAAAAGCTTTACTACATGTGCAACACCTTTAAAATGAAAGTGGAATGAACTACATGTGACAGATATTGGGCATATGGCTTAGTGCATTTCTGAAACGCTCTCAGATACTTCAGCAATGAGGGCTGTCTAAGAACCTGTATTCAATGAAATTGATTTTTCAGACTTGCTGCTCAAAGCCTTGTTTCTACACAGCGAGGACCCTTACTGTTCACTGATTTTGTTAGTGACATTGTGGCATATATGTTTATTTTTCTATCCCAGCAGGAATATCTTTGTTTGGAGAGCATGGCTTCATCCAGCCAATTCTGTGGCTTGGTCTACAGAGCTTTTTGCTCTGTACCAGGCCCCAGAGGAAATGATTATGCCACACATATAATATCATAGTAGAATTAGCTGCTTTTCCTGACATGTACTGTCGTAATTTTGGTTGAACTATACATCTTCTGGGAGCTGGCGTGATGGGGAGGGGAGAGAGGAGAGAAACACCTTGATCGATTGGCTTAGCAAGAAACTCATTTGTGCTCACTGCTTGAAGGTCTGTGGCTCTTGTATGCATAGTGTAAGCATCTGTGAAGGTGATGTTTCTATCTGCTTTCTTTCTGTTTTGACAGTTGTTCCAAGTTGGAAGACTTGCCAGCAGAGCAGTGGAACCACGCCACAGTTCGCAATGCCTTAAAGGAACTGCTCAAAGAGATGAATCAGAGCACATTAGCCAAAGAATGCCCTCTTTCACAGGTTAGTGTTTTTAGAAGGCTTAGGGAAAGCCAGATTTTCAAGATCTAACATTCAGTAAAGGGCTTAAGCTAAACAATTCCTTAAGTATTGAATCTCTTTCTACTTTTCTTTAGAAAGGAAAAATTCTAATTAATGTGAAAGAGTATTTGTATACCACATTTTATTAGTGGGTCATCAGGTGGAAACTATGAATGAATTGCATGGACTTTTTATTCTGCAGTTCAGAGATTCTTCATCCAGACCTTCACCTGGACGTTTTGCAATAGGAGTGAAGATTTTCAAATGCAAGATTTGAGTGGCTTCTTTCCACTCGCAGAGGCCTGCTTCTAACTCCTAATATATGAGTAGATCTCATCAGCCTCCAACTGTGATAAAAAAAATATACCTTCTTAACAATTTTGCCCAAATTTCTACAGTAATAAAAATATACGTAGTTATCTTTTAAGAAACACAATAATTCATTGTCTCCTTCTCCATGACTACTTTATAAAATGAGCGCTGTTCAAGAAGCGTTTAGATGAGGTGCTAAGGGATTTGATTTAGTAGCTTGATGGGTAAGGATGGTGATGTGAGGATGGTTGGACTAGATGATCTTGTAGGTCCTTTCCAACCTAATGAATCTATGAATCTATGTACTGTCATATCTAAGATATAGGTTTCTACAGTTATTGTGAGCAATATTTGTATTTCAGATTGTCATAACAAGAGATTCCAAAAAAATATTTGTGACTGGGACCTCCTTGTCTCTCACTCTCAAAAAAATTAAATAAAATAAAATAAGATAAACCAACACAGAACAAACTCTTCAGCACCCAGACAAGCAAATTTGCTGGAACAAAAAAATACATTGCCCTGTAAAAACCTCATTAAAATCTTATTTGTCTATTGCATCTTTAAAAAGTAAAAAATGAGTAATTCCTGGTTGCTCAAAAATCCATTTGTTTTTGTCTTTATCTGAATTTTTTTTTCTTTTGTGGCTTGTCTGTCGTGCAACCCACTGTATGCTCATCCTGCAATTCATGATCCAAGGCCTCTGTGAACCAAGAGAATTCATTCTGTGTGTAACCAGCATGGATTTTCCTCACTGTCTTATGATTATAACTCTAGAAAAAGCACAAGGTTATGGAAGTGAAATTCAGAGCACAATTTGGATCTATGCAATTGATAGGAATTGCTTTACAGTAGAAAATGTCCTTCATCTTCTTTAGCTGTGTTGGGTCTGCAGAACTAGAAGGAATGAGAAGGCTGCAAGGAAAATCCATGTAACTTGTCTTATTCACTAGAGGAGTCGCAGTGACTCTAGATATGCACAGAGCTTAAGTGTGTTGAATACGGAAGTATTTTTCTTTCACACAGTTTAAGTATAATTTCTTTAAATAGAATTACCGGTGGAATCTGGTCAGCTAATGATGATTGCAGCATATGGTCGTCTCTGCCCAGTCTTCTTCGATATGCAGTATAACTAAACCACGCATCATTTTATACGCAGAATTCATTTGTTGACTAGGTCTTGTACCTCCCACTTCAGTATCAAAGTCTACCAGGTGGAAATGCTGCAGTTGGTTTACTCTCTCCATAACCTCAGTCTGAAAAACATTAATAAAGACTATTGATGGCATGACTGTAGCACCAAGAATCTCTGCCCCAGTAGTTATTTAGTGGTTAAAGCTAAATGGAGAAAGAAAATTGAACTTGTTTAGTTTTAAGGATAGCTGTAAGTGACCGTGAGTAGTGACTGACCTCTGAAGTGGGACTGCAAGAATGCAACATTTATTATTATTATTGCCATAACGTCTCACTCTCTTTTGCTTTGGCTCACAAAATACAAAAGATACAATGGAAGGTTGTATAGGAGCTGCCTATTAGTATCATCTGAATATGCCTGTAATACAATTCCTTCTCCCAAATCAGTTTTAAAAAAATATCGTGCCAAATGTGAAATGTCATTACAACCCCCTTGTGGTTAATATATTATTGACAGCAGCAAATTGCAGAGTGGTCTCTTAGGAGTCGAACTGCAGAGTAAATGCTGCTGTTTATTAATGTGTTCACAGTGCCTCAAGTATAGAAGTGGAGAGGGGCAGTGGGGGAGCTCTCTCCCACCCGCCACAATGCTCCGTCTCTGGTTCTCGGTGCATGAGCTTTCCATGCAACTCAGATGGGGATTCTGATTGCCACTAATGGGAAATGTAATCATTCACTTCGATTTAAAATTGTTCTACTTTTTATTTGTTTGTTGTTGGTGGTTTTTTTTTTTCTGCAAGGTGTATTATATGGCTGCAGCGTAGCTACCCTTAGCATAAGGCTGCTGTTGAAACAAATAAATCCCGGTTAACCAAGCTGGGAGGAAGGAGGGTAGGTAGGAGGGAGTGTGTTGTGTGGCAGAAGGAAATCCAATTACTTCAGCATTTCCATCTTTGCATAGAGACTTCTGTCTTTCCTGTATATTGTATAACTCATTGCAAAACTGACCTTTTTTTTTTTTTTTGTCTTCTCCCTGGACCAAGATTTCTTGGCATCTGAGCATGTTCCGTGCTTTTCTCCTTGAACTTATTGCACCAAATTTTCTTTATGGCAGTATTTCTCAGGTTTTAGACCAATGAGTTTTCATTTCACTTGACTGTTCTGGCCACACACATTCCAAACACGTTGATTACTTTATATAATCTATTCCTTCCTTAAGGGTTTTCCCAGGAAAGATATTCATGATTTAGAAGTTTACAATTAGTCAGTGGGTTGTTGGTTTTTTTTTTTTGCCACTCTCTTCTGAATAAATATTCCCCTTTCTGCAAACTCATCAAGACTCCTGGTAGAAATAGTCGTAGAATCTCTTTCAAATTCATATAGTGATGAGGGTATTTTGCTTAGCAGATTGAAAGCTCCACTGCTCTATTGTCAAGTGGCTAAAGAGAATTTGTCTTGGGATTTTCTGCCAATGGTTGATACACTATTTAAGTTTCCTATTTAGCTTAAGCCTTGCTTTCTCAAATTAAGGTTAATAGGTTAATATATATCATGATATTTAATAGTCGTTCAATTTTTGTAATGTTGGTTTATTATAGAGCCAGAGGATTTGCAGAAATAAAACAGAAAAGTGAAATCGCTACATAGGCAGAGCTAAACATTTGTCCCACCATCCCTAAGTGACTGAAAATTTAACCAAAGTGGCATTAAAAAAATGGAAGCTAGCTGCACTTTGTTCAAAATCCTTCCTTAGCAGAGACTGTCCCTGTGTCATGCTTTCAAAATACTACTGCCTGTTAAACTGATTCAGAACAAGGGAGGATTTATGGGGAAGGAATTGTTGCTGGCTACCACAGTGCTAGGTTTATGTCTCAAAATATTGATTTTAATTAGAAAATTGAATCTCAGTTTTAGAAATTGAAGCTGCCACTTAAAAAGGGTCTTATTTTATAGCCTTCCAACTCTACTGCAGTGCACCATAGTAGCTTCCTAGTGGAAAAGTTAAAGTGCAAAGGCAGAAGACCCTGTTTACTGAAAGTGAAATTATGTGCTGAGGACTGAGACCAATCTACACCATCCAGTATTCTCAAGTCTTAATTTTACTCACATTGCTTTTTAAGTCTCCTAAACTCAAGGTTCAGGAGCAACTAGAGTTGCTGGAGTGAATTTATTAGAGAGCTGGAGGAATCCGTCAGAGGGAGGGAAGGGATGATTTTTGTTTTGGAACAACTGTTGAAATTGAGTAACCCCAAGTGTAAGCCTTGAAGCTTTACAGAGATGGCTTAGATGCCATTTTGCACAAGAGCTTACAGGACCCTGTGAGTAAGAGCTTGAACTTCTGTTAAATAGCTTGTTCTAGCCTACAGTTGTAGTAATTCTCTCATCTCTGTGTAGAAAGGTTGTGCAATATGCCACTGCTTTTCTTGGCTCTCACATTAAGTGAGGAAAGAGGACAGAAGAAAGCTGTAGTTTCTGGAGAAGGCACGTTGACTCCTATGCGTCAGTGGTATTAGACTGCCTTTCCCTGAGTTTGTGCACATGCTGAGAGTGAGTAACCCTGGAAGAGTTAAGGGAGGAGAAGCAAAATGTTGTTTCTAAAAAGTTGCCTCCTCTCTAGAATGGATGAAGAAACCTAAAAAAGAAGGAAGAAAAAATCTACCAGTAACCAGACTTCTCCCCACTTAAAATGCAGAAGCATTCCAGATAGGAAGTATCATTTTTGTGGGCATCAGGTGCTGCAGAACAGCACTGCTCCTCTCTGCTCCCAGTTGGCTTGAGCTGCTAAGGGAGAATTCACAAAGAGCAGAGTGGTGGCGGTTAAACAAGTGGTACTTCAGTTTTGTTGATCTTTGCTGTGGTTTTTGGCTGTTCTGCATTGCAGTATGGATAGTTCCTTTCGCTGTTAATATCACTGTTAATTTCTCTTTTGGGTGATTTTTCACACAAGAGCTAATCACACGTTTCTATAAATTATATTAATTTAACTTATTTGCCTAAACGTTGTTCTGTAGCAAGTAGCACGAATGTTCTCTCATTCTTGGCTGTGTGGTCTCACTGCATTTGGAAGCAGAACAGAGCCAGCTGAAAAGCATTATTTGGATTCTGCATGCTGGAGCATCTAATCTTATCTTTAGGATCTGGTTCCTAAATCATGATTGTTCTCACCTGGATCCAGCAAGCACGTGCTCCCCAGCATGGCACCACCTGTTGTTATGCAACTAAGTTTATATATTGTAATATCACAAGTGGAAGTAGAATTACTCCCACCTTCAGTCTTTGCTGCAGGTTTCAGTCTGGGTTTGTCCTGCATCTTTTTTGCTTTGTTACTGAAACAGAGTAATTAGGTTTAGGGATGCACTGTGATGAATAAAACCAATTTTGTGTTCTTATCAAACGCTGCTTTTTGGTTTTAAAGGTGAAAATGGATGGTCACTGTGCATTTATGTGTCATTTGTCATTATGTTAAAATTCCAAATTATGTGAGATTTTTTAAGGTCTTTTTGCTTTTTTTTTTTCCTTTTCCCTGTACTTCCAGAGTATGATTTCATCCATTGTAAATAGCACATACTATGCCAATGTGTCAGCAACCAAGTGCCAGGAGTTTGGGAGATGGTACAAAAAGTACAAGAAGATTAAAGGTAAATTGTTTGTGTTTTTTTTTTTTTAATTTTATTCTTTTTACTTTCTAATTTCTTGAACTTCTGCTGATAGTTTCCGATTATTTACTTTAAGTAAAAGTGATGGTAAGCTTTAATAACGTTTGTGAATTTGTCTACAAAGTGGGAACAGTCACAGCACATTTGAAATTTGAACTGATACTTTACAAACAAGGCTGGCATCAAAACACAAGCCTCTCAAAACGTGCTTATAATATCCCATTTAGTTGTGCTGAAAGATCCACTGTGTTTTGAATTATGCTAAAATGTTTTGGAAAAGAAGTGTTCTGGTAGCTCAGAATTTAAAAGTTAAATTACTTTATAAATTACCTTAGTTGCATTATAATCATGAAACCTAAGCCTAAATAACAAGTGCCCTTCCTCTTTGTTTTAAATCCTGCTAAATATACTGATGTTTCTGCCATGTTTTGTCATGTGGAATCTGGGTACCGGTGGAGGAGCATGTAGTACCTGGTTGTTAGGAGGCATTGCTAAATAACATATTTAAGGCTTTTTTTTTTGCTTTTTTTTTCCTCTCTCTGTTAAACCACTGAAGAGAAAATCCATTGTCTGAAGGAAGGTATAGGCTATTTTTGTTGTTTCTGTCTGAGATCATTTTGGTGGCTGGGAAAGTCATAACAGGATTCACAGGCGTTATGTAGAACTACAGCAGCGTCCTGTCCCAATTGAGAAGCTGTTGTATTTTCATTCACATGAAGATTAGCATCTTTCAAATAGTCTGTAGTCTGTTTATCTTAAAGAAAACTGGCATACCTGAGCTATGAAGGGTTTCTTGTTTAGTTTACATACGACAGACTAGAAATCTGCATAATACCATCAAGGGTCTGCTTTTCAAATTAGGAGCACGAGAAATAAAATTGCATAAAATCTCAGAACAAGTTCTGAGGCATATGGATTTTCTCTGATGCATGTCTGGCTTATGCAGCACATACCTGTAGGAGTCTCAGCTGTGTGGTGATTAGTTTTTCACTGGGCAGAAATAAAAAGGAATGTTTTAGGAAAGTTATCTGTGAATGGAAGGAAGGATGTTCAGGCAGATGTGGGTAGCAATGTGGATGTGGAAATGCAGGTGTTGCTTTTCACCTGTTAAAATAATTTAGACTTGAAGTAAAAACGTTGATGCCAAATAAACTTGGTAGTTTCTTCCCTCTCTAAATTGCCATTGTGTTGCACATAAGTGTTTCTTTTCTCTAAATGTCGTCTTGTAATAAAATAGTTTTATTTGAAGTGCTCTAACATATCCTCTTGGTTAAAAACAATCAAAGGACTCAAACAGCTTCAAGGTCATCACTGTTTGCTTTTACTTGCCATTCTTGGAGAGCAGAGAGGATTTTTTCTTTTTTTTTTTTTCCCCAAACTCGGCAAGGGTGTAATGCCAGTTGCAGGGGCACTGGAAGCCCTTAACTGCAGTGTTCTTAGTGGCAGAAATGCCACTAAAGCTTATGAGTGTTTCTAGCACACTGCTATCTTCCACTTTCTTCCATTCTTAGAGCATTGAATTCCTTAAGCTCTTACTTTTTTTTTTCTTAATAAGTGCACAGTTAAATTGTTAAGTGCCATAAAAGCAGAATGAGACCTCAATCAAGAGGTCAAGGATCCAAACCTGAACAGTTTGCCAGATAACTCTGCGTATGTGCTATTCAAAGAGACACAGCCAGTCGCTGCTGTTTGGAATTGTGTGTGTGCTAGTAGGAGGAGAAAAAGGAAGGTTAAGGTATGTGTGAAGTAAACACAAGCTGCTATGAAGCAGTTCAAGTCGTGTTGATTCATCAGCCGTACGAGTGGGAGAGAAAACAAAGAATCTATGGCAGGTACTTTGGCACATGGAGAAAAAGCAGCCACGGAACTGCAGGGCAGTAATCTAGGCCTCCTGGAGACAGCAGGGGCACTTCTTTGGGCAGCTTCAATTTCTCATCATTTCTGTTTTCATGATGTTTTGTTTCTTTGCCATAGACAGATATTTTTACAGGACACCTCAATTAATACTCAAACTCGGTGACTTACATGCTTCAGTCATCACATGTTCCTTAAAAGAAAGGTAGATGCATGACACAGCAGTTCACTTTTGGGGTTGTAATCTGGATAACTTAGGTAAAATTGATTTGGAATCAGTGAGACAAGAACCCTACCCATATGCAAGTCTAGAGCTGGTTATTAGAAAGTAAAAACAAAAACCAATTCACAAGAGCTGTGGTAAATGCAGAATATGAAGGAGCTTCAGAATAACTTTATTGATGTTGCAAACTAAATGCAGCCTACAGTGTTAAATGTGTTTCCTATTATCTCCTAATGTCTGTTTTAATAAAACAGTGGGAACTAAATGGTTGCTTCTTAATCAAAACCATGATTTCCTAAACATAAGCTTTATGATTCTGTTACAAATTGCCACATATAGATCTCCTAGGTCAAACTTTTTTCCTTGCTCATAGAAATAAATAAACACTAAAACAATTGTGCACTCTAGAAGATCAAAGTAATTACAACTGAAGCCATGCAAAAGTAAAAAGTTATTTGGAAAAAAGAAAAGCATCAAGTTTCAGAGTACATAGTTAGTGTTTAAATAAATATAAGAAACTGAACGATCAATGATTTGATATCATTAGCAACAGATGTAAGATCTGTATACAAGTGGGAATGTATGTAATCTCAAGGAAACAATCTCAGTGAGCATTCTGTTGAACTCACTGAAAAGATAGCTAACCTATTTTTGCTTCTAATTAAAAAAAAAAAAAAAGTTTTCAGTTCATCAACTTAGTGTGGTAATTTTGTCTTGTGTCAAGACCATGCTTAGAGTAAAATTCTGCTTGACTTTTTTTTTTTTTTTTTTTCCCAGCCACCCAACCCCCTTAAGGTTTTAAGACATTCACAGTTTATTCAGAGGCATGAGAGTTAGTACGCGCGTTCTGGAGTCACTGGTGTGAGGATGGAATCTTTTTTTGCTTTCCACTACATACATGTGCAAGGACACGAGTGAGTTTCTAACAGGATATCTGCTCTTTCCAGTCTCCTTGGGATACACACGTGTATTTCAAAGAGAGCTTGTATTAACTCAGTTCTAATAGAAAATGCACGGAAGTTGTAAAACAAGAAGCTTACAGTTCTGTGAACTTTCTTTTCCCTCTGTGGACCTGTGTAATCATTTGGGGTGGTGAATAAGCTATTTAGTTCGTATTGTCATTTTGTCTAGAATGTGCACCATGAACGACTGTAATATTATTGTGCAGAACCTCTTTTTAATTCTGTTTTAATCATGTTGAATTTTTTTTAAATATATTTTGAATAATGCATACCCTTTTGGTTCGCAGTTGCATGCATGGCAATGTTTAGGTATAATTAGACTGCCTGAATCAAGAACCCCACTTTCCCATTTTTACTTAAGGCTACATGCTAGTGTCTGCAGTGATAATTGTACCACATGGAGCTAAATGTTTCTAAACTTCACTATGCAACTAATGTCATTGTCAAGGGATGAAATCTGCACCAGTTACCTACTCGTTGCCTGGTATTTTGGGTTCATAGCACTTCAAATATTTTTTTTAGTTCTATTTTTCAATAGATGTTTCACTTCCCAAGTGTCATGCTTTCTATTTTTATCAGAAGGGCTATCACTGTATCAGGATCCTTTCACAACTGAAACTCTTAACTGGTGTGAATCTTTTTTTGCTTGATGACACAGCTTGGCTTGGTGGGAGGAAGTTAGGAAGGCAGAGGGAAGAAATAAAAATATTGTGAACTTAAAAATGAGGAGACTTATTTTCTTTATCTCTGTATTAGGAACATCTTATATTTTTGCTCCTGCCATCAGTGGCTGTCAAAATTTATTTTTCTATGGATGTGTGTTTTGAGACTGTGGCTGTCTCAAAGTTTTTGTGGAATGATGTGTCCTTCTGTTTAAAGGAGGAGGTTCCAGTTATTTCTATTTCAACTGATCCAGAGTCAGCTTCCATAAGAAAGAGCTTTTATAGCTTTCTTAAATTGAGAATCTGCCTTGGCTGCTCTTTGTTTTTTCCAGTATTAATGATGGGATGTTGTCTGCTGTTTTGTTCTTGGGAGTATGTTTGCTTACTTCCCATAAGGGGTTGACAGACCAATCTGTTTTTCTGATACTGTGTTCTAGAGACCGTTCTAGGTTAAGAGATGCTAGAAACAGAACTCAGGGGTTTTCAGTTTTGTTAATTCTAGACTGAAGGAGCCTTGGATTGCAGCATGGTCATAGTACCAGTATGACTTGGTGAAAATTTTAATTATCTGCTTTGTTGAATAGTTTTAAATTGTTCCTCTGAAGCAGTTGTTGCAGAAGCCTCAAGAAAAGACATGACAGAACACTATCAGTGTTTCTGACTTTTAACAATACCTCATTTATTGATACATGTGTGGACATGCATAAATAGAAGGTCACAGGTATGTCTATGTCAATTATATGTACATGTACTTACATACATACAGTCTTGACCTTTAGCCATTTTAACTCGATGGTTGAAGCAAAAATGTTAAGGTTTTTTAAAAGGAGATAATTTCATGTGTTGTTTGGATATTAGTTGCAACTCTGACACTAAGCCAGATAAGGTCATTTAGGTTATCTGTGTTGCTCTTGACCTTACTGTAATTTTTTTTTTTTTTTTGCTTTCTTTTCTGCTCCTAACTGTGCTTTTTCTCCACTAAAAGTAAGACGTTTCAAAAGAAAAAGGTAAGAAAATAACATCCGTTGCCGGCAAGCTTTTCAGCATCTAGGTCACATACAAGACCTGAAGATCATCTCTGACTTGAACATGCCCTCAGTATGTAGGCTGCTGGGCTGAAGTGTTTTACAGGGAGAGAAGTTCATCTGTTTGCATTAGGTCATCCTAGTAAAGCAGAATCCCTCTCTTAAAGTATATGTGGAAGTTGGCACATTTCAGTAAGATTTAGAGACCCCTTGACTACTGTTTTCCCCACCCACATTAGAATACTGTATTTCAGCACTGTCGCTGATGTTAAGTACCAGGCTCAGGGGTTTGTGTGCACATATTGTTAAGAGACAGTTTACTCACTGCAGTGTGTTCTGGGAGCCTTATAAATTGTGGCCCTCTTGGCTGTTCCTCTGTATTAAGAGAATTAAAATGGACACTTTCTTTTTAATTCTTAAGCTTAACTTTTATTGAAAGCAAATATATGTATGAATTTTAGCTTTGCTGAGCATCTTTCTTTTCTTTTTTTTTTTTTTTGTCTCTTCTGGAGCAGAGGCTCTCACTCTAAATAGCATTGTGGCATGGCAGGAGGAGAAGATGTGTCCATTAGCTGAACTGCCTCGTGTGCCTTCATGTACCTGAATCTGCTACCATTGCTGCTGTAGGGAGTGTATGTTAGTTCAGTAGAGGTTAAAGCCTTTCTGTAGAGAAACTGCCTAGTCCTTTGTCCCTTCTGTCTTGTCCCTGCTATACGGAAGTTTTTTGTGACTGCTTTTATCCCTTTTTTTAATCTAGGGATGTTGACTGTGTCTGCTCAGATGATCTCACTATGCCAACTTTATGGTTTTAAAATGCATTCAGTTCCAAGTACAATGCTTTTTCTCAGTGAGGGCCAGTTGTGCACTGAGGCTGGAACTTGTGTCCAGCCACTTTTGATTTCACAGTGACTATGGAATGGTCTTTATCATGGAAGTACTTTTGTTTTTTAATCTCCAGAATTTCAAAAGAAAATCTCCTTCATATGTTAAAAAAAAAAAAATTCTTGTGTGCTGCCAATCACACTAACTTTTGCTAGTTCAATAGGAAAGGAGTTTTTAGAAAGTAAGCACTATTGGAAGATAGGTTGGAAAGGGAGGGAGACCTGAAGCTTAGACACAGACATCAACTTCCCTGGTATGAGAGCTGCAATATGACTGCCTCTGGTCATGTGAACTTCATGGAATGCGTAATCCATTCTGTCACTGAGAGCAGAACTGAATTCTGTTCACTCCAAGTGTCCGAGGGGCTTATATGTCTTTTGTAATGATGTTTGTGTTCTGTCTCATTCCTTTCATCATCTTTGCTGTTATGAGTCAGGAAGAGACATGCACTTATCTCCCAGAGGGAGTGCGCAATTGTCTGAGTATTCTAGGCAATTTGCACCTCCCTCTTGAGGTGTCCACAAAAGGTTAGTACTTAAATAGCAGGACAGACTTCCATCACAGTACTTTGACAGGGAGCAAGATATTTTTGTATCAGATGAGTCCATCTAACTGGTATGCTATTTCTGTCAGTTCTGAGTAATGTTTGTCCTAATTCTCCTTATCCATTTTACACGACCCGTATTCATACATTAGATTGTGATCTCTAAAATACCTTTAATGTAATGACTTTTTCTGCCATATGAAGAATAAAGCTCATACTGCTATGTGACCTCCTTCACCTGCATGGTAACCCCAAAATAGTCTAGAATAAATTCATGTTATATTCTTCCTTTCTGAGAAACAGCTTTTGGAAGCAGCGCAGTTCAGGGACAGACCATGAGAAGAATGACTTCCTACATTTAAGCAGAATTGACAGAAGACGTGTTAGTGTTTGTGTGTCCCACGAGATGACTCAAATTTAGTCTGTAGGACAAGAGGAAGGGAAAGTCTGCTGTGTGGAAGTCAACAGTGTAAGCTCACTCCACTCAGTTCCTCCAGCACTGATGCCGATCGAAGGCCCGCTTTTTTGATGGTTCTTTCAAGCACAAAAATAGTGACTTGTGCTTTGGGAACTGAGCGATTTGTAGCGCAACAGAGAACAGACAATGGCCTTTCCTGTCTGTTTTCCATTAGGCTTGGATAAAGGCCTTTGCTACCCACAGCCAGCGGCCAAAAAATTTCTGTATGTGCTCCATAGCTATTTTGAGGTTATTTGCTATCCTGCAGGAGTAGAGGAAGGAAAAGGTTTTTAAAAGTTAAGATTTCTTACCAAGCGTGCTACTCTGGTCAGCTCACATTTTCACTAATTCTGACTGCAGGGACAAAGGGCCCAGCCAGAGGTCAAACAGTAAATGAAACCAGTGGATGACTTTGGGTTAATATGAAAATTGAATGCTGAATGAAAATGAGACTCCTCAGACCAGTCCTTTGTACTGAAGTGGTTAAGTGGGCTGTGATTAAAACAAATAAGTAATTATGCTAATTATAGATGAAAAGATAGAGAATTACCACGATAAAAGCACCTCCTGTGCTCTAGATGGCTTTGTTATATTTACAAAGAGAAAGCTGATAATCATAGGGTAAGCAAGAGGGCACCCTGTTGGTGCAGTGCAGCAGCCCCAACTCTGCACTTCACTCTGAGTTGGAGAGCTGTATGGTGTCAGAGTTTCTTTTCCCAATCAGAGCTCCATGGTTCAGATTGGGTTCAGCTCCAGTGAGTAAGGTGCTGCCGAGCTATGAGAAATTGTGGAAACCTTTCTATCTCAAGATTAGTGCCTGTCATACTGAAGCTCACAAACAGAGCTCTCTGCTGGCCCATGCCTTTACCACTGCTGGTAATGGCTTTTATGATCACCAGGTTTTAAGTAATAAATAAAACAAAGAAGCAAGCTCTGGAGCTGTTGCACTGCAGAACAACTCTGGGGTGGTGACATCCTGTCACAATTGAAGCATGGCAGTCCTGCTGACTAGTAACTTATTACAAAATGCTTCTTTAGCAGTCTCTTCGTGCTCTGTTTTGTTCAAAATGCCTGTATGCCAGTGGGACGAAAGTTGGGGACTCGCTGGGTCACGGGTGCTGCAGGGCCCTCTGTGTGACCATGGCAGTATGATGCTGGGACACATATTAAGATCTTGCTCTCCCTGCTGCATCCATTATTGTGTGTGCAAGGAATTTAGTTTCCAGTGCCGTCCATCAGTACAGTGCTGTTCCTAAGCCCTAAATACCCCACAGGCTCTTTGTCAGAATGTTCCTATTAACAACTTGGTGAAAATAAAGGGTGAGGGGAAGGGAAGGTGGAGAAATAAATCTTATTTTAAATCTCTTGAGCTAGTTACATTTCAAATGGAAAGTTGCATGTGGACCACCCCAAGCTATTGTGCTGTGGACTGTGTCAGCTGTTTGTGCAGGGAAGATTTGGGTAGAGGATAAGAGCATCGGGCAGGGGAAGGGTGCACTGGGTTGTTTTTGTGCTGTATCCAGGAAGTTTCTAGCTCAGTATGAAGTCAAAATACATTGACACACGTGGTAATCATTATGAGAAAAGAAAGAAACATTTAAATATGACAATTTGCTGCTTCCATTCTGGGAATTGTGTTGATCTCCAAGTGTTTTGCAGAGGTAATGACATGCTGTAGCAGGGTATGGGCAAGCGAAGGGCAGATACTGTACTGGTGTACTCAGTGAGCTGCCCGCTAAGCTTGGACATAGTACCTGTAGTCCTGATACCTGGAACCTACCTACATAGTATGGACGCCTTTTGGAGGCTGGATTCTTAAATGAGGAGGTGTTGTTGGGCTTACAGCAAAATTATATACCAGGCAGCACAATGCAGGGAGAAAAGGGAAAACACTGCTGTAGTTCCTGCTGTGGCTGGACCACAGATGGGAGGTGGGTAACAGCCTCCTGGGCCAGCTTTTGTGTAAATAACACAAGCATTGCTAGCAGAGGAGGTCTATCATGAGTACTTGAACATAGACTGCAGGTTTCCATTGAGCTCCCTCCTTCACAGTTTAGGGTCCTGCTGTTCCATCTTCACTGTTTTACAAGCCAACGAGTTCAAGTACCAGCCAGCTCATAAAGTACTACAAGAGCTGTAAATGTACCCCAAGGTTTGGGTGAGGCGATAGCATATGAGGGCAGGGCAGAGGAGAGGAACATGGGGTAGAAACACGGAAAATGGAGGATGCAAGAGGAAAAAACCCTCCCCACAAATAAATTGTTGTGGCTCCTGTGTGCCGTTTCTTTTTAGAGAGTTGCCTGGAAGCTGGCCTGCTTCCTGTGACAGTGCTGACTTCCACCTCAGCACTGTGTCATGCTCGCTTCTGTCCAGGCCCACAGATCCCCACCGGTTCATAGCCACCAGTAAACAACAAGGAATATGATATGGGGAATGTGCTGGTGGAGGAAAAAGTCTTGAGGAGTTGAGTAATGTGCATTTTTTCTGTCTAGCATAACTGTTAATGGTAACCTTTTATTATTGAAGTGGTTGAAGTGACTAGAATCTGGTTGGTTTATTGGGGAATAGATGTGTGGCAGTATAGCTTAATGCGACTGAGAAAGGAAACTGGTAACAAGGGCAAAAACACCTATGGAAGCAAGTCAAGTGGTGTCTCTGTGTAATTGCGATTCCAAGTAGCACTGCAGAGATTAACAGCCTGGCAGCCTTTTCATCTTAAATTTTATTTTTATAGGGGTTTATGACTTGGCACTGAAGTCAAGAGTGGGTGGAAACTTGGCAAATGTGGTTCAGCCCAGAAAGTGGATGTTATTTATATTTACTTCTCACCAAGATTTCAAAAACACTTGGTTAACTGTTTTTGAGTTCTAACAAGTAGTAATTTATTGGTTTCAGTGACTTATTCTCTGTACATTTCTTAAACTACAAAACAGTTGAGAAACTGTTTCAGGTCTCCTGAAGCTAACTGTGGGAAGACTTTAGATGTCCAAGGGTGTAAATGAAGACTGAGAGTAGTTCTTGATGCATTTCCTTTTAGCAGAATGCTCCTATTATTTCATGTACACTGAGCAACATCTTTATTTGTACTTGCATTAATTTCTGATTCTTAAGTTGTTGCTGAGCCTTTGGAATAATTACATTTGGTTTTCCTGGTGACAATGCATATTTAATAGCATTATTCAGGTACAGGCTCACCATGGAAAGGCTCAGGTGATTATATAGCCACATGTTTTCTGAATGGGCTGTGGCACAGGATGGGGTTCTTCTCAAGTGTGGCAGAACAGCCCCTCTTCCTCATGCCCCGGAAAACCTTCTGTGCCTAATTTTTGGGGACAGGTAATGAAATCAATATTTAAATAGGGGGTTTTATTATTTTCAGCAAACTGATATACTGTTAAGTGTTTAGTAGGCTGTGAGTAATGTGCAGAGATGGTCGGTCACTTACAGTAGTGTCCGTGTATTTCAACTATTCAACTATTTTCATATTTGAAACATTGCACACAAATACGCAGTTATAAAATCAGTTGAGTTGAAACACTGGCTTTTGTAGAAAAATGGAATTAAGAGTTTTATTAGAAATACTTCATTGATAAAGAAAAAAATAAGTAAAAATTATTTTATTGAAGGCTGAAGGTTCTTTCGAATTTTTTTTTTTTGAAAAAAAAAAAAAAAATGGGAAGAGGGCATTAAAATTTCTTTAAAATTCCTGGGTACTAATTCATCTACTTATAAAAATTAGTAGTTGTGATGTTCTCAAAAGACAGCTCTAAAGATAGAAGTAGTGAGCGTATGTGTTCTGGGCATGATTCCCTCCCTAGTGAGAGTTCAGCTCTCTCTGTCTGAGATTAACTCTGAAAGGTGAAAAGAGCTGTCTCTCTATTTAAAAGGAAACAGAGAAAGTCAACAGTAAATTGTCACCTTGAGTACTGTGTAAAGATTCAAAGCTTTATATAAGGTTAAGTTTTAAACGAGATCAAAAGCCTTGTACTGTTGTTGATCATTACACAAATTCTGATTGTGTTACGCCATTTATGAAATAAATCCTATCATCTTATTTGGCAAGAGCATCATAAAAATGAGGTGGTAGTGTGCTAGCTGTATGGTAGCAGTCCCTGGACACTTTTAGAACAATAGAGAAATGCCCAATCTTATGTAGTGCAGCTCATGGAATCTTCAACTTTGTATAAAATCACCTCTTATTACTTAAAGTTATCTAAGTAGTAGTTTTACTTTTTTATTTTATAAACTTTATTTCTGATTTCAAAAAGGAAATTTAGTTTTATAACACAAGCACTTCATTTGGCAGTTGCATGAGAAGACGTTGCAGTATTAGTGATGTGAGATACCTGAAAGGAGGGACACAGCTGCATATATGATTACAGTGAATGCATCTGGTTTGAAATATTTCATTTTTATGTAATATGATGTCACTTAAGAATAACAGGTCTTTCTTGTACTGAAGATGTATTTTGAAAATGGTAAAGCCATAAAATAGCACTATAAACCAGTAAAAGGTTGCTGCCAGAATCTGTTTTCTGTAAAGTGGGCATTAATCCGCACTTCCTTCGAAGTTTCCAGACGGAGTGATGAGGCTTTAGTTACAAGAACCATTGCTCTGAAATTTTGTCATTTGTGAATCAAGGATGTACATGGTTATGTAGCATGCTTTCAGGCAAGCAACTTGATTCTGCTACAATGCATCTAGGTGAATTCACATTACCTGGGAACTTCGTCCACATATGATGCAAGGTAGAGTTTATGTTGGAAAAGATATAATTGCTGAGTTTGTAATGAGAAGTTGTTCTGCGAGCTGCCCAGGGAATGGTCTGGTTTCCATTGAATTGGTGTGGGTGGATACTAATTTGGGTTTCTTTCCTTCAGCTAGATGCCAGTGATTCTGAAATGTTTCCCGTCTTTTAAGAGTTATTCAATTTGATGACAGATTCAGAAGTTTCTGACTGTGTGAGTGGAAATGTATAAAACTGCTTCTTTAGGAAATAAGGCTGGAACAGACACCTGCTACCAGTTTGATAAGGAGACTTCCTAAGTAGCAAGTAAAACCTAAGAAGTACAGAAGAGTCTTAATTTTTGTTGCTCTTACTTTGTACTGCTTTCCTTATGTTTTCATGTAGCTTTTATGCAAGTGCAGATTTGAAAACTAAAGTGGGTGCTATACATCTGGAGTAATCCTTACCCAAGTCGTCATCTTCTAAGTGCCAACTGAAATGACAGCAAAATATTTTTTCTCTTTTAACAGTGGAAAGAGTGGAAAGAGAAAACCTTTCAGACTATTGTGTTCTTGGTCAACGTCCCATGCACTTACCAAATATCAACCAACTGGCAACTTTGGGAAAAACTAACGAACAGTCTCCTCATGGCCAAATTCACCACAGTACTCCAATCCGAAACCAAGTGCCAACGATGCAGACAATGATAAACCCTGGGCTCCTGTCTCCTCAGCTCAGTCCACAACTGGTGAGGCAGCAGATAGCAATGGCCCATCTGATAAACCAGCAGATTGCCGTCAGCCGGCTATTGGCTCACCAGCACCCACAGGCTATCAACCAGCAGTTCTTGAATCATCCACCCATCCCTAGGGCTGTCAAACCAGAGCCATCAAATTCATCAGTGGAAGTCTCTCCAGATATTTACCAGCAAGTCAGAGATGAGCTGAAGAGAGCCAGCGTATCTCAAGCTGTCTTTGCAAGAGTAGCATTCAACCGCACACAGGTATCTGTTTCTGTTTTATAATCAAGAAGTGCTGAGGGGTCAAAGTTGTGACTCCTGTGGGGCTTTGTGGTTGTCGCAGATCAAGGCAAGGTGTACTATAGAAACAGGTCAGACTATCCACCATTTTTTCATGGTCTCATTGGCATGACTGAGCAAGACTGTTTCTTTGTAGTACAGCTGTTTGCTTGCAGTTGTTTACCTGAGCTTTGTTCTCTAGTAGTAATTCTGCTGGTGTGAGTTCTTCTCTGTTTATAAACTTCCACGTCTGCTCCTGCCTGATGGCCAGGAAGCGGTAACAAGAGACTATGGGAGCCAGCAGCATCTTTTAGTTTGTCACTTTCTCAGTTCCTTGTGGTAACCACAGTTGATGGCACAACTGCTGCCAGATGCTACTGACACAGAAATGAGTAAGATAAGTGTTCATAGGCCTAAAGATAGTCTTGGTGCTGGCTGGCTGCATAAGAGACAATTGATTGCTGGAAAAGATGTCTGCCATTTGCAGCTGATCCATCTGACACAGGTTTTTTCACTAAAATTGAAATTTGTTGAAATGTTGAAATAATTAATGATAGCATCGGTGTAAGCCTTACACCTGGAGTACCTTAGGTGATTACATGTTCAGAAATGAGGCTGTTTACATTTATCTTGCTGCCAGACAGCATTCAAGGTATACAAAGCATGATCTCTAGTTGGTGATATTCCTCCGTAAAGATTAATAAATGGGAAGTGACATCATATTTAAATATTGGTGCAATTTTCTTTTGTTGGTCAGAACCGATCTTTGAGTTTAGCTTTACCAGCAAAGGAAGACAAGGGCCGCATATGTATGTGTCTGCTGGAGGTCTGTCTGTAGAACCATACAGTGCCTTTGCACATTCTCCTGGATTAATGATTTTCTTTGGCACTGCCATTTTGGAAATGCCATATTATGAGGGAACTAATTAAAGTATGGAGCACATTTTTATTACTTCCCTTTTTCCATTAAATTCATAAGATGGCTGCACTCAGAAAAAACATTCATGTTCAATCAACATGTCTTTGAGTTCTGGGGTTAGCCTTGAGGATATCGAATGAAAGCGACATAGGAATGTATGAGTATTTCCTCTTTAAAATGCTGCTTTTAATTTGGAAAAGCTTTTCATCCCTCTGAGATCATAACCTGTTGTATATAAAGCCTTGTATAATCAAGGTAGATGGTATTGACAGAATGACACATTGAGTGAGAGGTCAGCATTAACGTTGCTGGTGAGGATTTTGCTATTGTCACTGTACGTGATGTTTTGCTTTAGACATATTGGGACAGATTGTTACTACCCAAATATGTCACTAAACCACAGGTTTATCCCTAAAGGAGAAAGCTGTCAAACTGTGTGTCAGACTGGCCGTTCAGTTGCAGTATTTAAAAGGAGGCAATGTTTTATCCTGTGTGTCTAGGAAACCCCACATCTTGCCTATCCCTGACTGAACACTGCATTTGTGTTCTGAAGACAACAGTGAAAAGGCTGGCATTTCTGAGAGACTACTCTGCTCTTCTAGCAATTGCACATTTTTTCATCCACCTATGGTGTTTGATAGCAATTGTGATAAGAGTTTGCACCACAGATTATCAGAAATATGGACTAAGGAAGCTGTAATGTGGTGTTTTTGGTTTTTCTGTTTTCTTTAGCATATTTGTCCTGTGCCGAGCCAGTGCAGGAACTGCAGACTGTTGCTCTGTGCACCACAGTGAGGAAAGCACTGTGCTGCTGCTGGGTGCTGAGGCAGTGTCTCTTTGAGGTTCTGTACTTCTCAAGTGTGAAACTGTTCAGACTGAGCTCACTTGCTGGGAGCACAGACCAGAGCAGCCCTGAGTTGACATACCAATGTAATGTCCTTTGGGAAGGTGACAAAGCAACTCTCTTGGACAGGACTGCACCAGGAAATGCAATGTAATGCTCAGTCCTCCAACCTGTTTACGCTTCAGATTGGTATATAGAATAGTGTGTATTTCTAGGGTGTTAGAATCACTGGTTTTGTTTATCCTCTTGTTCTGGTGATATTTGTCTCAGATTGCACTAACTTCTCTAGCTTTTCTTAATTTAAAAAAAAAAAAAAATTGCTCCATTGCAAGTTATGCGCATTTAATTTTATATAAAAGGAAAGAAATTGTCTACTACTTAGTCTTCCATCATGCATAATACCATGTACTATACAGCCCATGACAGTGAACCCAGAACAGGCTAGTCTCAAACATCCATAAAACTGTGTTGCTTATCTCAGAGCTGTGTGTCATTAGTCTAAAAGATCAGCGAACCTTATGTGCGGAGCATCACATCCTTATGAACTATTACCACAGTAAAATAGTGTAGTTGCATATTTATGCATTACCGTCCTCAGCTTTTACTTCCAGCTTAAATTGGTTTCCCCTCAGGTCAGAGACTGTTACCCCAGGTAGTAAGAAGAGGTGATCATGCAGTCAGCCTTGCACTGCACAGTAGAAGATGTGGGATGATGCCAAACACCCGCGGTGGTGAGGTGGAACTTCCTGATGTGGAGGTTCAGGTCTGCTTATACCTCCTTTTGTTCTCCTTTCTGAGTCTTCTCCTCAGGGGACGTGGGCATCTGTGCATTTCTCTGGAAATGTTTGGATTAGAAACTGGAGGCCTGTTATTTCTCATGATGATATCAAAGAATAGATGCTGTGTGCCAGCCAGCTAATAATTGTATTAATCACTGCTTATGGGCCACTGCTTAATCCTTCTTCATGGTAGCTCTGTAGCTCACATTAGCCTGTAATTAAGTATAGCTTCATGAAATATGTACTGTGAGACTTGCTTAATAGATAAACTATTCTCTAATTTATTTTCAAGTCCAATGACCTACATACTCAATGCTGAAAAAACCCCTCTTACGAACATTATTTCTCCCCCGAGACCTTCCATCTGAGTGAATCTGTTAAATGAAGTAGAGGAAGCTTTGATCCAAACTAGGCTAAATCCATTGGAACAAATGGCCGACACGTGTGTGTGTGTGGGAAGGGAGGGTGGTCAGAAGATGGAGAGATGCGATCGCATGGTTTGTGAGATGTCCAAACCTTCCTCTACAAGTTGAAAAGTCATAGCTTCAGACATGGTATTTTCTTGTGCCTGCGGCCATGTTGTTGTCTGCACATGTGAAAACGAGGTGCTTTAGCTTCTGTCACAAATGCTGTGCCACTGCAGTCCCACTGAGGTGGGAAGCTCATTACTTGTCCTGTGCCCAGGATTGGTGCACAGCATGCTTGGCTAGGCCCTGGCTGTGTCGACCATGAAGAGGGTTCATTTTAAACAGAAAGTTCCAAAATGAGCATTTTAAGATTTATTTGAAATTGGGTATCAAAACCCCTCAAAGGTGTGTATAATTGATGCTTGTGTAAATGCCTTGGGCTAATCTCTGTGCCTTCTTTTTACTTTGTGATATTGATTCTCTAGCAATAATTTTAATTCACCCCATTGCAGAATCGAAATGCTTATTTATTCAGCAGATGGGACAGTTGGAAGAGAACCCCCGGAGAGAAGTTAGTTTTTAAGGTGTTTTTAATGGCATCATTCCCAGCAGGGGAGAAACTCCTACATAACCTTCAAAACATTTAAAATGATTGTGCCCGCTAGCGTGGTTGTGTTACCTAAGAATGGTGTATGTTGGAAAGACACCCTCATAGGCTTTACACATCCTCACAGATGCCAGCTGCACTGCATTTCTGGACTACAGGCACGGGCCTCCTTTGTGAACTGTGTCAGGGTGCTATTCAAACTTGTCAGTGTGGTTGTGTAGCCTAAGGAGTGGTACTGTGACTGTTCTGCTGCAAGTTGGGGCCCTACTGGAAGATGTGAGTTGCAGGCAGATAGGACAGAATACAAAGGGTGTTTGTATTCCTGGCCTGCATTTAGCTGCCACCATTTCCTTCCCTCCAAGGTGGCCATGGGGACCCTTGGTCATACAGGCAAGGAGGGAGGTGTGGATTGAAGTAGGGGAGGAAACGAGTCATGGTGAAGCTGTTTAGCAGCATTGCTGGGGCAAGAGATGCACTTTCTTGTTCATGTAATTGCTCCTAAGACTACAGACTTGCTCCTGGAGGAGAATACACACAGAAACTTTTGGCATCCTCTGGGTAGAGTCCTTGTACTGTCTCCTTCCTTGTGTCTCCTAATGCAGCATCCAAGTTGCCACTGAAAGGCTGATATCACCGAAGCTTGTGATATCACAGGTTGTAGTCTATTGGTAAGTGGGCAAGCGGTGATGGATACAGAGGTAAGAGAGGACTTGTTTAAAGGAATCGTGTGGAAAAGCTCTTTTGAGTTTACCTTGTCTGATTTTTTAGCAAATCTGAAGTTACTGAAGTGATCTGTGCTCTTCAAAATCTGTAGTTTTAAAGCAGGGGATTTGAATCCTGCTTTGCATGAAAAAAATGAACTTGCTTTCCTCTTCTGCCGGCTTTCTGGGCATCCCTCATTGCTGCAGGCTTACGCAGGGGTGGACAGTAAGGCTGTTTATGTAAGAAACCAGACACTCTAAATCACTGAGTTGGGGAATCGCTTTTCTCTGCTTTGGGTGTGCCCCATTGACTGAAAAGCCTATAGACTGAGTGTTTTCTGTTTATATCTTTTTTTTTTTTTTTATGCATCTTTTTTTGCCAATGTTTTGACATAATAGCCAAAACTAGTAAAATGTTTGGGCGAATGGCCAGTGCTTGTTTTACTGAACAGCCTTACAAACTGGGAATATCCGTGAACCTGAGGCATTTTGAATGAAACAGTTGTGGTGCGAGATGTAGAGAGCTGGGGGACCAGGCGTGTTTGAGATATGTGAAGCTCTTTTCCCAAAAAAAGTTGGCTGCATCTAACTCTCTTTTCCCTTCCTCTCTCCACACTTAGCACTGTAGACAAGAAGGCAGGTCAGCTCCTGTGCCTTAGCAGGTGCTTTTTTGGGTAAAATCAAGTAACAGAACATGGAGGGGGAAACTCTACTTTATACCAACCTCAGTGTAGTGACATTTATAATGAAATAAACTGTTTCACCTTGTTTGAGGGATTCTACCATACCTTGGCTGCAGGAGTGGGCTGAGGTGTAGGCAAATGCAGGCTCAGTTCTGGGTGCCCCAGCTGCTGGTGTGACTGTGTGCAAGTCCAGGCTCCTGCCATGAGGAATGGGACAGTGATGCTGCCTGGCATGCAAATATGCAGCAGGTCAGGTGTGGAGAGGCTTGGAGGCTCTGAGGGCAAAGAGAGTGGTTGTTGAGGAGAAACTCCAAAGAAAGTCTTTGGATGCAAACAGAGAGGGAAGTGGATGGCAACTCTTCATTTGTGCCTAATTCTACTTTCTTTGGCAAAATTCCCCCAGACTGGAGTGGGAACGGAATTGGGTCCTTTAAGAGGCTTTTAAGATTAGAAATATGCTTTGTTGAAATAGCCAACTCTTCCACCTCTGTTTGCTTGTGAGCCAAATCCTGGACAGAATGCCTCTTGCAAGTAATTCTCCCTTTGACTTAAGCGTGAGGAAGATGAGCAGCTTTCATTCCCTGCTTACTATCTGGTGAGACATTCATGCTGCATTCATCGCTATGATATCTGTCCCATTGTGCACAGACTTTCAATTAGTGAGGGTTCTGTTTTTGCTTTTTGTGGGGGGGATTTTTAGTTGTTTTTTTCCCCCATAGAAAACTCTCTCTTGTTGCATGAAACCGTTTCATGCTGCCTGCTTGTTTTATTCTTCTGTGTAATGTGGCACAAGCAGCGTTCTGTTGTACTCACAGGAAAGAAGGGAAGTGCTTAATTTAATAAATTGCAGATTTTTAGTACATGGGATATTTGTTCCAACAGTGGGTTTTGCACTGCCCAAAATTTCAGTTTCAATTAAGTTAATTGTATTCAATAAGCTGAATGAAAAGATCTTAAGTAGCATGTGAGTCAGGCTTTTAGAATGTGTGCTTGTCGGAGGCGGCTGCTGCCTGCTCAGCTGATGCACGGGAGTCCTGAGCCTGGAAGCAGCTCACGGCTGGCTGTACAGCGTGCATGAGCAGAGCGCCTTGCTCATTTTCCAGCATATTTCAGTACAAAGGTTTGACATGCGTGTTATAAATGGTGGCACATTGTGGCTGTGGGTGGTAGGTCCTTCTCTGCCGGCTTTTCTCTGTGCATCCACGTTCAGCTCCACATGCACATCTAGTCTTCCCTAATAAAAGAAATACTATAATAAAAAAGAAACTTCATTAAATTAATGCAATAAAGGCATTTTCTTTGAGGATTTAAAAATTTCATTTTTAATAATAAAAATCAAATTGTCATAGTTGGACCCCGTATAAGTCTTATTCAAATCAGCCTCTAAATGCTGCGTGCCTAAGCAGCTCTCTCCTGAGATGTATGTATTTTAGCATTCGTTAAATGAGTTAAAGATCGAGGCTCATACTTTGGCTGTAGGCAGTGAATCTAAGGATCAAGAGAATCTTTTTTAAATGAGAGACTGATGCAGTGCATTCAGCTGCACTGAGGATGTTATGGGACAGCTGATCTCCTGTTCACACTGGTGGAAAACCAGAGTCCTTTGACTTCTGTAGCTCATGTAAATGGACAAGAGCATTGCACGTTGAGACACTCTCACTGCGTGTTGAGACAGAAAGTTGGTCAGGGAACAGGGTGCAAACACAGTTTTGTGTGATGGAAACTGTGACAGCATCAATCTGAAGGTGCTTGGTTTGGCTAACAACTTGAAATTTTCCACTGATTATCTAAACTAATTTTTGGACTGGACACATTGCCAGGATAAGCATTTCTAAGTGACTTCCAGCACTTCTGCTTTATATCCTAGCTGAAGTTAGGAAGAGATGCAAGGGAATGGAAGCAAAGCAGTGTCTGAAAATGAGCTGGATTTCTAAGAAGCAAGTACTTCATATAGAGTTTGCCCAGTCCTGCAAACCTAGAGGCAAGGAGAAGTCTTTTAAAAAGTGTTGGGTGTATCTTATTCAGCCCAGAAGACAATACTGGAGGTTGAATCTAGAGCCTCAAGTTAAAGCCAAGAGGCAGAAAGATGTCGTGATAAAAGCTTGCCCTGGCACAAGAAAAACATGGCAGGTGGAACTGATTTATTTCCTGGAAGGGTGATGAGAAGTTGGTGCTAATGCTGGGCTCTGCAGGCTGACCTTCAGCCTCAGGTTTCAGCTGCAAGTAGAAGGCAACTTTAAATAGAAACAGGCATTCCAGCCTGGCCAAACCAAGCTACTTGCGTACTGAAGTGAGATTTCAGTGTTGGTCACTAGGGAGGAGTAGCTAACCAGTGGCTCTCCAGGTGCTGCCTTTCTGTGCTGGAAACAGACCTTCATGCTGAATGAGGATGCAGATAGGGGACAGGCTTATTGCACTGGTTGTGAAGATTCAGATTTTGATTTTAGTTAACACCTACATTTTCTGATCCTAATCTGTCTCATCTATACCTGAAAGGAAGCAGAGTAGCTTTTCTACTGTTATGGCTGGTTACATGTGCTGTTTGGGCTTTGAGTACTACAGAAGCAATTTTTTTCTAGTATTTCAGTATTTTCTCTGTTGCTCTTGGCAGTAGCTGAAGTATGGAGAGGCACAAATAAACCGAAAGTATGAAAAAAGTGTTTGTGCTTTTTTAGTCCTTCATGTATATATAATCTCCTTCTATAGAACACACAAACTGAGGTTTAGCAGATTAGTTGGGTTTATTCAGGTTTTTGCCTTGGCCAGTGTTTCAGTTGTCCCAAGCCTGTTCTGAACCTTTTCAAAGTTGTGCCTGCTCTTGTGGCCACACTGCTGAGGTGTGGGTGAAGCAGAGTGTGGCTCCCAGCTGAGGCACTGAACTTGACGTGGCCAGTGCTGCGAGTCCCCAGCTGCCTGGTGGCCTTCACTCTCCTCTATACCTAGGACATTAGGGTCTGAGCTATGCTCCAGTATGAACTCCTCACCCTGATCCAGCCTACTTTTGAAAAGCCTTGGTTGCAAAGCTGTCCTTCCTTAGGTCACTGGTAGTGCACTCTGCTGTCCCACTGAGACCTCAATTATGCCTTTACAAGCTTGAACCAAAGCCCCTTGGGAAGAAGGCAGAAAGACTTCAGTTGCCTTCCATGGGCTTCGGTCAATCTTTTGTGTTGGCCTCAAAGGCTGCTTAGTCAGTCCTTTGGATGGAGGACTTGGTCTGAATAACATTTGCTATCCATTGTAGTGCTTTCTCTTTCAGAAGTTGCTTGTAAAAGATTGCTTGCCTGTGAAGTTTGAGTTGTTTGTCCTGGAAATCCTCTATCTAGTAAAAAAGAAAAAAAGAGTTCACAAATGGGGTTTCATAGGATGAGTGCAGAGCAAACCCCCAAGATAGTGACCTTGCTGGATTGTTTTTGAAAGATTAAAGTTCAGCTTGTTTGAGGAGGGAAAAAAAAAAAAAAAAACTGTTAAAATCGCTCCTACTTTAAAGATCTCCAAAGACTTTTTTTCATTTTGATTGGGCATGTGCTCCCTTTTCCACCTCTGGCTATTATGTTTTAAAAGTTGATTAGGGATCCAGTGTGTAATTTAAAAAAGTGTCACTTCCAAGCATAAACCGAACTGTGCCTGTGCAGAGTCCTTGTTTGGGGATGCTTGAAGAGCACAGCTCAGCTGTGAGCAGAGCCTGTGCTACTGTTCAGCTTCTCATCCATTGCCTCTACAGTAGCTCGCTTAAAAATGATGCTCAGGAGTGGAAAAACAAAGACTTTATTAAGGTACCTATCCTGAAATGCATACTGAAAGTCGTGTTTGGTAAAGAAATACCTGTTTGGTCAATTAAAATCAGCATGAGACTTTCTAGTCGCTGAGGATCTCTTATTAGGTTTGCAGAGTTGATTTCTCTGAGAACTGTCAATAGTATTTATTTATTTATTTATTTTAACACGTGAGATGTAAGTAAGTTGAAATGAGCTAATTTAGTCAGTGGAATTTTATAACAAAAGTAAAAGTGCTGTGGGTTTCCCTCTCTCAGCCTCTCCAGCAGGAATATAATTTGCAGAAATGAAAACAGTCTCTGGCTGGCTTTAGGGTTTTCTCAAAAATAGAAACAGTAGGGTTTGACTGGCTGGGCCAGTTTCCTCACCACACACCTGGTGTGTATCACTTTAAAAAATAAATTATGCCTCATTAAATTACAATTAAATGAAATCATGATCATTTGTTTTTCTGGAAGGAAGATGTTTTGCATATTGAAAGCCTAATTTGTTGCAGGTGACAAAAAGGCTGAACGGATTATTTAATATCACTTTATTTTTATAATGCTGCTCTCTGGTTAGTTTGTGTATACTTCAGTAGCTCAGAATTATATTATTGTAAATGTTATTGCTCTCAAGACGCTTAATTTTATTGTTCTACTCTACTGCTCAGCTATCTAACCACTGTTGTTTACCAGCACTGTTTATCTTTAGTTGCAGGAGGACAGGAGATTTTTCCCTTTGAGTCTGTTTTCTTATTATCTGTCTTGCTGTTGATGTCGCTCCAGAGCTGTCAAAGTGCTTGGCCTACTACACTGAGCTGCAGACCCACCTGTTGCAGCCAGATTTCCTACCTGCAGGCCTGGAGTGAGCATTGGGGCAGGGCCCAGTGAAAACTGGTGCAGTGTTATAGAGTCCTGTGACTAAGATGCGGTGTGCAATACTCCTATGTGTCTGTAAAGGAGGAGGTCTTCACAGAATCACGAGGCACAAACTATGGTTCACAACCGTTGAATCTCTCTCATGATGTGTGAGCCCCCAAGCCCACAGCTGGTGTCTCAGGCAGTGAGGTACCTTGTCAGTGCCATGACTGAGCCACATGTACCCATGTGCCCCTGATTTACATAGGGAGTCGATGACTGCACTGAAAAGTAATTGCTGGCATGCTCTCACATATGTTTCCGCTCTCCATTTTTGAAATTGAACCATAAATTTAGCCAGGCTAGGAGAGGGGGAGAGAAGGCGGTCTTAGAGTTAGCTCCAGAAGCTTTCAGGTACCCTTCTTTCAACAACCCCATTAATTTTTGGAAGCTGACCCAAAAGGGGGGGAAAAAAGAAAGTTATGTATCCTTTAAGACCTAGAAAATTAAAAATTTAGAGAATCTGTGGAATTGATATTTGTTTACTGCCTTTGGAGAATTTTCCACTGACTTTGAGGAATTATGATAGGGAAATGCTGTGTTGATCTTGGAATGGCTCAAGTCACGGGCTCAGCCTTCTGAAATGTCCTGTTTCTGTTCATCTGTAGCGTGTGAGTCTGGAAAAGTTTGGATTTATTTATTTATTTATTTATTTATTACGAAACATCCCTGGTTTCCCTGAGGGGTAAAATCCAAGTGGGAATCTGGGTACAAGCTCATGACTGTGCCAGGGCTGCAGAATGACTATACCACCTTTGAACCTCTTCCCGGTGTGGGCCTGCTCCACCAGCCGGCCTCCCTCCTGCCTCCTCCCATTACTGCTCCAAGGGTCCCGCCATGGCATTTGTGTTCAATAGCACATGATGGATAAAAAGCAGATACAGATACTTGTTTGCCTGTTGGTTTTGTCAGGAATTCTACCGAGTACGATCAGTAAATAGCAAAAATGTTGGCATTTGCACATTACTCAACTGTATGACCAGTGTTTAGCAAGTCTTTTCAGGGGAGACTCTCTGGTATGGCAGAAAATAGGCTGAACATTGCAGGGTTTTGACTAGGTGGTTGTTTTCTGGTAACGTTTTCCTTCTGAGAAAGAAGTGCTTGTGAGGCAGCTTGCCTCAGTCACGGCTGTGTGGTAGTGGTGCACAACACCCGTGTCAGCAGCTGTGTGTGAATCGCACTGGGCCCTGCGTCCCCTTTGTGACTGGTTGCTGAAGGTCACAGCTCCCATGGTGGCCTCGGGCTTGCAGCACTGCTTCATTGCACACCAGTGTGTGTGAGCACTGGCTCGGGAGGGGACTGTTGTCACTTCTGGGAGTGAAATGGCCTCTTGTGGAGACATGGTGGGTGCCTCTGGAGCATGGGTGGAACGTGCTTTGCTCTAGTGGTTACTGTAGGCCTTGATCCAGGCTTGTGTATTGTGCCCTGACTTCCAGATAAGCTGTGGAACTATTGAGTGCTTGCAGTTATGCATCGTTTTAATCCCATCATTAGATTTAAGCCTCATTTAGTACTATTTTCCTCTTTAACTCCTTTTTTTTCTTTTTTTTTCTTTCTTTTTTTTTTTTTAATGTGCTGGTTACCTCCTGGAAGAATGTTTTTTTTTTTTTTTTAATGAGGTGAATATGGTGTTACTTTGTTGCAGCATGAAGCCTTTGGTGTTTTAAAATAAGGCATAAAGAAATGGGTTAAATCCCTAGAGCTAGATTCTAAGGCTCTATTATTTACTGTGTTTTCTCCTCTCAGAAACAAGTGTCCAAACCAAAATGAACGGACTGTAACATCAAACCCAACCAAATGTTTTTCTTTATAAACCTCCTGCACTGTTTAAATGTCGAAACTAAATTTACCAAACTTGGCAGATTTGTCAAAGATGAACAGGCCTGCCAAGCGTTCCCAGCATCAAGTAAAGACAGAGAGAGAGAGGGAGAGGGAGATGGAGACATCTAACAGCTCCTAAAATATTTGCTGCAAGCACCTGGTGGTAACTGCAGTTTCTTCTACCCAGTGCACCTGCCTTCATATCCAGGATTTCTATGTTCATATGCTTATTACAGTGCCAGAATAGGACAGTCGCAAAACAGACCCAGCCCCTACAAGACAAGCACTTTCCTACAAAATATCCCCAGTGGACGTGACTGAGATTGTGATGTGGGCACTCGGTTTTTCTAAACAAATTTAAAACACCACCATGTGACTGGACTTTTAAATTTTTTTTAAACAGGGCTTGTTGTCTGAGATCCTGCGTAAAGAAGAAGACCCTAGGACAGCTTCCCAGTCCCTTCTGGTAAATTTAAGGGCGATGCAGAATTTCCTCAACTTGCCTGACTCGGAACGGGATCGAATCTATCAGGATGAAAGAGAGAGAAGCATGAACCCCAATGTGAGCATGGTGGCTTCAGCAGCCAGCAGCCCAAGCTCCTCTAGAACCCCCCAGGTAAGATGTGATCCTTTGTTACCTATTTGTTATGTCGTCCTATGCTGATATTAGTCTTACTAATTAGGACTATTAGGACTTACTCTCTGTCCTTCCTCTGTATGTTGCTCCCTTTGCCCAGCTGAGTTGTGGAAATACTTTTATACAGTCTTGGAGTGGCTGTTGAGAGGTGTTTATCGAATTTGAGCAATTTAGTGATGATTCTAGCTTTGTTCAATGCCATAAAGGAGTCTGTGATTTTAGTACCTGAAAGGGTGCTTGTGGGCTTTCCAGACGGGGTGTTTTAAACAACATTATAGAAAGATTATTTACATGACTTTTTGTCATAGTGCTCTGTTATGTTCTACAGAACACACAAAATTTCTGAGCTTGTGGAGAGGTTGATATATATTGCAATTAAAAACATGCAGTAAATAGCAGCCAACAGTGAGTTAGAAATCAGTGCACTCTGCCTAGGAAATGACAGTCCTTTAGGTAGTTTACACTAGTAATTATTTGAAGTACAGAAAGTAGAGCTGGGCACAGTGCTAGGACGGAAGATGCTGCTTTAGATGCTCTAAACCAGTTAACTCAACTTATTGACTTAGCTAATCAGGTTTATTAACATTCTGTTCCCATCTGCTTCTCTGGATAAGTTGTTCCTTTGCTCTAAGAAAGAACATCCAGGTACTGCTACACTGTCACAGTGTATCCACTCTTGAGCCAGGCTTCTTGCTGTCCCAGACCTGTGCTCCAAAAAGGAAAAGGTGTTTGCACAGAAGCAGTGATTAACTCTTGTCATGACATCTGTGGAACTTGAGTTTGAAATTTCTAACTGTGCAGACGTGACAGCTCAGGTCTAGAACTTCTCTTGATCTTTCATAAACAGGCCTTTGTAACCCTCCTGTTCTGGTGCTTCCCCAGTCACATAGTCTGCAGAGTCTCTGAGTGCTCGCTCGGGCTGTGCATGTCTTTACCATGCTTACAATATTACTGAGCAACTCTCATCCTGAATACTGGAGCTGCAGCTGCTAAAAATAAGTAAGCGCCTTGGGGCAGGGGTTAAATGCACATGGATCGTCCTTAAGGTGTGCTGATTTTGTAGAAACTGTTGAGCTCAGTTCAGATGTTGTACTTTACCGCTGTACAATGTAAAACTGTTTTCACTGAAAGCAAGCATATCTTGCCAAGCTGAATTCATTGCTGATTTTTTTGTAATATGCAAAATTGACTGTTGTATAATTCTTAACTGTTTTTAGTTATCTTTCCATGAAAATGAAATTCTGAAGTGAGCTATTTTAACATCTAAACAGTTTAAACATTTATATATGCATTTATATTTACATGGAAGGATTAGCTTACTACTGCTAATATTTAGTGCAATGGATTTCATAACTTGAATAAAATAATAATAATTGAAACAACAGAAAGAAATGGATGAGTTAGATGCAGTCTGGTGAAAATAAAAATCAGATCTGCGTCAGATCTGTCACTTTTTCCTCTGACAAAATAAGAAAGCTTCCCCATGTTCTAGTGACAGCTTTAAGTAAGGAAAATTCTAACAATGTTTCACTCTTAAAAACAGAAAAGCATACACTAGAAATATAAAGCAGCTCATCCTCCCATTATTTTCTGGAAGAATCTGGTAGAATATTGTGAGATTTTTTTTAATCACCAAAAGCGATGCAGAAACCTTTCTGTACCCAGTGCTTGTCTTGTGCCCGCTGGATAAAATTTCCCCAGTCCTCTGAGGGCCAGTACCAGTCAGCACAGGTGCTGTTTTGACAACTTGGACACCTCTGCAAATTAGGCTGCTTCCCAGCTCCTGGGCAGGCAGCTCGGCTGCTGTGCTTCCCCATATGCCTGGTATTAGTCCCGATGAGACAAGTACCCTGTTCATACACCACGCAGTGATCCTGAAACATTGCTTCCCCAGGCAGATCCCTCGTATACTACAGACAATGGTGCTTTGGAGGTATCAGTGGTAACTAGTGAGGAGGAACTACACTGGCCTTTCCAGAATTATGTTACAGTGCTGGAGAAGTTGATTTAATGTCATTTTGAGACGTGGTTTCCATAGATACCAATCTCTTGAGGCAGTACTTCTGGGAATGAATTTTTTTAGTGTGCTGGATAGAGTATGGTTAAGTGCTGGGACAGCTGTGGTGGTGGGTTCATCAGCATGAGGAGTCACCTAGCTTGACTCCATCGCTTTGGAACCCAAAGCCCTTCAGGAGGGTAGTCCCCAAACACAGACAGATGTGATCTAGAAGTGGTGTGGAGGTGAGAGCTGCAGACCAATCTAGCAAGAGGATGCAAGTGCTTGGGGGAAGAGGTTCTGAGATTTTAAAGGTTATTGTGTACATGTTGCCAACTCTCTCCTCTGTCAAAGACCGGCAGTAACTGCTGGGATTTCAGCGCTCCAGCATTGTGATTACAAACCCTTTCTTTTTTGTTTTCTTTTTTTTCACCATTTGCAGTGAGACATTTAAATAATGGCAAACTTCTTGCTAATATGAAGATCAATTTTGAATCCAGGCCTCTGGCATTAAACACTTGCTTGTGATATTTTTGTTTGGCACTTGCCCTACCTGTTCTGGAGATCAAATAGAAAAGAGCCCAGCTTTCAGGGCGTGCAGGGCAGGCTGGCTCCTGACTTCTGGTTGTGGTACTGGCGATGCAGGAGATCCATGCAGGACGAGACGTGTTCTGAAACTGTCCTTTTTGTGCTAACTTTTTCCTCAGAATCTCAGGCTTCACCTTTTAGGCCTTGGTGACCTCAGCTGCTGTGCTAGTCAAAGGCTCCATCGCCTGGGAAGACTTTTTTTTATACCCTTCACAGCACTGTGATGTCTTCGATTAAGCTCCACTAAATGAATGCTGACAGATTTGGACAGTTCTCTTCCTTTCCCATGATCTCTTCGTTGTTTTCCTGTGTTCCTTACGACTGCCCTAATTCTTATCTATCTCTGGGGACTGAGTTTTGCAGCTTGGTGTTCCTGCTGGTCCATCCATGGGGCTGTACCAACCATGGTCAGGGCTTGTGGATGAGTTTGGCCTTAGCCTCCAGTGGTGCCAGGGCACCAGAGGCTCTGGTCTACCCCAGCTGTGCTCCTGCTGCCCTTGCCTCAATGCAGAGATGCAAAAATCTCTATCCCTTTCTCTATGGGTCCTGTGCTGAGAGACATGTTGTGTTGGAAAAGTCAGAGAACAAGCCAAGGAGGCTCAGGGCTGCAGGGGGCCCTTGCTGAGCTGGGTGCATGCATTCAGTTGGCTGCTGTGTGGGTTGTGCACAGTGAGCTGCTTTTGATCCCTAGACTGGCTTCAGAAAGAGAGGCAATACAAGCCGACGAAGGCTTTATCTGCAAGCAATGGGAAGAGTGATTAGATTGTTGTCTTGATTGAATTTTGGCTCCATTATTAATGTGGGCCTTGAAATAGAAAAAATGTTAGGGACAGAAAGATTTGGAGGAAAGCAAAACAGAATAATTTCAGAAGGCTTGGTTTTGCCTAGTTAACCTTCTCATTAACAAATAGGCATTTGGGCATGTCTGCTTAGTTAAAAATTGATATTTAGATGTATTCTAGCAGCCTTCAACTCCGGTACAATAGCAGGAGCCAGCTGAAAAGGCTTATGATTGGGCCAGATATTTGAATATCACTTGAGTTTATGGGAGGTTTGGATCTATCCGGAGGTGTGAGTTTTGTGACTTAGCTTAGAGAGTTTCCTAAGACTTCGACAGCTCAATAGAAAATGGGGATTTTATGTCAGCAAGCTATGTATTTCAATTGAAAAAATGCAGGAGTTCAAGGATCAGCCCTGGCAAATGCAGTCTGAGCTCCAAAGGGCTGCTGGAGCTGTGTGCGCTGCCCCCTGTCCCTCCCCTGCCTCCGTCATCTGAGGATGGCCATGGCTGAGAGGCTTTAAAATAAAGATCTCACAGAAGCCTGCAGCATTGTACTCATAACAGTCTTGCAAAAGTAGTCCAGCCTGGAGAAGGTACTGGCAGCATCCGTTATTGTCCTTCATTTGTCACAGAAGCTGATGGGAAATCATTCAATTAAAAGGAGTGCAGTGGAATACACAAAATCTCAATATGAGTTTAGGAGAATGAGGGCAGCACATCAAAGGCATGCCGAAGCCCAGCTTTATGAAATGATTTTTTTTTTTTTTTCATTTCCACTGATTTCCTAGGTGAAATTAGGTGACTGTCTGGCCAGCATAATGATGATAAGGCTGGGAAACCATACATACTCAAATGACATACGTATAGTTTTAATAAAGGATGAGGGAGACTTGAGGGAGTGCATTAAATTGAGTAATAATTTATTATTTAGAGACCTCTACCCATTTACTCATTTTTTCTGGGGGAATTGGCTCTTCCTCCAAGGTGTAGGCCACTTTTTAAAGAGGGGGAAGAAGGTAGAGGCTGGTGTCAGTGCTGTGACAGCCAGCTGGCTGAGCAAACTTCAGCGACTGCCTGCAGCCGAGCGCCCAGCTACCTATCGTGTTGTTGAGCTGCTCAATAAACATGCTGGGAGAGGGAGGGGGGGTGAGTTGACAGGGCCTTGCATGTCCTATAGGAATGCACTGCAATTATTTCCAATCACAATTAACCTGATTAGAATAATGGACAGGAAGTGTCCCTCTGTAGCTAATGCAGTTTGGCATCAGCTGACTGAAATCCTTTGATAATTTCTGCACAGATGGCTGGGCTGAAAGCAGCACTTTTTTAATTATTATTTTCATGGTCTCTTGGTAGGCCAAAACCTCGACACCAACAACAGACCTCCCCATTAAGGCGGACGGCGCCAACGTCAACATCACAGCTGCCATTTATGACGAGATCCAACAGGAGATGAAAAGGGCCAAGGTATCTCAAGCTCTGTTTGCCAAAGTGGCTGCCAATAAAAGTCAGGTGAGTGGTAGAGGGGATTTCGTTCTTTTTGGGGTTTTGTGTTTAAAGCCAACTTTGGGGTTGGAGCTAGACCTATATTCTCCTCCCACCAATAAAAATACATCTGTTCATACAATAATAATAACCTTCATCTCTGGGGAACCTGTCGTGTTTCTGGCATTTGCCTGCTTAAGTGGTTTCTTTTTTCCTTTTAAAACAGACTGAGAAAAGGACCGGCTCGCAGCTGAGCTTTTCCCCCCATTTTGTACAAACACACATCTTCTCCCACTTGTAGTGTATAACTTACACACCTATTAGTAGGATGAGGACCTTCCAAAATGATGATACCCTTCTTGTTTTGCAGATAGAAAAGACTTTTTTTTTTTTTTTTTAAGTATTTAATGCAAGGAAGGTGATGGGAAACTGCATATTAGGAAGGTGTTTTTTTTTTTTTTCTCTCATGTTGTCTATTGGGTATTGCCATGTGAACAATTCACATCAAATCCAATCATTTATACAAAAAAAAAAAAAAAAAAGAATGAGAGGGCACTGCAGTGTGTTCCCCTGGATTAATTTTCACTTTGAATGTAAAAAATGCATGCGGGTAAACCTAGGCTGGAGCGAAATTCTTGAAGAGAATCCATTAATTTAAAATTTTTATCCAACTGTTTAAAAAAATATAATGTATCAGTATGAATTTTGTGGAAAAGAGGGCAGATGTTTTTTATAGGAAGGACGTAGGAAGGACAGCAAGTGGATGGTGGTTCCATGGTTCCAGTGGAGACCATTGGAAGGAACTGTTTATGTTGGGGAGAAGAGTTGCTTCCAATCCTGAATGAAATTACTAAGTTGTGCTGGGAGAGGGCATCAATTTGCACACAAAAATGCACAAATGCCTCTGTCTGAAAGGGTTAGGAGCGTGTACTCTACTAAATACGTTTTTTCCCCTCTGTGCAGGAAAGCAATATTGTAGTCATTAAAGTAAATGTAAAATAAGAAGTTGAAAGGCATATAAACAAAGCATCAAAGGCTATCAAAGCACATGGGAGGGCCTTTTCCTTGTTACAGGTATTTGTGCCCACACATTTGGAGGTCTGATCCATTTTTTCCTTCCTCATTTAATCATTAATTTTCCTTGTGTTTTGCTTTATCTTGTCCAAATACAGGGGTTACAGTCCACAACCCCTCAGCCCCCCAACAAAATCCCAGGCACAGTATGAAATACATGAAAGGAAAATACCATGGAACCCTCTTAAACTGTTAAATGCATAAAAATCTCATGTACCACATGGCAAAATATAATGAGAACTGGAGCTGTTAAACGAATAAAGCTGTTAAAAGCATAATGCCACTTGGCACAACTACTGTGCATTTAACGGTTTTCCACTGTGTAATAAATGACATATGTGGTAAACGTGCAGTAAATATAAAAACTGCACAATTGATTTTGCAAACGTGCCCCTTATTCTTTACTCCATGCAGATATCAAAGTTCCGCCCTGAATCCGGACTGGACAGCTTTTAATAAGGAGCGTGTAGCACAAACTGAATGCCAGCTTCTCTGAAGTTTGGCTTAAAATTGCTTGTAAGCTTCCTGTCATTATACCCAGAGGCTTCTTGAAATAGAGAGGGACTGAACCACCCAACAATAATTTTGGTGGCTCACCAGCTTCAGTCTGTGCCAGTTTCTCTAGCAGTGTTGCACACCAGCACCAAAACAAAAATAAGCTTCATAGTCTTTCACGTGGAAAAAAGAACAGGGCAGATTTTGGAAGCCAGATGCAAAAGGATAAGCACAGGATCCACACATGTTATCATTTAAAGCAAAGTTACTGCCCGTAAAGGTTTTGTTTCTTCAACAGAGGCAAATAAAGAAGCATTTCTCAGGCTGATGTTTCTTTTGTTTCACAGCCCTGCCAAAGCAATACTGGCTCCCTGGGATGACCCAGCATTTGCCATGCTGAGATGTCATAGCTCTCTGCTGGAGCATGAAAGTGGTTTGTGAGGAAACTGGAAGGCAGGGATGGAGAAGCTGCAGCTACAAACCCTAGTGGTACATGGCCTCTGCAGCCCCAGAGCCCACCTGCATGGCTCACCCCTTGACCTGGCTGGGTGTGCTGTCCTGCAGCTGCCCAGATGCCCCCCATGGGCAGCTGGGTGCCGAAAATAAGGAAATAGCTGTTTATGTAGAGGAGGTGCCATGGTACGGCAGAAAAGTCAGTCTCTCAACTTACCTAAAAACTAGCTGTGGGGCTTTCCCATTGCTTTGTTATCGGTCTGTTGTGCCAGTTGCAGGATCTTCTGATAACAATGCTGCTGATTTCATCAGCTCAGTTATGTGGTGAGAAGTGCACATTGAAAAGCGCTCATATTTACAAAAGAAAAGAGTCTGAAAGAGGGTTTGCTTGGACTCTTCGCCAAGGTTTGTTCACTTGCTGTTCTTCACAGGCCTGGCTTGCGTTGCAGTGGCTTCCTCTATTATTCCCTCACCCCAGACAACTGTGAGAGGCTTCCAGTTTGCTAACAAGGCATGTGTTATGTTGGGCGCTGCTGTTCTGTCAACAGCAATCCACGGTGCTGTGAGATCTTCACAGTTTTAGCAGCCAGTGAAGCTCCAACAGGGCTGTTCTGATATTTTATATGCGGGGCTGTATGTCATGGACCCAAGAGAGAATCCAGAGCCAATGGAGGCCTCATTTCATCTCCTGTCTTCATACAGGAAGAGCAGTACTCACTGAGAGCAGTTATTGCACGTGGCATCATCTACTGGTAGAGTTAATTGACTTCTAATTTAACAAGTTGCCTTCCTTATTCTTAAGTAGATTAGCAGTTCAGCAATGAAAGGGAAGGGCAGTTGGTAGAAACTGAGGGTACAAATTGTGGACCTCACAAGTCAACATACATGCAAGGGTGTATGACTGCATAGAAGTATCAAGGTAGAAAGCAAGACTTTCCTTTTAAGGGATCAACTTTCATAAAGATCTCAAACCGTTCATTTTAGACATTGACTTATTTGTCACATATTTTCATTAATATGCATCTTATTCCTTGTGACATATCTAGATATTTTTTGTCTTGTTTGTGAAGTGCTGTGCATCCCTTTGTCCTCAGCAGGAGCTGAAGTGTACAGCACCCTTCAAACTCAGCCTCTAAAGCTGTTTTTATTTATTTACATTTTTATTTTTACATTTATTATTTATTATTTATTATTATTTATTATTTATTATATTATTATTTTTACAAATAAAAATTACATTTTTATTTACATTCTAGATGTCAGCTGTTAGTGAGGTACCCACTGGACAGCATGCTTCTATGGGGATGCTGCATGCTGCCACCCTTTGTCCCTCAAATGACTAAGCCTGGGACCTGTAGCATCACATTGAGTGTGTATCTGAACACTGGATTTGTCCTCTTATCTGTGCTTTAGAATCTCCTGGTTATATTTAATTTACGTGGAGTTACCTGTGTGCCGTTTTAGAGAGATTTGAGTGGCCAGTGTGATTCCAGAATGGGGCAGTGGGACAAAGGACAGGGCAGATGGAAGGATCTGACCTCCAGCATCACTAGCTCAGCGAAAACAGAAAGCAGACTCTAGTAACTGAAATTCTTCCCCAAGGGACTGGAATATGTTTCAGTTATACCACAGTATAAAGTAAGAGAGAACCCTTTGAGCAACTTCTGAAAAAAATAAGCTGGCAAAGCTCAGTCTCTGGTTCTTATCTTTGCCTCTTTTAAAAATAAACAAATCAAAAACAAACTTGAGTGTTGGGGGCAGAGAAGTTGAGGTCCTTCAAGTTAAAAGAAATGCGGGACTGTGGATAGAAGTACTTTTTGTGCCAGTTCCTTGTCTTTTCCCTGACTTTTCCTTGTGAGATCCCTGCCACTTGTTTGGGAGCCTGTTCTCTGGCCAAGGACAGCTGGGAGCCCCACAACAGGAACCCATACTGTATGGGTCTCAGCCCATTGACTAGCACCATGGCACTGTTTGTGCTCTGAGCAGAATACACAGGTACTGTGAGAGAGATGAGCAGCCACCACTCTGAGGCAGGTTTTGTCCTTTACTGTCTGTCCCTCACAACTTATATCGCCCTTTTTCAGTATAACGGAATGCCTTCCCTCCTCTTTTAGCTTAGAATAGGTATTTCCTCTGCTCTTAAACTAATCAGCTCCCAGTGACAACGAACAACAACTAGAAAAAGAAAGCTGCTTGTGAAGGTGCATGTAGTACATGCATGTATGGCACATTTCTTCCTGCTACAGCACCTCAGTGTCTTTATGATGCTTATGTTATCTGTATAGCTAGGGCTTATCTGTTGTACTGACCGTTTAATGTTCTTGTCACATATGCAGGAAGTACAGAAAGACATTTCTCTCCATGACTGGAGTTAAAATTTCTCTTAAGTGTGTTTGGACATTAGCTGACTCCCGTCCACTACAGCTTCTACTACAGTGCCTGTCTCAGACACTAAGGACACTTGTGGAGATGGGACTTTGCTCAGAAAGCTGTTGGCAGAACTGGGAGCTGATGGCAGGCTGCTCGCCTTAGCCTCAAGCCTGCACTGCCTCTGCAGTGTAGAGAGAAGCGTATCTGAAGTTGGCACGCTGGAAATACCCACAGCGTATACCATCCTTCCTTCTGAGCCCAAGAAGTGCAAGCAGACTTTTTGTTCCCATGAATCTAAGATGTGTCAGGGCAGACGAACTTTTTTTTTTTTTTTTTTAATTATTATTTCTTGTTTTATGAGGCTAATGAGAAACTAGACCTAATGAAAGTGCTTTGTATTTTTCCTTAAATTTTGGCAGCAGGAAAAGTACTGAATGTTTCAGAAAACTCAGGCTATTGAGTGACTGACCTTGAACTGTACCAAAATGCTCCCAGTAAAGCTTCTCAGGTTTAGTACCCCTCCCCCAAGCCCTCATCAAGAATTCATTGAAGCCATGACAGAACTCTCCATTACAGTTAGTCTTTTATCCATTTCAGCTTTCTTGATTAGGTTATCTTGAATCATTAGGGGGTTTATTTATTTTAATAGACACTTATTGGATTCATGGAAAGAGAGTTTGGTGACTAAGGAACAAGAGCTGAATATTATCTGGCTCATTTCATGCTGCAGAGAGTCCCAAACTGAGCAGAGGGAAGAGACTGAGAAAGTTTGACCAGAGGACTCCCTGTGATCCCTTGTAGAAAGGGAACTTTCTCTGGATAATGCATCATTTCTTTTCTAATCTTCCAAGACTTGCATTGATCATTGCTGCTTTTTTTTCTTTTGTCACATATGTTGACATTTTCTGCACTGATGATGTGGGTGAGGAAGTGGCCTTTTACATTTCTTTTTGAGATTTATTCCTGAATCACTCTTACTAAATACTCTTCATTTGCCTACTCATACTTTCACTGGATTCCCAAGAAAATGTCAGTATAGAAAACCAACTGTATTGTTATTATTATTAATTTCAATGTGAATGCAGGGAAGCACAAGACTGGTTTAGTTAGCTTTATTAGGCTGGTGGTTTCTCACAGTCCAGCTCTGGGAGATGGGCTGCTTGATACCCAGCTGCTTCTTTCTTCCGTGGCTCTGAGTAGAGATGCTGCTAGAAGCTTAAGTACTGGCCTGTAGCTCCAACATAACTTATTTTGAGTGTTTCCCTTGTACTTTAATCAGTAATTTGGTCCTTGATTGACTACAGGTTGATCACCATCTGCAGGATGCTTGTGCATACGTTCTCTGAGTGCTAGATAACCTGATCTTATTGTAGCCCGGTAACTCTGGCTGCCAGAGCAGCCCTAGGATACGGCTAGCAGAAGTGAAAGGGTCAGGCTGCGATAAAGGGCTCAGAATAAATGAGAAGAGAATATGGCTTGTGATTGCTGCACCACCTAACTGTCCCTCAGGGGGTTTTCGGTGTGCCAGGACTAATGCCTTGGTGTAGTAAGCACACTGTTTCTTTAACAGCATAAAAGCACAATGGGAATAGCTGGCTTCCTGCAGATTTTTGTTGATGTTTGCTTAGCTGTGTGGAAATGTATTTGATTTGGAGACAGAGAGAGAGGTTAAAAATAGTATATTAATATGATATTATTTGTTTGATCAAATAAAATGCTTAGAAAATGTTTATCTTGTCTCACGAGAACAACAAAAATAGAGGCCAGAACTTCTCTGCAGCTCTCCATAGTGAGCTGATTTGGGCTGGATTCTTGATGCCTCTACAAGTTTTGGGGTGAAATGAAGGAAGTTCTGAGCAGAATTCCTTGTAACCACAAGCACTGGGTGTGCCTGACTGTACAGCCAAAAGCATCCTTTAATTGTGCTGTTTTTCCTCCTCTTATTTTTAATGGAAGACATTCCCATTTAAGAACCTTGGAAGCTGACAGTAAGGGCCAGATTCTGCCACCCATACTGACGCTGACGTATCAAACCCTCCTGGTAACTGTGGCACTCGAGGGGGCTGGTTGTGCTGTGCAGTGAGACTTGCGATGTGCAGGGGAGGCACGATCAGAAACACAGCGTATCGCGGCTCTGGGGAAGGATGTGTTATTTGTTAGGTTTTTAGAATATGTTCACACAAGTTGAATTTACTTGTAATAAAATGAGCTCAGATGTTTTGGGTGAGCGATGGAAAAGGTGGCAAGATAGCATCTTGTTCTTTAACTCTTCCTTCTTTGTGCCGATAAATGTAGCTAAATTCACTGTAAATGGGTGTAGCTCCAAGATTTCTGTATGTTAGCATTTTTAAAATGAAATAATTCTCCTGGAAAGCTCTGTGTAACGTACACAGACCCAAAGAAATAAATAAAAGAAAATTATAAAATTGCGACCAAAAAAACCCCAAGTTGATTTTTTTTTTTTAAACAGAAAGAGGGGATTTGTATATTAATAATTCATGAGTTCTCATTGAACATGCACGAAGAAACGGTGCTATTCAATAGAGAATACTGTCATCTGTCACTGTTTTATTTGACATTTACACTTTTTTTTTTTTGCCTGGTACTGCAAAACTTTCTTGGATGGCATGCTAAGATTATTTAAATAAATAATTAAGGAATCCAATGCAGACTTTTCATCTGTGCATGGAGAAGGCGGTTACTTGCAATCATAAAGGACGTGTGATTATGCTGCAGCGCCGTGTTTTCTCGCATACTAACCCAAGCTATCACCTAGTAAGCGGCCCCGTACACGGACAGAGTCTTGAATGGAGGGATGAGAGAACGGGTACTCGAATAAATAAAGAGAAGGGTAGGGAAAGAGCAGTGAAAGGAGAGATTTGATGCAGATAAGCGTACACGTGCACACGGTGGGTACGCTGCATCTACGTGTGGGGGTGAGTGAATGATAGCTGTTGTGAAGAAAGCTGCCACAAATACATTGCTGTTACTGATGGAAAAATAAATATTTATAAATGGCACTGGGGGAGATCCAGTTGCACAAAATGTGAGAGAAGACAGGGCGTTTAGCACAAAGGCAATTCAGAGTTAGGCGCACCTTGCAATTTCTTGCTAATATTAGGCTCATGAAAATCTTTCTGCTCTGTAGGTTAGTTATTATTTATAAAAATCACAGAACCAGCTGATACATTCATAAGCTAATTATTGTAGCAGCTGGGTACACATGGTGCAATATGTCTGAGGCTGTGAAGTATCACAGATTTCTTGGGGCCTGCTGTGGTGGGGGTGTGCTGTTGAAGGCTAGATCCCTTAATCTGATCAGCCAAGCAAATACTTTGTGGGGAAACTGGATTAATATCTCTCTAAATACCATGGATGTGCTTCACCTTCAGAACCAGGCTCCTTTAAACGTGCCATTAGCTTATCTCCTTTGGGGAATTGAGAAGTTCTCAGGTGTCCTCAGGATGACGGGGTCTTTGCCTGGTGCTTGCCTTAGCCAGAAATTAATTTCGTTTGCTCATGTCTGCACACATGGTCACACTGCAGTCTAATCTTTTCCCTAATAGCTCCAAGGTCAGGACCTCGCATGTTGCCAGGCAAATTGAGCGCTACCCTTCTTAAAGACTAATGGCAGCGAGTGCGTTGTCCATAATGAGGCCTGTAGTGTTGCTCTAAGTGATTGTAATGAGCGCCGATTATAACGGGACAGATAAATCAAGATGCAGCTATTGCTGTTGGGCTGGCTGGGCCGGCTCTAGGAAGTGGAGGCATCGAGGAGCCGGGGCACCCCGTGGCCCTCGAGAGAGACAGAGCCATTCTGCTGCAGTCCTGTCCTGTGCTGGGGTCAGCTCTGCCGAGTGTGGGGCTTTGCCTTTATTTGCTGCTGAAGGACTGGTTGTGGTGCTGTGCCATCCCCGGGGAGGTATTAAACATACCTGCCTGAAACATTTGAAAGAGTTCTGGTGAAAACTTATTCAGATCAGTGAAAAGGAGGGAGAAACACGAGCTTGTTTTTTTCCACAGATGATTTGTTTTCCATCTCAAAAATTATTTCCTTTGTATGGAGAAGCCCCTGAGTACTCTCGATGGAGCTGTGAGATTTTTCCCCTGTATTTCTCCAAAAGAAAGTTTATGGGGATTTCTAAGCCGAGGAAGGGGGCTGAGGGCAAGGGATATGGTCATACTGAATCGAAATGCAGGCATCACCTGGCTGAGAGATTACCCAAAGACTTGTCAAAATACTTGGAGAAATATAGATTTTTTTTTTCCCCCTAAGTAAATGATTAGATATCTTGTTTTCATCCTTGCCCCACTACCCCCCCAGTCCTCCTAGTTTATTGCAAGAAAAGATCAGGTCTGCACAAATGTGGCCTCTCACTTGTAAAAACAAGGCAGTGTTGTGTTACAGATTAGTTTATAAATCCCTAGTGGCTTCACAGTTCAGTGCCTACAGCTGCTGCAGATGGGCCTGGGTTTTTGTCTCTTCGCTGTGCTGCAGCCGGCAGTTGAAGGAGAAAATGGAATGATCAGGTTATTAACATGTAGGCCGCGAGGAAGAGGCTGCACAATGAGAACAGCTGGTGTTGCTGTCTTGGCTGATGCAGCGGAGATAATCAAATCTTGCCTTTTTTGGGGGGTGAAGGCAGAAGACATAGTGGAGAGTGAGACAAACAACAGCTTATGATATTATATATGGGGTTTATAGTGCATGTTAGAAGTTGTCAATGGCTTACAAGTTGTGATACAATAAAGCAACCAAAAAAAAAAATAAATAAAAATCCTGTATGGGCCTGTAATGAACCTGTCTGTTCAGCTTGCTCTCACTGCTTGGAAAAACACAGTTTTGGCTACTTTTTGTATCATACAGTTTTAACGTTGATCAAATTGATCTTTTAGGTATTGTAAGGTGTCTGTCAAAGTGGTGTCAAAATGCTGAGTTGCAGCTCAAAAATGATGGGTTATAGAGCTACTAGGTAAAATATTTTGACAGGAGTCACTAAGGCGCGTTGACAGCATCTCTTCAGCATTATCTTCTCGTTTTCTGTCATTTGCATCCTATCTCCTTGTGCACACACACAGGAGAGGCATCGCTGTCCTCAGCCTCAAGTGGGCTGGCTGTGCTCCCCACACATGTGCAGCAACAGCCCTATCCCTGGGTCACTGCTGGGGACCTGTTCTCATCTTACAGCTCCTGCCACTTTGCCCTCTGCCTAGCTTTGTGTTTTAGGGTTCTTTCTGTTTCCTGAAGTGCTGGCACTTCCTACTGCAGTGCTCTGAGCTCTCAGTCTCTCTGGAGCAGTCCACCAGGATTTAGTACAGCAGTAACTGTAATAAACTATTGTTTGATAGTTAGCTTGAAGAATTATAGGGCGTATTAAAATTATTTGGATCAGTAGCTGGTCCTAATAATTAGGATTATTTCCAATTTGCGTTTCTCTTTAAGTCTGCTTTAAGTCTAGCTGATGTTCCATTCACATCTAGTTCTTAGTGCTTAGCGAATTAACTGTGCTGACCCTCCTGTTGCAGGGCTGGCTGTGTGAGCTACTTCGCTGGAAAGAAAACCCAAGTCCAGAAAACCGCACCCTTTGGGAGAACCTCTGCACCATTCGCCGCTTCCTGAACCTTCCTCAGCACGAGAGGGATGTGATCTACGAGGAGGAGTCCAGACACCACCACAGTGAGCGTATGCAGCATGTCGTCCAGCTCACTCCTGAGCCTGTGCAGGTCAGAGTGCTAACTTCCTTCTCAAGGAGTTCTTGCAGGGGAACAGCCGTCAGAAGTAGAGAAAAGCAACTGGCTTGAGCTTCCCTGTGATTAGAAGGTTGAGACGCACCAATTTACATCTGTCTGTAGGACTGCATGCAAGCCACAGCTCTCAAGGTGTGAGCTCCCTGTGTGTATGCTGCAGCATGTGTGTGAGTGTGTGCACGTTCGTGCTGGTGGGTCAAGAAGGATGTGCCAGACCGTGCCACCACCAACAGCAAGGTCAGTGTTAGTGATGCTATGGAGCTCCCCTTGTGTCAGTAGCTGTGTTGTGGCTTAAACATTTTAGCTGCCCAAAGGTGCCAGCATTTGGAAGAGCACAAATGTGCTCCTCAGCAGCAGCAAGAGAAGCATACAGCTGGTTAGGAAGAGAAGCAGGAACAGGGTTTGGTCAGTTGTTCGTTTTCACAGAACCTGAGCACCCCTGATGCCTGCTCTGTAACTGTGTCCAACCAGGCAACTGCAGTCATGGTTTATAGCTTCTCTATCAGCCTTACAGGTTATCTTTATTAAACTAGTGATGCATATTACAAAACTGAACATCTGCAGTGGTCAGAAAAGATTCAGGACTGGTGTGAAGTGAGAGCTGGACTTCTACACTTACGAGATCCTTTCTTCACATTTTTGTGAACCCGTAATTTAAAACGGTTACCTGATTTCATGGTGGGAGACTGTCTCCTTCTTACTTGCACTTTGGTCATGTTGCCAAACATCAGAGAAGCTGTTGATCTGGACTCCCTGTTAGGTGTTGTTCTAGAAATTAAGCAAAATGAACATTGCTATTCTACTGCAGAGGTCTTCAACATGACACTTGCAAGTGTCGTGAAATCAGTGAGACCAGCAAACAGTAGAGGAAGAAGGGATCAGACCCAGTGATGGGAAGAAGTTTCCAAAGAGGCAGACTGTTGGGTGGACCAGCTCTGGGAATGGTGTGGTAGCTCCGAATTATGAAAAATCTTTTCATTCTTCTGCTCATTTTGAGTATGTTCTCTAGGTTGTCAGCATTCTGTAGTGGTGCATCTGGAGAATGGGGCAGGAAGCAAGGGAGTGTTATGAAAAAGTGTAAAGTCCACTGTGGAGAGAGGGCAAAGGTTTGATAGGTGATAGCAGTGAGCATGTAGGGAGGACAGATGTGTGACAGCTCAGGAGAACTTGGGGGGCAGAGGCCAAATGAATAAGAAGGGGATATGTTGGCTCAATCTAAAAAAGTGTGGGGTGACACCTTCTGTAGCAGAACATTGTCACTGCTGGCCTTCAGGGCCATTCACCTGATTGTACTTAGTGATGGCTGTCAATTAGCCGTGTTTCTTTCTGATAATCTCACAGTTCCTCCTCCCACCTTTGCTCTCCCCATTATTGTTTGGTCACAGGTTGCACTGCTGTGTGACTCTTGCTGTGAACCTTGGCATTCAGCCTACATTCTTTGTCTCTGCTCTTGTTCTGCTGCTGCTAGAACTGCTGCCAACAATCCAGTCACCTTTTTCAAAGGTGGGAGGTTTTCCTATGTAGTCCTGCCCCTTCTAAAACACCTCTGTCTCACCAAGATTAATTATTGTCTAGTTCGGTCTCCTTTGTCTCTTCTGCTGCTGACTTCCTCCTTGTTCTTCATGTTGTCTTTGCCTAGAGGAAAAAAATGTGGTTCCTGGTTTTCAGATTCTCAAAGCTTTAATGGTGAGAAAGTGCTGTAAGTAATTAATATTGCAAGTTTTGGCTTCTATGTTCACAAAAGTTTGTGAGATCTTGGAGGCAAGGAACTACAAAAGGGTAAAGGGCTGAGCTAACACACGGGAAGATGACTTGAATTGTGTAGATTCCAGCAAATTAACCCAGTTCTAGTGCCCACACCAAGCAGAAAATATCCTCTGAGGGACAGTGTGAAGAAAAAGTTTCCTTGAGCACTCGTTGGTGACCTTGATGACTAGCCTACTTTCCAAAGTCTTCTGCACATCACTTTACTCTGTAGCACAGGTTGGCTCTTCTGAGTGACACATTACAGTGCGTTGGAATGTGATGCATTTGTATTTGTCAGCAAGTTACAAAGCCATGGATTAATTATTTATTACAGTCAAAATATGAAAAATGAAGAAAAATAAATGGAACCAGCTGGCAACTACATAAAACAAAACTCTGGAGACCCTGGTATATGGTTGATACAGTAGGCTTGTGTTTTGAGGGTGCTGCATTTTAGAGCTATGTTTGGCCATCCAAAAACCCCAGTAGGCTTCTGCATGACATGCTGCACCAGTGCAAGACACAGGAGGCTCACTGTCCACCTGCTCCCTGCTGCACCAAGCAGTTTCTGTACAGTTCTCAGTCTCTGAGATTTGAATTGTTTCACACAGCAAGGTTAGTTTTTTGGTTTGTTGTAAGGATCATTATTAGGTAATTAGCCACGAAGAATCAAAGACAGTAGCAAGAGACGTAAAACTGAGGTCCTCACACTTGCAGTTGCTGGAGATTTTATGACAGTTTACATAAGGGTATGGGGTCTTGGGCTCAACTCCTGGCTGAACTCCAGGCCAAGTAATTACATTCTGCCTATCTAAAATTCCCTCTGTAGTGTCCAATGGGGAAGCAATGCTCATTTCCTTCTCAAAGCAGTGGCGGGTGCAGAATGTCTGCTGTGGAGCTGGGTAGCATTTTAGCAGGGGTAGAAACATCGAAGAGCTGCAGACACTGTCCTACTTCACTTTACAGGCTTTGCTAGTAAAAAGTGCACTGTAAATCAAGCCTTTACCTGCAGCCTTGATGTCACAATGACAACCCCTTTGAAAGAGTCTGAGTAGCAGTGCTGTAAGTAACAGCAGTTGTAGTGCTGTAACACTGAAGCAGGCAGGAGTCTCTTACCTCCGTTTTCTCTCTCTGCTTACCCCTTTCTTCCTGTCTGCTGTGACAGACTTCATACACATACAGTATTTTGTTCCTGATACTTGAGTCTCCTGCTCCTCCAGTGATGAGGCTGGCAGAGCCTGAAATCAGGCTGCCCCCACCACAACTGAGCCCCTTCTTGGCTGGGACACCCCTCCATCAGGCTGGAAGAACCTCCTGGCTGTCATCATGAGGCGCAGCCAAGCAAAAAAGAAAGGGTAGATCGAGTTTAGCCTTTTTCACGGCACAGCTTCTTGGAAATAGCAAAGAGTTCACTGTAAAGGGCTTTGTGTAGTTCACATGGTGATCGTGGGCTTGGGCGCACCGTCATTGAGGGGATCACCCTGTGGCTGGTGTGGTTTCTGTACAGTCATGGCAAGGTGCGTGGCAGTCGTCCTAGTGCTGCAGAAGATGGACGGAATGTGGCTCCTGATGTTCAAGGGACTGTCATTTGTCTTGTGGTAGGTTGCTGCCCTCTGTTCTGTAACACTAGTCCATGCCTCCCTGTTTAGTTTTAGGTTTGGTGCTTTACAAAGAAACATTTTTTTTTTCTTTCTTCCATTAGATTTTTCCTGTCAGCCATACATTAAGCCATTTAATTAAATATTTTCCTATTTCTGAAATGAAAAATGTGTACAGTGGAAGCTCAGTGCACAAGGAATTCTGCACATTTGATTTATTTGTTATTGTGCAGAGGAGTCATAAAATCTGAGCCCTGTGGAGCTCTGTGACACGGCAGAGCTCTCTGGCAGCATTGCATGTGACCACGTGGGCATGCTGGGGCATGGATTTTCCTGCACATGCTGATTGCAGAGCATCTACGCTGCACCTACACATTGCTACGCATGCTGGCACAGCTCAGCACAGACTCAGGCATGCACTGAGAGGCTCTTTCTCCCTGCAGTTCTGTGCTACGTGTTGTGATCAGCGTATTCTGCAGTGGGACTGAGGATCCCCTAAGGGGCCTTGAGCTTGTGCCTAGCTGGATCCCACAAGTACTCCTCTTCTGATTTATGGTGTCCAAGTTGCAGGCTACTAGGGATGAGAGGGCATGCTGGAAAGCAGCACTGTATGTCTACACTCTTCTCATCCTCTTCCACCACCATCAGGTGTGGGATCCCGACTGGAACTGATCTGGCCCAGTCTGGCTCTTTTGCACAGATTTGCTGGACAGCCACTTTGCAGCAGACAGTCCTCATACTTCTGTGTTCAGCTTCCTGCTCTGGCAGGCAATAGTACCCCGGCATGTTTTCTGTTCCTTGCCAAATCCCACTGCTCCTAGCTGTTGGCTGGCGTTGGGCCTTCCTAGCATGCTAATGCTGAGAGGTGCCTCCAGCCCCTTCCTGCTGCTAACCTGGGATTTGGTGTTTGTTACGGACATGCCGGGACACAGTAAATCTAATTTCTCTCCCTTCTCCCACTATTTGTCTGCTGTATACAAGGTGACCACTCTAGAGAATAACCGTGTTGCCTGACACTTTAATATGGTGCTAATTCATTGTTAATTGCTGGGGCAGAGAAACCTGACTCAGTTGGGAAAGTGATGAATCAAGCTGTTGTCTCTGGAGTGTTAAGGTGGATAAGCCACTTCTCTGGAGCCCTGAGCCACCATACAGCAAAGTACCTGCTGTTCCAAAAGCAGGGAAACCTCACCTCTCACTTCCTGCATAAGATGTCAGACAATCTTCTGAAGCTGGTAGGTATGTGCTGATTTGACAGCAGTCAAGAGATTGGCTTTAAAGGAGCGGGAACAGTTTTCACATGCTTTCTGATACATTATTACTTTCATAGCATTTTAAAAAATTATATTCTTCCACCTCTTTTTTTTTTTTCCCTCAGAAGCTTTGATTTAGACAAATCTGGCAGTTTATAATAGTTCAGATCATAAATCATGGAGAAACAGTAGTAAATAAAGGAAGGCATGGCAGGAAGCTGTAGGAATGCTCTTTTGTATTGTGCGTTCATTCAGTCCTTCTTTAAATATGCAGAAAACAACATGTCACAGAAGTAAAAGAAACACTAATTTTGTCATTTTTTTGAGGGATGGAAGTGAACAAATATTTTAGAAATGACAATGAACTACAAAACAAGAGAACGTGGGGCCCTAGTAAAAATGGGTCAAGGCAAGTGGTGATAGCAATCCAATGAAACTAATTTCATATTCTCTTTCTAGAAGTAATAAAGAAGGGAATGAACACCACAGTAGTGCTTCCTAATGAAATATCTGATTCTAAACAACATCTTAGAGTTCACGGGTCACACAGTACATAGCGTGCAGATAGGAAAAACAGTGATATTTAATATTTCTTCTCTGTAAAATAATATCAATTAATAATACTTGGGCAGTTATGGATAATGAGTGAAACAAAGCTGTGTTATTCCACTGAGGAGCATAGCTTAACAACTTTTAGGATGATGTACACAGTTTTTACTATGTTTGTGATTATTACAATAGATTTCATATACTGGAAGTCAGAACTGGGTTGCCAGGGAAACGCCCACAAAAACTACTTTCTCAAACCATGCCAGCTCTCTGGTTTGGTTTTATCTAGACTTACTTTTGATGGCTGAGGTCCTATGATTCACAGTTAAGGTCTGCACTCTTGCATTTTTGCTTGTTAGTAATTTCTCTGCATCCCAAAGACAGACAATGAATGAACCCACTGCTTTTTGTTTCTGCCATCCCCTGCCTGTGATTGCCAGTGATGTCTGCTCAGATGGAATGACCAAGACAAGCTGTACCCAGCAAGTCCGGGTGGACTTTTAGAGGTATTTCTATCACAAGTTGATTTACTCCACTTGGGAATCTTGGAGCTTTGGTTTGAGTAAGCTGCACCTGGAGTTATTTGTTTTCTCTTTCATTTAGATCTTCAGGGGAAAACATATCAGAGCTAGACCAGTCAATTTAGGAACTACAGAATATCTGCCTTTCTCAATTGTTACATTTACTCTTTCAAATCAGAAAGAAGAATAACACTCTGTGCTGGTATCTCCTTTCAATCTAAACCATTGAAAAAATCACTGAAACCAGGGCAACTCTTGAGAGGTTGGGTGGGTGTGTTGGGCCATGCCCCCTCAGCAAGCTGAACGTGCAAAGCCCTCTCAGAGCACTGCCCCTGAACTGCTCGCTGGTGCTGCTGCAGTACTCTGGAGACGTACCGTGCATTCAAATGCACGCTTGCTTGGTGAACATTCTGGTGTCAACTATTTTTCTGACAGTCTGTGGTGGCTCAGGAGCCTAGGTAAGTTTTGATAAGGGCAGAAGGAGCAGGTATCTGACAATGAGCCCCTTATATTAGACTTTGAGATATCCAATAGCATTTCTTATGATTGATAGTTATCCTGATTCCAGTAGAAAGCCACTGAGCTTTGACTGCGACAGCCTAACCTACCTACTGCACCTTCCCAGCTGTTTTTGTTTAGTGTGGGTATCTAATATACTGCTGATTCGTATTAATTTTAAGCCCATTATTCCCCTTCTAATGGTAGTGAGGAGTGCACTTGCAATTAAAGCAATACTGCTCCTGCTCTGAAATTAAAGTTTATTAATCCATTTGAGCCTAGAAATGGGAGCTCAGTTGGATAGTTTTATTTTTTCAAGGGTTATGATTTTAGCCTCACTGAAGTCGTAGTCCCTGTATGCCAGAAGACCATACATCTATTGCTATTTAACAGACTCACAGAGCTGTATGGCCACCTCAGTGCCACCTGCTCTTGAGCACTCAATTTGGCACAGAATGAACCAAGGGCAGGGACCAAGTGAGGTGGGAGCGCTCAATGGAGAGCTGCCTTCCTGGCTGGCTGCTTTGCAGAGCTCCTGTAGCTCTGCTCCTGCTGCCCCAGCTCCTGCAAGGGGCTGCTCAAGCCAGAAAGCCATTCGAAACCTGAATGCACCAATCTATTGCTTTGGAGACTTGGCAGGAACTGGCAGGATGATGCTGGTCTGACGCATCATCTCTTTAGCAAATTACATTGCTGTAGCTTTGGCCCCTGCTGTCTTACCCTTTTGCCTTTCACACACAATTTGGCCAGGTTTGGCTCTCATTTCTTCCAGTGCTGGCCCTTTTATAAATGCTAAGCTGCCAGTGTTGTAAAGAGTCATGGTAGGTTGAGGATGAGCAAACATCCAGGGCAAGATTACTAAATAAAGCTCTTTAAATTCACATAACCTTTGAAGCTTGTGCTGGCTGGCAGCAGGCAAATCTGGAAGGATGAAAAGCTGCTGGCCGAGCCTCCATTCCGTTTATGTTGGAGAATGTTTGCAGTTAAAAACATGGCTCTTTTTCATTTCATTTTAATAGTCCCTGAATGCTCTCTGTTCCTCACATTTGTATATAAATGATAATATCAGGCTTTAGAGCTGTGTGTTTATAGGCTATTGGTTGCAGGCAGCTTTTTATTCTCCAGCTCCTTACAGAAGTCTTAGGTTAAAGTTAGAGTCCCAGATCACTGCAGCTGGCCTTTGTGTACAATTACAAAAATTATATGGGGAGGGAAACAATCTTGTACTGTGCTATCTGAACACATTGCCCTGTTTGTCCCCCAAAGATCTCTGAGAGCGGGTGAGCTGCTCTTCCACTCATGCTGTACAGCATCCCCTGAGAAAACTGCAGCTTCTGGGCAGTGCTGGGAGTCAGGCAACAGCAGAGCAGGAAATAGACATGTGGTCTCTCTGCCCTAGGCCAGTTTGGTCATATATTTGTTGGTGTGGACTTTTTTTCTTTTTTTCTTTTTTTTTTTTTAATTTGGATTGGCTGGAAATACGCAGGCACTGCAATATGTGCCGAGATTTGCTTTTTTCAGGGACAAATGCGCTGTGTATGTGTGTTGTCCCATGTTCGCATGGACTCTTATAAGAATTACAGATTGAAATGGGAAATGTTTCTGTGTATGCACTATTCTCACACATCAAGTATTCAGAAGTACAGTAGCACATATTTTTTCTCACAGTCATCTATGCTTACAGTGTTTCAAAGAATATTCCAAAATATCTTGGCACAGACAAAGCGAAGCTGTTTGCAAGATCCCTAGCTGTGGAACAACAAAGGCTACATTCTGAACACACATCACACATGACTTTAATAAAAGTCTTAAACAAAGATCAGATAATGTATTTAGAAAATTGAACTTCACAGTTTATAATGATGCTCACAGTGTGGAAGGAGGCAGGTATCCTCTCGTGCCTCCCTTCCAGTGTCTTTTCCCCAGTTCTGCTCTCACCTTCATGTTTTGGATTAGAACATTAAAGAAAAAATGTGTTTTTAAATACAAATACATGCATTTCAAAGCCCCTGACCAGTGATTTGGGACTAACTCAAATCGCAGTGCCTAACTTCAGAAGGACTTGGTGTCCAGAGACCAAGGAATGCGGGCATATATAAGGTGCCTCTCATGGAGTATGTGGAAGATTGAGAATCTGAAATCATTATTAATTTCTTTCTAGTGCGTATGACAAAAAGGATGTCACAGAACATGTCCTGGGTAGTATAGACCCAGCAATCACATTAACTTAATGTCAGAAAACGTTCCTTGGTTTCCAGTTTGGACCAGTCCTATGCTATTTTTAACACTGTAGTGGAAAGTACTGCTGACACCCTTAAACTTCCTGGTGTTTATTCTCAAAGCCATGGTTTGGGTTATTAGCCTTCTATTAGGCTGTCTGTTTGATCCAAGGCACGTGGGCAGGGAGGTCTAGGAAGATACCCTTCTTTCCTGCCAGAAGTCCTGATACATGGAAGTAGAGCAAAAAGGTTCCACGCAGACCCATAGTTTAGACAAGTTTAGGAGACTGATGTGGCTAAAACTCCTGGTTAGGCTTAGGAAAAACGAGCCTCCTCAATCTAGCGTGCAAAAAGTTTGGCTACCTAGATTTCTTTTTACTTGTTGAGGTTTGGTAATTTTTAGATTTGGAACATGCAGGACGTGGTAGAAATACAGCGGGTTTCTGCCCATAAGAAGTAAGAGCTTGCTCCTTTCCCGTGCTCAGTTGAGAGGGGCTGTGGCGGCAGCTGTGGATCCACCCAGCTGCAGCAGAAAGAGACACTCTGAAATTCCAGGACTCAACAGGCCTCTTAAAAAGATCTGTCTGGACAACACTGCACTAGTTAAGTGCTAAGTTATTATTATTTATTATTTATTTCCTCTCCTATTTCTTCTCTTACCAAACAAACAGGAAATGTCTTTGTTCTTTCATTTTAGAAGCGAAATGAATGTATTCCCTGCAGCTTTTGAAATTTTCATAATCCATAATAAATAAAATCATATCTAATAGCATAACTGCTTTCAATTGGCAGTGTGATCTAGATGCATTGCAATGGCAGAAACATAAATAGTTACAGCCTCTGAAAGCCTACTTCCTATTTGCTAAATATACTTGGCTCGCTTTAAATTCCGTTGTGTGCAGTCATTAATACAATCCTCTTTGACAGCATTTAATTAAAGTGCTTTTCTCTATTAAATTCATTAAAACTTTTTTTTTTTTTTTTATATACAACTGTTTCCCAGACACTGAATGTTAAGGACCTGTAGGCCTCTCTTTAAATAACTTCTCTCTCCTTGTTGTAAATTGTTAATTAAATTTTACTTAAGACTGTTTAAAGATGGCTTGGAAAAGAGAGACAGATTTCAGGATATGGTCTCAATCATGTCTGACTTTTTTTAACACGGTTTTTTCCATGTTGCTGTAGACTGTGTGTTTTATTGTTTATGAATGTTTGCTAGAACCACGCGAAGAAATATCCTTAAAAACTCATTCCTATTTCACTTCAAAAATTTGCATCTTTTTCACGCAATTTCGTAGCCTAAGAGCGGGAGTAAGGAGGGAGGAGCTGTTCAGTATTAATAGATTATTGACAGTTTAATGTCTTGGCACCTAGACAGCCCATAAGGTATAATAAACAGGAAGCTGTCTGTTGTGAGAGCAGTCAATAGCGTATTCAATCAGAACCTTTCAGTTAATTGCTGGTTGACCTCAGAGATTTCCTTTAAGTGAAACTGTCCTTTGCTCAGATCTCATCTGGTTTTCAGGGTTTAATTTGAGAATGCCCTATCCATATGGTGGTTTATGCATACGATCCTGGCTGCATTTTTGCTTTGCTCCCATGCACGGCATTGCAGGGGCCCGCGCCTGCCTGGAGCTTCACAGGACACGTGGACGTGTGCTGCGTGTGTTCCCCCTCTGAGGGCTGTGCGCATGACCAGAGCCATTGCAGTCCCCAGAAGAGCACTGGAGCTGTGGGCATGGGCACCGTGTCACATGGTGAAGCACCAATGGCAGCCCCACCCTGGGGCTGGGACACGCAGTTAGGCATGCCATGCGCACCTGCAGCATGCCTAATGCAGGCAGGGCTGTACAGCACTGCCCGGAGCATTTTCAAAGTGGCTGAGCTGTTTGCCAGTGTTTATGAATAGAGCTCGACATGCAGCAGTTAGGAGAGGGCTGGCACTCCTGCACTCACATGTGACCCCACTGCAGACCATGGATAACACTGCCCTGCTCCCTGGCACAAGTGCAAACCCAGACTCATTTGTACTTTGCTTCCTTAATTTCTGTACTTAACTGTTCTAATTTTTTTTGGATCGCGTATCTTGATGAGATCTAGATAAGCTACAAAGGCAAGCAGGCAGGAAACCACACGGGCAGGCCCTGACCCTGACTAACTGGAAACCGTCTGCGTACTTGGAGGAAGTCTGCATGGCTTATAGCAAGTCTGCTGTGTTTGGGTTTCTCTTCCTTTCCCTCCAACTGCTGCCTCTGAGCATGTGTGTTTTCCCTAAGTGCGATGAGGGAAAGTCAGCTGCAGCAGCCCTTACTTGGGTTTCCCAATGGCAGCAAGCACTACTCTGTGAAGGAAACTCTTCTGCACCACAGCTCACTTAATTCACTTTTCATTCAGGCAGGAGACTTTTTTTTTTTTTTGTCTCTAGATCTTGCAGCAATTGTGTCTTTTAGCCACTTATCATGAATTTAGACTGTGGTTTGCTGAAAGGAGTATTATTATTTTTAATCTCTAATTTTGCTCTGGGTTTCATTGATTTCTGTGGTTGTCTTTGTCCGGCAGTGTGGAACAAACTGCTTATGTGTTTTTAATGGCCTGATTAAGCACCGGGAAGCACTGCTGACTTGGAGTTATGTTGCTTCTGCTGTCCCCTTCTTTAAATGAGATCAGGCTTAAGAATGCCAAGCGGCTCCGCTTGGGATCCATTTAAGCTCAGTGGGTTCCCTCACTGAGAGAGGCTGTAAATTTCTGGGATTCATGAGTGTCAAAAAGGTGATGAGGAATAGTGGTTAAGATGATACCTCCTCTCCTGGAATGTTCAAATGAAGGAAGAGGTTTTTTGGAGACAGTGGAACAAAATATGGTGAGATGAACTGGAACTGAGGATGAGATCCTGCATACATTTGTGTCCTTCTGGAACATACGTGCTTCATGCTGAGATGTCCCTGGCCAGAGATACTGAGGTACTTTCTGGCTCTATCAGGCTTTCTGACCAAGCTGCTAATCAGTGCTACTCAGACCAACAGGCTCCCACATGCAATAAAAATCATAAGCTTTATTGGATTTTGAGATAGGAAAGATTCACATCCTGATCCTTTTATAAACTTGTTACATTTCATTTTTACCCACCAGTGCACCTCTTTGTAAACGTGACCGTGAAGTCTGTAGGAAGTTAGATGGCTGTGAGTTTCCATTCTTGGTGGTATGGCCCAGAGCTATGGAGGTGCTCGAGCTGAGCTTAAGAAACTGCTGACATTTGTGAACTACAGAAAGAAGTTGGTTCTTTTAAATTTATTTCCTGTTAAAATAGGAAAAAAAAAAAAGCAGCAATTTAGAACAACTTAATGCTTTAAAGGAAAATGGAAAGGTAAAATTTGAAGGCCAAAAGTTGTTCTGAATGAAAGCAGCCAGAATATGCTGTTTCATGAAAAATGCCTGAATGGTTGCTTGAGCTTTGTCAGAATATTTTCCCCTCCACCAGGCCAGCAGCTTGGCAAAGTAGGCTTCATTTAGGCTATATCTGTCACTCAGTCAAAATTTTTGACTGAAAGAAAGATGTTTGGTAGAAAAATGCCATGCAGTTCTTATCTTAATAAAGCTAAGAACTGTTTCACATTTCTAGCAAAAGCCCGGGGCTCCTCATTCACAGATCTGTGCACGTTGTGGGCTTGTGTCAGCCTGGGTCTTTCCCCTGCAATTGGATGTACAGTGCCGTGCAGGGGGCTGGCCAGTCAGCAGGGCTCTCCTCAGAGGCAATGGAAAAGCCAGGGATGGGTCCCAGTGGCACAACATGTCTTACCCTCTGTTGTCCTATAAATTAACTCATTGTATTAAAAATGAGCAAGTACCTTTTATTTTCCAACTACGTATTTTGTTGTACTGTAAAGGGAAACTGCAGGTGCTGCAGGTAGGAGACTTTCCACAAAGCCTTCTTCTTCCAGCATCAGTAACCCACGAAATAGATGCAGGTCAGGGCAGCGAGCCGCCAGGAGCTCTTACACTGGCTCAGCTCCCTCAGCTGCCAGAGGTGCCCACCTTTTGCAGAGCATAACCAGGAAGACAAAGGATTTCACATTTAATTCTGCAAAGCCTCCTGTCCTCGGTGTCCCAATCTGTGGGGCAGGATGTACTTTGGTTATTCAGTTTTTATTTACCCAGTTTCAAGCTAAGGGTATAATAAAGCACATTATGCCAGTTACATGTGTGGCAATGCTGGATATTTTGCCTTTTACCATGGTAGTTGATTATAATGCACTTTTAAAGACAGACTTTCTAAAAAAAGGAATATTTATACTTTTATGTGTTTGATTCACACAGTATAGTTTGCTCAAGTCCTGTTATTAAGTGCACTGGTGGTTACGTCTAGAAAGCAAAAAACATGCTGAGTAGTGTTTTATCAGCACAAATCTACCATTTCCACTAACCATAACAGTCAGGTTCTTCTGACTCCTAACTGCCTCCATTGTAAAAATTAACAGTACAGTCGGGTATTCCTGGAACCCCAAATAGCCATCTGTGAGGACATAAAGCAGTTTGAAGGGACAAATAATTACCCCTCCCCCCACCGAATGCAGTGCCTAATCCAAACATATCCTTCCTGAAATAATTCAGTGCAAGCTCCTGAGCTGAGTGACTGGAAAACAGCGTGATTATGGTGGCGCCACTCGTGCCACCATGGTTAAGGGATTAGGGAGAGTGACCTTACGTACTGCGCTAGGTCGGGGCGGCTCGAGGAAGACCTCGCTCAGGCTACAAGCCATTGCTCCTCTGGCTTTTCAAATGAAAAGGAGAACATGCGTAGTGTTGATTAAACAAGAAAATGCAGAGGATGCCAGAAGTATTTTGCCTGAAATACAGCAAACCGAAAAGCCTTTTGTTACTTCCTTAGATCCTGTGGCATTGCGCCAGCTCCTCACTAGGATTAGCAGTGTTGGGATGGGGAAATTCAGGATCAATCTGAAATCTCTGGCAGGCACTCCTTCCTGCTGAGGCCAGGCCCATTTGGAAGCTGCAAAACTGAGCTGTGCCCGCAGTGGCACCCATGAGCCTCATAGGGCCGCAAGAGAAAGTGCAGAAGAGCTGAGTCAGGCCCACAGAGCTCGTGGTCTCGTTCTGAAGAAGATAAGCCTTGAGTTAAAGGTTTTGAAGCCCTCTGTGCATACATATGTTGTAAGTCCTGCATGGGTGGGACTACAGTTAGTGTCACCGTACAGAAGAGCAGTGCAAACCTTTATGGGGCTGTTGCTCTCTCCCTTGCTGGGGAGGCTGCTCCCACTACTGCAGGTTACGGGCCTGAGGGGGTTGTGCTGGTGTCCTGGAGGCCAGCGGGGCCCTGCCTGCCTGCTGGGGGATGCAGCCAGCCCCACGCCAGCTGTGCTGGCCGTGCCCCATCCCCAGACAATGGAGCCATCCATCACCGATGCCTTCAGGAGAGAGTCTGCAGCGGCGTTGTGCAATGCTTCCTGGCCACATCGGCCTCTCTGTCACCAGCACCCTGGCTTGTGCCAGCAGAAGCCGGTACGAAGCCGGCCACAGCGTACTTATACAGTAGGTATGTGCCGGCTCCACCTGCGGCTGAAGTGTTTGTTTACTGCACTCCCAGTCTGCAGCTGGATACTTGAGAAAGGGATCTTCGCTGTTGTGCAGTTACTATGCAGTAAAGCTAAGGATCTGGCTTGAACCAGCCAAAGATGGGAATTTCAGAGCTAATCCACTAACGTTCATCAGCATGAGCTCATTTATGCTAGCCCATAAAATCAGCCAGTTCTCAGGCTCTTGGACAGCAATGAAAGTTGTGCCTGTGCTTTTGTGGGAAGAGTTGAGTTAGCGTTCGGGAGAGAACAGTTACCCCAGGAAACACCGGGACACTGCTCTGCATTGTCAGAGTTTAGTGATTTATTTTTTTAACATTATACAGACAAAATAGTGGCTATTGTGTAGGCACGTGCTGTCTATTAGTGGAGATCAGGAAAGGGAAATAAACCACGCATTACTGAAGAATAAGATCATGATTGCGGTCAAGTGATGGCAGAATTTCTTTTTTCTCTTTGTCAAGCTGATTTGTAAACATTCTTCAAACAACTGTGCAGACAGCAGTTCCACAGCTCGGGGAAAGAAAAGCAAAGATGAGGACAAATTCCTCTACACAGATGTTTTACAGGAACCGTAGGACCTGTCCAAAAGTTATCTGGTCATCTCCAGTTGTCACTGAGAGCTACGCTGCCCATGCAGCCTCTGAGCAGCGCACTGTAATCAGGCTGTAATTTATATTTTATCTCCCGTGATGACAGTTCTTAAAAATGTTTTCTGGTGTATTTGCTCTTTGATGCGTGCTAAGCTCCTGTTAGCGTTAATGGAAGCAGCATGTGCCGGGGGTGGAGGGGGCAGACACCTTCCCCTGCCTTTAAGTCGGGATTAATTGCATTTTGCTTACGCTTATAACTTCTGTGCGATGACAGATGCCATGCACAACTGAAAGTTTTGCTATTTTTTTTCTGTTTCTCATATCTTCCTTGTGTCTTTTGGCTCCTTTCTGACCGCCTTTGATGGTTTGAGACTGGAGGAGGGTTGCAGGATTGGGCCCCTATTTCAGAGGCCAGGTGTTTGCTCCATGTTTTCGGATCTGTTTGCTGGCCTTGAGCAACACGACTGCCGTAAAGCAAAGGGAAGTATGTGGAGAGTGTGCTCCCAAGATGTTGAAATGAACTGCTTCAACCAGCTCACATTCCAGTCTGGGAAACAAACTTGCCTTTGAGTTTGGATTCCCTGTGGAACTCATTTCTTTCTTCCCATTTTCCTCTTATTCCCCTTTCTGCGCGGCTCAGAGAGAGAATCGCACCTCAAAGCGGAGACATTTAGGACACAGGCTTTGTCTGACTGGGCTCCAGGAGCGGTCAGCAGCAGATGAACGCTGATATTTAGGGAAAGGCCTGACTGTCCGAGGGACTTTTTTTCACTGTGACTGCTTTGTCTTCACAGCTGAATAGGGCGCAGGGCTCTTGGGTTACAAGTGGTTCTAGCCAACAGCTCGTAAAGCTTTGGTCTGGCTCGCGTGAGACGGGGCACATCACGTCACAAACAGGTACTATAATTATGTGTAATAATGGTGTTTACTCTTGTGAAGCAATTACTAAACTGCCCTGGAAAATGCACAGGATGTGCTGCTAGTATTTGAGTTACAAAATTAAAAGAAGGTCAGAGTGAAGTTAGATGAAAGTGAACATATTTATCCTTGTCAGACTTCCTACCATTTTGCACGCTCATATTGATTTCTTTTGACACGGTCTTCTTTTATTGAGTACCATATATATTTTTTAAATCCCTTACCGATAACAGTACCTGCTAAGGGCAATTGTAAAAGGAAACTAAAGTATATTAAACCTGCCTGGAGTCAAAATGTAATCTAACACCTGTAGTCTGCAATTTGTCATCACTTCATAGATACTTTTCCTTTTTTAATAACAGTTGTGGATTTTCCTGAGTTTTGACCTTAGGATACTGTATAATCCAAGAAAAGCAAGGAAACTAAACCACAGTCTTTAACACAGCTTTATGATGTCAAGGTGTGAAATCACCGCTGTGAGAATGAGCCCAAAGAAAATACTTCATTCGGGGCTGGGACTGTTTTTGCAGTGTTTACCCGAGTGGATATATTTTTGTAAGGAAGAAAAAAGGTAGTAGAACAGCCACATTTTTAAAAAGAAAGAAATGAATGCAGGTGCAAATTGTAACTTCTGCTACAGTTTCTTGTACAGACATTCCTAGGAAAACCTGTAATGTGTCTTGGCTCAGCGATCATGTCTAACTGCCGCGTTAGCTGGTGCAACCAGGAGGCTGTCGGGGTGCAATCTTGTTTATTGCAGCCATTTGCTCTACCTTTGCTTGCTTCTCTACGTGAAGATAAGCTGCTGGAGACAAGGGGCAGCAGATGTAAGGTTGTTTGAGTAGATTATTTCTGTAAGATCTGCTATGAGGGACAGACCACACATCCTTCTATGTATAAGATTTGTCTGCAAAGTGGTGGAGACTGTCTCTTAAGGAAACTCCTGATGTGACAGTCAGGCACTGTTTCTAACTGGCTGCAGTGGCCACACAGGCAGCTAAAGGTGGCACTGCACGGTGTTGTCAGCTGGTGCCCTGCTGGCAGCGGGTACGTGTCTGTGCCTCCTCCACATCCCGCCTGGCTCCACTCAGCAAGTTCACGTCTCTAGCTCAAGCCAGAATGAGGGTGGGAATGGAAGCGAACATCAGCGGAACAGTGAATCCAGCCAAAACTAAACACGGCGCAGACAGCGACTGCAGTGACATGATGTTCATTCAGTCTGGGTTTGTTCATGTCCCATTGGTGTGGGGACGGCTGTCCCAGCTGCCAGAGCCAGGTTTCTTCTGCAGGAGCATCCCGACAAGCGGGGAATGGGCCATGCGGAGCTACGCGGTGATCCCTTCCCCCCAATAGTTCTTGGCTTTGGATTTTAGAAAGACCACAAACCCTTAGCTTATTACAAGTAATCCTGATCACTCCCATAATGATACACTACATTATATACTCTCCTAAACTTAATCATTCAATATCTCACTTCCTTCCCTGTAGGCATGTACTATTATATTTTACACATGGCTTCCAGCTGGTTTTCATTGCGGCCTTCAAATCATATTTCAGTACAGCGCGACTTAAGACCAGTCATTTTATCTTTTAAAGTCAGCTCCCATCATATTAGTTTTCCTGCAAGTTTTCTGCCAGGACTGGTTAATTTGTTTGAAAAAATGAGTTTGTCTACGAGGTTAAAGCCTGCCTGAATGAAACTTCATAAAGCGGCATCTCTCATACCTGCTCTGTTCTGGATGCTAGGAACGTAGCGATGCCTGTAGAGTTTAAAAATGAAATCTCTTGAAGGGATGGAAAAAAATAAGTCCTCTGGGCATGGAAGGAAATCTATATCTTCACATTGATTCAAAAGGAGATGGGGAGACGGTGAGGAGGGAGGGAAGGGGAAGTCAGCTCCAGATGTGGTGGCTGCGGCGGGGCTGCCCCACCTGTGGGCTGAGAGCGGTGGGAAGGAGATGCAGGCGGAAAGCAGAGCTGGGACCACAGAGCCTGCTGAGGCCTCTGCTACCAGGGGCCACGGGGCGAGCCGAGCCTGGCACTGCGTGGGGTGAGGGGACTTAGCACCAGAGCTGTGCTGGGGATGCACTGCGGAGGGAGAGGGGATGGGGAAGGCGGCAGGCAGCGTGCCTGCCCCTTGTGACCTCACTGTTGGTAGGAAAAGGAACGCTGCACGTGGCTGCTGTTTTTATACAATTCAGTGACAGGTTCAGGCCACAGTTTGGAAGGATTTAGCTGTGTTGGGAAATGTGCTGTAACCTATTTCATCGCAGAATAGATGGGCTTTCCCTTTTTTGCAGTATGGAAGCAGAACAGGGCTGATGCAAAATAGAAAGAGTATGGTAGGCTGTGCAAAAGGATGGGAAGATGAAGGGATTTTTAACCATAGATTTAAGGGCGTAATAATGACCCCACAATCCAAAAATCTGTGATGTCAAAACCGGGCAGTTTTGTTTATGAGGTTGTGGCGTGCAGGGCCAGGCACAAAGTAAGCAAATTGCTCAAATCAAGCACTGTACTTTACAAATGTAGTTCAGAGCAAATAGTTAACACAAAGGTAACTTACATTTCATTTTGTATCACATGCCTCAACTGCTGTTTCATTTCCCATAGAAAGGCATGCACTTATATACTAAATAGCCCATTTTATTAGAAGGAAATACAAAACCAATCACAGCTTAAATCCAAAGAAAGCTCTGCATATTTATCCATCTCTGTCTGTGCAAATGTGTAATGCCATATCACTGAAATGCATTCTCAATGCCACTAGAAACCCAGAGGAAGCCCCTAGAAATCAGTGAAATTGTGAGATGTTATGCAGTTTAAGAATAGATTTAAGGTTTTGTATTGTTTAAGAGCACAGTAAGGCAAATGAAAAACAACCTTGTTTTGCGCTGATAACTCCCAAGTTATGTATTTTTCTCTTCTGGAAATGATGGCGAGGTCACTCCAGAGAAGGAAGGGTTAAGGAAAATTATTCTTTCCCTCCTGCTCTCGGCCCTCTTTGGTTGATTGCTTTATAGATGCTGTAGGCATCTCTTCATCTCCTTCAAATTAAACATTTTACTGCTGCTGATCCTGTATTGTTGGATTTTTTTCATCATTACATTTGATTGGAAGTCTTGTAACGTTTTTCAGGCTGGATCATTTCTCATGCTATTTGTCAACTGAAGAGGAAAAAAACCTACACTTCTAACTCCAAGAATGAACTGAGTAATTCACACTCTTTCTGGATGTGTTTCTATTCGTGTTAGCTGATACTTGAATTTAGCTTCTGATTAGCAGTACTACATGAGCTTTTTCATATGACACCATCTGTAAATTCACTGGCGGTTTGTGTTGTTACATCCTTTTCTTTTTGGCTGCTCTGGGCCTTACAGTGTCAGGGGGCAGATCCAGAGGGCACTGCAGTGGAGACAGTGTAGGTGGGGTCTGTGTTACAGAGGTATTAAGCTAGGTCCTTAGCTGGCATCAGCAAGCCCAGTACTGTGGCACTCCGTGCTCCCTGCTGATGTTGACACAGATCTCACCTATAGTACCTCTCTTTGGAAGATCAGTCCTTTTAGTTGAGAGCAATCCATGAACAAAAAAAAAAAATGCTCAAAAAGCAACTGAGCTGTTCAGTTCACTCGAACATTATGCTCTTTTATTGCATGAGATGTAGTAAGACGCAGAATATCCAGCATTTCCATTTGAGTTCCTGCTTGCACCTAATCCTCAGTTAGCTCCATTTGACACCTGCAGTGTTTATGTGCTTGGGAGGAAAAGGAATTAATTGGCACCAAAACACATCTGCAGTTCTGCTCCCCAGCAGCTCTCCCACATCCGTACAGCCCCTCCTGTTGCTGACGGCAGCACCTGCTTCTAAGTGACTGCTGTGGAGCTGCCTCCTTGTTCCAGTGCTTTCTGTCATTGCCATGAGCATCGCTCTGTGCTGCTGGCACATGCTGCAGTCCTTGGGACACGCGCATGCAGTCCTCCAGGTGCCTTGCCCTGCCTCCTGTGTGGGTGTTGAGCTGGGGACGAAGCCCGGCGTGCCCGCAGAGTGCCTCTTGCTGCCAGGGGCACAGCAGTGCAAGTATAGCTGCTCTGCCAGGATGTGAGCTGTGTTGCATCCGCGCTGTCCCCTCCAGGCTCAGCTCCTTGGCAGTAGTTGCACAGCGGGCACTTGCTGGGGAGCGTCATGTGCTTTTCACAAACTGTGGCTGGAGATCACTGGTGTTGTGCAGTATAGTGGCTGTATTTCAGGAAGAAAATGACTGAAGGGCTCTTCAGGACAGAGCCATTTCGTTTCTTTGCATGGACAGCCGGATACACAGTGGACTTTTATTACGCATTCATTAATATCTTAAACAGTGTAGGATTTTACTGGGAGCTCTGTATGTCTGTAAAACTCGGTGCAGGTTTTCAACAGACTTCCATTACTGACTCTTATTTTTCCCTTTAGAGAGCCTTTATGTAGGGCTGATTTTCTCAATGTTCTTTGCAGCAAAGCTGTTTTCTTCTTTGGATGAGGAGCCAGAATTCCCTTTTATTTGTGGAAGGAAATATTTATCCATATTGATTTTGTTAGCTCTGTAGCTTTGAGTTCTAATAATTATTTCCCTGCATCTGAAGAAAGCCCTGGGCAAATACAGCCTTCAATCCTGTAGGGGATTTTTGCCAGTTACCTCTCTTGTATAGATTTTGTTTTAAAGAAAGCGTATGTAGTTCCTCTGTGTTTCTAGCAGCTCAGAGCAAGTGTTTTTGTTGTTGTTGTTGTTGTTGTTTTTTCCCTGGAAAAAGGGCTATACGAGGCCATTGCTTAGCCATGTGAAGCGGCTGTTATGAAGATTAAGAGCTACACAGCTTTCTTCAAACTTGCCAGAAAGGAGATACTGCTGCTGTAATCTGTTACAAGACTGGAAAGTGTGTCTGCCCAGAGGCTTTCTCAGAATAGAGGGATGGAATTATCTGAACTCACAACTCTTAACTATTGATATTAATACAGCGGTAATACAGAAAAATCTGCTCAAGAGATGCACTTAAGCTGGTTCTGATGAGCAACTGGACTATCAAACGTGTCACTCGGACACAAAGGAAATCTTATTATATCTCTGGACTTTTACTTATACGTATATGTACATATGTAATATACATATATATATTTATACATATGTATGTATACATTTACATATTCCTATAAAGCAGCCGTGATTGTTTTTTAATGCCAAATCATTACTGATGACAAAGTAGAAAAGTATTTTGACTGTGTTTCTTTTTAATGCCTATATTCTGTATTTATTACTTCGTATTTTCATTTTTATTTTTTTACATACATTGTCTGCCTTTTGTATTGCCTCCTCCCTTCAGTCTGTAGTTACTGGTGCAGCTGCATTATAGGTAAGAAAGGAATTGAGAAATCAATATTAATTTGCACTTTTCTTCATAAAGACAAATTAGACCCTGTGTGAAGACGTGAACAAGTGCCTCTTATCTCAGGCACCAGAGGGGTCACCGTGTACATGAGGTACTTGTCTGCTTAATCTTACAGGTGCTGCACAGACAGCAGTCCCAGCCTGCCAAGGAGAATTCCCCACCTAGAGAAGAGGCTCCTCCTCCACCCACTGAGGACAGCTGCGCCAAAAAGCCCAGATCCCGTACCAAGATATCCTTGGAAGCTCTAGGTATCCTTCAAAGCTTTATCCACGATGTAGGTCTCTACCCTGATCAGGAAGCCATTCATACCCTCTCTGCTCAGCTGGATCTCCCCAAACACACCATCATCAAATTTTTCCAGAACCAGCGTTACCATGTAAAGCACCACGGGAAGCTAAAAGAGCATTTGGGAACAGTGGTTGATGTGGCAGAGTACAAGGATGAGGAGCTGCTGACGGAGTCGGAGGAGAACGACAGTGAAGAGGGCTCAGAGGAGATGTACAAAGTGGAGCCTGAGGAGGAAAACCCTGACAAAAGCAAGGCAGCTCCAGCAGACATCGACCAGAGATAATGTGAGATAGGAACACAGAAAGCAATACAATGATCCAAGGATGTTGTTTCTGTTTTTTTTTTTTTTCTCTTTTTACTTTTTTTTTGTTTCTGTTGCGCACGATCCATGTGCAAACTGAATGAATTCAGCATTGCCCAGTGAGACATCGCCTTGACACAGACACTTGAGTGTTACACATCCTACATGTGACTGAAGTAATCATTGTAATCATATAGGATTATGCCTTCATTAATCTTGCACTTATGAAAGGGACATCTAGCAAGTAAATGGGAAGAAAAAGTCCTATGAAATCAATGAAGGAAAAATTGCAACTTTGTGTGTGTATATATATATATTTACGTAAAATATATATATATTAAAATTGCATGGGACGGAACTTTACAACCTGAAAGTATAGACTGTGAAATGAGTTCTTTACAGATGAGACTTGTTTATGTATTAAAACCACTTCACAATGAGTTGCTTTGGCTTTTTGATAAACTGCCGCCTGCTCTCAGGGTGTGGTGACTATTTTTGAATTCCTATTTATTTTCTATGTTTATCCCTGATTTTTTTTTTTTTATTATTATTATATGGCTTCCTATCTGGCAACTTGATGGGTAATTTTTGAGGTATGTATTTAAAGACGTAAATCAACACTGCCAAAAAAAAAAAAAAAAAAAAGAAAAGAGGAAAGAAAGAGAGAAAATGGAAAAAGCAAATCAGGGCACCTTAAAAAGAAAACTAGTAAGTTAAAGTACTTTAAACAAAACGCGCACTTAAAAGGACACAGCAGGTTCCACGCTCCAGACAGTCCTTTCTGTAGTGAACAGATGAATCTTCATGGAGTAGGAATGACTAAAACTGAAATTCAGTGCATAGAAGACTTGTCCACTAAAGAGATCTTTATAGAAAGAGAAGAGAAATGATGCGTTGAGATTCGATGTATGGAATTCATACTATGAACCACATTTTACTGTGGATTTTATTTACTTGTTCTCTGTTCCAGATCTTAAGATTTACAAGCTTCCTTCTTGTTGCTTTTTGTTTTTACTGAAGTGAAACACGTACACACACACACGCAAGCGTAAAGTTACATCGGGACACAGAACGTCACAATCCCAACAATCCTGTCCAGGTAGACTGCTGAGAGAGAAAGGGTTTGTGCTGCCGATTCCCATTCACCCTCCTCACCAGCCTCCCCGTGTTTCTGTTTTTGCTGGGCTTCCTCTGTGTCATGCATTTTGTGCCAGTGAAATGAAGTGTTTTCAGCCACGGGTCTCCCAAGCCGCAGCCCCTCCAGCGCTGAGCGCCCGAGGCCTCCCTGCCATGGGGCACCAGGCCCTCCACACTCACTCACTCACTCCTCCTCGCAGGGTCTCGCAGCGACCTAGCTAGCGACTACATCAAGTTACAGAAAGCAGAGCCAACACTGACTGACTCTTCGATGGCGTGAGCGCTAAAGCTGCAATCGACTATCGTTTCCACCTGCTTCGAGGCATCATGTCGCAAGAGACACCAAGTAGTATTTACTTTTCACTTCTGTGCAAGGATTTCCAAGGAAAGACCTCACCTTCGCTACTGCCTTTGCAGCTGGATTGATTTCAGACGCCTGTTCAAACGGCAACCACAGCCGTACCAACAAGGTTCCTGGTTACTTTTTTTTTTTTTCTCCGCAGGCTCTTCACGTAACCTTGACAAAGACCTCATGCAATATCACTTTGAAAGTTCTTTTCTGTTTACTACACCAGGCAATGTAATATAACTGTTAATACTATTTATATATTTGAAAGGTATAAAAGGTAGGAGATAAAAACGAAAAACGAACCTCTACGTGTAGATATTTACTCAGAACAGACAATATACAGGGAGAAGACGTTGCAATACAAGCTACTTCTAGCTGCTCAGTAACCTCTGGAATTTTTAAGGGATTTTTTCAAAAGTAATGCTCGAAATGTAAGAGTATCTCTGCATAAATCTCATATACCTTTGCGAAATATTGGTGGGTTGCTTACTTAACGCCCCTTTTGCTCTTCATCCTTTACTTCTGTAGTATGCTGCAGCTTTAATCGGAATTTCAGTGGTTGCTGCTTTGTTTCTCTCAGAGCTACTCTTTCAAAACTGTCTTCTTATCCTGTAGCTGAAATCACTCCATACATTTGAAAGGAAACTGAATTTTGCCAAGCTACGTTAAGTTGTTCATCCGATGATGGCATCAACATTTGGTATCTTTTACACTTCAACCAAAAATTTTATTAGGTATTTTTTCAATGCTGAGTCTTGCCTTTTTATTTTAAATTTCACTGCCGATTTTGCAGTGATTCTAAGTGAATCTGTGGGCATTTTAGCCTGTGGTCTTGCCAGAACTTTGCGAATTACAATGCATATATGTCTATTTATTCAATATCCATCATATAATATCTATTTGGAGAAAGAAACTTTTCTTGTAGTGCCTCTTAACAAAGCACAATTTTCCGCCTTTTTTGTGAAATAAAAAATAAAAAAAAAAAACAAATTGTGTTTTATTGCGGTATCAACAATGTGAATAAGGATTAACATATTGTAAATGTTCTTTTTTTCCATGTAAATCAACTTTATCTTTGTTATCACTAAGTGATAATTAATTTTTAACTTATGTGCATTGTTAGGCTGTTAGAATTTTTTGGTTGTTGAAATAAAACGCATTCAATAAATATGACTTAATTTGTCAAGTAATTTACTGGACTTTTTGAAAGTTTCTGCTGCATTTAAGTGGAACAAGGTCTGCAAAATGGGAGGAGGGAGCGTTTGTCTATCAGAAGGACTGATCTGAGCCCTGTTAACGGAGCCTCAAAGACTTCCACGAGCCCACCTGGCTCGGCCCAGTTGACAAATTCCTATCACACCAGACTGACCCGCCATGCCACAGGCTTCTTACGTATGCATATGCACACACACAGTCTCCTGCGGGGTCTGGAGGAGGGTGTGGGTGCCGTCAGCCCATCAGAGAGCATGCTCAAAACACACAAAGATCCACTTCCAGTCTGCTGCCTTCTTGTGCTGGTAGATATTTTCTGTTTATAATTAAAAAGCCACAAATGACTGCGTGTCAGGAAACTTTTGGAGCACACATGTCCATGGTTAATGGACATAATAAAAGGCTTTATTATATTTATAGCAGGGCATCCTACTGAGTGTCTAGAGGAATGCCGGAAGGACTGATCTATCTGAGAAATGTGTGAAACAATTTTGGGGAGAATACGGATAAATGGAAAAAACTGCTCAAAATTCTTAGGCTGACAACGTGGTGAGTGTCTGGATTCAATCCCAGCAGACAGCATACAACGCACGTCACACTTGAGTTGTCTAGGAACTGAGGTGAAGCAATTTTAAAAACATTTAATATTTTTCTATAGTTCCAGTGCAGTTTTCTTCTTTTCAATGCATACTATACAAAATACTTCTGTGCTCCCTTGAAGAAGAAAAAAAAAAAAAAGGAGTGGAGGAGCGGGAGTATCTACATCTTTTGATATTTAGGCACCTGCTTGTCATTGAATTTCATCAGAGACTCAAAAAAAAATAACCGTCTGTCTGTCCACTCGGGGAACCATATCACTCCGAGGCTGTGCACAACAGCACCTGGCCATGTGCTGAGCTCTGGAATCTGGAATGCACGACAGCTCTCCCTGCATCACCTCTGAAAGGGCCCTGGGCTCCCTCTGCACCTTCCATGGGGTCAGCAAACAGGCAAAGGAGAACTGAACAGAACACCCCACAATGCAGCCTGTCTGTACCAGCAAATGGCTGTAAGGCAGCAAACTTGGAGCTGGAGAACTACCTTTTGTTCTGAACTGCTGGCAAAGTCCTGGTGCGTCCAGCAGGGAGGCGGGGCTGTGGTTCCACAGGCCTCAGTGGGGCATGGGCCATCCCTACCAACTGCACCCGTGCCCTGGGTAGATGCTGCCAAGTTGTCAATGGTGTTGGACTGGGGCCCTTTCCTGCCTGCCAGCGGGGCAAGAAACAAAAGGAGCAACAGCCTTTGCTTTGCTGATAGATAATTTTATACGTGCACTCTGTGCGTGAGTCTAAATAATATTTCGAGAAAGACACACACACACTTTAATTGAGGGGAAAAAATCCTATAAACATATGGGTTTTTCTTAGAAACAGTAAAAAAAAATCACTTAATAGCTGCTACAGCGGAAATATTTCTATTAATGCTTCGAGATCTCTATACTTTACATGCTGCTACTCCTATCTGCTTTTCATGTTTTAGTCATCCGGACATATGTATTTCCAATTTCAAACCTGTGTGAGTGAAAAATAAACATTTTAAGATGAGTTTAAAATGTTTTTAAGACCATGACCCTACAGCCTATTGCCTGAAGTTCACTGCTGTTTAGATAAAAGTAACTGTTCAACCTCTTCCCACTTGGTAACCAATTACTTACACTGGGGCTAAATGGATTAGAATTCTTCATTGATGAAATTCTGTTTCTATCCTGAAGCTGTTAAACACGTGGGGATAAAAGCTAGGTAGCTTTGACAGTGAGCAAATGGCATCTTAAAATCATAAACGAGCCATTACAAAAAAAAGCTCCCCTTACAATATAAAGTGCAGTGATTAATTAAAGATGCAGTTTTGACTTATTTATAGCCATTAAAAAAACATATCGGTTTTAACACAAAATAACACGAGCCAAGTCATCCAGGGGGAGAGATGCTGGCAGCCTGAGACTTGGAGAGCAGGCAATGTGACAAAGCCAACAGGGAGCGGCAAATGCAGGCCACCCCTGACAGCACAGGGTAAGTTCACAGGAGGATGGGAAGAGGCGGCGGTGCTGTCCCTGCCCAGCTGCCCTTCTTTCTGCCCACACGCACACGTCGGCCGCAAAGACAACTCAAGCGAGGGAGCGGGCGGCAGTCTGAGCACGGGTTTCTGCAGACTTCACTCTCCCTACAAAAACGTTTGCTGCTGACGGCCAAACGCTGGTTCTGCTTCAGTGGTGGGCGTGGGTCAACAGAGGCAGAAGGAATTAGAGCAGAAGGAGGCAGGGCTGGGGGGCTGCTGCTCACAGCTCACCTCTGCCAGGGGTCCTGCAGCACCCGGCCCTGCCCACGGGGCAAGAAGTGTCCCCCGTCCTGTGGCACTGCCTTACGTCCGCTGCTTCCTAACAGCAGCGGCACCGCGTGCCCTTCAGAGGGGTCTGGTCTTCATTTGAAGAGCTCAGAAAATCCGCCGCTGCCCTCAGCACTTTGTTTGAATGGCGGTTTTCCTCCCTGCTAAATCTGTACCATACTCCAGTGGGAATTTGGCTGGTTTTCCCTCCCAGCCTTTGTTTTTCGTTAGGCTTTTCTCTTCCGGGTGAATGTCACACGTAGCGAAGGATGCTTCTCCCCCCTCCTCTGAAGCAACCCTTCTGACCACATCAGTCCCCGGAATGGAGACCTCAGCATTCAGCTGTGCCTATTTCAAGGAAAAACCTGCTCTTGCTAACGACAGAGTTCACCTTCCTGCTCATCTTTAGAGCGCATCAAGGTACTGACAGGACCTTTTATTTTTATTGAAAACCATTGGCTACAAAGGACATCACCCATCGCTGTGTTACACAACTTTTATTCTGCAAATCCAACACACGTTTCCGGCATTTTCCTTCATTTAACCTGAGCAACAGCGAACCTCCGCGTGAGGTCAACAGTTCAGATGAGCACCCGGCGCTCAGCCGTGCCCACTTGCACGGGGCCGCCCGCACGCAGCGCTCACTGCAGTTGAGGGCCATGCAAATGAGGCCACGAACGCGGCTCTCCTTTCCCGCCACAGCCCTGCACGCGCCGCGGCTCTCGCGCCTCCGAGGCGCAGCCAATCAGAAGCGGCGCGAGCCGCGCCCCAGCCAATGGGAGAAGGGGGAGAGCGGTGAGGCGCGTTTCCCGCTGCGTGTGGCGGCCATTTTCTCGCCCCCGGCGGCCATTTTGGGTACCCGCGCTGATCGCTGTCGCCCGTGCGCGGGGCTGTGCCGCGCTGCGCTTTGTCCGCGGCAGGAGTGGGTCAGTTTTTCTTGCCCGTGGAGCACGAGGTGACACGTTTGTGCCATGCAGTGCAGCACATGGAGTGCCTCTGTGCCCCTGAGTGCCGCGATGAGCTCTGGCACCGGGGTTCAGGGCAGTGCCTGTCCCCAGCACAAAGAGCAGTGCTTGCAGCCGCTCCTGTACAGAATGGCTGGGACACGATCCAGCGTGAAGGCAAACTCCAGCTCTTAGGAAACTTCCTCAGCTCGCAGCGGAGAAGACTAAGTGCCCAGAGAAAGTGAGGTAATGAAAGAGCACAACATCGAGCTGCCAGCTGGGAAGCATGTATTAGTGGTGGAATCGTGTAATCACAGAGTGTGTGAGGTTGGAAGGGACCCCTGGGATCACACAGCCTACGTGTGGCCAACCTTCCGTCTGTCTGGGACACGTATGTGGAGGTGGCTCCAAAACTAATGCCTCCTGTTCCCTTCCATGCACTGAACACTGAGAAAGCACACTCTCTGCTGCAAAAAAAATCTGTTTTCCAACACAGTCACCACCATTGGTTCTGCCTTTTTGTCAACAGAGAACAAAGCTCGCATGTTCTGCTGGTAGATACCTGACAGCAGAGGTGACCACTGTCACAGTCACTGCTTCTGAAATACAGCATGCACCCCTCGCCACCTCACATCCACTGGTTGGTCTCCATAGGTGTTAAGCAAGCATCTGTGAATGGCAGTGGGTGCCATTTTGTCCACGTGTAGGAATTCAGTGACACAGCTTTGCTTCACCTGCACTTCCACGTTGGGCACCATTGTGTGTGACTGCCCCTGTGCCACCATCTGTCACACAGCAGCAGCAGCATGTAACAGAACATGGGTGGGAAGCTTCAACCTTCACTGCCGTACCCACAACATGTGCCTCTGGTGTGGGCCAGCATCATAAAACAGGGAGCATTTCTGTTGGAGCAGCCTTCATGGAATACATATTACAGTTAATAAGAAACAAAACATTTTAAAAAATGACGGTGCGGAGCAGGGATGGCCCCACAGGCTGGGCAGCCTGTTCAGTGCTCATTCACACTCTGTGCAGTGTTTCCTCACGGGCAGATGGGACTTGCTGAGTTTCAGCCTGAGCCCGTTGCCTCTGGTCCTGTTGCAAGGCACTGCAGAAACAGCGTGCCCTCGTCCTGTCTCTGTCCTTCCCTGTCTGGAACAGACGGTCCCTGCTGGAGAGCCGTCCTACAGATGGAAGGACCATACATGGGCTATCATATATTACGTATTTTGTCTCTGGCAGTCCCTTCCCCACCATGCAGCCCTGGGCCGCTTGCTGCTGCCCCATGGAAACACTGGAAATGGAGCCCTCAGGGAGATGTGTGCTGCCATAACGTTGCTGGGGACACAGGAGATCTGGCACATGACATTCCAGTGGGTGCCTTTGTTGCTCTGGCTGTCCTCTGTCACCGTGTACAGCTGTGAAGATGTGTGGTGCTGATGACACGCTCTAATGTTCTAGTTCCTTCTGTGTCTTATCTCAAAGGCATTGGTATCTTTTCCTCCTGTTGCCTCTAAAACCACACATGTGGCTGTTGGTGGAGGTTGGTTTCATAACGGATGGACACGGGCTTGGGAATATCCTGTGTAAGCGCCATTCCCGGTCACATCGATACCATCTAGCAGTGCCCATTGTCTTTATAGCGATCTTGAGCAAACAGTTTTATTTCCAATGAGGACATCATGCATTGATCTAAACACTCATCTGTAATGGATCAATTTACATTAGGAGAACAGAATTTTAGCATTGCTGTTCATTATATTGAAAGAAGTATATGTTTAGTTACAGGCTAAAATCAATTAAACGGCCCTGTGCCTTTTGCTGTGAGAAAGTCAACAAGCCACTCCGTCTTGGAGAGTTATCCATCTACAGCTCCTTAAAAAGAGGCCTTCAGCGTCGCCCCGAACCTGAGCTCTCAGTTTCTTCTTCAGAGACCCGTTCTGCAATGGAGGGCTTGTTTTGCAGTCTGCTAAAGCGCGCTCAGATAAAAGGCACACGAGAAATGAGCTCGCTCCTGCTGCTGCTGGTTTGCAGGGGGCTTTCTCGGGGCTGTGCGGGGCCACGCATCCAACAGGGATGCCACGGGCACACTGGTGTCTGTGGGAGATGCTGGAAAATGCTGACCATGCTGTCTGTATCCTCATGGGTGAGAGTGTTATCTCTGAGTGACCCTGATTTGAGGGGAGAGGAAAAGGAGGTACTGGGAGAAGGGGAGGAATTTGTGGTGGTATTTCTTGCTTCCAGAGTAAGACAGAGGCTGCAAGGAGTGCTGCTGGCTGCTTGACAAAGGGAACACTATTTCAGTTGGTGATGTAGCTGCAGAGAGAAAAGGAACCTGCAATTTCAAAAGGAAAACACATAGGGGAACTGCAGGGCAATGCAATGCTGGGATCTGAGGAGCACGTCTCACGGGGCTCTGGCAGACGTGGCCCTGGCAGGTGGAGGCATTGCCTGTCCCAGCCCACTGCCAGAAGTTGGTATCCTCCACGTGCCCGTGCTCTGTCTGCCGTGTGTGTCACCACGGAGGGCTGCAGGACGGGTGCTGGGCGCTGTGCTCCGTGCCCCAGTGCAGGCTCCCAGCAGTGTGTGCCTGCCAGCACCCACCAGCACAGCTTGTGGGCTGGGCCTCTAGCACTAAATGTGTATCCGTACATCGACATAGGTACATGTACACGCTCCTTCTCTACCACTCAGGACACTCCAACTCTTGTCACACTCTTTCATTATACGCACAAAACACTGCTGCAATGCTAATAATAATAATGAGGGAAGGAATAACAGATCTTACAAAGCTTATTAAGAAATTGATCTTTGTTTTGCTCTTGAATAAAGAGGCAGACCTTGAAACTGCTGAAGCCATTCGGATAATTGGTTATTGGCTCTCTTGAGTGATTATATCCACCTCCGTTCCACCAAGTTCAGCAGGTCTCGTGCTGGTCAATTAGCCTTTGGCATCTGGAGAGGAAATGCTCCATTCAGGTTTTCTCAAAGCCAGTTTCTGTAGTGTACGGTGGCCTGAGCAGGAGAGGTTCCCCATGGGCACTATGAGAACTCAGCGCTCGCAGCCCGCCCCTGCCCTGCACTTGGGCTGGCACCGCCGGGCAACTTGGCCTGACCTTCTAGGGAAGAATGCTGATACGGGGAAGAATCTTCCCCAGGGACCGCCCTGCAGGATGAGAGCCAGAACAAGCAGGGTTTCCTCCACTGAGCACACGCCGAGGCCTGGCTCTCCTGCGGGCCAAGCAGAGCCACAGGGTGCGAGCCTCACACTGCACTGCTGCCCACAGCTGCTGTGGCAGTGTGCGCAGGCAGGCTGCAGGATCCCCCAGCTCTGCAGCTCCCATCCCTTTGGCACTGCCAGGGCCGTGCGGAGCTGAACAGCTGATGCCGTTTAGTGGCTTTTCCTGCCGAGCGCTCGGTCTTGCCTTTACCGCGATGGCTTGCCAAAGGGCTCCAACACTTGCGTTGCTGCGAGGCAGACCCTGTAATAATAGTTGGTTACATTCAGAGATTCAGTTCAGATTTTAAAACCTCATCAAATAGTTAATGACTGACTATTTCAACACAGCAGTTCCTGCAAGACTTGGGAGAGAAAAGAGAGGGAGATGGAAAAGTTATTCATGTCCCATCTGTCTGGAACGCCTGTCCCCTCCCTCCCACCCACTGAGTCACTTCCTCTCTTTATATCTCACTTAAATATTTTTTTTTCCCCTTTAGCTTATGATTAACAGGCGCTCACCCTCTGCAAATTGTCTTTTTCTTTTTCTGATGCAATGTTTGTTAAGGTCCTATGGGTAAGAAGAACACGTTGTCTTGCTCACAGATGTATGGGCTGAAATGCAGTATATGCTGCATATAACCATGTAAATGAATGCATCAACTGCTGCAGTGTCCTATTGGCATCACAACCTTCCAAAGCCACGCACCCAAGGAACTCACAATACACTGCCCCAGTGACTTAGTCCCTCTTGCCCAGCACTTAGAGGACAGCTTTGGCAACTATGCTGAGAGGCTCACTCAGCTGTGGGGTCTGACCCGGGGGTGGGGGTGGGGGAGGGGGTAGAGGTTGGGGTAGGGGTGGGGGTGGGTGTGCGAAGGGTGGGAGAGGTGGAAAGGTGGAGGGGTGGGCTGGGTTACTTGTTTTGGGGAGGAGATGCTGGCCTGGCCAAGCCCAGCCTACCTGAAGCTGTCCCACTTGCTGTGGTACCAGGGCCTAAGAGGGCTCTCTGTGATAACAGATGATGAAGAATGAGAAGGTGTCCTCCAAGATAGAACACATAACTGGTTTCTAGTGGTTTCCTGTCTGGGAGTTTCACAGCCTTTAGACACATGCAGCAAGAAGGGGAGATGGGCAACCTACAACTCCTGGTGGAGGAGAACATGTTGTTTCCACAATGAAAAGATGTATGTGCTTCCTTAGTATGTGTGTGAGGTGGTGGTGATCATCATCATGAGGCCGTAAGCTGTAGGTAGGTGGAGGCTGGGGGGGAGAAACAAACCTTGAACAGGTTATCTGAGTTCCTGAGGCTTTCTGGTGAAGGATGAGAACATAAGACCCTGTGTTGGGTGCTGCGGAAACCTTGCACGTGGTCTGCTTGCTTGAGTCTTACTGCATGTGGTTCAGAGATGGGGTGTTATCTCCTTGGCACCTCTACTATAGGAGAGGTCTTAGTCCTCAGGTATGTCGGGCCAACAACACTCTGAAAAAATAACTTTGCTTTGTTTTAGAGCCAAACACTTGAGCGGCTCTATCTGACTGGGACAGTTCACAGAGAAACACCAGCAATGAGTTCAGCTCCTGGCTGCTGCCCTTTTCTGTAATCCCTTTTTGCATCAAGATCCCCCTGGCTTTTCTGGTTCCAGTCAGTTGGCCATCAGCTAATGGGTGATGCAGTAACCTGGTACCGTGTCTGCTGTGGGATGCGGTGCAGGCTGGGGCACAGATGTGTCGCACAGGCTCTGCGGGGTCAGATTGGCTCCTGTTGGAGGCCTTAGCAGTGTGCAGGTCCTGCAGGGCCACGGGCTGGCCCCGCGCCAGCCTCCCAATTCCAGAAGCTTGCGGCAGGGGTGCCCAGGCTGCCTCTGCGCTGGCGTGGCTCCACCTGTGCTTTTTTTGGCTCTGACTCCGTGTCCGGTGAAAGTAGCTGTCCTGTCCCCAGATGCGCACGTTGTGAAGGGCTCAAACTGCCTCACGAGCCCTGGCCTGGGACCAGTGTCCTCATCTTGTGGGCTGAGACGGGCGCAGGACCTGACGGCGTGCCTGCCTTTCCTGCAGGGGAGGGCCCCGTGTCTGGCAAACCCTGGCAGTTTCCTTTGAAGAATGGTGCTCAGGGGGAGAATGCAGACCTTGTGGTAGTGAGACAGAAGTGAAAGTTTAAACCTTTTTGCTTTCGTGACGCCTAATGGAGGATTGTTAAATGGCCAGGCAGATTTATGGGAGAGCTGATGAGTCCGAGGATGGGGTGCTGCCTTACTAAAAGCTGGGCAAGCACAGGGTTGATGATGCTGGACTTATTTTGTTTTGTTCTTTAAAGGGAAGTTTGTTAGTTTCTTCTCCCAGGCCTTCGCTCTGATGGGTAGCAGTGCATTCTTTAGAAATTTCCTCCTTGACCTTATCTTTGGAAACAGTTTTACACACGTGCATGCACGGACAGTATAGCTACCCTCGTATTGCATATGATGGCTAATGAAATTAGTATTTCAATTGCCCCAGGCAACCTTTGGAAATAACACAATAGCTTCGGTTGTTTATTTCCCTGAGAGATGTTAATGATTAACTCTGAAAAGTGATTCTTCTACCTGTACTACAGAAACTTCCTTAGCTCCGTGCAATAGCAAGATATCTTTAGGTAATATATGGCTTGCAGAAAGCTACGTTCTGTAACATTACTGTGCAGATAGATTTGGCTGCTGGAAAACTGCTTCAGCCTATGATTTTAGTGCTGCCAGCTGGCAGAAATGATCACATATGTAAAACCTTCAGCTGAGCCAGAAAACCTGAGTTCAAATCTCTTGCCAGGGATTGCAGCATAGAATGATTAACCTGATTTTATATTTCTGGATAACTATCAAGTGCCTGAATATTTATAGTAATAAATGCCTTCCATATGTGCTGATACTGCATCCATAGAATGTGATAGCATGATATTGTTATTGTCTTACTTGAAGACGCTAATTATAGCTAATCCTATAGGCACATGAATCGTGAATCACTGGCCCAATTTCTGCCATCTTCTGAAGGTGCATCTGACTCTGCTCATGTGAGCAGTGCAGGTCAGCAGAGAGCTCAAGGCAAATTTCAGATAGTGCTGGGGATCCTGAGCTGTGTTCTCAGAAGTTACATGAACACTTGGTATTTGAGGAAGTGAGCCGGTGAAGTGCCTACCTGCAGCTTTGTGCCTTGTGCGAGTTACTAGTAGGTGCCTTAATGTACCTTTAAGTGTCGGGATGCCACTGAACATATACAGACTTAAAACTACAGGCCTGTGGTTTGAGCGGCCCTGGGAATCTCCAAGTCAAAAGTGGCAGTTGGAGCCTGCTGGACGGGTACAGTGACTGCGTGTGGGGCAGTGTGTGTGCCTGCTGGGCTGGCTCAGCGCGGTTCTGGGGAGGCTCAGTTCCTGCAGCACGAGCACTTCTCCACTAGCTCACCAAGTCACGCTCTTAAACACACCTTAACGCAGTAAAACCTCCTCAGTGCAGTGGCTGCTCCCCCGTTGGTTGGAAAAGGCAACAGAGGCGCGGTATGAAAGCTGTAATGCTGTACTGCGAAGGCTGTTAAAAACGGGGGAAGAGGGACTAAGCCACCGTTCCAGTAGTTTTTCTCTTCCCTTGAAACAGAGGTGAGCCCGCCCAGACGTCTTCCTTTTAAATACTGACTACTGCATCTGTTTTAAACCAAAAATAATACCTTTTGATTGGAAACGCTTCAGTAACATTATTTGTGCATTTTATTGAGGCAGAGGTTGCAATTATTAGAGTCACTAGGAATTTCAGACATTTAAACACAGCCTTTATTTCTCCAGAGTAAACCACATCCCTGTGCAATTATTCTTCTATCTAAATGCCTTTAAACCAAGTCCTGAACCGAATCTGACATTTATTGCTGGTGGTCCCTCTTACAAGTCAGCCCTTGAAATGAACACGTGGGGCTCGACAGGCGCTGAAGAGGTCGGGCTGCTGCCCCGGGCTGCTGAGGAAGGCAGAGCCTGCTCAGCTGCGGCGGGCAGCCCTGGCTCGGTGCTGAGGCTCTGAGATTGCAGCTGTCGGTCTGGTCAGGTACTGGAGCCTGGGCCCTGCAGACTCTGACAGAATAGAAAGAAGGGTTTGTCTGGTCATGGAAACCACTTCAGCCATGTGATCGCTTTATGGCTTTTCTCTCAGCTGGCCTCTCACCAAGAAGCAAACAACTGCATCTGTGGCAGAGAAGGGAGTCAGCTCAACAGCCGGAATGCTCCCCCAAGCGTGCTCTCAACGTTGCCCCTTAATCTTTTCTGCAAACTTTTTTAGAAACTTTAATTAAAAGCCTGAGAATGCCAAGGGGCCTCTAAGGCCTGCGTTTCCTTTGTCTTCTGGCCTCTCCACAGGCTCTGTTGGCAGCACGCAGCCTAGGCGTTTAAGCACTTTCAGTTTCAGTTTCTTCTGGCGCAGCAGAAGTAAGAGTGTGGGCCTAAGAGTTCTTTTAAATCTTGGCATTAATCAAACAACAAACCTTGAAGCCAACAGAGGTGCGCAGCTTGCGGCTTACCTTGGGACACAAGGAGGTGAGAACTTGCTTAGGAGGTGATTTGGGGCAGCAAAAATAGAAGAAATCCTCCTTACCTGGCCAAGGAAGTGTGACACCTGCTTACTGAAATCCTTAGCAAATGCTGTCTGGCTTTTGGAGGGAGCACGATTAAGCCCCTGGTAGAGTGTGAGAGCCTCAATCGTTACTTTTTTCTGTCCATATTAGCTAGGAGTGTGTTCTCCCAGGTACCGCGGAAGAGGTGCTCGCAAACCTGTGCGACATACCAGGACGCTGGTATGCCTGGAGAAGAGAGCTGTCATCTCACGCTGTGAGCCTGTGGGAGCTGGTTGCTGTCCTACAGCACGTGGACGGGGTTTCAGCTTTCATAACCCTATCCGAAGTGTGCGCTCCTCTCCCTTTCCCCAGGGTACCTGTGTGTTGATGGACCCCGTGCCTGAAACCTGAGCAGTTCTCTAGGGAAACACTGCTCTTGCTTATTCCTGTGGTGATGATGAGCAGAGCAAAACACATAACTCTATTAAACGAAAAAAAAAGCTGGGTCTCTAACGATTGCTCATCTGAGGGCAAGCAGGTTCCTGGCAGGAGTGTGTGCACATACGTACTTTGAGGTTTTTGTCTATATAGCAGGCCAGGTCTTGAGTGCCCTGTCAATTAAAGGCAGCAATTCAAAGTGATTCACAGCAGATTACGCCAGCCTGTCTCTTGATGGAGCTTGCTCTGGTCCTGTGCCTGCAGGTGCTGCACAGACTGCCAAGCCTGGAGCAAGCCTGCAGTTATGCTGTCAGCCTCGCTTAGATCTAATGCTTTATGACAACTGTCTACCTGTAATGTGATAATGGGCTGAAAACCTCTGCAAAATTGATAGGGTCTCTTGAAAGAAGGAGAAACTTCAGATGTGGCAGGCCTGACTCTTTTCTTCCTCAAGGTTTGCATGAGCTGCTGGGAGGTCTGGTTCTCCTAGTGCCCCACCTGGAGGGGTGGCTGTGTTAGTGTCTGTGGAGCTACGGGCCTCCAACTCTCTCCAAGTACAGGGGGAGTCAACCTGTTGCATTTTTGGGTGCTTAAGATCTGCAGTTAACTGAAAACTAAGACACTCTTGGCTTCTACCTTTTAGGGCTTCCAGTGCTCTCTCTCGCTATAATCTTGGTGTTCTGGATAAAATCATCTTTTACCCTCAAGATGCTTCCAGAGTTTATACAATAATTTGGTTGTGTTTAATCCCCAAAATATTTGTCATTGGCTAGAATGTGCAGCCAGTAGCACTCTTTAAGAGATAATACTTGGCATCGTGTAACGCAGTGTGTATTGAAGGGGCCAGATTCCTGCCCACCGTTTGGTGTTATCATCCAGGAATAACTTCAGTGCCTGTGGACGGTGCTTTCGAGATCAGAGTCCCCTCTGGAGAAAACAGAGGTGTTTACACAGAGCAGAGCTGTCCTAACAGCCGTGTGATAATTGCAGAGAGGCCCGAGGCTGCAGCGTGTCCCTTCCCTTCCACTTCTCATCCTCCTGAGCATAGGTCCTTGTGGTAGCTCTGACCCCCACACTGCTTGCTGTCACATCTGTGGGCTTATCTTGCTTCTTAAAGAGCCCATAAACCGATTAGCTCTGGGTAAATGATCCCTGGGCTGTCTTTAGAGTAATTAAAACCAAAAGGCAAACAGTTACTCTGGACTATCGGCAGCCTATCAACAAAACTTGTGCCTTGAAATGTGTGTTCAATTTCTGTTATTAAAAGGCACAGAGCCATATGTGAAACATTATCACACATCTTTGTGAAATTAGCAGAACTATTTGAACAACCATTTTGTCTCTATCAAAACAGAGCCTTGTTATTATTGTTTTTTCATACTGTGTAGGAAGGTGAGAGAGCCTTTGGAGAGCAGGAGGGCTGAGACAGAGAATCTGACTTCTGTAGGCCTGGCTGTATCTGTCTGCTGTGGAGAGGCGGATGCTGCCTGAGAAGTCCAGGCCGTGCTGGTCATAAACCAGGAAGCAGGGAGAAGAGGAAGGGCCTTATGTTGCCTCAAATCCTAAGCTAGAGGAGGCTACCTGGGTTTCCTTTAACCTCTAATTGCTCAGTTGTCAAATTCAGTTCCTGTTAGAGTGAATTGAAGCAAAAATAAAAATAAAATAATAATAATTAAAAAAAAAAAAAACACAGAAAAAATGCCCAAAAAATAAAACCAGTTCTGAGTGTGCTTTGAAATTCCTACTGCTTATGTTTAGGAACATGCATTAGAAAAGTGATGTCACTCCTGGCTGTGTGTGAACTTTCAAAATAGCCTTAGACTTCTTTTAAAATAAATAAGCAAATCTAGCCTGTGGTTTCTTGAACCCGAACCTGTTTCCTCTGAAAATGGCACTAAAAACAAGGGCAGGATTTTCTGGAGGGAGGTGAATAATGAAGAGAATCTGTTTTTGATACGAAGCAACCAAGAACTGTAGGTAAATTCAACATGCAACCTACAGCAGGGCTGAAGGAAAGCATGGTGTGTTTTGTCCTTTAATGGACACTTGAGTGAAGAAGAAAAAATCAAGTATTGACTTGTTTGGCCATGCATTTGGCAACTGGCACTAGCATGCCAGGCTGTCCTGCGGGCCAAGTGCTGGCTTTGCATGGCATGCCAAGGATCTGTAGCTGGAGAATTCTTTTGAGCACGCATATCTGGTTTCAGTGGTGTTGAAGATGAATGAGTTTGTATTTGGAGAAGATAACAGTCGAAGAAAATGCCATTGCTTCTTGCCATAGCTAGTTATCAGCCAGATGGACTGAGATAAGGCAAACAAAACTGAAGCAATGAAATCAGTAGATTTAGTCTGCTTAGTCAAACTGAACAACAACATCCCTTGATTGTCATAGCTGAACCAGCAAATATAAAAAACCAAAGGCAGTCAACCCTACACTTACAACCCACTTGAGGTTTTCACGCTGACAACCAAGTCGCTAAGTATAAATGGTCCTCCCACTACTGGTTTGTCTGAGTCTTGGGTTATATTCTGGGATATGATGCATCACTAGCCTCTTGGTCTTGTTGTTTTTTTTTAATCTGAATAACTACATTAGGACTGCTTTTCTTGTGCCAAGTATTTCTGCTAGAAAATATTTTGGAGGACTCGCATAATAACAAACATGTGAAGGATTTCTGATATGAAAGAGTCTTGCTTATGTTCATTTTCTTGCTTCAGAGTGAGATTAACTTTGTTCGACAACTGCTTAAAATCTAAACCCATATGTCTCCAAAAGTGCAGTGCCCAGAACAACAGGCTCTTGGTACATTTATAGTAGAAATAAGATAATTAGAAATAGTAATGTTTGATGCGACCTCTGGTTACCTGGGCCCAGCTCCCCGTTAGTAATATAGAGCAATGGCTTTCATCCCTTTTCTGAAGAGTTGTGGATCCCAGTTGTAGTCTGACATGTTTTGCTTTTCTGAGAAGATCGTCTGTGGTTCCTTTTAGAAGCAGCTCCCAAGTGCCCAAGGTTGCGTGTACCAGAGCTGAAAACCAGGAACAGGGGAAGAGAAGCTTCAGATACAGATGTTAAGCTGTATTTGTGCATTAACAGTTGTTGTATGTAATTTCATTAGTAAATACGTAAACAATACACGTTGTTTTGTGCACAAAGATTCCATCTCTTTTCCTCTGACGTTATACAATGCAAATATGGAGAATTTGATTCATTTCTGATCTGTCAGAAACCCTAGACAAAAATGCTTTCAGAGATACTTTCTGAGACCATAGCAAGTAGTGCTTGGATCTTACATGCCATAGTAATCCAGTAAACTGGAACTGCCTCTCTAAACATGAGAAATTACCACTGTTAGCAAAAGGTAGACGTGTTTTGGGGTAGGACAGAACAAGAAACAACCTGAAAGCTCTTACTCTGTTTTAGCTCTGGGTGCTCAGCAGCCATTACTAGGGACTTTTGCATATTCTTTTGTATGAAATCAAACTAACTTGCGAAACACAGATACTTCTTTGGCTTCAGAGAAAGATGTTACTGCACTTGGTGCCAGAAGTGCTGATGAGTTAGAGCAGAGGAAAGGGAACCACCTCCCTGGTGTTTCTGGGCCATCAGCCTTGCAGTGTCCCATCTCTTTGCCCTCCTGAGGATGCCATGGCAAGAAGTGCCTTCTGGTTTTCCCTGTTTAAATCACCGGACAGCCAGTGCACAAAAACTTCTTGGGGATGCGAGCTGGGAAGTGACTCCTCTAGCTGTCAGCTCCTGCCTTGAATGCAGATGCTGTAGCCAGTGTAGTTATTGATGTGCTGGAACTTCTAGGACAGATGTCTTCTCACATTTTGCCTGGACGGGACACTATTCAACCTGAGTGTGGCTCCTCAACAAGGGGATGTAGGAGGAGCAACAGTTTTGTCAGTGTGTCTTACTGCTGTATTTATTAAACACCTGAAATATGAAATAATATAGCTTCCACGACCCAGGAAAAGGTGTAGAAACATTTCCAGCAGGGACCAAGTTAATAGTCAGTCTGATAAGCTGCAGTGGAGATACCGGCCTGGAAGACTGCCCAGTGTGCTGTAGCGAGAGCCCTGTAATTAGCACGTGACCACCGCTGGTGGTGTATTGGAGAGTAATAAGAACCTGATGAAGTTCGTCATCTCTTTGCAGTTGTTGCAGGCCCTTGGTCTCCAGCTCTTTATGAAGCTGTGGGTAGCCCTTTAATTAAAGCTACCAATTATGTACTTGACAGAGATCCTGTCGGCTGGCGAGCTGTAATGTTAAACGCCAATTGATTACAGAACGTCTCTGCAACTTTGCAGCCCTGTGATCCACCCCATATCAGTATTATACTTGGACGTCTTCTGAAATTGTATATAATCGGCGCCTTATTAAATCTGCAGCATCCCTGTTAAATTATGTGCCGTGTGTGGTGGTTGCTAGAGAGCTGACTCTCAGTGAAAGTGCTGCTTGTATAGGGAAGTGGGAGTGACTTTTGCCGGTGGCTGCAACGAAGTGGAAGGATGGCTGAAGTGCCTCTGGGGGCAGCAGGGGAACTTCTCAGGCAGACGAGCGCTTTGGGATGCTTCGGCAGGGACAGTATATGTACGGATGGAAATGTATTTGCAATAAAAATTGGGGGTTTATATCTTCCAAAATATTCTTTTAACAATATTTTAGAATAGTTTATTTCGGACTCCTTCTCCCCCTGGTGTTTCTGTTATTCATTTTTTTGCCAATTGCAAAATGCTAATTTTTAAGTTTTATTCTACTTCCTTCCCTCTCCCCCCCCCCCCCCAAAAAAAAAAAAAATCCCTATAAATAAATAATAATAATAAAAAAAATTGTGTGGCTGGAGAAAACCCAACCACAAAAGAGACTGTCTCAATGTCATGGAGGGATAACAGGATACAGAAGCCTGTGAGTCTTAACTACTCTGTTGCTGCTGCAGTCAGTGCATTGATGCATATGGACTGAAAGTTTCATGTGGAACTGTATGTCAGGTATCTAGAAAGGGAACTATTTCTTGTAAGTTTGCTTGAGCAATTCTTAAAACTTTTTGGTTTTACAATATCCTGTGGCAGTGATTTTCACAACTAATTGAAATTGTTTCGTTAGTGTGCACCAATTATTGATAGACAAAGAGGCTTTCTCCCTCTGATTTAGCCGTAACTGCCTTAACTATGTAATAATCTCTTTCAGTAGAACCAGTAATAAGTTTAAAAAGGTCTACTTTTGTATTAGCATTGTAATGTATTCGTCTGTCTTTCTAGCACTTTTTTAGTGCTATTCAGTCTCATCTTCCTTTCTGAGCTCCCTGCTTTGTGCAAGTGCATGCAGTAAGGCTGTGGAGGTGGCTCCCACGTTTTCACAGGTGGGCTTTGTGTAGCTTCCTCCCTGTCCCTCAGCCGCAGCCCATCACTGTTATATCAGCTCCAGGCTGCTGCCCTGCCCTCCCCTGCAGGCAGTGCAGCTGCTGTGTCCTGGCAGCATGGGCCACCTGGGTTGGCAGGGAGCTGGGGGCCTGTGCTGTGCAGGTAAAGTCGCATGGAGGGAGAACACAGTTGTGAAAACCTTGCCTTCTCCCTGCTTGTTCTTAGTGCATCATAGTGGCAGTCTAGACTAGAGCCTGGTGTTTGTACAGATGCACAGGGCAGTTTGCTGGAGCTGGCTGCAAGTGGGCACTGACCTGGGAGTGCTGTGCTTTGCTCTTTGCAGTCCAACGAATTAGCCGGAGCAGGGTCCCCTGCTGGGGTGGCAGCACTGTTTCAGGTCCCCAGTGATCCGGGGTATCTGCCCTGAGCTGAATTGCCCAATAGATAACACATTTCTTGTCTTTGCTTAGTGCAGCTTGGTGGTAAAAAATGAGGCCTTGCACGTTCTGTACTCTGTGATTTGGGTAGCTGTGTGTCAGCGGGCACTCAGTTGCACTTGCCATTTGTAAAGCAGTCACCAGGAAGTATAACACAAAGCAGCTTTCTTTGCTCTAACATAGATAAGTTTCAAGCTCTTCTGGCCTAACCTCCGGGGAAGGCAGGAGAGCTCTGGTAGTGTTGCAGCTGTATAATTGCACCTCATGTAGAGTGTATCCCAAGTATGGTATTGATTTAGAAAGAAAAGATGTGTCCAGAAATTATCTCTTCATTTGTGTTTATTAGAGAATTGTGTAAAAAATGCATGCTCAATTGCTGCTGAATTGCTATAATTTATTACATTATACCTTGAACATTTGGTTAAAATGTGTACATATTATATACATATAGAACTGGACCCCAACAGAGCTTTATGTCTGTGTACCGCAGGAGCTGAGGTAGGAATTTCATTTCTACTTTTGGCATTTAAGTGCTTTGGAATAAAAAAGTCCAAGAGTCTGGACCCAAGCGGAGGAGTGAGATGCACCCCCCAGCACTGAGTGTCAGCCAGCGCTGGCAGAAAGGTGCTGGGAGGAGTTCTGATTTCTCATTGCTGCTCACACCTGGGCTTTTGTGTAGCTGTGTTCAAAGTTCTTACATTTGAAAGTATTTCACCTGCTATTACCAAAAGAACCGCAGCCCTGATGAATTCCTAGTCAGAGTTAATTACCTTCTCCTACACTGGTTTGTGTAGGGATTTGAGTGGCGTGCTGTATGGCATGTGTGTGCCGTAGCACTTAGCACACCATAGCAATCCAGAGTGCTCTGTGGAGCAGGAATTTCATGGTGCCCACCAGACATCACCATAAACTGCCTGGAGATGGGTTCTCCAAAGTGCCAGCTTCTACTGTGAAGTTCATCAGGAAGCTGGGGATTACAGGTACTATTTCTGCTGTTCATGGACAGTTAGAGATCAGCCCTGCGCTCAGTAGGGTTCAAAGGCTTGGGGAGAAGGGGGGGAAGTGGGCAATAGATACTCCCCTCTGCTTCATGCTCCAGTTGGCCTGAGATCTCCCATTTAGCAGAATGGGTACCTTTAATGTGATTTCAGATTGTGGGTCGCAAATAACTTGCCAAGTGATTTGCTCATATTAAGTTGCACTTTAGACTTTCATTCTCAAAGGTGAACAGTGTCTTATTTACGATTCTCCAAGGGAGAAAAACAGATTTTAATAGAACTTGCTAAATAGAGCAAATGAGGCTGTGATACACCATCTCTCTGTTATATATTAATCTAGTGTTATTAAGTGTTAACTTAACAATGTGTTGTATGAACAGCTAAAAGGGGCCAGGAACGGTCTGAGTGTCAAACATGTAAGCAGCTAGTTTTTTATTGGAATCATTAACTGCACTGCAGCTAAATCCTTTGTTTTCATGGCTGGTTTAAATTAAACTAGCAAAATTGTCCTCTTTTTAAAAACAAAAAACAACAAAAACAACAAACATTGCTCTTAGTACGTATCAAAAGGTTCCAAAGCGTGATTTGATTCTATGCCTATTTAAAAGATCTCATAATTTTTTAAAATTTGATTTACTCAAATTTCCTTTGGTACAGAGCTGGGATTGTCTAGGGCTGCTTCAGGGAAGCATGTTTAATGTGTCCTTTTTGGAGATACTTGTAGTGCAATCCACTGATATTTTGTAATTTTAAGTACATGCGTAGAAATTGGGAATATTCTCCTGAGCTGGATCCTGAGGTACATGGCTGATGTCTCCTGAATTTCAAATATTTGAGTATATAACTTCATTAGGTTTCCAAGGAAGTGCTCAGCCTCTGTCTGCAACTGAGACAGCAGGTTTAATGATACAGTGATCTTTACACTGGCTGAAGAAGGGGATCAGCATTATAGCTGCTTGCCACAGAGCCAGGCTGCTTGTGGCTTGGGGGTTCCCAGACTTCAGCTCAGTCAGTGCTGGGGACTGCTGCTTCTTCCTGCTTTTCTTCCCTGCTCCATCCTTCCCCTCTCCTACACAGCATCTGGCTGTTGCAGCCTCTCAGTGTGCAGATAGGCCTGCTCGATAGCCTATGTCTGTGGAACAGTCTATTTTAAACATACACATTTGCCTTTAATGTAGATGTATTTATACTGTGCTTTTGTACTTTCACGTTAAATGTTGGACCAAGTTGTTCTGAGCAGCAGGAGGGCACTAGCACCTCATGGGCAGGGTGAGCTGTGGTAGCCCGTGGGCTGGGGTTAAGACAGGATCTTCTAACTGCAACATGCTGCAGGCTGGGCAATGATGTACATCTAAAGGCTTGGCAAAATCCTATATAGCTTTTCTTTGGTTTTATTTTGTTTTAAATGTAGGTTGGTGTGGTCAGATGCCTCCCGGAACTGTTCTGTCACTGGAAGTATTTGCACAGGCAGCTCGGGGAGCTTGGAGCCTTGTTGCAGGAGAGGTGGGCAGCAGGAGGCAGAGAATGAGCAGTTACCCTCCCTTAGTGGGAGAGGAGATTTGAACATGACCTAGAGCCAGATATCTCAGTGGTTGCAGGTAGGGGAAAGACAATAGAGAACAAAACATCCCTGTCCTTCCCTTGCCTTTCTGGGAATGCTTCTAAAGGAATGAAAGGGGCAATCAGTAAATGATTTGACAAAATACGTTCCTGATTTATCAGCAAAGTCAAATGAAATTACTCAAGCAATTTGGAGATTAGGAGCATTGCAGAGCTCTATCTCTTTCTTGAAGGAGGTACACCCACAGTTTTTATTTACCACAGCACTAAAATACAATTTGTCTCAGTAAGAGATGGTCGGATCTTTCAAGCAGTGCTGACTTCCCTTCAAGAGGGTCTGAGCCTTGCACAGAAGGCAGGGGCTGCAGCTAATGTAAGGGCAGGGTCAGCGTTTCCAGGGATATACTGAAGTACCATCGGGGGTGGTGGCAGTAACTGGTGCCCCGAATAATTTCTGTGGACTTGTTGCTGAAAAATCTACCCTCAGAACTGCTTGTTGGGTTCCCCAGGCTTTAAATAGACATCCCCTACTGCTGGAAACACAACAGGGTTCTTTGTCTCCTGTGTTTGAGGCTGGTATCACCTCTCTTGTGGTGTTCCTACAACACGTAGTTTGATGTTCAGACATGTACCAAATACTTCCCTGTCCTCATTCAATAATGAATGATGAAGAATCTGTTTTAGTAACAGACTGCACAGAGCCTTCCCCTTGTACTGAAGGAGGATGTGGAAGTATAACAGCTCAGACTGGCCCCCATCCCTGCGACAAGTGCTTGAAGGAAAAGCATTCATGCTTAGCCTCGGTGTCGGAAAGGGCTTTCCTTGAACCCAACTATTATTCATCTTGGGGTCTTGACCCTTCAGTGAAGTTGGCTTCCTTCTGCCTCAGACAAAGGAACACTGAGGAAAGTGAAACTCTGTGGTAAGCAACAGACAGGCATTTGATAGGCTCTTTGAGGACTTGGAAAGCATTAAGGAGTCAAAATTTGAAATATTTGTGATTGGTTGAGGAATACTTCTATGGCCCGATGCACCACTGACCCTTGAATTCTGTTTTTGGCTCCTGAGATTGACTCTAAGATTGGTGGAAGAAAGTAAATGAAGGCACTGGTAGAGGTGACCGTAGTGATGTTCTGTTTTATTTTAAGAGAGCATCAAGGCATTGCAGAGCTGCACGTTAGTGACTTGTGCCATTCTTCTCAGTGGTACAACTGATTTATACTTTGTTAGGCAATAACCTAAATGTTTATAAATGTTTCTTTCCTGATAGGGTATGCAAAAGCTGTTACCAGTTTAAGGGGGGGAAATAATTAAAACAAATATTTCCCTATTTTTACTCCCCACTGCTTTCCACATGCAGAGGCAATTTCCCACTCTCCTCAGCTGTCTCCAAGGGATATATGGAGAAGTTTTGTTGAGAGATGCTTGGAACAAAACCCCGAATTCAGCACATCCTGGGCTTTGTGGATGTTCCAAATTAAACCCAAACTGAACAGCTGGAATCTACCTTTGTGGTCCTTTTTTTCCCTTCTGCTTCACAGCTACTGATTGCTTTTCGATACACGTCCTCAGAAGTGGAAGTCTTGCTTAGAGGGTAATGCCCTACTTTGATAGGCAAAGAGAATGTTCTATTCTCAAATCTTCTTTTATGATTAAAATGATGAGATCAGGAAAAAAGAAGCAATTACAACTGAAGACGCATGGATACTGGAACATGTTGCCCAGTGATGATGTGGAAACCCGGTCCCTGAAGACATTCCAAGCCAGGCTGGACCAGGCTCTGCACAGCCTGATTGAGCTGAGGTGTTCCTGTTCATTGTGGGGGAGTTAGACTAGGTGACCTTTAAAGGTCCCTTCCAGCTTTAAGGATTCTATGATTCTGTGATACTTCTATCAGAAAAATGAGCAGAGTGAGAACTGGCAGGCAAACTCTGAACTCAGAATAAAAGCAGTGCAGTTCAGCGAAACTTGTTCATTGCACACATCACTTGTGGAGCCACTACTGTTTCTTTTGGGTTGTGTGACCCCCAGGCCGTGTGTGCCTGCTGGCTTCAGGAACAAGGCTGCTCCAGGAGGGCCCTGGCTGGCAGGCTACCCGCTTTCACCCCGTGCAGCATCTCTTCCCCCTGCTTCTTGCCCTTGCAGGCTGGCTGAGCCAGCTGCCTGCTGGAGGAATTTTCCAGCTGCTTCCATATATTGAAGTGCTGGGGGGACGGAGTGGTCATTTCATGGCGATTGCAGTCCTCTCTCACCGAGCAAGGCCAGGTTCTCCTCTTGTTGTTCACTCCCAATGTCTGTGGAGTTAATCCCAACCTACAGTGATGCTAGAAAACTCTGACCTCAGCAACCAGTTTCCAATTGTAATCCTAAAAGAAGAATGGTTGGCTAGTTTGGGTTTTCTGCCCGTGCTTAAGTGCGTTTTGTTTTCATTATGGGGTGTCAAGTTGTTAATATTTATGGAGTATACAAAAGAATGAAAATTCTGTTTCGTGTTCAATCTGACATCTTTTGGCACCACAGTGCTTTACTCATGGTAGTAGTTCTGTTTCAATTCGACAGTGCTCTTTCGAGATGAAGTCCTTTCAAGTGCGGTTTGGCTCTGAGGAAGGATTCTCTGCAAATGGTATTCAGGGGGTCTGTCGTTATTGTTTCAGATATTAATAATTTCCAGATCAAATGCAGTTTGCTTGGGTTTATTTTCTTGCTCTTTCTTGAGAAAGTTAAAGAACATTGAAGATACAGGCTGTGTACCTGCATGCCCTGATACAGTACGTGTGTTTGGAGATTGAATGTCTACATATCAGCTACATGCTTGTGAGCATGCCTCATTTGTAATACATGCTTTGCATGCGGAACTGAATCTTTGAAATACAGGATGGATGCAGTGCGAATAAATATTGACTCCTTAAGTATTGTATAGACATAAATGTAGTTGTTGAAATCATGGTTATCTGGAAAACCTTCCAAGAAGTGCACGGTATTCCCTGCTAAGATTTCATTCAGTATTTGGTAAACCAGCTCAGGCATGCGTTGTGTATCTCTGAGTTTCCAGATGCAAAATACTCAGACCAAATCGTTCTCACTGAATGAAAACATTTAGGTTTGAATGTTAATTCCATCAGTCCAAGTAGATGCTCTAGTATTAATAGATTTCTAACTGAAGATTTGTCCAGGAGGAAAGAAGCACACATATTTCTAATAGGACATAGCCAAAAAATAAGAAAAGCAATAGTGACCTTTGTGCTAGAGGCCTGGGTTATTAGTCACTTAGATAACTGCTTGTTACTGCCAGTGATCCTGTAAGTACAGACATTAACGCTGCATGCCCTCCTTAGAGTACACTCTATCACACACTCCATGCTAACATTTAGTGCACTCTGCGCCAACTGAGTAGGTTGTAATGTAAAAGTTAATTTGCAAACTTTCACATTTTCTAGCATATTTCAAAGTCCATCCAGACACTTTAGTTAGGGTTGTGGTGCCAATGGATTGCAACCTTTGATCTGGAGGAATCCAAGCTTAGCTTTTGCTTTGCCCACCTCCTCCTGTGGTCCGTGTTGATGGCTAGTGACTGTGTCCAGTGTTCAGGAAGACAGACCAGGTCTTGGCTCTGCTCATGAGAAGGATCCTGCTGTGAGGCTTGAGCTAAGTGTCCTGGGGTGCTGACACACTTTTATTTTCTTAATGTGTTGTAGTGACCAAATGAAATAGCAGTCTAGAACAGCCTGTCCTCTAACATGCAGACAGGGTGCCTAAGTTTGTTTGTTCTTTTCTTTTGCCATAAAACAGGAAGTAATTTATTTATTTCATTATTTATGGGATCTCTAGTGCAGTCTCTCTTCTGGTTTTTTGGTTTATTTTATTTTATTTTATTTATTTTTTTTTTTTTTTTTAACATTTGAAATGGAAAACACTTGTAGGTGCCATCAATGCTTGATTTGCTACATGGGAATGGTTATGGTTGCAGGCATCCTAGGGACACTTTATGAGCTGTTAAGTAACTCATTAACTAGGAGGCTGCTTGCTTGACATGAAAGGCCCAGGTAGACTGGGGTGTCTTCTGGTACAGTGTGCAGCAGTTTAAGATGCAGCAGATGAATGTTCCCCTAATAGTGCAAAAGTAGGCTCTCTCCTATCCTAATAGACAGCATTTCTTTTTAAATGGCAGACACAGTTTGTCTTTGCTGCTGAATCTTTCCTAGAGAAAACATCTATTTCTCACATAGATTAATAAAGCTTTCTGTTCTATCAGCAGACATGTGTTAGGAAGTGAGATTGTTCTACTATTAAACTGTTTTTCTTTGTAGTCTTAAGAAATAGATTTGAATATAGAATCTAAACGTGTCGGTTAGTGGTGCTGTTTCTGGTTTATACCTTTACCCCCAGTGTTCTTGGGTCAGCTATAGAGTGTGTCACAGCCATACCCCCCCCGCCCCCATTCCCTACTACCTCAGCAGCTTTTACCATAAGCATGCTGTGGGGAAAGAGCTATTACAGGCAGAGGGTGAGTGTTTGGAGAAAAGTGCACTGGTGAGTGCCTCCCCCTGAGAGAACAAGGAAGAGCAAGCCCTTTCCTTTAAGAGAGAGGTGATCCTTTCCCTGAATGAGTAGGAAAGCAGCTGCGCAGCCTCTGTGCTGTGGTAAGTTACAGTTATAATGCATGGGCCCACTTACTGAAAAAAAAAAAACAAAAAAACCCAAAACAACAACAACAAAAAACAACCAGTATATCCCAAGACATTAACGACAGTTTTGGAGAAGCCTTGATGTGTGTGATATCAGCTCCTGCATTTGGGCACAGAGAGTGGAGTAAGAAAACAGGCAAGGAAAGAGAGGTGAAAAGCTAAAAAGCCGACAGGGATCTGTGATAGGCCCTGAGGATTGCAGTGCTTCAGGGAAGAGACCAGGCTAAGTCATGCCCTGGCTGGGCACCTTGTTTTCTCAGTCAGGAGCTGCTCCACCCCTGCTGCTTATAGTGCCAATTCCTGCAAGGTGCTTGAGGCATGGTGCTAACAGTTAATCGTGGGTGATATGATTTGACCACATTAAATGTAGGAGTGTATATTTTGCCAACTGCGTGCAGAGGGAGTTTGGATAGGAGAGGATGCTCACTGCAACACTTGTAGCAGTGGTGTCAGAGCTTTTGAGATCAGTGAGGGAACAGAAACCATAGTAATTCTGTGTTGTTGACTGCCGGTCAGCTGTGAAGCACTATTAACCCATTTGGTCCAGAAACTGACTTTGTGTTCTCAAATGCAAAAGATTGTGAGTGTTTTTAGGGAAGCTACCGATTAGAATGATGATTCCAAATTAACTCAGTTCTCCTGTCATTGCTAATTGAGAAAATGATCTGTATATGCTTTTTGGCTGGAGAATTAGTTGAAAATGCAATCTTTTTTTGGACTTTGATCATCTCTAACTTCCTAAGAAAACATAAAAATCTGGACATCATATGGATAAAGCCTCACTTTCTGTAGCTTGCCATGACTAGTGTAAAGTGAAGGTTAAAAAAGTTTTCAGCGTTGTAATACCAATGTTTTCAAGACCAGTTATTGGTAAACTACGACTCAGGTGCACCAAAGCAGAATCTTAAAAATTTTGAGGCTGTCCAGTAAAAGCTTCTCAAATGCCCTTCTGGCTTCTGTTTGTTTGTTCAGGATGCAGTGGGCTTCTGCTATGAGAGCTTTTCCCACCTGTAACTAAGACAGTTTACAACTAAGTGTCTGATTTAAACAAACACAAGTTAAAATTCTCCCACGTTCACCTGACTCACAGGTGGTGCTGTGAGATGCTTGACAAATACTGCAAGACTCCAGCTAAATGTTTTGGCAAGGCTCCCGGTTGCTTCCAGCTGATAGACATGCATCACACTTAGTCAATGTGAAATATTGGGGGTACCCTGAAAAAGGGTACAGCAACAGAGAGTGAATGAAGTAGGAGAAGTAGTTTGTTCTTTTGTATGATTTTTATTGTTCAGCTTTTTTTTTTTTTTTCTTTTTTCCCTAAACTGGTTATTGATGGGATGAGAAAAGATGAGGCTGGAAGGGACCTCTGGAGACCGTCTAGTCCCACCTCCATGTGCAAAGCAAGGTCAGGTAGAGCATTTACGATTGGAAAATGAGGCTGGTTACACCACAGAGCCCATGTGGGTTTGAATGATGGAAGAAATTGCACTTGGCATTTTAGAAGTTCAATTGCTTTAACTCAACCAGAAAGTGAGGAGGAGGAAAGTGTGCTGGGCTCTTCAGAAAGCAAAAGTGGCTGGCTTCACTGATGACTTTTTAAGTGTTTCGTACCATTAGTGTCCATTAAGTCTCAAAACAGATACACAATCCAGTACGTTCTTTGCTGGGCTAAATGATGGTATGGATGTGCGAGACGTATGTATATACTTAAATGAATGTCATGCTTGAGAAAGGTAGATTGCAGCTGTGCAAAAAGTATTGAAACCTTTTCTTCAGGCAGACTTCTCTAATGTCAGATCAGTGCTGTGTACAGCTGTGAGGCACAGCTAGAAGCTTCCTGCATCAAGAACTCAAGCTTCCAGGTGGGCATTTCAGCAGTGGAGCAAGCACAGAGAACTAAAAGCAGATTCACCGTGCATCAAAACTGGTAGGTCTGACGCACCTCGGAGTGCTGCCGCCACTCTTGTCTGGGGTCGCAGTCCTAGTTTCTGTCCCAGGAGGAGGCTGGAGGCAGACAGGTGATTCTAGGTAATGATTGTGACCTGGATGGTTGGCAGTGAGAAGCCTAAGTTCCTGGCTAACTGGAAGTCTTAAGTGTTTAAAAATTAAAACTCGTTTCTAATTGAAGTGAAAAATTAAAATCTCAGCACCTTTAGTGAAGAAAATTCAGGAGAATGTTGATTATTTCCCTAGAAATTGTTCTGTTGGATTTAACGCTAAATGTAATAGACATATTAAATATGAATTGCATGGCTATGAAGAGTCAATGTAAATATTTACTGCAGCATTAACTGTTATGATTTAATTGCAATGGAATGTTTGCAGTGCTGTAGAATCATAGAATCCTTAGAGTTGGAAGGGATCTTTACAGGTCATCCAGTCCAACTCCCCTGCCACGAACAGGGACATGCACAGCTAGATCACGTTACCCAGGGCCTGATCCAGCCTCACCTTGAAAGTCTGCAGAGATGGGGCATCATCAACCACGTCACTAGGCAACCTGTTCCAGTGTCTCACCACCCTCACTGTAAAAGAGATTTTCCTTATATCCTACCTCAGTCTACCCTCTTTAAGCTTGAAACCATTTCCCAATGTTCTGTCACTGCAAATCCTGCTAAAGGGTCCCCTTCTTTCCTGTAGCTCCCCTTTAGAAACTGTAAGGCTGCTATCAGGTCACCTTGGAGCCTTCCCTTCTCCAGACTGAACAGCCCAAGCTCTCTCAGCCTGTTCTCATAGGAGAGGTGTTCCATCCCTTGGATCATTTTTGTGTCCCTTCTCTGGACATGTTCACAAGGCTGCTTTCCCTGGCTGTCCCTGGCTGCTGGAACCCTCCCTGACTGGTACAGTTTGACTTTCTTGCTGTCTTCGAAGTCTTGCTCACCTCCTAGGTTCACATCTGTGCTTATCCTACCTTCTTCCTGTTCTGAAGCAGCACCACAAACAGTTTGTGGTGGGTTTTTATCATTTTCCACTTCTGTGAAGAGGGAAAGCATTTCCCATTGCATTTTGCTGTCTGTGTGTGGTGGAATAAACATCTGCTGGGCCAGTTCTAATTTGTGAGTGAGGGCAATTCCCATGGCACAGGTGTGTTATCCTCCAAAAGATTTTATTTCTCTCAAATGTGGACATGTCTGCAAATAATTTGAGGTAGTGCCATTTTACAGCCTTACACCCTGTGGAGGATAATTGCTGAGCTTTTTTTCCCGTCACCTTACCATGTCCTTGTTTTATTCATCAGAGGAAAACTCCCACTTATGCCCCTCCCACTTGCCACATAAAAACTCTCTTTGAAGTGGGAATACAACTCACAATAAGTTTATTGTTAAAGTAAATTAGCACTGAATGAGAACACAGTGTATGTTTATGAGCCAATACATTTTGGAGAATGAGCCATTAAATTCCAGTAGTTTGGCTCCCGACTTTGTGGCTTGCAGCTGGCTTGTGTGAAGGTCTGATAAGAATCAGTAGAATGAACTGACCATCTCCTGCAAATAGAACACTTTTCTTTGACCTTTCTGTCTGCAAAATACAGAACCTTTATGGATCTGTTTCTTTTTGTTGCCGGCTGCATCTGCAGATGATTGGAAACATACCTACAAGACCCAGGATGTTCAGATCCAAAGTCTTGGACGTTCAGTTCTGCACCAAACCCTTTGAAGTTCATTCTCAACTCTGCAAATGACTGATAGAAATGGCTGAGCATCTGAAACTTGTTAAGAACATAATCCAAGGACTCCCATTTAGCTTAGTGGCATTTGGATCAGGCCCTCAGCGTGAACTCTCCTGAAATAAGGGACATTCATTTCCCATCTCAGTTTTGGCTTAATTTTGATCGGTAGGAATCTGAAGCGGTCAGACAAAACCTGCTGAGATTTTTGTTTATACCTACATTCATTTCAATAGTTTTTAAATGTCAGCCTGGCATAAATGATATTTAAAACAAAGCAAGGTTAACAAGTTTCAAAATAGTAAAGGAAATGGATATCCCTGAAATTTGGGCTGGCCTGCGGCACTGATGTATGTACAAGCCATTTTCTGGGTTCTGAGCTTCATCCTAGTCAGTTCATCCCGTTCTCAAATATGGTAGCAAGTTCATATGGATGAAAAACAGAGGGAATGTGGAATGTGTTGCTTTCTGGCTTATTCTGGAGGGACTTCAGATCATGCTGCATATCACAGCTAGATATGGGAAAGTCCCCTTACTGCAGGGAATTCCAACCCTCTGGAAGCCACCAGCCAGAGGCCTGGGCTCCAGGGCTGGGTGCTGGGAGCTCTCCTTGCCCTGTGCCAGATCCTCAGGGATGCAGCAGCATGTGGCAGCTGGAAGGCACTGCTGTAGCTCTCAGGTTCCTCCAGCTAGCACAAGGGTTCCAACTTACGCAGTGAAATATTTCATACTCTAGGAACTGAAGTGCTAAATGCAATCGTCTTAGGAGCATGAGGCCAAGTAAAGCATTAACACTGCAGTTAAGACAAACAAATTCAGGACTAACTAATATTGTTGACTTTGCTTGCAAAAAATGTCACTTTCTTTGAGCTTTTATTCTCTCCCATAAGGGCAGGTTTAAAGGCAAACACAAATATTAGTCATCTTCCTCCTATTAATTATTGTTAAAGATTTAAGGGATCATAGACTTTGAGGTTAATGCCCCATTCAATGTGGGAAAAGGCAAAGCTGTATCCCCAGTGTGGTGTTCGTTCTGGCTGGCTGGCTGATCACAGGCCAACTGTCCTGCCTTGTGATATCAGCAGTAACTGTGAAATGGAGCAGGCTTCAGGGGAAGGGAGTGAGTGCGTGAATGTGCCTGCTTGCATGCATTGCTCACACAGGAGCAGGTGGCTGAGTGCATCAGTAGACCTGCTTCTAACTCCCGGTGTGGCACGACTTTTGTCCTTCAGAGTGATCTCCTCCATGTTTTACATACAGAACTTCAGAAGTCCTAGATCAGCTTTGAAGTAAAAGCTTTGACTTCCTCAAACCATAGGGAGCTTTGGTGATCCGATCTTCTCTAAAAGTGATTCTCCACATGGCATCACGAGTCTAGGTTCACATTTGTCCATTCCAGATCTGATCTGTTTGCTTTACAAAAGTGATGCTGTCCTTCTGTGCTCTTCCTTGGATCCGGATGGACAGGGTTCTTCCTCCTCTGGGAATCTGTTCTGTCGGGGCTGCCCTTTGCCTGCCTTACACAGGCATTACCAACGATGGAATTTAGCTTAGTCTTTAGAGTTATTGCAGGATGCGTGTGTGTGTAAGAGAAAAGGAACCAAACCTACTAGGTGACTCTTAGGAAGATTTGAAGAATGGAACAGTTTTGGTGACCTTAGTACGTTTACACAGTACTGAATGAAATATTGAGTATACAGCCATGGGAAGAGAAACCATTTACCTAAAGCTTTTGTTTGCCCTGCAATTCAGTTTTAGAGCAATCAAAGCCAACTGCTAATCTGAATAAAATTTGATAAACAGTTTTAGCTATAAGAGTTGTAATATTTCATATCATATCTGAATAACTATACCTGTATCAAAGTAAATCAAAGTAAACTGCATTACACTTCCCAAAGCATTTTGTCTGGAGCATTTATAACATAGAGCTGAGCGTTTTTTTTCTGCATTGATGATTCAAGCTCCAGAACTCAAATTTATGAATTGACATAATTTTCAGTTCTATCCGAAGAAAAGGGAGGACAATGTTTTGAAATGGTAGTTTTCTTTATTATTTTAAGCTTAGGTGAAAAAATTAAATAATCACGAAGACCTGCATCAAGAGGACTTCAAGGTCTGCTTAGACTTATTATGAAATTTAATTTTTGAACTACACACAGCCACTGAACCCGGATCTCCATTGTTTATACACAGCCCTGCTGGTAATAATAGCCAGGGAAGTTGCTGCCTGGCAGGGGGACTTGTACCCACACTGTTCATTTGCCAGGGAAAGCCCCAGTCACTGCCCAGGGTGTTTGGCTCTCCACCTCATCCAGACTCACCTGAATATTGTGAGGTGAAAAGAAGGGGACTGAATTTACAGTCTGATCTCCATTTCTGTACTCGGGAGTCCTTGGTGTTAAGTTCTTCCCTTTACTGAAAAAATCTGGCAACATTAGTTTTAACTGATACCTGCTGTCTCGTTCTACACAGCAACATTTGTAAGAGTGCAAAAGCACTTTTCCTTCCTGAATTCATCTACTCTTTTGTGAGAGTGGCAGACCTAGGAACAACTGCTGGTTATGACAGGTGAAAGTCATGAATGCGGAGGGACTGGGTGGAAAATTGCAGTGCAGTCTGCCATCCCCCGGTAAGCAGGAGGGAGATGGTGCTCTGCCAGCGTGCCCTCTGTGCATTGCTTAAGCGCAGGACTCTCCCAAGCACCAGTGCTGAGATTTAGCACGTTTCAGAAATCAGGTCTTTAAGCAAACGAGAGAGCATCTTGGAGGCAACGCTGGGCCCGCAGCAGGAGCCCATCACCTGGCAGCCAGCGGGTTGAGGCAGCACTACAGAAAGCCGCTTGGCAACGGGCAAGTGGGCCACACAACAGGGGAGCAGCACCATTTGCTCCGCGACTTGGCATTAATGAGACACCTACTGGAATTCTGCACACTCTTTAAAGACCTTCTGTGCAGAAAATTGTTATGTTTACTGTAATCCTTTGCAAGTGAAAAACCAAACTGGGATCTTCCCTGCTGTACTTATTTGTGGGCTTCCTGGGAGGCTTTTGGAGCCGTGCAAATCACTTTGCTTTCAGGATGGAGGTGCCGGGAGGTAGGCAGCCACTGAAGGCGATGCCCAGACTGGAGAACCTTGGGCATGAAGCAGGTAGGGCACGCACATTCTGAAGGGCTATTATTTGACTTGACAGTCAGGGCCAGGTTGTTCCAAGTGGTTCCCCTCTGTGTGCTTACTGCTGAAAGCATTGTCACTGCATGTGCAGAAGGGAGCTAATGTAGCACGGTTGAAAGTACGCAATGGAGAACAGCTCTTAGAAAGGTGGACCCAAACTAGGGTTTTATTTTTTAGCAGCTTAAGCATCTGGTGTGCTGAGTTCCTTCCCTCTGTGGGATTAGCACTGAAGGGGTAGGCTGTGTGCCACCCAGGCTGTGTTTAAAGGTACTTTGTCTTAGTCCACCTAGAAGGAGGCTGTGTTGAAGCAAAAGCAGCCCAACGTGCTCACTAGTATTTGATGCAGATGGGGAGCAGGGAGGAGGGAAGGTGCCTTTTTCATTTCACAATGCTGCTAATCACTTACAGGGTCTCATTTTCTTTCCAAGGAGGCTCCCCTTCCTCTGTACTTTGAAACACCATTGCTTTCCTGCCCTGGTACTTTTCCTGCATTATCACTGTATGAACACAGCAATGGTGTGACACCCCCCCCCCCCCCCCCCCCCGGCTTGTTCACCCTGAGTCTGTGGCCCAGCTGACAGTGTGTCCAAGTGGAGATCCTGAGCCCTGCCCGCAGTGAGCTGCTGCTCCCCTGCGGAAGAGCTGACTCTCCCTGCTGCTCATGGGCTCACTGATCCACAGCTGCACAGGAAGCAGCACCACCGCCCATCACCATCGCTCCTTGGCCCACCTATAGAGGAGGACTGGGAAGAGAGAGGGAAAGATAAGGAAGGAGAGGAACTGTGCTCCCATTGAGGGGGCCTGGAGATGTCGTGTCACTTGCTGTAGCTGAGAACAAGCGTAGCATCCTCTGTAGGACCAGAGCCAAGAGGCAGTGAGAGAAATGCATAATCATGTGCCTGGTGTGCTGGGGGGAGGGGAAAATGTCATTTAAAGTGTAATAACACCTAGGTTTTATAATCCTGCCCAGCTCAGGCTTGACAATTCTTCTGATAGCCCAAATACTATAAATTTAGTTGAAGATAACAGAACAGATGGGAAAAACATATGGTTTGTAGGTAGTGTGTGGTGGCTGGTATTTGTGGTACATTAGGGGAATTTATTTTATTATCTCTCTTTCCCTCTATAACTTTTTTGATACTTTCCTGAGTTTTTTCTGCCTTTAGGTGAGCTTAGGGTTTTGGAAATGTCTGTTAACTTTGCCTTGTTCAACCAAATTGTCTGTTGCTTTATAAATCTCCCTTACTATTAGGGAGTTTGTTGCCTGTATGAGTTTTCAAGCTCCTGTTTAAGCCACCTGGAGCCCAGTTACTTATTCCATCTGTCCCACGGATGGCTACGGAGAGCTTGAATGGACAAGTGACACTGGACAGGGACTTGCTGCTGCACGGCTGTGTTAGCAGTCGGTACAATGTGCGTTGGCCACAAGATGATGCAGCGCAGGAACATGCTGGCACATGCAGGCTGGGCCACAGGATGGCACTGGGGTGACTGGGCAGTGGCCACAGTCCCTCCTGTGCTTGCTCTTCCTGCCTCAGCACAGCAGCCCCCACCTCCCTCTCGGTCTGTGTTGGAGAAAGCCTGCCTGCTCTGCAGGGAGCTGTTGGAAAGGCAACAGAATATTAACTACCGCAATCTACCCCAGTCCACTCTCCACAAAACCTGAGTGTTGTGCCAGAGCTAGAGATGAAGCTCAGATTTCTTATGATATGAAATTCAGAGAAGCCAAACTGGATTTACAGCATAAATATGCAACTTTAGGCAGTTGCCAGCTGAAGCCATTCTATGATTTTATGAAAAGATGTGTAAGAAATGCAAGTCATGGTTGGAGCACAGACTTACCCATAATGAACAGGAACTTCACACAGGAGTTCAGGAGATAATACATTTGTAACTGTAAAACTCTAGAAAAGAACCCTCTTTTACTTTGGAGAGGACTATGTAGCCATAGTGTGAAGAGAAGGAATACGTTTTTGCCATAGTAAATGGGGACAGGATAATAACAATAGGACCCAGCTTTTGTTAAAGAATGAGATGAGGCTTGAACTAAACTTATCCTCTTAACTCTCATAATTTTCTGTCTCCTGAGCCCCACCTAAGTGCTGGGAGCTCTGAGATGGGCTGTTGACCTGCTGGGTCTCCCCTCTTTGTGAGTATTCTTCTGGTGGAGTGATTGGACCAAAACTCCCAAGTATGTGCAAGGCTCAATCCAGTGACTGACCTTGGTTCATCATCTCAGACTCCACAAATCAGCCTGGTGATGTGTGATCATTCATTAGAGATATGGCGTATGGGCACACCCTGATGAAGTGAAGGCTGCAATTATTTTCTGTTTTGTAAACACTGTTGCCCTGTGGAATAGATGACATAGAGTGCATGGCACCAAGCTTATCCTGTTGAGAAATCCAGGTGTGCCACAGGGAGACAGAGATTCTGCAGTAACTTAGTTGAGACAGGTTTGGGTTGGAAGCAGGAGGTACCAAATAGTTATGCTTTTGCCTGAACTATGAAAATTGAAACAGGATTGTTACTTGGCTACGTATGGGAAGATGTTCTACAAATTAATATGAAACCAAGGCTGTAATCCTGCAAAGTGTTTTACATTCAGCAGTCAGATTGTGTTTGATCTGATCTGATCCAGCCAACAGGATCAATTCTACACTCCTATTGATAGAGGTGGGTTTTGGATTTGGTTTGTGGAATTGACTGGGACAAACCGGGTGATATGGATGTGTGCTTCCAGAGCAATTGTCAGGGTCCAGCTGGCAGATGGTCACTCCGAGTTGCCATGGAAAGCGCAGCTCAATGGTGAACAGACACTGTAAGAGAAGGATTTTCTTGTCAACACAGTTTGGGACTACCAGAATGTTAAAACTGATAAGCATGTGCGTGTCATAATAATGAAGATCCTTAACTCTGGCATCTCCCCCTTGAGGCCAGACTTTAAAATTACAGAACTCTAAAGATGAAAAAAAAAAAAACAACCCTGTTCAAAATAGCTCTGAAGTCCCAGAACTGCAGCTCCTAGCAGAAGAACTTTTGACTCCCATGAACACCAGGCGACACTTCCATTAAGTGTGCCCAGTAGCCCAGGAAATGTGGAAGTCAAGTGTGTGGAAGAGGGCCCTCCGCACGTATCTGTTGATACTGGTGTGAGCAAAGCAGAAATGACACTGGAACTTGGCAAGGAGAAGGCTAAGTAACAGGCCTGATGTTATGGCAGAGGACCCACCATCTCTGAAGGCTCACAGAAGGATGCTGTGCTGGGTATGGGATCACTTGCCCACGCTGCTCTACTGAGGGGTCTTGGGTTTTTGTTTAACAGGAAAACGCTTCTTCTCTGGCACACAGAGAAGAATTTTTTGTTTGCCTAACTTGTTTGCAAAGTGACTTTTCATGGTTTGAGTACATTTTTTTAGAAAGGGAATGCTCTCTGGGTTAGATTTTTTTTTTTTTCCTAAAGTGGTGAAATTTCTGATTGTATTTTATGTATGTATTCCACCTGATGAATATTTCTTTTGGAAGGATGGAGGATGTAGAGCTACTCACTTGGCCTTTAAGCAAGGTATTTTTTCAGCTGTAATTGTGTCTTTTATTCTTAAATTTACCCTTATAATTAAAAGTATGCGACAAGCTTTAGCATTCCTAAACTATGATCCACTGAATGTGATTGGTTGTGCTTGATGACTTTTTTCTTCCGCTTTTCTCTGTCCTTGAGTTCCTAACTACCAAGTAGCCAAAATTATTTGTTTGTTCCCAATAGCTGTTCCACCCACTTGCCACACTTATTTAGCGGTTCAGCAAGGCAGTACTTTAAAATAACCCAGAGCCTGATTCTGCCTTGGCTTATGCTGACTCACTATGGCTGTAGCTCCACGGGAGAGGAGGGAATCAGTCTCAATCTACAAACATTCCTCTGAAATACTTGGCAGTGTCATTTTTTTTTAACCTTACTGCAGAAACTTCCTTAGCAGGGCCATGAAAATGTCTTTTACATCTGATAAGGCGTTTAATTAATCCTTGGATCCCTCAGAGTTTCAATAAGTGTGCCTCGCTGAAAATTTGATTGACAGCCCTGTCTGCAGAGGGATGGGATGGAGCAGGGCTGCGGGCCCCTGGAACTTAGGCTGGAATCGCTGCTGAAGGGGAGCCTGCTCACAGTGGAGCTCACAGGAAACAGAACCCCATCGTGGTCCTGAAGCAATGTCCATCTGCTTTGTGCTGGTATAGGCCCATGGAGCTGTGCTTGGCACACCTTCCTGTGTGCCAGATGAAATCAGGGCTGAGTAAAGCTTTATGGGTATTAAAAGATACAAGGAGAAAGCAGAATGAATGGCCCTTGGCTTTGCTGTGGAGGAAGGGTAACACTCTTGATAACAAGAATGCAGCGAAAGAGCTGTTGGCTTCACAGATGGTTGAAGGTTGCAGCCTCCATTCTGCAGGCTGTTTGTAGTGAAGGTGCCCAGGACCTCAGCTGTCCCTGGTGTCCCTGAAGTGCCTTGGCCCCTCATCAAAACCCAGCATTCCACTGCCACCTCCTCGCAGGGCTGAAGGCTTGTAGGCTGGGTTGTTTGTCCCTTGCATCGGATGTGGTGACTGTGATTAGTTATCCATTGTAAGGGAAATGTGAACTAGGGAATAGAAGGAAAATGTTGACTTTCAATTCCATAGCACTTATAATCTGTTCAATACCAAAAATGTCATTTATTACTGAAGACTTGTGTTTGTGCTATTCTTTGTATTGTTGCAAAGAAAGTCTAATTATTTCTCTGCATGGATTTATTTATACTGCTTGTGCATGCTCTTCTCCCTGCCCTTTAAATAAGGTGAAGGCCAGCAGAGCCTGGCGGCAGTAAGGGGCTGCCTGTCCCTCTGGGAGGCAGCCCAGCCAGGTGCCCTGTTATTCCCCATGTTAGTAGGAGCACACGCCTGGCCCAGAGTGAGGGCGCACCTGCCCTGCTGACACACCTTTTCTGGCTCCATTTTGTCCCAGGCTACATCTTCCTCCTGAACTTCTCCTCTTTTCATAAACTCATGGCTTGAACTTAGGCAACAGAAAGGGAAAGGGAAGTGGGCACTCAAGAAAGGGAGGATGAAGGAGGAGCATGCAGAGGTATGGGGAAAATGGGGATAGTGGCTGGTTGCTAACTGGGAGCAGGGAGAACACAGCAAAGTGCACTGCTTTTCATTCAACTGCCCAGTGCAGAGCTTGTGCCATTTAAATTCATGTTTGGAGAAGGACACAAAGTGCACACAAACAGGGTGTTTTCTGTTCGCCTGTAGTGAAATGAAGGCACAATAAATAGGTCAGTAAAATGTGTCTTGGGGAGGAAGTAAAGGAGCCACTTTGTGCAGGTACGTGCCAGCGCCTGAAGCACCCTTGTAAAACAGGCAGCTGCTCTTCTGCCAGCCCCTCCCAGGTGTCAGTGTGGGGGCTGTGCTGGGTGTTTCTGCTCCTGCCAGGCACTGGAAGAGTTAAAGCAAAAAAACAAACATTCCTGAAAATGAGGAGGCAGAGGAGCTTGGCATCTGATTTGGGAAAGAAGGAAGTACAATTAAATATTTAAGGGAAACGACCATTTCAGACTTTCCTTTGGGGGGGGGCATTATATCAGGTTTTGCTCAGGCCAGAAGGATGAGGCTGTGTTTGTCATTGGGACTAGGTACACATGGCTCTGTGGATTTTGTACTTTTACAGCTGCTCCATGATAATGTAAGAGAAAAAAATAATCCCTTATAGTCCCTGATTATCGGGTTACAGTTTATTAGAGATATAAATGCCAGTAATTTACATGACTCTGTATTAAGTTGTCCTTGAAAAAACATGATTTGTAACTAAAAGGACAGTGCAAGGAACTCTGTATGAAACAACAATACATTATTAGTTGGAACAAGCATCATATATTTAGAAATTTCAAGTCTTTGAGTATTTTTGAGCAAAGTTTACGTGCAGTGATTATCTTCCTTCTTTATGGACAAAAAATATTTTATTGCTAGCTATTATGAACTCCACAATCTCCAGGCAGAGATTATAATGGACTAGATACAGGGCACTATCAATAATCTTAGTTAACATGTCAGCTCTATTAGCTTACTACACTGATAGCGGTCATTGTGGACTGGCTGACAATCAGAAGTATGCCGCAAGACAATTGGACAACATTTATATTCATGAAGAATTATTCTGCAGGGCCAGATATCTGATGTCTGAAAATCTTACTCTTCTTCATGCTGCAGTTTGCCGCTGCTGTTTCACTGTGCAAATGATTGTAAAGCAAGAAGGTTATGGGAGGACGCTTGTGCGAAGCTCTACTGAACACCGGCTGCGGTGGCTTGTCTGTACTTGGTTGTCTTCCAGATCTCTGGGGTTGGGCTCCACCTGTGCCAAAGAAGTGTGTCGTCTAGTGGTTCCCATCTTCTCCAGAGCCAAGCCTCATGTTCGAACCCTGGCAGTGTCCCATGCTTCCTTGGATCCAGCTCCAACTGGATCAGGGCTCAAAGTCCTGGTTTGCCGCTCGCACATGTATGCGTGCACCTGCGTCTTGATGTGAAGTGTTAGCAAGTACAGTTTGGCGTGTCAGTAAAAAATCTGTCAGAGCAGGTTGCCCACCTGAAGTTGGTTTCTTAAATGTGGGGCAGCCACATTTCTACTGCGATTTCTGTGATTCTGGAAATCCTGTTACAGTTTAGAAGGGAGAGGTGGTGCTGTCTCCAGCTCTCTTTCCCGTCTTGCTGGGAGTTGGACCAGGTGGTAAACTGCAGCCTCTGTACCTTACCTCTGTTTATGAAAGGGGTGTAAGTTAGAATGGCCTGGGGCTTCTCTGCCCCAGGCTGGGGTACAGACAAGGTGCCGCGGTGGTTTTCCAAACCCTCCAGTATACTAATGCTCTGGGAATGTGCTCGGCCTCTCTCAGGCCTTACTCAGATGAAACTCTTGAGCATGCCATTTCTTTGTTGTTTTGCTGAGGTTCTTCAGATCGGTTGTTGATCTCAAGGTGTGTTCTCTTTTTCCATTCATTTGTGGTGAGAAGTGCATATGTTTTAGGATCAAGTTTTGGTGTTTATCACAATTTAGCAAGAATTTCAGCGGGATGTAGTTTTACTTCCCTTCTCATAAATTGTGCTGTTTGTCAGATGTGATATGTATGATATCTTGGAAATATTTCATACTTACTGTTTAAAGGCAGTTGTTAGTCAGATGGGCAAACAAATATTTAAGGTTTCTGCTGCAGCTTAGAAAATCAGGCAATTAATTTAAAATAGTCTTTGCTGAGTGGGACTATCTGGTAGAAAATATCTGTTGGAAATCTACCCATGAGATGTTTATGATAGCAAATGCAGTTTCTTCCCAAAGAAAGAAATATTAACTTTACCTGAGTTTTATAAGCTCATCGTAAAAAATATCTAAATGTTTCAGATGAGTGTGGCCATAATTTCTCTCTTGACTATCTAAACAAAATGGAACCTGTTATTTTCATCTGGATTCATCCTAAATCTAGCTGGCTGATCACACAGAGCTGCTTTGGGTCAGGTGCTTGCTACCCTCTCTTTATCAGTGTTAAAGACATTCGATATTGGCTGTGTTTACACGATATATTGCAAGCAGACATAAGCCAAAATGTTTTTAAAATAACCCTCAGGATTGCATTAGCGTGGCGTTGAGCTTGAGCTAACAGAACTCCTTTCTCACCAGGGTTCTCAAGCTTGTCTTGTGTAGCCAGGCTTTTAGTGGAATAATGCAAGTCTAAGGTCTTCTTTGTACTTCACAGTCCAAAGAAGTGTATGAGATACTGCCATGCAGATCATGAATATTCAGATTTCCTGCACGCTTTCTTTATTAGCATTGTTTTGCTTTGCCAAATTCTAGCTGGAGTTGGAGCCATGCTGCAGAAAGGCAAATGATGTTGTATTTGCTTTAGCCCAAAAGAGTACACAAAGCACTGGAGCTCTCCGAACCCACATCAAAGGTGCATGTAACCCTCTGGTGCTCCAGACGTGTCTGTCAGGAAGGATAAGCATTTGCTGCAGCATAGCAAGGTACTTAACCTGCCTACTAATGTAGCAAATTATTTCTGCCCCTCCTAGCTTGGAAAAGGCACTTGAAATTTAAACTGGCGCAGTGCTGGCAAATTGCAGAGCAGCTCAGGTGGCGAACAGCTCCACAGAGAATATCAAAGGAAGCGGAGGTAAGAGAGACAATGAATATTCTGAAGAGCTGTATTTGGTGGCAGTGCCTTCCGGTGTGCAGTACAAGAGGATCTTCTCAAACAAGAGCTTGCTCTTCTGCTCCTTACTCTGCTCAGACAGGAACAAAGCACAGAGGACTTTCAGGAGCTGTTCAAAGCAGGGTATGGGGAACTTGTTTTGCCTAAAATCTGTCCCACTTGATTACTGTCAGACTGAAAACCAGACTTTGCTCAGTTTGTACAGCTAGCCTCAGGCTCCTGTAATTTACTTTGATCTACATGGATCCCTGAGGATCTCTTAACTTGTGAGTTGCGCTCTGCAGCCTGTTCCAAATGGGAAATTGTTTCTTAGTGACAGGCCGGTTGCAAAGCTCCCTTCCTTCCACCTCTTCTCATAGCAGGAGGCAGTTCTGCTCTCCTAGTCACAGGACATAGCCCTTTTCTGAAAAGTGGATTTCCAACAGGGTAAATACAGTTAGTGATGCTCAGCCAGTGCCGCAGATCGGGATGTCCCACGCACATCCTGCAGGCTGCATGCTGCCTGGCCCAGCCCCCTGCCCTGCAACTCAAGCAAACTCTTCTTATAGAAGCTAGATGCATGGTAGCAAATGTGGTTACAAAAAAGTCAAAACCATTTACTGATGGTGAGTTTATTAAGTAATTATGAAAAACATGGCAGGTATAATCTGTCCTGACAAAAAAACCCCACAGATTTCTCTGAAATCAGTTTGTCTCACCAGTCTGCATCTGGGTGAACTGAAAAAAAAAAGGAAAATCTGTCAAAAGAAATGTGGAAAATAAAGCTGGTAATTTCAATTTCTTTTTGATTTGGCAATAGCTGAAAGTATTGATGCTACAGCTATGTCTCAGCTTGTCGTTTTCATTAGAGTTATTGATAACAAATTTAACGTCACTGAAGAAGTGGCTTCTTTGGTACCGTTAAAAGACACAACTATATATCTTCACTTGTATGAAGCAGTAAAAATTACATAAAAGTGCTTCTACTCAACATTTGTCATTTGGTATAGCTACTGATGGCACCCCAGCAATGGTTGATTTAAAAAAAAAAAAAGATATTTATAAAATTAATAGAAGATGATGCAATTGCTGCTGGCAACACATTTGGTGAAATATAACTGCATCATACATAAAGAAAATCTATGTATGAAAGCTATAAAAATGGATACAAGTTGTGCGAATGGAAAAAATTTTGCATGGCCATCCAGACCATGACTTGTCTTTCATGTGACTCCACACTGTGCTCTCATCCACTGTTTTTCTCCATAATGTTTAGCAAGCATTGATGAATGTCAGGGGGTGCCATTTTTTCCACATGGAGGAATCCAGTGACACACCTTTGCTTCATCTGCACTTCCGTGTCAGATGCCATCGTGTCAGAGTGCCCTTCTGCTGCCATCTGTCACATGGAAAACAACTTGTAGTGGAATATTGGTGGGAAAGTTCAATCTCTACTGCCATACCACCAACATCCACCTCTAACATCATGGACCAACATCAGAAAATAAGAGACATTACTTTTGAAGCATCTTACTTGTATATTTTCTGTGCAGCCCAAGACAATTCCTCTTTGCTCAGCATGGGCCAGGCAGGCCAAAAGGTTGGACTCATGCTACAGGTGAAACCAATCATCATTTTATATTTACTTTCTAAATTTTTTCTTCTTGAAGTCACCACCCCAGTTGAGCGCTATGACATTTCCTGCAAACGATGGTCAGCTGTGGTTAATAAGAAGTTATTGTACCAGCAGTTGTCATCTCTCAGCAGGACTTCTTCCCTCGAAAATTTCCTTTCTAGGTCTGTGTTGCTCATTTGATACTGCTGCCTGAAACGTCAGCTGGCATACAGGGATGCTCCTCTGGCTTACTCAGTTTTGTCTGAGTGCAGGGTGGGAAATATTCTGTCAGTTTTGTTTCTCACTTAAAATACACTTTTCACAACGTGGATTTGCTTCTGTTTGGGGAATGCTGACTTCAGGGATTTGGGTTTTGTATGGGAACTGTTGAATCGCGGCCTGAACCACTGATGGATCACCTGAGGTGAGCACTGATTCAGCCGCAGGAGCACAGGTGAAGGCAGTGTACCTGTGTGATGGAAGGGGTGCAGTCTGGCTCCACCTCTCCCAGACCCCATTTAAGGGCTGACCACCACTGGGGAAGGATCTCTTGTTGGAGATCCCTCCCCTGTGGAGTTACTGGTGAACCTCAACCATCCGTGAAAGGTGAGCCTCTCTTTGTTCACTGGTTGTCTGTTTACCATCCAGATAAGCCTAGCAAAATATGCCATCTTCCTCACTGTTTTCTCTGAGTACTACTCTTTTGGGTTATTCACCCTACAGGTTTAAAGGTTATTTTTCTTTTTATTTTTTTAAGCTAGTTTGAAGCTTAGAGTCAAACACTTACATTTGAAGGAAGCTTACGTTTCTGTGTGGGAAATACCAGTTATTTTGGTGATTCCTGCTCTGTTGGTTTTGCAGCAGGAAAACATGATTTTGTACAACTGCTTGTGGAAAGAGGACATTAACGAAAATTTTCAACCAAGTAGCTGTTTCTTCTGTAGCTGAACCACGTATTTTCTGCTTTATTTGGTCAAACCATTTGATCTCCCAGAATGGAAATGTTTTGCTTGGGGGCCCAGATAAGCTCCCTAAGCCAATGGGCCTGAGAGCAGCATTGACTCTGAGGTTGCCTTTCCTGCACAGGTAGCTTCTCCCCAGCTGGGCTGCAGTGGGGAACTCAGGTGGGCCGAGGAGGGAAAGCAGGCTCTTTAGCCTCTGGAGCAAGCTGCTCTAGATCTTGAACTGCTTTGTGATGAAACATTTTTGCCTTTCTGAACAGAGCTGTTTTGATGTCACTTGTTCCACAATTGTAGGCCAGCATGCAAAATAAAAGTGATTTCTGTATGCTGACGTAGCAGTAAATGTTGAATACTGGCATGTATCAGGACTGAAACTCTGCTTTTCAACTGTTAAGAAGAGAGCCCAGGTTTAGATGGCAGAATGTTTGTGGTTTAGCTTCCTAGTTCCATTTGTGAGGATTTACAGTACTGTAAACCTAGACTAATGTCATGTAAATCCATCGTAATGTGACTATGTTTATTTCCCTCCATGGAGCTGTCTAGATTTACACCAGTGAGAATGGGAACAGTATTTGGCCCTTTAATATCTATCTCCAGATAATAAAAGTCAGATGAGGGTTTCACTAAATATTTGGCAATCCTACTAAAACAAGCCCAACAAACTGCACAGTACGTAGATTAATTTCCTCCACCAGCATCTGGGTTCAGCATTATAATTAGCAGCAGATCTCCTAGCGATATGCCAAACAAAGATGTTTATGTCAAATAGCTATTTCTTAAAAGAGAAAAAAGAGAGAAGGGGCAGCTTAGATTTATGGAATACCTTGCAATCAGTGCACGTTGCTAGGCTGTGTGATGTGCAGTTACTGACAGAGATGCCTACGGATGGCACAACCTTCAGTTATGTTACTGAGTTTGTGCTTGTATTGGGCATCTGCGTTGTGAGGGCAAGGGACGCGTAACAGTCTTCCTTTCTAACCTCTTGGAACTTCCCTTTTGATCTTTTGACATGCAAATCACGCTTACTTACCTGGACTCACCTGGCTTTAAATCAGCTCTGCATGCAGAGTGCTTCTCCTACTAGTGACAGGTGATGCTAAGAAAAGCTGGCACAGGCACTCCTGCCAACAACTGAAGTGCTCATAGCCAAAGCCCACAGAAGCCTCCACCCCCTGGACTGCCAAAACAGGGCTGTGTTGTGAGAAGGACGAAGTTCCCAGTGATGTTTTGGAACAGGGAGATCCCAATCACTGCCTGTGGAGAGGTTACAGAAGGAACTATTCAGACCTCTGAAGGGGTTTGAGTAGTTACAAGCAGATACAGATCTACATGTGGCCTCCATGAAAGAAAGTGACCTCTTGGAGACCAGGCAATCACTGTGTAACAAGCAGAACCGCAAAGTGTCAATTGAATGTGGAGGAATTCTATGAATTTCTGAAATGACTGAATGAAATCACCATCCAAAATGAAGAGGAATAGTCAGAAGGCAGATTTGGCGAGTGTTGCTTCTAAGTTGCTTTACTACAAAAACAACCTTGGTCCTGGAGCTGTGGCACACTAACATTTGAATCTTCAGTTTGTGTGGTAGAGGGCTGTGACTCCCTCAGTGACACAGGATGCTTTCGCTCATTCATAACCTAGAGACATTAGACATTGTAAAAAGTTCACTATACCAGTTTGATGATAATGTATCTGTTGTCTGCACTGCAAACTTCTCAGCTAGCATTCCAGGATTATTTGTCAGGCGGTAATTAGAATGATGCGTTTTAAATCTTCTGAAATGATGCCAGGAAGAAAATTGCTTTCCATTCAGAACAGCGTTAGTGGTACAGCTGGAAATGCTGCTGCCTGACGAAAATACTTTTAAACATCTCTTGGTCTGCGTTTGGTCACAGCCTGCCTGAGGAACACAAGCGGTATCTTATATTCCCTTTGTTGGGATGCGGAAGAATTATTAACGAGCTGTCAGCGCTGATAACACATATGGAGGAGTCCAGGTTGGAACACCACTGAACCCTACTGCAAAGAGCTAAAAATGGTACCTGGGCTTTATCCAGATTTTAAATTTTGACCAGGAAAGTGATAGGCTTTTCTGGGCTCAAACCATAGAACAAGAACGAATATCTAGTATTAGAGTTTGAAATAAAGCTTAAAAAGGTAAATTTCAAGGCAACAGTTACTGAACCTTTCATAAGGAGCTTCAGTATTTATGAGTGTAACTGCCATGTCTATGACGAAATGTCCTAATATCTCATTTGTCTGTGACCTGTACCCAGGAATGAAGTCTCTGGGTCAGGTCGCGTCTCTGTAATCAGAGCATTAGGTAACCAAAAATCTGACTGTAGCTGTCATTATCACTCAGTCAGCTTTTAGAGTAGTATTCAGTTAATTCTGAGTTTTAGAGAAAGTTGCTGAATGGACAGGTGTCAACATGGAGTCTTTCCTGCCCAAATCAGTAAGAAAAACTCTTGGTAAAGCAAATGAGAAATGTATGTGTTCATTTAAGGTATTCAGATGTTATCTTTTGGTCACAGTAGTATTTTTTTTTCAAGTTGCCTAAACATGCAGGAAAAAAGAAAATAGTTTGTGGCTGCATTTTCCCCTAGATATGAATCTGTCTTCTACTATGCAGAAGTCCTCAAATTCCAACAACAAGTTTTTAGGAATGTTTAAATGGTTTATTAAGGTTATTTAATTAACATTAATGGTGTGATGATCTATCACATACTTTTTATACTGAACACCAGGTCTTCAGCTGATGTAAATCAGCATAGCAAGGCTAACCTGTGCTGATTTAAAGCAACACAGGGAAAGACTGAAGGAGAGTAAAAATGTGTCACCATCCTGTATAGCAGAACTGAGTGTGTTGGAGGTGTTTTCAGTTCTTAGCTCTGTGTTGTTGTTCTACTCACAAACATTTGTGCTTGTGAGAACTGGTATCTCTGGAAGTGCTTGAGGGATAAGACTGCGTATAGACATTCTTTGGCTCTTGATCTGGGGCTGTCACATTATTTGGGTTCTTAAGTGAGATCTCTGTCTGAGAACTGAAATCCTCATTAGGGTCCCCTTTCCTGCTTGTACTTTGCATTACATTACATGATCTCTTGTTCCCACTACTCCCACAGGGATACTACCTGTGCTGAAAACATGGGGAGAGGACCCCCATGGTTTCTGCCTTCAGACTATGGACAGAAGCAAGGCACTGTCAGTGTGAAGGCTGTTGATCAGTGAAGGCACAAGCTTGCTGCATGTCTTGTCATGTCAAGCTTGCTGGATTTCTTGCCTCTGACCCAGCAGCACTTGTGGAGTGCCTCTCCCTGCAGTGAGGCCTCCTGCTGTGCTGATTTCTCCCATCATATTGCGTTTGGGGAGCAAAGGAAAACAATCCATGTAATTTCTCCTTATAAACTGAGGAAGTGCAGTGTGTGGATCTCATGGCAGAGTGCAGGAGGACCACAGAGGTAAAAGTGGTGAAGAGGCATAATGTTACCAATGCTGTCTTGGCAATGTGGTCTGCTTTTGGCTTTTCCTGCTCTGCCTTGAGACCTGCCACAGCCTTCAGCACCACCTGAGTGTCTCTGCACCATACCTGCTGAGCCTCTAAAGCTACCGTGACTGTTGGGGGTGAGGAGTGGCAGTGGCAGTGCCCTCCACAGCCTGACCAGCAACGAGGCTGCTGGCAGCTCAGGATGGTATTTGTCCCTGTGCCCAGCAAGAGATCCCCTCTCTGTTTGCATAGTAAAAGGGAAAGGTGGATCTTCTGCTTTCTCTTTTACTCAGTGCAAGGTGAGCCACAGTTTGTCAGTTGGCATGCAACTTCATTCCTTCTGCTTTCTTTTTCTCTCACTTTTTCTCTGTAGTGCAAAAATAGTATCAGTAACACATTTATATCCTGCCCGAAAGGTAACATGTGGACAATGTTGTAAAACTCCAGGTGGGAGCTGTGGCTGTCGTACAGAAATGACATATGTAAAAGTTACCAAATATACACAGAAGCTTTGAAGGAGAAAGGTGTGATTTCAGAGAAAATCGTCTTTTGCTTCCTGAGACAACTGGGAAACCAGGTTGCTTGCCCCTCATGGGAGCTTTCGTGGCACTGGATTACTTGAAATTAAGTAAGTTGGCCCTGAAAGTCCTTATGCAAGGTGGAAAACTTACCAATGTCTATCTCTCCTTGGTCGATTCAGAATGATGTGGTTAGGTGGTGGCAGAAGAGCCGAGAGAGCTGTGGGAGAATGCACCTCTCATGGGTAGCCTCTTGTGGAGGCTGTCTGTGCTCTCAGATGGTTCTGAGCCATCTCCTGTTTGGCAAGAGTACTCGCAATCCCAGATCTTTCTGATCTTCCATCCGTCTGCGTGGTTCACCCCTCCTTGCTGTTGTGCTTGCTGGTCCCTGAATATTTGCTGTATGAATCAGAGCAGTCAAGGCTGAAGACACTGGTTTAACTGTGCCTGTTGCCCAGTTCATTCATTAGCTGTATGCTGTCTTTGCTAGCAAGTTCACTTGCAGGCAGGGACAGCTTCATGAGACAGCAAGGAGTGCCACCTCCCCACTCGCATGGCAGCAAAAAGCCTGCAAATCCTAACTTAGCAGCAGCTCTGGGCACACCTCTCAGCAGTGCATTGGAGCAGAAAAGAGAATTCAAAGGTGTGTTTGGTTCAGGAGATGGCAGCTCATTCCTCAGTTCATTTAGAAGTAATCTGTGTGCAGACTTGCAAATGGCAGTCAGTTGGTTGGTAGCTGGGCTTCACCTTTCATGATGCACCACAGAAAGGGTCTCCAGCAGTAGCAAGCTCCACTTCACATGGAGTGCTGCACAGTGGAGCAAGAAAGCTGGGCAGCCGACCAGTTCCCAAACTGCAGTGCCTAAGTGGCTTTCCTGCTCACTCTAGTATGAATGAAAAATGTTCAGTTCCTTTTTGTCGTCTGGAAAAATACCCATTTCATTAAAAATCAAACAAGGCAAAAGAAAAAACGGAGGTGAAAGTGGTTGATAAGTTTTAGGCAAGACCAGATTTCCATCTCTCGGATCTTATTCTGTCAGTGGCTCCTTGATAGTGTCTGTAATTTGTTCATAATTCATCAGAGAACTCTCCCCTTTCACGTGCCGTAGCACTTAATTTCAAGTTCACGTAAGGAATTGGCAAATCTTCACTTCGTCAGGAACTGGGCCCAGCCCTAAACTCATCCCACTCAGCCAGATACTCTCTGAAAATTGTGATCTTTTCAGCACAGATTTTTGTCTTCTTTCAGTTCATTCTACATATAGACATTGGAGCATAAGCTAGCTCCTTAAATAAAAACAAAAGCAAAGCACTTGACTTGAGAAGAATAGAAGACCCAAAGGGAAAGAACAAAACAAAAAAGACACTTAGGTACTGGGTTGAGCAGATGCTGTAGGTTGTTATAGCAACTTGAGTTCTAAAACAAGAGAGAATACCCACATGCTGCCACATCTGAAGTCTGGAGTGTGTTTCTTCAATAGAATTCTGGCTTCGAGGAAACACCTATTTGTTCTTATTAAAAAGAAATCGGTGTGTAAGGCTTCCTCAGAAAGATCTGCATACGTTTTCCTGTGAAAGAGAAGAGCTCTTTAAGATGCTTTGACAAGGCTTGTGGTATTGTTTGTTTATGATATTTACAGCAGAGTGCATGCATGCCTGTACGCATGTGTGCAATGTGGATTTCAACTCACAAAGAGAACTTGAAAGCCTTCCAGCAGAAACATAAGCGCTCTGACAAAGAGCTTGTGAGGGAATAACTGGCAGCAGCAGATACTGAGGTGACAGTGAGTGGTTGTAACATCAAACCTGAAACGCTTACAGTTTTGTGTACTTCTATGAGAAATAATGACTACTCAGATGCTGTCTGTGTCAACGCAAGGAAAAAGCACCAATTACTATCAGATCTGTGAGACAGAGCTTCAGGAAGGTGTAACTGAAAGTTTTCATGGCAAAATCCCATATTTTATGTAAAAATATATTAATTGAACTCCAAGTTCTGGTAGGAATATGGCCTAATGAAGTGAAGAGGAGTCTTTCTCTCAACTCAGCTGAGCAGGTCAGGCACCAAGATACTTGCACATGTAGTATTGCTATGTTTGGGATCTTTGCTCCAGTTTCAGCTGAGTAACTCGTGTGGGAGTGCCTGAGCATCTTGTGCCTGAGATGCTCCCCTGGAAAATGCAGGACATTTGTAATGCCGCATTTGGTGATTATACCCTAATTTTACTTTGCAGCTTTTTTTTTTTTTTTTTGTCACTGTTTGCACTGTAAGTCGTCTGTGAATCCATGTCTTGGGTAATCCACCCACCAGCTGGCTTTATGTAGCTAAAGTGGAGCGAGTGGCTCTCAGCACCAGCTGAGATCAAAGCCTGCACTTTATAAAGGCCGGCTGTGGGGAGGGGGCAAAGTGAGCAAAGGGCTGCTCTCAGCACTTGGAGAACTGGCTGGCCTGGAATAGCAAGGTGAGGCTGGGAGTGGGCACAGACCTGTGCAGGACTGGGTCCTTGCTGGGCTGCTGAGTCCGTGGCCCCTACATCACGCCTCAAAGTCACTCCTCAGTGTCTTTGAACTTTTCTGTCTTACCTTGCTGTTTCCTGAAGGTATAATTTTCAGTAGGAGCTAGCTCAGGCCAGCTGGTTTTTGTAGTCATCTTCCAAAAATAGTGCATCTGGTTGGAATTTTTCTTCTCTCTCCCTTTAATTCAAATACGGCTGAAAGACTTTGCCCAAACATACCTCCAGTAGTAATAATATTTAACGATACATCTTCAGACAGGAAAGAATATGGAAGCTATTAAACCCAGAGGCAAATATTTTCTGAGTTATGAGTGTGAGAAAATTGAGTTATAGGTAGAATGTGAGTGGTTTTGCAATCTTCATAGCAGGTGTTAAGGCCAATCTGCTAAAATAATTACTTATTTGCCTTAAAAGCGTAACCTTGGCTTTTTAAAGCTGTTCTGGAGGGAGTGTGGTTCTCATCTATGAATGAATTGAGAGTTGGGGTATGAAGCAGTTATTAGAATTGATGGAAAGGGGAGGTTTGGTTTTAAAAATAATTATCTAAACCACCAAAAAAACAAACAAACAAACAAAAAAAAGAGAAATCACACTAAGAGCTAGATTTTTTAGTTTTGTTGGTGATTGCTCAACCTCTAGTGGAGGGTAGTCCACGGTTCAAATTCAAGTACATATCCAGCACTGGTATTTTGTGGAACAGCTGTCAACTTTAATTCTGGTAGATCTGAGACAGAATAGGCTCTAGGAGAGATTTTTTTTCTAGCATACTGGCACTAGTGCTGTGTTAGACATGGTGCAGTTACTGTGTGAGCTAACTAACTCGCATCTTCTGCAAAGTCTGTAAGTGAAAAGCTACCACGTAGTGCTTGCTCTTGTATTCTCTAATGGATTTGTCAGAGAAGCTTCTCTTAATGGTTATGTCTGTCACACTGGATGATGAACATGGGATTGTTTTTTCTCCCTGCAGAAATCAATGTCAGGGAGGGGAATAAAAGCAACAGAGGCTCACGCTGGTACGAAACCAGCCCAGCACATGGAAGGTGTCAGCAGCTGTGGATGTAGCGAGAGGAGCAAGGACAGTCAGAAAACCTTCTCACCAAGTGGGCAGCCCAGCTGTACCTCCTAGGTAAGCTTGTTGGGTCTCAGTAGAACATCCCTTCTGGGGACACGGGGCCTGAGACAAGAAGGTCCCACCCTGTGCCCAGGAGGGAAACTGCAGCCTAGGGTATGGGCCTCTGCTGTACGGGAGCTACAGGTACCTGAAGCAATGGCTGTGCACTATGGGGTATGAGAAGTCCCCTTAGCCAAGTGTAAATGCTCTGTTGGTAGAGATCTAATCAGTGCCAGGTGATAAGCTGAATATTTCCATCTCAGGAAACATGTCACAAATGGAAAACTTCTGGACAGAGACAAATCAGAGTTTCATTCTAACAAAACAAGAGCTCTGCATCAAATGGCATTTGTACAAAGGCAAATCCCTGCTTTGCCTGATAAAACAGAGGGCTTTTTTTTTTTTTAAGGAACTGTACATAGTTTCCTTCCCAAGACTTCATTTAGACTGTCTCATTGTTGAGAGAGTCGAGGAATAATGTGGGAAAGAGGGTTTTTGTACCTAGCAGAGATGCAAAGAGATCCAGACTCCCATTTCACCTCCAGTTGAGAAAAGATCTAATCGTTTCAACTCAAAAATGGGATGCAGGCTTTATTCTCCTGTTGAGTAATGGAGTAAAAGGAATAAAAGACCAGATTTTGTCCTTGAGCTTACTGAAAACCCTTCTGAGCCTTCTTTGAAAATAATTCCTGGCACAGTCAGCTTTAAACCTAAGTTTGACTTTTTTTTTTTTCCTCTCCTAGTACCAAACATGATTAGAACATAGTATGGATTAATTGCTCTGCCAAATGTCATTCCTATAAATCAAATCTGTTTTCTGACATATGAGTGAGTGTCTGAATACTCCAAAGCCATTAAAAATATCTGCATAATTTTAAAACCTGCTAAATGTTTTTTTTTCTTTCTACTTTCATTCTTGATACAGTATGGTATTTTACTCTGATACTCTGACGATGAGAAGTTGAATGGCAAGTTTCAGTCAAATGCTTTCTTCTATTTTTTTTTAATCCAATCCCAAAATCTTGACAATGGCACTCACAGTGGGAAATGCCACCAACTGTAAATTTACACATGGACAAAACTTGGCAATCTCAATCAGCTCTTTTTCAGGCATAACTTGTGGGATCTCTGCCCACGTTCTCTCTGCAGGAGTTGGTGTTATCCCACTACTCAAGTGTTTGCGTTTTAGCACTCCAGGTGTATAACAGCGTGTGGGACAAAGTCTCCAGAGCTCATCCTACTAGTTCATACTGTGTTTCCTGTGTAAGGTGGTATAAATATTTGCATGGGACAATAATGACTGCCACACTCTCTGACTATCTGTATCATGCAACAAGAGCTGGGGAAAAATTATCCAGCACATCTTTTATTTCATTGGTAATGCTGACTCAACAGATCCGAAGTAGTTTGTGGGACTTGTTCCGTTCTGCCAACTCTTGAGAAGAGTTAGCTGCACTTGTAGACAGGCTTGTCCTTACAAGCTAGTACAGCTGCCCTCTTCTTGAGACCCATTCACTTTTCAGCAAAAGTGCTGGGAAATGTTTGCAAGTGGCTTTTGTTCTCTATCTAGAAGGCTGTTCACCCTGACCTGTGGACGGCATCAGCCTGGAGTGGCTGGCAGCCTGAATGACAACCTGAAAAATTCATTTTTTCCCTTATTCCGTCCCTCATATTTCCCTTCCTATGGAGGAGAATAAAAAAGTAATAAAAAAAATAACAATTAGAAGAACAGTTTCCATCCTGTTTTACGGGAAGCCTTTTTTAATCTTTCACAAAAGGCTATTTGGTTTCTCACTCACATTTGTCTCTTGTTGCCCATGTCCGTACAGAAAGGTGAGTCGCTGCATCTGGCCTCAGCCTGGTCCAGAGCCCACTGTTGCCCAAGGGGCCTTCCTTGCTCAAATGATTTTCTGTGTAATGCCTGGAAAATCAGAGGAGTGACTGCACTGAGCACTCTGACAGCGATTCAGGTTTCCTTCCTGAACCTCCTCCTATGTCTTCTATCTGTGACAATATATGAAAAACTGAAAGCTAGAAACTTTTGTTATTCCAGCAATGCTTCCCCTTTTGACAAAGGATTGACTAAATTCCCAAGTACATTTAATTGTCGAATTTTTTTTTTTGGGGGGGGGAGGAAATGAGCTATGAAAATCACCGGCCATTATGCTTTTCAAGCTGTTTCTCATTGATATGAATTGAAATAATAACCACTCTGGATTAAGAGGGTTGCCATGCTGCTCTGCAGTGGGAATGGATGCAGGTTATCATAGGTTATCATTTAACTCATTTCAGACCTTGTGCTGAATACCATGGTATGTTATGGAAGTGGAGTTCTGACCTCTTTACCTTCTGTGGGATGGGACTAAGTTGTTTCTGTGAACTGAAGCAGCATACTGGGAAACTATCTCTCGATTTCAGAATTTGACTAAACCTTAAGTGTGTTGCCATCAAGATTTAAACAAATGCCGTAGAGATGCCTGAGGGATCATGTGATTTTGTATGCTTGCTAATGCATTAAGACAGCTTTAAAGAGTCAAAATAGTCCTTTAGTTGCAGATGTAGCTTATGAGAAGGAGATCAGGGTACATGTTCCACCTTTTGAATATTTTTTTTCTGTTGGTTTTAAACCAAAGAAAGCAACAAAACTATTTCAAGAGGTTATTAAGCCTGCTAAGATTGATGTGAGTGGCCCAAAAGAGTCATCTTCCAGTTCAGCATGGCTTCATTTAAATATGTCTGGAGAAGGTAATGTAATGCAAGATTGTAAGATCCAGCAAAGGATGATGGGACCTGAGAGTGGAAGTGTTTTTGTCTCATCATTCATCTCTGGCAAGACGTTTTACCTTTCTCTTCTGGTCTCAAATCTTGTCTAATCTGTATACTTAGACCATGAACTCTAGAACTTAAACTGTTCTGTATTACATGAGGAAAAATTGTGTAAATATATGCAATATAGTTTCCTCACTTATTGTTCTTTGTTTCATAAAGTGTATTGTTTACACATCTTTTCAGTTCGAACTCCTGGCCATGCAATAATTTGGGAAACCAGAGCAGGTAGAATAGCTGTTTAAGCAAAATCCTTTATTTTGTGAAGAATGAAGCTTTATGCAGACAAAGTTGATTAAGACCAAAATCGATGATGGTTGTGGGCTTTTTTTTGTCTGGTTTTATTATTATTTGTCTCACTGAAATTAATGGTTGTGGGGTTTTTTTTTGTTGTTGTTTTTATTATTATTTGTCGTATTACTTTGGCTGTTGGCTTTTTGTCTTAAGCTGGAAAAATACTGTTCTCTAAATTGCTTCCAGCATCTGGAATTTCAACAGAAGATAAGTTGCAACTTGAAAATAAAGCAAATGTTTCCCCCGTCCTGCCCCCATAAACAATATTCAAAATGTTAATAAGTAAATAAAATAAAAACATCCTCTCAAAAGAAAGTAAAACTTTTTTCCCACAGCCAGAGACAAAGTGTGTCCAGGACCCTAATCTGGCTTTGCCCTGAAAGCAGTTGAACCAAGCTGCAAGGCTGGTGGAAAATGCACGTTCCAGACAGCGACTTGGGGAAAATGAAGATCAAGGACAGAAATGGCCAGATTGTTAATCAGCTGAGAGGGGGAGTACAGACGATCCGCTGGTAGCTTAAGATGCCATATCCTCTTCTGTGAGTCCCTGTGAGAGAAGAATCCAGGTGTAATACAGAGAGGCTGCATGTGCGGTGGCTGATTGGCTCTTTGTGAGAGCCAAGCCTGCTTCTCTCTGAGTCCTCCAGGCAAGTGAAGCGGGAAAAGAGCTTGTGTACCCTGCTGTACCCTGCTTGGAACAGGTGTAGGTGTTACTGCATTTATTCTTATGTTATCTACAACAGATTTGCCTGGGCCAGGCACTGCCTTTGAGTAGGAAGTAGTAATCATTAAGGTTTGTGAGGAGAATGTGGGCTCAGGGAGTTCCTGCATGGGGCCTGTCCTGCTGGCTTTCCTCACCCTGATACACAGAGGAAGGCGAGGAGCATGGTGCGTTTTGATAGCAGAATTTGGCTAGTAGCCAGCTCCAATTGTGATCCCTCAAAATAAACTCATTTATAGCAGTTTGTTATGTCACTTCTCAAAAACAATAAATAGCTCAACAAAACCTGAGTGCTTCAACCCCCTAAAATTCTTTGGTCTTTAAACTAGTCTCTGCTATCCTCTATATGCCTTGTGCTTCCCCAGCCACCCAAGTTCTCTGGGGCTGGGGAGACGTGGTAGGTGTCAGCTTGCTCCTTGCTGGGGCTCCTGGGTACCACCTCTGTCAGCGTGTGGCTGTGGCTTTGTGGTGACAAGGGAGGGGGCTCATTTCTGTTCTCAAGGTGGTGTGGAGCTGCATTTTGAGGGGCGTGAGAGGTGTGTTGATGATGAGAGCTATAGCAAGATGAAACAAAATGAAGGCTTAAGCAGAGATGCTCTCCTGTCTAATTCAAGCCCCTTTTTCTACCAGGAGGGTGGCTTGTGATTGCAAAAGACAAGCCCCCAAGTGATCTCTGTCAGAAAAGAAATCTGAAGTCCTAAAGCCTGCACTAGTGTGTGGAGGAGGAGGAAGGTCTGTGAGCATGTGCTTAAGGCCTGCGGATGAGGAGGGGGGTCTAGCACAACTGCCAGAGAGAAGAAACAAGAGCATTTCCAGCTTGAAACAAGGAAAGCTGAAGCATGTGGGGGCAGCTGTTCAGATGATGGAAGGAGCTGGCACCAGTTTCCTATTGGAAGAGAACTTGGAGAGGCTAGGGTGATCGAGGGTCTTCTGAAGGTGATAACGGCTCTCTGCGGTGCTACAGTGAACGTCTGGACATGGACCTACTGTTTTTCTGTGTCGCAGTGGTGTGAGAGCTTCAGTCATGCCTAGAGAAGGAAGAGTCTTTCCAGAAAGTTGAATGTTGACTTTGTATGAAGTGACTAAGCAGATAGAAGGAGTGTGGGATATCTGTAAACCTTAAATGAGTCACTGACTTTTCCCAAATTTTAAGTCATAGGGACTCTAAAAGGATATTCAGCATATAATACTGCTTGTAGTGGTGACAGATAAAAACTCTGTGAAGCTGGAAGTGTCTTTTAACAGGGAATTGATGTTGCTGGGAAGAGTTTTGGCCTCACAGGGGTCCTGGCTTCCAAGAGAGTGGAGAGGCTTTGTGATTGAAAAGATGCAATGAAAATTGGGGCAGATTTATGCAGACCAAAGC